>OY720676.1:29559377-34359377 GCA_963170755.1 Amphimallon solstitiale | reverse complement strand
TATTTGGTGATAAAAGTTAGTTCGAATCTTACCTCTGACAAAATGTTTTATAATGTAACGAAACCAGCAGACATTCGAAATGAGTCTACATTAAATAAAAGACGCAGACCTCTCGGCGCGATAAAAACGAAATTGTCACACGCACAAAAAGAGACCATAAATCATCTCGGCTTGGCATATAAAAACGATATGTAAACAAGTCGATGACTCATCTCCACGCCGTATGGCTTGCATAGCGAAAGAGACGAGAACGTTTCTCGTACATGTGGAGAAAAAGCGGGACTGTGCTGGTATGTTCTAGTAATCTTCGCATGTGTATATAAGGCGGCGGGATTCATTGCGGAATTAATTGCGGAGAAGTAATCGCGGAGTAATTCGGGATAAAGAAAGTCCTTAAGTGTCTCGAGTGCGTGGTAGCCGAAGAAATAAATATAGTAGTGCCGTCTGATATAAATAGAAGTGTGATGTAAATAAATACGGACATATTAGTAATAGAAATAAATATAAGTGTGATACTTTAGTTAAATGTTTTTATATTGTTATATAATTTTAAGTATATAAATATACAGACTGTTTTAAATAAATAATTGCACGAGTTGTTTATTTCGAACCAGAAAACGCAGCAATAATTTAATTTCGCTAATCAACGCTATCAATGCCAATTGGGAAGAATATAATATTCTATAATCCAAAACATCTGTTTATTATAATACATATATATAGGTATTTACATTTAAAAAAAACAGGCGCTGTTACTGTTAAACACAGAATTATTTTTGTAATATTTTAGTTTACTACCACATTACTCATATTATTAAGATTAAAAACATTGAAGTGTGTGTTGCCTAACTGCCTTTTTGTCAGTACGGACTTTGTGATCATTCTCATTGGTTTCAAAGTCACTTTTTGTAGACCAGGGTTATTTTGAAAGTAAAGTAAATACATTGTCGTGTCCACAATAAAAATATCTAGGGTCTCACGATTCAAAAAAGTACTTTTTAAGCGCAGTAAGCTTTATATCGCTATAAAATGAAAAAAATTCAAGTGCTGTATTTTAACTATTTTTTAATATAATTGCAAATTTTAATCGTGAGTCACTAGAACAGATATTGGTTATTTCGTTCATGCAGCGGCAACTTTTTCATGTGCCTTAATTTTTGCGATTTTTTCGGTTAAAATTGACCATTTTGTGGCATACAACGATCAAGTAATCCCCCCCCCCCCCCACTTAAAACTAAATAATAATGTCCTTATTCTAAAGTTTTATTATTTAACATTTTTCATAATTCTTAAACTATAAAGATCACGGCAATATGTTCATAAGAAGTTTTTTTCACAAAATGGACCCAAGAATAACCCCCTTAAATATTAGCATGTTATTAAGAAACATATGATATATTTTGAAATGTTAATTACTTTTATTTTATTTTTCCCAATTTGTTGTTGCCGATAGGAATTTGTTGTGGCATTGAATGGTAGTCTTTAGTTCGTACTTTGGCCGTGTCTGTTGCTAGAACGATTTAACGATTGTCTGTGTATTCTCATAATTTAAACTTGTTTTATATTTTCAGACAAATGCAACGTCGATTAAGTGCGGAACCTGCAGGGATGCTAGGAGATCTGTCGAATGTAACTTTGGCTGTGTGGGTTTCATTTGCGGAAATATATAATGAACAGATATATGATTTACTTTCACCAAAATGTAATTTAAAAGCGACCGCCAGACCTAAATTACAATTAGGAATGTGTAATAAAAATATTTATATAAAAAATCTTACAAACGTGAGTGTCTCATCAGGCATTCAGGCATATCAGATTTTACAATATGGACTGCATAACTTGAATTATGCGTCGACATTAATCAATTCCCATTCTAGCAGATCTCACTGCATATTCACGATAAAAATTGCTCAAGTGGTGAATGGAACGAATATTTCACGCCTGAATTACTTTAACTTTTGTGACCTCGCGGGGTCAGAAAGGCTCAAAAAGACCATGAATGTGGGCGATCGACTTAAAGAGTCAAATAATATAAATACGTCACTACTTGTACTGGGAAGATGTATTAGTTGCATTCGAGAATCTCAGAAAAAGAATGTGCAGAAAGTAATACCGTTTCGAGAATCCAAATTAACAATGTTATTTCAAAGAGCGCTCTCAGGGTTTGAAACTATTAGTATGATAGTTAATATAAGTCCCTCTTTTGATATGTTGGAGGAAACCCAGCATGTGCTAAATTTCTCTGCTATTGCAAAAGAGATTGCCGTAAAACTAGTACCAATCACACCCAAAAGAAAAAACAGGTTCTCTACATATCTTAGTTCTAAAGCAACAGATTATAATGATATATTAGAAGAACCAGCAACTGACGACGACGAATCAGAAGTGAATAGATTACAAATGTTTGTAGAATCATTATATAATGAATTAGATACTATCAATAGATGTGCATTTGAAAGAGAACTAAGCATTAGGGAAGAAATGACTGAAGCATATAGTATTATAATTAGAGAAATAAAAGAAAATCATTTGAAACGAATGAAGATAGAAGAAAGTAGACATAAAGAACAGTTACAAATGTTAAGAACTAAGTATGAAAAGGAAAAACTAAGCGGAGAAATTATAAATTTAAGTAGTTCAAGTGATGATGATGATGATGAAGATATTTGTATTAGAACTGAAACAAGTGTTCCAGACATACAAGACTCTAAGATACAAATTCTAACATTGGAGCAGGAAATAGCAGCAAAAGATAAATTGATAGACGATTTAACAAAAACCACAGAAGAAGCGAGAGTTTATTGTGATGAGATAAAAGCAACTTATGAAGAAAAAATCAATAATTTAATAGTTGATAATTTAGCTTTAACAGAAAGAAATGTGGAACTTCGCTTGGAACTGGAAGAATACTATAAGAAGCTGGAACAAGAAAATGAAATACTACTGTCATGATGTGTATAGAAATAATTGCTTTTCAAATAATATTATGTAACATTTCTTTGATGAGCATATTGTGAAATGAGTCGTTGACATTGGTTTTGAATGGTTTAAATAAAGTACTTATATTTTGCTTAACCCACTTGTTTCAATTAGCCTGCTACTGCTTTACGATAGCACGCTTGGGTAGTAAATAAACTATGTTTCAACATTCTTGTAATAATAATAATAATATTTATTGTCATATGTCATAGACCCGTACAAGGTGTTGACAGTGTCTAGTATACAATGGAGGAAACCCAGCATGTGCTAAATTTCTCAGCTATTGCAAAAGAGATTGCCGTAAAACTAGTACCAATCACACCCAAAATAAATAGACGGAGTAGCAGGTATGTAAAGTCCGAACAAAAACAGGCCCAAATATACCGCAATAACGAAGAAATTAATCTATGTTGTTTTTTAGATAAAAAATTACATTACGGACCTGGCACAGAATGTATGTTTATAAATACACGTAAGAATGCTCATTTGTAAATAGAAACGAACACGCATTCATACAAAAATACGCTTTTATTTGTATAAAACGGGGAAAAGATGGTTAAATCGTACTCATTCATATAAAACATTTTTTTTGCCCGATGCGTCTAAATAACGCAGCTATGTAGTCCGTTGTTGACCCAGATGGGCGACGCACTTTATTGCAGACAATAAAAGATTGTTTTTATTTTTGAAATAGGAAGGTTGTTGCTCTTTAATGTGTTTGTAGTCGGAAACAGCTGATTATTATTATTATTTTAGAATATTCAATAAATCGTAGTAAATATCAAGAATGTAATTATTTTTTCTAGCAGGAAAAGGGGCTAGATATCCCTTGTAAGACTTGTATAATATACCACAATCGACGCTACAAGACATGCTTTTTTTTTCTAGTCTTCTACAGAGGAATGAAAAATATTTGTGTTATACTACATTTTTATAGAGCTGTGTTTTTTATTTAGATGTCTATGCTGTGAAAACTTTGAAATGAACGTTATTTTTTATGTTTCTCTGTTGTATTTTGATGTTTTTAGCTCAAAAAACAATGAAAGATATGCTTTTTCAATTTTTTTGTCCTAATTGACCCCAGACGCGGGGCGTCATGAACATTGCACGGTTTTAAATAGAGTGTCCTGATTCGCCCCAAAGCGGGGTCAATCGGGACACCCCATATTTTTTTTTTAATTAATCAATGTGAATGAGGTCGTCCAATACATGTTCAGTAGCTGTATTAACTGCGATCACTTTCCCCTTAGTTTTATTTTTTTTTTGAATCTCCTACAAGAGAATATTAACAAAAATGTCTAAAAATCATCCCAATTCACTCCGTTTGACGGTATGTATTGTATAATTTCTAGTCTAGTAGTTTTCAGAGCGCGCAAGCTCCGCTAACATTCCTAACGATTGTCAAAATAACCGTGACCAACGGGTTTACGTGCCCTCCGAAGCACGATAACACCTCAGTAAATTTTGTAAATAAAAATCTGCAGTGTGATGGGGCATCAAAGCTGGTTGACTTGTCAGAGTCGAACCATTACACCAAAAGTGACATTGCAGTTTGCGAGATGTGCAGACGCAACTGCTGGATACTTAAGCTTCATCGAATTACGTCACTATTACTCGTACATCAACGGTTTTACGGAGCGGAGCGCCATCTTTTGTAGCGACTACTGTCGATGAATCGGAGCATGTTGTTTTGTGATATATGGCTCACTGTGTATAACCGATATACTTACCTATTATTCTTAAAAAGAATTCTAATGAGGCAACTGCAGAATACAGGTTAAAGATAAAGATGAATTCTTCTAGATATTAAATACTTTTCTTTTAATAAAAGACACACGTACGTTTCACTTATATTTATTACCTAAATATAACGAATACAATTTTATTTTACAACTTTTCGTTTAGAAAACATGAATTTCACATCTGGGAAAACGAAACACATAGAAAATGAAAGGTTCTGAATACTTATACCTGTTTTGTATAAAAAATACGGTAAGGCTGCCATTTAAAAGGTATCGTTAAAGAGCAGCGCGTCCTCAAAGAATTATACAAGCAGAAAGTTACTCTTATCTCAATTTAAGTACTCAATTTGAGTGCTGTTTTGCATATAATATATACATACATACAACGTGTATAATCTTTAGGACATGCCAAAACGTGATATATTTTTATATATATTTATTCGCTCATGAATATAACAATATTTGTTTCTTGTATAAGTATGCATACCTAACCTACAGATATTTTTCTTGTAGACATATTTTACAATGAATCAGTTTCTTACTTGTGATGAACGTCCAAATAAATTCCTTACTTTTTTATAATTTGTAGTTTATTTGGGCGAAGATACCTATACATAATTTACTAATATATAAAGTATATATTATGTATATACAATTTGATATTACATATTTTATTTTTCTACATTTTTTCTTTAGTTTCGTAGGTATATATGTATACACAGAGTGATCCAAATTAAATGTCCACAGTTGATATCCCTGCTATTAATAGAGACACAAAATTGTTTAAATTAATAGTACCTATCTAAATGATCATTGAAATAGAAGAACGTAAAAGACAATTTATATGTTATAAATATGTAGTTATAGTTATAACTGTTTAACTGACTGCTGGTCCCTATACTCAAATCGCTGAACAGATACAGTGATCACACCAAAGTCGTATGCACACAGGCACATAAAATCATTCAAGGATCAATGTCTGTAAAATAGTTATCGCCGTCGTATTTGACATAAGAAATTATGCATACTCAAATGAAAACAGAATAAATGCAGCCAAAATAGATTTAACGGAAAAGTAAATAAACACATATGGTACTATTACAGTTTACTTAATGTAAACGATCTTTGCCGCCGACCGTTTCTATACATAGGATGCCTTGATCACGCACTTTTATCACTGAATCTCTTCGGCGATTCTAGTATAGTAATTATTATATTCCAGAGCCTACTAGAAACCGCGAAGAGGATGTCTTCTTTTCACGTTGGTATTACATTAAAAATGGCAAAAAACGCCGTTATTTTTGACTTTAGAAAAAAATTCACAATAGTAGAATCGCATCAGCAACCGACACGGCCGAAGCACGAATTACGGGCAACAATTCAATGTCAATATTGACATTGACCTTCTGGTCAACAAAAGTAATTTTAATTCTCCTATTTTATAATATACAATAGCCAACAAGGCGCACACAAGCTTTCAGGTAATAGTATTTTATAGTGGAAGATATACATATATCCTGAATTATTAAAAAATGGAGTTTAATTTCTTTAGCCGAAATCGGCAGTAAAGTAATCATTAGGCGTTTTTGGAAAATGACCCGGTCTGCCGACCAGATACTTTCTGTACCTGACAGGTTCACATACTTTACCCTGTTATTTGAAACATTTACGAACGCAATTTGCGGTCATGTACAGTAAGGTAACGTAAACATATGCTATATTCATAGATTAGAATCTGTTCCGGCTAAAGGGAATCATTTTTTTAAATTTGCTTCTAATCAAAAAAATATAAGTTTTGTGTATTGACATTAACGCTTTATAAGGGTATGTCCATAGAGTAAAAGTCAAAAGTAAAATAAAGATTTAATGAGGATAATGAAATTTAAAATTATACTAAAAATTTCGAACAAATCAAAAATTCAACTGTTGAAAATTTTGATACAAAAGCAAATGTAAAAGGATCACATTCGCAATCCTTTTAGCAACGTCCGACATCCATAATGAACATTCAGCAAAATCTCTTCGCTGGGTGATACAATTTAATACAGCATAGTTAGTAGCCTTTATGTTCGACGTTATATTAAAATGTTTTGTTACTACTTAATTGGTTTCACTACTAATAAAAAAAATACCAAAACTATAGTGTATACCACCCTGGAATCAAAGTACGGACTCTTATGGAGTATTGCCGTCCTTTGCTATTTTATAATGATCCGTATATAACTATCCTTATTTGGTACATAGAACGTTATCAAGTCACTCGTGTAATTTTCACGGGAAGCATATTTGAACATAACCACCAATGTCAATGTGACAATCAGCCTTTACAGACATTACTATCGTTATAAAATTGACGTAGTATACTAACCCTGCCATATGAAATTTACCCTAATACCCATCCAACATTAAAATTATGCAACGTCGAGTGCGATCTCCATAAGAGCAATACTTTGATTCCAGGGTGGAATAGACTATAGAACAGGCAACATATGAAACTATAGTTATAAATGCAACCTGTTACACACTAGTTGGCCTAACATTTGGATGTAGCCACTATCGCACGTGGCCAAAGATGAATATCATTGGTCGCATTCAACAGTTCACTTGACAACAGTTGACTGTTCGCTGGACAGGACCGTTCACCTTCCATGTGTCACTTTTCACTGCTGCCATATGTTAGAATAGAATTATACCGAATTAACAATCTAAAAACAATAATAAAAGCTTTTTTTTGGCCTTGTTTCGGCGTTAACTCCAGTATTATAATACATCTATTTCTGCACAATAGCTTTAGTTTGTTCATCTACTTTTCTAGTAACTTTCTTCATAATTGTGTGTTACGTTGGTGTTGGAATGTGTTAATGGCGCATGCGGATAGAATACGCTCACTAAGTCAGCGTAGAATCTTTCCACTCGCAAAAATAGCGACCGTTTCACAATATGTTCAGAGTGGGCGTACATCATCTGTATCCGATCACTGAAGAGTTGCGCAACTGTTGCGTCTGCTGAATACGACCATTATTATAACAGCTATGTAATGGATTTTGTTGGTTATATTTCTGACAGATAAAATTTCGCAACATCTCAAATTTTACGCCATTTTAATTTGTCAATGCATGTCGGTTGCTAAAAGAATTCTACTTATTTTTAGAAAAAATGAAATATTCTGCGATTTGCATTGTGAGGAGTGGTAAAAAAAATCTAATTTGGTAATTTAAACAATATTGTATCTTAATAAGAACACAGTTAGCAATGGTAAATATTTAATGTGGAATCACCAGATAATCTGTATTCATTTAAATAAATGTATTTTTCAGTAATAATAATCACAAACTGAAATGTCTAAATTAGGACACAGGTAGTCATTGATCTCTTATTTCTTTCCCTTTTATATCTCATTTAAATGTAAAAGTTGTACAAATGCACAATTTAAGACATTCGATTATTACAACTAAGAATTATTATTTCCGTATTTCACGCTATTACTCTGTTCGCTGAATAAATGGAATATGGGAAAGCAGTTGCCTTTTATTCTACTTACTGTTGGCCGAATTATGTTATTTATGTTTTTATGTTTTCCACTTCGAGATTTTTGCAGATGTCCACGTTCTGAAGTCCACTAATACCGAAAAATATTTTTTTTAAAAATGTCTCTCTCTCTGTGTGATTACGATACCGGTCAACCGGCTAAAGCTATCAATTCCAAATTTTATATTTATGACTATAATCTCCCTCTTGAGATCTGATAAGACTTTCAGTGAAAAAATCGAATTTAACCAATTTCATCAACTACTAATAGTCTAAGTAGTAATAGTCTAGCAGCTGAGAGAATCTCAATGTACTCAAAAGTGAGTTCGAGAAAATTTTTATTAAGTGTTTTGAAATTCCTTCTGCAAGCAGGTCTTTTATCGAAAATCAGTTTTTTGCGAATATATTTCAAGGCATACACCTTATGAGTATAAAAGTATTTTAAGTTTGATTTTCAATACTTCTTACATAAACAAAATTTCAAAATTCGGACCGGAAGTAAGTATTATAGTATTTTGTTAAGAAGATGAAAAGTATTTAAAACTTAATTTATAACAACTTTTGAATAATTTAAAACGCACATATGTATAAGAAAGTCGTGTGGTGACCACACCTAATTTTTTAATTAAGTATATTTAGTTTACTTTTTCATTGACTCCTAGTCCAATATAGTATTTTTTACAGACTCTCGAAATTATACTCCATTTTGAATTTCCCGCCAATAAATGTGATAATTGGTCCCAAATTCGAGATTCTTTTCCTTTTATACAGCTATCAGGCAAACAGAGTACAGATAATTTACAATGGAAATAAACTTAATATAAAATATTCAAATACGGTCCTTAACACTTTGCTTACCGCGGCCGTTATACACGCTCCAAAATAACACATTAAGGCCCAGTTGTACAATGTTCCGATAAATCTAGCCGATAACAATCCGTCCGATTAATCTATCGGTAAGATAAATCTATGAGGCGTATTACAAACTGTAGTTGTCGGTGATATTGCTATCGGTTGAATATAATTGAGTTGGTAATACATTTTAGTAAGTATTTCATATGCAATTGTGAAGTTTACAGCCCTGGTTTTTAAATTTAGAGGTTATTTTAAACAGTAAACAAATTGTTTAAGTGAATATTCGATAAATTTTAATTTTATATACAAATATTTTAACTATGTTCAATCTGTTTGAGACTAGTAGCAGCAGTGATTCCAAAAATGAATTACTAGTCAATATTTTCTTAAATAGAATAAAAGAAAAACGTATTGGAGGACGACTTGACCACATGGATTACTGGAATGATAACGAATTTTGTATGCGTTTTCGTTTAAAGAAAGAGAGTTAGATTACTACTACTACAAATTGTAGAACAATTAGAAACTTCATCTAATACGTAAAACAAATAATTCTTTTATTTTGTATATTCAAAAAACAAATTAGTGCTATATGTACATATTTTTGCTTACAATTCTTCCTTGGTATAATTTGCAATGCGCAAACGATTATTTTCCTTTACCATTTCAAAAGATTATATTATTATTAAGATATTTTATTTTCATGTAACTACAGACGTAACATACAAATACTATATAGGTTATGTTTCCCTGAATTAACCGCCCAACTCCTATCGGTAACTTCGAGTACCCGACAGATTATCTCGCCGATAAGGTGGCGAATAAAGATATCTGTATATTGTAATACGACAGAAACGACCTTGTCGGCAAAATAACGCTATCGGACAGTATATCGGTATATTGTACAACCGGCTCTAACACAAGTAATTTGTTCGACATAAATTTGCACAATAAAATACACAGAGAAGTATAGAAAATAACTGAAAATTGTGCAATGTTTTAAATAACTTATACATTTAAACATTATCTATGTATGATGCTGCATGTTCAATAGTGTGTGATATAAGTTCTAGCACATATTTTTTTCTACAAGTTCACTTTCTAAATCTATCATGTTTCACGAATCATAAAATTTACATATATATGAAACCGGGATTAATTGCGTAGATTCTAGTAATATGTCTATTTGAGTGATATGATTTTTATTCACTCTTTAGCTTTGCATGAATATTGTACATGCAATAGACGACCAATGAATTAGAAACTATGGAAATCAAAATGTCTTAAATATTATAGTAAAAACGTTACTTATTTTTCAATAATATTTATTTCGGTAATATACATCTATACATACATCCCATAATATTAATACATTTTCAATTATTTATATTTTTGCGTTGAGCTTTTATAATACAACTGCTAATTATAATTTCAGAATTATAGATGACCAATATTTCCTTAAACACGTTTAAATTCGGGTTGTATAACTGTTTTCTTTTGTTTTAAAAAGCATCCAACAATTTTCAATGGAGTTATTAAAAGCGAATGAAATTCCACAAGAACGAAAACGAATATCTTCTCCCGTTGAAACTCTTTACTCATTCCTCAGTATAAAGTAGTGCACTCTTATTCCTACAATAGTATGATGCCCTTCAAGTGTTTGTTTTCATATACATTAAAAAAACAACTTCCAACATGACATTCAGTGGATTTGACAGCGTTTACTATATTCATATATTTTATCGAGTTTTCTTTGCCTTCTGATCATAATTGTAAGGAAGATTCCTCGCTAATAAAAGAAATTCATATAATCAAACATTATTCAAGCATAAACAAATATTATGTACTATTTTAATTATCTCAAATGAATGCAGTTTTTATCTTAAAAGCCAATTTAATATTTTCAGCGACAACATAAACAGGATCGTATAAATAGAGAGAAAAAAGCAGCTACAAGCACTTTGAGAAAAAATGGATTATAAAGCACTTTCATTCCATAAATAATTTTATTTTCTAGTAGTAAATAGATATTGTGACAATGTGTTACATGAAACTTCAAGGAAAGTTTATAATTCATTGGTCACCTACTTACTTCAGTTCAAAAGAAAATCCACAGCTCAAGCATTCGTTACTCTTGACTTGCATATCGTTAATTTGCATAAACATTCCCAAAATTAAAGTCAAATGTAATATATTATCGGCGAGTTTACGTGCCTAGCGAAGCACGGAAGCAACTCACAGAAATGTTCGTAAATAGAAATTTCCAGATGACGTGATTGGTAATTGAATTCGGGACTTATAATTTCACAAGCCAGTGTAATATCGATAGATTAAAGCTGTTACACTCTGGTGATAGAACAAATGAAGAAAGATCCGAGTTGCCACTTTATTAACATTATAGTTTCTAAATGGCAATGAGTAAATCAATTAAAATAATTGGTGTTAATATTCCCGCCTAATGCTCCTACACCAAGTACTATTTGAAGAAATAAGCCAACTTCTTTCCATATTTAACAGAACTAATATAAAAGAAAGACGTAAAAAAAGTCAAAGAAACTGAAATAAAGTGCTTGAGTCTATAATTGGAAGCTGCCACGAACGGAGGAAACAATCCACTTTCGTCGTAAACGAAAAATAATTACGTTATGTATTACTGAATTTATAATTTCGTTAAATTAGGATCTAGAATATAACAGGTTTACTAGAAATATTAATATTGGATGTTGGCGTACTTGAAACTGAGTTTACACTTCGCTAGTGGATCATTTGACAGTAAATTTACAGCGTTCAGTTGTAGTAAACTTCATAGATCGCTAATTTTATCATAGTTCAATGCCCACATAGACGTAATAAAAGTATTACGTCATGGATTTTGACGATGAAGGTGGATTATTTCATGCGTTTTAGTACGAGGGTAGTCCACAAAGTAACCTCCGTTTATGTGCAGCGCGATAAGTAGTCGGGGTAGCGCCACCATTCTAACATCAGTGTGCGCAGTGATTCAGTACGCTTCTAGCTGTGCAAGAGGAGTATCGTACAATCGCGCGTTTTAAATTCTAACCTGAAAACATAAGTGCCGCAATAGAAAATCACGCCAAGTGTGAAGTGCGTAGCTTAATAAGATTTCTTTGTGCGAAAAATCACTCAGCAGCTGAAATTCATCGTGAACTGTGTGCGTATGAGTGAATGTGTAGACCGTCAATGGGTACGTTTTTTTTTAAAAATGGAGGAACTAACGTTCACCATGAAGCCGGGAGTGGTAGGCCATCTCTTGTCAGTGAAGACTTACTTAACAGAGTGAATGAAAAATTTGTGTGGACCGTCGCTTCACAATCTCGGAACTTTCCCCGAAATTTTTAGGAGTCTTCTACACGAATTAGTCATAGAAAAACTAGGCTCCCACCAGTTTTGTGCTGGTTGGATACCAACACTGCTTACCGACGACCACAAAATCAAAAGAATGAGTTCTGCCATAGACTTTCTTTTTCGGTATGATGTTGAAGGAGAAGAATTTTTGAACAGGATCGTTACTGAAGATGAGACTTGGGTAGCCTATGTGAATACTGAGACAAAACAGCAATCAATGCAATAGGATCATACAGTTTCTCCAAAGCCAGAGAAAACCCGTCAAACTTTCTCTGCGAGGAAATCGATGGTTACGGGGTTTCGGATGCTAAGGGCTTCTTGCTCGTTGATTTTGTGGAACGTGGTACGATAATCACTTCTGCAGTGTATCGTGAAACTTTAAAAAGACTACGGCCCGCAATCAAAAACAAGCGTCGTTGCCTGCTGGCATCTGGTGTTGTGTTTCTTCACGACAATGCTCGCCCTCACATAGATCAAAGAACAAATGAACTTTTGATCACCCCCCCCCCCACAGTCCAGTCTGTCTCCCAGTGATTTCCACCTGTTCCCATATGTGAAGCGGTTGGCTACGTTCGCAGGCGGCAGATTTTTATGCAGAGGGCATTTCAAAAACTATTAAAAGATATGACAAATGCTTGAATTTGTTTGGAGATTATGTTGAAAAGTAGAGAAAACATAATAAAAATTTTCTATCTCAACTGGTTTAATTTTTATTTCAAACCGGAGGTTAAGGCTAATTTACACTGTGCCAGTAACTCGGCCGAGTTACTAAAACCGAGCACTGGATTTTAGTACTCTCCTCGTGTAAACAGGCGTTTTAGTGATTAATTCCAGTACTCGTTCCAGTGTTCAATCCAGTCGAGTGAATAGAAAGCAGTCCTATTTACTAGAGCGAGTGACTACCCCCACTATGCCCTTACTCGACTGTCTAGATCACTACATTCATCTCGACAGGGTTTCTTTAGTGATGATTCCAGTCAAGTGCAGTACCGGCCGGTGTCAGATGTCAATAATTATAAATTAAGTTATAACAGGTTATTACGAGCAATGGCTAAGTGGAATGAAGACACCACAATTAAGTTTGTAGAGTTGTATAGAGAACAGGAATGCCTCTGGGCTGTGAAGTTGCAATTATATAAACATAAATAAGCGAGAGTATCTGCCATAGAAAAAATTGTGGATGCAATGAATATTGCGGATTTTAAAGCCTCATAAGTAAAAAATAAAATTAAAAACTTAAGATCGACGTACAACCAAGAACTGACAAAGATTAAAAGATTCATTCTAGAAATAGCCGGTCTTGAAACACGGAATTGTTGTTGGAGATTTCTAAAGCTGTTTCCTGTTGCCAGATACGTTAATGTTACTTCTAGTTTTAACTTGCCAGATAAAGCCTCCCTCATTGTGGTGCCTGATCTTTGTATGGTAGAAGATACTTTTTGTAGAAGTATGTTGAAACATGCTGGAGACGTTCTCATGCAGTTTTTATATTCTGCAACATCTTCAACAGCAAGTTCTTTTATAAAAGCATGCTCGAAGCCCCTTGTGTGTTTCTCCTAGCTAGCTATTTTCTTACCCACAACTTGTTTGGGTGATTTTGTTCTTGTTCCAAAATGTCTATCATCTCTTCACATAACATTTACACACATGTACTTATTGCTTTTTTTACTTTTAAAGCACAAATGTCATTTTACTTGACAACAAATTTGCGCTGTATAACCTCAAAGTTTCTCACAATATAAACATCTACTCTACTGTCTTAATTTTTTCTAGAGTGTGTGTAGACGCTGCTATCTTGCATAATACTCTCTTCTAGTACTCGGTTTTAGTAACTCGGTAGAGTTACTGGCACCGTGTAAATTAGGCATTACTTTGTGGACTACCCTCGTATAACAATTATCTTTACGTTTTTTTTTATTCGTATAGTCCTTAACAGTTTTGTAAAATTTTCTGGATTGCCAAACGACAAACAAAAATCCTCTAGATGTTATCAAGAAGGTTCGATAAAAATGGAATATGTTTTAAGTTCAGCTTGATAAGTACATAAAATTGTTATGGTACACTTTAAATTCATACAATGCCTAACTGTCAATAACTTCGAAGCAAAAGATATATAAACCATCACTTTTAAGGGTTCTAGAAATTCTTGTACATACTGGTAATAATTAGTAGATATTCCTAGTATTATTTAATATCATATTGTAAGATAATAAATGAGGAATTCCATTTAAAAATACAGTGAAAGCTCCTTATTCACGGTTCTTTTATTCGCGATTTCGTTATTCGCGAATGAAACATTTGAGACCACTTCTTGTATTCGCGGCTAAAAAATTCTTTATTCGCGGTTCTAAAACTAATGACACATATAAACACAAACTATTTTATAGTGCAATAAAGTTCGATAGCGTAAATAAAATAAGCAGTTTATCATAAATGTATCTTATTGTATTTTTAGAATAACATCCTGGCATTAATTCAAGTATGTATTTACCAACGGTTTACACGCGCCGACATAAGTTTTTATAAAATTGCTTTCGTTGCAATCGATGTCTAATTTTATTTTATTACATAACTTCACTAGTTACAAATATCTTGCGAGAGTCACATCTCTTCTGCTTTCTTTGCAATTTATACATAATGTCAAGTAAAAGCAAACAAAAAGTAACTCCAAAGCGGAAAAAAGTCGTTATGCCGCTTAAAATAAAAATTGAAATGCTTGACCGTTTACGTGGTGGCGAGTCTTTTGCATCCATATCACGGTCTTTTAATGTTAATGAATCAACTGTGCGATCTATCAAGAAATCTGAAGAAAAAATACGGAATTCTGCAGCTTCAACTTCACTATCATCAAAGATTGTTCGAGATCAAGCAATTGAAAAAATGGAAGTTGCATTATCATTATGGATCGAAGACCGTAATCAGAAAAGAGTGCCCCTAAGTGGTCCTTTAATCCGTGAGAAGGCAAAGCGTCTTTACGCTCATTTTAAAGAACCTGGTGATGAACCTACGGATGGAAAATTTCAAGCATCGGAAGGCTGGTTCAATAAATTCAAGATGCGACAATTATTACATAACATCAAAATTGTTCGAGAAGCTGCATCGGCAGACGTTGCAGCAGCAACAATATATCCAGGAGAATTCTTAAAGTTAATTACTGATGGTGGTTACAGACCTGAGCAAGTGTTTAATGCTGACGAAACTGCCTTGTTTTGGAAAAAAATGCCAAACAAAACTTACATATCTAAAAATGAAAAGTCCGCATCTGGTTTTAAGGCAGCAAAAGATAGAGTTACACTGCTTCTCTGTTCTAATGCGTCAGGAAATTGCTTAATTAAACCCTTAATGCTTTACAGATCATTAAATCCTCGTGCTTTAAAAAATAAAAATAAGGACAACCTGCCAGTATTTTGGCGTTCAAACAAGAAGGCGTGGGTGACAAGTGTTATTTTCTGTGACTGGTTCCAGAACTGTTTTGTGCCTGAAGTGGAAACTTATTTAAAGAATAATTTAGACTTCAAGGCAGTTTTAGTTTTGGACAATGCTCCAGGTCATCCTTGTGAGCTTGAAGCTATGCACCCTAATATAAAGGTAGTATTTTTACCTCCTAACACGACGGCTTTGCTCCAACCTATGGATCAAGGTATAATCCAAGCCTTTAAGCTCTATTACATTAGAAGAACTTTTAAAATCATACTGGATACCATGGAATGTGATCCAGATATGAATGTTATGCAATGCTGGAAGAAATTTGACATAGCAATGTGCATTGTTAACATAAAAGAGTCGCTACAAGAATTGAAACCGTGCACATTGAAATCATGCTGGAAGAAACTATGGCCTGATCTAACTGTAGGTGATGACGAAGAATCCATGCACATCCAAACTTTAGCTAAAGATATTGCTCAAGTTGCGAACAACATAGGACGAGATGGCTTTGAACAAATAGAATCAGGTGACATTCAAGAGTTGCTTGAATCACAAGATGAAGATCTAACTGAAACCGACTTGGAGGAGATGCTTAATCTCCATCCCATTGAAGACGAGGAAGCATCAACAAGCACTGAGAAGACCACATTAAACGTGAAAACTCTGCGTGAAGGTTTAAAGATGGCAAATGAGCTTTGCGATTTCTTCATAAATGTTGATCCGTCTATGGAGAGAAGCCTTATTTTTAAAAGACAAATTCTTAATGCCACAGCAGGATACCAGTCTGAATTAAAACAACTTCTAAAAGCGGCAAAGCAAGAAAAAATTACTAAATTCTTTAAACCTCTGTTTAAACCTGATATGTAATTAATAGGTATTATTAAAAATTCTTTCATTTAACTATGTACTTATACATATATACATAAAATTAACATATGTACATATTTTGTTATTACTTTGTCATTCTGGAACGCATCCCCTTTAATCGTATATAAATTGCTATTCCGCATTCGCGGTTTCTGTATCCACAGCATATTTACGCAACGTATCCCCCGCGAATAAGGAACTTTTACTGTATATTTATGAACGTGCCTGTAATATATTGCAGAGCTATGAATTTCCTTTCACAGGACAGATGGTGTATTACAAAGGAAATAACTGCACACTCACAATGAATTAAATGAGCACCTGTTTGTAATTAGACATATCGATTTATTCATCACAAATATTACAAAAAAAAAGTAATTGAGAATAAAATTGTTTTGTCTGTTTTTAGTTTTTTTTTGTTTGTTGTTGTCTTCGTACTGTTAAATGTTTAAAAATCACAAATAATTGAGAAATAAATAGTGTCCATTTGATAGAATACACAATAAAGGAATCTCTGTAAGTATAAATCAAAAAATAATAATAATAATAATAATAATAATAATAATATGATTTAACAGTACAAAGTGCTTCTTCACACATCCTAACCACTTCATTGACACTACACTCATATTTCTTTTGTTTTAATTTATAAGATATATTCGATACTATAAACTATCGACTACCTAAACATACTTAACTTATAAATTCACAATTTTAAGTTCTCGAGAACTCGTTTATAATTTATGGGATCTCACGGATAATAACCAATTATTTATGTAAATAGTAAAATTACACTCCGACAAAACAAGTCATGTTTTTCCCTTTTTTAATAGTTAATTTACAATGTGTTGCTATGTGTTTGGACTGCATCGAATTTCTCACACACACAGAGAGAATTAATCTCTTTTATATTATAAGGTATGAACAATATGGAAGGAAAACGATATAATCCAGACATATATTGCATACGTATATATATATATATATGTATATATAATCTTACATGGTGACTTGTTAAGTTCGGCATTTAAGTGAAACAAGTAGAATAAATTTGAAAAATAAAAACAAATTAACTTCCATACATCCTCAGAATAAAATCTTATAAAATATACTCCATTTACTGTACACATTTTTGCATTTTTATTATTTTTTGTTTTTACAATGACAAGGGAGGAAGTAAAAATTTGTGCTGTACTTGGTCTTCAGTTAAAATATTTAAAAATTAAGTTCAATTCATGGACCTTCCAAGTAAGTCAATTTATTATAGTGTAATTATTATGAATTTTAATAAAATATTTATGAATTAATAACACTAATACATGCTTTCGTTTCGTACAATTTCATATTATTAATATTCTATTACTTTACAAGAAATATAAATAATTCAACTTACTTGTGAAGAATAAATAATCAGTAGATAAAAAGTAAGTGTATCTTTTAAATTGAATTGTATACATAAAGGATGTTTCTAATCGTAATCTTAATCTTAATGGACATATATAACATATTCCTTTGAAATTTCACGAGTGAAGAAATTTTCTTTATTATCAAAATATGCTTTAATTAAAATTAAAAGATTTTATTTTACTAAATGATATAATGCAAGGAGATGAAACATGGGGAAAAGGAAGAGAAATGAGTACTAACAGAATTACTTAACTTTGCAAATTGCAAAGATATGTAAAAATTCTTCGACATCCTAGTATATAAGGAGGAAATGATTATATGTATATGTTATTCGATATTTATTATACATTTAATTACTACACATATGCTGAAAAGATTTCATTATTTATATATGTCCATTAAAATAACATGGAAATATACTTTATGAGTAAAGAGACTGAAAATAAATAATAATTGGAAGTTTTAAAACTAAGTAGATTATCATATACACATGTTGTCACTGGTGATCAAAATTAATACCAGAGAGCTTGGTTTATTTCATATAAAAAATCGGAAATGCAATAATTAGTCTTAGATCTACATCTTTAAAAATAAACAAGCTTGAAATTAAATATAACAAGGGAAAAACAAGTATGATAATATCATAGACGCTCAATAACGTAAATACCAGATAGTGGAAAGATTTTGCTAATGTAAACACAAAATTTATACTATAGGATCAAACGTAAAGCCCGATAATGTAAAGAATCTGTAAAGCTCAATAACGTAAACAGTTCTTGGCGACAGTACACAGGAGAAAAAGCCAAAATCTCTTATAGGAACAGAAATGCAATATATTCGTGATGATTATTACAACCAGAAAAAAATTTGGATGAATCAAGTAATATTTAAGCAATGGTTCTTGCAAAAATTCGGTCCAGAATTAAGAGACATTTAGCGTTCGATAGGTTTACCAGAAACAGTCATGTTATTATTGGTCAACGCCCCTTCAAATTCTAGTGATGATATTCTTAAAACTGAAGGTCGTAACATTTTTTCGACTAATGCAAAACTTTCAAGCGCAAATATTGAAAGTCTTAGTTGGGTGTGCTTTTACAAGGCAACGATTTAAAATAATTTCATAAAAAATAGACAATCAAAAACGGAATGTATTCTGCGGCAAGAAGTTGGTCGGAAGTAACAGCCATGACTCTGCAAAGATCTTAGAGGAAATTATTTTCAGATAGCGCTGCACCAGAAAACGATAAGAGAATTGAAGACTGGAGAGTGGCTTATGAATATTATGCAAACGTAAACGGTTTTGACGAGATAGAGATGACCTTGAATAATAGATGAAATAAGATGACGAAGACCCAGGATATGAGATCAAGGACGACTCAGCTATTGTATCAGCAACCTTGGCCATTGTCAGCACCAACGATGATGGTGATAAGAAATATGTAGCTAAAGCTTCAACGTAAAATAAAGTTTCTTTTGCGGAGGCCTTTACTTGTTCAGAAACTCTACTGAAGTATCTTGAACATCAAAGCGACATGAATTAATTAGCGTACGAAAAATTCGCATCTCAATAAAACAAAAATTGCTTAAGAATAAGCGGGAATCACTGACTTTTTGAAAAAGTAATCATAAATTATATAATATACATGCAAATACTTATCTACATGTATCCTTCTACGCACTACATACACTCCCGTACACTTGTTTACCCTCATTTAAGAATCTAATTGCTAATCGTTGTTTATTTGAAATATTTTTTCTTAAATATTTATATATTCTATTGTATCCTACCGATACCGAAAATTATCACATTGCACTACAGTTGCTCTGGGAATCCCCTTCCTCTATTATTCACCTTATTACCTCTCATCAGTCTATTTAAGTCATGCGATACGGAAAAAGTGTCCCGAAATTTATTAAAAAATATTTAGTTTCGTATCTATTGTTTATTTATTGGTGTTAGCAATATTCTCCTTGTATCATAATTCAAACGGAACGAGGTAAAACGTTAACGAAGATACAGTTCGACAAGATTCTTGCGTTTAAACATGCAAATTACTCAAATCAAGAAATTGCAAGGAAAATCAATCGAGATCTTTGGACGATTAATGTTTTTCTAAAAAAAATCTCGGGAATTATGAAAAAAAAAAACGAAAAGGTCGCACAGCGAGGGCAACAACAGATAATAGTTGACCTTCATTCTCTACTTGTGCGACATTTTCGATTGCAATTAAGGAGAGCGTTAGGACTTCAGCAAGTGTACGTACAGTCGAATCGAGTAATCTAAATATATCCGCACCTCCGACGGCAAAAACTGAAGAAAAATCACATTTACTTCAACATTATAGAGATGCGCGGAAGAATGTAAACAAGTCATCTTTAGCGACGAGAAAAATGCTATTGACGAATTGTTTTTATCCTGTTGTCATGCGGGCGTCGTTCAGCTCTATTATGGGCAGCAATTTTTTTACTAGTAATAAATAAGTTTATTGCCGAAATAGAAAGTATAAGTGTTATTATTTTTTTCGGTGTATGAGTGTCCTCCCTCCCTGTGCAAATAGACACCGTATGGAGAAATATGATAACATTAACTAATGTGGAACTTGGAATAACTATTATCAAAATTATTTCATATCAATAACATCATTATAAAAACATTCTTACTAAAATTTCATGTGAGGGTAAGCAAGTTTGTATGTTTATTAATTTATTATGAATAGAAATTTCGTGCTTCATGGTAAAAAGAATATAAAGAAAGGCGAATTAAACCTGTTAATTAAACATACAAATTTTCCAACATAATATTGAACTTACACAAAAACGCCGAAAAATAATGTAGAAACAGAAGAAAAACAATTTATTATTACTATTGTCTATTCGATTATTAATTCTAATACGAAGATGTATTGATATCTAGTTAGCCTTAGAAAATATTACGATACCATAGCAACGAAACATAACCTATTAGAAGTGTCAGTGTTTCACGTCAAAAAAGTCAAACCAAAATTGCGCACTAAAATTTAAAAAAAAGAATGTCGACCGAAATTGTGAAAATCGAAAAGTTGGAGTATCAAGTATCTGTATTTGAAGGGGTTAAAAGGTAAGCAGATTTACGAAGATATGCTTAATACAGGGTGCGGCAGTGAATCGGGCGATTTTCCAACACTGCAAACAGTGTGTTGTGGTCGAGGTAGGGGAACCGGACTACCGCCATCTTGTAACGTATGCCCTACCATTTAGTCACGATGGAGCCGTGGAGCGGTGCACAACGAGCGTACGCTGTCAAAGCTTATTATAAAAATAATGACAGTTACGTGTCCGCGAAGCGAGCATTTCGCAATCATTTTAACATACCGCGTAATGTTGCAGTACCTTCTGCCCATGCAATAAAAACATGGGTTGCGAACTTTGAAGAAACAGGCTCAATACTTAAGAAACGAACTGGCCACGTAAAAAATATCCGTACACCTGAAAACGTTGACAGGGTGCGAACGGCTATGCAAGGAAGTCCCACCCGTTCAGCTCGACGGCACGCAATATCTCTCGGTATTTCCGATCGCAGTGTGAGGAGGATTTTACACAACGATCTCCACTACCATCCGTATAAAATTCAAGTAGTGCACGCTCTGAATATTGGTGATCACGCATCCCGTCTTGCTTTTTGTAATAGGATATTGGACATGATGAATGACAATGCAGAACTTGTAAACAATATTTGGATGAGTGATGAAGCGCACTTCCACCTTTCGGGGTTCGTCAATAAGCAGAATTTTCGGTATTGGTCACGAGAAAATCCACAGAGAATACACGAAAAGCCGCTTCACAGTGATAAGGTGACAGTATGGTGTGCAATTTCATCAAGGGCTGTTTTAGGACCATATTTTTTTGAGGACCAAAATGAACGAGCAGTTACAGTGAATACTCTGCGCTATATTAACATGTTGGATAACTTTCTTCAACCTCAATTAGCTCGTAATCCTGCTTACCAAGACATGTTTTTCCAACAAGACGGGGCAACCTGCCATACATCCAATGCTTCACTGGCTGTTCTGCGACGCTTATTTCCTAATCGCGTAATTTCCAAGAACGGAGACATTCCGTGGCCAGCAAGATCACCAGATCTCTCTCTGTGTGATTACTTTCTCTGTGGATACTTGAAATCACGTGTTTTTAAATCACCGCCGCCTCGAAATCTCCGGGAACTTAAAGAACGGATTCGCGAAGAAATAACACGAATTCCTAGAGCCACACTTGAAAATGTGATGAATAACCTTCGCCCAAGATTGCTGGAATGTGTCGAACAAAATGGAGGACATCTTCGGAATGTTATTTTTAAATAATTGTTATTGTGTAAGTTTCAATTGGTATTGTTTAAATTAATAAATCTCCTTTTTTAAAGTTACTTACAGTGCTTTCATAATCGCCCGATTCACTGCCGCACCCGTTACTATACATGGGCGAGATAGGGGAAGTGGATCCGAATTCACTCAGACTAGATCGACTCGTGTTTTGTCGGCTCTCGGGTACCTACCGGTTTCCCCGAGAGCGGACAAAACACGAGTCGGTCTAGTCTGATTGAATTCGGATCCACTTCCCCTATCTCGCCCATGTATACTTAATACCCTTAGCGATCAATGTCCATCGTATGCGATCGTGAAAAATTAGTAGGGGTAAATTTTCTATTGAAGATGAACACCGATCAGGAAGGCCAGTTTCTGTGTGCGTCCTCGAAAATGTTGATGCGGTTCATGACATGATTTTGTCTGACTGTGGAATTGAGCTAAACCGAATATCTGAAGCACTGAATATTTCATATGAACGCGTCCATCATATAATTCACGTCGATTTCAACCTGAGAAGAATTTCTGTAAAATGGATTCCCAAATGTCTGTTTCTTGACCAGAAGCGTGCAAGGGTGGAAGCATCGCGTTCGATCTGTGCTCGGTTTGAAAAAGATGCAGACTTCTTAAGCCGTATTGTTACTATGGGTGAAACTTGGGTACATTTCTATGATCCAGAGACGAAGCAGCAATCGATGGAATGAAGGCACTCTGGTTCTCCAGGGCCTAAGAAGTTTCGTGTTAAAAAATCTTCTGGAAAAGTTATTGCTTCAGTTTCTTGGGATTGCCATGGAGTGAGTAATCATGATTGATTTTCTGGATAAGAGTAGAACAATAACTGGGAATTATAATTCGACATTGCTGACCACTCTACGAGAAAAAAATATGAAGAAAAGACGCGGAAAGGTGTCCAAAGGTGTTTTGTTTTTGCAAGACAATGCACCTGCACACAAATCGCATGTTGTCATGCAAACAATTCGTAATTTAGGATTCGAATTACTCGAACACTCCCGTTATTCACCCGATCTAGCTCCGTCCGACTATTATGTCTTTCCTCGACAGAAAAAAAGTTTAAAAGGTCGTAAATTTTCTTCCTCTAGAGGCGTTGCAGGTTCGTTGTAATAAATATATCCAATTTTGTTGGCTTCTACAGTAGGCTAAGAATTTTTCAATAGATCCTCGTATATGACAGCGGTGAAAAGTACAGATGATAGATGGTGACATAAAAGATAAAATTGCAGTCAGCCAACTTGTCAACTATTGCCAAGTGAAGGCTGGGAATGAGAACGGTTTGCCATACGCCTACGGAGTGCAACCATTGTTAAGTGCAAATTTACTCAGACTGAAATAGGACTTACTTTTTCTTCTCATTAAAAACGTTTATTATTTATCGTTGTTATATAATATTTTGTTTTGTCTTTTATTATGTTATTAAGCGTGTCTTTCAATAATTTGCTATTGATCAAATCGTGCTTACGTTATCGAGCGTCATCTGTACGAGGGAGACCCAAAAATAATCGGAATCGTAATGATGCGCATTATATACTTGTAGTGCCAGATTGCGCTACTAGGAGGTCGTTGTAGGACCTCTACTGACTCAGTCTCACAAGTGGCGTCACCCGACAACGAGTGTGGTTTCTCTGGTAATTCTGTTTCAGTGTCTGTGGTGCGTTCGTGACACGAAAAAATGTCTGATTCTCATGAAAACGTGCGGCTGTGAAGTTTTGCTTTATACTCGGCAAGAACGCAGCGGAAACTGTTGTGATGATGCAGTAAACTGTATACTAAGACGATGCTCTTAATGAAAGTCAAGCATACGAATGGTTTTCTCGGTTTAAAACGAGGAAAATTGCCATTCAGGTTGTCCTTCAACTGCTCGAACCGATGACAACATCGACGAAATCCGTAAAACCGCATCAGTGAAAATCGACGCAGGACAACTCGAAGACTGATCAGGGTTGTCCTGGACGTCAATTCAGCACGTTTGATAGTTGATTTGGGATTGCGAAGAGTGGCAGCAAATTTTTCGAACAGACTTCTCACCAGGGATGAAGGGAATCGTCATGAAATGGAGAACACCTTCAAAGACGATACAATTTTCTTCAAAAAAAATCATCACAGTCGTGGTGCTATGGGTACGATCCGGAAAGTAAACAACAGTCAAGTAAATGGAAGTCACCAGGCTCGCCTCGTTCAAAAATAAAACTCGTCAGGTGAAATCGAATGTGAAGCCGATGCTGGTCTGTTTTTTAACATCAAAGAGATCGTATACTCAGAATTAGTCCCTAAAAACCGGACAGTACACCAATTGTATTTGGAGGTATGAAAAGTCTGTGCATAAGTTTAGCGCGAAAACGTTTGGCATTGTGGACTTCCGGTGAAGGGTTCATGCATAATGACAACGCTACCGCGCACACGGCTCTCAGTGTTCGCCAGTTTTTGGAATCAACGAAGACCTTGCCCCACGCGCCCTGTCGAACTTCTTCCTGTTCCTTAGAATAAAACGGCACTTGAAAGGAAAACGTTTTGCCGAAGTCGACGACGTAAAATGCAATGTCACAAAGGCGCCAGCAGGTAACAAGAAGATGAATTTCAAAGGTGCTTCCAACAATGGAATGAATTTTGGACAAACATATCAGAATACTAATGGAGAGTACTTTGATGGTGATTAATGTTGGATTTGACTAAAAATAAGATATATACTTTTTATAAATTTCAATTATTTTTGAATCGAAGTAAATTTTAATTTTAATGAATAAATTTTCCGTATACTATGGTATATGCAAAATGTATTCATAAAAATTAAAGTTCACTTACAGGATTACATTGTAGCGGCACGGCCAAATTAAAAGATTTTATAATTTTAAATATGAATATTAAATATTTTTTAAAGCATATGTGTTAAAAGCCAAATATAAATTTCTTTAAACTGTTTATTCTAAATGTATATCTATGTATGAGTTAAGCATTAGTTCTATAAGAAAATGTCTGTATTCATTATGTTTAAGACTTGTGGCGTTGAGTTTGTGTATATGTCGCCGTCTCCTACGTGAGAAATTGCGTGTGAAATGATAACTGCGATAAATGTGCAGAGGAGAAGAGGGATTTTCATGTGCGTCCCAGAGAGAACTTTCAAGAAAGGGGGGGGACTTCAAAGATATCGGTCGCCAGCGTATTAGACTGGCTTAATTAGACCGTTAAAAGTAATATAAGGTTCCCTAATTAATAAGTAAGGGCTCACAGCATTTTAAGAGGCTCCGGGTATCTCTGCTGTCGGAAGAGGATCCTCGGAAAGTAAACCGACAACGAGATCTGATCTCCAGTGGAAAAAAAGAAAAGCAGACAAAAGCAAAAAAGGTATTTACAAGTTATTATTGCGCGAGTGCTAGACAAACTAAAATGTTCATATTTGTGTCAGAGACGTAATTAAAGAAGATAAAGTAAGATTGAAAATCACATTTAATAGTTTATTTTAGATACGGAAATGTCTCGGCACTTGTAATTTGCTTGTCAATGATGTTCTAAAAATATTATATACGTTGTATGTATATTTAAATCTAAGCATAGTTTGTTTTCTATCAAGGCCTACGTTGTTTGTGTTTATGTAAATACTGAAGGGCACTGGAAAGCAAATGTTTAATGTCTTATTTTGTTGAGACAATAACATTTTAAATAGATGAAACTGATCCTTCAATATTAAATAACTGCAGAAATTATTTTAACTAAAGATGATACTATTTTGTATATGTACTTTGTGTTCATATTAATATATGCAAAATCTTGGTTTCTAAACAAATGTTATTTAAATTAGAATAACTTTGTTTTATTTAATTGTACCAATTAATGCCCTAACTAAGATTATTTTCTTTAATCTCTTGACCTGGATCGTCTTGGGATAAAAATATGAGCTAGTCAGGTAAAACGAATTAGTTTGGATTTTATTTAAAAATATTAAAAACATTAAGAAATAACGGGCAATAATTTGGAGGGTGTCGTTATAACATGATCCGATAATCTAAACTATTCCTTAAAACTTCTACGTATTGACAGTCTCTGCACTAAGTAAGTACCACCAATATAAAATTTGACTGATCAAAGTAATACAGTAAAGAATTCTCAAAAAATCCTATATTTGAAGTATTCGTTTTATTTGAAACAACTGAGTTTGAAAAGAATTCTAATAAGACTTTTTATTAAAAATAATCAACCACTTCCCTTCTTGGAGCAAGTATAATCAAACAAAAATAATTATGAAAGTTTTGTATTTTATGTACGAAAAGCTTCAAAAAAAACAATTTAATCATTCCTTGCAGTAAAACTTGTCATTTTATCAGTTATGAAATAAATATTAAAAGATACACCCTGTTTATCGTAATGTACAATTGATGATGAACGGACACAGTTGTCTTAACATATTCAAAAAAACAAGCAAAGAATTTCAGAGAATTTCTATTAATACACCTGATGATAAAATATATACATCCTTGGTTGTTTTCTTGCTTATGTTAGATAAAAATCTCAAGTCCTCTATGTAGAAAACAATTAATTTTATGTTTGTTTCCCATTCGATTGAAAATTTTCCGAAGTTTTGATGATGATTTTGTTTCTCATTTTTTTTTTTTAACAAACTGTACTTAACATGTAGTAGCACTGAATATTTGTTTTGTATATTTAATTGACCATTCAGACTGCACTGCACTATGAGATCACTCCGGTTCCCGCGACACTTGAGTCTTTGAGAAACTTACCTGTGTCGCTGGATATATCGCATACTATGAGAGTCGAGGTCGCTTAGATACTTCGCCCGACGTTTCTTCCTCGTCTTCATCTGAGTCACCTTCGTAATCTACAAGACCCTAAAGGAAACAAGACAAGCATATATATTACTTTGAAATTTTATAAAGAAAACAATATGCTTAACAAGTATAACGGCTGGTTTTTCCAACACCGATTAAAATACCCGGTTAATTGATCACTGATTAAGCCTAATCATTGATTATCTCTAACCGGCGTTTCTGAAAGCGAAGAAATACACCGGTTATCTAAACAGTGTTTAAGAATTTATTGTATAAAGCTGGCAAGATATATAGGGTGTTTAAAAAAGATGCGGCAATATTAAAGGGGTTGATTGTCCAGGTCATTTTATACAAAAAAGTTTATAATAAACAAGGTCCGCAAACGCTTCGTTACCGATCTACAGCGTGTTGAAGTTTAATTAAAAGAAACAGTAAAAATTAGATTTCTCCAAGACGGCATTAAAGATCATAATGAAATTTTAGGCGTGTTATTTTTCAAGAAAAAAATAGGACGCCGCTGATTTCTCTAAAAATAAAAATATGTTTTTATTCTTTGTTCAATTGTGAAGAAAAAAGCTCTCTTAACTTTTTATCGTACGACGTAACGTTTTTTAGTAAAAAAAAAACGCATTTTAGTGCATGTATGTACATTTATCATGCTTACAAAAATATTTTAAACAGTCCTGTTTTATTCACTGACATATTGAATGACATGATTAATAATTTTGTATGTGTCGAATTTGTTGAATTTACTTATCATGAATCGCTATACAAATGCAGAGATGACCGACATGCACTACATTTATGGACTTGCTGATGGAAATGCATTAGAAGCTAGACGGTTGTATACTGAAAGATTTCCTGCCCGTATTGCTCCTGATAGAAAAACTTTCGAAAGTATTCATCGGCGTCTTATGAAACAGGCACATTAAGACGAAATGGAGGAGCAGGAAGGCCAAGGACAGCAAGAACGGTAGAGCTGGAAGAGGATGTGCTAGACATGATTGAAGAAGATCGAGGTACTTCTACTCGAAAAATTGCTGACGCTTTGGATGTAAGTAATGGGACTATTTGGCACATTCTGAAGGAAAATTTGTTGTACCCATTCCATATACAACGCGTTCAAGCATTACTTCCTGCTGATTTTCCTCCTCGCATTGCATTCTGTCAATGGATTTTGCAGAAAATGGTTCAAACCCCTCAATTCCTGATGTTGATTCTGTTCACCGATGAAGCGAATTTTTCAAGAAATGCAATACGCAATTTCCATAATAACCATGTATGGTGTGACGAAAATCTACATGAAATTGTTGAAAATCGTTTTCAACATCAGTTTTCTTTGAACGTTTGGCTTGGGATTGTGGGTGACTGCCTAATTGGACCGGTATTTTTGCCAAGGAGACTAACGGGAGAGGTGTATCGCAACTTTTTGGAAAACACGCTCCCTTGATTTCTGGAGGACGTACCATTAGCAATTAGAGATGCAATGTGGTATATGCACGATGGCGCACCAGCCCACTTTAGTCAAGTAACTCGTGATTTCTTAACACAAGCATACGGAAATCGCTGGATTGGCCGAGGTGGACCACACTTATGGCCTGCACGATCCCCGGACTTAAATCCCCTGGATTTTTTTCTGTGGGGCCAGTTGAAGTCATTGGTGTACGCTACTCCATTGGAAAAAGTAGAAGACTTAAGAAATCGAATCATTGCTGGGTGCAACTCAAATGAAACCGATCCTACTGTTTTTGAGAGAGTTCGCCAGTCGATGAGGAGAAGATTGGATTCTTGCATCCGAGCTCGAGGTGGTCACTTTGCACAGTTATTGTAATTTTTGCTTGCTAAAATTGTTGGTATGGTAAAATATTTGTTTTTGCCCTTAAATAAAACCCTTGTTATTTAAAAAAAAATTCTGTAATAAATGTACATGCACTAAAATGTGTTTTTTTTTACTAAAAAACGGTACGGCGTATGATAGAAAGTTAAGAGAGCTTTTTTCTTCACAATTAAACAAAGAATAGAAACATATTTTTATTTTTAGAGAAATCAGCGGCGTCCTATTTTTTTCTTGAAAAATAACACGCCTAAAATTTCATTATGATCTTTAATGCCGTCTTGGAGAAATCTAATTTTTACTGTTTCTTTTAATTAAACTTCAACACGCTGTAGATCGGTAACGAAGCGTTTGCGGACCTTGTTTATTATAAACTTTTTTGTATAAAATGACCTGGACAATCAACCCCTTTAATATTGCCGCATCATTTTTAAACACCCTGTATATGTTAGTGCATTTGATCTAAATTACTATATTTTGTCCAATAATATTGACGCCATTTTCTACATTTAAATATGTTATTTGTGTTTTGCTCTTAATTGACGTTGTTCTGCCCTTTCGGGTAGGTGGCACGATGAATTTGATTTTGCTGAAGTTCCTGTACAAGAAAGTCTGGACGGAAGAGATTATTGACGCGATTAGAGAATAAGCAAGGGAACCGAAAAATAGCCGCGCCAGTGATCCAATTCTACCAAAACAATGAAGCTGACCACGGGAACATATTCTGTACATAGAAATCACTTAGGTTTATAAATACAACATTTATAAATAACTCGACCACAGCGCCACCTATAGGGTCCAGATGTTGTGATTTCCTTTTTTGTCACTAAACCAACATATACTTTGAATATGAATCATTTTGGTCTATAAATATCTAATTTGTTAGTAACTTTACTACAGCGTCATCGATTTAAAATTCAAATCTGTCCGCCCCCTCTCAGAATGAAAGTATTTTTGTATTGAAATATATAGGAGCTAATATGTAATTTGAAATTGTACTTTCATCCACCTGATGAAGCCACAGTGTGGCGAAATATATGTCGTGTGAACATTATAATTTTTGAAACTAAACAATTGGTTTATTATATATAAATTTTATGTCCTTCAATCAAAAAAAGTTGACTGGTTTTCTCAGTATCCAAATTGGTTTACACAATTTCAACTTAAAAAAAGTTATGTTCTGGAGTAATTGAAGTAAGCTTGATAGTGCTAGAGACCGTCTCAACCTTAGTATTCAGTCTTATGGAGACAGACAACATAGTTGTCGGTTCGACAATGACATGTTAGGTTGGTAACTCATTATAATGACACAACATTTTAAATACTTGTTAGTTAGGATATTATTCTATATTATAATACTAATTTAATACTTGACCGGAGGGTCATGTTGTGATACTTACACCACACCGATAACATCAACCCTAAACATAATAAATCGGACTGACAACATAGCCTTGAAATAAAAAAAGACAGTTTATTACAAATTGCTTATGATAGTAAATGAGGTATATATCCTATAAGTGACTGTACTGAATACTAAGGTTGAGACGATCTATAGTAATAATTATTACTATAGAATTTAACTGCATGTCAACTTTTCAACCATGTACATTATTGCATCTAAAGTTCAGTTCAGTCAAAGGTATACAGGCTGTCCCAGAAATAAAAAGACGGAGTAGCAAAAATCGGAAGCTAGATTGTGTAAAAACGTACCCTCAAAATATCAAGTCTTTATTCGTGCGCAGACGGCAGAAAAAAAATAATAAAGAATTCAATTGGCCTTACGCCGACTCTGGTCGACTTGCGGTATAGAATTGCACACATACATGCATTGGCGGCTGGTCGGTAATAAAATCGCGCGGCACACGACAAAAACGTATGTATTTTTGTAAATAACATCCATTGTCAAACAGCACAATGGATGTTATTTAAAAAAATACATAAGTTTTTGTTGTGTGGCCCGCGATTTTATTACCGACCAGCCGCCAATGCATGCATGTGCAAGGGCGATAGATACATAGATGTTCAGTTTGTTATTAGCCGCCGATGTGAGTTGACACGTAGTTATCGACATGGCTTTTACGACGTAAGAATTATGGGATATGGTGTATCTCTACGGTGAAGTAGGTGGAAATGGAAGAGCTGTTGAACGTTTATACGCAGAACGTTTTCTTAATCGCGGGCGTCCGTCGTATCAAGTGATAATGGACACGGTGTTTAGGTTACGCGAACAAGGCACACTACTCCCACGCTACGAAGGCAGGGGCGGTGAAAGAACACGGAAAGTTTTACATGCGGAAAAGTATCTCCTGGATGTGATAGATAGGGATCCAGGTATAAGCACGCGATCTGCAGCAAGACAAGTCGGAGTGTCCCGATCGACAATTCATCGACTTCTCCGCGAGAACTTGCTGTACCCATACCACCTGCAACGGGTTTAATCAAGCTCTAGCACAACAGGACCGTCCCGCACGTGTTAGATTCTGTACCTGGTTTCGACGAAAACAAGCTAGAGATGTGGACTTTTGTGCCAGCATATTATTCACGGATGAATGTTGTTTCACCCGAAATGATGTGTTAAATTTTCATACAGCAGGGTCATTTCCAACACCGCTTCTCAATAAATGTTTGGGCAGGAATTGTCGGTGATAGTCTGCTTGGACCGCACATACTACCTGCACGACTGACCGGAGAGAGTTATTTAGAGTTTTTGCAGAATACGTTGCGAGAATATCTCGACGATGTGCCTCTGCAACTTAGAAGACAACTCCGGTACTACGATTTATTGAATATTCTAAAATAATAATAATCAGCTGTTTCCGACTACAAACACATTAAAGGGCAACAACCTTCCTATTTTAAAAATAAAAACAATCTTTTATTGTCTGCAATAAAGTGAGTCAGTCGCCCATCTGCGTCAACAATCGAATACATAGCTGCGTTATTTAGACGCATCCGGCAAAAAATGTTTTATTATGAATGAGTATGATTTAACATTTTTTCCCGTTTTATACAAATAAAAACGTATTTTTCTATGAATGCGTGTTCGTTTCTATTTACAAATGAGCATTCTTACGTGTGTCAGGTCGGTAATGTAATTTTTTCATTTAAAAAAATAATATAGAAAATTAAATTTTTAATTTCTTCGTTATTGCGGCATATTTGGGCATATTTCTGTTCGGACTTTACATACCTGCTACTCCGTCTTTTCATTTCTGGGACAGCCTGTATAAAGTGTCTGCATCAGCGCTCAACATGAACGTGTTAGCTTCTGTAAAATTTCTGCCAACTTTTCAATTTCATTTGTAATTTTTCAATACCGTTTAATATGTTAATCACATATCTAGAGAGTGCAAAATATATTCAACTAAAGTGATATTTTAATAAGGTGCCGTTAAATGGAATTAAAAAGAGGAAAAGAGCATAAGCATAAACTGCCATAGGATATTTAGGATAAATTCCCAGAATTGTAGAAGAAATAAAAAACTCCCAAAACTGAATCATCCTCATCAGAAAAGGTAATGTATTCATGGATATCAATTATATTTCTGTAGCAAGCTAAAAGTTACAGGTATTCAACATTATGTTATTTTAATTTGCTAATTATACTGTTCATTTCATTTATAGAAGAGGCAATAATAAGTACTAAATCACTTAAATAAAAAATTAATTAATTCCATAAAAATACTTTCATATAGTAAAACAAATGCATATGAAAATATAAACGCCGTCAATAATAACAAAAATCCCTACGTTACGCGCACGCGCAAAGTAGTGGCTAAATTTTGCAGAGATTTTAGCTAAAGGCTTGAATTAATTAATCATATTACAACTATGATCGGGACGAACAGGGATATACAACAAAAATACCATTTAAAACTAAATTTACTTCAAACAATATACGCTAACAAGACTATTTTCAAGGGCCTAGCAATATGTCAAATTACATACATGTTTTACAAAAAAAATATTTATCTTTCAGATGCTTAACTGTAGTATTAGAATCCATAGTCTTTGAAAACAAAAACTAATTCGAAATTATAAATATTCTTTTTGGAAACTTTGTTTCTCTAAGAGAATCGCTTACATACGTATATCATTAGTAACGACCAACGTCTAACTACCTGTAGCTGCTCTCATGGACAATACAAGGAATAACAGGGGTTGGATATTGTTCTTGGAACTGTCTGATAGGGCAGGTTATAGCTGGTTTTGCTATCAGATATACAGGGTGTCCCAGAAATAAAAAGACGGAATAGCGGGTATGTAAAGTCCGAACAGAAACAGGCCCAAATATACCGCAATAACGAAGAAATTAAAAAAATTAATTTTCTATGTTGTTTTTTAGATAAAAAAATTACATTACGGACCTGGCACAGAATGTATGTTTATAAATACACGTAAGAATGCTCATTTGTAAATAGAAACGAACACGCATTCATAGAAAAATAAGAAACTAAACTTGGAGTCTGTGGCTTGAAACTACACAAAAATACTAAAACACCTTCACCACACTAAAGCACAAAAATGGCTAAATACGTATTTCAACAACTAAGTTGTCATCATCAGTAGCACTGATTAAAAATCGCGCTGTCTACGCACCGTAGCGTACAGAACAACACTGATTTCCAATTTACGGGGATGGTTTATTCTTTTACCTAGGCTATTAACTACTTCATTAAAAATACCTGATCGTTGTAGCGTTAAATACGTCTTACTTGCTATTCTAATCCTGCTATTAGAATAGCAAGTAAGACGCTACGCTACGGTGTGTAGACAGAGCGATTTTTAATCAGTGCTACTGATGATGACAACTTAGTTGTTGAAATACGTATTTAGCCATTTTTGTGCTTTAGTGTGGTGAAGGTGTTTTAGTGTTTTTGTATAGAAAAATACGCTTTTATTTGTATAAAACGGAAAAAAACCGTTAAATCGTACTCATTCATATAAAACATATTTTTTGCCCGTTTGCGTCTAGATAACGCAGCTATGTAGTCGGTTGTTGACCCAGATGGGCGACTCACTTTATTGCAGACAATAAAAGATTGTTTTTATTTTTAAAATAGGAAGGTTGTTGCTCTTTAATGTGTTTGTAGTCGAAAACAGCTGATTATTATTATTTTAGAATATTCAATAAATCGTAGTTTTTCTAGCCTTTATTACAGTAAATATCAAGAATGTAATTATTTTTTTCTAGCAGGTGTAAAATTAAAGTAATTAATGGTTTGATATTTATTATGAAGTATCTATTCCTCCTCCTCTTTTTTTAACACAGTAATATGGTGGTCCTGAAAAGGATCGATTGTGAAAGTGAAGCAGGTGGATATTTAGTCCACGGTCGGCGCAAGGTGGATTGAATTCTTTATTATTTTTTTTTCTGCCGTGTGCGCACGAATAAAGACTTGATATTTTGAGGGTACGTTTTTACACAATCTAGCTTCCGATTTCTGCTACTCCGTCTTTTTATTTCTGGGACAGCCTGTATTTTTACACAATCACTTTTAGCTGCCTAAATCGACCTACGTGCGGCGTTTTACTCGGAGTTGGAAAAACCTGCTCTAAACTGGGTTTTTAAAGAAATGTAGAAACTTTAATGTGAATAACCTTATACGTGTAGAAATAAAATAAATTTACGTAAATCAAACTAACCCTTTTAAACAGTGCAGACTTATTTTCAGTTGTCGTCGGACTCGGCGGTTGACCAGTACTCGCATTATTATTTAACACTGTAGTTTTCGGTGCCGAGTTGTTATTTATTTTAGGACCGTTGGATTCCGCCTTTTTCTCCATTATCTTCCCTATACTGTCCAGGTCGGTATCCAACTTTTTCGCCAGAATATCGGTAGTAGTTGCAGGTACGATTGCTTCGTTATCATCGAAATCGTCGTCTTCGTTGAACCACATCTCCTCTTCCTCTTCCATCTGCCTCTGGTCTCTCCTATACCTACTGTTCCTTAATATCGAGGGGACCCTGTAAAGTAAGAGAATCAAAATAGTCTCGACGAGCTATTCGCAGCGTTTAACGAACGTACCCTTCTAATGCATTCCTCTCACGATCTTTCAGCTTGTCCTGATGCTGATCGTATCTTGACTTCAGCGATTTAAATGTTTGGACGTAACAGATATCATCTAGACATTTGCCGTAATTCTCGACCACGTGCGAACACAGCGTCTTTATGTCTTCCAGCTTTATAAACTCGAACATTTCGATGATCGCTGAATCTAGCAGGTTGTATCGGCCGTTGTTCCTAACGAAGGCGTCCACGACAGGTGCGAATAAATTACCCTTAATGATGTACCTGTTGTAGAACTCGTCCTTCAGCGCTATCAGTTTGCGCATGAATCGTAGTGCGCATAGTACGAGGAACTTGTGCGTCGACTTCATCAGCACAAGTATTCTCCTCAGGAGATCCTTATTTAGAATACAATTTTTTATGTGATAGGTGTGATGTTCGACGCAGAACGAGAGTAATTCCAATATTAATCCTAAGAGCTGTACGGTCTGGTAGTCTTCCTTTTGGGGTTCCCCGTGCGCTGTGTTCTCCAACAACGGAGCTGAAAACAGAAAATCTGCTTTCATTTGTCAAGCGTAACATTATTCAAACGAAATCGATAGATTACCATTTATAAAAAAAGTTAACAAGAGATATTTAAAATAAAAAGATCACTGATGTAAAAAATAAAATAAAGAACAAATTCAATTTAAGTAATTTTCTTTTTCTCGACAAATGTTTACTGGTAGTCATGCGAGCGATATGAACGACTACTGCTTTTGCACGAACGATCGCATATATTGAAACTTTAATAAAAAAAAGAAGGTTTCGTTTAAAATAAAGTTGAGAAATGGTTTATAGTTTAAGCGAAGACTTTTTTAAAGTGATTCGAATTACATTAAAAACATTCTGCTAAATATAAAACACTTCCCATGTATCTACACAAAAGTTCTCGACATAACAATAAAAGATTTTTTGACGTGAAACCAACGTTTTTCCAATAATTGAATACAATTTTTAACGTGCGTTCCGGAAGTTCCGCAAAATAACCATCCTCGGCTGCAATAGCTTTCAATATAAGCAATAGCGTAACACGTTTGTTGTTAAACCTATTTGAAACAAGTATACTCTGCTGCTATGTTCTAACATTTCCAGCAGTAGTTCCTATTTCTTTTTCTATATATTAGTTCTGCATTTTATTTCACTAGGTTCTCTGAATGTCGCTTATATTATACTTTATAATTTGACATTATGTGTATATTTTTATTGAAGAAGATATATTAGCAATTGAATGATATAATTAGAGATTTACATATTATTAACAAATACCGGGTTATTTTTTTAAATCTTGTCATAGGCTAACTTTTTTATTTGCAAAGATAGACCTATGGTTCCTGAAGCAAAGTTTTAGGAATTAGTCAAAATAAGAAAAATGTTTGGAAAAAATAAACGCGTTGTTGCCAGATTGGGCGCTATTTTAGAGAAACATATTTTCTTAAATGGCAACACCGCAGTTTTTTCACAATTTCTAATACATCTTGAGATTCTAGACAAAACAAAGAGGATGCGAGTTTTTGATTAGAGTGGCGGTTTACGAGCTAATAGTGCCTAAACTTTAATACATTTTCCAACATTAAAGGAATAACAAGGAGGCTATATTTATTCTTGCTGTCATAACATGACTATATGTTCTGTGTAATCTTGAATTAAATGGATCTCTATAAAATTATGAGTGTACAGCAGCTTCATGACGATGATTATGATCGGCCACTGGAATTTTGCGATTGGTTTTTGGAGAAAAAGCGCCTACAACTACATTTTCAAAATTATATCTTATTTAGTGATGAGGCTTCATTTTATTTAAAAGGTTTGGTAAACCGGCAAAATTACAGATATTGGTATGATAATAATCCTTGTTGGGCTGAAGATAGACGGGGACAGATCAATTCTAAAGTTAATGTTTGGTGTGGCATATTTAACAACAGAGTGATAGGTCCTGTTTTCATAGAAGGGAATTTAACGGGTGCAAGGTACTTGACATTGTATAAAATCAGTTCGAAATTTTTTTTAAAATAATTAATTTTTGTTACTATTGCTATTCTTTTAATGGTCGAACATAAATTAAGTTTAGGCACTATTAGCTCGTAAACCCCCACTCCAATCAAAAACTTGCACTCTTTTTGTTTTGTCTTGAATCTCAAGATGTGTTAGAAATTGTTAAAAAATGCAGTGTTGCCATTTAAGAAAATATGTTTCACCGAAATAGCGCCCAATCTGGCAACAACGCGTTTATTTTTGCCACACATTTTTCTTATTTGGACTAATTCCTAAAGCTTTGCTTCAGGAAACAAAGGTCTATCTTTTCAAATAAAAATGAGGTGTGGCCACCACACGACTTTCTTATACGTATGAAAGTGTTACTTCCGGTCCGAATTTTGAAATTTCATTAATACAAAAAATATTCCAAATCCAACTCTAAATACTTTTGTACTCTTCATAAATGTATATAGAATGCATAATTTACGACATATTTGCAAAAAATCGTTATTCGGTAAGAGTAAAAGTGATACTTCCGGTCCGAATTTTGAAATTTTTTTTATATAAAAGATATTGGAAATTAAGTTCTAAATACTTATGAATTCTTTATAAATTAGTCTAAACTTAGTAATTGACGAAATATTTGCAAAATTCGATTTTTTCACTGAAGTAAACTACTACTTCCGGTATGCCGATTTTGCTCAAAATCTAATCAGTTCTCAAGAGGGAGATTATATTCGTAAATATAAAATTTGAAGTTGATACCTATAGCGGTTTGACCGCTATCGTGGTCACACACACACACACACAGACACACACACACACAGACATTTTTTAAAAACCACTTTTTTGGTATCAGGGGACCTCAAAACGTGGACATCTGCAAAAATCTCGAGGTCGAAAATTTTCATCATCACAATACTTCCTTATACTACGTATAAGAAAGTAAAAATAATCCTGTATATAATGAGAATCAAACTTGTATACTCTCTTGCAATATGCGTATATTAGTTTCCAATTTACTTGATGGTTTGTGTCATAAACAACAGAGTAAAGCACTTCTTGTTAAACCTATTTGAAACATGTATACTCTCTTATAATATGCTTAAATTAGATTTTGATTTTCTTGAATGTTTCTTTGATAAACGATAAGACACGCGCTTGTATACTCTCTTGCAATAAGCGTATATCAGATTCCAATTTACTTGTCAAAACAGACAAATTCATAGTTCTCGCCTCACGAATGTTCGCATAACTGATCCAAAAGGTTACCATAATATTCGTAGTTAATTGTTTTACTTTTCTGAGGATAATTGATCAACAAAACATCTTTGTAATCCAAAAAACTGCTCTTGGAACTGTCTTTGCCTTCTTTGGTGCACTTCGACCAGCTTCAAACCATTATTTCGACTGTTCTTTTCGCTTTGGTGTATAGTAGTAAATCCATGTTTCATTAAGAGTTATAAAGCGACGCTGGAAATCCATTTCAGTTTGCTTAAAACGGTTCAAACACGCGTGAGAAAACACATTCGAATATATTCTTGGTTAACCCTTCGTTGCATCTTGTTGCAAATTTGCAACATGTTTATGATTTCTCGTTGTTTCTCGTTTTAAACCTTATATTGTGTAGCTGGCATAGTGTAACACATATGCTACGCATATGTACTACGTTTCTGGTTTCAAGCGACATTCATAGAGAGGTCTGCAGATCAAATACACCAAATATACGTTATGTTATCCCAACCTCAAACGAGGCAGGTGCTTTTCTGCTGCTTTCGGTGTAGTTTTTTGTAAAAAGGAGGAAGTTTTCCTTGTGGATATTGACAATAAAGGTATGTAATTGTGTTGTATGTACCCTAAACTTCTATATTTGGTAATAGAAAAAACTACATCCCCTTTGAATTTTATGTTGCTTATTTACAACAATATGCAAAAAAGTTACGCAACATTCCAAAAACGTTTTTTGTTTTTAGATGTCAGGCAATAATGATTTTCTAACACAGACTGAATTGGAGGATTTGGCTGCAAATCTGCATTTGTCAGAAAGTGAAGACGAATTTGAAACTTTTAGCGATGATGATTCTGATTATTTGCCAGACAATGATGAAGAAATTATGGAAAATGGACAAAATCTACGAAGTAACGCTGTAATTACAGAAACCGAATCGGAAGAAAATTTAGAAAATTTGTTTGATGAAAATGAAGTCGGTTTTACACAGAATGATGTGGTACCTGCTGCCTTATCTTGGTCAAAAGGACACCTTCTTGTACCAGATGAAGCTGCACAATTTCAGGGAAACTCTGATTTACCAAACAATATATTGCAAATGGAAAGTCCATACGAGTGTTTCAGGTATTTTTTTTACAGATTCCTTTATTCAATTGATAAAAGAACAAAGTAACCTTTATGCAGTACAAAAAAAGACCAAACAAACCGGCATGTTTATCTGACGATGATATAAAACGATTTATTCGAATTTGTCTATACAGGGTGTCTCTAAAAGGTGCGGAAAAAACGCTACCACACATTTCTGAGGGCGATCTAACCCAACTTACCTCAGTCCAAAAGTGGATGCACCATTGCATTGAATTGCCACAAGAATAACACCCAAATTACAGAAGCATATGTGTCCATATACGGAATGAATTCTTTATATCCAGATTACTCATAAACGGCTGCTCCAATCAACTCCTACCAGGTATACCTTTTCTAGGTAAAAAACATTGGAGAATAAGAATTTTTATTTAAAAATTAAATACAGTGTGTCTCAAGAAAGTTATTACGTTTTAAATGGATACAATATGCCGCAGGTGGCGCCCTCTACATTTTGCAATGAAAATGAGAGCAGATTTAAATTTTTTACCCCACGAAACCCCCCCTACCCAAATATTGTGACAATATACCAATTATTACAGAAATTATTTATAAAAAACTAAAACCAAATTGAACTTTTGACACTCTGTATCTCCGAAAGCATCCACTTTTGGACTGAGGTAAGTTGGGTTAGATCGTCATATTTTGCCCTCAGAAATGTGTAGTAGCATTTTTTCCGCACCTTTTAGAGACACCCCAGTATATGTCGGTAACAACCTTGCCCCGCACTAGAGCTTATTGGAGAAGTGATATAGGAATTGCTAATGTGCGTGATGTAATGATGGTAAACAAGTTGGAGTATATGAAAAATATCCTACATTTTAGTGATAATAATAGTTGTCCTGATAAAAAAGAACCGGCGTACGACCGATTATACAAAATCAGACCAGTACTTGAACGTCTAAATGTGCGATTTGCGTCGATTCCAACTGAGGCTCAATTAGCTATAGATGAACAAATCTGCGCAACAAAATGTCGTCATCACCTCAAGCAGTACCTCCCAATGAAACCTAACAAGTGGGGATTCAAATTTTAGCTGCTTTGTGGAGTGTCAGGATATTGTTATAATTTTGAATTATATTCAGGACCAGAGGATTATTTTACCCGGCTGAAACCGGAAGAGCCAAACCTTGGTGTAACAGGGAATGTTGTAACGCGTCTGGCGAGAATAATTCCGAGAAACGTAAACAGCTGTCTGTATTTTGACAATTACTATACATCAGTTCCACTTTTGACCTATTTGGCGAAAGAGGGAATATACAGTTTAGGAACTGTCAGAAGAAACCGCATACCAAACAATAAATTACCAAGCGACAAAGAAATGAAAAAAATGGATAGAGGGACATCAGAAGAATTTGTTGCCCATAATTCTGGAACCAAGTTGAGCGCCGTTGTTTGAAAAGACAACAAATGTGTGAATTTGCTCTCTACCTTATATGGACAGTTACCACTACAAAAAGTCATGCGATACGATAGAAAACAAAAGAAGAAGGTTGAGATAAATTGTCCTTATGTTGTCACCAAGTATAACAAACACATGGGAGCAATTGATTTGTTAGACAGCCACATAGGAAGGTATAGAATTCTACGTCGCTCTAAAAAGTGGTACATGAGAGTTTTCTTTCATCTCCTTGATGTAACGGTAATTAATTCTTGGTTACTCTATTTGAGAATAAAAAAAGAAAAGAAAATGAATCTTTGGGAATTTCGGTTAGAAATCGCCGAATATTTATGCCTCATGGGTTCAACAACCCCAAAAAGAAAACGTGGAAGACCTTCTGAATTACAGGAGCGTGTAGAGGAAAAAATGAAAAAGAAATCTGCTGCTCATGTAAAAAATATCAGGCTGGACGAAGTCAACCATTGGGTAACATATGAAACAAATCGCCAAAGATGCAAACTGCCAGCCTGTAAGGGTTTCACTCATTATAAGTGTTCCAAATGTGCAGTTCATTTGTGTATAACGAAGGACAAAAATTGTTTTCGACAGTTTCATTGTTAAATAATTAAGCTAATATTTGTTTAACCTTTGCATAGTGTTGCAGATTTGCTACAATTTCCTTTTTTTTGTTTGATAAAATTCTGAGACATGAAGAATTTTTTTATTATTTCTCTGCTGTAGTATTTTAACTTTAAAGCCTAAAAAATATTTTATACGAAAAACAAAAGAATCATGCAACAAAGGGTTAATTGGTCAGCAAATGCGGCACCCATCTCGTACAACGCTTTCTAATTTGTTACTTCACGCTGTTTCACTCGTTGATGATTCAAGTATTATCCAACACGATAATATGAACTTGAATAATTTATGTTGTAGCAGTTTTTGAACTACTTTTGAAATTTGGCATTATAATAGTAATTTCCCCAGCCTTATGGTGAATGGAAATTAGCCGACTCTACCGACGGCTTGTGTGACTCCTTCGAGGGAATAAACATCTTTAGAAACCCCATCCCGAGGAAATTACGTCCAACCAGGTTTTTCTTTTGTTTTATTTTTTTCCGACCTTCGGAAGTGTTATATTTTATTAGAACAATTAAATATCGACTATTATTATACAAGTTTATTTGATAAAAATTAGATTAAGAGCAATGCTCAGTTTCTTTGGTTAATCTGTGCCCGATAGTGTTAGTTATCGGAGGCTCAAGCTGTATCCAGCATTTTATAATTGAAACTCATGTTCTAATTAAGCATTGGAAGCGTTATACTAATTTTTGATGCGTAATTTGAACTTGTAAATTTTTAGTTTTAAATTACTTAATTAATTTTAAGCATATACCAGCCGTGTAAAGGTTGAGATTTGACGATTTGTATAATTACCATAAGTAAATTCTTGTTCTTTTGTGCCTTCAGCGATTCTGTTGTTTAAGCGTTAACTTTAATGATTTACAGATGTTAATTTGAACGTTGCACTTGATAACTAGTCTTGTTTAATTACGATATAAACACCTTCAGCGTGTGAATATAGCATTAAGCATCTTATGTAACTATTTGTAAGTAAGATATTACTAGCCCATTTAATGTATTAATTGTAATCTTGCGATTAATTGCGACTGTGAATTTAATCTAGTTGTGTACATGCATATCGCTTATTTGTCACTTTCTTTAAAAAAAACATTGGTAATTACCTGCCATAAAATTTAAACTTTGTTGCATTTTAGTATATTTGGCATTTAACTACCATGTTAAGTAATTGTCTGTTTCATTTTAATTACGTTCAATGTTGATATATACCGATTGATCCAACCATACGTTTAATTTTACTTCTCATTTTATATGACTGTGCTGGTTAAATTATAATTTCCTTACACTCTTATAAATCTAGTTATTTGTAAAGTATTATTTTTTTTTTGCTTCCTTTGTGGGGGTTACAACTCATACCATTCTTGGTATTTTATTATTACATTGAATAAACTTGTTATTTGTTGATGATATCGTGTATGAATGTCTTGCTACACCTAGTGCTCCCAAAAATTATTCCTGCTGTCGGGATAAGTAACATTGGGAGTGGTCCTGATTAATAGTTAGACAGCTGGCGCCTAGTAATCCACTTCAGTAATCTGAGTGACCCATGTCCCATAAAACCGAGAGAGCTAGAGGTACAGGATCCACCCCATCTTTTACGCACTGGGGAAGTAAGGTAAGGCAGGTTGAAGGTGACACACAATAAAATGTCCGAAACTTTCAGAAATTTATTTGGACAGAGCTACAGGTGTGAAACTCCGACAATCGGCACATCTCTATTTTACGACGGATGACATTATTTTAGTTTTCGTCAGCGCCATTTACGCCTCCTCCCTGCCAGGACGATCCAACGGCGAGGGTTGTGCGTAACAATATAAAGCATGGTACTTTCCAGTACGATTCCGATTTCACAGTTTCTAATGCCATCTATGTGTCAGACCAAGAACTTTTCAGGTTCCCCTTGTATATGTACATAGATTTTCACAATATATAAAGAAGCAGGTAAAATGTCGTCTATCTTAGTAAAGAAGTTGTTACATTTTTGTAATTTGAAATTTATACGATACCTATTAAATTAAATTCTGATTGAAGAAGATTGGAAGTCGGTCATTACTTAGTAAAAATTAAAATAACGCAATTAGGAAATACGGTTGTCAATTCCGAATTATTTGTTAGCGTCATGATAATAATAGTTATGAGGTTCTATGAATAGTAAAGACGTGTTAGTTTTCAAGTTGAAATTTAAAAATTAACAATTTTATGAATTAGTGAATATCTACTTAATTTGATATTATGTTGCATTTTCTAAGTGATATTTCTTTGAAAGCTTGCTATGTCAAACAACTAAAACACTAAAACACCTTCACCACACTAAAGCACAAAAATGGCTAAATACGTATTTCAACAACTAAGTTGTCATCATCAGTAGCACTGATTAAAAATCGCGCTGTCTACACACCGTAGCGTACAGAACAACACTGATTTCCAATTTACGGGGATGGTTTATTCTTTTACCTAGGCTATTAACTACTTCATTAAAAATACCTGATCGTTGTAGCGTTAAATACGTCTTACTTGCTATTCTAATCCTGCTATTAGAATAGCAAGTAAGACGTATTTAACGGTACAACGATCAGGTATTTTTAATCAAGTAGTTAATAGCCTAGGTAAAAGAATAAACCATCCCCGTAAATTGGAAATCAGTGTTGTTCTGTACGCTACGGTGTGTAGACAGCGCGATTTTTAATCAGTGCTACTGATGATGACAACTTAGTTGTTGAAATACGTATTTAGCCATTTTTGTGCTTTAGTGTGGTGAAGGTGTTTTAGTGTTTTTGTGTAGTTTCAAGCCACAGACTCCAAGTTTAGTTTCTTAAACTAAAACACTAACATTGTCTTTAAATATCCAATTACCAACATAAGAGACATGAATAGTTCTTCATTTTTCTTTTAAATCAGAGACTCATTTAAAAAAACAACAAAATTATAGATATATAGTTACAGAATAATATAAACGGTATCAATTTGAAATGAACTGGAATCTTGTAAAAACAACGTGGTGTAAATCCTTACCTATAAGTATTTGAACGCTATGTTTATAAAAGAAGTTCAGAAAGTCCGTCTTCTCTGATTTGTTCACTTGTGCAAGCATGTTCTCCGGATCCAGTAACATCCTCAAAATGCCCATTAATTGTACAGCACCGCCTAATTCCGGATCAGAATCACATATCATTTGCTCGATGATAATATTGAGTAATATCTGGTCCTGTAAACAGAAGATGTTTCAACATTTATGTACATATTTCAAAGTAACAATTTTAATCACAAGACTCTCTTTATAATTAAGCTAAAAATGTGTCGGCTATTATTACTGTTCTAATTAGAGAAATTTTATTCACATCTGAACTAGTACTAGAATATTATAGTAATGAAAGGAAACTAACGTTATGTACCAATAATAATAATATATATGAATAAATCATTGTTAATGTAGAGGATTTGTTTTATTTACTTAGGTATTTTAATTCCCTGAAATATGTTGTAGATTCTAGTAATTGTGAAATTACATCATAATTTCCAAAATATCGTGATTCACTTTTCTTTATGTACAAATTACTAACACAGAAAACTATTATACTGAAAATTTAAACTGTTAAAACTATAAGTATTACTTAAATATAAGTCTTAGTTATTTTCCTATTTAGTAGCACCATATGATTTAAATCCAGACTTACAGTTATATGTGCTGAAAACGTGCAAATGATTTTTGACAGAGTAAATAACTATACCGTATAAAACAGCAATAAACTATTATTTCAAATCTGCATTCTTAAAATGAAGAGATTTGAGATAAACAATTATTTTAAGAAAAAACTATGTATACACCATTGGACTAAAGTATTTATGTATCCGCACAAGTCTCTCTCTTTACACATAGGGACAAAAAGATTATAGCGCTGGCGTATTATACTAGATCATTTTCTGTAATTCCGAACGGGAAGAATGAATTAAGTCTTCGCATCCACAGTAGCAGGAGGTGTGAGAAGTAAATAACGAAAATTCTTGCGAAGATTGCCATAGACAAACGCTGACGACTTCGTTATGGCTGAGTGCTAAAATTCCAAAGTTTGTGCGCATGTCTGCAACATCCATAGGATGTGGTCTTGTACGATATTTTCTACCACCTTGAGAGCAATTTCTCCAATAACTGATACCTGTAGTAATATTTCTTTGCATTCACCAAACGATTTCACTAAAGGCAATACCCACGGCTTGCTGTATCTCAATAACTATTGAGAATTAGACACAAGTTCATATCAACTTTTTGGATGAACATGACCGATACTAGAATATGCTATGGTATGTACCTATCTTCTTGAAACATGCTGTGTACGTATTTTCACGTGTTCAAAAAATCTGAAAATACTCAAATAAAAACGTAGCGTACGTTTTTGAAAGAAATTAAAACACCAATAATATTTTGAAAAAGCTACCTGTACATAAATCTGTTTGGATTTTTTGATGACCCTGAAAAAGTGATTCATCAACAAGTTTTGCATATTCATTACTGTTTTCAATAGATCTTTTAATGTTCTAATGGGTGACTCATAATGAAATTCGATTTTGTTTTTTGTATCTAGAAGAAACTATCAGCGTCAGATTACTTTTACTGCCACCATTCAATGGAATACTTTAGTGGTGAACGTTCCGAAATCACTACAATTTACGGTATGCTCATCAAGATCCATCTGCTAATTTAATTAAGCAATGGATACGGAAGTTTCAAGTGAGTGGTTCTACAGTTTGTTCTAAGCCCCGTGGCCGCAGATCTGTTAGAAATTAAATCAACATCGCTGCTGTACGCCAAAATCCACATCGTTTGATAAGAAAACACGCGTTTGCTTTACATTTAAACCGGTGTAGTGTTCAATGAATTTTGAAAAAGGATTTACATTACCATCCTTATAACAACCAATTGGTTCAAACTTTGAAGAATGATTGATAACCGTGGCCGTCTTAATTTTGCTACTTTGATGCAGGAGTTCAATGATTTTGATATTGCTTTTAGTGACGAATCATATTTTCATTTAGACGGGTACGTGAACAAACAGAATTGTCGGTACTGGTCTGGGGCGAACCCAAGAGAAAAACATACAGTCGTTTGGGCAGCAATGATTTCAAGAGGTATTATTGGTTTGATAATTGCCCATGGTTCCAGCAAGATGGCGCTACAAACCATACTGCGAATGAAGCTTTAAAGGCGGTAAAAATGTTTTTCCATCCATGAAAAATTAATTTCCCGTAAAGGTAACATTGAATGGGCTGCAAGAAGCTGTGAATTGACACCATTAGATTTGTTCTTGTAGAGCTACCTTAAAAGTAAGGTGTATGAAAATCCTCCGGCAAATGTAAATGAACATAAAGACCGAATACGGGAACAAATTACCGCCATCCCTGTAGAACTGTGTCAACGAGTTATTCTAAAGGCACGACATCGTTTATATAAGTGCATAAGACATCAAGGGCAACATTTTACACGACACTGTTTTTAAGGTTTAATTCCCAGATGATCGTAATTATATTTCTAAGTACAATTTATTAAAACCTTCAAAAATCAATTAGATACTTTATCTTTAAAATCGAATTTCATTCTGAGTCACCCTTATATGACAAACAACAAAAATTCCATTGTACATGAGAAATTATTTGAAAAAGAAATTTTAATTTTGGGGGCAAATAAAACTGTCACAATAAACGTTGAAAATACTGTCATTGAATATCTTTTTATTAAAAAACAAAATTTAATAATATAAAATATAAAAAAAACTAAACAGATAATATCAACAGTTTTTTGAAAACCCAAAAGACACTATTTTTGTGTATTTCCCAAAAATCATCTGGTTCACTTTTATTTGGGAATTTGTAGACTTTTTAGACGTACTCTATAAAGGATAATAGATTAATACTATATGGAATCGAATAAAATTAAAATTGAAAGATAATAATATCCACTCATATCTCTGCACCCAACACACAATGTGTATGAATAAGTAATTAAATGATGAATTTACCAATATGTTCTTTATATCTTTATATCATCTGATTATCTGATTGAATGTTAAGTAAATTATTTTTCTCTGCATTATCATAATAAACTATGCACATTATGTTATACGTCATTTTAGTTGTGAGTCAATGTTGTCGTCTAAAGAGAAATTAAAAAAAATAGGTCAACTCTTGTTTTTTTAAATATCTTTAAATTAATTATTAGACACTTGCATAATCACCATTAATGCCATAATAAGTTAAGTAAATATCAGGCAAATGTATTATTACACACACTTGTATATACACATGATAATATCATCGATATACAATAAGAGATAAATCTCCGTCATTCACGTAATAATCAGCAGCGTCACCATCAGATAGAGTTTACACGTTCCATTGTGACAAATGCTATATTTACAAACACAATAGATATGTACTGCATAGATTTTTTTTATTCATTTCTGAATATAAGATAAATTCTGTTATCTCATCTATTAATTTACATTACGCGATTTGTAGGCATTTTTTTTTGTACAGTCAATATACAACTGAACAAATATAATTACAGAATACACACTACGTATTGCGTAATTTATACATTTTATTAATTTTATAGATATATACCAACAATGTGGTAATCGTACCTAATTCCTTACGTTCAGAAACTGATTGTATTAGAAAAAAATAGTTATCATCGATTGTATCGTTAGATTTTCTAATTTTATTGGCGTATTATACGTGTTGCCAGGATAAATTGATTGTAGAATACGTGAAAATCAATTTATAAATATTAACATACACGAAGTCAATAAAAATATATAAATAATGTATAAATAAGTAAAGCATCAGGTTCAAAAAACAGCTCATCACAACTACGAGGGTTGACTAAAAAGTTCTCCTCCTAACAATAAACAAAAACTTTGTTTCGTTAAATATTTTATTGTTCAATGTATCTAAAACTTAAATATATATATGCTAACGTTTTCCTAATAATTCAAAATCATCATAAAAGTGTTATTCCGGAAGATATGGAAACATTCAACCACGGTTGCAATAGCTTCGTTATTTGATATAAAACGCTTTCCGGACAAAAACTTTCAAGATTGGAAACAGATAATAGTCGAGCTAGCAAAATCTAGGAAATACGCTGGATGTTCAAGCAATTCGTACTTTATTTCGTTAAATTTTGCCATCGTCAAAACACATGTGTGAATACATGGTCTTGATAAAAAAAATAATTTTCTTTTGAAAGCAGGTCTTTCTTCCTCACAAATTTTCGCATTCCACCTGATCCAAAAGGTTTCAATAATATTAACAGTTTACTGTTTTACTTTTCTAAGGATAATCTATCAACAAAATACCTTTATAATTCCAAAAAAGCGGTTGCCATAACCTTCTCTGTCAAATATTTCTAATTATGCATATGGCCTCAGCTATTTTCCGCACTTGCAGTCGTCGATCATCTAGCATAGCAGTTTTTGGACAACCTTCAAGTGAATTATCTTCTTGTACTACCAAATTTAAAAACAGCAGCCCATTTTTCGAGACAACTTTCTCCGACCTACTCTTACAATGTCCTATTGCATAAAAGAATCAAAGGACAGCCAATATAGCGAGTAATTCATTGTTCCCCCACCATGCATTCATTCAATGTTAGATAAATTGCGACCTCTATTGTTGAAACCAAGACGTAAAGAGGATGAGCGTCTGCTAAGGCAGAACGAAAATATTAATGTATTATCTTTGGATCAATGTATGAAGAAGATGGTTGGTAAATAAACTACAACCATAAACTACACAATTGTGCAAAGACTATGAATTCATCATTCATTAAAATTCTAAGATTGAATTGGGCTGAGAATGTTAAAAGAATGGATAAAAATAAAGACCTGAAAAAATACTGAGGGGAACTAAGAGATGGTAAAAAGACAAGAAAGCGATCCAAAATGAGGTGGTCAGATAACACCCAAAAAGGCATAGATAGATAATTTATTGGTCCTTTCGACTATATTGCAGTATGGGATATGTTATTTCAACTGCTAATACTAAAAGACAGTTTAAAATAGTACATGGTTAACAAACAAAACAATTATATACACAATATATATATAAACAAAGCATACACTACGTAACTAACAGAAATGAATTAAATCTAATCTACAGCTCATTTAAAAACTCTAATGGGTAGTAACATTTCCACAAAAAAAAATTTTTTTTTTATTCTTGTTTAAAGGTCTTTCTGCACACAAAATTTTTAACGTTACCTGGTAACTTGTATGTTGTTATAGCTAGTAAATGCGGATTATTTATATAGAATACGAGTTTATGCCCTGGTATTTCTAACAGTAGTGCATTTCGCGTGTTGTATGAATGATAACTATTTAAATGAGGCAAATCATTGATTATCTTTCGCGTATAATAATAATTCCATGTTGTAAACACATGGTAGTGGCAACACCTTCATCGAACCAAAACATGAACTGCAACTAGTTCTATTACCCTCCCCATTTAGAACACGTATAGCACGTGTTTGCATTTTAAATACTCTATCTAGGTCAGACGATGAACCCCATGCCAAAATCGCATAGAATAACACCGGATGAACCTGCCCAAAGTAATATGTTAGGAGAATGTCTGAGCTCACTTTAGTTTAAGTTTTCTGAGAACGTGATAAAATAAAGATATCATTTTGCAAATGCTGTCAATGTGTTCATTCCATTTGTATTTATAGTCGATGGTAAAACCCCTAGAAACTCAGTACTATCAACCTGTGTGATACTGTGACCGTTATATCAAATTAAATTCGATGTGTCTCTATCATGAGTACTTGTTCTGAAGTCTATATATGTGAATTTTTTACTGGTCATTTTGAGACAAGTACTCGCTTACCGTGTCTAAACCTTAAAGAAAACAGCCCTAGCTAAATCCATGTCAGTGATATATTTTATGCAGAGCAATGGACCAACGATGCTTCCCTGTGGCACACCACACCCCAAATACAACTTGCCAAAGCAAGTCCCGTCAATTTCTACATAGGATTTCTTCATACAAGGTAGCTATTACACCAGTCCAAAACATTTCCTTAAATTCCATAATTATATAGTTTTTCAAGCAGCATTTGATGGTTTACAAGATCGACGGCTTAACTAAGATCTAAGAAAATTCCTATACAAGTTTTCTCTTCATACATATCGCTGTACAAAATGTAAAAATGCAATAATAGCAATATAAGTGTTGCGTCCATTACGAAAACCGAACCACTGTGTACCGCGCTTGATTTGTATTCAGGGTAAGTTGTGCTAACACATATACAGGTTTGGCCTACGATTGTCTTGCATGCGGCTTTCCGTACATAATACGAAAGCAGTTGCCAAACCGTACCCACCTAACAGATATACATACGCGAGCCGACAAGTAGACCTTCAGCGAAACCATATTAAATTCAATCATAAAAATAATAAATCTGAAGGAATTCTTATAATATTAACTTAAGATACTTTTTAAGAATATTACGAATGAGAATAGTACCTAAAATAGTATATTATGCAATGAGCATTTAATGATAGCTATTAAGACACGAGTAAGAAAATTACAATACGAGGCGAAGCCGAGTATTGTAATGAATACGAGTGTTTTAATAGCCATTAAATGCGAGTTGCATACACTATTTTTTCTACAACCCCATAATAAAACATTATTTTTTGAACATTCCACTTCATAAATTGAGGTTAAAATTTTCCATGCACCTTTGCGAATTTACTGGTAATAAATTGTTCGTGGTTACTAAGGCTTGTTCCATAATTTTTGGTGGACTCATATTTTACATTTCACTGTCATTATCCCTCATTTTTACCGTTTATATTTTCAAAAAAGCACAAATTTTAAGTACTTACTTGTAAATTGCAGAGAACTGTCACACTTATTTAATTTGTATATCTGTCAGATATGCAGTCACCATATTGAATATTGTTTGAATATTGGAATGTCGCATTCCTATTGGATATAAACTTGTATCATAATGAAAATCTGTATCGTAATGGACATCATTAAAGTACAGGTTCGGCATATATAATAATACAATTAAAGTATGGGAGTAGAAAAATGAAGACAACAACCCCTGCAACATGGACACATGCATTATATTAAATCTTATGATCGTAATGATCCTATCGGCCAGTGGTCGAGCGTCGAACAGTACGTGCCCACTGCCCACATGTGTATGAATACTGGCAACAACGTTCGTTTCAATACATGCACTTTAGCTCGCATGCAAGGTAAAAACAGACCGAACCTGTATGTATTGTCCAAACAATTAAAGATTCTAGTGGCTTCATATATATATGTATATACGAGGTGTGGCAATTATATAACGAGACTGCGCCCCTCCTACCCCGTGGTCGCATGGTGGGAGGTTGTCAGTGGAATGTAGTCGACCTTGATCCTTCCCGAGCAAGCATACTTCGTTTCGTCGTTGTACCTGCTTTAGTTTGCTTTTGAGACTTGGTTGTAGGGGACGCTGTTGCGTAGTCGTGCCGCGATCATGGTGAACATAAAAGCCGAGCAGCGCATTAACCCGAAATTCCTAGTGAAATTAAAGAAATCACCCACGGAATGTTTTCAAATTTTAAAGGAGGTGTTTGGTGACAATGCTATGTCACGTGCACGAGTGTTTGAGTGGCATAAACGGTTTTCTGAAGGTCGGGAAGAAGTTGAAGATTATGAACGTCCCGGACGACCTGTGACTGTCAGAAGTGAAGAAAACGTCCAGAAAGTCAGCGAAATTGTGCGGAAAGACCGACGTCTGAGTATTCGGATGATTGGCGACATGTTAAACATTAACAAAAGACAGTGAGACAAATTTTGCATGATGAATTAAACATGAAAAAAGTTTGTGCAAAATTGGTTCCAAAAAACCTCACTCAGGAACAAAAAGACAATCGGAAGGACATTTGCTCTGACATCATGGCACGACTCGCAGATGATCCAGACTTGCTTACAAATGTCATCACATGTGACGAAACATGGATTTTCCAGTATGACCCGGAAACTAAACGTCAATCCATGCACTGGAAGACCCCCTCATCGCCAAAAATGAAAAAAGCGCGAATGAGCAAATCCAAGCTGAAGGCAATGTTGATCGTGTTTTTCGATATCCAGGGTGTTCTGATGATTGAATGGGTTCCTGAGGGTAAAACCGTAAATCAGCAATACTATACAGAAGTCCTAATCAAGCTAAGGGAACGTGTAAGGAAGAAAATACCAGATGCATGGAAGAACTGCTCATGGATTCTCCACCAAGACAACGCGCCAGCCCAGAACGCCCTGTCTGTGAAGCAGTGTTTAGCTGAAAAGTGCATTAGTGTGCTAGAACATCCTCCGTATTCGCCTGATCTTGCTCCATGTGACTTTTATCTCTTCCCAAAAGTGAAAAGTGTATTGAAAGGAACACATTTTGAGTCGGTGGAACACGTAAAACTAAAAACGGCAGAGTTGTTGCGCAGTATCACAAAGAATGACCTACAGCATTGCTTCGAACAATGGAAGGCACGTATGCAACGGTGTATAGATAGGGGAGGCGAGTATGTTGAAGGGGATAAAAGTGTATTGTAACTTTGTTTGCAATAAATCACATTTTTCACATCAGTCTCATTATATAATTGCCACACCTCGTATATATAGAAGTTTCGAGTTTTGAAACTAATCTTTTCGCAATATGTATTGATAAATGCTATAGTAAGCAATCTAGAATGCAAATCCTTGTTATATGATATGACGATCTTTTTTAAAATGTGTAAAAAAAATCGACCTTTCATTTGATGTTCGGTTCAACTTTATAATGAAATCACAGAGATCCTTTGGATTAATTTACCGAAACTATAACGACTTAAAAGTGTTATTACAGAACTCTTTTATTAGGACAAACTTGGAGTACTCTTTCTTATCTGTATGACTCGAAAATGTAAATGATTTTTATATTTCCTAGAGTTTCTTGAGTTTTGACCCGTTAGAAATAAGGTATTATTACATATATGAATTATGAACACCTGTACATAGAAGCTTAGGGAAGTTTCTAATGTTTCGCGAAGACAAAGTGAAAAAAGGCAATCCTTATTTTTCTAGTAGATAACCACACAAAACAATAACTTGGATTATAAAATAGCAAAGGAACAAAATACTATCACGCATAGTAAGAATATGTAAGGTGATAAATGATGTTTGTTTACGGAAATTCTTTGTTTTGTTAACATCTCGCACCTGACATCTATGAAATTACTATAAAATTAGCATGTCTTTAATCCCAGGTAATACGCAAATAAGAATGTGTTACTACAAAGTAATTTGGATATAAAGAAGCAAAATTATAATGTTATACAGGTTGAATAAAAAATATTATACTCCTCTTTATGCTACACCTTATTATACTTGATTTTCTACATGTTTTAATTCAAATTGTTTACTGTAGGGGCGATTTAAATTCTTCCGGTAAAATTGAATACATTACCAACATTAAATAGTAAATTCCAAGTATTAGTCTTAAACATATATGTTATTTGTACATAATCTATATAAATAACAGATCATTTCAATTGCGCAAGCTGTGAATCAGTCTAGTAGACATAATGTTTAGTACAATTTGACTAAATGATCCTTTCAGTAGAATGAACTTTTCCATTTAAAGAAAATACCATAAAGTAATAAAAACAATTGTCACTAGATACGATGCCAGACTTTTTTAAACATTAACATTTAACTAAAAAATAAAATTTGGTTCAAGCAGAACTAATCATACGAGGGTAGTTCAAATATGATCGAGACAAACACTGTAGATGGCGCGCATGTATGTTATGACGGTCGCGGCTTGAGTAGGTGATAGCTGAGTCCCTTACGAACCGTCGAGAATGTGCCGCATGATCGTCGACCGCGAACCAGCATCACACCAGACAACATTCGCTGCGTTGAGCAACTCATTTTGGAGGTCCGTAGGACGAATGTTCGAGACATTTCGGCTGAACTCGGCATCAGTATTGGTAGTGTAGAGTCTATCATCCACGAACACCTTCAATATCGCAAATTAACGGCGCGATGGGCTCCCAAACTGTTGACCTTCGAGCAAAAATTCACACGGTTGGAAGTTTGTCGCCGCTTGCTGACGCGATACGAGGTGGAGGGGGGCGAATTTTTAACGCGAATCTTCACTACAGACGAGACATGGGTACACTATTACACACCCGAAAGCAAGGTATCGTCTAAAGAGTGGAGGAAGAAGGAGGAAGGAGTACCAGTCAAAGCGAAGACAACCTGGTCCGCGGGTAAGATTATGTGTACTGTGTTCTGGGACCGACGAGGCGTGCTGTACGTCGACTTCCTGCGCACACAACGTTCCATCAATGCTGCATACTACTCTAACCTTCTGAAAACACACGTGAAACCCGCTTATCGCTCGAAACGGAGGAGCATTCCAGCGCGAGGTGCGATTCTTCTCCAGGATAACGCGCGCCCTCATACCGCGCGTCTCACGCTAGATACAATATCGGAATTGGGGTGGGAAGTACTGGAACCCCCCCCCCCTACAGTCCGGATTTATCACCCTGCGACTACCATATGTTTGGACCACTGAAAGAAGCCCTCGGAGGTCAAAGATTCAACACCGACGACGAGGTAGAGAATTTCGTGCGCACATGGCTGTCCGAGTTGCCCAAGGAATTCTTCGATACCGGCATCAAAATGCTTCCGGAGAGGTGGCAAAAATGTGTAACCAGTGAGGGGAAGTACATAGAAAAACAGCGAATTTTTGTAAATTTTTCCGATAATAAATAAACGTGCCAGAGCATTTGTCTCGATCATATTTGAACTACCCTCGTATAAGATTTGCCATAATACCAGTTAGTCTGTATATTATGAAAAGTTGTTAATGCTTACTGAGCAATAGGTGGTATGATAAATGTTAAAAAAAGGAAGTCAAACACGATCTTTTCCTAAACCCTACTTGTTATAGAGTTTTCAGTTTTTGATTCTGTTAGAAAAATATTTTATATTTCTGCAAAATGTGTATGGACGACAGCGGTAATATTATTGGATTCGATGAGAATTCCCTCCCGTTTTCAAATGCTCTAAAGGTTCAGCTTTGTAACCTCCTGTTATTGTTTTTATTTGCCGAATTATTTGATTAGGTAATAATATCTCAGGGAAAGGGAATGTTCGCGTTCTTTAACACATTTTCAGCAGTCATAGTCCATTACTTTGAATTCTGTTTCAACTCCCGACAAGTGCAGGGCAAATATTCACTAGAAAACTGAACGCTATTGATTGCGTTTACCGATTCATAGATACTAATGTGATTCGTGATGGAATGTTTGAAAAATATGTGGATAGATATAATAAATAATGATAGTTTATACAATTTGGATCCTTTATTAGTGTATAGACTAAAACGAGTTACTGTTATTGTTAATAATTAACGAACTTAATTTTTTTTTATATTGCTGAATATACACAATTTATTTTTTCATGTATTTAGTTCAATTATTAGTGCTTTATAATGTTAAATAATAGTACATGAGCAAAATTTGATAATTACGCACAGATGCATTTTTTGTTAATTGCTGCAAAAGTTGGTGTTGTATCCTAATGTCAATGAACAAAACAATGTTTCTGGGCATAATACCCCAGAAAAATTGACAGATGTAAAACGAGCTTAGCATATGTAAATCCTCACGAACACGGATAATATCGATTTGGATGAACCTTAATCTTTTATCAGAATCCCAGACAAGTTCAATAAAAATGCTGCTGGATTAGCAAACAAACATGTGCAACTCTTACAAGATAATTTAAAATCATTTTAACATTGGAAAATAATTAAACCTATGTGCTAGTTCTGAGACATTAGTCATATACAGAAGTAGACTTACATAAAACAAGCTTAACAGATATTAATTTCAAATTAGCACTGAGTAAGACTAAGAAGTAACACTCCGTCAGTATAGTGCTAAATGAATTGTGGAGCCATCTTATAGGAAGTTTTCAAACTATCCTCGTATATTAACATTAACATTTGTAAATTCTCACAAACAAGGACAACACGAAGAGGAAATGCTCAAGATGATAAAAGTCTTGTCTCGTTGAAATCTACAGTGTGGAGAAATAGTGACGGACAACATATTGTTTTTGCTGCGTTCAGCGGTTGTGACACACTTCTACTATTTTCAATGTAGGAAAATTAAGGTTATAAAATCACTGGAAAAGAACAAATATTTAAGCCGAAATATGCAAGCTTTCAAAGAGCAAAACGCAACAGATCCCAATGTCATTGGTGTTGCGGGGGATTTTTTTTATCGCCTTTACAGCGTTACCAAAGAAAACACCATTACTTTGGACTTCCTACGTTATAAAAAGAACCGTGACGAAGAGTAAATTCGAGCTTCCTACATTAGGGGGTAATGTAGCAAGCTGCACGGCAACATTCCCTTCGAACCCAACACTAAGTTCAGGCTCAGGGGTTGGGAAAGAAGCAAGATTGGGCTTACTCCTTTTATAACAACAAAAGATCCGGTCCCCGAAGTACTCCTGAAATACATTTCGTGCAAGTGTAAGAAGGGGTGCGGTTGAGCCTATGGATGTAGGAAGACAGACTTAGAGTGTTCTGTTTATTGCACATGCTGCAATGGGGACGCGTGTAAAAACAGCGTAGAGATTTTTGCGGGCTCTGAAGAAGAAGAAAAAAGCGATTACGACGAAAATGAAGAACCTGATCGTTGCGAAATTATTGGCATCGACGTCCAAAAAGACAACGAAGATGAAAACTTGGAAAAGAAGAAAAGGATTTTGCAAGAAGATATTGATATCAGTGAGCCTGGACCATCTACCGCATCTAAACGGAAGAAAAGACATCAGTAAATAACGAATCGTGGATTAGTCCTACTCTACGAGGAAAGAATAGAACAGGAGAGTCTCCTTAAAAATAATATTGGTGTTATTGGTCCAAAGTGGTAACTCAATATGGCCGCCGCAATGCATAGGCGTGCATAAATATTTTGTATAGGGTATATGTACACTTCGTATGTATCTCGAAAATCATTTAAAATAGGTTCTTAGTTCAATAATAATTAAAGAAATATCGTGAGTGCATTATTTTTTCAATCCTTTTATTCTTTTTAATATAGTAACATTTATTCTAATTGTATTAAAGAAAACAAAAAAAACATGGCTAGAATATGTATGTTACGCCACTGAACACATAATCAAACATGTCAGATATATGACAAGTTATTCAAAATACTCATATTATAAATTATGATTGGTCAATATTACCATAACTGACCTGCCTTAAAGTGGTAAATTCCGTCTAAATAATACCTATTCCCCCACCAGTTTATTATCTTCCTGTTCTATTTTTTCCTCGTAGGTCCACATACAAAAAATGAGGTGTGGCCACCACACGACTTTCTTATACGTATGAGCGTTTCAAACTATACAATTTTAAGAATTTTTTTATACAAAACTTATTCAAAATCCTATTCTAAGTACTTTCATTCTCTTAATAAATTGCGATAGAATGCATACTTTGCAAGATATTCGAAGAAAAGTGCTACTAGCTAAGAATAAAAGTGCTACTTCCGGTCCGAATTTTGAAATTTCATGTATACAAAAAATATTGCAAATCTAATTCTAAATACTTTTGTACTCTTAATAAATATATATAGAATGCATAATTTACGACATATTTGCAAAAAATCGTTATTCGGTAAGAGTAAAAGTGTTTTTATACAAAAGATATTTGAAATTAAGTTCTAAATACTTTTATATTCGTAGCGTACCTGTCTAAAAAGCATGACTTGCAAAATATTGGCAAAAAACTGATTTTTGATAAGAGTAAAAGACCTACTTCCGGTAGTAATTTCGAAAAACTTTTTAAATAAAATGGTTCTCAATTTTAATTTTAAGTACATTTGAATTCTTTATGAATTTGTTTAAACTTAGTAATTGACGAAATATTTGCAAAATTCTATTTTTTCACTGAAGTAAACTACTACTTCCGGTCTGCCGATTTTGCTCAAAATCTAATCAGTTCTCAAGAGGGAGATTATATTCGTAAATACAAAATTTGGAATTGATATCTACAGCGGTTTGACCGCTATCGTGGTCACACAGAGACAGACAGACACACAGACATTTTTTAAAAACCACTTTTTTGGTATCAGGGGACCTCAAAACGTGGACATCTGCAAAAATCTCGAGGTCGAAAATTTTCATCATCACAACACTTCCTTATACTACGTATAAGAAAGTAAAAAAGGCGCGTCTCACTCTACCTCATGGTGGGGCGGAAGTGAATAAAAAAAAACGGTAGTATGTCTTAAGTAATCAGTATTTACAGTAATTTCCAAAAAAATGTAGCGATTTTGCTAAATTATAGAAATTTGCTGAACTTGACTCCGCTTAACTCGTGAACTATTCATCTGACTGGAAAATGTTTATTACAAAAGTTGCAGGAAATTTTATGCTCTATAATTTTTGTAATAACTATTTTTAACCTAGGTAGCACTAGAGAGAAGATATTCTCGAAAATGGACTTTGGTACCATATTTCCAATATGGCGGCGCGAGCGGCAGTCGGTCAAGGTCGCAAACACAGAATATTAATTAGGACACAGAACTGTAAAAATCTACCAAAGAAGAACTCTCATTGACCTTCTGTAACTCTGAAAGTACCCATTGCCTGGACTATAAGGTAAAGTAAGCATTTTTTGAACAACCTCAATAAAGATGCTGATGCATTACTAAGTTTTGAAATACCATTATTTGAAAATAAATGTGTATGCTAATTCTGAGGCATTAATCATGTAAAGAATTCTACAAGAAGTATGTCAACCAAGTATGTTGAGCTGTACATAAATAGCATAAAATCCCAATCCCAATACAAAAATTAGACTCTTGTACATATCAAACATTGAATCAAGTATATTGAAAAATAAATATAAAAAATGTAACCTTTATATCTAAACCTTGAGTAAATTACTTTTCTGATTTCAAATATATAGAGGAAACGCGTTACATTCTTGTACGTCATACTAGATCCATGACGACTCGTCTTGTGTATGTTGCCGGATCTATTTTTATTTCTGACATTTGATATAACGAAAGAAAAAAAATATTTGCAATACAATAACTATAACCTAATATATCTAGTAATTGAAATGCTCTAAGAGTTTAGACTTTCTCAACTTATTTTTATTATATTGATTTAGATTGTCGAAAACGTTAAATGTTTTATATCGGATCCATAATAAAATTTAAAATAACCATTACTTACGCTATTCACATTAAATTTAACAGATGATTATAGAAAAGCTTGTAAAAAGCTTCGACTGTTTACAGAAACATTTCGGCATTATATTCAAAGGACACAAATAAATAATAAACAGGATGCACACTTCTAAGAAGAACTGGTTTTAAACAATTTATATCAAAGTAAAAATATACACTAAAACTTGACAGGAGAAATATACACAACACACGCTTTTTTGACAGATATGATTTATCTGTCAACAACGAATTGAACTATTAGTCTATTAAAAATATGTAACAGAGTAATTTAATATTGAAAAGGAAATTATGTGTTTATTTGCCATGAATGCGTATATTACGATCAACTTATACATTTTCTATTTAAACTAATGAAATAAAAGCCCTCAAATATAATTTAACAAAGTAACTTTTTTAGTTTCTCTAGTACAGATACGACAACATGTAAACGTCATCAATGACGTACAATTGAATATAACGCGTCTGCTCTATATATAAGCACCAAGAACAACAAACAACATTAACAAAATCAATTAATACAAGATTATTTTAATTGATCTGTTTCAAGCCAAGATGATTTAATGAATTATATTAGATACACAAAGTTAATAATAATTTAAGTAAAATAACTTGTCTTATATCGGAATAAATCATTGTTTTTACAAAAATTAGACTCTTGTACATATCAAACATTGAATCAAGTATATTGAAAAATAAATATAAAAAATGTAACATTTATATCTAACCCTTGAGTAAATAACTTTTCTGATTTCAAATATATATAGGCACCAAGAACAACAAACAACATTAACAAAATCAATTAATACAAGATTATTTTAATTGATCTGTTTTGAGCCCATATGATTTAATGAATTATATTAGATACACAAAGTTAATAATAATTTGAGTAAAATAGTCATCATAAAAACTGTACTTACCTCGTCAGTATTGTTTGCTTGTTGGAGCGTGTATTCTCTGACAAATGAAGGTGAATATTCTACTATATATGTAAGTATGTCGATGGAGGCAGTTTTCGTCTTTTGGTCTTCCATAGTTAATGTAATTTCAAGTGCCGGAAGAATACCTAAATTGGTCAATGTTTTGTAAAATGTCTCTTTAGCTTGTGGTTGTAAGTTTTGAGAATAATTACAAAATTCCTTCAAAAATAACACTAAGTCCCTACGTTTCGTATCTGATGTAGTTACGTCCGTTAGCATTGTGAAAAGATCTGTCAGAAATTTCTCATCCTCTTGAACCAATGAAACAATTTCCACTTTGTTGAAAAATATAAAACTACTTAGCGTTGATAACATATTATCTTCAAAAACTGATGGTGTAGGCAACACAACGTCTTGAATATACTGTACACGGAAAGTTTGATGGATTTTAGATAACAATTCTGGATTCCGGATCGGTATCGCTTCACGAAATTTAGCTTGTTGCTTCAAGTACTCCCTATGCTTCTTTCTGGTTAATGAAGACGGATCATATTCTAAGCATCCAACAACATCAAATATAACATCATCACTGAACATAACATCAAAGAGAGCATTTTTATTTAGCAAAAATATGTTTTTGAAAATATCATACAGATGATGTAATCCTTCATAGTTTTCTAAATCCTCACACATATGAAATAAATTCAATAATTTACGGATATATCCTTCACTTTCGATAGCAGCCGCTAATTTTTCTTTTCTCATAGGAGAAGTTAGACAATTACTTATAAGTTCACTTATATCATCCAATCTACTTAACTCACAACTTGGTAACTCAATGGGAGGTGCGGATTCGGACATATCATCAAACCGTTCATCTTCTGATTCTTCTACAATATCTTGTGTTATTTCAACTGATGGATCCTTACCTTGAACCTGGCAAATTTTTTCCCATATTTCATCACAACCTGCTTTTTCTTGAAAACTTAATGCTAGATCAAAATTATCACCTTCAGACCACACAATTAAAGTGTCCTGTTGCTTCTGATAAGCAGTATCGGGTTGAATTTTTGATTCTAAGAGTAACGAACCATCACTTTCCGCACGAACTAATAATGAAATACCTTTTAACCGATCCACATAAGAGGAGGATACATGACCAGTGCCTCTATCATCCCATTGTCTGTCAGCATTTAATGCATAAAGTTTCACTCTTCTCCTTGTGTCTGTCATGGTTGTAATTATTAAATTTATGATCCAAAATGCCAACTAATTTCCCACATTCCGCCTAAAACAAGAATAAAATTAAAAAAGCACAAATATTTCACATAAATTAGAAGTGATAATGAAAAATAAAGTTCATCTTGTGTACGACCATGTAAAAATATGAACTAAAATTACTTATTTATACAAATAAATAAACATAAATATATGTCAAAAATGACAAATGTAGTAATTAAACCAATATAAACAAACATCAAGAAAAAGAAATAACCTCAATTTTGGTGGTTTTTCAAGGACTACAAATCGAAAAAAATTCCATACTAACCTGTATGTTTACTATATCCGTCAAATTAATTTAGCGATTACAACCTTTGTATATGATTTTAGCTAATTTACTAAATGAATGCAAACACGCTGTATTCACTATAAATATGATTACGGGTTGCTCTTGCGGGATCACATTATTACACAAATATCGTACGTTAAATTTAAGTGTTGTTTCATCCTATTATCATTATTTACATCTACTAAGGACTTTACATTGACGTATTTTCACCAACTAACACAACACTAATATACTCGCCATATTGGATCACAACAACGCTCAACGGGGTTCACAAGGGCAATTGCAAGGACAGCAGGCACAAACGGCGCGTAATTCAATTTTAACAGCTGATCTTGCGCAGTTAAATACATTTTTCTTATTTATATTAGGAATATAATTAAAATAATTTATGTAAATTTCAAAATTCTAATTGAACAAGAATTTCTACTTATATAGAAAATATCAATTATTCATAATAATCCATTTAATACAAGCGACAACATCGTCATGTAAGATGTTCTAAATACATATATATTATATTTAACATTTATAAACGTCACAAGAATATCTAAATCCAAATTTTGTGTTAGGTATATTTCAAAATATTATGTTTAGGGGTTTTACAAAATAAATATTTTCGAGAAGTTTAGAAATAGAGAAGATATAATTATAGAACATTCCGGTATTCAATTCATGAACACATTTTGTAATTCTGGGAAGCAAAAGATGTAATCTATGACACAGTGCAAGTAATTAAGGACAATGTAACCCTTACAAATAATAATAATAAAATAGAGATAAATGTATCAATAACATTAGAAAACAAGAGCAAAGACGAGTATTTAGCTAAATATCAGTCTCCTTTGCGAAAAATATATGCAATACACTGAGAATATAATAGTTAATTCATACACATAGTCATTAATATTTTGCCTCAGACAGTATGGATGATGCTCTAGTGAAGGTGAAAGTTTTTGATTCCATCTGTTCGCCGTAAACAATTAAGGCAGATATGTGTCAGACACATTGACGAGAAAATTGGCGAAAAATTTGTCCTATTTACTTACCTACCTGGTAAATCTCTATTACTGCCTACTTTATACACATGGCGCGTTAGAATACTCAGTTTCAGTTGTAAACTATTTTCATTAGCTATACATCTACCACAGAGGAAAGGTGTAGAGGACTAAGTAGAATTAGGGAAATGTCCAGTTTCCAGTGATTACCATAAAGTACAATCGTCCGCAAATCTATGTGATTGCGTTTAACACATTTCATATGTATCCATATGAGTTAAAAACGTGTTGTCGTCTCAAATTTTGCTGTCGACGTTGCGTCCATTATCGTGAAACAGTATGTTTCGGACTATGATTATTTCAGGTAATCGCAGTAGAATCAGCAGCCCTGAAAAATATCCCTTAGGACAGTGGACGAAACGTCGCGTAGCAGAAGTAGAACAGACGACACACATTTAACTCAGTACGAAATAATATATGAACGACAACCCTGGAAGCCTACGACTAGATATCTCATGTGTAATATACCAATGCCACATAATGGGTGCCTGTAATTGTTTGACATATTGCGACTTAAGAAATGTTTATTTTCATTTGTTCTACCTCCAGAGTCGTGCCTAAATATTTAATTTACAAAATAAATTTTATTATCATTTGATCATTCTTACATGCTTCTATAAATCTTGTCAATATGATGAAATACCATAATCTGTAAGATTAAATTAATATGTATTATGTTAGAGTTGTTTAGTTTATGTCGTTAATGTTCGAAATCAGTGGTATAGAGGGTCTTAACCCTATACTCCATTCAGTCTAAGAATAAAGTAGATGGCGCTACAATATGAGCACAGTTTAGACACGATGAACTTTGTATTTTGAAAACAAGTAAAACATATGTTTAAGTTAACGAAATTGATAAAATACCTTAACAAATGAATATTTCACTTGCGAGTTCTAAGAAGAACTATTTTTTAAGAATATTAACAACAAATAACTATGTAAAATACGGAAATCGACAAACTCTTTGAACAAAACTGTCAGTAAACAAATTTTTGACAGAACGAGCTAAATGCGATTATTTTGCCGGTGTAAATGCACACTCGATTTCAACCAATCACAAACGTTTATTTTAAGCCCTATCTTTCCCAATGCTTTATTCTTAGACTGAATGGAGTATAGTATTCAGTATGTGTCTTATGCAGAGAGACACATAACATAGTTGTCAGTTCGACAATGACAGGTTAGGTTGGTAACTCATTATAATGACACGACATTTTAAATACTTGTTGATTAGGATATTATACTAATAATATATTATACAGTGAAATACATATATACATATATAACTGGAAAGGCGGGTAGGTTACGATGACTGAGGCAAAATTATGGAATATGCAACCCGCTGCATTGTGGTATTCTCATCTTTGTCTGACTAACGGCTACATAAATAGCCGTACTTGTTGCGACCACTTACCTCGCCTACAAACTGCACTCATGCTTCCTCTATTATATTACAATCTCTTTGGAGTCTTGTGATCGTTTACCGTTTGTGACTTTAATGTGTGATACGATCCGGTCAAGAAAAATATTATAGTTTATTTGGTTTATCCAGTTATTCAATTTAATTTAGTTCCTAGAATAACACTATATCTATACCTATTCACATTCCGGATTGTTAAATTTACATAGAGGTAAGTGTCTGTTGTATTTATCCTGATTATTTCTATATTTTAACGCGGTGTCAACTCTAACCTCATTTATCGAAGATGCATGTAGTATTATATCACACTTTCAGGATTTCAAGGGATCTCATTTTGACAGATCCTGCAGCGAATGGTTTCGCCAAGCGAATTTGAGGCACAAAAGAAATTTAATTTAAGTATAATCAAAATTTTTCGAAAAAGACCTCATATTCTACCACGAGAAGATGATAATTTTGTCTATCGAAATGGGCATACATTTTAAAATGATTTACCTATAATCAATAATACTTACTAAATAACTTGAATTACTTACACACAAATTATTGTAAAAATAAGTATATTACAGGCAATATTATTACAATTTTTAAGCATACATAATATTTCTTAGAGCTACTCGTTTCGGACTTCCTAAGTGACGGTGATCTATTGGTGACATGCGCCGGTATAATACAGCGACTCCTTATACATATTCCGACTTTCCCATGATATGTGCAATAGCTGTTTTCCCGGAAACGGTAGAAATTCAGATCAAAACAACTCTTCTCGTTACACATCGTTTGCATGTCTTGATTAACCGTTTTCGAGTAAGATATATTCGTGGAGAGGGTGAAATTGAGATTCGACTTGATCAATCTGCCGGAAAGTATTTCGGCTGGTAGACAGGATCCGCCTGAAGTCATGCAACATGTGGTACAATGTGCGTTCCCTTCAGCCAACGGGCACGGACATTCTTTCAAACCAATTCGGACACATTCGAAACTGTGACATTCATTACCCAAGCATATTCCAGTAACACCGCACTTGCATTCTTCTTCTGGACAGGGACATTTATTTTGAAATCCGGTACAATCCTGGAAATGAACAATTTTCAGCGTTTAACGAAAATGTAACTGTTAAATGTTGATTGTGCGAGTGTAAAATTTAAAATAATAAGCTAAAATTTAGTTCGGCGGCAGAATGAAGAGTTAATTTTTTTTTAAGGGTCCTATATAGTGGATCGGAAATGTAATATTGGTTGCATAAATTAATAAGCCACGGATGTCCGAGTACTTATTACACAATAGGAATATATAATAAATATTTGAAATAATAACTCAATATTTAAGCGAATAAAAATTCATTTATGACCAAATATTTACACATTTGCAACAGCGGGAAAGATTTTTACCAGAATAAGAATTCATTGTAATGTGGGTTGCCTAATTTTAATTTATTTTATATTCATTTAAAACAAAGTAAAGAATAGTTGAACGAAAAATAAGTGCAGAGCGGGGTAGCTTTTTATTCAATTTATAACGTGAACTCAAGCAAACAAATCTCCTCCCGAAGGATTTTTGAGAAAACTTGTTTTTAATATTTTGACATATTAATTAATTTTCTTTATTCCGATAATTTTTTTCTAAATTTGATTATTCAGCGAGGTAGATTACTAAAGTCTTCATAAGTTGACGTCGAAACGTTTTCTCCAAATTTAAAATCAACAAAAATATCTTGCATCAATAATCTGCTGTTTTTCCATTATTCACAGATCCACTATAGAGGACCCTTAAGCCAAGCTATTATAATGGAAAAAGCGAGAAGAATCTTTAATCACATTCACGTTGAAGTAGGTGACACGACTGAAATTTTCGTTGCAAGTCGATGATGGTTTAATGGATTTACACATCGAAATAATCTTCATAACATACAGATTACAGGAGAAGCAGCAAGTCGAGATATAAAAGCGGCGGCTGAATTCCCAGCAATATTAAAAACAATAACTGAACGAGAAAATTATCTTCTAGAGTTAGTTTTTAATGTCGATGAAGCGGGCTTAACATAGATTTCTATCCCATGAAGAAAAACATATACCAGGATTTAAAGCCGCAAAAGATCGCTAACACTTCTCCTGAGTGCTAACGCCAATGGAGACTTCAAATTAAAGCCGCTTCTTGTTTAACATTCCAAAAACCCAAGAGCGATGAAAGGAATATCAAAATCAACTTTGCCTGTAATTTGGGAGTCTAATAAAAATCATGGATAACTATGAAAATTTTCCAGAATTGGTTCACTGAACGTTTTTGGCCATTTGTTAGCGCTATTGCGAAATCAAAAAACTTGATCAAAAGCCCTACTTTTAACGGATAATGCTCCAAGCCACCCAACGAATTTATCTGACTTAATAACATGCATTTTAGACGATATATATATATATTTATCTTTTTTGAAAGAAAAACTAAATGTCAAGTAATTTTTTAATTGTGTAATTTGGCAAACACAAATTAACTAATACATAATTGATCTGCCATTCGCATCAATTACTACCCTTAACCTTCTAAGTACCGAATCAATGAAACTTCTAAAAAAAATTGATTTCCAGGTATTTTCAATAGATTCCCATAGTTACCCCCCCCCTTTAGTAAATCTTATTCGAGATCAATGAATTTGCTTTGTCATTTCGGCCCATAGGTACATTTTCGATAGGATTTATGTCGGCACTTTTCGGAACCCATTGTAAAATTTCAATATTATTCCGTCGAAACCATTCATTAGTATTATATGCCGTATGCACAGGGCCTTAGACCATTTATACATATAGACACGCCATTTTCCGTCCCGCCTTGAATACGAACTGAAGCAAACATAACGCACAAACAAGCCCACCAGTGACGTCACATTCACGGGTGGGCTTGTTTCTGTTGCTGTTGTATGTCGAACGTCTAACGTATATTCAGATTTTGGTGTCATTATTATGACAACTAAATTTAATTTTGACAATTACTGTGAAAATTAGATGAAATTGTTAATTCGTGACAGATGAGAAAAAGTTTTTAATGACATTGACGACCAAAATTTAATGCTAGTAACTGTATGTAGTTGCATCGTGCCCACCAGTGACGTCACCCGTGTAGAATTATGTTTGCTTCACTGCTTGATAGTTAAGGCGTGTCTATATGTTTAAATGGTCTAAGCACAGGGCAATGGTCATGGTGGAAAATAAAATTTCTTTGTGGATATATCTGTTCACATTCCAGTATTGTGATAACAAATCCAACCCCATATGTTAACTGAAAACCTTCCTTGCCTATTACTATTATTTAAGTATCGCTGTTCAAACCGGGTGTTTTGGGGTCTACATACACGTAACGTACTTTTACTTCTAGATTGAACACTTTTTTCGTCAGTTAAGATGACAATTTCCTAAACTTGTGGGCCATTGGATAAATGATTTAGTGCATACAATAACCGCGACTGTTTCTGATCTTCCGTCTTTTTTGCTGCAACACGAGAACTTAATTCACTTTTTTTTGAGTCCCCGAATTGCCATTTGCCGAGAACGAGGAAGATTTGTTTCCATAATAGCTGTTCTTGCACTTGTTTTTGCCACATGTACTACCTTCATTTCTCATTTTTTTTAAGTTGTAGTAGGTAGGTACTGTAGACTTGTTCAAATGCAATTCTTCTGCGACCTGTTTATTGGTGTGACTTTCAATTTTTAACAAAATTTGTACTTTGTCTGCCGGACTCAATTTTCTTGCCATTTTGGATTTCAAAAAGTGACAAATGTCATTTTGACGTTACAAGTATAAATTACAGCAAAACAAAAATGAGTTATACATACTAGATTTACGTGAGCTAAACTGTACAATCTCTTTGATGAATAAACTTGCCGTGCCTTCAAATACTTTCCGCATTAGAGACGGCCGTGCTTTTTTTTAATGGTTGGTGACAGTGTATAATTTTAATAGTTTCGTTATGTCATGTAAATAATAATAGGCGTCTATAATTTGAATTTAAGTATGACAACCATCCAGAATTTGAAGTTTTCAAAAAAATAGCATTGATTAATTAAAAACTTCAAAAACGGCCTACTCTAATGCGGAAAGTATTTGAAGGCACGGTACTTGTTATTAAATTTAACCATAGTCTCTATAATAATAAAGGAGATTTTCAAGGTAAAGAACAAAAATTAATAACTCGACGTAAACGACTGGAGTAAATTAAGTAAATTTAACAAAATGCGATAGAAAATTCCGCAAGCGCTTAAGAATTACATTAAAACGTATTACCAATCCAAATTCAGATAAATCCTTATACGTGCATTTGTTATCGCAGCACAAATCTTCAGATGGATGGCATTCATAACTGTTCTTGTTAATTTTACATTGGTTAGGCGAATCTCTACCATGGCAGCACGGATCCCTCCACATACAGTGATAGCTAGATCCACAATCGCATTCTTCACCGTGTTCCAATATTCCTATAGGCAGAACAATATTAAAATGTTTTTTCATGGTGTTAGGATCGAGTTTATATTCAGACCGTTTCCACAATATGGCGTTTTAGCATCCAACAAACAGTCTCCTTGTTTTTGTAAAACTGACGAAATATCGCGTTTGCTGCATTCAGAAAATTCAAAATTCCTCAGAGTAGTAGGAATGGCGGTTTTCGGTGACATTATAAACCCTTGCAAGCATTCACCCAAATCGTGATTGCTGCCAAAACTATGTGCAATTTCGTGCACGAGGTTCGCATCTACCAAGGGTTTAGGTAACATATCGCCATTCGGAAATCTGTAAGTTACCACGAGAGAATTTAGGGCAGGTATAAATATACTGTTTGAACCGCATATCCCCACATGTTTAAATCTATCAAAAACATTCTTGGTGGCGGTAAAACTGACACCAAGAAACTGTTTTATAAACGGATGCCCAATCAAGAGAATGTGCAAACAAAACGGTCGTAAAAGTCTGATCATGGCGAATTTTTGAAGTATCTGCAATGGATCTACAGGTTCCTCGATTGGTATTTCACTGATACTTCCTAATTTCGGATTTCTCGAATGCAAAGCAACTATTAAATCGACCAATATACCAATGTTATCCGGGACTCTGTCATTATCAAAATCTGAACTTCTCAAAATGGCATTGACTTCGTCCAAATTCAAAAGTAGTCTCTGTATTGAGTGATTAACACTACCGTTGCCAATAGCTTGTACGAAGGAATTATCCATCGCCACCATAAGTGGACATACTTTTCTAAAAATATATATTTATAATGTCCTATGATCTTAGATATATTACATGTATTATTCAAACCCGTTTATTTTGCGAGGCCGACCAAAATTGGCCTCTATATTTATATCGAATATATCGAACTTAAACGTAAAATTTCCATTAACTTCATCAAAAAACGTCGAGTTGGGTTTCTTGTATACAACTGAGTCGTCGGGTTTAGACTTGGCACCCTGTAGGTTGAAATTTTTTACTGGTTCGATATAATAAATATCGGACATTATTTGCACTTTGCCATAAAAACGATTATCATGTAAATATCCTTTGATGAAGCTCGAATTTTCATAGTTCAAAACATAACCGCCGACCGCTTTTAAAAATAAATTGTTAATACTGATCGTGGTGTTGGTCGGAAGCGTGAGAAGTTCCGTCTTCTCGTTTATTAAATCGGGATACGATAATGTGTGAATGTTTATGCACAAGTTATAATTCTCCTGTAAAATTTTCAATTTCAAATGGTGGCATTTACTGGAATCCAAACTGTGCCTTTTTAATTGCACATCCGCTATGTATGTTGACTGTACGGAAAATTCTTTAAGAATGGCATTATTAATGTCTACTTTGGAACACGATGTTGAACTTAAAATATATGTAATCAACAATAATGACATATACATTGACGAGTCTATGACATATATTTGACATTTACAAAATATAATTTTGGCAATGTTGCTGTTGAATGGGTCAATGGTCCCATTTAGAGTATTATATTCGGTACCTAACAAAACATGTTCAGTGCGTTCTAGTTGGCACGAATATGAAAACTACTAGCGTTCCCCATTATCAACTAACTCCATTATCAGACTCCAAACATTCCCGAAGATATGGAAACATGCGAAAGTAAATGGTTTTCCTGGTTTAGGTATAACTATTACCTAAACCAGGAAAACCAAAAACAATACCAAGCAACTACAGGCTCATAAGCCTGTTGCCTTCCATTAGCAAAGTGATAGAAAAAATAATCCTACAGAAGATAAACCACTCTGACATTCAAGACATAATACCAGAAGATCAACACGGGTTTAGAGAAGAACATTCAACGATAACACAACTCTCAAGGGTCACTGAAATTATCCAAGAAGGATTCAACAAAAACCAAGTGACAGCAGTTGTATTTCTTGACATAGCAAAGACATTCGATACAGTCTGGAGGCAGGAATTATAAAATGATAATACACAATTACTCAACACACCTCATAAACATCACGAACAGTTTTCTCCAATGACGCTGCTTTCAAGTTAGCATCCAAAACACACTTTCCACAATAAAATACCCAACAGCGGGAGCCCCCAGGGCTCATGCTCGTCGCCTCACCTATATACAATACCTATTCACAGCCGACATACCAGCATCAAATCCTCGAAGGTATACAGGCTGTCCCAGAAATAAAAAGACAGAGTAGCAGAAATCGGAAGCTATATTGTGTAAAAACGTACCCTCAAAATATCAAGTCTTTATTCGTGCATTCAATTGGCCTTACGCCGACCCTGGACTAAATATCCACCTGCTTCACTTTTACAATCGGTCCTTTTCAGGACCACCACATTACTTGTGTCAAAGAAAAAGGAGGAGGAATAGATACTTCATAATAAATATCAAACCATTAATTACTTTAATTTTACATCTGCTAGAAAAAAATAATTACATTCTTGATATTTACTGTAATCTAGAAAAACTACGATTTACTGAATATTCTAAAATAATAATAATCAGCTGTTTCCGACTACAAACACACTAAAGAGCAACAACCTTCCTATTTTAAAAATAAAAACAATCTTTTATTGTCTGCAATAAAGTGGGTCGCCCATCTGGCAAAAAATATGTTTTATATGAATGAGTACGATTTAACGTTTTTATCCCGTTTTATACAAATAAAAGTGTATTTTTCTATGAATGCGTGTTCGTTTCTATTTACAAATGAGCATTCTTACGTGTATTTATAAACATACATTCTCTGCCAGGTCCGTAATGTAATTTTTTTATCTAAAAAACAACATAGAAAATTAAATTTTAAATTTCTTCGTTATCGCAGTATATTTGGGCCTGTTTCTGTTCGGACTTTACATACCTACTACTCCATCTTTTTATTTCTGGGACATCCTGTATAAATACGGTCACCTTTGCAGGTGATACGGCACTGCTCTCAGCATCAAGATGTCCGACGTACGCGGTACAGAAACTTTAAACGCACCTAGACAACACGATAAAATGGTTCAAAAAATGGAGGACAACAAAAAATGAAGACTTTTTTTTATTTATTCTCACACACGGCACAATCATAACTTCAAAAATTATTTTGATTACCCTCAGCTTCGGTAATTTTGATCTAGTTCATTTTAACCTGTAACTGAAAAGCCCTTAATGTGTCTGAAAATTGCCCTGAACAGGTTCCATTTTCATCGTGTGATTCAATATCATTGTTAGGATTAAGACATGGAACACAGTTAATGAGGGAAGGTTTTAGATCAAGTCTCTTACGCTTGAGAGCTTCATCAACGTATTGACAATTTTAGAAAACTGCGCCACCATTAAAAAAAAAGGGCACCAACAACGACAGGGACACCAACGTAAAAGATATTCTATCAAGATCATTGGTCGTATTCAGCCAGACGGATCGGGAATCGTTCCCGCTCCAACAGTTGAGTGTTCGCTGTACAGGACCTCTCACCTTTATGTGATCGCCTTCCATTTGGTATTTTTCACAAAAACGTAATAGATTTATATACTTTCGTAAGTGAAACGTAACAGATCTGTTACAATTGTAACAGCAATCGCAATACTGGTTTATCCTTGACTATACTCCATTCAGTGTAAGAATGGAGCATTGGGAAAGATAGGGCTTAAAATAAACGTTTGTGATTGGTTGAAATCGAGTGTGCATTTACACCGGCAAAATAATCGCATTTAGCTCGTTCTGTCAAAAATTTGTTTACTGACAGTTTTGTTCAAAGAGTTTGTCGATTTCCGTATTTTACATAGTTATTTGTTGTTAATATTCTTAAAAAATAGTTCTCCTTAGAACTCGCAAGTGAAATATTCATTTGTTAAGGTATTTTATCACTTTCGTTCTTTCCTTTCGTACTGACAGTTTTGTTCAAAGAGTTTGTCGATTTCCGTATTTTACATAGTTATTTGTTGTTAATATTCTTAAAAATTAGTTCTTCTTAGAACTCGCAGGTGAAATATTCATTTGTTAAGGTATTTTATCAATTTCTAGATATTGTAAATAAGATAATAATTGAAATATCTGCTAATGGAAATAGTATCTAAAATTTATTGGATTTTAAGATGAAATATTGCCCTTTACACCTTTTACTCACATATTGATAATGATACCTACATTCTTGAATGTTGTAAAATGCACGCGTTCTATTTACATGTAGACACAACGTGTTATTCAATGTTTTCCTTATATTTTAATGTTTTTTGTGTGAGCGATATTCTGTTTTGGAAAACTTATAAAATACTGATTAGCTGTTTGCCTTTTCATGTATTGTTAGTATGGTTATCATTTTAAAAGCAATGCAAGTCTTACTTAAATAAATGTCAATAAACACGTAAAAATCAAAATATAATGATATCATATACAATGTATATTCCTGCTATCCATCTGACAGTAAACATATGTTTTATTTGTTTTCAAAATACAAAATTCATCGTGTGTAAACTGTGCTCATATTGTAGCGCCATCTACTCCATTCTTAGACTGAATGGAGTATAGATATGATCTCGGTGTGAAGAACTTTTGGTTCACACTATAACTCAAAAGAATCTCAAGCGTAGTAAAACACACGCATTATGTAAAAGACCATAAAGTACAAAGTATTATTTATATTTTCTTAGATTGTTGATACGCTTTATTATTCTAATAAATTTATTTGATTGATTTCATGTTTGTAACAATAAATATGTTATAAGTAAATTAGTTGGCTCTTCTATTCATATCACTTTTAGCAAAAAAAAATCATAATCTTTCATGGATAAAGGGGTCAAGTATATTCTTTGCTTAATTGTAATTAAGGTCCATCAGTATCCAAATTTTATCCTACAAGATGAAATATTTTAAAGGATTATACCCTAAAACTCTGATTTCAGTATTTGTCAAAAAACTTCCAGGGAATTTTGCAAATTTGCGGTAAATTTTATATTTGTCGCATAGCCCCTTCACCCAATCGCCTCTTCAATTACAGACACCCATTACTTAACTTTAACTTACTCCCCTCAAAATAGTGTTTTTTAAGACGAAAATTTGATATTTTGTACTCACTTAAAATGTAAAATTTTTCGGATTTCGCGGGTGTGTATGTAATTTTATCAAAGAAGTTTCTATAGCTATTTTTGACCAATGTTCTGCTTGGGTACACGGTTTGTGTTATAATTTCGCAATAAACTGTGAATTCTGCTGTGAACACAAATTAGATGAGTTGGTGCAGTCAAGCAAAATTTTTATCCGCGTTTTGTATCGCCTGCAGGCAAATATAGATGGCGCTGACATCAAAAAATTATAGTTTTCAATAATAGTTAGCAAATAGCGGGGGATTCAAAATGTATTTGGTAGCGGAAAATTCAAAATAAAGTTTATTACAAATTAAGGTTTAATACCGCGAGATCAAAAATTATATTGATAAAGGTTTGTCATGGAATGTAAAAAGTCTGTCATAAGTTATACCATTAAGTGTCATACTGTCATTAATATTTGTCATTATAAGAGAAAATATAATGACAAATATTAACAGTACGACACTCTTAAGACAGACGCTTTACATTCCATGGCAAACCTCTATTAATATAATTTTTGATCTCTTGCTTCCTGCTTGTACGCCCCACACACAATGCACCAACTATCCATCCTTCAAGTCTAAAAATGCGATATAGTAACACCTCATGTTATTCGGTTGAAGTCATGATTCAAATTTACTTATAGGTCTCGTGGTGCCATCTAACAATGCCTTTTTAACTAGGATTAGTGGATAAAACCGCCCATTTAACTGAACAAACCGATTATCCGTGGCTGTGAATTAACTAAAAAGATTGTAATATAATAGAGGAAGCATGAGTGCAGTTTGTTGGCGAGGTAAGTGGTCCCAACAACTGGAGGTGGGGTAAGGGGAATTGATACACTGCCAAGCATTTATAGTCCTTAAGGTAGTCCGACTTCGTGCTGTCATTGGTCGAAATGTCATGCTCGTACGAAATCATATGAACCAAGTACGAGCACGATATTTCGACCAATGACAGCACGAAGTCGGACTATCTTAAGGACCATAATCGTATCAATTCCCCTTACCCCACCTGCAGTTGGTGCGACCACTTACCTCGCCTACAAACTGCGCTCATGCTTCCTTATTATATTACAATCTCTTTGGAATTAACCTACCTACATATTAGTCGATATTTTTTTGTATTTTAATATTGTTTATGGGGCGTCATTATAAATTCTAACCCATTTTAAAAAACAGTAACGAAAAAGCTACCTTGTTCTTTGGCACAAATATGTTTATTTCCATATGTGATTGTGTCATCTTCAATTTTTTTACCTGGATACCTACAATATTTCAAAATATATAAATGTTACTAAACTAATAGGTATAAGTATATTTTGTTAAAGTGCAGTCTTACTTCATCTGAAATTGTTTAGTGCCAAATACTAAACTCATAGGAATACCATAAATATTAGTGGTATATCCTCAAGAGATATTTTAATAATTGTTCCATTTTGTTTTACCTGTAAATATTTAATATAACACATAGCTGTAATATTATTCAATTATACCTTTTCTAACACTGGCTATTGATCAGTAATACTTAACCATTTCCTATCACATGATAACATATGTATACCTTTTGATTTCAAGCATAATCAATATCTTTAGCTGGAGACTTATAATATTTTGATTAATTAGCTAACTGGAGAAATGTTATATGCAGCATGTAACGTACACAGTTTCAAATAACAATATGTAAATTATTTTATAAAATCTAAAACCTTAACTACAATGCTTGATTCTATTGACTAAGGAATATTTTTACAAATATTGAAATTAATTAAAACTGCTTTAATAAATATCTGTAATTAATATAAGTTATTTGGTTTATTCATAAATATTTTTATACACTGAATCACTTTTATCATGGTAATATAAAGATATAATAAACATCTTAGTGCTTGTGCATAAATTTTCTGTTTTAGAAAAACTTCACTCCTTGTTGATCATCAAATAACATAAGTTCACATTTGCTTTGTGTCTCCAATACCCTAAGTACTTTTATAAAGACACTTGGATCCAACTCGTAAAATTCTTCATTTTGTACATTATCACCTTGTGTAAGCTCATATACTGTGAAGACAGTATTTGTCATTCCATTGGCAACAACGTAACTGTAAACAATGTTTGCCCATTCATCGAGTGTATGCCAGTATATATGCCATATATTCTTCTGTTTGTCTATAGGAGCCGCATTTCCCGAATTTTGTAGTTCACCTAGTATTGTTAATAATGCAGTCGTATTCAGTTTTCTATTGATTGTGGTATTATTAAATACAGGCAAATTTGTCGCTTCATGTATGTCAAGTTGGGATTGCTTTACTGCTTTAAAGTAATCTAAGATTATACTTTTCCATGCGCTTATTTGTCTTGACCTAGTTTCATGATGTGGTTGTAGACTAAAAAATGGTGGAAAACTGTACTGCCAAGGCCATTCAATATTTACATCCGCCATTCTATTTTAGAACATGAACTTCTCCAAATAACCCTACTTATAATTTGAAGCACTTGAAGATACACATGACAGTTGATAGAGCGTCGGCAAGGTACTTTCTATTTTGCCGATTAATCACATTTAAAATTTTGAATTACTAACCTCTGTTTCTAACGCAAGTGATGGATGCTTCTTCCAGTAATTTCTGTTTAGTATGAATTATTTATATTCTACATATTTATATTTTAGGCAACTCAAATACAATATCTGAGCTACAACAAGAGGCTATTAACACACGGAAGTTGTCTCGTGTAGTAGTTAGCACATATGTTAAAAAAATTAACAAAATGAAAATTAAAAGTCTGGTACTTATTAAAACACAATATTATTAAATTATTTACATAACAGTCTTGATTTTAGGAAAACACAAGTTTTACTACAGATCATGAAACATTTGACATTCCTGATTTTAATATTGAAAAATATGAACAAATTGATGTTAAAAACTATGAAGAAAAGTTGAAAGATCAGTTAAAAGATGATATAATAGTAATGCGAACACTAATTAGAAAAAGATCATGTTCAATAACAGAATTACTTGAAAAAGTAAAATAGATACTTATGAATGTAACTCTCGATATATGATTTCAATACAATTAAGTTTCGGTTTGGTGCCCTAAAAAAACCTATATCAATTAATTTGCCTTTAAATAATTTTAAAATACTTTACTGCAAATAGTGGAATTAAATATGTTTCCTTATTATTTTCTTTTATTAATAAACTTAATATAAATAATACTCGTTGCTGAAAAATTTAGAATTTGATATAAATTATATAAAATACTTAGGATATATATTATACCATTGAAAAAACTTCATTTATAAATATACCATCAATTATATCATTTGGTATAAATCGTGTTGAATATCCTAAAGCATATCTTATATTGATTTGACATCCTAACTTTGGTATAAACAATATATTTTCTAGAAATAAAATATATCATCAGGAATTCAAATAAAAAGTAGAATATCTTACCATATTGTACTATAGTAAATATCTTCAATGCAAAGATGCATGTCACTACTAGTAATACCAAAAAATAATTTACACTAACAACATTATAAACAAAAGCAAATATGTTTGTCAGTAAGATACCTATTAATAATAAGATTTGGCTGAAAAAGCTGTGTCTGGTCAAACTATTTATAGTTACTTCTGTAATAGTGTTGTACTTGTTGATAGTCAGACTTAATGTGTGACCATTTATGTTTTCATAGAGCGACTCAAAAGAAGAAGTATTTGTCATATTGCTGACAGTCTTTACATTAGTATTATGCACGGACTTTCTTCTGGATTCTAGTAAAAGGTGCATCATTAAATGTAGCACTAGTCACAGTCCCTTTCCTTTGTACGGAAATAACCTTAAACCACAGACTAAACAACCCAGACCGGCAACTACTTGAAAAAAAAATATCCAAGATCTTCTATCCTTGTCACACATCAGTGAACTTGGTACGAAGATGGCGCTAGCAGCATATTGGCGCGGAATTTGAAATGAACTTGTTTTTAGAATACGCTTATGAAATACGTTATTTATGTAACAGAAACATACACAAAAGTTACTAAAACTATTGTAATAAATATTACTTACTGTAACAATTATAGCCATAGTTTGAGCATCTTATGTGTAATTTTGTGGTGTTACATATTAAATATGTGATACGAAAGATAAATATTAATCTTTTACTTACATGTATTATAACATCGCTCTTACGGTGACCTATTAGACACAATAAACTACTAAGATTAATTAAAAGAAATATAATAATCAAGTGAAAACTGTCAAGGAAAACATAGGGATATAATAATAATAGTTTTTATTGATACATATACTTATACAATACATAGTAAAATTAAATTACTCAACCAGTAACGAGAAGACAAAAATAATACAAATCTTGTAATATAATATAATATGATGACTAAGAAATGTTGTAATACCTATGCATATTTAAAGCACAACTTTACAATATTTATACTCACTAGTCGATATTTGCAGGAAACCTGTGCATTTTGTTAACTTCATCGTGCCCAAACCCGCACACTAAACACTTGGACACCATATTTGTATCAACATATAATTAATAAGATGTACGACAAAGGATTTCAAAAATATGTCAAACGTGTCAAACTTGAAATGTAGTTTTGAATGACATATAACCACAGCATAACAAACATTTCAGTTGACTCTAGCGCCATCTCATCTCCAAGTTTAGTGAATCTGACAAAGATGGTAGAGTATTGAAATTTACGTTTGCTAAACAAGGATGAGTACTCTGGATAAAATCTAGGATTAAGTTGCCGGTCTGGATTGTTTAGTCTGTGCTTAAACTGTCATTGCACAGTTACAATCTAATTCATAATATCATAAATAATGATAATAAATATATAACACAAATCGTAAGAATACTGTACAATGTACTGATGATTACAATTTTCTTAAATAACTAAATACTATAGAATATTTACTTCGTTCATAGGACAGTAGAACATGAGGTGTCTTATTATGCATGTTATTATTGTTACATATTAACTTAAAAAAATCTATTCGAAAAACATTTTGAAATGATAATAAACACGAATGTAATATATATTTTTTTATTTTTATCTGCAATTAAATCCAGAGCAATTGAATTCAAACATGAAATTATTCTTGTTATTATGTAGATGGGGACATCTATGAACGTAATGCATAGGTATGTACTCATTATTTAGTTTTGAATTTTTTGCTGAGAGTATTCAACAAAACGTTAGATTTCAGATCATCGATTTCTACCAGCGTTGCCAAATGTTACTACATCTTCTGTAAATTTCCTTGAATTTGGAAAAATAATTTAAACTTTTCCTCTATCGTAAGTAACTATTAATTTGTTTCGTATTCTATTGATAATTCTCATTGCTTTGTAATTCTTTATTTTTGCAAATGACTAAAATACTATCGAATAAATCGTACAAAAGTGATAGGTATGTACCCAATAATTTTTTTTTATATCAGTTAAATTATTTGTTTCATAAATTTTATATAATTTGATATCTTAACTTTATTTTTGATAATATACATTTTTCAAAAATAACTATAATCAATAAATAACTTTACATCTTAATTATACTGGGTGTTGCATATGGCGATATAAATGAATTAATCATAACATATACAAATGTTATATGTTTCACGAATTAGACGAAACTAAATAATACAAAGGTGTTAATTTCGTACAATATTTAAGTGAAAATACAGATCGTAAGATTTTTATATATATAGGTACTCTTATCGAAAGACAGTTCTTTACGAATATCTGCTTCTTCGATAAAATAAAAGCACTCTTCTGATTACTTACTATTAGCAACTCACCTTTTTCTACATACGCTTAATGGCATTATACTTTGTCTTTATGATTTTAGAAACCAAGAACCTCTAATGCACACATTTTTTGGAAGATCAGATGCATTTTTAAAAATGTCGCCCGTTATTTTATTTTTGGAACATTAAACGCTGGATTCGCAATCAGCTATACATGGGCGAGATAGGGGAAGTGGATTCGACTTCACTCAGACTAGACCGACTCGTGTTTTGTCGGCTCTCGGGAAAACCGTTGGGTCATACTGTATCCGAGAGCCGACAAAACACGAGTCGGTCTAGTCTGAATGAAATTAGATCCACTTCCCCTATCTCGCCCATGTATACAATCAGCAATTCCAAAAACCTCAGTAATTAAAATTTTGTCATGATCGAGCTTACCATAATTTACTCCAATAACATCAAAACATCTAAATCTTCTAGTTACCTAAATACAGAGACTCAAATGAAAAATACAAGAAAACACATTTTTAAAACGATTTATCCACTGACGTTTGGCGATTGCCTTTCTCTTTACAATGGTCGCATTCAGCAGACGAGTCGAGAACCGTTCCTGCTTCCACTCTGCAATTAACAGTTGAGTGTTCGCTGGACAGGACCGTTCACCTTCCATTTGGCACTTTTCACTGCTGTCATATGTTAGAATTATAGAGATTAAACCGAATAAACAAACAATAATAATAAATGTTTTTCTGCATTAAGTTCATAGTTTTTAGTGTAAGGGCCGGTTTTTGCAACCTCGATTAAAATACTCGGTTAACTCCAATATTATAATACATTTATTTCTGCACAATACCTTTAATTTGCTTATCTTTAGTAGGTAACTTTCTTCAAAATTATGTTAGGCTAGTGTTGGAGTGCGTTAATGGCGCATGCGTACAGAATACGCTCGCTTACTAAGTAAGTGTAGAATTTTTCCGCTCGCAAAAATGGCGACCGTTCCGCAACATGTTCAGAGTGAGCGTACACTGGCTAGCAATAAAATCCCATATAGTTTTGGCCGTATTAAATTAACCTTTCTGGTGACATTTCTGTTTGACATTAGTCAATTTTAATCAATCAAAATGTTAAAATTATCTGAATGTAATAAAGTATTAATATTTACAATACTACTGTAGAAGTAGTACTATTGTAGAAGACAGATGGTCCATAGGAAATGTAGCTAGAAGATTTAATATAAATAAATGTACGGATTTAAGTGTTAAGAAAAATGGGAAGAAGATAAAGGTGTTAAAAGGAAAGAAGTGTAGGTGAAATTCACCCTCAGGTGAAATTAACAAGTTGGGCCACTCTTAATACTATTCATGGAACTCTTGACAGCGCTATATGGTTGTAATACGAACTATGACTCTTCACGTCACAAAACCGCGCGAAAATACAAATGTAAAATTAAGTATATAGTAGTATAATATATCTGTGAGTATAACATACAGGTTCATTCACCATTACAAAAGTTATACAATGATTTTGCTACTATCCCACTTGCCAAAATCACTATATGCTCACTTGTTCTACATTAGCAAATACGTATTTTCATCCTTCTCTAAAATTGTGATTTTGCCAAGTGGGTAGGGTATGCACGGGCTTTCTTCTGGATTTTAATAAAAGGTGCATCATTAAACGTAGCACTAGTCACAGTCCCTTGCGATTTATATGGAAATATATATACGAATAACCTTAAACTGTTATTGCACAGTTACAATCTAATTCATAATGATAATACCATAAATAATGATAATAAAAATATAACACAAATTGTAAAAATACTGTACAATGTACAGCTTTCTTAAATAACTAAATACCATAGAATATTCACTTCGTTCATAGGTTATCAAAACTATGTAGGACGTGAGTCATCGCTTAAAAAACCTATTCGAAAAACATTTTGAAATGAAGTAACACAAATGTAATATATATTTTTTATTTTTATCTGCAATTAAATCGAGAGCAATTGAATTCAAACATGAAATTTTTCCTTGTTATTATGTAGATGTAGACATCTACGAACGTAATGCATAAGTACTCATAATTTAGTTTTGTATTTTTTGCTGAGAGTATTCAACAAAACGTTAGATTTTAGATCATCGATTCCTACCAGCGTTGCCAAATGTTACTACATCTTCTGTAAATTCCTATGAATTTGGAAATAGTTTAAACTTTTACTCTCTCGTAAGTAAGTAACTATTAATTTGTTTCGTATTCTATTGTAATTCGCATTATTTTGTAATTAAAATTTTCGTCATCACAATACTTCCGTATACTACACGTATAAGAAAGTAAAAGAAATTGATTTATTTAATACTTATAAAAATGATTTTGTATTTTCAATTTAATTATCGTCCCGAAAACCAAATTGTTTTCTTTAATTTATTTCTTAATTTATTAGTATATCTGTTCATGCATTCACCTTGATGATATAGCCTAATTTTGCAATAATTAAAACTAATAATTTTAATTAAATTAATTATTATTATCGACATCGTGACTATTGTCGACATCGTGGTCATACATGTGTTCTTTGTAATTGTTGAAAATTATGCCATGAACACTGCTAAGAACTTTTATACATAATTTAGGCATTAAATTTTTGGATTGTACCATAATTAAAATTAGAACGATTTAATCAATATTAACACTGTACCTATAACGTTAAAACGGACGTTAGACATACAACAACAGCAGAAACAAGCCCACCCGTGACGTCACATGCCTGCGTTATGGTTGCTTCAGTTCGTATTCACGGCGTGTCTATATGTATAAATGGTTTAAGTTTCGAACCATTTCAGAACCACGATTTAGCCGGACATGCGCATTATTATCAGAACTACTAATTCTAGAACGGTTCCGGAACTGTTCAGAACTGGAGGTTTGAACAACCCCAGTGTTGCGATTGCTGTTACAATTGTAACAGATCTGTTACGTTTCACTATGTTTTATTACGTCCTTACGAAAGCATATAAATCTATTACGTTTTCGTGGATTTTTCGACGATTTTTTTTACTTTAATTCAAACCTTCCCAAGCAGCAAAATCACAATTTTAGAGATGGATGAAAATATATATTTGCTAATGTAGGAAAGTATGCATAGTGAGTTTGCTACTACGGTTGTGCCTATATTTTTGGAACAGTATCCTTAGTAGCAAAATCACTATATGTTCACTTGTCCTACATTAGCAAATATATATTTTCATCTTTTTTTAAAATTGTGATTTTGCCGCTTGGATACATCCAACTAATACCTACATCAAGAAAAATATGTAATGGCTGTTAGATGTTGGACAGAAGATGGTTGCCGTATTGCGGTTTTTTTTTACTCTTCAGAGACTTTATATAGCCTTGCAAGGCCAACTGCGCCCAAGCAGCAAAATCACAATTTTAGAGAAAATATATATTTGCTAATGTAGTGTGTAAGTGTAGTGTGCATATAGTGATTTTGCTACTAGGGTATCTGATATCGCTGCGCGATATAAGGCCGTCACGTAACTTCGATTTACATTGTTGATTTTGATTCTAATAACTTCAAAATATTGATCCTTATGTGGCGCCATCTAGTAGTAACCAAAATAAATACTTTCTGAATTTTTATGAAATAACACTTTAAACATTAACTTTACAATAATTAATATTAATAATTTACAAAATAAAGTAATAGAACAAAATAAAATTAAAAAAGTGTTGCGCAAAATGAAGTTGTTGGGTGGTAGTGTCAAAAATAACAATTTTACTTACATTTCGAAGAAAATACAAAACAAAACACTAATTAGGGTTCAATTACGTTGTAAAGTGTTTGTTTGGATTTTGTATATGAATTTTTGGATTTAAAAAAATGTTGCGCTACTAACGTAATTATTGGATAGATGGCGCCAGATAAGGATCAATATTTTGATGTTATTAGAACCAGAAAAATCGCATTATGTGACGGCCTTATATCGGGCAGCGATATTAGATACAGTTGGCCTTGAATCTTGAAAATAGCTGAGCCATCTATTACGAAACAAGATAAATCTATTACGTTTTTGCGCAGAAAACTATTACAAACTGTCATGTCGCTGGGACAACACTGAACAACCCTGTTATTTCCTTTTTCGGAGTGTTTGGGTAATGATCATAATTTTATATTTGATTTTCTCGCGCCATATATACATGGTGAGTGCGCATGTGCTGGTTGCGTGCGCACACATAGAAATAAGTAAAAACAGATGCACACTGCGTGCGCATATAACACACACATAGACACATAGAGTAAGAAAGCATGTGATGCACGCTGTGCACGTACACAATTGTAATACAGTCCACAATTAAAGTTATTCAAAATACAAGTTTATAAATAGTGTTTCATTCTGTTGTCAACAAACCCAAAGAATAACACAAGTTTACAACACGGAGAGTGTATCTTAATTTCAAGTCAAAGGAAGGCAATAAGGTTAATGGAAAATAAAGTAGGTACATTATGAAATGAAAGAAATATTCATATATTTTCTTTTTAAATAGACAATTTATGAATTACATATATGTATGATATAACACATAATATATTATTTACAAATTTTCGAATATTTATGCTACATTTAATACTACAGAAACTTCAAAAGAAAATTATCATTATTATTATTATTTAATTCCGACAAGGCCACTTTTGTAAACATTTTAATAATTATTTTTATTATACATGTACATGCATTTTTTTTATATAAAAAAAGAAAGACAAAGTACAATAATATTAAATTAACTTATACTTATTGTCAATACAATAATCAACAATTTGTAATAAGAAAATATAAATTACCTATTTAATCTAAAAATAAGAGCTTACAACACAAATAACATAATTAAGATGGAAATTAAGTTTTGCACAAGAAAGAACACTCTATCGGCCGTTTAGAAAATAATCCTATATTTTAAATTTTAATATTAACAATTATACTTATCTTGAGCAATATTATATACATATTTACAATTACAATTTATTTTATAAATTGCAAAATATTTTTTACTACTGTAATAACATTTGATTTTCAAAAAACCTCAAATATATTTATGTATGTAATATATGTATGTATGGGTATAATAATATAAAGATTTGGACGGTTTTATCCAACATCTTTATTGTTCTCCATGTTTTAACATCAGAAAACATATATAAAGATCTCTTACAATATATATTTTAACGGTCTTGCTTTTTGTTTTGTTTTAAACTAAGTTAATGTTTTTCTAACTACCGAGGTTGTTTCCAAAGCTCTGGGTCTTAACTATGAAAAAATAAGATCTAAATTAATAAGTAATAACTTTTGAATATACATAGATAAATTCTGATTGATTTTGAACTGTATTGGTCAACAAAAACGACTAAGATTTAGATGTTTAGTAAATGGAAGAATGTTTTACTACATCGTAACTGTTATGAGGTTGCTGGCTAGGCATTGATGAAATTTGAAATTTGTCCTATTTGTGGCCATAATATCATCGTTTCTCATGAAGCTTGTTTTGGATAAATAGCTTTGACAAAAAAGTGTCATACTGTCATTAATATTAATGACAGTATGACACTTAATGGTATAACTTAAGACAGACATTTTACATTCCATGGCAAATCTTTATCAAAAATAATTTTTGATCTCGCGGTATAATATTTAACTGATCCGGTTAGACAGTTAAACTGACAGGTTCACAAATTTTAACGGGTTATTTAAAACATTTCCGGACGCAATTTTCGGCCATGTATAGTAACGTAACAAAAACATAACCTATATTCATAGATTAGATTCTGTACCAGCAAAATGAAATAAGAAATGAATACCACAATAGACTACAAACTACAATGAACACTCCAATTCCAGATACTTGTAATATAGTTTTATTAGCAAGTTTGTTTGTACTTGAATATGACGATGATATTATAATCTGTATAAAGCTCAACGCAAAGAGGAATAAGAAGGGATTTTGCATTAAAAACAATAAAGTAGTTGTCGCAAAATACAATTTATCATGGCCGTTTTGTGTATTGACATTAACGCTTTGTGTGATTATATCAAAGAATATTACCTTAGAGTAAAAAAGCGACACTGTATCTCTGATGCATAGGATAATTCAACGACCGCCGGCAATTTTTTAACTACTAATTCAATGATGCGCTTCAGTACCTACTTGGGCAATTTTGCAAATAATATTTTTGTAAATATTTTGTTTGGAATTTTTTGGAGAGGACAATACATTAAAAAAAGAATCAAAATCTACAAGTAATTAATACAATTTTGTAATAATATAACAAACATGGTTATAACGCAATCTCACGTGTTTTTGGTACACACAAAACAATTTACTGTAATGCACGGATTATCGGATGGTTCACTTAAATGAGGGGTTTTGCCGCTTAATCTACCTAATGCAGGCGCACCTAGAGGGCGCCACGGTATTAGAAACAAGAGACCTAGAAGTAAATTTGAATCATGACTTTAACCGAATAATTGAGATGTCGCTACTACTGTGCTGTTTTATGCAAGCGCGTACAGGCCGTTAACCAACAAATTTTGTGTGTGTTGCTAAACATTATTTTTCTTATTACTACTTAGTGGTTAGTGGTGTTATAATCGTACCGTAAGTTCTGTAAAGAGTAATATGATAATTTTATTAAGTTGACATAATGCATTTTTAGACTTAAAATATGGATAGAAGCTGGTGCATTGTATCAATTGTATGTGCGGCGTACAAGCAAGAGCTAAAATATGGATAGAAGCTGGTGCATTGTATGTGCGTCGAAGAAGCAAGAGCGATGCATATTTTCCGAGAATGCGAACAAGTAACTAATGGCACTAATAGTTGACATATAACCCGAAGGTGAGCTGGAGATTTTTTGTTTGTAGTTCTGATTCTAAGTGCAACAAGGACCACCTGGTTATAGCAAGGATTTTGTTGGTTTCCGATTACAACAATTTAAGTTTGCAATTATTAGGAGTATAATATAAGTGAGAATAATTGTAGTTGAGATGTCAGGCGATTTTTGACAAAATGATTAGTATACATTATAAAGGACCTCTAATTGAACAACTTTTTCTTACAAAATTATCAATGCAAATGTAGGGAAATGGAGATAAAAAATAAATTAGGTACTCACCGAGTTAATCTTGCAGGTTACAGCCTATGTGAGATATCCCATATAGAGCATTGAAATAATGAAAATCGCAATAAATGATGTTTATTTAAGCTCACAACACAACAATTACCTTTGATTTCCACGTTCTTTGATTGAATTTTAGCAAAATTGTAAATACGAGATCACATGATATCAGCTGTTTTTGTTGACATTTGATGGTGCTTTTAAAATCGCAGAAGTCATAAGAAAACATACAAATTGACCTACATTGTGTGTGATTATGTGAAATAAACATCAATTATAGTGATTTTCATGATTTCAATGATCTATATGGGATATCTTACATGAGATGTAACCTGCAAAATTGACTTGGTCAGTAGCTAATTTATTTTTTATCTCCATTTCTCTATGTTTGCATTGATAATTTTATAAGAAAAAGGTGTTCAATTAGAGGTTCTCTATAAGGTACACTAGTCGCCCGACACCTCAACTGCAGTTTAACCCTATGGGTGTATAAGAAAGCCTTTAAACTACACGAAAAACTTACTACTTGTTTTTAAGTTTCTATATTATGTTTTTTCACAAGCAATCAATCCATGTTTAGCAGTGTTAATAGAAACTTCAGATTTGTTGGTACAGAAGCATTTATGGTTTTTCCTAATGATTTTTCTATGCAGTTTACTATAATGAAAATGTGCCTTTATACTATCGTTGATATTTGTTAGTATACAGTTGTAATTATTATATTTTATAGGAGCGAAACTTGGCAACAGCAAATGGGCATGAAACCTGTGCTAGATGCCAGTACAACATGTAATAAGAAACTTTGCAGCCTACATTTTCACACAACATACTATGCACACCCCCATTCAGTACACCTCAACAGAAATGCAGTGCCGACACTCCATCCCATGAGGCCACCCACGGAGCTTAAGGCAGCCATATCATTGGAAGTCTCATTTGTTTTACGACAACAATAAATTAACCAATTTGGTGTTAGTTATTGCAAGTTTAATTTGTTTGTTTTCTTCTATAGCCATGTAATTAACATTATTTAGTTTTTAAGCCCTAATTGTCACTCTTTTAATTATATATTGATGAAAAGACGTCTACTAAATTTGTTAGGTATCTTATGTATCCATATTTTTATTTATGTCACCTTATTTTATGTTCATCATTTATGTAATACAAGATTTTGTAAATGGTGGTAGTAAACATGGGCTTAAGTCATTGTGTATCTATCAGGTTTAATTACCTACTTTGTAGTATTTTGAGTAGGTACTTGTACTTTTCAACAGCAATTCTATCTTATTGTTAAAACTATCTTTGTAGTAATATATGTTGAACACTTGTGAAATATAGAAATAGTAATACAATAAAACACCTTTTTCACTAAATATAGTTTAATAACTAGATGTCACATTTCGTGTGCACTGCACACATCGTCAGTAGTAACTGTTATTACTGACGATGTGTGCAGTGCACACAAAATGTGACATCTAGTTATTAAACTATTTTTTGTGAAAAAGGTGTTTTATTCTATTAATAAAAATATATTTGTTAGTCGAATATTCTACTTTTGGTAGATTATGCTATTGTTCGTTAATTTATTTTTGTACTGGTAATTTAACTAAAACACATGTTGGATGTTAGTTATAATTTTTCAATAGTAATCATAAATGTATACCTTTTCTACTTTGTAGTATTTTGAGTAGGTACTTGTGCTTTTTCAACAGAAATTCTATCTTAATTTTAAAAATATGTTTGTTAGTCGAATATTCTACTTTTGGTGGATTATGCTATTCTTCGTTTCTTTATTTTTGTACTGGTAATTTAACTAAAACATACGTGTTAGATGTTAGTTATTAATATTCATTAATGTACTTTGTAACTTTTCTACGTAGCAATATTAAAGTGTAATTATTTAAGTAATTCTTTTCTTTAAAACGTTATTGTGTGGTTACAGCATTGTAATTGAATATCGTACTGCATACTGTTTTCCTTAGCAATGATTCCTCATTACTACGGGAACTAGTAAATAGTATGCAATTTGATGACAATGGTGTGATCATGTACCGCGAGATCAAAAATTATATTGAAAAAGGTTTGCTATGGAATGTACAAGTCTGTCTTAAGTTATATCATTAAGTGTCACACTGCATTATATTTTCTCTTAAAATGACAAATATTAATGACAGTATGACACTTAATGATATAACTTAAGACAGATTTTTACATTCCATGGCAAACCTTTATCAATATATTTTTGATCTCGCGGTATTAAACCCTAATTTTTAATAAACTTAATTTTGAATTTCCCGCTACCAAATACATTTTGAATCGCCCGCTATTTGCTTAGTGTTATTGAAAACTGTAATTTTTTGATGCCAGCGCCTTCTATATCGGCCTTCACGCAATACAAACCGCGGATAAAAATTTTGGCTTGACTGCGCCATCTCTTCTAATCTGTGCTGTAATGTAATATTCTTTGGTTATATCCGGAGAGGGAGTATAACAACCTACGCTACCCTACTCACTTACCAGGGTTATGAAAACCGAGCCGGGTTGTTGAACCCGGTTACTTTTTCGATTTTACGAACACGATTATTTTTACCCGACTGAATTAACGAACGCGTTTGTGCTAACCGTGTTATAACCACAATGCCCGGATTTAATTCCGAAAACGCCTATTGTATGCGTAAATACTATAAATTAAACATAATATTTCATTGTGGCATAAAAACTCCCGGCAACACAGTAACATTTTCTGGTATAGGTACCTTTGCCATGAAACATAAATGTCTGAGTCAGTTTATTATGACATATATAATAATACATACATTTATGCTATTGTAGAGATACATTTTATTAATTGATAATTAACGATTATAAATGCAACTAATGGAACAACCAACAATGTTTCGAAGTCTTAATAAAACATTTTGATTTTAATATGTGGCAACTATTTTGAAAATTTCCCGGCATTCGCGACGTAGTTTATTATATGTTTGTCAGTAAACCAATCGCAAATTCTATTACAAAATGCAAAAATGTGCTGGTTTCAACATTTAGCAAATGTAGAGGATTTGGCATTATAGAATCCTGCAATATCGTCGGGAAATACCATTCGTACTAAATACATAAACATCAAGTTACCCATTGATATAAACAATTAAGTATACTTATACACAAAAGATGGTAGATGCAATATGGCTTACTGCAGATATCGCTTGTAATAAATATGTGGGCATTATTAAAATAAAAATAAAAACGTCATTTCGGAGAATTTTGGAAACATCTCTAGCAGTAATCGTCGAACATAATTTTTATTCGACAAATATTAAATTATTATAATGATTCTTAAACTTATTCGAATTATTGAACAAAATTTCCTTTCAGTACATTATAGTATCCATCAAAATGTATCAAAATTTAAATATTTTCATTGTCAGTACAATAATTGATTTGATTTCACAGCTATAAAAATCGTATATACAGGCATAACTTTAATGTATGCGGATTATTAGAGGGTAATATAATTTGAATGTTTGTTTTCTTTAAGACAATTGATTATATAAAAAATTCAGTTTATAGTAAAAACTTTCGAGAAAACGATTCTTTATTATTTAGTTTACATTTTACACGGTTCTAAATAAGAGTATTAAAGGTTTCCTTTAATATCATGCTCTCTATTTATATCATCGTTATCTTTGTTATTTATTGATTCCGCGAAATTAACAAAATAGTATCTATTGTCCCCGACGTTGATAAATTTACAATTGTCAAAGAAGCAATTCCATCAAGTAGATGACGATACAATATATATATATATATATATATATATTCTACAACAAGTCGTAGGAAACTATTCTTATTATTATCGGTGTTCACTTTATGTATCATCTTTTCATGTTTATTTATTTCAAGTTGTGGTAGTTATTTACTTTGCGTTTAGTATAATCTTAGAAATAACAATACTATGTTTCTGAAGTCGTCTTTTGGACATGTTGACCGATTGAATTGACAAAAATATTGAAAGCTAGTGTTTAACACAATGCAATAAAGCCAATATTTCTGTTCTAAACAGGAATTGTGTTACTTCAACGCCATTGTATTCAGCCAGATATACTACTGCGTGTCTAAGAACCATTAATGAAAAACATGAACAAAGGAATCTAAGCTTTTGTGTGATTGGCTAAGTTTTTATTATATATTTTATATATCTCTTAAATGCAAAGGCACTTATATAATCATAAGATTGAAGCCTTTCTAAGAGGGGGATTACAGGACAGTGGGCAGTGGTACTGTCGACGACCGAGGTATGAATACGGGCCCCGAGCTCCTCGTGTTTAGTTCTCACCCAGGCTAGCAATTTCCCACCTTCAATCAGCCCTTGACACACTCATAACTTGGTGTGAAAACTGGAGAATTTCCATAAATGGTGATAAGTCTCAAGCAATTATTTTTCAAAGGAAAACGAAATCCATTATTGGCCAATTATACATCAACGATGAACCGATCCCATGGCTAACAAATATCAAATATCTGGGCGCATACCTAGACAGGAGATTATCATATGCAACACACATGCACAACTCGATCAGAAAAGCCAAAGCCGCAAGAGCTCGTCTGTGGCCACTACTCGGCAGATTCATCTCCCTATCCCCCCCATCTAAAACTCCGAATTTACAAACAAATTATCAGACCTATCATGACATACGCCGCCCCCATCAGGATCAACACAGCCGCCACTCATATCAAAAACCTACAAACTATTCAGAACATTTCCCTTAGAAAGGCAATCAAAGCCCCCTGGTATATGAGAAACAGACAAATCCACGAAGACACAGATACAGAAACAATTGAAAACTACATCAAAGAACTAGCTACAGGATTCTACAATAAGATGGAAACCCACGAAAACTCCAGCATCACAGAAGCCCTGAATTACGACCTTCAAAATTATTGGAAATACAAACGCCCCAAGCTGGCAATTATCTAATACCACATACGGAAGCTAACATAGCACAATCGCTCCAATAATCAGATACTCCACACGCAGAAAAAGTGTAAAAAGCATAATGCTTAACACGCAAACTTCAACAAAGAAGAAGAAGAAGTCGAGTTTAGTTCCAGTTTGGTTTAGTCTGTAGTTTCCAACCTGATAAAGGAGACGACACTGGAAACAGTTGTATAGTAATTAATAACAGTAATATGAGCCAGCACAAGCAATTGTTGGGAGCTGAGAAGCGAAAACGGAAAAAAAAGCGAAAGAGAAAAGCTGCCCAAGCTAAATTCTTTCTTCCATCGTGTTGAGAAGAATACATTTGAAGCTGACAGTGAAGACAAGGATAACCCATGCATGGCAGACATCGTGACTTTACCGTCAGCGACATATTCGACGTCGACGCCCGGCATATCCCAGTCAAGTACGATAAGTATTGCTGAAGAAAGAGAGCAAGAGAAAGACGAAGTTGCAGTTGCTTCGAGTTTTGTCTCATATTTCACAAAAAAAAAAAAAAAACGGTTTCAAACCTTGGGACCGAAAAATGTAATTTTAGCAGTATTCTCAACGATTCTGATAAAAGATTTATTGCAAAGCTTAGGCCACGTCAACCAGAAAATATACAATTTTCAAAAAATGCTGAAGGTCGATCGTTTAGTTTGACGTATTTCACCCAAAATTCAAGTCAAGAATTGTGTATAGAAGAAATTGGCTGTGATACTCACCAACATTGGACGTGGTTTACTGCGAACCTAGTTGGGTTTTTGGAGATAAACGTCACGGACACGGACCATTAAATTGGGCAACTGGCTTCAATGATTGGCGTCATATTTCTTGGAGTATCACTTATCACGTACATTCCAAAAATCACCTTTTTGCCTGCCAGTTATATAAAAAATGGAAAAGCGTTCAAGTCCTTGAGATGGACTTGGATAAAAAGGCTAAAGTTTGAGACCAATTATTGGGTTAAAGTGCTGGAACGAGTTATTAACATTACATTGACTTTGGCCGAAAATAATTTATCCTTCAGAGGAGACAGTGAATCGCTATACGATGATAACCAGAATCGTGGTAATTTTCGAAATGTCATCAAGTTGTTGTCAATTTATGGTCTTGTTTTGAAAGAGCTGTTATCAAAAGATAAGAAATCTGTAAAATATTTGTCGCCAGCTATTCAGAACGAAATTATCGACATTTTTGCCACAGAGGCCAAAACTAAATTGATCAGTCAAATCAAAGAAGCTCCATTTTTTTCAATAATAGTGGATACAACTCAATATGTCGCTAAAATTGATCAAGCCAGTTTTGTAATAAGATTTGTCAATCTAATCAAGGACGTCGAAAATGTAAATATTAAAAGTGATGTTGTAAGGGAAGTTTTTCTTGTTTTTGAAGAATGTGTAGGTCAATCGGCTGAAGACATGTTGATACAATTATTATTGTTTCTTGAAAACAATAGTTTTCACTTTGAAAAACACAACAGCTCAAAGTTACGATGGTGCAGCTAACACTAGCGGCATTTACAGTAAGCAAAGATTGTGGAAAAACAGAAACGTACACTGCATTGCACATAACTTAAATCTGGTTATCAATGACTCTGTAAACATTTCAAGGGAATTACAGAATTTTTACGACGTTGTGGAAAATCTGTATGCATTTTTTGCACATAGCATATAACGATGGGCAATACATACTGACCGAAACATTCGAATCCAAGAAACACTCACGATATGATCGTCTCGTTATGATTCTCTTCATAGCTTGAGGTTTCACTATTATAAGTTTTGACAAAACTAGTCTTGACAAGCGCTAAAGCAACCCATCAAAATGAAGCACTTGGATTGAAGAAGAAATTAGAAAATTTTGAAACAGTTGTAATGATGGTGATGGAATATAAAATCTTAAGCATCACAAAACTTGTATCTGATGCAATGCTGAGTAAAAACCAAGATATTCAAAGAGCGTCAAACCTTTTGGAAACTGCTAAGAGAGATATTCATGAGATCAGGGGAGGTTTCAATAAAATTGTAACTGAAGCAGCTGATTTAGCTCGTGGTTGGGGCATTGATCCAAGTTTCAAATATCACAGAATCCTGAAAATGAAAAAAAAACAGTTCGATGAGTTGTCATGTGACGAACGACTATCCAACTCTAAAGAAAAATTCCGTGTGTCGGTGTTTAATCTAACGTTGGACGTTATTATATTACATCTAAAAAATCGATTTAAGGGGTTAAATGGAGTAGTTCAAAGATTTGAAGTACCTTTTCCTTCCGTTGTTAGAGATTACTCTGATGCTGATTTGGTATTCCCAGCTGAAAATCTAATCGACTTTTATCCCAACGATTTATCGGATTCTCTACCGCAAGAAATTTTGTCATTCAGGCACGTTTATAAAGATCAAATCAGTGCAGACATTTTGAAGTGTCGTCACTTAACTGGACCAATACATCTAGCCAATAGTCAAGGTGTTATTACATGGTGATATACAAAAGTAGAATAATATGAATACCTATTGTCATAGATTTGAAGAAAAATAGATTTTTATGCAAATGAAAAATTGCCTGAGAAATTGTAATATTATTAAATATAACTGTAAAATTAATTGAACACAAAATTGTTTTTTTCCCTCCAAACTACGTAAATCATATTACCCTCTATCAATTCTACAAAATTCGGATTGTATACTAAATTTTGATTTTTTTTGTGGAATATATGCATGTGTATATGTATATAGGATGTACAAATTCAATCGATTAAAAACAATTGCAAAATATCTTAGGTATTTATTACATATTCAATTACTTAATGTCAGTTTCGTTGTCTCTCACATATCCTAATTAAAAATTGATTGTTTTTACGTTCACTCCTCTAAAATGTCCATTTTCTCCCTACATTATTGTGTGTTAGTGTGTGTGTGTGTGTGTGTGTATGTGTGTGGTACTCATATTCGGCTCTGAAAATACGTTTAACGTTATTCTATTTAAACATGAAGCACATGTATCGAAAAATTCTCTATCTGTCCAATAAAAAAAACGCTGTCCATGTTTTCAGTATACACATTAACATTAAGGGGGTAACATTCACAAAACATTAGACTTCTGTTCCGTTATTTCGGTTCAGTCTATGTGGGTCCATTAATTCGGTCAAAAACGTGTCGCCGTTACCGAGCGGGGCTGGGACGATGTGATCGTTGGTGTTTTTGTACAGCTGGCTTCCAATAAAGGCTGGAGTGCCTGAAAAATGTTAAGTGACATTTATTGACTTGCACAATACTTTGCCATTGAAAGCAGAACGGAAAGGAATACAACGGCAAAAAATGTTAATATGACAGTCGAACATATGACATATTATTATAAACATAGTTTTTAAATACGGAAGTAAAATTACATGTGGTAATATAATATTTAGTCTATTTTTTTTAAATTTATGTCATGGATTAATTAAATTTTAATTCTTTTTCGATAAAAAAAGTTATTTTACTGTTGAAAATGTAACTTATTTTTTGACATAATCCACTTGACAGTGTTAGCGCAACTAGAGCGCGACCATGAGAATCTGTCCCCCGGAAAATATGCGAACTAATCCGCGCGATCATTTAAATTCTAAATTAGAGCAGGCTGTGAAATTTAAATTAAGTTGGTAGGGGAAGTCGAGGAGAGATGGCCCACGAGGTGAGATGGCGCAATCGTGTATATGCGAAACTGCAAAGGTAATGCTACTGTTCTACATTACCAACGGTGTAAACGTGACTGCTTGTTACGGTATACAAAGCTAACGTTTATAGCAGTGCGTCAACAAATGATCGGTGTTGTTGTTTGTTTTGGTTGCCTCCAAAGTTTTTAGTGACATAGATTGTTGCGATCAGAAAGTAAAAATTATCTATTTGGGAAGGCGCATTTCGTATTAACCAGGTAAGCGGAGTTTACATTACCTTCCTAACGTACAATTTTTTGCAAATTTCAAACGGTTCAGTTATTGTTTAATGAGCCATCTATCCTCATACGGTTAGGTGAGATGGTTTAACTTATGTAAAGGAGAGATGGCGCATATTGTTTGTAGTTAGTTTCTCGTTTGTGAAATATTTATTGGGTTTCAGGAAGCATGCCTACTCTATATAAAAGAAAAGGAAGTTGCGACAGAGCCACTTGGTCGGAAGATAATTTAGAGAAAGCAATTCGTGCCATAAAAGAAAATCGAATGGGAGTGAATGAAGCCGCTCGTAATTTTAACGTACCATCTACAACACCACGTCGAAGAAGAGATAGAAATGACACAAGAAAAAAAGCCCTTGGACCAAGTTCTGTGTTAGGTGTGGAAATAGAGCGAAAGATTGTGGCCCACATATGTAAGTTACAAAAGTATGGTTTTGCGCCGACAAGAGACGATGTCCGTTCAATGGATTTTGAAGTAGCTGAACAACTTAAAATTAAACATACCTTTAATAGAGACAGAAGAACGGCAGGCTTTCCGTGGCTACAGTCGTTTTTACGACGAAATCCCGATCTTGCTGTTCGAAAATCAAAGGGGTGTCGATTAATCGTGCTCAAGGAATGAATAGAACTGATGTTCAGAATTACTTCCATGTGCTGGAAGCTGTTCTGGATGAAAATGATCTTCGAAATAAACCTGGTCACATTTTCAATATAGACGAGACAGGCTTGCAACTTAATAATCGACCAGGTTACGTGATAGTTAAAAAAGGAACAAAAAATATTGCAGCTATTACGTCTGGAGAGAAAGGGGAAACCATAAGTGTGATATGTTGTGCAAATGCAGAAGGTGTTTTCATACCGTCAACCTGCGTAATGAAAGGAAAAAAAAAAGAGTTTGAAGACGGCATGCCTCCAGGATCGCTTGTTTACATGTCAGAAAAATCGGCCTATGTAAACAACTTCATTTTCTTCAAATGGCTTCGAGAGCAGTTTGTTCCACGGAAACCTTCTGGAAGTGTGTTACTCATCCTTCATGGGCACTCATCACACTGCAGCAACATTGAAATGTTAGAATACTGCTCTGAAAACGGCATAATATTACTTTGCCTTCCAAGCCACACTACTCAATTTTTGCAGCCTCTTGACAGATGTGTCTTTAAATCCCTGAAGTTACATTATTATAACGCCTGTAATATGTACATAAAAAATAATCCTGGATGAAAGATCACAAGACTTCAATTTGGAAAATTACTTGCGGCAGCATGGAAAGACTCAGCAACTGTTGATAATGCAACCTCAGCTTTTGCAGCTACTGGTATTGCGCCATTCAATCCTTCTGCTATTCCGAATTACGCTTATTTAACTGAAGGTGCAGCACTACAGAGCAATCCACATGAGCAAACACCTATGAGCACTACTGAACAAGCCGGTCGCAGTCATATCACAGCTGAAGACAGCTTTGAAATGATGGAATTAGAAAAAAATGATCTTGAGGGTTCAAACACTCGTGCTCACGAAACAACACTTGGAAAATTGCTGGACGAAATATCCCCCATCCCATGGTTCACTTGACTAAAATAGAATGTTGCTCTTTTTTCATTAATATTAGTATTATATCCATTTTATAACATTGTATCGTTAGCTTATATATAATAAAGATGTTTTTTTTAATCACACAACTTTTTTATTCAGGTTTCAAGAAAAGTGAAAAACAAAAAAGGTGAGCCATCTCTCCTCGAATTACCCTATATAAGTACTAATTTACAATTTGAATTGTCAAAGTGACGTTTCAAAATGTTAATTAATCAATAATTGACATTCTGGACAACCTAATAAAAAAAATCCCGCCTGCTATAATTTAGAATTTAAATGATTGCGTGGTATAATAGAGTAGTGCTCCCCCCCATCCCACACTTGTCACGCTTGACAGCTGTGTAGTCCCGTTTTATGTACTGATTGTTTACTTGTTTATCAAAACGTTGTTTTAATTTCTTCATGCGTTTTCTTCTAGTTCCTATTATTTACTGCATTATTTCGAATATCCAAACTACTTCATTTTGTATAGTGAGTTGAAGGTAAGTAATAATATAACCTCAATTTTGCAGTAAGTATCTATTTACGTTACAAATATTTTGTAGATTATCTATCATCACATTATGGTTAAACGAAAACCTGTAAAAGATTGTGTGTGATGGTGTTGACTATACTGGAGACAATTATTGAGTTTTGTGAGGAAGAGAAACGAATATTTAACATACTTAACATTTATTTTAATCTAAATTTTAGATCTGTACTGCGGAACAGAGTCACATCCATGTACACTGCCAGTAAGAATGTACCTACTTTACACAGTTTGCATACTTATATGAAATCTGAAACTCAATTCTCTGGTTGTAAAGAAACATTTCCAAAAATTATTATTGAGATGGGATACAAGAACAAGAAATGTGAGTCGAACCGAAAAGTATTGATGGAACGACAAGATATAGTGGCCTGGCGAGCACGGTATTTGCGAATTAAAATCTTTAACGATAGTCTTGATGAAAACAAGAGACCCTTGGTATATCTGGATGAGAGTTATGTGCACAAAAACTATACTGTGTCAAAGTGCTGGAAAAGTTCAGACGAAAAAGAAGTGCTAAAGAAAGAAGGCGCCGGACAACGATGGATTTTGCGTCATGCTGGTGGTGAGACGGGATTTATTGACGGAGCTTTGCTTCTATTTAAATCGAAAACAAAAAGTGGGGATTACCACGATGAAATGAACTATGAACATTTCTTAAAGTGGTTCAAAACACAGTTAATACCAAATTTACCACAAAATTCAATTATAGTTATGGATAACGCACTATATCACAGTGTCCAAATCAATAAAGCACCTACATCTTCATAAAAAAAAGCAGATACTATATCCTGGCTGTTGTTGAAATACCATATCACCACGAAATATTTAAGTTTGAATTGCTCGAATTAGTGAGACGCAATAAACCTGAATATATCATAGATAGTTATGCAGCAAGTTTAGGTCATTTGGTGTTAAGGTTTCCTCCATATCACTGTGACCTTAACCCGACAGAAATGATTTGGCGCAAAGTAAAAAGAAAGGTAGCCTCAAAAAATATTGATGGGAGTTACAATGTTGAGGCTTTAATTTTGCAGGCGTTGGCTGAAATTACTCCGAATTTGTGGCAAGCAGAATGCAAACACGTACAGAAAATAGAAAAAGAATACACCGAAAGGGACAAATTAATGGATGTTCATGAAGAATTTATTATTAGATTAGGTTAATCATATTCAGAAACCGATTGGTCACAATCAGATGATGAAACATAATTTTAAAAATTATGTAGTATATACAGGTGTCCAGAAACTCTCCTGACAAACGAAGACCGGAGATTCCTCAGATAATTTTAAGACAATTTAACTCAATTCACCCTAGTCCGAAAATGCTTCCTAAGGGAGCTAGAGCTCTTTGAAGATGGCGCCTTGTAATTATTTTTTTTTAATATCTCCCGAACGCTTCTATTTAGAAAAACAAAAACGGTATGCTTATTTATCCTCCAGAGATGAATCGATTCCATCAATTGCGAATTTCTAGTACCGGTCATAGGCGTCCGTTTTGGGTAGGTAAAGGGTTATTTTAACGCATAACTTTTTTGTCTTTAACTTTTAAGCATTTGTGACACTAGATTATTAAATTTTCAGGTATTCTGGTACTAAAAGATACTCTTACTTTAAGTCGGTAGGATACACCGTTTTCTAGAAAAATCGATTTGAAAATTTTTCGTTTTTTCGTCATTATAATTCAATTTATTATGTACCTACTTATTTTTAGCGACGAAGTTGGCTAGGACTATCAAGGCATGGATGAAAATTAATTTAATAAATCATCTTTTGTTTTTTTAAATGCAGCAGACAATTCGTAAAAAAGAGTTTGGGAAAAGAAGCAAAAATCAATTTGAAACAAAATTTTAGCTGAAGGTTTTTAAAAACAAAGTATTTATTACAATGGAACGAAACTGACAAAAAAAGAACAAGTATCAAAGGTAGATAGTTACAAAAGATGCTTGATGTGATGACCATTAGTCTCTATGCATAAATTTACCCTTTTGCTTAGAGAACGCCGAATTCTTGCAAAAATTCCAAAGTTATTTCTAAATTCGTTGCAAGCATCTTGTATCCTTAGCCAGAGTTGTGCACGATTTTGTATCGGAACGGAACAAACAAATGCTTGTATGTATCCCCAAATACAATAATCGCAAGGATTCAAATCCGGCGACCTTGCTGGCCAAGCAACTGGACCGCCTCTTCCAATTCAATGGTCTTCGTAGTTATTATCTAGAAAGTCTCGTACATTCCTGCTAAAGTGGGCCGGACAGCCGTCCTGTAGAAACCATAAGTTTTGCCGAATATTTAAACGCACCTCATCTAACAAATCAGGTAAAATATTTTGCAGGAAATGTAAGTAATCAACACCATTTAAACGAGCAGGTAATTCCACAGGTCCAAGTAGATAATCGTCAACTACTCCAATCCAGACGTTTATGCTAGACCTATGCTGATGCTTAAATTCTTGAACAACGTGGGGATTGTCACCAACGTACGAATAATAGTGTGCATTATGTACATTAAAAATTCAATTTTTTGAGAATGAAGCTTCGTCACCAAACAAAATGTACCTGAAAAAATCTTCATCTGATTTATCTGATTTTGTAACCATCTAGCGAATTCTACACGAGCAGGAAAATCTCCTTCTAGCAGTGCTTGCACCTTTGTAAAATGAAAAGGATATAAATTTTCTTTGTGTAAGATATTTCCTACGGAAGATTTTGAAATTGTGGGGTACATGGCAGATAGTCTTCGAACGCTAATTTCTGGATTTTTCTCAACTTCCATTAAAATAACATCTTCATGTTCTGCTGTTACATCATTATGTCTCCCTGTCTCAGTTTTTTTTGGGACCACTGAACCTGTTTCTCTTAATCGTTGATGAAGAGCTGTAAATGTTGAGTGAGTGGGATGCTGACGATTGGAAAATTTTTCAGCGTATCTACGTTGCGCTGCTCGAGCGTTACACCTCATTTCGCCATAAACTAAATGCATATCGGCGTATTCTTCATTAGTAAAAACCATTTTTTTTTTTAATTGAAATCGTTGTATTTAAATGCTACAAAGTAAAAAATTAAAGATAAACTTCGCCAACTGAAAACAATTTGACAATTAAAAACGTAGGTTTTATTTCTGTTGGCAGTTCAGAGCGAACTAGTGCAAAAAATAATAAATTGAATTTTAATGACGAAAAAACGAAAAATTTTCAAATCGATTTTTCTAGAAAACGGTGTATCCTACCGACTTAAAGTAAGAGTACCTTTTAGTACTAGAATACCTGAAAATTTAATAATCTAGTGTCACAAATGCTTAAAAGTTAAAGACAAAAAAGTTATGCGTTAAAATAACCATTTACCTACCCAAAACGGACGCCTATGACCGGTTCTGGAAATTCGCAATTGATGGAATCGATTCATCTCTGGAGGATAAATAAGCATACCAGTTTTTGTTTTTCTAAATAGAAGCGTTCGGGAGAAATTAAAAAAAACTAATTACAAGGCGCCATCTTCAAAGAGCTCTAGCTCCCTTAGGAAGCATTTTCGGAGTAGGGTGAATTGGGTTAAATTGTCTTAAAATTATCTGAGGAATTTCCGGTCATCGTTTGTCAGGAGAGTTTCTAGACAGCCCGTATATTTGTTGCTTTCTCTAAATTTTTCAAATATCATGTATATACATGTTCAAATTATAAAGTTTTATCTTATGTTAGTTACAATCGTTACATAACATTTGACATGATAAGACATTTAAATACTGGCGCTCTCAGTTTTTGTCTGGGAATGTACACAACAAACCGACGGTGCTGCACGAAGGGTCAACTTTTGTTGGTTTGTCTCTAGTTTTCAATTTTTTTAATCCATCCGGAAGTGATCTTTCTGAAACTGCAAAATGTGCATTTTTCTCGGATATCACGTTTTCATTGGTCTGAAATCTCTTTCTGACGAGCCATTTTTCTAAATTTGGAAAGAAGGAGTCACTGGTAGTCAGATCTGGTGAATGGACATCAATTTGCAATTCAGTTCATTAAAATAAGTAAAAACATCAGTCAAGTAAGCAACCTTAGCTAATCAGGAAAATTCGTTAAGAAGTCCGTTCAGGTCAAATTGCGTATCCATTAATCATAATCGTGTTCCAACAGGAAGCTCAAAAAGGCGATTGAGTAATTTCCTACGTGACAACCAACGTACTTCCGTGTGTAATAATAGATGTACATGTTGACTTCCCATCTTCTCGCATAAAAATTTACAAACTCGGGAAATAAGTGGACGAAACTTATTGACATTGACAACTTTAAGAAATTCATCCAATGTTTTTCGAATCGGTTGACACATTTTTGGATGCTAAAGATTCCCTGTGAATGTAGTAATTGTTCAAAACGATCTGAGGTGCTTCACCTTTAACAAGATCAGTCAATCCAGTTCTTGGTCCTGATCTTGCACGAGCCCCATCAGTGTAAATTCCAACACATTTTGAAACTCGATTTCATTTTTGTTTATAATATGATTGAAACTATTAAATATGGCGTTATCTGTAATACACCAAGGTGGTGAATTACAAAATAACAAATTCTTTTGTATTTTATATTCAAATTCCTATTCAATAAATGCTAACAAATTAGCATTATTAGAGACATCGGTATTCTAATCCAATTGTAGTGAGTAATACCGACTTTTGAGCACTCTTGATACTATTCGCTCTTTTATATTATATGACATGTCTCCAATTCTATCTTTGAATGTATCGTTCGATAATGAAATTAGATTTACATCTTTCGTTTCTATAGCCCTTAATATTGTATTCGTTATTAGTTGCTCTTCTATAATATGGGGTTTTCCAGCTTTTGATATTAGTAGGGATACTTTATATGTTGCTTTCAACGTTTTTTTTTATTGATAAAACCAGCTGCGTTCTTTTGCATCAAATTTTGACTTGAAGGTAGTGAATCACAAAACAATGAATCCTTTTGCATTTTATATCGAAATTCATATCTAACAAATCCTAACAAATTAGCATTATTAGATAGCTGCTTTAGATCCCCATAATGTATTCATTATTAGTTGCTCTGCTATATTATGACGTTTTCCAGCTTTTGCTATTAGTAGGGCACTTCATGTGATGATTTCAGTGCTTTTTTTTATTGATATCAATTGTAGCGGTCTTTTGTATCAGATTTTGACTTGCAGTAAGTTTTCGTTTTTTTGTTTCCAAAAAATCGATAGACTTACTAATGTGTTCACTGTGTTTTGTTTGCAAATGATGTCGGAGGTTGGCGGGTTTCATACTTTCATTTGATAAACTTTCGTGACATAGAACACAGGCAGGTCGTTCCACATCGTGTGGTTGGAAGCAGTAAACAGTAAACAATAGCAACTGAAGGTGCGACATGAAGACGTGTATAGGGCACACAGCACGCAGGAGCACTAGCATACACATAACTGTAAATAGGCTGGCGATACGGGGCTACTCCTGTGTTGTCAGTCTATTGATAGCTACGTGTTCCCGTGCCGCGCAATAGTGATAAAAATGCAATAAATGCATAGTTTTATTTATTTTCCGTATTTGCATTTGAATAAAAATAATTCAATTTTTTACTAATTATTGCTTGGTTCCATGTAGGGTTTTCATTAAATGAGTTATTTGAATAAAAGCGAACACTGTAAAGTCAATGTCAAAATTATTTCGCAGATCCCCTGTAATGGCTACCTCATATTTTAGAAATATAAATAAGCATACTTACACTACTCTCCCTGGGATTTATGAGTGGAGACTCTGAATTGACACCACTATCTTGCACTATCACCTGCTCTTCCCGTATAGGTCTGGGCATGTAGGAAGGTAGATGTGGATGGTGCATTCCTTGAAAGCTAGACGGATGAGGCGGACTGAGCGTTTGTAAACACGATTGAATCCTTTTATTGACGTCGATCTGGGCGTAAACTGTTGGTTCCTGTCGCCGTATCACAGTCATCGGTATCGATTGTTGGTTATAGATGACGTGCGGCATCTGTTGATTTGTCAGAGATAATTCTGCATAAGTAATTTCATCGGTCTGCAAAGATTTGTCGGTGTTAGTAATGTTGAAAAGTTAGTAATGGGAAGGACGGTAAATAAGAGGATGAATTCTTATGTCTCTCTACAGTTAAATTTTGAGAAAGTTGCCTCATTTAGTTTTAGTCAAGTTTTACAGCCATTTAAAGCAAAAAAAAAATGTTATTTTGCAGAAAATAGAAAAAAGTAAATTTTTTGTGTACAACAAGCATTTCCTTTGCGGAAGAAAATCATTACCCAAACCAATGTTGACTTTGATTAATACTATGGGGATTCTTCATCATCAGATTCAATGGTAGGGAAGTAAAAATTAACAAAATAAATAAACCGCACGTTAGTCACAAGTTTTATTAATCACGCGCGAAGCGAGTTTTATACTATACTTTTTCTACGACAGCAATAATCAAAAGAATACAGAAGTACTTGTCTGTTGTCGTGCTACATCGGCTTTTTCTTTGACCGATTGATGACAAGTGTCAACCAACTTGATTGAGTTTAACCCTTGTATACCCAAGTCTCGCAAATCCACGTAAAGGCCCTCTCTTTTGGAAATTTGGGGCTCGAAGTATTGCAAAACCGTTTAAAATATTCAATAATTTTAGAATAACAACAATTAGACCTGTATTAAAAACGTTTATTGAGAACTCAATATTTTAAAACAAATCGCACAAAAAAAAAATAACAAATTTAACTTCAACTCTGTATTCCTTCACGGCACAATCAAAGCAAAGGGCTTTAGTAGTTTTTATACGATGGACTTTGCAAACACACTTTTTGCAAGTATCACAAGACACTGCTTTTCTTGTCCTTATTTCTTCTATTTTCTTCTTTCTCTTTTGTTAAGACTTAGTCTTGTTTCAACAATTCTATACTATTACATCTTAATCTCGTTTAGCCTCTTGGGAAGCAGATGTCCAGCATTTGTACCATTTTTTGGGAGGTCGACCGGGGGGTTCTCCTTGAACTCGTTTTTTTATCCTTTGCCTATTTTGCCCATCGATCCTCTGTCATTCTGTCGACGTGGTTTGCCCAATATCGTCGTGTCGATCTGGTAAACTGCACCACATCATGCATTTTGAGGTCTGCTCTTATATCTTTGCTTCTTATCTGGTCTCTCAAGCTTACTCCCCTAAGTACGTACATTGTATACATTGGTGGATGGGTTTGTCGTTTACATGTAGCGGGTTGCTTTGCTATGACCATTAATTCTGTCTTTTCTATAGATATCTGCATATTGAGGTTCTGCGCTCTTGTTTGAAGCCTAGTAGTCGCCGTAGATCGTTTTCGTTATCCATCAACTTTTGCACTATTAATTATTTTATCCATAATGAGATTGAACAAGATTGGGCTCAAACTATCGCCCTGGGGGATTCCTTATTTCGAGGACATTAATAACATCTAACACGTTTTCTGTGTTCGACGGCCTCGTTTTCGAAATGGGGAGGTAATTCAATTCCACATTCAGTTAGAGCCGTTTTGACATGGCTATGATAATTATTATTAGCACGAAGTTCCATACTTCTCTTTGCCAAGTCGTCAGCAAGCTTCAAGAGAAATAGGTGTCGACGACATGAGCTCTGTCTTTTCTATTCTGGATATTTCTCATGTAGATCATAAAAGAGTTCATGGAACATATCTCTACAACGTTCATAAAGAGCTTGAGGGTCCAGCGTGCGGTTCTTCTGGCACATGTCTATCTCTCACCAATTTATCGGCATTGTCGACGCCACCATTTGTGGTATTACAGTCTAATATCATTAAGTGTTTCTATTTTTTCCACATGAAATGCTTTTATCATGATGTTGAGATGCTGCCCTCTTGTTCTATAATACAAGGAGGCAGATAGTATGGCGCCACCGCGATAACCAACCTTCTATTTTAGAGACTAAAAGCTAAATTCAAGACCAAGAGACGCTTGTCTATTTATATCACTTCCAACTTATGCGACACTTATGGTCTTACCTTTCTCTCTTCCCAAGGGTCGATGTCAAATATGATCAAACAGCAGTGCCTCCAGCTGCAGTCGCGAAGCGTTGGTTCGCAACACTGTACAAGTCGAAGGTTATAAGTTGACTAGGCGCCAATCCCTCGTATATCTACTGTCTACCAATCTGATATTTAAACTCGGGACAAAGTTCAATGTTAAAACCCCCAGGGGAAATAATTAGTAAAACCAAACACACAAATTAATTCATCCCACTCTCAAACGTGGTTTTTCAACAATAAAACTAAATACTAAATACTCAACTTATTTGTACAAGGCTGGTGGAGAAAAACTTTTGCTACGGAAGATGTTGCTTCAAGAAGATCCGGAACGAAAATGGAAGACGTAGTACGAAAATTTTCATTCTTAGAACATTCGGAAGATAGATGTCAAAAGCGCCATTTGAACGAAAGAAATAACTGCGGAACAACGACTAAAACGACTATTTAGGCTTACTAACGGTAATCCCAAAGCAGAGTATTTTTATTAACAATTATAAAACCTCAAACGATGCTTAAAATAACCAACAAGAAATAAAATAAAAGAAATTCCATAAATATCTAAAAGTGTTAATCAATAGATACGGCGCCATCTATCAGCTACGAAAATGTGCTACCCCGGCAAGTAAGACAAGTGCTCCAACACGCACGGTCAGCAAATCTGCACTTGCACATTTGTCCAATAGGGGTCGGTAACAAACAAAATCAATTAAATGAATCAATATTACTACATCGACAAGTACAAGAAAATCAATACAGGCATTCCACCAAATGTAATTACATATAGAAGGCAAAATTAATATTCTCTAAATAAAGAAATAAGTAAAGACAGGAATCAATTTCACTAAACTGAAAAACAGAAATTCTACAAATAAACAGTACCAATGGGTAATTAGCAAAATACTAAATGTTACGTTAACGAGATATAAGTATACAGAGAGGTTCAAAATAATATGTACAACAAGATATGCGTTAGGAACGAAAATTAAATTGTAACAGAGATTATAACAAATGCACCATTTACCCTTTCTTCAGGCAAATGGAAATGTTGAGAATTTCTGCTCTGGAAGAGTGCTACTTCGTTTAATTAGGGGTATTCTGTTTCTTATTCCGAACCGTGCAAAGCAATGAAAGGTTTTTAATCAGTAAATCAGTAATTTCTCGGAAGTATAAAAGTTGTCAGTTTAACTCCTTGTCTTGAATTATAAAAGGGCTCAACCAAATCGGTTTCTTTGATTTATTTCCTAGCGTTACCAGGTAGTTTACCAGAGCATACTTGCAAAATACCAATGAAAGATATTAGAACATTAGCATTTTCCCAAATTTTAATGCCGTATCCGGCAGGTTTTGATTTTATATACTGCCTGAAGGGCATCCCCACTGGAGGCAACCAACTATTCGTCGAATGTTATATTTTCAGATGATTCAAAGGCTCATCTACAATTTTTAGTAAAGATTTTCCATATGTCCCTAATCGCCGCTAGTTTACCAGTTTGCTTTCATTTAGGTCTGGTCGGTTTATCGTCAAATTTCAAGAAAACTGCCAGTTCTATAAATCTATTTCGCAACAATGCGCGGGATTAGTGATCCACATTTCTCTTGTTCATTTCCTTCATCATCTCAAAGCACTGCCTTTATAGGAATACCTAGAAAACAGTCTAACTCGTCATAATCTAGTGGTTTCCATTTTCTTTTTAATTCTGGATGCTGATGAACCCACAAAGTTTAATATATTTTTGTTCCCTCCTTCGTATGAAGACAAACCACATCCTTGGTTTCCGTAGTTATAAATAAATTAAAAATATCCACGAAGTAGTCGGCAGTGTAAATATTCAAAGTGTTTCTCTTAAGACGCTTAGGATCACTAGTCCACTTCATACTTGATTTGGTGTATATTCATTTTCTTCTTAGTTCTCAGCTTTACTTTCGGTAACTTCTTGATCATTATTAACTGGCTCGATATCGTCATCTTCCTCAGAATAGACTTCCACATTGTCGCCTTCAGATTCTGATATATTTTCTTGCAAATTTAGCTTCTTTTCGCTACTGCTGTCATCATCTAAATCTCTATATAGTCTAATTCCTGCTCAGATTCCGAGAAATCATCAAACCTTGAAGCTATTTCTCCAAGTTCTGTAGCGAATAAAATCTTTTTTCTATTTGGGCGGGTCATTTTCGATTATAAGTTGCAAATCTGCAAGATTGTTAGAACTTACATAAATACCCAAGGGCGACCCATTTACCTACAATTTGTAAATATTTTACAGAGGTGAAAAAAATTTCGAACCAATTGTACTAAACATAACCTGAAACGCCATTTGATAAATAGCTGTACCTAATCTTAGCTACCTACTCTAAACTAAAAAAAAGTTACAGCAACATTTTCAAAAGTGGGGGACCCAAGTTACCAAGTTACTTGGGTATCTAAGGGTTAAATTCATTTTTGCAATTAAAAGACTGACTTCAGCCTGTGACAAAAGTAATCGTTGCTAAATTTACCCCATGACTAAAGCGCAGGAAGTCATAGCTTGCCCAGGTGTCTATAGTGTAATATCGACTCCCGAATTAGAATGATGTTTTGTCAAAGTGGAAAAAATTAAAGATTATTAAACATTATTTCGCAAGGACTGCTCAAACTTTCAATATATAAAAAACAATTTCGATTAAAAAATTAATCATTTTAATTCCAAGGCTATAGGTAAATTGGCGAGTTACATTGTTGCAAGACCTGTACTATTTCGTATATTTTGCTTTATTTTTTCTACAGTCCGTTCTCTTAAAAACTTCCGAGTGAGTATTAATTTAAATTAAACATAAAAAGCATTGGAAACAAAAATGTGCTAAGCTGCAGCCGTTTCCTTTAAATATACTCTCGCATAGCGGATTAATAAAATATTAATTGTTCCGCTTTGACTGGGTATTACGTGTTTAATTTTGTCAGTGGTTGCGATTCGAAAACGATACGCCACGAGAACTAGCTTTTAATAAATGTTTATTAGGCAAATACGATGGTAGTCAGCTACCTAAATTCAAAATTAAATATTAAAGTTGAGGATGATTAAAAAAAGAAATGAAAAAGAGTTGTTTTAAAGTTATTTACAGATGTCTGTTTGTTTCATGTTGTAAATGATTAAAGTTGCATAGTTGTACGAAAACATTCTGAACTGTAAATTGGATATAGCAAATAGGTTTTTCTTTGCGGAAGAAATAAAAAGTTACACAAACTCGCTGTAGTAGAAATGTTTTAATGCAATTTTCTAGAAAAATACCCTAACTGAAATTTCTTGGTATTAGTTTATGTAATGAAAAAGTCATTTAAATATAAACTGCACACATTTGTAGTTAAGGGGAAAATTAAATGAATATATCGTCAGGTTTTTATATCTCTGGACATGTAATGTTAACTAGATATATTCAGTTTAATAAAAAGAAGATTTTTGATAGTCAACCAAATATACCGCATGTGTCAAATTTCATTAGCTATAGGGATTCAATGTTTGAGTGCGACATTAGAACGATTTTCTCCGATCTCCCCACCAGATTTTACATTCAATCTTTAGCTGCGAACACGTTGCTATCTAGTCTGCCATAAAAGCCGTCTTATTACTGGAACGGGAAACATCAAATGGCCGCCGCGATCTCCTGATCTACTAGTTTATTATTATTTTCAGAATCCTTTTTTATTTACCTTATTTTTAATATTATTAGAAATACGCTTTTGTGTGTGTCATGCAGCGTGAACGCAGCTTAATAATTCTCTGTATTTACTGAAAGGAAAAAGAAAAACAAATCCTTGCAACGCGTAAATATTATTTCTGAACGCATTACAAACACCCAAGTACAGTCAATATGATATTTTTTTAATAGTTTGCGTGTTTTTTGATTGCCCCTTTTAATGTAAAGTGTGACAGATATGGCAACTGTCGAGGAGAATCGAATTCAATAAACCTATTTAATAAATGATACTCTCACTTTCGCTATATCAAATTTGATAATCTTCTACAAAATTTACGTCTTTACTACTCGAAGTACAAACTTAAAACCTACAGGTCTTATCCTGTTTTTCAGCTTATATACTAAAACAAATGCCGATCGACGATTTAGTGCCTCATTTAATTAAATTTTCGGTTGGCATCTTTTTCAAAAACGTTCGTAATAAAATTTTCTTGTTCGTTTCTTCAGGTTGTCACACTCGCACCGATACACATAGATCATCTTGACAGTTGCACACTAATGGCGACACTTTAAATTGTTTGTTATTAAAGTTTTTCACAAATTCGTTGCATCTCATCTTAGGTAAGTGTATCTTTCTTCTCTTCCTCTTCAGTACAACCCTTCATTGTATTTATATGTAAATGCATTGCCCTTTTCATCATTTGTTACATTTTTTTTCTTGCCATGTACTAATTTTATTCTGATTCTTCTTTTACAAACTCGTCGGTCTAGTAGCAAAGGAAAAATGTTATATATAACGAGAATTTTGCTTGTCGAGCCCGTATTGCGAAGAACTGTCGCCTCCATCACATCTTCCCTGACTTCTAATCATGTTCTTTTTTCAGGTAAAATGTCTATCTGTAGAATGCTATAAACAACATTAACATTGTATTTTTCTTTTGCAGGTTTTTAAACCACACATGACCATTTCCATTGTTTTTGAAACCTTTGAGCTACCCGTACAAGAACTAACTATAAAGTGTACGTATCTAATATATATTTAGTTTTATTATTATTTATTATGAATTGTTACCATTCTTCATGTGTCAAATTTACATTTTATTCGTTCATTTTCTCGAGCGCGTCTTGTTTTGTTTACATTCGTATTGTGGCATGAATGTATCTTTTTGACTAAATAAAGTCTATTGATTCATTTAGTATCTGTATTATACCTAATATATTTCCATTTGCTTAACTAAAAATATACCAACAATTTAATAGAGAGTTTGTCCTTAAATGTTAGCAACTTATTCTACCTACAAGTATCTGTTTTTAACTTATACCTTAATTTTTAAATAAACGATTTTGAAATAAAATTAGTATTCTTTTTTTAATAACTAAACTAATTCTTAAGATTATTATTTTCGATAATGTGAAGGTCACAGTAATATGTTTAAATACTTTATCTTGCAAAATGATATTATATGATAAAACAGAAGTATTTTTACATAAAAATACTAAACTAAATCCATTTCTATTCCTTATATTTCATAAAGAACTTGTATTAAAGTCTGATATAAACAACTATAATAAGTAAATTCACTTAAAAGTGACTATGAATTACTTAACGTTTTATTCCTCAATTTAAGGTCTGTTCCTCTTCTTTACGTGCTTTTGAACTGGAACCTTAGGTAACGAGAATTTGTACAGCTTATCTGCTTCCTCGTTAGTTTTGTCTACCAGAATTTCTTCTTGTGGATTGTTCGTACTGGATTTCTTCTATTCTTGGTAATTTTACTCGTAAACTATGGTATGACAGTGTTTTAAATTACTATCTTTATGTTATATCGTCAGCATAATTCCAGAGTAACAAATGGAAAACACGATACTCCAGTGATATGGATAAAATAATATCTTCTTCTCCCAAGCGTGTAGAAAATTATGATAGTATAATAATTAAGGTATTTATGACGTTGGTAATAAAATTTCTTCTTCAAATTATAATTCGGCTTTTTGTTAATAAATCTTCCTTTTTTTTTTACTTAAAAGTCAACAACCAGCCTTTTTTTCCCATATCTAAGATATTCTCGCATTATTTTTCCTCTATACATATTGCTGTGGCAACATAATTATTTGGAATAGTATTAATTGTAGTATTGTCATACGTTAGGCATTGCGAAATAGATTATGCTGTGTGCTGTTCCAGCAACATAACTAATAAAGATGATGATAATTTTTTATTATCCTTAATATATTTATCTATTTTCTTAACAGCACGTACTTTATAAGTATATGTGAATTCTATCAGTGTATCTAAATTTCTCCTCTCTCGTCAAATCTCTTGTTTTTCTTTTGTTTTATATAGTCAGAGATAAGGTTATAGCTTATTTTGAATAAAAATCAGAAACCATATAAAACATAATTGTATAATTTATTCAACATTATTTTTTAGAATAGATAGCATCGCTATACTATATTCACCATATAATTATAAAAGAAGAACATAATTGAAAGAAAACATTTGTACCGTGTTCTAGGTTGTAATGTTTTATAGAACGAATATATTTTTAATGCTTAATCAAAAATAAAATATTGTCCTGTTTCAAAACAAAGAAAATTCAATTAATGTTAGTATTTTAGTGATATTTTATGCTAATTCTATTCCATCAGAGACATTATATTCGCACGTAATGCTCTGATAAACTTAGAACTTCGCAATGGTGAATGTTCGGAGAAAAAGCTTGAATTTGATTACTGGCTACAACCATTCACACGTATTGTGTCCAGCATCTCAAAGTCCGCCACCCAGAAACACTTCCCTTCTTAAAAATCTAATTTAAATTATTAATTTGTAATCAAAAAAATTATTGTGAGAATTAATGATGCCTAATAAAGTGCCAGAAAATATACATTTGCACGTTATATCCTCTTAACACCCAACACCATTAATAATTCTATTTGTGTTGTTAAAACTAATGAATATATGTTATTACAGGACAATATCTATTATCCCTGTTGCACAACGTTATATTGAATATACATTTGCACGTTATATTACAATATACGCATAGCAACATTGATAAATCTTTGTATCTAAAACTTACTTTGAATCATTGAAAAACTCTTCAAATTCTGTCATAGGCATCTCCATTTTTTTTTAAATACAAAAATTATTAACAAAAGAAAAATTCTTATAATGAATGAAACTTAAATACAAATAAAATTAATATGCTAATACAAGAAATAATGAACGAATATAATCGTGGTGTATCTGACCCTACGATTTAATGTCTTTTTAAGTCGCTTTTAATATCTCTCCAAGTAACTAACTAATAATCTTGTTCATTCTTGTTTTTCAATTTATATACCCGGGAAGACACGTGACCGCTCGAAACGCCATGCTTGGAACTAATATTTAAGTTGTCACCCTGCGTCTTCAGTGATATCTCTGCCCTCAAATTGCCATCGTGATACGAACACACACGCACTTATTGTCTTTGACAGCTCCTTCACTAAAATGTCAACACATCGCAGTTGTTTGCTTATTCAAAAAGTCTTCCACTTAAATTATCCAGTATCTTCCAATGTAGGTATATTTGTATTAATATAATTCTTCATCATATTTGTTTATGAATTTGTTACTTTCTTCTCCACATACTTCCTTCTCACACGCTAATGTAAACCTTCATCTTCTTTTAGGTAAATGAAAATTGTGTACAACTGGAAATATATTTTACAAATAACGAAAATTCTTCCAATGTTCGCTGCTCGTACGTCACGACCCATCGGACCTGCTTTCAATCCAAGATTTTTCTAACGGTTATGTTTTTAACTGTAAAAAAACTACAAACGAAGTTTACACTATATTTTCTTTTTGTAGGTCTTAAAACCGTACAAATCTCTCTCTACAGTCAATCAAACATAGTGCTACACACCCGAATTCATGAATGTATTTTATTATTTGCTCAGCTGCCGTTTATAAAAACATTACTACTGATTGTATAGTCTCGGAATATTTTAACTTTATATCCTTTTTTTTATTATATAGTTATAAGTGAAGGTAAATTTTATTCTTTTAGCATGACTTATTTTAATTTCTTTTATAAAGTTTTTATTACCTTATGCACGTTCTCAAGTCTACATAATTTATTCAATTATATTTTTCTCCCGTGCATATCGGATCTTATCTTTATAACCTGCTCGCTTGCTTCACTTATAACATGTAATACAAGCGAACGTTACAAGACAAGTCTTTTGCATGCCACCAAAATTATTTCGGAAACTACAGCACTTCGGGTTGCCTATATACTCAGGCACCAATATCGCGAATTTCTAGCGGAATGACATTCGTCCGGTTGGCATTAACTATTTAAATGTTGTTAAATATGGCGGTTGAAGTGTTGTGACTTTTGTGGCATGAGACTACCAGCTCTTCGACTAACACAGTGGAAAACGTGAGTACTTCTTTTTGTTTTAATGTGTCCAAATGTCTTTTTTTGAATCTACTACATTCCTTCTACTCATTATTGGGCGGTAAAAAAGAAAACACGCATAGAAACTTATTTGAGAAAAGTAAGAATAACTAGTCTTTATTATTACTGAAACAATGTCAAACTTATACACGTTTTATTTATTCCTATTTACAATTTGCAATTTATATACATACACAAATTTGCTTAATGTCAACATAATTAAATAATAATAAATTCGCATCAGTGACCTCTTTGTATCGTAATTAAAATTAAGGCTGAACATATATACAACTTTAGCCCCTGAACTATTCTTTACAAATCCCAGCGCATTTTATCTATTAATATAAAACAAAAATAAACAAGAAATATGATATGTATCGGTTAATTTGAGATAAAAGGCACAATCAGATCAATACAAATTATTTCCATGTTACGACATGCTCGCAGGAAGAATCTTACTAATTTATAGTGAATTAAATTATTAAATCGGCACGAGTTCGGATATTAATTCAATAGCTACACGGTGAAACCCTAATACGACTACATTTATCGCAGTTCTGAATATATATACAGGTCCATCCAAATCACTTTATACAATATTAATATTTGAACAAAATAACACACATACATTTAATTTAATATTGACAAATAAATTAATTATGGACTTAAAAATGTTAATTTGTACAATTAACGAGGAACTTCGTTACAGGCCCTCCCTTAAAAGAAAACATTGAAATCCTAATAACTACATATCAAATGTTTAAAAACGGGAAATTAAATTTAAAAACTAACACTTGTCAGTCTATCATCACTTGAGATGTCTAATACGCACGCACTGTCACTAATTGTTCTGACGTTGCAGGTTGGCATGATGAATCTCTGCTTCCCGGCGAGTCATTACGACGCTCACTCCGTTGACCCGCACATGGACCCGCTTATTCCCGTGTCGCCTCTTCCGGACTCCTTTTCCCAGTGAACCTTCCTTCTTCACCCAGGCCCCAGGATTTGCCAGACGAGGTTTAACGGTCGGCGGCGGAATCGTCGGCAGCGGCGGAGGGTCTGAGCCAAGGAACGGCATATCCAAGGTAAAGTATGAATAAAAAGGAATAACTGGTAAAGTCGAGGTACCATGTGCGGGAGGCGGCGAAGGAATTGAGATCGTCGGAGGGGAAGGATCGATAACTGGTGCTTTCTTTGCTTCAGGCGTCGCTGGCAATGGCGACAATAAATCCGGAACTGGAGAAGCACTAAAAAGTTGCAGAAGTCTAAACCCCAGATATGCTTCTGCGTCGGGACTGTGCAAAGTGGGTCCCACATCGATCGTCGTTTCATTAGTGGGCGGCATGGCAACTTCTGGCTTAGGAGGCGTCTGGCAACAATACGTCTGGTACTTTTCCTCCATGAGGGCAACTGTTGCGGGCGAAACCAGATAACGAGGCGTTATTGGGCGCTCAGGCGTCTTCAACCCAGGCGGTGTACCCCATAACGCACGGTACCGTTCATCTAAGGCGGATGGCGGCGGTGATACTAACGGACGGGGCGTTGTCGTCTTTACTTGCTTCTTAGAAGAGTCCATTGCATCGACTGTGTACATTGGGCAGCACACACGAGCTTAAATATCCTCCTGTCCTTCCCCCACTACTTCCGGCGGATTTGGAGGTGGAAGATCGGTTTGGAGTTCGTCGGCGGACGCAATCTTGATGTCTTTCACATGGACCTTCACTGGCTTTCGTCTGTTTGGTACCTGTAACATAAGAACAGACGGGGACAGGATCTGGATAACTTTAGAGGGACCTTCATATTTTGGAGCAAGTTTTGCGGTAAATTTCTTAGAGGCGTCGGATAAATTATGAGTCTGGTGATATACCCACTGTCCAATTTGAGGGCGGTAAGGACGATGTCTCAGATTATAAGGCCTACTTTGCCTCTGGAAAGCTTGAGCCAACTTTATTCTGACGATCTTGCAAAAGTCGTCCAACTTCGACATCTCTTGGGCCAATTCTTCGGTATTCGGTCGAGCAGGATCCATTAACTGCCCATCAGCGGTTCTTCGCAGAGAGCTCGGCGGCATGAGTTCTCTACCAAAATTAAGAAAAGCAGGTGTGAATCCTGTAGACTCATGTTTAGCGGTGTTGATGGCGAACATAAACTGAGGTAGGTATTGGTCCCATTCTCTATGATCTTTGTTAATGTACTGTGCAATCATAGGTCCTAATACCCGATTTGTCCTTTCCACAGGGTTCGATTGCGGAGCATACGGAGCATTAAATTTGATCTTAACACCTAGTCCATTGAAATAACTGGTGAAACTGTGACTGGCAAATTGCGGACCATTGTCAGCCAACAGGATTTTCGGACAGCCAAAACGGTATATTACTTTCTCCTTCAACGCCTGGATAACGGTTCGTGAAGTGGCAGAGCGTAGCGGCTGGCACTCTACCCATTTGGTGAATCGATCATGTATTACTAGCAATGAAGTAAATCCTCTCTTGGAACGCGGAAAAGGTCCGAGGAGGTCCACACTCACTTGTTCCCACGGGCAATCAACAGGTGAGAATAACATCTGGCCTAGAGGTTTTCCCTGATTAAATTTATATTGCTTACAGGATCGGCACCGATTGACGTATCGACGGATGTTTCTAAACATCCCTGGCCAATAGTATAATGAGGCGGCTCTCGCTATACTTTTGGCGACCCCAAGATGTCCAGCTTCAGGAGCGTCATGTATTTCTCTTAGGACGTCATTTCTATCAGGTGTAGCTACGCACAATTTCCATGCGCGCACTCCATCGGTATGTTGTGTATCAGGTATGTGTCTGTATAAATTGCCATTTTCTAATCGGTATTCTCGATGTTTTTCAGGATCCGACTCAACATCCGAAACTTTCTTATTATACCAAGAACAAGACGTTTCTTCCAACAAGGCACATGCGTCTTCATCGGTTTCATGTTTAAAAGGAAGCGGTGCACGGGACAGGGAATCGGCTAAATTATTCATCGCTCCTTTTCGGTACTGAATGACGAAATCATATTGCTGTAAATCAACAGCCCATCGACTGAGTCGTCCTGACGGATTCTTCAAGTCATTCAGGAACCTTAAACACTGGTGATCCGAAATAACGGTGAATTGGTAAAATTCTAGATAATACTTAAACTTTTTGATACCCCAGACGACGGCAAGGGCTTCCTTCTGGGTCGTCGAATAATTAAATTATGCCTTACTTAGAGTCCTACTCGCATAGGCGATCACTCTTTCGGTACCCTCTATTATTTGGATTAAAACGACTCCCAAACCTTTCTCACTGGCGTCGGTATGTAATTGGAATGGTTTGGAGAAGTCCGGACACGCGAGAACTGGACTCTCTGTCAGAGCTTTCTTTACGGCGGCGAATGCGGCTTCTTGTTCCGTCGTCCACTCCCAACGCACATCTTTTTTAATTAATTTTATAAGCGGAACGGTAAGTTGTGCGAAATTTGGTACGAACCGACGGTACCACGACGTCTGTCCCAGAAAACCACGTATCTCCTTCTTGGTTCGCGGCGGAGGTACATTTAAAATTGCAGCGATTTTGTCCGGGTCTGTACGGATGCCGTCCGGTGTGACAACATGACCTAAATATTTTATATTCTGTTTGGCAAAAGTACATTTGTCTGGTTGAAGTTGGAGGCCTGCTTCCCGTAAACGCGCGAAAACATTACTTAAATTTTTCAAATGCTCCTCAAAAGTCTTGCCTAAAATAATAATGTCATCCAGATATACAAATGCGTATTCTGCCATCTCAGGACCTATCACTGAATCTAATAAGCGCTGGAACGTCGCTCCCGCACTATGTAATCCATAAGGTAATGACACGAAATGAATTGTAAAAGCCGTCACGGGTCTGCTATCTTTTTCTAACTCCACTTGCCAGTACCCACTTTTAAGATCAAGCTTCGAAAAATATTTACTATCGCGAAGCTTGTCAAGGATATTCGAAATGTACGGCAAAGGATAAGAGTCTTTAATTGATACGGAATTGATTTTGCGAAAATCGACGCAGAACCGAACGCCACCATTCTTTTTCGTGACCACGACGATAGGAGAACTCCACGGGCTGTTACTGGGTTCTATTATACCGTCTTGCAACATCTTGTCTACTTCGGCGTCGATCAGTGCTTGTTTCTTCGGATTGCATGGATAGTATCTTTGTTTTATTGGGGCGGTATTCGGTTGTAAACGGATAGTGTGACGTATTAAATTCGTCCGACCAGGCACGGTAGTAAATTTACTTAATTCCTGTTCAAGGAATTTTTTTAAAACGGTTTCTTGGCGGTCCTGTACTTCGGAGATCCCACAGCTCGCGGCAAAGACTGCATTGTCTCCCTTAAAGTACAGTTTCCTTTCGGAAAAATCAAGAACAGCCCCAATTTCCTTAAGAAAATTAATTCCGAAGATGACTGAGCACGGGCTCTTCGGCATAATGACAAAATTCACGTATGTAGTTCGGCTACCCATGCGCACCGGTAATGAAACTGAGCCAGGTGACTCTATGACGTCTCCATTGGCGAGGCGGATGTTGGATTTTCTATCCAAGACACGTTGGACATTATTTTTTAACAACCGGGCAACTAGTGATTCGGATAAAAATGAAGAAGTCGCTCCGCTGTCCACGAGGGCTCGTAAATTCTGATCACAAATGTGCACGCGGATCCAGACGCGATTATCTGGTATTGTCGAGTCTCTAATACACGTGCTTGCGGATTCAGTCGGTTTTACTGCTTGCGGACGGTCTTTGCCTGCAGACCGCCCTTCTCGGCGTTTCCCTGGCATCGGCAGTCAACGGAACGTACATCTAATTTACCACACCGAGAACAAAACATTTTAAACGGGTTACGGCAATGACTACGCGTATGGCCTTTCTTTCCACATCGCCAACAGCGTCTTTCCGGATGCGATAACTTTTGTAATGCGACGGCGGTACAGGAAATTGACGAGGTTTATTATTCTGAGCGGCATACGACAATTGATGCGAACGCGGCGTCGCTGACGAAGTACTGGGTTTATCGCTGGGCGGACGTTCCGGTGCGGATAGCGTACTTTCTCTCTTGCAAAAGCGCGCCTGCTCTTCCTGCAGTAATTCATATTCAGCAGCGAGTTTAGACAATTGTCTGAGGGATTGTATCGCGTCCCTATGTATATACATTCTGTAACTGGGTGACATGTTACCATATACACGTTCCAACTTATCACCATCGGACATATCTCGGCCGCGTCTCATTAATGTTAATATTGCGGTTAAATAGTCTTTAAAAGATTCCTTCGGTTTTTGCAAACGAGCGCGTATTTCTTCTTCAATTGAAAAGCTATACCGGGGCGGAAGATATTGAAGTTTAAAGTCCTCTAAGAACTCGTCCCATGTACCCCATAGTGTTTTATTATTTCGGAGCCAAAGCAGTGCTTTGTCCCTAAAAAGCTCAGGTAACGCATGGAGCATATGTTCATCTTTAATACCGTAGCAAACCTGAAGTTCTTTAACTCTTTCCAAGAAAAATACGGCATCCGAGCTGCCATTAAAATGAACTCCTCACTTTCTTATTTGAGTGCAGATTTCAGCGGAAGAAATCTGAACGTTAGTGTCTGCCTGCGGTGTTACCAACGGAATGTTTCCCTTATTCGCGGAACCCGTCTTACCCTCTTTCAAATATGTGCTAATGCGTTTACGTACCTCTTCTACATTTCCGGTAGTGTCTAACCCTAAAGACTCTGCTGCGGCATTTAAGTCCTCTTTTTTCAATGTATATATCCACCCAAGAGGGTTTGGATTTTTGCCTTTATCTGAATCAGACATATTATAATTTATAATGTACCAAATTGACCAATAAAAATGTATTTTAGTTTCTATTTACTCTCCTGTCCTTTTATTCCCTCACGGTTAATAAAGAATATGTACGTCCTACTATCCTTTAATAAAAACTTATCTCTGTGTATGTATATAAAATGTGTATCAAACTTGCTATTTTTAAAATAAGTATAAATATATTCTGGCGGAAAACTGCTTGACCAGTTTTTAAAACACGGCGGAATTTAATGACAAGCGAACGTTACAAGACAAGTCTTTTGCGTGCCACCAAAATTATTTCGGAAACTACAGCACTTCGGGTTGCCTATATACTCAGGCACCAATATCGCGAATTTCTAGCGGAATGACATTCGTCCGGTTGGCATTAACTATTTAAATGTTGTTAAATATGGCGGTTGAAGTGTTGTGACTTTTGTGGCATGAGACTACCAGCTCTTCGACTAACACAGTGGAAAACGTGAGTACTTCTTTTTGTTTTAATGTGTCCAAATGTTTTTTTTTGAATCTACTACATTCCTTCTACTCATTATTGGGCGGTAAAAAAGAAAACACGCATAGAAACTTATTTGAGAAAAGTAAGAATAACTAGTCTTTATTATTACTGAAACAATGTCAAACTTATACACGTTTTATTTATTCCTATTTACAATTTGCAATTTATATACATACACAAATTTGCTTAATGTCAACATAATTAAATAATAATAAATTCACATCAGTGACCTCTTTGTATCGTAATTAAAATTAAGGCTGAACATATATACAACTTTAGCCCCTGAACTATTCTTTACAAATCCCAGTGCATTTTATCTATTAATATAAAACAAAAATAAACAAGAAATATGATATGTATCGGTTAATTTGAGATAAAAGGCACAATCAGATCAATACAAATTATTTACATGTTACGACATGCTCGCAGGAAGAATCTTACTAATTTATCGTGAATTAAATTATTAAATCGGTACGAGTTCGGATATTAATTCAATAGCTACACGGTGAAACCCTAATACGACTACATTTATCGCAGTTCGGATAGCGCGATAATTTATTTGAATTTACGGCGCGTTTACACATAATATTGGAAATTTAACATCTCTGAAATAAAGAATTATTATTAAATGCGGATTTTAATACAGTCACGACATCGAAAGTCTGACTTAGACGGGATACTGGTTATAGCGGTAATGTGTCGCTTTTCCCACGACTCCTGGTCTGAGTAAAAGAGACACATTCGGACGAAATTAGCGGAGTTTTGAAACGACTATTTCACGATGCCAAAGACCTGAAAGTAGTACGTTTCTAAGGATTTGAACCAGACTCTTCCACGCCATTAGAAGGCTGAATAGAGAGAGGTGTAGGGTTGCGGACGGGTCGGAGAAATAAATGAACGAGACACGCACGATGGGGGCCTTTATATATGTGAAAACCCCCCTACGTAGGTAGGTAAAAACTTGTTCAAAACATAAAATTTGCACACGATACTGACGCGAAACGCGCGAATTTGAGCATGACGTAGACATTCGGTATTTTTCCATAAGTAAATAACATGAATTATTATTACAACTGAATATATATATACAGGTCCATCCAAATCACTTTATACAATATTAATATTTGAACAAAATAACACACATACATTTAATTTAATATTGACAAATAAATTAATTATGGACTTAAAAATGTTAATTTGTACAATTAACGAGGAACTTCGTTACATCTTCTTCATACAATTTTATTGCATTTAGATGACTAATTCTTTTCACACTTCCATCCTTAAGCATAACCCTTTCTCGGTTATTTGCTTTCATTTCTCTTTTATTTTTAAACAACGGTCCATTATTCAAAATGTTCAGTGCAATTTTCACGCATTTTATAAAGTCAGGTTGTTTTTCATTATACACAAACCATACATCCTGTTTCTCTTTTCTATAAAAGAAATATATATAGCTTAAATTTATCTCGTCTTTTATTTTGTACCTGTTTAATATCTTAATTCTAAATATGAATTCATTTTTATGTCTGTGTTTTCTATACTTAAATGTATGCAACTTAGTATACTCTTATGTTGAAATCTTTGAATACAATAAAAACTGATTCTTACTGTTTCTTTTATATTTTTTATACTTAAATTAATTCTTAATGCTATTACTATTATTTTTAATATGCAAGAGATCACGGCAATATGTGCCTTTCTTATAATGTAATTTTATGTAGTAATTTAAGTTGCCTATCTTACGTCTTGTAATTATGATTAATATTGTGACTTTTTAAGAATCTTTCATTAAGATTGAGGTTACATTAATGTATTCCTTTAGTTACTACCTAACACTTTATACATTTCACTACTATTCTAAATTAATTTTGACTTTATACTTAAATATTGAAAATTTGAATCATTATAATATATTGCATATATAACGGTAGTGTATAAAGTCTTTTATTATTATATTATTGTGTATTAGTTATTAATATATGCTTTAAAGAAATAATTAGTTTAATTGAATCCAGTTACGCAACAATATGAAAGCATCCATCCGTATATTTAATTAAGCGAATTTATACGTATCAATTTTTGAATTGGCGGGCACTGAAGCAAGCACATTCTTACTTATATTAAAATATTGTTCAATCGAAATTCTAAAATACGACAGGCTGTTTGAAAATTAATATAAATCGTACAATAGCTACCTACTACACTGAAAGCGCGGAAGAGAAAGGAAAGAATACGAAAAGAAATTTTATCTTGCTATTTACACAAAAAGGAACGGCTATGATGGGGGAAGGATGGGAGATCTCGGGAGACCTGCAGAAAGAAAAAAGAAAGAGAGCCGGCGTCAATTACTTACGGTCTTGGGAAAATCATACGGTCCATTTTTCCCCGTATTGTTCGGACTGAGTCGTCTGTACAGCGTCGCGGTGTTATTCAAGCGTTCGAAACCCCTCTCTTCGTCTTGGTAATCGTCCTCACCGTTATTCTGCGGGATGATGTCCGGATTTTTCTCCTCCAAACTGTCCATGCTGTCGTTCAGGTCCTTGTTGAGTGGTTCAGTGCTCGCTTTGTCCCCGCTACCAGCGACACAGCGGCGTCCGTTCGGTGAAAGGCCACCGTCATCGTAATCCTTGTCGTCGTGTTCGCCGCTACCCTTCAGACGTATTACCACCACAATAATAATTGCCACCAGGATTAGGGCGACTACAACACCGATCAGTGCGCCCAATATGGGCGTTATCTGTAGGAACACCGGCGTGGACGCTGCGTACAGAAAAAAAGAGAGAAAAAATATAATAATAATAATAATACCAATACTAATAAATAAGAGCTCAAAACGGAGGGAAAATTTTACACGGACCGCTTCATTCTTTTTTTTTCCGGTCGATCCGTCTCCGGCATAAAAGTTAATGTTGCATATTGGAAAGGTACAGTGTGAGAAATGAACGAAAATATGACGGTCATAATTTGTACCTTCTCACATTGTTCTTTCCCCCCGTTTCCTATAGCACGCAGTTATACCGTCGGTCTTTATGATCTACTACTAATGTATATATGATAAATGAGGTAGTATATTATGTTTTACAACTGGATATAGTAGATTTGTATAGACCAGCGATTGTCAAACTTTTTTAACCACGGAGCACTATTTGAACCATAAGTTTCCTGTGGAGCCCTAAGTTTATATACCGTATGTGTCAATTTTCATTAGATATAGGGATTCAATGTTTACGTGCTATTTATACGTATACAAGTAATGCGTGGCAACATGGCACCCCTACTGTCCGTCACCAATCTCGGCAACAATCGACATCGCAACGATTTTCTCCGATCTTTCCACTTCTCTCCACCAGATTTTACATTCAATGTTTAGCTGCGAACACTTTGCGATCTAGTCTGCAATAAAAGCCGTCTTATTACTGGAACGGGAAACATCAAATAGCCGCCGCGATGTCCTGATATAGTACTTTATTATTATTTTCAGAATCCTTTTTTATTTACCTTATTTTTAATTTTATTAGAATTACGCTTTTGTTTGTGTCATGCAGCGTGAACGCAGCTTAATAATTCTCTGCATTTACTGAAAGGAAAAAGAAAAACAAATCCTTGCAACTCGTAAATATTATTTCTGAACGCATTACAAACACCCCAGCCGGTGGTCGAATAGTTACTGCTAACCACGCTAACTTGTGCATCGGTCGTGCTGGCATTGGAAAGGAAAGAAGGGGTACTATGTGGTATGTTGCCACGTACTGTATGGATTAATCGCCTATGGCCAATGAAAATTGACACATGCTGTATGTATTAGGGGAGTAGGCAAATATATATGATATGAAAACTCATTTTTATAATTTATACATTTTATTCTATATATTTTTTTATAATAAAAATCATTCAAACGTAGGTACGTTATATAAATATGTATCTACAAATAAAATAAAAATGAGGTGTGGCCACCACACGGCTTTCTTATAGTATGAAAGTGTTAGTTTCGGTCCGAATTTTGATTTTTTTTTTATACAAAAGGTATCGAAAATTAAGTTCAAAATACTTTTATACTCGTAACGTACCTGTCTAAAAAGCATGACTAGCAAAATATTTGCAAAAAACTGATTTTCGATAAGGGTAAATAACCTACTTCCGGTAGGAATTTCGAAAAACTTTTTTTATAAAGTTGTTCACAATTTCAATCTTAAGTACATACGAATTCTTTATAAATTTGTCTAAACTTAGTAGTTGACGAAATATTGGCAAAATTCGATTTTTTCACTCAAGTAAACTACTACTTCCGATCTGCCGATTTTGCTCAAAATCTAATCAGTTCTCAAGAGGGATATTATACTACTAAATGCAAAATTTGGAATAGATAGCTATAGCGGTTTGATCGCTATCGTGGTCACAGGCAGACACAGACATACAGACATTTTTTAAAAATCACTTTTACTTTCTTATACGTAGTATAAGGAAGTATTGTGATGACGAAAATTTTCGACCTCGAGATTTTTGCAGATGTCCATGTTTTGAAGTCCCCTGATACCGAAAAAGTGGCTTTTAAAAAATGTCTCTCTCTCTCTCTCTCTGTGTGTGTGTGTGTGTCTCTGTGTGTGTGAGAACGATAGCGGTCAAACCGCTGTAGATATCAATTCCAAATTTTGTATTTACGTGTATAATCTCCCTTTTGAGATCTGATTAGTTTTTCAGTAAAATCGGTAGACCGGAAGTAGCAGTTTACTTCAGTGAAAAAATCGAATTTTGCCAATATTTCGTCAAATACTAAGTTTAAACAAATTTATAAAGAATTCATATGTACTTAAAATTAAAATTGAGAACAATTTTATTTAAAAAGTTTTTCGAAATTCCTACCGCAAGTAGGTCTTTTACTCTTATCAAAAATCGGTTTTTTGCGAATATTTCGCAAGTCAAGCTTTTTAGACAAGTACGTTACGGGTATAAAAGTATTTAAAACATACTTTTCATTATCTTTTGTATAAAAAAAATTTCAAAATTCGGACCGGAAGTAACAGTTTTACTCTTACCGAATAGCGATTTTTTGCAAATATGTCGTAAATTTTGCATTCTATATATATTTATTAAGAGTACAAAAGTATTTAGAGTTAGATTTGCAATATTTTTTGTACACATGAAATTTCAAAATTCGGACTGGAAGTAGCACTTTTACTCTTAGCGAGTAGCACTTTTTTTCGAATATCTTGCAAAGTATGCATTCTATAGAGATTTATTAAGAGAATGAAAGTACTTAGAATAGGATTTTGAATAAGTTTTGTATAAAAAAGTTCTTAAAACTGTATAGTTTGAAACGCTCATACGTATAAGAAAGTCGTGTGGTGGCCACACCTCATTTTTTACTTTCTTATACGTAGTATAAGGAAGTATTGTGATGACGAAAATTTTCGACCTCGAGATTTTTGCAGATGTCCACGTTTTGAAGTCCCCTGACACCAAAAAAGTGGTTTTTAAAAAATGTCTGTGTCTGGCTGTGTGTGTGTCTGTCTCTGTGTGTGTCTGTCTCTGTGTGTGACCACGATAGCGATCAAACCGCTGTAGATATCAATTTCAAATTTTGTATTTACGTGTATAATCTGCCTCTTGAGATCTGATTAGTTTTTCAGTAAAATCGGTAGACCGGAAGTAGTACTTTACTTCAGTGAAAAATTCGAATTTTGACAATATTTCGTCAATTACTAAGTTTAAACAAATTTATAAAGAATTAAAATGTACTCAAAATTAAATTTGAGACAAATTATCTTAAAAAAGGTTTTCGAAATTCCAACCGGAAGTAGGTCTTTTACTCTTATCGAAAATCAGTTTTTTGCGAATATCTCGCAAGTAATGCTTTCTAGGCAGGTATATTACGAGTATAAAAGTATTTAAATTATAATTTTAAATATCTTTTGTATAAAAAAGATTTCAAAATTCGGACCGGAAGTACCACTTTTACTCTTACCGAACAGCAATTTTTTGCAGATATGTCGTAAATTATGCATTCTATATATATTTATTAAGAGTACAAAAGTATTTAGAGTTGAATTTGCAATATTTTTTGTATACATGAAATTTCAAAATTCGGACCGGAAGTGGCACTTTTACTCTTAGTGAGTAGCACTTTTTTCGAATATCTTGCATTCTATAGCGATTTATTAAGAGAATGAAAGTACTTAGAATAGGATTTTGAATAAGTTTTGTATAAAAAAATTCTTAAAATTGTATAGTTTGAAACGCTCATACGTATAAGAAAGTCGTGTGGTGGCCTCGTCCGGCCTCGTAGCTTAACGGACCCAACTCGCACTAGCAATCGATATTATTACAATTATATCAACCGACCCGTATTGAAATTGAACTTGGATATAAGAATGACTCGCACCAAACAAACAGCCAGAAAGTCGACAGGAGGAAAGGCGCCTAGGAAAAAACTGACGACCAAGGCCGCACGTAAGAGCGCTCCAGCCACCGGCGGAGTGAAGAAGCCAGATCGTTACAGGCCCGGCACCGTCGCGCTTAGAGAGATCCGTCGTTATCAGAAGAGTACGGAACTGTTGATAAGAAAGTTGCCGTTCCAACTATTGGTCCGCGAAATCGCTCAGAATTTCAAAACCGATCTCCGCTTCCAAAGTTCGGCAGTGATGGCCCTCCAGCAGGCCAGCGAGGCATACTTAGTCGGATTATTCGAAGACACTAACTTATGCGCGATACACGCCAAACGTGTAACCATCATGCCCAAGGATATACAATTGGCCCGCCGCATACCTGGTGAAAGGGGACTTCAAAACGTGGACATCTGCAAAAATCTCGAGGTCGAAAATTTCCTTATACTACGTATAAGAAAGTAAAATAACACAAAGATAGAGTGTATATTAGTTGTTATCATTTAATGGGAGGTATGTAGTTGCTTTTTATTTTCGACCAACTGTTTAATGTCAGGCTTGATAGAAGAGAGTTGAATACGCATGTCAGGTTCAGCAGTCAGCCTATTACGGTATTTCGTTTTTGTAGCTGCATATGTCGAGAATCCTGTTTCACACAAGTATGTTGTTGGGAACGGAAGAAGAACAGTCAGAGCTTGTGTGGCAAGTTGTCGATATTCATCACGAAACCCTGCACCAAAAATTATCAAGTGACATTGTTTTGAACAGTGATTCCATGCTTGAATCTGATGTCATTTCTAAAAAGGATTCATACATTTCGTTTGACATATTTTCTGGCTTCTGCAAATTCGGTACAAAAGGATTCTGAAGCCATGAATTCATTTTCAGTTCTGTATTCTGCTCTTCCGGAAAATACCTCTCAAAAGATGCGTGTATATGATTAAGACATTGGATCACGTCTTCACTCACCAACGAACTCGGTCAGTGTTGAAAAGCTTTCTAGTTCTGTGTTGCCAACACAAACAATCTAAAACTCTAATTTTTTTTGAAGGCAGTTATTTTGTTATTAAAATTGAACACTGTAGTCTCTTTTCCTTGTAAAGATAGATTTAATTCATTAATTTTTCCAAATATATCTGCCAAAAAAGCTAGTCTGGACAACCAAGTCACATCACTCAAACAGTCTTTTAATTTAAAAGAAATATCAGTCATAAAAGCGTGTAATTCAGTTCTTAGTTCGAATAATCTTCTTAAGGTCTTACCCCGAGATAACCATCTAACTTCAGTGTGGAGTAGTAGTGTTTTTGTCTGCTTCCATAATCTTCACACAATATTGAAAACAATCGGGACTGAAGTGAGCGTGATTTGACGTAATTGATTATTTTTACTGCTTCATCAAGAACCATTTTTAGATTTGGTGGCATCTTCTTTATTTGTTATGTTGTTATGTTTAAGGCAACCAACTAGCTCTTGTTTGTGGTAGCTTGCGATGTCATTAATTCGACGCGAAACAGTGTCGTTCGAAACGGGCACTGTAGAAAGACGCTTTGCAGATTTTTCATCCAGCATACACTGTGTTATATCTACCACACATGGTTTTATTAATTTCTCAGTAATAGTGTGCGCTTCGCCCGCTTGTGCAATGCGATAGCTGACCAAATAGGATGCCTCCTTGGCTTTTTCATTCATAGTCTGGTTCGCATATGTCATAGCTTCTTGACTCCTTAATAATTGGTCTTTCTTACGTATAAAAAATTCTTTATTCTTGTCTGCGTGTATAGTTTCTAAATGTCGGCACATCTTAGCTGGTACCATGGAACTATTTGGAAGTAGCTTGGTACATAATATGCAGAGAGGCGAGCTGTTAGAATCAACAAATCCGAGATTGATGTAAGATTCATCATATCTTCTTTTTCTCGCCTTTAGTGAGTCCTTAGATTTAGATATCTTACTGCTTGAAATCGTCATATTACCTTGAATCTCATCTTCTTGATCGTAACTTTTTGAGGTTGATGCAGCATTTGCCGGGCTAACCATCTTCGAAATTTCTAAACTAGATCTTGTTGAAACACCTTTAAGTCACCGCTCCATTCTATCTTTTAAAATCAACAGTTTAATTTCACAATATAAAAAACAGAATAATATCACCACAAGATATTTTACAACCGTTAATAAAAAACACAAACTAAATATACTGTGGCCCGAGAGCGGTGCATGGATTGTAGATCCTTCGAGGCGGTTTTAGGTTTTTTTGGACGAGAGTGATGGAGGGGAACACGTAGTGGAATATTCGCAGCGTGACTAGATGTTACATAGCACATAATTTAATAAGCCAAGGATGTCTGAGTACTTATTACACATAGGGAATATATAATAAACCGCGGGAAAGACTTTTACTAGAATAACAATTCATTGTAATGTGGGTTGCCTAATTTTAATTTATTTTATATTCATTTAAAACAAAGTAAAGAATAGTTTAACGAAAAATAAGTGCAGAGCGGGGTAGCTTTTTATTCAATTTATAACGTGCACCCAAGCAAACAAATCTCCTACGAAGGATTTTTGGCAAAACTTGTTTTTAATATTTTGACATATTAATTAATTTTCTTTAATCCGATAACTTTTTTCTAAATTTGATTCTTCAGCGGGGAGATTACTAAATTCTTCATAAGTTGATGTTGAAAGGTTTTCTCCAAATTTAAAATCAACAAAAATATCTTGCATCTAAAATCTGCCATTTTTCCATTGTTGACAGATCCACTATATCAGGACCCTTAATGGTAGGAGAAAATTATTTTGTAAATCGTAATTTCTGCATAAACAAAATTTTTTCGGACTAATCGACATTTACAACCAATGGGATAGTTGCAAAGCAAAACTGTAGATTTTGGTCGAGAGAAAATCCTAATTTCAAAATTACAACTAGAAGTCAGTATTACAAGGTTAATGTGTGGTGTGGTGGGATGTATGGGTAAACTATCGGTCCGTATTTTTTAATGAAAATACGTATATGGAGTTGCTTCAAAATTTTGTAATGCCTGCAATAAGAGATGGGGAACGAGCCGGCCAATTAACAGGTTCGTAATGACCTATCATTACGAACCTGTTAATTGGCCTGCTCGTTCCCCTGATTTAAGCCCATTGGATTTCTTTTTATGGGAATATGTTAAACAGCATGTTTATAATACTAATGTAGATAACAATATCGAAATTTTAAAACAAAAAATTACAGAAGCGGTCAATTCTGCCACTGAAGATATAATCCACAATGTTTATAAATACATTGTACGAAAAGTCTGTAGAGGTACGTGGATACCACGTTGAATAAAATAAAAAAAAATCCTTTAATTCAAGTGTGTTTTTGTAATTTTCTCAGCTGCTACAAATAATATTTAGACTATTGTTTCAGAATTAGTGGTTTTGAGACAGGCATTTTATAAAGAATAACATTTTTGCGTAAAGGCCCAAATAATTTTTTTCCCTATTGTTCAGTTCATCCGGGGACATATGTTTCGATGAGACCTCTTACCATTATCAAAGAGATAAGATTTAATAATTTCTGCGGTATTTCTTACAGCTTTTGCAGGATTAAATTCTATCATCTGAAAGGTTACATAATGTATATGCTGGTGCATTTATATATAAAAAGATGATCCTCATCGATACCGCTTCTTTATGTAACATAGGTTGCATGTATAGATTTGGGGCATTTTTGCCAATCACAGAGGTTGCGTTGATAGTCAGTTTTAACATATACCAATAATTGCACACGATATCTATACGTTAATAAACGTTGTTATTGTTATTTGTAAATAAATCACTGTAGTTCTCTTGTAGAGAAGTCTCTGACCTTTCTTTCAAATTTTCGAAAGTCAAATGGGATCGTTAATGGTGCCGGGGTTATGATTGAAAATAACTAATCTGAAGTACTAAAAGCTCAAGAGGGTGGACAAGCAGAAACATTAACGAAGCCGACCTTCGCTTAGGTACAGGGGTCGTTCAATAAGTTTAGTACATAAGAGTTATATGTAGCTTGCGCGTAAAAACACATTCATTTTATTTATATGTATCCGAATTGATTGTTAATTAACCCAAGGTACTCGTGAGAAATTACACCTGTATATACTATCTCATAATCATCATAAGATCAAATAGTACACTGAGAAAAATGAAAATGTAAATTCAAGAAAGCATGTTGTGTCCACTTTTTTGTTGTTGAATAAAATTAAACATATATTCAAGCAACACCATCTTATTCTTCAAAGAAGCTTTCAATTTTATTCGAAATTTATTAGTTGAATAAAATAAGAATGATTCTGCTCAACATATTCTATTTTCAATATATTTGACATATTAAAAGTATTTTAGGTAAATAAATAATCTGTAACTTTAAATTTCTCCGTACGTTCGATTCAACACGTTTTTATTTTAACCTTAGAAATTCTAAAACTCCTTTAATTGAACTATCTTAGAATATTGTACTAAGGCGGCGCCGGCTCGCACAAAATATCCAGATTGAACCAGATGTGCTAAAGAGAATTGAGGAAAAAAACACATTCCAGTCTCCAGTTGTTTCTTTCCTTGTTGCTGGTCGAATCAATTATAACGCGGCGTTAGACTGTATAAAGTAATTGTGTCTTTTAATACGTCCGGGACATACTTATGAACTATACTATATAACATACCAACCCAACCCAACCCAAAATATAAAGACTACAAATGATATACGCTAAAGGTTTAGTATTAACTTTATCAAATTAGAATATAAACTATTTTATTTGATAAAAGCAGGTTGATCCGATGATATTGATGGCTTCCTTGAAATTAAAATTATAGATTTCTTTGGAAATTATGTATGTGGGTGTATCGACAGGTTTGACTAACACTGCATCCGTAATTTATTTAAAGATGTAAACAACATTGATTTAATCTAAATGTTAAATGAAGATAAGATTAAATCAGAATACAACAGTATATTTATTTAATACTTGAGGTGATCTAAAAATAACCGTCGATCCTTCTCCATAAAGTACATTCAATAGCAACTTAACCTTATTTCCTCCCGCGTTTTGTTTAGGGCTGCATTCTAATCTGTATAGGGCCCGGAAATCGCTTCTGTGTCAGTACTTGTAGCTTTTGAAAGTAGACCTCTTGACACATAGGCACACTAACACGATTATACGGGTTCGCTTTTTTCTTCCCCGATTGATGGGAGCAGAGTACTTATGTACGTGGTATCGAAGCTAATGCACTTTCAGCTCCCATTGACCCATTTGTATTTAGTATTACGTTAACTATTCACCTTGAGTTCAGATGAGTAAGTTTAGAGTTAATGCAAAGCTGATTATATTATTAACTTGATATTATTGGACGTGAGTGTTTTACTAATAACCTAGCGTTTGTAATGTAAATATCTAATATTTGTTCTATGTTTATCATGGTTTCTATCTCTCCATATTTTTAGAAATATAATATTTTGATTTATTTAACGATGTTTAATATAACTACTAAGTTCCCCAAGGATACATTTTGACTTTAATTTTGCGAAATTAACTGACTCTTTGAATGTGTCATCTTATACCACGAGATCATTTAAATTCTAAATTATAGCAGGCGGGATTTTTTTTTATTAGGTTGTCCAGAATGTCAATTATTGATTAATTAACATTTTGAAACGTCACTTTGACAATTCAATTTGTAAATTAGTACTTATATACCAACTTAATTTAAATTTCACAGCCTGCTCTAATTTAGAATTTAAATGATCGCGCGGTATTATCAGCTTTAATTAAATAGAATAGAACGTGTAGATATAGTTGAGTCGCTCCAGCAACAGACATGCGTCACTAAATTAAAATGTCATCAAATTTGAGATGTTGCAAAATTGTACATGTCAAGTAATATAACCTACAAAAGCCATTCATGACTGTCATATACTAGAATCGCTCTCGCAACCGACATGCGCCACCAAAATTAAAATGGCGTCAAATTTGAGACGTTGCAAAATGTGATCTGTCAAGTAATATTAATTTTGACACTATAACCCTAAATGATCAATTAGACTTGTGGTTTAAACACTACCGACAATAATTCTGATATGTAACTATTAATTTGATAATAATTTTGCTTAAGTACTATTGAAAAGAAGAATATAATGATTATTTTATATTTGTATGAACTTGTCTGCTGTTAGTAATTAGATATAAATATAAAAAAGGTTAGATTTTCAGAGAAAATTGAACTTTTGAAATTCATTTAAACATTCAGGAATGTATTTAATAATTATGTTCGAGTTAGTTTTACTACAGACAATAAAGATATTTAGTAGCAAAGACAGTTGTACAGCAGTATCCTTACTAATAGTGCTATATTGCTTTTCCATTAAATGCATTAAAATTAAAGTATTTTTACTTGCAACAGCGAGAAGGTAAGAAAAGTATTACACTAATTATAAAAACATTTGTTTGCCAGATTCTTACTGTACACTATGATTATTACCATTATCACTGCTGTACTAAAAGCAACTTGTTTGAAACATTTCTCGTAGGTAGGTATATCATTGATTACAACATAATTTTTGCATGCTAATCAAACATTTTTGATTAAGCTAAACACATCATTATTATTTACTTAAGCTTTAAACTAGTATACTTTTGTTGTTGTTAAAGATTATATTTAATGCAGAATTAAACAATTCAAACGTATTTTAAAGTATTTCAAATGTTGAGTATTCGTAAGCTGAATCTTTGCTACTGATCAGAATTTAACTTACCAAGCAACTTTAAATTATAATACAATAATGAACAAGTATTTTTACTATCCCAATTTATAATGTACTACATTAATATTATTACAATACTATCACATATTTTTGAAATTATATAATCTTAATTCCATTAATAACAATAAATAATTACAAAATTAAAGTCCTACAGAAAATATACAAAGGTTATTTTAGAAAAACTATAAAAATAATATAACATAAATATGTTTTAACTGCATCCCCCTATGCAATCGCTTATCTTGTTATCACATTAATAAACTCGATCATTATTTTATTCTGAAACAATTATCCACCATTTCTCTATTACATTCAACATGGTTATACCTTCTTAAATTTGAAAATTTTCTAAACAGTGTTACTTATGTCATCTTCAAACAATTGTTATTTTAGTTAGAGTCATCTACTTCCTCGATTAGACAGAGTTCTTTCTTCAACTGATCAATATAAGTACAAATTATTTTAACTATCGTAATCTTCTGCCGAAGCATTATGAACAAATATATTAACAGGTTCCAAAATCTGTATTTGACTTTTGATATAGATACTGCTACATTCGTTTTATCAGTTACGTGATTATTCTAAATAACATAAAGCAATTACAAGTAAACCCAAGCATTTCTGTTGAATAAAACTTACCTTCTCGTATATAATTTGGTTTAGATCAATATATTTGACTTTAATAACTTTCACAGTCGCTACTACCGCTATCATTAATACAAAATATTACTGGATTAATATCTGTTTTATCAATTTCTATTTCCCTATCCCACGACGTCTTTATTTCTTGTTCAATATGAGTGATGGTAGCCCAAGTTTGATGTGTAATTGTTCGAAAAACGCTGTTCTGAATACTAGTCACCTGCTTGTCAAACGCTACGCTTGTCAAGTGTCATACGCTCCGTGAAAATAAAAATCCGACAACAATGCTCAGAATAGCCATGTATCAAATAAAATATTGAAATAGAAAAGTAATATTTAATAATTATATCTATAATATTTAATTTCTAACTAACTTTCATGTAATAGTATTTTACTAGCCGTAGCTATTTATCCTAAAATATTAATTAGTTGGTTGAATTTTATTGTTCTAAAATTGATCCGGTGGATTGGAATTTGTAGTGGTATTGAATCAATATTGCCGTGTCGGTTGCGAAAACGACCCGACTATATAAATAATATTCATGCATCTTTTGACATATGTCATAATTATATCTTGACGTTAGTTATAATTGTCATCTAAACATTTTAAATTTGTCAACAATGCTTGCCTCCTAAACAGTATAGCCAAATGTTATATAAAATATAGGTGTAGAAAAAATAATATTTAATAGCTTTATTTATAATATTTAATTTGTAATTGGCTTTCATGTTATAGTATATTACTATGGGAAGGTATATATCCTGAAATATTAATTAATTAGTTTAATTTTATTGTTTTGAAATTGTTCCGGCCGATCGAAATTTGTAGTGGTATTGAATCTTCGTCTTTAGTTCGTACTATGGCCGTGTTGGTTACCAAAACGACTAGACTTACAGGAAATTAGTGCCATCTAATTTACAATTTTGTCTTGCCTTATAGTATGCACAAATCCTTACAAAATATTTGTGTGTATTTACTGAAATTTTTGTATATAAATATTTATATATTCAATAGAAACGATGTGTTAACATTAAAGACAGGACTAAAAGGTACCAGGAAAACAGAAAAAGGCACATAAAAAGGCCTAAAATTTTGACAAAAAAAGCATTAAAAAGGCATACTTTTTAGTCAGGCATAAAAATCCAGAAAAAGAATACAAATCGCTGTATCTAACTAAAATAATTTTATTTTCATCAAATATACATTCTTAAACAAATTTATATAAAGAAAACTACTAATCCCGAAAACAATCAATCTAATAACATTCTATTTTTTATCAAAAATATATTTTCAACCCACACTTTTATAAGAAAAACTTTTTGTCAAAATTTTATGCCTTTTTAAGTGCTATCGAACGAACATATTGTAACGAAATGAGTGTACGACGACAAAAACAGGGACCATAAATCATCTCGGCGCGACGTATAAAAACGAAATGTAAATAGCTTGAGTCATCCATTTACGCATGGTACTGAGTCGGACACAGAATGTCTATGGAATGTTCTCCATACATCGAGGGGTTTACGCGAATGTTCTAGTAATCTTCGCATGTGTATATAAGGCGACTGGGTCACCGATGGATTCATTCATTGCGGGATGAGTAATTGCGGAATAGTTTCGGGAAAGAAAGTCCGTAAGAAGTAGCCGACGCGCGTAGAAATAAATATATAAGAAATAAATATAAGCCGTACGGTAGAAATAAATAAGTAGTGCCGTGTTATATAAATAGAAGTGTTACATAAATATGGACATAAATATTAGTAATAGAAATAAATAGATACAAGTGTTAATTTTAAATTTATTAATAGTAGTTTAAGTGTGATATAAATATACAGACTGTTTTTAAATAAATAATTACACGAGTTGTTTATTGCGAACCCGAAAACGTTACAATATAATTGGAAAATATTTTGCAGAAGTGGCTTCGTTTTCCTTTGCTCCAAAGTAAAAGGAATTGTACATCTAATATTTCTGAAATCCTTGTTATATAGCACTAAAATGTCTTTATTTTCATATTGTGGGCATAACAGATACAGTCGAACTTCGATAATTCGAACCATGACACTCATGCCACAAAACAAGTTTGAGTTATCAAGATTTAGAGTTATTAAATAAAATACAATATACTATTTATGTATGTATTTATTTGAAGTAAAAATGCGTTACATATAATATGTTACGTAGGTATCAAGTTTAATACTATACAGGCTGTTTCCTAATAACATGCTAGTATTTAATATTTCTTGGGTCCATTTTATGAAAAAAACTATATATTGTAACAAAACCTGTAGACATCCGGGCGGACTTCCGAGCGACAATAAAAAAAAGGTTGTAAATCATCTCGACGCGACTGATAAACATCGTAAAGCAATAAACCATCCATTTGCGTTTTACTGCAAAGAGACAGAATGTCTGTCGAATGTTCTACAAACATCGAGAGGGAAATGGAGTGTACGGGAATGCTTCCAGATGTTTCGTATGTGTATATAAGGCGGCTGGGTCACAGATGGATGAGTAATTCGGGATTAAGAAGTTCCTTAAGTAGCCGACGCGCGTAGAAATAAATATAAGAAAGAAATAAATAGTTCCTTAAGTGATATAAATATACGGACATATTAGTAATAGAAATAAATAAAAGTGTTAATTTAAATCGTAGTAGTTTAAGTGTGATACATTAATTTTACATTTTTATATTGTAATTTATTTTAAGTGTATGAATATACAGACTGTTTTAAATAAATAAATTGCACGAGTTGTTTATTGCGAACCCGAAAACGTTACAATATTATAAGACGTCGGTTACACTAAATTTGGTTTTCTGACGTTTCGGAAAAAAATATGTTCGTCTTCAGAATTTTGCCACATTAGAACACGTACACACATAAGTAAAACGAACTTTTGTTTACTCAACATTCGTGTGGTAACAAAATATATTTAGATTCTTGTATTAGGGAAACATTAATTGCGTCGACTATTAGGTAAATGGCAATTGCATGAGGTACCTGTAGTAACGGACCATGTAGGAAATTGAAATTTCCGTATGTAAACTATTTGTTGCAGTCGCAATTGCAGTGACTTTACCTCAAGAGATAACAAACTTCGAACTTGAACACTAACTACTGCGGTTTTAGTTTCAGCTGGCCAATTAAATGCAAACATTCCCATTTGACATAGTAATGGTAAATTGCAGTAATATTTTAAAATACAAACGATCACATTTTCTTTCATTTATGTGTAATAATCATGTAATTTATTGTTCCGAAATTATAACTGAAACGGTATTATTAACTGCTATGTTAGTCGATACTTGAAACGTAATAAATTAAAAATACGCTTGACTTGTTTTAATCGTCAACAAAATTTCAATTTTTTTCGTTTATTAAGTAGGCTCAACTTTATTTTGTTTTTGGGGTATAATAATTATAATAAAAACACATTTCTTCAAACACATTAGGTTTAGCAAAAAGGTGACAAAATAACAAATATTAATGGCGAAATATGAATAGCCACGCTATGAATATTAGCCAAAGCATGGTGAGTCGAAACATTTTTAATTCTTCTAATGCTATAAACTGTGGCAGACAACTTAGTTCATCTTTATGGGCGTCCCAGTTGAACTATCGACACCCAACATATTGATGCAATTATTATGTCGTTTTTGTCTGTTTAATTCTAATTTATTTGATACAAACTAATTTTCTGCCTTCGTCATTGCAATTTGGGCTTGATTTTCCATCACTAGTTTTACCTGTGACCACAAAAGATGTGCCATCAGTATATAGACAGATATCTGCAGAAAAATTGAACACTAGATTATTTATATAAATAACTAATAAGGGGGCCCTAGTATAGATACTTGTTGAACACCCTTGTCCACAGTCTTTTGTTATTTATATCAACATACTGTTACCTTTTGGTTAATTAGGAATGCCAGCAAGTTGTATACGTTTCCATTTATACCATAATAGTAAAGTTTTATCATTAGCAGCTTGTGATCGGCTATGTCAAAGGTCCTACTTAAATTGTAAGTTATACAGATTCCTGCTGGTTGTTGAGGCAGTTACTGTGGATTTATTTTTAGGATATCCATATTGAGCAATCGACGTGGAGTAGTTCTTGTGAAGGAAGTAAATCAATCTATTCGGAATAATTTTGTCAAATACCTTTGAAAACGTTGGTACAACCGATACTTGGATACTTTATGTCTCTACGTTTATGTATGGGTATCACTTTTAAACATTTTAGTTCTTGCGGACAGTATCTTTCCAATATGCTTCAGTTCATAACAAAAGTCAATTGCTCCAATACATTGAGGCCAATAGTTTTCAAGTACTTGGTAGAGTAATCATAGTAGTCCCTTGTGTTATTGTCTTTGATATATTTAATCACTTCCAGAAGTTTGCATTCAGTTACTAGTTGTAATGGTTCAGCCCATTTAACCTTATTATTTTATAAAATTTATTATTTTTTTAAGGATTTAATTAAGTATATTTTTTTTATTAATATTTTGAAGGGAAATAATATTTAAAATCAATTAATGTGTTATTGTATTATTAAGTAAATATTAGTCATAGGTTTTGTATATATTTATGAGTAACAAAGGGTGACACCGAAAGCTTATATTAACGTGATAAACACTCCAATAGCAATATACAATCCCGCGGCTAAATGAACGTGTATGTGCGTGTAAATATGAATGGGAACCCCTGAACTTTGTGGAAAGCGGGGAACCCCAGACATTCTCATATAAAAGGGAAATACGCGTAAGAAAAGAGAGAGTCGACAGCAATATACATTAAATATCGTATCAAAATGCCAACTCCTAACATTAGACTACGCATAAGAGTCATTGTTAATATAACTTCAATAAACAATTTTCTACCGAGAAAACGTAGTAAAGTAGTGGTCAAAGTTGTACCTAAGAAGTAATTGTGCAACGTGTTATATTGTTAATATAACACGCTACAAAAAAGAAGATAAATAAGAAGAATTTAGATAAGGTATTATTTAAATGATTATTGTTTAATGACTGTAATGTTTTATGTAATAAAGGAGGAAAGACTGTAAAAATAAAAATTCAAACAGAATGTAATTAAATAAATATCGTCTAACAAATATATGTGTAAAGTAACTTGATATGTTCACAAGTATCGATATAAACACGTATACTATAGAATGTGCATTGTACGTAATAAATTCTGGCGTTTATAGCTTAAGATTGAATCGAACAAAGGATCTACAGAAATGTTTGTGTTAGTTTAATGTTTGTAAAAAAAAAATTCAAATGTATTAGAATCGCTTTTTAAATATATGTTACTTCTTGTGTTGTTTGTAAAATTATAGATACAGGATACATTGATTTTAATATAAGAATTATTAAAATTTTTAAATTGTATTTTCTTTTAATGTACAGGAAACCCATTTTACTTAATCATTTCAATTAACTCGAATCGCCCTGAGATAATTTGAGTTGAGCTGGCAAAAAAAATAATTTTACATTTTATTTCTAAAGTTTAACTTTAAATTAAATATCTTAATTTAGAGATAGGGGTTTCTCTACATTGTGTCACCCATCTTTGGAGTGGTACTTTTACAATATGGCGCCCAACGTGGGGCTCGAAGAAATGACATGTTTTTGTTTAAGATTTTACGTGCTCGAATAAATGAATTTTTGTTGTATTTTATATTACTCGAAGAAATGATATTTTTTTTAATATTTGTTTATTGACTGATAGATATGAAATTGAAGTTTGGTATTGAATAAAAAGCTTTTGAAATATTTTTATACCATTTAAAACACATACATTTTAATATTTTGAATTTCATTTTTTTTCCATATACATGGTGTTAGACAAATATAAGTAAGTATTTCAGGGGGTATTGCTTAGATAATATGGATTATAGAAACATATATTATACGAGGTAATTCAAAAGATAGGCACACCTTCGTGGGGGGGGGGGATTAACAGAAGAATTATTGTAATGGTATTTTAATATATATTGAACTTAAAACGGCAAAATGAATCAAGCAGAAATAGAAACTAAAATGGTATTCCTTAGGGAAATGGCTAAAATACAGGAAGAAAGTAGACAACAATATGAAAAAGACAAAGCAGACAACTGGCCAGACAAGAGGCCAAGACACATCGTGAAGAACTCATGAAGATTTTAAAAAACACTCAGGTGAAAGCTCAACAGATGTGTGAAAGAATAGTGGAAAGCCAAAGGCAAAGAATAGTAGAATTCGAAAACTTTATGGAAAACCGGAAGTAGAATCCGAAGAAGCAAAAGAAATAAATGATAAGGTGGACCCGGTATACGAGGAAGTTGAAAAGACTCGACCGGAAGTACCACAACAGGTCGTCGAAATAAAGGAGGTAACATCAGTTGGCATGGTTAGAAGAAATAAAAAGGTGCGCAAATTCAATGGAAATGGTAAAAGAACACATCCCAAGAAATTCCTAGATGTTCTGGAGAAATATTTTGTACTTAGAAAAATTTCAGAAGATAGGAAGTTGAATTTCGCGATAAGCCAATTGGGGGGTGGAGTTCTACAATGGGCAACACGTACCAGAAGCCAATGAAAATCAATGAAAAACTTCCGACGAGACCTGCTGAAGAGGTATGGGTCAAATAATGTACATGGTGGAGCCCACAAGGTAATCGGTCCTTCCAAGAAGATGAGGAACAATCGTAAATTCAAACAAAAAAAGATAATGAAGCAATATAAACCAACCATGCATAAAGAAAATTGGTTCACGAAGAAGGATTATAAACAACATGATGTATTTAGGTGGGATAAGCCAAAGAAACGTCATTATCTTTGCAATAACCCACAATATGAGGAGATAATGTTATCAAATGATTTATCAAAGAGTAATAATAATGTTTTAGCAAGCATCTGTTTACTTTTATGCAATACCAAACGTCGCCGATTTATATATATATATATATATATATATATATATATATATATATATATATATTAGTTATAATTGTCATCTAAACATTTTAAATTTGTCAACAATGCTTGCCTCCTAAACAGTATAGCCAAATGTTATATAAAATATAGGTGTAGAAAAAATAATATTTAATAGCTTTATTTATAATATTTAATTTGTAATTGGCTTTCATGTTATAGTATATTACTATGGGAAGGTATATATCCTGAAATATTAATTAATTAGTTTAATTTTATTGTTTTGAAATTGTTCCGGCCGATCGAAATTTGTAGTGGTATTGAATCTTCGTCTTTAGTTCGTACTATGGCCGTGTTGGTTACCAAAACGACTAGACTTACAGGAAATTAGTGCCATCTAATTTACAATTTTGTCTTGCCTTATAGTATGCACAAATCCTTACAAAATATTTGTGTGTATTTACTGAAATTTTTGTATATAAATATTTATATATTCAATAGAAACGATGTGTTAACATTAAAGACAGGACTAAAAGGTACCAGGAAAACAGAAAAAGGCACATAAAAAGGCCTAAAATTTTGACAAAAAAAGCATTAAAAAGGCATACTTTTTAGTCAGGCATAAAAATCCAGAAAAAGAATACAAATCGCTGTATCTAACTAAAATAATTTTATTTTCATCAAATATACATTCTTAAACAAATTTATACAAAGAAAACTACTAATCCCGAAAACAATCAATCTAATAACATTCTATTTTTTATCAAAAATATATTTTCAACCCACACTTTTATAAGAAAAACTTTTTGTCAAAATTTTATGCCTTTTTAAGTGCTATCGAACGAACATATTGTAACGAAATGAGTGTACGACGACAAAAACAGGGACCATAAATCATCTCGGCGCGACGTATAAAAACGAAATGTAAATAGCTTGAGTCATCCATTTACGCATGGTACTGAGTCGGACACAGAATGTCTATGGAATGTTCTCCATACATCGAGGGGTTTACGCGAATGTTCTAGTAATCTTCGCATGTGTATATAAGGCGACTGGGTCACCGATGGATTCATTCATTGCGGGATGAGTAATTGCGGAATAGTTTCGGGAAAGAAAGTCCGTAAGAAGTAGCCGACGCGCGTAGAAATAAATATATAAGAAATAAATATAAGCCGTACGGTAGAAATAAATAAGTAGTGCCGTGTTATATAAATAGAAGTGTTACATAAATATGGACATAAATATTAGTAATAGAAATAAATAGATACAAGTGTTAATTTTAAATTTATTAATAGTAGTTTAAGTGTGATATAAATATACAGACTGTTTTTAAATAAATAATTGCACGAGTTGTTTATTGCGAACCCGAAAACGTTACAATATAATTGGAAAATATTTTGCAGAAGTGGCTTCGTTTTCCTTTGCTCCAAAGTAAAAGGAATTATACATCTAATATTTCTGAAATCCTTGTTATATAGCACTAAAATGTCTTTATTTTCATATTGTGGGCATAACAGATACAGTCGAACTTCGATAATTCGAACCATGACACTCATGCCACAAAACAAGTTTGAGTTATCAAGATTTAGAGTTATTAAATAAAATACAATATACTATTTATGTATGTATTTATTTGAAGTAAAAATGCGTTACATATAATATGTTACGTAGGTACCAAGTTTAATACTATACAGGCTGTTTCCTAATAACATGCTAGTATTTAATATTTCTTGGGTCCATTTTATGAAAAAAACTATATATTGTAACAAAACCTGTAGACATCCGGGCGGACTTCCGAGCGACAATAAAAAAAAGGTTGTAAATCATCTCGACGCGACTGATAAACATCGTAAAGCAATAAACCATCCATTTGCGTTTTACTGCAAAGAGACAGAATGTCTGTCGAATGTTCTACAAACATCGAGAGGGAAATGGAGTGTACGGGAATGCTTCCAGATGTTTCGTATGTGTATATAAGGCGGCTGGGTCACAGATGGATGAGTAATTCGGGATTAAGAAGTTCCTTAAGTAGCCGACGCGCGTAGAAATAAATATAAGAAAGAAATAAATAGTTCCTTAAGTGATATAAATATACGGACATATTAGTAATAGAAATAAATAAAAGTGTTAATTTAAATCGTAGTAGTTTAAGTGTGATACATTAATTTTACATTTTTATATTGTAATTTATTTTAAGTGTATGAATATACAGACTGTTTTAAATAAATAAATTGCACGAGTTGTTTATTGCGAACCCGAAAACGTTACAATATTATAAGACGTCGGTTACACTAAATTTGGTTTTCTGACGTTTCGGAAAAAAATATGTTCGTCTTCAGAATTTTGCCACATTAGAACACGTACACACATAAGTAAAACGAACTTTTGTTTACTCAACATTCGTGTGGTAACAAAATATATTTAGATTCTTGTATTAGGGAAACATTAATTGCGTCGACTATTAGGTAAATGGCAATTGCATGAGGTACCTGTAGTAACGGACCATGTAGGAAATTGAAATTTCCGTATGTAAACTATTTGTTGCAGTCGCAATTGCAGTGACTTTACCTCAAGAGATAACAAACTTCGAACTTGAACACTAACTACTGCGGTTTTAGTTTCAGCTGGCCAATTAAATGCAAACATTCCCATTTGACATAGTAATGGTAAATTGCAGTAATATTTTAAAATACAAACGATCACATTTTCTTTCATTTATGTGTAATAATCATGTAATTTATTGTTCCGAAATTATAACTGAAACGGTATTATTAACTGCTATGTTAGTCGATACTTGAAACGTAATAAATTAAAAATACGCTTGACTTGTTTTAATCGTCAACAAAATTTCAATTTTTTTCGTTTATTAAGTAGGCTCAACTTTATTTTGTTTTTGGGGTATAATAATTATAATAAAAACACATTTCTTCAAACACATTAGGTTTAGCAAAAAGGTGACAAAATAACAAATATTAATGGCGAAATATGAATAGCCACGCTATGAATATTAGCCAAAGCATGGTGAGTCGAAACATTTTTAATTCTTCTAATGCTATAAACTGTGGCAGACAACTTAGTTCATCTTTATGGGCGTCCCAGTTGAACTATCGACACCCAACATATTGATGCAATTATTATGTCGTTTTTGTCTGTTTAATTCTAATTTATTTGATACAAACTAATTTTCTGCCTTCGTCATTGCAATTTGGGCTTGATTTTCCATCACTAGTTTTACCTGTGACCACAAAAGATGTGCCATCAGTATATAGACAGATATCTGCAGAAAAATTGAACACTAGATTATTTATATAAATAACTAATAAGGGGGCCCTAGTATAGATACTTGTTGAACACCCTTGTCCACAGTCTTTTGTTATTTATATCAACATACTGTTACCTTTTGGTTAATTAGGAATGCCAGCAAGTTGTATACGTTTCCATTTATACCATAATAGTAAAGTTTTATCATTAGCAGCTTGTGATCGGCTATGTCAAAGGTCCTACTTAAATTGTAAGTTATACAGATTCCTGCTGGTTGTTGAGGCAGTTACTGTGGATTTATTTTTAGGATATCCATATTGAGCAATCGACGTGGAGTAGTTCTTGTGAAGGAAGTAAATCAATCTATTCGGAATAATTTTGTCAAATACCTTTGAAAACGTTGGTACAACCGATACTTGGATACTTTATGTCTCTACGTTTATGTATGGGTATCACTTTTAAACATTTTAGTTCTTGCGGACAGTATCTTTCCAATATGCTTCAGTTCATAACAAAAGTCAATTGCTCCAATACATTGAGGCCAATAGTTTTCAAGTACTTGGTAGAGTAATCATAGTAGTCCCTTGTGTTATTGTCTTTGATATATTTAATCACTTCCAGAAGTTTGCATTCAGTTACTAGTTGTAATGGTTCAGCCCATTTAACCTTATTATTTTATAAAATTTATTATTTTTTTAAGGATTTAATTAAGTATATTTTTTTTATTAATATTTTGAAGGGAAATAATATTTAAAATCAATTAATGTGTTATTGTATTATTAAGTAAATATTAGTCATAGGTTTTGTATATATTTATGAGTAACAAAGGGTGACACCGAAAGCTTATATTAACGTGATAAACACTCCAATAGCAATATACAATCCCGCGGCTAAATGAACGTGTATGTGCGTGTAAATATGAATGGGAACCCCTGAACTTTGTGGAAAGCGGGGAACCCCAGACATTCTCATATAAAAGGGAAATACGCGTAAGAAAAGAGAGAGTCGACAGCAATATACATTAAATATCGTATCAAAATGCCAACTCCTAACATTAGACTACGCATAAGAGTCATTGTTAATATAACTTCAATAAACAATTTTCTACCGAGAAAACGTAGTAAAGTAGTGGTCAAAGTTGTACCTAAGAAGTAATTGTGCAACGTGTTATATTGTTAATATAACACGCTACAAAAAAGAAGATAAATAAGAAGAATTTAGATAAGGTATTATTTAAATGATTATTGTTTAATGACTGTAATGTTTTATGTAATAAAGGAGGAAAGACTGTAAAAATAAAAATTCAAACAGAATGTAATTAAATAAATATCGTCTAACAAATATATGTGTAAAGTAACTTGATATGTTCACAAGTATCGATATAAACACGTATACTATAGAATGTGCATTGTACGTAATAAATTCTGGCGTTTATAGCTTAAGATTGAATCGAACAAAGGATCTACAGAAATGTTTGTGTTAGTTTAATGTTTGTAAAAAAAAAATTCAAATGTATTAGAATCGCTTTTTAAATATATGTTACTTCTTGTGTTGTTTGTAAAATTATAGATACAGGATACATTGATTTTAATATAAGAATTATTAAAATTTTTAAATTGTATTTTCTTTTAATGTACAGGAAACCCATTTTACTTAATCATTTCAATTAACTCGAATCGCCCTGAGATAATTTGAGTTGAGCTGGCAAAAAAAATAATTTTACATTTTATTTCTAAAGTTTAACTTTAAATTAAATATCTTAATTTAGAGATAGGGGTTTCTCTACATTGTGTCACCCATCTTTGGAGTGGTACTTTTACAATATGGCGCCCAACGTGGGGCTCGAAGAAATGACATGTTTTTGTTTAAGATTTTACGTGCTCGAATAAATGAATTTTTGTTGTATTTTATATTACTCGAAGAAATGATATTTTTTTTAATATTTGTTTATTGACTGATAGATATGAAATTGAAGTTTGGTATTGAATAAAAAGCTTTTGAAATATTTTTATACCATTTAAAACACATACATTTTAATATTTTGAATTTCATTTTTTTTTCATATACATGGTGTTAGACAAATATAAGTAAGTATTTCAGGGGGTATTGCTTAGATAATATGGATTATAGAAACATATATTATACGAGGTAATTCAAAAGATAGGCACACCTTCGTGGGGGGGGGGGGGGGGATTAACAGAAGAATTATTGTAATGGTATTTTAATATATATTGAACTTAAAACGGCAAAATGAATCAAGCAGAAATAGAAACTAAAATGGTATTCCTTAGGGAAATGGCTAAAATACAGGAAGAAAGTAGACAACAATATGAAAAAGACAAAGCAGACAACTGGCCAGACAAGAGGCCAAGACACATCGTGAAGAACTCATGAAGATTTTAAAAAACACTCAGGTGAAAGCTCAACAGATGTGTGAAAGAATAGTGGAAAGCCAAAGGCAAAGAATAGTAGAATTCGAAAACTTTATGGAAAACCGGAAGTAGAATCCGAAGAAGCAAAAGAAATAAATGATAAGGTGGACCCGGTATACGAGGAAGTTGAAAAGACTCGACCGGAAGTACCACAACAGGTCGTCGAAATAAAGGAGGTAACATCAGTTGGCATGGTTAGAAGAAATAAAAAGGTGCGCAAATTCAATGGAAATGGTAAAAGAACACATCCCAAGAAATTCCTAGATGTTCTGGAGAAATATTTTGTACTTAGAAAAATTTCAGAAGATAGGAAGTTGAATTTCGCGATAAGCCAATTGGGGGGTGGAGTTCTACAATGGGCAACACGTACCAGAAGCCAATGAAAATCAATGAAAAACTTCCGACGAGACCTGCTGAAGAGGTATGGGTCAAATAATGTACATGGTGGAGCCCACAAGGTAATCGGTCCTTCCAAGAAGATGAGGAACAATCGTAAATTCAAACAAAAAAAGATAATGAAGCAATATAAACCAACCATGCATAAAGAAAATTGGTTCACGAAGAAGGATTATAAACAACATGATGTATTTAGGTGGGATAAGCCAAAGAAACGTCATTATCTTTGCAATAACCCACAATATGAGGAGATAATGTTATCAAATGATTTATCAAAGAGTAATAATAATGTTTTAGCAAGCATCTGTTTACTTTTATGCAATACCAAACGTCGCCGATTTATATATATATATAAATATTTAATCTTTCTTGGTCATTTGTTAATGTATTAATTAATTTTTTTCTTGGTATTAGCGACCATTACTTTACCAGCTAATTAAACATTAATAAAACACATTTTTTTAGACGTTTCGACAAAATTTTTTAATTGTCTTCTTCAGTATTTTTTTTTTTTGATGTATAACACATACAAACATATTAAAAATTCTTTCGAATATTAATTAATAATCCTGCAAAATAACAATTATAATTTAGAGCTATGTTTATTTTTTCCCACGTTCTCAAAAACAAAAACTTACCACACATATCAGGACTTCGTCAATACAACTTTTTCTTAAAAAGGAATTTAAAATACTCGGTATGAGTACCATTTAAATTTATTTGTTTTGTGTCACCTTATTTATGAACAATTAGATTTTTATTTTTAAAGTGTAACAATTATGCATACATAGTCATAGTTTAAATATTGCATGTCAATGAAAACGATTTTAAAATAAAATTCTTCGATCTGTCCGAGAACACTTTACCGCTAAAAAATACCACGTGTTGTATGTTTCTTGCTATGGTTGTTTTTCTACTTATATATATTTTAGTATTGTCGAATAACAATTTTTCAAACATACAAGGGTTACTATAAAAATTACCTCTAATGTTTATAATATCGGAAAATAAATTCTCGATAGGCTATCAATTTCGTTTCTGTCATTAACAGTGTTCTTTGTTCTTTTTATTTCAATCATCTCTAAGATGTTTCGAGCTTTTGTATTGTTTTCCTTTTTGAGTATTTTGACTTTTTTAAAATTAAAACTATGTTTCATTTTGTCCTTATGTTTTTTTAAGGAGGTGGGATTCTTAGCGTATTTGTGCCCATTTATTCTGTCTTCAAGAAGCTGTTTCGTCTGACCAATATATACTCCGTTGCAGTCATTGCAAGGAATACTATACACAATATGCGACTGTTTGGATGTAGGGATGGGATCTTTTAGTTTTGTATATAATTGACTTAAGTTATTTTGGTTTGTATAAGCAAGTTTAAAATTATGTGGTTTAATTATGTTATTAATTTTTTCTGATAAACCCTTAATATATGGTACTGGTATGTATTGTTTTTTTGGTGGAGTTGGTTTCTGGGGGTTGTTTTGTACTGTTGAACTATTATAAAATTTATGCAGTCTGTGCTTAATGATTTATATATATATATATGTATATTATTTTTTCCCCCCTATAAGGTTTCCTATTAATTAAAAGAAAAACCTTTTTTGTTTATTGGCCGTGTAATTATGTAAATTTAAATATATAAAATAACATATTTACAAAATAAATTTAACCAATTTAACCATAAATTAAAATTTACTTTGGAAATGGAGAAAAATGAATGTTTAAACTTCTTAGATATGACATTAATAAAATATAACAATAGAATTCTTACAAAATGGTACACAAAACCGACATTTTCAGGAAAGTATCTAAATTTCAACTCTAGTCAACCAATTACACAGAAAAAAAGTGTTGTTATAGCATTTGCTGACAGAGTCATAAAACTTACAAGTGCGAAATTTCGACCAGCTATTATTAAGAAAGTCAAAGAAATACTAAATAATAACAACTACCCCTCAGAGTTTATCAACAAAATATTTAAACAAAGATTAAACAAAATATATAATAGTGAAAATGTCCAAAAAATTTTAAATAAAAAAAAAGACGTTAACAACCAACAAAAGAACCCCATATATATTCCTATGCCATATATTGCAAATTTATCAGAAAAAATCAATAATATTGTGAGACCATATAATTTTAAGTTGGCATATCAAAACACCAACAATCTCAAGTACCTACACAACAGATTAAAAGACCCAATACCATTAATGAAACAATCACATATTGTATACAGTGTGCCGTGTGAAGGTTGTAATGGAGTATATATTGGCCAAACCAAACAACTTCTCGAGGAAAGACTAAAAGGACATAAGTATTGTAAAAATTCAACAGCTCTTAAAAAACACCAAACAAAATATAATCACAAATTTGACTTTAAAAATACAAAAGTTCTAGCTAAACAAAATAATACCAAAGCGCGAGAAATATTAGAAATAATAAACATAGTAAAAACTAAGAACACAATAAATGACAGAAATGAAATTGACGGATTATCAAAAATTTATCATCCAATAATTCAATAATTAGCATTTAATAAATATAATTAAAGAAAAAGACGAAAATGAAACAACAACAGCAAGTTAAAATTACATTAAAAATAAAATAATAAAAAAGGGGAAAAAAAAACTAACAAAAAGGAATGTATAAAAATAAAGACACACATTCAATATAGACAAAATGTGCTCACATACGAGTATATATTTATACTACACAATACAATTTTAAGAAACGTATTTTAATATAATTATACTATAGATATGTATAATAAATTTAGTATACGTGATAAGTTTTTATAAGAAGACTGAATATACATAATGTACAAAGACAAAAAGTATACATATGTTAAATGTGTTTGGTGAGTTTCAAGAATGTTTTTCAAGTATTTTAAATCTAAGTTTTAAAATATGTGTTTTTCTCTTACAGTCCTGTTTGTATGATTTTATGTAATAAAAATTTTGATAAAGACATGTGATATGTCGAAACGTTAAGTATTGTTTTAATTATTCGTTCTTAAAAAAGAAAGAACGCACTAAGAAAATAGGCCGCTACCCCAAGAAAACAAATATTTAAATTTATATATGTATATATATATATATATATATATATATATATATATATATATATATATATATTGAGGTGGTCTTGAGCCTACTCAATACCACTCAATAATTATTTAAGTTTGTTATTAGGGACGAACCCTTGTACATATTGAAATGTTGTAGTTCTTTTGAGTTACGTAAATAAAGGAGAGATATTACTTGGCACACAGATTCAATCCCATCTAATCGTTTAACAAACAATTATATCTTGATCATAAAGTTTAGTTGAAGAAATAAGGTTAAAGAATTTAGCATAAAAACATGACCATAGTAGTGCGAACAAATTTCAAATACAACAGAAACGCACTATACAATCTTGTACTTATTTAGCATACATTATTTTCAATCTTGCGTTATCATTTTACATTTAGTTTTGACAAAGCATCCTATCTAACACACACAACACATGCATTTAGAGCATACAAATATGGCCGATATAAAAATGCAAATTAGGACTAAATCAAAACATAATCATAATTTGTACATACTAGGAGTGACACTCCAAAGCCCGTTGATTGTATATCTCATGATTTTAAAAGCACAAATAGAATTAGTGACCTAGAAATTTTCAATAGCATCATTTAATGTAAAGCATGGACGTTCATTCTTAGGACGCCCAGTATCAAGTCAATTGCAATTTAACTCTGTGAGGAAACCAATTTTAATGTGAAAACACAAATTAATTACAACCTTTTCTATATTTAGAACAGATTTTAATTAGGGCATGAATATCAATAGGGCTTTAATTTAAGTACAAACAGCATTTGAAGCATCACTAAGAGACCTAGAGCACATGTCATATTAAAGCTAGAATTTCGTGACTAAATTTAGTAATTGCCTGGTATATGAAGTTAAATACTCAAACTGCACATATCACAGCACAGTTATGATTAGCAAGTCTCATGAATTACGCCCTTACAAACGCATAATTACCAAAAGCATCTTTTCAAATTTAGGCCGAATAGCGTCTTTAAGAAATGTCAAACATTAATATTTTAAATGCAGAAAAACGCACGAAATATAAGTATGCATGGCAAGTAAATAATATGAGTTGTGTGCATAAATAGATGCCCTATTTGAATAAAGCTATTAACAATTAATTACTGTCAAAACTAAAATGTTATTTGAAATCCAAATAATTAAGTGAGCACTTGATACAATTAAACGCATTTAGAAATGTTAGGATAATTCCTTGAATGGCAAGATATAACTGACTTGATAAAGTTTTGATAAGCTTTTAAGCAATTTAAACCAAAATGACTATATAAAATAAATTTAACTTAAATTTGGAAATTTAATATTCACAGCAGGCATTATCTTATGAACGAACGGATTTTAATCAAGTAAAAAACGGAAATAAATTTATATGTATTTAGATTTTAAGATTATTTGTAAACCAGGTCCACAAAATCTATTAATATCCTTATTTTTGGATAAAATCCAAAATATTAGAAAATATCATTATTTTCTTGTACATGACTGTACTGATTTTTCAAAAACCGACGCTAAAGCTGTCAGACGCATTAAAAATACAAATATGAGCATTCAAAAATTTTACGCACTAAAAATATTTTTTATTAATCATAAATATAAAAATAAACTTTTAAACAATATCCAAATCACGTTTGGATACATAAAATAATAACAATTAATAAAATTATATGAAGCAACTGCTTTGGGTTCAAGGCTTTAAACAAGAGACTACGGTAACATATAAAATAGGTAGACATTGCTGAAAGCAGGGAGATTCCAAAGAGATCGCCTCCCGAAGGTATTTACGACACCTATCTTTCCCAGTAAATTCTTAGATCTCATACTTAGTCAGGACGGGAGATTACAAAGAGATCGCCTCCCGAAGGTATTTACGACACCTATCTTTCCCAGTAAACCACTTAGATCTCACATATTAGTCAGGACGGGAGATTCCAAAGAGATCGTCTCTCGAAGGTATTTACGACACCTATCTTTCCTAGTAAACTCTTAGATCTCATTTTAGTCAGGACGGGAGATTCCAAAGAGATCGCCTCCCGAAGGTATTTACGACACCTATCTTTCCCAGTAACCCCGTTGATCTCACAACCCCAAACTCTATGTCGAGAAATAGACACTGCTAGGTCTCATCCATTTAAAGAACCTCATACCCCCCACAATTTCCCAACTCTCATAAGAATTTCTCACCCCAAAAAGATTTCTGACACACCCCAACAGACTTCTCAAAACCCCGTACAATTTCTTCGAACCCCAAGAAGACTTCAAGTCACCCAAAAAGATTATATCACCCCAGTATCAAAAATCATATCTCACATGTCACAGCAACATAAGCCCCGCTGCTAGACAATGATCCGAACAAGGATATAACGGCCCGGAGATAAAATTTAACATAGCGCGCACTGGCGTCATTACATATTCACATAATTCATTGTAGAATGCCGGAAACAACCCCTTCCCCTATTAGAAATAGAACATTGGTCAATATATAAGCGATAGGAAGTCATTTTCAAGCGCGAAATTTAATACAGTTCAAATTTATTATCGCAGAGTTAGTCACCTTTTAATTGAATTGTTAAAGTAAACCCACATATACAGTTAGTAATAATTTTAGATTAAACTTTCACTAGCGTACTATTAGCGTTCAAAAATTTAATTTGGTGAACTTTGCTTTCTTAATTTTTAATCTTTTTTTATTTTTTTAATTTACTTAGTCTCATTGCTCTTTAAGAACTTTAAATGCTAAGGGCCATATAACGCACACCCCCCCCCCTATAGCAATATATTGTGCTGAGTAACAATATTGATGTTTGGCACTGTATATTTTTGAAGAAGTTGGAAGGATTATTTAATTTTACTAATTTTTCTTTGTGACTGTTAAATTAAAATATTTAAACTAAAAAAGAACAGTTGTGTATACTTAAAATGTTATTTATTACAATAAAGATGTGTGCAGTCAATTATGAAAACAGTACTTGAAGGAGTTGTAGTGGACCAGGTTCTTGGTGGCAGTAATTTTCATTGGTATCTGAAAATGGAGATTTAAATATTATAATTTATGTAAAAATGTAGTTTGAAATCTTGTAAAACTTGTCTAATTAACAATAATGTAAAGTAAAATAATTTAATGTTGATTGTTGAAGTATGAAGGAAACAACTTGGTAAATAATTGCGCGGGTAAAGTTTGAATAAGCGGATCTGTCAAAATTGACATTTACAGAAAATTTTGATTAGTAATATTTTTTGAAGTACAAAGTCTTAGTAATTCATTATTATAAATTAATAGAGATTTAATAGAGAAGGTTTACTAAAGTTTGAAAAGCACTGAAACGTATCAATAAAGTTTTATAATACCATTTTGAACAAGAATTGTGAGAAAAGGAATTTAATTGGATGAAATTAGAAAACGGAAATATTGTCTTGGTGACGAAAAACAAACAACGGGATTGAAAAATATTTTTTTCAAGAAAGGCGCGTGTACTTTTCGGAAAATCACGATTTTATTCCGAAAAGTATATCTTAAATTCACTAAAACCGCGAAAGTTGGTGCTATAAGTGTTCTTTTCAGCATAGAAAATATTTATTTGATGGTAGAATCAAAATATATTATAAAAGAAGCATAAAATTATTCAATAATTTCATTATAATTTAATTAATTGGTATCCTGTATGAATAAAGAAGATATTATATAAGGAAAATAAATATTTAAAGATTACTTACCAAATATTAACCAAGTCCGAGCGGAATATTGAATCCATCAGTTGCACGTGAGTTCAAAGAGGGATTCCAGTTATCCAAGTCCAGTTTATTGTATAAAAACGAGAAGTTCCAACTAGTTAGAATCCCTGATGTCATTCCAGTAAATGTTAAATTAATTAGAGGATCCGGTAACCCATATATATTTCCGAAGAGGTCTAGTTCAGTGTTAAGTCAAGATAGAAGTACAGCTGCATTTAAATCCAGAAGATATCCCGCAGTTTTCGAGGATACAACAAGATACATCCTGTAAGATATAACCGAAGCAGTTCCAGATCCTGAAGGAGAACGAGGATACACCAAGAAGTCGTGCTAGGAGGGTTTCCAGAGAGTTACCAGTTGCACAGAACGAGTCCAGGAAGATCCTGTGAGAAAAAAAGGAAAACATAATTTAAACAAACCAAAGATAGAAGAAAAATATTAACAAGAGGTTGTATAATTTTTAAATAAGGAAAAATTTGAATTTATTAAATTGTATATCGAGTAAAAGTCATAAATATTATTTAGAATTGTTGACTAGTATAAAACAAGTATAGAAATACGTTTTGTTAAAAGATTAAATCTCTATTTTCATAAAAAGATACAGAATATGCACATATATAAATGAATTGACATGACCTTGGTACTAAAACATACCTTCAACTTGTTTAATATTTTATAGACGAAGGTTATTTATAGATAATTAAATTGCATCGTATAATGCATGCTAAATTGGAAAAGATACATTGAATTGAATTTTGTACATACCTTTTGAATAAATAACATTTGCTGACATCCTTCATATAACAATAAACGTACAGGTGCGATTAGACAGGTTAACAATCTATGTACATGTCGTATAACTATTTTGGATGTGTATTTTCGAATCAAGATTTTATATTTGTTGTCATTAAACTAATATTGTGGTGAAATTCTTCTTTTTATTTGGTAAAGTAGTAACATTGTATTAGACATTTTCATTACGGACATAGAAGCTGATAAGTCAATGACCTATAAGTAAACAAAAATAAAATAGCATTATAAAGTTTATAGTAAGAGGAAAAGTATACATACCGTACTATTGTTATCCTATAAGAGGGATAATTTATTAGCAGCAATATTCTCTTCATTATAAGAATAAGTATAACAAGATTATTAGAAACATTTAAATTGTTATTTTTATGTAGCAGTGTATAACGGCAAATACCTAAGCGACATCTTTATAAAAGTAAATGAAATGCTAGTACTGCGCGGTTAAAAATAAAAACTAGCTACATTTATAGGAAAGTCATACCATAAAGAAGTGATGAATCGTAATTAATATTTGAAAGAGTAGGAGATTAATTTTTATTTCTAAATGCATTAATAATATTATTATTAAATAAAAAAAGAATTAATTAAATTGATTAAGAATAAAACTGAGTAGTGTTTGGGCATAGATAAAAGAAATAAAGAAACCTGTTATAGCATATGAGTACATTAATTTTGGTGCCAAGATTTTAAAATATTATATACTGAGTGGTACATTATCATTATCATAGATTATAACCTGAGATTAATTGAGTAAATTTGAATGACTAGGTAAGAGAGGAGATATTATTAGCAATACAAATAACAAGATTTGAGTAAATTAGGGTATATTATTTATTATATGTGTTGCAAGTATATTATCCCCTCCACTAGTACATTTTATGGCGCCCAACGTGGGGCAATTAAAATAAGACTCGCAAATAGTATTTTGATTGTTTTATTAATTTTGATTAGGTGTTTGTAATTTATATTACCCTCCCTAGTACATGTGTATGACGTATTCAACGTGTGGCAATAAAAATAAGACTCGCAACAACATACTTTAAATATTTTATTTACTGTTTTAATAGAGGTAACATTAGTATACATTTTACAAAGGTAATTAATTCAGCTTAAAACATATTAAGGGATAAGAAATTGTGTAATATAATTATTCAAAATGAATACCAGATCTAAGAGTAACTTTGGATTAAATAGATCTGAATCATCTAGTGACAGTGAAGAGGAAGTAGGTCAGGATGTGAATGTACCAGAGGGAGGAGAACTTACATTACAAGTTCAGGAAGGTATTGAACAGACAGGGGAAACACAGGATAGAGGTGATAAGGTGGAAATTCAAGGAGAGACTTCGAAAATAGAAATGTCGACCCCAGTAGTAGATTTTGGACCAATTTTACAAATATTAAAACAAATGAATGAAGATAATAAGAAAAATAGAGAGGAGGATCTTAAGAGAAGCGAGAAAAATAGGGATGAGGATAAAATGGAAGCTAAGAAAAATAGAGAGGAAGATATTAAGAAAAGCGAAAAAATTAATGAAGAAAATAAGAAGAATTTAATTGATTTGAAGGAAGAATTAAGTGGAAAAATGGATAAATTGGAGAAGGCGAGCGTTGATATTAGAGAAGAGAATAGAAGAAATCTTGAAGAATTAAAAAAAACTTTACTGAGAGATACAGAAGAAAAGGTTAAAAAGCTTACTATTGAAATGGATAATAGGGAAGTTAAAATGCGCAAAGAAATGGATGACAAACTGAAGATTAAGGATACTGAAGTTAAAACTCTTATTACAAAGAAAGTACAAGAGGTTGAAGGTAAAGTAAAGGTAGTACAAGAAAACGTTAAACAATTAGAAAAGAACAATAGTGAGATACATAAGGAGTTAGCTAAACGCATACGAGAGGAAGTTGATCAGGTTAGCAAAGATGTTACGGACAAGACAGAAAAATTGGCGGAGAATTTTAATAAGAAGATAGAAAATACTGAGGATAAGTGTTTGAAAGATATTAGAGTATTAACAATGTCTACGAGTGTTCAGAAATCTGGAATAGAAGAGGTTTTAAAAGAGTGCGAGGTTCAGAAATTAGAGTTGAAAGAACTTTTGTTGAAATCTAAAAATATTAAAATACCACAAGCTACTTGTACACCGTCTTATAATATATTGAATAACGGTATAAGAATTGAAAATATTACTCATTTTAGCGGAGATAAAATGACGACACATCCCATGGCATATTTAACTAACATCTTAAGATACATAGAAGAGATACAGGATTTTAGGAGCCAAATGAATATTATTCGAGCGACTTTAAACAATGGTGCAGCGGATTGGTTTCAAAGGGTTGAAGACAGTTGCGGTGATTTAAGTAAGTTTGTGGAATTATTTAAAAACAATTACTGGAGTGAGACGCAGCAAAGCAGAGCACATCAGAGGCTGTTAACAGGGAGATATCAGCCAGGTAAATCTTCGAGGGAGGCTTATGCACAAAGAATGTTTAATTATTGTAGATACATCTCACATTTAGACGAACAGACCATATCTCAACATTTGTTGCAACATTTTATTCCTGTTGATACACATGCAATTATTTGTCAAAATGTAACAGATATGAATGGGTTGATCAACATACTTAGACGATTAGATGATTATTCAGACGGCGTGAAATATAGGGAATTTCGACAAGTGAATGGAAGAAACGAATCTCAGAATAACCAGCAACGCTCGTCAAATATCAATGGTGCAAATAATCAATATGCACGTAACAATACATCTTTTCCACAAAATGCATATCCGAGGAATAATCAACCTGGTAACAGTCAAAATAATAATTTTGGGCCAAGACAACCTTACCAGTTTAATAGTCAACAGAATAATAATTATAATAGGAATTATAATACACAAGGGAATGGTAATAACAATTGGAATAATAATCGTGGTATCATAAATGGAGGTAATGGAAGACCAAACGCAAATAGGAATAATCCATTTATAAATCAATCTGCGAGACAAGTACCTCAGCATAATAATTACCAAGATCAAAACAATAGGTATTATGGAAACTCGAGACAGGTAAATAATATACAGACTCAAGATTGGAGAAAATCAGATAGGAGGATTACTGGAAGTCAGGTTCCAGATGAAATAGAAGTTGGTCTAATAGAGGAAAAAAAAACGCCAATTTTGGAAATGAAATTGAATCCATATCAAAATGCGATACCGGGAACTTCTCATTAATAGATGATTTTGATATAAATAGAGTTAGTTGTAATATAAGTAGAAGTAGTGATATAACGGGAATGGGGAATGTACAAAATAATTTAGATATGGGAAACATAATTAATAACTATGAAAGTTTACCTTTTTGCATAATTAGTATTAGAAATGTTAATTTTAAAACTTTGTTGGATTCTGGTGCAGAAATCTCTCTTATAAAGGAAGATATGATAATGAAAATTCCTGAATATTCTAAATATATAATAAAAGTCAAAAATACGAATGTTATGTCTGCAAATAAGGGAAAAATGGGATGTATCAATAAGAGGTTATGCATAGATGTCGTTTTGAGTGGATATAAATTTATTATGCAATTTTATTTAATAGGCAATTTGTTTTATGATTGCATACTAGGAATAGATAATATGAGAATACTTGGAATGAATTTAGATTTTGAGGAAAACAAAATTAAGATAGGAGGGAAGGATATTTTATTAGAAAGAGTTGTGGATGTGAAAGAAATAAACGCCTATATTGAGTATAAGGAAGATATTCAGAATGAGGTAAACAATATTATTATAGCAGATCGTGCAGAAAATGATGATACACAAGAACATTTGGAAGGGGCAATGTTCGAATTACCCAGATCAACAGATATAAATGAGGAATATGGAAATACTGTTATAATTGAAGATAAGCATGAAGTTAAAGTTATAAGGAATAAAACTGACATTCAAACTTTTATATGGCTACAAAAATTACCAGAACCATGGATTGAAGATAGTTTAGTAGAAATTCTTGATAAGAACATTAAATTAATAAATGATGAAGTCGTTTTTGCCAAAGATTATGAACACCGGTTATTGATTAATGATGATTCGCCTTTATCATGTAAAAATTATCCAATACCGTATTTTTTTCAAGATCGTGTAAATGAAGAATTAAGAAAATTAGAAGAAGCAGATATTATAGAGAGATCGAACACATATTTTATTAGTCCTGTTGTATTAGTAAAAAAGAAAGACAATTCTATTCGACTTTGCATTGATGCGCGCTTAATTAATCTTAGGATCATGCCTGAGCACGAAATTCCACAAAACATTGATGTCCTACTTACCAAATGTGGAAATAAAAAGTGGTATAGCAAATTAGACCTTAAGAATGCTTTTTGGTTAATAAGGTTGGACGAGAATTCCAGGAAGTACTGTGGATTTAACGTAAATGGAATTACTTACCATTTCAAAGTCTGTCCTTTCGGCATTAAAAGTAGTCCTGCGGGATTGATAAGATTTCTTCACAAGATACTGGACAAATATGAGAAATTTGCTCTTCATTATTTAGACGATATAATAATATTTTCAGATGATATAGAATCACACATAAATCATATAGAGATTATTATAAATACTTTACAAATCAATGGCATGAAATTAAACTTGTCTAAGTGCCAGTTTTGCCAAAAAGAAGTTAATTATTTGGGTTACGTAGTAAACCAACAGAATATTTTACTAGATCCACAAAGATTAGAGGAGATCCAAAATTATCCCAGACCAAATAAACTCAAGATGCTGAGAGGTTTTTTAGGATTGTTGAATTACTATAGGAAATTTGTATCTAATTATAGTCAAAAGACAAGTACGTTGTTAAATCTACTGAAGAAAGGAACGAAATGGAAATGGACTGATGAGTGTGAGGAATGTTTTGTACAACTAAAATCTAATTTTGTAAAAAATCTTAAATTATATCATCCAGATTTTAATTTAGAGTTCATCGTTAGGACAGATGCATCAAGTGTAGCAGTTGCGGCAGAATTGATACAAATGAAAGATGGTATCGAGGTTCCGATATATTTCGCGTCAAGAACTTTAAAGCCGTGCGAAAGGAAATTTGGAATATCAGAACTCGAGATGCTTGCAGTCATATATGCATTGACCAAGTTACGTTATTACCTAATAGGGAAGAAATTCAAATTGGAGACGGATCACAAAGCTTTATTGAACATTATGACGACTAAATTAAATAATAACCGAATTTATCGTTGGACGTTGTTAATACAGCAATATGACATGGAAATTGTATATAGACCGGGGAAAGAAATGATTGCTGCTGACATTTTGAGTAGAAAGTATGGTGAGACTAAAACTACGAATGTACACATCAACTTGGTGAAATTGGGGTTAGAAGGTATTTTTTCATTACAAAGAATTAGGGAAGCTCAAGAGTCTCCTGAGTTGGAAATAATTAAAATTAATCTACAGACAAATGGGTCATATAAAGGTATGAGTATAAGAGAAGGGATAATTTTGAAAAAGATAGGCGATTTGGAGGTATATGTTACAGACGAAGAACATACAATTGAAATTATTCGACATCTTCATATGATGTACACACATATAGGAGCGAGAAAATGTTGGCTTATGTACAGAGAAGCTTATTATTGTAAAAATGACGAGAAGATAATTAAAAGGGAAATTAAACGATGTGAAACGTGCGTTTTGGCAAAGGAAAAGAATTATACTAATCAAAATATTAGTTTGAGCATCATAGCGGATGATAGATTACAATTAGTAGCGATTGACTTTATTTCTAATCTAATCCCGAGCACAAGAAGATATCGTAATATTTTGGTACTGTGTGACATTTTTTCTAAACATGTGCGATTAATACCTACACAGAAATGCAATACGGATACGGTTTTACAAGCTCTACAAGAGTATATAACAGAATATGGAACTCCTAGAACAATTTTATCGGATCATGCGACATACTTCATGAATCAAAGATATCATGAATTTTTAGATGAAAGAAATATTAAGTCACATCATATTTCAATACGGCATCCCCAGGCTAATCCTTCTGAAAGGTATATAAAGGAAGTATTAAAATATTTACGTATATTACTGGAAGACAACCATCATAAATGGGCAAGATATTTAAAACAAATCGAATTCGTCATGAATAATACTCCAAGTACTGTACATGAAGCATGTCCAATAACTATTTTTACAGGACAACCTGCACAAAGGCCTTGGCAAGATGATGAAACTGCTGAAATAGGAGACAGGTATGAACAAATAAAGCACAAACTTTTGAAACGCAAAATTAAATGGGAGCAGAAGAAAAGAGAAAAACAACGTAAATATAAGATTTATAATATAAATGATAAAGTAATAGTTCGCGCGTTACGAGTAACAGATAGAAAGAATAAAATTATGGCAAAACTCATAAGGCCATATTCTGGACCATTTACAGTTTATCGAAGGATAGGTTTGAATAATTACGAACTAATTGATGAGGATACTGGTTATTTTAAAGGAACATATCACATATCTATGTTACATGACTATATAGTAGAATGATAAGTCATTGAATAGGTAAGACACAGTATTAGGAAGACTGTACTGTGAAAGTGATTAACGACACTTCCTAAATCTGAGTTATATTAAATCTTCCGAAATAATAGGTAAGACACAATATTGGAAGTTTGTATTGTGTAAGTGAGTAACGACACTTCCTAAATCTGAGTTAAGACAAATCATCCACAACAATTTATTAAGACAAATCATCCACAACAATTTATTAAGACAAATCATCCACAACAATTTATTAAGACAAATCATCCACAACAATATAATAAGACAAATCATCCACAATGATATAATACGACAAATAATCAACGACAATTTAATATGACAAATAATCCACATTATTTGCATAAGTAAGAACAATATTGGAAGTTTAAACTGTAAAAGGAGAAATGACATTATTTCTCTGAATCATGCTAATTCATACCAAGGAAATTTTAGTCAGGACAGAAGATAAGAAAGGAGATCGTCTTCTGAAGGTACTTACAACACCTGCTTATCCAAGTAACATGTAGATCTCAAAATTTCAAAAGTTTTTGACAAATAGAGACCTGGAGTTTATTAGAAAATAAATAATTATATAGTAATGAAGTATTAGGAGGACATAAATACCTTATTATAAGATAGGGGCATGACAAGATACAGATAACAAATTGATAAGAAAGGGGCATATTGGATTTCGTTTTCTTTAAAATGAATAAAAGACATAATGATGAAACAGATATACATGTATACAGACAAGTTCATGTTTATCGAGAAATAATTTGAATTTATAGAGAGATTTTCAGATAAAGAATGTACATAAAGTATTCCGGTATTATATTAGATTAGTTTAGTTATAGGTCTGTTACAATTATTAGTTATTAATAAAAAAAAAAATGATGATTAATTAAAGAAAAAAATAAGTTATATCCTCATTCCCATATTGTATATAAATTTGTAAATAATCATAAGAGAAGGTAATATAAGTAATCTGACTAGTAAATAGATTTGCCTGAGTATTTAAATGGAATGAAGTGGATAAAGAAGTTGTATAGAGGATAAATAACCTTGAGCCTTATAAAAATAAAAAGAATGTTTCAGAATAAGTAAAGCACTGAAGAAAGTTAGAAAATATTTATCAAGATGTAACAAACATGTTAGGTGATGAAGAAATGGAAAAGAAAGAAGTTAAGAAGAGCCTCTTAAAAATAAAATATGTTAGATGAAAGTAAATGCTTACAATAAATAGTAAATATTAAAAGTACCATAAGAATATGGAATTATTATAGAGTGAATATTTATAAAAGGGTGAAAAATACCCAAAATGATATAAAATATAGGACCAAAAGTGTCTTAAAAATGAATTATATAGGTAACGTAAGCCTTTAAAAACGATAAGTTAAAAAAATATGGACTTTCCATAAATGAAAGTATAGGGGATGACGAAAATGTCAATTATAGGTAAAAAGGGAATTTGTTCGAATGAGAACAGTATATAATGAAAATAATATATAATTAGTAAGCATAGTGAATCATTTTAAAAGAGGCAAATAAGTAACTGAGGCATAGACAGATAAAAAGAATATGTTATTCACCTATTTATGTAAAAGTTAGTACAGATAATATTTTTATAAGGAGTTTGAGTAAGGAAACACAGAAAAACATATATGCAAGTAATGTTAAAAAGTTTGATGGCAATTAATAAAAATATAGATTTTTTAATAAGGTATTGGAACATTAAGAAAGATTATAATACATAGTACGATAAATAATGGAACAAAAATTTCTTATACAGGTCATAGACATCCATTTAAATAAATAAATTTATACTTTTATAATTAAAATGAAAATAAAGAAAAGCCTTATATTACTTTTGGACTTATAAGAAAGTTGAGTTTTATAGTTATGAGTGTCACAAATAATTTTGAATTTAAACACTGTTATGTACAGATAGTTATAAATAAATGTTATATGATATTACCAAATAATAGAAGATTCATTTGAAATTTGTTAAAGGATTTAGTAGATTAAAATAATTGTTTTGAGCACATTGATAAACATGTGAATTATCAGATTTTGTTTAATAAATATAAATTTTGATTCGAGTTGAAAATTTACATTTTTTAAAAGGGGCATATGTGCTGAGTAACAATATTGATGTTTGGCACTGTATATTTTTGAAGAAGTTGGAAGGATTATTTAATTTTACTAATTTTTCTTTGTGACTGTTAAATTAAAATATTTAAACTAAAAAAGAACAGTTGTGTATACTTAAAATGTTATTTATTACAATAAAGATGTGTGCAGTCAATTATGAAAACAGTACTTGAAGGAGTTGTAGTGGACCAGGTTCTTGGTGGCAGTAATTTTCATTGGTATCTGAAAATGGAGATTTAAATATTATAATTTATGTAAAAATGTAGTTTGAAATCTTGTAAAACTTGTCTAATTAACAATAATGTAAAGTAAAATAATTTAATGTTGATTGTTGAAGTATGAAGGAAACAACTTGGTAAATAATTGCGCGGGTAAAGTTTGAATAAGCGGATCTGTCAAAATTGACATTTACAGAAAATTTTGATTAGTAATATTTTTTGAAGTACAAAGTCTTAGTAATTCATTATTATAAATTAATAGAGATTTAATAGAGAAGGTTTACTAAAGTTTGAAAAGCACTGAAACGTATCAATAAAGTTTTATAATACCATTTTGAACAAGAATTGTGAGAAAAGGAATTTAATTGGATGAAATTAGAAAACGGAAATATTGTCTTGGTGACGAAAAACAAACAACGGGATTGAAAAATATTTTTTCAAGAAAGGCGCGTGTACTTTTCGGAAAATCACGATTTTATTCCGAAAAGTATATCTTAAATTCACTAAAACCGCGAAAGTTGGTGCTATAAGTGTTCTTTTCAGCATAGAAAATATTTATTTGATGGTAGAATCAAAATATATTATAAAAGAAGCATAAAATTATTCAATAATTTCATTATAATTTAATTAATTGGTATCCTGTATGAATAAAGAAGATATTATATAAGGAAAATAAATATTTAAAGATTACTTACCAAATATTAACCAAGTCCGAGCGGAATATTGAATCCATCAGTTGCACGTGAGTTCAAAGAGGGATTCCAGTTATCCAAGTCCAGTTTATTGTATAAAAACGAGAAGTTCCAACTAGTTAGAATCCCTGATGTCATTCCAGTAAATGTTAAATTAATTAGAGGATCCGGTAACCCATATATATTTCCGAAGAGGTCTAGTTCAGTGTTAAGTCAAGATAGAAGTACAGCTGCATTTAAATCCAGAAGATATCCCGCAGTTTTCGAGGATACAACAAGATACATCCTGTAAGATATAACCGAAGCAGTTCCAGATCCTGAAGGAGAACGAGGATACACCAAGAAGTCGTGCTAGGAGGGTTTCCAGAGAGTTACCAGTTGCACAGAACGAGTCCAGGAAGATCCTGTGAGAAAAAAAGGAAAACATAATTTAAACAAACCAAAGATAGAAGAAAAATATTAACAAGAGGTTGTATAATTTTTAAATAAGGAAAAATTTGAATTTATTAAATTGTATATCGAGTAAAAGTCATAAATATTATTTAGAATTGTTGACTAGTATAAAACAAGTATAGAAATACGTTTTGTTAAAAGATTAAATCTCTATTTTCATAAAAAGATACAGAATATGCACATATATAAATGAATTGACATGACCTTGGTACTAAAACATACCTTCAACTTGTTTAATATTTTATAGACGAAGGTTATTTATAGATAATTAAATTGCATCGTATAATGCATGCTAAATTGGAAAAGATACATTGAATTGAATTTTGTACATACCTTTTGAATAAATAACATTTGCTGACATCCTTCATATAACAATAAACGTACAGGTGCGATTAGACAGGTTAACAATCTATGTACATGTCGTATAACTATTTTGGATGTGTATTTTCGAATCAAGATTTTATATTTGTTGTCATTAAACTAATATTGTGGTGAAATTCTTCTTTTTATTTGGTAAAGTAGTAACATTGTATTAGACATTTTCATTACGGACATAGAAGCTGATAAGTCAATGACCTATAAGTAAACAAAAATAAAATAGCATTATAAAGTTTATAGTAAGAGGAAAAGTATACATACCGTACTATTGTTATCCTATAAGAGGGATAATTTATTAGCAGCAATATTCTCTTCATTATAAGAATAAGTATAACAAGATTATTAGAAACATTTAAATTGTTATTTTTATGTAGCAGTGTATAACGGCAAATACCTAAGCGACATCTTTATAAAAGTAAATGAAATGCTAGTACTGCGCGGTTAAAAATAAAAACTAGCTACATTTATAGGAAAGTCATACCATAAAGAAGTGATGAATCGTAATTAATATTTGAAAGAGTAGGAGATTAATTTTTATTTCTAAATGCATTAATAATATTATTATTAAATAAAAAAAGAATTAATTAAATTGATTAAGAATAAAACTGAGTAGTGTTTGGGCATAGATAAAAGAAATAAAGAAACCTGTTATAGCATATGAGTACATTAATTTTGGTGCCAAGATTTTAAAATATTATATACTGAGTGGTACATTATCATTATCATAGATTATAACCTGAGATTAATTGAGTAAATTTGAATGACTAGGTAAGAGAGGAGATATTATTAGCAATACAAATAACAAGATTTGAGTAAATTAGGGTATATTATTTATTATATGTGTTGCAAGTATATTATCCCCTCCACTAGTACAATATATATATATATATATATATATATATATATATATATATATATGTATCCTGCATTTGTTTGTTCTTCTGAAATATTTCTAATTATTTTCAAAATTTCCTCTTGTTTGTTACTGGATTTTCTAATTTCGTTCATATAGTGTCCTCTAATATTATTTTCTAATATAGTTTTATATATATTTTTGCCAGTAGAATACGCATTATACACAGCAGGCTCCTTGGGTACTATTATTAGTTGTTACATTATTGTAGTATAGAAATATTATTTAAAAGTGATACCATAAGTATAGATTTATATATAGGAACTTTGGAAGTATGGCTATAGAATATAGTGTAGAAAAAGCGAATGATAATTTACTGAATTGAAAATTTCTAAATGTCAATGAGTAAACCAATTAACTGCACCCCATTACACACAACCTTGTAATTAGCGTAAAAAGAAAAAAGTTGCATTAAAAGCTTCATATACTACACATAAAATACATACAAAATTAAAGTTCAAACTACCAGCAAATATAAAGTTTCTAGACTTGCACATTAAAACAAACATCAACCGTATAAACACAAAGAGTTATAGTGTAACCTCCACCAGATTAAGAAACCACAAACCCCAGTGTTACTCACAGTGCTTTCAAAAAAAGTGTTCGAAATATTCCTTACCACCGCTCAAGAAAGCACTCGAATCCGATGCAGGTGGTGCGTACAGTATGGACGCGTCACTGGTAGCTGAGTTGGTCATTGTTCTTACGAACAGTAATAAGCTATCGTGTTCTATCGCCAATGAAGTAATTGTTATGGCGTCTGGTGTATGCGAGGTTGCAGTTCCCAATAGTAAACGTGTATTGGCATCATAGACTTGCAGCAAATACGTTGCGTTATCATCTCGAAGATTGAAAGCCACCTGGCATCTCACTTGCAAGAAATGTCTAGTATGCTGGGTTACTGTACAATTTTCCGGTGGAAGAGGTTTGCGGTTCCTCAATTTTGCTAATAATAGAATAATAAAAAAAAGAAATGAAGCGTAAATTATTGTATAAAGCAAATACTGTGTGAATAGTAAAGCTATCGTTTGTATTATTATTAAATTTATTGAAGTATTCAATGCAAAAAAATAACATGTAAATCACCCAATATTATTTGTAGAAAATAAGACAAGATAACACCACCAACTTAAATTTAAAGTAGATATGTAATTGTTACTTGCGCCATCTATGACTAAATAGCGCAAGTTCTTTGTTTTTTTAGTTTCCGGAAATTTCAGCATGGTCAAGAAAGGACACGACAATGCTAGATCATGTTTGAATTTCTGGAATTATCCATTGCTCGCTGAGATGTCATTTTTTACAAGTTGTGTATTGTGCAATATTAAATATTTAAAGTTAATTTGCGCTTGTTATAGTTTTTCTTTGATATTTATTACTTTTGCTAAATAATTTTTAAAAAGAATATAATTTATACCATCATTAGATAATTGCCCCACGAGGACATAAGATTAAAATTTTAGGTACGACAAACATTAAACATAGACAAGTATGTGACAACTCACTGTAACATACTTGTCTATATTTAATGTTTGTCGCACCTAAAATTTGTCCTCGTGTGGCAATTGTCTGATGAAGGAATGAATTATATTCCAAAACGTTTTTTAGTCAAAAAGTGTGTTTTATTTATGCTATCCTAGAGAAAAAGAAATAATGAAAATGAAACAAAACCCGAACAGCGTTAATACCAGAAGTGATGCAAAAGTTAATTACGTCTACTACAATTTTATAATATAGAAGTAATTGATCTGTACACTGAATATTATATGTTGTATACTGAGAATCACTCATAGAGTAAATACCAAATATATAGAAGGGGAAATAATATTTCAGCAAGACGGAGCACTAGCTCATAGTCCTGCTATTTTCACAGAATTTTTGAATCAGTTTCCCAAGCAGTTGGATTGGGTTATTACCGTGCGACAATTGTAGAAATGACACGCGTTGTCATTTCTACAATCGGTTAGGATACTGTTCAGCTGCCGAAAGCAATCATTTTGAACAATTTCTTTAACTTATTTTTATGTTTATTAAGTCAATAAATTATTCCACACTGTACGTATAAAATTACATTTATTAATGAAGTTATTATTTATACCGCAACAGAAGTTAACATGGCGTAAATGGGGCACGCAAATACCTATGTTCCGCTTTAAAAGAAAAGCACTGTATACAGGCTGTCCCAGAAATAAAAAGACGGAGTAGCAGAAATCGGTAGCTAGATTGTGTAAAAACGTACCCTCAAAATATCAAGTCTTTATTCGTGCGCAGACGGCAGAAAAAAAATAATAAAGAATTAAATTGGCTTTACGCCGACTCTGGACTAAATATCCACCTGCTTCACTTTCACAAGCGGTCCTTTTCAGGACCACCATATTACTTGTGTTAAAAAAAAGGAGGAGGAATAGATACTTCATAATAAATATCAAACCATTGATTACTTTAATTTTACACCTGCTGGAAAAAAATACTTACATTCTTGATATTTACTACGATTTATTGAATATTCTAAAGTAATAATAATCAGCTGTTTCCGACTACAAACACATTAAAGAGCAACAACCGTCCTATTTTCAAAATAAGAACGGTTTTTTATTGTCTGCAATAAAGTGCGTCGCCCATCTGGGTCAACAACCGACTACATAGCTGCGTTATTTAGACGCATCGGACAAAAAAATATGTTTTATATGAATGAGTAAGAGTTAACGTTTTTTCCCCCGTTTTATACAAATAAAAGCGTATTTTACTATGAATGCGTGTTCGTTTCTATTTACAAATAAGCATTCTTACGTGTATTTATAAACATACATTCTGTTCCAGGTCCGTAATGTAATTTTTTATCTAAAAAACAACAGAAAATTAAATTTTTAATTTATTCGTTATTGCGGTATATTTGGGCCTGTTTCTGTTCGGAATTTACATACCTGCTACTTCGTCTTTTTATTTCTGGGACAACCTGTATATATATCAACAATAATATTCAAATATGATAGCGCTCCCTTTAAAATACAACTTGAATTTTATAGTGTAAAATGTGCAGTACATATTTTTATACGTTATATACACAATTACTTTCATATCTTTACATGAAATATTTATATACTCGAGTTTAATGGAATAGATAATATTAAACATCTAACTGAATCCTAATTTTGATTAGATTTTACATAATGAAAAAAGTCCATTTTGTAAAATCATATTATTAAAATAAATTCTTTAAGCTTTTTATAAGAAATAATAAAATTTAAAATTGTTACAATTAACTACATTTTCAACTGCAGAGTTTGTCAGTAAAGCGGTAAAATTTAAAAACTCTGTAATTCATTTGACGTATGAGTGAGGGCGCTGAAGATAATGATAAACCGCCAGCCATTCAACACCATTTATTTAGTAAACATTGAACAGTGGACAGGTGCTCATCGTGTTTTCTGTGTTAAATCGTTTTATAAAAATTGGGACTCCGCGACAACTGTAAGAAGGTTATTTCGTAATCACAATAATATTCCGTATCATGGGTGCATTCCGTCTATTAACGCAATTAATTTGTGGGTGCGAAAGTTTGAAGAAAATGGATCTACTCTAAATTTAAAACAGAAAGGAGCAGCAAAAAGTGTTAGAACGTCAGAAAATGTCGATAGAGCTCGAACTGCCATAAAACGTAGTACAAAACGTTCTGCGATTAGACATGCATTAGCACTGAATATCAGTGAATCGTCGATACGTCGAATCTTATATACAAGGTAGGCGCCATAAATTCTCGGCCTGATACACAAAAAAGAAACTTGGAACAATATAAGAATTTTTGTTTTTCAATGTAATCTCCCATAACTTCTATACATTTATTACAACGATTAATTAATAAATCGATACCCTTGTAAAAATAATCTGAAGTTTTTCCGTCAAAATGTTCTATAACAGCTGCTTGCAACACACTGTCGTCCTTAAAACTAGGTCCCCTAAGGTCTTTTTTTAAATTAGAAAACAAAAAAAAATCACATGAAGCCATATCCGGACTATACGGTGGACGTTTCAATTCTTGAAACCCGTATTCGCGGATGGCAGCTTGTGAAATGGCGGCGGTATGGACGGGAGCATTGTCGTGCAATAATCGCATACCTTTTGTCAATTTTCCACGACGTTTTGCACGAATACTGTCGTTTAGTTTCTGCAATAAAGACGCATAATATGTGCCACACTTGTATTGCGCTCTTTAAAGTCAATTAGCAAAATGCCCTCACAATCCCAGAATATTGTGGCCATCACCTTCTTCGTTGATTGAACGAGTTTCGCCTTTTTGGGACGAGGTTCATCAGGTTGCCGCCATTTCATGAACTGCCTTTTCGATAGAGGATCGTAAAACAGAACCATTGTTTCATCGCCTGTGACAATGGACTCTAAAATCGGTTTTGGGTTGTCTCCACACATGTTTAAAAAGGACTGCGCACATTCGACTCGACGTTCACGTTGGAGAGCAGAAAGAAGTCGCGGTACCCATCTAGCACTAATTTTATTCATACCCAAATGGTCATGGAGAATTCGGCAAACACTTGTTTTGGAAATGTTTGTTATCACTGCTAATTGCTTGACTTTCAAACGGCAATATTCTAGCACTAAATATTCAATAATTGAAATTTGTTGAGGCGTTATCACCTGAATTGGCCGACGCGACCTATTAGTGTCTTTCAGGGATTCTTGTCCCAAACGGAAACATTTTGCCCACTTTTTTAGAGTTAAATACGATGGGGATGAATCACCGTAAACGCCGTCTAAACGGTGTTTAATGTGATAAGGTGTATACCCTTCTTTTGTTAAAAATTTAATGACCGCGCGGTACTCAATTTTCGTTACTTCAGACATTTTCGTGCGCTAGTCCCGTAGGTTGGCTGGTTACTAAAAACTACTAGGCTTCGAACCGTCATATTTATAGTGTACACCTCGCGTATGTGCATGCATGACGTGACGGGGTTTGAACCTGCATAAACCTGTCAGGCCGAGAATTTATGGGGCCTACCTTGTAAATACTTAATTTTTCACCACTATAAAATTCAAGTTGTCCAAGAATTAAAAGAAGCTGATTTGGTTAATCGTATGAATTTTTGCCAATAAATGTCGCATCGTTTGGATGGGGAAGAAAACTTAATACACCATACGTTTATGTCAGATGAAGCCCATTTTCATCTTAAGGGTTATGCGAATACACAGAATAGCCGATATTGAATTGCTGAAAATCCGCTTACATGAGAAACTCTTACATAGTCCTAAGTTGAGAGTATGGTGCGCTCTTTCATCATCTGGCATTATTAGACCATTCTTTTTTGAAGATGATCGAGGGCATGTTACATTTTTGAGGCAAGAACTGGTGCGATTTCCAGAGATTGCGTGGTTCCAGGAAGACGGTGTTACCAGTCATACTTCTCGTATATCTATTGCTGTTTTAAGGAAGTCTTTCCGAACAATATCATATCCAAAAATGGAAACATTGTTTGGCCGGCTAGATTGTCGGATTTGTCCACATGCGATTTTTTTCTTTGTGGTTGGCTCAAGTACGTTGAGTGACCGCAAACGTTAGAGGAACTAAAACTAAAAATTCAAGAGGCACCTGTACGCTCGTGCGAACTCTGCGTAGAAAGAGCGCATTTTCTTTTAAATAGTGCAGCTTCCAATAACGTATAGACAAATTTCTTACGAAGCGGATGTGAAGAAAACGAAAGATGCGATAGAATCTAATCCCGATATAGTTATTTAGATTTTTGCGCCGTACACAGTAAAACAACCAAGGCAGCCTGATACCAGACTTTCAGATTTTGTTTAATTTTCGTTACATCGAGCGATTATGACTTTACTTTCGAACCGCCAGAATTTCGATTTTTAAGTAAAGGGGAATGGAAAAATATTGTTTTTTTCTCTATTACCTCAGGCGGTTTTGATTTTTTATTTAGAATAAATATATGCATAGATCGTAATGATGCCCACCTGTCAAGTATTGTTTTTGAAAAACAGAAAACTGTTAAAATATTAATGATAAAATAAATATGTACATCTGTAGGCACAGTAGTTTTAAATTTTCCCGCTTCACTGATGAACCCTGTATGTAGAATGTAGATGTAATATTGTTTTGGCGGGACATTTGAATCAATTTTTCTTACTCTGAGCCTTGATTGAAGGAATACATAAAGATGCGCAACGCTATACCAAAATAGCGTGTCTTACTTAAACATAACCGCTGTCTCGTGGCGACATCCTACGTCATTTCGTATAACTGCTTGAAATTGACCATACCGAGGAAAAAGGGAGGGTTTTGCCGTTTGCAAGTAATATACTAGCTCTGGGCAAATTTACATATATTAAAATCTACTGGAAATACGAACCAAAATATTTGTTTAAGAGACATTAAAACATGCACAAACTTATAAAATATGGAAGTTAATGCAGTAATATGCGTGTCATTTGAACTTCTTGTAGGTACTTAATTTATTCATTGAAGTAGATTGTTGTTGCGAACAGTAGCACTATTTGACGGTGATAATTTGTTGTGTCAAATGCGTAATGTTCAGTGAGCTCGCCACCCACGGGTTGTAAGGCCGTATAGGCTATATTTGTTAATTGATCGGCGACAGTTAGTTGAATTGAAAGATACAAACTACACAAAACTTCGTATATTTGTTGAAGATAGCTCAGCAAATCAAAATGATAAATGCATAAGTTTTAACATACATTTTGTAATTATTAAAATATACAAGCATCACACTAATAATATTATCGAATGAAGGTACGCATTGCAAACTGTATTTTTCAATTGGTGTTATAGAAAATGCGGAGACCTTGTTAATGATTAGAGATATCTTAAGGAACTGACTTCAAATATGAATTTTTCTTGCAAGTAGAGTTCGCATGATAACTAACTGAGGTTTCTAAGAAGAAAAACAAAAAAATACAATTTCTTGCTAACTAATGTCATATACACTATAGAAAACAAATATTGATTTATGGCCACAAAGGGATGAGTAAACTAAAATACATAAAATTACAGTTGAACTATCTTTAAATACTTCTAAATGCTTAAAAGATTTATTAGGCTAAGTCAAGTGGACCCTTCGTTTCGGTGAGTACCATAAAGTAAAAGTACATAATGACAAGAATTTACAGTGAGCGTGTTCTGAGAACATATCTAACAAATAACAGATGTGGTACATGCAATTCAAGAAAGGGTCCGGTTCGAAAATTAATGTAAATATTATATACAGAGTGTACAATAACAAAAAAGCGAATTAAAGTTTGCTCGGGAGAGAACATAGATTTTTATTTTAAATATTATGGGAAATGTATACAACAAGTCGTATTGTTAGATGTTTGATTATTCGAGGAAACACAGGTATGCGATTTTGTGTCTTAGTTTTATTTCTTAATGTTTTTCTCTTTTCCCTACGTATATTTCGCAAGGGTATCTGGCGGTAATAAATATCTCATGTGTGTAATGAGTATTTACCTGTAAAGATAGTTCTAAGAAAACACATCCGATCATAAACCGTTATATGCGTATTTTAAATATACTAATAGCCGAGTCGCCAATGGTTACCAAACGACCGTCAAAATCGACGAAAATTGGGTACGCGGGGGGAGGAACTCCTCTCTGGATACGCGAAATTGAAAGCTGCTCTTTGGCGTCAGGGTACAGATGACCTTAAAGGGTTCCTCGACGGAGAGATTTTCCTGCTAAGTGGAGCGTGTGCAGAGATATCGCCCGTTGAAGAGGAGCGTGCGTTCGGTGTTTTAACAGCAAAATGAGAAACGTCAAACTGACAGCAAACTGAGTTGTGTCCACAGATTCACTTTTAAGACTGAAATACGAAATTTTGAAGGTTGCGAGGGTCCAACTAGAACCGGGGTCTTAAGGAACCGGCTTCTCGGGATCTTTTGCATGCTTATTTCGAGTTCACAGATGCACGCAATGAAGGGCACGAACACTTTAAAATTCGTTTGCAGAAGCATTTGGTCAGAAAAATGGCCGTTTAAACGTGCACTGTTATCAATGCATTCCGGACGGGCGAAAAATATAATCGGATTCTCATGTGCACTGCCGACCAATACATTACGGTCCGGCGAATGTTCTGCATCTCCACACAATACGTAACGGTCCCGCTTGATTTAATATTTTTATCTATACAGGAGCTGTAGATTAATATTTTAATAATGATTTGAATTAAAATACGTTAATTCCAGAACGCGTATGCCCCGTTTCCTTAATGGGGAAAAGGATTCCTTTAACATCGATGTGCCCTTATTTAAAAATTTAATTAAACGATTACGCATACATGCAGAGTGGGCGGAGTTAGCTGAAATTAATTTCTCACTTCTGATTAAGGTGTCTTAAGTCGCCGATCACAAATCCAAAATCAAAATGTCATAAAAAAACAAAATGGCGGATGAATTTTTTTGAAAATTGACGTATGAATGTAAATTTTTAGATACAGGGGTTTTGGGGGTCGCCGATCACGATTCCGAAGTCAAAATGTCAAAAAAAACAAAATGTTTTTGTTAATAATGTCCTATGCCCAAACCCAATAATTTCGGAGTTATTTTTAATTTTTCATTACAAACCGCTAAATTATTTGTTTTCGGTTCGATGTAGTGTACTGGATAAACGATTTGACAAACAAAAACAAATAAACGACTAAAAATATCAAACTGTAATTTTGTTAGAAGCAATATTTATAATAAATTTTCAAAGTGACCCCCATTTTGAATAGAACACATTTGCAGCTTTGACAGAAAGGACCCATTTACGTGTTGCAACTTCTCAATGGAAACTGTTTCAAAAGCACGTATTATACGTTGCCTCATATCGACTGCTGTAGTTGGAGGTGTCTGGAATACAATATTTTTTATGTACCCCCATAGAAAAAAGTCAAGTTTAGTCAGATCTGACGATCTAGGTGGCCAACTAATTGGACCACCGCGGCCGATCCATCTACCTTCGAATTCTTGATTCAATTAGTGTCGGACATTTAGTACAAAATGTGCTGGAGCACCGTCGTGCTGAAGCCACATATTTTCTCTCATAACCAGAGGAACGTTTTGCAGAAGCTGAGGCAAGTCATATTGCAAAAAATTCAAATATTGCGCACCATTTAAATGCCCGTGAAAGAAATGTGGTCTAATTATAAAGTTGCCCATAATACCAGCCCAAACATTTATAGTCCATTGCCTCTGCTTATCAATCGCTCTTAATATTCTTGGGTTGTCTATTGCATAATGATGAGAATTATGACGGTTTGGGCTACCACTCTGAGTAAAGGTCGATTCCTCAGTAAATAATACCTTTTGGAAGAAGTTAGATGTTATCCGTTCAATTTCTAATCCCCATTCGCAAAACGTCCTTCTAGTATTAGATTATAATTACATATGGGAATATGAAATACACTAAAAATGGGCAAAAATTTCAATCGATTCTAAATAGTTTTCTAGATAATTTAAATTTAAATATTGACATTGTTTTATACGAAAACTACGTAAGTATTCATGTAATGTACAATGTACAAATATACCCAAAATAAGAAGTAAATAAGCAAATAGCTGAATGTGAAAGTTATTTATTATGTACCAAAGAGATGCTTTGACTTCGAGAAATATTACAAATTAGGTACCTATCAGTTTTTATAATAAAATGTGGTATTCTAAGAGTATTGTCAGTCACCAATTTGTTACAAAGAAGCTTATTTTTTTTATAAATAATGTATTTCTTCATTAGATGAGTGAATAAAACTCATTATTGTTAAAAATAATATATTGTAATAAACCATACAGAAATATTGTCATATTGTTTTTTGCAAGAACAATATATATATTATTAATAATAAGAATCGCCAAAGATGTAAGAACAAAAAAAAAACAAAAATAAAAAACTAATTGTTTGGGTTGCAGTTGTTTAGGAAAATGTTTTAAAATTCTGTTTTTTTTTTATATGAAGAATGTTTACTTAATTCACATTAATTCAGAATTAATTTTTATTGACACAATGGTTTTTATTAGAATACCTACATAGACATTTGCGGATGCACAAAACATTATAATTTTTTGTAAACGTAGTGAAATAAGAAAAGATGTATGTGCCTAGATACAAGAACTCGATAGTGTAAGCGCAATGTGTACATTTCGACGGTCAACACAAAACTAAAAATCTCGCATTCAAATGACTGGTGCTGCCTCTCTAGATGTCGGATCCAGTTTGAGTACGCTCAGTGCTATGTAGCGGCGCATCTTTACGTATTCCTTCAATCAACGCTCTGAGACAGGGTATAATTGGAATTTAACTTTAAAAATATTGAAATAAATGGTATATCATTGCAGCTTGTTTGGTGAAAAAATATTAAAAATATTTCCAAAACACTACTTTGTACACTTAATGCCGAACTATAGCTACTAAAAACGCATAAAATACTTTTCCCTACGAAACTAATATCGAAATTCAATAAACTGACTAACTTCTTACCCGTGCGTTTTTCGGCGGATTTCAACGTGGAAGCTTGCAGACGGACAATTTCGCTTCGACCTTTCTTGTTCGCCGCGTAAAGGCCTATATCGAATCCCAAGCCAGATTCCAGGCCGCCGACTGTGAAAAAGGCCGCCCTGGACGTGACGTTGCTCACCAATTTACGGGTCTGCGAGTCGTACACCTCCATGATGAATTCCTGTTGGAGGCCGCCGTTGAATCCGGCGGAGCACTCGACCTGCAGCGATTCGGCGGTTTCATTTAGGATCGTGCAGTTCGACAGCGAGTCGGGCTTTCCTTGAATCAGATAAGAAAAAAGCAGAGTGTAGGACGTTTTATCACGGCTTTCCGCCTTGCATTGAGAGCCGTTTGCTCGACAGTTCCTGGAGATGGGTTTTAAATACGAGATTTTGTCGTAATAGATTCTTCACGAGGGATTTGAAATAAGACGGCTTTGGAGCGTTCGTCTGTGCAATGTCTTTATGGTGCAATTAAATGAGATTACTGAATAACGTTTAATATTGATTTAACAGATCTGTACGTCGTTGCATTGTACACGAGGAAAACGGTGAATTAAATTTATTGCACATAAATACTTGAAGACGTACTAAAACTCGGAAAATATGTATCAAAATAAAAATGTGTTTTTATTAAAATTTTGTAGTGCAACAGATAGAATTTCCAGCATGATTTCTTTTGCAGTCTAAATTTGGCCAGCTATAATAATAATAATATACGTTTATTTAGCAACTTCTATTATCTTACATAACGATATGTTGTTGTTTACATGAAAAAATTTAACCTAAAAAAATATATTACATACATATATTACATAATGTCAGCATTTGTCTCTTAATACAACAACTTACTTAAGAGGGGCGTTTACTAACAAACAGAACCTTATGCAACTTATATTACTCGCGGGACGGGTAGACGCAAGGGGGTGTCAGTAGGTGGAGGTAGACGATATTCGGTTCTGTCACAGCGCTGCGGTTTTATTCATAGATTCTGTCATAGATAAAGGAATACTATAGATGGGAAACATAATGTATAAAGAATGAGTACTTACGGAACTGTTGATGTTGTTGATGTTTTATAATAAGCCAATTTTCGCTTGCCCATAACTTATATTATTAAACACTCGAATATTATAGGTATATATGACATTTCTTTTTAATTACAAACTGTCACTCTGACTTAAGTTTGGAATAGCCGACCGATTCCGATAGATTTTTGTCTTCGCTAGGACCGGTAGAGATACCGTAAAGTGGGGATAGACGACGCAATAGCTTGGAAGAACCTCGTCTGAAATGTGTGTGACAATGTTTACTATTTAATGTTTTTTATCTTCAAAAATAATTACAGCTTTAGTTAGTAGACATTAATTAAATTCATGCATTTTTGTCGTTATTTCCAAGTCACATAACTTTTTTAAGAAAATAAATTAGTAGAAAAACAGACCTTGACATTATAAATTGATGCCTTTTGCATCACTAACCCAAATTTGAGATTCTAAAATTACAAAATAAATCGAAAAACGCGAAACGGCGATGCCTTAGTTTTCCATAGGTAAACGCCCCTCTTAATTCAATAAATATAAAAGTAATCGTATTGAGCGGCCAGGTAGTTATTGCCGCAGGTGGTGCAATAAAAGCATTAGAGCCGTTCAAAGTTATATTCTTATAATTTGAAATAAACTATACACGAAACATACTTAGAATTCGATGCAGAATTAACAAATTAAATAAAAAACATGCTTCGAATTGAAAAAAAAAATTGATAGTCATAACTTATTTTTAGACCATGCTTTGTAGAGTCCGATCCAAACCTGATGATACCTGCGTAGAAAACGATTTTCGGCATTAGAGAGAGCAAACAGTATAAAATGAGAGATATCTATAGGGAGCGCTGTACACAGTCAGGCGTGAAAACATTAGTCTACTATTTAATCACTTGTCGTTTATTCCTAGCTTCGTGCTGTGCTCTGATACATTTACATCATTTATACACATTTTCAAATTTATTATTAATGTACATTGTGACAATGATACTGATTCTGTATTTGATTATTCGTCAGATGAAAGCGGTTAATAAAATTTTATAAAAGTCTAGTTTTTTAATATAATTTAATCTTTATTTTTATATTAAATTTATTTATCTAGTGTTGAGGTTTACTTTTTCATTTGCTTTCGCCATGTGGTTATTAATAATAAAACACAAAAGAGTGCAGTAATATTTGTGCCCATGTTAAGAAAATTGAAGATTATATTGTTAAAGAACATACTATGGATGATTTCCACAAAGAATTTATTATTAATGTATATTGTGACAATGATACTAATTCTGTATTTGACTACTCGTCAGATGAAATCGCTTAATAAAATTTTATAAAAGTCTAGTTCTTTTATTTAATTTAATCTTTCTTTTTATTTTAAATTTATTTATCTAGTGTTGAGGTTTACTTTTTCATTTGCTTTGGCCATATATATAATAATAATAATAATAAAACTTGTAGATTGCAGATTTTATTCCATGGTGTTTGTATTCAAAAGAAGAGGGAAATATACACGATCGCTTTGGTGTCGATATTTTTAACACGGATAGTACAGAGTTTAAACCACGCCTCGCGCATACCAAGTCTCATCAGGTTTGGATCGGACTCTATATCAATTTACCATCAGAAAAACCACAGCTAAAAATAAAAACCAACCTATTCGAGCATTTTTCCATAAAACAAAACCAAAAATTTTAAATGAATTTATTCCAACCCGCACCCCCACACTGTACATATTGCCAACAGTTCATTGTAACTTTACTTTGATAATGACATGTAAAATGTTGACACTGTAATCACATAGTGATTAAATAAAGTGAAGGTATTCAAAGTTTATTTGAGTGTTTTATTTTACTGGAGTTATCCTGCTAAAATCGTTATAAAAATTATGTAAATTTTTCAATGCTTTGGCGGAAAATAAGTGAGAAATTAACTATAAACGATGGAATTTCTAAATGTTGCACTAGATATTAATTATAGCCGTCTATATTCGAATATTTAATTTTCATTAACACTTTTATACTATCTCTACTTTATCTGAAACAGGAAAAATATTCATACTAGGCATCCACGTACCAGCAGGATTAATTGAAAACATGCAAGGTTCCTTCTGAACACCAATTTCGTTCCGACCCCAACACAAAAGCGTTCCGTAATCAAGTTCCGTCATTGGTATATAGAGGGCGTGACTGTTTGCACCATCGGTAAATATATGCGACGCCGGTATGTCGATGGCTTCGGCACTGTTGTTAAATTTCCATGTAAATGTCAGGCCCGACACTGGATTCGCTTCCAATTCGCATGGTATCCTTGCTCTTTCTTGCCTGGCTATGCCGTACGATTTCTGTTGGCCTGGTCTGCATACCGGAGCGACTACAAAATAAAACAATATATTAAATAATCGATGGGCGAGAAATATATTAAATGTGTTTGCCGCCAGCTAATCTGCATTCGTAAGTTTTATATGTAAATGTATACTGTTTTCAGCGGACCATTTGAACATCTGGGGGTTTTAACCAGAGAAATAGAGTAGGGGAGAACGCGCTTCGACGAGTGCGCATCCAGTTTTAAGCAAACGCTATTGTGGTCGCCATTTTGCAGGAAGGCATTTCTTTTCACACGTAAGTTTGTTTACATTTTTCTAAGTCAATGAACTTTACATGCGAATTGTTGAGCTAGGTATATGTGAGCAACCTTCAAAATGGGGGAATTCAATTTAACTTAGTTGGCGCATCTTTAAGCGCGTTCTCCCCTACTCTATTTCTCTGGTTTTAACATTAGGTATAAAGTTCGAAATAAGTTTAAAATGTCTATACAGCCATGTTCAAAAGTGTTGAGCCGCGAAGATATTGAAATAAAATTTTAGACATGGAGATTAGCCAATTTGAAACATAGATATTTGAAATATTCCAAAAAGCTGTGACAATATAAAGTTATATATTTTTTAACGACTTATATGGGGATTGCCGTCATCACACTTGGGGTCTAAATTATTTAGATTTACATCCCAAAATTGTGACTTTATGAGAAAAGATATTTGGAAGCGTTTTTTGCTATTATTGCCACTCATTAAAAGCCCCCTCTTAAACTTACTTTGTATTTTTTATACAAGGTGTTCCATAACTTGGAGACTGACCATAGTTATAGTATTTTAAATGGAACACCTGTATATTATTACATTTTTGTATTCCCCGTATAATTCTTAGTCAAAAAATTATTAGATAGTATAGAACTAAAACTGAAAGTTAATGATAATTTTTCTGAAAAATTCAATGTTTTTATAAAATTATATTTCTCGAAAACGACGCATTAGATGACCCAATTGTTGGTCATCTTGGTTATTGTAATAATAAAAAGTCTTAATATATTACATGTGCAAAAACTTAATTAAAATTACATGACACATTTAGTCTAAAAGTCTATTTTTTAAAAATCGGTTCATTTTTGATTGTTTACTAAATTTCGCACGAACATGTAAAAATTATTATTTTAAAAGTGACCATTACTGGGCTATTGTCGTTTTTTGTTTTACATTTGAATACAGTATAGTGAGCCATGATATTTGCCACGAAATTGACAATTAAATTGATGACATTTATAAGTTCGTTCTCAGTTGACAAGCATGATTTTATAACGATTTTTCTAAAAATGAGCTTAGAGATATGATTTTTGTATGTATTGAGGACATGACAAATAATTTGATATATGTATCTTATATACAACAGACTCTATACCAACAATATATTTTATAAAATATGTATAATACGGCACAATAAACACATTTTAAAACCAAACAAATTAATTAAAGTTGATTTTAGTAGGTGTAGAAGAAACAGGAACTGTTATAAGACAATGGTGGAACAGAAATTATAAAACAACAATAAATATGATTTGACGCAAATGTGTTAAAATAGGTCAAGTTATTTCAACAAGTATTCAAATGAATATTGATTTACTTCTAAACATTTTTGAACATGCTTTCGAAATTATAGATTGTCAATAAGAGGAGTTGAGTGCTTATATTTCTATATATATCGTCAAATATGTTCCCGCATGGCTCCCTTTATGGTTACAGGTATACTGTATATTTACTGTTTTACGCCTTCCTATAAAAAAATAATTTTGAGATGTCCGAAGACTTAGCACGCTAATGAATAGGACTTCCACGGGCTAGCCATTCGCTGGAAATATTTCATATAAAATATTTCGTGCCTGTAACATAGAATGTTCGGCCGCCTTGTTGAATCCACATCTCCTCATGTCTTCTAATAATTTCACTAAATTGCTCATGATCTTGTTCGTTAAAACTACCTTCAATGAAATGCGGGCCTCGCAGTCGATCACCAAGAATGCCTCTCCATATATTATGCTCCACATGTGCTGATGATCTATTTATTAGTGAAGTAAGGTTTTTTATTTGAATACTAATGAAAATTTCTTCTCATAACTATTCCGTTAGTATAAAAAGTAGCTTCATCAGTAAATAAGATACTATCAAAAAGAATTGCCCGGACATTCATTTTAGTTGCACACTGGCAGAACACTCTTCCAGCTGTAAAATTATGGGTACGTAACTCAGTATTTGAATGTATTCATTACGGATGACATTTATTTCACTTTAAGATCCTTGCAACTCTCTTAGCTAATAAATAATTTTTTTGACATTCTTCCAGTACAAAAATACCCTATTCATATAAAGAAGAGCAAAATCTGGCAAAACGATTAAAAAATCACAATAGCTCAGTAAATGTCACCTTCAAAGTAAAAACATGTTTTTGGGGCAAAAATTTGCTAAACAATGCCAAAATGAATACAGGCTGTTCCATATGAAAAAAAATACAATTAAGCACAAATGTGTCGTGCAATTTTAATCCAGTTTTCTGCCAAACAATTAGTAATTGAAAAAAAATAATATATGTTTGTAATCGCTTAAATTCTGTGACAACGTAGATGTAAAACCTAGTCAATAAATTTGATAGTTTTGCACAATGTACTAAATCGTCACTCTTTTTTTATTGAATACAATGTTTAGTACCATTTTGTATTTCTCATTCTTACTTTGTAAATAATGTTTGATGGCTTATGGAAAAAAACTGTACCGGTACAGCCAAATTCAAATATTTTATATTTATAAAAACGAATACAAAATACTTTTCCTGACATTTCTCTAAGTTGTTTATTTAAATGTATATCAACCTATGCATATGTTACACATTACTTAGATTAGAAAATATTTGTATTAAATTTAAGAGTGCGCAGTATAATCTCTTTTTACGGCGCCTTGTTTTTATCACTATTGGAACATGTAAATATGTGTGTGAACTCGAAGATGAAGTAAAGGGGGGTTGCAGGTACAACCCGGAGGTACGACCATGGCAATGGATAAAGATGTCGCCCATGAATCGTCATAGGAGGCGGTCAACAGTGTATTGAACAGCAAAAGTAATAGAAGGTTCCTGATTCATAAGAAGGTTGACCGGGAATCTTCATGTAAGGCGGTCAACAGCGTTTTGGACCATAAAAAGTGACGAAAGATTCCCGAAATATATTAATAAATATTAAATGTGTAAAAGTTAAGAAGACGATAATAAAGAAGGTACTTATTAATATGCGAGTGCTGAATAAACTAGAACGTTAAAATTCGTCATAATTTAGAGACAAAAATATTTATATAATAGTTTGTCATAGAGACGGCAATATTTAAGTATTTGTAAATGACTTGAGGATTTTATGTCAATCTGATATTATTAGCATTGTATGTTTATGTCCAGCCAAATTTGTTGTCTCATTTATGCGTATGTTGTTTGTATTTATATATGTACGTAAAGGCAACTGAAAACAAATAATGTATACTGTGTTATTTCTGTAGAGACTAATTTGTCGATATTGAATTAATTCTGAAGTTAAGAGCATTGTTTGTTTATTTTAACTGAATTTAATATTATTTTGCACATGTTGTTTGTATTTGAATAGGCAGATACAAGTGTTAGCTTCTAATACAGATGTTATTTAATTAGAATATCTTTGTTTCGTTTTTGTACCATTTAATGTCCGAGGATTATTTTTTGGAGAGGTAGGTATCTCTCTACCTGAATCGCCCTGAGAATAAAACCCGAAAGTTTCTAAAGAGCTAGCCAGGGAAAATTATTTAATCTTCATTTTATTGTGAACATAAATGAGTAAAATTCAAATTAATAGTTAAGAGCATTAAAAATATCTGGCAATAAATTTATGAGATCGGTACTAAACGAAAAAAAAAAAAATTGATAACAAAAATTTACTTCGATGTCCGGAATGTTTTCTCCACGAGTTTATATCTGCTGCTTTATATGTGCATTAGTGCTAGTAAAAACTTGAATTTTGAGGACCCATTAAGCAAACTTAGTCCGAATATACAATCGCGCATGCAACGAAAAGAGCTCCCTATAAATCACACGAACATAATCATAGTTTTGATGTGAAATCTAATCGAATGTCAACATCGAATGTTATTTATGCGTAGAGATGTATCGTTAGGAGAAAAAAATCTTGGGCAACAAAGAGGCCGGAGTGTATCGAAAAAAAAAACTTTAATATCACCGAAGAAAGCAAATAAATCACGAATAGTGAATAAAATACCTGAAACTGCAAGAATACACAAACACATTCATCATCCGTTTTGACGTACGGACGGTCCGCGTTCTCCGAGAGAATCCGCAATGCCATTCGCCAGAAGGAGGAAATGATGGAACGAAAGAACTTTTATGGATACATAAAAGATAGAAAAGATTGCTTGTCTTTGTGGTCAGAATCTGATGGATTTATTTTGAGCTAGAGTGCATTTTTGTTTTATACATTTGTTTCAGTTTGATTAAGTATGTAAAAAGGAGAAGTACGAAGGCATCACATTTATTGTTTGGTTTAGTCAATTAGCATATATTGCAAGTTAGGAAGTTTTTGAGACAAATCAATTGTGGAGTGTCTATTTTTCCAAAATTATATTGCCTTTATAACGAGAGTGATAGGAAATTAATAGAAACGAAATCGGTCATTATATCGGTACCCTGTGGGTATCTGTCAAATTGTAAAATAACAAGTGTTCCGTCGTACGACGGTGTCGTCATATATTATTAATCATATATTGTTATTACTATTAATTTAATTATTATTAAATTTCTATTTGTCACACTGTATATCAGATATTTGTGTTCCTAGTTGACCTAATTGACCATATCTATACCTGCGCGAGAAGGTACATTTGCGATGATTTCTTGTCGGTTATTTATGACCGCACGAAAAATAATTATAACTAAGTATTTTGGAAAAACCTTACTTTTAAGTTTACGATCCTTTGTTAAAAGAAGCAGATATTTGCCTATTATTTAGTTAGTACCAAAAGCTTTTTCCCGTTCATAAACATTGCCTGTAATTTGCTTTCTTTGACAAAGAGACAGCATCTTTCACTTTTATTGCACATAATTTAAGATAAATTACAAAGGCAGATGGTCATCAGGAATTTCCGTTAGAACCTTGCAAATCGGTACATTATCATTAATAAAAGAAATGTTTAGCTTGACGTCAACAAATAGGGTGATCTACAAATAACATTTCGTTTGGTGGGAGTAACTCATATTTTCAAGTTATTCTTACTCTTAAGAAACAGACAGTACAATTCAAGATGTAACATCAAACAGTTTGTGTTTAAAACAAAATTTAAGTAGTTACATTCCTGATTGTAAAACAAGACAATTCGTATCAATATACAAATAAATCGTTACAAGCAATTCGAATTAATTAAACTAACGCGTCAATTTAAAGTTAAAATAAATAGTTAGTGCTACAGTTTTATTAAATCAACGAAGCCTTTGGTCCTTCGATTAACATTTGAGAAAACTAGCGCGGAGGCCTCTACAGTCCATCATCAAATACATTGGCTTCACGCAACCCAACAACAAGTACTTATTAAATATGAATTGAAATAGTAATACCAATATTTGGCGTATTAAATAGATACGTATTTCAAATTCCTGATAAATAAAGATAAGAATGTAATTCTAAAATACATTTTTGCACAAGACGTCGTTATGTGGGTATGATTTGCGTCAACCTATCAGAACTGATCTCATCGGTGTCATCACTCAAGGCACTCTATCCGAAATTAGTATTCTCTCGTCATCTGTTGGAAAATAATGAAATCTATTAGATCGCAGACTCATGTACATCAAAACTCACATATAGTCCAACATGTAGCTCTTTGAACATTTGCCGTTTCTGTAAAAGCAGCATACGTGTAGTCCTTTTCTTGTAAAAGCTACACAAGTCTGGGATAAATAAGTATTCCATGTAAGATATACTGGCTTGTATTTAAATTCAAATTTAATATCAAATTTGGCTACCCACGTTGCGACAAATGCTCATAATTTGACATATTTCAGCAGGTTTTACACAATTCACAAATTAAACCAGGAGAAGGACAGTGAGTCACGATAGAATAAGACTTCCATCATCGAATAGTTGAAAAATTTCGTAGTAGAAGGAGGCGCTTTAGAAACAAAACCAGAACTGGGAAATATCGTGTTTTAGTTTTGACGCAAAACCCGCCGCTGCCACATATTCCATCGAATCCAGTTTTATCTCAGGGCAGCAGGGTTATCAAGTTTTTTGAACAGATGAGGCTATGATGTACATTTATAATGAATCTATCGCCAAAAACGGTACCAACGAAGTGACGTCCATCTTTTTTCATTACATTATATTAATACCTATGGTATGTGCAGAAATCTTGTATTAATAAGTGACGGATGCACAAAACAGAGTAAGAATTGTAAGATGATATGCATCTTTCTGATACATGGTGACAATCTATTTTACAAAATTTAATATATTTTTCTGGTACGGGCCCATTCGTAAAAGAAAATTTGAGCGAATAGAAGTTCCAGAAAAATGGGCCAAACTGATACTAAATTCAAGAAAGAAGCCGTCATTATTTAAAGTAGTCAGTAGGGATGCGCATAATATATCGTTTTTAAGAAAATATCGATATTTTCTTTTCGATAATCGAAATTAAAGTCGACATTTTTTTATTCAATAATATCGACTGATATCGATTTTTTATTCGATAATATCGTTTAATCAAAAATGCCATTTTTTCAGATTTCAGGCATTTAATTCACATTAATAAACAAAAGAACCTGTTCAAATTATACAGAATTTATTATCTTTTTAACAAAAAAAGTTAATAATTTGAAAAATGCTTATTGGGATGTCTGCTATTTCGTACAAATTATAATCTGGAAGCGGCAGCGGAATGTTTCATTCCATAGAATTTACATTTCGTATAGTTCGCCTTTATGGGGCGTTATCTTCTCATTATACGTTTTTCAAATTTCCCACAGAATTATTTAGTAACTACATTTACATGTTAACTTTCCTATTTATATGTGAGTGGTCATTTTCAGCTTTAATGTTGATGTTACTAAATAATATTGTGGGAAATTTGAAAAATGTTTACTAAAGTAAAGTTCTGAAACTTATACATATGTCACTATACATTACTGTTTCTTCAAAATTGTAAAGCAGTTGTTTTAATTAAATTTTTTAAAGATTTTTATTTTTAATTTGTGTTTCTGTATTTGTTTTATACCACTTGTATTTTCATTGGATTTTTTTTAATTTTGGAATAAATATACAGGGTGAGTCATAGTAGCCGCTTCTTCGATTGCTCTTTTGTGATTGGAAATGCTCGGAACTTAATTTTCTTAAACGACTCACCCTATATATTTTTGGATTTTCTTGTACTGCTTTAAATTGTGTGTTCAACTGTTTTGAGCCAATAGTTTTTGAGTTATTTGAGTTATTAATTTTTTTTGAAAATATTTGCCCAAAACACGTGTTCAGAAAAAAATCATTTTCACATTGTTTTTAAAAGTAAAAACATTAACTTTGATGGTGCTTGTAGCCAAGAAAATTCTGCATCATTTGGTAAAGTTGCACTCGACAATACCTCAAACAACTTTCTTTTTTCAAAGCCTACTCCCTGAAATTTTCACAATAACTCAAAACTAATAAACAATAACTCAAAAAATATTGTATCAATTTTGAAAAAGAAAAAACAGTTGAACAGACAATTTAAAGCAGTACACGAAATTCCAAAAATATATAGGCTGAGTCATTAAAAAAACAATACAAAAGACCAATCGAAGAAGCGGCTACTAATGACTCACCCTGTATATACTTTAAGTTAAAGATTTTATTATTTGCTACTAATAAACTAATAAATGACTTGAAAAGCCACAAAGAACTTTTATTATAAACATGGAAAAATAATCGATATTCTTAATTCGATATTTGTTTAAAATCGATTTTGATTTTTTGATACATTATTTGATTCTAATAACGATATTTTGGAAATGTTGCGCATCCCTAGTAGTCAGTGTTAAACCCTCAATGTATTTGATATTAAAAGCGACAGATAAATACTTTGAAAAATCTGCCATAAAATCAAAAATGTAGGGGAATTCGAAACTGAAAAAAAACATTCTTGCGTTAGTTGCAGAATACTGACACTGGGTCTTGACGTTTGAGGTAGGCGCTATAAATTCTCGGCCTGACAGGTTCAAACGTGTTCAAACTCCGTCACGTCTTGCATGCACATACGCGAGGTGTACATTATAAATATGACGGTTCGAAGCCTAGTAGTTCTTAGTAACCAGCCAACCAACGTGATTAGCGCACGAAAATGTCTGAAGTAACGAAAATTGAGTACCTTATCACATTAAACAACGTTTAGACGGCGTTTACGGTGATTCATCTCCTTCGTATTCAACTGTAAAAAAGTGGGCAAAATGTTTCCGTTTGGGACAAGAATGCCTGGAAGATACTGATCGGTCTGGTCGACCAATTGAAGTGATAACGCTTCAACAAATTTCAATTATTGAACATTTAGTGTTAGAAGATCGCCGTTTAAAAGTGAAGGAATTAGCAGTGATAACAAATATTTCCGAAACAAGTGTTCGCCGAATTCTTCATGACCATTTGGGTTGGTACCGTGACTTCTTTCTGCTCTCCAACGTGAACGTCGAGTCGAATGTGCGCAGTTGTTTTTAAACTTGTATGGAGACGACCCAAAACCGATTTTCGAGTCCATTGCCACAGGGGATGAAACAATAGTTTTGTTTTACGAGCCTCTATAAAAAAGAGAGTCCATGGAATGGCGGCGACCTGATGAACCTCGTTCCAGAAAGGCGAAAGTTGTTCAATCAACGAAGAAGGTGATTGCCACAATATTCTGGGATTGTGAGGGCATTTTGCGAATTGACTTTGAAGAGCGCATTACAAGTGTGAATGGCACATATTATTGCATAAATTAAGGGATGTTATTCGTGCAAAGCGTCGTGGAATATTGACAAAAGGTGTGCGATTATTGCACGACAATGTTCTCGTCCATACTGCCGCCATTTCACAAGCTGCCATCTGCGAATGCGGCTTTCAAGAATTGGAACATCCACCGTATAGTCCGGATATGACTCCTTGTAATTTTTGTTTTGTTTTCCGATTTAAAAAGAGGTTTTAGGGGACGTAGTTTTAAGGACGACAGTGAGTTGCAAGCAGCTATTATAGAACAGTTTGACGGAAAAACTTCAGATTATTTTTACAAGGGTAATAAATGTATAGAAGTTAGGGGAGATTACATTGAAAAATAAAAATTCTTATATTGTTCCAAGTTTCTTTTTCGTATATGAGGCCGAGAATTTATGGCGCCTACCTCGTACGTCTTCAGTACGTATCAAAGGGCAATAACTTATGAGTGGTTACTATACCAAGTTTACGAGTACCTATTAGGAAGAGCAAAGAAGGAAACTTGAAGATGATATTGGATTTTTTACATACTCCAAGAAATTAAAAGGTTTATAATAACTTACTTTTATTTCTTGCTACGAAACTCAAACAATAAAGTAGAGATAATAATATGTAAGGTGTTTCTAGTATTATTGTTGAAATTAACTTTATTTTCCAGATTTATTTTTGTATTTTGTTAAATCATTCAATTAAAAATGATTTTGATTACTTTATTTTTGCAAAATTTATAATTTTTTTAGCGAATAACATGAAACCATTTTTTTCCTTTTAGAAGCAGCATTTGTCCAAATGTTTCTTTTTTTTAGTATAAAATAGGCTGCAGAGATTTTTTTAATTTTTCAAAAACGAAATTTTTGGACAAGTGCGGTTTTTACTAAATGCTCGTCAATTATGTAAATTGTGCTAACTGTCTAGTGATGAAAAAATACCCTTAAAATGAATAACCTTATACTATTCTAAATGTGTAAATTATTTCATCACTTACTTATTTCAATTATACCCTGAGGAAAAAAATTCTGCAACTTTCCAAAATATTGTTTAGAAGATTTTTTGAGTGCTTTATGCAGAGTGCAGAGTTAAAACAGGTTTCCCCTAAGATACCTTTTGAAGTTTTTGAATAAAAGTATGGTTGCGAAAAAAGCTAGCTCAAAAGCAAATGGTTGATTCTATGATTTTAACCATTGCTGGCCGTGTGAAAATTTTCTTCGGCAAGCCTGCAAATATTGTTCAGCAGTTTGTTTTGAGTACTTTTTTTTAGATGCAAAATATGTTAGACATACTCATATTTATGTTTATCGCAATGAAAGCATATTAAATAATAAAAGTCCATTTGTAAAGCCAAAATTTAAATGTCATATAAAAAATCCGCTTTATTCTTTACAAAATGTATTGATTTACACTAGGGGACTAGTTTCGACTATTGTCATCCTCAGCCTAGAATCTAATTAAATTACATATTATTACCACAAAGCCATCATTCAAATGTATGCATAAAATGAAACAAAACAATACATATAATGTTTGTATGCAGAATACTCACAGTCAATATTAACTTTCAAAGTATATCATAACATAACATAATAATTCAAAGGCAAGTACATGTTAAAATATGATGAATATAGATTAATTAAAAATAAAAGTCATTAAGTAAAATGTCAACAACACATGAACGTAGATATGGAAATATCATAGTTCAGAAAATAATATGAAATAATTCCCTAAATGAACTATAAAACACAATAACATTAAAATAACTATGAGCTAGACAATCGCACAAATCATTTTAACATGTACTTGCCTTTGAATTATTGTGGAAAATATGTGTTTCTGGTTACACACTGTGTGTTATGACATGATATACTTTGAAACTTAATATTGACTGTGAGTATTCTGCATACAAACATTATATGTATTGTTTTGTTTCATTTTATGCATACATTTTAATGATGGCTTTGTGGTAATAATATGTAATTTAATTAGATTCTAGGCTGAGGATGACAATAGTCGAAACTAGTCCCCTAGTGTAAATCAATAAATTTTGTAAAGAATAAAGAGGATTTTTTTATATGACATTGAAAGCATATTACACACAAAGTCTACAAAATCCAACTCATCTTTTATTTCCGGAGTCTTTTTCCCTTTCAAATGAAGAAATCTTATCATTCCGCGATACTCAAATTTCTCCACTGTTGAACGACAATGTGAAATTTGGAAGCGCACCACAGACAAACTAATGATCAGTATCATTTGCACTCTCGATATGTCGAGGCTATCTATCCGACGGCAAAAGAATTTCTACAATTACTTTATGTAGGTGAGGGCGGAAACATTTCAAATATCTCTCGTATCATGATATATCATATATTTTGTACTTGTGGATTTAAAAATTATTTTGAGAATACATATGCGGAGCGCTTCCAATACGTATGCCATCTTAGCGGCCGAGTTCGTTGCCTGCCGGCCCTGCTAGAGAGCTCTGTATCGCGACGATTCGACATCTCCCTTGTACGCGTACGAATTGCGGTGTAGGATATCTGCGCATATATATGTGGTCAACGGCTCCTCAGTGTTCTTGTATATACCGTATGTGTTAATTTTCATTAGGTATAGCGATTCAATGTTTACGTGCGATTTATACGTATACAAATAATACATGGCAACGTGTGTCACCCCTACCGTCCGTCACCAATCCCGGCAACAATCGACATTACAACGATTTTCTTCGATCTCCCCACCAGATTTAACATTCAATCTTTAGCTGCGAACACGTTGCGATCTAGTCTACAATAAAAGCCGTCTTATTACTGGAACGGGAAACATCAAATGGCCGCCGCGATCTCCGGATCTAGTAGTTTATTATTATTTTCAGAATCCTTTTTTATTTACCTTATTTTTAATTTTATTAGAATTACGCTTTTGTTTGTGTCATGCAGCGTGAACGCAGCATAATAATTCTCTGCATTTACTGAAAGGAAAAAGAAAAACAAATCCTTGCAACGCGTAAATATTATTTCTGAACGCATTACAAACACCCAAGTCAGTGGTCCAACAGTTACTGCCATAACTTGAGCTTGTATCGGTCGCGCTCGCATTGGAGAGGAAAGTAGGGGTGCCATGTTGTCACGTATTGCATGAATTAATCGCCTATGGCTAATGAAAATTGACACATGCTGTATATTTATTTGTCGTGTGTATTGATGCAGAGCGGTGCCATATATCGGCGCACACGGAATTTTAAATAAATGTGTATTTGAACGCAATTTGTGTTTTATTTTACAAGACGGTAACTTTTAAAAGAGAAAGTTTCCTTAACACTTATTAACTTTATTTTCTTGACGTCAAGTTTTTCATTATTTTATGGAATTCTTGATACAATTCAATAATTTATGGCAGTATACAAGATTAGATTTGTTTAAATTATAGAAGCTTAAACTCGTGTTTAATTTCTAACGTGCATTGAATATTCAGCCGGAAATGTGTTCGTTCTATATTACGATAACTGTAACGAAAGTACACCGTTTCCTTATTTATTTTATTGCCGAAAAGTTTCAAGCCTTGTTAATTTAGACAAAATTTCTTGTTGAAACTGCTCCCAAACTTAAGTCATAAATCAACAAATAAAGTTCAAAATCGACCCGAAAGGATACAAGGCAACATCTAATGTAAGCATCTTTCTTACGCTCTCGAGGCCGCATGTTTAACTTTTTAGACGTACGCAAAACAGGCTCAATATTTGTCCAAATATGTTTTCTTACGGCCCAACACTTATACATATTGAAGGGGTTCTCTTACATTTAACATCCAATTGAACAGCGTTGCTCTCGCCATCACCTTCCTGGTTACTGCCAACGCAAGTGTAGAGACCTGCGCGTATCCTCGTGACTGATTGAAGTACTAAACTTTGATTGCTGACAATCGTCCCGGCTGCGGCGTTGTTGTACAGAATTTTGCCCTGAACAAATGAATAGATTATTTCTTTACGTTAATTAAATAAAATGTTTTTAAGAACATTTGCCGTTTCATTATATGCATATTTCCGTAAAACAAATCAATAGAAACATTGCTATTTAATTTGGTGAGACATTTGAAACAGCAGGAAATGCATTTACATTTTGTGAATCTTGAAAACTTTCTGTTTCTCATCGGTTGTACTACCATCATCATGACAAAATTAAAGTACAGAGTTGATAGTATTAAGAAAATCTGACTGAAACTTACATTGTGTCTCCAACTAACTTTGTAAACCCATGGATTGGATTTTATATTGCATTCGAAATACACGTCGACTCCCTCCTTTATTATGCTGCCGTTCAGATTGCTCCCCAATTCCAGAGAAACTAGTGGAACATCTGCAATTAAAGAAAATTTATGAACGACTATTAGCAATTATTAAAGTTTGGTGGTATTACTTTATTGTAAAATATGACTATGCAATTCTTAAATATGATGGTGAAGGAAAATCTGTTTCAAGCGTGTGGATATTATTATGTATTTTTGTTAAAAGCTCCCTTTTAGAATTTTGTTAATAATAATTAAAGATCTTTAGGGAATTAACAAACCTTTACAGATTCTGTTAGTACAGCGATGCATCTTATATGTCTGTTAAATTTTCATGATACACTGCTCAAAGAAATTAGGGAAACACTTTTTTCAAAACCTGTAACTTTTTAAAAAATATTTTTAATAAAAAGAATACACTCCACTATATACAGGATGTCTAGACCATGCGAGGACCGAAGATTACGGTTTTATTATTAAAGTGAAAGAAAAGTGTTTTAGACAAAAGCTGTAGCCACTCCTAAAATACACATTCTAAAATTATTTTCAACTATACAGAGTGTTGCGTAAGTGAGTGACGATACAAAATTGTGTTTTTTAAATGGAACACCCCATATATTATGATGATGCTACTCTTAAAAAGAAGGACATGGATATAAACATTATGCTGTGACTCTTGCAAATTGAGATTTATATAAAAATAATTTAAATCATTCAATCAATAAGTAAGTAAGAATCAAGCATACATCCTAGTGCTAGGCCTTATGCTAGACTAAGATTCAATAAATTTTCTGCTAAATTGTAGGTTAGGTAATTTTACATTTAACTAGCTCAGTTTAGAATGACTAAAGAAAATTTTCTCTCAGGGGCAGAAAATATAAATAAACTCTCCAATCAACCTGAATGCTCGTTAGTTATTACCAGGTCAGGTAAAGTAAATAAAATTCAAAATAAACCTTATCATCTAGTTTATTAAAAGAAAATATTAAAGAAAGAAAGATTTTAAATTACATAAACATATTCACAAAAATTTAAATATTTCAAAACATCATATAAAATCATACATGTCATGATCAAATAGTCAAAACAATAAAGAAATTATGATTAATGAAAGAATAACATCGAGTACAAATTTATATTTTTAAAATAAATGTGATTATCATGATTTATATTCGTCAAAGATACATGTAAACAATCAACATTTTTAATAAAATAAAATTTATTGCATATTGTGAATTGTACTGGAATATGAATAACAAAAATTACGCGATTTATTATTTACAAGAATATAAACATTAAGGAAATGGCTTTGCCCTAATTAGTCCTGCCTGGCGCCTTTGCTCGCTCCCAAGACAGTACCATCAGAAAGCAAATTCACACTGGTAGGTACCCCAAAGTTCCACCCTACGAGTATGCTTTTCAACTCGCTGGACACAACCCGAACATACACCACCATGTGCTCACCCCTTAAGGCATATATATAAACTTTAAATTTAATAAAAAAAATGTCTTTGTGCATTCAATTAATTAACCCAGTCCTGATTAGTTCTGCCTGGCGCCTTTGCTCGCTCCCAAAACAGTACCATCAAGACTAATTCGTGCTTTAAGGATTCACCAGGACTCCATGCTATGAATTAAACAACTACTTAATTCATCGCACACATCCCTGATCAATTACCCAACACGTCAATATCAAATACACAAACACAATAAAATATACTTTATATATATGAAAAAAAAATATATATATAATAAAATAAAACTTTACCTCGCTCTGAGATTCCAATACAAAACACCACTCAAGAAAAATTTGTACAACACTATATACACATTTATAACAAACATTATTAAATCACCTTAATTCTTCGTACAGCGCTTCAAACTCATCCATCTCAAATATATATTTCAAAAAAAATCTTGATCACCGTTCAATTATTCTATATATATGTACATAAAACAAAATTATTAACTACAAATCTTCTAATCTGGTAAATAAAATAGTAAAGAAAATGTTTATTAAAACACAAAGTGTTTATATAAAAAAAAAATTATTATGCTATTCAATTTGATCGTTACAGACACTAAAATGCTTTATCATAATGCACGGTGTAATAACCCTGCATATAAAACAAAACATTCTAGAAAAATAAAAAAAAATTCAAAGTTCTAATTAAATAAAACTGTTCCGAACATAAATAATTATTTCCAAAAATCATTACAAGTCTCAATGTAAACCAAACTCCGAATTAAAAACGATATCTAATTCATAAAAATTATTCTAAGTTCCACTTCGGTTGGAAAATTCTATAAGTACAGTAAAATTATTACGGAAATATTACAAGTTCTAATACATGAATAAATTTCTTCGTTAGAATAACGTTTAATCTATAAAATATTACAAGTCCTTATTCTTGTTGAAAAATTTACAAGTGTCATAAAATCTCTTTGAAAATTATTCTAAGTTCAAATTCATGAATAAACTTCTAAGTTAATATAACATTTAAGAGGAAGAAGAGGTTTCCACCCACTTCTCCTTTTTTCTCTTTTGAGTGCGGTTTACACCAAGCAACTCCCGGTTTCGCATCGGTTCCCGACTTATATGGATATTTTTCTTCACAAAAACGCCCGGTTGTCTTCGGTACGATACCGATACCACCTCCAGAAATATATAGCTGCAGTGCTGCACCACCCGGGAAAGCAGTGCATTAGTAATCTTTCAAAAAGGTAAACAAATATGTATGTAAATATCAACTTGTTTACATATTCATGACTCGTCTAATGCATCTAGCGAAGAATATTGTTTTCGCCGGGCCAAACGGTCGATCTCTCCCAGTCACGGTATTCTTCGTGCGGGAAACACTTTCTTGTCATCATTCACGTAATATTTTATGCTTATTCTAATATTATAGTTTTTATAAAAATTATAATAACATTATTTTACGTAAATAAAAATTAAATTTGCCAAAATATTAACTTAATAAATACACACATCATGATGAAATAAATATAAATTAAATCTTGAAGTGATCTTGATTATGCCTATCTATAATTTACCACCAAACTCAAGGTCACTGCAATATGTAGGGGTATCTCTTACCGTTGTAGCTTTATTCGGAATTTTGTGTCTCAACATGTCCAACTTGGTGGAGACTCCGAGACGAAGCCTGAAAGAATTTTTGAGATCTGTATAGGCAAGAAGTTTTCCACTTTCGTCAAGTTTAATAATCTATAATCAATTTATTTATTTTTAAATAAATGAATTTGCAGGCATAACAAACGCAAAATTAAAATTCACCCTTTTTTTTTTAAAATAGAACACGCTGTATATTTTTCTTCTAAAGTACTGTATTTTTTATAAGCTTTTTAATGATACCATGATTTCCCTATCCACACTTAGTATTTTATAACTTATTAACTCTTATTATTAATAGATTCTAAATTTAAACGAAAAAAGTCGTAGTCACCTGTGAATCGAAGCATTTCAAAAATTAAAAGAACGTTTTGAAGCATCTGGAAATATTGGTTATTCCAAAAAGGAGATTAAAAATCGAAGGGTTACTAATGAGGAAAGTGAAATAAATATTTTGCTATCGTTGGAAGAAAATCCTCAAGTAAGTACGCGAAATTTGAATATCGAGACTGGAATAGGCAGGAGTACAATCAATTGCATCATAAAGAAAAATAAATACCATCCCTACCATATGCCATTACATCAGGACCTTCGTGGAAATGATTTTGTAAATCGTTTAAGTTTTTGCAACATCATGTTAAGCAAAATGAATTTGGACCCGAATTTTCAATCTTCGATTTTATTTAGTGACGAAGCTACTTTCAAAAGTACCGGTTTAGTTAATAGACATAAGATGCATTATTATGCAACAGAAAACCCCATTGGGTCAGACAAATTGACTTTCAACATCAATGGTCAATTAATGTATGGGATGGCATAATTAATTTACAAGTTGTTGGTTCTTATATCTTTGAAGGAACGGTAACAGGAGCCATATACGAAAAATTTTTAAGACATCAGTTACCTGATTTATTGGAAAATGTCGATCTCCGTACACGCAGAATAATGTGGTATCAGCATGATGGAGCTCCACCACATTTTCATAGAAGGTTTTTTTTTTTTTTTAAATAACTGGTGTGAAGAACGATGGATTGGTCGGGAGGGTCCTATAGCTTGGCCTTCAAGGTCTCCTGATTTAACACCTTTTGATTTTTTTCTTTAAGGACATGTTAAAGAACAGGTTTATCGAAACATTCCAACCACACCTAATGACATGAAACAAGGTATAATGGCCATTTTTGAAAATATTGGACAGCAAACGCTTACTGATGTTAAAAACAATTTTCGCCGCAGCCTCGAATTGTGCATTCAACAAGACGGTGGAATTTTTGAGCTTCTGCTATAAATATGTTATACTTTTGCATTTTATTTATTTATTTAAGATTTAGCATTAATCTAATAAATATTATTTTTGGTTTTTCAATATATTGTAGTAATTTGTTATTATTAATAATTAAAGCTGACAGCAACTTAAATTCTTATTTTTTCGTTTAAATTTAGAATCTATTAATAATAAGAGTTAATAAGTTATAAAATACTAAGTGTGGATAGGGCAAACATGGTATCATTAAAAAGCTTATAAAAAATACTGTACTTTAGAAGAAAAATATATAGGCTCATCTATTTAAAAAAAAAGCGTAAATGTTAATTTTGCGTTTGTTATTCCTGCAAATTCATTGATTTAAAAATAAATAAATTGATTATAGGTTATTAAACTTGACGAAAGTGGAAAACTTTTTGCCTATACAGATCTCAAAAATTCTTTCAGGTTTCGTCTCGGAGTCTCCACAAAGTTGGACATGTTGAGACACAAAATTGCGAATAAAGCTACAACGGTAGGATATACTCTTACACATGTTTATATCCATGTCCTTCTTTTTAAGAGTAGCATATAAATATGCCAAAATATATGGGGTGTTCCATTTAAAAAAAATACAAGTTTGTATCGTCACTCACTTACGCAACACTCTGTATAGTTGAAAATAATTTTAGAATGTGTATTTTAGGAGTGGCTACAACTTTTGTCTAAAACACTTTTCTTTAATTTTAATAATAAAGCCGTAATCTTCCGTCCTCACATGGTCTGGACGCCCTGTATATATGTATTAGGATATTAGTTTCGCGATCTAATTTTGTGTTTTGTGGAAAGAGACCTACTTTATCGAATGAGCCGCTCAACCTGTGATCTCACCAAAGGACGAGTATATATCTGAAGAGATTTGCCTATAATGCAGTTAAATTCCTCGGAGTTACAACCGATCATCATTAATGAAGCTAAATATGGAAAATACCCTTATTAGACTACCGATTAAGGCAATTATCCGTGAAGGATTATGGATATGTAGGTAAGCTGTTTGATTTAATTAATCATTAACGCCCCATATATACCTGACTTTTGAAACATATGATATAACGATAAGAATTAAAATTTAGTCCTCTTAAAATATTTATTTATTTTTGTTTTATAAATATATGCAAATTCAGTTATTTTGAAGCTTAAGTAGAGGGATATTGAAAAGCATAGAAAATAGTGAAAGAGTTAAGTGTGGTAATAAGTGCAGTTTAATGACATCGATTTGTTTCTTTAGTTATACATGTTATAAATAAGACATTATCATTATTAAAAATTAGCTTGAACTTTTTCAGTAATAGCTATGTTATTTATTTTAATTTTAATTGGATAACATGTCAATGACCTCACAATAAGCTTATTATGGCGAAGCTTAAGGCTATACGCCCGGCCTCGAAATCGTTTTTCCCATTTCCTAATCGTATTTTTAATGAAAACCTTACCGAATTTACACGCTAATTTAAGAAAAAAATGCCTTTCAATGGATAAATCGTAATTTCTTCGAAATTGTCCAAAGGGCCCTAAATAAAAATAAAAATGTAAGAAATTTCAAAAAACAAGCCTTTATTTAAAATTATGTAACACTCAACAGCAATACATAAATTTTATTTTTTCTTAATTTTTAAAAACAAGGTCACGAAACGGAAAACAAAATTTTGAAATTTGGGCGAAATTCACTGAAATCAAATAGAGTATGTGGTACGGACGCACATTGCGTCGAGAGGTAGCTCCGCCTACCATTTCGGGCAGTTTCTACGTAGTTTGTAAAATACTTCTGAGATCGGTGTATATTAAGAAAGTAATCGTTACTCGGACATTATTTTATCGAAACCGTTGATATTTTCTTTACAATATAGTGTACATATACAGTGTCAGCGTCACAATACTTCCTTATACTACGTATCAGAAAGTAAAAGCAATATCTCTTCCCGTCCCTAACGCTATACCTGCTAGAAGCGCATGCTAGGACTCACACGGCTTGCGGACAGGGAGTATAATTATTATATTTGACTCGCAATAATTTGCTTCTGAAACGATCTAGAAATTTATTTCTTGCACAAAAAATAATTTTGGAATGTTGGCTTTATTTTGTTTCACATATATATGGGTAAATTCTGAAAAATAAGATTAGTTACTCGATAGCTGAAAAATATCTTACACAAATTGGTGGTCTACTAAAACTTTTTTTTTTAATAAAATTTACACACCATAAAGAAAAATCGAAAACACTAGTATCATCCAAATACTTTAGGGTATAACCTTAAAAAAAACAGATCCCTAGCTCTCTGCATTGCTGAGATATCACGAGATAAGTATTAATAATTGAAGAAAATGAAAATTTTGAAAATTTACACAAAAAAACGATTTTTCCACCTTTTTCGATTTCGATTTTATTTTCCAACTCAAAATTTGAATCCGGCAGGTGATTTTACATATCCAGCTTCACTTTTTTTTGTGTGTTTGAGAAAATATAGATTGTATAATTTAGGGGCGGTTGCTTCCCGATTGTCAAACATGTGGGCCAACCGGCGATTATCTGAGACCATAACGCAGCCATAAATTACAGGCAGATTAGATTAGGTGACAAGTTCTTTTCTCTATCTTTTTCCTCAGCATAAGACAGAGCACGCGGACCCTTAAACATTTGTCTTTTATTTACATTTGCACTATTTCAAATCGAACTCAGCTTGAAGCGGGCGTCCAGCCTTAATACATATTTAGAAAAATATTTCGTATAGAGCAATAACAATATTTTTTTTAATGTTATAGTCCACTTCAAGAATAAAAATATTAACATGAATGTTTAAGACAGATCCTTCGCTGCGTTCTGAAATTCTTGTTACGGCAGTAATTTCTCTAATTGAAGCGGAGGGATTCTATGCGGTGCAAGCTAACACAGTCTTTTCAAAAATGTCATTGATCCACGTCGAGTCCGTTAATTTTTACAACTAATTCAAACTATTATTAATTGTAATTAAGGCGAATCAGGACGACCATTTAGTGCGTTTCCGATGCGGTAGATGGCGCTGAAATTATTTAGGTGTTTTAAGAAAAACCAAGCAAAATATTTTTAATTTGAAAGAATAAATGTTTTGAAAGTAATAATCAAAAATGCGCTAACGTTTTAGTTTTTCAATTTTTTTTTTCTAAAATTTTTTTTTTGTAATAACTTAAGAAAAAAGAAGAAAATAGAAAAAGTGGCCAAGCGCGACGTTCAAGCTATATCTACTAATGTTTAATCAATTTTTATTTTATTTTTTCGCCAGAAAATAGCGTCCGAAACAATAATATACGTTTTCCCCTTTGATCTCGCCGCACCGTAAATGCGGACGTTCTTTTTGCCACGCGTCTAATTGACTGCGCCATTCAAATTATACCTATATTCGAGCTGAAGGATCTTTTCAAGACATTGCCAGTGTCCTGCGAAGCAGCATGCATAGTTAAAACAATTGAATTTACTGACTTAATACTATTAATATGTATTAATATTATTTTGTGAAAAAGGTGTTTTTATTTAATTATAATTATATTACTGACTTAAGATAATAAATAATTATGTTAATGATACTGGAAATAAAAGGGCTAGCCTGTTAAGAATGTCTACGGGCTACGGGTTCATAGTAGCTTAGGTACCTACGTATTTTCTGCAACAATTCAATAAATTATACTATTATTTACTTATCTTATGAACAAAACTATTAATATAAAATTGAAAAAATATAATACTATGTTCATACTAGTTATTGATACATTTAAAAGTAGAACGGGTACCTAATTCTTTCCGAGTTTGGTTTTTCGAAAACTGACTTTTTGCACGTACGGCGATAAAAAATCAAACAAGACACCCCACTCACCCACAAATTTGATTCTTATATCTACTAAACACAATATTCAGCCACTGTGGAACTTGCAATTCCGGGAATTCCAATGACATCATAGGTTTGTTCGTAGAGAGATTTTGTGATAGTTATTCGACAGTCTCCGACTTTTCTAATGGGCATGCGCCAGTCAAAATTTAATATAAATGTGTGTTTACCCAGTACCTACTGTACATTTGAAAATGGACTATAGACATTCTTCAAAAGGGAAAAAGCTTCTTCTAAAATCAAAGTTATATTGGAAAAAATGTATACCTTATTATTATTATTATTATTTGTATTATTTTGTCATTACTTATATTATAGTGCTACAAAACAGAATTTGGACTTAGCATCTGTTCCAGTTACTTCCCACAGTTTAAATGTACAAAATATTATATCTCCTGTAGATTTAGATTCAATCTCAATGCAACATTTCCAGGTAATAACATAGATATCTACCAGTATTTCCGATTTAACTATTGTCGACAAAATTTTATAGCTATAAGATTATAAACATTATAATTGTCTATCTGGTACAGACTATATAATATACATTGTTTTACGCACTCAAAAAACTTTAATTTTGCAGTATTTTGTAATCCTACATTGCTTAGAAAATTCTTGATACGACAATTATATACAGGGTTATTTTTTTAAATCTTGACATAGGCTAACTTTTTTATTTGAAAAGATAGACCTATGGTCCTTGAAGCAAAGTTTTAGGAATTAGTCCAAATAAGAAAAATGCATGGAAAAAATAAACGCGTTGTTGCCAGATTGGGCGCTATTTCAGAAAAACATATTTTCTTGAACGGCAACACCGCGTTTTTTTAACAATTTCTAATATATCTTGAGATTCTAGACAAAACAGAGAGGGTGCAAGTTTTGATTAGAGTGGCGTTTACGAGCTAATGGTGCCTATATTTAACTTATTTTCCAGCATTAAAAAAATAGCAATAGTAACAAAAATTAATTACCTAACATTTATTTTTTAAAAAAATGTTCGAATTGATTTCCTTGTTGGGTTCTGCAGCTACAAATACGTTCAACAAAATTTCTATTAACATTATGTAACATTTGAGGGGGAAATGTATTAAAGTTTAGGCACTATTAGCTCGTAAACCGCCACTCTAATCAAAAATAGTAGGACTTTTAGCGTTTGTTGTAATGTAACTTTATGCCACCAACGTTAAAAGTGAGGGACATTTGACACTGGTGTCATGGAAACGACATTTTTACTGTGAAACTAATACTTGTAATTCCGATTAGTTAAATGAAATTCAGAACAAAAGAATTGTAATTAGAATAGCCTATTGAAATTCAGATAGAGTAAACTGTATTTCAGAAATCATCAATTAATTGTTATTCAGAGAATATCATCAAATGTAATTTAAAAGAGATTATGCAGCATTTTAATTCAACACACAGTACAAACGATAAAAATATACAAAAAGGTCAACCTAGGGTAGTTCTAGTATTAACAAAATCAACGCTTATGTTCCTATTCGCATATTATTGTTTGCCAAAATTATGCGTTCCAAATTAAAACTGATGATTTCTGAATTACATTTGATACCTAAATAACGATTAATTTAAATTACAGCTGACGATTTCTGAATATCAACTCACGCTTTCTGAATTGCAATTAGAAATGGTGTAGGTAAGTACCAAATTAGAGGATGGAAATTTCAAAATTTCCACGCTCTTCCGTTGACCCCGTTACAATCAATAAAATACACAAAATGTTACGTCCCACCTAAACATTTTTTGTGTAAAAGGATCCAGCGGACTGTCGGTATAATGACTGTCAAAGGAAAATGCATTTTTCCGTTTCGGGCGTTATTATTTACCGAAATTAAAAAAAAAAAGTTCTGTCATTAAAAAATTGGTCTTCATATCCGTTGAGCCGATTTTTAATTTTTTTTTTTATTACAAAAACATTTTTATTATTTTTTTTATCAAACCAAAAATTAAAAAACTAAAACGTTGGCGCATTTTCAAACAATATTTTAAGAAGTATGCAGTTTAAAATTTGAAAATCGGTTGTACCGTTTCTTCAGAAATCGCTAATTACTTTTCCGATATCTGCATCCCTCTCGCACACTTGGCCGTCCCGATTCGCCTTAATGCACGTAGTAGTGAAGAAGGATGAACGAATCAGGGCAAAGATGGAGGTTACCACAGGGTTCAGTACTGGGTCCAACGCTATTGAACATCTTATATGAAGGCGTATTGAGATAGCAACCACCAGAACGATCTACCATAATTGTTTTTGCCGATGAGCTGGTGTTTGTGGTGAAAGCGAAAAATCACTATCACCTTATGGCGCGATTCGACAACTGTTTAGAGATGATAACGGAATAGATGGATGATCATGGCTTGGAATTAGGTCCAGAAAAAAAGTGTTATAATTCTTGAAGATCCCAGAAATTACAGGACTGATGTGCAATTCCTGTGCATTTGTTTTACAATCTGGCCAAAAAATAGTATTAGGTAAAGAGTTTGGGGGTATGGCAAAAACGGCGAAATAAATTACTTCTTTGGTGACAGTGTTGCGACAAGAAGTATATAACGTAGTCAAATCAATTGTAGTGTATGGAGACCTAATTTGGAACAGAACCCATACTGTTGACACATGCAGGAAGGAACTGGAGAAAATACAGAAACGGATATTGTTAAGGCTTGAAAGAATAAATCTGTGATTGCAGTTGTTATACCATTGAACTAACTGGCAGATGAGAGAGCAATGCTTTGTACAAGAATCGATGGCAACACCGAGGCGACTAAAGCTGAGGAACGAGGAACATCTCTAAGTATGTGGAAAGATGCCCTGGATTGCCCGCAAATAAAATTAACGTCTGATAGATCTGAAGGCGAGGTGGACTACTGGCTTACTTAAGACATGGTAGGACATGGCTGTTTCAGTAAATACTTATTTGAGCAGAATCGGGCGGCTTCAAACGTCTGCACTTCCTTAAGGAGGAAGACAATGCTGATAACATTCTTTTCCAATGTCCTAAATGGTATGATAAAAGATGGAATTTTAGGGTATTAACGAGTTGTAATTTGATTTATACTGTGATTAAATCTGGAAAAGGTTAGAAAAGGGTATAAAGTACAGTGAGAAAACTAATGGATACCAAGGAAACAGCAGGTAGATGTAGGGAGAACTAGCTACGTCGCAATTAAGGTTGTGAGAAAGACAACTTTTACTTTGAAGAAATGCCCAAACAGATATGAAGTAAATTTGTAGAGGAGGGAGGTTATTAGTTGGTAGACTTATATGCACATCTCTCCCTCCAAGTGTCTTACACTGCTAAGAAAAAGGAGAACTAGTACATGGCGCTCAGAAAAAGATTTTTCTCCGTCAAAAAAGGAAGGTAAAGGCAGGTTTTAAAATATTGTCGAAAATATTTAAGTTAGACAAACAATTAAAGAACAAATATAAACACCAATTTCAATGGTTTGTTGGTCAGTAATCGTGCATTTTATTTTTAATATGAAAATAAGCTTGCTACAGTTTCTTTATTGCCTATAATAAACAAACAAATGTAGTGCCCTATTGTAATTTTATTAAAAACTAATAAGTTCGACTACGTCATGGACAACAATAGTTTCCATTATTGAAATAAAAGAAATGGGTTACAAGAAATACAAGATAATTATTGGTAGGATTAATATCCATTTTTTTTGTGTTTCTCAACAATGTTTTCTTTCAATATATCAATAAAGAAACAAATAATAGGATACCTTTTTCAAACAATTAAAAATAGTTGGAATTAACGATTTTACTTGCCCTCCAAAATATTGTAGCAGCTCATATTTTTTTTATTAATAGAAGTTTGTAGATGGTCTATTCGGAAATCGAACGCAGGAGTATAGGTTGATAAATCATTGCACATTTATTAAAAAATAAATAGTAATAAAAGAATTGAATGATGTTAAAGGAATTAGAGATTTTCAATTTTGCATATACAGTGTGTTAGATTTTATGTGTCACAGCAATTGTATGAATGATTAAAAAATGACAAAGTGAGAAAGTTATTAGATTACTTGTTTTTAATAATGTGTCAAAATGAGAAAAACAATCGAGCATCAAATAATTGAGTTAAAGCAAATAAATTTCATATATTAAAAGGAACGTACCCAGTATTATTGCATATTCTGAAACTACATAAATATGTCTCTTACTTTACCAATTTCCCGTTTTGTGGAATAAATAACTGAGCACTTACAAACCGTAGACATTAAAAAAAGGCTTCTTAAATACGATGCAATGCAATGACATTCCTAGAGAAGCTTTTGCATTATTTTAAACATTGTATCCAAAAAGGGTACAGTCACATCCTCGCACGTTTGTTAGACTGAACATAATTTACGAACGGTGCAGGAAATGATAAAAATATTGTGGTATTGGCATATTTTAGAGCACATCCAAGACATTCAATACGTGAAGGACATAGGAATAAGGCACCACAAGGCACCATTTCAAAAAAGCATAAAATGACTCCCTATAGAATTAAATTGATTCACAGATTAAGAGCTGGTGATTGTGATAAGATATTTGTAATTCGTTTAATAATCATCAACAATTATAATTAAACATAAAACAAAAATTAAAAAAAAATACATGTGATATACCGCCGTACAGACAAGTTCATGTAGTTTCAGAATACAATTCCATTTAAAATATTAAATTTATTTGTTTTACCTGAATTATTTGATTTTCAATTTTCTTTCCGATTTTGATACATTATTAAAAATAAATAATTTAATAACTTGTTTATATATCATTTTTTAATCATTCATACAATATCCCAATATTTGCTGTGATACATAAAATCTAACACAGTCTATTTAGAAGGCGCTAAACTAATTGTTAAACAAAGTTATTTTAAATAGTGCTCTTAAACCTGTGCCCCACTACTTAACCATGTAATGTGTGTAATTAATTTGAGAAAAAAGCCTATATACGGATAAATTCAATCAATAGTCACTGTAGTTCTAATGATACAATCGAATTCTCGACTATCAATAAACTTGGCGTAACATTTACAGTAATATGATTGTAACTGTAACAGTAAAACGATCTCCATTTGCTAATAATGGCGATCATAATAAACTTTATACACTGGTAATGATCTCCGACGGCTAATTTTACATTACTTCTATGTTTGTCGCGTCCCTCATAATGTTGTTAGAGCGTGTGCGCGTTTTATATTGCTAAAGGTGGAATACATAGAGGAATGTGCATGACAGTAATTGCGTGGGATCGTTCACAAAAGGCGAAGATTGAGATAGAGTAAGCGTACTACGGTAGAAGCGCATCTGCTACATTAGGTAATTCGCCTTGTTTAATATAGTATTTAGGGGATGTATCGACGGTTGAATATGAGTTTACATACCTAAATAAAGTGGGTTAACTTCGCTGCTAGGTTTTTATCTAGGCGAAGCAATTTTGTTGAGAGTGTTGTTTATAGTGTTTGACGTGTGTTATATAATACACATATTGTGTTGAGAATATTCGATCCATTTTTCATGAGTTTTAGAATACAAACATAATTATTCTAAATGAAAACCTCTGGGAATTTGTTGAACTTATTATTTTCACTTAGCAGTGTTTTAGTTTACTCAATCACTGATGAAGACACTTAACTTTTTATCACAAATATACATATATACATTTATACGTAAACGTATATGAATATATGTACGTGTTGAGATACACAGCATACACTTAGGTGTCATTACCAACAGCGATATGACACCTAAGTGTATGCTGTGTATCTCAACACGTACATATATTCATATACGTTTACGTATAAATGTATATATGTATATTTGTGATAGTTATTATCGGTTAATGTACGTTACACATTCAAGTATTTCATATCCTATTTACTTAAATTTTTGTTTGCTAAAATAGCCCTATAGAATTTCCCTTTGAATGCGTCGCCCCAATTTTTGTCTCTATGCAGATCACATACACATTAAAAAATGAAACTAGGTTATGATTATTGCCGTTACGATAACGGCGGAATTTCATGTAGTATAGCAACATGTCGCCGACCGGCGGAAATCAACAAAATAAATACGTGTAAAACAATGGTGGACACCTTATTTGTTTAATACACTAATCCACAGACATACATATGTCTAATTACGGATTAGGGACACAAAACATTATAACATACATGATATTAATATAAGAAAAAAAAACACATGATAGTAATAACAATAAATGAAAATGTTGTACTAAAAAGTAATGACAGCACTAATATCCCGGATGTTACAATTAAAAATATATTACAAATGTTATACATGTGGTGCAAAGGTGAATATCTAAGGATATTAGTGCGCAGTAGGAAACTTAAAAGTAAATGTAAATCGCGAAAATACCCGAGCAGTAAATAGAGGCAGTTGTGCAAGAATTTTGGGGCAATCAACTCTGCTTTTAAATGTGTTAGATAAAAAAAAATTAAGGACGTAACAGTGCGTCTATACTTCAGTGTGTCCATAGAAAAACGTCGTACCATTTCACTCTGTGGTACACCAATGACAGGATATTGGCCATCAACTTTAAAGTATAAGTATTTCAGAAAACGACGCTGAACGTTTTCCAGGGCATTAGAGTGTATGTCATAGAACGGATTCCACACTATAGAAGCATATTCCAATCTCGACCGAACAAATGCACAATATAACTTAGTTAACGTTGAACAGTTATTGAACTCCTTGGTATGCCGAATAATGAAACCAAGACTTTTCAGAGCTTGAAACGTTATGGACGCTATATGATTTTTAAATGATAACCTGCAATCAAAGGAGACACCAAGATCACAGAGAGTGTCAGGCCTATAGAGAACTGAACCGTTAACATTGTAATCGTAAATAAGGGACTCAGTCTTTGTCGTGTATTACATGACGGAACATTTATCTATATTCAGGGGCACATCATTAATTAGACACCATTCACATACCTGGTCGAGGTTCGCTTGCAATTTTGAACAGTCATCAAGATTGTTAACGTATGCGAATATTATGAGATCATCAGCATACAACAGGTGCCCTGTATCTAAAGACACAGTGATATCATTAATATAAATGTTAAAAAATAATAATGGACCCAATATAGATCCCCGTGGTACTCCTGATGTTGCAGTGATATTGTTAGATTGAAAACTATCAAATAAAACAAATTGTGTACGCTGTGCAAAATAAGATTTGAAAAATAAAAGAAGGTTTTGTGAGATCCCAATTGTCGATAGCTCACTCAACAAGATGTCATGATTCATCCGGTCAAAAGCTTTAGAAAAGTCGGTGTACAACACGTCAGTTTGAGAACCATGATCGATGCCAGTCGCGATGAACTGGGTAATGGAAAGAAGATTGGTGACAGTTGAACGTCCTTGCATGCAGCCATGCTGCGCAGTGGATAGGCGATTCTTCACGAAATTATAAAGCGGCTTGTAAATACATTTTTCAAAAGCCTTTGCAAAATTACAAATGATTGAGATTGGACGATAGTTTCTGATGCAATCCCGTCGGCCCTTTTTGAACACCGGGCAAATTTTAGAATATTTCCATATTTCCGGAAATTTATATGTTTTTAACGACAAATTAAAGAGGATAGCCAGAGGGGATGACAAAACAGAAGCACAATCCTTAAGAATAAAAGAAGGGACGCCATCAGGGCCAGCAGTTGCATTACCTTTGAGACTTTTCAGGGACTCATACACTTCGTTATCCGAGAAGAAGCCAACATTAAACCTCTCACAGCCATCATCGCAATCCATCTAAGTCGAGGAGTTAGAATGCCTCACAAACGATGATTGAAAGTAGTCGGCAAATACATTGGCAATGTCGCGAGAATTGGAGATGAGATGATATGATCGTTGTCCGCAATAAATTGTAGAAACCCAACAGAAGCTACAAATTGGCCCTTGCTTTTCCTATTTCTTATTTTGTAATTAGTTTGCTATATTTTATCAATGAAGTCGTCAATGTGACATTTAGATACATTTGCTTTTCCCATTTCTTATTTTGTCATTAGGTTGCTATATTTTATCAATGAAGTCGTCAATGTGACATTTAGATACATTTGCTTTTCCCATTTCTTATTTTGTCATTAGTTTGCTATATTTTATCAATGAAGTCGTCAACGTTACATTTAGATTCATTATACATAAATGTAGTCATTTTGTATTTCTTTGAAAAATTAGAGTGGTAGTTCAATAGACGGCTTGAATTTGATAGCTTCCTATATCACCACAACTTTATGACACTATTATTTAGGAGTTCAGGAAAGGGATGTAGTTATTATTTTATTTTTCAAGTGTGAAGCGCAAATAGTCATTGTAAAACTTCAAAGCGTTTTTAATAGACGCTCAATCTCACAGGCAGGCATGAATTCTGTCATGTTTGTCATGACACAGTTTGTGAGTGTACGTCCTAACGTTGGTTTTACCGGCCAACCTTTTACATGTCTGACGACATGAACCCATGTTAATGTTTTATGTATGATAGCTCCTGAAGATGCCATAAATTAATAGCGAAATATTGAGCCGTTAGACAAACAGTTTTCTTCTTCTTAAAACAGACCGAATAACCGTAATTCTTTTTGTCTTATTGAGTACCTACGATCGATAATTTCAATTATTATATATACATATATATATCTAATATGATTTTTCTGCTTTGCACTGTGTAATTAATTAGGTAAATTTTAATTAGAAAAATTTATCGCGCGGGGTGAGCCTCGAACTCACTTCGCCCAATCGCTATTCAGGCGCGTTAACCAATGCACCACCGGGGGCTGTATGACTTTGAATCTTCTTAAACGTCTTGAAATCTCATCAAGTCACAGATGCTATTATATACCGTGCCTTCATATACTTTCCTCATTAGAGATGGCCATGCTTTTTTTTAATGGTTGGTGACAGTGCTCGTAATCAGACACAAATGCTTAATTTTAATAGTTTGGTTATGTCATGTATGCGAATATAATATGAATTTAAGTATGACAACTCGGTCGACAACCTCGGTGCATTACCATGTTTATTTTTCGTTAAATAATAAGGATACTAGTTTGAAATTTAAATTCCTCTACATGAAAATTATTACGTTTCTATATTAACTGCGACAGGCTTGGACTCGGGGAAAGAAAAATTAACTTCTGGTCACTGCGTGCACATTGGACCCCGATTTTTTTTGTACTGGCATTACTCATGTTTTTCTTTCACCCCTTTTTCTAATGACGCTATTTAAAACTAACCCTGCATATATATATATGCAGATGTAAAAAGATTTATGGGGTAACTCCGCTGAAAATGCAGCTGCAGACACGTGTTTTAAACTACTTGGTTCTCGTCAGTTGCAGTGTAGCCAAGGAATAGGATGAGATAACCTTGGAGATGAAAAGTAACAATCAGAGACAATCACAGGAGACAGCCTACCAATTGAGGCTTCAGCCAGGCTGTCTCCTGTGATTGTCTCTGATTGTTGTATCTTCTTGGTAGTAGTGGTAAAATAATGAGCAAAAGTAATAACAATATGACAACTGGTTGTCATATAGAAAACATTGACAAATATAGAATGTAAAACAAATATGTTTGAATGAAAATGTAAACATTAAGCATAGGAAAACGGTATTAGTTATGCAGATCCATTAAAAGGTATAGGTCTACCATAAACTGTTCAATTAATGTAATTACATAAATAATAAAGATGCAATTATGTAATTAAAAGAATTACGAGTAGAGCTGTTGATATTATGATAAAATAGAACGTAAAATAAGTCATGTATAAATGAAAATGTAAGCAAATAAGCATAGGACAACCGGTATTACTTATGTAGTCCCATCAAAAGGTTTAGGTTTACCTAAGACATGTACAAAATGTAGAAAATACACAAACAATAAACGATGCAACTATGTATGTGTTAAGATGTGTTTGTAGCTACAGACATATATGTTTCTACCTTGTTTGGTTTCGTCAGTGCAGCATAACGAGGAATGTGTATGTATGTTAAAGCACTAAATATGTGTTGATTAAGAAATATAGTATTACCTTAAAATGTAAATCCAAAATGTCCAAGTGTTAAACAACAGTGCACTTAATATTGTGAATGCCTAATTTCAACCAGGCAGTTAATAAAATATATTAAAATTCTTTGCCAAATATACAAATATATTGAAAAAATGAATATCTTCTCGGCAGTAGTGGCAAAATGATGAGTAAAAGTAATAACAATATGACAACTGGTTGTCATTTAGAAAACATTGACAAATATAGAATGTAAATCAAATATGTATGAATGAAAATGTAATCAATAAGCATAGGATAATCGGTATTAGTTATGCTTATTGTTCATTCATTCATATATATTATCCGTTTTTTAAGGAATAAAACGACGAATAAGTAACACTTATTTGTTAATACTTTATAGTAAAATACAAATGTTAGAATTCAAATAACTTGCGACATTTTTCTTTTACTGCGATCTACAAACTCTTTTGAATTGAATTTGGTGGGCCGTAATCATATATGAATTTGACACCGACGCGTTCAGAAAACAGCCTACATGTCTTCAAAGTAGAACGACGAAATGTTGCTATAAATATAAAAATTTAATATCGTGAAAAGTGAGACACAGCAATGCAATAATGCGGTCGTATCGGTCTTTTCAGATGTTGACGATCGAAATGTCAAGACGTGTTAGGCGGACGCATCTGCGTTTCGAGGTAAATCACTCTTTCGAATATATCCCATTCGCAAAAGCACATTCAAGGAGGGGGCGGTCGAATTTACATGAACAAAATAGGAGCAAGTGTAAACGTCGGCGCCTGGCCTCATCTAGACTGCTGACGATGCTATCCTCGCATGTTTATGGTCAATTTAACTAGGAAAAATATCAAAAAAAAAAGAGAAGGGAAAAGAAGAGAGACCCTCATAAGAAAGGGGTAGTGCGAATGGAGTAGATTACTCGTAAATAACGTTGTATTGGTAGCGTACGTCGTCAGAAACGATGGCAGTCGCAAATGTGTGTTATTGGTGAATTTTTAGAAAAGACATTATGCGATGCCAATTTCTAAAAATAAATATCTATTGCCGGGTGGATAGGGGATGTAGTGGTGTGAGAGGGTGACGTTATGTCAATTGCTTTTTCCATTTGGGTGACGATATTGTGTGCGACCGTCTGTTTTCTTACAATTTCAACATACTTCGAAGAGAATACATCCGCCGTCTCCTCTCTCACCCTTTAAGTATTGGGCGAATATAAATCTTTATGCCGTGTTATGTGTTTGTGGAAAGTTAAACGATTCTGTATTCGGCTGGAAGAAACGATACGAAAATATTAGGACGTGAAATGTATGCTTGCTTTTCTAAAATGCGATTCTCTCTAGAATATTAGCGTTTATAGTTTATGTTTTAAACTAATGTTACATTTTAAATTTTGATTTGTTATTTTAAGGGCGTAATTTCGTTTTACTTTCTTATACGTAGTATAAGGAAGTATTGTGATGACGAAAATTTTCGACCTCGAGATTTTTGCAGATGTCCACGTTTTGAAGTCCTCTGATACCAAAAAAGTGGTTTTTAAAAAATGTTTGTTTCTCTCTCTCTCTCTCTCTCTCTATCTGTCTGTGTGTCTGTGTGTGTTTGACCACGATAGCGGTCAAACCGCTGTAGATATCAATTCCAAATTTTGTATTTAGGTGTATAATCTGCCTGTTGAGATCTGATTAGTTTTTGAGTAAAATCGGTAGACCGGAAGTAGTACTTTACTTCAGTGAAAAAATCGAATATTGCAAATATTTCGTCAACTACTAAGTTTAAACAAATTTATAAAGAATTCATATGTACTTAAAATTAAGATTGTAAACCACTTTATTTAAAAAGTTTTTCAAAATTACTACCGGAAGTAGGTCTTTTACTCTTATCAAAAATCAGTTTTTTGCCAATACTTTGCAAGTCATGCTTTCTAGACAGGTATGCTACGAATATAAAAGTATTTAGAACTTAATTTCCAATATCTTTTGTATTAAAAAAATTTCAAAATTCGGACCGGAAGTATCACTTTTACTCTTACCGAATAACGATTTTTTGCAAATATGTCGTAAATTATGCATTCTATATATATTTATTAAGAGTACAAAAGTATTTAGAGTTGGATTTGCAATATATTTTGTATACATGAAATTTCAAAATTCGGACCGGAAGTAGCACTTTTATTCTTAGCGAGTAGCACTTTTTTTCGAATATCTTACAAAGTATGCATTCTATAGCGATTTATTAAGGGAATGAAAGTACTTAGAATAGGATTTTGAATAAGTTTTGTATAAAAAAATTCTTAAAATTGTATAGTTTGAAACGGTCATAAGTATAAGAAAGTCGTGTGGTGGCCACACCTCATTTTTTACTTTCTTATACGTAGTATAAGGAAGTATTGTGATGATGAAAATTTTCGACCTCGAGATTCTTGCAGATGTCCACGTTTTGAAGTCCCCTGATACCGAAAAAGTGGTTTTTAAAAAATGTCTGTGTGTGTGTCTGTCTGTCTGTGTGTGTCTGTGTGTCTGTGTGTGACCACGATAGCGGTCAAACCGCTGTAGATATCAATTCCAAATTTTGTATTTACGTATATAATCTCCCTCTTGAGATCTGATTGGTTTTTCAGTAAAATCGGTAGATCGGAAGTAGTAGTTTACTTCAGTGAAAAAATCGAATTTTGCCAATATTTCGTCAATTACTAAGTTTAAATAAATTTATAAAGAATTGAAATGTACTGAAAATTAAATTTGAGACAAATTATCTTAAAAAAGTTTTTCGAAATTCCAACCGGAAGTAGGTCTTTTACTCTTATCGAAAATCAGTTTCTTGCGAATATCTCGCAAGTCATGCTCTCTAGGCAGGTACATTATCAGTACAAAAGTATTTAAATTATAATTTTAAATATCTTTTGTATACAAAATATTTCAAAATTCGGACCGGAAGTACCACTTTTACTCTTACCGAATATCGATTTTTTGCAGATATGTCGTAAATTATGCATTCTATATATATTTATTAAGAGTACAAAAGTATTTAGAGTTGAATTTGCAATATTTTTTGTGTACATGAAATTTCAAAATTCGGACCGGAAGTGGCACTTTTACTCTTAGCGAGTAGCACTTTTTTTCGAATATCTTGCAAAGTATGCATTCTACATCGATTTATTAAGAGAATGAAAGTACTTAGAATAGGATTTTGCATAAGTTTTGTATAAAAAAAATTCTTAAAATTGTATAGTTTGAAACGCTCACACTTATAAGAAAGTCGTGTGGTGGCCACACCTCATTTTTTTGTTAATCTTAGAAATCTATGTCAGTTAATTTAGATTTAGAATTATGAATTTACTATTTTGCATTAGGTAGCTTGTTATTTGTTTATCGTTTTGAACATATCGCGCCATCTTTCTATGATGCCCTCTAATACTCTTTATCAAATTATGGGGATTTGTTTCATTGTTGATTTGTTTGGTCGCGAATTTTCTTTTTGTCTGTTTTTTTGGAAGTTATTAAGTATATATTTTTTAATAGAATAAAATATAAAAAAAAGGAAAACGTTGTATCGTTTCTAAATACACCTAACTATATATACAATCAATGGAATTCATACATAATATATTGTATAGTTTTTGAAAAAAACGGGAACTAAAATCAGTGCCATCTTTCGTTTCCAAAACCACATTAAATGCATTTCACCTTTCGCCTTAAAAGTGTATCTACATGAAAACTGCTTTTATAGTTCAAATGAATTTTTGAATTAATTTTTGGAATATTATTAATTTGTTGATGTTTATAAATTTGTTTTTTATGTTTGCATTCCTTATGTATCTTCATTGATGTGTCGATGATCACTTCCGTACTTATTACAAAAATATATTATTATTATTATTATTAATAATAAAGAGTATTCATTTAACGACAAGAATAATACGTAAAACAAAAACGAAAAGTAGAAAACTAGTAATAAGTGTGGAATTTAGAAGATAAAATTAATAATTTATTCTCTAAGACCGAGATGGCGCAATGTATATTAAATAAGCTAAAACTATTTTAATACAATATAACGGTAATTCTTGGAGAGTAAGCGCTCTCACACTATTAAATCACGCATATACATATACGAAAAAAAAATTTTTTTCGTATATGAATAAATGTTTGAATGCACATCTATCCTAAGTCGGCATTGCGAACAAACAACGTGCAGACAGCTGTTTCGACCTTACATTGGTCTCATCAGTGCACGAACGTGTTTATTCACAATGCTTCAAAAGCTTAGAAAACCTGATATTGTTAACTTCCGTATTCCGCTGAGGATCTCCCAATGGCGTTTGTTACGCAAGTTGACAATATCAGGTTTTCTAAGCTTTTGAAGCATTGTGAATAAACATGTTCGTGCACTGATGAGACCAATGTAAGGTCGAAACAGCTGTCTGCACGTAGTTTGTTCGCAATGCCGGCTTAGGGTAGATGTGCATTCAAACATTTATTCATATATGAAATTTTTTTTTCGTATATGTATACTGCGTGATTTAATAGTGTGAGAGCGCTTACTCTCCAAGAATTACTGTTACATTGTATTGTAATAGGTACGCCACCTATGGCGTGTTTATTGAATGCACGTATATCTACAGATGCCTGATTAGTAGTTGTACTACGGAGGGCAACATTACCTTACGTTGTCGCACTTGGGTAACAGATGCCGCTGAGAATCTCTCATGGCGTTTGTTACGGAAGTTGACAATATCAGGTTTCTAAGCTTTTGAAGCATTGTGAATAAACACGTTCGTGCACTGATGAGACCAATGTAAGGTCGAAACAGCTGTCTGCACGTTGTTTGTTCACCGGCTTAGGGTAGATGTGCATTCAAATATTTATTCATATACGAAAAATTTTTTTTTCTGTATATGTATACTGCGTGATAAAACTATTTTAATAGTAATTTCGACAAAAATAAAAAATCAAACCAACTGCTTTATGTAAAATAAAATATAACATCTCTAAGTTCATTAAATAATAGCTGTAATTTCGATTACGAAATTAACGATATTTTACATACTATAACTACTGAAGTATAATTTTTTTTTGGATATTTAATGATGGATCCCTCGGTTCATGAAGAATTAATATAAATCAATCGAAACTGGACTCTCTTAATGCTATGTAGAACTCATTTTACATCGGAATGTTTAGACGTTGCGAAAAATTATACAATGGTATGTCTTAATCATTTCCAATATTAGTTTGACAGGAACCAATTTATTAAATAATACATTATAAGGAGGAATTTTGTTTTCAGAATGATTTGTTATTGTATCGGGCTGGTGTACAACATTGATTACGGTTTAATTATATTGCGAAATTGTTTGTAACTAAGCCGACGAACATACTACAAAGCATCGTTACAAAGCCTTGCTATAATCAAGATCGGGATGCGGTTCTGGTATGCGGACGTACAATATTAGAACGAGTCTGTTTTATTAATGGATTACTCGCCCTGTACCGGTTAGGGTTAAATTAGTGAATATTTTGCGAAGGATTCACGTTTCCTATCCAATTTATTAACCCGCAAAGTGATTGAGATACAAACGAATATATTTTATTTTCTTGTTTGTGTGAAATTACCGAACATTTCGATACTTTCTATTCAATTACATAGTCGTTGTATTATTAAATTAATATCTGTATCGTAAATATTTCTGGAGATTTAGGTACATTTATCAATGATGGCTTTAATAGGTCTCGGAGTACAAAGTAATTAATCAATAGATTTTAGGCGTGATAAACTACTTGAGAGGCAATGTTGAGTTTCTCATTTAAACTTAGCACTTTAGTGTCCCAAATCGTAACTTCTAAGGGAATGTATTTATAGTTTCAGTATATGAAGAACAAGTCGTGATTATTGCACGTTCTATCTTAGACATATTTGGAATTGTTAATAGTTACATATATCTTGATAAATGAGCCTATCAATTCGTTTAATTCATTATTCATTTAATATTATTCTTAATGAATTTGTATGTTCCCATTGTTATTGTCAAATGTAGTTTTATTAATTTTAACATTTCTAATTGTGCTGAAATATTAGTGCTATATGTTTCTAATTTGTTTATACACTTCCTTATGTTTATTTTCGAAGCTATTGGGCGGATTAACTTAAAAGTTGAGATGTACATTCTACTAATTAATATATACGTATTGTTCCTTATTTTTACTTTCTTATATACAGTATGTCCACGGATCGAGTTCCAAAGAGGAAAAACTTTTTTATTTTGCATTTTACAAGAAAAATGTATTCTTGATAAAAGTTTTTGCATGTCTCGAAACGGCCAAATCAGTTTTAACCTTTTCAAAATTTCTTTTAGTTTAAGATAAAAATCGAAAAAATGGTCGTTTTATTTGAAAATTTTTTAAAGTCCCAGAAATTAAGTTGCGTTGTCATGGTAATTATCCATATTTAATTATCTAATTAACTGTCAGTTAGAAAAATCAACCATAATAGTTGAAAATGTTGTCAAAAGACCAACGAATTTACCTAATTCAATGCTATGGCAAAGGTAATAAAGCGATCCGTCTAGTTGTCGAAGAATTTAATCAAAAGTTTCCGGATATTTACATCTCAAATAGAGGTGCACGAGCATTGGTCAAAAAATTCCTATCCACTGGTTCCATACTGGATGTAAAGAAAAAAAATATAGGACGCGATGATACGACGCCGCCACTCTTCTTGTAATGGATTCAGTACGGAACTATCCCAAACTTTCTTTGCGGCGCAGATCAGTCCATCTGGGAATTAGTAAATCGCTCATTCAAAAGATTTTGAAACAAAGGAAGTTCCATCCCTACAAGCCCATTTTTAATCATGCATTAGAACCCGGAGATCCTGCGAAACGTTTGTATTTTTGTCTGTGGATGGGCGCTCAAATTATGGATAATCAATACTTTTACCGAAATATTATTTTTTCTGATGAGGCCACGTTTTCTACTAATGGTACTGTTGCATCTCAACATGTGAGATATTGGAGCGATTACAATCCGAATTTTCGCATGCCTCACAATCGACAATATTCGGCAAAAGTTAATGTGTGGTGTGCAATTACTTACCATGGTATCATTGGACCATATTTTTTTGATAATACTGTCAATCAGCATACGTACTTGGATATGCTGCAAAATTTTGTTGATGAACGTTTGGACGATCTACCGATTAATTACCTCGCAAGGTGTTATTTCCAACAAGATGGTTGTCCGGCTCATTATGCTAGGATTGTTGTTGAATGGTTAAATCAGCAATTTGGACAGAATTGGATAGGTCGAAATGGTCCCGTGATATGGCCACCAAGGAGCCCTGATTTAACAATGGCTGATTTTTATCTTTGGGGTCGTTTGAAGCAAATAGTCTATGCAAATAATCTTCCTCCGAACGTAGAAGATTTAAAGGAGAGGATTAGAGACGCTGTGACGTCTTTAACTCTCGAAGAAATTCGAAGAAGTTATAGAGAATTGCGCTGACGGCTAGAATTGTGCGTTGAAAAGGGCGGTGAATGGATTGAGTAAAATAGTTATTAGTTATATCATTTTTGTTTTTGAGTTTATGAAAAAATGTTCAAATAAAACGACCAATTTTTCGATTTTTATCTTAAACTAAAAGAAATTTTGAAAAGGTTAAAACTGACTTGGCCGTTTCGAGACATGCAAAAACTTTTATCAAGAATACATTTTTCTTGTAAAATGCAAAATAAAAAAGTGTTTCCTCTTTGGAACTCGATCCGTGGACATAATGTATAGTATAAGGAAGTATTGTGATGAAGAAAATTTTCGATCTCGATATTTTTGCAGATGTCCACGTTTTTGAAAAATTGGTTTTTAAAAAATCTCTCTCTCTCTCTCACTCTCTGAATCTCTGACCACGATAGTGGTCAAACGGCTGGAGCTCTCAATTCCAAATATTACATTTACGAGTATAATCTCCCTTTTGAAATCTGATCAGATTTTCAGTAAAACCTGTATACCCGAAGTAGTAGTTTACTTCAGTGAAAAATTCAAATTTCAGTAATATTTCGTCAACCACTAAGTTTACACAAATTTATAAATAATTATAATGTACTCAAAAGTGAATTTGAAAAACATTTTATTAAAAAAGTTAAATAAACGTATTTTCATGCTTTAATTGTATTATTAGATATACTGGACTTGTACTTTAATGATGTGCATTGCACTTTAATGATGTGCAAATTTTTCATTACGATACAAGTTTCCAAGCATCCAGTAGGAATGTGAAATCCCAATATTTAATAAATATTCAATATGGCCATGACCTATCTCACAGATCTAAGTATGAATCAAACTTGACAGTTCTCTGCTGTTTACATGTAAGTAGTTAAAGTTTGTATTTTTTGGAAATATAAACAGTAAAAATTAGCGATAGTGACAGTGATATGGAAAAGTTGACTCCACCAGGAATTATGAAACAAACCTTAATATCCACGAACAATTTTATTACCAGCGAATTCGGCAAAAACGTACGAAAAATGTTACTCTTTATTTATGAATTGGAATGTTCAAAAAATAATCTTTCATTATGGGGTTGTAGAAAAAATAGTGTATGAAACTCGCATTTAATGGCTGTTAAGACAGCTGTATTCATTACGACACTCGCCTGCGACTCGTGTCGTAATTTTCATACTCGTGACTTAATAGCTATTTTTTATTGCTCATTGCATAATATACTATTAAAACTTGACTTCAATACTTTTTGTATGAAAAAAAAAAAACCAAAATTAGGACCGGAAGCAACTCTTACTGTTATCGAATAGTAGTTTTATGCAAATATCTCGCAAAGTACTCATTCCGTACAGATTTATTAAAAGTTTAGAAGTACTTAGAAAAGGATTTCGAATTTTTTTTGTATTAATCCAGTTCCAAACATAAAGAACAGCCTATACAGACAAGAATTGTAATAAACAGCATAGTGTTATGTCGTTCGTCTGTGACCAGGTCAAAACTGCACATGAGCAAATTATGATTATTTCCGGTTTGCTTGTTTAACAAATAGACATAGTTTAAAAATCGACAAATTCTTTGATAATTAATAATTGTGGAAGGAAACATAAACAAAAAAGGAAATATCGCAGATACATAAAAAACAAGAATTAAAAGAACATCTGATAAATTTCGCCGTAAAGCAACCATATACAAGTATTTCTAACTCATTGCTTATCGTCCTAGGTTCGGATGGTACGCAGGTTTATGATTTCTTACTCGTGGCGATGTTGGTTGTTGTCTTCAAACTGAAGCTACAAATGGCGGTCTGTCACCTGATGGTCTTCCCTGTATGCTTACATCTCCAAGGTTATCCCATCTTATTCCTTGGCTACACCGTACTGATGATGACCAATGAGTCAGAAACACGTGTCGACATTTGCTCCACAGCGGAATTTATACGATATACTTTTATTTCTTGTTTTTTATGTATCCGTGATAATTTATTTTTTGATTATAAAACATTATATACATATATTTATTTTATAACGGTAAACTTTATAATACCAACTTATTTAACCCAGTACATGTATATGTACATTTACATGTAAAATGCCAGAAATCTCTTTTGCAAACAAAAATAAAATATCAGTCCCTGTTATTTGTATATATTCGTACGGCTACATAAAAGCACTGTATGTATTTTGCTGCAGTAAAAGTAAATCAAATCAAATCAAATTAATTTTTCCAATACAAATAATTTGTTGTTGCATATCAAAAGTAATATTTTGATCTAATTATGGGTATGCAAATTTGTGACTCTATTTGCAGATAACTCTATATTATACGTTTACATACTACGAAATTCGACTTTCCCTCTCAAATTTCTTTTTTCGTGCAAAACGCATCGTCGAATTGAAAAATTTAAGGTGTCGAGTAAATGGGGAACCTCATAAATATTCCTCGGATAGGTACATATTGACACAGGACCGAAAGAGTTAATCTAAAAAATATTTATTAGCTATATATATCATGCGACTCCGTCGGGCTGCTTTAAACGGATATGGGGGCGATTATGGCAGGACGATATTTCAATTGGGAAAAGGGATAGACCTAGCATGCGTTCGCGACACGTTCAGCTGCTATTATTGCGGCAGATCTATACTTGTTCGTCGCGAAGAATTGATGCCATATTTCAATATTAATAAATCAGTTTGGTTCGAGTGTCTTGACTTTAACACTCGCCGAGACTATTTATGCTAAAGCACGAATGATATGAAGTGTATTTATTCAGTTATTGATTTTACCAACATAAAAAATCTGGTATATACGTGACAGCTAGAATGAGAACGTTATTCTACTAGTAATGTCATGCCAGATAAGATACTGTTCATATAATAAAAGGAAACGATGGGAAAAAATAGAATTGATGCCTGAGCATGATTATAAAAAACTGTATTGCTAAATTAAGATATTCTTTATTTGAAATTGTAAATATTATATATATATGAATTATTTCCGTTTTTGTCCTATTTATTGTATTGTTGGATGTTTCTTTATACTAGGCGATTTAAAGGTCTGAAGAGAGATAATTTCTTGTAAGAGCCTCATAATTAATTGTTTCGAGTGTTATAGCCCTTTATCCATGTATTAATACAACTAAAAAATCAAAAATAACAAAATTAACATTCCGTTCATCTGTAACGTTTAGGTTATTACATTTAAATTGTAATCATAGCCTGTATACCGTATGTGTCAATTTTCATTAGGTATATGGATTCAATGTTTACATGCGATTTATACGTATACAAATAATATGTGGCAACGTGTGTCACCCCTACTATCCGTCACCAATCCCGACAACAATCGACATCACAACGACTTACTCCGATCTTCCCACTTCTACATTAAATGTTTAGCTGCGAACACTTTACGATCTAGCCTGCAATAAAAGCCGTCATCATCAAATTGCCGCCGCGATCTAGTAGTTTATTATTATTTTCAGAATCCTTTTTTATTTACGTTATTTTTAATTTTATTAGGATTACGCTTTTGTTTGTGACATGCAGCGTGAACGTAGCTTAATAATTCTCTGCATTTACTGAAAGGAAAAAGAAAAATCCTTGCAATGCGTAAATATTATTTCTGAGCGCAGTACAAACACCCTAGTCACTACTCCAACAGCTACTGCTAACTTGAGCTTGTATCGGTCTCGCGCTCGCATTGAAGAGGAAAGGTGGGGTGCCATGTTGTCACGTATTGCATGAATTAATCGCCTATGGCTAATGAAAATTGACACGTGCTGTATATACAGTGAGGACGCGCGGGTTGGAATAAATTCATTTAAAATTTTTGGTTTTGTTTTATGGAAAAACGCTAGGATAGGTCGATTTTTATTTTTAGCTGCGGTTTTTTTGATGGTAAATTGATGTACAAAGGATGGTCCAAAAATAAGTTACGACCATCAGTTTTTTTTAAATGGAACATGTTTTTTATTTAATTCATTAATTCTGCATCGAATTCTAAGTATATTTCATGTACCATGTGCTATACCCAAATTCAACAGTTATCGAGAAATTATAACCGAAATACAATAAATTAAGCCGCAAACGTTAACGGCAGTGTTACGAGAAATTGATCTTCGGTTTGTCTATTGTCAGGAAGTTAGTGGTCAACAGTTTGAACATTTAATTTGACTTGTTTTTCTGTTTTTTTAATAAATCGGCCCTTTTCACAAAAGAAAGTGAAATAAATTTTGTAGGATACGGTCTCAGTTATTGATATGTTCAATTGTAAATTTCTCGATAACTGTTGAGTTTGGGTATAGGACATGGTACATGAAACATACTTAGATTTCGATGCAGAATTAACAAATTAAATAAAAAACATATTGCAGTGATCTTGAGTTTGGTAGTAAATTGTAAATAAGCATAATCAAGATCACTTCTAGATTTAATTTAATTAATTACTATCTTATTTATTTTATCATGATCAGTGTATATAAATATACACTGATACTAAGTTAGTATTTTAGCTAATTTAAATTAATTTAAGTCAAATAATATAAGAATGTTATCGTAATTTTATTCAAGAAGCTAATATTAAAATAAGCCTGGTATATCAAGTGAATATTCACAAGAAAGTGTTTCCCGTAAGCTTTAGCGCAAGAAAATATTATTACCGAATACGTTCAATGAATCAGCCCGGGCGAAATAATATTCCCCGCGAGATACTATTTACAATCACAAACGTAAACAAGTCGACATGGAGATGGATGTTTGTTTACATTTTTAAATAAATAATACATCACTTTACCGATAGGTGCAGCACTATAGAAATGCAATTGGAGGTGGAATCGGTATCGTACCGAGGATGACCGTAGTTTTTGTGAAGAAAAATATGCATATAAGTCGGGACATGATGAGAAAGGGGACTTTTTGAAGCAGGTGAGAACCGCTTAAGCCTAAAATACCTACACGGGGTGTTTATATTTTAAATATTATTTTAACAGAAAATTTTTCGTAAATCGGAACTTGTAATATTTTCTGAAAAGATTTATTGTACTTAGAAAAATTTTAGATAAAAGCGGGACTTGCAATATTTTATGAATTAAATATTATTTAAACTCAGAATTTTTTTTTTATATATTGGTACTTGTAATATCTTTAAGAAATAATTATTTGTACTTAGAACAGTTTTGTCTAAGTAGGACTTTAATAGCAAAGGCGCTGAGCAAAATTAATCAGGGCAGAGCCATTACTTTAATGTTTATATATTTGCAAACGATAAACTATATACTTTTGTTATCTACTTATATTCCAGTACAATTCATGACATACAGTGAAAATTTTTTGATATATTGATTGCTTTACATGTATCACTGATGAATTAAGATATGATGAGGGTTTAAAATAATTTATTTTGTTATCTATTCTCCATAATATTGATCACAATTGGTGTATTGATTTCACAATTTAATCATGACATGTAGAGTTTTAATTTAATATTTAAGATTTTTTGTTGTTGTTGTTGTAAATATATTTGTACTGCTTAAAATTTTGATATTTTTAATAAATTATATTATAAGGTTTATTTTGGTATTTTCTTTTCTTTATCTGACCTGGAGACAACTGGAGAGCATTCAATTTGATTGAAGTGTCTATTTATATTTTCTGCCCCTGAGAGAAAATTTTCTTTAGTAACTTTAGTACTGAGCTAGTAAAATGTGAAGTTGCCAAGCCTACTATTTTGCAGAAAATTTATAAAAATCTTAGCCTAGCATAAGGCCTAGTACTAAGATGTATGCTTGATTCTGCTCTTACTTACTATTTGAATGAATTGAATTATTTTCATATAAACATCAATTTGGAAGAGTCACAGCAATATGTTTCCGTTTGGAAAAACAATTGATGGTCGTGACTTATTTTTGGACCAACCTTTGTACATCAATTTACCATCAGAAAAACCGCAGCTAAAAATAAAAATCGACCTATCCGAGCGTTTTTCCATAAAACAAAACCAATAATTTTAAACGAATTTATTCCAACCCGCGCGTCCTCACTGTATATGTATTTCACTGTATAATATATTATTAGAATAATATCCTAATCAACAAGTATTTAAAATGTCGTGTTATTATAATGAGTTACCAACCTAACCTGTCATTGTCGAACTGACAACTATGTTATGTGTCTCTCTGCATAAGACACATACTGAATACTAAGGTTGAGACCCTCTATAGCACTGATTTCGAACATTGATGACATAAACTAAACAACTCTAACATAATACATATTAATTTAATATTACAGATTATGGTATTTCATCATATTGACAAGATTTATAGTAGCATATAAGAATGATCAAATGATAATAAAATTTATTTTGTAAATTAAATATTTAGGCACGACTCTGGAGGTAGAACAAATGAAAATGAACATTTCTAAGTCGCAATATGTCAAACAATTACAGGCATCCATTATGTGGCATTGGTATATTACATATGAGATATCTAGTCGTGGGCTTCCAGGGTTGTCGTTCATATTATCCGAGCGTTTTTCTATAAAACAAAACCAAAAATTTTAATTTATTCCAACCCGGGCGTCCTCACTGTATATACATGAAGGTGAAAATAATAATAGTTGTCCTAATTTATCAAATTTAAAACTTGATATTAACATATTATTATAGATGTATATGGTACGAACACAGACAAATGATAAACTCACAAACGTGTATTTTACAGTTAAAAACAAAATGTTTTTTTTTATTTGTGTTGGCGGTAATTCTTTCTGGAATTTTTCTTTCTTGATTTGTGTAAATATGTTTTGGATATTTATTATTTATTATACGAAAGGATTCAATATATGATATGTAATATTTAGTGCAGGTGCAGGTCAATTACTCCTACATTATTAAATTGTAGTACACTGAATTAAGATTTCTTATATCGCTTGTGTTGTTAATGATATTTTGGATTTGTTTAATTAGAATCATTCCTTTTATTTCCTTTTTTTGAGTATTGTATACAGTGCCATTTATTTTAGTATCCTCTAAATCGAACTGATGATCCTTTGCTAATTTATGGGTGACGAGGGCAGTTTTGTCGGTTTTAGAATATTTGTGAGCTTGCAGTCTTTTTTATAGCTATTGTTAAGTTTGACCAATATAATAACCATCACACTCTTTGAATGGTATTTCATAGATAACACGTGTGCGTTTGTTTTGTTCGATATTAGGTTTGAGTTCAGAAAATAGGTGGTTGTTGGTATTAAGCTTATTTGCCACATGGAAACCATATGGTTTTAACGTGTGTTTAATTCATTCAGATAGATGAGTGATGTATGGTATTGTGATGTAATTGTTTTGTTTATTAGTTTAATTTTGTAATTTGAGTGATTTTAATACGGTTTTGAAAAACCGTATTAAAAGAAAACAACTACCCACCACAATTAGTGAACAAAACAATTAAAAGCAAAATACATGCGATGTATAATCACTAAAATATTATATTAAACCCTCTCGTATAATCTAATATATAAAATTGGATGCATATGTGTGGCGGTGATTGTATGTTCTCTATAGACTTCGAAACCGTTGAACCGATTTTGAAGAAATTTTCAGGAAAACTCTACCATAGTCTGGAATGTGTTTCTGTGAAGTATGGTATCGATCAGACTAAAAATAAAATCATTTTTCATCATTCATTGTTATTGCTATTACACCTATATGTTAATATTAAGTTTTAAATTTTATAAATTAGGACAACTGTTATTATTAGATGATTATGATTACAATTTAAATATAAGAATCTCTTCTTATATTACTTAACTTCATATATACTAACTTAGCTAGATGCTATAAAAGTGTATTAACAGCTAAAACAATCCCATTAGTGAAGGTCACCATATTTAATTTTTGGCGGAGGCGCCAGTATAATTTCGCTTTTTAATTGGAATTATTACGAAAATTCGTCTCTCATTACACACATACTAGAATACTTATTTTTTGGTTATATCTTATTGGCAATTTTCTCGCTTCTTCATATTTTCTTTTGCAATACCTATAAATTACTTCTTGAATTCTTAGATACTGGAATCATATAATATCGTCCACAATTGCAGAAATCATAAATAAGTATTATTATAGTATACACGTGCGCTTTAAAGCTAAATGACTATATTTTTTAAGCTGTGCAATTATATCTAATTTTTGTAAGATAATTGAAGAAAAAATAAACAATTTTGATATAGCTTTTATTTAATTACCTAAATTTAAATATATTAACTAAACTATATGCAATAAACCTCTGCTAATAGCTAAAAATATCTTATTTGCTTGAGCTATAGCCAAATGTAATTTCTGGTGGAGGCGCCAGTCTAATTTCGAGCTTCGCCTGGGAATTATTACGAAATCTCGTCTCTCATCACACAAATTTTCCCCGAATATTAAGCACCTAGTCATTCCTTTTATTATAATTGCCATGCCATGAAATACACTGACCACTTAGTTCCATCTGGAGTTGATATGTCGGCCGTACGTAAATTAAACCATATCTACTACAGCAGCGCAAACTAACGATCCACTACTAACTATATTTGCGGTTAATTATTATAGTTTGTGAGATATTCACGGTTAAAGTGCTCGTCTATCTTATAAGTCGGGGTCGAGAGAACGAGGACGTAAGGGCTTAAATATTTGTTTGCTTTCAGTAGGTATTTGATGAGAAGCTCTTGGGATATGTATGATTTAAAAGTGGAGCCGGCGAACGGGAAGCTTTCAATAGAATTGAATGAAATTGAAATCGATTAAAAATGCATTGCAGTGTACGTCCCGATTCTAGAGTATATATGGCGAGAAACTGGCAAAGTATATTTATTCAGTGTCTAGAATTGTTTGTATGGATATTTATGAAAAGAATTGGTAGCTAAACTAAATTTACGTTGTTACCTAAATTGTTCTCTAAAAGCTGCAGAAAACTATTTAATGTCTATCATACATTTATTTTTAAAATTCTTGGTAGAAATGTAAATACTAGTGATCGGCAGTTAGGAGTACATTGCAGGACTGGATTTAAATAAATAATATAATTCGAAATTGGGCACAGTAATAGTGTTAATATCACTATTACTGTGTCTACTTGCAAATGATATGATGATACATCACTCGTAATGAGTGATTATTCATAATGACCGATATAATCACTGAAGCACTTACTGGAATTGCTTGTGAAAGTGTTACTTTTTCTGAAAGAGCATTTTCCTGTAAATTCACTTTATTAATCATTTGAGGGTGATGATTTTGTACAAGGACTGGCTTACATAGTCGATATTTTTAGCCATTTAAACGAATTTAACCTGTCTCTCGAGGTCATGAAGGAACTATCGTGGATGCCACTGAATGGGTCATAGGTTTTTTCAGATAAGCTGCCTTTTTGGAGAAGGAGAATAACGCAACTACGAAAAGTACTACAAAAAGAGGTGTCAATGCATTTAGAAACATTGCAAAACTCTTCTTAAGGCTACTTTAGCTGAGAATACTTGGATAATGTTTCTTTATCCAATTCAGGGATTCCATTTACTTTCTTATACGTAGTATAAGGAAGTATTGTGATGAAGAAAATTTTCGACCTCGAGATTTTTGCAGATGTCCACGTTTTGAAGTCCCCTGATACCGAAAAAGTGGTTTTTAAAAACTGTCTCTCTCTCTCTCTCTCTGTTTGTCTCTGTGTGTGTCTGTGTGTCTGTGTCTGTGTGTGTCTGTGTGTGTGTGTGATCACGATAGCGGTCAAACCGCTGTAGATATCAATTCCAAATTTTGTATTTACAATCTCCCTCTTGAGATCTGATTAGTTTTTCAGTAAAATCGGTAGACCGGAAGTAGCAGTTTACTTCAGTGAAAAAATCGAATTTTGGCAATATTTCGTCAAATACTAAGTTTAAACAAATTTATAAAGAATTCATATGTACTTAAAATTAAAATTGAGAACAATTTTATTTAAAAAGTTTTTCGAAATTCCTACTGGAAGTAGGTCTTTTACTCTTATCGAAAATCGGTTTTTTGCGAATATTTCGCAAGTCAAGCTTTTTAGACAGGTACGTTACGGGTATAAAAGTATTTAAAACAGTTTTCAATATCTTTTGTATAAAACAAATTTCAAAAATCGGACCCGAAGTAACACTTTTACTCTTACCGAATAGCGAATTTTTGCAAATATATCGTAAATTATGCATTCTATATATATTTATTAAGAGTATAAAAGTATTTAGAGTTGGATTTGCAATATCTTTTGTATATATGAAATTTCAAAATTCGGATCGGAAGTAGCACTTTTACTCTTAGCGAGTAGCACTTTTTTTCGAATATCTTGCAAAGTATGCATTCTATAGCGATTTATTAAGAGAATGAAAGTACTTAGAATAGGATTTTGAATATGTTTTGTATACAAAAATTCTTAAAGTTGTAAGTATAGTTTGAAACGCTCATACGTATAAGTCGTGTGGTGGCCACACCTCATTTTTTTAACTGATATTGATGGTATCACTGGAGGTGTGATTGGACCGTAATTTTTTGTCCATGAAAGTGATCGCCAGAATTGGATCAGTGATATGTGGTTAATACAAGATGGTGCTACATGCCATACAGCTGGTCAAACAATTGATTTATTGAAGGGGAAGTTCGGTAATCGTGTAATCTCGAGAAATGCTCAGATCGAATGGCAACTTCGCTCATGCGATTTAAAGACGTTGGATTTATTTTTATGAGGTTACATTAAGTCATTGGGATATGCCAACAAGCCAATAATGCCATTGGAGCTCAGGAGCAATATCGAACGCGAAATTGTCATATGTCATATGAGCGATATCGAATTCCATACTTAAATTTAACATGTGTATTACGACGGGAATACGGAAAATTTTGGGAAAATCATAAATAAAATAAAATGATAACTGATTGAAATACTTTATTGTTTTTCGAAATAACCACCCTTAAGTTCTATGCAATTCTCCATTCGTATAAAACAATTAGTGAAGCATACATCCCACTCAGAAGTTGGTTTGCTTGAAATATGTGTTTCATACGTCTCAACTGCCCTTTCAGGTGATGAAAATCTTTGTCCACGCACTTTGTCTTCAATTTTGGGGAAAGTAAAGAAGTCATTGGGGGACTGGTCGGGGCTGTAGGGACAATGGCAGAGTAATTCAACGTTGGTGTCGGTCAAATAGTCGAGTCTTAGTTTTGCGATGTGAGAAGTCGCATTGTCGTAATGAAGTAGAAAGCGACGGTTTGGATTGCTTTTTCGCAATTCTGTAACAAGTTTCGCAAACAAATGGGTAGTATGCCATTCTGCATTTACAGTTCTACGATTTTCCAAAGAAACCGTGACTACGTAGATACAAAACAAGCAATTATTTGTTTAGAAACGCTGCGCGCTCTTAGTTTGGTTTCTTCTTTCAGGTTCAGATTGCTATGGATGCAACAATGCTAATGAATAATAAAAAATTAGAATAGGCTACGATTATTCCTTAACAGCATAGTATTTTTAAAGTTCTTATGAGTTCTTGCGGTGATTTGCTTCTTCTTTTCTGGTACACCTCTTATTCAGTTTTTGTTTGGGATAAGGTTAAAAATTAAGCGAAAGGTCTAAATCTCATATAGAAAATATATTTATATTTTATTAGAATATCAATGGTAAATAGCATTGCTCTACTGTATCTATATCTATTTTTGTTTTACAAATAATGAGAAAGAAAACATTTTTACCTATTTTCGAGTTATAATGCTTGTGTAAGACTTATATATCTATAATGATAGTTGTAAGAATAATTATTCTATTCTTTTAAATAAAAGAAAATCATTGATTCTTGATAAGAAATTTTATTAATACGAAGCTGATTCTATTCCACCAAAACATACATTTTCTCATAGTGCCTTGGTAATCTAGAACTTTGCAACGTGAATGCTCTGAAACTGGCCTATACTAATCGCTAGCTGCAAACATTCTCACATTGTACCCCTAGCGGCTTAGTTCTTGCCCATCAAAAACATCCTCATTTATTCGTACTTATTTTGTTTGAAATATTAAATTAAAATGACTATATAATAATTAATGATGCCTAATGATTTACTGAAAGCAAATATTCTCACGTAGTACTCTCAGCACGTCCAACACCATTACCTATCCTTTCATTACTTTAAAAAGAAATGAATTATTATTACTAAACAAGATAATATTCATCTAATTAATAATGCTCAACGTTTTACTAAAAGCAAATATTTTCACATAGTACTTTCAGCACGTATAACACCATTAATTATCCCCAAATTGAATAACATATTTTATAACTTACTTTATTTCGTCATATATTTTATGAAATTCTGCCTTATTCATATCCTCCATCTTAAAAATTAGTAATACAAAAAAACTAATTCATTGAAAATTATTTAGAGAGGAAAACTAAATCAAAATTGAACTCTAAATCTTAATACCAATAAACTAATCGTGAGTTGAAAGGTAGTGTATCGACCCTACTCTCACCCTCGCTATCCCAAAAATTTATCCTTTTTACATAATTTTACGTCTTTCTAGATCGAAATAGAAACTTAATCTTCAACAAGTCGATTCTTGTTTTTCGCTTATATAAAAAAAAACAATTGCTATCGGCAATTTGTAGCGCCTCTCTCGTCAAACTAAAATTTAGGTTGGCATTGATTTTTTGAAACGTTTGTGATAAAATCTTTCTTGTCTGTTTTCTTCAAGTTGCCACATTCGCAACCAACACGCAGATCGTGTTTTGACAGTTTATACACTAATGGCGGCACCTTGAATTGTTTGTTATTAAAAGTTTTTCACAAACTTGTTATGTTTCGTCTTCGGTAGGTATATCTTTTCTTTCTTCTTGGTATAGTCCCTCATTGTACTTGTATATGAACGCATTGCCTTTTTCATCGTTTGTTGTATATTTCTTCTTATGGTGTACTAACATTTATTCAAATTCTCCTTTTCGGAATCCTTTGTTCTGGTAGCACATGAAAAACGTTATCCACGACGGATATTTTTCCTATCGGGCTCACACTGCGGTGGTCTGCCTCACATTCTCCCGTACTTTTTAACCATATTTTCTCACATAACACGTCGATTTTTAGACTGCTATTAACAATATTGACACTGCATTTTTCTTTTGCAGGTTTTTAAACCACACATGACCATTTCCATAGTCTTTGCAGCCTTTGTGTTAAGCATATAAGAACTAATAAGTGTATTTTTTATTTATACAGTTACTGTTTACATAAAACATTCTTATTTACGATCTGTCACTTCGCACTAGAAGTCTTTTGATTTATATCCTTTTTACACATTTATTTATAAGTTACAGGTATTTACTATATCGTAAGTATTATTATCAAAAACTTTCTTATGAATTGGTACCATTATTTATATTTAAATACACATTTATTTGTCTAATGTGTATCAACAATTCATGTTTATTTTGGTACATCAGTTCCTTCTTAAATGTAGGCAACTTATTCTACTTACTATTACTTGTTTTGACTAATGCTTAAATCTTAAAATAAAAAAATTTAAAAATAAAATTAGTGTTCTTTTTCAATTATAATTTAACTATTATTATATGAATGATGTGAAGATCACAGCAATATGTTTCATCGACACTGAGGATGTTAAAAACGAATTCTGATAAACCTGAGTGGAAGCGTTTCAGTGTTCCTTTGCACCACCTCACACGTGCTTCTATTTGGTATGCTGACAGATTATGTAGGATCCATCACACACACACAGTTTCCTTGCATTTAAATGATCATGCAAAATTTTTTGTATTGCAGTCATGCCAATGTCTAAGGTTGCACGAACTTCAGTATACGTCACATGTCAATTCAAATTAATCATTTCACGTACGGCATCGACGTTTGCCGCAACAGCACCCGTTGAAGGTCGACCTTCACGCAATTTATCTCTGAGACTGTAACGACCAAGTTTAAATTCTTGAAATCAGCGATATATTGTAGTTTTAGATAATATTTCACTACCAAACGCAGAATTCATTCGCTTGACACATTCTTGTTGACTTAAACCGCTTCGAAAATCATAATAAGTCATCGCACGAAAGTGTTCTTTTATTAAATTCATTTTGTTACTGTATCACGAACTTCTAATTGTCACCGTAAAAAAACTGCCTGACACTTCTTGGTTCTGTCACTTATTTTCGCGTACATAAATGTGAAGTTAGCTGAATTTTAACCCGACATCTCAAATATTCTGTGTATTATTTAAATAAATAATACAACACATTTGTAACGTATGGTTTAATTTCTTACATAGAATGGAACATGCAAAATTTTGTAATAATTTTAAGACTAAATATTATTAGAAAATAAATATTTAATAATAAATGTATTCAGCATTTAAGATCTCTCCATAATAAAACAAATTTCATATTTATTATCTTGCTAATATGATACACTTATTATAACGTCTCTTTAAACACGCTTTAAATATGCAATTTCTTATCAATGGCATAGCCCTATGCCAACATATACCATAACAATATATCTAACGTACACCACAGTCTTGAGTCATAAAATATAAATAAGCAAAATTATCAATTCGTTTGCTACCTCACGTTTCATTTTGAACTTCATTATTCAAAATATATGAGAACATCAGAAACCTTTCGAAATATGAAGAACGCAGCCTACTAGATATTATGTTAATGCTCTTATCATACCCTTCTATGAACACGAAAGCATCTGATAAAAGCAAGCGTCACTTTGAAGTTTATTACGACAAAGCGTATCAGAAAGTGTCTGGGAGTAAAGAACAGCAAAGCATTGACTTGAAACACGTACCTATAAACGTTTATAGTACCCACGTGGATAACATTTCTCAAGCTTTTTCGTTTTACTTGTGCGGATGTCGTAATGCACGTATTACGAGTATTTCATTGTTTAATTGCTAACTGCTTGCGTCATTCAATTCAGTTGAAGTTACTACTACGGGTTTTAAAAAGTTAATCTTTTAACTATTTTGTAATGGCTAAAAGTAAAACTTAACTGATGACTTATTAAATTCTATAAAATAAGAATACGTAAGAATTTCGTCCACTTACGATGAATATCCAGTTTCCATCCGTCTTCCTTTCCACTATCCGGTATCATTTGTAGTTGACCACGACATGATAAATACTTCCCACCATCGTCTACCGTTGGCGTAAATGTTAAAACACTCGTCGTGGTATTACCATCAGGACTTGTCTGTAACAAATATATATAATAAATATATTGCACGCATTGTTATGGGGGCATATTTCTATATGCGTGTAAAACCTACAATTTGGTGCTCATTTGTAATTGTATTTGTAGACAAATGTGTAAAATTAAATTTTATTTAAAATACAGAATGAGTATTAGTTGCTACCTCACGTGGCGTTGTTATTTGTTAAATTTTGAATCAAAAATCTTTAAACTAAAATGGATTTGAGGCAAAAATATACCTGAAATAATTGTGAAACCATGTTACTAGTCGTTAGTAATATTAAATGGGTGAATACGTTTTAAATAATAAATTTATAGTAAAAAAATTAAAATTTCATGACTGGATTGATTTATTTTTGTACACATCTTTGATAACAAAGTAATGTCATTATTATCTACATAATTGTTTAAATTAAAAACCGTCAGTTTGTAGACATACAGGGGTGCCTCACCGAAAATGAAACAGATATCTCGAAGGAGAATTTTTTTTAGAAAAAACGCAAACACAGGTCGATTTTTGATCCAAGGGGTACACCCTTCCATCATATCTTCATCTCTTCATCACTCTAACCATTACAATTTAGCAGCAAAGTGATTGTTGGTTGCTCTATTTTTGATTTTAGCGCCCTCTAGCGGGATAAAAAACGGTTACGCATTCCAAAATGTGACACATCATTTCAAAGCTAATTTTAGTAGCAACTAAATACGTAATATTTTTGAAATTTATTTTTCATCATTGTCAAATACAAACTGTTAACGTCTATAGTAAACTAATTAAGTTCGTAGTCTGTAATATTAGAGCTCTGCAAGGTTATTCAATTATGTAAGTTAATATTTTTTTCAATTGTGTATTAAATTGCTAAAAAAATTAGCTTAGAAATGATGTGTCACAATTAAGAATACGTAACCGTTTTTTATCCCGCTAGAGGTCGCTAAAATCAAAAATAGCGCAACCAACAATCACTTAGCTGAATTCTCCGTTCTACATTTTCAATGATGTATCGTATTTGGTACTCTCCCTATTTAAATTGTAATGGTTAAAGTGAGGGGAGGGGAATGACGTATCACAGTTGAGAATATGATGGAAAGGTTTGGATCAAAAATCGACTTGTCTTTGCGTTTTTTCAAAAAAGTTTTCTCAGTCGAGATATTCAATCTGTTTCGTTTTCTGTGGGGCAACCTGTATAATGAACCCCCAGGCTAATTGCAGGGCAAGCAAGAATGGCGGAATTAAAACTCAAGTTCATCTATTTTTCACACGTCCTCTATTTTAGTTTACTTTTTAAAAAATCAATACTCATGCTCTCAGTACTATGTAACTGTTAATTAGTCTTACGTAATCCCTAAATGAATGTGATATATCCGGCACACGTTTTTTTTTTTAATATGATTTTTGAAAATAACACTGTTTTTCAATATCAAACAAAGGACGTTTTTTTAATGCAAAAGAATTATAATCTTTTCAAATAACACTGTTAATTTCATACCTAAGGTAAAATTTCTATAATAAAATTATTGTCTCTAATAATAATATATTTGTTTGTCTAAAAAGAAAAGATCAAATTTGGTAAAAATGATCGCAAACTATAATGCATACATAAAAATAATTAGTACATAGTGAAACAATATTACATTTTTCCTTTTGGTTTCGGAGGGGGATGCATCACCTCTACTATTACTGCTGAGCTTTCGTCCACTATGCTACGGGACATTTTGAGAGCTGTTGATTCTACTGCAATTGCTTGTAACAGTTGTAGATTTCGGTTTCAACTCAGAAATGATAGCCGAGGAAGCCAATGACTTAAATATTACGTTATATATACAAAATATCAAAGAAAATATAAACCAGTAGTGGTTGAAACATTTCAATACTAATTCTTTGGTTTGTCAAAAATATTTGGTCTTGGTAGGGGAAAAGAGACTTTGACCAATAGGGCTAAAGTATCAAAATTATATTTTAGAACGTTAGCTGTAAATCATGAACTATTTTTTTCACTTCTAGCAGATAACAATTCAAAGCCATGTCTATAATCGAAGCCTTATGATTTCTAATTGTTCACGTTGTATTGAACTCCTGTGAAGTTTATAGATCAGGTAGAGTGCCACAGAGTCGTATTTAAACCTACAGACCTCATGTGAAAAGTGTAAAATCTCAATTGCATTCAGGTCATTGAAGTCCTTGCATGTTCGGAGGACAAGGATTTGTATGATGCTTAAAGTAATCCTGACGTGAAAGAATATATTCAAGCCCCAAACCGAAATATTTATGTTCGTTGTCAAAGGACTTCTCGGATGTAAATTGTTCAATTGTTCTCGTGTCAGCACATACTTATTATTATTTAGTTCTAGGCTATATACATAACACCATCCAGCAATCTAATCTAAATTATATTGTATTGTACAAAACGCACTAGTGAGGAACCCCTGTAGTAAGCAAAACTTTATACTAGACATACTATTTTTGTACCGTACTGATGAAAACTAATGAGTCTGAAACACGTGTCTGCGGATGTTTCCAATAATTCATTATTAACTTACACAATTTCGCGGTTTAATCTCTCTAAGTTTTTTCATTCTTGTCAGTTAATGTGTTGCTACCATGTAGTGAAGTTGATTGTTTTACCTAGTAAATTGAGAATCTTCTGGCAGAAGGTATAGGTGCCAGCTTCTTTTCCTATTTTTGTTACTAGTTTACAAGTTTGAGTGTCACTGAAGCCATTACGACATGACTGCATTTAAATTTCGTTTTATACGTTTCTGTAATATTTGGCTACGAGTAATTTAAGGTTTTTGATCTTTTTTATATTTATATATAATATTAAGTGGTGGCGCCAGTACTTTGATATAAACGCTTCTCGTCAATTGTTACAAATTTGACTGTATTCATGTTAGTTCTATATAATTTAAACAGTTTTCTATGGACAAAATATTGCAAGCTACTAAGTTTAATGCCTTACTTAAGTCTATCAAAACACCCACAAGTCATGTTTATATTAAATGCTGCAACCAGTTTTGTTATTGACTAGATGTGTTGGTCCAATGAAAAGGATGCCACTTTAATATATCAATGAACTTGCTCAATAATTAAAGCAAAAATCAAAAACGTTGTCCCTGTAACTCGTTAGTCGGTGCAAAAGGCCATGGGTCGTCTATAAGCGCCACATGCTTTTCAAATAAACAATAACATGAAAACTAGGATTAGGACTTATAGCAATAGCAATCAAACACAGACGATCTAATTTAATTGTATAATTAATATTAAAAAGAAAATGGGTGTGCTTAAAACCACACGGCAGAAGTGAAAACTTCATCAAGGCGAGGTTAATAACACGAAATCCAACTTTTTTTTCGTTCTATATTACATTAGCGTCATCCTGCATCGACGAATTCAGTTGCTGAGATTTATTATATTTTATAGAGATAATGTCTCATACACACACAACAAAGTTCGCGAAATACAATTTCGCGGCCGTTGCTATGGCAGCGGCCGCGAGTGTGTATATATAAATAGACAATATGAATATTCGCTTACGACTCCCGCGCTGGTCTGATGCTAAAGTGCCGGCTTCTCACCCATGAGATCTCGGGTTCGAATCTGCTCGAGGACATGAATTTATTTATTCATTTAAATTTCAATTTAATTGAAATTAAATACCTCTATGTGATATATTTCTCTCATTCCCTTAGTCGACTCGAGTCGACTTTACCTGAACGAGCGTTACATAGCCAAGCGTGACAGCTCAGTCTTGTTCAGTGCCCACAATCAACGCAACGCGCCCAAAGAAGTTTACACTTCAAAAAAAAAATATATATGAATGAAACACAGCTACTGTATAACACATACATACACAGACTGTCGACAGGCAGTCAATTAATGAACATAGTACCCAAAAATTCTAAACATACACGATCTGATTCGCAACAGCCGTTAGGTATCTCTCTTTCGACTTATAAGAAACTCATATTAGGTGATATAATGTGCATAATACTTAATACAAATATCATCAACTACAAAGCTTCCAAAATACAACCATGCTCTTGTGACAACGATGCTAAATATAGGTCATTCCGGAGTTCCCGTATACATTACAAGGAATCTCCAAACAATAATGCTTAAAGGTTTAATAGGCTACAGTATCTTGGAGTCATTGCATTCAATAATTAAACTACAGTTAAAACTACTTAGCTTATACAATCTGCACAAGTGAAGATCTCGTTGAGTTATGTAGATCGAAGTCTGTTATTCTGCTTCACATTGTATCATATCTGCATCTAGTGGATAAACTTGCAATGGTGAATAATGGCTTCATATAGGTGATAAGGTACAATACTTCTTAGCTTCACTTTGTTTCTCTATTCGCTAACATGAGTTATCCCGATGCTTGTTTGATTAATTTCTTGCAATATTAATACTTGTACACACTGCATACTGTCGCACATATCGAGATGTTATCGCCTATTTCATAATAAATCATATGCCTGCCATCTCTGCCTAACAACTAGCCACATTGTATTTAAGAACATGTTCCACAAAGTATTTCCTATCTAGAGGTTCATTTGCTGGTTACATATATTCTGCTTATGTTGTTACTTGCACTACTTTGCTTTAAATGGTAACAAGGATTCTCCTTTCTTCACAAAAGATGGATTTCCATTAAACAAGGATTTCCATACAACAATGATTTCCGTACAAGCCCTAGTTAGTGTCTTATTGGGCTTCCCCATTTAAAAGGGAAGCTAAAATTCGCACCGTATCGTTTATATGTGATTGTCAATTGACAAAAAGATGCGCATGAATATAGCCGCGCCAAAACCTCTGTGATAACACATGCTATTTGTCACATCGGCGACAATGATTGTTACTGAACCATAACAGGTATTTATAACTGTTACATTGCAAAATGCAATGCATTCTACTTTGATTACTTCATAACTCATTCAACTCAGTGAACATGAATTGTTTGAAAAGAGAAGATTGTGGATGAGAATTTGAAATCCAATTAGATATAATCTCTCTCAGCTGTGTATATATCCACAAATACAATTTCAGGAAAATATTCTTTTAAGTAAAAACAAGAATTCGCCCAGAAATAAAGTTATGAGAAGTGAATGACAGTAACAATTTCGGAAACTTTCCTGTGGCGGTGTGAGCAGCGTGTAACGGTATTTCCGATAGAAGACAATCCGAAGTAACTCGGGTTGTTTGTAATTATAGCCCAGCACAAAATCGAAACAAACACCGTAATGCTATCAGATTTGTTCGGTTCGAGTGTAACCCTCCGGACTGTTCTCCACTCTGTCTTTAAGAAACTTCCGACTAATTCTGAAAGTTCTGCTCAAGTTATCAACGAATGGCCTACAAGAGACAAACACAATTGTATAACTCATGTAGCTCTATATGTTGCGGCAAGTTTCTCATAACAAGTTACCCTTATTTTGTTGAAAGTGAGATATCTTTACTGTATTGGAACTGAAGTAAGAAAGATTTCGAAACATCTTTAGTACCGCTTAAACACGCGAGAAGTAGAGATGTGAAAGAATAAGTATGTATTGTAGATTTTGTTGCATTGAATTTGCTTCATTTTGGACAAAAATAGGAAACATTATTATGTTAATTTATAAAAATGTAAGCAAAGATCAATAAAAAAGAATAATGCCGTATTTCAGAGATGTATAACAAGTTATATGTTCAAGCCTAAAAACATCGTCTCTTTATCGTTTTACCTAAATTGATATTATAAAGATGTGTAATTACTGAACTTAACTAATGCTAAATTAATTTACTTTGATTGACAACTCGATATATGCCAGTCCATATTAAGATTGATTGATATGAAGGGTCACGCTTCGCAAAATATGCGGTAGTTCTAAAAATCAATAACTATTCAAGAGACAAATTGCCTTTTCCTTTATAATGGAAAACTGCAACGTATTTCACATTTTTATTTTATTATTACGCCATTACGATATCGTATAATATATATGTATATACACAACCACACACACATACTCACATATATATATTGTTATGAAATCATACAGTTACGTAAGGTTCTTTTACTTATAATATTAACTTTATTATATTATAAGTGCCCCAGAGCAAACTATAAGCAGTATTATTAAAAAGCTTGTATAAAAAATAGTTTTCTACAATATTAATTTATAATCAGTATATATAATATTTCATAGATGACGCTTATGTTCATTTCAATTACATTCCATATAAATATCACAAGTAAGAAAAATAATGATACCTAAGACTTGTATTTATATGACATTTCTTTTGAAATTATGTAGTTGTCAAATTATTTTAATGACATTTATAAGTCTATCTACAAAGAAATAAATTATATTAACCTGCAACAATAGTTATATTGAAAAGAAATTACTATACAACAATGTTAATGAAAATTTGTTCTTTTTTTTTACTATCTTTTCAACAAGTAGGTATCTAAGATGTTTTTTTTAAATACTATATTACTGAATAGATTTATATGTCAAAAATGACATTTCTATTACTTTCTTAACTTTCAATTTACAAACTCAATTCTTATTCTATTTTAGCTATTACACAGCTATTAACACATTATATCTTAATTTTGATATACAAATTAATAAACTTGATATATAAATAACTCTAAAACATATTAATATTTTATTATTCTTTTTGAATCTATATAACTATACCAATGCTCAAAATAAAATACCCATACGCTTTTACTAATAAACTTAAATCATCCTTGTGATAATTAATAGTATAGTAATATATATATATATATATATTGCTATGGTGGGGGTATGTCGTATATGAATCCTCAACACCTCCCAAACCAATATGCCAAGTTTATACTCAAATATCCTTAAAGTTCAAAAATTAAAATTATGCAGACTTTTTAATCGATCCCTGTATATCCTACAGATATATGAATTACAATGCAAATTATATTAAGTTATTTCAATATTCAAAACCTTTTATTTAAAATAATATATCCTCAACTAGCTCAGTTATAATATAATTAATTTATATTCCTTTATATTTATAATCTTAGAACATGAGACTCTTCATTCTTTATCTTTTTAATAATTCCTTCTTTTTATATACTTTATTCAATATTCTCCTTAATCCGTACCTGTTACTCACTTTAAATTCAATCGTACAATACTGGTAGTACTTGTTATCTGGTTGGTACCATTGGTATAATGTAGTATTACCTTATAAAAATTTTCTAATAAAATAATTAATAACTTTTCGGACAGTGTGAAACCGATCCGCAAATAATCATGGATATGAATTAAATAAAAATATCCATACTATCTGACTATAATAAACTGGGTATGTAATGTATATACTTTATATTTATAATAAATATAAATAATGTTCTCTTTTACTTTTTGTACGTTGAATTTTGGTGTCCTTTATCTCCCATAACTGCAACACTTACTTCTTTCCTAACATAACCAATAAAAGAATCATTTATGAGTCTATACATTTAATAAATATGTAAATTATAATTCTGGAGGCAGAAATACTTTCAAACAACAAATTGTAACATAAATAGCCATACAGCAAACCTGTTTAACCAACGATACAGTTCTTTATATAAATGATATGTAATAAATATGATTAATGTCGGCGTAAAAAGGTAAGATTAATTTTTATTACTATTTTAATTCTGAGTAGTGCACATTTATATTCATTAAATCATTTAGCATGTTAATAGTATATTTTATCGATATATTTCAATGTACTAGGTTTATACTTGAGTAGTATTTAATATTTTAAATGTATTATGATAGGTAAAATAAATGTTATTCTTAATTAATTTAAGAGTAGATATTTATACTTTATATTGTTAATACACATATCTAGTAAATATGGTAACTGATACTGAGTTCTCTCAGTTATTATTACATTAACTGAATGCGATATCAATATCTATAAAAATAACTTTGATATATTATACGACCTTCCAAAAGTCCAGTTATCACTGGTATTCTTTCTTGTGCTAAAAAAAGGTTTTCCTTGTAGCTCTGTATCTCTCGTTCGGGATAGTTATGATGATATTTACAATCCTTACTGATGTACTCCTGGATTCCGGAAGTTAATAGTTTCCTTTCGTGAAGTACCTCTGTATCCTGGATCTTCTTGAAGAATTCTTATACCTCTGGTGCTGGCTCTTAATAGTATCCTCTAGAATCTGGCAGTCAATAGTTCCTTTTGTGATGTACCTCAGGATTCTGGTAGTCAATCGTTTCCTTTTCTGATATATCCCGGATTCTGGATCTCAATAGTGACCTCTGTTCTGGCAGTCAATAGTTTCCTTTTGTGGTGTATCACTGGATTTAGAAAATCAATTTCGCTCCTTGGCTTTCAATTCAATATGGTAAGAGCTTGATATTTATATGTGGTTTTAAACTTTTACTTTTTAATTTTTTACAAATCACTTCTTTTTTAACTATTTATATTATATGTATATATATATATATATATATATATATATATATATATATTTCTTCATGTATTCTTCTATCAAATTCTAACTGTATTAGTACTACATATAATAGTTTGTTTATCTGAGAAAATTATCTATTTCTTAATAAATATATCTGCTTCTTTCATAACTTTTTATTATTCACTTTTAACACACCTTTTAGCTATTTTTGACCTATTATCGTGTATATATCGGAGAAAAACTTCGATTTCCCGATAAATACACGCGTTACTTTTTCAAATTTTTAGTCTTCTTGTTATTTTTTATTATCGCCTTGACAATCCCTTAATTTTTAAAATTGACCAATGACTATATTCCACCAGATATTCTTATACAACATAGATTTTAAATCTGTTTGATTACCTTAAATTCTTCCTAAAATTAAGAAATCTTATTATTTTAATTCTCTACATATTTTTAGTAACCATTTCATATAAGTTACTGTATCAATAAATATTTCTGTCAACTTTTTCTTGAAATGTCATTGAACTGACAGTTCCATATTATAAAATTTCCGCGCGAATTATAATCAATTTATTCCATTCATATTTCAAAATTTAATACCAAATACATTTTCTCATCAATAACATCATCTCATCAATTAAACAAGTTTTTACAAAATAAAGTTACACATCATAATATAACAATTAACATTTAAATCTCTTCTTTCCAGATTTTTGGTGAAAATCAATGTACAATGAAACTGATCGACCACTTCCTATACAGGAAGTTCATAATATACATGTATACCACCCGATTAAATATCAATAAATTATGATTTAAGATATCAACAATATTACTAGATAAATTATTCCAATTTAAATTCATTAAATATTCAAAGTAAATTCTTAAACATAACTAAAATATATAATACTGTATCGTTGGTGTGTACTAGCATACCATATCAACATATATTTAAATTCTTTGCCGAATATACAAATGTATTGAAAAAATGAATTAGCTTTCTTGGCAATAGCGGCAAATGATTAGCAAATAATAAGTAAATGACAATTGTCTGTCATCTAAAAAAATTACAATAACAAATATATAGGATGTAAAACCAAAAATGTATAAGAGAAAATGTAAATAAATAAGCATAAAACAGCCGGTATTACTTATTATTATGTCCTATGCTTATTTATTTACATGCTCACTTGTACATATTTGATATTACATTCTATATTTGTCATTGTAATTTTTTTTAGATGACAGTCACTTGTCATTTTGTTATTATTTGCTAATCATTTGCCGCTACTGCAAAGAAAACTAATTGCCCCTTGTATTTAAAGTTTCTTCATTATGCAACACCATCACGAACATCCAATATAAATTAAAATAAGTTTTGCACTTGGCACACATTGCGTGTATGCCATATCAACTTTTTCTGTGTTCTGTTTAGGGATTCTTGAATTATAGGCAATTAAAAAAAACAGCCGTAAATGTCACTGTTTAACATGAATTATAAATAAGTCGATAACTATTAACTTTGACTTACTCTTAATAAAAGGTATTTATATTTTCGCAAAATCGAAATTTGAGCTTATATACAGGTGTTCAGTTTAAAAAAAGACATTTTCTTTTTGCTAATGATTTATGGATCAGCCTGTATAAGAGTATATACTTTTAAATTGTAAAGCAATGGCAACCCTATCAACTACAAAACGCGAATTGTTAATTACATGAATAATTAAAAAGTTGAGTCACCCTGTATGTATGTATGTATATAAACATCAAAATCATAACTTTCATTCATTTGCCTCTGCTTCTATGTTAGAACAAATAATAATATATTTTTATGTGCATACCTTGCACTATATTTTTTTATTGTATATACTTTTAAAGCAACAAACAGTGTTCGCTAAAACTATTCCGGCTGTGTGTTAAACAAGGAGAGACAATATTTGCCCGTGCAAACGTAGAAAAAAAAACATTAAATAAAGTGAGCCACGGTTTCGCGACGAAAAGACCGGCAAATGCGAAAAACCTAATTTAAAAACTTTAACGTGCATGTACACTGGAACATATGCGGTCTCTGGTGGTTTAATATTGCAAAATGTCGCATAGAGGGCGTACTTAACATTGACAATTTTTCTCACAAATGTTATTACGTTATGCAATAATCTTATTTCCGTAAATATTGCGCGTTTGCTTTTATAGAAGCTTCGGAAGGAATTCGTCACTTTGATCTGTTCGCGAAGTACTTTTTCTCGATATTGATTTATAATCTAGAACGACAAGTTTATAAAGAACGACTATGCAATCATAATTTCAGGAAATTATTAATTTCCTCTAAGGTGAATGAAGGCGGTCAATTATAAAATCCGGATTATATCTGAATCCTTTGATATTGAAGGAAATATTTGTGGCGCTATTCAGCAATTCCAAGTATGTAGTTAGTTACAAGCGGATGTCGTACAATGTTCTAAACCATCAAAATTACTAAATTGCGAAAAATAATTCCTTTGTATAATTATTTAAATATTTTAAGTGAATTTAAAAGAATTCTCTTAAGATTAAATTGGATTATAATATATTGTTATTCTACCATAAAGAGACAATAAAATTAATTAAAAAGTCGAGTAATCCAATGTAAAATAAGACAAAAGCAATGAATTTGAGGAAAATGTAAGGTAAAGAAAACATGCATTGAAGAATTGTGCTAAAAGTAATGCACTTTAAGGAAGTATTGTGATGATGAAAATTTTCTCGATATTTTTGCAGATGTTCACGTTTTGAAGTCCCCTGATACCAAAAAAGTGGTTTTTAAAAAATGTCTGTGTGTCTGTGTGTCTGTGTGTCTGTGTGTGACCACGATAGCGGTCAAACCGCTATAGCTATCTATTCCAAATTTTGTATTTAGTAGTATAATCTCCCTCTTGAGAACTGATTAGATTTTCAGCAAAATTGGCAGACCGGAAGTAGTAGTTTACTTCAGTGAAAAAATCGAATTTTGCCAATATTTCGTCAACTACTAAGTTTAAACAAATTTATAAAGACTTCATATGTACTTAAAATTAAAATTGAGAATAATTTTATTTAAAAAGCTTTTCGAAATTCCTACCGGAAGTAGGTCTTTTACTCTTATCGAAAATCAGTTTTTTGCGAATATTTCGCAAGTCATGCTTTTTAGACAAGTACGTGACGAGAATAAAAGTATTTAAAACATAATTTTCAATATCTTTTGTATAAAAAAAAATTCGAAATTCAGACCGGAAGTACCTCTTTTACTCTTATCGAATAGCGATTTTTTGCAAATATGTCGTAAGTTATGCATTCTATATGTATTTATGTATTTATCAAGAGTACAAAAGTATTTAAATTTGGATTTGCAATATTTTTTGTATATAAGAAATTTCAAAATTCGGACCGGAAGTAGCACTTTTACTCTTAGCGAGGAGCACTTTTTTGATAATATCTTGCAAAGTATGCTGTATTGGAATAGGATTGTGAATAATTTTTGTATAAAAAATTCTTAAAATCCTATAATTTGAAACGCTCATACGTATAAGAAAGTCGTGTGGTGGCCACACCTCATTTTTCTTCTTGTTTTGTGTTTTTTCTCAAATGGAAACAACACATAGGTATATTATGCAGAAAACTATGCGGTTTCTGTTACAGTGTCCGTATAATGAGAGAACTTGTCAGCGAATATGTACTTCGTGCCGCCCACTACAGCGGTTGCCTGTCATATATTACATTTGGCATCGTGGCCTGGGGTGGTAGTGGCGATGTACGAGGGCGTATTTTTATGTTATCTACCTAGCCATGGAAAAAAACACATAAGAGAACAATTTTTTTTTATTTTTCTACATAACTCCCTTCAACACTAATACACTTATTCCATCTTTTTTCCAGTTGCCCCATACCGTCAGAAAAAAATTGCTTCGGTAACCTCGCAAAATATTCTTCAACAGCTTCTTTGAGTTCTTCATCAGAAGCAAAACGCTTTCCTCTGAGATGCTTTTTTAAATTTTTGAATAAGAGGAAGTCTAACGGAGCTAGGTCGGGGCTATAAGGTGCATGCCTTAACTCTATAACCCCACAGTCATTGATTATCTGCTGAACTTTGTTTGCCTTATGAACCCGACAGTTGTCGTGCAGCAAGAAGTTTTTTTGTGGATAAGAATGCGGGCGTTTTTCCTCCAGAGCAGTTTTTAAATTTTTAATTGTGTTTCCGTAGGCCTCTCCATTTATGGTAGACCCTCTCGGCATATATTCAATAAGTAAAACTCCTTCAGCATCCCAGAAAACAGTTGCCATCAGTTTTTTTCCAGAAAATTGTGTCTTGGCCTTTTTTGGTGGTGTAGAGCCCTTATGAATCAACTGCATGGATTCTTGTTTAGTAGGAGGGTCCCAGTAATACACCCAAGTCTCATCCCCGGTAATAATTCGAGATAAAAATGTTTTGTCCCTCTCCAACTTGACCAAATTTTCTTGAGAAACTTCTTTTCTGCACAGTTTTTGTTCAGGTGTAAGCAATCTGGGTGTCCACCGTGTCCACCTTCTTCATACCCAAATCGTCATGCAAAATTTTGAGAACACTTGTTTCGGATATACAGACTTCATTGGCAATGACAGAGATCTTTACACGCCGATCTTTCAGTACCAAATTTTCGACTCTTCGCACAATGTTTTCCGTTCGAGTTTCAACGGGTCGTCCGGACTTTGGGTCATCATTGATTGACTCTCGACCCCATCGAAAGAATTTAGGCCAATATTTTACTTGGAAATAAGATGGTGTATCTTCACCATATACAGCAAACATTCTTTCATGAATTGCTTTTGGACCATTGCCTTCCTTTGTCAGGAACTTTATTACGCTGCGATGTTCAACTTTAGTTTCACTCATTTTATCGAGAAATGGACCGTCTCAAATCTCTATACACAGCATAAACTAAACACAACTTAGCACATGTACTTCTAACAGTGACAGCAATTTTTCAATAATTTGTTTGACATCGTCACTCTTTTGTTTCTTGGCTAGGTAGATAACATAAAAATACGCCCTCGTATCTTATGTCAATTTTTAATTATATTATGCGTTAAATAATAAATTTACTTTGTCAGATCGTTGATTCACCCTGTATATTACGAATAAAAATATATTATCATGAACACTTTTTTTGACATACATTCAATTATTTTCGAAGTGTAAAAAATATATTCGCTACTTTTGGATCACAGTGTACAGCTGACGATATATTCAGTTTTCCCAAACAGGGGACAAAAATGGAACGCGGAAGACTTTTTTTCTGAGTGCCAAAGAGTTTTTATGCCGATCGAGTAACGGGCAAACGCCAGCAGTGGCGTTTTTTTTCAAAGGCAGAAAGTTAACGTCAAACCATCTCCAATTCGGCACGATCGCCACCACCTACCCCATAAAAACTAATAACGTCGAAATGTTTTCAGCTGGAACGAAATGTGTTACAGACATAAGTGCGTTTACGCCAGCATCCAGGTCACGCTGAAAATAAATTGAATGAAAATAATGTATAATATTTTACCTAGAGTTCGCAGTTAGTGATCATGGTAAAGGACACCGTTTCTCTCTATTTTGTTTAGTGTCTGTTAAATGCAAATTTTCGGTTTATGGCAAATTTGATGTTACATTAAGCAAGTTAAAAATACGGGCTCTGAAATTTGATTTTGAAAATACCAAGACCAAACCACAGAATAGAATAGAAAAGAATAATTTATTGGTCCACAAATTATACATAAGCATGTTGGTCAAGTCATGTTACAAAATATTGGTGCTTAAAATGTTTGGGCTGTAGATAACGTTGTAAAAGACAAAAATACACAAATAAATAAATACATACAATCAAATATATAAAAAGGTAAACAACATATCATATACATATACACAGTCAGACATATACACAGTTATCATGTTGTAACAGTTAGGAATACCTGTTATGGTTCAGTAGCAATTATTGTTGTCAGTGTGACAAGTAGCATATGTAATAACAGAGGTTTTGACACGGCTATATTCATGCGCTTCTTTTTGTCAATTGACGGGCACATATAAACGATGCCGAGAGAATTTTAGCTCTTTTAATTGCGAAGCCTCATAAGACTCTAGGGTAAGTTCAATTGTTAATAATACTATTTGATTTAAATCTTAAGTTATGATGTTTAGTAATGATAATAAGTAATGCATCTTTTGATGATTATTTCTAATTCTAAAAGCGCTATTTGTAGCGCATGTATTTTTAACCTCAAAGAAACACACGCTAATTGTTATTTCGACTTTTAGGCTTTTAAGGAAATCCTTGTTTCAAGGAAAATGTTTTAAGAAAATCCTTGTTTTAAGGAAGATCCTTGATTCATGGAAAATGTTTTAAGGAAATCCTTGTGTTAAAGAAGATCCTTTGTTACCATTTAAATGAAAGTATTGCAAGTAACAACCTAAGCAGACTATGTGTGACCAGCAATTGAACATCTAAATAAGAACTACTTTATGAAACGTGTTCTTAAGAACAACGTGGCAAGCTGTTAGGCAGAGAATGCAGACGTATAATTTAATATGAAATAGGCGACAACATCTCGATATGTGCGACAGTATGCAGTATGTACAGTGAATAGGGAATCAAGGCGTAGCTGAGGAGTATTGTACCTTATCACCTATATGTAGCCATTATTCACTAGTGTAAGTTCATCGACTGGAGGCAGAAGTGATACAGTGTGAAGCAGAATAACAGACTTCGATCTACATATTTCAAAGAGACCTTCACTTGTGCAGATTGTATAAGATAAGTAGTTTTAACTGTAGTTTATTTATTGAATGCAAAGGCTCCAAGATACTGTAGCTAATTAACACCATTTGGCGTTGTTGTTCGGAGATTCCTTGTAATGTATGCGGGAACTCCGGAATAACCTCTCTTCAGCATCGTTGTCAGCCAGAGCATTATTGTATTTTGGAGGCGTTGTAGTTGATTATAATTATATTAAGTATTATGCACATTATATCACCTAATGTGAGTTATTTATAAGTCAAAAGAGAGACTCTGACAGCTATTACGAGCCAGATCATGTATGTTTAGGATTTCTGAGAACTATGTTCATTAATTGACTGCCTGTCGATACTCTTTGTGCGTTTGTGTTATACAGTAGCTGTGATTTCATTCATATATATTCTATTTACTATTAATTATACATTTGAATTAGATCGTGTGCGCTTTGATTGCTATTGCTATAAGTCCTAATCCTAGTTTTCATGTTTTTGTTTTTAAAAGCATGTGGCGCTTATTATAATAATAACACATATTATTATTATTGACCCACGGCCTTTTGCACCGACTAACGAGTTATAGGGGCAACGTTTTTATTTTTGCTTTAATTATTCAGCAAGTTCAATGACATATTAAAAGTGACATCCGTTTATTGGATCATAACATCTAGTCAATAACAAGGGTGGTCGCAATGTGCCAATATAGCCAAAAATGTCACTGCTCAGTAACAGCGATAAATTCTTGCACCGAATAGATGCAATGCAATTAATTTGCATAAGCTGGCGCAGTTTCCGTTTAAACTCTTGGGCATTTTCCAAAACATGCAATTCATCGGGTAACCTGTTAAAAAGTTGTAGCCCCATGGCCACCGGTGACCTCTTTGCAATATTCTATCTATTGTTCGGCAACCTGAAATCGTTTCTTTGCCTAGTATTGTACGCGTGTATTTCATAGTTTTTTCGAAATGAAATTTTTTTTTATTTTTCTAAATCGTTTTTATTTCTAAAAATATACACCAAAAGTTCTAAAATATATACACTAGGCATAGGCAACATGCTGTATTGCTTGAAATATGGCCTGCAAGATGTAGTTGAATTAATATCGGCAATAGAACGAAGTATGCGCTTCTGCGCAAGAAATACTTGATTCGAACTTTTCTTATCATCAAAGAAAAACCCTATTATGACAACTGTCTGTCGTCCCTAAGTTTTAAGGCTTGATTAACAAACAAATTGGAAGATTAACAGACAGCGTTTCAGGCATAAATGTCAACATAAGACAAAATATAAGAAAGTGATAAATTTAATAGCCCAAAACAAACGAAAAATGTACATGGTTTATAATGATTTATAGGTCACCTTTAGCTTAGTAGAAAGAGAATTATTATGCAAAACACTGTAAACTCTAGTGGTTCTGAACAAGTTTATAAATGTAACAAAAATAATTTACTGAAATGAGAAAGCAATAATAATGTTAAATGAGCGAATATCTGAGCTATTTGACGTGAATGGGGAAGTTAAACTAATAAGAACTAAGAGGAGGGAAAAGTAGATAAGCAGATTGGTCTATCTCTCACAAAAATTGAAAGTTTGTTATATGTATAAGATATGTGTTGTAGAGCAATAAAATGTTGTAAATCATATCCAAATAACTAAAGTGATTCTTGATTTAGTTGGACGTCATTGTCTTTCGTTCATTTTTTATTGCAACTATCGTTTTAGTTAGGCAGCAGACATATTTTTTTAACACAATAAAAATTCCACAGATGCCGATTTTGAGATCGTAGTAGTTATTTCTGACATATAGTTGTCAACATAACATTTACTTTGTCGATTGTTAATTTAAAATTTAATTAAAAGTGAATGATAATTTCTGGTTTGAAGAGCTTCCCGACATACACCTTGCTTATGATCCAACAGAGTGTAATGGAAGAGAAGCAGCACGCTTGTATGAACAGAGGCGGAACGTAGGCAACCTCGTCAAACAATTTTTGCTTCCATCCATCGTCGCCTGAGAGTGGGAACCTAAGGCGGTGGTGGTGGTCTGCCAAGAACAGCTCCTACGGTTTAATTTGAAGAGGAAGTTCTACACTGCGGAAGAAAACCAATCCACAAGTGTTCACGCAATTGCACACCATATGGGTACCTCCAAGTCGACGGTACACCGTGTCATTCAACTTCTCTGCTCTTACCATTTGCAACGCGTAGAAGCTTTAAATCCTGAACATTATCCGCATCGATTAGGTTTTTGCAAATGGTTTTTGGGTCACAACGATCTTGATTGCGAGAGAGTAGTATTGTTTTCTGATGAGGCAGGTTTCACACGCGATGGATTTTTGTAGAAACAGCCACATTTGGTATGATAAAAATCCTCATGCTGTGGTCTTTAGAAGACACCAGCAACAATTTTGGGGTTAATATGTTAGCTGGTATTTTTGGAGAGAATCTAGTAGTTCACTTGATGGCTGCTCGTTTGAACGCAAACATTTATCTGTATTTTCAGCACCTGTTCGTAATGAGGAAGATCTCCTAGCAGGAGTAATGGCGAGTTCTACATACTGCTGTGGCACCAGAGCTATATGGTTTATAAAAAAAATGTATAAATGTAGTATTGCCATACGTTTGGCATAGCCATATAAATTATGCTGTATACTGTACCAGCAGAATTTAATTAAAAATAATGACAATAATTATGCTATAACCCTGCCTTAATGATACAAACTGCATAACCTTGTAGTTATATAAAAAAATAAAACTACTCCAATAAATTTATAATTTCAATCCCTGTTAACATTCACACAATTTTCGTAAGTTCTGGCAGTGATCTTTCCTTTATTCATCTGGCTGTTTCTTATTTAAATTCAATTAGGATGAGGTTAATAATAAATAAGTATTTAAATTTCATATACATTTATATTCATATAATCATTCATTGAACAACAACACAATCAAAAAATTCTATTCACAACATGTGGCTGTTAAGAATGTCTTTTTATTATTCCAACCATAAAAATCTTTATATGGATTCAAGAAAAATATTATTTATGCTATCCTTAATCTTTAAATACTGTATTCATAGATTCAAAGAAATAATATTTTTCCCCTACAACGCTAAATTTTATTTCAACAAAGACATACATTCGCACGTTATGCCTCCGAAGATCTAAAATTTCGTAAAGAAGAAAATACCTTGAAAATGACCTTTACCAATCGCCGTATGCAAATATTCACACATTGTACATACCACAGATTGGCTTTTGTGTATCAAGAATATTTGTATATTTACGGATTCAAAATGCTAGAAATTTTATTAAATTTTCCAATATAAATTGTTAATAGTGCACAGCAAACATCGCAAGCAAATATTTGCACATAGTACCAATGCCCTTTACACCATTAACAATTCTCCCATAATTTACAAAAGTTAATTTAATTTACCAAAAATAATATTTTATTTAAGTATTGATAATGTATGACGCCTAACTAGAAATGAATATTCACACATAGCATCCCTAGCGTACGTCGTACACCATCAATTATTTAAATCGTAAATTTATTTCAAGGAAAACTTACTTATATTCCTGATATAAACCATCAAATTCTTGTTTATTCATGTCTACCATTTTTTATAATTTTAAATATGAAATAATCAATATAACAATGAATTAATAATAATATGAAAACAAAAAATAAATACTGAAATCCAAAATAAACTTAATACATTTAACTAATTTGATTCAATGTAGTGTATTTGAACTCCACCGATCATTTTGCATACGCGAATGAAAATTTTGCGTCCGGTTAATTCAAAAGATCGGCAGCTTCTTCCCTTCTCTCGCTCTTCGCGCCTTTTTATAACCTCGGTTTTCACACAAAACACGACTACACGCGTACAGCGCCACAACTTCAACACTAAAAATTTTATGTTGGTGTTGCCCTGTTCATCTTTGTTTTCTTCAAGTTTTTCTCAGGTCAAAAATATACCTATACTGTTTTTGGACAGTTCAAGAATGCACTAAATGTTTACACACACAAATTCTTTATTTATAAAGTCCATGCACATCTGCGATTCTTTGTCTTCAGTAGGTATACCTTCCTTTTATTATTAACGCCATCCCTCATTATGTTTGTAAATGAATTTATTGCCTCTTTCATCATTGTTTATGTACTTTCGCTTCCCATTATTTAAAACTATCCGTATTTTCTTCTTGTAGCTATCTTTGTTGGAAATAATCGGAAATATATTGAACACAGATGGGATTCTTCTTTCTACAATCGCGTTACGTTCCTGGTAATCCCATTACTCATTTTGTAATTTTAGAATCTCAAATTTGCATTTCCTTTCATGTTCATGTAGGTTGATCTGCACATAACTGTCAACAACGTTAACATTATTTCTTCTTTGTAGATTATTCAAATTAAACAAGATTTATCCCGTTATCTTGAAGCCTTTATTTTATTATGACATTTCAAGGATGTGTTTCTAACTATACTTTTAGTATACTGTTTCGAATAAAGAACACTTTTTTGTATATCCTTTTAAAAAATGTTTTTAAATATAAGTATCAGGTATTTATTGTATTCTTAAATGTAACCATAAAATGTCTGACAGATAAAAATCTTTTTCACAAATTTATATACTACGTCTATTCATTTTGAAAGACGTTGCCATATCGAGCATGTCGAATTTCACCTTTTTCGTACAATTTTACGGCATTTAAATGGCTCACTCTCTTCACTGTTCCATCTTTCAACATCACTCTCTCTCTGTTATATTTTTTTAGTACGTTTTTATTTTTGAAAAGTGGTTCACTTTTCAATATATTTAATGCCACTCTTACACAATGCGAAAAGTTTGGTTCGGCCTTTGTATACTCAAACCACATCTTGTGCTCATCTTTTCTATAAATATAGAATACATGAATTTATTTTTGTGTTTATTTCTATTCCTCTTTATGTATATATATTTCAACTTAAATTACTATATACTTTTCCTCATGATGTTGCGCCTTAAAAGTTATGCAACTCATTATTATCTTAACAACTATATTTACAACTAAAAGTTTATTTTCTTATCCTAATGCTTAATTATCTAACTATTTTAAAATACTTAAACTATAAGGATCACGGCAATATGTAGAAGCTATACATTTCAACAATTTTTGTAAACCATCATTTATTTGGTAACTTTAAGCTTTACCCTGGTTTAAACTTCCTGATTTTGCAAGAGTTGAATTTTACACCCTGTAATGTACATTTTGAATTATTCTACAGATTCAAACTAAAACACTCTTTAAAGCATGAACTTTCTTATGATTATCATGCGCAAATGAATAGTCGAGAATGGGATTAAATTGTGTTCTAGTTAAGTGTTCTGAGTACTTACCGGAAAAAGTGTCAAGTTTTGTGTGTTTTATATAATTACTAATTCTTCTTCAATAAGGCGCCGAATAAGGTGATCTTCCTACTGAAATGTGAGTAGGCTAATTTCTTCTCTCTAAACTATGTGTTTCAAGCAATTAGGGTTTTCATTTATACTAAATTTAAATTGCCAAAGCCCAACGGAGCTGACAAAAATCATATTACATTCTTAACTGCCAAACCACAGATTAATGAACCTTAAATACAAATACTTTGCGACAGCTAGTGTAATATGAAGGTGAAAGAAGTTGAATTAACAGAAGTATGATACTCGTATGATATGGTTCTAATAGAAAAAGATGAAAGAACATAAGTACAGCAAAAAACGAAAATCAGAATTAACACGGAGGGGGAGAAAGAGCATTTGAGCAATTGGGAATATTTAAATATTTAGGATCAATGGAGGGAAGAATGGAAGGAGAGGAAGATATTTGGAACAATGCCAAAGGGAGGAGAAGGTTGTATAGATCTATAAAAAATAGATACTTGAGTAAGAAATAAATACGACATTGCTAAGGAAGTGAGAGTGCAAGTTCTTAAGAGGGTCTTTACACCAATTCGTACTTATGGATCAGAAACGTGGACATTGAAGAAAAAGACAAACGTAAAGAATATCAGCGACAGAAGTGAGGATTCCATGAAGGATCACCAACAAAACAAGAGGAGAAACATGATTAAAAAGACACTTACTTGAGAACATTTAAGAGTAAAGTCTAGTGAAGAGAAAATACGTAGAAGAAGGACACTTGCGTTGGTATGGTTGTCGAATCGGTCTTGGAAGCAAACCCTGGAAAAATGAGAACAAGAGGAAGATTCAGAAAACCATGGATGGAGTAGGTAAGATATGCAGCGCAAACTGCAGACCTAAATGAAGTCACTCAAGCTCGAAGGAAAAGGAAACATATTTGGAAAAACAGCCATCTCAACTCCAACGTAGCATTATATCTTAACTGTCAAATAGGCCGTAGAATTAAGAAAAGTTTCCAGTAAAACATTTTTTAAATTTAGAAGTAAATATTCTCTTGTTGATTTCGATATTCCAATGGTGAATGATAAGCGACTATCTAGTGGTCGACATAACCATGCAGAGAGTATAACCTGTATCAATTCTTATTAACACTTAATTTAAATAAGCAAAGTTTAGTATTTAGTCATATTTCATGTATTACGAAATTATCCAACAGCTTTAGGTTTACAATTTACAAGAGAAACTCTATACTATAACAAATTTGTAAATAAAATGAAACTTTTCTGAAGTTTGTAATTATATTGCTGAAAATAATGCATTATTCATTGAATAAAAGAACTTGAACACCATTAACTGAAAAGTAACTTCACTGACGCGAGAAAACTTCTAAATTGTTAAAATGAAATAACGAAATGGAGTGTAAATTCGTCTCAATTTAACTTATTTAAGAAGGTTGATATCTTGTATTTCTCTAATCTGCTACTCAGGAAAAGGACGTTTAAATGGAAAGCGCAAATAAAAAGAAACGTCAAACATCTAACCCCTTTTTTTCGTTTAACCTGGGGCAACTTCATATTAAAGCTAAAGGACATATTTACCAATTTTTACAACGTGTTTTGTCATGGAATAAGCTTAATTTTATAATTTGTGTTTTTGACAAATAACTAAAGAATCAAAGTAGATGTCATATCTTGTAAACTAGGAGTTGATATTTTATTTTCGTAGCGATAGCTACCTAACAGAAAATGAAAATGGAGCTGGAGAAATTAATAAATTGTTGTGAGCAAATATTTGTAACCATACGTGGTATTCCCTAAAGTTTAAACAAAAAGAAAAAACTACAGCATCCTCATCCTAGGAAATTTAAATGAAACGATACTTATATGATAATATTTCCAATATGTTGTTATTTTTATGTAATTACTTGTTTATTATTTTCTAATTGAAAATTGTTGCTGATCACGTAATATTGAATTTCGAAAGCTTGTGTACAGTGTGTATAAAATATAAGCTGCATGGCTTATTATTATTCTTAAAAGAGAAAAGTTTTTGACAAAGGTTTAATGGCTAATCTTTTGCCATGATTGAGAGTAAAGAAATATGCCAATAATATGATATTTTTACTTCTAGTTTTTCAGACATTAGAAAACAAAACATGTAAAACTTATGCGTTGAGCGTGAGAATAAAGGTTTAAAAAAGTGAACGAGTATGTGCAGATTAAGTTAATATGTAAGCGACAAATAATTTGGAAATACAGTGAGTGTTGCAAGCTCTACAAAAATGTCCAGATATAAAAAATAATGTAATATAGCTACTTCACTTGGTATTAATATTTGGAAGGCAAAAATTATAACAATAGCTACTCATATGTGTAATTTTTTAAGATAAGTATGAACGTACGCTATTTACAGATATCTGTTACATTTACTCCGTGTGACAGTGCAGCATATACAGAGTGTCCCAGAAATAAAAAGACAGAGTAGCAGAAATCGGAAGCTAGATTGTGTAAAAACGTACCATCAAAATATCAAGTCTTTATTCGTGCGCAGACGACAGAAAAAAATAATAAAGAATTCAATTGGCCTTACGACGACCCTGGACTAAACATCCAACTGCTTCACTTTCACAATCGGTCCTTTTCAGGACCACCATATTACTTGTGAAAAAAAGGAGGAGGAATAGATACTTCATAATAAATATCAAACCATTAATTACTTTAATTTTACACCTGCTAAAAAAAAATAATTACATTCTTGATATTACAGTAAATATCAAGAATCTAATTATTTTTTAAAGGCTAGAAAAACTAGGATTTATTGAATATTTTAAAATAATAATAATCAGCTGTTTCCGACTACAAATACATTAAAGAGCAACAACCTTCCTATTTTAAAAATAAAAACAATCTTTTATTGTCTGCAATATGTCGCCCATCTGAGTCAACAACTGACTACATAGCTGCGTTATTTAGACGCATCGGGCAAAAAATATGTTTTATATGAATGAGTACGATTTAACGTTTTTTCCCGCTTTATACAAATAAAAGTGTATTTTTCTATGAATGCGTGTTCGTTTCTATTTACAAATGAGCATTCTTACGTGTATTTATAAACATACATTCTGTGCCAGGTCCGTAATGTAATTTTTTTATCTAAAAAGCAATATAGAAAATTAAATTTTTAATTTCTTCGTTATTGCGATATATTTGGGCCTGTTTCTGTTCGGACTTTACATACCTGCTACTCCGTCTTTTTATTTCTGGGACAGCCTGTATAGTAGTACTAGTTAGCGCTAGTATCAACATTAAGCATAGCCAACCGGATCTCGCTATCGCTGCGCGATATAAGGCCGTTACATGACATTTTTTTCTGATTTTGATAACCTCAAAATATCGATCTTTAAGTACGCCATCTAACGAAAGCATTATGAACTAGGTAGTAATCGCAAAGCATTTTTAAAATAACGTTGTAAAAATGCAATAATATTGGAATTATATAAAGCCCAGTAACACTTAATTTATTACTATTATTGACATTTGACTGACTTGAAGGTTTGGAAGGCAGTTACCATACAAGTTACTTGGCTAGGAAAAGCGTAGATTTGACCGACACTAAAAGTGATATGTGAGCCGAGGAGATAAAAAATGAAAAGCTGCGTGAAGGAAAGGTACAATTTAAAAAAAAAACAAAAAAATAAATATCTAAATTTTTTTAGGAGTGGAAAAATGGAAGACTGAAATAAGCGACACTTTACCATTAAGAAAAAAGTTGTGAAACCAAAAAAAAATGATTAACTTCAGTTTTAATTGTCCAATATTCAAACTGGTTTACACAACAAGGAAGAATTAAAAGAAAGAGAAGTAATAGAAGTACTAAACCTATTATAGAAGAAAATATCAATTTGCAAACGAAACTGTTTACAAAAGTATAAACATGAAAACTTGACTCAGAATTAAAGAAGCTACGATGACGCAAACTTCTAGATAAGAAAAGGAGATTTAGAGGATCTCCTAACTTTAAGAAATTAAAGCAGATTCATGGAAGTAGTTACGCTTTAATTTCTTCTAATTCTAACCAGAAAGAAAATACGTGGATGTCCCTTATGACAATAACATTAGGCGACAACATAAACTAAATTCAAACGGCGAGACAGTTACCTGTAATTAGTCAATTAAATATCCTGGATGCAGTTACTATAGCAATTAGTTTCGGATTTGTCCTAATCAGGTAGATGGCGTCTAATCAATAACCGACTCGACAGGAACACATTTACTCTCAAGTCAATCAAAACTGATTGGGAAGATAGAGCAATAGTATTGCGAATTATGTGCGAACTCCTGAATTATACACAAATATAGAAATATACACGCTTTCAAGCAGATATAACCATTTATTGTATTCGTCAATGTAATTTCGGAAAATATCATAATTCCATCATACTACTCGTGTGTATTATCAGTAATATAATAACACTTTCGTACATGGAGATATAGTTTTCCGACTTCTATATAATATTGATGTTGGTATGGAAATATCCCGAGTTCTTGTGCGAGGGTTATTTCCTAAGGGCAACATTAATTAAGTATAGAAAACGGGAAACTATATAGAATATACGGAAATCTGCGTATGATATTTGGCATGATTATATCACGAATTAAGAAGAATAAAAATATAATAAAAAAAGGAGATTACATATAAGAATATCTCATTTAATAGAAATAATAAATAAATCTATCTTTAGAGTTTTTCAGGCTTGCTATTATAGAAGCTATCGTAGCACTTGTATGAAGAAACTAATAGGCGAACAAAACACCAAATTGAACATACAGCTTTCGAGAGACGCAATTGGTCATCTTGCAGTGAACAACAATGTATTTTCGAGAAACATTGCTATAATTGGTGAATTTTTTAAAGATTCCTAAACATTATTGGTTTATATTATATATACTGTATGACAAAAAAAAAAACGAATCTCCATGCAAACATGATTATTTTTTAATTAAATTTTGTACAGACGTTTATTGTGTTGAAAGCGAAGATATAAAGAACAGATAAAAAACAATAACATTTATGACGTTTTTTGCTGATCTTCAACGAAAAAATTTGATTTTGTTCTGCTTATTATTAATCGGTTTAATTGTGTTTTCTAATTTGTGACAGTCTATACCTGTCATTTAGTGTAATGAAATGCCAAGAGGTCGACGACAACCGAATTATCGCCAGCTAAGCAATTTTGAAAGGGGTCGCATCATTGGACTACATGAGGCAGATATTGCATTTCGTGAAATCGCCAGGCGGATGCAAAGAAATGTTGCAACTGTTATTCGTTGTTGGAGAGATTGGTCTGGAGAAGGGAGGCAACATCGTACAAGATGTTCTGGACGACCTAGAGGAACCACAGAACGAGAGGAGGAGGCTAAGAGTGCTTGCCGTTAGAGATCGGTGTAGTACCTCAAGATCTATTTTGGCAGAAATAAACCACAATATAACAATGCACGCTAAAAAGTATATTTTCATATGAAGAAAAAAATTCTCAAAAAAAATATATACATACGAAATATAAATTGTTTCAAATGATGGTATTATGCTTATTCTCAAAATTCTTTTATTAAAAATACATTTATATAGTCATTATAGACAAACTTCACTTTTACATATACATTTAATATTGAGAAAAAAGTATTCTCTTTAAAATTTTATTTACATCTGCTTAATTACAGCTAATTTAGGGAAGTACTACTTTTCAATGTAGGAATATGATCAATTGTGCACATGTGCACAATTTTATTGCGGAGGAATAAATGATCTCTGAGGGGGAGAATAGAGTATTAGAATTCTAGTGTCGAAATTTCGGTTATACGTATTTAGTTTGATCAAATCGTCTTTTACACAAAGTGGGTACCTACAAAATGGATTCATTTGTGAAAAATACGCTTATTGAGTGGGACCTACCACAGCTACGAGAAGTGTTTGAACGTAAGTGTTAATATTAGAACATTACAATCGAAATAAAACACAAACAATTGTTTTAAATTTACACTATATTTAAATTAAAAGCACAACAGCTGTTTCGCTACACTCTGGCTTCTTCAGGTGATAACAAATTCTAAATTATTACAATCAGAGAACAACTCTATTATATATAGACAAATATAATGACAACATTAAAAAATAATTGTAAAATATTTACAAAGGGTAATTTAAATGTATTTACTTAAAGAGGACAGTGTTCTTAATTACATCGGCAGTTTACGAAAGGGACCTACATTATTACTAAAAGGATTAGGGAAAACTTAAGAACTAGGAAGATATAGATTTAATAAAGGCAATTGATTCAGATTTACTTTCTCGTTTAATAAATTGTCTGAATATCTAAATTTGTTAATTTCCATACATTTGAGTAAATCCAATTTTCTACTTTTGTTTTGTACATGAAGAATGTCAAATTTATCGTTAAAACAATGGTCGTATTCAATCAAATGATTCGCATAAGCTGAGTCGTTGTTTTTATTAGTGTACGCAGAAAAATGATTAGCTATCCTTTTTTTAAAAGCTCTTAGTACAAGATCCACAATTTAACCTATAAACTCCAGATTTATTGCCTCGTGTCGTTTTTTCTTTGTTGTTTTTAATGCATTTAGCTAGGTTGTTATTTGTTCTAAAAGCAATATTAATGTTGTTTTTTCTAAGTAATTTCATAAGTTTATCTCGTTCATGACCTAAATAAGAAAAAGCTTTAAACTTCTTAATCGTATTGTATTTGGTAGTCGGATACACCTCTAGTAACGTTTTATTAAACGATTTTTGGTTATTAATTTGTCTATTAAATTTGGGTCGTACCCATTGTTTTTCGCAATTTGTTTTATAATATAGTACTCTTTGTTATAGTCATCTATCGACATTGGAATATTAATTATCCTATGGATCATACTCTGATAAGCGGCTAATTTGTGTAAATTTGATTTATAATGAATAGTAGTGTCGGTGTGTGATTCTTTATGGTAAATTGAAAAATCTATTTGTCATTAACTCGTTTAAGTGTGAGGTCTAAAAAATTTATAATTCCATTAACTTCTTTTTCAATAGTAAAAGTAATGTTTTTATTAACTGAATTAATAAAATTAAAAAGACTATTTAATTGTCTATCTGTACCTGTGTATCCTACTAATATATCGTTTACATATCTAAACGAGAACAACACCTGAAGAAGCTACAGTGTAGCGAAATAGCTTCTGTGTTTTTAATTTAAATATAGTGTACATCTGAAACAATTGTTTGTGTTGAAACATTAATCGTTTGTTACTCTCAACACCCTAAATATATGTATAGAATATGGCTAAGAAATAAAAACGTTTACAGGGTGAATCGTTTTTTTTGACATACAGTATATCATGAGTGATATATAGAGAAGACGCGTTATATTCAATTGTACGTCATTGATGACGTTTACATGTTGTCATAACTATATTAGAGAAACTAAAAAAGTTATTTTGTTAAATTCTATTTGAGGACTTTTATATCATTAGTTTAAATAGAAAATGTATAAATTGATACAAATAGGCATTCACGGCAAATAAACACATAATTTCCGTTTGAATATTAAATATCCCTAGAAGTGCATAGAGTTTTCGTGCTGCAAAAGCGTGCCATACGGACTTTGTGTGGACTACATTACAGTGACTCTTGCCGTTGAGTTTTCGCGGAAGAAAAAATAATGACACTTGTGGGTGCATATATCTTATGTGGCGTAAAATCCGTCCATACAAACCAGATACGTTTTAAAAAACATTCAAGCCTACATGATTACGTAACCCGGAATAGAAATCACCGTGTGGTGACCCACCATCGTATGAAGCAAACTCAACAATCGGTGGACTACTGGGGTCCAAACTATACAATATACTGCCGGATGCCGTTAAGGCCTTGCCACCTGAAAGTTTTGCAAGAGCTGTTAAAAAGCTACTGCTGGAAAATGTGTTCTACAGTGTCATATAACTTTGACTGATCGCTGTCTGCTTTTAACATGTTATATTTATACTGATGTTTTTTGTCTGTGTATTGATTTATTTATTGTATTTGCAGTGTTAGTGCTGATTGTATTTCCGATTGACGTGTCCTATTTTGACTAAAATAAAACAAACAAACAAACTTATTTCACACCATTTTTATATGCTTAAAAAATCACATTCACTACCATTTCCTACAATCTCCAATATCCTTTTCATGCTCTCACAAAAACCTCTTTGTTTCTGTAGTTATATATACCGGGTGTCTGTTGCTGGGCCACCGGCCATATCTCGACAATCGTTTATCGTACAACCTGGCGGAAAAAATCTTGATAGTAAAATGGACTACAGGAATTTCAACAAAAATATTTTTTTCCAAAATGATCGCAAGGGGGCACAATTCTCAAGATGAATTAAAAATTCGATAAATTTTTATTAAATTCTAGATTAAGATAGAATAATTCCTTTTAGAAGGAATTGTAGAATATGTAGTAAGAAATTACGTGGTTGTTAAAAAAAGTAACAGGGGGCGCTGTTCTCAATTTATGCATATTACTTGTTTTTTCTTTAAAATTTTAAATGGAACGGTAATATTAGTGTCACTTGTAGTAAAACTTTTTGTACGTATTTAGCAAATTAAGCCTTTTTGGACACCTGTACATAATTTTTCATAATGTATTTTCAATGCTTTGAAAACGCATTCTTGCTTCGCGGCAATATTCCCTAAATTATCCGGAAAGAAGACATTATTGAGTTTTTATTCGCCTTGCGAGATAGACTTGATTTTTATTTATGGGACAGAATAAAAGACATAGTTTATTACGAAAAGCCGATTACAATAATTGCTGTCTCCGAAATTGAAGTAACCAATCGACAAGTAAATATGTGTATTAAAAATAATGGTATCACTTTGAACATTTGTCAAGTTGAATTTTTTTTGTTTTATTTTTTGAACTTTCTGATTTAAATATATTTTTTTTCGTTTATATTACTTGGTCAATATATATTTTCTTATTTCTGGACCTGAGTCTTAAAAAGGCCAATCTCCACTTTCATCGAGTTTATTTCTGTCGATATAAAAAAGGCCAGTCTTCTATTACAAAGGGTACATGATATACCATTTTAAGTGTAGGGCTTATATCCAAAACTGTTAAGAACTAAAATGGCTAATGTCCAACTGATATGGAGATTGGCCCTTCTCACACAATAATTAGCAACAACCGCAACAAAATAATGAATGGAGATTAACCCCTTGATTAAACCTAACCTAAAAATGTGTGTACCACACGACGTTCGGTGCCGTTTTTGACTTTCTATTAAAATGTATTCCGAAAGAACCAAAAGACTTCTATGTTTACTTAATTGTGATGAGAAGAAAACTCAAGGTAAGTTGCAATAATAAAAAAAAAGTAGTAGCCAAATATTTTGGTATTACCTAGTGTTATGAATATTTCATTATCTTGTACTCTGTAATCTGACAATTAAATCGGTTGATAGCTGTACTAATCCAGCAGAGGAATAAAATAAAAGAAAAGGAGAGGGTACAATTAAAAAAAGAACACTTAGATTTGGCCGAAAAAGCATATAAATAGAAGGCTGAGGACAAGCAGAAAAGCAAAGTAGCTAGCTCCTAGTTTTGTAACAATCTCTTTCGATTTGTATAAATGTCTCCCAACACCATATTTAAGAAACGGCGTATCTTTTTACAAAAAACAGCTATGTACCCATAATTTAACAACATACAAAACACATACAGATGGCAATGAGGCAACCTGCATTTTGTGGAACGAAACGATAGGGGGCCGTGGCGGACAAGAAATTGCTTCCTGCATAAGGATATTTATATTGTCCTTGTATTCAAAGAAAATTCAAGCTTTGAATTTTTACAGCGGTTCTTGTTCAGGCCAAAATAGAAATATTTACATGGCCATAATGTTTTGTTACATTTTAAAGGAACTTCCATCAACCAGTACAATTGCTGAGATAAACCATAAGTTTATGGAACCAGGCCACGCTCACATGGAGGTTGACACCATTCATGCCGCTATTGAACGAGCCAAGAAGAAGACAACAATGTATATAGAAGTTCCACATGATTGGATTAATTTTATTAAAACATTTGTGTATAGAAAAAAGCCTATGATGAGCGTAATTGAGATGTCTCAAAATGAGTTTATAAATTATGCGACCTTCCTTAAATCTTCTCTAGTCCATAAAAAAAAAGATGGTGAAGGAAACGCAATCCCATGGCTTAAAATTAAGTGGATGAAATTTCAGCAAGATCAAGAACTTCAGTTTTCTTATAAAACAGACTTCAGCGATAGGGAATTTAAAAAAGTTGATTTAAGAAGAGGATCGGTAAGAACTCGACAAACCCACAGTGATTTTGAATTGAAACCTCTGCACGATCAATCATTACCGATAGCTGATTTAAAAAGTATAATAATTTACGAAACCTTTTGCCTTATGTTAGTGATTACAATAAGCCATTTTATCAAAGCCTTCAACGTTCGTCTACTATGAATCCTGAAGATTTCACTGCTTCAGAAAATGAATTTTAAAGTTTTAATTGTAAAAATGTCTGAAATGTTCCGAAACTTTTTTTTAAGGTTTATAATAATATAGAATTAAGTTTCGTTTATTTTTTCTACTAAATTTTATAATTAGTTCAAACAAATTTAAAAGTTTACCTATTAAATAGAGTCAGTTTTGTAATTTTTTTTAGTTATTATTTTACCGCACTTCATTAAAAAGCTCACAAAGTGGGTACTATTTCCCATAACAATAATGAATAAAAGGGCCAATCTCCATCTAAATCATAAAATTTCTTTTTTTTAATCAACAACATAATTTTAAAAAAATAGACATTATTTTGAAGTCTTTTGTCGATATTAATTACTTGAAAATAATTATTCACACACTTAAAATTATAGTCATATTGCTTTTAAATGTTTCGCAATTAATATCTCAGAACACTGTAAATGGAGATTGGCCTTTTTAAGACTCAGGCCCAGATTTATGTTTAGGTATAATAATAGGTTATTTTACTTACTTTCTTGTTATTGGCGGGGATGAATTAGATGTCAATTTTTGTACCCTTTTGTTACTAATAAGTAAATGATTTGTTTATAACTAATGCATTATATTGTATTGTTTTTTTTTCTTGTTATTGGATACTTAGTTCATGAGTTATGGAAATTATTTTTGCTGTTTACCTATAATTAGATGTATATCTATAATATAGATATATTATTATTATTATTATTATTATTATTATTATTATTATTATCTTATTTCAATGTCTAAAAAGACAAGACATGAAATTTAAAAATATCTAGAGAATTTGAAAACATTTAAAAGGCGAATCTAACGTAACATATACAAGGAATAAAAAAATCGGTGAGAAGATTGAAATGAATACATTTATGGAAGAGTATGATGAAAATTCAAGTGAAAATGTACTATACACTGTCTAGAGACTCTCTGAAAATTAAAATAAAATTATTAGTAGCAATAAATAAATATTTATGTCATTAAAATTCTTTATTTTTCTGGATTGTCTTCGTATAACTATATCTTCGTCAAGAAAAGAGGTAGCAACTTCTGGTTTTCATCATCCTCTTTAGTTTTTAATGTGCTTCAATATGACCAGATTAAAAATATACCGTTCCATTTAAAATTTTGAAGAAAAAACAAGTAATATACATAAATTGAGAACAGCACCCCCTGTTACTTTTTTGACAACCACGTAATTTCGTACTACATATTCTTCAATTCCTTGTAAAATTCTCTATCTAATGAGTCCAGAAACATACAAATCCATTGGGGCAAACCGAAATTATACCTACTTTTGTACGTAGACATACCCCCCTCCCCTTCGTATGGGACTTAGATCAAAAAGTTTCAAATGAAAATTATATAAAAACGTCTAAAAATGTTGCTAGTAAAAATTTTAATCTATCTTAATCTAGAATTTAATGACAAATTATCGAATTTTTAATATATTTTGAAAATTGCACCCCATCGCGATCATTTTGGAAGCTTAAAAATATTTTGGTTGGAATTCCTGTGGTCCATTTTATTATCAGGATTTTTTCCGCCAGGTTGTACGATAAACGGTTGCCGAGATATGGCCGGTGACCGAGTTTAAACAAACACCCGGTATACTTAATTAAATTCACTTGATTTGACTTGATATTATATTATTAGTATAGTAAAAATTAACATATTCTTCATTAACATCGCAAGATCAAGATATATAATAATACAAATCGTCTTGCGTATATATCGACAAACGTCGAACAATTTAATTGCGCCTTCTTTGTAAATAATAGGGAAACTGACGAACTCGAGATATATCCATGGATGTTAACAGCTACTGAGTCGTTTGTGCGATCCCCGGGGGCTTCAGATCGGTCCGAAAGTAATTAATTGCGTTTGCGTTTCCGATGTTAGAGTCTATATACCCCGGGAGAGCTCGTTTGTTTCTATCTATCATCACCGTTGTGGGAAATGGACATCGAGTAATTCCTAAAATAAAGTTCTAAAGTGAAAGTGGCTATAATGCAGTGGCACGCTATACGAATTACAAGGCTATAATAATAATAATGTCTTTATTGTGTCAAGTATTTGCGACAAAAAAAGGAAATAAAAGAAAAGCTAAATTTTCTTTCTTAGAAAAAATATAAATACTAAGCAGACGAAGTTTGTCTTCGTGCATGCCATGATTTTTAAAATTACTTAAGAATATATTATTATGATAAAAATGTATGTATGTGTCAACCAAATGTTTCCAGATTGGGAACAAAAACTATTTTTATTGAGAAAATCCGTTGTCCGTTGCAGAGTGGATTACAAGGAATCGAACAAAATTTATGTGTATGCTCTATTTGCTGCGGTAGGATTTATATTTTTCTAAAGAAGAACGGGATTTTCTGTGGCTTCCAAGTTGAAGTTATTTCTTGCTGGTGGTATAGATCTGCTACGTATTTCTAGTTATTGGCTTCGTATCATTGCGCGCATCTGTTTCAAAATAATAGTAATGAACTCTTTCAATATACAAAGTTATAAAATATAGATAAGAAGTAATTGACATAGAAAGATATCGTAGTATTATTGTTTTCTGTTAAAGCTTTACCCTTTATTGTTTTAAACTCTTGTTGACATACCTAATAGTAAGTATAGGAACGTAGAGAAAATTATAACAGCCTCTCTATGACATTTGTAGTTTATGGTCTACCCACTACCAGTTTCCCTCCAAATGACACTCAACTTTAGTTATCATTAATTAAATGTGGTTATGCTGATGGAAAAGTAAAATATTTTAATAAAGTCGCGTGTTACTTGAAATATAAAGTAAATAGTTTTTAAAATTATAATGGTCTGCATTTCGTCTGTATTAATTTGAAGTATGATTATCTAAAATAGAAACTAATATAAATCCAATATATAAATTATGAATGCCATGCTTATGGAAATGTGTTGTGTTTTGTACCTTTGGACATTGTGATGCACCGTCTCTTGGGACTGTCCCAAGATACAGTACTGACAATTGTTATAATTTGTAGATGCCCAGAAATAAAGAAGGAGTGAAACGATTTAAAGTCAAGGGCACCAGTTCTGATTTTAGAAAACAACTGGTCAATACGGCGGACTGCTTTGAAGAGTAAAGTTACGAAATCCACATCATTTATAAAGAATTTATATGTAGAGCTGAAAAGTGTGTAGAGATTGGAGGATACCACGTTGAATAAAATATAAAAAAATTCTTTAATTCAAGTGTGTTTTTGTAATTTTTTCAGCTGCTAAAAATAATATTTAAATTATTGTTTCAGAATTGTTGCTTTTGATTTTATAAAGAATGACATTTTTGTCCAAATAAAAAAAAATTCTCTATTTTTCAGTCTATCCTGGGACACACTGTATATTGAAAACAAAATCGGACGTGGAGGAGATTCCTGAGGAACCCCGTGCATGAAAGCGAGCGATACAATGTATAATACTTCTATTCTCTTAATAAATTCTATAGAATGCATACTTTGCAATATATCCGAAAAAAAAAGAGCTACACGATAGGAGTAAAAGTGTTACTTCCGATCCGAATTTAGAAATTTCATGTATACAAAAGACATTGCAAATCCAGTTCGAAATACTTTTGTACTCCTGATAAATATATATACAATACATACTTTACGATATATTTTCAAAAAATCGCTATTTGATAAAAGTAAAAGTGCTACTTCCGGTCCGAATTTTTTTTATGCAAAAGATATTTAAAATTATATTTTAAATACTTTTATACCAGTAATGTACCTGCCTAGAAAGCATGATTTGCGAGATATTCGCAAAAAACTGGTTTTCAATAGGAGTAAAAGACCTACTTCCGGTAGGAATTTCGAAAAACTTTTTTAATAAAATTCTTCCAAAATTTAATTTTGAGTATACATATTTGAATTCTTTATAAATTTGTTTAAACTTAGTAATTGACGAAATATTGGCAAAATTCAATTTTTTCACTGTAATAAACTACTACTTCCGGTCTACCGATTTTACTGAAAAACTAATCAGATCTTAAGAGGAAGATTATACACGTAAATGCAAAATTTGGAATTGATATCTACAGCGGTTTGACCGCTATCGTGGGCACATACAGACACACAGACTTTTTTAAAAACCACTTTTTCGGTATCAGGGGACTTCAAAACGTGGACATCTGCAAAAATCTCGAGGTCGAAAATCTTCGTCATCACAATACTTCCTTATACTACGTATAAGAAAGTAATATTCTCCAAATATGATGAAATCAATTGTTTGCAATTATTCTGCAATTCATTTTTACTGTACCTACAACGTTGTTGTTGTCAGAGAGATACAAATATGTGCTATAAATACATGTATACTATATCAATATTATTATTATTATTACTATTATTGTTATTAGGATTGTGAAAATTCAATATCCATTTTATTTTTATTCTTACCGCTGTCTGTCCCAGCGGATATACTTATTGAAATAATTCCCAAAACAAATCGAGGAAATAGGTAAAGTCGACTGAACCGTTTCTACCATCCAATAAAAACGTAACGATAAAATTTTATAACGTATATGTGCAGGGGCAATATCGACGGTGAAAAAGATACATTCATATTCGAAAACTACATATTTCAAAGTTTTTATTGTACCACCCACAAAAGTTCACTCCCACGGGCGGACAGAGCAATTTAGTTTATCTAAGTACATAATTTAAAATTCCGATACCGGGGAAAACACTGGAAACCTTATGACTTTATCGTCGGGCAACAGAAAGGCTAAAAAAGAAGTATATTTAGTTTCGTGTCACCGCAGATGAAATATGGCGGAGGGCTGATGTCGGTTTGCGGGAAATACGTCTGACATTATAATGTAATAAGAATGTTGTTTTCGTGGAATACGGAAGGATCCTGAAATATGAATGCCTCTACATATTGTGTATACATACGAAATTATCGGAAGAACAGAACGTGACGTTAGCGAAATAATGCGAGAAAGAGTAATATTGATCAAGGATACCTACACCTACTGTAAAAGTGATAAATTGGGACAATTGATTTCAAATCAATTCAGCCTGCAGTTGTCGCTGGGTGGATTGAGTAGGCCAGTAGATGCTGTTGCCGGTCCCAAGCCCGGGTAAAGGAGGAGGGTTGGGCATGGGGCTAACGACCCCACCCAAGTAAAAGCTTCACCGTTACGAAAACCCAATTAGAGCCTCGGACAAAAGAATCCTATACCAGCCAGGGGCCCTGGACGCACTGATTCACCAAATACGCAAATACAAGGTGGATGGGACCGCAGTGTAAGACATAAGATGGCCTAGAAGTGGAAGACTCACAAGGGAAGAACACCACATATACTATAGTGGACCAAACAGTGAAAGGCATGAATTCGGAACAGCGCCAAATGAACAAAATCATAGAATTTAAATCAATAAATGAAAGAATTTGCTACATCAGAATCAGAATGAAATTCTTTAACCTATCGATATTCTCGGTACATGCACCAACCGAAGACAAAGATGACCTGATGAAAGAAGAATTCTACACAAACCTGGAAAGAGGACTGGATGGAACACCAAACAACGATACCAAAATAATAATGGGAGACCTTAATGCCAAGATATGCAAGGAAACGTTATATACCCCAATTATAGAACAACACAGCCTACACGAACGAACTTTCGACAATGGGGCGAGGCTTATTGAGTTTGCCACAGCGAGAGGACTGATAATTAAAAGTACGATGTTTCCTCACAAGCAGATTCATAAAGGAACATGGATCTCGCCGGACGGGCGAACCGTCAATCAAATAGACCACATATTAGTGTCAGCCAGACACAACTCAAGTATAATAGACACTAGAACAATGAGAGGAGCAATAGCAGAGTCCGATCATATGTTGTTCAAGGCCATATTGAGGGAAAGAATCGACGAGGCAATATCAATACCCACGAAGAGAATAAGAAGGTTTGATACGGATAAACTGAAGGATGAAAAAGTGAAAGAAAACTACCACTAAATGATCAAGGAACGTAGCGGAGGCCAATACAACAGTAGAACGAAGGTGGGAAATAATAAAAGAAGGTATCACAAAAACAGCAGAAACAGAGGTTGGGTATAGAATGAGAACACCAAGGGTATCATGGTGGGACGAAGAATGCAGAGAGGCAGTTGATAAAAGAAACGAAGCCAGAAGTAAACTAATCCAAAGACCAACAAGGAACAGAAGGGAAGAATACAAGGAACTGAGAAAGAATACCAAGAAATCAATTAGGAAAAAAAAAGAGAGCACGGTTGGACTCAAATACAAGAACTGGAACAATCATATAGAAAGGAAGAAGCTAAGAGGCTATATAATGTGCTAAGAAACACCAAACAAGACTTCCACGCAAGGCCGTCTATTTGTAAGAATGCAGATGGAGAATGCATAGTAGAGACAGAAGAAGTTATGAAAATTTGGCGCCAACACTTCGCGAACCTATTGAAACAAGGGGTGAGGGAAAATACCAACTATGAAAAGGAAGAAATATCGACAGCACAACCTCTGGTTGGTTTCAGAGAGGGGCTATCAACCATTGACCAGATCTTGACCACTCGGCAATTATTGGAGAAAGCATGGGAATATAATGTACCAATCCATAAGTTCTTCATTGACTTCAAGGAGGCCTACGATAGTATAGATGGATGGAAGCTTTTGGCATACCAAGCAAATTGGTAAGATTAACCAGAACATCAATGACAGACTCGAAGGCCCTAGTGAGAATTTAAGACCAAATTACGGAAAAGTTTTCAACCACCAAAGGTGTGAGACAAGGAGATGGGCTTGCACCGATCCTGTTCAACATTGTGCTGGAGAGTGCAATAAAAAATGCCAGTGAGAACCTTGACAGCACAATAATGCGCAAGTCACATCAGATAATCTCCTATGCAGATGATATTAATCTAGTGGCCAAAACAGAACGAGAAATCAATGAAGTGTTTAGCAAACTAGAAACACAAGCCAATAAGATCGGGCTGAAGGTCAATGAACAAAGACCAAACGACTACCAGTGAAACCAAGAAGAAGGATTGGCCAGAATTACACAATAGGAACTTCGAAGTGGTGCAGCGATTTAAATATGTGGGATCCCAAATTAACAGTAAAAACGACATCAAACAGGAGATACAACAATGCATACAGAGAAACGAAATTACAATCTACAAGGCCATGATAAGACCCGTGGTGACATACGGAATCGAGACGTGGACAATCACTAAGCACTCAGAGGAGCTACTAACAAGATGGGAACGCCGAATCCTAAGGAAAATATATGGGCCAGTGATGGAGGATGGAGAATGGAGAATCCGATACAACTTTGAATTAAAGCAGAAGTACAAACAACTAGATATTGTCGAATTTATTAAATTACAAAGCCTAAAATGGGCGGGGCACCTAGTAAGAATGGGTGAGGACCGAATCCCAAAGAAGGTATATAACGGTCAGATGGAGGGCGCCAGGGGAAGAGGGCGACCAAGACAGAGATGGGTGGACAGCATTGAGGAGAACGCTAAACAATTACTGAAAGTGCGCAATTGGAAGGCAACAGCAAGGCAGCGAGATGTCTGGAGGCAGAAAATATTGGAGGCTCTGGTCCAAATGGGACTGTAGTGCCACGAAGGCGAAAAAGATTTCAAATCACAACAGGTAAATTATTAATAAAAAATAACAAATTTTAACATACGAAGGTGGTCTGAAATATTTCCGACCCAAACGTGAAGATGGCAGCACTCGTCAATAAAAGCTGGGTAATATAGTTGAGCATTTATTGATAGGTACTCACCAAAATTTCAGCTATTTTGAACGTGCAGTTGTTGTTTGACAATTGTTTGAGTGAATCGCTATGAGTGTTTTTGTGAAAATGGGCAAAATCGAGTATCGATCCGTCATTTGATTCTGAAAAGCAATACGCCAACGCATATTAAAGATGAGTTGGACGATATATACGGGGGCTCTGCACTATCATTTAGCACAGTGAAATTTTGGGCAGCAGAATTTAAACGTGGCCATACACGTTTAAGGGACGATAAGCGTTTGGGATGTCCAAAAACTGTAACCACTGACGATAACATTCGTCAGTGGTTACAGTTTTTGGACGTCCCAAACGCTTATGAATATATACAAATAATGTGTTTGTCACATATTGAATAGAGATTTAGGCATGAGAAAGTGGTCCGCGCGTTGCGTGCCGCGCTTGCTCCCGCTATACCAAAAACATGTTTGAATGAACAGTTCCAGTTCCAGTTGGTGTAGTTTAGGCGCAATAAATCAGAGTTTTGATGCCGATTAATTACTGTAGATGAAACTAGGATACACCATCATACGCCCGAAACAAAAATATAGTCAAAACAGTGGCCTGCGAAGGGGGAATCGACTCCAAAAGAAGCAAACACTGTGTTTTCGGCTGGAAAAGTGATGGCGACTGTTTTTCGGGATAGTCATGGAGTTATCTTAACCAATTATCTTCAGGCAGGAAAACTATTATAGAGCAGCAAGCTAAAGGCAAAAATTGATGATAAACGGCCACATTTGCAGAAAAAGAATGTTTTACCAAGACAATGCGCTGTTTCACACCTCAGCGGTTGCCATGGCGAAAATCCACGAATTACGGTTTGAACTGCTTAACCACCCTCCTTACTCACCAGATTTAGCCCCAAGCGACTTCTTTTGGTTCCCTAATCTAAAAATTGCGCTCGGAGGATAGAGATTTTCGTCAAATGATGAGGTCATCACCATCGTAAACAGTTATTTTGCAGAGAAAGACGCCGAGTATTATTTTGACAAGTTCAAGAGATGGGAGCATCGCTGGGAGAAGTGTGTCCATTTCCCTCTTCAGGTCCAGTCAGCAATACGTTCTTGCTTTTGAATGTCTGGTCAAGTACTTCTTATATCTTCATTAGCTTACAACTCAATTAATAATTTACAGGTTTTCATCTTTATACTACAAACAAAGTCCAAGCTAATCCCTCTATCAAGAATTTTTATCTGGAATCACGTTCAGGTTTTCTTTATTTTCCGGAAGTTTTCTTAATATGATTTATCTATTTATGAATCTACTTCTCTATTTGTAGGAAAACTTGGTTCAATTGCCAGCTCATCAACATCTCGTATTAGTCCAACAAATTATGAATTTCACTTTCTATTCCATCCCAAATACGCGGTAAATGTTTAAATAAATTGTTATGCAATTCATTTCAAACTTAAAATAGATTATTTTCACAATTAACTTTCTTTTTTAAAAAATCTCTTCTCTTATATCAACAATTTCACTCTATCGAAAAACAATAATCATAATTCCTTTTTTTCTTGGTATCTAAGCCTTTTTCTTATAAAAAACGAGTGTGTGATTTATTTTTTCTAACATTTCATGCATGTAAATTAAGTTGCATATCTTTATTATATATAAAACTTGACACATTGACTTTAATAAGTATGACATTTTTTCGTTCAAATTAACCACTCTTTCATTAAGTTGAGATTACAATTACGATCATTTATTATGTACCTATCTTTTACATATCTGTACTATTAATATAAATAATTCTATTTATATAAATTACTCTGGCAATCACCATTTCTATAAGAACCAGGGATAAAATGAAAGGAAGGCTACTAGCTCATTATTCAGAACAAAAAAGTGCCGAATATACACAGTGTTTCATGTAACTAGCACATTAGAAGTTTTTGTGCTTACAACGCGAATTTTTTCCAGAAGTTTTGCCTTCTCACATAATTGACCGCAATCTTTCAAGTTCAAATATTTTTAAACTCGTGCAACTTCCGGTTACACCGGAAGTAGGCGCCATCTTTGTTATTTTAAATGTGACACCCTGTATTTTATTCGAGATTTGAATTGCTTATTTAAATAGAAGAACAGAGATACCGGGTTGTATTATGTCAAAGTCAACCGTTTCGGAGTTATTCAACTGTTTTCCATTTTTAGGGCACTTGAACGTAAATTTTAAAAGTTCTTTATCTGAGACATGAAAAAAGATAAACAATTGAAATTTGTTCCTGAGATAGTCAAAGTATTGTCCTATTCGACTATCACCAGGTTTTGCAATAATATTACACAGGGAACACTCTAATTAATTTACAATTATACACATTTCAAATGCAAGAAACTCAATTTTTTCAAATGAAACATCCTGTATATTTTCGCCTTTTCTGAAGCAGAAAAAAATTGTCTTTCGATCCACTATTACATTCCCTATACCTATCTCTAGAGGTTTTTGAGTTATTGGGGAGATCAGCCTGAAGGCCCGATATTTTGCCAAATAAAACTGAAAAAATAATAGATTAAGTATAGGAGGAGTGGATTAATAGTCATTTGTAAGCATGTTATGGGCATGGAAAAAAAGTCTTCTAGTTCAAAACCAAAAATTTATTAATTGCGAAAACATTTTTGATCTCACGGTATAAGTCAAACAAAGAAAACAAAAACAAATCTAAAACCAAATCACAGCAAGTGCTCAATATGTCCACCGCCTACTTCAATGCATTTATTTAACCTTGTTTGGAGTTGGTTAGTCGTTGCACGTTCAATCATTTGAACTTAAATTTGGTCAAATGCTCTTCGCACCCTATCCTCTAGTTCTTGCCTGGAGTTAACTGGTGATGCATAGACCTCTTTTTTTATATAACTCCATAAAAAAAAGTCAACTGGAGTTAAATCCGGAGATCTAGCAGGCCAAAGACATGGTCCATTTGGACCAATCCACCTATCCTCAAATAGCTGGGTCAACTCTTGATATACAGCATGAGTAGAGTGAGCTGGAGCTCCATCCAGTTGAAACCAATAATAGTTTTGGTGTGGCATGTCATTGACTATGTTTGCCACCACTTCACTAATGATTCGCAAATATCTTTCGGACGTTAGCCTTTCATCATAAATATGATAAAATACCCTTCCCCACCATATTATGGCGAATACATTAAAACTAAATTGATATTGAAAATGGCTTACTCGTGAAAAGTGGGGTCATCTGCCCAAAAATGACAATTTTTATTATTTACAACGCCTTGCCTGGTAAACTTGGATTCATCCGACCATAAAATCTTTCGTAACATGTCCGGATCTTCCTGTTTACGAATAGTTAGCCACTCACAAAAATCAATTCTTCTCTGAGCGTCTCCATTTCTCAGTTCGTGGACTTTCCTTTGTGCATATGGGTGCCATTTGTTCTTTGCTAGCACGCGTTGAATTGACGTCATACTAATATCTAAATCCACCTTTGCTTTACGTATCGAAGCATGGGGATGAGCTGTGAAATATCCCAGAATATTAATTTCGTTGTTTTCTTCACCTGTTACTGGCTTAGTACAATTTCTTTTTGTGTTCATATTCCAATGTCGCAAAAAATGTGTTTCAATTTTTGCAAATTTGAATCGATTCATCGGAGGCAAATTAGGGTATCTCTGATTGAACACACGGCAAGTTCTACTTATTATGCTATTACATTCTCCGTGTATGTAAAATAAATTAAGGATACTTTCATTTGGATAATTATTATTATAGCCTTCCATTATGCACTAATCAAATCATTCAGTAAAGTACAAAAATATCCAAGCATCAAATTAATAACACTGACAGCGAACGAAATTTTGACAACTAAACATTTTGTTACTTCCAAGGCATTCTTGAAATTGTGTGTGATAAATGGCAAAATATCGGGCCTTCAGGCTGATCTCCCCAATAACTCAAAAACCTCTAGAGATAGGTATAGGGAATATAATAGTGGATCGGAAGACAATTTTTTTCTGCTTCAGAAAAGGCGAAAATATACAGGGTGTTTCATTTGAAAAAATTGAGTTTCTTGCATTTGAAATGTGTATAATTGTAAATTAATTAGAGAACACCCTGTGTAATATTATTGCAAAACCTGGTGATATTCGAATAGGACAATACTTTGACTATCTCAGGAACAAATTTCAATTGTTTATCTTTTTTCATGTCTCAGATAAAGAACTTTTAAAATTTACGTTCAAGTGCCCTAAAAATGGAAAACAGTTGAATAACTCCGAAACGGTTGACTTTGACATAATACAACCCGGTATCTCTGTTCTTCTATTTAAATAATCAATTCAAATCTCGAATAAAATACAGGGTGTCACATTTAAAATAACAAAGATGGCGCCTACTTCCGGTGCAACCGGAAGTTGCACGAGTTTAAAAATATTTTAACTTGAAAGATTGCGGTCAATTATGTGAGAAGGCAAAACTTCTGGAAAAAATTCGCGTTGTAAGCACAAAAACTTCTAATGTGCTAGTTACATGAAACACGGTGTATAGGAACCACCTCAAAAAGATTATAATAATATCCAAAAATAATTACTACAAAAGTAAAATAGAAAATAACCGGACCAACCTAAGAAAGATATATAGATTAATAACAGAGGCAAGCAATGAATATACAAAAAAACAAAAAAAATCAACATCCAAGATGCAAATCAAATGGCGCAAAAAATACCAATACTCAAACAAATGACTACAATAACGAGTCACAGTATAGATTCAATGTACTTAACACCGGTGGATGAAAGCGATATAATAGATAGTATCAATAAACTAAAAAAATTTAGTGCCCCGGGTAATGATGGTATCAATACAAAACTGATAAAGAAAACACATCCTTCCATCTTAAAACCGTTAAAACATATATTTAATACAATATTTACCATAGGTATAGTCCCGAAGCATTTCAAGGCAACAGTGGTTATCCCAATCTGTAAGTCTGGAGATACAAAAGATATAAATAATTATCGTCCCATAAGTGTAACAAATAGTTTTACGAAAATGATGAAAACTGTATAAAAAACCGACTTGTATCCTTTCTCAATCAAAAGAACCTACTATCTGACCACCAATACGGATTCAGAGAAAAACTCAGTACAGAAAACGCAATCCATGAATTAACACAAACATTTACTAACCACTTAGATCAAGGTAAGAAATGTTTACCGATTTTTTTGGATCTGGCAAAGGCATTTGATACGGTCCCACATGACCTACTATTGGACTGTTTGCAGAAATATGGCATTAGTGGTACTACACTGAATGTTTTTGAAAGTTATCTTACCGAAAGATCACAAATTGTTAAAATAATGGACACACTAAGTCAGCCCAGAACAATAAAAATTGGCATACCACAGGGCACTATATTGGGACCAATTCTCTTTTTATTATGCATTAACACTTTAACGAAAATAAATATATCTCATGGAAAAATTATATCATACGCGTTTGATACAGCAGTGATTTTCAACGGGAACACTTGGAGTGATGTTAAGGAATATGCAGAGAATGGATTAATTCAAATATCAAATTGGCTGGAATCTTTTAGATTACCACTTGATATAAAGAAAACGCATTACGTATGTTTCTCCATTACAACTAAACAACGTCCCAACTTTGAAGAATTAAACATGAGGGGGGGGGGGACACAAGGTAATAAAGGAAACAGACCAGGTGAAATATTCAGGAATATATTATATAGATGCACATCTTAAATGAAAGGTATATATAGAGTATATCTGCAATAAAATTAAATGTCTTATACATAAATTTTATACAATACGTGAAATGTGAAACAGATAATTATTATTCATGCTCTACAGAAGCCTGGCGGAATCAGTAGTAAGATATGGTATAATAGCTTGGAGCGGAGCCTATAATGACACGCTAAAATCCTTAAATTCTGTTCAAAACTACTTGCTCAAAACAATATACACGAAAGATAGACTTTATCCAACAATACAGTTATATTCCGTAGACATACTTAACATCAATTCTTTGTATATATTGACATCATGTACTTTTCTTCATAAACATCCTGAAATAAGAGAGTCTATAAATCATAAATACCTTACAAGAAACAGGATAATAGGATGTCTGCAAACAACAACAAGTAATACCACATTTTACCAAAGATCCTTTTGTTACTTAGGACCGAAACTATAAAACAAGATTTTACCTGAAATAAAAATTATTAAAAGAATAAAAACATACGTAATGCACTTAAGAAACTTTATTTTTATTAACTTGGAGGCGTTAACGGGGATGTTTTAAGGACACAAGTTACTTCTTAATGAAATAATTATAGTTATAATTAGTTTTAGTTAGTTAGTAAGTTTTACTAATGTACACTTTTGTACGTGAAATATGTACTCATATGTAGTAACCTACATTTCTTAGAATTTATAATGTATTTGCACATACAGGTGGCCAACACCTAGGTGCACATGTATTTTCCTTTAAATAAATAAATAAATAATATTTTCAATTCAATACTATTAGTTACACTTTAGAAATGTTAATTTTGTTTATATTCTTTAAATGTTCTGTATTTTATTATTATTATTATTGTTGTTTATCTTGAAAATCCTACTCAAAATTATGAAAATATTAAGTTATTGTAACGTCTGATATTACCCCAACAATCCGCTTATAAAAATACATCGAATTATAGCTTAGTCTATAATAAGAGAGAATGGCCCAGAAAATATAACAAAATAGGGCGGGTTTAATAACAACGACGAGAAATGTTGCCATTTCCTCTTTCCCCACGTAGATGATTCGGCCAATTTCACATAAAAATTTCATTTTTACACGCGAATAAATATGAAATCATGACAATGTTCCGGGCGGGATGTCCCGAAAACGGATTATTTGAGTCGCCTGAGCGGTCGGTCAGCAGTCCTGAAGCAGGTCGTCCGTCGGGTCTCTTCGAATACAATTGAGTCGCCTCGTACCTATTTGAATAATGTTACGATCTTCCGAAGTTATAAGTCAGTATTCCTGGAGGAACATTACCGTACCGGCATCTATATGTGTACATATAAGCTTTCGTTCTCTTGTAAGAATAACTCAGGAGAGTTACGATCGAAGTTTTAAGGACGTAAAAATTTATTACGTCCCTCTCGCGTGTATGTATGCACGTGTGGGAGTCATCTCCAATTTGAGAATAGAGTTTGGGTGTAGTCTGCCGTGGAAAAGTGCACATTCGAAGAGCGTATTTATGAGCGCGCAGGGAGAATCGGGGATTTTTGCGCTCATTTTTATGACAACATTCAGATTATGCTAAGTATGAGAGTAAGTAATATGCCGACGTGGATTTCGACGGGCTTTTAAAGCAAACGAGAATTTGCAGTTAGAATCAATTTTATTCGTTTCTAAATTGGTATCCTTTCGGCTAGATCTGCTACAGGATAATCTGATATCGTCTCTAAGTTCACGATTAGCATCGATAAGAAAGAAAGCGGAAATTAGCAATTAAAATCAATTTTATACAGTTCTAAATTGGTAATCTGATTATAATAGAAGCCTCATAATTAATAATAACGTGATATAATGGCCCCACGATTGGTAGCCATATTGTAATAAAACCCTTATAATACCTTTTTATACTTTAATAATTTTTAAATAAAATAAAAGAAAGTAATCGAATCATTTTACCTGACTAGCTCATTTATTTTTCCAGGTCGATCCAGGTTAAGTGATCTCAACAATCAATAGTCTTAGGACATTATCTGACACAATTCAATAAAACACAATTGTATCAATTTAAATAATATTTGTATTCGAAACCAAGAGTTCATTCATATTTTAATTCAAATACAAGAAAAAAACATTTACAAAATAACATCATATCGTCTTAAATACTGAAATATTCAATGTGATTTTTTAATATTATCACTTCTACGAAATAATATATGTCATAGATTGTTGGCTTACCACCTTATTATTAACTACGTAGGTTGTAATAAACAAAGAACTTACGCTTTATATTTATGACATATATATATGTCTACTACGCAAATGATAGTTTTATTACAGCATCGACAGACAATTTAAAGTTGCCGATACTTTATTATATCTAAAATGATTTATCAACTATGTTTTTATTCTTAGATTATTATATTAATTTATTTCGTCTCTACATTAACACGAATTTTACCATTTAAGTTTATTTAACACTTGTGTGACGTAACAACTGTTTCTAAATACCTTTCGTATCGTTTATTGTTTGTTCAGATGAAGATAAATTTCCTGTTGAGGGTGTGCTTAGTTGGAGTCTTCCTTCGATAGCTTCCACAAACTGTTGCTATTCGCACAATAATGACTGTTTATTGGAAGATATTGTTAAACTGAACAACTTTAACACTTCGTTGTCGGACGATATTGTGTAAACAAATATCCTATTTATTCACTTTCAAGCTTCTAACAATAATTTTATACATTATCGACCGTTGTGGGTCGACTTACTTTTTAATTAGAGGACCTTACTACTTTGCGGTAAAACCGAGATATCTACATCGGTGACGGATCTCTTCCAAGGACCTCCGTCGACTTCCTATTAATTGGAATCTCGTTGTTCACTTTTTCTCGTACAAGTTTTGGAGTTCCCCTTTTTCTTAGAACGCACATGTATTCTAGTTATAGTTTTCACACGTTAAAGTCACGTTTAGCTCGCGATAACATAAACACAACGTCACTAATTCTATAATTAACACAAACATTCGGTACCATGATTCTTACAAATTACCTGCTTATCAATCTAGTGCTTATTTTATACATAGATAAACATATAGGAAAAATACTTCTAAGAAATATATCTTTTGGTTTCTAATACATAACTTTAAAAATACAATTCATATACATATTTGGAAATTATAAAATCATTAAAAATAATAAATTATGCCGTACCGTTAATTGGCCTAAAATGACACACTACGATAAAATGACATGCTGGGCCTTTCTGAATACTGATGCCATCTATGAGTAAAGTGTAAATGGATCCATACTCTTTATATCATGTAAGAGCATTCCTCGATACGCCACTTATGTAGCTAACTTCATTCGAGAATAAAGAGAAAAACCGTCAACAAGTGAGTCCCATTTTTTTTGTTAATTGCATGTTCTTATTAAAAACGGAATGAAAATATTGAAGTATAATCTTGAAGAAGTAAGAATACATGAAAGCCTGCTATTTTTGAGTAGAGAAAGAGTGAAATTTTACAACGACAAAATGTATCAGTTTATGTAGTACTGCTACCGGAACTACGTCGCACTAAGATAGCAGACGAAATTTAGTTGAGATAACGAAGAATCACAATAGGCGATGTTTGAAACTGAGAAACGCAGGGCCGAGCTAACTCTGTCGCAGACGGCGTGACGGTTCAGGTAAACTTAGACCAAAAGTAGAGCGTCGGTCGGCAACGACGCTAGCGACGTTGTCCGGGCACCAGGACACTACGTTACCTTACGATAACCTACCTGCGCCTCCTATGAGCTACCACTGGCTGTGTCCCTCCAGCGGGTTCCCTATTGAACTCCCTGTATAAACGTGTGCACCTAATTCAACTGCTGTCACAAGTATGATGGACGAAGGTAAGGTATGTTGAGGGAAAAATAATTAAAAGATAAGAAATTATGATGTGAAGAAAGGTGCTATATTCATCAAAATGTTCTTTTTCAAATATGTAAATGTTGACAAATAAAAAAACAATATAAATGATTTGAATAATTAATATGTTGACAGATAAAAATAGATTTAATATATAAGTGTTTGAATAATTAAAATGTTGACAAAAAAAAAAGATAGATTTAATATATACAACAACAAAAAAACAATAGAACCTCTGCGCCTCGGCAGGAGGATGGTCGGCGTAGAAACGTTTCCTTGCCTTACAGGCCAATATATAAATGTTATTAATACATGCCACCAACGGCGAAGTTCTAAATTAAATATTTACCAGAAGGTAAAGTTGATTAAAGTTAGCGCATAAGACTTAAAGAAATATAAATAATTAAGTGACAGGTAAAACGTGATATTACAAGATCAAAAATTAGAAATAATCCAAATAAACTGCTTACATCTACTATTCAATTAAATGACGCTATTGAAAGTTACAAAGGAAAACCAGTTTTAGTATAAAATAAACTACTGAGCTTCGGTATCTAAATTTTACTACAATGACTTAACTAATTGCAATAGCTCAGATAAATAAATAAATATACGTGAAAGTCACATTTCTAATTTATGGTAATAATCGTGCAAAATTAATATAAAAAAAACAAGAATAAAATCCAACACATCAAAGAGAAATACTAATATGTTTTCGGTAAAGAAATTACTGGATAGACTACTAAATTAAAGATTGACCTTTCAGTTAACTAGCGGTGCGTTGTAATTATAGCCACTCAAAATTCTTAGGTCAAATTTAGGTAAGATAAAGTCCTGCACTCTGGCATAAAGTCGTCGAAAATCAGTCGTAAATTAAGATGTAAATTACAACATTAGTTGCACTTATCTGACAAAATGGACGTCGGATGGCCGCAACGATAATCAAAATGGCGTATGCCCCCTTGATGAAAATTCCACTTCAACAGGCAGGATGGATGTAGAGGTGCAACTACTGCAACAACGATAGAAACCACCGCGCTCTTCAGCGATAATGCGGGGTGATAAAGCCAGAAATATGGCTACTGTGGGCTTTTGTGCCCGTCAAAAGAATCCTATTAAATTAGAGAAGAAAAGAAACAAAGATAAAATCCCGAAAATTAACACAAAGTTTCAAACACTTACCCCAATATGATAATGGAGATTCCGCGATAAACGACTTCACATGCCACTCAAGGGTGCAAAATTTAGATTAAAGAAACCAGCACGTGGCCATACGTGAATTTTAGGTAACGGTATAACGGTAGAAATTCACGAAAATAACCAAAATTAAGGTAACGGTAATTTCTGCTTACTCCAATTAAAGCCGCATAAGCGAAAATATCTACTTAGATAATGTAACCAGGTTACTAAAGGAAGATAAGCAATTTGCACACCATGTTCTTACACAAGAATCGACTATAAAGTGCCGTCAAAAAGCGGGAACCTCTTCCATATCTAATGCGCGTCAGTTACACGCATGCTTTCCGAAGCGACATGCCCGGAAATATCTCAGAACGAAAGGCGGGAGATTTCAAAAGAACATAATAGGCACACAACTAAATTGACAGTAAAGGGAGTCGACATCGTGACTTATATATAATTAAACGCAACCCTACACATAACTTAGACGAAAAGAAAATAAGCGAAATACTTAACAATTGTACGCAGAAAATATAAAGTCGGCGGTACGAGAGGGACATACATGCTAAACAGTTGGCAAACGTGACGCGGACGGTCACCTGAGCGACATAACCAAAAGTTTGACGGATAGCAACAAAACAAAACCTCAGAAGTATATATATACAATTTATTACGGAAGGAAAACAGATACTGCAGGTAACTATTGAAATATGCAAGCTCTAATCAAAACGCTGCAAGAAGACGGTAAAGAAAACCGATCAAAACTTATATTTCAGAGTATCACGACTCTTAACCCCTACAGCAGCTCCATGGAAGAATTAACAGAAGCTACTAACACGGAGAATATCAATGATAGTATAACAGCGATCTGCAAAACAATAAATAGTATGCCCTATATTCCAAGCACTTCCTTATTTAATACTCCTACATTTTCAGTGACATAACTGCGAAGGGAGAATAATAATCGGACATGCTCGAGAGACTGTGTTTGGAAATACGCATAAACACGTGAGACAGTAAACACAACGGCCTGACTGTTGTCTCGGAGGATTTAAAGCCACAAATAAAGGCACTTTGTAGAGTTCGGAGGCAACAATTAAGTAGATATTGAAAAAGCTTAAACAGGGCGTAAAAAGTAACTGCAAATGCAGAAAATACGAAACTACAGGTAGGGTAAAATAAGCTAGAGATAAGGTAATTAGAATTAGTTACATAGATACAGAGGTTTTTACACAAATAGAGGGTATTTGCTCGATATTACACAATACCTGTCTATCAATTTCGCGGTTCGTGACTTAGGGCTCTAAGAGCACAATAGTCGATTTAGCACCCACATAGATATACGGCAGACGGTCTTTCAGCCGGTGAAACGAACGATGTACAAGGCTCACTCAAAAGTCTCGTGCCCAACATATTCTACGTACTTGAACAAAGACACATAATCTTTCGAGAACGAAATACAAAAGTAAATTTTACAGCGTAACAGTACATCAATGAATGCAAACAAGCCTACTAGGGTAAAATGGTATGTTTACCACTTGGGTAAAATGACACACTATGTCATTTTACCCAAGTCAGTGTAAAAGTTTATCCAAGTCATCAATGTTGGCTTAAGGACATGATAATTATGTTTTCAGTTGCATTATGATGGGAAAGTATAAAAGAAAGTCTACCCGCCAATCATGGGACTCGCAGCAGATGCAAAGGGCACTTGAAGCTGTAGGAAACGATGAAATGGGAGGGCTTAAAGCATGCAAGACATTTAATGTACCTCAAGCTACTCTTCGGCGTAGAATCTTAGACAAAAATAAACAAGTAACGAATACTGAGAAGAGGTTAGGCGGATATCAAACAACTTTCTCCTTCGAGCTCGAAAGAGCCTTAATAGAACATGTAAAAACTTTGGAATCTCGCCTATTCGGGTTGTGTTGTGACGATATTCGTTCTTTGGCCTATCAACTGGCAGAAAACAATGGACTACAGCATTGATTCAACAGAACTTCCAAGATAGCAGGGTGGGATTGGTTGCGAAAGACTTCCAGATATATCACTACGGAAACCCGAGCCAACGTCTCTGGCTAGAGTTCAGTCTTTTAACAAACCTTAAGTACAGCAATTTTATAAAACGTTGGAAGAGACGCTGAGCAAGTATAATACTGACCGCACGCGGTTGTGGAATGTTGATGAATTAGGACTTTTACTGTTCAGAAACCTGGGAAGATTTTTGCAACAAGAAGCAAAAAGCAAGTCGGTGTGATTACTAGCGCTGAGCGAGGACAGCACATCACTATGGTGGCATGCATGAGTTTTGTAGGCAATTACATTCCGCCCACCTTAATTTTTCCTAGGAACAACTGGAACTTGGAACACTGGGCATTGTACAAGAAACTGGATGGGTGACTTCACATGTTTCTTTTAGGTGGATGAAGCACTTTAAAAAATTCTCACTTGTAACTCTTGAAAATAAAGTTTTATTAATCGTCGATGGACACGGTACTCGCAAGAGTATCCATGTTATCAACTATCAAAGAAGAATGAGATTATTATGCTTTGCTTACCGCCACATTGTACACATAGACTACAGCTTTAGATGTGTGCTTCTTTGGCCCAATAAAGACATACTGTGACCAAGAAGTGCATTTTAGACAGGCACGTTACAAGTATAAAAGTATTTAAAACTTAACTTTCAATACCGCTTGTATAAGAAAAATTACCAAATTCCGACCGGAAGTAACACTTTTACTCTTATCCAATAGCGATTTTTTGCAAATATGTCGTAAATTATGCATTCTACATATATTTATCGAGACTAAAAACGTATTTAGAGCTGGATTGGGAATATTTTTTGAATAAATGAAATCTCAAAATTCGGACCGGAAGTAACACTTTTACTCTTAGCGAGTAGCACTTTCTTTTGAATAGTTCGCAAAGTATACATTCAATAGATATGTATTAAAAGATTACAAATACTTATAAGAGGATATTGAATAATTTTAATAAAAAAAATTCTCAAAATTTGGCTTATTTTTCTAAGCAGATAAAAGAATTTAGAGCAATTTTGTATAATTTGAAACGTTCATACGTATAAGAAAGTCGTGTGGTGGCCACACCTCATTTTTTATAATAGCAAATACAAATATTCTTTCTGTTTTCTTAGCCGTTTTAGATTTTATTCATGTGCTTTTTTTTTAAATTTGATATACAAGGTGTGTATAAATTGGCGGACCCACTACACGCGCCGATGTTCTTCGTTAAATTCGGAGTCAAAATCCTAATACGAAAATGTTGTACCATGCTCCATATCTTTGCCCGAGGTTCCTAAAGTTCGGACTTTCAGTCTTGAAATAAGCATTATTACTTGATATTTGTTGACAGAAAGAGCTACAATTTAGAAGAAAGAAGAATTGTTGTTATTATCCTTTCGTTAAAGTTTTCTTTTTGATTTTAAAGTTTGTTTTTAATATTTGTTTATTAACTTATTTTGACGAAAAACACCACTGACAACGTTGTAAAACAATAAGTAGGCAGCCTAATGTTGTTCTAGTCAAATACATTACTACTGTCAAATTTTGACACTTTGTAATCTACCTATTTCATTCGACTTGCTTATTTTTCGTGTTTATTTGTATAGTTTTAATCAGTTTTCGGGTTTTCGTGTTTACTAGTTGTTCTGTTTGTTTATTATGAATTTTACGTTCAACGAATATGCCGATATGTACATGATACACGGTTTCTGTCGTGGAAATGCTAGCATGGCAGGGTAGGAATATCGAGTGCGTTTTCCAAATCGGATGCATCCAAGTAAAAATGTATTTCGAAGGATGGACCAACGACTTTGTGAAACAGGTTCGTTTATTCCAAGAAATGCGAACGCAGGTCGACCAAGACAAAGGCGTATCGTGCAACTAGAAGAGCAAGTTCTAGCCACAATACAGGAAGATACCTCTGCGAGTACCCGTCAATTAGCTTCTACACTAAATATTCCCAGTAATAAGACTGTTCATTTGGTTCTACGAGAAAACTTGCTTCATCCATACCATGTTTCTAAAGTTCAGCCTCTTTACGGAAATGATAACTTATTTGGAATCAATTATTGCAATACAATCTTAAATAGAATCCAGGAAGAAGGTGGCTTTTTAAGACGTATTCTTTGGAGTGATGAGTGCATGTTTACCAGAGATGGTGTGTTTAGTACTCATAATTTTCATCATTGGGCAGATGAAAATCCACCTGAATTTCGCGAATACGGTCACCAAAGAAGGTTTTCTGCTAACGTTTGGCTGGGTATAATAAACCACAGGGTAGTTGGACCAATTTACTTACCAAATCGCCTAGATGCCGGTGAATATTTAAATGTTTTAGAACAAGTTATTGATGAGATACCGCTGAACGTACGCCGTAATATGATTTACATGCATGATGGAGCTCCTGCGCACTTTGCTCGTAATATAAGAGACTGGTTGACTGAACACTTCCCAGACAGATGGATTGGTCGTGGCGGTCCCCTTTTGTGGCCTGCGAGATCCCCCGATCTCAATCCATTAGATTTTTTTGTTTGGGGTTTCATTAAAGGTTAAATTTACGCTATACCTCCACAGGACGCTGACGAAGTTAGAGCCAGAATTGAAGCCGCAGTATTAGAAATCACACCAGAAAGACTTGAGCGAATAGTACAAACGATACCACAAAGATTGCAGCTATGTCTACAAACTGATGGATTTCAATTCGAACAATTATGTAGGTAATAATTACATTGATTTCTATCAAGAAGATGTACAAAAATTAGTCAATATTATCAAAAAAATTTTAAACTTTGTAATATTTTCGTAATAAATATGTAATCTAAGAAACCAATTTTATTTCGTTTGTTTCTTTTTTAAATTTAAAATGTAAGGTTCACATGACGACGTGTAAAAATGTTCCGAAGATTATAACTAGCACATGCGTGTTCAATGTTGCCAAAGTATGTTTCTTTCAAATTCATTCTGAAGACAAAGGAAGCCTGATACATCGTTTTAGGATTAGGACTTTTAACTCAAAATTTGACCAAGAATGTCGCCACGTGTAGTGGGTCCGCCAATTTATAAACACCTTGTATAGTGGTTAATTTTACTGTTCTGAAATTTTTTTTATCTTCATCAGAAAGATTATTAGTGTAACAATACATATCCCAAAAGGAAAATGATTCTCTTCATTATGTTGCCTAACCTCTTGAGGTACTTTGTAATATTCTTATAGATCTCTTTATTTATCTCTACTACTCGATCATTAATGGCTTTAGGAACCATACCTTTATCCATGGTAGTTTAATTTTATCATAGCAAGAACCAATGGCTAAAAACACATGTTTTTTCTTTGCTGTTTTAATGCAATTGTATTAATAGATTTTCTGTTTTTTATTTTGAAATGTGACTTGTGAAATTTTATAAGTTGTGATTAATCCTGCTAAATAATGTTTCAAAAATTTGTTATATTCATCAGAACAATAAAATTATTAATATAGCAACATTAATTTAGTTTTATATTCTGCATGTTCATTAACTAATTGATAATCACTCTACAACTAACTTTCTAACTATGTTTTATCGCTAGTGCTAAACCAAACGCTTTGTGGTGTAATGTGATACATGTGTGATATGTTTTTATTAAAGTCCAAACAGTACATCCGAATTCCTACAGTCAGCATTGACTACAGAAACTGTAGATTATTCACATAAACCACCTCAAAATATAAGCCTATTCGAGTAAAAAAAAATACATGAATTGAGCGTGTCAGATTTCCGCATACGACATTCACTCACCACTATTGAGAATCAACTTACTCGCTAATGAACTGCCGCAACTTTAGATGGCGAAAGTCATTACACCTTTATTAATACCGATATGAAAAGGCGACGAAGTATTATTCCGTACTTATCTGAATACAGAATCAGCGGTGTATATGTTTACTTGGTCAATTCTCGTGAACATGAACTTACGGATATATGAAAAAGTATTTTTGAGGAAATATGTAGTACGTGCTTCAAATGCATGCACACTTTCACACACAGCAGGACGTTAGTAACTATACTAGCACGAGAGAAGACGTAGGTATATAATTCGCGTTACGGCTAACGGTAAAATGTTTATTCATGGTAACATGGGGGATTGCACGATACGGCTCTGAATAAAATATGCATTTGCGTTTATCTTTTTTGTTTATTACGGTTACAGTACTGACAGTGTATGCAGAAGATGTATGAATTTGAAAACACGTTTTTAGTGTCAGATTAGACCTGACATACATACATATTGTTTTCCAAGTGTTTTATTTACTTTTAGACGTAATAGTGAGAGCAAATATTTTCAATCATAAAACTGACATATTAACTCAATTAATGCTATACTAGCTGCAGTTTCATGTAATAATTGTCTGTCATAACTATAAATAATAATAATAATTTCCGTTGGCGGAAATGGAACCATTCGATATGGCTCGAGAACAGCAAAGGTTTGCAGGATTGGATCCGGATGAACTCTACAAATATTTGGGCTTTGGGTAAGCTAGAGGAATTGATCATGCTGAAAGTAAACATGTAATAATAACAGCATACAAGGAATGGATAAAAGCAATAATGAAGATAAAATTGTCAGTTGGCAATAAAGCCAAAGCCATAAACACGTTTGCAATCTCATTATTGACACACAGCTTCGGCATGCTTAAATGGCCAAAAACTGAACTTTCGGCTTTAGACTGAACAACCCGAACAATGGCCACGAAGTATCGAATACACCATCCAAAGAGTGCCATTGAAAGATTCTATCTGGCAGGGAAGCATGGTGCGAGGGGGATTCAGAACATCCGCAATCTCCACTGGACACAAATGAAGAAATTACATACGTACTTCACGAAAAAAGCTCAGCACAGTACTTTACACCACTACACCGTGCATAACAATTATAAAGGGACACCGCTCAAAATAGAAGACCTGTAAAATAAAATTGAAACTGAACAGCAGATAATAGAAAGATGGAGGGGTAAATCACTACACGGAAGATAGGTACTTCACGGAAGAAGCTTAGCACAGTACTTTACATCACTACATAGTGCAGAACAACTATAAAGGGACACCGATCATAGTAAAAGACCTGGAAAACAAAACTGGAACTGAACAGCAGATAGTAGAAAGATGGAGGGGTAAATCACGGAAGATTCGCAGTGCATATTCATACGGAGGGGATGGATGGATGCGGCCGCTTCTGTGGAGTGGATTAAGACCCGCACAATATACGCTGAAACGGAAGGATTAATGTTCGTGATCCAAGATCAGGTTGTCGCCACCAAATACTACAGCAAACACATCCTCAAAGAAGGCATAGATGATAAATGCAGACTCTGCAGGCAAAAGGCGAAAACCAACACCACCTTGTTAGTGCATGCCATATGCTAGCGCCGACGGACTATACGACAAGGCATAATATGGTAGCAAAAATTCTACACCACCAACAGTTACAACAGCGAGTCCTTATGGATGGCACAACACCATACTATAAGTACAACCCAGAGAGTATTGTGGAAAGAGAAGAATTTAAACTGCATTGGGCGAGACCCATCACCACCGATAAAACTATACTAAACAACATCCCGGATATTGTCCTCGTCGATAAAACGTCTAAGACAACATATATAATAGACGTGGCTGTTCCTGGTGCTGCCAATCTAACAAAAAAACATCAAGAGAAAATCAGTAAATACTTACCACTAGCGATATAAGTAAAGATCATCTGGAAGCAAGACGTAATCACCATGATCCCCGTCATAATTGGAGCAACAGGGGTATCTAATACCTTACACCAATCTCTTAAGAAACTACGCATCAAGGAAGGCATCTATAAATTAATGCAGAAACCTCTGCAATAGTAAGGAATGTGACAAGCAACCTCTAAACTAACACTCGAATCGATCCTCTCACAGCGAAACTGTAACCCGATCATTTAATTAATAATACAACTCGAGCCTACTCTTTTGGCATTCAGCCCCGGATGTTCCTCAACCTCCCCAAGGTTGAAGAGTGTATAAGTCGATAAAAATAATAATAAAGCAGCTACTTAAAGGCTTAACAGTAAATATTAATACAAAGTGTTGTACAAGTAAATTAATAAGTAGAATAAAATAATATAAAATAACCATATGCTTATAGATTCTCATAACACTACTTCTATAGTAATATCTGAGTAAGTCTTTGATATGAATAGTTATTATTTTTTTAGTAAACAATTTAATTTTGATATTTTATATTTTATTTCTCTATTTACAATTTAAGGTAATATTCGATTGAACGAATGGTCAGTTCATTTATATAAAAGTTGTTCCAAATTAAGTTATTAAAACTTTCATCTTCAAAAATCAAATTCTGAACATTTTCCTATGCATACTTGTTCGAAATCAACACTTTTAATACACTAATGCGTAATTTTCGAGATGTTTGTAATAATATTATTTTCAGCATGAATTTTACCTTCTCTTTTGCACAAGTATTGTTCCAAATCCAGCACTAAATACTTTGTTACTTTCAATATCGTCTAGAATCCATGGCTTGCGAGATATTTGCAAGTAGTTTTTAATAAGAGTGAGAGTGTTATTACCGGTTCGAATTCTTAAAATTTCCATTTACAAGATTTCTTTTGCTAATATCTAGGAATATGCTAGGAATTGTTTGAGTTGTTTCGCATTTAGTACAAATTTGTCTTAACTTGGAAGTTACCAGATATAAGCAAATTTAGATTTTGAATAAAGTTAACTACTATTTTCGTTTTACCGATTTGACTGAAAATCTAAACAGACAGTTTTAACCGTTTGGCTGCTATCGTTCATTATCAGGAGACTTCAAAACGTGGACAACTGGAAAATCTCAAAATCGATCATTTTAAACATCACAAACATTCTTATGCCGGTTTTCCACCAAACGGACAAAACAAAAGCACATCATAAACTCGTGTCGAAAAAAACAAAATTACAACTTTTTACAAACTTTTTGAAGACTCGACGTTTCTGCGACATTTGCAGTCTTGCTTTTCGAGTTCCGCTCGAAAGCTGTAAGATCAAAGAGTTTCGGAGTGTTTACGAACTCTGACTGTCTAGTGGAAACAGAGAGTTTACAGTTTGTGTTTGCCTTTACTAAAAAGACCCCTTTAGCACACTAATGCACAGGAAGCTAGAAAACGTATGTCTCAAACGTTTTCGGAAAAAAGAGGAAGTCTCTTTTTTTATTTTTTATTATTTTACATTTTAACAAAAACATTATTCTTATATAGTCTTAGTTCAACTAAACGGGTGCAAAGAAGATTCCTGAAATACCTATCATTCAAACTAAATGGCTTCTATCCGATCCAGAATACCGACTACGGCGCATTGTTCTTGAGGCATAATTTTAGAGCACGATCCGAAAGAAGAACTGACATCGGCGCCTCCTTCATGAATAACCTACTGTTCAGTGTATTGGATGCTCCAGAGTTGCTTTCTAGAGTGAATATCCTGGTTCCACGTCTTCAGTCGAGAACAAGCAAGTCAATTATGGTTCCGACAGATTTCAAATATTACTCTTGATAAATTTACTTTTTCTATCGTATGTCATTTTGAAATATATTCTTTAATAAACAGTATATGTATGACTACCGGTATTTTCTTACTTTTGCGGACCCATTTTCTTCCATGTTTTCGCGTCGAGATTTTGTTATTGTCTTTAAACCAACTTTCTTGTTTGTTGAATGAAAATTAAAGTGAAGACTAATATTTTTTGGAATTGCAAATACACATCTATAAGTAAAATAAAGCGGAAGGATTTAAGTAAGACAATGAAAGATATCAAGATATCTAAAGGATTAGAGCATAATCAATCAAATCCTTATGTAGGGAGAATATCCCCACTTTTATTTTTGTGAAAGGATGCAGTTGTGTCTGTTAAGAACTTAACATATTTTATTTTATTTTATATTATTATTGTTTCTTGCTCTATATATGAATGTTTTTCATTATTTTTATGTGTTATTATATTTTTATAATGTATGTTTCATTTTTGTTCACTTTTAATTATATTGTCTATTGTGAGCATACTGATGCGGAGCAGCTTTCAGGCGTATACAGTCTCATCGGCCGAGTTTATTGTCTGCCGGCGCGAGTACACGACTATACACCGAAGGCGATGCAAGGCCTCCTATGTATACGTACGGATGGCAGTGTCTGGCATGTGCGTATATATAGGGACCATTAGCTTCTCGAGCGATTCACATGCTGTAATCTTATGTTCGACATAGAGCGGCCCCGAAATCTCGGCGCACACCGAAAATAAATGTGTATTTGAACTGATATTGCGTTTTATTTTACGGCACTTTCAAACTAGGAAGTTTCCTAACAGTGTCGGTGCTAGCGGTACACATTATTACACTAGCGATGGTAATGATAAGTTGTGCGTTAGAATAAGAAGCGTATGTTTATGTTTATGTATACTTTCAATGTTTTTATTAAATAGTCAAACTACATTAGTGATGTGTTTGATTATACTAACATCAATCCCACACTTATAATATTGAAAAAATGCTTATCATTTTATTATATTTTGTCTCCCACAGTAATTTTGATAATAATTATTATAATAGTGACTCATATTTCGTTATCGCATAGATTTTTATAGAACCTTTTTAAAGGTTACAATTCACTGTTCTTAATAACGATTAATGAACCTGTGTACAACATATAAACATGTAAACTTTACCTGTAAGTTATAAATCAACTTATATTGCGGTGGCATTTTTTTTTCTGTGATAGTCATCAAGAAAGTTTTATTGATTTGTCCGTAGTAAACTTCTTGACCGCAACATTGTTGCGATTTGTTCCGCTAAAAGTTAGAATCATAAATTTGGATCCTGACGTTGGTGTTTCTGTCTGTTTTTTTTAAGGAAAAGTTCAAGTGTAGCGAAACCGATATTTTCCTACAAATCTCCGGTTATAGGATATCGATAGGAACCAATTTCACTTTGTGACAAATCCTCGGGGAGTATTCATGAAAGAAGAACAAAAAAAGACAAAAAGAAACGACAAGGAGAATAAGATATGTGAGAACTGATCAGGATATTATATTTTCGTCTATATATACATATGTGCCTATTTATTTTTCTGTTGTTATATTATTCCTTTGAGCTTATTTTTTTCCTCTGTGGAAAGCATTCGGTGCAAATAATTTTTGGACTGGTTTATGTGTTATATAGTAAAGTACTTTCTTTTCTGTATAAAAAAAAAACTTGGAGTTTTTATTGAAAATAAAGAAGAAGTAAATAGGGTTGAGTTTTAATATTTGATATCGATTCAATAAGGCGAATATACAACGCTGTATCGAATCTTTTTGAGTAATAACAATATACGCTAAGTGGTTCTTATGAAAGTTAGGAGTCTAACTGTATTAACTGCTTTTAGTTATATTTTATAATGCCGGTTTTCCATCAAACGGACTAGTCGAGTTTCTGTTTTGTTGGCGTTTTCCGATACACTACTAACAGAAAACGAAACTCGGACAAATGCGAAACCCTGTTTCCACCAAGCAGACAAGTTTTTGTTATTTTGTTTGGTATCAACCCACAGTCACCAATTAAGTTACCTAATATGACGACAGAATAAACATGATTGTAAACATGTACAGTTATCTTTATTATAACTAAGCCTATTCTTACATATAAACTTAATTTTACATTAATTTCATTGTGATCTCAGCTACACAAAAACACTAAAACACCTTCACCACACTAAAGCACAAAAATGGCTAAATACGTATTTCAACAACTAAGTTGTCATCATCAGTAGCACTGATTAAAAATCGCGCTGCCTACACACCGTAGCGTACAGAACAACACTGATTTCCAATTTACGGGGATGGTTTATTCTTTTACCTAGGCTATTAACTACTTCATTAAAAATACCTGATCGATGTACCGTTAAATACGTCATATACTTACTATTCTAATCCTATCCTTTAATTCTAATATTCTAAGAAAACCAACAACCTATTTACGGGGATGGTTTATATATTTTTACCTAAACTGTTGTTCTGTACGCTACGGTGTGTAGACAGCGCGATTTTTAATCAGTGCTACTGATGATGACAACTTAGTTGTTGAAATACGTATTTAGCCATTTTTGTGCTTTAGTGTGGTGAAGGTGTTTTAGTGTTTTTGTGTAGTTTCAAGCCACAGACTCCAAGTTTAGTTTCTTAAACATGACTGTCCGGTCAAAGGAGTACAACAAGTTCCATGGTTTATTTACTAAGGTAAGATTATTAGACGCTGATATTAAATTTCTGAAACGTTGCAAACGCGAGAGTGTTTTTCCAAAATTCATGAAAGTAAATGTTACTACGAATTGTAGGATATCGGATAAAGTAATTCAAGCTGCTAAAGACAAGTGGCTGAGTTCAGAAATTAAATATCAGTATAGTAAGCGTAGTAGACTAGAATTAGAATTATATAGTTTACATCTTAAATTAACAAAAAATTTAACTAATCTTGAATTTGAACATTGGTGTCATTTTCATAGAAAGATTGTGGAAGTAACTAACTATAAACTTGAAAAGAAAGTTATGAAACTCAATAATAAATTTCAAAAGCTTTGTCCGTACGTCAATAAATGTCAGAAGGTATGTTCTATGAAAGAGACACTTATAGTCAACCATTCATCTGAGACTTTTAACGCCGAAGAGTTAAATTTATTAAATAAAGGTTTGAAATATTGTATACCTAGTGGTAAGATCCCTTTTGAAGAAGTGATTGCTGGCATTGAAACTCCCATAAAAAGTCTTGATGAATCATCGAAACTATTTATTAGGGAGGCCTGCAAGGTTCAAATTGAAAGGAACTTACAACTGCATAAACAAAACAGAAATAATAGGGAATTAAACATTATTAAAAATCACAGATCGAAAGATTGCTTTTATATTAAGGCCGACAAAGGTAACACGTTAGTAATTTTGGATAAATCGGACTATTTTTGCCGAGTTCAAGAACTTATTAGTACGGGTCCGTACGTGTGTTTAAACAAAAATCCACTACCAAAATTAGTCAGAGAAACTAAGAACGCGTTGAATAATTGTCCAAAATTGATAACTTCGTCACTCAAGTTTCGGTTAAATGTATCCAATCCGGTCATGCCTAGAATGTATTGTTTACCTAAAATACATAAGCCCGGTAAATCGATGAGACCTATTGTGTCAGGTATAAACTCACCGACTTATTTACTGTCTAAATGGCTAGTAAATGAATTCACAAATTTACCATTGCAACAAGATAGCTTTGCAGTAAAAAACTGGCTGGAGTTCATTCAAAAAATCAAACATTGTAAGTTGCAAGAAGGTGAGATTTTGATTTCGTTTGATGTCAGTTCATTGTTTCCTTCAGTACCGATTCCAGAAACCCTGAAATATTTGGAACGTTTACTTCAGAACAATAATATCGAAAAGGCTATAATAGATGAATACATGCAGTTAACATCTCTTTGTATGTCTCATAATTGTTTTCAAATAGAAGGTAATTTCTATGAAAAACGACATGGGACTGCCATGGGAAATTGCTCGTCTCCATTTATTGCCGATTTATTCATGAGTAATTTTGAAATGGATTTCAAAAAGAACGCCAAATATTTCCCTAAAGTATGGTTAAGGTACGTTGACGACATTTTCGCGATTTTTGACACTAAAATGTATGATACCGAAATGTTTCTTAATGAATTAAACTCAAAATTCCCCACGATTAAATTCACTCTTGAGAAGGAAAACAATGGACAATTAGCTTTTCTAGATACATTAGTAATTAAAGCAGGTTGCAATATAGAAATAGATATTTATAGAAAGGAAACCAATGTAAACAGATTCATTACAGCAGATTCTAATCATTGTTTGCAACAAAAATTGTCTTCATTCAATTTTCTAATCCATCGCTTGTTAAACTCCCACTTACAAGAGATAGATACGAGAAAGAATTACGCCTTATAAGAGGTATCGCTGAATACAATGGTTTCCAGTCAGACGTAGTTGACAATATCTTAAGAAAAATGAAACGTAAGAATGTAATTCCAAATTCCACAACTTTGCTACCTCAAATTGATATAGATAAGAAATTTGTTGTCCTACCTTTTCATAATATTTCGAGAAACTTAAATAATATTTTTAAAAATGTTGGTTTGCAAGTCGCGTTTAAATCATGTAATTCGTTGAAAAGTCTTTTGAGCAGTACTAAAGATAAAATTGAGGTAGAACAAAAATCTGGAATTTATGAAATTAATTGTAATAAATGCGAGAAAAAATATATCGGCCAAACTAGACATTCGATTGCAACTCGCTATAAAGAGCACATTGCTCATTTTCGGTTTAAAAGGACATATTTCGGACACAGGTCATGATATTCCAGCAAGCGGCCTCAAACTTATAAAACAAGTGCGTCATTATAGAGAACTAGATAGTTACGAGAGTATATACATTCAGAAAAATAAAAATAAATTAATGAATTCAGATAAAGGGCCAATTCCTCAATCTTGTTTATATAAGTTTGTGGTGTAAACAATACCTTTTAGATACCGTTAGTTTTTGATAGTACATTAGAATTAAATGATAGAATTATAGTATTAAGCATGACTAATTTAACGATACAGCGATCAGGTACTGTTAATGACGTAGTTAATAGTTTAGGTAAAAATATATAAACCATCCCCGTAAATAGGAAATTATATTGTTGGTTTTCTTAGAATATTAGAATTAAAGGATAGGATTAGAATAGTAAGTATATGACGTATTTAACGGTACAACGACCAGGTATTTTTAATGAAGTAGTTAATAGCCTAGGTAAAAGAATAAACCATCCCCTTAAATTGGAAATCAGTGTTGATTCTTAATTTTTAATTTTATTCGCAGGGATAAAAATTGTTTTCTTGATTCTAAATAGTTAATCGTGATACAGCATTGCTTTATGTTCGGGTTCTGACTGTGTTGCTTGATGTTTACTTTCCTTACCTTTTCGTCTCTTACTTATTCTAATATCTTTGTTTCTCTTTTGGGACGGGTATAAATGAATAAAAAGGACGGATATCAATAATACTTAAATTTTATTCAAATACTAAGTCTATAAAACATGTGGTTATTTAAACCCTTTATATATCTATATAACATGCTCGCTTGTTTACGTAATGCCAGTGTAATACAAAGCGAACGCTATAAGACAAGTCTTTTGCATGCCTCCATTATATTGCGGAAAATACAAGCACCTCGGGTTGCCTATACACGCAGGCACCAATATCGCGAACTCTAAACGTCTTCCCCTAGCGGAACGACATTATTGCAACTTCGCCCGGTTGACATTAATTATTGACGTAAATATGGCGGTTGAAGTGTTGTGATTTTTAGGCATGAGACTACAAACTCTTCGGCTAACACAGTGGAGAACGTGAGTACTTCTTTTTGTTTTAATGTATCTTAACGTTCATTGAAAATACTACATCCCCTACACACATTACTAATCGGTGAAAAGAAAACACGTATGGAAACTTATTTGAAAAAAAAAAGAATAACTAGTCTTTATTATTACTAAAACAATATCAAAATTTATACACATTTATTTAATCATATTTACATTTTTACGCACATACACAAAGTCGTACAATATGTACACAATTAACTATTAAAATAAATTCACATCAGTGACCTCTTTAAATCGTAACAGAAATTGCATTTATCGTGAATTAAATTAAGATTGAACATGTGCTCAACCCTTTCCCCTGAACTGTCACTTACAAATCCCAATGCATTTTATCATCCTTAATATGAAACAAAAATAAACAAGAAATGAGATATGTCTCGGTCAATTTGAGATAAAATACGCATTCAGATCAATTTAAATTGTTCTACAAATTATTTCTATTTTACGACATGCTCACAGGAAGAATTTACTAGTTTATGATGAAATAGAACTTTGTCTTGGTACGGACTCGGATATTTATTCAATAGCTTCGCGGTGGCTTACTAATACGTCTATTTTATCACGGGCTCTGATAGCGCGGGTGTTTAGACGATAATTTATATAAATTCGCGGTGCGCGTTTACGCATAATATCGGAAATTAACGGTTGTAAAAATCTCTGAAATGAATAATTATTATTAAATTCGGGTTTTATGACGGTCACGACATCGAAAGTCTGACCTAGACGGGATGCGGTTTATAAGCGGTAATATATCACTCTTCCCACGGCTCATGGGGCCTGAGTAAGAGGGACATATGCGGACGAGATTAGCGGATTTTAAAACGACTGTTTCACGATACGGAGACCTGAAAGCAGCACGTTTCTAAGGAGTTAACCAAGTCTCTTCCACGCCATCTGGAGGCTGAATAGAGAGAGGTGTAGGGTTTTGGACAGGTCGGAGAAGTAAATGAACGAGGCACGCTCGATGGGGCCTTTTATATGTGAAAACCCCCTACGTATGTAGGTAAAAACCCGTTCAAAACATAAAATTTGCACACGATACTGACGTGAAACACGCGACTTTGAGCATGACGTAGACATTCGGTATTTTTCCATTAAAAAATAAGTAAATAACATGAATTATTACAAACAACTGAACATACATACAGGTCGATTCAATTCACTTTATACAATATTAATATTTGAACAAAATAACACACATACATTTAATTTAATATTGACAAATAAATTAATTATGAACTTAAAAATGTTAATTTGTTACAATTAACGAAGGAACTTCGTTACATCAATATTTTAAATATTTATTTATATGATTTATTCTGTCCTTTGAAATACAAGCATCTTGCAATCCTTCTTATTTTCATCTGTTATGATTGTTTGTCTTTTATCCTTTATATGTGTTCAAAGCCTATCCTCTTACTTTCAAAGTTTCAATAAGCCTAGTTGATTGGTATCCTATATTGAATCACCTTATCCAAGATTCGCACGTTGGATTTCGGTTAAACAATATTAGAATTTATTAAATGTTTAAATAATAATTTATTTTATTGTAATGAGGCTGAATTATTTATATCCTTTATTGAATCACCTAACCCAAGATTTGCACGTTGGACTTCGGTCAAACAATATTAGAATTCATTAAATGTTTAAATAATAATTTATTTTATTGTAATGAGGCTGAATTATTTATATCCTTTATTGAATCACCTAACCCAAGATTTGCACGTTGGACTTCGCTTAAACAATAATGGAATTCATTGAATGTTTAAATAATAATTTATTTTTGTTGTTAGATTGCAAGTGAAGCTTTATTATGATGCTTGTACTTACGCTTCTTGACTATACATCCTTTCGAATTCCTCTTGAAAATTCTTAGCTTCCATTCCTCTTGAAAATTATTATAGCAGCACTTATTAAATGAGATAGTAGTAGTTTTCCGCGCTCCTCTATCTCTTGGCGCGAACTTATGGTTTGAATGTATTATCCGTGTATTCCCACTACACTGTGTCCAATGCGTCTGTTTTCATTATTACTACACGTGTTAAAAAAAATCTTAAAAGCGTTTAATGCCTTTGAAGATTTTTGTGGTCAGTTGAACAACTGTCGGAGAAATGATTAAGAACTAACCAGGAACTGATCAGGAATTTTTAGGTATTCAAGAGCTGCCGAAGAACTGCCGTTTTTGACTGTGTTGTCCCTTTTTAAAAGTAAGAAAAATTGAATAACGCTAATTTTTGTTTATTGAAATTGTTTCTCGTATTCTTGTTTGAATTTTCTTAACTGCTCCCTCTGTAACGGTTTTCTTAACTATTTTTTTCAATCTTTACTCCCATTGGTCGATCATTGCCATCTTAGAATTTCATCATTGTTTACATCTTTATCCGCCCGCATTTTAATTGATATCGATCGATTTTATTTGCTTTTGATTTATTCTTATCTCTAGATCATTGTGTAGTTTTCTTATCTTTATTTTATCGCCAGTTCGCGTTGTATTTATATATATTTTCATTGCCTTTGTTATTATTTTTAATATATATATATTCTTACACCGTCAATTAATTTGATTCTGATGTTTTTCCTTTTTATTTTTCTAGGTACGGATAATATTGGGAATACATTGCATCCTTTTGGTTTTCTTTGGATCGTTCCTTTCCTTAGAGTGTTTCTCCCCTTCTACTTCGTTGTGGTCATTGAACCATCCCCTCGTGTTTGGTGAATTCTGCAGATTCTTTTAATCGAGAATTATTGGTGTAAGCCCTTTTAATTTATATTGTGTTATATTCTGACTGATATCGTATTTGTTTTTAGCCTGGAGTTTCAAGGAATGTATTTGTGCGAAAAAGAACTAGACCGATCATGTATCTTAGCGTATATTCGATAATATTTTATACAGAAGATACCAGTGAAACGTGCATATTGCCACATAGATTTTTATTTTTAATAGTTATATTGATTACAATATCAATACTTTGGGTGATTAATTCCTATTTCTTAATGTTATCGCAGCTAAAGAATGTGTTGAACTTGACCTACATTTTTGTTAGTTGCTAATAATATTGTTTTAAGGTTATTATATATCCTTTTTAAAACTGAGGTCAGTATTTGAACATTGTTTTATACAATATCTAATTCCTATTTTAAAATTATATAACTTCTTTTTATTTATCTATAAAAATCAGATGTCTTGGTGTGTATATGCAACCCACGTCTCATGAATGTTTATAGTGTTGCATATTTTTATTTTCATCAGGGGTCAACCATTCCCATTCATTTAAGTGGAATATTAAATTAAAATTAATGTACTAATTATACCTCTAATTGTTTAACAAATAAATTATCCTTAAAATACGTTTGTCTTATTTATTTTTGTTTATATATCTAAAATATTTACTAAATATCTACCTATATCTAATATTGTTATTTTTAGTTCTTTTTCTTTATTTTATTATTTTAAAATTTAAAAATACCACAGCAATATGTTTAGAGTGTCGATTACTTACACATGAATTTTCTTTTCTACGAACACAAAATATACTGTTATGTTAACAAATTGCGACAAATTTATTGTAAATGCTTCAACTAAAATTACATATAAGTACAGAAATTTAACAGCAAACTTAAATTAAAGCATCTTAATTATGATAACGAACAACAACGAGAATATGTAATACAAAATCTATGCGAATTAGTTGAATAATAGTATATTAAGGAACAAGTGTCATAAGACACGTCTTATTGCACGAGCCCAAATTTAGGACACGACGAGTGCAGCGAGGAGTTCCCTAATGGGCGAGTGGAATAAGTGTCTTATGATACGAGTTTTTTTTGTTATTTTTTCTAATCTGCCACTTTTTATCATTTTTTAAATTAAAATAATAGGAATTTCAAAATATAGTAATTTTTGTGGTAGTTGGCAATATGTTACACACATGACATAAATTGAAAATTTGAATTATACGCGATTTTTATATTCAGTATTTCATACTTAAAGTTAATCTAATACATACTAATATTTCATGTACACTACCTGAAATCAGAGAAATTGCTGAAATCGTTGTTAATAATTTACTTCGTACTAAATCCCGCAGCAATTATGAGAACCAAGCAGTACGTCAAGTTTGAAGAATGGTGTAAACAAAAAGAAGTTTATTTTATATCAGATATATCGGATTAATTGCTTATTTTCAATTACCACATACAAAATATAAACCATCTACGCTATGGACTACTTATTCTATGCTGAGGTCTTGTTTAACGATATATAAAAATGTAGATATATCACAGTACAAGAAATTATAAGCTTTCCTCAGTCGTTTATCTCAAGGCTACCTACCTAAAAGATCTAAAATTTTAGAAGAAATAGACATTATTAAATTCATACAAGAAGCAGATAATAAAATATATTTGGCGATGAAAGTAAATACAATTTTCACAACTATCGCAGCTTTGTATATAATAGTATCAATTTGTAGGTAGTCTTGATAATAGGTTACAACGGAGCTCGTAGAAGGGAAGAACTGACCAATATGTCTGTAGATGACATTGACTACAAGTCTGACACCATCACTATTTCTGTGCCTAAAACAAAAAATAATATTCCAAGATTCTTCGTAATTACAGATACAATATGGATCGATTTAATTAAGAAATATTATAACTTACGGCCTATTAATACTAGTCATAAGCGATTTTTCTTGACCTATCGCAATGGTCAGTGTATTAATAGTCCAATGGGTATTAATATTTACTGTGACTTACATATATACCTTTATACGTAAAACGTATATGTATATATGCATGTGTTTGAGATACACACATACATTAAGTGCCATTGTCGATAATCGAACGCCCAGACACCGGTGTTTCGACCTATGAGGTCTCATCAGTGTGCGTGGAGATTCTCGACAATAGCTTCAAGACTTAAATCGCTGCCTATGTCATTTTCGCATGTTAAATGTAGTGAGAGTATCACAACGACATCTAACACCCAAAAGATGACACGGAAAAAAGCGATGGCTTCTGACAGCATGTTCTGCTATACAGAGGCCTGTATGTTAATAGTGTATCTCGTGTAATAGAGCACATGCATATATACATATACGTTTTACGTATAAAGGTATATATGTAAGTCACAGTAATTATTTACTGCTTGATGTTAGTTTTAACATCCATGTGTTCACACTTTTCATTTTCGTCTTGATTGGTGACGCCACCTAAGGCTCTATTACACGAGATACACTATTAACATACAGGCCTCTGTATAGCAGAATATGCTGTCAGAAGTCATCGCTTTTTTCCGTGTCATCTTTTGGGTGTTAGATGTCGCTGTGATACTCTCACTACATTTAACATGCGAAAATGACATAGGCAGCGATTTAAGTCTTGAAGCTATTGTCGAGAATCTCCACGCACACTGATGAGACCTCATAGGTCGAAACACCGGTGTCTGTGCGTTCGATTATCGACAATGGCGCTTAATGTATGTGTGTATCTCAAACACATGCATATATACATATACGTTTTACGTATAAAGGTATATATGTAAGTCACAGTAATTATTTACTGCTTGATGTTAGTTTTAACATCCATGTGTTCACACTTTTCATTTTCGTTTTGATGGGTATTAATATTATAGGCAAAATTCCTAAAGAGATTGCAAGTTTTTTGAAATTGCCAAATCCGGAATTGTTTACAGGGCACTGTTTAAGAAGATCTAGTGCAACACATTTGGCAAATCATGGTGGTGATTTGTTGACCTTAAAAAATCATGGGGGTTGGAAGTCCTCAGCTGTAGCCGAGGGTTATATTGAATCCTCCTTAAACAAAAAGATTAAAATATCTCATATGCTTGTCTCTCAAAATAATACAAACATTCCAGGATGTCCAAACGAAACCACCACAGTAGACAGTAATACTAGTTTTCATCAAAATATTGTATCAGCAAGTACGAGTGGTTTGCCTGGTGTTATTGTAAATGCCCAAGATACATCTTATGTATCTATTAACGTATACACTAACTGTACAATTCAAAAACATAATTAAAAATAAAATATTTGTTGAACAATGGATCGTTGCAACTTCATTTTATTTATTTATTTTGCCGATAGTGCTGTATTTCCAAAACTTGAAAAATGTTCGATGAACATCGTCCGCACAGATTATTACAGTTATAAAATATTTTACTTCGTTTCATTTTCAGAGATATTTTGCATATTGTACATTGAAAATATAGCTACCATTTTGACTTTTTGATATTATGCTTCCAAATTATATGTAGCCACCCTCGTAAAACTAAATTGAACTAGATAATCTATAAACGCATCGTTTTCGATGCGTTTATAGCGTTGTTATGACACCAGATTAGAAAATAGAATGTTAAATCCTGCAGTATATATAATTCTTGAGATGTTTCTATTTGATAATAGCCTAGCCGTAGAAATACTAATCAGTTAATCAAGTTGTTTTGATTTTATAGTAGTGCAGTAGATTTATATTTAACTAGAAATCCTTCAGATACGTTTAATTTTGATGTCACGTTTTTAATTACATTATGACCGTGTTTACCGGGAGTGTTTTCGCGGTTCTGCGTTTCTATTTACAGCTTATTCGATTTGAACTGTTAGGGAGAATCAAGACTAATTGAAATGTAGCGACGTTCAGGTCGGTTTCGTATTCCCATCACACGTTCGATAACTTCGTTTCATCTCTCCCGCCTCTATTGGCTTTTTTTCGGAGACGCATTTTTGTTACGTACGGTGGTACGGGTGTATCTGAGCTAATGCTTCAGTGGAGGTCGGTTTCGCTATTTCTTTTTTCGCTGCATCAGTGCGAGAAATAAAGTTAAAGAATATAGCTTTGAAAATTTCGTTTGAAGTTGTAATATTGAATGTAATTTTCTCCTTTGGTGGCTCATGAAGTCATACGTTCCCTATCAACTTTTGAATAGTTCAATGTGTGCTCTTAGCTTTAATTAATATTTCTTTTAGTGATATTTGTTGGGTAAATCCTTAGAAATATATTTAGAAGGGCCATAACTACAGGGGTCCTTTAAAACACTGCACCATTTGGTCTAGGATGTAGGAAAAAACCTGTAGAATGAAAAACCTACATCACAGTGCCACAAAACTAAAGGTATTTAGTTGTTAAGATCCGAGCAACATACTCTGGAGTTAAATTATGTAAATCTGTGTATCCAAATTCAAACTTAGCTAGAGGATATTCTTCAACAATATGTTTAACTGTTTCAATCTCAGCTCCGCAATCACAAGCTGGACTCGTAATCATATTCCACTTGAATAACATACTATTCTCCTCTTGAAACCAGTTGAGCCACTGATGCTACATGAATTTCATTTGTCTTTGGATATACCTTCGATATTAAGTTGACAAATCTTAATAACCGGACCAATATTCCTAAAAGAAACACAATATGAATTCAAACTTTAAAAATGATACCTGTCATATGACCGTGAGGATCTTGGGGATCTTCTACGGTCTTCCAAGTGATGGTTATTATGAACACTATATTCTCCATTTTGGACCATCGTAAAGATGGTTACCATCGACCAAAATCAAATAAAATTAAAGAAATATAGACTAAAACATAAAAATAGCTAGAAAAATAGAAACTTAAAATTGACACTAAATAAATTATAAGGATAAACAGATTTAATGATGTTTTTAGAAATCCCTTCCAATAGTATCTACACAATTTACAATATAATTTGCAGTTTACCAAATTAATAAACCATAGGAAAAATAATTATTATTAAATTTGGCTTGACCTAAACAAATGTGGTGCATAATATTTCCTATTAATGGCCCAAAATTGGAACCACTCTATTAAACCATTTAAAAGAAAACAGAGGGAGGATACATTAAAACCTCATATAATAACAGTTCTGAGCAGTTTTTCGGGTATTACCCGGATTCGCATATTGGCTTTGACTGATGACAGCCATCATGTTGGTGCAAAGCAGATGTGGGGCAAAAAATTAAAATGTAATTATTATTATGATTGATCTTTTCTACAGCCAGTTGAGCAGTTGACAAATTTTTATATTCGCTGGGTAATATTGAAGGATTAGACAGCATTGATTGCGGACGAATAAAAAAAATACAAATACATTTTATTTTCTTATCTCGATTGGGAATTTTCGATTGGAAATTGCCTCCCACGTATATTTGTTAGTTTTACGGAGGTAGGCGTTCTTGCCTGACAGGAATATTCCAACAACCTGTCAATTGTACTTTGATTTTCATTTTAAGCGCGTTGCATATTTACCGTTTTCCTGTGAGACTTTAAAGCCGATTTCTTATCATGCGCAGCGACCGCCTTCCAACAAATATTGTGCTACTCCACGGGTATTAAATATATACGATTTGGTTTTCAGATCTATAAATCAAGTTATTATGTCCTGGCTATATATCATTCGGAAGTCGGGCAGGCGCTCCCGTCCGTTGGCAGAGAAAATTCGGCATCAATATCATGTCTTAAACTGCGACGACGGGAGATAGTATGTCGATATGGTGATTACTGTTACTAATTTATTTAAATTTCATAAAACGGTTTTTGACATATTGGAAGTTGTTATTTTAGATGTCCATTTTTTAATTTCTTGCCTTTCAATATTAATCTTGATAAAAGTTGGTTCATCATTATATAATGTTGGAATTTTTATCATATTTAAATTAATTCGATTCAACACTGCTTGACAAGCTGGAATTTGCTATTTTTATTATTAATCTCATATTTAAATGCCCGAATTAAGAAACTTCGTTTCTTTTCAATATTGATCTTGCAGAAACTTAGTTCCTCATGCATATTGTCTTTCAATTTTTATCAGCTCTTAAAAGAATTTGATACTATATTTCTGAACAATATGAAATGTGTTATTTTATATTTTCTATTGTCATATTTAGACATTGTTGAATTTGTTACTTAATTATTGATCTTGAATAAAGTTAGTTTATCATTATAAAGATTTAATCAAACTTGGTGAAACGTTTCTTAACAATGTGGACTTTATTTTGAATTATGCTGTTATATCTAATGTTTCAAAATCTGTAATTCTGTTTTACTTTCATTTATTGACCTCGAAAAATACCGTTTGATCTATTCTATAATTTGGTTCATTTCTAATATTCCATGAATTATGTAAATGTGGTAACAATTTCAAAAATTGTTGTATGAAATTATGCATGACATCTCTACTAGAATTTGCTATTAGATTTTTTTACAAGAAATTATTTAAAATAAATGCAAACAAAAATAGGTATTAGAAATTGTTGTTAAAAACTCTCCTCTGAATTGTTACTAGAAGGCTGTTTATGAATTTTACGTTACCCAACATTTATAGCATATATTTTTGGTAGAAATTGTTGCTAAGAAATGAGACTAGAAATTGGTATTAGTTAGTAGAAATATTGACTAGTTTTTCGTAGAAATTATTGCTAATAAGTTCACCTAGAGATTAATGCTGAAAATTGTTGCTAGAAATATTACCAGAAATGGTAGAACGTTTTTCTTGATAATTATTGCTAGAAATTGTTAATAGGTATTTAAGCATTACAAAATTCTTTGCTAACTATGTTAGAAACAATAGCTTACGATGGAGATTAGTTCAAGATTTCTGCTAGAAACTGTTAGTAAAAATTCTGGTTAGAAATTGTACCAGATACTCATAGGAAAATTGTTGCTAATAACTCCAACTAAAAGTTATGCTGGAAATTGATACTTGAAATATTGCAAAACTTATGATACAAACAGATGGTAGGGTTGGGTTTACTTTTAGTAAAAATTGTTGCTACTAAACCCAATTGAAAATTCATGCTGGAAAGTGATACCTGAAATATTGCCAAAACTTATGCTACAAACAGATGGTAAGGCTGGGTTGGATTGGATTTGTTTTTAGAAAAAAATTTTGCTACTAAATACAAGTAAAAATTCATGCTAGAAATTGATACTTGAAATATTTCCAAAACTTATGCTACGGTTGAGTTTACTTTTAGAACAAATTTTTGCTACTAAATCCAACTAAAAATGCATGCTGGAAATTGGTACTTGAAATATTGCCAAAACTTATGCTACAAATAGATGCTAAGATTGGGTTTAATTTTAGTACATTTTTTTTCTACTAAATCCAACTAAAGATTAATGCTAAAAATTGATTCTTGGAATATTGCCACGACTTATGCTACAAACAGATGCTGAGGTTGGGTTGGGTTGGGCTGGGTGTACTTTTAGTAAAATTGTTGCTACTAAATCCCACTACAAGTTCATGCTGGCAACTGATACTTGAAATATTGCCAAAACTTATGCTACAAACACATGCTAGGTTTTCTTTGAAAACGGTTGCCACAAATTATTATAGGAATTCTTTCAAGATTTTTGCTAAAAATAGTTAATATATATTTAAGCTAGAAATTGTTACTAAAGTATAGCCAGAAACGTTACTCAAAGTTGTTGATAGGAATATTTGCTAAGTATGTTAAAAATTATAGCTTACGATGGGGATTAGTTCAACATATCTGTTAGAATCTGTTAATAGAAATTTTAGTTAGAAATTGTTACCAGATGCCTTTGGTAGAAATTGTTGCTAATAAATCCAACAAGAAAACATTCCTGAAATTGTTACGAAAAATTATTGCAAGAAATTATATTACAGACCAACGCTAGCTAGGGCTTTTTCTAAACTGTTGCTGGCAGTTTTTAGAGGATTTCTTTCTAGAATTTGAGCTGAAATAATTAATTTGTATATATGCAAGAAATTGTTACTAAATTATAGCCAAAAATGTTGCTAAATTTTTTGAGAGGTATATTTGATAGTTATACAAACTATAGCTTACGATTGGGATTATTTAAACGTTATTAATGTCTTTGCTTTTCTTTAAATTGAGCTAAAAAGTTGTTACTAAAAATGATTGCTAGAAATATTGCTACGAATTTCCGCTAGAAATTTTTACTTGAAATTAATGATTATTATTATCCTCTAAACGCTTAATTAGGAGAGTTGGAAGAGTAGGAGAAATAAATTTCACTTTCCTGAGAATTTGATTAATAATACACTGAAATTATACAATAAATTGATATTCGATAATAGTTTGTGGTTATGTAATTTTTTATTAATTTTTTACGCTCCAAGCCGAAGTATTCCTGTCTAGGGTTTCTTCTTCCAATTTCTTAATCCTAGAAGTTGAGCGTCCTTTTCTACACCACCTTCCTAGCTATGTCTAGGTCGACCTTTGCTTTTCTTATCGGTTTTCATAATATACATGTTTCATCTTTTTGTACTATCATTTCGAAATACGCAATCTGTTAAATTTGTCCCTTTCAGTTACCTCTTCAAACCCGTGATCTTCTACAGATCAAAAAATGTGTTTGGAGTGTCTTTTCCTCTCGTGAATTTTCCTTTCTCGGTTTGAAAGAAAACTGATATTTCTTCCTCTAATTTGCAACCTCATCCTGATGCATTTACGGTATTCAGAGGTATAATATGTTAATTGAATCAAGTCTAAACATAATTGATTTTAAATAATATTAGGAATATTAATTTTCAGAATATTGTAATGCAATACAAGTGCTTCATATGAAAGATGAGTGTTTTTTTTTATATAGTAGTACATTATAAGCGCTTAAAAAGCAAAAATTCATGGAACATAGTCATGTAATTTTGAATTTTGTCATGTTGTTGGACAAATGGGTATTTCTTTAGCGGGTTGTAATATGAATATTTACAATTCTCCGAAATGACGTCTATATTTCTCAATTTACTACACAAATAATTATTTTCCTTGTTATTTATTGACATCGGTTGATGAACAGTGAAATTTCAATTATTGTCAGTTCTGGGATAACTTTGGTTACCTACTGGATTATTGTGGATTTCCAACAATCATCCAGTCGCATTAATCCTGAAGCGGATTACAGTAAATTAATTTTTGTCTGAATTTACCGTTCGGTTATATTTTTTAATTAATCGTGTTTAATTGCCAGCTTACCTGACGCACGATTTTTCAGTACAAAGTTCCGAGAACAAATAAATTTGTATGTCACAACTGGCTATCTCAAAGCTTAAAAATATACGCTAAATTTCCGGTTAATTGTCCTCAGTTTACAAAGAAATCTTATGTTTTAATAAAAGTTTTTCTGGCCTTATATTCTCTTTAATTGGCGATAAATTTGGGATTTATTAAATAATAAATTCGGCGTTGTACTAAAAAGTATAGAGCCTGCTGTTCAAAATCTTAATAATAATTAGTTTCCTTCTTTGAGCAATCATTTAATATGTATAGCAAACTATGTTGTTAATTATGTAAATACTGGAATAAATTCTAAAAAAATGAGGTGTGGCTACCACACGACTTTCTTATACGTATGAGCGTTTCAAACTATACAATTTAAAAAAAAATTATACAGAAGTTATTCAAAATCCTATTCTAAGTACTTCCATTGCCTTAATAAATCACTACAGAATGCATATTTTGTAAGATATTAGAGTAGCACATTCTTTCGAATATCTCCCATTAGAACAATTTCTTATAATTTGAAACGCTAATTCGTATAAGAAGTCGTTTGGTGGCCACACCTCATTTTTTGTTTCGTCGAAGCTCTCATCGGTAGGACTCTCATATTCAAAATGTAATAATTTATAACATTTAGATGAAGAGGGAATTTTCTTTTGATCTTGCCACACATCTTGTAACTTTCTTTTGTGAATTTCTAACCCTGGACGTCAAAGTAAGTTCTTTTAGTGCTTTAAAAATAATAGAATGTCAGCTGCATTTAAATCTCTATTGCTGATCAACAAAACGTAACGAAAACATTTATAAAAGAATAATGGCAAAGTCTGCTTTTGACAATGCAAAACAGTCAATAACATTTTAAATAAAACTTTAAATTTATTAAAATTTATAACTACCGTTTCATTCTCGGTCGAATACTTTTTAGTTTATAAGATCTTCCTTGTTTATCGCACAATGTCTATTTTCTCTCTCACTCACTTACAACATTTGACCTCTAAACACCTAATAAATGAGGATCGTATAACCCTTAGAGAAAATATTTTTTCAACTCTTTCAAGGACGTGGTCAGAATATTTTTTAAATTATCATAGTATCGTTAATTGACGGATAGTTTTCTTATTTCAGTTTTTATTTTGTTTCTACATATATTTTCGGAAAAAGGACTATGCTATGATATTTCTTTTATTTTTTTAAGTAATCCAAGAAAATAATTGTCTAAATATTTAAAGAAATAAAGTCAGGACTTGGAAGAAACTGATTGAGGTTGTGAGCCCCCCCCCCGATAGCTTCACTTTATTTATTTTGTTTTTATTGATATTGGTGCAGATTGATAGACACAAGTAAGTTGACAATATTTGATTGAGGTATTGTTATATTTTTGGATAATCATTTTAGGACTTAATTTGCAGTATTGTGGATCCTTTAATGAAGAGCGACTGGCATAGTCAAAACTTTTGCGTGTTAGCTACTATTTTAATACTTTGTTTTTGTGACAATGTTATTTTAATTTTGAATTATTTAAATATAATTGCAGATTATTTTAATTGCATGTTCTTTATCTAGCGAGCACATTATCTCTAGATGAAGAACATGAAAATAAAATTTCTTGTTCAGCTGGATTGTTTCTGTCTAAAGGACGATTAAAATATGGAAATTATTGGAATTGTAACAATAGTATTCTAATTTTGAATTATTAAAATATGATTATATATCAAAAGTCGTTTTCGGAAATTAAACCCAGAGATTGAGGTTCCAACACGGTTAGCACAAATGCGTTAGTTAATTCTAGACTAGGGGTAGTGTAGGTTGCTTTACTTTCCCTCTGGATATAACCTTACAAAGCGTTAGTGTCAATACACAAAACTCTTTTTTCATACGAAACAAATTTAGCGAATAGCCATGATAAATTGTATTTTGCGACAACTATTTTATAGTTTTTAATGCAAACACCCTTCTTATACATCTATGCGTTGAGTTTTATACAAATTATAGTATAGTCGTCAGATTCAAGTACAAACAAACTTGCTAATAAAACTGTTATAGTACTGTTACGAGTATCTGGAATTGGAGTATTCACTGTGGTATTCATTTCTTCTTTCATTCTGCTAGTACCGATTCTAAGCTATAAATATAGGTTATATTCACGTTACGTTACTATACATGGCCGCAAATTGCGTTCGGAAATGTTTTAAATAACCGGGTAAAATTTGTGAACCTGTCGGGTTCTGTTTAACCGGGTCAGTTAAATGCTATGCATTTTCCGAGACCGCCTAAAGAGGATATTTAATAATAAATAGCATCACTAAGTCATTTTAAGATAAATACAGTGAATGGAATATCTGAAAATATAACTAACCTAGCCTAGGAGAAAATTGAAATTATGGAAATGTTCAATTTTAAAGTGTAGAACCTACTTAAAGTATGGAATTATATTTATCAAACTTAGATATTAAATTAAATATTAAATATTAAAATCTTGAATATACAATTTACCTAAATATATATATTGTAACAATACCTTTATTAAATAAAAGATATAATTACATTCAAGTAAATTCAAAAATCTTTATTTTTACTATGTAACTAAACCCTGTATTTATTACGGTTACTAAAAAAAATATGATAACTTCTATTTAATTTTTATATCCAGTTTCTAATTATCTCAGGTATATTTTTTTATTATTATGCCCTTACTAACTCAGATATTGTTTAAAACATTTAAACTAACTATTCTTATATGTTACTAACTTCACTTGATTCATAAAAGTCGAACAGTTGCCTATATGTATTTATTCAACACCAACAAATATCATGTAATCTTTACGTCTTATATTTCTTTAATTTGTAAAACAAATTTGATTTAACAGTATTACTCAAGTGAATTATTAAATGTGTTTCAAGTCTATCTTCAATTATCACTTACTATGAACACGATATCAAGGTATGTACTAAAATACTACTCAAATAATGTAAATAATCACTGACAATTATTTTTCTATTTATAGGTTAATATTCTAAGCGTCATATATTTCTCATCAATTTAATTCAAAATCCTTCCTAACATACCAAATAAAAACAAATATATCAAAACTATTTGTTTAATGTACAAGACAAATTATAATGCTGAAAGTGGTAATCCTTTACAATTACAACAAAACATGTACGGAAGTATCAAGCTTGTTTAATAAACTTTATGGAGATTTATGAATACACGAAGTTATAAATTTCGTGAATAGAAATGCAATCAAGTAAGTATATTCATAATACTATTTTCAAAATACTGTATAGTTCTTGTTAATAATCAATTTCACATATAACTTATATAGTTTTGGTTTGCCAATCAGTTTCTTTGATTTCTATAAAATTTAATAGTGTCAAAAATTAATGTTGTGAAATGAAGATACAAAATATCCGTTATTAATTATTATCGACGTTAAATCGTACGATTATTAATGTTTTTCTTTTAAGTTCTGATAAAATTTTACTATATACGAAACTGTTTAAATTCAGATTATTCCAAACAATTATACGACCTGTCACAAATTATAAACTGGTATTCTTTCTTGTATTCCAAAAGATTTTCTTTTTTAGCTCTAAGACGACACTTTGCTGGCTACGAAGATGTTGATCCTTTTCTTAACCAATCTTTCTGGAATGCTCGGAACGTGAACTGGATTGACTGCTATCCTGTTATACCTCCGATATTGATATCACCTGGAAACTCGAACCTTCGACCGCTGAAGTGCTGTTCCTTAAATAATTGTCTTTCCACGGATTAATTCTCTCCCGGACTGGAATACCTGTGTTCGACTGCTATCTTAATACACCTTGGATTCTCTCACACCTGGATCACTCTGATTCAAACTGCTTTCTTGAAGTACTCGAATTCTTCTATTCCTGGACTGAAAACCTAGTTCTAGTACTGGAACTCAATCAACTCTCCTATATAAAAATTCTCTGGCTGAATATGGATAATTCTTCTTGGATATTTATCAATATGGTAAGCTTATTTTTAAATAATAATTTTGTATTTATTCGCTTACTTCTCAAATTTTTGAAACTCTTCTTTTATTTAATTAATAGTAACATTATTCCTTTCTTCTTATATTCTTTCAGTAAATTTGGATGATTATAAATTATAATATTCTAGAAAATATTTAAATCTCCTAAAAAAATATCTGCTTTCTTCTCCACTTTATCTTAATCACTTCTTTTACACTTTTACGCTATAATTGATAACTTTATAACGTATTTTTTCGAAGAAAAACTTAGTCTTTCCGAAAATACATCCACTGCTTTCTAAAATTATTTAGAATCCCTTTATTTATCCCTCATATCCTTGGCAATAATTCCTTAATATTCAATATCCAATGATCTTTTTACACACATTTTAATAATCCAAAACATATTTAATTTGTACTTGAATATTTTAAATACCTTTATACATTCCAAAAATTTATCAATTTAATTCTTTACTTTATTTTTTAAAACCTTTTAACACACTTCGGCAAACAAATACTCAATACTATAACATAAATATTTAAAATGTCAAAATCTGACACATCTCATATTTGAATTTAAGCGCGCAACTATACATCATTTTTTAACCTTTATATTTCAAAATTCATACTAATTATCTCTACTTTTCAATAGTGTTAATTAAACAAGCTTTTACAAAATAATATTTCATATGAAAATACATCAAGTAATATCTAAAATTTTAATTTCAGAATTGGATAAAATTAACGCAACCAAGAAACCTGATAGGCAACCAACTATGCTCGATGCAAGTAGAAAACTACAAAGTTCCCCGATATGCAACCAACTTTGCACGATACACGAAGAAATAAGAATATATCCATTTAATATTCTCACAATTATTTTAAGTATAAATCAAATATTCCCACAGCTATTTACTTAATTATAGTTCGGTCTATTAAACAGTACCAACTTTCATTATTTTATTCTCACTAAAAGAACATATACAGTATAGTTTATTAACACTAGTACTTCCCACATATTATTGTTGGTTGATGTTGGTGAACTACCACAATATATATATATATATATATATATTGTATAATGGGATTTATAATGAAACGTTATACATACAATAATTTTATATTTTTTTTACTGTTTTGGCCTTGTTTCAGATATATAGAAATATTTAAAGTTTTCTAAATAATAGAAATATGTAATTGTGGGCAAAAGAGTAAAGTGCAATCTTATATTATAATGATTATGGCCGGCCAAGCTTCTCGAGATTTAACAACATATGTAGTACTAGAAGATTACCTACATAAAGCGAATATAATGAATGCTTCATTGTTTTGACTTGAAATAAAAGGAATTTGATAATGTATGTGACACATGATGTACACATTGTTTTAGCCCAGTATAATAATAGTTATTTATTATACAAGGGAAAAAAGTATTAGATTTTAGCTCGAGGTAAGATAAATTACCGAGAGCTAAAATCTAATTTTTTCCCCGTGTATAATACACTATTTTTTTCTGTGATGGGAAAAACGACGATTTAATATTGAAAAAAACACGTAAATACTTTATATTAAAGTCAGAAAATCAATCGATGTGACATTTCAAGTGACATTACACCTGCGTTGCTATGGAAACCTGCCAATTTAAGCGGGCAAAAAGTAGAACTTTTTTCCCATGGGCAAAAGGTAACACTTTACGCCCGGGTTGATGAAGTGACATTTTATTACCTGTCAAGAAGGATAAAATGTCAACTTTTTTTCCCGTCACAGAAAAATATATATTTAAATGAACATATTTTATTAGATTTTACTTACAATCAAGCATCTCATTTAGTCGATATTTATTCATACACATAGGTACATATTTTATTTCTTCTAATGGTAACATTTTCTTTGTTTCTACAACATAACATTATTGAATGTATGTTTATAAATAGATGCAGGATTTATTATTAATTAAACATTATGCAATAATGGGTTTGTAGTCGGAAACAGCTAATTATAATTATTTTAGAATATTCAATAAATCGTAGTTTTTCTAGCCTTTATTACAGTAAATATCAAGAATGTAATTATTTTTTTCTAGCAGGTGCAAAATTAAAGTAATTAATGGTTTGATATTTATTATGAAGTATCGTCGTATAAGTCGTCCAGGGTCGGCGTGAGGCCAATTGCATTCTTTATTATGTTTTTTCTGCCGTCTGCGCAGGAATAAAGACTTGATATTTTGAGGGTACGTTTTTACACAATCTAGCTTTCGATTTCTGCTACTCCATCTTTTTATTTCTGGGACAACCTGTATAAATATTAGGAAAACAAATTTAATCGTAACATCTCAAAATAGTAAGCATTTGTACAAACTTCGGTTAACACTTACACATAATACATATTTGAATAGATATTTTAAGTTTAGAAGCTTCTATTCCTAATCTAACCATTTGCTAAATACAATCAAATTGTAACATTCGAATGTTATGAATTATGCAGTAGTCGCTTAAGAGATATATAATATATCCTCATTTTCCTCATAGGATTAGGCGTTTACATTGTAATTTAACGCAAACTTCTGAATATTTATTAAGCGAATTTTAAGCCATAGTTTCTAAACTAATTACACCAGATGTTTCGAATATTCTGCTTTCAATGTAAGAGTTCTAAAATTGTGTACATATAAGGCAGTCAGAATATACATACAATAAAATTTAGCCATATTTTCGAGTTAATTACTTTACTAAAAATCCGATAAGGTTCTAAATTTATGAAATGAACTTTTTTAATTTGACTATCTGTCCGGACCTAAGGGGAAATTTCACTGAAAGTACAGGGAAAACTATTTTAATAGTTACACTGGTCAGGCACACTGCACTCGCATAGATTTATGGTTGCGGTTATTTTACCCATTTCGCCGATTTTACAGTTACATTTGGAAAACGCTTTGGACCGAACTCAATTCGGTTTCACATGCATAAACGGCCCTGCACGCGAAATAATTCACAATTCATTTCGCAACCTTTCCGCTAATACTCGGAACGTTCTTTTGTTTATGACATTTATCCCGATTATTTACGGACGTCCATGAATATTAATTAATTTTTTCGTAGTGGACGTTGGCCGTTTTGAATTTGCGCTCAGGTGATAGAGTGAGAATGTCGGAAAGGGTAGGTAGAAAGAGAGGGGTGGCGGTAACAATGTGCCGTCATATTCACCTGACGTTTTGTTTACGTTTATTACTTCGCAACATTTGTATTGGGGGTGTGTTTAGAACCCAATTTTTCTGGGGCACGTTATTAAACATTTAAAATCTAATTTTAAAATGCTCGTATTTAGGATTGAAAATTAAAATTATAAATTAAAAGATAAATGTGAAATGAATTTACTCAATTAAGTTATGAAATACGTTTATATTTTAATTAAAAAAATAAATAAACTAGTAATAATAATATAGAATGTTAATGTACATCAGGAAAACTCATTTACACAATATTTTACTAATGCTTTAAGAACATTCAATTACGAGAAACGCATCTTATAGTTTTAAGTTTTAGTATAATATTTAATTTAAATCTAGAAATATGATAGTTTCAACCGAGCGCATGTTGTAGACAGTGATTGACACAGTATATTTGGGAGACTAAATATGTTAAGGTTGTTATTATATTACATAGAAAGACAGGACAGTAGCGCCCTCTTCATAGTATTAAGGAAACGATGCTATGTTGTTTGATGATTTGGATATAATCCAAACCTCTTAAGGGATGTATGCAGTCCATTCTGTTATATAAATATACCGGGCATCTAAGCCAGAGTGAAAAGTTCGTTATTGGTGTTTAATAGATAGCGAAAACTTTTAGTACAAAAGCTGTAAATAATCATCAATTTACAAACCAACACAATGTTACATTCTTTTTGCTGTATTTTAATTCTTGGTTGAGGATCTTAATTTGTACCTTTTGAATATTCAAATTACATTAGGTAAATGTATTATTTGATTTCTTTTAGTTATTTTTTATCGATTGAACCTTTTACCGCCCTCTCGTCGTAGTTAATCGATCTTACCGGTATGTCCACCGATATTGCCGGTATGCGACCTGCATCTTCTGCTGAAGTAACGCATTTCGCGGTCGTAAAGATGACGCGGTATGTATTTATTGACGATTAGGGCATTTGTTTATTTATTTTCTGGTAATTATTGTTGCAAGCTCCTTTTAAGCTTTGTTTGGTGAATCATAATTAATAATTTTATATGTTTTGCTTTTGAATTACCGTTTACAAGCTGAATATGTGTTCATATATTAAATTGGTGATTTTAGCTATTGTGTCTATTAGGTCAGTTGGTTTTGGCGCTTTTGTCATCTTTGTGGAGTCACATATTCAAGGTTGCGTCCCTCTTTTACGTTCCAACTTTTGTTAAGAAAAGATCTACATTGCAAAAACAACAGAATTCGGTCAGAATTTGTGTAGTTTAATTGAATTTCTGGATATTATCGTTGTAGTATCACGTATCGTGGATGAAGTTTATAATCTGCCAAATTTTATTGGAAATTTTGTCGTGAATTTTAACCCGTAAGGGGATGTGTTTTCTTCCTGGCTGAAAAGATATTTTGTTGTTGTAACTATATGTTTTAAATTATTTCAATCGTGCTAATGTCGTTCCTTCTCCTTTTTTTCGCGTAATTTAGTTTGCTTTTATCGCATGGTGTAAAACTTGCACGTGGAGCACAGGAGACGCCATTTTTCTTTTCCAACTTTGAGAGCTTATTGTCCTGTAAAGAATTGACGTGGATGTTAATTCTATAATACAGTGTCGCAGCCCACTGTTGCAGTCATCGTACCTGTAAGCAGTAGCAGTATTTTGGGAAAAAAATATATGGAGTTCGCTGAACTGGAAATTGTATGTCTTTTGTGGAACGAGTGTTGTATGTGAACCAAAGCCAGGTATTTTGTCTTAACGTTAATTAATTATCGGCGGACCGTTGCACCGTTTTTATGCAATTAGGTACAAACCGACATATGATATTTTGTGTCAAATTTGGAGCACCTCCGAGCTTATAATTGGGTGTCTCGTCTATCTTTTAAGTTTCAAGTCAATGTAACTGCTGAATTTATGTTTTAGTGGCGTGTAAGCCATTGTGTTTTGGTATCATTTAATTAACGTTTAAATTTATTAGTATATTAACCTCTTCTTGTGGGGTTTTCAAGTCAAATTCAACCTGTTACGCAGCCAATTTTTTTTTAAGTTTAACTTTGTGGATATTTCGGATGTGTACTTGCATTGTAGCACCTTAATAATATTGTGTCAAATTACCGCTTGGTAAATTTACTCAACATTTTGACTGAAGAAGTATTTTTTTTTGTACGACATTCAACTAAGTGAATTTACTTCACGAAAGATTATTGTAAAGCCATAGATATCTGGCGCTATTAGAATTAGTTACCAACTATAGTATATAATCTGATGTCGACCAGTTTGTCGTTGGCCTCTAATATATATACAGAATGTGTCATTTTTGGTTGCGTTGCCGATTACGAACAAACTATTCGACATTTAAGAGTCTTTCTGGCAAATATTGCTTTGTGTTCATTTCTTTGGTTTTAAACAGTTCTCTTTGTATTGGAATAAGATAAATCATATTTTGACTTTGCATAATTTTGTCAAGTTTGACAGTTGTACATTTTAATTGTGATATTACATTGGTGAAACAACTTATTGAATTATATAAATACTACCAGCGTTTCAGTGTTGCAACTAGTTTGCACATATTTATTATTTTTTTCTCATATTTATTTGAATGTAATGGCTACATAGTAACTGTTCAATACTTTTATTCATGTTGTTGTCTATAAGTAACAGATGTGCTTAGTTTTTTTTTACTTTTGTTTGACTGAGCAATTAACAACTGAATAAACCTGGTGTTGAAATTGTATGAGTGTGTTTGGCTTTCCTTTTGACTCCATCTGGGGTTCAATAATAGACTTGTTCCGAGTCTAGCTATCAGTTGCTGGTGAGTATAATCAATCGGATCTGGCGCCCTTATTGCATAACACCTTCGCTTGTTGAGTGAACGAACCTACGCTGCCCGACTTGTTAGCGGCAGTACTGACGATTATCTTCGACATCAACCTTGGGGAGAGTGAAAGGTAAGGCTTTGTGAGGGATAAGCTGGCGATTAAGTGGTTATTGGTAGACAAGCGTCACTGCTTATTTTAGTTTATCAATAGAAGGTGAGTTATGGTGGTGGCGTCATCCCTTCTGTCCTCTTGCATATTTCACATTTTGAACGCAAGAGGGTAGCAACAAAATTTAAGCATTTTAAATGAAAATTTACATTTTATTATATAGTCCTTTAAAAGATGATTGACATTGATTTGTATTGCTTGACTTTCAACTGTATGTGGGATTTGGCGTTTTTTGTCAAAAATTTTGCGATTTTTGAAAAATTACTATAAAGTAATTCTTTTATTTCAGCGTATTTAGCAGTTAGATTTTGTGTCATTGTTCTCATACATAATTGCGGCAACGTTATTAAATCTGTATTTCTATCAAAAACTGCGTCTGATTTTTGCAGAAGGCCTCATCCGATGTCACTTGCAATACTTTTGAAATTATTAATAGCCACATCTTTTAATTTGAGATTTCGATTTTCAGAGTATGTGATTAGTTCAGGGTAATTTCCAAAGTATTCCTGAAGGAATAACAACTGATTTTTTAAATTTAGGATTTGTGTTAGTTCCTTGCACTCAGAAATATTTCGAGCATCGTCATTTAAACATGTAACGAAATTTTGTAAACTATCGAAATTTTCTGCATAAAACTAGTATCTTCCAACCATGTTCCCCATCTAGTTATTACTGGCGAGGGAGGCAGTGACAAAGATTTAAGTGTTTCCCTGTAAAGAGCTACTCTCAATGGTGCTTTTCTGAAAGCTTTTTTAAAAGCGGATACAAGTCTATTAACTTCCGGATAGGTGTCTCTGATATATTCACAGATTAATTCTGTGCAGAGCATGTGCTACACAAGTAATATGCAGCATATAAGGATATGTTTCGTTTAATAGTGTGCCTGTTTTTAACATATAAATGCGGTACTGTCACTAACAAATAAAAGTATTTTTGCTCTGTACCTGTCGTCCGAATGAAGCATTTTGAGCAAATTCTTGTCAATGGTTTTAGCAACTGTTTCCGCATCAACTGTTATATGGAGTAGTTGAATGTAGTACACCAGCTACAACATAGGTACTGATTCGAAAGATGTCTTCTAATGCATTCTACTGTTTTCATGAAGCACATAATTATAGTAGCGTCATATCCATATTTTTATAATTAAATAATGCTTATCTGTTGTTGTACTTAAATATGTATATAAATTGTTTTTACTTAGCTATTTTATTGTGGACACAATGCTTTCATTCTTTGCGTAATGTGGATTCATCAGGAACATTTTGACCAGTATATTTTTGGAGAAATGATTTGAAAATGGGCTTGTCAAGTTTATTTAATGCGATATTAGCTGCTATTAAAGCTTCACAGAGTTCTTCTTTAAAATTGTCAGCTTTTAACGGGTCCAGTTTGATCTTTGGGATTCTGTAACGATATTTTACAGACTTTGCAATAAATATCGGAATCACTGACAATGGACATACAATCAGTATGACCCTTACCCTACTCGCCATTGTTTCACGATGCCATTCTCGACGTTCTTCCATATCATAGTAACATAAACAATGTTCTAGGTCAAAATAAATGATAACTAAAAATGTATGCGTATCTTATTGAAACTTAACGAAATCCAGTGCACACTTACGTCGTGATAATTGGGAAAAGTAGATTCAATCAAACGGTATTAAACAAAAACTATTACAAGAATTACGAAGTATGTAATTAACAGTCAAAACAATGAAACAACAAAACTAACATAAGTATGAATGGGTATATACATATATATCTTTATTTATTTTACGAAATACAAGGTAAATATAATAAATTTTAAAAACCCCTTACACTTCTACCTACGCCGATGAAGAAAGTTAAATGGACTTTTTTGTTGTCGTTTTTGGGACGTAAACAGATGTTGCAGTTCACCATATGAATAGTGCTATTCAGTAACTGCGTGTGGTTTACATTATTTCTTTGCTCCGTCGTAATTTAAACCTGGGACGTCCGGTGTATAATTATGATGTTTAAAATATTGAATCTCTAGCTATATGGTTTATATTTTATTTTGTATTTTTTATTTTTTACAAATATTATATTTTCAAATGAATTTGTTAGAATGTTTTCAAATTTTGATAGGTTTGTAATTATTAAGATTTTATTTATTGGTAGTTTAGGTAATGAGTTAGTTATATGTGTTTATATACTTCATCGGATCATTATTAAGTGATTTAATTTCCTTCAAATAACTTTTGTCAGCGCTTGGCTGCGAGATCGTAAATTGATCAGAATCCATATACCATGTTTTTTATATTTAAAACAATTAGGTAATTAATTTATTTTCTGTTGAAAATTTTTTATCGAAAAAAAAATTAAATATAGGAAACAATTGATCTGAATAATTAATGTTTATTGGAATTTGAATATTAACACACACTTATATTTTTGACGTTAGACAATATATTAGTTACAATTATTACGTTTTATGTTCACGTTTGCGTTATATTCAATGTTTATACATTACGTTCAATATTCATGTTTACGTTCACATTTACGATGCTTTACTGATAATAATACACTAATTATGTGATAGAAAATTGTAAATATTGGCATAAGATTAGAGCAAAATCTACTCGTTCACAAATTGGTGGTTATATAATAATATCAATTTTTTATGTAATTTTGAGGTGTGAATGAGTAGATATGCTAATAATTATATATTTTTTAAAAGATCATTGTGCTAAATTAAGAGAAGAAATTGAAAAAATGAGTAAATATGAATGTTTATATTAGTTTACAATTTCGTGGCAATTCAAAAATTTAATTTTTTATGTAAATTTGAGGTGTGCACGTGTAAAAGTTAACTTTTGAGGTAAATGTGCTAAATTAGTGATAAAAATGAGTAAAAAACAGCAGCAAAAGAAGAAAATATAGCTATGTTAATGGTTCACAATTTCGCGGTTGAGAAGCAGCTGATTGTATACTACTTACACTTTGCTATTGTAATTATTATTTTTGTTATTGCAATCTATGTATTACTTTGTACCACCACTGTAAACTGAATGGAAACATTTTAGTCATTATGGATTGTATTGTACTGCTTGCTGCCGTAGGCCAATGATATTGCTGATTGATGTTTATCAATAACGATACCTCATTAAATATTATGGACAATAAAAATGTTTAAGAGGAAAAGATTTTGCAGTTTAATCTTACTCTAATGGGATTATTTTTTATTTTTATTATTTCTTTAGCGAGTAGCACTTTTTCAAATATCTCGCAAAATATGCATACTACAGAGATTTATTAAGAGAATAGAAGTACTTAGAACAGAATTTTGAAAATTTTCTTATAAAAAAAAATCTTAAAATTTGGACTTGAAGTAACACACTTACAGGCAGGGTTCAGAAAATACACACATTATACACACAATGTTCTGTTCAAAATCAACCAACACATATTTTTATTTTCATTACAATTATGTGCGTCTTTAAAATTCGTACGGCACCGAACACAGACATGTACGTGTACATATTTTTATTTTCATTACAATTATGTGCGTCTTTAAAATTCGTACGGCACCGAACACAGACATGTACGTGTTTTATTTTTATATTTGGTTCCGTACACGGACATGTACTGTACACGTATTGTTCGAACACAGACATGTACGTGTTTTATTTTTATATTTGGTTCCGTACACGGACATGTACTGTACACGTATTGTTCGATTCGAACACACTTAAAGCGTACATGTCGACGTGTACCTATACTTTAAGTTCGTGTACGCGTACGTGTACGCTAAAAAATAGATACATGAACGATAGACATGTTCGAGTGTGTTTCCATATTTATTAACAGCATTATTCAAAGTTCAGAAAAATACGCACACTGTATAAAATACTCGTACATAAATGTAAACAAACACAGCTCGAAGCAACCAACACATATTTTTATTTTCATTACAATTATGTGTGTCTTTAAAATTCGTACGGCACCGAACACAGCCATGTACAGTACTAACCAAGTTAAGATCCAAGCTCTCAAAGAAGTCTCTTTCTAATATTTTAATAACAAAATTAAACTTTGACTTGCTCGACTGTGCAGCTCTTAAAATAGAAAACACCTGAAAACAGTGAACAACAACAGATAAATTTTAGCCGCATAGAGAAATTCATATGTTTTTTTGTCAACTATTTTTGTTTTGTTTTGTTATTTTATTTTATTTTTTGGGTTATTTCTTATTTATTTAATTATGTATTTAAATTCTTTTAAATAAATTTGGTTGAAACAATTGCTGTATTTTTTTTTATGTATACATATCAAAAAATTCATTTCTTTTGCATTTTCACTAATACGTTGTCATATTGAAAAATTATTGCAATAATCTTGTTAATGTAAAGTGATGAATTGAAATTTCAAAGCCTCGCTAAGAATTAGTGATAGTTATTGATTTAGGTAGAACCACCTGGAATTCCCGCAATTAGTATTAGCGGCAATTTAATGAGGGGAATTTCTGCATTTCACCCGAAAAACTTGACCTTTTTGTAGCACGCAGGTATTTTTTATATGGAAATATCCAATACAATTAAAGCAACAACAAAGGCATACACAGCAACTACACGTTGCAAACCATAAATTTTGCTAACTTCATGCCTGGTTTTCATTCTGCATAATGCTGTTAATAAATATGGAAACACACTCGAACATGTCTATCGTTCATGTATCTATTTTTTAGCGTACACGTACGCGTACACGAACTTAAAGTATAGGTACACGTCGACATGTACGCTTTAAGTGTGTTCGAATCGAACAATACGTGTACAGTACATGTCCGTGTACGGAACCAAATATAAAAATAAAACACGTACATGTCTGTGTTCGAACAATACGTGTACAGTACATGTCCGTGTACGGAACCAAATATAAAAATAAAACACGTACATGTCTGTGTTCGGTGCCGTACGAATTTTAAAGACGCACATAATTGTAATGAAAATAAAAATATGTACACGTACATGTCTGTGTTCGGTGCCGTACGAATTTTAAAGACGCACATAATTGTAAGGAAAATAAAAATATGTGTTGCTTGCTTCGAGCTGTGTTTGTTTACATTTATGTACGAGTATTTTATACAGTGTGCGTATTTTTCTGAACCCTGCTTACAGGTTTATTTTTCTAAAAAGATAAAAGTATTTATAACAATTTAGAACAACTTGTGTATAATTTGAAACGCTCATACGTATAATAAAGTCGTGTGGTGGCCACCCGTCATTACTTTTTTTATAATGTATACAAATCCCTTAACCTTATCTCCGTTTCCGGAGTTCTGCAAGGATCGTGTTTAGGACCTCTATTCTCTTTTCTTTTTTAAACTGGCCTTATACTTGCCTATAAAGAGACTTTCAATTAAAATTTGAGCAAAATAGCGTTTTAAAATAGTATAGTTACTACAGATTAATATTTAATGACGTGTGTCACACATTAGGTGAGTAAACGTCATCTAATTTAGTTATTCTATTAGTAACTTCGACCTTAATCAAGCAGATAATATAAATGATACCAAGTTTAAATTTTGCAGCGCGTACTATCAACACTTGAATTTTTCCCTTTATAAATCCGGGTGCTGTTTTGGCACATGCAAATCTTTTCTCTACATCTACTTAAAATCTTGTTGCAAAAAAGTCAGAAACAATGTGGGGCCCAATATCAAACCCTGCGGTACACCATAGTGTGGAATGCTTCCTGGCGAGCAGAAGGAGGGGACTAGAAGGCTACCAATTCTGGACGGGACATCTAGATTGCTAGATTACATAGACGGCACACACCATTACAGTGATTAAATAAAAACAGAACAATGCTATCACATAATAATAGCACCCGTTTAAGAGATAAGGTAAAACGGTTAGAATACAGCATTTTTAAAATTCCACAGTAGCTTTAAATTTACAAAATTTCGCTTCAAACATTGAATGTGACTTCTTGTTTAAGTGTACAAAGTGTAATTTATGATTGCCTTTAGAATTTAATATAAGCGGAAAATGTCAGCCCAATAGGTAAATAAAATGAAACTGCACTGTTCTGTGTTTGCATGTCGGGAATACGAAATAAAGGGAATATTTTCGTAAAAACCGAACGAAACCAGCCATGTAGATGGCGTCGGATTATGGACAGTACATGCAAACAAACACTGATTGAATTTAAAATAAACAAATGCTAATCCGATTTTTTCAGTGCATTCATTTAATGTAATAAACTCGGGTTTCGATGTTTTTTTGCTGCTGAAAAATAGACTAGATGCTGCATGGTTAACCTGCACTGTTGCAATTAGAATTTATTTCGTTTATTTAGTTCGAGTACAGAATTAGAAATAGAATCCTATAATTAATTTTGGAACAAATGAATATTGTAATGAAAAAATGGAAGGATTTCGCGGAAACATATGTAAGATATGTGAGATAAATGACGCAGTTTTAAAATACATTATTAATATCTTGAATCAGAATAACGAATAAGTAACGTAACCGTTTAAAAAAGTTAGAAACTGAAATTTCCAATTTGGTAAATAAATAATGAAAAAAAAACTTGAATGATGTTATTATTTTCGAAAAATTCTGATAAATTTATTTTTGTATTAACCAAACGCTAAATTTATTTAAAATTTAAACGTATTTTACTATAAAATTTGATTGAATTTCCTTATAGTTATTGAAAAATGTCTATTATTATTTTTAAAACGTCATTTATTCCCAAACAAATAACATTCGTTAGATATAATTAGTATGATAATTTGATATTATCAAAAAACACCCCTCCTTCGAGTCACCATATACAGATAATGAATGAAGAATTTGTATCGTCCATTAGTGAATACATATCTCGTCAGTTCAGCTTCAGAGCAACAGCTTTTTTTCTTCAATACCTCTCAATACTTATATTTTTCTTTCACATCCTTTTTGAAGTGTAAACTTCTTTGGGCGCGTTGCGTTGATTGTGGGCACTGAACAAGACTGAGCCGTCACGCTCGGCTATGTAACGCTCGTTCGGGTAAAGTCGGCTCGAGTCGACTAAGGGAACGAGAGAAATATATCATATAGAGGTATTTAATTTCAATTAAATTGAAATTTAAATGAATAAATAAATTCATGTCCCCGAGCAGATTCGATCCCGAGCCGCACGGGTGAGAAGTAGGCATGTTAGCATCAGACCAGCGCGGGACTCGTAAGTGAATATTCATATTGTCTATTTATATATATATATATATATATATACAAGCGTCCGAACCGACCCTTTAAAGTTGTCCGTACACCCACGCGATTATATATCGCGGCTGCTGCCATAGCAACGGACGCGAAATTGTATTTCGCGGACTGTGTTGCGTTCGCTAATTGGTAACTTCGCGGACGGTTAACCAAAAAATTTGTTGTGTGTGTATGAGACATTATCTCTATAATAATATAATATAATATTTCGCGCTCAGGTAAGTTTTAACATGTTTATTAAAATGATATGGATGACTCGGAAACTGATCAGTATATTCCGGGGGTTAAATAACGTCCACACGCATTTACTAAAATTTGTATACCAATGCAAAACAGAAACGTTGAGAATAGAGCATTGCTTTAATTGCTCATTATATACGAATTTATAAGCATTTAATTCTTTTCTGTTACACAGGATGGATGAAGAAAATCAAATCGATGACAAATTAAAACGAAAAAGGGAATTGTCTAATGCGCGCGTGAAGAAATATCGTCAAAAGAAGCACACTAAATCTCAGCAACTGAATTCGTCGATGCAGGATGACCCTAATGTAATATAGAACGAAAAAAAAAGTTGGATTTCGTATTATTAACCTCGCCTTGATGAAGTTTTCACTTCTGCCGTGTGGTTTTAGCACACCCATTTTCTTGTTTTAATGACGCTAATTAAAACTAATCCTGTATATAATGAATAGAAAAGAACCCAATATTGATCCCTGCGGAACTCTTAAGTAAATGTGTTTTGATTGCTGTTTTTATTCTGGCTATGGCTTAGGTTCATTTAGACAATTTCTTTTGAATAAAGATGACATGATTATTCCATGACAGAGATATGTCGAGGAAAGATGAAAAAACTTAATCGATTTATCATTATGGCCGCCGAAAAGATTACGTGATTAAAAACAGTTGTCTAATGATCTGAAAACCTCTAAATTAGGAAAGTATGTGAAAACTTGAGGTAAATTATAAAGTAAATACAGCCAAGCGTATTGGGAGAAATGCCAATCGACATTTTTTTAATAATTAATTTGTCTTAACAACATCTGTTCTACGGGCGGAATTAATGACGACAGCAATTTTCTAATTTATTAATTAACCCAATGGAGTCAGTCGACGAAACATATGACGAGGGTGCAATAGTTAATTTTAATATCTTCCGAAAGGATTGCGATATTCAATTAAACTCAATTACGAATTAGATCTCTTCGCTTCTCTACTGGTTCGGCTTCCCTCCTATCCCTTCACATCAACTGTGTTTAATCTCAGGGGCCAAGTCAACCGAAAAAATTGTCTGCTGATTAAATTTTCTCAGCACACTCAGCTCGTAAATCCATCCCAGCATAAAAGATAATACTAATATGATGATACAATTCTTTCTATTTCACGCTCCATAAGTCCGGATTTCATGGATTTTCTTTATCTCTTTCCTACTGACAGCATTACTTACTAGGTTAATTAACTTAATTAAATGTTATGCATTGCCAGGAGTTGAACTCGAGTGCATTGCGAATACTGTCGAAAGAATGTACAGGTTGGTCATCGAATAGAGTGCAGGCGAATTTTATGATTAAATAACAATAACAAATGCAGACAAAACTAATACAGTCACGTTATTAGAAAGAACTATATACAGGGCGAGTCATTAGTAGCCGCTTCTTGGATTGCTCTTTTGTTTTTCAAATTAAAGAGAAAACAATTAGTGGGAGATTTATGGTTGCTTGGAGCGCATATTCTGAAAATACTTTAAGCTCTGATGCACTTCCGGTTTCACCGGAAATGCACGAAAATATTTTTTTTTAATGACACTATATATTTTTTGATTTTCTAGTACCGTTTTGAATTGTCTATTTAACTGGTTTTTCTTTTTCAAAATTGAGCCAATAGTTTTTGAGCTATTAATTTTTTTGGAAATTTTTTACGAAAACACGTGTTCAGAAAAAAAAAGCATTTTTTCATGGTTTTTAAAAAGTAAAAACATTAAATTTGGTGCTGCTTGTATCCAAGAAAATTCTGCCTCATTTGGTATAAGTTGCACCCGTCAATACCTGAAAATTTTTTGTTTTTTCAAAGCCTACTTCTTGAAATTTTCAGATAACAAAAACTTATTTTTTTTAAATGAAACACCCAGTATTTTATTGTGGCATTTTGTTCCCCTTTTTATTCTCTTTCGTTTTTGTTAACAATGTTCTATACCTATCTTTTGTAATTTCTGAGAAAATCACTATAGGAGCAATCAGCGGTCAAATAAAGAATTACGAGCGCTGTTCTATGCATCCAAATATTCGTCCAATAAAGGCTGAAATGCGGCCAACTGCCTAAGTCAATTGTTAAATAACAACAATAATAATAATAATAATAATAATAATTTATTCAGTCCAACAGTAAAAACCAATTACAGGACAAAGAATTAAACGTACATTAATAAAATACAAATCAATTATATTCTTATTTGTAATATAAAAAAATTACAACTATATACATATATTTATTTATAGAGTTGCAGAATTATGTATTACTTGTAGAATTGGAAACAAAAAATATATCATCATAATGTAAGTTTGCAGCACGACACATGGTGACCAGTGGCGATCCCCGAAGAAGATTAGTCCTCGAAAAGGGCAACCAAAACGTGGAGGAGGAGCGAGAGGAAATTCTGGGAGTGTACAAATTCAAACATGATAGGAGATGTGGGCAATCAATTGTGCCATTACACAGCTTCCATATGAAGCGAGCACCATGAAGCTCTCGGCGATCCCGCAGTGATTGGAGGTCATGTGCCTGCAGCAAGAGATTGTAATCGATGCCACGTTCCGGATAAATTCCCATATCCTTGAAAGATAAGTATTTCAGGAATCGCCGCTGCACTCTCTCAATGGCTAGTTGTAAATATATGTACTGAGGTGACCATACTTGTGATGCATATTCCAGCTTACTGACGACAAAACTGAAATACAAAGCCTTCAGAAGCAGTGGATTTTTGAAAAACTTACAACTGCGCAAAACAAAGCCCAAAGCCTTCGAAGCCGAATTGCAAATGAAATATATATGACTGGAAAAGTTCAAATGTGTGTCAAAAAACACGCCAAGGTCCTTTATGCTGTCCACCCGCCTAAGCCGGTTGTCCTCAATAGAATAGGTAGATGGTATATTATTATTTTTGCGAGAGTAAGACATATAACAACATTTACTTACATTTAGTTTCAAATTGAAGTTGGAACACCAATTCGATATACGATTCAAGTTTTCTTGAAGACGAAGTACATCATTCCAAGTTCGTATAGAGCAGTAGATCTTTATATCATCCGCATATGCGAGTACATTGCATGTTATTGATTTAAGCAAATCGTTGGAATATAGAGTAAATAACAGATGTCCCAAATTGGAGCCCTGTGGCACACCGGATGAGGGAGTAAACTCGAATGACCTAAATCCATTGTAAAAGACATAATTGCGCCTATTTGACAAATATGAATGCAGAAGCTTGAGCAGGGACGGGCTGAATCCAATTGCTGCGAGCTTTTCCAGAAGGATACCATGATCTATCGTGTCAGTGTAAATCACATCTAATTAGCCATTAGCATCCAGTTCATGAGAGACAGCCTGAGTTATAGTGAGTAGGTTCGTAACTGTAGACCGTCCACGAATGAAACCATGTTGACATTCAGAAATCAAAGATTTTGTATTGAAAGCTATGCAGGAATAAATTACATTTTCAAAAGCCTTTGCAAAGTTGGGTAGAATGGATATTGGCCTGTTGTTCTCAACTCTAGTCCTGTCATTTCTTTTAAAGAAAGTCAATAAACATTTAAGTCAAATTTATAGAAGCATCGCTATTAGTTATCATCCTAATGAATTATTCTTATGAAGAGTTAATAGATATGATTGACGTTTTGGGTGAATCTGAAACTCTTTGTTAGTTAGCATCCAGACTTCATACACAGCGATCCCTGGTAGAAGTCAACCGAAATCAGAAACCTTCGAAAGTATAAAGGAACAGTTCGAGTGAACAGAAAGTATTGAATATGAAAAGAGCGGACAAAATCAATAACTGGTGAGGATAAGACGTTTATGGTACTTGCGAGTGTAGTCGAACACCCCCATATTAGTACTATGAAAATTAATCGTCAGTTAGATGTAAGTCAAATTTGAGAATCTAGAATAATTAGGAAATATGTAATTCATCCGTAGCATATTCATACACAGGGTTAGATGATAGAAATCTTCAAAATCGCTTACATTTTTGTCAATGGGCAGCAGATAAATTATCTTGACTTACTCAATTTTTTGTTGTTTACCGACGAAACCACCTTCTATTAAAGTGGATACGTCCATCGTCACAATTTTCATTATTATAACACATAAAAACCCTCACTTTATCACACCTGCAAACTTTCAAAATCTTTGGTCATTAAATGTGTGGGGAGAAATAGTGGGTAGTTACATAATTGGACCTTATGTTAATGGAGAAGAGTATCTTCGTTTTCTACGGACGGATTTTCAAAGCTGAAACATGAATATTAAAATCAGAAAAGCTTTTACAAGAATATGTCGAAACGATTTACGCATCGTTAGTACTTCTTTGGAAAACAGAATACTCACGTGCATTGCACATAGTTGTGGGTATCTTGAACATATTCTTTAATAAAATTTATTTTTCTTACTTTCGACTGTTGTTACGTTGCTCAATAGTTTTAGGTTATTTAAATTGCGTTATTTTGTTGCTAATTTTTTTTTCTACAAAGTTTTAGGACATCAATTTATAATTTTGAAAAACTACAGCCAATTCTTATAAAGAGCTTCAAAAATGAAAGAATAACAGCAATTAGGAAAATTAAATTGCTTCATGCAGCTTTTAGCGGGGCGGCATCTTCAAATATGTCAGTAAACATAACCTTTATTATATTTAGTTGCTAGCCAACAGTGTAAAATATGAAATAATGCAACTGGACATTGCCGGAATTACAAAATTGAAATGCGATGCTCTTCATTTTGTAAAATTATTACTTTTGGTATAGTTGGATTTACTTTGTTTGACAGTTGACTAAGGAAGTCGGGCCCCATTCCTGGCTTACATTGGTTGAACGAATATTTGAGTGTATAGAATAACAGCGCTCGTAGTTCTTTAATTGACCGCTAATTGCTCCTATGGTGATTATCCCAGAAATTACAAAAGATAGGTATAGGACATTGTTAACAAAAATGAAAGAGAATAAAAAAGGAACAAAACGCCTCAATAAAATACCGTGTGTTCTATTTAAAAAACATAAGTTTTTGGTACCAAATGATGCAGAATTTTCTTGGCTACAAGCACCACCAAAGTTAATGTTTTTTATCTTTAAAAACAATGCGAAAATGATTTTTTTCTGAACACGTGTTTTGGTCAAATATTTTCAAAAAAAAATTAATAACTCAAAAACTGTTGCATCAATTTTAAAAAAGAAAAAACTGTTGAATAGAAAATTTAAAGCAGTACTAGAAAATCCAAAAATATATAGGGTGAGTCGTTTAAAAAAAATAAGTTTCATGCATTTCCGGTGAAACCGGAAGTGCGTTAGAGCTTAAAGTATTTTTATAACATGCATTAGAAGCAACCATGAATCTCCCGCTAATTGGTTTTTCTTTTATATAAAACACAAAAGAGCAACTCATGACTCACCCTGTACAATTATAAAATTTATGAATTATTAAACACTAACGAATTTAAAAAATTAAAAAATGACCCCACTAATTGCTATCAAACCAAAATAAAAAAGCTTAAAAACAACCATAAGAATCTAAAAAACAAAAACCTAACAATAATGAACCTAAAATCTCTATTGCACAAAAATAACACAGCTTTCAATATCTTTCGATATAAAAAGCCTTGTTACATCTACAACAATACAAAAAATGAAAGACATAATAGAAACCTATTTATGCATTTAGGTCTCCTAGCATAGTTATCATATCATCCTTTGGTATTTGTCTTAACGCTTGTCGGGTGGCGTTTATAAAGTGAAAAATAAATTTCATGACATAAGAATGAATTTATGAATGTAAAAAAAATACATGCAAATGAAAGAGACTAGATTGATCGTAAAACGTTTTATAAAGTTGGATGGAAACTCTATGTGTTATAGCATAAATAAACTCAAATGTTGACAAATGTGTACCACGACGATAAGGTTACAGAACTGAGCAATTAACAGCAAATGCTGACATTGCAAATTAGTGGCACTGGGACAAGGCCCTGTTTATTACGAACATCGTAAGAGACCCTTATTAAGGAATATAGGTAGCAAAAAATATGTTTCGGTCAGTTTATTTTAAAGTAGTAATAAATAGTAATACTAAATGTATTAGTATACCGATAGAACCACCGGCCATCTGCCTATAGGGAATTGTATGCAGTACACATTTATATGTACATATATGTATCTAGTCCTACCGTTTATCAGAAGCGTTGTCTATGCCGACGCTAGGGATCGACAGTCAACCGCGTCAGTCGTGTCTTGACTGCGGTGGAGTATACTCATAGTTGGTCGAACTTGCAAAAATACGCAAATTCTTGCTGTCTGCATCTTTAGGGTTTAGAATTATTTAGAGCTCAATTTTTTTTTCTGTTTTTTTACCGATATTCATTTACGTATTTACTATGCCGTTAGTTTATAGTAAAGAAGAAAAAATAAATATTATTAAATGGTATTACTCATCTCAAGGAGGTACGCAAGAAGTGATTGGTCGTTTTGTTTTTTCGTTTCCTGATCGTCCGGTTCCCTGCCGTCGGACGATACTAGATATCATACATCGTTTTGAAAAGTCGGGCTGCATTAATGGATGTTCGAAATGCTATCAGAGTAATTTCCATCCTATTTCGGAGGAAAGAATAGAGAAGGAAGTCAGTGTATGCGCCTTTGTAGAATCAAGTGAGCCCTGCTCTAGCCGCCAAATTTCTGAACAATTAGGTATTCCAAAAACCACAGTTAGGCGTATATTACACAAAAAGAAATATAAGTGTTATAAGGTTAGAAAAAATCAAGAAATATTCCCAGATGACCAGTTTAGACGTCTCGAATTTTGTGAGGCTATTAGAGAAAAATGTGATAATGATGATAATTTTACACGAAATATTTTGTTCACTGACGAATCAACATTTTCCCTTCACAAACGCCATAATCCATCTGCCGTTCGCTACTGGTCTCAGAAAAACAAACATTTGAGCAGGGATGTCAACACTCAATATCCACAGAAACTAAATGTCTGGGCAGGAATCTTAGGGGATCACATCATAGGGCCATTTTTCCTAAACGGAACATTAAATGCGCAGTCATATTTACAATTACTGCAAAATCATATTGTTCCTGCAGTGCGTGACCTTGCTGTAAACTTTAATGATATTTGGTTTCAGCAAGATGGCTGCCCAGCTCATAATGCCAGAATAGTACAAGAATGTCTTTCATTGCATTTTCCACATACCATTAGCACTAGAGGTAATATTTCTTGGCCGCCTAGATCCCCTGACTTAACGCCATGTGATTTTTTCCTTTGGGGAATTTGAATGAAACCATTTATGTACACCAGAATGAAAGACCCCGCACATTAGATGATTTACGAATGCGAATTACACAACTCTGTAATAGTATTTCACCTGTAACTCTCTCTAATGTACGTAGAGAATTTTACAACAGACTGGGCTACTGTGAGGCAAACAATGGAGGCTTGTTTGAAAGAGATATTTATTAGCCTCTAGAATTCTATTTTATTTTCTCTAGAATTTTTTTTGTTTGACATCAATTATTACTTTTTGAACGTTTTTTAATTTCTCCATGTTGCTTCCTTTTTAGAATTATTTTTCTTATTTTCTCTTGGTTTAGTAATTTGCAATTTAATTTTATTTAACTAGGTACATTCTGAATCACTAGTTACTACTTCTTTGGAATCTCAAACCTTCGTTTTCATTACAAATCTACTACTAATATTTCTATAACACGAAACATTATGCCAATGATTGATTCTTACAAATATCTACGAAATGAAATGGCAATATCTGTGTCATATTTAAAGATTAAATATGCTTTATCGACGGATGTGTATTTATTTCTTTTTACGCCACAAATTATTATTGCCGGTACGTAGATATATACGTAGGCGTATATAAATGTGTACTGCATACAATTCCCTATAGGCAGATGGCCGGTGGTTCTATCTGTATGTTATAGTATAGTTAATATTAAGATAGAAGTAAAAGAGAACTAGCATAAGACTGTGACAACATAAACACATCAAAGTAACTAACATGTAAGTATTTAAATATACCACCCAGCCTCGGACATCATCATGACTAATAAGGCCATACATTAGTCTATTACAAGACCTTCAAATAAAATCTTATTTTTCAATAATGATACGACAGTATTACCATTTTCATTTCTATACAACCTTCTGTTTCACAGTTGCGTCTTTTTTGTTTTTGCTTTTAAATTTAATGCAGTATCTAAATTCGTTTACACATCAGCAACAAAATATGTCTCGCATTCATTGTTATACGTTATTTCATTTTCATTAAAACCACAGATAACAACTATATGTCATCATAGATGCGTCTGTCAAATTTTATGTTAAAAATGTTCTCTTTAAAGCTTAACATCGTGTTATGCAGGCCTTAAATCGCTATGGACTTTCCTTATTACGATTTTAAATAGTTACAGAATCTATCTACCTAAAATATAGTTTCTTTTTAAAGAGAAAAAGAAACTTCGAATCTTGAAAATAAAAATACATCTTCATTAATATTTTTTCATACATTGTAAGCAATTGGAACAGAATTGAAGTGTTACTGTCGCAAGTTAAAATTTTAGAATCGACTATCTAGAGTTTAATTAACCAAATAGCTTTAGTGTTTTTGTATATTAGATGGAAAATAGTTCTATTTGTATAATATAAGCAAGTAATAACAAATAACACACTTGGTATTGTTTCACAAATAAATATAATTAAATACTCGATGTACATTCAAGTGTATCTAACCATGTTTTAGACACGGGCCATCAATTTTCAATAGACAATTTAGAAGTACTGTATAGTTGAAATAAAAGTAAAAAATGAATGTTCTAGAAGGTTATTTTATAAAAGAAAGTTTACTTTTACAACCAGGCAATGTTCTTAATGAACAAACCGAACTCATAAATTCACCGCTAATAAACCCTAGCATTGTAAAAACGGTCTTTCCCGATAAGTCCTGACCTTTTCATAATTTTCTATTTTTGTATATTTTTTCTATTTACATTTTTGTTAGAAGTAGGTAGTTACAGTATATTAAATTTTACTTTAGTTCCTCGAGAACTCCTGACGATGCCGCAAGGCGAAATGTACATCGAGTATTTAATTATATTTATTTGTGAAACAATTCCAAGTGTGTTATTTGTTATTACTTGCTCATATTTCGACATGTTTCACCAAGAGATTTCCATCACTTCATTTAATTATCTATTTGTATAACATTATACGAGCCAAAGTTAATTCTGGACATATATTTAACTACTATTTCTAATATACATTAATAATAATTACGTAAAGAGCAGCATTTGAGAAATGAGTGTTTAAATATTCAATTGTGAAAATTGAAAACTAGAGTTTTTATTAATATACATTTAATGTATCCCGTAAGTATGACATAACATCAAACAGTACAGGCAACATTTGTTAGCAAATTAGCTAGAAAGCAGGAACACGGTTGCTACTCATTCTCATGATTATCCAGTAAATATTTTATGCGGGAGTGATCGATAAACCAAACATATGGGAGATTTATAATAAATTTCAAAAGGTGCTGGAGTTTCGCTAAAACTACGCGCGTTTAACCCACCGCCAAAATATATTTTTCGTATAAAGATGTTTATTCTTAACAAAATGCAAGTGTGTTTATATTACATATTTATGCAGTCAGTACACCTGTGTATGCTGATGAAGCTACAAACTTCTTACACTATAAAGTCAACCGCACGTAACATACAGAATAAATTGTTAGTTCAAAAATCTACATAGAAAATATATAGTATACCAGGTGACAACGGCAACTTTTATGTAATTTTCGGTTTGATATTTCTTACACAATTTAGATTTGTTGTTTGTAATATACCGAATCGTTCTCAAATTTACAATACAGTGATATAAGTCTGACTTGATAATATTTTTATTCAAATATGCAGAAAAAAAATGCTTAAAGTAAAATTCATATACTAACAATACACATACATAATTATTTTTTTTTAATTGACTGTGAAAACAAATAAATGATGAGTTTTGCGTTTTCATTAGCGTTTTGGTGGAAAGATACTTGAAAGGTAAGAAGAGTATTTTTTTGGAAGTTTTGCATACTCATATTGTTTCTTGTAAATGCTGCCTATATAATTCTGACTGTTCTCGTTAATTTCTCTTTTGATTTCATTGATCATAGTATTTTTCCGAATGAACAATTTAAAACAAACATTCAATATTTTTTACAGAAAAAGTAATATATAACCGAAAAAAATTGCAAAGAAACTCATCATCCCAACTGTATCAGAAGCGAATATAGTTATTGGTATGTCTTTAAATTATTCTAGATAAACATACGTGGTTATATATATAAGCACCAAACAAGACTTTCACCTAAGGCCATCTGTTTGTAAGAATGCAGAAGGAAAATGCATAGTAGAGACAGAAGAAGTTATGAAAATTTGGTGCCAACACTTTACGAATCTATTGAAACAAGGGGTAAGTGAAAATAAAAACTATGAAAAGGAAAAAATATTGGCAGGACAACCACTGGTAACACACCCTACCTACGAGGAAGTAATAAAGATTATACGAGAGTTGAATAACGATAAGGCACCTGGAATAGATAGTATCTTCGGCAGAATTAGTTAAAAATGAAGGAGCAACACTAGCCGAACAAATACACAAATTGATCACCGATATATGGAAAGAAGAAAGAATGCCAGTAGAATGGAGCACGACGATAATATGTCCCATTTATGAAAAAGGTGACAAACATAACTGTAGGAAGTACAGAGAAATATCGTTGCTATGTATAACATCTAACATAGATGAGTATGGAAATGAAATCATAGGGGGGCATCAGGCAGGTTTCAGAGAGGGGCGATCAACTATTAACTAGATCTTCACCACCCGGCAAATATTGGAAAAACATGGGAATATAATGTACCGATCTATGAGTTATTCATTGACTTCAAGGAGGCCTACAATAGTATAGACAGGTATAGGCCATATGATGTAATGGAAGGATTTGGCATAGCAAACAAATTGATAGGTAAGATTAGCAAGAATAACAATGACAGACTCGAAGGCCGTAGTGAGAATTCAAGACCAAATGACGGAAAAGTTTTCAACCACCAAAGGTGTGAGGCAGGGAGATGAACTTACACCGATCCTGTTCAACATTGTACTTGAGAATCCAATAAAAAATGCCAGTGAGTCTAGTGGCCAGAACAGAACGAGAAATCAATGAAGTGTTGTTTAACAAATAAGAAACACGAGCCAGTAAGATCGGGCTGAAGGTCAATGCAACAAAGATGAAACTACTACCGGTGAAACCAAGAAGAAGGATTGGTCAGAATTGCACAATAGGAGATAATAACTTCGAAATGGTGCAGCGATTTAAATATCTGGGATCTCAAATTAACAGTAAAAACGATATCAAACAGGAAATACAACAACGCATACAAGCTGAAAACAGAGCCTACTCCTCACTCTCATGTATTTTCAAGTTCAAATCAGCCACAAGAAAAACAAAAATTACAATCTACATTGCCATGGTAAGACCCGTGGTGACATACGGAAGCGAGACGTGGACAAGCACTCAGAGGAGCTACTTATAAGCAAGATGGAAATGGCAAATCCTAAGAAAAATATATGGGCCGGTGATGGAGGATGGGGAGTGGAGAATCCGATACAACTTTGAATTAAAGCAGAAGTACAAACAACCAGATAGTGTCGAATTTATTAAATTTCAAAGATTGAAATGGGCGGAGCACTTAGAAAGACTGGGTGAGGACCGAATCCCAAAGAAGGTATATAACTGTCAGACGACCAAGACAGAGATGGGCGAAAAACATTAAGGAGAACGCGAAACAATTACTGAATGTGTGCAATTGGAAGGCAACAGCAAGTCAGCGTGATGTCTGGAGAGAGAAAATATGGGAGGCCCAGGTCCAAATGGGACTGTAGAGTCATGAAGAAGAAACAGACGTAGCTAACGACTTTGATGTAGCTCTAAATATAGTTTCAAGAGTTTGGTGAAAGTATAAAGAAAACGGAAGTATTAGTCACACCAAGAAAATGAAAGATCGATGGATACTGATAATAATAATAATGTGTATTTCATACTCACACAACATTACAGGTTAGCAGGAAAACGTCAAAAAAATACAAGATACTTATTCAAAGAACTACATCCAAAGCAAGACTTAAGTTTCATAATGACCAGAATAACCCACGGTAACTGACTCAATTCCTATGATCCAAAAATCATTAATAGTGTTGAGTTTTCCTGTTTTGAAAGACTTGTATCGTTATTCTTTCAATTGGATCTTCTTGGTTTAGAAGCAGGAAGAATAACTTCGCACTGAATTTACGTTGTACGTGGTTATTCACAAATGAAATAACACTACCTGTTATATACAACTTTATTTACAATTAAATAAAATAACAATGGAAACAAATGTCGGTTTCTTGCATTGCGCAAGTTGAACCGTACATGATAGCTAACTCCAAACAGGTTGAGTTTCGTTGGTAAACTGATTTCAATTTTCTGTTACAAACAAATTCAGTATTTAGAGTGGGGTAGTAAGTTTACAAAACTGTACCTCCTCTATTGTTGTCTGGAAAAACCGAACATTAATGGGTTGTAAGCTTCATTAAAGGTTCTCGGAAGGAGCAAATAGCAATACAATTATCTAATATAAATATATGAGCCCTGCTGTGACATTTACGGGTTTATTCAATTACAGAATATCTATAATTCTCAAATCCGGCTAATGTTTATGAATTTTTAAGTACTACAACGGCATGATGTTAATAAAAGCAAGAAAATAAATGCTAATTTAGACAAAGCATTTACCGATTTTTTAGAACGGACAATAGACAAGTTTCTGAGAAAGAGATTACATTAGGAGACTGATGTCCCTCTTGGTCTTTCCAGATTTAATTTTAAATATATATTATTTTACAATTATGAAGTAATAAAATGACTGTAAGCATTTATACAGAGAAATATACATGTTTTAATTAATTGTGCCTTTGTAAAATAAAGCAAATTGAGATTAAACTAAACATATATACGTTTTACATAGAACATAGAATATTTCTTTATAAAAACGTATAAAAGAAAATAATAATGATAAACGTCTTTAACAAATAGAATAAGACATAATACTGCATAAATAAGGAAACATTTTACTTTTAAATTCCTCCATATTGCCCAGAGTTTTCATATCATTTGGCAATGTGTTAAAAAATAATATACCGACGAAGCCAAAGTTACTGTCCCTTACTAGTAAACGATGTTGGGGTAATCTATAATTACTTTTGTTTCTTGTACCGTAAGCGTGGTCACATTCGGACACATTGAAAAAAAGTTCTGTTTTTATATACGAACAACAAACATTCATAGATGTGTATACCATATACAGTCACAATATTTTTGTCTTGGACAAATTTCAGCAAGTGTTTTAAGTACCGCTTCCATAATTAATAATTAATTTTATTTTCAAAGAAAGACCTAACAGAACTAGCAGGTAAGAAAATACCCAACAATTTATTCTGCAAGTTCCGATCATAACCAGCTTCTTTGAAATAGTCGGAATAAAAAGTACCGGCATTAGGGTTGAAGTTATCAACCTTTTTGCAACAAGTCCATTTACCGTTGAATACAGCGGCCACTACATCTTTTTCTGATGGAAATCGGTGGATCATAGTGTTTTTCTTTGCTTTTCTAGATGCAAGGAGGCTGTCTTGTTGCATCCAATAAGAGCACACTTTCACCGAGGCATGTTTTGTGAATGAAAATACCTAAATATTAATAGTTGCTTACTTGGTCCTTAAGTGGAGGCACATCGTCTACAGCGGCGTCTGCTGGAGTAGTTGATAACACTAGCAGTATTTTTCTTTTTGGAGGAACCATCGCACGTGAAAGATATTTAGAATATTTGCAAAATGAGTTTGTTACAGAGCTTTCAGCATTTTGTTCAAGCAACAATGATCCTGAGCTCCCAGATAATACCATATACTTTCAACAATTTTTTACTTACTTGTAATTTTAATTGTCACAACTATTTTAAACAATGTATTTTAAATTATTTGTTTTTGTTTTATGTCTCTGTAGACATGCACTCAAATCCAACTATTTATCATTTTTTCTGACATAATAACGACATTAAAAAAATAAAATTGATTTAATTTTGAAATTCTAACGGCAAAATTAAATATTTCTACGGTAGGTACTCACGTATTTTTAACCTGAAACAGTAAAGTTAACATAAGCCCGCAACTGCGCTGGACAGAGCAGGGAATTATGTTTAACTAAAGCTTCCATATAATAGAGGTAGAGTTTAATAATCCAACCGAATAACCAAATTTGCATTTGCATATTTAAATCGCTACGCTGCTGGAAGTCCAGCCTTTTCTTTACTCTCTAATTGTATGTGCAATGTGTTCCACATGTGTTAGTTTACCTCCAACAATTATTCTCAGTTGCCTGGTGGACTTTGTTCTCATAATAAAATTACAGAAAAATTTCATCTGTGTAGTACCCTGAGAACGCTCTTAGCAAAGTTCAGAGTGCTTTCATTGTTGACGTATAATTAACCATGCTGAAACTCCCTCTATTGGTAAGCTGGCGTAACTGTAACAAAGGCACGCGTTGCAGCTAGAGCAAACAAATTCATTTCTTTCACGGCTAATGCGCTAGCAAAAATATAAGATTTTATTTATGTATTGAGTCAGCGTAAGTAAAAGATGGTTTTATTTTCATTATTTTATGAAAGCAAAAGCTCATATTAAATAATGAAACTAAACATTATTTTAAAAAGATAAAAAGAATATTTTCTAGTGTTTTATACGTTTAGATAAATAGTCTGTTTTATTTTATGTGTCACAGCAAATATTCCTTCTGTTGTATGAATGATTAAAAAGTGATATAGACGAAAGTTATTAGATTATTTATTTTTAAAAATGTGTCAAAATCAGAAAAACTATTGAACGTGAAGGTAAAGCAAATAAATTTAACATTTCAAATGGAACGTATTCAGTATCATTATATATAAAAAATTAGATGAATGTATTTTTGTAATGGTATGTTATATTTTATTTCAAAAAGTTACGGCAAATTGCATCAACAAAGCAGACAATTACTTATACTGGTTTGAACATCAACTTCTTATGAGTTTAGAAGAACCGTCCGTCCATAATTGTTGGGACTGTTAAAAATAAAAGTCCAATATAATCGGCCACTAAAATTGAAATTTAGACATGGCTCACCAAAAATAACCTTTATTATCACAGAGCTGCTTTAAAAATACAATTATTGGATTTAGTTAAGCGATTAGTACATATACTATAACCTGGCTTGCTTACTTTTATTTATAACATAGTGTCATTTGCTTATATAACACCCGGGGCAAACTAGCCGGTTATAGAATTTGTCTTCTGAATGCCAAGACACCGAGATACACAGCACTCCTGGCTGCCTATATGTTCAGGCTTCAATATTACGATCTGATAAAGTACGTGTCGTCGACCTTAATGTCAACAAGTTCGGGCAGTTTAAGATAAATCAAAAAATATGGCGGTTATAGTGTGGTGCCTTGGGACAAAGACCTATTGCTCAACAGCGAACTCAGTGGAGAAAAAAACGTGAGTACTTCTTATTGTTTTAATATGATTCGTTGCTCTTGAATATACTACTTTCTCTATCTCATTGTCAAACGGTAAAGGTAAAAAAAACACACGGTTAGAAATTCATTTGAAAAGTACATAACAGTTAACTTTTATTTCTATTAAAACATTGTTAAATCATGTCAAACAAATAAACAATTCAGCAATTAAACTATGGTCATAATTGATAGACATTTTCGTCTAATATTAATTACAAATTTACAAAGCCTATGTACATAAATAGTATACAAAATAAATACACGTCAATGACCTCTATAAGTCACGTATGAAATTAAGCGAGAACGTTTGCACATTTCTAGTCCCTGAATTAATCATTACGTGTCCCAGAATATTTCGATTAAAAGAATCATAAATAAAATGGTATTTGAAATAAGATACGGATGCTCAGGTTGGCTTAAATTATTTTACAACTAAATTTTGTATGTTATCATGCTCGCAGAAGAATCTTTACAAATTTGTCACGGAAAATAATTTCAATCGGCACGGGCTTTTACACGTCTACTCGGCGAAGTATTATTATATCTTTGTTTATGTTACAGAGCGCGGACAATGTATTTGAATTTATACGCGCGTTACAAACAATATTCGAAATCTAACATTTCTGAAAATAAAATACAAATATTAAATGCGGAGATATATGGTCACGGCATTTAAAGCCTGACTTCGAAGGGAATTATAGGTTGTAGCGGTAAAAATGTCTATTCCTCCACGACCCCTGGTCTGAATGGAAAAGACACTTTCGGACGGGTTTTAGCGGACTTTCGAAACGATTATTTCACGGTACATAAGACCTGAATATAATACGTTTCTAGGATTATCACCTAACTTTCCCACGCCATCAAGGCTGAGTAAAGAAGGTAAAGGCGGCTGTAGGATAGGAGAATAAAATGGAAGAGACACACTTGCTGGTGCCTTTATATATCCGTAAACCCCTCTATTTCTGTAGGAAAAACTCGTTCAAAATATACAATTTGCGCGCGACTACGAGCATGACGTATACATTCGGTACTCTTATATCGAAAAATAAACAAATAACATGAATGATCGTTACAAATGAATACATATACAGGTCCGTCCAAAACATTTTATACAATATTTGAACAAAATAACACACATTCCTTTAATTTAATATTGCTAAATAAATTAATAATGGACTAAAAATGTTAATTTGTGCAATTAACGAGGAACTTCGTTACAGCCCCCTCCTTAAAAGAAAACAATGAACCCTAACAACTAACTATCAAAAGTACAGAAACGGAAAATTAAATCTAAAACAAAAATTAACACTTGACAGTCTATCAATTTAAAAAAAACTACCACTCGTCAGTTTATCATCACTCACGACGTCTATGACGCACGCACTGTCACTGATCGTTCTGCCTTTTCAGATTTGCGTGGTGGATTTCAGCTTCCCTGCGAGTCATCACGACGCTCACTCCGTCGACCCGCACATGGACTCGTTTGTTCCTGTGTCGCCTCTTACGGACTCCCTTCCCCAGCGAACCTTCCTTCCTCACCCAGGCCCCAGGATTTGCCAGACGAGGTTTAACGGTCGGCGGCGGAATCGTCGGCAGCGGCGGAGGGTCTGAGCAAAGGAACGGCATGTCCAAGGAAAAATGAGACAGAAAAGGAATAACTGGTAGAGTTGAGGTACCATGTGCGGGAGGCGGCGAAGGAATTGAGATCGTCGGAGGGGAGGCATTGACAAAGGGTGCTTTCTTCGCTTCAGGCGTCGCTGGCAACGGTGACAATAAGTCGGGCACTGGAGAAGCACCGAAAAGTTGTAAAAGCCTGAAACCCAGATAGGCTTCTGCGTCGGGACTGTGTAACGTGGGTCCCACATCGACTGTTGTCTCATTGGAGGGCGGCACGGAGACTACTGGCTTGGGCGGTGTCTGACAACAGTATGTCTGATATTTCTCCTCCATGAGGGCAACTGTCGCCGGTGAAACCAGATAGCGAGGCGTTATTGGTCGTTCAGGTGTCTTCAACCCAGGCGGTGTACCCCACAACGCTCGATATCGTTCGTCCATGGCGGATGGCGGCGGAGATACCAATGGACGGGGAGCGGTCATCTTGCCTGGTTGCTTGGAAGTGCCCATTGCATCGACTGTGTATACTGGATGGTACATACGAGTTTATATATCCTCCTGGCCTTCCCCCACTACTTCCAGCGGATTTGGAGGTGGAAGGTCGGGTTGGAGTTCGTCTGCGGACGGAATCTTGACATCTTTCACATGTACCTTCACGGGTTTTCGTCTGTTTGGTACCTGTAACATAAGAATAGACGGGGACAGGATCTGGATAACTTTAGAGGGACCTTCAAATTTCGGAGCAAGTTTGGCGGTAAATTTCTTAGAGGCGTCGGATAAATTATGTGTCTGATGATACACCCATTGTCCAATTTGAGGGCGGTAAGGACGATGTCTCAGATTGTAGGGCCTACTTTGCCTCTGGAACGCTTGAGCCAACTTTATCCTGACGATCTTGAAAAAGTCGTCCAATTTCGACAGTTCTTGAGCCAATTCTTCGGTATTCGGTCGAGCAGGATCCATTAACTGCCCATCAGCGGTTCTTCGCAGAGAGCTCGGCGGCATGAGTTCTCTACCAAAATTAAGAAAGGCAGGTGTGAATCCTGTAGACTCATGTTTAGCGGTGTTGATGGCGAAAACAAACTGAGGTAGGTATTGGTCCCATTCTCTATGATCTTTATTGATGTATTGTGCAATCATAGGTCCTAATACCCTATTTGTCCTTTCCACAGGGTTCGATTGCGGAGCATACGGAGCGTTAAATTTTATCTTGACACCTAATCCATTAAAATAATCGGTGAAACTGTGACTGGCAAATTGCGGACCATTGTCAGCCAACAGGATCTTCGGACAACCAAAACGATAGATTACCTTTTCCTTCAGCGCCTGGATGACGGTTCGTGATGTGGCAGAGCGTAGCGGCTGGCACTCTACCCATTTCGTGAATCGATCGTGCATTACCAACAATGAAGTATATCCTCTCTTGGAACGCGGAAAAGGTCCGAGGAGGTCCACACTCACTTGTTCCCATGGGCAATCAACAGGTGAGAATAACATCTGGCCTAGAGGTTTTCCCTGGTTAAATTTATATTGCTTACAGGATTGGCATCGATTGACGTAGCGGCGGACATCTCTAAACATCCCTGGCCAATAATATAACGAAGCGGCTCTCGCTATACTTTTGGCGACCCCAAGATGTCCAGCTTCAGGAGCGTCATGAATTTCTTTCAGGACGTCACTCCTATCAGATGTAGCTACGCACAATTTCCATGCGCGCACTCCCTCGGTATGTTGTGTATCAGGTATGTGTCGGTATAAATTGCCATTTTCTAATCGGTATTCTTGATGTTTTTCAGGATCCGACTGAACGTCCGAAACCTTCTTATTATACCAAGAACAAGACGTTTCTTCTAACAAGGCACAGGTATCTTCATCGGTTTCGTGTTTGAAAGGAAGCGGTGCTCGGGACAGAGAATCGGCTAAATTATTCATCGCTCCTTTTCGGTATTGAATGACAAAATCATACTGTTGTAAATCAACAGCCCATCGACTGAGTCGTCCTGAGGGATTCTTCAAGTCATTCAGGAACCTTAAACACTGGTGATCGGAAATAACGGTGAATTGGTAAAATTCTAAATAGTACTTAAATTTTTTGATACCCCAAACAACGGCAAGAGCTTCTTTCTGGGTCGTCGAATAATTTAATTCTGCCTTACTTAAAGTCCTACTGGCATAGGCAATCACTCTTTCGGCACCCTCTATTATTTGTATTAACACGACTCCCAAACCTTTCTCACTGGCGTCGGTATGCAATTGGAATGGCTTGGAGAAGTCCGGACACGCGAGAACTGGGCTCTCTGTCAGTGCTTTCTTTACGGCGGCGAATGCGGCGTCTTGTTCCGTCGTCCATTCCCAACGCACGTCTTTTTTAATTAATTTTATGAGCGGAACGGTAAGTTGTGCGAAATTCGGTACGAACCGACGGTACCATGACGTTTGTCCCAGGAAACCACGTATTTCTTTCTTGGATCGCGGCGGCGGTACATTTAAAATAGCAGCGATCTTGTCCGGGTCTGTACGGATTCCGTCCGGTGTTACCACATGACCTAAATATTTTATGTCCTGTTTGGCAAAAGTACATTTGTCTGGTTGAAGTTGAAGGCCTGCTTCCCGTAAACGCGCGAAAACATTACTTAAATTTTTCAAATGCTCTTCAAAAGTCTTGCCTAAAATAATAATGTCATCCAGATACACAAACGCGTATTCTGCCATTTCAGGACCTATCACCGAATCTAATAGGCGTTGGAACGTCGCTCCCGCACTATGTAATCCATAAGGTAACGATACGAAATGAAATAGGCCCTTTCCCGGAATTGTGAAAGCTGTCACGGGTCTGCTATCTTTTTCTAATTCCACTTGCCAGTACCCACTTTTAAGATCAAGCGTCGAAAAATATTTACTGTCGCGGAGTTTATCAAGAATATTTGAAATGTACGGCAAAGGATATGAATCTTTAATTGACACGGAATTAATTTTGCGGAAATCGACGCAAAACCGAACGCCACCGTTCTTTTTCGTGACCACGACGATTGGAGAACTCCACGGACTGTTACTGGGTTCTATTATACCGTCTTGTAGCATCTTGTCCACTTCGGCGTCGATTAGTGCTTGCTTCTTTGGGTTGCATGGATAATATCGTTGTTTTATTGGGGCGGTATTCGGTTGCAAACGGATTGTGTGACGTATTAAATTCGTCCGACCAGGCACGGTAGTAAATTTACTTAATTCTTGGTCAAGGAATTTTTTTAAGGCGGTCTCGTGGCGGTCCTGTACTTCGGAGATCCCACAGCTCGCGGCAAAGACTGCATTGTCTCCCTTAAAGTACAGTCTCCTTTCGGAAAAATCGAGAACAGCCCCAATTTCCTTGAGAAAATTAATTCCGAAAATAACTGAGCACGGGCTCTTCGGCATAATCGCAAAATTAACGTCTGTAGTTCGGCTACCTATGCGGACCGGTAATAAAACTGAGCCAGGCGATTCTACAACGTCTCCATTTGCGAGGCGGACTTTAGATTTTTTATTCAAGACACGTTGTTCATTATTTTTCAACAACCGGGCAACCATTGATTCGGACAAAAACGACGAAGTCGCTCCGCTGTCCACAAGGGCTCGTAAATTCTGGTTATGTATGTGTACACGGATCCACACGCGATTGTCTGGCACTGTCGAGTCTTTCATACACGTGTTTGCGGATTCAGGCGGTTTTACTGCTTGCGGACGGTCTTTGCCTGCAGACCGCCCTTCTCGGCGTTTCCCTGGCATCGGCAGTCAACGGAACGTACATTTAACTTGCCACACCGTGAACAAAACATTTTAAATGGGTTACGGCAATAACCACGCGTATGTCCCTCTCTGCCACATCGCCAACAACGGTTTTCCGGACGTGATAATTTTTGTAACGGCGACGGCGGTACAGGAAATTGTCGAGGCTTATTATCCTGAGCAACATATGACAAATGATGCGAACGCGAAGTACTGGGTTTATCGCTGGGCGGGCGTTCCGGTGCTGATAGCGTACTTTCTTTCTTACAAAAGCGCGCCTGCTCTTCCAGCAGTAATTCGTAGTCGGCAGCGAGTTTAGATAATTGTCGGAGGGATTGTATCGCGTCCCTATGTATATACATTCTGTAACTAGGTGACATGTTACCGTATACACGTTCCAATTTATCACCATCGGACATATCTTGGCCGCGTCTCATTAACGTTAATATGGCGGTTAAATAATCTTTAAAAGATTCCTTTGGTTTTTGCAACCGAGCACGTATTTCTTCTTCGATTGAAAAATTATACCGAGGCGGAAGATATTGAAGCTTAAAGTCTTCTAAGAACTCGTCCCATGTACCCCATAAAGTTTTATTATTCCGGAGCCAAAGCAGTGCTTTGTCTCTAAAAAGCTCAGGCAATGCATGGAGCATATGTTCGTCTTTAATCCCGTAACATACTTGGAGTTCTTTGACTCTTTCCAGGAAAAATACAGCGTCCGAGCTGCCATTAAAATGGATACCCCATTTTCTTATTTGTGCACAGATTTCCGCGGAAGAAATCTGAACGTTAGTGTCCCTTTGCGGTGGAGTGTTTCCCTTATTCGTTGAACCCGTTTTACCCTCTTTCAGAAAGGTGCTAATGCGTTTACGTACGTCCTCGACATTACCGGTAGCGTCTAACCCTAAAGATTCTGCTGCGGCATTTAAGTCCTCTTTTTTCAAAGTATATATCCACCCAAGAGGGTTTGGATTTTTGCCTTTGTCCTGATCAGTCATTTTATAATTTATAATGTACCAAATAAAATAATAATAAAATAAAAATGTATTGTAGTTGCAATTTATTCTCCTATCCTTTTACTCCCTCACAATTAATAAAGAATATGTACGTTTTACTATCCTTTAATAAAAACTTATTTCTATGTATGTACATAAATTGTGTATCAATTTTCCTATCTTATTATTTAAAAAAAATAATTATACATGTCTATCTGGCGGAAAACTGTGAAATTATTCGTACAGTTTTATTACATGCGGCGGAATTTAATTTTTTTTTTAAATCTCTTAAAACACGGCCAAACGTTATGGGCGCCATCTATAACCTGGCTTGCTTACTTTTATTTATAACATAGTGTCATTTGCTTATATAACACCCGGGGCAAACTAGCCGGTTATAGAATTTGTCTTCTGAATGCCAAGACACCGAGATACACAGCACTCCTGGCTGCCTATATGTTCAGGCTTCAATATTACGATCTGATAAAGTACGTGTCGTCGACCTTAATGTCAACAAGTTCGGGCAGTTTAAGATAAATCAAAAAATATGGCGGTTATAGTGTGGTGCCTTGGGACAAAGACCTATTGCTCAACAGCGAACTCAGTGGAGAAAAAAACGTGAGTACTTCTTATTGTTTTAATATGATTCGTTGCTCTTGAATATACTACTTTCTCTATCTCATTGTCAAACGGTAAAGGTAAAAAAAACACACGGTTAGAAATTCATTTGAAAAGTACATAACAGTTAACTTTTATTTCTATTAAAACATTGTTAAATCATGTCAAACAAATAAACAATTCAGCAATTAAACTATGGTCATAATTGATAGACATTTTCGTCTAATATTAATTACAAATTTACAAAGCCTATGTACATAAATAGTATACAAAATAAATACACGTCAATGACCTCTATAAGTCACGTATGAAATTAAGCGAGAACGTTTGCACATTTCTAGTCCCTGAATTAATCATTACGTGTCCCAGAATATTTCGATTAAAAGAATCATAAATAAAATGGTATTTGAAATAAGATACGGATGCTCAGGTTGGCTTAAATTATTTTACAACTAAATTTTGTATGTTATCATGCTCGCAGAAGAATCTTTACAAATTTGTCACGGAAAATAATTTCAATCGGCACGGGCTTTTACACGTCTACTCGGCGAAGTATTATTATATCTTTGTTTATGTTACAGAGCGCGGACAATGTATTTGAATTTATACGCGCGTTACAAACAATATTCGAAATCTAACATTTCTGAAAATAAAATACAAATATTAAATGCGGAGATATATGGTCACGGCATTTAAAGCCTGACTTCGAAGGGAATTATAGGTTGTAGCGGTAAAAATGTCTATTCCTCCACGACCCCTGGTCTGAATGGAAAAGACACTTTCGGACGGGTTTTAGCGCACTTTCGAAACGATTATTTCACGGTACATAAGACCTGAATATAATACGTTTCTAGGATTATCACCTAACTTTCCCACGCCATCAAGGCTGAGTAAAGAAGGTAAAGGCGGCTGTAGGATAGGAGAATAAAATGGAAGAGACACACTTGCTGGTGCCTTTATATATCCGTAAACCCCTCTATTTCTGTAGGAAAAACTCGTTCAAAATATACAATTTGCGCGCGACTACGAGCATGACGTATACATTCGGTACTCTTATATCGAAAAATAAACAAATAACATGAATGATCGTTACAAATGAATACATATACAGGTCCGTCCAAAACATTTTATACAATATTTGAACAAAATAACACACATTCCTTTAATTTAATATTGCTAAATAAATTAATAATGGACTAAAAATGTTAATTTGTGCAATTAACGAGGAACTTCGTTACAATACAGGGTTGCGTTTATGTATGGAACCGGGTTCGTTATGCTAAGACGGTCTGAGCTAGAATACTGAAATTTAAACAGACATAAGACTCAATTAGAACTACTTATTACTTGTTTTTCTTTTTGTTTTAATCCATAAGTGTTTGAAATACAAAGCCTACTTTTTTTTTTAATGGGTACATGGGCTAAATGTAACATGGTTAAAAAGGTTATTTCCCCCCGAATTATATGGTATTATAGGTTTAGTGATTCTTTTGATAGAATTTTAGAAAAAAAATTAAACTTAATTAAATTAAAATAAAACACGCAAATCAAGCAGCCTTTGCCCATTCGTCAAAAACTGGAAGAACTTAACAATGGCAGTAGAGAATGTCCCATTGTCATTATTGCCTCTATCATTTCCCATTGAAACCCCAACAAATGCTTGCAATTAAACTAAATAAACAAAACTAGACAAAGCAACAAAAATTTAATAAAATGGTTCAATTAATATTTGAACAACAAGTTTATAATTTATAAACAAAATTGCACTTCAGAATTTAGATTATAAAAGATGTTTAAAGTGTTCTCCATTTACTTGCTGACAATAATGAAGTCTGTGGATAAATCCGTCTAGTGTATTATTTAACCACTTTTCAGGAATATTTCTTATTTCTGTCTGAATACGTAATTTTAATTCATCCAAAGATTCTGGTTTGTTGTTGTACACACGGCACTTTAAATATCCCCATAAGAAAAAGTCTAGGGGATTCAGATCAGGATATCGGCCATTCAATAGTTCCTCGCCTCCCTATCCACCTTTGAGTAATAACGTACTTCACGTCCATAGTGTGGTGGAGCGCCGTCCTGTTGAAACCAAATTTGATTGTTGTGGTTTGGGAAAAGATGTATAATTTGAGGAACAATATTTTCTCGCAATAATTGTAAATACTTTTCAGCAGTTAGATTTCCGTCTATGAAAAACGGGCTTATGATATTATGGCCGATAATTCCGGCCCATACATTAACTTTTTGTGGATATTGGGTATGTACTGTCGCCATCCAATGAGGATTACTATCAGACCAATATCTACAATTGTGCCTATTTACAATATCATTTAACTGGAACGTTGCTTTGTCTGAGAAAACAATCCTTTTAACAAAATTTTCATCGCCGCCAATCATCGTCATCATTCTTTCACAGAATTCTAATCTTCTGTCAAAATCATCCTCGTTGAATTCGTGTACTAGATGAATTTTGTATGGGTGGTACTTTGCTCGTTTTAAAATATTTCGAGACATATCATGATTTAAAGCCACTTAGTACAGACGTTTTAGGGTTCTCCGCGACATCTAATAAAATATTAAAAGAATTTTCTTCGTTGGTACATGTTCTTGGCCGTCCTAATTTAGGTTGGTTTTTCACACTACCGGTTTGATTAAATCTTCTTAATGTTTTTGTCACTGTTGACTTACTTATTGGATTCCTATCTGGATGGGTGTCGTTAAACACTTCACATGTTTCTTGGTGACTTCGTTTTCTATCTCCATACCCAATTATCATGAGAATTTCTATTCTTTCTCTTTCAGTTAAGTGATTCATAATTAGTAGTTAGTTGCTAATACAATGTTAACTGATGACAATTAACTGTCAAGAATTTTATGTTTGACGGATTTGCAAAGGCTGCATGATTTGCGTGTTTTATTTTATTTTAATAATATTTTAATTTTCTTCTAAAGTTTTGTCAAACGAATCACCAAACCTATTATACCATTTAATTCGGGGAAAAATAACCATTTTAACGATGTTCCATTTAACCCATGTTCCCATTAAAAAAAAAACATGTAGGCTGTGTATTTCAAAAACTTATGGAACAAAACAAAAATAAAAAAATTAATAAGCAGTTTTAATCGAGTCCTACGTCTATTTCAAATTTCAGGATTCTAGCTCAAACCGTTGTAGCATAACGAACCCGGTTCCATACATAATCGCAGCCCTGTATATTTAATTATATCATCATTACATAAATGTATAAATCCCCAACTACATACATTACACGTATTTCTTCGACATCCATTGTATTAAATATACAATGGAAGTCGAATAACTACGTAGGGTTAAATACCCAATAGAACTAGTGCGGGGTATAAATAACAATAATATTGGCAAATATGGTAGAAAAATGGATGAATGCATACAACTGCGGAAAGAGGCATTAACGCAAGTAACCCCAGATATTTAGGTAGATAGCGTTAATAATGAGTTTTTTAATGTGTAATAATATATAGATTTTATGTATATTACTTTTGTGAATGTGGTATGAAATAAATGTATTTAGAATTTATTTGTATTTTTTGTAGACATAGTCCCAATAATTTAACACATATTAATGGTGTAATATTTTAAAATGTCAAACTAATCCTAACCTCAGATAATTTTCAAAGTACAGCTTACTCAAAGTAATGTAATCTGTCAACACTGTTATGACGTTGCTTATAACGTGTATCGTCTGTTTCAATAATTTACCTATAATAATAATAATAGCTTTCAAATGACGTGTCACATTTTGGAATACGTAACCGCTCTAATAAAATTGCCAACGTTCATCATTACTTCAAGAAAATATTTATTCTCTGTTATTTGGAAGTTATATGATTTTATTTAGTTTAATGTTTTAACAATACTATCTCTTGAATCTGTATGTGATTATATTTTTTGTGTTCATATTTTCATTTCCATTATCGTGTAATTTACTGCTTTTGTAATGCAGCGAGACGGGTATATTTGGTTATTAGATATCGTAAACAACAACAATTTTGTGTTGCCTATTATCCGGCTCCATAAACTGGAAGAAATAATTTAAAACTGCAGACGAGATATTTTTAATGTCACAATAAAAGGTTTATCAAATGGGAGTGCAGCACGACGTACATTCATAATTCTGCATCTAGGAGATTGTGATTTAGTCTATACATATAATATTTGCAGTCGTAAAATGCCAACATGTACTAGGATGTATTTCATTTCCCTATTAAGTTTCCACCCCCGGTGGGATTCCAACTTATTATCTTCATTTTATGCATTTCCTCCAAATCTGTATTACGGAGAATTATGCATGCGCATTGTTTTTCCTTTATGGGCTGTCTCGTTCATACATAAAGTGTTTGCTTCGTTTTGTTTTAATGTAAGTGTATAACAGGTGTCATATCATGGCGTATATAAATATTTGTTGAAAATATTTACATATTGCATCTACTATTGTGGCAGTAAAGAAATATGTATGTATATATATATATATATATATATATTGGGTAGTGGATTCTCAGGATAATCGGACCGTTTCTGTTTAGAAATTAAAAACTCATTTATTCAAACTCTATATATTTCGCCACTGCTTAGTGGCTTCTTCAGGAGTGCTACAAAGAATTATTTTTGTTTTAACAATTAAGGTGGAACACTGTGTCAAATGATAAAAGTTTACTTACAATTTGAGTAATATAAAGAGGAAATACACTTTTTACATAGCCGTAAAAGTTGTAAAAACATCAGACAGTGAAACAACACGTTAAAAAAGACATCGACTAATAATAACTAAAAACACTTTACACATTTTTTTAACAACTAAAATATCAAAGTATTACAACACAAAATACATTCTTAATTGTTTACAGTTGTATGTTACGAAGTGTGTGTCAGTCGTGTAAGCGATGTGTGTACTGCGGATATAGAGACCTTGCTATTTTTCTTATAAACATTTATCTTTTTTTAATATCAATGTATTTACTCGAGCAGGTGGAAATGTGTTCGTTGTTAAAATCGTTCTTATTTTTATACTTATCTGTGTTATTTCGTATGAATACAAATTTGAGACTATACAGGGTCTTACCTCAAAGTAAAAACTAAAATTGCCTAGTATGAATGAGCATCATTTCAACAAATTAGAATATATCACACTTAAACTATTGGTGTCTGTTTTGTAATTAATTGAACAACTCTCCCTGTTAATATGTATCATCTCAAGAACCAGTCTGTTTTTTTTATTCCGTTCCTTGTCCAGTACCTTAACCCCATCATAATCAAATCCATGACCCAAATCCACACAATGCACTGCCAAAGCACATGAACGTTTTTTTATTTTACTGTCACTCTTGTGTTGTGTGAGTCTCTGTTTTAACAATTGTGACGTCTGCCCTATGTATACTCCTTCGCAATCCCGGCATGCAACTTTATAAATGACACTATCCTGACTCAGTATTGGTGTTTTATCTTTAGTTTTTGTAAATATCTGCCTTATTGTTAGGGGACTATATTTTGCTATCTTTATGTGAGTGTACATCCTAAACTGCTGAACTATTTGCTCCGTTAAGTTACTAATATAAGGCAATTTTTTGAATTGTGGCAGTTCATTGTTAATGACGTGATCAATTGGTCCATCAAAGGTATTGGAATTGAAAATCAGTTTGTCAACAACATGCCTGGGATAACCATTGTTGGTGAATATAGCGACTAATTTTTTTAAGTTTTTATTTATGAAAGTAGTATGACTAATGTGCGTAACCCGGTTTTTCATAGCTATAATAGTATTGTATTTCTGCGACAATGGTTGGTTAGAATAATAATTAATGAACCTGCCTGAGGCCGTAGGTTTTTGATACCAATCCAGTATAATGTGATTGTTATCATCTCTAATTACGAGAGTGTCCAAAAATGGAACAGAACGATTGGTTTCGGTTTCAATAGTGAATTGTAAGTGTTCATTAAAGGAATTGAATGTTTGCAAGGTTTGGTCTATCTTATCAAGAGGTACAGAACAAATCACATCGTCTACAAACTTGTAAATGAATGGTAACTGAAAAGGAAGAGTGCCAATGACTTCATCAAATAAGTAATCTAACGTAATAGTGGCTAAAATTGGACTTAAGGGAGAGCCCATCGGAACTCCAAAATTCTGTTTGTAATGTCTATTATCAAACGTAAAATGGCAATTATCAAACACAAAATCAATCAGTTGTATGAAATTATCTTTATTTATACTGCAATGGGGTTCTATAAAATTCCAATGAAGTTCTAAGATTTCCTTAATCAGAGTTAACGGTATGTTGGTGAATAAGGATGTCACATCCAACGATATCAACACAAAATCATCCGGTATGACCATCCCCTGCATGTCATTAACAAATGTAAAAGTGTCTCTAATATTGTAGAGGGTTCTATCCGCCATGCCCTTGGATAATATGTTTGACAGTAATTTGGACAATCCATAAGTCACCGAACCAATATATAGAGTTTGAATAAATGAGTTTTTAATTTCTAAACAGAAACGGTCCGATTATCCTGAGAATCCACTACCCAATATTTAATAGTACGGACGAGAAAACAATATTTATCATATATATATATATATATATATATATAGCTTTTGCAACTTTTATGTATTTAACTTGCTGTACACGGCATGCTTTGCAATACCACTCAAGGAAAGAAAGTTAATATTACTTTTTAGGTCAACCAAATCAAATTGTATGCACGTGGCAATCCCCTTGACTGTCATTCAATGGAATACATCCAATAGCGCCTCTCTCCAAAAACATAGTGCTTGAGAATTAAATCCATTTTCTGTTTGAACAAACGCGCGGAAATATTATGAAGAGCCGATGTTTTATGACCAGTCAACAAATGTTCTCTTATTTCAACCCACTACGGATTGCATGCGAATATAATGAACAAATCTGGACGGCCATACGAGCGAGAATATGTCATTGCATCTACTGTGTTCTCCCTGTAAATGTGGTCGGCAGTATGATCATTTGTCCCAATTCATTGGGATTCACATTGTCATAATTAATAATTGCATCACGTAAATGAATCTATTCTTCAGAACGTAGATGGTGTGATTTATTCGAATGTAGAGTCGGTCAGTTTGAATTAGTTGTGATGATCGGTTTAAAGAAAAAGACAAATGATTCTCGACCTCAATCGGAGAGATGATCAAATTTACAACGCAGACGAATCAGGACTTTGTTGGAAACTGTTATATCTAGATACAATTATGTTTTACACATCGGGGAAACTGCACCAGTCAGAAAAACTTCTAAACAAAGAATTACATGTTTGGCGTGTGCAAATTTAATAGGAATTCATAAGTTAAAGCCATTGGTCATAGAAAAATCTAAAAAATCTTGAGCGTTTCTAAATTTCAACAAATCTAGCTTTAAGAATCTATAACTGAGTTGTCAGGTGGGATGAGGAAAATTGAGGTGAGGCGGAACATTGCAGTTTGCCCGTGTTACCTGATTTAAGACAAAAATAGTACTACAAGTTAACTTCAACTAAAAGGCCAAACCACCCAAAATTACTTAATTCTTTTCACCATATTAACAAATAATTAATAAAATATATATTATTGCGCCCTCTATATTACTAGCTGAGAAATTCACTCTTTCTAGTTACAGTAGAGTTAAACGAGTTCGGCGCTTTTAAGACAGGTGTTTATTGATTTAAATAGATAATTTAAATTAATAGGGGCGTTTACTAACAAATAGAATCTTATGCAACTTATATTACTTGCGGGACAGGTAGACGCAAGGGGGGTGTGAGTAGGTGGAGGTAGACGATATTCGGTTCTGTCACAGCGCTTCGGTTTTATTCACAGATTCTGTCATAGATAAAGGAATATTATAGATGGGAAACATAATGTATAAAGAATGAGTACTTACGGAACTGTTGATGTTGTTGATGTTTTATAATTAGCCAATTTTCGCTTGCCCATAACTTATATCATTAAACACTTGAATATTATAGGTATATATATATATATATATATATATATATATATATATACCTATAATATTCAAGTGTTTAATGATATAAGTTATGGGCAAGCGAAAATTGGCTAATTATAAAACATCAACAACATCAACAGTTCCGTAAGTACTCATTCTTTATACATTATGTTTCCCATCTATAATATTCCTTTATCTATGACAGAATCTGTGAATAAAACCGAAGCGCTGTGACAGAACCGAATATCGTCTATATAAGTATATGTATATATGTATATATATATATATATATATATATATATATATATATATATATAGATTTCTTTTTAATTACAAACTGTCACTCTGGCTTAAGTCTGCAATTCCGATAGATTTTCGTCTTCGCTAGGACCGGTAGAGATACCGTAAAGTGGGGATAGACGACGCAATAGCTTGGCAAAACCTCTTGTGAAATGTGTGTGACAATGTTTACTATTTAATGTTTTTTATCTTCAAAAATAATTACAGAAAGTTTTTTTTTTGTATATCGTTCATCAAATGTGCGGCTGGCGCGTGGAGGTTGTCTTTTTCTTTTGTGTATCAGCCTTTGTTAGTAGACATTAATTAGATTAATGCATTTTTGTCGTTATTTCTGACACATAACTTTTTTAAGAAAATAAATTAGTACATAAACTGACATTGACATTATAAATTGATGCCTTTTATATCACTAACCCAAATTTGAGATTCTAAAGTTACAAAATAAATTCAATAAACTCGAAACGGTGATGCCTTAGTTTTCGATAGGTAAACCGCTCCTCTTAATTCAATAACTTAGATAAATTGCTCAAGAGGTAGTTCATATACACTTCTTAAATTGCCCTTATCATTCTTTAAGACATATACTTACACAAAATCTGATTTTCTATTCACTATAAATCTAAATTGAATTATAACTGCATCTATACTATATAAGAACACGTGAGTATATTACACAGATCAATTGTTTCAATAATATTAATATTTATAAATGTACAGGGTGCGTCTTATATACCGGCTCGATATTTTCTTAACAACTTTTAAATGCAATAGAATTTTATAATTTATATTTTATTGATTGATTATATGCCCTTTAAGAGTATGTATGGAATATAATGTCGATTAAGTTGGCGCCCTTGGCCGTGACACAAAGAAGAGCTTTTTTAAGCACATTTTCTTTAACAATTTCGCAGACTTCTGGCGTGATTTCAGCAATTTTATTTCGAGCGTTGTTCTTTAGTATCGCGGTTGTGGCAGGTCTGTTGGTGTAAGGTGTACACCCCCCCCCCAGAAGAAGAAATCGGGGGTGTCAAATCATGAAATCGTGGGGGTCGATATCCCCATATTTAGACACTATTCCACCGGGAAAAATTTCTCGGAAAATTTGCATCGTAGCACGGGCTGTGTATGATGTGGCACCTTTTTGTTGGAACCATATGCTCTGTAGGCCTAATTGATCCAATTCGGGCATAAGAAAGTTTTCAACATGTCCCGATAGTGTCACCACTAACTGTTAGAGCATTGCATCTACCATCCCCAAAAAAATATTGCCCAACGATGACACTGGTCCAAATGGTACACCATGCAGTTACTCTACGAGTGTACATAGTGATCTTTTGTGTATCAATTAAGGGGTTTCAGTGCTTCAATATTCAGTTTATTAACAAAGCCAGCCTAAAACGTGCTTTGTTGATCATAATGATTTTTTGCCAAAAGTGACAGTTCTCTATACTGTGCTGTAAAACTCAAGCACTCCAATCGTTTTTGAGAATTTTTAACAAACATGATGGAGACATTCCCCATTTCTTGCGCACAGCGTCGATGAGATGTACCCGAACATTCAACAACACTCTGGCCTCACTACATCAATCTTTTCTGATGTAAGTTTGGTTTGATTTTCGGCCAGTCTTTACTTTATCTCCCAGTGTATCAAAATTTTTAAAATTATTCATTATACGATAAATAGTTGACTTGCTCGCACATGATTAACATCAAAAAAGTCAGGTCATTTTTTTCTGGCTGGGTTTTCTACAATGCCTTGTAAGATAAGATAACAATAATAGAAAATTTTCTAGTTGTTTTTGACTTTGACATCCACTAAATCGTCATTCTCAAAATACTCAAAATATTTTAAGATACTAGAATTTGGTTCAAAATTTACATTTACTTTTGGTGTTCCCAAAAAATTAAAATGTGGCAGTGCACGATCTACCAAGGTAGTTCTCAGATTCACCAAATGAATTTTTTAAAAAATCAGTTATTTCACAAATGGTATAAGGATTATTTTGAATCTTTTTGGTGTAATTCTTCATCCCGGAGACATTGTTTACTCCCGAGCAAACTTTTAATTCACTTTTTGTTTTTGGACACTCTGTATATAATATTTACATTAATCTTGGAACCGGAGCTTTGCTTGAATTGCATGTACCACATCTGCTATTTGTTAGACATTGTAAATTGGTCCTAATATGCACTCAACTTTTTCTTTATGGTATCTTATTTTAATACTTTATGGTACTCACCGAAACGAAGGGTCCGCTTGACCTAGCCTAATAAATCTTTTAAGCATTTAGAAATATTTAAAGATAGTTCAACTGTAATTTTATGTATTTTAGTTTACTCATCCCTTTGTGGCAATAAATCAATATTTGTTTTCTATAGTGTATATGACATGGGTTAGCAAGAAATTGTATTTTTGTTTTACTTCTTAGAAACCTCAGTTAGATATCATGCGAACTCTGCTTGCAAGAAAAATTCATATTTGAAATCAGTTCCTTAAGATACCTTTAATCATTAACATGGGCTCCGCATTTTCTGTAATACCAAATCAACAATACAGTTTGAAATGCGTAATTTATTTCTATAATATTATTAGTGTGACACTTGTTTACTTTAATATTAAAACTTATGCATTTACCATTTTGATTTGCTGAGCTATCTACGCAAATATACGAAGTTTTGTGAGTTTGTGTCTTTTAATCCAACTAATTGTCGCCGATCAATTAACAAATATAGCCTATACGGCCTTACAACCCGTGGGTGGCGAGCTCATGAACATACCGCACTTGACATAACAATTTATCAGCGTTAAATAGTGCTACTGTTCGCAACAACAGATATCATGACCATGACAAAAGGATGTCAAAATCTCACTTCATATTTTTTACGGGAGCGAGAAAGAAGGGCCTAATAAACTTAACGGTACTATACAAAATAGACGAACTTAAGAGTGAATTAAGAACTTTAAATCAAAGGTTGATTTGCAACAAATTATTAGAATAAATATTTATGAACAAAGATTAATTTTGCAGTTATTTAAATTTAGATTACTTTATATAAATGAAATTCGGAGTTATATTTTATTGGAAAAAGAGGAAAAAAACTTACTTGATCTCGGGTTTCTTTCATTTGTATACTGCCTTTCCACCAAGTGATGGTCGGCGGCGGTCTGGATCCTACCACTTCACAGGTCAACTCGTACGTATTGTCTGCCGATAGGGGTCGGTTCTCTCCTATTAGTTTCACCCACAAAGGTCGTACTGAAAAAGAAGGGAAAAAAATTACCTCCATTAATTATTGGACATTCCGTATGGGGGCGATGCAAGTAATAAATCGAAGCGATATATTCTCCTATCTTTTGCAGTTTAATTGAAAACTAATTATGGAACTTTCCGATTCCTTTTTTTAGGAAACCTTATCGGAATCGAATACTGTGATTAACTAATTCGATTTTTCTTAGTCTAGAAGGAATTCTTCATCGGCATTTGATTAAGATAGAAAAAGAGTTTGGAGTTCTTAAAGTAAAAGTTAAAATTTTGTTCTCGTCTTCAGATTCATTCGTTAAATATAGCAGGTAAGTATTAGGCACGTATTGTTTTTGTCGAGATAGCCTACTGAATAGATTAAGCGCTTATTAAGTATGCTGAACGTATACTTACATTTGTAAAGGCGTACGCGAGAGCGGGAGCGAGAGCGCGAGAATATTTGATATCAGTGCAGTGTTGTGGTGATAGCAGGTAAACAGTTTTTCCTCTAATGACGCCGAGGTAATGTAACAAATTTTTGTCATACTTTATACCTACAATTTATATATTAGATGGCCAATTCTGATATTACAGGTTATTATAGAAACAAGAAGAATGAGTGTGCTTAAAACCACACGGCAGAAGTGAAAACTTCATCAAGGCAAGGTTAATAATACGAAATACACGCGTATAATATTCAGTAACGTATTAAATAAAACGTATTCGCACATTTATTACATTTACACATGTACACACGCGTATAATATTCACTAACGTATTAAATAAAACGCAAACGTCAACCATCCCCGTATCTAAAATTTCACATTCATACGTCAATTTTCAAAAAATTCTGACGCCATTTTGTGTTTTTTGACATTTTGACTTTGGAATTGTGATCGGCGACCTAAGAAACCCCCGCATCTAAAATTTCGCATCCATACGTCAATTTTCAAAAAACTCGTCCGCCATTTTGTTTTTTTTGACATTATATTACACAAATATTATATTAAATATGTTAAATTCCTATTATATACTTCTTTTTTCTCAGTAAAAATAGGAACCCACAATATTCCAGTCTTTCAACCAATAAGTATACAAATAAAGGAATTTATAAATTTATACATTACATTCACTCAAGGTTTAACTTAAAGGGTTCTATAATTAATTAATTTCAGTTGTATTTTAAAATAACTTGGATTTGAAAATCGATGATGATTTCAATGATCGATATTATTTATGTCATGTACTAAAAAAACATTACATAACCTATAAATTTTATGTGTCAGCATCACGGATGAGATGAGGTGGTTCAGTTTTATAATTAATAACTAATATTACATTAAATATGTTAAATTCCTATTATATACTTTTTTCTTCTCAGTAAAAATGTGAACTCAGAATATTCCTGTCTTTCAACCAATAAGTATACAAATAAAGGAATTTATAAATTTATATATTACATTCACTCAAGGGTTAACTTAATGGGTTCTATAATTAAGTAATTTCAGTTGTATTTTAAAATAACTTGGATTTGAAAATCGACGATAATTTCAATGATCGGTATTATTTATGTCATGTACTCAAAAACATTACATAACCTATAAATTTTATGTGTGAGCATCACGAATGAGATGAGGTGGTTCAGTTTTATAATTAATAACAAATATTATATTAAATATGTTAATTCCTATTATATACTTTTTTCTTCTCAGTAAAAAATGGGAACTCACTATATTCCAGTCTTTCAACCAATAAGTATACAAATAAAGGAATTTATAAATTTATATATTACATTCACTCAAGGGTTAACTTAATGGGTTCTATAATTAAGTAATTTCAGTTGTATTTTAAAATAACTTCGATTTGAAAATCGATGATAATTTCAATGATCGATATTATTTATGTCATGTACTCAAAAACATTACATAACCTATAAATTTTATGTGTCAGCATCACGGATGAGATGAGGTGGTTCAGTTTTATAATTAATAACAAATATTACATTAAATATGTTAAATTCCTATTATATACTTTTTTCTTCTCAGTAAAAATGTGAACTCAGAATATTCCAGTCTTTCAACCAATAAGTATACAAATAAAGGAATTTATAAATTTATATATTTAATTCACTCAAGGGTTAACTTAATGGATTCTATAATTAAGTAATTTCAGTTGTATTTTAAAATAAGTTAGATTTGAAAATCGATGATAATTTCAATGATCGGTATTATTTATGTCATGTACTCAAAAACATACATAACCTATAAATTTTATGTGTCAGCATCACGGATGAGATGAGGTGGTTCAGTTTTATAATTAATAACAAATATTACATTAAATATGTTAAATTCCTATTATATACTTTTTTCTTCTCAGTAAAAATGTGAACTCAGAATATTCCTGTCTTTCAACCAATAAGTATACAAATAAAGGAATTTATAAATTTATGTATTACATTCACTCAAGGGTTAACTTAATGGGTTCTATAATTAAGTAATTTTAGTTGTATTTTAAAATAACTTCGATTTGAAAATCGATGATAATTTCAATGATCGATATTATTTATGTCATGTACTCAAAAACATTACATAACCTATAAATTTTATGTGTCAGCATCACGGATGAGATGAGGTGGTTCAGTTTTATAATTAATAACAAATATTACATTAAATATGTTAAATTCCTATTATATACTTTTTTCTTCTCAGTAAAAATGTGAACTCAGAATATTCCAGTCTTTCAACCAATAAGTATACAAATAAAGGAATTTATAAATTTATATATTTAATTCACTCAAGGGTTAACTTAATGGATTCTATAATTAAGTAATTTCAGTTGTATTTTAAAATAAGTTAGATTTGAAAATCGATGATAATTTCAATGATCGGTATTATTTATGTCATGTACTCAAAAACATTACATAACCTATAAATTTTATGTGTCAGCATCACGGATGAGATGAGGTGGTTCAGTTTTATAATTAATAACAAATATTACATTAAATATGTTAAATTCCTATTATATACTTTTTTCTTCTCAGTAAAAATGTGAACTCAGAATATTCCTGTCTTTCAACCAATAAGTATACAAATAAAGGAATTTATAAATTTATGTATTACATTCACTCAAGGGTTAACTTAATGGGTTCTATAATTAAGTAATTTCAGTTGTATTTTAAAATAAGTTAGATTTGAAAATCGATGATAATTTCAATGATCGGTATTATTTATGTCATGTACTCAAAAACATACATAACCTATAAATTTTATGTGTCAGCATCACGGATGAGATGAGGTGGTTCAGTTTTATAATTAATAACAAATATTACATTAAATATGTTAAATTCCTATTATATACTTTTTTCTTCTCAGTAAAAATGTGAACTCAGAATATTCCTGTCTTTCAACCAATAAGTATACAAATAAAGGAATTTATAAATTTATATATTACATTCACTCAAGGGTTAACTTAATGGGTTCTATAATTAAGTAATTTCAGTTGTATTTTAAAATAACTTGGATTTGAAAATCGACGATAATTTCAATGATCGGTATTATTTATGTCATGTACTCAAAAACATTACATAACCTATAAATTTTATGTGTGAGCATCACGAATGAGATGAGGTGGTTCAGTTTTATAATTAATAACAAATATTATATTAAATATGTTAATTCCTATTATATACTTTTTTCTTCTCAGTCAAAAATGGGAACTCACTATATTCCAGTCTTTCAACCAATAAGTATACAAATAAAGGAATTTATAAATTTATATATTTAATTCACTCAAGGGTTAACTTAATGGATTCTATAATTAAGTAATTTCAGTTGTATTTTAAAATAAGTTAGATTTGAAAATCGATGATAATTTCAATGATCGGTATTATTTATGTCATGTACTCAAAAACATACATAACCTATAAATTTTATGTGTCAGCATCACGGATGAGATGAGGTGGTTCAGTTTTATAATTAATAACAAATATTACATTAAATATGTTAAATTCCTATTATATACTTTTTTCTTCTCAGTAAAAATGTGAACTCAGAATATTCCTGTCTTTCAACCAATAAGTATACAAATAAAGGAATTTATAAATTTATGTATTACATTCACTCAAGGGTTAACTTAATGGGTTCTATAATTAAGTAATTTTAGTTGTATTTTAAAATAACTTCGATTTGAAAATCGATGATAATTTCAATGATCGATATTATTTATGTCATGTACTCAAAAACATTACATAACCTATAAATTTTATGTGTCAGCATCACGGATGAGATGAGGTGGTTCAGTTTTATAATTAATAACAAATATTACATTAAATATGTTAAATTCCTATTATATACTTTTTTCTTCTCAGTAAAAATGTGAACTCAGAATATTCCAGTCTTTCAACCAATAAGTATACAAATATAGGAATTTATAAATTTATATATTTAATTCACTCAAGGGTTAACTTAATGGATTCTATAATTAAGTAATTTCAGTTGTATTTTAAAATAAGTTAGATTTGAAAATCGATGATAATTTCAATGATCGGTATTATTTATGTCATGTACTCAAAAACATACATAACCTATAAATTTTATCTGTCAGCATTACGGATTAGATGAGATGCTTCAGTTATATGAGCGATTTTATCCGACGGAAAGGAGCCATTCATAGATGGCGCCACGATCTTACAGGCAGTAAATTTACGATACGGAGAGATATCGCTAATGTAGCGCTGCCGGCATTGTCAGAAAGCTAGCAAATTTTAGTCGAAAATCTAGCCTTCAAGGCAGAAATAACGTTACTGCTTCAAGGTTTTAAACGGTCTAAACATTGGTGTTTATAAAATAATCGTACCGTAAGTTCTCTAAAGAGTAATATGATAATTGTATTAAGTTGATATAAGCCATTTTTAGACTCGAAGGATGGATCAAGACTGGTGCATTGTGTGTGTGGGGCCTACAGGCAGGAAGCAAGAGCGATACATTATTTTCCGAGAATGCAATTTAGAAACAAAGGCTGAGCAACAAGACAATTATTAATTAAAAAAGAACAAATATAACGCAGAAATCTACTATAGGTATGTCGATAAGAAAGAAGATCAACTAAAGGATAGCATGGAAGATGGTAGGATATGTCTAAAAGATAAATAAATAAAAATGTAGAGAAGTAATAAGGAATTTTAAATATTACAATATTGTAGCAAGAATCGTTTTGGTTCCCGATTGCACCAATTAAAGTTTAAATAACAATTAAGTAAGTAATTTGCAATTAATAGTATAATTACTAGGAGCATAATATAAGTGTATAAGAAAGCGATTACACTACACGAAAAACGTACTACTTGTTTTTAAGTTTCTAAATTACGTTTTTTCACAAGCAATCAATCGATGTTTAGCAGTGCTAATACAAACTGCAAATTTCTTGGTACAGAAGCATTTATGATTTTTCCTAATGATTTTCCTAGGCAGTTTCCTATAATGAAAACGTGCCTTTATACTATCGTTGCTATTTGTTAGTATACAGCTGTAATTATTATATTTTACTATTAAGGAGTGAAACTTGGCAACAGCAAATGGGCATGAAACCTGTTCTATATAGGTGTTAGATGTTAGTTATAATTTTGTTAATTATCGCTTTTGTGTTGACACACTAGCCAATTATTTCGTAACGCACTTGTGTAGAATTTGATCGTATACGAATAATATTGAACTACTTTAACTATATGAGTAGATAAAAGGCTATCTAAAACACTTATGCAATAAATAACTATTATTGCAACGACCGTTTAGATTAGTTGCATTTTGAGTTTTTATACGTTACTAGCCTTATTAGTACTTTAGTAATCATAAATGTAGTAATTATAAATGTACTTTGTACCTTTTCTACATGTCAATATTAAGGTGTAATTATTTAAGTAATTTTTTCCTTCAAAATGTTATTGTGTGGTTACAGCATTGTAATTAAATATCGTACTGTACACCGTTTTCCTTAGCAATGATCCGCCATTACTACGGAAACTAGTAAATGGTACGCAATTTGATTACAGTGTTGTGATCATGTATTAAACTCTAATTTATAAAAAAATATTTTGATTTTCCCGCTACCAAATACATCTCGTAAGTCAGGCTAGAAAGCATGACTTTCGCAAGAAACTTTTTAACATAATTTTTCTCATAATCATTTTTGAGTACATTTGAATTCTTTATAAATTTGTTTAAACTTAGTAGTTGAATAATAAATATTGGTAAAAATCGGTTTTTTCACTGAAGTAAGCTACTACTTCCGGTTTGCTGATTTTACTGAATTGACCGCTATAGTGATCACACACAAACACACACACACAGAGAGAGAGAGAGAGAGAGAGAGGGGGAGGGAGAGAGAGAGAGAGAAAGGAAGAGAGAGAGAGAGATTTTTTGGGTATAACATCAACTTATATACAAGTCTCGAAGCATCCGACCAGTGATGCGATGACTATGTCATCAAGACTGGTACTACGGGAGGTCGAGAAGCCCATGGAACTTGTTCCATCTCGACCAATTGAGGTTGGCCTCGTAGTGGTAGTGGTTGAAAGCCAAATGCGGTTAGGAGGAGTTTTGTTTGATTGTGAGTGGTCAGTATGTCCGGAGTTCAGTATGAGCGACCACAACACCATTATCATCAGATAATAAGCATTATCGAAATATAGAGAAGAAATGAACGAATTGAGTTTTATTTAACTAGAATACACAGACCGATAACCCTGATAATTTATTATTGTTCTTATATACAAGTTTAGTTCAGGCATTTTCTGGAAGAGGGCCAGGCGTATATGTGTAAAAACATCTTTTTATAAACTACTCTTTCGGTATCAGTGGACTTCAAAACGTGGACAGTTGCAAAAATCTTGAGGTCGAAAATTTTTAACATCACAATAAAATTATTATTTCAGACACGCATATGCCATAAAATATTTTTTTTTTTTGGAAATATATCAAGGACAACTCTAACGTTTATAAATGAAAGGGAAACTTGCCGAAGTGTTAAGGTTTGCGGCTTATTGAATATGTTAACCGTAACATTATGGAACGAAAGGTTTATACATCATAGCACAATCGCATTTATCAAAAGTACATGACAAATACATTTGCCGGCCACAATCAATACGATTTCTTTCCACCGCCGTGGCCATCACCAAAATTGACTTTTTGCTGTGGGGCGACTCGTAAAAACTTTATTTGTCTCGCGTGGATGATACATGCCGGATTAAACCGTTCACAGAGAGCGAAGGTTCGAATTAGAAAGGGGGTGGAAAATTCGCGTTTTCAAGGAAAACAAAAACCGAACGGAATAGATAGGAGTGTATAATGGGAGAATGCTAATGCGTTTTTGATTTTATCCCGTCGGCCACGGCCAGTGCGAAAATCTCGCGCGCTCTTATTTACAAAAAGGCGAAACATCGCGGAGGAAAAGGGCAAGAAGAAACAAAGTGCTTTTGATGTGTATGGAATTCTCGCTCAAAAACATCATAGCAATTTGTCTAAGCATAAATATTTTATCGACGAGAACACACTTTAACTGTGATTGATCTTTCTAGCATTGGAAGGAGTAGCGCGCCACTGTAAAGAAGGGAAGATTTATGATGGCACGTATGAAACAGATATCGCTTTTTAAGATTCGCCCGAAAATATGAATATCATATGTTACGTGATCGAAAAAGATGGTTGGGTTTGGGTATCTTGCATGTGTGAGTGTATCCTACAGCGTTGATGTTGTCATGTTTTATTGAATAGTATGCCTCATAAATAAGGAAGAAAATTTATAATTTTCGCTTTGATTGTATTCTGTCAATATATAAAATTAGAAGTTCTAAATATATAACAGATAAAGATTAAATAATATTTTATTAGTACACCTACATGAAAAACGAGTACTGTTATTTACTTTTGTAATTTCGAGGATACAATATAAGTAACAAAATTTATAAGATTTTGTAGTACATAATAAATTAAGTTTTAATTTGTCATGTACAGAACGTTACTAACAATTCCTTTATATACAGGGTGCCCGGGAAAATGTGGGAAATCTCTTGGATACAGATAGAACATGAACAAATAAGATGACAAGCTCCTATAAAAAATTTCCTACAGGCCCCTCCTACGGAGATATTCATCCCTGAAGGACGCCGCTGGAAATCGGTTTTTATTGAATTTCTAAAGCATTGCAAGACGCAAGACCATACATCAGATGCACATCTGCATACTCAATAAACGTGTATTCCATACTTCGAATAAATTCAATGTGTCAACGATGTGATGGCAAGTTCTAAAATGCCGGATATTTTATTTATTTCGTACCATACTAACGTTTGCAATAGCAATAGATTTTTTTGGTGCTCATAAAAACTAAAACGCACATTTTTTGCAAACTTTTTCTCGTAAACGGTTAATTTTAACGACAATAAGCAAGAGTACCTTTTTTAAAATCTATGTTTCAAGCTATCCAGTTTTATATTTTTAAAGTCTTTATCATACAGGGTGTTAAAAGTTTAGGCCTAAGTTGTAAAGATTAGCCCGCCCCTGGTAAACTACAAAAGCTAAATATGTTTCAAGGACACTATTTTAAAAGGTCCTTACTAGTATCCATCACATTAAATTTTTATTAAATTAAGTATATTAATTACTTTAAAAGAAATTCAATAAAACCCGAAATCCAGCGGCGTCCTTCGGGGACGCATATCTCCGTAGGAGGAGCCTGTAGGAATTTTTTTTATAGGAACTTGTCATCTTATTTCTTCATGTTCTATCTGCATCCAAGAGATTTCCCACATTTTCCCGGACACCCTGTAGAAATAGTATAAGAATTGCCATTACGGATTTGTTCAACAATCTGACGAGCGCAACTTAGGGCCAAACCTTATTTGATACACGTTTTTAAGGAATATTTTTGGGTCGTGGATTCATTTTAATTTTTATCAGGTATTTAATGAGTGATATTATTGTTCCTTGAATTCATCATTATTCATGTTCCTCAGCATACTTTTATGATCTAACTTATATTCAACAATTAAACTGCATATTTTGATTGAAATAATTATAGTTTATTTATTACTTGTCAAAATTTATACAGTTATCCTTGAAACATGAAAGTCCCTAATTGATCAATCTTACATAATAAACCTCCTATCTTGAAGCTTCAAGAAACTTTGGTTTCTTACAGTTGTAACAATTTTAAATACATGATTCTTCCTTTACGTTTATATCAACCATACTCATTTTATATACCAAATTAAAATATTAAATTCATAACGATTGTTATCCTTACATTAAATTACTAAAATTCAATAAGTATAGTTGATTCAACGTATTAGGAAAACGTTAATTTTACATAATTACATATTTAAATTCTTTTTAGTATTTGTATCAATTCACACTCGAGGATACTCCGTTTAAGCTCCTAGTAGGAAGTGAATTCTTCTAGATTTCTGGCAGCAGCTCTGTTCACCAACGATTGTTCGTAGAAAATATCAACAAAAATGGCCTTCGAGTTGAAGTTCCCAGATTATAATTGTTGTTTATAATCTTAATGGTTTAACACTTATTTTGATTTACTATTCATCACAGGTACTGATATTTTAATTGATAAAGAATTTAATTTTTTTATTACTTCAAAATGAACCAAGCCATTTTTATTTCGATGGCATCATACTACTAAGCATACTCTAATTATTTCGCCATTGTATTCCTTAATATATAAAAAAAAACAATAACACATATGAATATTAAATTGTTAATAACGTTGGACTTACATTTTTTTACATACCAGAATTTCATGTCTCAAGATTAATAACCTCTTGTTTCTATTGTTATTCAAATAACAGCGTTTAAATTACTGTATTATTTATAAATTGAAAGATTCTAATAATATGTTTTTAATTTAAAAAAATTACCTACCTCTCAAAATACACAGATAATAAAATTTATCTTCTTCTGTACTAGAATAGAAATCTATCTTTATATACTCGTAATATTCCAAAATAGCTGGTTTACATCTTAGCTAAATATATTATACTCGCAATAAAATCTTGTTCCAATCAACATAGGGATATTTATTTTGTCCCGATAAATGCCTATGACTGAACTTATTACTACTATACTATATTTCTTTATAAATAAACCTCCCCGACCCGCTTAATTTCTGTTACATTAATTGTTCTATAATAATATAGGCCTATTTCTATCAAGATGACGCCTATACGTATAGATGATGAACCTCCTACCAGCTTTAACCCCCTATACACAGATGCTGTGCACTAATGTATTTAAACGGTCCAAACAGGTATTTGGTTTGATCCATTCAACACAAGAGAGAGTCCTTCATACTCATGATAACATTCATTGCCGATAAAACAGCTGTTTACATTGTAACAGGCGAGTGTTTATTTATCGATAATAACAATTATCAGTGTTAATTAATCTTTTAGGTTTTAGATATTAATACATAATAGTTTAGGATTGATGTCAGAAGCAATTTAATATATTTAACAAGATCCTGTTTGTCTTACGGATAAAATAACCTGTTCTTTGATGAAAACTAAGTATTTATTGGAACAATATACACTGTTTATATCAATGGAAATAGTATATGTGTTATCTTAATCTAAATAAAGGAAGTATCATCTATGTTTTTAAACTTAAGGCCAAGTAGTTCGAAACACGTGTCTGCAGTTGCATTTTTAGCGGAGTTACCCCATTAAATTCTTTACATGATTATTCTATGATCTGTATTAATTTTTTCTTTATTTTTATCCTGTGGGTTCAGATGGCACGTAGGTGGACAATGAATACCTCGCGGCGACGTTAGGTTCATCCTCAGTATAGAGGACATTCTGGCGGAAGCCTCAATTGGTAAGGCTGTCTCCTGTGTATGTCTCTAAGTGATGCTTTTCATCTTCAAGGTTATTCCATCCATAAAGGAAGACTATCAGGTGACAGACAGCCATATGCTTACATTTCCAAGGTTACCCCACCTTATTCCTTGGCTACACCGTACTGATAATAACCAATGAGTCAGAACTGCGTGTCTACGGTTGCTCTATAGCGGAATTTACCTAATATTTTTCTATTTCTTGTTTTTTATGTATCCGTGATAATTTCTTTTTTGATTATAAAACATTATATACATATATTTATTTTATAACGGTAAACTTTATAATACCAATTTATTTAACCCAGTACATGTATATGTACATTTACATGTAAAATGCCAGAAATCTCTTTTGCAAACAAAAATAAAATATCAGTCCCACAAAAAAATGTGGATAAGAGATTAAATAAAAACGATCCTCACAGTCGGTGGCAAGGACACGACGCGACGTAATGCCTGATTGACGCGAAGTTATAATTCCGAACTTGTCTGATAATGATGACCCTGACGTCAGGACTAAATGTAACAAGAAAGCTGTCACCGAAATTTATATAAATGACCGTACGATCTCTAATGTATGCGGAGGCAGAATGAGATGACGGAAAATCAATGCAGAATACCTAACCACCTACACATATTTTGACCGACAAGAAACACTGTCCTGAAATATGACACTGTAAGTTTTAGAGTTTTTCGGTATTGGTAGTCACAATATTATCCACTATATAATAAGAATTCCCTCTATTAAATTGTTTGTTTTAATGGCAAATTTTTATAATAACTATCACCTGGCAATAAATCATTGCAAACACTCACTTCATTAATATTAAAACTTATTGAATAATATCACAGAATCTTACGAATATATATATAATATATATATGTATACATATTAAAGAAAGCATATAGAAAAATCGAGACCCGTCTCCGAAATGAAATATGATAATTTGAAAAGCCCCCCTTTCGCATAAACCATCCGTCAGGGTCGATACGATGGAACGAATGATGTCGTATAAGACGATGATGACACGAGTTTTTAAGATGACATTTAATGTATTACCGAAACTGGGTTAAAGACATTTTCATTATTTATGTAGGCCGAGGAGCTTTTTTTCACTGATTGATGGGAATAATTTATTGTGTGTGTCCGTTGCTCTTTTTTGCGACATCCTATAAAAGGGGAATGTGTCCGGGAAGACAAGCTCATGAATAATCATCTTCTTCCTCTTTCAAAGGAGCTGTCGAATTATTAATCTTAAATATCCTATCTACAAGGTGTAGTTGCGTAAAATGTTATAAAAGAGATTCGTCAATCGCAGGTCGCATGTTAAAATTCCTTAATAAGTTGCAGAGCGAACTGAAGGAAGAATTAGGTTGCTTGTGAGGTATTAATATTTTGACAATTTAATTAGCAACTGTTTGGATGTTTATTTATGTGTGTACGGAAAAAACGTTGATTGCAAAAATTATGGCAAGATTTTGCAAGTTAATAATCTACAATAGCTAGTATAATTGTGTCACAATTGCAAGTACAGCTCCTATAATTTTGTAACTAACCTAACATATTATCATAAGTAATGCATATCTGCCACAAGAATTACTGCAAATATTTAGAAATATTGTTGGAGAACTTATAGCTACAATTTACAGTAATATCATTTATTTTGGTATACAAATTATAGGATTTTTTAAAATAAACCACTGTAAGTTTTCTAGATGCCTGTTCAATCACTTGCATGTAAAACTGGGGCAAAGATATTATTATATAAGTACAAAAAACATGTAATTTTTATTATTTTATACCACAAAATATATAGACCTGACCTTGTAAAGTCAGCCACGTGGGTATAGGGTGGACGAGTGCATTTCGGACAGGGAAGGGAATTTTATTCGTTCTATTTTATTGAAGCAGTTGCACATGTATGTATAACCCAGTGTTGGTAACCTCTGGAAAAGCAATCCCCCTACAATCTGTCCAAATTTTCCCTACACTTCCCCTCGCTGCCCCCACTCCAAAAATTGGAACTTATGAACTGAAGAACTAAAGTAACTGAACGTTTTGACGTCAGATCTTATTTTGACGGTTACCTACTATAGGATAGGGAACGTGTGGTAGGTAACAAATTAAACTTATGGAACGATGTGGTCAACTTTATTTTAACCAAACAAAAATATACTCTCAAATAACTAAACAAGGTAAAACAATAAAATAAAAATAAATCCTCAAATGAAACAATTCTTAAACTTAAGTTAGGTAGGTAGGTATTATCCATTTTATTAACTCCAGCATTGTCACTTGTCAATTTTTTGAAAATATCTTGAGTATACTAATATTTGAGTATACTAGGCTTCCAACTCTTTTCCTTTGACACTTTGACAGTGCGGGACTTAGTAAAATGAATAGTACCTATGTATATAACTGTTAATACATATCTATATGTACAGGTTTACATTATGTATATATGTATTAGTGTTTGTGGTCGTAAATTACATTTGCATTCAAAAGGCAAAAAATTTTGGAGTCGCATTCAAATTTCGTGCAGTCTAGATTTCTACTTTTTAAAAAAACTCCGTATAATGCACATAGAATTTAAAACTTCATGAGAAAGTTTATTTCTCTTCTTTGTTCTTATATCAGTAACATCAGAAAAGATGCGTTCTGCATCAGAATTTGCATGTGGCAAGCTTAAACATTTATTACTTAAAATACTTAGGTTTGGAAATACTATTTTATCTTCAAAATTTTTAAGTTTAGATATGTCATACCAGAATTCTGTAAGAGATTTTTTAAGAAAAACGTCACGTTGCAATTCGTCCAACTCGAATGGTATACTGCACCATTCCAAGATATATGGGTCTTAACAAGCTTTAAATGACTTACCATTATTAATATGTATTAGGTACTATTATAATGCTTACATGTAGATATTTGTGGGTAACTGTACCACTGGACGTAACAGTTGAATGTTGAATCGCATTTAAAAATAAAACGGAATAAAACTAATAAAAGTAAGGTTAAGAGTGGCGTCAGCAACCAATGATATAGTAGCGACCGCAAGATAAGTGACGCCTGAAGTGACGGTTACGTGCGGTTACGTTCCAAGCAAATCCACAGAACTTAGAAAAGATAGATAGATAGATGTAGGAAGATAGGTTGATAGGTATACATACCAACCCTCACACGACGAACTTTGTAACAAGAAAAAGTGTGTATTTCTATATTTTTCCCCTACAAAATCTCTCTTAAAAGACATTCATTTATTTTTTCCCTACAAAACTGCATTTAAAAAATATTCCCTGTAAAATCCCTACAGCCAAAAATTACACCGATTTTTCCCCTACAAAAGGGAAATTTCCCTACAATTCCCAACACTGGTATAACCACACAATTTAACATAGCAATAAGGAAAAGGTTCTTGATAATGGATTCATTACTTTAAAAAATTGGGTTTGAGTGTTATAAGTGCATATTTGACGGTAAGTCGTTTTATAATTATAGAATTGAATCGTGACTGTTTTAAGATTTATAAACTTTCTGTAATGGACGGAAAAGCTTTATATTTCCAATTGCATGCTTAATAAATACTTTTGTGTTTCTTTTTATATGAGTAAGTTAGAAAATATGCCTAAATTGTTCAATTTCCTAAATTTTGAAATATTTATTAATTTACTGGTACATATATCTAAGATAAGTACGTATACAAGAAACACATTTTATATAAAATTGCAGTTGGGTTTCTTTGTGTTGATAATCCATTTCTTTTAAACACGTCTTGTTCAAAGGGAATTCTAAAATACTTTTTCATGTTTAGTGCTTATATTGTATCAACAAATTTCTAAGAAAATTTACTAACTTCTTATTATACCTATTTAATTATAAAAAAATAATGTAATTGGTTTACTCCTATTATACGTATACTTATTTTTTAAACTATGTAAATTTTGATAATGCGGGTTATGCTAACATGAAGAAAAGTATTGATAAATATGAACCTGCGAACGAAATTAATACTGTGTTTTTACATGAGCGGCCAGAAATCTACTGCATGCCATATATGTGAAAAATTATAAAGATAAGAAACTAAAAGCTACCCGAGGAAAACTCTATAGTACCTACCTATACTTGAGAAAATTGTACAAAAATTTTGGATTATTAAAGAAGACTACAGATCTATTTGTCAAGTTTTTATTGTTCTTTTTTAAACTAGAACCGGCAGCAGTTACTGATGAAAATATACTTGTTGACAATGAAGAAGATACACAGTGGTTAAAAAAAAATCATCCACAAAATGAAGTCGAAGAAAATGGAAAAGAAGATCTGAAAGAGTTAAAATTAATATAAATACATCCAATTTATATTTTAAGTCATTTCGGAGTTTAAGGGAACCACTGAGATATAGATTAGTTAGGGTAGGTAGTTACCTATTTTTTTTTAATAAAATTATTGAATTGGAAACAATTTGTGTTTTTCCTTTCAGTTATTAATCGATTTTGAGAATTTGTATGAAACTAAAGTAAATTGTTTGTACTATAAATAACCCAGTTGCTCAGAAACGATTCTAAAAGTAGCAGGATGTAAACAAGACACATACATAGCAATTATATTACACCAGTATAACAAATCCGACAAAACTGATGGTAGCTAAAAATGAGATTTATTAAAGAGAAAAGTTTAACTTTAGTCATAATTTTAGGTACCAAAGAATTTGCTTTTAAAATACTACCTTTACTTTTATATGCCACGAACATAAAGAGTAAAAATGCTGGTTTGCATTGGAAGCCGTCAAGGTTGAAAATCATCAATATATTGGATATATGTTATCAAAAACGTTTTTGTCCGGCACTTGTTCGTACCGCAAAATCAATTATATAATATATAAAAATGTACCGAGGCGAGTGTAAGATCTTACCGTTTACAGATAATTCCAGTCTAATATAGGCCAATCCAGGTTGTCGAGCAGTTGGAGAATAACCACTGTATGTTTTTATTAGGGCTTTGAAAATGTTAACTTATTATTATATAAAAATAAAGTTTGATATATTTGACAAATATGTATTATTATATTTTAAATGTATATATACTGTTATAGTAGGTATTTCAGTATATTGTGGTAGATATTTCAGTAATATTGCTCACAAGTTTCTCGCAATAATACCAAAATATTTATTGCAATATTACCCTAATGTTTACTATAATATTACCTAGACATTTACTACAATATTACTGAAATATTTACTAGAGTATAAAACATGTTTTTATGATAACATTGCTAAAGAAATATGTTAAAAATCGGACGCAGAAATGTAGGAACCTTACTTGCAAGGTGCAATAATCCCTATATTTATGGTAACTTCCATGGCGTCGCTCTACAATTACAGTACTTATTATGGTGTATTTTTTTCCGTGTGGGGTGAGAAATACAAGATGTGCTGTAATTAGTAAAGTCAATCGTTTCAAATAAGAATTACAAGAATACGGTATAATGGCACATATACACTCTTAAGAGGCTTTGCACATCTTTTAAGATAGTCAAATGCAGGGATCTCCAAACAGTTTAGCCTGATTCCTCCAACTGCCAAGACATATTTTGGTCATCATACCATCATATTGTAGTTTTAAACTACGCGCATATTTTTGTTTTGTGCCTAATCTACTGTTCCATTCTGCTACCTGACAGCTTGCCTGAATAATTTGCACACTTTCGAGCTTCTCGAAGATGTGCTTCCTATTGGAAATCAAGGATTGCATGATTGCATCAGCAGAAATATTAGTAAATTTATTTAAAAACATCAGTTTGTCCGCAAACACTGTGGAACGAAGAGAAGATGATATTGCAGAGTATAGAGAATATGTTGTCTCACAAAAATTGATTCTAGATAAGTTACAAATGTAGGAATGTAGTCGCACTCACACAGTTTGAACAGTTGTATAAATTGGCTGTGGCTCTTAATAATTTAATCAAAATAAATTGTGATGGGCCGGTTTTGGTGACCGGTGGTCTAATGGTTATAGTTAGCCTTTACATCTGGGGTTGTATTTCCGACCACAAGTTTTTTTTTATTTTTAAAAGTTTCTATGAGTTTTTGCCTTGCTTTCCAGAACACGTAAACACATCATTCCCGGCTATTTCAGTAGCCTTTAGGTCATGTTAGGGGATTTTGTGCGTTCTCAGATTACAGAAAATAAACGATATTTATTTAATATAATATAGAAAATTGTACCATCGTTACTCAAAGCAGTTACACAAGGAAAGTATGCCAGAAAAAATAACCAATTACAAGTTCCATAATATGATGATATAAAAAAAATGTTTGGGAAATATTACATATCAGCAAAACACGTGCATTATCCTGGTCTACTTAGCTGGAAAATTCAACAGGACTCGCCCTCTATCGTCGTAAACGTGCAGTTGCAAAGCCATATACGACACAAAATTTACTCTAGATGGCTCCTGAAGTATTGACAAGACTTCGCGTAAGACTCATCAGTGGGTTGGATCATAGAAAGGCAAAATACTTCGTTATCTATCAAATTAGTTATGAATATTTTAAGATACAATTCAAAATACATGTTTGCCCTACTCAAATCATGAAAATATTTTCTAAAAAGAAAGTTAGCAAAATGTAGAAGTTTCTAGTTAATTTTCACCTAAAGGAAAAATATTAATTTCCAAGTGCGAAAGATATTATTTGAACATACAGTGTGCACGCGATCTACCTGCGGATGAATATACTAGACAAGCTGGTCGACTATAAGTGGGAGAATAAGGGGGGTAGCCTCTGTTACTAACATTAGAGCTACGTTAAAGTCGACACCGCAGAAATCGTTACTACGTTAGTCCGTGAAAATTCCTACTGTTACTGTTAATTACAAATTCTTAACCAAGAATAAAGTCATTTACTGTACTGCTTTAGAGAAGATGGAAATAATATTAAACAATAAAAAGCACTACCTAGATAATTTATAAGTAGAGACTTGTTGAAGCATCAGATAATCGCACTAAATGATTTTAGTAACGGATTTCATCACAGCTTCCCAAATTGTATGAGTAAATAAAAGAAATGATCCTCAATTCTAAAAACTTAAAAATAATAATTTTTTTCTTAAAATATCAAAGATAAGAAATATAGCTGATATAAAAAACGAAAACGTAACAATAGCAAAAGTAAGTAAAGTAAATAATTCCGTAGTATTATAAAATAGAAAAGGAAACAAACTAAAATTCTGAAAGTAAACAATAAATTTGTATGAAACTAAACAAAATGTTTCAGTAAGTATAAACGCAAAAACAATGAATTTAATTGGAAGTTAAGAATGAAATTATTAAAGAAAAATGAATTTCTACAAGTACGCAATTATTTATTAAATGCTCAAATAAGCCTCCCTCTTAAGCTGAGCAGTAACCCAGCCGATTATAAAAATCTCGACGGATATTTGTTAACATTTCCGGGGTAACATGATTCGAAAATTCAATAATTTTGGCGCGTAATTGTTCTAAATTAGATGGACAAAATGCGATTTAAAAACGTGCTAGGTAGTCAACTAGACATCGACCGTTAACAAAATTCAAATGAAATGTGCAAATACATCTGCTATCCTTGTTGCATTGATTAAACGCGAGTCAGTCTAGCCTCAGTGAAAATGTACTCCCCAGAATTCCCCACAACACTCGACCAAAAGAACAGTTTGTATATTGCTTTCTTGTACTAACTCATAGAAACTCTCGGTGTGGTCGTTTTATCACATAGTAAATGCATGCGCAACTTGCAGGCAAGCAATTGGTATATTCATCCTTCGTGTCACTCAGTTTAAAATCATAACAGCGGCTCTATGTGAAAGGGTAAATGCTCATAATATCTGACAGCATGTGCCTAAAGGGTGCTTTATCAAAAATGTTGTTTCTAGTCCAGGACAAAACGACAGAATCAGATAACCACGTGATTTACATATAATATGCGAAGTCAACCAAAGCCGGTGAGTCTACTTTATTAATGATTGAATTAAAAAAAATAAATATGGACTGTTAATTCTGTTCTTATATATATATATATATATTATTTTTTTTTTATTTATATTAGTTTCTTGGCCGTATATTGTATTTACTATTTACAAGAAATCCATTGAGAATTTCTTTGTTTTAAACAACTTTTCTTGGTGTAGCGGCCTCAATTAAAATTACGAATTGGATTAAAACAACAAAATTTCTTTAACGTTTCGACTTTTATTAAGTCTTTTTCAAAAATATTAAAAAGTTTACATAGATATACATATAATGTCAAAACCACAACTGTAAAAAACAGAGACAAAACAATGAAACTACAGAAAACATTAATTTAATTAATATATTGAAACAATACCTTATATTAATAAAAGATACAATTACATTCAGGTAAATTCTATTATCTTTATTTTTACTATATATTTAAATCCTGTATAAATTCTCGTCATTAAAAAAAATGAAATCTTTTATATAATATTTATATCTATTTTCAAATTCTCTCAGGTATATTATTTATTTATGCCCTCACTAACTCAGTTCTTGTTTTTAAAATTTAAACTAATTATCTTTATATGTAACTAACTTCACTTAATTCCTCAAAGTCAAACAGTTGCCTATATGTAATTTCTTCACTACCCGTACATATCATAATATCTTTACGTTTTATAATTCTTTATTTTATCAATCAAATTTTACTAAACAGTTACTCTCAAGTGAATTATTATATGAGTTCCTAATTTATCTTCAATTTATACTTACTATGAATTCAATATCAAGGTATGTATTAGCATACTATTCAAATAAATAAACAAATCTCTGACAGTTGTTTTTCTATTCATAGGTTAAGGTTCTTAGCGTCATATCTGTTTCATCTATATACTTCAAGATTCTTCTCCACATACCAAATAAAAACAAATATATCAAAACTAATTTGTTTAATAAACTAGGCAAATATTAAATCAGATGATAGTTCCCAACACAATCTCCAACAAATAAACACACATGGAAGTATCAAGCTTGTTTAAAAAAAAACTCCTATAAAAATTTATAAGTGCACGAAAATATAACTTTCGTGAATCGAAATGTAAGCAAGTAAGTATATTTACAATACTATAATAAAAAATACTGTATAATTCTCGTTTGAATTTTAATTTCCCAGACAATATACTTAGTTTTAGTTTGCCAATCAGATTCTTTGATTTTATAAAATTCTTAAATTCATTCACAAATTAATGTTGTAAAAGGTAAATACAAAATATCTTTTCTTAATTATCTACAATGTTATTATGTGCGATCTTATTTAAAAATTGTCTAAATTCTGTTATACTTTTACTATCTTTGAAACGGTTAAACTCAGATAATTCCAAATAAATATACGACCTGTCACAAATATTGAACTGGTATTCTTTCTTCTAATCCAAACGATTTCTTTTTTTAGTTCGAAGATGACCTGTACTGGTTCCAAAGATGTAGATCCTTTCCTTTGCCTAATTGACTGAAATACTCGGGATATGGACTGTGATGACTGCTATCCTGTTATACCTTTAAATCTGCTATCATCTTGAATCTTGAACCGTCGAACGCTTGTGTACTAATTCTTGATACTTGTCTTTCCACGAATTATATCTCCACCGGACTGGAATACCTGTGATCGCCTGCTATGTTAAAATTCTCGAATTCTTCTATTTCTGGATTGATATACTTGTATAAATACTGGAACTCGAACAACTCTCCAATGCCGTAAGTTTATTTTTAAATTTTAATCATATGATTATTCGCTTCCTTCTCAAATTTAAATTCTCTTCATTTATTTCGTTATTAATAAATTAAATCCTTTCTTCTTGTATTTTTTAAAGTCTATTTATATGATGCTAAATGGTACTATTCCTGAGAATATTTAAATCACCTAAAAAATATCTGTTTTCTTTTCCACTCTATCTTTATCACTTCTTATACACTTTTATGCAATAATTGATAACTTTATTCTGTGTTTTTCGGAGAAAAACTTCGTTTTCCCGAAAACACGTCTATTGCTTTCTAAAATTATTTTAGAATCCCTTTTATTTATCCCTCATATCCCTGGCAATCAATCCTTAATTTTTTTATATCCAATCATCTTTGTACACACATTGTGATAATCCAAAACATATTTTATTTGAACTTGAATATTTAAAATACCTTTTTGTAATTCCAAAAATTTATCAATTTAATTCATTACTTTATTTTTTTCAAACTTTAACACACTTCGGCAAACCAAATACTCAATACTATACCGTTGTTATTTTAAATGTCAAAATCTGACACTTCTCATATTTGAATTTAAGCGCGCAACTATACATCATTTTTTTAACCTTTATGATTCAAAATCCATACTAATTATCTCTATTTTTCAATAGTGTTAATTAAACAAGCTTTTACAAAATAATATTACATATAAAAATACATCAAGTAATATTTAAAATTCTATTTTCAGTAATGGGTAAAATTAATGCAACAAAGAAACCTGATAGGCAACCAACCACTCGATGCAAGAAAAACTTCAACATACCCCGATATGCAACCAACTTTACACGATGCCCAATAACATAGGAATATATCTATTTAATATTTTCACAATTATTTTAAGTATAAATCAAATATTCCCACAGCTATTTACTTTATTATAGTTCGGTCTAATAAATTTTATCAATTTTCATTTTTTAAATACTCACTTCAAAAACATATACAGTATATTCTATTAACACTAGTACTTCCCACATATCATTACTAATTCATGTTGGTGAACTACCACAATATTTTTATTATTATAACAATGAGAAAAAAAACGGTGGACTTACCAAAGTCATTTCGAAATAAATATCCATTTGAGAGGTATTTGATGTTTCCTCTCGTTTTTATTACTATTTCTTTTTTGTTTTCATTACATTTTAGTGTAGTTTCCTAAGTTAGTGGTGGAAACCAAACATTTTATTTTATAATTACTTTTCATAATTGAAATAACTTTAAAATTGTAACCGGTTTTGTAAAATTGTGTGTGTCTGGTGCTTGTATACATTAAAATATTGCTTTAAGTGTATGTCTATTTTTTCGCGTACAGCTTAAGTTTTTTTATAATAATTCTTCTTTTATGAATATAAAAGTTGTTATTTTCAACTAACACGGAGAGGATATTTCTGCATGTACAGTATGTTTCAGAAATATATGATTATTGTATAAGAGGGTAATAAAATTTTGAAAGGCCATCGATCTCACTTCTATCATTAACTGCATTACTATTCTGTACTATGTGGATCATCTCAAGGACATTCCTTGTCTTTGTATTCGTCTGTTTTGTTAAGATTTCAGTATTTGCGAAATTGAAATTATGGTTGAGGTTTGTTTGGTGTTTTTTTAAAGCCGTGGAGTTTTTGGCATATTTATGTCCCTTAATTCTCTCTTCTAATAACTGTTTAGTCTGACCAATATAAATTTTGTTACATGTCTCACACGGGATGCTGTACACTACGTGTGACTGTTTTAGGGGTGGAGTAGGATCTTTAAGTTTAGTATATAAAAATTTCATGCTGCTATTGTTTTGGTGACCTATTTTGAAATTATATGGTTTTAATACTTGGCTGAGTTTTTCTGATAAATGCCTTACATATGGTATAGGAATATAAGTTGGTTCTGGAGTTTGTTTATTTATATTTTTTGTGATTCTTGTCTCTTTATTGTAAAATTTGTGTAGTGTTTGTTTGACAATTTTCTTTATGAAGTTATCTGGGTAATTATTATTGTTTAATATTTCTTTAATTCTGTTTATTACAATTGGTCTATATTCTGGGCTGGTAAGGTAAATGGCTCTATCAGCTAAGGCTTTAACTACGTTTCTCTTTTGTGATAGAGGTTGTATGGAATTATAGTTTAAGTATCTTCCAGATGCGGTGGGTTTCATGTACCATATAGTTTGAATTTTATTGTTCTGCTTGAGTAATGTCATATCTAAAAAATTTATGGAATTATTTTTTTCTATTTCAATAGTGAAACACAATTGTTTATGGAACAGATTGAATTGAGTTTGAAAATACTGTATCTTTTTTTCTGGGATCAAGGCTATGCAGTCGTCAACGTATCTTTTGTATAACGTCGGTTGGAAATCTAAGTTTTTTATTGTGTGTTCTTCAATGTGTTCTAACACAAGTTGGGCAATGACACTTGATATGGGTGCTCCCATAGCTAAGCCTTCAATTTGTTTGTAGAATTTAGTGTTATACTGAAAATATGTATTTGTTAAGGTTATTTCTATTGCTTCTAAAAAATCTCCAATAGGTATTTGTGTAAAATCTTTAATTACATTCCATTTTTTTTTGATAACATCTTTTGCTAAATTAAGCGGTATATTTGTGTACATTGATTCTACATCTAATGATATTAATTTATGATCTGTATCAATTTTGGTGTTTTTTAATTTGTCTTTGAGGTCAAATGAGTCTTTTAAGTAATATTCATTTTTACCATATATATATATATATATATATAAATCACAAAAAAAGGAATTAATCGCGGATACATAAAATACAAGAAAAGGATAATTATCGGGTAAATTCCGCTGTAGAGCAACCGTAGACACGTGTTTCTGACTCATTGGTCGTCGTCAGTACGGTGTAGCCAAGGAATAAGGTGGGATAACCTTGGAGATGTAAGCTACACGGAAGACCATCAGGTGACAGACCGCCATTTGTAGCTTCGGTTAGAAGAGCCTCGGTTTTGAGGATTCACATCCAACCTCGCCACGAGGAAGACAATGCCAACCTGCGTGCCATCCGAGACCCAGGAAAGATAAATCACAAAAAAAGGAATTAATCGCGGATACATAAAATACAAGAAAAGGATAATTATCGGGTAAATTCCGCTGTAGAGCAACCGTAGACACGTGTTTCTGACTCATTGGTCGTCGTCAGTACGGTGTAGCCAAGGAATAAGGTGGGATAACCTTGGAGATGTAAGCTACACGGAAGACCATCAGGTGACAGACCGCCATTTGTAGCTTCGGTTAGAAGAGCCTCGGTTTTGAGGATTCACATCCAACCTCGCCACGAGGAAGACAATGCCAACCTGCGTGCCATCCGAGACCCAGGAAAGATAAATCACAAAAAAAGGAATTAATCGCGGATACATAAAATACAAGAAAAGGATCATTATCGGGTAAATTCCGCTGTAGAGCAACCGTAGACACGTGTTTCTGACTCATTGGTCGTCGTCAGTACGGTGTAGCCAAGGAATAAGGTGGGATAACCTTGGAGATGTAAGCTACACGGAAGACCATCAGGTGACAGACCGCCATTTGTAGCTTCGGTGGCACGCAGGTTGGCATTGTCTTCCTCGTGGCGAGGTTGGATGTGAATCCTCAAAACCGAGGCTCTTCTAACCGAAGCTACAAATGGCGGTCTGTCACCTGATGGTCTTCCGTGTAGCTTACATCTCCAAGGTTATCCCACCTTATTCCTTGGCTACACCGTACTGACGACGACCAATGAGTCAGAAACACGTGTCTACGGTTGCTCTACAGCGGAATTTACCCGATAATTATCCTTTTCTTGTATTTTATGTATCCGCGATTAATTCCTTTTTTTGTGATTTATCTTTCCTGGGTCTCGGATGGCACGCAGGTTGGCATTGTCTTCCTCGTGGCGAGGTTGGATGTGAATCCTCAAAACCGAGGCTCTTCTAACCGAAGCTACAAATGGCGGTCTGTCACCTGATAGTCTTCCGTGTAGCTTACATCTCCAAGGTTATCCCACCTTATTCCTTGGCTACACCGTACTGACGACGACCAATGAGTCAGAAACACGTGTCTACGGTTGCTCTACAGCGGAATTTACCCGATAATTATCCTTTTCTTGTATATATATATATATATATATATATATATATCTTAAAAACTGGATACAATGTCTTAAAAATAGCAAAAGTGTTGGTGATTCTAGGAGGAAAAAACGCCATCTATTTTTTATACGTATGAGGGTTTCAAACTATACAATTTTAAGAATTTTCTTATACAAAAATTATTCAAAATCCTATTCTAAGTACTTCGATTTTTTTAATAAATCGCTATGGAATGCATACTTTGCAAGATATTCGAAAGCAGGTGCTACTTCCTAAGAGTAAAAATGTTACTTGCGGTCCTAATTTTGAAGTTTCATGTGTACAAAAAGTATTGCAAATCCAGCTATAAAGACTTGTATTCTTGATAAATATACTGGGTGGTGCCATAGTGTGTCGGCGGAGCTTAGTGTGAAAACTAATAACGCTGCAACAATGAGACTTTACGTACGTATGTAGTATGCGACTGTGCATTTTCTAATTTTATTTACAAATATACAGGGTGTTCCAAATTTTCGCAACCACATTCAACTTTTTTATTTTAAATACATTGCTATACTTTCTAGATATTATAATGATAGCCATTCAAATTATCTTTGCAATGATATATGGATATGTGCACTTCAGACTGTTCGTTTTGATTTTATTGATAATATTGTTAAAATCTTGACAGTTGCAGCATCTAACATTTTAAGCTTTTAATGGGTAGAATGCCTCACGTAACTCTTGTGTTACTAATTTATGGACTAACACGTTATTTGTTTTGAGGTTGAACAAAGTGAATAAATATACAGGGTGTTAAATATGCCGTGTCTAAGTTATCGATCTTTATTGGTTATTTTCTCGTTTTCTTTAAATCTAACCTATAATATTTTTATAAGTCAGCATATTCCTTGTAAAATCGCCTTTAAAATGGTACCAATAACATAGTACTTATTTCTAGTATTTTCAAAGTTATAACCCTTTAATGGGATATACTCATGTTTATAATATGCAATATGTGGGGCATCTAATAGTTGGTTGGCCTTGGTTTAAAAAAAAATGGCTGTACAACCAAACGTCAAATCTCTACTTCAAAAGTCCATAAAAAGTCGTTTTCTGTATTTTCTCTTTTCTGTAATTGCGTTTTGTTGTTATAAATTAAGTTCGGCTAGTGAATTATTAATTTCCGTTTGTTTGTTAGTAGTTGTTACGTGTTGTATTTACCTTGTTATCAGTTATATCGCTTTATTGACATTATTTCTCATTTAGATACCATAATAGTTTATTGTTGTTTTTGCTTTAAAATGAATTTTTCGAAAGAGGAGCTCATAGACATGGTATTTGCTCTTGGCGCTAGCAACAGAAATCCATTTTTAGCATCAAGAACATATGCGATGGAATATCCCGACCGAAGAGCACCGGATAGTAAAACGTTTGAAAATTTGTTAATAAGGTTTCTTCGAACGGGTTCAGTGAATTACGTCGAACATGAAAGAAGTAAGACTATGATTACAGAAGATAATGAAGTGATAGTCGTCCAGTCCATTGTGGAAAATCCGCACGTATCTACAAGGATAATTTCGAAACAACACGGGATAGAAGTCACTGCTGTAAAAAGGATTTTAAAAAAACATAAGTTTCACCCTTACAAAATTCAAAATCATCAAGGCTTATTACAAACGGACTTTGAAAGGAGACTAGTGTACTGTGAATGGCTACTTTTACAATTACGACACGATATAACTTTTCTAGATCATGTGCTTTTCACAGATGAAGCAACATTTGCTAATTGTGGAACCACAAACAGAAAAAATACCCATTATTATGACACTACAAACCCACATTTTGTTCAGCCCATTTTATATCAACAAAAATGGAGTGTTAACACATGGGGAGGCATCCTAGGAAACACTATTATTGGTCCATTCTTTTTTGATAATACTTTAAATTGTGCAATCTACACAAATTTCCTACAAAATAATTTACCATTGCTATTAGAAGGCCTCCCAGATAACGTCATCAGGAGATTGTGGTACCAACATGATGGTGCACCAGCACATTATGGTGCTGCTGCAAGAGCACATTTAGATAGGGTATTCACCAATAAGTGGATTGGGAGAGGAAGTTTGATAAGCTGGCCACCACGATCACCAGATCTCACACCTTGTGATTTCTTTCTGTGGCCAACTGTAAAAAACATTGTTTACACAACACCTCCTACAACGGCAGAGAACATGCAGCAACGAATAAGAAACGCTTTTCTTCAATTAAGTGAGAATAACTTAGCTGAGAATGTAAGTCTGTCGATACAGAGACGGTTGAGAGCATGTGTAGAGTAGAATGGAAATATATTTGAACACATTTTAAATTAAGATTGTTTTATTATCGAAAATTTTCAAAATGTATTTCTAAAACTAATGATAAAGCATTTAAAAAACAGGTGTTTGTTAAAATTACTTTGTTTTATTTTCATGGCCAACCAACTATTAGATGCCCCGCATTTTGCATGTTATAAACATGAGTATATCCCATTAAAGGGTTATAACTTTGAAAATACTAGAAATAAGTACTATGTTATTGGTACCATTTTAAAGGCGATATTACAAGGAATATGCTGACTTATAAAAATATTATAGGTTAGATTTAAAAAAAACGAGAAAATAACCAATAAAGATCGATAACTTAGACACGACATATTTAACACCCTGTATATTTATTCACTTTGTTCAACCTCAAAACAAATAACGTGTTAGTCCATAAATTAGAGACACAAGAGTTACGTGAGGCATTCTACCCATTTACAGACTACAGCTTAAAATGTTAGATGCTGCAACTGTCAAGATTTTAACAATATTATCAATAAAATCAAAACGAACAGTCTGAAGTGCACATATCCATATATCATTGCAAAGATAATTTGAATGGCTATCATTATAATATCTAGAAAGTATAGCAATGTATTTAAAATAAAAAAGTTGAATGTGGTTGCGAAAATTTGGAACACTCTGTATATTTGTAAATAAAATTGGAAAATGCACAGTCGCATACTACATACGTACTTAAAGTCTCATTGCTGCAGCGTTATTATTTTTCACACTAAGCTCCGCCGACCACCCGGTATATAGAATGCATAATTTACACATATTTGCAAATAATCTATATTCGGTAACAGTAAAAGTGGTACCTTCCGGTTCGAATTTTGAAAATTCCTTTTTTTGCGAAATATTCGCAAAAAACTGATTTTCTATAGGAGTAAAACACCTACTTCCGCTAGGAATTTTGAAAAACTTTTAAATAAAATTGTTCTCAATTTTAATTTTAAGTACATATAAATTCTTTATAAATTTGTTTTAACTTAGTTGTTGACGAAATATTTGCAAAATTCGTTTTTTTTCACTAAAGTAAACTACTACTTCCGGTCTACCGATTTTATTGAAAAACTAATCAGATCTCAAGAGAGAGAGATTATAAACGTACATACAAAGTTTGGAATTGATATCTAGAGCGGTTTGACCGCTATCGTGGGCACACACACAAGAGAGAGAGAGAGAGAGAGAGAGAGAGAGATTTTTAAAAAAATATTTCTTTTGGTATCAGGGGACTTCCAAACGTGAACATCTGCAAAGATATCGAGGACGAAAATTTTTGTCACAATATTTCCTTATACTACGTATAAGAAAGTAAAGAGGGCCCATATCTTTGAATTGCGTATGCCTGTCTGTTGTAATTTGTTTTACATAATAATAAATATTTGCAGGGTTGTAGATTTCAGTGTAAGTAATGGTACCTTCTTGCCACGGTACGTGGAATTATTTTGAAACTTAAGCACTAGAAACACCAGAATGAAGTGCGCGCAAATACCAATGAGAAAGGATGGGAATGACAAAATGAATTAAAAATAGAGGGCACAACAGCGCTGAAGATGAAACGATATTTAGAAAAAAGTGCAATACATATAATAACAATAAATTTAGAAACAAGAAATGAGCAATGAGACAAATAATTAAAGCAGTACAAATAAAACACAGAAATTTACCAATGACCTTAAGTGACAATCAACTATAGGGTATCACCGGAAGATAGCCCAATATGTCCAGGAAGTCAGCATAAAATATACAAAATGGAACACTTTAAATTCGAACTACAGATTCTAAATTTAAAATGTAACAGGAACTATTGAATATTTGTCGAATATTTAGGGATCTTTTATTTGGTAAATTATTAGATTATAAACTATTTGTGAATTGTCCTGAAAGTGACATTCCTGATTTCCATGAAGATCTTTACGTCACTCTAGGTTAATATATAAAGCAGCCGAGGGAATTAAAAAAAACCGTTAAGAAACATATTAAATAAAAAATGACTGAGGTTTGAGCATTGCGATTCACCTGAAGTAGTAAAGCGACCATATTAGAATGTATTGCAGCATACGTGAGAAGACCGATGGCTAAATGTATGATCATAATAGCTTGAGTAAACTAATCGCTTGGTAGCTCAATTGGTAGAGCTAGTAAATAAAGTTTGTGGGTTAAAATCCATCCTAAAATAAAATTTTGCTAATTAAATGCATCACTGACAAGCAGGAAGCATATATTTTAAAATTATATCGTTTTTTATATTTAATAGAAGTTTCTAAGATCGTAGCTTTAACATGAGTCACTCTGTATAAAGATGAGCACAAAGATATCAACAAAATTGACTTTTTTTAGGAATTTTTCCAGCTTTTGCATTCTTAGTGTAGGTATACAATTTTTACAGAAAAATGTCACGTTTTTTCATAAAGATAAACTTGATGAGCTATACAAGGGAAACAGCAATTGCATATGGTAGCAGGTATGACTTTTTAAATATATAATTTTCACATAACCTAAAAAAAACAATTAATTTTATGAATTTTAATAGGATTGGGTGTATAAAGGGAATGCGAAACAATTCAACAACATACTTGCTTTTCTTTTTGTTTAGTCATCGGAAAATCCTTGATGTTGTTTTTCTCGAGTAGGTGCTTTCATTACAAACGTGGCTCCGGGGGTCGAAAAACAAATTAAGCACATATACAGAATATTGCGTCCAATATCGCGGCAACGCAATAACATGCATAACCCGAAAGGAGAACAAAAACTGAATAAATTCAATGAAGTTATACTACAAGCATGAAACGAACGCATTCCCAACTACTTTAAATGTAAACGTTTAAGTTATGTAAAGTTCATAGCCAGTAATATTCGTTACAGACATTTCGAAAACTCCCCTTTAACTTTCTCGAACTTCCATAAATGTTACGGTCAGTTTCTGAACTAACAAGGCCGAGAAAAACCGAGGAGTGTGTTTTATGACTTCGTAGGCAGCCAACTTGGAAACTTTTCATATTTTCTATAAGGAAAAAAAAATCTATCGACTATGATTTGTGTGGCATGAAATAAGTGTGGGGCTTTCCGAGATACGCAAATACCGGGAAAGAGAAAAAAAAACATTTTTGGGTGCGGGTTCTGAATCGTTGCGCTCAAAAAGAGGGGGGTGGTTTCACATCGCAACGTTATTGATTTAAGCATTTCGTGATTATTTATTGGGGTAATCGGTAGTTATGGCCAACTTTAAAGAAAGTTCAGAGTGATTATAAAATGAAGTTTTATGGCTTAAGAGAGGTTTTCTTTACAATATTCTTCACGAGCACATTGGGGAAATTGATTCCGGAATTTATTGGTGCTCAGAGTTAATGTTAATGATAGGTGGATGTTCGTTCTGGTTGAATATTGCTTTCAAAAAGTAATAATAGTAACAGACTTTAATTTTATGCTATAAATGCTTTCAATAGCTTATGATATTCATTTACAGTTCACATTTAACAGTTTGAAAATTATGTATATAAAACTTGTAATAACTTTAATTAAAGCAAAAATTTTTTTGATGTCACTTTAGCTAGTTTTGTGTCATTTGGGATTTCTGTTTCTCCCAATATCTTCCTAAATACTGCATTGTATGTGTGTGTTACTGATTTGCTTCTATGTTAAAAAACAAGGGAATCAGCCACAAAGAGTATATATTTTCACCGAAATTATTGAACAAACGCTTGCTGTAATTCATTATATTAATATTGTAGAAAAATAATAAACATTAAAAATCAAATTGACAGTTTAAAAATTATGTATATCAAATCTGTAATAACTTTAAGTAAAGCAATTTTTTTTGATATAACTTCTGTTTATCATACTGTTCTGTTTTTAGCTAGTTTTGTGTCGTTTGGGATTTCTGTTTTATCCAATAACTTTCTAAGCATTGCAATGTGTGTATCTGTTACTCTTTTGCTTCTATGTTAAAAAAAAAGGTAATCAGCCACTAAGAGTATATATTTTTACCGAAATTATTGAACACACGCTTGCTGTATATCAATATATTAATATTGTAGTAAATATAAACATTTAAAGACATAATTGACAGTTTAAAAATTATGTACTCGTATATCAAATCTGTAATAACTTTAAGTAAAGCAATTTTTTTTATATCACTTCTGTTTATCATACTGATCTGTTTTTGCTAGTTTTGTGTCGTTTGGGATTTCTGTTATATCCAATGACTTTCTAAGCAATGCACTGTGTGTATCTGTTAATGTTTTGCTTCTATGTTAAAAAAACAAGGGAATCAGCCACTAAGAGTAAGTATATATTTTTACCGAAATTATTGAACAAATGCTTGCTGTAATTCATTATATGTATTAATATTGTAGTAAAATAACAAACATTAAAAGTCAAATTGACAGTTTAAAAATTATGTATATCAAACCTGTAATAACTTTAAGTAAAGCAATTTATTTGATAGCTCTTCTCTTTATCATACTGTTCTGTTGTTAGCTAGTTCAGTGTCGTTTGGGATTTCTGTTTTATCCAATAACTTTCTAAGCATTGCAATGTGTGTATCTATTACTGTTTTGCTTCTATGTTAAAAAACAAGGGAATCAGCCCCTAAGAGTATATATTTTTACCGAAATTATTGAACAAACGCTTGCTGTATATCATTATATTAATAATGTAGTAAAATAATAAACATTTTTGAAAATCAATTAAATAGAAAACATGATGATAACATCAAACAACTTGATTCAGGTTCAATTGAATTTTGCAATTAAAAAAACTGGAGCTACCTTCAGCCTGTGACTAAAAAGCTCGTTACTATGTTCGCCCCGTGACTAAAACGTACGACGGCACAGTTTGACACTACTTAGAGTCGTGAAAACGTATACGATAAATGACACTTTAATATAGCTGTAGAAAAAGTAATATAATATATTTGAAGACATAGGTACTAGAATGAACTGCAAAATTCTAAATAAAAGCAATATAGCAAAGAAATCGGTAAATTAGTTACTACGTACTATCTAATAGTTTTCGCAATTTGCATAAATGTTCCTTCCTAATCAGATGAAAACAATATTCCTCTCTTCGTGTCACTTTTTTTGCTGTTTTGTGGTATTTAGATATCTAATTTTTATAATATAATTACTGACTGCACTGAAAGCAAGATACGTATTTCGACAACTATGTTTTCATCAACACTCCTCTGTGTTATTCTGTATGGTTGTCGAAACACGTATCTGATTTTCTTGAAAGGTCTCAATTTAACCAATATCAAAGCCGAGGTAGATTCTATCCTGGGGAAGCCTGCTGCTTTATTTGCAACGGTAAAATATTAAATGGCAGAGTTTAAGTGAGGCCGTATGAGCTGCTAAGACGAATGTTGCAGTGCTGGACAAAATGAGGTGACCACGTCAGGAATGACGAAGAAAATCTATAAAATGGTTGATCGTCGACTGAAAGTGCATAAGCTAGCAGACACGCTAGACATTTCAAAAACTGCTGAATATAGCATATTGACTTAATATTTGGACATGCGTAAGATGAGTGCCGCGTTTGCTCACAATGGAACAAAAATAGAGTCGTGAGGAAGTTTCAATCGAATGTGCAACTATGGATAAAACATGGGTCTATCACTTCACACCTGAGACGAAGTCACAGTCAAAACAATGGATTGGAAGAAAAGAATCGCCTCCAAAAAAAAAGCTAAGAGACTTCCATCTGCAGGCAAAGTCATGGCGTCAGTTTTTTGGGATTCACCCAGGATAATTTTTATTGATTATCTTCAAAAAGGCAAGACAATCAATGAAGAATATTTAGTGAGAAAGAAAATTTGTCATGAAGACAATGCACCAGTTCAAACATTCGTTATCGCGGTTGCTAAAATCAATGAGTTAAAGTTTCAATTGCTTTCTCATGCACCCTATCCACTAGATTTGGTCCTCTCAAATTGTTTTCGTTTTCGTAACTTGAAAAAATACTTCGGTACTAGAGGACTTTCCAACAATGAAGAAGAGAAATCTGTGGTCGATGGGTGTTTTGAAAAGCTCGACGGTTTTCAATATAAATAGGGTATCGAAGCAAATTGACATTGCTGGGAAAAGTGTATTGAGTTAAAAGGCAACTATGTAGAGAAGTATAGATACTTTTCCCGACCTTTTTGCGTTTTCTTTGTTGGGTACTTTTAAAACCATTTTAGTGTTATAGTTATAAATTATGAACAGGGATCTGAATGATCTAAACTAAAATATGGAAATAGAATATATGAGGTTCAAAAGGTAAAAGTTGTACAAAATATAGTTAAAGAATATATACTTCTAGTGAATTATTGTTTTTTTTCTTTTATTAACGTTACCATTGCTTTATTTTTTCCACCAATGACAATTAAATTATGTCAACCTATAAAATGAAATTAATTTCAAGTACTTTAGCACTCGCCATCTTGCTATCAGAACGCATGCTCTCCAAAAATATAGGCTTCTATTTTAATTGGTTTAAAATTTTGGTATTCTACCATGTAATTCTTTGCTCTATCCTTGCTTTCTTCAAAGGGCTCAATATGCCATTTTACTTCACTCTCTATTTGTTTATAAATGTCTTTAAAGCCACGTTGCATGTTTTGGCCTTTGCTTCAATGCTGTTGCTGGTTACTATATATTTTCTTTCTAAATTTCTCGATATTCTATAAATTACGAAGTCGAAGCTGTTTTTATATTCATAAATCACAGGTACTCTTTTTTTCTCTTGCCAGTGCTTTGTCAAATAACTCTTCGATGGTCGAAGATATGGTAATGTTTCTAAGATATTATGATACTTTCGTATTTTTCTTATGCTAAGCATAGGAAAACCATTTCTGTAAAACTGCTACAATTTTTGTGCTTCCTTTTTTTTCTATACAAAGTGCACTTTTTCCATCGTTATACATTTTATGATCTATCTTTCATAATCTTTTAAATAAATGATCTCTTATCCTTGCTGGTGTGTTGAACTGTAACACGGAAATCGCTCCTTAATTATAAGCCGATATATTAATATTTTAGAGTAGTTAATAAAGATGATATATGGTTAAAAATGTTCTGTAGTTTTAAGCTGTAAAAAATAATTTCTAAGAATTACTTTATATTAATATTATTATTTCGATGTCGACTGAATGTGACCTTTCTATGTTTTTGTTTCCAACAATAATTAATCCAAAGTAACATATAGAACAAACAATAATGACGTACTAATTGGGAGACGTTAGAGATCAAATGGTAGAAAGCAGAATTCTTGTTTCTTTTGTAGGTATAACCTACAAAAAGAAAAGAAAAACAGCGTATATATATCTAATTAGTAAATTAGTTACACAAAGCGAGTTTTATTTTATTCTACGGGACTAGCACAATTGACTATTTAATTCTTCGCTTGCTTACAGTTACTTTGAATGTACAACTTCATTTTCTGTAATTTACTGTTAATGTTTTTGTTTGTAGGGAGTGTGTCATATTAATTATGCACGGTCCTTTTGAATTTGAATAAATTTACGACAAAATACGTGAATAATATGAATAATTCACGAGGTTGAATTAAACGAAATCGAGCAACTACTGTTTAATCCTAATATTGACTTGACCCTGTTTTCGTATATTTATCGAAGATGTTGTGGTAAGGCAAACATGCATTATCCGTTGAATTTTCATCCTTATACAATCACAAGTTTGCTATTGTAAGAGTACGATAAATATTTATAACCGTATTCAGTGATTTTTTAAAGTAATGTGTTGGAAATTCTTGGCATATTCCAATCCGAGCATATTAGTATCTACATTGAGGTGCAAAATTATCAAATGACAGTTATTTATTTTCTAAACTAGTAGTTAGATAATTTTAAGTTTTTTGGGGACGCTATATAGGTATATACATACAGGGTCGGGCAAAAAAAGCGGAACACCGAATTTATGGCTTAACTAGCACTTTTTCGAAAATTTAACTTAAATTAAAGTTTTTGTATATTTTATGTATTATTTATTGGTGTTTGCAGATTTTCCGTTTCTGTCACATTTTTGGAGGTATGATGTCACCGGATAGTATTTTAAATGAATCACCCGGCATTTATATTTTTTTTTTGAGTAGATATTTTTTCCCTGAATTCACTAATACCAGGTTTAGTGGGTATTTAATTCTTCGCTTGCTTACAGTTACTTTGAATGTACAACTTCATTTTCTGTAATTTACTGTTAATGTTTTTGTTTGTAGGGAGTGTGTCATATTAATTATGCACGGTCCTTTTGAATTTGAATAAATTTACGACAAAATACGTGAATAATATGAATAATTCACGAGGTTGAATTAAACGAAATCGAGCAACTACTGTTTAATCCTAATATTGACTTGACCGATTAAACAGTAGTTGCTCGATTTCGTTTAATTCAACCTCGTGAATTATTCATATTATTCACGTATTTTGTCGTAAATTTATTCAAATTCAAAAGGACCGTGCATAATTAATATGACACACTCCCTACAAACAAAAACATTATGGTTTCATAAGAAAAAAATAAAATGTAATGGCACCTAAATATTTATTTAATAAAAAACGAACGACAATAACCTAAAATTATCAATAAAATAATTCTTTCACGTTCACTTAGTTGAGACATGACTAATGATGTGTTAATGTCAAATAATTTGTAAAATCAAATGTGTTAAAAGAACTTAAACAAAATGGAGTTTTTGTACCTAATAGTGTTATTTAAATGTACATTTTTACTTTGACAGAACTCAGAAAAAAATATTGTAGATAAAAAGTTTTTCGTATACCTACTGCGATAATTACTTAGGGCCGATATCATAATAAAAGTTAATGCTGCATTAAAAGTTCATGTCACCTTTAAGCGAGAAATTAATTTCATAATCATTTGTTAAAGTTAATAGACGCTTTAATGAATAGAATTTTTAGTTATTGTCGTTAGTTTTTTATTAAATAAATATTTAGGTGCCATTTCATTTTTGAATTGATTCGGTCTTTACTTGATGAAGATCCATCGTATTAATTACTAAATAAACAACAAATGTTGGATGTTCACTATTTAATATTCAAAGTAATATTTTGACAATTGTTTCGCCAACACAGTGGCTTCTTCAGAAATAAATAAAAATAAAAATATTACACAAACACTTATACAGATTGTCGTAGTTAAAAGTTAATATGCATCTTCAAATACACACACATAAACATGTACCTATGTATGTATGTATACAACACCGGTGGTGTGGGGAGATAGTGAGGAGATCGAGAGCGCGCGCAGACATGGCATTCTTTCCGTAACTTTAGAGCGTGAACGTACATAAGTACATTGTATCTGAGCAGACTCGCAAATATTAAAATAAAATGCCCTTAACTGTCGAGGAAAAAATACAGATTGTGTTATGGTATGCCAAGGATAATTCGTACAAAGACGTGCAAAATTTATTTGTTGCGGCGTATGAAAATCGTCCACCTCCCTCTGTGCCAGCTATCCATAAGATTGTGAAACAATTTCGTACAGAAGGTTGTGTTAATTCACTGCATACTAAAAGACACGTTGTGCACTAAAGCCTCGGTACCCCGGTGTCCCGATATCACGCCCGATATGAACCTGTACTCCCCTACTATCGTACCCCTCCATTTCATGTTTACATGCACTTGTGTGCGTGTTTGTGTTTCCCTATATCTACTTTTATTTCAGTCAAACGGTATATCTAACAATATAGCACAATTTATGTAGAGGGGGTGATCTATTGAACAATGTACATTATGAAAATAAATTTAATAAGGGGGAGTTATTAGTTTCTAACTGATCATTAAGTAAATTATTAGAGGGTCTATTTTTATTGATTTCAAGGGATTCCAGTAGGTTTAATTTAACACCTTTATTTTCTATATGTAGGATATCGAAATGAGGACTAAAACTTTGGCTTTCTTCTATGAGGTGGTTTGCGTATGAAGAATCAGTTTTCTTCATTTTGAAGGATCTAAAATGTTCTGACATCCTTTTCTCAAACGTTCTTCCTGTTTGGCCTATGTAAAACTTAGGGCAATCACTACATTTTAACTTATAGACTCCTGACTGTTGGTTTTTAGGTGTTTTATCTTTATTGTTCTTAATATATTTAGATAATTTGTTGTTTGTTCTAAAAGCTACCTTTATATTATTTCATTTTATTTTTTTCTTATGAAACCATAAGTCAGAGACCCACTAAACCTGGTATTAGTGAATTCAGGAAAAAAATATCTAATTAAAAAAAATATAAATACAGGGTGATTAATTTAAAATACTATCCGGTGACATCATACCTCCAAAAATGTGACAGAAACGGAAAATTTGCAAACACCAATAAATAATACATAAAATATACAAAGACTTTAATTTAGGTTAAACTTTCGAAAAAGTGCTAGTTAAACCATAAATTCGGTGTTCCGCTCTTTATGCCCGACCCTGTATATACAGTATGGTAATAAAGTTTCGAACAAAATTCATTAAAGCGTTCTATAATGTTTTTAAGAAAATCGCTCGGACAGGTCAATTTTTGTTTTCGAAATGCCTTCTTTTGACGAATTTTTTTCTTAATGACTTCATTGGTTTTTACATAATCACGTCATCAACCATTTTTTTTAAATGACAAGACCCACATTTTCCCCAGTTTTTAATAGATCTTCTTACTGCTAAAACGGTGATGTATAAAAATTGGTGCCTTACATAACATTTTTTTTAAATAAATGACACATTAACTTCACAACGTTTACACTCGTATTCATTATAATACTCGCCTTCGGCTCGTATTGTAATTTTCTTACTCGTGTCTTAATACCTATCATTAAATGCTCATTGCATAATATACTATTATCGTCATACTTAGACTAAATTTTAAATTACTTTAAAATTAAAGAAGTTATACTTAGATTTATAACTTCACTTGAAAAGCAAACTGTCAATACAAGTATTTAAATGTATGTTATTGAAAACTTTTATAATTTTCGCAATATCTTGAAGAAAATATAAGTTACTATTTTCAAGCATCATAGTAATTTTAAGTCTTATAACAAATCAAAAATTCTTCTTTAAGGTTCTCTTAATAAAGATTTTGCTCACATCAAGGACTCTAGAATGTTTACGCACGCTTCTATCACGATTTTCTTGAACGCATAACAAAAGTATCCTTTGTGCATCTGCGTTTTCTACCGCAGAAGTAATGCGGCTGCTTTTTCATACGGAATACTGCCAGTTTTTTCAAATCGTTAACAATTTTTGAAATGCACTCATCGATGCCAGTCCCATATTTGAATATTTTTGGTTGTATGTCGTCGTGCCAGCAAACAATCACTTGCCCCCAAAACATAGATTATATCTATTAATTCCAATTTTAAATATTTCATTTCGCACTTAACGCAAATTCATGTACTATTTTCCTTTAAACTGAAGCTATAAATTTAAGTTTAACGTTTAAACAATTTTTGACACAGAGTCTGCGATATTTTTCATATACTATTGCTAATTCATGAACTTCCAAACTTTTCATGAGTTTTAAAATTTAAATAAAAAGTAATTTTTTGTAAAAGGCAAATAGAGGTAATCTTTTCGATTAATTTTAAGTTATAGTCGTAGTGCAAGCCATGGCAACACATATTTTTAAGTTGTAATCGTATATCCTATAACTTTCGCAATATCGCCCACAGGTACTAGAAAATATATATTTTTAATTAGTAAATTTTAAGTACTTTTCAATGATAAAAAATATACAGGCTGTTCCATTTAATTCTTTTTAGAATTTTTAACTTTAGCGAATGGTATGTAATTCTAAAGAACATGCGCAGATATTTCACGTACTGAAAAGATATTACTACTAATTGAGCCCGTGATAGGTATTTTACCATCAATCGTTATTTCATAGCAACTTTTCAAATGTTGTACAATTTTTAACGAAAAATCGCCATATCTCAGAAACAGTTGAAAATCTACAAATACAAAATGTAAAAAAAAATGCATAGCATTCCATTTCAAAAAAAAATAATTTTGTGTTGGTTCGTCGTTGTCAAACACTCTATATAAATGAAGATATTTTTAAACTGTAGAACTTGTGATTATCTACAGTTTTTGTAGTAATAATTATTCGTTAACTACATTATTAGATACCAATAATGGACTTTACCGCTCCTCTGGGACACCCGGTATATGTATGATATATCAATCTTAGCAAGCTTACATAAAAATCAGAGTCTACTCGAAACAAGAATGTAATTGAACGTCTTGCTTGCAGGTGTATATGTAAATTTTCGTGTAAGAAACACTCAAAAACGAAAATTGAAAAACTGCCGATACCACTTGCCTGTATTTCAATTTTCACACGTCGACAGAGAATTTTGTGATCAGTTGGAGTGTCAAGACAATGTTACACAAAAAAAAGCGGTACTGTAAAATGGGGTGGCTATTTTTTTTCACATTTTGTTTGTTAAAATGGTGATTTTTAGTGTATATTAGTCAGAAAAAAATGTTTTAGTATGCTACCTGTGATTCCCGAAACATTTCAGTTAAGGATTCGTTTATCTATTTTATAATAACACGAAAAAAAACTTTCATGCCGTATCAAAGTCATACTGTGCTTGGGGTTACTTTGATAGTCCTTTTTTTATTGCATTTTCTTGAATGGCTTTTTCATGTAGGCTATCAATTTCATCCACAATCAATTTTGCCAAGTAGTTTTTTATCAATTTTAATATACTATGAGGGTGACTTTGATAATGCATAACAATAGTATATGTATCAAAGTGACCCCATTATGCCAATGTGTTAGCTTGTAACACCGACATTAACTACAGAAATAAATGACAAAATTGACATTATGTTATATGTGAGGAGTAAATAAAAACTCAAGTTATTTCTTATAGGTATAATAGTAATATATAATACCTACCTATATTATAAAATATATAAACAAAAACGAGAACAAAATAAAAAAAATCTTCAATCAAGAAATAGACATAAAAATGGAATAAGAGTTAAGGCTCAAAAACATCAACGCTGTTACTAAAAACTAATTTCTTACTTCTTCTCCCAAAGGTTTTAATACTGACCATCGGATTGGGTAGTATGGATAGAATATCATTGAAAGTAGCCTCAAATAAATCGTTCTCAACTTCCTGAAATGTTTTTTTTTGCTGTTTCAAACGACTTTAGTCCTTGCAAGTTGTAATCACCATCTGGAAGGATCTCTTGCACTTTGGCTGTGTAACGATACGATATGGATTTCCAAGAACAAATGTGCCCACTGTTATGTTGTTTGCCTCAGGAGCTTCATAATCTAGTTCGTCATCCAACGCTTCGTTCTCCTCTTGTTCTTCTTCCTCCACTTCTGATGCTTCATTTTGAATGGCATCCAAATTTGCAGAGTCCTCCGAATCATTGGATTCTTCCTGAGCACAACACACTTTTGTCAGGGACAACATTCAGACGGGTTTTCTTTCTAGCTTGAGTGCGCAAAGGGCTTCTAGCAAAACGTTTCTCCTTTAGAAACTTGACTAGAGCATTTTCGTAATTGTCTTGAAATTGTGGATTGTCTTCTTCATTTATATGTGGTATTTTGTACAACACTTTTTGAGAATTCAGGGGGAAAATTCCGATAGATTGAAAACCACTTATCAAATCGCGCTTAATGGAATCTGACTAGCTGGGATTTGCATGTTGCATTTTTTCCAGTGCTCCCTTCGGTAGTCTTGGAAATTCTTCTTTCTTCACTGTTGTTAATTTAGGATTGTCCATTTTCCATTTGAGTAAGATAGCTCTCCAAGCAACTTTTAATGGTCGAAAAAAGCACATATTCAAAGGTTGTGTGAGGTGGGTTGAGTTGGGTGGCAGAAGGACAAAGTTAATATCATTTTGGTGGCACAATTCTAAGACCTCATCATTAAAATGAGAAGACAAATTATCACCAATGAGAATTTTTCTCCCTGTAAGGCGCGTCGCATGTGGCAAGAATGTGCTTTTAAACCAGTTTGTAAAACAATTGGCGTCTATCCATCCACTTTCAGTGCGATTGTAGCGAGAACCAGAACGGCAACAGCGTTCGTTACAACATGGTTCACCTTTCGGCCCAGTTTCCGTCCATCTATCCCACAAGTGTTGGGATTTATAGATAACGTAGGGTGGTAACATGGTTCCTGAGGCAGACCCGCAGAACATTACTGATGTCGCGGACTTACTATGATTTATTATAATTTTCGGATATTTTTTACCCCTTTTAAACAATAATTTTTTCTTTCCAAGGTCATCAGCCATATTTGTTTCATCGTAATTAAACAAATTAAATGCAGGTACGCCATCAATAGTTGTTTTCAAATGGTCAAAGTAATCCTTAATCGTGTGGGTTGACACTGAAGCACGAGTGCGCTTTATGTTACTTGCAAGGCGTTGCGTAAGGGTGTCCTTATGTCTCCGCAATAGTGAGTAAACCCAGTCCTTTCCCGGTGTGTTATCTTTGAATTTGCCAACAATTCGTCCCTGACGTTCTGAAAACGACTTTGTTACCATTTGTAAGTCTTCCATACTCATAGGAAAACCCCAATCACCACACGTGATTGCAGCGTTTATTATTGCCCTTTCTTCTTCTGGTTTGAATACTGTTTGTCCACCATGTAGGGTGTAAGCCTTTAAATTTATTATATAGAGTGCCGTATGGAAGTCCATAAGTTCTGGATGCCTTCAATATAGACCAACCATTCTCAGCCACTTTTGTTAAAGCCTCTTCGAGTTTCTCTTGTCTGTAATTTTGGTAACTTCTAGCACCAAGTTCTTTTCTTGTAGATACGGCCCATAATTGCAACATCCACTAGTACAAAAAGTTTTTTAGATTAGGCAGTGATCACTTCTCAATGTGTATTTTAATGTACTTATTGCACGGGGTGAGATTGATAGAACTATCAATTTTTCTCCGAAACTCATATCAAAGTGACCCCAACATCAAATGGTCCCTTTTTAAATTAACCGGAATGATTTTCAAGCAAAACCAGACAAAGTGAGGTTGATGAAGTAATTCGTAATAGCATTAGCAAAAAGGACTCAAGTTTTTTATCAAAATCACAAAAGCGAAGGGTGTTTTTCTCGAGTTGCCATTTTAACATAAATCTATTGCTGTAGTTTGCGAATAGATAAAAATAATAGCCGCCTTACTTACTGTCAACAAACTGGTGCACGTTATTGCTGGAAACTTAATATAACCAATAGCAGAAGAGCGGATGTTGGCAGATACTTTATGGCGGTCTATTTAAATTTCACGTAAAAGTACGATTGATTATCAAAGCCACCCTCGAAAATCAATTGCACCCCATTTTACGGTATTAACAAAATTTAAAGAAACGTCAATAAACACATCCATCGAAACCCGTATCGATTTGTAATTGAATAGAATAACGCGGACATGGCGCGCAAGGCGTCATTAGGATTTATTGTAAGACTCGGAACCACGACGATAGAGGGGGAGGGAAGCGAGGACAAAACAAATTTTCTCCAACTCATATAAATGTTCAAAATTCTGACTGTACGCCACATAAAATCGAACCGCACGATAAAGCCTACAACTTAGTTTCCAGACAAATTGGCAGAAACACACAAACTAAAACCGAATCGTTAGTTTGCTCCCGTCGACCGTAAAAAAATCCCTTTCTGATAAACTATTCGGAAAGTTTCTTATCGCCGATGGGCGAGAGCTGTGCGCTTCTAGTTTTCTATTTTCGCATATTTCTTGTCAATATATTACTTGTGTATATTTGCTACAATACGCAGAGAAAGGGAGAGAGAGAGAGAAGTGATCGTTATTGTTGCAGTTACGTTGAAGAAAAATGAACTCTTGGATTTGGGGAAAACTTTTAAATTTTAATTTTTCAAATTTTTAATGTAATTTTTCTAGTAAAATGTTCTTTATATATTTACCGACGTATTTGTTTTTAATTTTTAATCACTTATAAGTAACATTTTAACAAAAAAAACAACTAAAGTCTGTAACACTTTTTAATTTATTTTATAACAAAAACCAAAAAATCTAGAACGAATCATGTTTGTTTAAAACAGCTCAGTATTGACAGTCTTTGAGAATGATAAAGATAAAATAGACAAAAAATTAAAGTCATTTGTTTACAAGTTAACTTGTGAGGAATATAAAAAGTTTACATAGGACAGACAAGGAGCAGTTTTGAAGCCAGAACAAAAGAGTGTGAAAGAAGTTTCATTTAAAAAAAATTCACCTTTTCCAGCCACTGCTTAGAATATAATCTTAAATATAACCATTTCAACATCCTACTAAAGGTGGGCATTTTTTGCATTATTACGGCCCGGCCCGCCTCGGCATAACACTCGGCCCGACTTGTCGAGCTCGGCCCGACTTGCCGAGCCGGCCCCACTTGACGAGCCGGCTCGACATGTCGAGCTCGGTCTGACATGTCGAGCCGGTCAGGTTCCATTTGCCCAGGCACACGTATGGTGTATTGAACGTGCACGGTTAGCTGGTATGTATGTGCACCGTTGTTATCCGTTTATTTAAATATTACAGCTTTCGCCGTCAAATAATATTTATTGACACAATAAAAAATATAGAATACATAAAAAAATAGCAACACAAAGTATGTATATATTACAGCAAAACATTGCTATATAATTAATAATTAAAAAAAAATTAAACTAATATCTATAAATAACAGTTGGAGAATTGATAGCAGTATATATGTATAAAAATCGTCAGGTTTAATTAATTCTTAAGTAGGCAGGGAAGGTATTCCTATTCTTTATTTTTTACTGCAGAATGGTTTTATACATTTAAAATTCATATTAGATGCAATTTCAAGAGATTTCTTCATTTAAACACATTTTTGAAAAATATTACAAAGAACATAGATTGTATGAGTTTTGAATATATTAAATTCAAACAAATATCCTATATAATCACGTTTATAATTCCTACCTATTATGCAAAAATAAAAAAAGTAGTTATAAAAGAGGCAAATTAATTATTTAAAACAAAAAATAAAATTCTATGAACATTGGGTGGGCTTGATTAATTCCGTCGTTTTTCTAATGTTTGTCCAGCAATAGAAAATGTTCTTTTAATGGGCATACTAGCAGCAGTTTGGCTAGTACATACTGTTTATCAAGTTTAAATAACCGAGGGAAATATGTTAATTTTTTCCAAAAATCTAATGTATCAAAATTTGGTGTAATATTCTCATGAATTTAATATATATGTCAAATTCATTCTCAATACTAAAACTGATGAATGCAGTTCGTTTATCTGCGAATCGAAAAATTCTGTTAAGGTAGATGTTGGTAATTTCGATTTTCTCTATTCTTCTTCATTTAAAATATTTTTTCATGGGCGGATATAAACATAAAACTATTGTGGGAATTTCATCAAAACTTTTTTTTAATTACATCTAACAATATTAGATCTATACATTGAATTTTGTAGAGTTATCGTTTCTGTAATAATAATTCCTCAATTGAATGGAAAACTAAAATTAAAATTTATTAGCAGAATTAATTTCTAACTTACACCACGAGTTTGCTGGACGTACACTCTCGTCACTAAGCAATGGAACATTAGAATTTTTTGTAATTAAATTTCATAGATTCAAATAACGTGTTTAATTAAAGATAAACAAACATATTTCACAAATTTTCTAAAAATTTAAAGAATTCATAAATAGGGAACGCAAAAATTAACATGACATATGACATGTAATGGTTTAGTATTTCTGACAATTTAAGGAATTTGTATATTTTTGTATAATTGAAATGATATACTCGAAATACAAAATTCTTTATATACAAATCTAAAATATTACTGAAGTAGTATGAGCAGTGTAGCGCGAATGAAAAATAACATTACAAATTTAAAACCATTGCAAACAAATAATTAGTGTAAAATGAAATACACGCAACAAGTTCTCGTTGTCCGTCATCATTCACCGAAACTCTTGTACCCTCCACACCGATTTACCGTCGTTATTAAGTTGCTTATAAATTGACCGCCGTCATGTTCTTCTTGTTAAATAATTTGTGTTTTGGCGTTGATGTAATTTGGCTCAAATCACCCTGATAGAGAGTGTGAGAATGAAAAAACGAAGAACTTAACGTTAATGCGAATTTATTGCTATCATTCGTTTTAATCGGAATGCTCGGTATTATTCGTTCTGAATATTCGTATTACCATTTAAAAATACCCTGTCCCAATATTTCCGTTACAGTCTGGAGGGCACTTCGGGCAAAAAGGCAGCAATTAATCTCGAGCGACAAAAGTGGAATTTTCCATATAATAATAGGTGTAAAAAATTGTGGAAATAATTAATTATTACATGTTCAAATTATTAAACTTAATCGAATAAATTGGATAAACAATGGTAAAGTATAGGAAATGCGATTTTCACTATGTTTTTTCGCACTACTCGTGACAAGTTTCAATTCTAGCGAGTCATATTCAAACAGTGTTTTGTTACTAATTTTACAAACTTAGAAAATTGTAATGTAAAAACAATTAATAACAGAATAGCAAGCCGGCCCATATTAATGGTATACGACAGCCCTACTTCTAATTTTTACATTACCTACTATTTTAATTGTACAATTTGCGTCGATATTATTTGTGTAGTGGAATTAAATGAATTTCTTTGATAAATCAAGACCGTTTGATAAAACTGCATACATAGTAGCGATGGTTCTACGCTTGTTCACATTTTTCACTTTTACACATTTCTCGTTTGCATTATATATCTTGTTTGTCTTTGAAACTTTTTAGATGACAGCTTGCTTATTGCCATTATGCTCGTATTACCACTACACCAAGATAACTAATTACTTTTAATATATTTCTTGTATATCCGACAAAGAATTTTAATATATATATATATATATATATATATATATATATATATATATATATATATATATAATGGGTTTAAGATAACGAGTATACCTGACCACGAAATGTTTTCAGAATTTAGTTTAAATTAATTTATTTAAAACTAGGTTGTTAATGCATATCATTCATCGAAGAGATTTGGGAATATATTTTAATATTATCCGACTACCCAAGAATAGGAGAGTTCATTTGGAGAAGCAAATCATTAACTATTAAAACATACAGTAATGTACCCAAATGTACTCTTGAAGAATGCCGGAAGCAGGAATGAATAAGAGAAAGTCACGTTTGACTTACTCAAGTAAGATTGCAAAAGATTGATTAAAAACTGGGCTAGACCATGCGATGTAAGTTTAAGCAGAAGAAATTTATAATCACTTAAGTCAAACACCTTTGTCAGATCCGTAGAAATAACAACAACTGCCTAGGTTTGTCTAAGGCTTTATTGAGATATTGTGGGCAAGTTGATGGTAAAGAAACAGGGTGTCCCAGCAAAGTCCATTATTGGTATCTAATAATGTAGATAGCGAATGATTTTTTATACAAAAATTGTAGACAATCATAAGCTCTACACTTTAAAAATATTTTAATTTATACAGAGTGTTCGGACAACGACAAAGCAAAACAAATTTATGTTGTTTCTTTTTTTAAATAGAATGTTTCTTTTACATTTTATGACAGCCGTTGAAGATCTGATTAAAATGACATCAATAAATACAAATTGATTTTCAATTGTTTCTGAATATTTGAAAAGTTGTCATGAAATAACGATTTATGTTGAAATACCTATTATGGGCTCAATTATTAGATCTTTTAAATATGTGAAATTAAGGTTTATTTCGACATATCTAGGCATAGAATGATATGTCATATGTAATAGTTAAAAATTCTAAACAAAATTAAATGGAACAGCCTGTATATTTACATGCCATTGAAAAGTACTTAAAATTTACTAATTAAGAATATATATTTCTTTGACCTGTGGGCGATATTTCAAAAGTTAAAGGATATTATACCTTAATAAACCCGATTGCGATTTCAAAATATGAGTTGCTTTGATTTAATGACACAGTGCAATTAAAATTAATCGAAAAGAGTTACTTCTAATATTTTCTTTTTACAAAAAAGTGCTTTTTATTAAAATTTTAAAACTCATAAAATGAAAAGTTAGGAAGTTGAATTTACAATAGTTAAAATATCGCTCAATGTCAAAAAAAATTATTTATCGCGATACTTAAGACTAAATTTTAAATTACTTTAAAATTGGATATGTCATACTTATATTTATAACTTCAGTTAAAAAGCAAACCGCCAATACAAGTATTTAAATTTACGCTATTGAAAACTTCTATAACTTTTGCAATTTTTTGTATTTGAAATATATAAAATATGGAAACAAATACATTTACTGTAAAACAAAAATTGGGGATTCTCAGAGGCGTAAAAATGCCATTTATAAGATCATTACTCTTAAAATCACAAAATAAAATCTGAGATACAACATTGTGGTTGTGACTTATTTTGTGCAACATCGTATTACAGAAACCAAGTTCAATTCATAAAAACTTTCCTCTGAAACTCTCATAACAAAAAAATGAGGTGTGGCCATCACACGACTTCCTTATACGTATGAGCGTTTCAAATTATAGAATTTTAAGAATTTTTGTATACAAAAATTATTGAAAATGCTATTCTAAGTACTCCTGTTCTCTTAATAAATCTCTATAGAATGCATACTTTGCAAGATATTATAAAAAAAGTGCAACTCGCTAAAAGTAAAAGTGCTACTTCCGGTCCGAATTTTGAAATTTCATTTATACAAAAAACTTTGAAAATCTAACTCTAAATACTTTTATACTCTTGATAAATATATACAATATGCATATTTTACGACATATTTGCAAAAAGTCGCTATTCGGTAAGAGTAAAAGTGTTACTTCCGGTCCGAATTTTGAAATTTTCTTTATACAAAAGATATTTGAAATTATATTCTATATATTTTTGTACTGATAATGTACCTGCCTAGAAAGCATGACTTGCGAGATATTTGCAAAAAACTGATTTTCGATAAGAGTAAAAGACCTACTTCCGGTAGGAATTTCGAAAAACCTTTTTAATACAATTTTTCTCCAATTTAATTTTGAGTACATTTGAATTCTTTATAAATTTGTTTAAACTTAGTAATAGATTAATGTTGGCAAAAACTACTTCGGATCTACCGACTTTACTGAAAATCTAACCAGGTCTCAAGGGGGGGGGGGGGGGATATTATACTCGCAAATACAAAATTTGGAATTGATAGTTATAGCCGCTTGATCGTAATCGTGACTATAGACACAGACACGGAGACATTTTTTAAAAATCACTTTTTTGGTATCAGGGGACTTCAAAACGTGGACAACTGCAAAAATCTCGAGGTCGAACATTTTCATCACAATACTTCCTTATACTACGTATAAGAAAGTAAAAATGAATTAAAATTACTGGCGCTGTAAGAATTTAAAAGGAATTGTAATATGACATATTTGAATTAAAATTATTTGACAGCACTGAGATATATTTTAAACTGAACTTATCGTTTGACTGACAGGCTCTTATCTATTTATTTGGCAATTCCACATCTTTCAAGAAACTAAAATATTTTATACTAGTTCCCTTAATTTTCCGGTTGTAATTTGAGCACTCTAAAACTGGACAACATCGCATTTTTAGATTATAACTGATAAGATTCGATCGCAAAACTGATAAATTACCACTACAAACACACCTACAAGTAGCACATGTAATAAATATCCAAACATGAAAACAAACCGCACTTGCTGCTTCGAAGATGACGTTATGACAATGAGTCAGATTTCACGGTGTTTTTGTCCTTCAATATAGTCGTATTTTAAAAATTACCTTCCTATCTAATAAAAGTAGTACACAACAAGTTTTGAAAATAAACTCTTATAAAACATACCATGACTAGTTACTAGTTTTGAAAACCCGAGTGCGAAACGAACGTTGGATTTTCAAAGCCGGTAACTGCTCTGACAACCTTTATTTGACTTATTCTATCATATAACCTATTTTCTTTCATTATTTATTTAATTAATTAATTTAAATTAATTCCATTAGTCATATTGTTATATTTTAGTAACTCAAGACAGTTGTCCCATATTTACTTTTATTACTATTGTATATTTTAAAAATTACGAAATTATCCATCCACAAACATTTACGTAGACATTTCCACACCTCTTTGTCTCATAATCACGCATAATGGTACAGAACCACAGCCGACCGTTCGCTATAAAAAAAATGAGGTGTGGCCACCACACGACTTTCTTATACGTATGAAAGTTTTTCTTCCTGTCCGACTTTTGAAATTTCATTTATACAAAAAATATTCCATATCCAACTCTAAATACTTTTGTACTCTTCATAAATATATATAGAATGCATAATTTACGACATATTTGCAAGAAATCGCTATTCGATAAGAGTAAAAGTGGTACTTCTGGTCTGAATTTTGAAATTTTTTTTATATAAAAGATACTGAAAATTATGTTTTAATAGTATATTATGCAACGAGCATTTAATGATAGCTATTAAGACACGAGTAAAAGAATTACAATACGAGGCGAAGCCGAGTATTGTAATGAATACGAGTGTCTTAATAGCCATTAAATGCGAGTTGCATACACTATTTTTTCTACGACCCCATAATAAAACATATTTTTTGAACAATCCATTTCATAAATTGAGGTTAAAATTTTCCGTACGTTTTTGTGAATTTGGCTGGTAATAAATTGTTCGTGGCTACTAAGGCTTGTTCCATAACTTCTGGTGGAGTCAATTATTACATTTCACTGTCATTATCCCTCATTTTTACCGTTTATATTTTCAAAAAAGCACAAATTTTAAGTACTTACTTGTAAATTGCAGAGAACTGTCACATTTATTAAATTTGTATATCTGTCAGATATGCAGTCGCCATATTGAATATTGTTTGAATATTGAAATGTCGCATTCCTATTGGATATAAACTTGTATCGTAATGAAAAATCTGTGTTCCTATTGGATATAAACTTGTAACATAATGAAAATCTGTATCGTAATGAACATGTTTATAGTACAGGTTCGGCATATCTAATAATACAATTAAAGTATGGGAGTAGAAAAATACTTTTATACTCGTAACGTACTTGTCTAAAAAGTATGACTTGCGAGATATTCGCAAAAAACTGATTTTCATTAGAGTAAAAGACCTACTTCCGGTTGGAATTTCGAAAAACTTTCTTAAGACAATTTGTTTCAAACTTAATTCTAAGTACATATAAATTCTTTATAAATTTGTTTAAACTTAGTAATTGACGAGATATTTGCAAATTTCGATTTTTTTCACTGAAGTAAACTACTACTTCCGGTCGGCCGATTTTGCTCAAAATCTAATCAGTTCCCTAGAGGGAGATTATATTCGTAAATACAAAATTTGGAATTGATATCTGTAGCGGTTTGACCGCTATCGTGGTCACACACACACACACACACAGAGAGAGAGAGAGAGAGAGAGAGAGAGAGAGAGAGAGAGAGAGAGAGAGAGAGAGAGAGAGAGAGAGAGAGAGAGAGAGAGAGAGAGAGAGAGAGAGAGAGAGAGAGAGAGAGAGAGAGAGAGAGAGACATTTTTTAAAAACCACTTTTTTGGTATCAGGGGACTTCAAAACGTGGACATCTGCAAAAATCCCGAGGTCGAAAATTTTCGTCATCACAATACTTCCTTATACTACGTATAAGATAGTAAAATACATGAAGAAATGCATGAGAGAAAATTACTATTTGCATTTCGGGCCGTAATTTTCATCAGATACTTTTTTCTTTTTTGAATTATATTTAAAAATATTTTCTTCACATGCGCCCTTTCTCAGAATTTTAACATTAAATACTGAAATTAAACAAAATATCTCAACTATTATAAAAAAAAGTAAGACGTTGAATCTGCGTAGAAGATCATTTTAAGTCATATACTACTTTAGAAAAGGAAATAGGTTTTGTAATTTGTTTATAAAAACGGGAATACTTTTCCGATACTTTTATCTCTCTTGCATACTTGGCCACCACCTTTCGCCTTAAGGACGACAGTGAGTTGCAAGCAGCTGTTATAGAACACTTTGACGAAAAAACTACAGATTATTTTTACAAGGGTATCGAATTGTTAATTACTCGTTGTGTATGTATGTATAGAAGTTAGGGGAGATTACATTAAAAATTAAAAATTCTGATATTGTACCAACTTTTTTTTGGTATATCAGGCCGAGAATTTATGGCGCCCACCTCGTACATCTAATGTAATGAATAAAGTAAAACAGAAAAATAATATGTTTCCCTTAAATTTACTTTTAATAAAACGTCTCTCATTTTTATCTCGTAATATATATGTTTACGTGCCCTCGCGTATCACTCGCATCCAATGCATAGCAATAACACTCCCGTATGCCACACACATAAATGTGCTTCTCTAACGGTCGCGGTCGTTCATTTCTATATCGGTTTAGGAGGAATTCCACCTTAACGGACTGAAATTGGAGACGATATCTTATCAGCTTCATCTTCCTAGGCGTCCTGCGGTTTTCGGGGGTATTTCGTGTGCCATTCCCTGTATATATCCCCCGTCCAAGGGCAATTCGCCGATAAAGGAATTACCGGAAGAAATATTTCACACGGTTGCGTGATCTGGGCATTTTTCTCGGAAATTTACGGCCCGAACAGTCGTTTAATTAATTCGTTCGGTTCGGACCTGTATTCTGGGGGACGGCAAGGGGTTAAAATGTCCTCTCACTATCTTGTCGTAGTGCTATAGATTTTTGTATGTTCGTAGAAAGACGTATAGCGATATGTCTTGTTAGACTTTGACATTGAATTATAAATAATTGCAGAAATAATGGACTATAAGAGATTGCATTTTACGTTTGAGTATTTCAGTATTTCCAGTTCCTGAAAGCTAGGAGCTGGATTTGGAATGATTTGTGTACAAAAATATGATCAAAATTTAGACCCTTGACCCTTTCACTTTTTTAAGAAGATGGAGAATTTTAAACTTAATATAAACATACTGCAGTGATCTTGACTCTCGGATTGAATTATAAAGATCACTTCTAGATTTAATTTAATTAAACACTATTTTATTTATTTTATTATGGCCATTGTATATAAATGTTTATTAAGTTAGGATTTTAGTAAATTTCAATTAATTTAAGATAAAATAATGTAAGAGAAGTATTATAAATTTTATTCATGAAATTAATATTAAAATGAGACGCATATATCAAGTAATTATTCATAACAAAGTGTTTCCCGCAAGCTTCAGCGCAAGAAGATATTATGACCGAGAACGTTCGGTAGATAGGCCCGGCGAAACAATATTCTTCGCTAATTTGCTGTTTATCATATTCATATTTCATCATACTTCACATTAACATTTCTATAAATTTTTGTACATTATAATTTGATGTAAACAAATCGACATTAAAATAGATATTTGTTTACGTTTTAAAGCAAGTGATACATCATTTGACCGAAAGGTGCAGCACTGTAGTTATGCATTTTTGGAAGTGGAAAAGATAGCGGCACAGAGCTTGTCAAATCTTTTTATGAAGAAAAATGTCAATATAAGTGCAAAACGTGAGAATTTATAGGAGATTGCTGGTGGAAACCGCTCTCAAAAATAAAAAGACCTTTAGAAGCAAGTGTGAACCGCTTTTAAAAATAGAAACACGGGGTGCCTATACTTATAAAGAATTAAATAAAATTTAGAAGGTAGAATAATTTTGATAAATCGGGAGTTATAATATTTTCCGAGATATTTACTAATAAATTAGAAAATTTTTCGATAAATTGGGACTTATAATATTTTCCGAAATATCTAGAAACAACATAGAAAATTTTACAATAAATTGGAACATTGGTAATATTTTATAAATTAATTTATTTTGAACTTAGAATAATTTTACCTAAATAAAACCTTTAAAAAATAAACCTGGAAGTGTTATTACTTCATGGCCAAATTTGGAGTTTTTTTTTATACAGGAATTGTTCAAAATTATATTCTAAATCCTTCTATTCTCTTAATAAATCACTGTAGAATACATAATTTTATTACATACAAAATTTTATTTTATACAAAAATTATACCAAATATAGTTCTAAATACTTTTCTACTTTTGATAAAACTATACAGAATGCATAATTTACGAAATATTTGCAAAAAATTGCTATTAGATAAGAGTAAAAGTCTTACTTCCAGTCCAAATTTTGAAGTACAAAGGGTATTGAAAATGAAGCTGTAAATACTTTTATATTCATAATGTATCTGCCTAATTTTTTATAAGAGTGAAAGACTTACTTCGGGTAAGTATTTCATGAAACTTTTTTTATAAAATCCTTCTCAAATTTAATTTTGAGTACACTTGAATACTTTATAAATTTGTTTAAAGTTAGTAGTTGGCGTAGAGAGGGAGGGAAAGAAGGAGAGAGGGGGGAGAGAGAAGGAAGGCGGGAGTGGGAGGGGGAGAGAGGGAGGGAGGGGAGAGGGGGGAGAGGGAGTGAGAGGGAGGGAGAGGGAGAGGGAGAAAGAGAGAGAGAGGGAGAGAGAGAGAGAGAGGAAGAGAGAGACATTTTAAAAAACCACTTCTTCGGTATCAGGTACATCAGGTTATACTACGTATAAAAAAGTAAAATTATTATCAAAACTAAAATAATGTTGAATAAGTGATTTTTTGTAGATATCCAAAATTAATTTGTGAAAGTGATTAATTGTTTCTAATTTTTTGTACCATAAAAACTAAATATGTATGTCTATATCTGCTTACATAATGCATGTAAAATATGATTTTATGAAAATCAAACAAGAAAAACCTTCATTTCTGCTCTGAGCAAACGCACTAAATTATAGTTGGTTAGTTAGTCAAAAAATATGTATAACCATTATGTGAAAAGTGTGTAATGGCACGTATTTTTGGCAACATTAATAGAAATCGATGGACCGACCGATCCATTCCGTTTCGGAAACTAGTTCGGCAGTTCAATCATTTCCCCATAAAGACATAAATGAAAATTTGTTCCACTATATTACATCAGATTTGTTTGCTTTTGGTAGTTTTGAATCGAGTAAATTCTGTTCAATATAACAGCGGTTCTGGCTGACAATGCATTATCTAATAAAAGCATTTCGCATTCACAATGCTGAGCATACTATTTATGCCGCGTAGCAGTAGGTCAAAATGTTATGAACGTTTCAATAATTTATTTGATAATTTCACTAACATTTCTCCACTATATATTCAGAGGTATTTCAGTATTATATACAAATGCGGGAAACATTCGCTAAAGGAAACGTGTTTATTAAAAAAACCTTTTCAGTTGTTTATTCTATAGAGTTGCTACGTCTTATTTATTATTAAATTTATCCTACGTTACCTCTCCTGAAACTTTGATGGAAAAGTTGTTATTGAAACTGACGTTTATTAAAATATCATTTTCAAAGTGCTTTTGTAATATTACTAGAAATATTTTGTCTGCTAGAATTTTATTTTTTATAAAATGCTTTAGACCTTAATCGGGTCTACTTTACTTTTCAATTAAAATTTTATGGTATTTTTATTTTTATATTTTGTACGCCGATCATGAGTTTAAGATTAATTGCGCTTGCGCCATCTAGTGTTATTATAGTGAGTATATAATAATACTTGTCCTTTTACTTTCTTATACGTAGTATAAGGAAGTATTGTGATGACGAAAATTTTCGACCTCGAGATTTTTGCAGATGTCTACGTTTTGAAGTCCCCTGATACCGAAAAAGTGGTATTTAAAAAATGTCTGTCTCTCTCTCTCTCTGTGTGTATCTGTCTCTGTGTGTGTGACCACGATAGCGGTCAAACCGCTGTAGATATCAGTTCCAAATTTTGTATTTACTTGTATAATCTCCCTCTTGAGATCTGATTAGTTTTTCAGTAAAATCGGTAGACCGGAAGTAGCAGTTTACTTCAGTGACAAAATCGAATTTTGCCAATATTTCGTCAAATACTAAGTTTAAACAAATTTATAGAGAATTCATATGTACTTAGAATTAAAATTGAGAACAATTTTATTTAAAAAGTTTTTCGAAATTCCTACCGGAAGTAGGTCTTTTACTCTTATCGAAAATCGGTTTTTTGCGAATATTTCGCAAGTCAAGCTTTTTAGACAGGTACGTTACGGATATAAAAGTGTTTAAAACATAGTTTTCAATATCTTTTGTATAAAAAAAATTTCAAAATTCGGACCGGAAGTAACACTTTTACTCTTACCGAATAGCGATTTTTTGCAAATATGTCGCAAATTATGCATTCTATATATATTTATTAAGAGTACAAAAGTATTTAGAGTTGGATTTGCAATATTTTTTGTATACATGAAATTTCAAAATTCGGACCGGAAGTAGCACTTTTACTTTAGCGAGTAGCACTTTTTTTTCGAATATCTTGCAAAGCATGCATTCTATAGCGATTTATTAAGAGAATGAAAGTACTTAGAATATGATTTTGAATAAGTTTTGTATAAAAAAAATTCTTAAAATTGTATAGTTTGAAACGCTCATACGTATAAGAAAGTCGTGTGGTGGCCACACCTCATTTTTTACTACATTTCGTTGCAGTAACAATATAGGCACTGTTTAATTATATGCTCAATAGTTAAGTTATACAGGAAAGGTATCAATACCTGATGGAATAAAATTATTCAATATGGTGACAAAATTCACTCAGAATATGGCCATTGTATCACTTTACTTTTCGATGTATTTAACATCTTTTTCAAAAAACATAGAACATATAGCTGAAAAAATACAATAAAAACAGTAGGAATTATTAACAAACCATGATTTATATAAGACAATATAATTTAATATTTAATGCATAGCTATAACGGAAAATTTACCATAAACATTAATTTTGTCAAACATTAAAAACTTATATACATTATAAAAATTGGTTTCCCATCAAATGTTATTGTTGTTATTCTCGTTTGTGGATGTGTTTAGTTGTATTTTTAAAAATTTATAATATACGAGGTTCTAAATAAACAATTCAATTATATGATGTTAATTCCGGATAATTGTGTGATATAAATTAGCAAGGTTTGCAATGTCTTCTCTGTCAGTTTTGTTCTTTATCCAGAATTTTAACTCTTCTAAAACCAAATTCATGATTAGTATTATTGGTATGCTGGTTTTTAAAGCGGAGTTATATATACCAATAATACTAATCATGGATTTGATTTCAAGGGAGTTAAAATTCTGGGTAAAAAATAAAACCAGAAAGCGAGGGATATACTTACATATTAAAAAATAGAAACATGCAATAAATGACAGGGGATACTATATGTAACATATAACATCCTGTGGAAGTGTCTCAAACAACTTGGTTAAGAAAGGTTGGATGTTTTTACCTAAGCTATAAAAACACTATACTAATATATTAGAAAATATTCCTAGTTTTGTATCGTTAATAAATCTTTTTTTTAAATATGATTCAAGGTAGTGCAATGGTTCTTCTTGATATATACCATTGATAATACGGTGTATTTGTAGTGTTTCCTTTATATTAGGACACTATATCATGACAAAACATTGTTGAAAATGAAGAACGCAGTACCTATTTTATCTATAAGTAAAATGTTAGTAAAATCTACTTAAAAAACAATTATCATTTTTGTTAATAGACTTACTTACTTTTAACATGTAATACTCTAAGTTGTTCTATTCCACCTAATTAATAAGTAAGTCGACTCACACATAGCGGTCGATAGGGTATTAGATTGTTGTTTTGAACCTCGTAAATAATATGAAAGGTTCTTTATTTATATGAAGAGGTTGACTGACTAAAAAGTATTAAATGTGTAAAGATTAATATATTTTCATATAAGAGCCGAAAAAGTGCCAATAGAGGCCTACAGGAGTTTAAAGAAGCTCCAGGTGTCTCTACCGTCGAAGGAGGACTCCCACTAAGCAAATTGACATCAGGAACATCTATTTCTGTGAAAAAAGATGAAAAGTAGAAAGGTATTTACAAGTTATTATTGTACGAGTGTTAGATAAACTTAAATGTTAAAGTTTGTCTTAATATAGAGACGTAATTAAATGATATAATTATCAAAGGTTGAAAAACATATTTAATAGTTTATCTTAGATATGGCAATGTCTCTGCATTTGTAAATTGCTTGTCGATAAAACATTATATGCGTTGTATGTATATTTAAATCTAAGAATAATTTGTTTTCTATCAAGGCCTTCGTTGTTTGTGTTTACGTAAGTACTTACATTGGAAAACAAATGATGTATAATATATATATTATTTTGTAGTGACGATAATATTTGAATAAATTACAACTAATCTTTCAATATTAAATAACCTCTGAAACTATTTTAATAGTGTGTTTATTTCAAATAATTCAAATAAAGTTGAGATTATTTTGTATATGTTCTTTGTGTTCGTATTGATATATGCAAAATCTTGTTTTCTAATACAAATGTTATTTAAAGTATAATAATTTTATTTTATTTAATTGTACCAATTAATGCTCTAAGCTCATTTTCTTTAATCTCTTGATCTGGATCGTCCTGGGATAAAAATATGAGCTAGCCAAGTAATACGATTTAGTTTGCCTTTTATTTAAAAATATTAAAAACATTAAGAAATAACGGGCCAAATTTTGAGGGTATCGTTATGCTTGAGAGGATTGTACATTTTATCGGTTTCAAATTTGTTTGTTGCCTTTCTTTATGTTGCTAAATCGTAGGATAAATATAATTATTATTATTGCCTCACATCTATTAAGATTAACACCGAGTGTTCATTGTATCACGCATATTCGAGAAGAAGAGATGGCAATATAAATATTATAAATGTTTTGAAAATTGAATATAATGTACAAACATCATATTCCATTGTACGCCACTCAAGTGTATATTTTTAAATATTCCATTTACTACCCCAATTTTCTCTTCAGATACAACATGTAATATTAGAAATAACAGACGTTCGTATTTACACTTAAAATTTACATTTCCACATTCGAAAAACAAGGAAAAAGTGGGAAAATAGCTTTTACAATATAGAAACGTTGCAATGACTGGCAATATTACGGCAAACAAAAAATAAAAAGAGTCGCACGGTTAGACACGAAAAATTCATTCACACGAAAACGGGAGCTGGCGGTGAAGGTGGCTGCTTCGACATTTTTGTCAATATTGAATAACACAGTATCAACAAGGTTAACTTGCTCGATACCATTAGATGAATAAATGTGTTAGTTGTAAGTGCTTAAGTTAACAAGGCATGTGGTTTAATTGAAATGCAAAGCCGTTGGTAATGCGTCATGACGAGCGTTCGAACTTCCAAGTTCAATGAAGCACTTACGTCTTGTGTCGGAATGTTATAATGACAAATGTGTTACCCTCTAAATGTAATAATGCCCCACGTTGGGCGCCAAAAATTGTCGTTTTATTTCTTACACAGAATATAAAAGAACAATATACAAGTATTTATATGTAGGTATGTATATAAAGTTTAGTTTAATTTACTATGACATTTAACTTGATATTCATGATTATTTTACATTTAAAATACTTTACATTTATAATAATTTTTTCCCAATTTATTATATAATTTAATTAACTAACCCTATAGTGTGAATTTTGTGTATTATGTATATGAAATTGCTCTCTTCTTTTCCTCCTTCAACTATTGAGGTTACGATGACTTCCTTTCATGAAACTCCTAATTCAATGGTCCTCTCTTCATGTGATTTTTTTTTACTGTTAATACATCGCTGCTTCTTTCTAAGTTGTGACTGTTATTAATGCTCCTTCCTTAGTACATTCTTTAATATGATATTTAGTTTTTAACACTTTAATTTATTTAATTTACTTCTCGTTTCTAAATTTATCTCTTGACACTTTTCTCTCATCAAAATCAATAATAATATGTTTTCGTTTCCAAAGCGATTCAACCAAAATATTTGACATATCATTTTCTTTGGAGTAGGCGTTTTTTATTACAGTTTAAATATGCAATATATTATGTAAAATTTCATCCATATAGAGATTTACGTATATATATTGAGTATGTGTTTAAATTGACATCTTAAATAAGCATTAATAATCATGAATATATTTTACTGTTGTTAGTTCTTTTTATTATGTCACTACTAATAGCGAATTTACAACAGAAATCTGCATACTGATTTAATAGCGAACATACGTAAGTGAAATGCTCCAATACAGATGACGCTAAGATACCTGTAATTGTACAAATAATATTTAAAATAGCAATAAGGGTTATTTAAAATAGAAATAATAACTACTGCGATTTTATAACGTTACAACTTTTATTTATCATAGACGACGTACAACTTCACCACATGATAGAAAATGCAGACCTATGCGTTAAATAACCCACGAGTGACAAAATATAAAGAAATGATAACACGGAGTGTAAGTGGCAGCTGTGGACACAATTTCGTTTCAAACTGTTTATATCATTTGTTACGCTCGGAAATGTGTGTATGAAATTAGTTTCAAATCGAAATTAAATAATGTGTATTGACAGATTGTGAATTTAACATTTCAACATAACTTGTACTGGTTTTAATATAATTATTATTCTTTAACTTTTCATAAAAATATATATTCTTTTTCAAATATGACAACCTTCGGATGACCAACCTTTTTTTCTGGCGTAGGTGACCAAGCGGGGTCAAAATTGACCCCATTTATTTTATAGCTAAAATTTATTCAAATAAGAAACTTTTGATGGTTTATGTTTTTAGAATGTTTTATTAATAATATTACAAAATTACATAAAATAATAATCAACAAAAAAAAAATTCTTCGAAATGGAAAATGAAAAATTCTAATCAAAAAATTATGGGTGAATCAGTTTTTAATCCTACAGTTATTGCATATTATGGTTTTTTTGGTGACAGAATGCACTTGGCACACAAAATATCTGCAATTGTCGCATCTAGTCGATGTTTTTCGATCTGAAGTACGGCTACACATTTTGCACCTGCCACGCTTGGGTTGAATTTGCCTCACATTTTGCTCTTCATCAGATGCTTGGACTTCGCATCCTGCAGTTTCGTCAGTTTCAAGCACCATATTGATTGCTATTTGGACATGTTTGTGTAATCCTTGAAGCGATCGTAATTTTATGAGAGGTGTAACTAACTCAAGGCCTAATTTTTGGAGAAACAGCCTCCTTCTGAATGACTTTCCTATTTCGTAGTCACGGTATTTATCAACATACAGCACAAAAGCATTTATTCCTGCAATGTCAATAAAATTGAAAAATAAAACTAACGGCCATCGTTTTGTATTACGATGGCAGGAATATTCCTTGACCATTTTATCTAGGGTATCAACCGCCCCCTTTTGGTCATTGTAGTCGAGAATAACTTGAGGTTTATAAGCTGTCTGTTCACCTGACACATTCAATTCATAATGTTGTGTGCTTAGCAACAGAACACTTCTGTTCTTTTTTGGTACATAAGAAACTAGAATTGCATCTTTAGTGTACAGAATTTCACTAGAATGTTCTGGACGAGTTTTTGAAGGAATAAATTCTTTCGGTATCTCTTTGCGATTTTTCCTTATTGTTCCTGTTAGAGTTTTGTTCTGGTCCAGAAGCTCCTGTGATAGCTGCAGCGATGTAAAGAAATTATCCGTGGTTACGCCATATCCGTTGCCCAATCCATTTACTAAATCTAAAACGACTCTTTTACCTAAAAAAAAAATATTATACAATATTAGCGGCTTGTAAGTATATTTATGTTTATACCCTGCTCTTTTTCTGGTGTGTTTGTCATTCCTGTGTACACTTGTAGATTCCAGCAATATGAATTTGTTGAATCGCACAGGGCCCAAACTTTGACACCATACTTATCAGGTTTTGATTTGATATATACTCTGAACGGACACCTTCCTCTAAAAGGTACTAGCTGCTCATCGATACAAACTCCAGCATTAGGAGTGTAAGACTTCTTGCAGTTTGAAGCAAAAGTGTCATGAATATAACGAATAGCTGCCAATTTATCAACTTCACGTCTCTCTGGTCGGGTTGCTAAATCGTCAAACCGTATGAATCTAAGTAAAGATTTCATTCTGTTGCGAGACATTGTGGCACAAAAAATTGGTCTTTGAAACGATGGATATTTAGTACTCCATAATTCTAATATTGGCTCGTGATTTGCTTTGAAGGAGCCAGCAAGAATAAGTAACCCAAAGAAAGCATTTATTTCTACCTTGTCAACGGGCTTCCAATCGTCTCCTAAAATTGTGTAAGCCCTTCTATTTGTTTCTTGAATGACGACATCCACAATTTCATCAGACATGAATAGATGGAAAGCTTCTGCTGCTGTTGTGAAGTTCTCACCGTAGGCAGTCCTGCCAGGCTTTTCGCAAAGGATATTTCTAGAGGGTCGTCTGCTCAATCTAGGTTTGATTTTGCTCCATATTGTACCATCTCTCGCTTGCAAGGTATCACTTGTGTTACCATCATCCTCAGCTGAATCACTTGAATTTGAACTTTCATCATCCGACGGAATATCTTCCAACACTTGATTTTCGTTTTCAGACACATTTTCGTCGTCAATATCATCGAAAAAGTCGCTTTCGTTAGCTATAGCCTCTAACTCTGGCGTGGTAAGATATTTTCGGGCCATCACAAAACTGTTACTGACCGAGACAAACTTACAAATTTAATGCACAGCAATTGAGGTTATGTTTGATGACACATTTAGCGCGCGGATTTTAAAAATAATCTTAAATTATAATTGTAGAAAAATGGTGCGTCGATGACCAAGAGGGGTCATTTTAGACCCCCAGGTGTCAAAACATTTTTTTTGACAAATTTAGTTGCTCGATCAAGATAAAAATCAAACACATAAGAAAACTCGCCAAAAAAGTCGATTAAAAAAATAATGGTAACATTAGTACAAATATTGCAAAAAATTTCGATGAACAACGTTGTCTGGGGTCAAAATTGACCCCCCTTGGTCTTCAGAAGGTTAAACATTATCTTTTCTAGATTGATTGTTTGCTCTCTTAATTATAATCATAATAACATGTGTATTGAAAGAATATATCATGCTATTAAAATTGAATTATCAAAACTGCATAAAATTTCCTCAGCACTCAATAGAAATATTAAATCTTTCCTCTATTCGACTCCCCTGTTTACAAAGTAAAAAGTTACCATAGCTGATTGGACTTTCTCGGGCTTTTTGCTTATTCGAAAGAAGCTAGTTTAATGTTAGGTCATAAATGCTTCAAGAATACGGTTTTTAATAAATGGAAACGACACAGTCGCGGGTGAAAGGAAGAGATTTTCACTTCCTTTCTTATACACAGAACAGCGACGACTTTTTTCCCTCTGTTTTAAAAATTGAACGGAAGTCGTTATACATTCCATCTCTCTCCAGCTACATATACGTCTCTCTCTTTCTCTTTCTCTTCAGAGATGATGTCTTAAAATGGACCGCATGCTTTATTAAAATTGATTACACTGCACTGCGTATAAGATGTTCTTCTTTTTTTTTTGTTAAGGCCATTTCGTCGTGTGTTATAATAAAGTGTACGAAGTAGTAGCTGAGCAACGGGTGTAAATAATATCTCGCTTAATGTCGAAAAAAGACATTGAAACTTTATTATTGGAAAATATTGTCGTTTCACAAACAGCAGGTGCTTCAAAAATGGATCGCTAGATGGCCGTCGTCCTATTACATTAACGATGCACTTTAAGCACTGAGCTTGAGGTTATAATCTTTATTGCACGTGCTGACGATAATCTGTGTATTTAGTGCACTATTAATTTTAGCTTTAGCAGTTGATGTCTTCTTCAGTTCTTTGTTCCTTATCAAGTGCATCAAATAATACCGGTCAGTAAAAAAAAATTCTTTTGAGTATATAAATATATATTTATTAATATTGTTATTGGCATTAAATATAAAATATATTTATTAAAATTAATAATATCTATAATTTTAAATAATTTTAAAATTTGTTTTCGTTAGCGTAGAAATATCTACAAAATTTGCACTGACTAATTAATCAGATACACATTTGTCCGTACTGCCGGCTAAAATATATAATTACATCTGTTTCTTGAGATGTTTCAAGACGATTAAGAAGACCCGAACTCACGGCCCAGGTAGACTAGTGGTAGCGCACCTGACTAGCAATTGGAAGGAGTGAGTTCGAGTCTCACCCTGGGAAAATTTTTGTAATTAAATTTACCTAATTAATTACCCAGTGCAAAGCAGAAAAATCATATTAGAGATTAATAATATGTAATTAATACGACTATAATTTGACAAATTTTCTATGTTAGTGTTTAATTCTAAAGTTTTTTCTCCTTTTTTGTTTTTTGAGCCGTTCAGAGAACATAGACAATGTTCAAATTAATGATAATTACATAAAATTTAGTGTGATATATAAACTTGTTTAATGCCTATGAACATATACTGAGATAAGAGAAATAGGAGTTCCTCAGGGAAGCATTTTAGATCCCGATTGTGATTTTGTGAATGATTTATCTAATTACTTACCAGATTACCATTTAATTATATACGCTATTGCAATTAATAGTTTGTCGTTTAACCAATATTAATAACGTTTACTCTGTTCTCACGATTTGCATATAGCGCAAGTCGATTAACAGAGCAAACAATCAACAATCATAAAATTTTAAACATACGCTCTGGAAGGAACGGTACATAAGCAAAACCAAGGAATTTGGGCACGACAAAATCCTTATAAGATTCGAGAGGTGCAGTAGCCACAGAAAGTTAATATTGGTGGTGGAAATAGTGTGAATAGTAGGGAATATCATGTTGGCGCCATTCTTTATCGATGGGAATTTAAATCAACAGAAATATTCAGATCTGCTTCAGATGGAAGTACGAGGATGTATTGATATCTAGTTAGCCTTGACCTGTTCCGTGGATAAAGAAAATATTGCGATACCATAGCAACGAAACATAACCTATTAGAAGTGTCGGTGTAAAGTTCCACGTCAAAAAGTCAAAACAAAGTTGGGCTCTAAAATTTGAAAAAATGGATGTAGAACGAAATGGTGAAAATCGAAAAATTGGAGAATCGAGCCATCATCAAGTACCTGTACCTCGTATTTGAAGGGGTTAAGAGGTATCAGATTTACGAAGATATGTTTCATACACTTAGTGATCAATCTCCATCGTATGAGACCGTGAAAAATTGGATTGCAACCTTCAAGAGGGGTACATTTTCCCATAAAATATTGATGCAGTTTATGTTAGGTTAGGGTAAAACAATAACTCGAAATTACTATTCGACGTTACTGACCACTCTAAGAGTAAAAATTATAGTGAAATGACACGTAAGGTTATCCAAAGGTGTTTTGTGTTTACAGTACAATGCAAACAATTCGTGATTTAGTGTTCGAATTACTCGAACAGTCCCCTTATTTACCAGATCTGGCTCCGTCCGACTATCATGTTTTTCCTCAACTGAAAAAAGGTTCAAAGATCGTAAATTTTCTTCCAACGAAGAGGTGATAGAAGCTGTGTAGGCCTGGTTTGCAGAGCAAGAAGAAAAAATCTTTTTGAAATGTCTAGAGGCGTTGCAGGTTCGTTGTAATAAATGTATCCAATTAAGAGGAAACACTTGCCAGTCACGTGGAGCAGCAGTGCACTCCTAATTGGAAAAATGCAAATATAGAACACATAGTTCATGTTCACAAATCCCTAAACAAAAGGAAAAACGAACCTGTCATACCAACTACGGACTTCATCACCCCTCAGCAAATAAATAACATATTAAAAGAACTAAAACCTAAGAAAGCCCCAGGAAAAGACGACATCTCGAATAAAATGCTGAAGAACATGCCATTCAAGGCAATCATGTTCCTCCTGAATATTGTAAAAGCGGTATTCAAAATTCAAATCTTTCCGAAAGGCTGGAAACACGCTTCAGTGGTGATGATTCCGAAACCAGGCAAGGATCACAACATCTCATAAAACTACCGCCCGATCAGTCTGCTATCTGCAACTAGCAAAATAGCAGAAAAAGCAATCCTGTCAAAATTGGTACAGCACTCCACAGAACACCACGTTATTCCTTAAGAGCAACATGGATTCCGAAAACATCACTCCACCATCACGCAGCTTTCCAGGGCAACAGAGCATATCCATGACGGCTTTTATAAAAACCAGACAACAGCAGCAGTATTCTTAGATCTATCCAAGGCCTTTGACAGGGTGTGGCATCAGGGTCTTTTATACAAACTTTATGCATATAGCTACCCCAATTATCTAATCAAAATCATTCAGTCTTTCTTATATCGTAGAACATTCTCGGTACAACTTCAAAATTCAACTTCCTCACCCAGGATCACGAAGAATCAGAAGGTTCAGTCCTTTCACCGCATCTGTATGCAATTTTTACCTCAGACATTCCCAAGACCCCAAAAACTCTCTTGGCGACATACGCAGATGATACAGCTATCTTAGCAACGTCAATTATTTTACCGCTGCTATCTCAACCTTACAAACCGTCATCGATAAACTTATAACCTGGTGCCATACCTGGCGAATAGGAATAAACGGAGATAAGACCCAAGCCATCATCTTCCGTAGGAAAATAAAGCCGTTTCGAGGAAACATCTATATCGACCATATAGAAATACCTTGGTTAACATGCATGAAGTACTTAGGGATCAATTTGGACAGAAGATTAACATACTCATATCACCGTAAAACCACCTTAAAGAAGACAAAAATGGGCAGGGGCAGCCTCTGGCCACTCCTGGGCTCCGCCAGCACCCTCGATCCGAAACTAAAATTAAGAATTTACAAACAAATCCTAAGACCCACGTTAACCTATGGATCACAGATATGGAAACACGCAGCTCCGACTCATATTAAATCATTACAAATATTTCAAAATATTTCCCTCAGGATGGTCCTGAAACCCCCTGGTATATAAGAAACTCGCAAATACACAATGAGACAAACACCCCCTCTATCCCAGAATTTATCGAGGATCTCTCCCGAAAATTCTACGACTCCATTGACAACAACGACAACATAAAACTCACAACAGAAATGTTATACGACCCAGAAATCTACTTGCCGCACAAAAGACCTAGGCTCCCCCTCACATAGGCCCTCTTCTGTAAGAATCCTCTGAAAGAGTTCATTTCCACCAAGCCACATTAAGATTAATACAGATAAGACTAAAAGTAAAAGGCCTAAGGCCTGACTTAAAAGCCACTACAAGAAGAAGAAGAAGAAGAGGAGAGTTGTTGAATAATAAAATATTTTGACTTTCAAATTTTGTTTGCTTCTATAGTAGGCTAAGAATTTTTTAGTACATCCTCGTAGACCCCCGCCTGGATGAGTTGCGAGCTAATGGGAAAATAATATTCCAGCAAGACGGAGCACCAGCTCATTGTACTGCTTTAATCATCGAATGTTTGAATAAAATTTTCTCCAACGGTTTGATTGAGCGAATGGACCGTTTAGATGCCCCCCCAGACGCCCATAGCTTACCCCATTCTATATTTTTTTTTTGTGAGGTCATGTATCAAATAAAGTGTATCGTCTGTTTCAAGATATAGTGCGATGCCATAAATAAAACCATTAAGGATTTATTGTGCTAATACCTGTATAATCCGGCGATGGCAAACACAAATTTTAAGTACCTGGAAACTATCTGTGCCGGCTTAAGGGTTTTAAGAAAATAAAGGAATTATATATTAATTCTTTAATTGAGTTAGCAGACGGTTCTTGGTGGAACATTTTATTAATAACTATTTTAAATAAAATAAAAATAAAATAAAACTCTTGAAAACTTTCCACAATTTTTATTTAGTCTTTGCGACATATGTTCCCGCTCGATAATGGTATGAACAATACCGAAACATATGTCGCAAAGACTAAATAAAAATTGTGGAAAGTTTTCAAGAGTTTTATTTTATTTAAAATAGTTATATATTAATTTATAATTTTAATATTTAATTATTTTTATTGCACACCACCTGTCCTGTTCAAGAAACATATGGGAGCCTGCATCCGCACTATATCTTGAAACAGACTATACGACGAAACCTGAAAGCTTGGAAAATATGAGGGGACGAATCACAGATGCTTGCAACTCCATTGCCGTGCAACAATTCCAAAACACTGATAGAAATTTCTACGATCGGTTAGAATATTTTTTAGCTGCCGAAGGTAAACATTTTGAACAATTCCTTTAAATTATTTTTTACGTTCGATAATTCAATAAATTATCCCACAAAATCTAACAAGGGTTAAAAGTTTTAGCAGGCAAATCCCGATATTCCGCGTTAAAGAAAACACCCTATAACTTAATTATAACTCTTTTTAAAATGCATCTGGAGGGTTTACGAAAAAGCAGCAGAATAATCAGTACACCGTAATATCGAGAGACGTCCAATCGGATCTAGGATAATCGATTGGAGATAGTTTGGAGTGAGGACTGTCGATTGCCTTATTTCAACGGTTATTGAAACTACATACAACTGAATTTCAAGTGATGTTGAAAATATTACCGAAATAGTGTAGGTAGGTGCTGCGGGTAAAATGCGAGCTCCGATACTCGGTTTCCTATATCTATCGGGAATTTACCGCACTTCAAAATTGTAGTTTTTAAATCAGACCTGACACCGAAACTTTCTAGCGTAGAAGCGATGTAATATGAAGTTTGAAATTTCTACCGAAGTATTTCTAGACTCGAGAAACTTTTAGAACACTTAATATTATTGCCGTGTATATGAAGGTGAGCATTAACATGTCTCTCTTTAACATTTTGTATTTGGTCTATTTTGCTGGCAATAACTCTCGAGAGATTTTATAGAGAAATAGCAAATGTGAACTTTGGAAATGATGAGAATATGTACAACATTTCTGGTATCCATTATTTTTATAACAACATTAATAACTTTTGTTTCCTTGACGATTATTATAGATATACGTATAATTACAGAATGGAAGAAGTGCAATACATATTACTATTGTTGTAGTGTGTAAAGGGTTATCCGCAAAAGCAGCTAATTTTTTAATATTATCTGTCTACTACGTTTCAGCACGTCAGTACATCAAAGGGTGTCTCTCATGCCATCACAGTAGCACGTGGCGTCCCTCAGGGATCCGGTTTGGGTCCCCTGCTCTTTATTATTTATACCCACTTATTTTCGAAAGTGGTAGCAACCTGTAATATTCACATATATGTTGATGATATTCAGTTTTACCGAAAGTGGTAGCAACCTGTAAGATTCACATGTATGCTGATGACATTCAGCTTTAGCATACATTCAGTATCGCTGATAGGGAAGGGACGTTGACTGATATGATTGTCGATTTAAATGTAATGTTGAACCCTTCGACGTCAACTGTTCAGGACTTCGTTGATAAAATTTTTTATCAACTGCTTTCGGCTTCTATCAACCTTTCTAGTAATAGTATTCCGATATCGTTGGTCTCAAACTAACTCAGATTTTGCAAGGATGTCCACCACCTCGGCTTTCGACACAGACATCAGTTGACCACTCTCATTCATAGAACATCTCTATTTAAACGCTCTGCCTTTTGATGTCATGGGGTATTCCTTCTCCAGAATTCTTTTCTCCTTGTTCCGTTTTAATTAGGTAAAGAATATGTGTAATGGGAAATAATTTTAACTTATGTCTTTGTGTCTATATCTATGTGAGTAATTTACTTTTTAACCATTCTTTATTTACTTTATTTTTTATTATTTGTAAAGGCTCTTTTGTTTTTCACTAGAATTTATTTCATTTTTCATTCGTATCTTCTTTTGTTATATTTATTTTGTTACATATTCTTGTTGTATGGTAGAAAATACTTGCTATTATTATTATTATTATTATTATTATTAAAGTGCACCTTATTTACACTTATTTGTTTTCTCCTAACAATTATATTTTTATCTTCGCCTTACATTATTACAATTTCTCATTTAACTTATAATTTTTCCGTTATAAATACTAGAGTTTTCATAATATATTTAATTCCCTCTTCTGGTTTCCTGAATTTTAATAGTTGCCTTACGGTACTACATTTAATTTATCTATTTTACTAAATTTTAATACTTTTAACTAGACTGTACTACTACTGTCTTCTCCGAGGTTATTAATTGATGGAAAAAGCTGTCTATTACGAATATTTGTTTACTTAACACACTCTCTTCTGACGAAGAATCTACTACATCATACACATATATAATATAATAATATATTTATTGGCCGCAGATACAAGGTATAATTACTAACTATTATAATCATCATATGTGTCTCTAATCATTCTAGAATAATTTCGAAGGCCCCAGAATATGAAGTGGAATGGGCAGAAAACAAATTCCCCACCGGCAGTTGCAGGTAAGAATCTGAAATAATAGCAGGGTAACGAATTAATCTTAAATATCTATGAGAGGGTTGAACATGCATTACTGAGATCTCAAGAAGGAAGGTGGTGGTTTCTACCATGATTTGAGTGACAAGCGGAATGAAATGACATTTGCACGATGGCATGACCATAATAATTTTACAATGACAACCAACCTTTTACTTCCACAGATACATTCAGAAGGTGTATGTAGATATAGTCTAGAAAAGACAGAAAAATCGTATCGTTTCCACAGTCAAGCCTTGTCCACTAGCATGGGACCTATTTGATAATTTGAAAAGCCTTTATTGAATACAAATTTGAAAACTTAGATTTTGCCTGAATGAAGCAATGGTAAACATGTAGACGCTTTATCTTAATATGGAAACAATGTCAGTCTCAAAATTTCATCAAAGAATTGTTGAAGCTTTACTAGCAGCTGCAGATATAACATCTCATAGTAAGCGATCAAAGTATTCGAAGCAAGTTTTAGATTAAATCCGTTTGTAATATAAAAAGCATTTAGTGGATAATATTAAAAAACAGCCAAGGCGTGGGATGTGCGGTAAGAATAATAAGTACCGATGTATCACATCTTCAGATATGTCTTTTAAAGCATCAGATTGCATAATTTCTTCTGGTTGCTGTTACAAATAAACAGTTATCAAGGGAATAAATTACTATTTTCTAACTTTTTCTATTGAACCTTTATTGTTCGTTCCAATGACCAGCGTACGATATATCATACGGCAAAAAAACTAATATAAATATAAAAAATCTTCTGCGCAGTAGTTAATAAGTGCACTCTATTTGAACTTGTACGTCTATTTTAAAGATTTTTTGAATAAAATTGAATTTTGGGTATTAATTTTTGTGGGGATTTATTGATAACTATTAAATTTGTGTTTAAATAAGAATTACTTTATCATTAGTAGTTCAAACTTGATATATTAATTTTAACTATACAGAGTGTAAATTTGTTATGTAACTTTATTTCTTAATTTTATGAATAATATTTATTGGATAATTTAAATTTTGGTTAAATGTTATTGGAAAATTACATACTGTATTTTACTGTATGGCTTAATTTGCCATTCAATTGATTTGTTATTATTACTTTTACACTCCTAGAGCAAATGAACATACTTTGGTGGCTGGTTTATGTCTATCTTACTATTGTTTCTTCCTGCATTCTAATACCCTGAATGTCTCCGAATCAAGCGTTCAGTCAGGGGACCGTATTGTTCATTAAGTAGAGGAGAAGGTTCGAATATGGGCCATGCTGATATTATGGGCCACCATATTATTGGCAACAACGTGTGCCGATGCGATGTGTAGCATAGCGTAATCTTTACACTACTTATCCGCGAGCAAATCTCTAGCTTCGGCTTTCTAAACATAGGTGGCATAGAGAACCAATCAACATTTTGATATTCTGATGGTTGCAAAAATTTATTCTAGGGTATAAATATTTTCTGTTTTTGTCAATAATTCTTAATCTTTCAACTAAGTGGCCCATATTCCAAACATAACCACAAAAATGTCTACATATAAACAAAGCATTTAAATGCAATTTTGGGCAAAACCCATTAAAACATCTTAAAGAGTAAAATTTCTAGTACACACTTACCAATTTAAGTGTGTACTAGAAATTTTACTCTTTAAGATGTTTTAATGGGTTTTGCCCAAAATTGCATTTAAATGCTTTGTTTATATGTAGACATTTTTGTGGTTATGTTTGGAATATGGGCCACTTAGTTGTCCGAAATATGAGCCAGGCCCATATTCGGACCCCATTTAGTATAGAGTTATAGAACATTGTACTGTTATTTTTTTTAGGTAAAAATGCCTCGAACAAGGGAAAATACGTTTCAAAAAATATAAGGAAGCAGTGGGATACCGGGAATATAACGGGGGCAATAATTGCGGTTAAAGAACACTCGTTAACTTGTAGACAGGTAGCAAAAACATATTGTGTACCAAGATCTACTTTACAAAGGCTTTTGAAAGCCGATGGAGATCCTGACAGCGTAACTGTAACTACTCTTGGAAGAAAAACAGTTTTAGGTAAACAATTGGAGGAGGAGCTTGTTGATTACATTCTCACAATGTCTCGTCTGGTCTCACCAGACGAGACATTCGAATTATGACGTACAAAATAGTTGAACTAAATAGTAAGAATAATCCCTTTAAGAACGAAATAGCAGGAAGAAGCTGGTTCGATGGATTTTTACGTCGCCATAAGGAAATACTTTCTCTAAGAAAGCCAACTGGCACGTCTTTCGCAAGAGCTCTTGGTTTTACTACCGAAAACGCATCACGATTTTTTGATAATCTGGAGCAGGAGTACAATAAATACAATTTTCCACCGCACAGGATATATAATGTCGATGAGACAGGTCTATCGATAGTGCAAAGCAAGGTGCCTACTGTAATTGGTCGAAAAGGTAAACGACAGATAGCTGCCATCACTTCAGCAGAACGGGGATCACTTGTGACATTCGTTGCCTCTATGAGTGCTGGAGGAAAATTCGTGCCACCAATGTTAATTTTCCCCAGAAAAAATAAAAATGACCAGCTAATCCGTGGAGCTGCGCTAGGGACAATTTATGACGTACATCCCAGTGGATGGATGCCACAAAATCTCAAAGTGGTTTCGTCATTTTATACAATTTGTTAAACCATCTCAAGATGACCCTGTTTTGTTAATATTGGATGGGCATTACAGCCATACCCGCAATTTGGAAGTTATTAGCTTAGCCAGGGAGAATCACGTTTCAATAGTGTCACTACGACCTCATTCCACGCATAAATTCCAGCCCTTAGACAAAAGTTTTATGGGTCTGTTTAAGGTCTACTATAGCGAAGAAATAAGAAACTGGGTACATGTTAATCAGCGTCCTGTTTCAGTTTTTGAAATAGGAAGACATTCCTAAAATCACAGACCGCACAAATTGCGATCAACGGTTTTCGAGTGACAGGAATTTATCCCTTTAATAGACACATTTTTTGTGACGCTGATTTTATTGCTGAAGAAGCTGAAGCAGTTAAAAGATGCAGAAAGAAATATCTACCAACAGCAATACGTCTCAAGATCAAAGTTCCTCTCCTGTGTCCAGTTCAGTAACTGAAAATATCAAAAATGATAAATCTGCTGACCCAGAATGTTCCAATAATGATGCCCAACCCGGATGCTCTAGAAATGTTGATGATCTTCCTACACTTTCCGAAACTATGAATCCACAACCTGGATGTTCCAAGAGTTTTCCTGCTCCTACTTCCGGTCCGTCAAAATCACTCAGGTTTGTGTCGCCTTTTTCGATTTCCCCAGTCCCTTCCATACAAAGGAAAGTAACTAATCGTGGAAAAATGTCTTCTAAGTCTAAAAATATATCGTCTTCGCCGTACAAAAATGACTTAGAAATTGCTGTTGAAAAAATTAAAAATATCAGTAAAAAAATAAAACGGAATGTGTTTGGCAAAACTTTGGTCAAGGGTAAATCGAAATCCCAATCAAAACCTCTAAAATGGAAGATGACTGTTGAATCGTCTGACTCTGAGAGTGAAGAGGGAGAAATATTTATTCCTGTGATTAAGATGAGGACATGGAAGAATTCGGAATTTCGGAACCTGAAAATGAAGATGCAACGTACATTTATTGTGAAGGACTTTTCTCTGAAGATGTCAAGGGCGAGTTGTGGGTGTGCTGTTTGATGTGACATATGTGGTTACATGAGGCTTGTGCGGCTACAAAACGCGGCGAATATATTTACGATTTTTGCAAATAAGTTTTTTATGTCAAACTCTTTTAAAATACATATTTTTTTACGATTTAATACGACTTTTTGTTACTTTTATAGGGTGGCCCATATTTCAAGCACTTTCCACAAATCTTAAAGATTTACACTTTTTGTATTTTGAAAAACACACAACTTACGTTAACAACTTTTTCAAAAATGTGTTTACAACTTTAAAGTAGATGCTCCTAGTAATTAATTTCCCAAATTATAGGTTAATTGGTCCAAAGATACTATAAAATATTTTCGAAAAACAAAATGTGGCTCATATTCGGACACTCTCCTCTAGTGTCACGCCTTATTTTTGGTCTATCATCTAACAGATTTCATTAAACCCACGACCGTGTCGCTACTAGTGTCAGGTGAGATGACAGGTAATGTAATTAGGTAATCTTAATAATAAAAATAGGGCACATGAGTAGTAATCGGGAGGTATTTTAAGACACTAAAAAAACTTATTATAAAACCATTTAAAATTTAGAAGATAGTGTAAAATAAATAAAATTTAGTATTGAAATGTTGTGGCGTTCGTTTTATATGGTACGTGAGAGGTAGTATCGCCCATGAAAGTATAGTAAAAGGTTTCTTTTCTTATAAATTGTATATTCTGAAACAAGCAAATCATTTAATTTTTTTTGATTACTTATTTGTTTGCTTAAATTTAACGCCAATATAAGCATCGTAATCGTCATAAAATATAAAAAGTGCTAGTTATTATTAATTACTCTAACTGTTAACACAAATGCTATTCAATAATTTAATTTTGTATTAGTACAAAACAATACAATATAAAATTTGTACATAATCATCAATGTACTGTCGCGGCATTTGAAAATCGGACACTTAATTTGTTTGTTATGTACTTACCTCTATTTGCTTCTCTTTACATATCTGTCAGTGTCATACTATGCTGTCATCTACAGAACAACTCAATTATACAAAAACCGAAATACAATGCTTAATTATAGTGAAAATAAATATGTAATCGTCCAGATTTTAAATGCCGCGATAGTAAATAAATAGTTATTTTGCAAAATATTACGCCTATCGAGTATAATAACGTCACGAGATTTTTCTTTAATTTCATATCTTTAAGACCGAATTATGATAAATCTACTGTTGCCATTTACTGGCAAAAAGAAGTAGCTTAGCATTTACTAATTTTTTTTGTAACATTCTCGGCTGTAAAAATAAACTTTCAAAGGAAGAAATAGATTACCATTAAGCTCAGACACGGATCCCTGACCCACAAAAATAGGATAAGTTAATATATTAGCTTTCGCTCGGGAAACTTCTTCATTTAACTTTGTGGTATTATCGGGAAATCTTTTAAGTCCTTTAACCTTTGACATCGAGTAAATTATTTACGTTTTTATGTGTTTGCGTGTTCTGAGAACATACTTTTAGCCGTTTTTAAAGGGCTCCACTTTTATTTATTGGCGGACACGCCGGTATATTGATAACATGTAATTTTCGAGTTTTTGCGGTAATTAATGTAAACGAATGTGCCGCCGCAAAATAAACTTAATTTATGTATGGAATGAAAATAGAGGAAATATCCATGTTTACTAGCATACATATATCGTGCTTTACCAATACCTTGGAGGTAACACAATAACATGCAAACAATGTTTATTCGAAGAATACAATTCTATTGAACTTTAAGAATAGGGTAGAACGTAATTTGATTGTAAAGTATTGCAAGTATAATAATAAATCTGTAGGTGCCTTTTAGTTTTGTACGTAGCTGGATTGTATAACACTTTTCGACAAAATTAAGGGACCACCAGTAAAACACAAAATAAAAATAGAACAAGATAACAAAATTTATTGAAACGAATAAATATTTAATTTTATGTGTTTCCTTAGATTTTAGTTGATTTAAGAACTATTCAAATTAACAAACTTTACTTTTATGGACTTGAAGAAAGAAAAGTCAAAATTAAATCAAAGTACCAATAGTGTGTTATGCCGTCTTGTCGCTATAGATGTACTTATTAACTCGCTGTTAAGGTAGTTACATTAAAGGCGCTCAAACGGGAAAAAACGGCTTGAATATAAAATTAAGCCGTTTTCGCGGAATAGGAAACTAGTCATCTGAATATGAAATTAAATGAACTACCTAGGCGGGAGCTCGGCGGAGAGTGTCCTACTGATCAACCTGAATATAAAATTAGGTTGTTCAAAAGGGAACACGGATTGAATATAAAATTAAGCCGGTTTGGCGGAACGGAACAACGCACGTTTGAATATAGAATTAGACGGACCAGCTAGGGAACTCGGCGGAGAGTTACTTTTAACACAAACTGCTACGGCTTTTACAGGCGTAGAATGCACACGTCAGAGCTAAACAAATGCAGGTACCACGAGAAAATCACGTGAACTTTAAAATATCAGCTCAGGTATATTCTACATTTATCACGTCCGCATTTGTGACGTATTGCGTGGAAATTTTCCATAAAATATATATATACGGATTTTAAAATAGCATAGTTAAAGCAAATCTCAACATTTACGGTACGATTTACAGATAAATAAATTAATATGAATAATTGACAAATTTACGGAAATTAAACATGTTACGGAAGAGAAAATGTCCCACTAAATAATAATAATATTCATATTAGAAATAAATTAGATATAACTTAGCCATTTTCTCTTTCTTAACAACACATGTTCGTTACAAGTCTTATCATGAACTCAAATCCTAATTTGTAATAAGTTAACAAAAGCAACATTATTAATAGCGTGTATGATCTTCTCTTGCAACAATACACGCTGCTAATCTTCCTGGCATGCTTGAGATTAAGTTTCGAATCCATTCTTGAGGTATCTCTTCCCATTCTTGAACTAGCATGTTAGTGGGGTCATCACGTGTCATTGGCGGTCTCGGTGCCTTTCTAATTTTTTTTGTCCAATTGATCCCAGATATGCTCAATAGGGCTGTGATGGGGTTTTGGCAGTTCACTCCAAACAATGGATATTTGCATCTCTCAACAGAGTTGTGACAATGTTAGCTGTATGAGGTTTGACATCGTCTTGCTTAAAAAGTAATCCATAGCCAAAATTTTCGACAAATGATTGAACAATTATTTCGTTCCTAATTCCTAGTTGTTAGCGACCTATTTCGTATTGAGATCAATTCTGTACGAGCATTAGATTTTGTCCCCAAGTGTACGTAATAATAAAGTTTTGACTATTTTTAGGACAATATTTCTATGTTTAGGGCAACTGATTTCAAAGACTTCTCCTCTAGACCTATAGCAACTTCCTTTTTAATTGTTTGGTGCGGTGTACTACTTGATAGTATCTAATAAGAGACATATCTAAGAATTTCAATTAGTTGTTTGGTTCAATTCCACAGGTAAATTATAGCTTTTTATGGTAAATATTAAAGACATTATGATGTAATCTAATTTATCTGGTGGTATTACGGGGATACATTTGTCAATATACCTTTTATAGAATAGAAGGTGAACCTTGATTTTTGGAATTATACTTTCTTCGAGGTTGTAAATAGAAATGTCGAAAATCTAAATATTAAATACAAATGTTAATATCGCCTTAATAAATTCGGCATTTCTTACAAAAACGTTTCCGTAATTATATAATTTCCCAAATATAAGTAAAATATATTGTAAGTTCCGCATATTTAGATATTTTAAAGTAAATGTCATCATAAATGCCTACGTGACATTGTTGGGTTTGCGTGAAGCCAACGTATTTTGATGATGGACTGTAGAAGCGACTCCACGCTAGTTTTCTCAAAATGTTAATCGAAGGACCAAAGGATTCGTTGATTAAATAAAACTGCAGCACTGTAGCACTAACTATTTATTTTAACTACACCTTAAATTGACGCGTTTGTTAATTTATTCGAATTGCTTGTGACGATTTATTCGTATATTGATACGAATTGTATTGTTTTACAATCAGGAATAGAACTACTTAAATTTTGCTTTTGAACACACACTGTTTTGACATGAAATCTTGAAATGAAATGTTGATTTAAATCTTGAAGCGACTGTTTGATGTTACATCTTGAGTTGTACTGTTATTTCTTAAGAACAAGAATAACTTGAAAATATTAGTTACTCCCACCAAACGAAATGCTATTGGTAGATCAACCTATTTGTTGACGTCAACCTAAACATTTCCTTTATTAAATGATAATATACCGATTTGCAAGGTTCTGACGGAAATTCCTGATGACCGTCTGCCTTTGTAATTTATCTTAAATTATGTGCAATAAAAGTGAAAGATGCTGTCTCTTTGTCAAAGAAAGCAAATTACAGGCAATGTTTTATGAAGGGGAAAGACCCTTTGTACTAAGTAAATAATAGACAAATATCTGCTTCTTTTGACAAAGGATCGTAAACTTAAGGTAATGTTTTTTCCAAAATACTTAGTTATAATTACGTTTACGTGCGATCATGAATAGCCGGCATGAAATCACCGCAAATGTACCTTCTCGCGCAGGTATAGGTATGGTCAATTAGATCAACCAAGAACACGAATATATGATATACAGTGTGACAAATAGAAACTTAATAATAATTAAATTAATAATAATAAGAATATATGATTAATAATATATGACGACACCGTCGTACGACGGAACAGACATAAGGTATAGTTTGGTCACGTGAGGTGCGTACTAGAGAAGTACGTTAGCATAGGATGTGCACCTGTTCAATGCATGTTTTCTAGCCAAAAACACGATTTATTTGAATGGCGCATGACGTTCGACTTTCATAAAAAATGAGACATTTTGAATATTATTCTAACATGGTGTCAACCTGTTCCATCTTCCTACAGACTTTTATGTCTGTTTTATTGACCAACATTCAGCGGCTATCCGATACTGCTGGCCGTGCCTTTACCCGTCAAGCAGTAAACAATATCACACACCGCGCGGCCGGCAGCATCGGATAATAGCGATGCTGCTGGCCGTGCGGTCACTCGTCAAGCGGTAAACAATTATCCCGTATATACCGGCTGCAATAATAGTAAAATTTAGATGAGTATATGCATCTTTCGCTGTAATGTTCATACATATTTTGTTGACGTTTTCTTGCGGCCTTAATGGAAAAAACTGTCTTAATCAACCTAACTATTCGTATAAAATGGCCAAGGCATTTATAGATCATGAACACACAATAAATAAATACTTTACAATTTCAACTTGATTTATAAGTTCTGTGTCTTGAAAATAATTTTATTAGATTTGCATCATGTTTAAATTTATTAATTTAATATATACCGTGCGTGTGTAAAGTCTCCCACCCTGTTATCTTTTAAAAGAAGTGGCATGAAACGTTGAAACAAAAATAAAACAAAACCACTAACTAAATACTAACTTTATGACTTTGTCTCATTTTAAAATTTTGGAAGTCGAGTGACCCCTCACTTGAAAGGAAGATCTATTCAAAATTTATGTCTTTTTCAAATTTCCTTCATTTGTTAACAAAACGCCGAGTTTCACGGGTAGAATATTACATCATTTGAACGGTATTTGGAATGAAATGGAAATAATATAATAGAAGAAACAGAAGAAAAAATTTTTTTCAATCAAATAAATGAACAATTAAGCTAACCTTTTTAAAAAACGAATAAAGAAAGTACCAAAATTGAAAAAAAAATCTGAGCACATTATTGCAATTTTAAATTAAATATATTCAAAATGATCACCCTTAGCCTCATGGCAATAGAACAGACGATTGCAAAACAATGATGTAATTACATTACCCGTTTGCCATTTAAATTTTTTAAGTTGATATAACCAACAGCGCCATCTGTCAAAATTTCAAAGTGAGACATTATCATCAGGTTAGTGTTTTTATAGGAGTTTTGTTTTATTTTTGTTTTAACGTTTTATTCCTCGTACTTCGTTTAAAAGATAACAAGGGGGCAGTGGTGGTATTAATGTCAGGTTTTAAAACTTAGACATATCCTACTGTTATTTCTATGTATGTTTCTGTCAAAGTTTTTTTAATTGTAAAAAAAAGTATTATTGAGATGTAATAAGTGTTGTACATGATATATTTTTTAAAAATTTTTAAAAGACAGATGATAGATATACTATTTGAACTTTATTAAAAATTTTTGCTGTTAATTAACTTAACCTGAATAAATATTAGTAAAATTTTGAGCGTCTGACTTGGAGTTAGTATTAAGTTTAAAGAGATTAATGAAAAGAGTTTCAAGAAATAATTTCTTTGTCAAATTAGATTCTTTATATAAAACGTCACCTTAGTACCGCGCCTTACTAACTAATATTAGGAATTTATTTAGAGGAAAAGTATTTATCCATAATTTTTTTTAAAAAAAGCTTTTGTAAAAAACAAATCCCAAATTCACCACTCAGTGAAAATTTAATTAATAATAATGATGATAATGATAATTGTTTAGTGAATTTGAGAACATTTTTGTAAGAAAGGTTTTTTGAAATTTCTACTGTAAAATGGTATTCTAGCCTTAACCAAAATGCAGAGTTTTGTGAATATCTCAGAAATCACGCTTGCTAGACATATATACATGGTTTTGAATAACTTTTGTGTAAAGAAAGTTCATATTAATCACTGTAGCACTTTCAAACATATCTATAACATATTGCTACAGATTTATTACAAATACAAAAGTATTCAGAGCAGTGTTTGGAACAATTTTTGTATAAAAATTCGGAAAGTATATAAATATAAGAAAATAATGTGGTGTCTACACCACATCTTTATATATACTTTTTAATGGCTTAACCAATCTTCTTGATGTTCTCAGTCTATATTCATACAGGCTGTTCCAGAAATAAAAAGACGGAGTAGCAGAAATCGGAAGCTAGATTGTGTAAAGACGTACCCTCAAAATATCAAGTATTTATTCGTGCGCAGACGGCAGAAAAAATAATAATAAAGAATTCAATTGGCCTTAGGCCTACCCTGGGCTAAATATCCACCTGCTTCACTTTCACAATCGGTCCTTTTCAGGACCACCATATTACTTGTGTTAAAAAAAAAGGAGGAGGAATAGATACTTCATAATAAATATCAAACCATTAATTACTTTAATTTTACACCTGCTAGAGAAAAATAATTACATTCTTGATATTTACTGTAATCTAGAAAAACTACGATTTATTGAATATTCTAAATTAATAATAATCAGCTGTTTCCGAATGTTTTATATGAATGTGTACGATTTAACGTTTTTTCCGTTTTATACAAATAAAAGCGTATTTTTCTATGAATGCGTGTTCGTTTCTATTTACAAATGAACATTCTTACGTGTATTTATAAACATACATTCTGTGCCAGGTCCGTAATGTATTTTTTTTATCTAAAAAACAACATAGAAAATTAAATTTTTAATTTCTTCGTTATTGCGATATATTTGGGCCTGTTTCTGTTCGGACTTTACATACCTGCTACACCGTCTTTTTATTTCTGGGACAGCCTGTATCGTCAGTCCGCGTAGAATAGTCTATCAAAACATTCTATAGGTGGCGCTATAGTCAAGTTATTAACAAATTCTATATTTAAAGACCAACATGACTCATATTAACAATATACAGTGTGAAAATAAATTAATGGATAGAGGCATTAACTTCGATAATAATATTCATTTTTTTAAAAAAAAATCTCGAAGGGGTATAGCGATTTTAACTAAAGGGAATATTTTCATCGCATTTTCAGTTTTTTACTTGAATTGTTTTTCATTTTATGACGTCACAGACTTTTTTTTTAATGACAACCTATAATTTTTTTAATTGATTTCGATAGCACTTTCAATTCCCTATCCAACGGTATAAAATTTTTGAAATGTTATATTTGAAAAAATTGAGAAAAGGAGTCTTGAAGTTCAAATATTAAAAATTCATTATATTGGAAAAATAAATGTAATTACCGTTGCCTAAAACAAAAAACAATTAGTTGCGGCTGTCAGAATAAAATAATTTGTCAGGGACACATTAAAGTAAGTGTTATTTCTGTTTTCTAAATTAGAATAACTTAATTTTGGCCCAGTATTCGACACGAAATTGGATTAATATCAGCTCAAACTATTCAGAATGTGATAAATGAGTTTTATAATCATCTTTGGTATTGTCGGATGGTACAGGGTCGTCATTTTGAACACTTAATGGAAATGTAATTTAAAAACTGTTATTTTTGTGCTTATTTTTGTGTGATGTTATCGTTAGATTTTTTCCCCTGGTTAATGAATTTAGTTTTAATGTGAATATTAACATTTAATGGAGTGGATAGTAAATTTACAATTCGGGTTTTCAATATTTTTATATTATATACAATAAAAGCCATTTTTATAATAAAAACCAATTTGCCGTCAACTTTTCCATCAAATTTATGTGACTAAATTTAATATTTGAACTTTAAGACTCTTTTTCTCAATTTTTTTCAAATATAACAATTTAAAAATTTTATACCATTAGATAAGGAATTGAAAGTACTATTGAAATCAATTAAAAAAAGTCGAGGTTGTCATTTAAAAAAAAAGTCGGTGACGTCATAACATGAAAAACAAATCACAAAGTAGTAATTTATCTGCAGATAAGTGAAAGTGAAAATAGATCGATATGTGTGTAATTAAGGATTTTAGAATTTACGGAAAATACCACACAAAGAGGCATACCACCACTTTAAATATATATGGTAAGATGTGAAATTGCCAATGCGAAAAGCATACGGCGCGGGCGTGCTGTTAAGATTCAAGTAAATTGAAACGCGTCCACGCTTCGCTAATAAGCAGTGGCAATTAATTCTTAGGATATTTTAGGTATTTGAATGACGTAATATAATAAGTAAAATTTAGAAAGAGATATTTCCCGCTCAACATATATATGTTTTCTTATTTTTCTCTTTTGCGTTGTAAAAGAGATTTTCTTCTCAGCTATTACATATTACACTGGTGCTACTGTAGTATTCCTCATGTTTGTATAATGAAAGAATTTAACTAAACATCTTCATTTTCCATTATACATGACGTACCTATGTTCGTGTTTCTCTTGAGCAAAATCTTAACGTAATAAAAGACCGGTGAATTTTCTTAAACAAAGCGGAAACTTGTTATTCCAACACGACTATAGTGCAATGTCGTGAATCCCGGCACCCGACTAAATTAAAGCAATTGTGCCGGAGTCTTATTAAGTTGAATTTCGCTCGCGACCGCCTTTCCGGTTGGATAATCCTTGTTAAACAAATACGCCATTTCAGATCCCGGAAAATAAGATTATTTCGCGGTCGCATTCGCGTCGGATATCACCAAAATTACCTCTTTTACGTTTATTACTGGAGAATATGCGGTATGTGTTGTCTGAAATTGTAAATTACGATAGGTGGAATTACCGGGTGGGGCTCTCTGACTGACGTGACGAATTTAATTTTTTTTCCTTCGCAACTCGGGTGGAAATTTGATGACAGCAGATTCGGAATTAGTAAGATAATTAGTTGAATTTTTCAATCTATTCGAGCTTGAATTCGCCTCTTTTGCTTCCGCTTACAGTTTTATTACAGTATCCTGTAAAACACGAGCACTGCTGCTGCACGAGCTTTTTATAATGTCCAACTTTCTAACCTTTTGGCGCACCCTGTATATACGTCTAATTTAAGCTTTTGCACAAACTGTCATTGCATCAAAAGTTAGTTGACTTTTATTCGTTTCTATAAACTTCAAAGATCAATTAAGGAACATAATTGTCAAATTGAATATCATCGTTGACATAAGTAATGTGATGTGGCAAGTTGAGTATATTTCTTTTTTGCATTAAGGACCATTTTTATAATATAAAAAAGTCGTTATTGTTATTCTTACACTTACATATGATAGCACATTTTAATTTTCTTGACAATTTATAGTAAATTTTATTAGATATTATAGCCTTCGTCATAGAACAAATACATACAGTATGTCCCCGGATCGACTTCAAAAGAGAAAAAAAATATTTTGGATTTCTCAGAAAATTTCACTCTTGATGATTTACTCTGCTTGTTTTCAAACCAACAAAACACAAATAACTTATTATTTAACTCTAACGGTTCTCGAGATAATACAATTTTTCTTCAAAATTTTATTCGTAATTTTTAGAAGTAACTCTAGTAGGTGGATTTCGTTGAAAAATACAACATACAGCAGTTGACAAATCTAATAAGTTAGTATAACTTCAAATTAAATCTTCGCTAATTTGAACAGTATTTATGTTATAATGTTGACGAATTTATTTAATTCAATGTTACGGAACTCTGGAAGAGTGCTACCGAGTTGTTATTAGAAAATTCAATAAAAAATACCCGGAAGTTGCCATTTATAATTCCGGAGCAAAAACCTGCTGACCAAATTCCTTAAAACAGGCTCGGTTTTAAATATTAAGAAGTCAAAGAAATTGTTCGATGAAGACGATGCTGCTTCAGTTCTCGCCGTTCATTCCGCAAGAGAAACTCCAAGGAGGGCAATAATAACAGGGATAAGTAAATCTCATTTACAAGGAATATTTAAGGAGAACAAAATTTTACCATTTAAACCACAATGTAGGCAAACTTTAGAAAATGGTGATGAAGCCAAACGTATGGGTTTTTGTTTAGGAATGAGCTACAGAGTTTTGGAAGATTCAAATTTTCATAAACGAATTATGTTCTCCGATGAATCAACCCTTTCTACTAACGGAGTCGTTTCGTCTCATCGTTGCCGGTATTGGAGTGAGACGAATCCAAACTTTACAATTACTTGTCGCAGATAATATTTTAAAAATGGTCAATGTGTGGTGTGCGGTTTCGTACCATGGCATTATTGGCCCATATTTTTTTGATCAAAATTGAAACCGTAATTCATATTTGGAAATCGGTTTTAACTAATGAACTGGATGAATTGCCGTTAAACTACCGAATGGAAATGTTTCACCAGCACAATGGGTGCCCTGCTCATTATGCCATGATAACTGGATGGGAAGAGATGGTACCATTCTATGGCCACCGAGAAGTCCTGATCTTACAATAATGGACTTTTATCTGTGCGGTCGTTTAAAACCAATTGTGTACAGTGAGCCACTAAACAATGATGAAGAGCAATTAAAAAATAAGATACTAAATGCAGTCCAGTCCTTATCAATCTTAGAAATAAGATGAAGTTTCAATGAATTTAGAGCTCGCATTGAAATCTGTGCAGAAAAAGGAGCACATTATTATGCATTATTTGTTAAATTTATTATATAAAACTTGAGTCCAATTTGTATATTTTCTAGCAAGAAAATGATATTATCTCGAGAACCGTTCGAGCTAAATAAAAAGTAATTTGTGTTTTGGGGGTTTGAAAACCAGCAGAGTAAATCATCAAGAGTGAAATTTTCTGAGAAATCAAAAATAATTTCTTTTTTCTCTTTTAAAGTCGATCCGAGGACATACTGTATAGAAAAGAACCATATAACAGTAATAACAATAATACGTATCTAATAGGTATCTTATTTCAGTAAAGTATCACACTTAAACCTTCATTTTTTCATTTCTTGGCCATTTATACTATGATTGCTTATTCACGCCCATATCAATGTTTGATAGAAGTTACTGAACTTCATAAATTTATAGTTTTTATTCACAAAAATATCAATCCCTTTTGATCTCTTAGATATTGTTTTCTTCTATCAGCCAAATAAATGCATATTTCATTCCCAGGCTGTCCAACATTTGTCGGCTCTCTGACGTTAAAACTTGACAATCGGTCGATGAACGTGACTATTCAGATTATTCTTTCTCGATATTTTTTCATATCCTCAGCACATCTCTGAATTATTATTGACATCTTCAGTAATCAATGCTGTCAATGTTGAGCATATCCAACAAAGCAAGTTGTATTGCACGACCAAATGTCATTACACATTGACATTGATTGCTCGTTTTGATAAGCTGGAATCTCATTTTCGTAGGACTGCCGTCGAAAATCAAACTACAGTTGGATATTTGATGTTTCTTGTTATTTTAAAGGATATTCTACCCTTAAAATTAATTACATACATAAAATTAGCACTTTACTAACTGTTTTTCTTTGGAGTATGTTATTCGGCTACGTGCACTTAAAATTTGCATACAGAAAAATTAAACACGTACATATCTGCTCTATCATTTTTAAAGATTAGTTTCCGTTTCAATCGTCTAAATACCAAATTTGTGTTCGACAATGAGTCAGAACACGTGTATACGGTTGGTCTACAGTGGAATTTACCTAATATATTTCTTCTAAAAGTAACAAACCAATACATCTGTGTTACTACACTAATTCCTTGCTTAAATTGAAATAGTTACAAAAATACGATTTTACTAAAAGCCTGAAGATATCAAAGAAGTTGGAAATAATAAACTGAAATAGTTTCAATAAGTAACAAAAATACTTAATTTAATATATGCCATATTTTACGTACTATACATTAATTCATTTTAGTCTTGTTACATAAGAGCAAGCGCCATCTCGTGGAAGACTATAGACGTGCACTGTATCAAATATATATTCCATTCTCTGAGATTTAAACTCGCGAATTGGGACGTGCACAACATTTGCAAATTATAATCCAACATACTGCATATAAACATTATCATTCCGTACCGTTGGCGTCGGCGTGCTCAAAACTAGAAACTCCAATAATTATATCAAGTAGGATAGCGGTTGTCAGTTTACTATGTAGAATAACTGCTCCCTAACATTCATAAATTCGCATTGGGGATATTTCGGGGCAGGTATTTCACCTGACTTCCTCGCTCTCAAACGGTAGATTATTACGCTTTTCCTACCCCATCTGTTCGATTATCATATCTAGTATGTCGTCTTTAATTTTAAAGAGAGATATTCTCCATATTGCCTTGTATTATATTGTAGTGTTATATTCAAAGCTCCTAAATTTGCATTAGTTAAGTACGAGATATACTTCTTATAGTTTTGTGCATGCAAATTATGCTTCTTCATGGTGTCTTTTACTGAATTTTAAATAAAAATTATATAAAGAGACCACTGCTTTCATTTCGATTGAATAAATCAGTTTTAATTATCTTTTACAACTATAATTCAGCTGTATGCTATGTATATTTAGATTTATGGAAATCTGAGGAATCTGCAAACAGCTTACAGTCTTTTTCTTTTGGTTTTCCCCTTTTGTCAATTGTGTTTCACAATTTGTCAAATGACCTTCCCAATTCCTGTCATATTGACATATATGTCAAATTAAATTCTTTTTTTGTCAAATCTCTTGTTACAATTATTTTGCTGTATTTTATCTCTGAATTGAGAATTTTAGTTTTATCGTTGAATATTTCAATTATTTCGGATTTAATAAATCATCCTTCTCTTAAATTAATGTTATCGACTCCTTCTGCCATCTAGAGGAGAGAATTTCATAAGATTCCTATTGCTGTGCGATCTGCCTTATCTCATGTGTGTAACGTATACATGTGTTGACGGGTAGATGGCGTACGATGTTTTATTTAATAGATTGGGTATTTTTAATTATTTTCTAATTTAGTTTTGGAGTTTCTTTTTGGGCTTAGAGTTATGTGACAGATTAATTATAATTATTTTCCACTTTTCTATTGCCATTTGAATCTGCGTTTATGTCGTGTGTGTAAAATATCAGTTTAGGTCTCGTGGTTATTAGTTCTAATGTTGTTGATAGCGCTTGAGATTGCTAGATGACAAGTGGGTTCTTTCTCTTTTGATCTTAGACTGCCTGGGTAGAAGCACTTTAAAACATCACAAGAGCAGATGCATTTTCTTTAGCCACTACTTGAGAAATTAGTGGAATGTTGAAGTATATCGTGTGTAATCGCTAGTAAAAAGCGGATGTTATGATATTTCTCAAGGGTTAATATGGATTTGGCGTTATGATTATAAACTTGCTGAGGATATTGTTTGTCGTGGCTTAAGAATTGTTTAACTGCTGTAAGTATAATTTCCACGTGTCTGATCGATCTTAATTGTGTTGTTTCCATATTCAATTATAGCTGCTAGTGCATAGCATAGATCTCATTTGAGCACTTTTGTTGGGTTAAGTCTAAGAACCACGTGCCTGATGTAATTTTGCGGTTCCAAGGGAATTAGTTGCTGTATCCTGCGGTGAAGACATAATTTGAGGTGCAGATAGATGAATGCTGTAGCCTCCCTACACTAATTTTCCCGAAGATGTCGTTAGCCGAAGATATGTGAGGCAGTTTTCCTTGTAAAGAGTGTGATCTGTAGAAGGTATCGTGTATGGTAGCTGTGGATGTGGTTTTCCTTTAAGGTACTGTGACTGTGTAATTTTCCTGATATTACCCATAACGCGGGAATTATTGGCCAAACAGTTTTGGTAAAATTTATGTCAATTTCGAGTACTTCGTGCTGTAAATTTCAACTTTCACGGCCGAACTAATCAATAAGTCATCGTAATTTCTTAAATTAACTTCTTGTGGCATGTGAGCCTTTATAATTTGAATTTATTAAATTAACGTAGTTTTATTAATAACAGTGACTCCAGTTTGGGGGTTACTTTGTCAATTTTGGAGACGTTACGTAGCCTTTTTTTTTTTGGATTTAGAACTTTGAACAAATTTTGGATGTGTATTGGCGTTGCAGCCTCGCATCTGTATTGTGTAAATTCATAGCTTGTTATTTAGTGCAATTAGTCAACCATTTAAATTTATTATTGTACAATCTTGTAAGAAATTATTGAATTTAATTTTAATCACGTTTTCTTATGTAAAGCATAGTTAACTAGCGCTAATATTTATAGTATTAGATACCATATAACTTAGAGTCTGCACTCTACTGTCGAATAGATTGTCGGTTGCCTCTGGTATACAGAGTGTTTTATTTTGGTGTGTTGACGTGTTGCATTTTCCGATCAAACTGTTCGACTTTGGAGGGACTTTCGGCAAGTTGCCTTATAATTGTATGCTTTTGTAAGAATATTGTCAGGTAATTATTTTAACTTTAAGGTTGTTTCATGTGTTTTCCATTTTGAATTTCTTAAATTTTGTAATTATAAGTCATTGGTAATTTGAAGTTGTGGATCACCTTAGGTGACCATTTAAGATTTTATTCATTCCTTCAGAAGTTTATTACTGGCAACTGAGTTGCGCTTTTGTGATTCATATTTCATTGTTTTGTGTCTTTTAATATATTGTTGGAAACCAGAAGATTAGTTAGTAATAGCCGGTTTTGTGCTCAATATTTGAAACGAGCTGTTGGTTCTATATTTTTAAGTTTTCAATAAACCTGTTGTTAAGTTTGAATGAGTGTGTGTTGGTCTTATTTTCTTTCCACCTGGGGAGTTTTACATTGGATCTGGTCCGGGGTCTGAATATCTGTTGGGCTCAGCATATTTTAACGGATAGGCGCCCTGACAACTTAACCTTCGACGAGTACTGTGTTCGAACTCGCCCTAATTCTGACTGTAGCTGGAGGCGGTGCTGACTCCCATATTTGACATCGACCCCTGGGAAGTAAGAGGTAAGACTTGAGTGTTATAAGTTGGTGATTATTTAATCGACAAGCGTCTTCCTGTATTTAAATAGAAGGTTAATTACCGTGGTGGTGTCTGACTTACTACCTTCTTGGAATTTGGGTACCGAATCTGTGTAGGGCCTTGCCATTTGATATTTTAAATACGAGAAGGTAGCACTCTTTCACTTTATATCAATTACTTTTCCCACGTATGTAAATTATATGTTTTGCTTAATAACTACTTACCAAGCTGTGCATCATTTTCATTTAGTTATTGACGTACCCTTGAAAATAATAATAATAAAAAAATACATGTATGCAAAACATTTTCAAATATCACAAATATGCACAGTACAAACTATCGAAATATATAAATGAAGAAACAATTAATTTAATATTTCATTTTGTTCTAAACAATCACCCAGATATGTTTCCATATGCTGAACATAATGAAGACAATTATCTGCAGTTATTTGTTCAGAAGCATTGTGTATTGCTGCATATGATTCATCCTCATTTGTCGGCTGAGTTCTCTTTATTATGTGTTTCCATTGATTAAATAATTCCTCTATAGGATTTAAAAATGGACTGTAAGCAGGTAAAAAAACTTCAGAATGCTCATGACTTCTAATGAGATTGACAACTCCTTCATTTGTATGAAATCTAACATTATCCATAACAAAAAAGGCGCCTTATGTTATCATTATCTAAATGATTAATTAGATTTGTAATAAATTCACAGAAATGAACTGTATTGAATGGTCTATCTTGGATTTGGAACAAATATAGTGAATTTTTATTTATTGCTGCAGCCACAGAATAATTACGCCCTCTTAGTTGAGTTTTTATTTTCGTTGCTCGAGTATTTTTAACTGATCTTCCATATGAAGTTCGAGAATTAACTTGAATTCCATATTCATCAATGAAAAAAATCTTTTCCCTTTCGAACATGATTCTATTGTACCGGATAGCATATTCAAAGCGAGTCTGTATGATTTGTGGTGTATTTCTTCTTTCGGGAACAAAAGAGATTCTCTTAAACGAATAATGGAAAGTTTTAAGTGCTCTGTTAATCGTCGATAGCGATATTTGATGAAGTGGCCACTGCGTCAAACATCTTTCTTTTAACTGACGAAGTGATAAACTGCAATCTTCATCAATCCAATTGCAAATTTCATTTATCTGTAACACAGATAATTTTTTTAGTCGGTGAGCAGCACTTCTTTTATAAATATTAGCGGTTCTCCGGTATGTAGAATAAATCTTTCTTACTGTATTGGGTAAAATTCCAAATTGCTCTCCAATATTATTTGCCGTGAGCCCGTTGTTCATAGAACGAATTATTAAAGCTCTTAAATCATTACTTATTTTACTATTAATTCGACGATTCTCCATAATAGATGAATATAAAATGATTAACACGCTTCGTGAAAGTCAATTGACATATAGTGAAACACATTTGGCAAATAAGGAAATTATATGGAGACAAAGAATTTGAAACTACACTCCAGAAGTGGTTTGACGAACTTGCAAGTGATTCTGATAACAAACAAATGATAAAAGGTTGCATTTTTGAAATGCAAAGTGGTACTACTTATTTCATAGATGCATCATTGTAAGTCAAATAATAATGATGATAAACCCAAAATGATACTTCATTACACCAATACAAAGGGAGGAGTTGACTCTCTTGATGCAAAGTGCGGCGTATATAGTTCAAGCAGAAGAACTAGACGCTGGCCGACGGCAATATTTTTCCTGATATTGGATACGAGTGCAGTCAACTCTTTTATGATGTACAACATCTACAAGAATAATTGTCAATTACAACGCTTTACATTTATGAAAGATTTGGCAAGCAAATTAGTGAAACCCCATATGGCAGGAAGAGTCGACAATGTAAAAATTTCATTAGAGATTCGTAACGGTAGCAGAAAAATACTGAACATCGAGCCAGAACCAACACCTGCAGAAACACTAGAAAAAAGAAAGTACTGTTTCTTGTGAAAAACTAAAGAGAAAGATCAAATATCTTTGTCGAAAGTGCCATCGTCCCGTTTGTCTGCAATGCGCTAATAAAGTGTGTACCGAATGCTATGTGACATTTTTCTTCTGTCTATGAATTAACTTACATTGCTTTCAATTTCTATTTTTTACATAGTTTTTACTATTTAAGAACATTTTCTCTTTGACATGTCAAGCTTCTAAAATGACAAATTTAAAGTTTGAAGGATACCGTTGTTTTCCGAAGTTACATTTACAATTTACCTAGACAAGCACAATAACTTTTTATTTGATAACTTTATTCAAATGTTTCGATATTTATATGTCAACATTATGACTAAATATAACTACAGTTTATTCATTTGTGCTTTTTATTTAACAAAAATAATGAAAAACTAGCAGGGAGTCTATCAGACTCCACGTCACCACTAGTGTAATTTTATTATAAGAGCAGCCTGCATTGCCGAAGAGCGTTGAAGATTGTTTCAGAATTCTGGAGGAGATCACAATTGAAATATGTAAAGGTGAACCTTTTAAAAGTAAAATTGACAAAATAGTTTTTTTTTGTTGTAAATGAAATATCAAGTTCTTTGAAAAGGTGACACGAATTTATTTGGACGGTACCTTTAATTATTGCGCCCAGTTCTTTTGTCAATTGTTCACTATTCATGGGTATTACAATGGACATTATATTCCATTAATATTTTCGTTGTTGCCTGATAAACAAGCAGAGACATATTTAAAATTATTTAATTTAATTACGGATAGCTTTAAAAATAATCGTATAAAAGTAGACATTTTGGAGGTCGTAATTGATTTTGAAAAAAGTATCCACAAGGCTGTCTAACAAGCTCGGCCTTTAGCAATGATAAGTGGTTGCCGATTTCATCTTTAACAATCTTAGTATCGCAAAATTCCAGAATACGGCTTGACTTCTTCATATAAAGATAAAAGCTCTGAAATCGGAAATTGGTTACGAATGACATTCGCCCTTACTTTTTTAAAACCTGAAGAAATTAGCGATTGTTTTGTATTTGATTTTCTATCTATTGCACCGGATTTGGAAAATATTCAAAAATATTCTGATTATTTAATAGACAATTATATATCAGAGAACTCTTTATTTCCTCCACATCTTTGGGCTGAAGATTCACCGGAACTCACTCGCACTACCAATGCTTGTGAATCGTTCCACAAACGTTTTAGCGATTCCAGCTACAAAGCTCATCCAAATATTTTTATATTTATAGAAAAGCTTAAAGAATTCCAGAAACAGAAACTTACGTTAAATTACAGAGTATGCATTTAACTGCTAAAATTCATAACGCGAATGTAAAAAATCGCAAAAGATTTATTGCAAAAATGATCGAGTCTTATAAAAAAAAGAGATAAGCAGAATACACTTTATTAAATGGATTTCTTTGGTGTTATAGATTGAATATTTTTTTTTTATTTAAGTATAATTTTTATATTTAAGTAATTATAGATACAAGGTTTATGTTACATCTTATAGTTTATGTATTATATACTTTTGTTTAGTTTGTATTCTACATTTTTTTCAATAATTCAAAATTTTAAATAACTATTTTTGTTTTATTATTTATCGACCGGGTCCCAATTTACACATATATCTCAGGTACTGTCAATTGGGGTGACTTGATACATTTTTGAAATTCAATTGCTTGTAGTTTTGGAATGGATAGACCCAGGAAGTTCATATACCCTTCAAAAGTTTAGTCTCGATCTCTAGTTTATATAGTCAAAGTGCCATAACGTTATAAATTTTAGTTTAGGTTTAGAAAAAGAAAATGTTGGCGTATCAAGTCACCCCGTGGGTCGGGGTGACTTGATACCCATATTTATTTCTATATAAATATCATTTCACAAGCTTTAAGGGGTGACTTGATAAACAAAAATGTTTTTTAAAAGGTTTAAATTTGAAAAAAATACATTAAAAGGTTTATTTATGCGAAACTTATAAAAAATTAACGTTTATTCGAAAAAAAGGGATTAGTTATCCCTTTATACAGTAAAAAAAATACTAAAAATGTTTTTACAATACAAATACAGGGTTGTTATAAAGTAAGGGATATACTTTAACTTATTATAACTTTTTAACAAATTAAGTAAATATCGAAAACTAAACGATATTTAATTGTTTAAATAATGGGATTTTGTATGCCCAAACCCAGTTACCGCAAATGTTCAATATGTCCTCCATTTTGATCTTGTAAAATCAGCAACCGTTCCTCTAAATTGTAAAATGCATTTCTTAACATTTCTGGTTGAATTGCACCAATTTGCTCCGTAATATTGTCTTTTAATTCTTGTAGCGTTGTTGGTCTTCTTCTAAACACTAAATTTTTTAAATGACCCCACAGCCAGTAGTCCGCTGGGTTAAGATCAGGTGATCTTGGTGGCCATGAATTTGCAAAATGTCTGCTTAAAACGCGATCTTGAAAAACGTTAGTTACAAATTCTTTAGCTGGTCGGAAAATGTGCGGAGGTGCTCCATCCTACATAAAAATCATGTTTTCAATTCTGTGGTGCTCGTCTTGCAGCTGTGGAATAACATAATCTCTTAACATTTGCAAGTATCGCTCACCGTTAACAGTTACAGATACGGCTTCTCCATTCTGTAGCTCTTCGAAGAAATACGGACCAATGATAAAATCAGCTGTAAAACCGCACCAAACGGTGACTTTCTTGTCATAAAGACCTTCTTGAACAATTACTTGTGGATCTTCTGCAGACCAGATTCTACAGTTTTGAGTATTGACTCCACCATTCAGAGAAAAATGTGCCTCATCTGTCCATAAAATACGTGATAACCATTCGGGTTTAATTTCCATCTGAGCCAATAATCGCAAAGAAAAATCGTACCTACTAGCCAAATCTGCCTCCTTTAATTCAAACAGCATTTTGAGTTTATATGGATACATTTTTAGAATTTTGCGTAAAATTTTCCAGACCGTGGTGTACGGCATTTGCAATCGCTTGGATATCGCATTTGCACTGCTGATTGCTAGTGGATTACCTCTGGCTATGTCCTGATTTTCGTGAAGAACCTCTGCAACTTGGACATCACTAATGCTTGGTCTTCCTGATCTCGGAAGGTCAATTACCGAACCTGTTCTTTCAAATTTTTGTATCAAATTGCGGTACGCTTTCATACGACAGGGTCCCGCTCTCAAACCCATTCTCGTGCGAAACCTTCGTAATCCAGCTGTGTAATTTCTGCCGCATTCATAATAACACTGAACTAAACCAATTCTTGTTCGTAGGTCCATGCTATTACAGTTTGAGTCGTTAAAACTATACGTTTACTTGAGTTTTAATTTGAAAATAAACTCCAAATTGAATGATTTACTTTTAACACTTGTGTCAACAACTGTCATGACAACGCTTTTGTTTTCCATAGATACAACAAATTCCATTCCTTAGGCAACTAGATTTCGTTTACTTTTTGTTGTTAGCTTGATTTGTTAAAAAGTTATAATAAGTTAAAGTATATCCCTTACTTTATGATAACCCCATATAACTATAAAACATCGAAAGGAAATTTAAAAAGTCCTCTTCTTTGTTTTTGTGGCATAGGTAATCGGTACTTCACTTCGAAATGGTAAACAAAACTTTTGTCTTTAACATCAGGCCACGTAAATGTATCTTTCGAAACGCTGTAAGGTCTCAAAAATGAAACTTCGACCGCCGTGTTGGCGTTATTGGTTGAACCTGCCACACTGAGGACCTGAGCAACAAACCGTTTTACTTGTTTTTTCACAGAACTAACTTGCATTTCAATAAACAAAAAATCTTCTTCTTCAATGTCATTAAAATTAACTTCGAATTTACTCCAATCCGTCTGGGACTCGGTCTGGGAGTTTTCAAATTCTGAAAATATAGGGAGTTCGTCTGACTCATCTTCCAATAAATTACTCTTCTCGGCATCTTCAGTTGAATCGCCGTTTTCATTGAGGGTTTCAGTGACGTCGAAGTCGTTGTTTTCAGAAGCGGAATCTGAATCGGAATCTATATTGAGAACGCTTTTCCAGGTGGCACTCTTAAATTTTTCTTTTTCTGTGGATTTTTCTTAGGTTCGTCATTGCTATATCTTAACTGTCTTAAAATTTCAATCAAAGTTTTCCATATTGTGTTGATTAGCTTCAGCATTTGTAGTGTCTTTCGGAATTTGATCTAAAACTTTCATCCTGTCAATCGGAATTATTCCAGCCTTTTTAAATCCGGCTTTAATTATTTCGGCAGTGTTTGTTTCCATTTTGCTTAACAGCTTTTTAAGCATAGATGGAAATCTGTCTTTTGGCACTGTTCCTCTATTGCCTTTTAGTTTCCACTCCATCAATATATCGCGCCATTGTTTTTTGAATGGCCTAAAATAGGCAACATCTAGAGGCTGTGCTATGTGAGTTGAATTTTTGGGTAAAAAAATAAACCGAATATCATTATCTTTACATTCAGCAATGACATGAGCGGAAAGGTGCGACGATAAATTGTCTCCAATTAAGGCTCGTGGTGGGTCTTGTCTCTTCAGATAGGGCAAAGCTATCGTAGAAAACTATTCATCAAAAGTTTTTTGATATATCCAACCTGATTTGGTATTGCCATATCGCGTTCCTTTTGGACCTCCATTTGTCCATGTATCCCATAAATGAGTTGAACGATATATCACGAATGGTGGGAGAAGAGTACCATTTCCAGCACACGCCATCATTACTGATGTAGAGGCTTTAGAAGAATTTAAAACAAATTCTGGATGCTTGCATCCCCTTTTAACGACAACGCGCTTTCTCCCTGGGTCATCAGCCAAGTTGGTCTCATCGTAGTTAATTATTGACCCTGGTTTTACATTTAACAATGAAATCTCTAAATTATCGAAATATTCATTCACAATTTTCGGTCATTCTGACTGTTAATCTTTGGCCATTTCGGCTTAAGTAACCTTGCATCCAGTCTTCTCCTGGAAGATTTTCCTTAAACACTCCTACCTTTCGTCCTTGTCTGTCTAGGTAAGTTTTTACTATTTGTCTGACTTCATAAGATGTCATAGGGAAGCCCCACTCACTTGCAGTGATTAGTTTATCGGTGAGAAAGGTTTCCTCCTCTACAGAGAGCGCCATTTGTCCCCCATACTTCTTTTGATTTTTCGCTTTTAAACAGCGATGGATTTTCATTTTGTCAACACTGTACTTTTCACTGGCTCCCCGTAAACTTAACTTCCCGCTTCTAACATCTTCCAACGCCTTATTCAAATTTTCTACCGAATACGATGCATATCTGCGTGTCCCAGGGCACTTTTTGTGGTATTTTCTTGGCATTTTACATGTGTATCAAGTCACCCCATCCTGGAATCAAATAAGCTATTTTATTTGCAAAATTATTAACTTTATTTTGTTTACTTTGAAACTTTGTAATATTGCTAAATGACATATAAGCTAACTTAACACCAAATTTCATGAAAATCAAACTTATACAACCGTAGCTACAGATCAAAGTTTACGGACCACCAGATATACGACGTTGTTTTGTCTTGATTTAAGCCGGTACTGGAGCACGTGTTTTAGATTTGTGGCGCCAAAAAGAGTAGGGATCACTCACATATAGTCGCTAGCGACAATCTAGGACAAATGAACTGTTAACGAGGATGGCTCTATATTTTAGACATATTAAGAAAGGGTAATGCGTCAAATCGTATCAAAACACCCCGGCGTATCAAGTCACCCCAATTGACGGTACCTAAAAGTTGCGGGAGGCAATTTAACTATTATTAATAGTTGCTTATTATCTGGGGAGGCAATTTACATTTACCCTCTACGTCACCAGTTACGGGTTAAGCTTATAGTTTATTAATATTTTAAAGCAGGTTTATTAGCTTGGAAAAATACAAGAAAATTCTTCAAGTCATCAAGAATATGTGTGTATATTTGAATTCTGCTCGAGATTGCAACAAAAATAAATAGTTCGTTTATAGCACATTGTGACGTTATCATTAATCCGTTGTCAGAAAACTGTATCAAGACTGGCATTGTAAACGTTATTTATGATGTGGAAGTTGTCGCCATCGTTGAGTTATAAACCCTTGAGTTGTGTCAGTTTGGGGATTCGTTTTTATTATTTCAGTTTAGTGTGAATTGTCTGTCCGCTTTTTTCGCCTTTTTTTCCGGCCGGCTGTACGAAAGCAAATATATGGCAGTGAAGTAGGTCCGTTGTTGATTATGATTTGTGTCTCTATTATAAAAGAAGACTGGCAACTCTCAGAAATGTTCACCAAGCAATTTCATTTTATTATTTTATTGTTGCTCTTTTGGAATTCTAAAAAGGTAATATGTCTGAATATCCTCCACTAAACATTATACATCGGATGGGAATGGTATCGAAATTTCATGCATGTTTAAATGTAATTGTTTATGGTGAAAATCTAATCTTACTATCGTGGAAATTGTATGAATTCCGAAGAATACGCATGGTCACACGCATATTACTATCTCGCGCGTAAATAAATTTTAAATAAGATATTTTGTACACTTCTAATTATTTTGAAAATTTCTATCATCATACTTATATTTATTTATTCATTTGTGAAAATGATATATTACATTAAATACTAATATAAAAATCGATGTATTAACTTCATATATAACAATTTTTTTTGTATACACGGTAGATATGTAGATTAGCGATCATTATCTGTGAAAAATAGAAGAGGATTCATTGACAAACAAGAAGACTGATTTGACTCAAAATGACGGATATTCGTTTTTAAATTTACAAACATACAGCAACTAGTTGACATTTGAATAATATTTTGTTTAATATAAAAATATCTCACTTACAACTGAATGATTTTTTAAAGAATTTCAACAGAATTTCTTAATAACTATTTTACATGAAAATAAAAATAAAACTCTTGAAAACTATCAACAATTTTTATTCAACCTTTGCGACATATGTTTCGGCATCTTCATACCATTTTCGAGCTGAACTAACAGGTCAATTTGTGTGAAGGGTGTTATATATGCCGTTGTGTTTATTGCGTCTTTGTACATAAATGTCTATTATGGGTGTGTGTGTTTGTAAAATCTGTGTGTGTGTTCGTTACTTTCTTTTTCTTTGAATTCATTTTTTAATTTCTAATATTTCTAACAAATTTAATTTCGGTCCTTTGTTCACATTATGCATAAGTTTAAATTGTTATAAATATTAGAAATTAAAAAAATCAATTCAAAGAAAAAAGAAAGTAACGAACACACACACAGATTTTACAAACACACACACACCCATAATAGACATTTATGTACAAAGAGGCAATAAACACAACGTCATATATAACACCCTTCATACAAATTGACCTGTTAGTTCCCCGCTCGAGAATGGTATGAAAATACCGAAACATATGTCGCAAAGACTAAATAAAAATTGTGGAAAGTTTTCAAGAATTTTATTTTTATTTTTATTTAAAATAGTTATTAATAAAATGTTCCACCAAGAACCGTCCGCTAACTCAATTAATAGAAGAATTTCTTAATATAAGGTGACCAGATTTTAACACTGGTAAAGCGCGACATATATCTGATTTGAGTAATTATTTTTAGTAGATTGCTATCGTTGTTTAAAAGGTAATGAAAATTTTCACAAGAATTATATTTCACACATAAAATGGCTTTCAAAATCTCAACACTATCTTGCAATTTCAAGCCAAATCAAAATAGTTGTGCTGTGATTTATGTATTTGTATTTGTTATTCATTGTGAGTCCTTCATAAGTTTTCTTTCAGTTTTATATACAAAATTAAATGGTGGCAAATTATACGTATAAAAGAGGTGAAAGTATGTACATTAGAAATGCTCGATATATACTAGGTGTCCCAGCGTAGCGGTAAAATCCATTAGTGGTTTCTAATAATATAGATAGCAAATAATATTTAATATAAAAGTTGCACATAGTCATAAGCTCTATAAATTAAAAATATTTTCATTTATACAGAGTGTTCGACAACGACGAACCAACACAAACTTATGTTTTTTTAAGTGGAATGCTATGCATTATTTTACATTTTATGATAGCCCTTGAAGGGCTGATTAAATTGACATATTTGTCAATTCTCAATTGTTTCTGAGATATGGCGATTTTTCGTTAAAAATTGTACTTCATTTGAAAAGTTGCTATGAAATAATGATTTATGATGAAATACCTATTATGGGATCAATTAGTAGATATATTTTTTTAATATGTGAAATTAATGTTTATTTCGACATATCTACTCGTGTTCTTTAGAATTATATCTTTCGCTGAAGTTAGAAATTCTAAAAAAATTTAAATGTAACACCATGTATATTTATATGTCATTAAAAAGTACTTAAAATTTACTAATTAAAGATATATACTTTCTTCGATCTTTGGGCGATATTGGAAAAGTTATAGGATATTATGTCTGAATAACCCGTTTAGGACTTAAAAATATTTGAATCTCTTACTATTATGTAATAATAGTAAGATTGATTGTAGAGTAATACTATTATTACATTTTGCATACTTAATTTGTAAATAAATATAATTTTATTTTATTGAATCTAAAAAATAACGATTTAATCAAAGTAGGTAGATCTTCCTGAAATTTTGTATAGGGCCATAGCTTGTCATTCTGAACAACTTTTCTTAGTAATATTTAAGAATACTGTGAACGAGAAAGGTACTTTACCTGAAAAACGGAAATAGATCTTGCTCAACTGTCAAGGCCTACGTGATTTCACAAACTCGAAATTATACTAAAAATAAGTTTCAAACCAAGCAGGGCTTACTTACAAAACATCAAATTGAGATTCAAAGATTTTTAGTTCCGCACACCTCTTGTAACATCAATCCTGGGACACGCTGTATGTGGATAAATCATACAATTAGGAAAGGTCAACTTATATTTCCAATAAACTTAATAGAATCTACGGTTGGTTCTTGGTGAAACATTATGAATATTAAACGAATAAAACACTTGGTTATATTGTTTCACTTAAGGACAGATTTATTGTACTCTGACACGTGTTTCGACCTCTCGGTCATTAACGAAGAGTTTACAGACTTAAACTAAAGAGAAAAGAGTTTACAGACTTAAACCAACATCAGGCGGCAGAAATAGGCGTACGGGGTCCATTTTCGTTGGAATACTGGATACTAAACTACCAGGTATTCGAGTTTATTAATTACCGTATTTAGTGCGGCAAAGTACATCTACCAATCTGTTATCAATTTCGCACATTTGATATTTGTTTAGTAACGTTAAATATACTGTTAAGTTTAAGTCTGTAAACTCTTCGTTAATGACCGAGAGGTCGAAACACGTGTCAGAGTACAATAAATCTGTCCTTAAGTGAAACAATATAACCAAGTGTTTTATTCGTTTAATATTATATTTCCAAGTTGAACGATTTAGTTAATGTGCCAAAAAATAACAACCTGCAGTGGACGATTCAACCAGTACAAAATAAAATAATAAATTTTCCGCGTTGTTTATCTGTGTACATCAAAAAATATACACGAAAAATGTCACTGAGTTTGTATTAATGCTGAAAGAACAAGACGTCATTAGCATAGTAAATTTAACCGAGTTACACACAGTATTGGTTTGTTAGATAACTACCATTTCAAATACAACTGTTTCCGTAGTTTTTCTGTATTGAAATATTCAAATTAGCAATTCCTAATATTACAATGAAACTGTGCATGTGCTGTTTGGAACTTGCATAGAGGTATGTAGAGTTGACTGGGTCATATTTGAATTAAACCGACCTGCCAATCAAATGGTAATAATGAACTATGGAAAATCAGTAACAGAAAGTTATGCAAAACAACTTGTTGTATACGTTAATTGTTACCGACGAACGTGATATGAATTTAATTATCAATTGAAATTACTAATTTTCGATTATGCGTATAGGCCGCCTCTCTGGTTGCGTAATTTGCTGGATATTATTCGCTTCGCCTCACAGATGTTCGATTCAAATTATTAATTGTTATTATTTTCGTATAAAATTCTCGCTGGAAACGTTAATAAAGTAACGGTGTTCGTTTGTAGTATCGTTTAACGAGTGACTTATTTTGCATAATTTCGGGAATATAATATTAGATGTTGTGTGTTAGCATATTGCTGTGAATTTTCATAAATTGAAAAAACGATAATATTGAAAATAATATGAACTTAGCCAGTGGAAATTTTCCAGATTTGCATTTAATTTAAATGAAAAACTAAATTTTAAAATAAGTAATGAAAAGTTTTAATTTATTTATTTAATGGTGCCTGATCTATATTACAGATAGCAATTGTTACCGAACCTTAGAGTAAGCAAGACGTAACATAAATTCAGTATCTAGACAAATAAATTGTAGCCATTTGGGTGAGGGGTGGTAAGAATGAACCTTTGTTACGTTTAAAAAGCAACTGCGAACATTTAATTCATTTACCCCTGTATACTACATATTTAATATTTCTTTTATATCAGTCTAATTTAAATTAATTCCAAATTATTTTCAAGTTCTAAATAAATTACGTCTTAAATTTATAATTAAATTTCCTTTCAAAATTAAAATCTGCGTCGTATATATTTTATTTAGAATTTTCCATTTAAAATACGTAGTTCATAAACAACTCTTTGTTTAAATTTTAGAGACGAAATATTCGCTTTTTGTCCACTAGGGTTTCCTTATCTGAATAGTTCTCACAGTTCCTTGTTGCATGGAATAGCGTATTTCGCATTTTCTAGTAGCGTCATATAAACAAGGGAAATACCTGTGTTGAAATAACAGCGTCTCGCTGGCGCGTAATTACTCTGAAATATTCTTCCATTTCCCCCCACACCTCCGAGTTTTTAAAAGGGCGAAGAGCGTCTAAAATTATTCATTATTACATTATCAGAGACATCATTACATTCATTATTACAGTTGGTAATATATAATTAGACAGTGAGTGGTAGTCGAATAAGTCTTTAACTTCAGTCCCGGCGGCTTCGAGCCCGCTAGCCCTGCGGTGAAAATGTCCATGAAAACGAGGTGTTCATGTCCACAGTATGGAAATACAGGTTAGGGTGATTTAAATCTCGATTTCCAAATAACAAATTGTTGGAGTATCTATTGTCCTTCAATTTACGGCATTGGTCCGGATATAGAGGATATTTCACCGACACCATCAAGTCAGGGTATCGTTAACCAACATCAGGCGGCAGAAATAGGCGTACGGGGTCCATTTTCGTTGGAATACTGGATACTAAACTACCAGGTATTCGAGTTTATTAATTACCGTATTTAGTGCGGCAAAGTACATCTACCAATCTGTTATCAATTTAGCACATTTGATATTTGTTTAGTAACGTTAAATATACTGTGCACAAGGCACGAATATCAAGAATCTTTGTGTTTATTAATTCTTTGTGTTATCACAGTCATTATCTGTATTTCTTTTCTTTTGTATAGATGGTCAAGTTGTTATTAGTATATTAAATTTTAGTAAAGTTTCCGGTATATGTAATAATCAGTTAATAGTAATTTTTGGTGCACCAAATTTGACCAATTAATTTTACTAGATTGTTTATTTGTTGAGTCTGTTCCTATTGTTTTGCCTTTCTGTATGTACCGTCTCTCTAGAATTTAGTTTTCTTTGTAACCAATTTGTAATTATTAAACTCGAATGAATTTAGTGTACATTGTGTAATTTTTAACAGCCAAAAGTTAAGTCATACTTATTATTTCAATATCATTTATATTTTAATTCAATATTTTGTGTAATTCATACTTCAACTATTATTCTCATTTATGTACTAAATTTTCCATTTCAAATTTCTTTTGTTTCTGATTTAATAAATTGTTATTGTTTTTATTCATTTGTTTTCTTGAGTTAGGACTAGTATTAGTTTAGTGCAATTTCCCATTTTAATTGTGCAATACTTTAACAATAGTGCCCCCCCCTTGATTATAATAAAATTTGTGGCGCAAGGTGCATTAGTTAACATCTTTGAGTATTCACAAGCTCTTATTAAATAAACTGAGCTAGATATACAGGGTGGGTCACGGATTTAATATCAACGGTTCTACTTCGAAGTCAACATCCGGAAATATTGTTAATCATAAGCGATTAATATTATATATTTTAAAGGAAAGTGCATCCTCTGACTCACACAATTATCTTGCACCCTGACTGTGTAGATCTCGTTAATTGGTGACGCCGCGACGAGCATAGTCACTGTTGATTCCTCCTTTTTTGAAGGAATATAAATGCTTATTGTTTAAATATTAAATAAAGCACTGATAATATGTCACTATCTTTAATCTATCTAACACTTAACATGTACATTGTTGAAGCCTAACACAACTGCTTCGTGTGGATGTGGAACTTAATATATTTTATCGTTATTTTATCAAAGATTCTTTCCTTCTCCCAGTTACAGTATTTTCTTTTCATGAATAGGAGGGGAAATTATTTACCAAGAAAAATGCCTAAACACATGGGGTTGGAAATTACAATATAATATTCGAATGAAACGTAAATACCAAGTAATAAAATAATGGTTATATGGCTCTAATTATTTTATGGCGGTCGCGTCGAAAGAGACCTCAACTATTGTATCTTTATAATGATTGGCAATAAATTAGATATTTACATACATTTCTTCACAATAGAAGAGAAATCTGATTATTTTCTGATTAAACTTGTAGTTTTAGAATACATATACATATACAGTGTGAGTTAACAATATTTGAAATTAACGTATTGTACATAAATATATAAAACAATGGGATGGAGTTGGATTTATTCTTGTGAGGGTGTGGGGATTCTCAAATGAAATATTGGGGTGGTTTATATATGTGTATGTTTATGTATGTGTATTATTGTTGGGTTTGCGTGAAGCCAATGTATTTTGATAATGGACTGTAGAGGCGACTTCACGCTAGTTTTCTCAAAATGTTAATCGAAGGACCAAAGGCTTCGTTGATTAAATAAAACTGCAGCACTGTAGCACTAACTATTTATTTTAACTACACTTTAAATTGACGCGTTTGTTTAATTAATTCGAATTGCTTGTAACGATTTATTCGTATATTAATACGAATTGTCTTGTTTTACAATCAGGAATTGAACTACTTAAATTTTGTTTGAACACACACTGTTTGATATGAAATCTTGAATTATGTTGATTTAAGTCTTGAAGCGACTGTTTGATGTTACATCTTGAATTATACTGTTGTTGTAAGTCATGAAGCGACTGTTTGATGTTACATCTTGAGTTGTACTGTTATTGTATGTCTTGAAGCGATTGTTTAATGTTACATCTTGAATTGTACTGTCTGTTTCTTAACAGTAAGAATAACTTGAAAATATGAGTTACTCCCACCAAATGAAATGTTATTGGTAGATCACCCTATTTGTTGACGTCAACCTAAACATTTCTTTTATTACTGATAATGTACCGATTTGCAACGTTCCAACGGAAATTCCTGATGACCGTCTGCCTTTGTAATTTATCTTAAATTATGTGCAATAAAAGTGTCTCTTTGTCAAAGAAAGCAAATTACAGGCAATGTTTATGAACGGGAAAAACCTTTTTGTACTAACTAAATAATAGGCAAATATCTGCTTCTTTTGACAAAGGATCGTAAACGTAAAAGTAATGTTTTTCCAAAATACTTAGTTATAATTATATTTACGTGCGGTCATGAATAGCCGACAAGAAATCATCGCAAATGTACCTTCTCGCGCAGGTATAGATATGGTCAATTAGGTCAACTAGGAACACGAATATCTGATATACAGTGTGACAAATAGAAATTATTATTATATGACGACAACGTCGTACGACGGAACAATTATAATATATGTATTTATTTACTGTATTGTATAAATTTTCTCTGTTATTGGGTATAGCCTGTTGGGAAAATAAAGAATTATTATTATTATTATTATTATTATTATTATAAAACAATTGTCTTTCTTATAGAATATTATTTATCGTCCTGAACAGACACTAATTAATTGAGTGTTTTGGGGAAAATATTGATAGATTTGAGACGCCGCGACGAGCATAGTCTCTGATCAATTAATTTATTTCCATTAAGGGTTTTCTCTAGTAATACATTTTCTAATTGCATACCGTTAAGAGCGCTTGGTTCATATGGTAATTTACTAAATTATACAAAATTGTATATTATTTTAGATTGTTGTTTTAAAATTAAACTTAACTTTGTATTAATTATGGTTTAGAAAAAAAACAATGAAAGAATTGCGTCATATTTTCTAGGAGTTTAAATTATTAAATATGTAATTTATTAATCTTCAGCACGAGAATACTAAACTATTGTTAATTTCCAATACATAATCGCAGAAAAAATTAGTTTTATATCCAAAGATTGTGTAAATTATTTAAAAGAAAATATTTTCTCACTATTTATAGTACATGCAAAATAAAAAGAATACAGTAAATATATTAATTAGAAATTGTGATAGGTAATGCGCACAATACTTTTCAATCTGTTATGCATCGCGGAAATGGCTACATTTATTTATTTATCTACCACATCCACTTAGCAATGTTTTGCAAGTAAGCAAGTAGGATAGTGTACAATAACATATTTTATAAATAGTGTAGGTAGGTTAAGATCAATAGATATAAATAATAGAAGTAGGATAATAATAGGGATAGTTTCTCAGTCTCTCCATAGTATGATTGTCATAGTGCCACTTGTTACAAGAGCACAATAGAGTTGCCAACTAATATAAGTGTTTAACTTCTAACCATATAGCCTCGGATCAACATTAACACTGGCAGGTTTTCACCAGCAGTTCATGGCACTCCTGACCAATTTTGACATGCCTATTCATGGCGGTCCTGTTATTCATCATAGTCCACTTGTTTACTTGTAAACTAGAGCTAAATAGGCGTGTTAGATATGAGGACAAATGTATGCCATTTCCGTGATGCATAACACATTGTAAAATACTGCCCTCATTATCACAACATATCTTAAAATTACTTACTTGAATTTACCTACTCGAAGTTTGTCATAGTTACACCAATGATTTATTTTTATATGTTCTTCATTGATATTATGTACAATATAGCAATAATAATAATAATATGCAGAAGCTATATAAAATCTACTGGCTTAGGTTAGTATCTAGTTTCTTTAATGTGCTGCCTTTCTTTAGATACTTTCTTACACCATTTTTCTGTAAAGTAAAATAAATAAGTTTGAATTTGCCAATAAAAATATCATGACAAATCAGAAATGCTCTTTGTCCTCTTTTATCCTCCTTGTGCCCTCTCGTCTATCCTCCTTGTACCCAACATATTACAGTCAGATTATCAGATATACAGGGTGGCTGACAAAAAACGCCCCAAGCCGTAGCTCCGTTATTTACTATCCGAATTTAAAAAACAAAATATCAAATAAAATGGTTAAGTAAATACTATCAATTGGCGTAATCTAAATATTATTAGGAACAAAAAGTTTGAACATGCGATAGTCAATTTTTTTTTTTTAAATGGCAACGTATATTTTTAATTAATGTTTCGGATAAAGAATGTTTTCCTGATTTTGATGAAGTATAATACGTCAATTTTTCAACATAAGTTTCAAGTGTGCCGTGAGTAGCAATCAAATGCATCAAGTAATAAATACTGTCAATTAGAATGTAAATGTTAATAAATACTGTCATTGTGACATTTGTGTTTCGGTGTGACATTAGTTCTACGTTCTGATTCTTTCTGTGAGTTTAATTCATCATTAACATGGATAGCAATCAACTGACCGACATGTTGCAAGTATACTTTGAATGTAATCGAAATAGTGCTGAAGCTGTGAGACTCTACCGTTATCGTTATCCGACAAGAGAGGTTCCAGACCGTCGTAAATTCGGAAGAATCGAACAGAATTTAAGAAAATATGGAGCCTTCAAAATCCCAAAAAGTAAGAGTCGACAGTTTAAGGAAAATACAGAATTGGATGTTCTTTTATGCGTGGAAGAAAGTCCATGGACTTCTACTCGGAGAATTGCAAATGAGGTCGGCGTATCGCACCAAACAACACAAGCTATACTCAAAAAGCACAAGTTCATACCATACATCTCTCAAAAAGTACAAGCACTATTGGAAAATGATCATGGTCGAAGAATGCAATTTTGCAACTTTTTCTTAAATGTTACACAACGAGATCGTAATTTTTATCGAAAAATTATTTGGTCGGACGAATGCAGTTTCAGTAATAATGGCATTTTTATCAGAAAGAACAATCGATGTTGGAGCCAAGAAAACCCAAGAATTATAATTGAGAATAATTTTCAGCAAAGATTCAGTTTAAATGTATGGTGCGGTCTTTGGGGTGATCGATTAATTGGCCCATTTTTCATAGATGGCATCTTAAATCAAGCAAAATATCATCAACTATTGCGTGAAAACATTACAAACTTTTTAGATGATTTGCCAATTGCCGAGCTAAACAGAATGTACTTTCAGCAAGATGGCGCCCCTCCTCATAATGCTTTAATAAATGTTGAATGGTTAAATGCGACATTTGCTGAGAGGTGGATAGGGACCAATGGACCAATTCAATGACCCGCTCGTTCGCCCGACCTTACGCCGCTGGATTTTTGGTTATGGGGCTATCTTCAAGATCAGGTTTATTTTACTAGTCCGGAAAATATAGACATTTTGCGGCAAAGAATTCTGAATTCTTGCCTGCGAAATACCTCCTAATTATTATTAATATGTCTTCAACAAGGCGGCAGACAATTTGAACAATATTTGTAGATAAGTTTTGTATTTATTTGTATTTTTTTAAAATTTCCATTCCAATAAAATGATATTAACCACGGCACACTTGAAACTTATGTTGAAAATTGACGTGTTATACATCATCAAAATCAGGAAAACATTCTTTATCCGAAACATTAATTAAAAATATACGTTGCCATTTAAAAAAAAGAAAATTGACTAGCGCATGTTCAAACTTTTTGTTCCTAATAATATTTCGATTACGCCAATTGATAGTATTTACTTATAATACATAATTATAAATTTTAGCATGATATTCCTATTTGCTTGTTATTGTACAGCAATAACAGTTATTTCTAAATTTAGGGAAAGGAAGGAAAATTATAAGTGATGCACCATGAAAACGCGATATTTTCTACAGGGCAATGGACTGAACGGAAACATGAAACTTGTTCCACCTTAAGCAGAACGAATAACTTTATCCCCGACGTCAAGTAGTCCTACTATATTTAACACGTTTAAAAATTACTTCCGGATTGGCTACCGAACATCTTCCGGCAAAAAAGGAAAGGTCAAAGAAAGGAGAAAGCTCAATTTCTTTAACCACAAAGTTTTAGTACTTACCTTAACTTCCAACTTAGATCTTGTAAGTTAGGGTAACTTTGTAATTATCACCAGATCCTTGGGCTAGCTTTTTTCTAGTTCTTTTCCTTTTTGTTCTCTCTCTGAAGCTTGTACACGCCATAATGAACTGAAGCTAGGATTTCACTTACTATATATTTGATAAATAAACGTTAATTTGATTATTATTGTTATTATTACAATTAGTAGTATTATCATTAATACTCTCTAATCAATAAATATTACATGCGTGTGTGCTTTGAAGAATTGTAAAAACAGTAGCTTAAAATAATAATTGAAAACTTCTCTATACTGCATAGGTGGCTAACCTTTTTCGAAGCAAGGGCGCAATTAAAAATGTTCATGAACGTTGCTGGCGCAACAAAATGTAATTACATCATATAATAGGTAATGTTTATTGTTAAAATTGTTTTTAATTTTTTTAATTTTTAATTATACTTTCTAATGATTTTTTTCCATTTCCTTTTTGTCATTTTTATTTTTGATTCTTTTCGATTTTATTTTACAGGTTAAAATAATCTAGAAATTTGTAATAATAATTTTATTGAACTACATTTATTACATAATACATGAAAGTTATTATTCGTTAAGGGTTGAGACTGTATTTCTTGACACAATTTTTCAAAATCAGCACAGTAATTTGATATTGCTACTCTTAAACTGTCATTCAAATTTTCATCCGTAAGACGTGATCTAAACTTATTTTTGATAAACTACATTGAAGAAAACGTGGCGCCATTTAAGTAAGTCGGACCAAAAAATGAGGTGTGGCCATTACACGACTTTCTTATACGTATGAAAGTGTTACTTACGGTCCGAATTTTGAAATTTCATTTATACAAAAAAGATTCCAAATCCAACTCTAAATACTTTTGTACTCTTCATAAATATATATAGAATGCATAATTTACGATATATTTGCAAAAAATCGTTATAAAGTAAGCCTGTCTAAAAAGCATGACTTGCAAAATATTTGCAATAAACTGATTTTCGATAAGAGTAACAGACCTACTTCCGGTAGGAATTTCGAAAAACTTTTTTTATAAAATTGTTCACAATTTGAATTTTAAGTACAGATGAATTCTTTATAAATTTGTCTAAACTTAGTAGTTGACAAAATATTGGCAAAATTCGATTTTTTCACTGAAGTAAACTAGTACTTCCGGTCTGCCGATTTTGCTGAAAGTCTAATCAGTACTCAAGAGGGAGATTATACTACTAAATGCAAAATTTGGAATACATAGCTATAGCGGTTTGACCGCTATCGTGGTCACACACAGACACACAGATATTTTCTAAAAACCACTTTTTTGGTATCAAGGGACTTCAAAACGTGAACATCTGCATAAATCTCTTTACCTTTAAATGCTTTAAAAGCACTTACCATATCTACTAGACCTTTATTTTTACCTTGTAGTTCGAGATTTAACTGATTTAATTTCTGACAAATATCAACAAAAAAAGCTAAGTCACCTAGCCAATTAGGATCTTTTTCAATTTCGTTATAAATTTTGCTCAAGAAATTCTTTTATTTCAGTAATCAACTTCAGAAACCGATCTAATACGATACCTTTGCTAAGCTACTTTACTTCTGTGTAAGTTATTAAATCTGAGAACTCAGCATCATCATCTTCCAATACCTATTTAAAATGTGGTCTAATGGAGCAGTTCTTATAGAATTTATGATTTTTGTTATGAGGTCTAAAACGTGGCTAAATGAAAGAATTTTAACTATAAATCCTTTATTTTTATCGATCATTGCTAGCTCAGCATCATCATCTTCCAATACCTATTTAAAAATGTGGTCAATTCGAGCAGTTCTTATAGAATTTATGGTTTTTGTTATGAGGTCTAAAACGTGGCTAAATGAAAGAATTTTAACTGTAAATCCATTATTTTTAACGATCATTGCTAGAGCCCAGTCAGTTGTAATTGAAAACAATATATGTAAGGGAAATTGTTCAAAAACATAATCTTTAAAAACTTGATAAATATCTTTACCTCTCGTGATTTCCTTTATTGGCAAAAGGCACAGTATTTTTTCTTTCACAGAGTAGTCTTCGAAAACCATCTTTTTATTACTATTAATTGAGATGTCCCTGTTACATCCAAAGATTCGTCCATTTCAAGTGAATACCACCTATTCGTGTATAAGCTTCAAGTTGATCTTTAATATGGGTAGATATTGCTGCAGTTTTTCTTCTTATTGTATTGTGTGGTAACTGTAAATCGTTTATTGCCCTAATTATTTCTGTCTTATTAGAAAAAGCATCAAATTGGCACCAATAAGTAAAGCTTTTTTAAATAATTCCCCATTTGAATATGATATCTTGTTTTTCGCAAAAAAATGTGCTATTTTAAACAATTAAATTTTTAAATTTTTTGACATCTTTTACCTTTCTGAACAATAATTATTGCTTCAACAATCCCTTTTTTAAACTATTTATGTCTCAGTTCGATTAGCACTACGAGGCAATTTTTTTTTATCAGTTCTCATGTTCTAATTTAGAATATCTTTCAATATTATATTCTTTAGTTGTGTAACGGTACAGACCATTTCAGTTATTAATTTTATAATTTTACTTTTTTAGGATTTAATTAAGTATATTCTGTTATTAATATTTTGAAAAGAAATAATATTTAAAATCAATGAATATGTTATGGTATTATTAAGTAAATATTAGTCATAAGCTTAGTGTGTATTTAGTTCTAAGAACCGTGGCGCCGAATGTTTACAACAGTGAAATAAACGCTACAGTTGTGATAAACATTCGCCTACGTAAAAGAGTGTGTATGGGAAACTTAAGTAGAAATAACCGAACTATATAGAGAAAGGGGAACCACAGACACTTTTATATAAAATAGAAACACGCGCTAAAAACGAGGGAGTCAACCGCTAGACTTGATTCGAGTCGGAAAGTTAACTCCAAAGTCGGATGGATTTGACTGGCTGGCTTCATAAAGAAGTCGTCAAACCCCGACTAGCCGAAATTCAAGTAATATACATTAAATGTTCTATAAAAAGGAGAACCTAAAACTCGTATAATAAATTCGATAACAATCATAAGAATTGTTATTTGAAAAATAGTGATTAAAGTAGCACTTAAAGAGTAAATGTGCACAATGTTAAAAGTTTATAAATAAAAAATATATTGTGCTCCAGTAAGCAGAGCAAGGCAATTCGTCACGTCAGGATCGTGACTACTAAGGAAATTCCGTTGATGACAACGCCAAGCAAAGAAGAGTTTGCTGAGGATAGAAATCGCCGAAGAGCGAAGAAAGAAGCTTTATTATTATAAGGTATTTTTAAAAGATTATTGTAAATGAAAATATTGTAGATAATGAAGTGTTAAAGATTATGAAATAATTATGAAATAAATTTTAAATTGAAATTAACATAATAAAGTTGATAAATACATATCATCTCCGTTCTATGAAGGAGAATGTAATTTGATCTGTATTAACATTGTTGTGTATTTATATAAGAGTACACAAAACCAGCCTACGTAGTAAATTCTAGCATCCGTTGTTTATGTTAGACTAGGTCGAATAATATACATAAGAAATCTATGGCCATTAGTGATTTGTAAAAATGTATTAAAATTGTCTTTAAATATATTTTATTTCTTTTGTTATATGTAAAAAGTAGTTATATATAATTCATTGGTTTTGAATATACGAATTGTTTAAAGTTTTACAACGGTTTTTTTTTTATTAAATATAATTAATGTTTAGGAACACCGTTTACTTAATCATTTCTTATTAATCAGAATCGCCCTGAGATAATTTGATTTGAGTTTAGCCGGCAAAGCAAATTATTTAAATTTTATTTTAGTTTTAAACTCTACAATTTTATTAAATTAAATATAAGGGGGTTCCTTTACAGTTGTTACGGTGGGATTGCACAAAACACTATTTCCTTTAACTTCCACAAAACAATATTATTCTTCGTAATTTTTTTGGAAAATGTAAGAACGTGGTCGTTTACTAGGACCTGTCTCAACCATACTGAGTCTTTTTTATTGTTAAATTAATAAAACAAAGTGATAATAAAAGAAATTTTTAACAAAAAATAAATGAATTGGATCTTTTATTTTGCTTCCGTTCAATCTCGCATAGGTTATGGAATATTGGCATGCGGTCAGAGTTCGCTTTTTCATAACGTTTTTATTTTATAAAAGAAGATTATCCGCTCTATGTTTTTTTTTGTCGTGTCGTAACTACTTCAAAGAAGCGAAAATACTAATTACTCCGTGCCTATATATCTACACACTATTGACATTTCGTAATAAAGATATTCAATATTCTTCCACGAACGCTGAAATTTCTAAATCAAATATGTAAACAAGAGGAGCTAATAATCTATACATTCCACGTCATACAATTACTATATATGAAAAAGGACCGTATTATGCAGCGACTAAAGCTTTCAATGCCCTCCCAGGTTATATAAAACACTCATGCGGCAGTGCAAAATTTAATAGCAATTTAAAAGAATACCTAGTTAACAAGAGTTTTTATAGTTTTGACGAGTTTATAACTGGGATGTAGCGACACAAGGGGGATACCATTACCATTTACTTTTAATGTGTTATATTTTGTTTTTAATTGTTTGATGATTTTATTATAATACATTAGAATTAGGACTTGATCTATTGCATACCGGGTGTCCTAGGGTATCAGTAAAGTCCATTATTGGTATCTAATAATGTAGATAGCGAATAATTTTTAATACATCATTGCATGTCATTGAAAAGTACTTAAAATATACTAATTAAAATATATATTTCTTTGACCTGTGGGCGATATTGTAAAAGTTATAGGATATTATATCTGAATAAACCCGTTTACGACTTCAAAATACGAGTTGCCATGACTTAATTATACATAGCATAATTAAAATTAATCGAAAAGAGTTACTTCTAATCTAATATTATATATCTAATATTTCCTTTTTACAAATAAGTATTTTTTTTTAAATTTTAAAACTCATAAAATGAAGAGTTTGGAAGTTCATGAATTAACAATAGTTAAAATATCGCAGTCGTTCTGTGTCACGAAATAGTTTATCGTCATACTTAGACTAACTTTTAAATTACTTTAAAATGAAAGAAGTCATACTAGATTTATAACTTCACTTGAAAAGCAAACCGTCAATACAAGTATTTAAACGTACGTCATTGAAAAATTCTATAACTTTCACATCATCGTGAAGAATGTATAAGTTACTATTTTCAAGCATTACAGTAATTATAAGTTATATAACAAACTAAAAAATCTTCTTTAAGATTCTCTTAATAAAATTTTTGCTAACATCAAGGACTCTAAAAAGTTTACACCACACTTGTATGAAGATTTTCTTAAACGCATAACAAAAGAACCTTTTCTGCATCTGCGTTTTCTACGGCCGCAGTAACACGGTTCCTTTTTCATACGGAGTAGTGTCAGTTTCTTCAAATCGTTAACAATTTTTGAAAAAACACTCATCGATGGCAGTCCCATGTTTGGATATTTTTGGTTGTGTATCATTGTGCCAGCAAAGAATCACTTTCCCCAAAACATAGATCATATCTCTTAATTCCAATTTTAAATATTTTTTTTCTCATTTAACGTAAATTCATGTACTTACATTTCTTTAAACTAAACATATAAATATACAGAGTGTTCCATTTAATTTTTTTTAGAATTTTTAACTTTAGCGAATGGTATGTAATTCTAAAGAACACGTGCTGAAAAGATATCTCTACTAACTTGGCCAATAATCATCAATCTTTACTTCATAGCAACTTTTCAAATGTTGTACAATTTTTAAAGAAAAATCGCCATGTCTCAGGAACAGTTGAAAATCGGCAAATTCAAGTTGAATGTCAGTTTAATCAGTCCTTCAATGGTTATCATAAAATGTAAAAAATGCATAGCATTCCATTTAAAAAAAAACAAAAGTTTGTATTGGTTCATGGTTGTTGAACACTCTTTATAAATGAAAATATTTTTAAATTGTAGAGCTTATGATTATCTACAATTTTTGTATTAAAAATTAGTTGCTATCTACATTATTAGATACCAATAATGGACTTTACTTCTACGTTGGGACACCCGGTATATACTTGGCAATGTCCATACATTGTACGGGTCTATGACAATAAATATTATTATTATCATATTATATTACAATTCCTCGTATGTCTAATACTATATCAATATATATATATATATATATATATATATATATATATATATATATATATATATATATACATAATAATGATAAATTTTTAATACACTCTCCCTCACATAAATTTGAAGTTAATGATCTATCAGTTGAATCTTGTCAGTTTATCAGCACCGGGAAGCTAACGGAGAACTCCGTTTTTCACAGCTTCATCTAGTAAAACATGTTAATTCATCACAGCAGAGTGCAATTTCTACAGGGATAACAATGGAAGAAAAAGTGTCCTTTCCTGAACAAAGTCGCGCGATAAATAGAGGAATAAGTTCTGTCGTTCTATCGCGTCTTTTTTTCTGCTACATTCTAGCAGCAGAAGAGAAACGGGAAATATAACCTGGCCATAAATTTCCTCGTAGAAGGCATTTTAAAATTCTATTCGCTTACAAAACGGCACGTGAATACAGAAATGACTGTATATTATTGTAATATACAACGCGCGTGAAAAAAGATATAAATTTTGGTGGACTAACACGCTGAAATTTTCGTAGAGATGATATATTATCTGGGGCCTCTCCCTGGTCTAAGTTTTATTATTTAGGAGGCACCATAAATGCTGTCGGCGTTCTTAACGCCCTCATATGGGGATGATGGTCGTAAACGCAAAGGAAACACCTTTACACTACCAGGGACATATTGAGAGCTTAATGTTACACATTGCAGCCCTTTAAATTTAAGTAACACGTTCATGTTAGTGGAACTCGATGTGATTTACAATGCGTATTCGTCCCAATGTTGGAAATATACTGTTGCTCGCAAGTTGCCAAAAGAACGATGTTCATCATTTAAAATCAATGAGTTTGTTACAATGTTTTATAAAAGAATAAATTTCGCCCATTAGGATCTACTAAACAATTGTTTTGATGATTCCTAGATTGACATGGTGTTAACGAGTTTGCTTTGCAGTAACTATAATAATAGTTATACCGGGTGTTTCGGAATTGCACGGCACTATTGTAGGTACTTGCTCTCCAACATAAAATACACAAACAAGTCCATATAAACATATGTCTCAAATTAGTTTGTTACTAAAATATTGGAGCATAATTTATTTAACAGTACAACATCCAAAAGAACTGTTTAAAGTGGCCACCGTTTCGTTCAGCATGACAAATTTATGCTTGTTTAGCACATCGTATAGCATCAGGATGATTCTTGATAGTTGCTGCGGCTACCACGACGCGATTACTAAACTCTGGTGAATCCCGTTTAGTAATTGCATCGTGGAAGCCTCAGCAACAATCAAGGATTATCCTGATGCTATACGAAGTGCCAAGGAAGAATGAATTTGTCATACTGAATGCTGCATTCAACAAAACGGTGGCCACTTTAAACAATTCTTTTGGATGTTGTATTGTTAAATAAATATCTTTAAGCTCCAATATCTTAGAAATAAATTAATTTGAGACATATGTTTATATGGACTTTTTTGTTTATTTTATGTTCGAGAACAAGTACCTATAATAGTGCCGTGCAATTCCGAAACACCCTATATAATAACAATTAGTAGTAGTAGTAGTATTTTGGTCGTCATCAAAAAACTTACATGACATGTCAAGTAAATAACAAATACATTATTTTAAAGAAATTCTAAATATATAGAACTTACACATAACACAAAACATATAAATAGATATAATCAATTCTATATGTAAGTGTGTAAACATAATGATATAAAATTTCATAAAACAAGCATTTAAATACATTTTCTATGTAAAATGTTGACCGGCAGATCATTAATATAGATAATAAATATCAGCGGTCCCAAAATATATCCCTGCGGCACTCCAACATCTATAATGGCTACAACCGATAATCGATTCTGCCACCGTACTATTTGTTTCCTGCTGTTGAAATAAGATGCTAATAGTTCGTAAGCTAACCCTCTCAGCCCATATTGCCAGAGTTTTCTCAGCAGAAACTTATGTGAGACATAGTCGAATGCTTTGCTGGGGTCACAAGTTACCATTGTTACCATCGTAGCTTGTTCACCTTCGTCTGTCGCTTCCAGGATTATTTCCACCATATCCAAGATTGCTGTCAAGGTCGATCTGCCAGCCCGATAACTATGTTGGGCTTCGATAAACAGTTGGTGTTTTTCAAGGAACTGCACGATTCTGTTCTTTATTACAGTTTCAAAGACCTTGGGTATTACTGGTAGCACTCGAATAGGTCTGTAATTATTCGCACACGATTTATCCCTTTTCTTGTATACAGGAACCACTTTGGCCAATTTTAACTCGTCTGGATTCTCACCACTCCTTATCAATTCATTTATAACATACGTCAAAGGTCCCGCTAGTAAGTTAATGGTTTCTTTCAATAAAGTTACTGTGTAACCATATATGTTCATAGATTTTTTATTTTTAGACTTCTTTACAATATTAATTACCTCGCTTTCTGTTGTTTCTGAAAGATAACATGACTCTGGAACAGTTTGTTCCATTCCTTTGCGCAGCATGTGTTCCAAATTAAAATCATCGTTTTTTATTATCCTACAGTACCAGCTACTTCTTACAGGATAATAAAATGAAATAGAAAAGAGTTGACGATGGAAAAGTAATTATAAACAGATATACATAAACCTATATAAATATATACTTAAAAAGAACATAAATAGTGGATGGTAATGTAAAATAAATAAATAATGAAGCTTACACCTCAAAGAAATTTCCAGGGCTATATGCGATCTATTAATTAAATCAATATTTGAGCACAAACCTAACGTTTTATACTCATATATTGAAGTAGGTATACCGCCATTTGGATCAGACAAAGACTTTCGCCTTCTTAAACACTATTACTAGACGCCTTTGAAAACACTAGTACTCTCTCACTCTAACCATTGGGAGAGTTTCTGAACGGCTGTGAAGAGTTTTTGAACAGCTTGTGAACAGCTTTAGACAGCTTAGAAGAGTTTTGTTGAAGTGCTTTGAAGCTTTTGACTAACTTCTAATCTGTTCATAGCAGTTAAATGATGTTCAAGTCTGATCACAGCCGTTCAAAATCTGTTCCAGTGGTTCGAGTGAGAGAACACTAGTGTTTTAAAAGGCGAAATAAACAAAGGGGCAGTATTCCAATTAGACCTAATGAAAAAATCCCACTTCAATGCTTCATTTTTAATGTTGAATATATCCATATTCTTTTTCCAGGTCCTATACTATCTCACAATGTGGTAATTCGATGTTATTAATCAAATGCCTGTATATAATCGAGGAATGCCTTTTACCATATGCCAAAATTGTATGCATGGATATATTTTAATGTAATTGGTTCTTTTCACACTAGTTACAAATGAATCCAAACCTCATTGTAAGAATTCGCCATCCTCAATCGATTTAATGCAACAAAAAATGTTTAAATCATCTGCATACAGCAAGCATTTCGAAGAGATATCATCGACGATGTTGTTAATAAATACAAGATATAGGAGAGACCTAATTATAGAGTTCTGAAGTACTCTACTAATAGAAATATTATCAAAAGACTTGATGCTCCAATATTCGACATAATAACTTCTATCGGCTAAATATGATAGAATGAATTCAATAATGTTGTCTGCAGTGCCAATATTGTTTAATTTGTTAAGTATAAATGTATGCTAAACCTGGTCAAAAGCTTTAAAAATGTCAGTATATGTCGAGTCAATTTAATCACGTATTTCCAAATATCCGGACACGTAATGTACCAAAGAGCACAAATTGATAGCAGTAGATTTTCCTTTAATGAATCCATGCCGACCCATAGCTGAATAACTCATTACGTGGTTGTATATTCTTTTGAACCGGATAAATTCAAAGACTTTAGACATGTTCAATATAATAGCAGAGGGCGATAACTCCCAATCTTATTTTTATTACCATTCTTAAACACTGGTGTAACTCGTGCCGAAGGGGTAGCAGTAATATAATTTTACAGTTTTTGTTGAGAAAGCTCGGAACAAGGTCAGTGCTCTTAGAGTAGATCTTAAAGATTCAATAGCATCAATAATATCATCGGCGTTAAATTCGGCAATAAACAGTATCGGCATATTAACGTTTTTTCAATACAACAGGTGCAGTATTCCGAGAATATGTAGAAACCTATCAGAAATAAGTAACGAAGACGCTAGTAATAACAGATGGAGAAGAAAAAAGTTCCATCTGTTATCTTCGTATCATGTATCTCAGCTGCGTTTTCAATTCGATCTTCATGTAATATTGTTCCTTACGCTTTTTCTAAAGTTTTCCATATTCTTTAACATTACTGATGCTGTACTTAGATTCAGATTTTCTAGAATGATTTAAAAATTAACGCTTTGATTTAATATGTCTTATGGTAGTAAGGGAGAACCGCGTCAAAAATTTTGACAATCGATTTTTATGTACAGATACTGAAAGTTGAAAAAAAATATATATCATAAAAACTGGAGCAAGCCAAGTCGACGTTATTCAGTTCAAGTATCAGTATTAAGGAGCAGTTCATGTACACTTTGAAATTAGCACGTGTAAAACTGTAAGAGAGAGTTCCGCTAGATTGAAAAGATTTACCAGTTACATCAATGTATGTACATCAAGAATTTGAGAGCCGAATTATGCATATCCTCCAAAATTAGTAGGACATCAGTATGATGGATATGCATTTTTTTTGGGTTTAGTTTGTTATGGTCCTGGAAAACTTTTCAGGGAAAAAATTAAGGACAATTACAAAGCAAAGTCGGAAAATTCGGACAAACTACAAAAATCATAATTTTTGTATGCACAATCTCAATTGAATAAAAATCTCTGTGCCTATATATAATCATTGGTGCGTCTATTAGTGATTTTGTAACTTCTGAAAACTTGGACGATTAACGCCATATTCACACAATCTATTTGTTTTTAGCTATGCTATGATAGGTGGCGCTGTAGTCAAGTTATTAACAAATTCTATATTTATGAACCAAAATAATTCATATTACAATATAGGTTAGTTTAATACGAAAAACGCAAATTAAAGTTATCGCGCCATCTACCGAAAAGGGCAGAACAACGTTTGTCGGGCCAGCTAGTTTATAATAGATTTAAGAATATTCTTCAGTTTTGTCATTGTTAGGTAGACATTAAAGCTCATTTACAGTGCATTTACCTTGACGCAATTTTGAGTTAGATCATTTTCTTTAGTATTTGATTAACAATACTCTCTTTACCTTCAATAAAACGATCATTAAATTTTCATGCTCTTTCCAAATAGCCCTTCTTGAAATTTTATAGTATTAGGGTTATAATGTGTAATATTATGCAAGAATTTAAAAGTTTTTCCGGAGTTTTATTGAAATATTTTTATAATTATAATAATAGTCACTGTTTTCAAAAAGCAACCTAAAAGGAAAAATGCTAAATAGACAAAATAACAAGAACAAATTGAGGAACGCTGACTATTATAATTATTTTTCATTAGTTCGAAATCTTTACCAGCATTCGTTTTACTTTCTTATACGTAGTATAAGGAAGTATTGTGATGATGAAAATTTTCGACCTCGAGATTTTTGCAGATGTCCACGTTTTGAAGTCCCCTGATACCAAAAAAGTGGTTTTTAAAAAATGTCTGTGTGTCTGTGTGTGTGTGTGTCTGTGTGTGACCACGATAGCGGCCAAACCGCTGTATATATCAATTCCAAATTTTGTATTTACGTGTATAATCTCCCTCTTGAGATCTGATTAGTTTTTCAGTAAAATCGGTAGACCGGAAGTAGCAGTTTACTTCAGCGAAAAAATCGAATTTTGACAATATTTCGTCAACTATTAAGTTTAAACAAATTTATAAAGAATTCATATATACTTAAAATTGAAATTGAAAATAATTTTATTTAAAAAGTTTTTCGAAATTCCTACCGGAAGTAGGTCTTTTACTCTTATCGAAAATCAGTTTTTTGCAAATATGTCGTAAGTTATGCATTCTATATATATTTATCAAGAATACAAAAGTATTTAGAACTGAATTTACAATATTTTTTGTATATATGAAATTTCAAAATTCGGACCGGAAGTAGCACTTTTACTCTTACCGAATAACGATTTTTTGCAAATATGTCGTAAATTATGCATTCTATGTATATTTATGAAGAGTACAAAAGTATTTATAGTTGGATTTGGAATATTTTTTGTATAAGTGAAGTTTCAAAATTCGGACCGGAAGTAACACTTTCATACGTATAAGGAAGTCGTGTGGTGGCCACACCTCATTTTTTATTTCTACATTTGCTACAATATTACAGGTTTCTTCAACTGATTTAGGAAATTTACACATAGAAGCTCGTGTATTGTGCAACGCTTTTAAAGCTAAATGAGTTAACTTAGCATATTTTGCAGATATGTCTTCTGTAGCTTGGCATTTAAAAATGTTATTTAACTTTTGTCGTAGCATTTCATTTTTTTACATTTTCTCATGCTTGCGCGGAAAACGACCTTCTAAAATCTCTTTGCCTTTTCTAGCTTCGGGAATGATTTTCACGTTTTTCAATATGCCCAATGTTTGTCTGCATTTTGCGTACTTTTCAGTACTAATTAAGAAATATGAGACGCACTAATACAGACATGTTACACTAGTACCTGCAATTCTGCTATATAAAATTACTATTTGATTCAAGAAAGCCTTATTTAACCCTTTTTTAACACACTCCCTAATATTAAATAATTTTGCGTTATTTCTATTTTCTAGGGAATAGGAAATTTTATCATGCAAAAAATGTGTTTGAAGAAAATTTAACAACTTAATTAAATTTCACCGTTTGCGACCTATACCAAGGCTTAATATAATGTACGCCTATAAATTCCAAAGCCTAGTTTCATAATTAAACTCAGAATTACAGAATCATTTAATTATAGATTTCCCTAAATTTGATTTGTTGTAGATGCTAATATTTGTACTTTAAATTTATAATCGAGAAATTTCCTAAACTAATTAAAGTATACACAAATAAATCCTGTTGATTTATACTCACCTCTTCGTAATTAGTCAAAACAATTTTATCTCATTCATTTTCATTAAAGCTGAGCTATAATTAATACGTTCTGATATTGCGTGCTTCTGTAAGATATATAAATGAACGATCGATTCATTAATTATGAAAATGAAGCACTGCAACTTGGTTGAAGTCTTTATATCCATACTATCGCCAATAAGTTGGACTACAATAAGCATTCTTAACATCCCTTTTAATTGAAAACTTTAAATTATTTTATTATTATTTTAAAAGGTTTAACATTGTGTATTTATGTTACTAATGAAATAATTTTAAATATGTCAATCAATACCTAATGTTGGATTGAGTTGGTCTTTACTTGATGTACATCCATTTTCAATGTGTAATAAAACAAACAAATGTTTAAGATTTACACTGTGTTTAATAACAACGATAGCTGTTTCGCTACACTGTAGCTTTTTCAGGTTGACATAGACAATAATGACTATACAAAAATTACGTGTAACTAAATATATTACTAACAGATGTTATGTGTGAAATTAGGGAAACTGTATTAGTGACTGAATAGATTTAACAATGGTGATGAGTTTGGTAGTGTCTTTAGTAACTAATTTCACACATAACATCTGTTAGCAATATATTCAGTTACACCTAATTTTTGTATAGACCCGATACTTTTAGGCAAGAAATGGTACTTTATATATTAGTTCTAAGAATTCCTAATAACCGCACACTATATATAAGAGTTTTAAGTGTATGTAGATAGGTATTATTGTATATGTCAACCTGAAGAAGCTACAGTGTAGCAAAACAGCTGTCGTTGTTATTAAATACAGTGTAAATCTAAAACATTTGTTTGTTTAATTTTACAATACCTAATGCGCTAATAATAACTAATCCCGTATAATCCAGGCTTTAGGCGGCACCACCAGTCAAAAAATGAAAATGAAAAGTGTTAAATACTTAGATGCTAGACCTAACATCAAGAGGTAAATACTATTTACATATTATGTATATACATTTATATGCAAAACGTATATGCAACACATGCATCTAAGTATTTAACACTTTTAATTTTCTTATATATTGAGAACACTTTCTTTAAAAATATTAATTCAAAATATTAAAAAATGCGACAAAAAATTACCAAAATAATACAGATGCAGAATTGAGAAAATTAACAGTTTGGAACCCACCATGATAAATAAGAGATTCAATATAGTTATGTTGAGACCAAGTGCGGGAAGACGATGTTTCAGCATGAGCGCATATTCATACAAACAGTCCCACCTACGGGTGTGTGAAAAAAACATTGATGAGTTGTGTATGACTGTTTATCTGATATTTTCACTTGAGAGCCTACCGATCAATTAATCTATCACAAGTCTGCCTTATAATTAAAGGGGATGACACCTTATATATATATATATATATATATATATATATACCATGATCTAAATAGTTTTGTTGGGTCCACGACCGTCTTCACTAGAATTAAGCGGCGACAGAACAACCTGTATTAAGACCAGCAGCGGAAGGAAGTTTCATTTAAGACTTTGAGTGCTTAGACTTTGGTAGGTATATTAAATGCATTTAGGGGTTACGTAAGAGTAATTAACATAATGCAACTGATGCATTTGAAAGCCGAAATTTTACGGATATAAATTGGAACACATTGACACTAACTGTAAATAAATCATAGATGTCACAACATGCCTAAACAAATATGGAATTAAATAATTAAAAACAATTTTTTTTATGTAGCATACAATATAGAGGGAAGCAAATGAAAAATAGGGACAAAAATTATAAAGAACGGTAGCAAAGAAACGAGATGTTCGTCACTGGAGACACAGAAAATGGTATGAGATATGAAAAAGCTTTAGCCCATTTGTGCTTACTTAATTTAGATTACACATGCACATGGATGTAGAAATATTTCCTTCTGTTTAGTTTATAATTTGCCGAACGTTTCGTCCCTAATCCTCACCAGTGCAATAAGTACGATAAACACAATTTACCCCGAACTTCCCAAATTCAAATGTCGCATATAACGTTCTTGTTAAAACTACAAAACTCGACTGACTCGGTTAAAAGTACAAATTGGCTTATATGTATATACCGAATGTATGCTCAACTTCTCGGCAGTAGTTGTTTAGACTAACAATTAGTTTCGCAAACGGTAGTTAAGTTGTCACATTTAGTTCGCTGAAATCTTGCACACACACACACACACAAACACACACATAGGCTCCTTATTGACACGTTCTTCACGAAAGCTAACGACCTATTTCCTATACGCTTCGCAGCTACTTCATTCCGAACGCATATTTCAATATTAATTTGTTCTCCCGGAATTAGTCGGCATGTATTCAAAATGGTAGGCCCTTGAATACATTACCCCTTAACATTAACAAGTTGTTTTAAATATGCCGGAACGAGGAATTTCCATAATTCGGATGTCTTTATTTTTCCCTTGTAATGCGATTATTTACTAAATTAAAAGGTACATGGTGTCCCTCGTAAAAAATGCTAATGTAATGACCTGTATAATTTTGTTACAACATTATCAAAGCAACTAAATATACATTAAGTATTAAGCATGACTTTTGCATTATTTATTTAAAAGGGAATCGCTTACTTTTTCTTTTAGGATTTTTTAAACGCATAGATTTACTGGAGAATATTTAAGCAGGAAAATGACAGCGAGAAGCAGCTTCAATTGTCATAAATAAATTATTACTTTTTATTTTCATTTTGTATTTGAAACATCCGGTAAATAAGTAGGTGCATGAGAATAACAGAGAGAATGAAGTTAAATTGTAATTTTTTTGTAACGGTACATCCTAATTTAATGATTTTATAAATTTGAAATACGAATATGAATTATATTTTAAAGTTAGAAACCAAAACGATATATTTCTTAGAACTGTTTATTCTAAATGTATGATTTAAGCACTAGTTAGATAAGCTAATGTTTGTATTGATTATATTAGAAGACTTGAAAAGCCGAGTGTTTATATTTTCTCCGGCTAAACGTGACATTAACGTGTGAAACTGTAACTACTATAAGTGAAGGGTAAAGAGAGATATTAGCAAGTGGGTCTCAAGCAGACTGAATTTTGATGAAAATAAGTAAGTCGACTGAGAACGTCCGAAGATATCGGTCATCGGCATATTAGACTGATAAAGTAGACCGTTTTATAAGTAATAAAGTTCTCTAATTAATAAGCAAGTCGATCCACACATAGCGGTCGATAATGTAATAAATTGTCGTTGTTTGAACCTTAAAAGTAATAAAATAGGTTCTTTGTTTACATAAAGATCGACCGCCAACTAAATGTAAATATGTAAAGTTCCTATAGAAAGTTATTTTGTGCGATTAGCTTTTAAAGAAGCCACAGGCGTCTCTACCGGCGAATAAGGACTCTCTCTAAGCACACCGACAATAGGAAGATTCTCTTCAGATGAAGAAACAAAAGAATATATGAAAGGTATATAGAAACTGTTATAACGCGAGTGCTAGATAAAATTAAATATTAAAATTTGTCTTCATGTAAAGACGAAATTAATTAATATAATAATATAAGATCGAAAACATATTTAATAAGTTGTTTTAGATATCAGAATGTCTCAGTATTTGTAAAATTACATGTCAATGATGTTTTAAACGAAAATATCATTTGCGTTGTAGATACATTTATATTAGTCTCAGCATAGTTTGTGTATCTCTTAAGGCCTACGTTGTTAGTATTGCTATAAATACTAAGAGGCGGTGGGAAACAAATAATGTATGATGCATTTCAGAGAAACGATAATATACATATAAATCATGAGTAATCTTTCAGTATTGTATGCGCTATGAAGTTATTTTATTAATGTGTTTGTTCCAATTAAAATTGATATTTTGTGTATGCTTCTTTTTGTGTTTGTAATGATATATGCTAAGATCTTGGTTTCCAATACAAATGTTATTTAAATTAATATAATTTTGTTTTATTTAATTGTTATAACCTGGCTAGCCTACTTTTTATATATGACATGGTGCCATTAGCTTATGTAACAACAGAGCGGGTTAGCAGGTTATAAAATTTGTCTTCTGAATGTCACCAAGATACACGGCACTCCTGGCTGCCTATATGATCAGGCGTCAATGTTGCGACTGATAAACGTCTTACCGGTGACAGCAATGTCAATATGTTCGGGCAGTTTAAGTTAAAACAGAAATATGACGGTTACAGTGTGGTGCCTTGGGGACAAAAGATTAAATACACATCGACTAGCACAGCGGAGAATAAAAAAACGTGAGTACTTCTTGTTGTTTTAATATAACTTGTTGCTCTTGAATATACTGCTTTCCCTATCGCATTGTCAAACGGTAAAAATAAAGGAAAAACGCGTGTAGAAATTCATTTGAAAAGAACAGACTAGTTAACTTTTATTTCAACTAAAACAATGTTAAATAATGTCAAACAATTAAACAGTTCTGTAATTAAACTATCGATACAATTGATACACAATTTCGTTTATTATTATTATTTTACAATTTACAAATTCTATGTACATAAGTATTATACAAAACAAATATACGTCAATGACCTCTATAAGTCACGTATGAAACTAAGTTAGGACGTAGATACACTTTTAGTCCCTGAATTATCACTTACGGGTCCCAGAATATTCCATTTAAAAACATAAACAAAATGATACTTGGAATAAAATACACGTCGGTCAATTTCAAGTGAAACGTATGCTCAGGTTTGTTTAAATTATTTTACAACTAATTTCCGTATATTGTCATGCCCGCAGGAGAATCTTTACAAGTTTGTTACGACTAAAATTTATTCAACCGGCACGGATTTGAACGTCTAACCGATAGCTACACGTTGAAGTACTATTATCTCTATATTTGTGGTACAGAGCGCGAACAATATATTTGAATTTTTACGGCGCGTTACAAATAATATCGGAAATCTGACATTTCTGAAAAACAAAGAATAAATATTAAATGCGGAAATATATATAGTCACGGCATTTATAGCCTGACTTTGACGGGAATTAGGTGGTAGCGGTAAAATGTCTATTCCTCCACGACCCTGGGTCTGAATGAAAAAGACACTTTCGGATGTGTTTAGCGGATTTTGAAACGATTATTTCACGGCACAGAAAGGCCTGAATATAATACGTTTCTAGGATTTAAACCAGACTCTCCCACGCCATCAAGGCTGAGTAGAGAAAGGTAAAGGCGGCGGTCGGATAGGAGAATAAAATGAACGAGACCCACTTGCTGGGGCCTTTATATATCCGTAAACCCCCCTATGTCTGTAGGAAAAACTCGTTCAAAACATACAAATTGCGCGCGATTCGGACGTGAAATGCGCGACTACGAGCATGACGTATACATTCGGTACTTTTCCATTGAAAATAAACAAATAACATGAATGATAATTACATATGAATATATACACAGGTCCGTCCAAAACTTTTTATACAATACTTGAACAAAATAACACACATACAATTAATTTAATATTGATAAATAAATTAATTATGGACCTAAAAATGTTAGTTTGTACAATTAACGAGGGACTTCGTTACATTGTGACAATTTATGCCCGAAGGTTATTTTGATATCTCTTAACTGGATCGTCCTGGGATTGTGAGCTAGCCAGGTAAAACGATTCAAATATATTATTTTAATTTATTTAAAAAATATAAAATATAAAGGGCATTATTAAGAGGGCCATTACATTATGTTACATAATTTATATTTGTTTTTTTACATTATGGCTTTACCAACGAGCCGTTATTAATTTAAAAGAGGCTATATTACAATATGACTCAACAACGTTACATTACGTTACTAATAATATATATGGTTTTATTACAGTTTCTTAAAAAGTACTTCTTTTAGGGGAAGTAAAGTTATCATTATTATTAATAATGTACGGGGAGATTTATTATCTAACCTATAAACTTTGATAAGTGAAATTAGACATAAATCTGAGAAAGAAATGTTGTATGAACCAATTTCGCTGTTAGATTTTATCTTTTGATTTGTTATTTTTATGGCATAATTTATTATTCTTTTATTTCTGGAAGTCAGTGTATGTTCATTTGAATATGGAATACTAATTTTGAGTTTAACATTTTCATTATTTACGTAATTAATTATTTATTTACTTTTCAGACTTACTGCACCATCTTCTGGTAATATCTCAAAGTTCTTTTCCTTCATTTTCGATATATAAAAGAGTTCACTATTATTATTGTATTTTCTCTATTACTTGCCTTACTGTTCGTTTGTTTCCTTTATTTTGAATTAAAATCAGCCTGTATTTTGACGCTGATGCGCTAAACATATGCCCTCACCAGTCTTGGGGATAACGCACTTTTTCGACTTGGCTTACTAGGTTCGGATCGTCATTGTGACCCGCATCACTGAACCGGCTCATTTGATCCGTGTTGCCGCCATTCGTGTACGTGTAGAGCGCCGTCGTCGGCTCAAATGAACGGCGATGACAATTAGCATGCGTTCTGTATTTGTATATAATATCAATTTTAAATCCCATCTACGACCATGTCCCAACTCTCAATTTCCAAATTATTAGGTCGACAGACAGTCCTTCAGTAAGTTCGTTTATGGTTTTGAGACGTTCGCGAACGAATCGGCTCACACTCTGTTACAAATGTTTTAACAGTTCAGCTTGATCGCGCCCAAAAAGTTAGTTTTCAAGTGAGCCGGTATCCGCTTGGTTGACATTTAGTGTACCGGCTCTTTCAATTGGGTGCTGGGATTTGGATCACTGAGCCGGTTTGTTAGAAAACGACCCAATTGTAGCGCGTACGCTTGCATCACATGTGAATTGAGCAGTGCAGAGTTTAAGCTTGATTTATTCAGTTATTGTTAAAGACACCAATTTCTCGTTAACTTTTCTGTATGTTAATGCCGTATTGAATGGTGTTAAGAACGAATTATTGTGTTGGATTTAATTTTGGTGAAAGAAATTAATGGACGCATTCAGTATCATTAATTAAGTGAGTTTCGGTTAACGTCGAATTGGGTAAGCTGCTGTTTAATTATTCCTCGTGGGGATATTATATATTTTCTTGTTTTAAAGTTCCTTTAAATTTTTAATTTTTTCTTCCCTCGATTGCTATTACCTAGTGCGACACACAGCTTGGAGGATTTTTGCTGTCATGTGGAAGTCCATTTTGTATCCACACTGCCGAAGAGATTTGCTACGGTTACATGAAATCCGTTTATATTGGTTAAATTATTGATCACATAAACAATTTATTTCTGTTAATTGGCAATTTGAACGGTCAAAACCGGTGACGTCATTTGTGATGTAATAAAAACGATATCTCTGCAGCTGCTGGACCGGTGCATAAGGAAATAGAGATCTATGTAAATTTCTATTAACATGAAATATTTTCGAAAGTATATTATAAAAGCAAATATATGGATTAATTAAAAAGGCATTGCCAATGGGTATTTTAGAGTAAAATTTTAATTAATTTTGATGTATAATTCTTAATGGAAAATATTAATCAAATCCACTCTTATCCATTTAATATCAAAGAACTTCGTGTTTACATCATTCGCAACGTCTAATCTTTTGTTTTCATCGGCGTATTAATGAAGACAGTTGTTTATTTCGAAACATTATAAATATATTCAAGTTAATTTCTGCCTTCTTAAAAATAATAAAACAATTAATATCTAGAACATTTGCTTGTATTTTTTGCTTTATCTACTTACTTTGATTATTGAAAGGAAATATACTATTTTAATAAGTATTTTTACGTGTTGATTTAATCGTTTATTAGATTTCTTACATCGGAAATATAAAAACTACTCGTCGCGGCGTCGTAAGTTGCGCGTCTAATATTGGGTACCTATTAAAAAAAAATGGGCGTGCTTAAGACCACACGGCAGAGGTGAACACTTCATCAAGGCGAGGTTAAAAATACGAAGCACAATTTTTTTTCGTTTATATTCATTTACATCTACATTTTCCATTTTCCATTTTCGTTCTATATTACATTTAAAAAATATATATTTATTATTGTGTATACATTATTCTAGTACATTTAGCTCGGTCTGATCAAGTTTTCACTTCAAAAATTCATACGTACGCATGTATATATACAAATATGATAATTCTCATACGAGCACCCGCGCTGGTCTAATGGTAACGTGCCGGCCTTACACCCGGGCGGCTCGGGATCGCATCTGCACGCGGACAAGAATTTTTCAGAAAATAAAAATACAATATTTCGCGTACATATATATTCTAAATTTCAATTTAATCGAAATTAAATACCGCCAGTTAGTGTTATAATACAAAGCCGAGCGCGACTCGAGCCGACTTTATCTGAACGAGCGTTACATTCCGAGCGTGACGGCTCAGTCTCTTTCAGTGCCCAACAATCAATGCATCAACGCGCCCATAGAAGTTTTCACTTCAAAAATAATTATTTATTCATCTTACAAATTCAATTTTTTCTCTGTATTCCAACTTTTTTCATTAGTTAACCTTGTGCGTAATATTTCAAAAGAGGTTTTTCATATAAACGAATATATTTTCTTCTATTTCGAAAGAACGAGGATCATACAATCTGATACAACAATATCAATTTCTCTTTAGTTTCATACGTGACCTGTTTTGCCCGGTGTTAACTGGCGTATGGGTGATTTACAATTCTGACCATTCTTTGAAAACTAGAAGTTTGAAACAAGACCGAAGATGAAATCACGTCCCAGCTACTATAATGTATTGATTTTCCAGGAAAGTCTTTAATATTCATGTCTAATAAAGTGCGGTATTCCATTGAGGAAAGTTTTTGCTGTTGACGTTTAATAATCGTAAATTGTACGAAGTAAAATTAGTTATGAAAGTTATGTCTGGATAAGATAGTTGAACTTAGTGAAATATTTGATTCTAAAATGTTTGCTATTTATTTTATTTCATTATTGAATTTACTTACCTAAGGAAATCAGCATGTGGCCAGTTGAATTATGTTCTTTTAAAGAGTGTTTGTTTCTAAATGAAAATTTACAAAAACTAAATTTAAATAATTATAAAAAATACAGATTATAATAGATTCAGATAACATTAGCCGACACGAATTTTATATCTGACTTAACAGTGTAAAATTTTAATATTTTGCATTGTTTTAAACATAAAAACTGTATTATAACATAGGGTATCACATCACATTTTCAAAATAAAATTTCATTTGTTTTCACTAAGATTAACGTAAAATTTAAAATTAAAATGTTTTTATTGTAACAAGCACGACCATGTTTGTGGCTATACCGTGAAGGGTAGCGGCAAACGTCAAAGGATACGACGTCACGCATTCTAAAGAGAAGTAGAAAATTCTAATATTCTAGATATCACGCAATAAATTGCAATGGAAACTTCTAGAATCGATACGTGCATATATGAAGGTTAGAGCCGGCGCGGCGGCGGCGTGGTGATTCATTTATTGTTTAGTTGTTAACGCCGTGTGGCAAGAGACAAACGAAATGTCACTGAATTGTCATTTCGTTAAGAAAGTCTAAAACAGTGTTCCACAAGTTGTGTTGCGTGTGATTTTCATGAATGGAAAACCATGCAAGAAGCTCTAAAGATTCTCCGGACAGTTTTTTTTATGTTTGTGGATTATATGTTTCAAAATCGCAAAAGAAGCCTTTAAGTGAATTATTTCAAAGATGTTATGAACAATCTTTTGGCTTCAATATTGAAAATCAAGACGAAACATGTGTATCACATATAGGTATGCTGTGTTTCGTGTTATGTCAAATTAACACAGTCCTGTCAGAAAGGCCAATGGGTTTTCAAAAAGAAATAAACACAAAGTAATGTATCCAGACATTCCATCTGTAAGCAAACCGTTGAAAAGAACTGATTGTGGGCTTCCAACTCCAATGCATTCAAATTCTACGGACAAGGAAGATATAAACTATGTTTTGAATGTGTCATTTTCAAGTGATCTGACGTATGTTCCTTCTGACCGACCACATCTCATTACCACAGATCACTATAACCAGAAGATTGTATAGCTTAATAGTAAAAAGTTTTAGACAATGTTTAGCGCCGCCTGCCAACGACAGGCTTTACTAAAATAGATCAAACCAATAAACCGGGAAATTTAAATATTATGTATTTCTATTCCATTTTGTATTTACCTTAATAGTTTTTATTCTTCACTTTAAATGTTAGGAGATAAAATAGTATTTTAAAATAAAATCTGCTACACATATTGCTATATTTTAAGTCATTTAAAGAGAAGAATAAAAACTATTAACGTAAGTAAATTGACATATTTAAAAAATGTTGTGCATTATGTATAATACTATAATACTTAGTAATAAATTAGAAACATATCTTTTTAGTAATGCTTTATTTTTATATGAAAACTTATTCCTATTTCAACATATTAAGGAGATAGCATTCTAAATTATTCTTACATTTGAACTTATTTATTCCTTAATTGAAAATCGTCGATCTTCTCTTATAACATTGAATAAATTAGGTTATCCTGTAGCTTCCAACCACTCATGAGACCGAATTGATTTTGGATGTGGAAACGCATGGAGAACTTTTACATTTTGGTCGCAATTTGACACATAACCTTTTCTTCTCGGCATAATTACTATACATTCCACTACAAGAATTTCTGTATTGAAGAATCATCACAAAAAATTCAGTTCATTTTACAAAGTTGAAAGAAATTTATGTTACTGTACTGATTTAAATCAATTCTTGTATGAAATGAGTATTGAATGTAACCTCAATAATAAGCTAATTCTACAAACACAAGAGAAACGTATGACAGTACGCCAACTATATTAAATCTCATTCTATATTCAAATCATTTTTGGCAAATTTGTGGTAACCTTAAGGTTGTTTCCTTATTACTTGGACTGCAAGGAGGGTTTACCAAGTATTGTTTTTTTTTGTTTTTGTCGCTTCAGGAGAATTTAATATAAAATTAGGGGCGCTAATGGATTCTAAGTTGCTGATTCTACTCCCTCTACACATTAAATTAGGATTGATTAATCTATTTGTCAAAACACTAGAAAAAGAAGACGTGTTTTAAATACTTAAGAAATAAGTTTCCGAGGTTCAGATGAATTGAATTCCGTTATGTGCATAGTTTTTTCAGGTTGTCTACTCTAGGTAATTCCAGGGATCAAGACGACTATAACGCTATAACCGAGTTGTCGCTATAACCGATGATGTTATAAACATATTGTGCTGTATATTCTTCAAGAGAAACCGAAAACCTGCCGCTCCTGATTTCTCGATATCAAACAGCATATCACACTGCTTTTATAACAGAAAAAAAATAGTTGTGGCCACCACACGACTTTCTTATACGTATGAGCGTTTCAAATTATAGAATTTCAAGAATTTTTTTATACAAAAATTATTCAAAATTTTATTCTAAGTACTTCTATTCTCTTAATAAATCTCTATAGAATGCGTACTTCGCAAGATATTATCAAAAAAGTGCTACTCGCAAAGAGTAAAAGTGCTACTTCCAGTCCGAATTTTGAAATTTCATATATACAAAAAATATTGCAAATCCAGTTCTAAATACTTTTGTATTCTTAATAAATATATATAGAACGCATAATTTACGACATATTTGCAAAAAATCGCTATTCGGTAAGAGTAAAAGTGGTACTTCCGGTCCGAATTTTGAAATTATTTTATGCAGAAGATATTTAGAATTATAATTTAAATACTTTTATACTCGTAATGTACCTGCCTAGAAAGCATGACTTGCGAGATATTCGCAAAAAACTGATTTTCGACAAGAGTAAAAGACATACTTACGGTAGGAATTTCGAAAAACTTTTTAAATAAAATTATTCTCAATTTTAATTTTAAGTACATATGCATTCTATATAAATTTGTTTAAACTTAGTAGTTGACGAAATATTGGTAAAATTCGATTTTTTCACTGAAGTAAACTGCTACTTCCGGTCTACAGATTTTACTGAAAAATCAATCAGATCTCAAGAGGGAGATTATACACGTAAATACAAAATTTGGAATTGATATCTCCAGCGGTATGACCGCTATCGTGGTCACAGACAGACACACACACAGACATACAAACAGACATTTTTTGAAAACCACTTTTTCGGTATTAGGTGACTTCAAAACGTGGACATCTGCAAAAATCTCGAGGTCGAAAATTTTCGTCATCACAATGCTATAAGCAAACATCATAATTTTATTTAATATTTTGTGTTATTTAGCACACACTTTATTAATACAGAAAATTCCTCTTATTATTATTATATGTACTTACAAATTAGCTTATCAAATGAAGAACATTTTTGAAAATCTGTATTTTGCATTTTCTTGTGTATTACTCTATTGCTATATAATCACAATTCAGAACTCGTTTGACTTTTAAACTGAAATACTGTCCATGTTTATCACTTGGCAGTAATTTCAACCATATCGAACGTGTTCGAGGTATTTCATTAATCCTGCCTTTATATTATCAGAGTTGGAGCAGCGTTGGGGGAATGAAAGGTATCAAGCTCGATGATACTCCCCTAGAGCACATATCCAGGCGAATTTGGTGTGATCGCAGCAAGCAAAGAGAATCTATTAAGAGCAAATAAGATGCTGAGAGTATTGGACGGGAAACTATTACATGTTACTCCAGAGTAACTTCAAAGTTTGATTTTCTATTTAAAGCTCACATTGACGATATCGAAATGGATTGAAGTACATGTAATAAACTCTATCTACAAACTGAGGCATTATTGTAATTATAGTTTCTGTAAATATTTGCGATGCATTTGATTATATTTTATAGTAAAATGAAAAGAAATGCGATGTTTTAAGAGTGTTTACAATAAAATTACGGTTTTGTTTAATTTAAAACATTTATACCACTTTGGATATTTTTCTTAAAATCAACGAAAGGGAAAATTGTTACAGATGACTTGTAATTTTACCGCTAAATTTTACTATAATAATTGAAATATCCACCGTACTCAATAATATAAAAAAAAATTACTGGTATTCAGTCTGTGTACGTCCTAACGTTTTTATTTACTGTACTACTTAAGGCGACCAAACATACTTTTGGCAGAGTGTGTGAAGTTAGCCCCCCTTTTTTCGAATATCGGAAATCTGACGGTTGTTCCAGGTTGTTCTAGGTTTGTTCTAAATTGTTCCAAAGTATTTCAAAAAAAAAGTCAAAATTGGCCGAGATAATTGAAAAAAACGACTTTTTCACCCAGCCCCCCTTTTTTCGAAAATTGAAATTCTGAAGGTTGTTCCAGGTTGTTCTAGTTGTTCTAAACATTGTTCCAAAGAATCTCGAAAAAAAAATCAAAATTGGCCGAGATAATCGGAAAAAACGAGTTTTTGCCAGCCCCCCTTTTCTTGAAAATTGTAATTCTGATGATTGTTCTAGGTTGCTCTAGGTTTGTTCTAAATTGTTCCAAAGTATTTCATAGAAAAAATCAAAATCAGACGAGAAAATGGGAAAAAACCAAAGCCAAAAGTATGAAGTCGGACCCAGTTTTTGCAAAAATTAAAATTTTGACGGTTGTTCTAGGTTGTTCTAGGTTTGTTCTAAACATTGTTCGAATACGTCAAAACCGTATCTCTTATATATCAAAAGATATGGCAAAAAAACCAAATCCAAAAGTGTGAAGTTAGCCCCCCTTTTATCGAAAATCTAACTTCTGACGGTTGTTCCAGGTTGCTCTAAGGGTGTTCTCAATTGTTCCAAAGTATTTCAAAAAATAAATCATAATTGGCCGAAAAAACGGCAAAAAACTTTTTTTTTCTGGCGGCCCATTTTTCGAAAATCGAAATTCTGACGGTTGTTCTGGGTTGTTCTAAGTTTGTTTTAAATTGTTCCAAAGGATTTCAAAGAAAAAATCATAATTGGCCGAGATAATAGAAAAAAAACATTTTCCCACGGACCCCCTTTTTGCGAAAATTCAAATTCTGAGGGTTGTTCCAGGTTGTTCTAGATTTGTTCTAAACATTATTCTTATACATCAGAACCGTATCTCTTATATTTCAAAAGATATTGCAAAAAAACGTTTTTAAAAAAAGTGTGAAGTTAGCCCCCCTTTTTTCGAAAATCTAACTTCTGACGGTTGTTCCAGGTTGCTCTAGGTGTGTTCTCAATTGTTCCAAAGTATTTCAAAAAATAAATCATAATTGGCCGAAAAAACGGCAAAAAACTTTTTTTTTCTGGCGGCCCATTTTTCGAAAATCGAATTTCTGACGGTTGTTCTGGGGTGTTCTAAGTTTGTTTTAAATTGTTCCAAAGGATCTCAAAGAAAAAATCATAATTGGCCGAGATAATAGAAAAAAACGATTTTCCAACGGACCCCCTTTTTGCGAAAATTCAAATTCTGAGGGTTGTTCCAGGTTGTTCTAGATTTGTTCTAAACATTATTCTTATACATCAGAACCGTATCTCTTATATTTCAAAAGATATTGCAAAAAAACGTTTTTAAAACAAGTGTGAAGTTAGCCCCCCTTTTTTCGAAAATCTAACTTCTGACAGTTGTTCCAGGTTGCTCTAGGTGTGTTCTCAATTGTTCCAAAGTATTTCAAAAAATAAATCATAATTGGCCGAAAAAACGGCAAAAAACTTTTTTTTTCTGGCGGCCCATTTTTCGAAAATCGAAATTCTGACGGTTGTTCTGGGTTGTTCTAAGTTTGTTTTAAATTGTTCCAAAGGATCTCAAAGAAAAAATCATAATTGGCCGAGATAATAGAAAAAAACGATTTTCCCACGGACCCCCTTTTTGCGAAAATTCAAATTCTGAGGGTTGTTCCAGGTTGTTCTAGATTTGTTCTAAACATTATTCTTATACATCAGAACCGTATCTCTTATATTTCAAAAGATATTGCAAAAAAACGTTTTTAAAAAAAGTGTGAAGTTAGCCCCCCTTCTTTCGAAAATCTAACTTCTGACGGTTGTTCCAGGTTGCTCTAGGTGTGTTCTCAATTGTTCCAAAGTATTTCAAAAAATAAATCATAATTGGCGGAGATAATAGGAAAAAACGATTTTACAATGGGCGGAATGCACTTTCCGAACATTACTGTGTTGAAGGAAGTTTTTGTATGATGCAGTTCTATTTAAAGAAATAAACATCTAATATAGCAATAAATATATATTTTCGCAAGATATATAATGTTCATTTATTACAAAACGATATTGTTACCAAATGCTGATGAACTATTTCAAAGAAAAAATCAAAACCGGTTATGAAAAAACGATATTTTTCCCCAGTCCCTATTTCTTAAAAATCGAAATTCTTACAGTTTCAAAGTATTTCAAAAAAAAAAAGCGCTGGATATGGGTACCCAACTAAAATCAAACAAAATGGGGAAGTCTATCAGGCTCCCTTTGTTATTTTATTTTGTCTAGTAATAATAAAAATAAAATACTGATTTTGAAGTTTGAAAATTTTAATTATAGTAAACCACTACAACGTTATTTTGTCTAGCCGTGGTCTGGCCACTTTTTTTCATGGTTTTTGCTCCGGGAATGCAAGCACGTGTAGACATTCCTATCAAGTATGCTTATTTTTTGTAGCCCCTCTTCGTAAACATGTTGAAATATGCTGTCTAATTTTCTCACTAAAACGATTCAAAGGCTACTATTACTTTATTTGGAAAAAATATTATATAGGTACCTATTTAGATAATATAAGATAGTATATCCGTCAAAGAGTAGCCGATTTGGGAAAGGCTGTTTTACAATACCAAATTGATAAGAAAATATATTATTTATGTCAATGTTATCAAATAATATAATAATATCAATAAATAAATTTTACAGAAAAAATATATATTTTAGATTTTAGGGATAAACTAAAGCATGAACTCTAATAAAAATAAACAAAGAAACATCAACCTAGCAGCTCATGAGAAAAACACTAATCTTTTTATGAGCAAGGTATAATCATTCTCAATATGTTTATGAGGTAGTTTTTAATCTACATTAATAATGTAACTAACGTCACTGTTCTAATATTATTTTATGTTAGGAGCATCAGCATTTAGTAACAATATTGTTTTCAAACAAATGAATTATATTACTTGGGAAAATATATGTATATTTACTGCTTCTGCTTTATTCTGAATCACAAATGAGTATTATTATTCATTTTAAAATATAGATAATAGGTAAAATCGATTTACCTATTATCTTGGGCAATTTCGATTTTTTCTTTGTAATCCTTTGGAACAATTTAGAACAACCTAGAACAACCGTCAAAATTTCGATTTTCGAAAAAAGGGGCGCCAGAAAAAAATTGTTTTTTGCCGTTTTTTCGGCCAATTATGATTTATTTTTTGAAATCCTTTGGAACAATTTAAAACAAACTTAGAACAACCCAGAACAACCGTCAGAATTTCGATTTTCGAAAAATGGGCCGCCAGAAAAAAAAACTTTTTTGCCGTTTTTTCGGCCAATTATGATTTATTTTTTGAAATACTTTGGAACAATTGAGAACACACCTAGAGTAACCTGGAACAACCGTCAGAAGTTAGATTTTCGAAAAAAGGGGGGCTAACTTCACACTTTTTTAAAAACGTTTTTTTGCAATATCTTTTGAAATATAAGAGATACGGTTCTGATGTATAAGAATAATGTTTAGAACAAATCTAGAACAACCTGGAACAACCCTCAGAATTTGAATTTTCGCAAAAAGGGGGTCCGTGGGAAAATCGTTTTTTTCTATTATCTCGGCCAATTATGATTTTTTCTTTGAGATCCTTTGGAACAATTTAAAACAAACTTAGAACAACCCAGAACAACCGTCAGAATTTCGATTTTCGAAAAATGGGCCGCCAGAAAAAAAAAGTTTTTTGCCGTTTTTTCGGCCAATTATGATTTATTTTTTGAAATACTTTGGAACAATTGAGAACACACCTAGAGCAACCTGGAACAACTGTCAGAAGTTAGATTTTCGAAAAAAGGGGGGCTAACTTCACACTTGTTTTAAAAACGTTTTTTTGCAATATCTTTTGAAATATAAGAGATACTGTTCTGATGTATAAGAATAATGTTTAGAACAAATCTAGAACAACCTGGAACAACCCTCAGAATTTGAATTTTCGCAAAAAGGGGGTCCGTGGGAAAATCGTTTTTTTCTATTATCTCGGCCAATTATGATTTTTTCTTTGAGATCCTTTGGAACAATTTAAAACAAACTTAGAACAACCCAGAACAACCGTCAGAATTTCGATTTTCGAAAAATGGGCCGCCAGAAAAAAAAAGTTTTTTGCCGTTTTTTCGGCCAATTATGATTTATTTTTTGAAATACTTTGGAACAATTGAGAACACACCTAGAGCAACCTGGAACAACCGTCAGAAGTTAGATTTTCGAAAAAAGGGGGGCTAACTTCACACTTTTTTTAAAAACGTTTTTTTGCAATATCTTTTGAAATATAAGCGATACGGTTCTGATGTATAAGAATAATGTTTAGAACAAATCTAGAACAACCTGGAACAACCCTCAGAATTTGAATTTTCGCAAAAAGGGGGTCCGTGGGAAAATCGTTTTTTTCTATTATCTCGGCCAATTATGATTTTTTCTTTGAGATCCTTTGGAACAATTTAAAACAAACTTAGAACAACCCAGAACAACCGTCAGAATTTCGATTTTCGAAAAATGGGCCGCCAGAAAAAAAAAGTTTTTTGCCGTTTTTTCGGCCAATTATGATTTATTTTTTGAAATACTTTGGAACAATTGAGAACACACCTAGAGCAACCTGGAACAACTGTCAGAAGTTAGATTTTCGAAAAAAGGGGGGCTAACTTCACACTTGTTTTAAAAACGTTTTTTTGCAATATCTTTTGAAATATAAGAGATACTGTTCTGATGTATAAGAATAATGTTTAGAACAAATCTAGAACAACCTGGAACAACCCTCAGAATTTGAATTTTCGCAAAAAGGGGGTCCGTGGGAAAATCGTTTTTTTCTATTATCTCGGCCAATTATGATTTTTTCTTTGAGATCCTTTGGAACAATTTAAAACAAACTTAGAACAACCCAGAACAACCGTCAGAATTTCGATTTTCGAAAAATGGGCCGCCAGAAAAAAAAAGTTTTTTGCCGTTTTTTCGGCCAATTATGATTTATTTTTTGAAATACTTTGGAACAATTGAGAACACACCTAGAGCAACCTGGAACAACCGTCAGAAGTTAGATTTTCGAAAAAAGGGGGGCTAACTTCACACTTTTTTTAAAAACGTTTTTTTGCAATATCTTTTGAAATATAAGCGATACGGTTCTGATGTATAAGAATAATGTTTAGAACAAATCTAGAACAACCTGGAACAACCCTCAGAATTTGAATTTTCGCAAAAAGGGGGTCCGTGGGAAAATCGTTTTTTTCTATTATCTCGGCCAATTATGATTTTTTCTTTGAGATCCTTTGGAACAATTTAAAACAAACTTAGAACAACCCAGAACAACCGTCAGAATTTCGATTTTCGAAAAATGGGCCGCCAGAAAAAAAAAGTTTTTTGCCGTTTTTTCGGCCAATTATGATTTATTTTTTGAAATACTTTGGAACAATTGAGAACACCCTTAGAGCAACCTGGAACAACCGTCAGAAGTTAGATTTTCGATAAAAGGGGGGCTAACTTCACACTTTTGGATTTGGTTTTTTTGCCATATCTTTTGATATATAAGAGATACGGTTTTGACGTATTCGAACAATGTTTAGAACAAACCTAGAACAACCTAGAACAACCGTCAAAATTTTAATTTTTGCAAAAACTGGGTCCGACTTCATACTTTTGGCTTTGGTTTTTTCCCATTTTCTCGTCTGATTTTGATTTTTTCTATGAAATACTTTGGAACAATTTAGAACAAACCTAGAGCAACCTAGAACAATCATCAGAATTACAATTTTCAAGAAAAGGGGGGCTGGCAAAAACTCGTTTTTTCCGATTATCTCGGCCAATTTTGATTTTTTTTTCGAGATTCTTTGGAACAATGTTTAGAACAACTAGAACAACCTGGAACAACCTTCAGAATTTCAATTTTCGAAAAAAGGGGGGCTGGGTGAAAAAGTCGTTTTTTTCAATTATCTCGGCCAATTTTGACTTTTTTTTTGAAATACTTTGGAACAATTTAGAACAAACCTAGAACAACCTGGAACAACCGTCAGATTTCCGATATTCGAAAAAAGGGGGGCTAACTTCACACACTCCTTTTGGCAACCGGTAGGCAAAAGGCGCCCACTTTAAATGTTATACCCTAGCAGCAGTTTGGCAGATGTCGCTGCTATTATGGGAAAGCAACATTTATAAATAATAAGATCGATATAAAGAAATCAATTCTAGCCTCATATGTAAATGAATTGAAAGAATTGTATGCAAAGAATAATATACAAAGTAATATTCAAAGGGCTTTGTTCGGGGTTTATCGGCCGTTTATGCGCAGTCGAACTTGCTAGGTAGTCAAAAGTCTGGTCTCGCATATATATAGGTAAATTACTAATATAATTCTCTCTACTAATTAATATGTTGTTCTTTTCCTTTTTGTTTTCATTCAAATAAGAACAATAACATTCGAAAAACGTTTTATATTTTATTTAAAGACAACATTTACATACATGATTTGATTTCATATGCTGCGAGATTTTTTAAATTAAATATAATATCTAAGTTGTTTATATACATATACATATACACTAATTCTAAAATGTGCATGTTTCTTGTTTTGTTTTTTGGAACTATCTGACAACAAGTTTGGTGTTTTTCATATCAGTCTCGCTTTTCGTGATGCATATGTTATTATTTATGTTAGTGTAAGTATCAATTTAACACGTTGTATTAATTGGAATTGATGTTTTCTCCTAAAATTGATTTTTGTGTTTTTTTTAATAACAGTTTTGATGAAGATTGAGGTATTCAATCGAAACGTCACATCATATAGAAATATGTTTCATTTAATTTACCTGTACCCATAATTCTGCCTTGAGTCGTTAAAAAGCTTCTTTACTATTTACAGGCTGTCCCAAAAACATACCGACAAACTTTAAGGGGCGGTTGGGGAAATCAAAACAATTTTTTTTTGTTTAATAAACATATGTCCGCAAATGATCCATTAGCATAAAATACGAAAAATTGTTTTAGTATTATTTTACAAAAAAGGTTTGGGAGGACATTAATAAATCAGCTTTTGTTCATGTTAGACTTTGTTTTATTGACAAATAAATGGTGGTTTTCTAAAATTGCTGAAAATGTCGGCCAGCTTTAATACAAAGATCGCATCGTCAGTTCTTGACTCGCGGACCCTATAGAATAATCTGGAAATAGCTTCTACATGTATACAACTTGCTAGAAAATCTTCCTCATTTCGAATAGGTGTTTCGTAAACTAAAGATTTCAGATAAACCCAAAGGAAAAAATCTAGGTGATTAAGATCAGGAGAATGGGGGGGCCAGGCCACAGATACTGGCGCACGTTGAAACCAAAATGTGGAGGTGCCCCATCATGTTGAAACCACATGTTATTTTTAATGTTTAACATTTGGTTGTAGTTTCATATCGCATTTAAGTTAAATTAACTCAAATTTGATATGAAAGTAAAACCAAGACATAATTCCTATTTTTATGGGAATTTATTAAATATTTTCGAAGAAGACCAAAAATTATAAGGTCGAAACGTCAAATAAAAATTTCCTTCGTGTTCTACAAGAGCATTTTTAATTCACATGCCGAAACTATCCACAAAATAGACACAGTTAATATTCTTCAGTCAACGAAAAAAACACAATATACATATATTTGTTATTAATTTAATATTTTAACAGTATAGCCTCTACGTGATGATTAGTTTAATTACATTGTCCATATATACCTATATATAAATATTATATAATAATTGTGTGTTGTGAAAATCGCTCTATTAAGGGACCGGTAACGGGAAAATAGATTACTACTTGAATAGTGGATGCGCAACTAGAGTAGCGTCGGGAAATGTCGTAATTATTACTGTTTGTTTCGTGGATACACAATCAGAACAGCATCAGCGGTTCCAAAATAAATTGCTATTTGTATATGCATAATCAAAACAACAATCATAAATAACGAAACTAATTACTTCTCCGTGAGTGAAGGCACCACCAAGGAGGCAATTATGGGAACTTGTGTTCAGGTAGACTTAAGATCTGCAAGTTATTTTACTTTGAAAATACCTCAGCTTATGGAGCCGAAGAACGGCATAAATAGCAATATAAAATTGTGTCTCTGACAATAAACACAGCCTGATAACGTGACCAACTCGTGCTAATGCACACATTGAATAAATACTTCACCAAACCGAATCATGATTAAAGTCGCGTAGGTCCCTATAATGGTATTATTTTAAAATAGCTAATTTAAGTATGACAACTGTCACAATTTTAAGTTTTCAAACGCTTAGCATGTATACCAACATTTATTACTTAATTAATTAAAAAATAGCCACCTTTAATGTAGTAAGATTTTGAAGGCACGGTATATAGTGAACAAGGAAAACATTATGACGGAGTAAGTTTATAGGAAGCATAATATTATCATTTATAATTTGGTCTTTCATAATATATCAGCAATTTTTATGAGCGTCATAAGTGGAGACAACTAAATTCTTCCAGCTTATTCCCAATATTGCGGTTGCTGAAATATTCTGGTTTGATACTATACAAAACTCTTCAGTTATTGTCACTATGGCACAGATATTTCTCGTGTAATAAACCCTTTTGAAAGTGCCACACTTTAGTCACGAACATTCCCTCACAAATACATAAAAGTAGAGCAAGTTCACAGAGTACGTAGACGTACGTGTATTTATTCCATGAAGTGGTGGTGAAATTCCATTGATAATTTCATTTCGTCGGAGGTTAAATTAGCAAGCATTTCTGCATACACGTGATTCAACCATTGTTGGAAGCAAACTCAACTGTTCGCATCCGGACGTTGGTAGTACTGCGTATTATTTTCGTCATGACCTTTATGTCGCAGGAACTGCGATTACGACGAATGTTAAAATGAAAAACTTTTATCCCGGACATCTTAAACTAATTACGGTTGACTACAATTAGGCTCTAACTTTATAACTCGATGTTGTAGCTCTCCGCTTTTGTGTAGCGCTTTGTATTCAGTTAGTCTAGAGTCCGTTTTGTGTATAACAAATCCGCATGTGCGTAAATATATATGTCGACTGCGTTCACCGGTATTGTAGTTGACAATTTCAATTTATGTGCACATGCTTGATGAAATTTTATAATTAATTTCTCGGTATCCCTTTCGAACAATGTTCAAAAGCTTGTTCGGCTGGATTTTATCGTAAAATGAAATTCAACGAGTGTTAGGCGTGGATAAGTTTTGCAATTAAATTTGTTATTTCTTTTTGCATTTTGAAAATGAAATATATTAATAATTTTCCCGAACATTTTCAATCAACACGAAATAGCGACACGTGTTTCTTTATGTGAGTTTATGTATTCATAAGTATTGTGAGACACAAATAATATAAAATATGTGCTAAATTTGTTACATAGCAAAAAAATTATGTGTGACCCCCACACGACTTTCTTATAGGTATGAGCGATTCAAATTATACACAAGTTGTTCTAAATTGTTCTAAATACTTTTATCTTTCTACAAAAATAAACCTGTAAGTGTTAAACTCCAAATTTGAAGAATTTTTTTATACAAAAAATATTCAAAATCATATTCTAAGTACTTCTATTCTCTTAAGAAATCTCTGTTGAATGCATATTTTGCGAGATATTTGAAAGAAAGTGCTACTTCCGGTAAATTTTTCTTAAATTTAATTTTAAGTATATTTGGATTTTTTACAAATTTGTTTAAACTTAGTAGTTGATATATTGGCAAAATTCGATTTTTTTCTCTGAAGTAAACTACTACTTCCGGCCTTCCGATTACTGAAAATCTAATCAGATCTCAGGAGGGAAATTATATTCGTAAATACCAAATTTGGATTTGATAGCTATAGCGGTTTGAGCGATATCGTGGTCACTCACACACACACACAGAGAGAGATACATTTTTTAAAAACCACTTTTTTGGTATCAGGGGACTTCAAAACGTGGTCATCTGCAAAAGCCTCGAGGTCGAAAATTTTCATCATCACAATACGTCCTTATACTACGTATAAGAAAGTAAAATCGAAGCGCGGTGAAATAATTTCATGCAAAGTAAAAAATTTGACCAAATATTTTGACAATCTTCTAATACTATGTAATATATTTTTTCTACTTCCATCTTTAATATTATTTAACGTATATAGTTGAGTCCCCTTGGCAATCGTCGTGTGCCAAAATCTCTCTTTCAGAATATGTGTGTCTGACCACGATAGCGGTCAAACGTCTAAAGCTATCAATTCCAAATTTTATATTTACGAGTATAATCTCTCTCTTGAGATCTGATTAGATTTTCAGTAAATTTTACTTCAGCGAAAAAATCTAATTTTACCAATATTTGTTCAACTACTAAGTTTAATCAAATTTAGAAAGAAATCAAATGTACCGTCAAACGGGGTAAAGCGGATCATACAGGGTAAAGCGGATCACATGCGCACCTGCATATCAATAATATCGTGACGCAGCTGTCATTCCTTACCGATGCGTGCGCTGGTGGCTTGTCAATAGCTGAGATCGTATACATTGCTTTATCAGTAGTTGAAGTGTCGTAGAGCGGGTAAGTACTTTCTAAATAATTATTGAAATTTGGAGTAAATTTTACGTATTTTGCAAACTGCGAAAACAAACTGTTGTACTCTAGAAGCCAAAAAAGCTGTGAATATAAGAAATACATATATCTGTGTAACAGACCTTTCGCAACACAGTCATAACCTCAAATTTTATTTAAGGCAAATCTTTGATGTAGTTTTGAATATGTTTTTTAAAAAATGTAACTTGCTGGGGTAAGGTGGATCAGAATATTAATATGTGATCTTTTTAATCGTTTAGCCGTAACAGAATGCCTCGAAACTATCGTAAAAAGTTGGGACCACGTGGAAATAGAAACTATGATCCAGAGTACCTCAACAGGGCAGTATCATCGGTTCGCCGAGGAACTCTGAGCATAAGACAAGCTTCTGAACAGTACGCAGTTCCTTATACGACACTAAACCGATGGGTGAAAAACAACGATCTTTTGGCTTACGGTAGACCGCCAGTCCTTGGACCTTTGGAGGAAGCCAGATTGGTCGAAGCTCTTTTAACTTGTGCCGAGTGGGGTTTTCCTATGAAGAGTTATGATGTAAGGTACCTAGTGCAACAATATTTAAACAAATGTGGAAAACGGGAAAAAAGGTTTAAAAATAACTTGCCTGGATTAGATTGGTTTAAGTCATTTATGCGAAGACACCCAAATTTGACAATTAAGTTTGCTGAAAATACAAAAAGAGTCAGGGCGGCTGTGACTTACGAAGTTGTAGAGGCATATTTCGCCAATCTAGAAAGTTCCTTAGTGGATGTGCAACCGTTCAATATCTTAAATTATGACGAAACGAATTTCGCCGATGATCCAGGTACTGTGAAGGTTGTAGTCAGGCGAGGAATAAAACATGCTCATAGAATAATTGACACATCCAAGTCGAGCATTAGTGTTATGTTCTCAATATCAGGAGATGGAACTTTACTACCACCTTATGTGGTGTACAAAGCGAAACACTTATACCCAGGGTGGACGGAGGGTGGGTTTCCTGGTTCAAGATATAACCGCACAATGAGCGGCTGGTTTGACTCAACCACATTTGAAGACTGGTTTTCATCAATAGCCCTGCCATATCTGCGGAATCTAGATGGACCCAAAGTTATTATTGGAGACATCCTCTGTAGCCATCTAACAGTAAGCGTTATTGAAGAGTGCGAGAAGAATAATATTCGATTTATTCTACTACCCCCAAATTCCACTCATCTTCTCCAGCCTCTTGATGTGGCATATTTCCGGCCCTTCAAGGGAGCGTGGCGTAAGGTCTTGGAGGAGTGGAAATTAAAAAACCGAGGTTCAGAGTTTCCTAGGCTGCTTAATAAAACAATAGAAACAATTGGAGTAAAATCAACGACCAACATACTGGCCGGTTTTAAGGCTTGCGGAATTGTGCCATTTAATCCGGACGTAGTTTTACGAAAAATAGTTCGCATTAGACCCCAACAAGAACCTGAAGAGGCCGAGAGGGCAATGGACGCAAGTTGGACTGATGCCATTGTGACACATCTCAGTAGCATGCGATCTTCTGAAAAGGTGACTTCCAGAAGAGGAAAAAGAAGGGACATTGCAGCTGGAAAAAGTATTACGGCAGCTGATCTCCTACCAACGTTAATTGAACCAGAGAAACCCGAACTTGATAACGACAACCATACTGACGAGGATGAAAATCGCGACGAAAACAGTAACAAGCCTGAAGAAGAAGAATATGAAGAGTCTGAAGAACATGCAGAGCAACACATTCAGAGTGCAACTGTTGATCCTGACAATTTGCCATCAACATCGCTATCTGAGGATCATCATGATATGGATAATTGTGGCCCCGGAGATTTTGTTATCGTCAAATTTGAAACAAATAAGAGAGACAGGCTGTACATTGCAAAAATCGAGTCCGAAAACGACGGTGAATTTTCAGTAAATGTCTTGAGGAAGAAACATGGTGCCAAAGAAGTTGTGTTTGTCTACCCAAATGTTCCAGATTTGACTGTTGTTAAAAAGTGCCAAATAATTCAAAAAGTGTTCAGACATCTTGGCAGAAGAAACCAAATGACTTTTAGGGCTATTTCTAACTTTTGTCTAGAGTAGTGCGTCCACAGAATTTACCAGAAGTGATGTTTGTGTTTTTAGAATTTTTTGTGTTTCCTTTATTGTTAACATGTCATGTATATTAGTGTATAACTATTGTTATTTAAAGATTTTTCTATATTTATGTACGTTTACAAAAGAATGCTGTTTATTTCGTATTAAACTGTTTAAAAGCTGTTTTTAGTAGAATTTTGCCACCACTTTCTTCTTTTTTTTTTCAGAAAATTCAGCGAGTTCGAATATTTTTAAAGTTAAATAATGATCCACTTTTCTCATACTAATGTTAAAGCGGTTTTTAGGCAAAATCTATGACTGATCCCTTTTACCCCATCTTAAGGGGTAAAGCGGATCACAATTCAACCAATAATTAAGACGCGTACGTACGTCATAGATAAAAATTATTTTATGTATCTTATACAGTAAGAATGTAAGAATCAAGTAATTTTTTTGCAGAATTTTAGTAGATACTCTACACCATGAAACCATCGAAAAACTTCCACTTTTGATCCGCTTTACCCCGTTTGACGGTACTCAAAAGTGAATTTGAGAAAAACTTTATTAAAACAGTTTTTCGAAAGTTCTACCGGATATGTCTTATGTAAAGTCATGTTTTCTAGACTTTATCAGTATAAAGGTATTTAAAGCTGGATTTTCAATACTTTTTTATGAACAAAATTCGGATCGAAATTAAGACTTTTACACTTATCGAGTAGTACTTCTGTGCAAATATCTCGTAAGGTACGTAAAACTACTTAAAACAGAATTTTGAATAATTTTTTTTGTAAAAGGAACTCAAAATTTGGACCTGAAATAACACGCAGGTTTACTTTTTAATAAGAAAAAGTGTTAGCAATTGTTTTTGCAATAGGTTCTGAATAATCAAATTGTCACTCTGCGGACACATGCAAGAAATCAAGCTGTCGTTAGCTTTTTGTAGAAACTGAAGTATTTCTAGTGGTTTCCCTGATATAAACTTCTTCAATCTCATCAGCATCGAAATCTGTGTTTTAGAAAAAAATACCAGGGCTATTTTTATCAGCCGTAATAACTGGATACCATTCCATACTACTTTTATATTTTGTTGTGTTTCTTATAAAGTTTTTCGCCATCTTTGAGCTAAGGTTTTTAAAATCATAAAAGTCCTCTGTTGACATTTCTCTCACGTTATATGGTTTTCCTTCCTTGATGGCACTCTTTATAATGACGTGCCATTGTGCAGGAACTATATGGAACCGCTTTTAAGAATTCTTCTCTTCTGTAGCTCGTTAGCCGTGTGAATTGCTTATTCTTCATTTTGTGTGTGTCCCACTGTCAAAAATTGTGAGTGAACGACTTTATCTTAATTTTAGTGATAGCGTAGAGGTACATGGTTACTACAAATTTATCTCGAAAGGTAATCCAATCGTTGAAGCCTCGGTTAGGAATGGCTTTGTGCCAAAAGTAAAAGTACCCGATTTTTTGAACTATCCCAAAATTCGTGAAATTGAAGCAGTTGAAGTTTTTACACCTGATAAGCAACAAATAGTCTTTGTAGAACATTATGTTTCAAGTCCCAAAAACGAGAATAAATGTCTTCTCTGTCAATGTGGCTAAATGTTTGAGTGCATTTTGTTCGACATTTTTTATCTTCATAAGGAGGTTTTAAAGTCCTTCATCGTATTTCCCTGTTCCCTTCTGTTATATATGCAAGTCCAGAACTAACTTTGAATTTCTTTTGATTTCTCGTCCATTGTTCTGGTCTGCGCACCCTTTTTCTAGTAGGCTTAGGATCAGTTATATTTTCTTCTACAGTTTTGTTCCTCACCACCGATTCATCACGTTTATTTTTATCTTTTCGCCCTCTACTTCACTTCACTCTTCACTTTCAGTATCAGAATTGAAATTGCTACTTAATCGTCTGAACTAAAATTGTCATCTTCTATTTTACTCTACAAAACTAATATTAATAGAATTGAAAATTCACTTGATGGTTGGTGGTACCTGTAGTCAGTATTGAAAACAGCATTAGATTGAGTTTTCATTTCCAGACACCGACAATGTAACAAGAATGAGCTGAAAAGAGCACAATTCAAATCTCGTGAATAATAATTAATTACTACAAATCTCAATCAGTGTTAAGACACTGACACTATCATCTTAAGCAAAAACTTCCTCGTTTGATCTCGTTGGATATACGAAAACAAGTTAATAAAAGTTATACAAGCAATAACAACTTCAGCTTTAAGAACTAACCTCCAAATTATGCGTGGAAATATCTCCACAACTCGTAGTTTTCAAGGCAAGTTCAACTATTCGTCTGGCTCAGGAATTTTACGCTAACAATAATTATAATTAATGCTTTAACACCCTGTTATGCCCTAAATTTCATTTTGTATGTGGGTCTCGTAAGGTTATGTGTTATTATTGAAATTCTTAAGGAATTGACTAGAGAGCGAGACTAATCGAGTGAACCTTGTACATCTTTCGGTACACTGTATGGAAATGACCTTTAGTTGTTTATCTGAGCGTGTCCTATACCTAATTATTTGCTTTCGGAACTTTGACTTATGTAATATGGCACTGACAGATGTATCTAGTGCAGTTTCGGTCAAATACACTCTTTACGAGTGGGGAATTCTGTATGTAAACTACCTATCTTATTTTTAGCTTACTCTAACCTACCTGCAGTCTCAGTTACTTGCATTAGCAGTTAATTTTATATGCTTTGTTTAAGCTTTGTCTACACTTGCTAAATTATACCTTCCGTTCTCTTCGAAATGTATCCAATATGTGGCATTTATGGGATTATTTGTAGTTGATGTTGCTTTAAATTCCTCGAGACAACAGTCAGGCTTTGTTGTGTTTGCTGTCGCCTCGTATTCATACGTCTTCCTAAACACACACACATGTTTCGTCCGATTGATGTTTTCTATCGTAAATATCTCCCTAAAACGTTATAGATATTAAATAAGGAAATCTTGTAGAATTATGGGCATACTATTAATTGTTCTCGTAATTTGTTGTGTTTGCTGCAGCCCTCGACATTCCTGCGGCGGCAATGTAAACACCTGTTGATATCTCTTAGAGGTTACCGAGGTTAGATCTTCGTTGTTTACCCTGTAATACATGGGTAGGTCGGTTTTATCAACCGCCTTATCGAAGCGTTTTAATAGCTTGTAATTCTTGTATAATTACCTGCAAGATCCGGTCTTATTTCCGTAATAAACTTTGGCTATAACATAGGTTTGTTTTGATTGCCACCATTCGCTGTCGTTGGCATGAACTTGGTGTGATGTCAAACAGGTGACCAACCTTAAGCGCGAAATTGCCCTGTGTGTTGACTAGCGTTTTCAATCTTCCGTACATTGTAGGTGTGTTTTAATAAATTTTACCATCACCTTAAGTTTCGAGGATGTTTGTGTTTAATTATATAGGTCACGTTATTGACTCTCTCTTTTGTAATTAAGTCTTGTGTTCGTTACTTTTATTTGAATTCTCCCGCTTTCTATTCTGAGCTATTTCCGAGTTGTGTCATATTTTGGGCGTGCGTGATTGGCTGTAGCGGATTGTCCAGGGAAACACGTTCTCGTTTCACTTACCAAGTCCATCTTGTTTAAAGAACATCAGTACAGAATGCTTATTTTGTTTGGTAATTTTTATTACTATGTCTAGTAGATATACGCTTAGGCGGCTCTGAAGAAATAAGTAGTGAGTGTCGATACCTTAGTATAAGTGAATTATCGTAAATTTTATCGTATTACCGCTTCCGAATTTGCGATTTACTACGTGTTGGATTTTGAATTTAAATTTTGTACTTTTGTGTGACTTGTGAGATGATTTCGCGGATCTCCAATAAATTTGGGGTAAGTGGGGTAAAGTTTGTGTTAATTTTCGGGGTTTTATCTCGGTTTTTTTTCCTTTCTAATTTAATAGGATTTTTTTTTGTACGGGGCTAAGCCTACAGTAGAAGTACGCTGTCATGGCTGCCGCATATTTCCGTTAAATGAATAAAGTGACTACATCGTCGCTCTTATAGTTGTACCTTCGCATCCATCTCAGGGGCATTTTGGGTAGAATTTCTCCGTCCAGGTAGGGAGACTGCTCCGCACCGTGCCAGATAAGTACAACTATATTCATAGCTTTCGACGTACAATTCGACCAATTTATCGATATTTTGTGCCAGTGAGCTGGACATTTACCTTACTTTTTTTGTGATCTAAGACTATTTGGGTGGTTATAAGATACCTAATGCACCACTTAATCAATTGCGAGGTCACGTGTAATCCTATTTAAATTACTGTTTAAAATTGCAAATTGTTATTGCTGTATACAGAATGACCCTAAGTAAAAGTTGATTAGGGCTCTCGTTGATGTGTTGAATTTTTATGTTAATCAAATAAAAAAAACTAGAAAATTCATTACCGCTAAAACTTTGCCTTTCATGTATGTTTTTTTAAAAATTTCTGAGCTATTTAAAATTATTTATGCAATTGTAAATTCTATACCGTAAGCTCAGTAGATTCTTTTGTGTTAAATTCTAAATTTTCCTATGTTTTTTTAAAGCGTCATTTAATAACTTAACATTTATAAACAAGTTACTTTAATTACTTCTTAATTTTGATTTTGTAAACAAAACCATGATCTTGTAAATTTAACGTTTTTCCCTTCTCTTAATTATTTTTTTTTAAGTCTTAAGTGCTAATCTTAAATCAACTTTCTTTATAATTGTGTAACATATAACACATAACATAGAACATCGCCGTTGGTGGCACTTGTATAATATCATTTGTAAAATAGCCTGTGAGGCGACGAAACGTTTCTGCTGCCGACCATCCCCTGCCGATGCGCAGAGGTTATGTCAATAGTATTTAAGATTTCATAATAATTAAACCCGTCTGTTTATTATTTGCACCATTTCTCTTAAACTTGTTTAGTATATTTTTCAATTTTCATTCTGTCTTGGTTACTATATTTTCAAAATATCATTCTGACTTGTTCAAATTATTTTCAAAAAAAAACTAACAGTTTAATATAGAACTTTCTACACATCGTGAACTCTCTTTTATTTTACCTCAACATATCTTGTTTTTCTTTATTATTATTGTGGCAAGCATTTGAATAAGGTTTGGCGCAGCCGACCTATACAGGGTGATCCGTAGGATACCCGCTGGAGGGACACAGCCAGTGGCAGAACAGTAGGGAACGCAGGTAGGTTACCGTAAGGTAGCATAGTGTCCTGGTGCCCGGACAACGTCGCTTGCGTCGTCGCCGACCGACGCTCATTTCTTAAGTTTAGTTATCTGAACCGACACGCCATCTGCGATTAGAGCTAGCTCGGCCCTGCGTTTCTCAATTCCTACCACCACACTATCGTGATCTCCTTATACTGTGACTCACCTGGTCAGTAAATTTAGTTTCGACGTTGTTGCGGGTGTAACAACCCTGTTTGAGTGTTCACACTGTCAGGTACGTACTCATGCAAAAACAACGTGAGAACCATGAGTGAAAACTACTGATAAACCATTAACCTAACTTTTTAGCAGTTATGGCCATATAGAATTATTGTGTATTTTATTGTTTGAGCAATATCGCTCTAACTGGCAGTTGTTGCCATATTGCAACCAAAAACTCATTCAGTGTTATAGGGACTTATCCAACTTACTGACTAAAGTAATAGAGATATAGCTCTGGTTCTATTGCAGTATATGGCGAAACAAATAATGTACATTTATATCACAATTACTCAAACATTTTTTCGCACTTGTGACCTTATTGAATTAGATATACGATATAAATAAATTGGCTGATAATATTTATGATAATAATAACTTTATAATAATTAAAATTATGTATGTAAACGAGTAAAATATAAAGGAATGGAACAATTATTTAAATTTATTTAAATCGGAAAGTGATGTTGATAGCTCAGAGTTTTGTGTACAAAAGTAGGGAGAAGATGTAGGTGCTAGCTCGATAAATTCTAACTTGCGAAAATAAAGTGTGATTATATACATGACACTGCAGATAAAAATATGACCAATAAAAGCACAACAAAAGGAAACATTTTCTTGGCAGAGTATCCCATTTAAAAGACTTATGGAAATTAAAAGGCGAAAATATGCAGAACATCCCCGCGTTTTACGCCAGAAGCTTACACGAGAAATGGTTCATCATTTACAATCTCCAGTCGACACGGCAAGTTAAAATTAACGTTAAAATTTTATATGGATTTATCTTTGATGTGTGTGGGCCGCTCTAGAGCAATTAAATTTTTAGCGGACAGTAGTTACCGAGCTAGAATTATTGATGAAAATAAAGTTCCCGTAATAAATGCTCTTATTTTTGCAAACGTTCGGGGCATATTTTATCTTCACGAATATTTTATGACAGATATTCCTGCATGTACATAAAATAATAGTTGCCCAAATGCCATTTCCTTTAGAGTTGCATCAATTATCACTAGCAGACACGATTTTTATAACTGACTTAACAGTCTAAAATTATAGTATTTTGCATTGTTTTATACATAAAAACTGCATTCTAACATAGGATATCACGTCACATTTTCAAAATACAAATTTTATGTCTTCCCCAAGACTAACGGAAAATTTAAAATTAAAAAAGTATTGTAGCATGCTGAAGCATGTTCGCAGCTATACCGTGAAGGGCAGCGGACCAGCCACGAATCAAAATTGTACCTGGAGAATTTAATATAAAATTTCAGCCGTTAGTGGATTCTAATTTGGTGATTCTACCCACTCTACACATTGGAATTGTTTAAACAGTTTGTCAAAGCACTAGAAAAGAAAGCATCTATTTCAAATATTTAAGGGATACGTTACCAGAGCTGTGTGATGCGAAAGTCTCGAAAGAATATTTTTTGGCCAGGAAGCTTTCCAAAGATAAAAATTTTGAACGTACCATGAATGATCTAGAACTGGCAGAACTGGACTTTTTTAAAAATGTCTGCAAATATTTTCTGGGAAGTCAAAAGAGTGAAAACTATCAAGATATCGTGGCTAAGTTGCAAAGAAACTATAAAGAAGTTTAGGGTGCCAAATGTCGCTCAACGTTCATTTTTTGATTCTACATTTGGATTTCATTCCTGCTAATTTAGGAAAGACGAGTTATGAACACGAGGGAAGGTTCCATGAAGAGATTGCAGAAATGAAGAAGCGATATTAAGGTAGATGGAATCCCGTCATGATAGGAGATTTTTTTTTGAACGTACCATGAATTAATTAGAACTGGCAGCATGGACTTTTTAAAAGTGTTTGCAAATATTTTCTGGGAAGTCAAAAGAGTGAAAACTATCAAGATATCGTGACTAAGTTGCAAAAAAACTATAAAGAAGTTTAGGGTGCCGAATATCGCTCAAAGTTAATTTTTTTATTCCACATTTGGATTTCTTTCCTGCTAATTTAGGAAAGACGAGTTATGAACAGGAGGAAAGATTCCATCATGAGATTGCAGAAGTGGAGAATCGATATTAAGGTAGGTGGAATCCCATCATGAAGGGAGATTTTTTTTTGAACGTACCATGAATGATTTAGAACTGGCAGCATAGACTTATTTAAAAATGTTTGCAAATATTTTCTGGCAAGTCAAAGGAGTGAAAACTATCAAGATATCGTGGCTAAGTTGCAGAAAAACTATAAAGAAGTTTAGGGCGCCGAATATCGCTCAAAGTTCATTTTTCGATTCCACATTTGGATTTCTTTCCTGCTAATTTAGGAAAGACGAGTTATGAACAGGGGGAAAGGTTCCATCAAGAGATTGCAGAAATGAAGAATCGATATTAAGGTAGGTAGAATCCTGTCATGATTGGAGATTTTTTTTGAACGTACCATGAATGATTTAGAATTGGCAGCATGGACTTTTTCAAAAATGTTTGCAAATATTTTCTGGGAAGTTAAAAGAGTGAAAACTATCAAGATATCGTGGCTAAGTTGCAAAAAAACTATAAAGAAGTTTAGGGTGCGGAATATCGCTCAAAGCTCTTTTTTGATTCCACATTTGGATTTCTTTCCTGCTAATTTAGGAAAGACGAGTTATGAACAGGGGGGAAGGTTCCATCAAGAGTTTGCAGAAATGGCGAATCGATATTAAGGTAGGTGGAATCCCGTCCTGATGGGAGATTTTTTTTTGAACGTACCATGAATGATTTAGAACTGGCAGCATGGACTTTTTTAAAAATGTTTGCAAATATTTTCTGGGATGTCAAAAGAGTGAAAACTATCAAGATATCATGGCTAAGTTGCAAAAAAATTATAAAGAAGTTTAGGGTGCGGAATATCGCTCAAAGTTCATTTTTTGATTCCACATTTGGATTTCTTTCCTGCTAATTTAGGAAAGACGAGTTATGAACAGGGGGAAAGGTTCCATCAAGAGATTGCAGAAATGAAGAATCGATATTAAGGTAGGTAGAATCCTGTCATGATTGGAGATTTTTTTTGAACGTACCATGAATGATTTAGAATTGGCAGCATGGACTTTTTTAAAAATGTTTGCAAATATTTTCTGGGAAGTTAAAAGAGTGAAAACTATCAAGATATCGTGGCTAAGTTGCAAAATAAACTATAAAGAAGTTTAGGGTGCCTAATATCGCTCAAAGTTCATTTTTTGATTCCACATTTGGATTTCTTTCCTGTTAATTTAGGAAAGACGAGTAATGAACAGGGGGAAAGGCTCCATCAAGAGATTGCAGAAATGAAGAATCGATATTAAGGTAGGTGGAATCCCGTCATGATGGGAGATTTTTTTTGAACGTACCATGAATGATTTAGAACTGGCAGCATGGACTTTTTTAATCATGTTTGCAAATATTTTCTGGGAAGTCAAAAGAGTGAAAACTATCAAGATATCATGGCTAAGTTGCAAAAAAACTATAAAGAAGTTTAGGGTGCGGAATATCGCTCAAAGTTCATTTTTTGATTCCACATTTGGATTTCTTTCCTGCTAATTTAGGAAAGACGAGTTATGAACAGGGGGAAAGGTTCCATCAAGAGATTGCAGAAATGGAGAATCGATATTAAGGTAGGTGGAATCCCGTTATGATGGGAGATTTTTGCTGGTTTCTCATTAGAGAAAGCAACAGGAGGAAATAACTATTTAAGCAAAAGTTTGATATATCAGCAATTTTCCTTTGTGTGCAGTTTTTGTATTCTTGATATTAATTAAACATTTAAGTATTTATAAAAATAAAACACTGATTTTAAAGTTTCAAAATTTTAATTATAGTACACCACTACAACGTTGCTTCGTCGCACAGCGACTTCATCAGGTGCATGAAAAATGACGAATTTACATTAGTGCGAGAATTATATACTAACAAACATTAAAAATTTAAGGACAAAAGTGGGGAGTGACATGATCATTTAACGCTAACCCTAATTTTGTAAATCTAGAAATTTCCAATCATTCTAGGAGATCAAGTTTTTTAATTTTATCTTGGATATGAAGTATTTTAAAATTATTATTAAAAGTATGTTTATATTCTATACAATGGTTCGCAAATGTAGAATCAGCTTTTTGTCTGTTTTGTACTTATTGGTTTTTAAAAGACATTCTAAAGTATTATTAGTTTTGTAAGCAATTTTAGCATTAGTGGCTTTTTTAATTAATTTGCTAATTTTGTCTGAAGGTTTACCAATATACGTAAGGGTAGAATAATGTACTGAATATTTACTAGAAATTTTAGGGTAAATTAAAGACCGTGTATGTGCTATTTGTTTGTTTCGAAGGATATTATTCATCATATCTTTAGTATAGCCATTATTTGTAGCAATAGTGTATATTCTATCTAATTCTGCATTAAAGTTAGTTTTATTAAGTGGCGTATTCACTAGTCTATGTATCATTGATTCATAAACAGCTAATTTCTGTTTTAAAGGGTGAAAAGAAGAAGAATGTATAGTTGTATCAGTATGTGTACGCTTGTGATAAATTGCAAATTCACGTTTTTTATTTATATTCTGTGAAATAGTAAGGTCTAGGAAGTTAATAGAACCGTTAGTCTCTGTTTCTAGTGTGATTAATTTTTTTTATTAAAATATGTTATATCCGGTTTATAATGTGATATATTGTTTCACTCTGTTATGAGTGAGTTGTATGTTAAATTAAATTAGCTCTAAAATCAATTTTTATTATTACAAGGTTATATGGGAAATTAATAACTTGAATACTGTGTTTTTGTTTATTTGCATACTTAAAGATAAATAATAATACATTTTAATTACATAATATATATATATATATAATCTAATAATCCCCTCTACCATATTAATGGTGTGGGGTGTTTATCATCTTCTAACGTTTTATGAATCTTTTCCATTCATTTCTATTCCTCGCCATGCTCTTCGCCTCTGTCCAAGTTTTGCCCTTCCTCCTCAAAATCTCTGCTATGACATCATTCCATGTCGTCCTTGGCCTTCCTCTTCTTTTATTTTTCATTATTCTTGCTTCCCATATCCTTCTTGTCTGTCTCGTATTTTCCATTCTATATAGATGTCCCCACCATCCCAACTGTTTTTGCTCAATATGTTCCAACACTGACTGTATATTTAGATCTTTTCTTATTTCCGAATTTCTTATTCTTTCCATCTTTGTAACTCCTCTGACTCTTCTTAAATATTTCATTTCTACTGCTTGTATTTTACTTTTTTGTCTTGTATTTAATATCCAGGATTCGCATCCATATACTAATATCGGTCGGTATATTGCCTTATACACTTTTAATTTTGTTCCGCGGGATATCTCTTTTTTGTTAATGAACTTATTCCTCATACTATAATACAGCTTTGTTGCTTTTTCTATTCGTTGGTTAATCTCGGCGTCCTGGGTCCCTTTTCCATCAATTCTCACTCCCAAGTACTGGAACGTTCTCACTTCTTCTATTTCAATTCCTTCTATTTCGATTTTCATATCTATCTCTTCATCTCCCACTACCATTACTTTGGTTTTATTCTTATTCATCATCATTCCACTGTTATTTAGTGTCGTATTCCATATTATTAAGTTCCGTTGTAGATCTTCCGCACTGTCAGCTGTAATTATTATGTCGTCTGCGAATGCTCCCTGTGAAACTTCGACTAACTTTAAGTTAATGTGTCCAACTCTGATCTTTTTACTTTCTTTTGTACACCTTTTGATAATGTCGTCCATATAAACTATAAACAGCATTGGGCTCAGGCTTCCTCCCTGTCGGAGTCCCTCCTTTGTTCTGAAGGTTTCTGATTCTAAATTATTAGCTATTACAGCGTTGGTGTTATTATCATATATTTTCTGTATTAATCGTCTTATTTTTCCATTGACCCCTCTCTCTTTTAATATATTCCACAGTCTTTCTCTTGGTACCTTATCGAATGCTTTTTCTAGATCTATAAATGCTAAAAATACTTTCTTCTGCTCTCTATAGGCTTTTTGTATTATTTGCTTCACGGAAAATATTTGGTCTTGTGTGCTCCTTCCTTTTCTAAACCCACTTTGTGATTCGTGTAGCGTATTTTCGAGTTTTGCTCTTAGTCTTTTATCCATTATTTGCTCAAGAATCTTCATTGCAGTGCTTAGAAGGGTTATTCCTCTGTAGTTATTGCATTCTTTTTTGTTTCCTTTATTCTTGTATATTGGTACTATTAATGACTTCCTCCAATCGTTTGGTATCTCCTCTTCTCTCCATATTCTGTTATATATTTTCAACATTACTTCTCTTCCTTTTTGTCCTATATTTTTAATCATTTCTGCCGTAATCTTGTCGCAGCCTGGTGCTTTCCCATCTCTCTGTTTATGTATTGCTTCTTCCAATTCGTCCATGGTAATTATTTCTTCCGTCTCTTCTTCTTCTATTGTTTGTTGTTCATCGGTATTCTCATTTTCCACTCCTTCGTTTAACAATTCTTGGAAGTATTCTTTCCATCTTTCTATGATTTCTTTTTTATCGCTTAGTATATCTCCCTTCTTATTTTGTATATTATTATGGTGTGTAGATTGAGACATTTCTTCATTCCTTACTGACTTCAAAACTCTATAAAATAGTTTTTGGTTTTCTTTACTATTTTTTTCCATCATTTCACCAAATTCTTGCCATGTCTCTTTTTTGGATTCTGCCACTAACTGTTTTACTTTTTTTCTTTCTTCTTTGTATATATTGTATTTTTCCGCTGTTTGTTCTGCTAAATATATTTTCCATGCCTTTTTTTTGACTTTACTTGATACCTTATTTCATTTGTCCACCACTTCGTTTGTCTTTTGTTTTTCTTCTTGCTTACTCCACATATCTCTTTAGTTGTAGTTATTATAATTTCTTTGAACGTATTCCAAGTTTCTTCAATATTTCTATTCATTTCTACATTTTCTACTCTTCCAGTTATCCTTTTCTGGTAACTTTCAGCGATATCTTTACTTCTTAGTTTGTATGTTCTAAGTAATTCTTTTTGGTTTTCTTTCTGTTTGTATATATATTTCTTTTCTTTATTTTGAACTTTTTCCTTTATTTTTGATATAACGACAAAGTGATCGCTCCCTATTTCCGGTCCTCTTCTTACTTTTGTATCAGTCACGATTCTTCTATTCTTTTTGTCAACTAATATATAATCAATTATGGACTTCTCTCCCCTGCTCTTAACTTCCCTGGTATATGTGTGTATATTTTTGTGTTGGAAAAGACTATTAGTTATTACCAAGTTGTGTATCATGCAAAAGTCTAGCATTCTTCTTCCATTGTTATTTCTAACCGTCTCTCCGTTTGTTCCTAATACTTCAGTGTATTCATCGTCTCTTATACCAACTCTACTGTTGAAGTCTCCCATTACAAAAATTATTCCTTTCGCATCTTCTACCACCACTGTTAATTCTTCCCAAAACTTATTTTTGTTATATGCTGTGTCGTCTTCATTTGGTCCGTATACTACTATTATTGTTTTCATTATGTTTCTCTCCTTCATCTCTATTAGTAATATTCTTTCTGACCATGCCTTCCAGTCATGAATTTGGTTTTCTAATTTTTTGTGTAAAATGCATCCTACTCCTGCAGCTGCTCTTCTTTCTTTTCCTACACCACTGTATAATAAAGTGTGACCATTGTCCATCTTAATTATTCCCTGTGCCTTTTTCTTCGTTTCCGTAATTGCTAATATGTCTACTTCTAACTCTTCGAATTCCTTTTCTAATTCCTTTTCTTTTCCTGTTATACTTTTTATGTTCCACGTGCCAATTTTCCATATTATGTTTTCTTTATCCTTACTTTTCCTTATCTTTTCTATTTTTTTTGTGTCATCGTTATCATATTTATCATTATTTTGTTTATTCTCCTTTATCGTGACCTTTTTCTTGCCCGGGTCATCATCTTCATTTCTACTAGTCTTTATTATTAGTTTTTTGACATTATTTTTGCGATTTCTTTTTTTCTTTCCAATTCTCCTTCCTTCTTATTCCAATTCTCTTTTTCTATATTCCATTTCCATTGTTCTCCCTCCACTATTATCTTTTGAAATCCTATCTTGACGGTTTTTCCTTTCATTCTCTCTTCTTTGGCCTTTCTACGTATCTTTTCTTGTATTTCTCTTTCCTCCTTCGTCATATCATCGTTAATATATATCTTTTGTTCTTTGTATTCTCTTAATTTACCCTTGTTTTTCATCATTTGTATCTTATCATGTGTATTCTTCAGTTCTATTAAGCAAGTTTCTGGGCCCAGTTGTTTCACCGCTTTAATTTCTATTGGTATTTCCATGTACTTCTGGATAATTTCTTCTACCACTACTTTTAGGTGCCCTTGATCACTCACATCTATTTTTAATCCCTGCATAACTGCATTATTTCTTCTATTCACTCCCTCCAGTCTATCTAGTCTTCCTTTCACACTCCTAATTTCTTTTTTCAGTTCTGCATTTTCTTCTTTGATTTTCTCATTTTCCAATTTAATTCCTTTCATTTCTTCCATATATTTATCTTGTTTTCCCTCTATATGTTGCACTTGTGTAACCAGTCCTTGTATCATTTCCATTAACTTGTCTAATTTATTTTCGTCATCGCTTGCTCCTTTCTCCGTTGTTTTAGTTGTCTTTTTATTCTTCCTAAGCATTTCGGTTATATCTCTTTGTCCCCTCTTTCTTTTTCCCTCATCTGTTGTGCTCCCATCGCTATCCATTTCCAACAGTGTTCTTACTATTTTAGTTTGTCTTATGACGGGCCTTTTCTTCTTATCGCCTATATTTATTTTATTGACGCCCGACTTCTCTTCAGGGTACCGTACTTTATTTTATTATTTCTGTTTCCAAATCTCTGGTATGGTTCGCAGCACCGTACTTTTTTCTTTAGTTGTTATTGTTGAAATATATCCGTGTGTGTCGAATGCCCGAGTTGACCTCTCGGAGGCAGTCAACACGTTTTATTAATCTGAATAAATTGTCTTACCTTCTACTTTTTTCTTGTATTTCTGTATCACTTCTACTTTTTCTTCTTCTTCACAGTGTCACCTTTCTGTGTATTATTAACTCGGTTTCTCCCTATTATTGGGTTAAAAATCCGGAGCCGATATATACACGTCTACACTATACACTGGACACTCCTAATTACATAATAAAGAAGCTTATATGTTTTCAAGCAATCATGAGACCGTGGAAATTTTCATGGACTTGTAGAGGGCATTTGATAGCGTGAACTACGATAAACTGTACACAAAATAAGAAGCCATGGGCATACTAGGGGTGTCCTTGGATCTAATGCGCTCATGTCTTACTAACAGAAAGCAAGTGGTTTCGGTTAATGGAAAATCTGGTAAGACACTCTCATCCGATTGTAACGATGTACGGAGGGAAGTTTCGCAGGGTTCCGTTTTGGGACCTCTTCTGTTCTTATTGTATGCTAATGAAATACCGAATATCGTTAGTTACTTGACTATGCTCTATGCGGATGACACGCCGGTTATAATAAAAGCAGATAAATTATAATTATTTACATTTTCAATATTTATTAGTATAAAATCAAAATTAACTTCTCAAGAAAATTAATTTATGTTATACAAATAAAAGTTCATTCGTATATAAAATAGGAAAGTTTTTATTAGAACAGTAATGGAATGTATAAAATGTTAGATAGGAACTAAATTTATTTAATCTCATTCTTATTGAAAGATTTTAAAAAGTCACAATATAACTGATATTGTCAAGACATAAGATAGGCAACTTAAATTACTATAATAGAAAATGTCATTATCATGAAAAATCAAATACGTATATGGAAATTAAGTAAAAATATCCTGGTTACTGATAAACAAATAGATAGTTTGTGAATTTTGACATGAAAGTAAAAGAATAATGTAATGAAACGAGATTTTTTGGAATAAAGAAGAATTTATATAGAAAAGTTGGTATAAAAGTAATAAATAACTGATTTTATAAGTTAATTATCATCATCTTCATGTTTGATAAATCCTAAACTTGTGGAACTCATATCTTGGACCAAAGTGATTACTGAACCGGAATTACCTTGATGTTGCTTATAAAAATAAATGGAATTGGATTTATAAACTGAAAAATACATATAAGAAACATTTTACCGAAATAGAAGAATCCCATAACGTGTATATAAATACGACAAAAACCTATTGGATGAATTTAACTTGGACCTTATATGCTGTATTATCCGGACCTTAAGAAACTCTACCTGTAATCCAGATAAGACGTGTTTTATGAAGAGGATCAATTCTTTCATAATAATTAATATCAAACATTGAAGTAATATCTTTAATAAAGAGAATAATAGAATTGATAGTTAATTTATTGTAAAAATGTTTCTATTTTATATAAACATCATCTGACTAGTCATATTTCTATTATTGTTTTAATAATTTTCATTAACACTGAGAATTTAATTTTGTAATTGAATTTGTTGTTATGTGATTAACAGATTTTTCCATCATTACTTACTTTATGTAGTTTAACATGCCTTATATTGTGTTTTCAAAAAAATATTATTTTGAAATAAATATTAAAATAACTTTTACAAAAGAATTCAATCCTTAGATGATTATTTATTTTTCATAGTCGATTATAATTTCTCCCAACTGAGCTTAGCAAGAAAGACAATGGCATAAAATACCTCCTAAACCAAGAAATAATCACAACAGCTAATAAATTTGACAGGTGGTTTTTGCACAATGATCTGAAGCCAAACATGAAGAAAACGCAAATTAGTCAATTTGGTTATTTTAAAAAGGATAAACTGACATTAGATTATAATGGAGAAGAATATTATGGAATAAATTTATTATTATTATTATTATTATTATTATTATTATTATTATTTTTATTATTAAATATTTACGCGGTTATTTGTTTGGCAGAAGATATTTATATCAATGATTTTAAATAGAACATCGAATGGCGATATCTCTTCCTATTGTAACTTAACTGTAAATATCTCTATAAGGCTCTCATTAAGGCAACACAAGCAAAATATCTACCGAGCATTATGTTGATAAAATACGCTTGCAATCAATAAAAGTCACATGTCAATAGCCTGAAGCAACATAGTATCTGACAATGCGAGAGAAACTGAAAGAAAAACTAGAGACCCTTCATTGAGATAAAGTAATGAACGAGCCAGACATGCCCTCGATCCAGCCCTATTGAATAAAGAAATCGCTAATGAAGTAGTGAATTAAAAGCGACCAGGTACTCGGAGTTGCGTTGGTGCCGAGCCAACTTTCATTAAAAATGTTATACACACAAAACCTCGAAGATCTCGTTAACACCGTCAAAAGCGAATTTACTAAGCCGACGTGACTATATTATGTGCAATTAATTCGCACCGAAAACGTCTTCTAATTCAAATATCTGCGCGGGATATTCCGTTGGCGTCATTTAAATTTTATGTGCGCCCGCAAGATGTCGCTATTCCAAATCAGCCATCTAATTAGCATCGGCGTCTATTTCACCCTATCGTCAGTTTACGGAATTATAAAATTAAAGTCCGCCCCGCTAACGCGGCGGATAAAGGAAGACGCTTAAAGCTGAAGGTCACACGCCGAAAGTTATCTCAGTTTCATATACGTTACTTGTACTTTCGAAATTACTTTCGGGATTTCTCAGTGTTCGTGTTGTGTGTGTGTATACGGTATGCTTGTAATGAGTGATAACGATCAGCAGTAGCATTTTCTAGTAGATGACGCCTGCATTTTCTTGAGCGATACGAATAATTAAATCTGTAAGCCCTAGGGCGGAAGATTTTTGATGTATTCTAAGATTTATTTAAAGCGCATTTCAACAATTACTCTTATCAACATTCATTAGATAAAATTTGACAATTTAATATAACTAAAGTTATAAACTTTTACTAAAACTAAGAAACATTCTGTTTGTGGCTTCTGATTTCTTTCAACGTGGTTTATAAAATGAGGTTAATATTGGGTTGTATTTACAGTGATAGTTTTTTAATCTAAATTATAATATCTGAGAAATACTGATACTATGCGCAATACCGGATGATGCAATAGTGTGTCGGCGGAGCTTAGTATGAAAACTAATAACGCTGTAGCAATGAGACTTTACGTACGTATGTAGTATGCGACTCTGCATTTTCTAATTTTATTTACAAATATACAGGGTGTTCCAAATTTTCGTAACCACCTTCAACTTTTTTATTTTAAATACATTGCTATACTTTCTAGATATTATAATGATACCCATTCAAATTATCTTTGCAATGATACATGGATATGTGCACTTCAGACTGTTTGTTTTAAGGTTGAACAAAGTGAATAAATATACAGGGTGTTAAATATGTCGTGTCTAAGTTATCGATCTTTATTGGTTATTTTCTCGTTTTTTTTAAATTTAACCTATAGTATTTTGATAAGTCGGCATATTCCTTGCAAAATTGCCTTTAAAATAGTACCAATAACATAGTACTTATTTCTAGTATTTTCAAAGTTATAACCATTCGTTTTTTACAACTATTCTGAATTTGAATTATCTGGTAATTAGTTGTGTTCTACTTTAGCTGCATTAAGCTTCTTGAGATATTGTAAGCCTGGAACGCTTGTATTTTCAAGATGTGTGGGGGTCCTAGTTTAATATATCGGTTATGCACGGATTTGTGTGTGTTTCCATATTGTCGAAGAATGTTTGGTTAGTTCTTTGATGAATTCTTCTATTGATGGGATGTTGGGTTCTGCTCTCATGAAGAGGGCGGGGGGGGGGCACGGAAGATCATTCTGAGTGAGACATTTTGAATTACTTGGAAGCTTCTGATATGGGTTTTAGCGGTGTTTAACTATATGGGTGCTATGTATGTCATTATGGGGCGGATAACTTGTTTATATATCTGGAGTTTGAGGTGTGGGGGGAGTGAGTATCTGTTGCCTCGTAAGGGCCAAAGGTATTTTATCATTGGAGATCATGGGATAGAAATATGATTTATGTAAAGTTCCCCTACTAGGGCTTTTGATTTTCTCGGGAATGCTATAGCTTGTGATTTTTCTGAATTGATGGAGATTCGCTAGTCGTCGCACCATTTAATTAAGTCGTTTAGTGAATTTTGGATATGTGAAATTGCCAGTTTTGGATTTAGTGATAAAGCTGTGTCATCAGCATATGTGGCGAAGATACAGTTGTTTGGCTTTGGAATATCCGCTGTGAACATAGCACAAAGTTGAGGAGACAGAGCCGAAGCTTGTGGGACCCCTGCAGTTAATGATCTGGTAGTGAAGTAGGTGTTATTTATTCGTACATTGAACGCCCTTTTATGTATGTAGGATTGTATTATTTTGATTAGATGGTGTGGGTAACCAAATGATTGCATCTTGTATATGAAGCCTTGGTGCCAGACTCTGTCGCGGTTGTTATGTTGACCGGGTGTGTCATTTTGGTCCACAAAATATAGGATTTGTTAATAAGTTCACTACAGTGTCACCTATCAAATCGTAGCGTAGCTATGAATCATCATCTTGACAAAACACATATATTGTGCGTATATGACCTCAATCGGTCGTTTAGAAGTTCCATGATCACTAACAGATGTACCAATGTAGAATTATATTACTCAATTCACCCACCTGTTCATCTCGAGGGTCTAAAATTAGGTATTTAGCACTATACTGTTGTGCACAAAAGTATACAAATGTGGACAGATATACTATTGACCTTTTTTATGATTCTAATATATTAAGGTATGTGATTTTGTATCTGCAACCACGTGTTTATAAGTTATTTTTCTTTCAGTAATATGAAAATATTCCTTTACTATATTTGTACTAGTACAGCTAATGATGAAAAAGAAACAACTCTTTACTTTAAAGAATATGTTTTAATACAAATTATATTTTAACAGGAAAACATTCTAGGTTCGGTAAGTATGGCATGAAATTTAAAATCAGTTTTATAATATTTGTTTATATTACAGATAGATAAAACTATTATCATTAATAAATCGTAGAGAGATGTACTACTAATATTCCTCACATACGTCATCAAAATCATGAATACTTTATGAAAATGATTTTTGGTTATCAACAAACGATGCGACTTTCTAAATACTGTCTAGTAATGCTATTGAAAACAAACATAATGTTAACAAAACATGAGTTTCTTAGTGTAATACGGAAAGAGAAATACGATTTGTAATTGAAATTGTGATAAGTGATATTTGAGCACCAAATCAATGGAAATTTTATGGAATGAGTATAGTTACTTATCGACCTACAACAGGACGACTTTTCTAGCAAAGCTGCTCAGGTATTCGGTAGATAAAGGTGAATGGTTGTAACGGATCGGATAGGAATTAAAGCAACGATTTTCAACCTCGGTAAAGTTGAATTCTTGCTCTTTGGGATGCTTGACTCGGCAATGTTCAGAATCTGGTGATATCGGAATTTCTAGGTAGATATTTAAAAGAGTGTATTTTCCAATATTTTGGTATTTATTTCGTTTTAGTATTAATGATTAATTCATCTCAATGATTTCAATTACTATATTTAATCTTGATCTGTACAGGGTTGCTACTTGTTAAAAATGGTTTGTATATCTACTATTAAAAATGTAAGGTTATGTTCGATAATGAATTTATACCGCAAAAGTTAAGTTGTTTTAATTTGTAGGTTAAAAAGTCTAAATTTATTAAATATTATCGATAATATCGGGTGGATCTGTACTTGATAGCAGAACGAAACCCACTCCTTCTACATTGTACCCAGAAATTTCCCATCTACTTTTTAACCAATCAAAATATATAATTCACTCAAGTTTTTTTTTTACTGTAAAACATATTTTGCATTGCACGTTTCTCGTTATTCCTTTAGGTGAAACTCCTTTCTTTTGAGGTTTTTTAAGAGAAGCAATGATTCATCCCCAATAAGGAGATTCCTCAAAAAACGGAGACTGATTGTTTCGTTGTAGCTTATCGGTGAAAATTCGGAAACGTTCGGTTTTATTGTTCGCGATGAGGAACCAATTCAGCCAAATTCCATGTCATTCGGAGCATTTTGAGACGACGAATGATAGTTGAATGGTCCACATTGAAGTTTTTGGCCAGCATTCTGGTTGTCAAGCTTTCGCCCTTTTCCATGACTGCCAAAAGTGTCTGGTAGTCGAAATGCGTTGGTCAACCTCTTCTTAGCTTATCTTGCAAGCTAGTGTCGCCAGATTTGAAACAAGCAAACCATTCTTTACATCGACTTTCCCTGACTGCTCCTTCGCCAAAAATTCGTTGAGATCGCAAAATGATTGTAAAGCATAATATGACGAATATGAGTGTGATTATCGTCAGGCATTTTTATAAAATAAATAAAAAAATTTTTTGATACATCCCCTCCTGCACCCGGAAACACCTTCCTATACACAATTTTATCTCCGCGATAATTCTCGTGGCTTCTGGATTGACGGTGACCAATTCTCCATTCATTCTTTTGCGATTTCTTCTGTCTTTACGTCGAAAGAATCATGTGTTTACTCACTACTTCTTTGTTTGGTAACTAAAGTTTATTAAGTTTAGTCTTGTAGAAAATGTTGTTTGTTTACGTATTAATACTTCCAAGCAATAAGTCAATGTTACTGTATATTAATTTTTGCAAGCATGAATTTCCGTAAAAATTGTGATTCTGTAGATCAAAATCTCGAACGTGACTTGACGTACGAAAGATTGACCATCTCTCTCTATAAAAGCAAAACAAAAATACGGACATTCGAGATTAGTCGCGCTGTTCTTGCTACTCTTTAAATAGCTTAGGGGGTGCAACAATATTTGTAGGTGTTTTATTAATTGCCAGTACGATTTAGTATTCATTATATTGAATATCGTTTGATGATTATTCTGAGCAAAGTATTACACTTTATCTTTTTCTATAGCAATAATTTTTTTAGCAAAAAAGATACTACTAATATTACTAGACTTCAATTCAAATCAGACAAAGCGATTTTCACTTAATAACGACACTTTGTCAAAAATAGACAATTCCATACACAATACTGAATATTTTAAGCTTTTGTTTTAACTTTCTATTTGTCTTTTAAATTGCAAACGTTACGTTTGAAGATAGCTTCAAAAATGATGCACATTCATTGGGATTTTTTTTTTAATCTGCACAAATGACGATAGCACTGACGGAAATTGACTTCGCAGTTCACTGATTCTAAAAAGAAATTCATATCAAAGATGATTTCGCTAATATTAAAGGGAGACTGGTACGCATGTACGCAAAGTAAATTAGGATGTCCGGGGAATAAAAATTACATTTAAGCGTAGGGTGCTTCCGAAATGAAATAAAACATGAGGTAAAACTTGTTTATTGCCTGGATATGTGTAAGCAAAGGTACTCGAATTTGTATATGTGACCTCGTTTCAATTAAATTCGAAAACGTAGGAAGTAAAAGTAATGAAACATTAACAAGCGAATGTAAAATGCTTTTTACTCGCCTGGGATCCTGTTTCCTGCGGTAATTTTGAATAAATATACCAGGTGTATTCGAAAAATACGGGGCTTTCATTTATATAAAAATATTTAGACTAAGATTTTTTTGGTGATTTTAGACGTTTTTCTAAGTAGTTCCCATAAAGTTGCACTAGCTTTTTTACCCCCTGCATAGAAATTGAACCAGTTTGCAATGAAGGTATTGAGTTTCTCCTCATCTTCAAACGCGGTATTGTTAGGATCTAGAGAGAGCAAGATATTTCTGTTTCAACAATCTATCAGACAATAAAAGATGGCCAGAAGGGCATCCCTTGTATCAATTTACCCAAAAGCCGACTTAATGATGGAAGGTTGATTGAAAGAGCAAGGAACACATTGGGAAAGTCAGCGCGTTAAGTTATCTTGAAGTAATGACGGTTTCCATACGAATAATCTACAAGACGTTCCTGAGAATGTTAAATTCAAAGACAAAGTCAAGCTTGATGATAAAAATTTTTTATAGTGTGCCATATCAGAGGCAAGTGTTCCACGGCTGTGTGTTGAACGTGTGAAGGTGAAGCTATCAATGCAGACATTTACATACGAAAATGCCTCACAAAAGTTTGAAATTTTACAAATACACATCATCCCAACGACCTGGCCTGACTTAGCTTCGTGCCATTACCCAGAAGAACAAGAGAGTGGTTAGCCACAAACGGCATCAATTTTATTCCGAAGACAGATAACCCTCCAAATGTTTGATTTTCATCCAGAAGGTCCTTTTTTTCGGTCCTAGAAAACAAGTCATTGTTTTTCGACTCGACTAAAGATTTTGATTGATTTTTGAAAAGCGCTTCTGCGTTAACTGTCGTTTTGATACTGCGTTGGTATAGGTTCCCAAATCTTGTCGCCCGCAAAAGCATGAAAAACAAGTCATCTCCATATTGCCATCTTTGTTGAGCAATATAGGTACAACTTAAGGGCTCTGATCAAGGACCAGATTAGAGCTGCATATCTGGGCCATATCTCTGATGCTGCGGTCTCCATCTCTTCTGATCCTCGAAGGTTCTGGACGTTTATTGACAGTAAAAATCGCAAATCTCGTATACCTGCATCAATGAATTATAACAATGCTACCTACAACAACCCAGAGGACATCGTCAATGGTTTTGCTTCTTACTTCAGCTCAGTTTATTGGAGCGTCAGTGCTTCTGATATTCTGGATGTCGACTTTTGCAATAGTCCAGATGTCAGCATTCGTGATTTCACTGATGTTGAGGTGGGTGTAGCTTTGAGGAAATTGAAGAATAAGATGACGGCGGGTCCGGATGGTATTTCAAGATTCTTGGTGCGTGATTGCAGCTCAGTGTTCCCTGATTTGTGGAAGGGCACGAAGGTTTGTCCTGTACTTAAGAGTGGCTCCCCCTGTAATATAAATAATGACCGGCCTATCAAACTGGATGGTACTTACCCTTGCAGAGGGCATGATTATCGACTACTACTGCAAAAATTCAACATGGATTCACTTGAGCTTCGGTGTCAGTTAAATCTTATGAAATTTGTATATAACCTTGTTCACTAACAAGGTAGATTCGCCAAATTTATTGTCTAAGCTTCGGATTCATATTCCTCGTTTATCAGCGAGGCAGAGTACTACTTTTGATAGACCATATGCTAGATTGAATTCGTCAATGAATTCTCCAATTGTTGCAATGTCGTGCGGGTTCAAGCAGCTTTCGTCACTGTGCGACATTAATTTCACCCCCCTTATTGAAATATTGAGAGTGGTTGAGGATCTGCTGGCTTGATATGATTTTTATTTCTTATGGCATCTATTATATGTCGCACTTTTGTTATACTTTCAACTGTTTATTCAATTGTTTATATTATGTTATATGTTGTGTGTACATCAGTATAATTAGTATTATATATTATATGTAGTCATTCATGTATATTGTCCTTTACTCTCTGTTGGACAATAAGATGTCTTATTATTATTAATAGGGGTTCAAAAACGTTTGTCCTCATGACATTCTTTGCTCTTTGTGTTAGTCGGTAAGTATTTTCGATCGCCATCGTGCGATACTCGACCTTTTCCGTGCCAATTGTGTAATAGTGGTGCATCGAACACAAGGAAAATGATCAGTCAGAGTAAATTGATCGACAATCGTCGATCAAATCGCTCTTTCTTGTTGACTTACTGCAAGAATCCATTGAAATTGTTACTGGGCCTTCTACTAGGCCCTTCACCATGCACATTTTGGTGCAACCACTTTTATGGGCTTGACACTATTGTCTAAATCTGCCTTCCCTCATTACTGTACATTCATAAACTAGGCCCAACCTTGATGAATTTGATCAGCTGCAGATTCATTTTCGCACAAAAATCAAATTCCAGCATGTTATAACTGGCCACAGTTGAACGCCTACGGAATCGAAATAATGACATAAGTGGCTTCCTTAACAATCAAGAGATGGCGCTGCAGTTATACCACTTTTTTCTGAGCTGCCAACATTTAAATATATGCAAACGGTCCGTGCATTTCGAATACGATTTGTACACAGCAAGTACAAACTATGGAATAATCACTATTAAAGAGGACAGGAAACTGGTGTGCGTAAAAATTGTTAACTCTGTAGACAGGAAAGGACCTCCTAGGTTCTGATCGATGGATGTATTGAGACTGGTACGGATGTAAGAAGGTAGTGTTGTGAGGATTTTGCAAGACTTGAATAACTCCCCGCAGCTCGCTCAGAGGCCCAGTCTTGGTCTTCTTTTGTTGAATAAATATTTTATGTGTGTCTGTGGCTATACTAATAATTTACCCAACTGAATTTTATAGCAGTATGGTATAACGGTGCTTTGTATAAGATGTTTTCATCAATGTCGAAACCATAATTGACTTGCTTACTCGCATATTGAGGCATGGCATTAAGCTATTTACTCTAGAAAGCAACTCTGGAGCATCCAGTGCAATAACTGACAAGATAGATAATCAAAAAAGCAATTATAATTATCTTTCCGGATGTCACTCGGGTTGTCAATATCTTTCTCGTGGCGATGTTGGTTGTTGACCTCAAAACCGAGCATCTTCTAACTGAAGCTACAAATGGCAGTCTGTTACCTGATGATCTTCCGTGTATCCTTACATCTCCAAGGTTAACCAATGAGTCAGAAACACGTGTCTACGGTTGCTCTACAGCGAGGAGGATGAAACCCTGACGTACTCCATTCGTCACCTCCATGGCATCAGACCGTCCACCATCAATCTGGACAATTTGTAAGCAGCCGTTCAAATGCAAGTTGATTAAGCGGAGTTGTATGTTTCTTATGCCATAAAACTCTAACTTCTTTGGCAACAATTCGCAGTTAACTGTGTCGAGGGCTTTCGACAAATCACACAGAGACAGCCAAACCGTCTCGCCATTATCAAAACAATCGGCAATGAAATCTACTGCCTCGGTTATTGCTGACAAGGGTAACAATTTGTAGTTTGTCAAGTAACTCTCCATTATTACCCTAAACGTGCTGTCGAATAACCTTATAGTACCGGCACAAGTTACGAGAAACCTTCTGACTAGGTTTCAGGGACTATTTCTTCTATCTAGAAGATTGATGACAATATCAACGGCAGTTATAAACATTTCATGGCTTTCTACTATTACGATTGATCGCCTAAAGGTATTTCTATATTCCCACATACGCAAAGTAAGCAAATCAATAATTATAAACTTAAACATGGGATCATTTACAATGTTAATGTCGGTTCGATCAATACTGCAGGGATCTGGCTTACCGACTGTCCCTAGAGAACCTCACCCGATTATCCAGAGAACAACTACCGCCGACATACGAACAACTATTTGTGCATTAATTAACCTATTTATTGTACACACACACAATACACACACACACATATAAACACGTCTCCTAAACTTCGCGATAATATTCCTTAAATATTCATGTTGAACTTTGTGTACAGTTTGGCAACTAACTTGTACGCGAGCCATAATTAAGATCGATAATTGAACGTTGTTTGACAAGTAGTGCATTTTCAAGTTAAGTTAAAATTACTAATTAAGCCTCTGATGTTCTGTAAATTTATCACGTAAGACGGGAGAATATCCTAAAAAAATAAAAATTGCTATAGTCCGTCTCAACCTTATTATGCAGTACAGGTTTAATAGGGATATTGCATCTCTTATTATCTTTAGTAGTCTCTTAATAACGACATCTTTATATCCGGTTGCCTTGTTGCAAGTTCTATTATGCAAAGTATATGATGGGTATATGAGTAATCGTTGCTGTCAATTGTCAGTTTTTGCCGTAGTGTGTAAACTTTTATATTGTCTTTAATTTATCTATATATAATTTCTGTTTAATCGTTGTTTTTAGCAAGCATATTATCTTTTTCAAGCATTTAAAAGTAAGTATGCATACCTAGATCTATAATTCTGATTAACGTGATAACCTATATACATATACATATACTTTTTACAGATTGCTACATGATATGAGTTTTGAATTTTAAAAAGTGGGACGAAAGAGTATTCTTATTGAAAGAGATGACATCATTAGGTGGAGACATAAATACTTACGAGACATCAGAAAATTCAGAGACGAAGGTATAGTTTATCATTTAATTTGTTATACTTTTATGTTCATTACGCAATTTATTATTTGCTTGTGTTTGATTGTGATTGTTTTATTTTTAGGTAGAACTATAATATATACTGATGAATCGTGAGTGAATGCAGGACACTCGGTAAATAAAAAGTGGACTGACGTTACTGTTCAAAGCAGTCGACAAGCTTTTACGTAAGGACTCAGCACTGGTTTAAAATCACCAAGTGGTCTTGGGCCTCGATTGTCATTAATTCATGCTGGAGGCGAGCAAGGATTTGTTACTGGTTACTGTACATTTCTTTGTAAGAAAAATACTGCTGATGTTCATAGCGAAATGGATGCAGATACATATGGAGGTTGGTTCAAGAATAAATTGCTTCCAAATATACTAGAGAACTCGGTTGTTGGTCTCGATAATGCCTCATATCACACGAGAAAATTAGAAAAGTTTCCAGCAGTAGCACGGAGAAGACCAAATTATTGAATGGCTCACTGAGAAGAATATTCCACTTGATAATGACATGTTAAAAAGAGATTTACTGGCTTGTGTGTCAGAGGTTAGGTCTCAGTATGAGAGAAACAAAATTGATGAATTTGCAAAGAATAAAGGGCATTATGTTCTTCGGCTTTCACCTTATCACTGTGAATTAAATCCAATTGAAATGGTGTAGGCACAATTTAAGCACTACGTTCAAATGCACAATACGACATTCAAACAAAGAGATATTGAACAATGAATTGTGAAGGGTTATCAGAAACAGTGAACAACTGGCGGAATTACATTGGCCACCTTGCCAACTTGCAAGACGATGTTGAAGAGTTTATACTTAACGTCACACATTCATCATCAGATCAAGATTCTTTAAGTGATGGAGAAAAATAAAACAATATGTGTACCTACTCCTTTGTATGGTCATGGTTAGTTTTTTCATAAATGTTATCATGTATGAAAATATGTTTTTGCAAAATGAATTTGTGAGGAATTTGTGTCTTTAAATGTGTATAACGCAATGTAGGTTAACATATTAATATTCAATAAGACTATATAAGTCATGTAACATATTAAAAAATAAAAGTACTTGTTGTGTGCGGTTATTGTTATTCTTTTCATAAATATGTATTATTTAAGTTGTTTTTATAAATAGAAAAGTTTTTTATGAAAAATAAACTTGTGATTAACTTTGTCTTGGTCTGAATTTATAGTGGATAGTTGATTAAGATGTCAATATTCAGTAACGAAGAAAATTGTAGACCTTGAGTGTTTCTTTGAAATATTAATTCATTTACTCTGGCTTACTATATTCAGTTAGATTTTAAATAATTTTTTACAGAACAATCCCAAAGGATTATATAATTACAAATATTTTAACTAATCCATCTTCCCATATATTCTCCCCTTTTAGTGTTTCGAATTACTATTAATTTTTTGTATGCAGTATGCATCAATTGAATGACAAACAGTCGTATAGTTTATGTTTTGATTACAAAAAATGTCAGATATTGAACCGGAACTGTAACGACATTATACAATGAGACGATTGGGCAACCATGAAATCAATTCCCATAAGACCTGTACTGCATAATAAGGTTGAGACGGACTATAGTGTTCTGCCGTTATACAAAAACGGCTCTAGATTAGATACGGCCAATTATCGTCGCCTAGCGATTTCTCCCAGTTTTTCAAAAAGTTTTTGGAATGTATTGGATAGGTTACTCTCAAATTTAGATAAAAATAAAATTTCATGTTCTGTATGAATACATTATTAAGACTTTGGACACAGCGAAACATTCAGTTGGATTTTTTTTTGTGATTTAAGCTTTGTTTTTGATAGTGTTGATCAAGACATATTCTTTGATAAACTGAACTGGTACGGAATTGAAGGCAGTGGTTTGAGTTCTATCTGGGTAATAGATTTCAACTGGAAAAGATGAGACATAAAGCTGATATTTGTGTTAGAACTATAAAATCTTCTACATTGACCGTTGAGAGGGGAGTGCCTCAGGACAGTGTTTTAGGCCTTGTTCTTTCTATGATCTTTATTAATGATGTTGCAGATTTTTTGGAAGATTTTAAAATAACTTTTATGCTGATGATACTAGCGCTATCAGATATTTAATTTGAAAACTACGAGGGCTGTTCTTTTTCCGCTGAGCCTAGTAAAGTAAAACACATGTTATTTACAAAAAGCATTTATTTATACAATTTTCAACGGATTCTCCTCCACAGTCAATGCATGTCAATGAATGACCCATTAGTCTACGCTTTAGGCATTTAAATACTCTGTTGTTCGATGGCTGTGCGGGCTCGTTGTTATCTTGGTGCAAGTTAATCCTTCCTCTAAGACGTTTTTTGAAAACATTTTGGTGAAACTGAGGAAAACAATCTATAGTGTTCCATTCTGAATTAACAGTACGTCTGTCCACCAGTGCTACAGTAGAAACATTTCCGGTAATTCCAAAAATGTGGCGACCATCTCCTTGTTTCGATTTTTTCCTCGATCATCTTTTGTTGGAACCGACTCATTCTCAAAGATCCAAACTGTCGATTGCTGTTCTTTTTTTTGGGAACATAGCAATATACCCATGTTTCATCACCTGTGATGATGTTGTATACCAAATGAGACGATCCACGGTTAAAGTGATCTAGTGTATATTTGCACCATCTCGCATGGTCTTCTTTTTGAATAGAAGTTAAGTTGTGGGGAATCCACCGAGAACAAAGCTTACGGACCTTCAAATGTTTGCGTAAAATAATGTTAATTGCTTTCACACCAGTCTTTAAAAATGCCTGAATGCTTCTGACAGTAGTATACTTATCTTCTACAATCATGTTCCGAATAAGAGCAATATTTTTTTCTGTAACTGCCGTTTTTTGGCGTAGGAGCTTGAAAACTGTCATTTAATGAAAATCGACCACGTTGAAATTCATTGTAGCACCGCTTTACGGCAGCGAAGCAACTCGACTTGTCACCAAACATTCGATTGATTTTTTTAAAATATTCTTTACGACTTGAGCCACGCTTGAAATTGTAAAAGAATCTCAGCTCGATACTGTTTCTTGTTCAGTTCCATGATTTATTGGCGAAAGGAGTTCTTTATACTAATGTAACTTACAAGTAATCAGGCATATTTGACAACTGTCACTATAACTAAACTTGTAAATAACTGATTGAAATTGTCATACAAATTGCGAATGCGGAGAAATCTATTGACAACTAGATTAAATTCTTCTTGAAACATACTGTATAATTACGTAATTGCAATTGTATTAATTAACTAAAAATGATAATTATGTGGTACTACAGAAATGTCCAACTTGAAATATTAATTAGTACGAATTAGTTTGCTTTATAATATTTCAATATAATGTGTCCATTTCACATTTGAGAAATGTTATATGTGTGATTGATTGCTTATATACAGGTGAGTTATTAGTAGCCGCTACTTTGATTGCTCTTTTGTGTTTTAAATAAAAGAAAAAGGAATTAGTGGAAGATTGATAGTTGCTTTTATTGGAAAAATACGTTAAGCTCTGACGTGCTTCCGGTTTCACCGGAAATGTACGCAACTTAGTTTTTTTTAATGACTCAACCGATATATTTTTGAATTTTCTAGTACTGCTTTAAATTGCTTATTCAAGTGTTTTTTCTTTTTCAAAATTGAGTCAATAGTTTTTGAGTTATTAATTTTTTTCGAAATATTTGACCGAAACACGTGTTCAGAAAAAAAACATTTTCTCATTGTTTTTAAAAGTAAAAACATTAACTTTGGTGGTGCTTGTAGTCAAGAAAATTCTGCATCATTTGGTATAAGTTGCACTCGACAATACCTCAAAAAACTTTGTTTTGTCAAAGCCTACTTCCTGAAATTCTCACATACCAAAAACTTATTTTTTTTAAATGGAACGCCCAGTATTTTATTGAGGCATTTTGTTTCTTTTTTTATTCACTTTTATTTTTGTAAACAATGTCCTATACCTATCTTTTGTTTCTGAGATAATCACTATAGGAGCAATTAGCGATCAATTAAAGAACTACGAGCGCTGTTGTTCTATGCACCAGAATATTCGTTCAGCCAACGGAAGGCAGAAATGGGGCCCGACTTCCTTAGTCAACTGCCAAACAAAGTAAATGTTAAATCCAACTATCCCAAAAGTAATAATTTTACAGAATGAAGAGCATCGCATTTCAATTTTTTAATTTCGGCAATGTCCAGTTGCAGTATTTCATTTTTTTACACTGTTGGTTAACTACCAAATAAAATAAAGGTTATGTTTACTGACATATTTGTGTGTTTGTTTTGAAAATCCGTCCGTAGAAAGCGAAGACACTCTCCTCCATTAACACTTTCATTAAAGAAATAAGGTTGAATTATGTAACTACCCACTTCCTCCCACACATTTAATGACCATGGATTTTGAAAGTTTGCAGGTATGACATAGTGAAGGTTTTTATGTGTTATAATAACGAAAATTGTGACGATAAACGTATTCACTTAATAGAAAGTGGCTTCATTGGTAAACAACAAAAAATTGAGAAAACAAGGATAATTTATCTGCTGCCCATTGACAAAAATGTCAGCGATTCTGACAATTTCTTTCATCTAACCTTGTGTAAGAATATGCTATGGATGAATTACGTATTTCCTAATTATTCTGGATTCTCAAATTTGACTTACATCTAACTGACGACTAATTTTCGTAGTACTAGTATGGGGGTGTTCGACTACACTTACAAGTATCATAAACGTCTTATCCTCACCAGTTATTGATTTTTCCCCTCTTTTTTTCATATTCAGTACATTCTGTTTTCTCAAACCGTTCCTTTATACTTTCGAAGGTTTCTGGCTTCGGTTGACTTCTACCAGGGATCACTGTGCATAAAGTCTGGATGCTAGCAAAGAGTTTCTTTCAGATTCACCAAAAACGTCAATCATATCTATTTACTCTTCATAAGAATAATTCATTTGGATGATAACTAATAGCGATGCTTTTATAAATTTGACATAAATGTTTGCCAACTTTCTTTAACAGTTGACTCAGGCAGTCGGCCGCATTCCAGCCTTTATTGGACAAATATTTGGGTGCATAGAACAGTGCTCGTAGTTCTTTATTTGACCGCTAATTGCTCCTATAGTGATTATCTAAGGAATTACATAAGATAGGTATATGGCATTGTTAACAAAAACGAAAGAGAATAAAACAGGGAAAAAAATGCCACAATGAAATACCGGGTGTTCCGGTTAAAAAAAATAAGTTTTTGGTATGTGAAAATTTCAGGAAGTCGGCGTTGAAAAAACAAAGTCGAGTGCAACTTATACCAAATATTGCAGAATTTTCTTGGCTACAAGCACCACCAATGTTAATGTTTCTACTTCTAAAGACAATGAAAAGATGTTTTTTTTTCAGAACATGTGTTTTCGTCAAAAATTTCAAAAAAAAATTAATAACTGAAAAAGTATTGGCTCAATTTTGAAAAAGAAAATATAATTAAATAGACAATTTAAAACAGTACTAGAAAATCCAAAAATATATAGAGTGAGTCATTTAAAAAATTAAATTTCATGCATTTCCGTTTGAAACCGGAAGTGTGTCAGAACTTAAAGTATTTTTGGAATTTGCTCCTCAAGCAACTATGAATCTTCCACTAATTGTTTTTCCTTTTATTTAATACACAAAAGAGCAATCAAAGAAGCGGCTACTAATGACTCACCCTGTACACATGTAATAGAAATAAGTAGATACATTACTGCTACGTTTGGTAAGTCTGTATATGCAGTAAATTGGTAAAATAATTTTAATAAATTACGAAAGAAACGTACTGTGTATTTTTAGATTGCATGCCGTACCTAACCCGCTACTGTAATTTAGTTTTTAATTTAAAAATTTTCTCGCAGAATCGGTATTTATGAGATTTCCTGAATGTCGCAGAACCTTCAATAATATGCATGTTTTGCGCACCGTATGCACTTCAATTTCTTTTTGATGAAATTCTACGTAATATGTGTCGTAAAATTTATATGTTTCCCGGAAAATTCTATTACATTCTTTAAATTCAGTATTATTTTTCATCTGCATAGCGGTAGCTACCATAAAAGTTTGTCTATTATCCAACTATGTTTGTGTTATGCATATGATATGGGTATAAACATCAATTTCTATGAATTTATAAAGAAATTTCTAACTTACTGTAATATTGTAATTAGAATGGTATTGTACAAGTTCAACATAGACAAATGTGGATATTACCCCAAAGTGAATATCAATGTAAGTAATCTGATTTAAGTAACGACAAACGATAATTTAGAAGAAAATAGTAATCAAAAGAATCTAAATTTTTAACATCCGACCAATCAAGATACAATAAAAAGAAAAGTGACCTTTATAAAACAAATAGTGGATTTGGGTTGGCGAAAAAGAAACTCAAATTAATGTTTATAAAGACGCAATCATTGCTGAATAATTTGGACAAGATCAAAGTATGAACTCATGGAAATAAATTCCATGTATTCTGCTTTTGCAAACATTGTGATCTTCTTGCGTGTAGAACTAGATCTGAGCCAGATCTTTGCTGTGAGTTTGACTTTTACTGCTGCTCTGGTGTTCTGAAGGTTGGGCCCATATCCTATGATATCTTAGTTGTATATCGCACGCCGACTGCAATCTATAATGTATTTATTTGTGAGATGCCTACATGTGCTACTTGCTCATATATGGTGATATTCAAGTTGACGCAAGAAATAGATGTACAAGGACGAACATGATGGTTGGGTTTGATTCCTATATCTTGGCTGTAAATTTTACCACACCAACACGAATTGTTACCAATGCTAGAAGGGATACTGGAATCTATAATGTATTTATTTGTGAGACGCCTATGTCTGCTACTTGCTCATATATGGTGATATTCAAGTTGACGCAAGAAATAGATGTACAAAGACGAAAATGATGATGGATGTGTTTGATTCCTATATCTTGGCTGGAAATTTTACCACACCAACATGAATTGTTACCAATGCTAGAAGGGTTATATCGGAGCTCATCAGGAGTGGTTTGTGTGAGATTGAAATAGCAGACCATCGTGCTTGAGTAATGGAGAAAAGTGCGTTCAATGTTGTTGCAGTTGCGTGCTGAGTGGATCCTGCCGATGCGTTTCCTAAACCAGTAGCGCGAGAACCTGGAGCTGGTCAAATGTGTTTGTCTGCTCTGTGAATACAGATTCAATGTAACTAAAATTAATTAATTAAACATTTCCAACAAACGTTTCCAACATATATTATGATCGCACATGTTCACAGGTTAAAGATAAAGAGTCAAGTACTATCGACTTACATACGTAACTAGAATATCACGGCATGCTTACTGTACTCGTCAAAAAACATTTACATCATAAAGCATAGAACTGCAAGCTTCGAAAAATCGCCTCTATATTCCTGCGCAAAAATATATTGTGTGCCCCCTCCTGCCCTACATGACATAAGCAAGCATAATCAGCTTAAAGTGAACTTACGACGCTCTTTGGTGTCAGAGTGCGCCTACACGTTTGCGGAATTTTTAATAATAAAAATATTAGAGGCTGTCGACTTAACATCGCGTATAATTTAGTATGATGTACGCCCACTTGACTGTTGTATGTATTTATTCATGTACATATGGAACAAATTTGTAAAAATTGACAACGTAGATATTTGTGTTAAAAAGTCCGTTACTAGTAAAATTATTATTATACGTTCATTCGTGAACCCTTGAGAATAAGTAGGTTGATTAGACAGGTGTAATATATTGGCGTATTAGTTTAAGGTTGTATCACCATGATCAGGATATCGAGCCATATAAGGTTTTTGGGTAGAACTGTGCCATCGGCGCGCTGTTTTGCTGAACTTTGTTGCTCACGTCATTAATTAAAGCACCTTAGTGGATTAACTACAAAAAGGTAAGGATTTCCACTACTCATTAGTATATTTGTCAATTCTTATTTAATTACTCATATAACGTTACTTCTCTCATAATTTCATGCTTAAGCTCCGACGAAAATATGTATAATTCTTTTTATTGTTTTGTAAAGCTAGTGGTTTGTAAATTTGCACTCTTGTCAATTACCTGTCTATGTATAATTTTATTTACTGCTCTTTGCAATTAGATGGTGTCAAATCCATAAGTTTCTTATGTTGTTTGTTATAATTCTAGTTAAGACTATTTGTATACAAAAACATTAGATTTATTGTATTGTTGCGCTTTATTATATCCAATGAGAGTAACGTTAGTAATTAATTGTATGTTAGAATAATAGCTTACATATTTACTTCTATAATGAAACTATAACTGCATATTCCCAAACAATGAATTCCCTACGTGCTGATTCTTTCTTTAGCAAGGAGGGAGCGCCATTATAATGGGAAGATGTATATTTACGAGATGTCCAATTTTTTTACAATATTTTGATTAATGTGCATATAATACATAAAGAAAAATCATTCAAACTTGCTTCTTTTCTTTTGTTATTCACTCGCGGAAAAAGAATATTACCACCCCGTTATAGGCAACCAAACGAACCAACCAACCGCCAACACAACAACATTAAGATTAATTTTATTTTATTCAACGGTTCTTTCGCGTTTTCCGCCTTCGTTATTGTACATCTGAGGAAAGAAAAATTGTTATTGCCGGAAATGATTAATGCTGCGATGCTTCCGGACATGCTCGTCGCCAAACGTTGAACACGATTTCGAAATTTAAGAGACTCTGAGCGCGAGGCGTGAGTGTGTGTAAAAAGGGTGGTAATTCGTGCCAAGCGAAGTCATTAGACACTAAATGTCCGGGGCAGGGATCGTCGTTATCGGTTGAGAGCAACATTAACCTCAGTTCCAACTTATAAGGTCTCTTTCCGCCATACGTAGCGGTCGAAGCGAAACCACTACCTACCTACTACCAACATCAGCTAACAAAATCACCATGTGTGACGACGGGCTGACGTGTTAGTGTACATAAAGTTCGCCCTGGAAAGTTGCGATAAAAAGTGGCTTTTGTGTAACAAATTGCCACTAAAAATAAGGCTTTTAGAGGGAGTTATCGGTATCGGTTTGTTAAGCTGGGAAAGGTGAAACGTAAGAAGCACGTTGTTCTATTGAATTTACGGGAGGATTTCGGACTAGATGTGTTTACTTCTTGCTTGGAAGTGGCTACAGAAAAAGACTAATAACCAGAACTTAATTGCTTTATTCTCTCTCTGCTTTTCACCAAGTCAGTCCTTTTAGAATTTATAACTGCAAAAGTGATTTTTGTGTGTTCTACATTTACCTAAAAATTATGTAAAAATCAGATGTGTACGAGGTAGATGCCATAAATTCTCAGCCTGACAGGCTTATACGAGTTCAAACGTGTTCAAACTCCGTCACTCCATGCATGTTCATACGCGTGGTGTACACTATAAATATGACGGTCCGAAACCTAGTAGTTTTTAGTAACCAGCTAACCAACGTGACTAGCGTACGAAAATATCAGAAGTAACGAAAATTGAGAACCGCGCGTCTTTAAATTTTTAACAAAAGAAGAGCATAACACCTTATCACAAAATGTCTCCGTTTGGGACAAGTATCCCTGGAAGATGCTGATCGGTAGGATTAACCAATTGAAGTGATAACGCCTCAACAAATTTCAATTATTGAACATTTAGTGCTAGAAGATCGCCGTTTGAAAGTGAAGGAATTAGCAGTGATAACAAACATTTCCTAAACAAGTGTTCGCCGAATTCTCCATGACCATTTGGGTATGAATAAAATTAGTGTGAAATAGGTACAGCAACTTCTTTCTGCTCTTCAACATGAAAGTTTTTAAATATGTGTGGAGACGACCCAAAACCGATTTTGGAGTCCATTGTCACAGGAGATGAAACAATGGTTCTGTTTTATGATCCTCTATCGAAAAGGCAGTCCATCGAATGGCGGAGACCTGATGAACCTCGTCCCAGAAAGGCGAATGTCGTTCAATCAACGAAAAAGGGGATGGCCACAATATTCTGGGATGGTGATGGCATTTTGCTAATTGACTTTAAAGAGCGCAATACAAGTGTGAACGGCACATATTATGCGTCTTTATTGCATAAATTAAGGGACAGTATTCGTACAAAACCTGGAAAATTGACAAAAGGTGTGCGATTATCGCACGACAATGCTCCCGTCCATACTGCCGCCATTTCACAAGCTGCCATCCGCAAATGCGGCTTTCAAGAATTGGAACATCCACTGTATAGTCCGGATATGGCTCCTTGTAATTTTTTTTTGTTTTCTAATTTAAAAAAAAGACCTTAGGGGACGTAGTTTTAAGGATGACAGTGATTTGCAAGCAGTTGTTATAGAACATTTTGATGGAAAAACTTCAGATTATTTTTACAAGGGTATGGAATTATTTATTAATCGTTGTAATAAATGTATAGATGTTAGGGGAGATCACATTCAAAAATAAAAATTCTTATATTGTTCCAAGTTTCTTTTTGTATATCAGGCCGAGAATTTATGGCGCTAACCTCGTAAGTACTGTAGCGTGTTGATGTTCTTCATTATGTTACTATGTCATACCACTACGAAGTGAAGTACATATTTCAATTTCAATAATTTAACTGATGTTTTAGGTTATTGGAATTTTATTACATTTCAGTATTTTAGTTAATCATCAATGTTATTGATGTTTTTTACATATTTGTGGTCTGATATTATTAATTACCAAAGTACCTTCGATGTATTTTATCTATCTTTAATATTAATGTTAGACAGTGAGTTTAATAATTTGAAACGCCTTAAGCTCAACTAAACATTTTCGAAGTATTAACGAACTTAATATATTATTTGATGTCTTATGAGTAGGGGCGGACATAACCGGTTTAAATTACGACGACGTTACAACGGAGCAAAGAAATAATCTAAACAACACACGCTTACTGAATAGCACTAATTCATATGGTGAACTGCAACATCTGTTTACGCCCGAGAAGTGCTCGAGAATGAGAGCAGAAAATGCCCATAAACTAAGGAATTTATGAGTAAAATCCTTTTTCATTGGCGTAGATAGGAGCGTGAGCGGTTTTTAAAATTTATTATATTTACCTTATATTTCGCAAGAGAAATAACATTTTCATTCATACTTACGTTAGTTTCGTTTTTTCATTGTTTTGACTGTTAATTACGTACTTCGTAATTTTTGTAATAGTCTGTTTAATACTGGTTTATTGAATCGACTTCTCCCAATTATCTAGACGTAAGTGTGCACTGGATTTCGTTTAGTTTCAATAACATACGCGTACATTTTTAGTTATCATTTATTTAGATCTAGAACGTTGTTTATGTTACTTTTTCTGATATGAAAATGAATTGTCAGTCAATATCGTTACAGAATGCCAAAATATAGCACGTTCGTCACTTAGCTTTGCTAAAACACACACAGAAATAGTTTTTATGCAGAGAATTTCGATAGTTTACAAAATTTCGTTACATGTTTAAATGACGATGCTCGAAGTATTTCTGAGTGCAAGGAACTAACACAAATCCCAAATATAAAAAATCAGTTGTTATTCCTTCAGGAACACTTTGGAAATTTGCCTAAACTAATCACATATTTTGAAAATTGAAATCTCAAATTAAAAGATGGATTAACCACATTAGAGGTGGGCTATTAATAATTTCAAAAGTATTCCAAGTGACTTCGAATATGGCCTTCGGCAAAAGTTAGACGCAGTTTTTAATAGAAATTCAGATTTAATAACATTGCGGCAATTGTGTGTGCTAAATACGCTGAAATAAAAGAATATTTCCAGTACTCACCTATAACCAGTTGCGATGTAGAAAGGACGTTTTCTATCTACAAGGATGTACTTAATTCAAAGAGAACAAGTCTTACAGAAGAAAAAATTAACAAATAATAAGGTATTTTGTATTTTATAGATCACCAGCCACTTGTTATCCAATTATATAAATAAAATAAAAACCTCTTTAAAAATACAACATTTCAATAGTGCGCCCATGGGCGATGAGTTATCAACCGTTCGTATCCGCGCCCTACTTATGAGTATTACTTTTTAAGTCTCGTCCATCCATATACTTTTCATGTCTACCTTCTGCCTTCTTGGATACGTGTACGTACTTCGAACATTATATGAAGTTATTATTATAGCACTATCGTATTCCTTGGAATAGAGAGCCTGGGATGTACATGAAAATGGGATATACACACATATTTGCATACGCCTGCGACTGTGTGAAACCATAACTGAAAATCGCTTTTCAAATAAATTCTTATAAAGCTGTAAATAACCTGCTGTGGTGTTACATTCTTTTCGCATTAGGTATAGTAAAGTATGTTGCACTTTACAGTATTATATTGCATTCTATGTAGAGTCGTATATACAGAATGTTCCACCGATAATGCATTCCTAGATAGCATTCAAAACATATTTTAAATAAGAGTTGTATGAAATTTGATGTCGAATTTGAAAAAGCAATAACATATAGGTTCCTCATTAAAAAACAAATAAACTGGTTATTGCATAGACGAATAAAACACTGCTCCATGATTTAAAATGATTTTCATATATGAAAATGATATAAGCCACGTTTATTAGGAAAATTTTTGATATAGTTGTAACAAAGCTATCGACGGATGCATAGACCTTGTCAATAACACTTCTTTGTGGTATTTGATCATATGGAAGAATATGTCCACTATCACTTTGCATTGTATAACAAAGCAAATATTGAACACCAATTTAAAAGTAAAAGAGTACGGGTTTAAATACACAGACATATAAGGTTTGTTCTGCTTCTGAAAATTAGAGGTCCTAGATTGTCTGACTTACGCGCAGTAAGAAAAAAGTGTTCTGGTTGTGATTGGATTGTTTCGGACTATCCCGTTTCCTGTTCTGGTTTGCTTTTAAAAATGATCCGGGACTATTCTAAATCGTCAATAGTCGTTCATGCTTCGAATTGCGGATAAGTTGTGATTGTTTGGAATTGTTTTATGAATGCATGCGCTAATGAGTAGATATTGATTTATTAATTGTGTTTTTGTTTACATTTCGAAAGTTGAAATTGTAATTGTGTGTTTTACGATATCTAAACTAAAATTGACGATGGTTTTATTAGATTTTTTGTCGAGTTCATCCTCATCTGATGATGAAAATGAACCAATATTCCAGGTAATAAATACTGTTGAACTTTTAAAACAATGTCCTAACAATGAACAATTTAGTGAAACGACGGTGTGTTTATTTACTGACGATGAATTTAAGCAGCACTTTAGGTAGGCATTTTAAATTGAATGTTCTATTGTTTAATTTAAAGCTCTAGAAAAAATATTTATAAAATATCCCCTCCTTGATAATTTTTTACTAATGACATCATCTTGACATTTTAGGATACCTAGACATATTGCTTTTGAATTGGCTGGGCTACTAGAAATTTCAATATATTATCCAAAGTGCAGTAGGTACTGGATTTGAAACAATTCCTGCAATTAAGTATTTGCAAATTTTCCTATGGTTTGCGGGACATGAGGCTGTTGGGTTCAGAGGTGTAGTAGATAGATTCAATATATCCACTAGCAAGATGCATAACATAATAGAGCAAGTTTCCTTATTTTTGTCAAATATGTCAAAAGATATAATTAAGTGGCCATCAAATGAAGAAAAAGTAGAAATCCTTGAAGAATTTGAAAGCATGAGCTTTCCTGGAGTTTTGGGAGTCATAGATGGCACTCATTTTAAGATTGATACCCCCAAAGAAGACCCGGTGTCTTATTATAATCGAAAGAAATATTATTCGAACCATGTGAGTACCAAATATTTTTAATTCTATGTATTGTTTTTTTATTCATTTAAGTTTTTGCACTTCTTGTCCAAATCACAATATGAAAGTGTTGATGTAAATTTTAATTTTTAGATGCAAGCCATATGTGACAATAAAAGAAGATTCCGATTTTCCGGGATCAATGCACGATTCAAGGGTTTTTCGCAATTCATCTTTATTCAATACACTAGAAGAAAAATGTGGTGAGCACTACATATTGGGGGATAGTGCTTACCCATGTTTAAAGAATTTATTGACACCATATAAATATCGAGAAAATTTAAATGCAACTGAAAAAATTTTTAAAGAAAAGTTAAGCCACTGTGGAATTTTGGTAGAACATTCTTTTGGAATACTGAAACAGAAATTTAGAATGCTCTACCACATAAAATTAAGAAAAATTGAAAATATTTGCCATTTTATTAGAGCATGTTGTGTATTACATAATTTAAATATTGACGAGGAAGTCAATTTAGATGGCATTAACCCTCCCGCACAAAATTTACTCATCCATGAAGATGATGAAGAATACGAAGATGTTCCAAACCAACCAGGCTTCGCCTTTCGAAACTATATTGCTTCAGTATTAAATATACAATAGTAGTAGTATTATTGATTAAATGATAATCTTTTTAATTTTTTCTAAATTTACTGTTAGTGTTTGTTGTAAATAATTCTTAAGTGATTTGGCAAATGATTATAAAATTGCGAGCATTTTTAAATGAAACCTCTCATATGGTACGACCCGTTAAGACCACAAAGGTGGGGGGGGGGAGTGCTCTGGGAGAGCACATTCGAGCTTACACCAAAACAGTAAAAGGTAACCAACTACATTGTATAATTCTCCGCAGGACCTGGAGAAGCTTGCAACTTTTCCATGTCCCGTACATCGAGATTTTGTTAACTGTTACATATTTCGTCGATAATAAGGGAACAACGCGGAGGATCACTGTCTTATTACCTCAGTAACGCCAATTCCCTCCTTACTTAGCTCCATAGCAAATTCCGCCAGTTCGATTTAATGCCGTTCAACTCATCGAACGCAAACACCGGATTATACCCAGATGCGTTAGATATTAATTTACATTCTCGTTAGGCGTCCTGTCTTCTATCAACGACGTAAGCAATTATTTGTGTTGCCGTTCTTCTAATACTATACAGTGTTAATTCGCGATATCTCCATCGCTTCCAGTTTATCTGATACTAGCATATATAATCACAGTCCACAAATCTTTACATATAAAAACTTTGGGATTTGTAAGTAAACAATCTGTCGTATAACTAAACTTATACTTCTATCTTAAAGCTTACACTTTTTATTGGTTCCTAATTGTCTTTAATTTTCCGCTTTCACTTTTTCATCACTGGTGTCACTCTGTTTTGATCTAAATATGTCTAAACGCGTGTGGTGTTCATGACAGATATTATTATGATTAAACATTAAATTCTTCTAATTTTATTCGCCAGATACAGGGACTGACAGATCTTCCTGAAGACTTATTATAAAATTTTTCTTTGAATTGCGTTTCAGAAAAGCATCAATTTTGGATCTTATGTACCTAGTCACACAAATTCTATTTGACGATAATCAACCTGACGATTTGGATGATTACCAGCAGCAACTCTTTGGTACTTCAGTCGCTGACATTATTATGGAATCGTGTGATAAACAAACCCAAATATTCTACAGTTTTAAATCTAATATTGGTTCAGGTACGTATATGTCACCTTCGTAGTCTGGTGGCATGGTCTAGATTTCTTTGAAAAGTGTTTCTTATCCTTAAATTACTAGCAGAACAGCATCCTTCCACATTAGAAGTTTTACTATTTTTCTTTAGTGTTTTAGTACTATATGATCCAGATGGTAAATTGCGATATCCTCATATAACAAAACCGACTCCCACTATTAGATATTTCAGTACCAATTCTTATCGTCACCTTTTTAAAGAGCAGTCTATTGTTAACTTCTTATCAAACAGAACCTTCGCTTTTTCCGAAACCAGTGCATCACCCTTAAATCCTTAAAACACTTCCTGAGCACAGCTTGGAAATCGTCTACAAGATCCAGTTTGATACCACAAAAATTCAATCGAAGAATTTTCATTGTTACAGTCGCAAAATTTGAGAATCCATTGAAGTTCAGAAAGACCCCAATAACCTTAGCCAAGATGACGAATAACTTCTTCTTGCTTTGAGTACTTTTTCACCCATTTTACTGTCTGTACTTGCCTACGGTATTTTTTATCGGTTTCATGTAATTTTTTACCTGTATTGGTTAAAACATCAACTTATCAGTATTGGTTTATTTCTTCAAAATATTAAATAATCTTCTGCCCTAACTATCTGACTATCTTCATGGCCATTTTTAGTCCTATTGTATTTGCTGTTAGTTGCATTAAATTTTTTATTGTATTTAGTGAAACACCAAATTTTCCATAATGGCTTCATTCTTCAAAATAAAATGCCTCACTTTCAATGATATTTCTATTTTTATTACTTTTCGTTAAGTCCACTCACAGTCTGAACAAGTTGTCACATATTAAAAATTTAATCATAGATCAATGATTATTGTACTATAGTATATAAAATTTAAACGATTTTGATTTTTTTTTAAATTTGGGTTGATTTCCAGCTAAAATTGGAGTTTGGGGAGAGGATCGAAAAAACTAAAATTCCCTCAGGTCACCTTAGCACTACGGAAAATACAAGAGCATGTTTCTGTGGAGCAACGGGTTATTAAGTTTTTGGCCGAGGAGGGTGTGAAACCAAGGGAAGTTTTGCTGAGATTACCCGTGCTGAGATTACCCGTGCTTTTGCATGACACAAGCAATTTTCTGAAGGGCGTGAAAACGTTGAGAACCTTAATCGCCGTTCGAGGACAAGCTCAACCAAAGCCAATATCGAGGAGGATCGACAACTCATGGAGAACGATAAGTGCATAACCCTCTGGTATATTGCCGAGGAACTTAGCATTAGTGACAGTGGACGTGGTATTCCACAAAGTGTCTGCAAGATGGGTTCCGCGGCTGTTGTCGGATGAACCGAAGCTGCATTGGTTAGAAGTTTGTCAATATCTCTTGAGTCGATTCCGGCAACAGAGCGAGGTGTTTTTGAATCGAATCGTAACGTGCGATGAAACTTAGGTGTATCATTACACTCCCGAGTCAAAGCCGACGAGTATGCAGTGGAGAAAGAACTGTTAAAGGGCTCCACTGGCTAGGATGTCAGCTGGAAAAGTTATGGCAAGTGCTTTTTTTTGATCGGCTTGGCGCTGTTCACGTGAATTTTTCCAATGGTCGACGTACAATTAATGCGCAATATTATTTCGAGCTTCCGGATGCCGCAAAGCTGTCCTTTCGACGAAAAGGGAAGACGAAACCTGTTAAAAGTGAGCTTCTTCTGCATGACAATGTCAGACCTCATTCAACAAACTTCACATGGCCAAAATTAGACAGCTTGGGCTGGGAAGCGTTGGGGTTTCCCCCCTACAGTCCAGACTTGGTGCCATGTGATTTTCATCTTTTTGGACTCTTAGAAGAAGCGCTTGGAGTTTGGCGTTTCAACAATGACCAAGCAGTATAGGAGTTTGAGCTCCAATGGCTACGTGCGCAAGCCAAAACTTTCTACGACGAAGGAATTAAAAAACTCCCAATCCGCTGGAAAAAAAAACGGTTCCAGGGCAGGAGATTACGTAGAAATACAAGTAATGTATCAGTTCCTTATAATTTTATATACCGTCGTATAATCTCACTGCCTTCCAAGTATTCTCAGCAATTCTGCTTGCCTATTTGTTGTTCGTTGGTTGTACTTTATTTTCTTCTTTATTGATTCAAATACCAATTACTATCATACGCTTGATTTTCTAATATATTATTGCCAATCAAGTATGTCTTTCTTGCCAGTTATTCATTTGCAATACTAATTATTAGGGCGCGGACATATCCGGTTTAAACTACGACGAAGTTACAACGGAGCAAAGAAATAATGTAAACAACACACGCTTACTGAATAGCACTAATTCATATGGTGAACTGCAACATCTGTTTACGCCCGAGAAGTGCCCGAGAATGAGAGTAAAAAATGCCCATGAAATAAGGAATTTATGAGTAAAATCCTTTTTCATCGGCGTAGAGAGGAGCGTGAAGAATTTTTAAAATTTACTATATTTACCTTATATTTCGCAAGAGAAATAAAATTTTCATTCATACTTACGTTAGTTTCGTTTTTCATTGTTTTGACTGTTAATTACGTACTTCGTAATTTTTAATAGTCTGTTTAATACCGGTTTATTGAATCGACTTCTCCCAATTATCTAGACGTAAGTATGCACTGGATTTCGTTTAGATTCAACAACTTACGAGTACATTTTTAGTTATCATTTATTTAGATCTAGAACATTGTTTATGTTACTCTTTCTGATATGAAAATGAATTGTCAGTGAGTCCAAAATTTATTACAAAGTCTGTAAAATATCGTTACAGTATGTCACAATATCGCACGTTCGTCACTTAGCTTTATACTAAAACATACACAGAAATAGTTTTTATGCAGAGAATTTCGATAGTTTACAAAATTTCGTTACATGTTTAAATGACGAAGCTCGAAGTATTTCTGAGTGCAAGGAACTAACACAAATCTCAAATTTAAAAAAAATCAGTTGTTATTCTTTCAGGAACACATTGGAAATTTGCCTAAACTAATCACATATTTTGAAAATCGAAATCTTAAATTAAAAGATGGATTAACCACATTAGATGTGGGCTATTAATAATTCCAAAAGTATTCCAAGTGACTTCGGATGGGGCCTTCGGCAAAAGTTAGACGCAGTTTTTAATAGAAATCCAGATTTAATAACATTGCGGCAATTGTGTATGCTAAATACGCTGAAATAAAAGAATATTTCCAGTACGCACCTATAACCAGTTGCGATGTAGAAAGAACGTTTTCTATCTAAAAAAAATGTACTTAATTCAAAGAGAACAAGTCTTACAGAAGAGAAAATGAACAAATAATAAGGTATTTTGTATTTTATAGATCACCAGCCACTTGTTATCCAATTATATAAATAAAATTAAAACCTCTTTAAAAATACAACATATCAATGCCCATGGGCAATGAGTCATCAACCGTACGTGTCCGCGCCCTACAAATTATTAATATTACTTCAAGTTGAAAAATATTTTTTTTGTACGGTCAAGTTTTATTGTTTTTATAAACATGAATTACTGTCTAAAAATGCCGGATTCCAATCTTTTTAATATCATGCAGTAGAAAATGTTGTTTTTCCTCTTTTATTAGTTTAATTTTAGTAAACAAGACATTTCATTTTCCAAAAAGAATTTATCAACCCCTCATAAATCATGCCAAGGTCATTATAATAATAAAAAAGAATAAATCAGATTAATATTTTCTTATGTTATTTTTAGTGATTTATTTTGATTGCAAATTTATGCCGAATTTTATATTCCGAACAAGGAGGCAAGACCATTTATTTTTCATACTTGATATACTTCTTTGACTACGGAATTAGGGCCGACTCACGATGTTTATCTTATTAATAAATGCCGGTCGTAAGTTAAAATATCTTATTGGCTTGCGTTCCCTCTTGTGATGCTCCTTCCTTCTTTTCTGCCAGTGAATTATTCACCGTATTTACTGTTCCCCAAGCCAATAATATGTTGGACGGAAAACGTGCTAACACATGTGTCGGATTACATTTTCTCAATATTGATCATTTTTCGCGGGGATTCAGAACGAAGAGGAAAACAAATAAAATCCGTAGAGGCTCGGAACAGCACTTTGTTAGTCATAGGATTCCTTTTTTATGCCAATACATATTTGCAAATATCTATTATTTATCTCTACATCGGTGTCATGTTATTTTTAAAAATCTGAGGAGATTTACGAGTGCGATCCAAGATATATCTTTAGCTTCTTACAATATACTGAGTTGGAAATACATTTTCGTCTTTAATGAATTAAAAACGTGTATGAGAAAAATAATATTTAGCTTAATGATGGGAAAAATTGAATGTGATTTATTAGCATTGTCACTTTTTTAATGATTTCTAAAAGTAATTTCGTTTACCAATTTTTTTCGAATGACATTATATTTAAAGTTACGTTTAAATTCACTAGCGTACACCGATAATGCAAATTAGCATTTCTGCTTTCTTATACGTAGTATAAGGAAGTATTGTGATGACGAAAATTTTCGACCTCCAGATTTTTGCAGATGTTTTGAAGTCCACTGATACCAAAAACGTGGTTTTAAAAAATCTCTCTCTCTCTCTCTCGCTCTCTCTCTAATCAATTCCAAATTTTTTATTTACGTGTATAATCTCCCTCTTGAGATCTGATTAGATTTTCAGTTAATTCGGCAGACCGGAAGTAGAAGTTTACTTCAGTGGGAAAATCGAATTTCGCCAATAATTTTTTGTAATTCTTACCGGAAGTAGGTCTTTTACTCTTATCGAAAAACAGTTTTTTGCAAATATTTCGCAAGTCATGCTTTTGAGAGGGGCACATTACGAGTATAAAAGTATTTGGAACTTAATTTTCAATATCTTTCTTATAAAAAAAATTTCAAAATTCGGACCATAAGTAATACTTTTATTCTTATCGAATAGCGAGTTTTGCAAATATCTCGTAAATTATGCATTCTATATACAGGGTTATGATAAAGTAACGCACAAAATTCAGAAAACGTACAATGTTCATTTTTGAAAAAAATGCAAAAACACGTCAAACAGTTTATTTTATTCCGCGTCTTTTAACATAAGTCAAAAAAATAAAACGTCAAATTTGTCAAAGTTATGACGTCATCAATATTTTTTTTAAATATGAAGCTTGTTTTTTTTTTACTTTATTTGATAAAGCTTGTTTTTCTGCATTATAAAGAAATAATTGAAGTAGGGGTCACATAAGAAAAAACTGAGAGGATTAATAAAAAACAAAATAAACTAGTTTTTGAATTTATGAAAAGAAACTAAATATTAAAAGAATTAAAACTTAAAGTTACCTAGTAATAAAACAACTGTTTGTCAGTGTCAGTCTTTCAATTAGTGTCATACCAATTTTATTATGATGGCTGCTTTAATGGAAAGAGAAAGGATAGAAATTCTAATGATGGTAGGTTACGGCGATAGACTTCGAAGTCATGAAGAAGCATGTGTTTTATTTAACGAAACACATTTTGTAAGACCTCCAATTGCTAGAAGCACAGTAAGCAGAATTGTTGCAAAATTTAATGAAACAGGAAGCGTAAGTGATGCTCCAAAATCTGGAAGACCGGGAATAAGCGACGATGCAAAGTTAGATATTTTGCTGTCATTAGAAGACAACCCTCACGCAACTACAGCAGAAATTGCCTTACAACAAGATGTTAGTCAGTCGTTTGTAGTAAAGTTTTTAAAAAAAGAAAAACTGCACCCATACAAAGTTCAACTTGTTCACGAACTCTCAGAAGATGATCCGGACAGACGTTTGGAATTTTGTGAAATCTTCATGAGGCATTGTGACGAAAATCCAAATTTGCTTAATAGTGTAGTATTTTCAGACGAGGCAAGGTTTTATTTAAGTGGTACAGTAAATCGACACAATTGTCGCTACTGGGCTCGGGAAAATCCCAACTGGATTCAGACAAAACACACCCAGCGCCCCCAAAAAATTAATGTATGGGTAGGAATCGTCAGGGGAAAATTTATTGGTCCTTATTTCTTTCGTGGGAATTTAATAGCTGAGTGATATTTGGAACATCTTCGTATGGCAGTGCTTCCGGATCTAATTGCGGCATTTCCTGATCCAAATAATAGGGAAAACTTGGATCCCAGTATTTGGTTCCAACAAGATGGTGCACCACCACATTATGGTCTTAATGTTCGAAGGTTTCTGGATAACCAGTTTGAAGGAAGGTGGATTGGAAGACGTGGCCCAATGGAGTGGCCACCTAGGTCACCTGATCTCACCCCCCCTTGATTTATTTCTGTGGGGACATTTAAAAAGTCGGGTCTACGTTAACCGACCAGACAATTTAGAAGACTTAATGGAACGAATTAGACATGAAATGACTCGTATAACTCCGCAGATGATCGAAGACTCTGTAAATCAGGTCTACCATCGTCTTGGCCTATGTCAGATAGTGAACGGGACACAGCTTGAACAATTCCTGTAAGAAATAGTTTTGGTTTAATGGACTGTTTAGTTAATTTAAATGTTATTACTATAATAAAGTTTATTTTGTTTTTTATTAATTCTCTCAATTTTTTCTTATGTGACCCCTACTTCAATTATTTCTTTATAATGCAGAAAAACAAGCTTTATCAAATAAAGTAAAAAAAAAAACCAAGCTTCATATTTAAAAAAAATATTGATGACGTCATAACTTTGACAAATATGACGTTTTATTTTTTTGACTTATGTTAAAAGACGCGGAATAAAATAAACTATTAGACATGTTTTTGCATTTTTTTCAAAAATGAACATTGTACGTTTTATGAATTTTGTCCGTTACTTTATCATAACCCTGTATATTTATCAAGAGCACAAATATATTGAGAGCTAATTTTGAAATATGTTTTGTATAAAAGAAATTACAAAAATCAGACCGGAAGTAACACTTTTACTCTTAGCGAGCAGCACTTTCTTTCGAATATTTCGCAAAGTATACATTCCATAGAGATTTATTAATAGAAGTAGTACAGTAGGATTTCGTTTATTTTTGCAGAAGATAAAAGTATTTAAATCTTAATTTAGAACAAGTTTTGTATAATTTGAAACGCACACACGTATAAGAAAGTCGTGTGGTGGGAACACCTCATTTTTTTTTACCTTTTAATCACTCTTATATTAAAAAGTTGTTTGCTTTAACTGTTGGAAAGTCTGACCGATATAAATGTCTTGGCAATCAACGCATGGAATTCTGTGGATGACATTACAATGACTGAGTAAAAGTGTCTTGTCCTTAGTTCTTGTGAATATATTATTTATTGCAAGAGAATTGCATTTAGCTATTGTGATATTGAGGTATGGTTTAAAATGCTTGACTATCCATTCAGTTAAAATGTTTGTTTTTTAGTACCATACTAATTGTTTATAACGTAAATCATCCGTTGTCCCATTAAAGAAATTGAAGTTGTAAATTAATTCATTTAGCAAATATTTAAGATATCCGTTATTGATTAATTTGTTTAAATTTGTGTCTATAAACGAACTGTTACTGATATATGTAACTTTGGTCTTCATTGAAATTATAGTATTATTATTATTATTATTATAACAATTAGTAACCTACAAAAAACTTCCACACATTAATTTTGACTGAACAGATTTTTAAGCATTTAAATTATACTCCAATATCACAATAGCTAAATACAGTTACTTACTATCAGTAATATATTTACAAGAACTAAGGACAAGATACCTTTACTAGATCAGTGAAATGTTATGCACAAGATTTATTGATTTGATTTCCAGAGTATTTATATCGGCTAGACTTCCTAACAGAAAGCAGAGAATTTGTCAACATAAAGAGATTGCAGGATGAAAAAGGGTTCATGTACATTATCGGTGTACCACCGGGAATTTAATTATAGTCTTAAATGTGATGACATCAGTATTATTGATGTCGAAAGAAATTATACAACAACATTAATTTTAAAGAGGATTAATATTAAAAAAGGGTGATAATGCACGGCAGTAATTTTTATTCCAACTTATCTTGACAAACAAGCCGGCTTTCTTAATGCGCACATGCTGTCGATATTTAAGGAAAATAATACTTCTCCGTTGTGTTTTTCCTGAATGTGTCTTTGCTTTCAAAAGTAGAATTTGTGGTTAAAATTCATAAGCCAAGAAATCCATTAAATAAGTACAGTTGTTTGAAAGATTATCTTACATAACGAGGAAATACTGCCCTTATATATATATATCTTTATATTAATTTAATATGTATTTAATATGCATTAAACACATATATCAAATTCTTAGCTGTATCTGCTAATACATATGAAACACACACATATATCTATATACGTGCGAGTAGATTTCTTGAAAATTTGCGGCTTATATGAAATTGAAAATTATTTGCTTTCTTTAAGTTAATTAATGAACTTAGGGAAAAGAGTAATTTCATTATCGAAGACTAACATGTTAGTTTCGCCAATGCTCGTCAGTCCGATAATGAAACCAGACCTTTTCCCTCTAATTTTCGATTTGTATTTATACAAACTGAAGTGATCTTAGCAAGCATGAGAGAATTAATTACTTAGTTCACTCTATGATACAGAGGAAACATATTTATATGTTTTGCCTCCTACCGACTTGGAACACATATTGTGTACGTAACGTCGGTATTAATGAAAAATCCTGATTTCATTCAGGATAATTGTATTAATTTAATATGTATTTAATATGCATTAAACACATATATCAAATTCTTAACCGTATCTGTTAATACATATGAAACACACACATATATCTATATACGTGCGAGTAGATTTCTTGAAAATTTGCGGCTTATATGAAATTGAAAATTACTTGCTTTCTTTAAGTTAATTAATGAACTTAGGGACAAGAGTAATTTCATTATCGAAGACTAACAATGTTAGTTTCGCCAATGCTCGTCAGTCCGATAATGAAACCAGACCTTTTCCCTCTAATTTTCGATTTGTATTTATACAAACTGAAGTGTATAAATACAAATCGAAAATTAGAGGGAAAAGGTCTGGTTTCATTATCGGACTGACGAGCATTGAGTAATGAACTTAGGGAAAAGAGTAATTTCATTATCGAAGACTAACAATGTTAGTTTCGCCAATGCTCGTCAGTCCGATAATGAAACCAGACCTTTTCCCTCTAATTTTCGATTTGTATTTATACAAACTGAAGTGTATAAATACAAATCGAAAATTAGAGGGAAAAGGTCTGGTTTCATTATCGGACTGACGAGCATTGGCGAAACTAACATTGTTAGTCTTCGATAATGAAATTACTCTTTTCCCTAAGTTCATTAATTACCTTAAAGAAAGCAAGTAATTTTCAATTTCATATAAGCCGCAAATTTTCAAGAAATCTACTCGCACGTATATAGATATATGTGTGTGTTTCATATATATCTTTATATTTCTAAAGTTTATGTCTTTCAAAATTAACTTTAAATTGAATCCTCTATTCTATATTCAATTTTAATATTATTTTTAATTTATTCCTTTGTTTTCTTCCAGTGCATTAGTACAGTGTGATAATATCTTCAATACTTTTACAATAAGTAACGCTAATTATTATTTATTTTTAAAATAGCAAAATTAAACACTAATTTTCATGATTAGAAATATGAAATATAAGCACATTTAATAATTCGTTAGATTTTACTTGTTAAAAACACTGATCAAAAAGATCACTTTTTATGTTAATTCTAATTTTTTTAACGTATTTTAGTATGTAAGAATTTTGAAAGATTTTTATATCTCTTTTTTGAAGTGTACTATATAGTTTGAATATATCCGATAATCCTTTTCTCGTTTTTCGCTTTAATATTACACTCAGAAGAAGTCTGGTGTTATCTGACTTACATGGAGAGATTTGAGCAAATCTCAGTATTATTCAATATGATCAAAGCCATCAAGCAATATCTTATTTGGATTCAACCAATCGTATTTAAGAAAAACTGAAAGTAATTATACGAATATATCATCGGGTAATGAAGGTTCATTTTAATTAAGCTCCTTTATCAGCGAAATAGTTTTACTGTCTTTTCTAAAAGTGAAATACTAAATAACGTGAGCGAAATCTTAAACCAAAATTGCGTAAAATCTAAACAATTACTTGGCTTCCAAATCTTGCTGTCTACTTTGCGTTATTACTCCACGCTGCTGATTCAATAGAATAAACACCACGATGCTAGTTGGAGTTACTATGACTTGATTTCCATAATAAATCCGCGTTTCTTTTCAACGAAACTCTATTGAAAATTCCTTTCTAACTTTTATTATTCGGCAGAACTCCGTTGTAGAGCTTTGATATGTTATTTGTGTTCTTTCCATTGTTTGGATTCTGAAGAACCGGTATTTCGGCGGACACTACGTTTCTCGTCTTCAGGGTAGCCCTATAATGGACTGTTTCTTGCCAAACAAAAAAGATAAAGATAAATTGAGTTTTTTAATCTTTAGGTTTGTCTAGTCGCGGCTGGTGTGTTCGTTTATATGCAGCAATTTCAGAGACAAGACGACTGACATGTTTATTATCGGTGATATACTCCCAGATAACAAGCATATCACCGATAATAAAAGAGTTAGTCTTGTCTAGGCGATGCCTATGCTTCACCAAAACGTACTCACCAGTCGCCATTGCCATGTTCTTCTTTAGTCAGAATTTTCGCGTCATTCCATTTGATTTGATGGCCTGCTTCACAAGCGTATTGTTCCGCTTGGTTTCTTCTATGTATAGACGTCCACAGTCACGCGGTATCTTATATACACTGTTTTTGCTATTTGGATCATGTTGCAAGGTGATGATTTACACTAGGAGCTGGAGAATATTTAGGTAAATAACCACAAAATTTAATACATTACCTTTCGCACGAATATTTTATAGAGAAAGCACCTCATTCTCCTCTCTGATGGGAATTTTACTATTTGACAACTATAGCTATTTATTTTCCCAACTGGTTTGGTATTCCAGGTACTTGCTTGCACATTAATTTCTATCCTGAATTGGTAACACAAGTGTTGTCCTCTAGCTGGTAAGATCAGCCGATATTCCTTTAAATTTATTTCTTCTTTCTCCTTACTATTTGTAGTAACTTAATTTTTTTGCATTCATTCCATGTTTTTTTTATATATTTTTTTTGCATTAAAAAGTGTTTGAAAGCCTACTTGAAGTCATGCCCAACCATGAATGCTATTTAAAATAACATAAATTTATGTTACACCTTGTTAATAAGTGCCAGGAGGTAGAAAATGTGTATCCTATGTAATCATTTTGTGCGTTTGGAAAAGTGATTATGTTTCATCTGAAGTCGGAAAAAATATTTTTCAATAGTAGTTGGAAAGGTGAAGACAATCAATAAATTTCCAAAGGTAATGTGAACTGAACATTTAATTTATATGTAGAAATACTGTTATATTTCCAAAATGTATTAATAATTAAATAGAAATAAGAAAGTTGGTAATATATGTTTTAAATCTAGATATATATTGTATACAATATTGACAAGAAGTTTGATTTTTGACGACAGTCTTACGAACATTGAATTCCAACTTATGAACCATCAAAACGAGCAATCTGTGTCAATTCATGATGACACTTGCCCAAAAACGACAGAACTATTTAACACCGTCGTCACAACATGTTTTATTGTCTACTAATAAACGCTAAAAATTAGAAGCATTAATTATTATTGATAAAGATAAAGATAATCACTTTCATCGACCAATTAATTGAACGTCAGAAAGCCGACAAATTTTGGACAGTTTAGGAATGAAATATGCATTTATTTCCGATTTTTTGTGAATAAAAATTAAATTTTTAAAGTTTAGTAACTTCTGTCAAATATTTATACGGGCCAGAATCAGCAGTCATAATATGGATACATAATGGCAAAGAAATGAAAAAATGCAGGTTCAGGTGTGATACTTTGCTGAAAGGAAATACCTATTAGAATCAGTATTTGTTTTATGCCGAAGGCACTAATATTTAATAAAATATCTCCCATCCTCTTCTTTATATTACTATAAACTGTCAATAAAATTAAAATGTACTCATCATATGTAAGTATAAGAGTAACAGTAACGAGTTTTTTATATTATAAAAATGGTCCTTAATGTAAAAAAAATATATCACACAATTGCCACATTTACTTATGTCAATTTGCCAATAAGGTCCTCAATAGATTCTTGAAGTTTATAGGAACGAATAAGCGTCAACTAACTTCTGACGCAATGACAGTTTGTGCAAACGTTAAAATCTGACATATATAGAGGGCGCGTCAAAAGTTTAGAAAATCGAACATTATAAAAAGCAACATGGCAATGCTCGCGTTTTACAGGATATTGTAATACAGCTGTAACTGGAAGCAAAAGAACCAAATTCAAGCTCGAAGAGATTGACAAATTCTACAAGTTATACAATATTGATAATATAAACAACTATATTAGTGTAAACCCCATTATAACTTATTTAAAAGTCTGGAATATTTTAAACATTTAACACTATAATTTTACCATGTTCGAGTGCTTCTAGCATAATAATGTTAACGTAGTAATAACTCTTATCAAATTTAATCGAAAAATCACTTTGCAAGTTACATACTATACATAATATATCCATTTCAAAACCGTTTACCGCGATTTCATTAGAAATTTCGATGGAAAATTAATGTATTCCATCAGTTCCGGATTTGCGATTTATAATTCATACGTCAGGCGCGTGTACGTCGAGCAAGTTCTACCTGTAAATAGCAAAATAATTTCCTCATAACAAAATCCTTTCCTCGTGCACGTAGGTAAGTAATAATATTAATCAAATATTCATTTCTTTAGCTGCACGAAGTTTTTGTGCCATTTTTGAAGAAGGCAAAACTGTAGTAAACGTGAAAAGATGATTAATAGCTGGCGCTATATTAATTTTAAAATACTTCTTAGGTCAAACATCTCGAACCAGGACACTTTATTAAATACACTGAATGTAATAAATCACTCTTAAGCGTGCACTAATTTAAAAATTAAGACGGGGACCGTAGATAAGCTGTAAGAAAAATGAAAGGCGAACATAAAAGATGTGTACTATAAAATAGCTTTTATCGTGCGCTCTAAGTTATAATTAAATAGGAACATTAGAATTTTTTATTCATATTGAAAGCTACTGTTTTTGTAGATAATAAATATAATAATTTGTGGTTTTTGTTGATGTTTACTGTATATACAAACTTTTTAAATTCAAAAGAATTTTTGATGTAATGGTAGTTTTTGCCTGTAACATTCGATAGTATGTTAGCAAGATATTTTGATAGACCATAAAACGGACTTTGTATGCTGGACACAATTGGTCACCAACAAAAACCACAAATTTATATCACTAATATTCCAATTGATATGGCCAAAAGTATAATATAAAAAAACTGGAAAAACATCGAAAAATTCACGGATTTATCTCTTCCAGATTTTCTTGAACCAATTGAGTTAACTTTATCTACAACCTATTTTTAATACAATAATAAGTGGTACAAACAGGTTGAAGGCGTTGCAATGGGGGCACCTATATTCAGTTTGGTAGCTCAATTAGTGGTGGAATATGTAGAGGAAAATGTACTAAAAACTTTTTGTTCCCACTTTTTCTAAAAGATATGTGGACGATTGCATTGCAATAGTGCCAGAAAACAAGATAGACTATATACTCACAAGTCTCAATTCATTTCATCCAAAATTAAAATTTACATGTGAAATAGAAAAAAATAAACCCATAAATTATTTCGACTTAACTTAAATTAAACAAAATAACAAAATACTAACAAAATGGTACAGAAATACAGTAATTACAATGACGCTCAACCAATGGGATACAAAATTTTTTTTGTGATAGCATTGGTTGATAGGGCAATTATTTTAACCAGTCCTCTTTTTAGGCATCTAATATTGTTAAATATCACAGCCACACTGGAACAGAATAACTATCCCAGGTCATTTATAAAAAACATCATTAAACACAGCTTGCACAAATTTTATAATAATTCACTAGTACAAAACAACCCAAAAAAACCAACTACACCAAAAAACAATACATACCAGTACCATATATTAAGTGTTTATCAGAAAAAATTAACGACATAATTAAACCACGTAATTTTAAACTTGCGCACACAAACAAAAATAAATTAAGTCAATTATATACAAAACTAAAAGATTCCATCCCGATATCCAAACAGTCGCATGTTGTGTATAGTGTTCCGTGCAATGACTGCAACGGAGTATACATTGGTCAGACGAAAGAGCTTCTTGAAGACAGATATGCGAAAAATCCCACTGCTTTAAAAAAACATAAAGACAAAATGCAACATAGTTTTAATTTCACAAAAGTCTAAATACTTAAAAAGGAAAACAACACAAAAGGCCGAAACATCTTAGAGATGATTGAAATAAAAAGAACACAGGACACTGTTAATGACAGAAACGAAATTGATAGCTTATCGAGAATTTACTTTCCGATATTATAAACAACGGAGGTAATTTTTATTAGTAACTCCTGTATGTCTCAAAAAATTGTTATTTTGACGATAATAATAATAATAATAATAATAATAATAATAATAATAATAATAATAATAATAATAATAATAATAATAATAATAATAATCTTTATTGTCCAACAGTACAAACCATTTAAAGGACATATAAAATAAGAGGTATTACAAAAATAGTTAAATATTAAACATTTAAAACATATCTCTATATAATTTATTATAATTACGATACTAAAGTATAGATAAGTAGAAACCAACCATAGCAAAAACATTCAACAAGTGGTATTTTTTTCGCAGTTGAGTGTTCTCAGATAGATCCAAACATGTTATTTTATCTTAAAATCGTTGTCATTGATATGCAATTTTAAACTACGACTATTTGTGTATAATTTGTTACATATTCAAAATAAAAATCGTTTTTTTTTACTTAAATAAGGAGACATAAAACAAATAAAATTAAAATGTTACTCACACCGAGTATTTTTCATTTCCTTGTAATAAAAAAAGTTGTATTGAGGAAGTACTGTATGTGTGGTAAGTTTTTGTTTTGAGAACGTGGGAAAAATAAATATAATTCTAATTTATAAATGTTAATTGCAGGATTATGAACTAATATTCGAAGGAATTTTTAATGTGTTTGTATGTGTTATAAATCTAAAAAACTGAAGAAGACAATAAAAAAATTGTCGAAACGTCTAAAAAAATGTTATATATATATATATATATATATATATATATTGTGACAATACTCCTTATAAATACAGAGTATTATTACATTCAAGTAGATTCAATCTTCGATATTAACATTTACACATTATATTTTAACTGCCACACGTTAGGTCAGCCATAAACTGTACTAGAGTGGAGGAAATTTGCTTTCTTTACCTATTTTCAACTCTAAACTTAATTGTGAATATAAATTTACAATTAGTAATACGAATATACCACCACACTTCTAATCATTCAAATAAATCAGAACTTTATGCCAATATTTTTATCTCTACACTTATTCGTTAAACCTCGTATATTGTATCCTTTAAATTCTTTTATGTAATAAAAATTCTTTATGCTTTTAATAATATATCAAGTTTTATGTAATTTATTTATTATGCCCAAACACTAACACAGATATATGATTTAAATACTTTTAATACTTTCAATAATTAATTCAAACGATATTTTTTATAAATTATATTCTCTCTATCGATATTCATATATCGCCATCTATCTCTAATTTTTAAAACACTATAGCATTACTAATAGAAATAATTCTATGTACTATGTTGGTACAATAGTTATCTTCAAGCTATGGTAAATTATTATTTTCAAAACAGGATTAATTATTATTATGTCTTTTATATTTATTATTACCAATAATTATACTAATTGTGCTATCGTATCGATTATTTTATATGACTTTTGTCCAAGTATTTACCATGTAAGTACAAAAAAAAAAATTACCAATACACAATGTATGTATCTGACAAATTTTATATTTTTTTAGGTTAAATGTACCAAATAATATTTTTATAATGCTGAATCTACCACTTGTTGTACTCTATTCATTCGAATTAAAAAGAATGTTCAAAATATAATACATTTATTTTCAATCTACATTTATGAAAAAGGATATGGAACATTTCCACTAAATTGTGTATATACTGAGATTACAAAGATCGTAAACTTGTTCAACTACGTAGAAATTGTAAATTTCTATACTCATGTATAAGAACGATATTTTTAAAGGTAAGATTTTCTTTATAATTTTGTTCAAATGAAATAGTATACCTATAAGTACGAATACCCCAAATTACTAGAATTACGTAATATATCATGTATGCATATACCATAAATTATTTATGCTGTGCCACCTTAATATTGTGAAAATAGTAAATTTAAATTATTAAATAACATAATATATTCATTACATTGAATACTGTACTCAATCTCTTATGGATATTTAATTATTTCAGAACTAATAAAATTCAAATAGAATTCAAATTAAAATATACAACCTCCTTATAAATTATTTCTTTATGTCCAATGATTCTTCCGTGGATTTATATGATTCTGATTTCAGCACTGGATCTAATTTAATGTAAACTTCTTGCAAAGTATCCTTACGTTGGAAGTATTCCCGTCTTCTTGAAGTTACTGGTGTTTTAATAATTATCCCCTTCTGTCTTGGATTTGGTAAGTATATTATTCCTTCTTCTTGTTTTGAATGATGTAATTAATACCTTTTCTGTTCTTGATTTATGCAGGTGTAGACTTTTCGTGTACGGTGTCCCTAGATGAACTTTAACTGTGTCTCTTCGTACTTGACAATTACAGCTGGACCTCTTTAATTACTGGTGGGAATAAATGGACTTCTAATAGTAGGTTGATTAATGCCGAATCTCTTCGAGTACGGATGTAATAACTGGATCACCTCTCGGACTGGAATCTTTTATTTTTAAATCTTCTCACTGGATTTATTTGGTAAGTTTATAATTTTAATCTTGTATAATTTAGTAATCTGCTTTAATATAATCCCACTTTCTTCAATACTAATGGAACCATAGGATGGTATGTAAATTTATATGTGATCTCCAATAGACCCTAAAATAAATCACTCACTTCACTTCTGCCAATAGAAATTATCTTTTAGCACGCTTTAAACTGCTTTTCGAATTGTGATACCTTCTTTTACGGCTAATAATTAAATTTTACCGCAAAAGAAAATCTAATAATCTTCTCACTTCGAAAAATAATAATTCATTCTTTTTTTTATATTCCCTTGGAGATGTATACTTTATTTCTATCAACCAATTAATTCTTTCCAAATTCAAAACCAATTCAATAAAAGTTCTTTTTTTCTCTTGATAACATTAAATACTCTTTCAAATATGTACAATCAATTATTTAACATTCTTTACTGATTTTTAGCACTATTTCCACATATTTAAACACATCAATACCTATTTCTACTATTTCATTTCTCAACTGTCAAAACTGACGGATCCCAAATTTGAATTGAACCGCGTAAACTAATATACCTTTAGGCTTATACGTGTTACAATATTTACCATGTCTTTACTTTTCTTATACAAATGTGTTCATTAAACAAGTGTTTACAAAGTCATATTAACATTTCAAAATTTCAAATAATTTTCTTTAAATTTTGTACTTTCAGAATATGGTGGAAAATAAATCTACAATGGACCTGATGAACGTCCTCCCACACAAGAAAGCATATTTATTTAAACATACTATTTCTCTAACAAACCCAATAAATAATATTGTAAGGAAAAACTCTTAATAATGTCATATGCAGATATGATAAAATATAATGGAGCACGTATTCTTCTTAATATGTGCAACATATTTACTATAAAATATTCTGGAGTTAGACGTGTACCAACAGAAACGAGTTTTTTCACGAAAGAAACGTGGCTGTTGTGGTCATTTAATTCTTACCAAAATGTTCTGTGATCTTATACTACGTATAAGAAAGTAAAAAAATAAAACCAAATGTCACAGTGGATGTAATCCTATTAATACACAGATTTTAATAAATGATCGTATTTATGTTACCGTTGACAAATCACGTTAAACTTTCACGAAGACGAAGAAGAGATTGGACGTTTTATTTCTTTGTTTCTTTTACCGGTCCGGATTTACTCGCCGTATAAAAAATCACCGGCCAAGTCGAAGCCGCCAACCGCTGAATTATGTATTATCCATTCAATTTAATCCGGTAATTGAGAAAAAAATCCGTATCGATCCGTTACGAGCGAATAAATTAATCCAACTCATTCTGCATAATATATGAACGAATCAGTGCCCCACGCTAAAGCGTAACGCAAACGGTAAGACCGGAAAAATATCCTCCACAGACTACTCCCAGGGTATATATATATATATATATACCGTCACTCCAGGAGCCCCGAAGGATGAAACAAATCGAGGGAGATTTTACGAGGCGAGCAAAACTATTGCAATAAATCTGATCTAAAGGAGGGCCTGGAATTTGTAATAACCGATAGAATAAGCAATAAGAGGGAAAAGATTCGATATCCTGAAAGAGAGAGCCTTGGATGAACTGAGTTGATCAAATGAGCTGCTCGTATCTTGTCTGGCGGTGATCCTGGTTCGTGCACAACCTCCCGGTTTTGGTTTTTCGGCTACGGTCTTTCCTCCACATACTTCGAGCTTCCGTCTTTCACGTTGTCTTTACTCCGGGAAAAATAAATGAATAAGTGGAAGTCGTAAAGGGAATTTATTGTCGGGATTTTTTTCGTTTTCTCTTATTCCTTGTCGGCGAGTATTTGGTTTGGGGGAAGGGGGGGGGGGTATAGCTTAATGAAATATTTTGTTAATTTCACACGTTTATAGAGGGCATTATTATCGCCGCGAATAAAGAAAACAGACAGACTGCTTTGATATCCAGGTGCACATGACGGTAACGATATTTTTTTTCGCAGCATTTCTTAAGAAGACGTATGCATGTCGTTACAGTAATTTGTGAGTCAGATTGAAATTTTTGAAGAATTGTTCTACGTGAAATGTTACATAAAATTTGTTATAACTTTTTATAATTGGATTTATATACAACGCATGTTATACTGAACTTTTTTACCATGATTATCGTTCTTATACAGGGTATTACAGAATAACTATTCCTAATTTTCAGAAATGATAGAAGGCACTTAAATAAAAAAAAATTGATTAACTAGTGTCTGGAAATTTCTCAATGTCAAGATGAACTGGAAATCTTAAATAGCAATCTCAATTACAACAACAAATAGTATAGTTAAAAAATATTTTATTAGAAATAATACCTACTGCATTAAACTCTATAAAAATTGTTCGAAGTTACGACCACCATTTTCGATACAGTTGTAACGATTAGTATTTTATCGTCATTGCAATATGGATTTCGCAAGGGCAAGTCCACAACAACCGCAATAATTGATTTTTATAACAAATTGATGATAAATATTGAACAACGAAAATCTCCTGTCGCAATTTTCTGTGATCTTCAAACGGCTTTCGACTGCGTGCAGCACAGCAAACTAACAGAAAAGCTGCAATGCTACGGAATACGTGGATGTGCGAACAAGTGGTTCACTTCGTTTTTGGAAGGACGTAGTCAGTTTATACGGATAAAATGCAGGAAGGCTTCCGGTGGGTTAGGAACCATAAAATCCCATTGCCTTCCGGTCAAGAATGGTGTCCCACAGGGATCTGTCCTGGGTCCTATTCCTTTCAGCCTCTATATAAACGACATAGTGCAATTCCTGTCAGACGTTTTCGTCACTATGTATGCGGACGATCTCTCTCTCCTACTTACTCCTGACGGGGAGTCTGAAGCATTTGCGGCCAACATTGTTAATGTGCTGCGCCGGTGGTTTACGAGCAATAAGTTATCATTGAGTCTCGAAAAAACAAAGTTAATGGTTTTCCATACGAGGCAGAGGAATGTGAATTTCGGGACGTTGAGATTTGTATATTCCAGAACAATTTGTTGTGGAGTGACCACTGTGCTGCACTGACAACTGCTGTCTCGAGAAAATCCTAAATCCTACCTGTTTCGACATCTACGACATACTTTGAGCCAACAAATATTAATATCCGTATACCACGCGGAGATAGAATCTCGGATCCGATATGCTATTGTTCTGTGGGGAGCGTCCGCCGTTGCGAGCGATGTTTTTGTAGCCCAGATATCCGTAGTGAGGGGCATTGTGGGTGCTCGCTATAGCGATTCGTGTAGGCCAATTTTTCGCCACCTACACATACTGCCACTTCCGTGTTTATTTATTCTGGAAATGGCGTCCTACATATTTAAACACAAGCATCTCTTCAAGAAGAAATCAAGTATTCACGACTATAGTACGAGGGGGAGAAGTCATTTCCACGTCCCACAATACACCTTGCGTATAACTAGCCATAGTCCAGACAACTTGGGTCTTCGCATATTTAATAAATTACAACCGTGTATAAAAAATGCTACAAATTACAACCCATTCAAGCACAATCTTAAAGACTTTCTCATCGAACATCTATTCTATTCACTTGATGAATTCTGTTTTTTTTAAGATTCCCACGTGTTTCTTTCCATCGGCAAAAATCTTACCTTTCTGCCATTATGTTGCAGGCTATTATTATTCATATTATTATTATTATTATTATTATATATTGTATTTAATTCTATTACTGATTGTATAATGACTTGTTACATACACCTTGAGGTGTCTACGTAATAAAGTGTATTATTATTATTATTATTATTATTATTATTATTTACTATTTACAATAGAATACCGAATTCTTCTCTATTAACAGATGTCTCATAAACCAGTGATTTAATATAATACCAAATCCAAGAACCAACTGAAGTTATATCTGGTGAAGATTCAGGCCAAGAAACCGCCCTCCCCCTCTCTTCTAATCCATCTATTTGGAAGCAATTTAATCCAAAGTTTGCTGCACTGAATAAAATTGAGGTAAAATTTGCATGTAGAATTACACCAATGTTACAAATTTACTGAAAATTTAGAGTGGTTTTGTATTCATGATGGATCTTTATTGTGAAATTTCACATTAAGGGATCAATTTCTCTGAAACTGTAGAATTTTATAATATTATAGTAAAATTACATCACATTACATTAATTATATCATGGTGATGGAATATGACCCAGTATAATTATGTTGTTATTGGGGAAATACAGCACCAACACTGCGAAACTCCCGCCAAGATGTGATCCGGCAGTTAGCTAGAGAAGATGACGCATACAGTTTTCAGTTCGTTGAGTTCGTTCATGTGGTTTACAGAAGGAACGCATTTGATCCATTTGATGCAGTGTCACAGTTTATTTTTATTATAAAATATATGTAAATCCGCTATTCACAAGTGCTCGTATACAAATGATTTGTAATTCAAGGTAAATATGTTGCCATTTATTTTTTGTTTGTCGTTATCCGGTGATGTATTGAGGTTATGTCAATTTAGTTTTCGAAGCAGTTGCAAAATCTTATCCTTTGGTTTCTATTTTCACTGGGCTGGTGTTACATTTTTGACGTAGGTACCTATATCGCGTATAATTTTTCACGACAGGCTGGGCGCACGCCAATTATACAAATATAATTAATAAATTGTCAACATTTTTAGAGAACGGAACAGGAAAATATTTCGTATTTGTAGAAAAGCAAAAAATCAATGAGGGGTGTACTTTGTTTGTAGAAGCGCTTGTAGAATGTTATGCAACATATAACATGTATCCAAAGAAATTTTCTTGTACAATGGAATTTCTTCAGCGCTACCTTATGAATACCATCCAGAGGGCATTTCATAAGGGACAAAAAGTCAGTTATTTGGCATATCAGAAAAGGAAGTGATTTCATTGTTAAAATCTCTTGCAGATTTTGAACTGGTAAGTTAATGAAAGGTTTGAACATGGTGTCTTTAACTTGGAATACTTTTTAGAAGATGTAATACCTATACCACCAACAAGATGTTCTGCCCTGTTGCAGAATACCTCTGTTTTGGTTTAGTTCCTTATTTTATTATGTTTGAATTATTCACTTCTGTAACGAGTCTATCACAAGTTTATTCGTTTGTGAGAAATACACGTTAATTTAATAATTTTCGCAGTCTTTCCAATGTACCGATCCTATTTGTAAGTGTACATTTATTTATAGTTATAAAGAATTCCAAATTTTATTCCTATTAATAAGATTGTAGATTCTTAGATTATTTTTATATTACACATTTTCAACAGTTTTGTGGGAATCAATATTCTTTAAGTTTGCACTTTTCTGAAGTGCTAAGATAACATTAAGGGTGCGTTTCAAAGTTGACAAATCCATTTCGGTTCGTATCTAAGATTTTAGCGTTTCTTAAGTACTACTAGTAATAATTGGATGGCGCCACGATGTTAATTCTAACAAACTAAACTAATTCTGAAGATCTAAAAACATTTCAAGGTCATTTTACCTGCTTATTCAATTTCTACCTACAAACGTAGATTTGGTCTGGCAGACTTTCTTTGCAATTCGATTTTATACATATGAATCTAATCGATACTTGTCAACTTTCATGCTGAAGGGAGAAAGACGCGCGAACTTTAAGCATTCATTTGAATTTATTTGTAAAAATTTAAAATTACGTTTCTTTTATTTATAAATTAAGTTATTCTTAAACATATTCGCTAAAGGTAGGTGATACTCATCCATTCGACTTTCTTATTTTCTTATTTCATATATATTTATATTTTGTAATTTATATTAATACAATGTTGTTCTTTTATTTTGGAAATAAACTAATATTATTATTATTATATAAAACCACACAATAAATAAACAGCAGTGTGTTTATGTTATGCAAAATAAAACATTTTCTGTTACTTGATACATTTAGTACGTAGCCTGCATCTCTGTTGATCATATCTAATAATAATAATAATAATAATATGCAAAACTGAAATATAGTCATATTATTGTCTTCATAACGTACCTATTAGTTCAACATTCTAATAAATATATTTCACCTGCTAAAAATACATGTAAAGTTAGTATTTGCAAATCCCAAGTGCCAGTTTGACAGTTGATCAGTTTTTTTCATGTTTTTATTTTATTTCTATTTTGTAATTTGGCTCCTGGACAGTTTTCAGAATGGATTTTTTTTGTGAGATTACTAAGTTCGAATAAGAGAAATTCTATATACATATTTTAAGGCAAATTTGGTCATAGGTACGTTGTTACTTTATATTATAACTTTTCAATTCAAATATCGCGCCAAAACGGTACCATTTTTAACAGAATGTATTGGTTCCTATGTAAGTAAATTTAACAAGGAATTATAAGTATGCGATATCTGTATATTTTATAACATAACCTAGCCATAATTTGTGAAGCTGTGAACATTCTCTTATTATATTTTACTGTGTTATTATACACTATCTGTACGTTTAAGTACGTCACGAACATATTAGATAAGGCACTTCTAACCAAACCATGAAAATCGCCACCCAAACAGCGTCAAGTATTTTTACAATAAAGATGATAAAAACAGTTTTAAATATGTACAAAGATTTAACTCTACAAACACCAAAAATAAAAAGAACAGTAATTGTAATAAAAATCTTCAAAACTAAGTAAGGTAAAGGTATTATTTTAATGTTAATATATTATAAATAATGAGGCTATTATAAAGATTATTGTTATTAATCGAAACTAGAAAACCGGCGAACTGACCTCCGGAAGAAAGAGTGGGCAGGCATATGTGATTTGAACTAGGGATGCGCACGATATATTGTTTTGTAAAAAAGTATCGATGTTTTCTTTTCGATAATCGTGATTGAAATCGATATTTTTTTTATTTAATAATATTGACTGTTACCGATTTTTTTATTCCATAATATCGTTTAATCAAAAATGCCATTCTACTTATATCCTGGTAAACAATCTTTGACATTTTACACATTTATTTTACATTAATATACAAAAGAAACTGTTCATATTATACAGAATACAATAGAATATATTTTTAAGAAAGAAGTTTGAAATTTGAAAAATGCCTACTGCGATGTTTGCTGTTTCGTAGAAATTATAATCCGGAAGCGGCAGCGGAATATTGCATTTCATAGACTTGACATCTCGTATAGTTCGCCGAATCGCCTTCATGGGGTGTTTGTTATCTTTATCACAATTACTATTTCCTCAAAATTGTAAAGAAGATATGTTTTAAGATGTTTATTTTTGAATATGTCAAAAATACTATAGACATGGTGTGCAGTTTCTATTTAAAAAATAAACGATTTCAAAGTTCTGAAAACTGCTAACAAATAAAATGTACCTATATTTACATTTTAAGTAATTAGCAACAACCTTAACAAATTTTGAAGAAAAATGTAATCGTTCTTAGCCGACAGTTTCTTGCGAACTTCGTAAATATAAAACAGCTATTAGGCTTTTGTCGGCGTAAACAGTCCCAGTTTAATTGATTTACATAATTCATCTCATTAGTAAAAGCATAGGCATCTTTCAATTAAGGATAACAGAAAACTCCATATTTTAAAATATTGTAATTTCATTAAACTCCCAAATTAAACTATGTAGTTACTTTTTGTTTTTGTGGTGCCAACCAGTGATGCCAACTGTTGATTGTCTATTACCTACTTTCAAATAACTCGTAACATACTAAATTTTATAATTAGTAACCGCAAAAATTGTTGTTAATTATAATTTTAAATTATAATGAATAATTAAAGTATCGCATAACACACAACTAACCTCTAAATAATTGCAAGATAATAACTCCATCTGTATTATATGTGCTACACTGTTAGGCGACGTAAATGTAACAGATATCTGTAATGTATGTAAAGACCCACCAAAAATGTAAACAAATTTTATTTCATGGATCACTTAAAAAATTACACATGTATTTAGCTACTGTTACTATTTTTACCTTCCAAATATAAATACCGAGTGTACTTGCTATATTACATATAAATTTACCGTGTAATTTTTAAATGTAGCCATTTTTTCTAGTACTTGCAAAACCACTAACTTCCCATTTTATTTACGGCTTATATATTAACTTAATTTAAAAAAGAATTCGACCGTTCACTTCGTTTAACCTTTATCTTCATGCTTAATGCATAAAATTTACATGTTTTGATATTTTACGCCAGTAAAAATGGAAATAAAAATGGTATTTTTTGGGTACATTTCTCTCCCGCCAAAACCTTATCAAACGCAGCCTTAACGGCAACTCGGAGTGAAGTAAATAAGTATTAACTAGGACTTATTTGAAAGCCAAGGTATTTTACATTCAAATGTTATATGTATTTCTTATGATTATATATAGCCCTAATTCTTATATTAAGGTAATTTCAGTTTTGGGACGCTCAATGTAAATTCGTTATTTTAGAATTCACGAATATGGTTATTTGGGCGTTAGATTATCCCTTTATCAAATTAAAAAAAAACTATGTAAATATACATATATATTCGTAAAATCAATAGTGGCCGTAAATGGTTGTAGGACCAAGTAGGTCATGGAATTGACTAATTCTTTGTTGCTTCTTAAATACTACAAGTTTACACAATTTGTATATAGTACCCTCGAAACGGTAAAGTATTCGTACCGAAATTTCACAGCCTACTTCAATCATTTATGACCCCCTGTATTTTTTACTTAGATATTTTCAGAGTGATTTTGAAATGTTTTGTAAAATACATTTTTAAATATACACAAACATGTAAATTTGCATAAAAGAAGTAAAAATAATTTGTAAAATTTCTTTTTAAAAATACACAAACGTATAAAAGAAAGTCAGTAAAATTACATATAAGAAGTAAAAATACTTGTCAATTTTACTTACTAAAATTCCTTTTCAATATATTTACGGAGTAAATTTCGGGGGTAATTTTATAATGATGGGGAGAAATTACTATCTAACTTAAAATTCGGGTACGGATTGAGAGTAAACGGATTTCACCTAATCCGTACTGTAATTATTTTTTTCTGTGTGGTGCACCATCATTCTGGAAAACAATATTTATTCGAATATTAAGTGCAGGGACATTTTCAAGCAATTCTGGTAGAGCATGTTCCAGAAAAATGCTATACACCTGACCATTTAACCGTTCAAGCAGTAAAAATGGTCCCACTACATAATAAAATCAACAACCCCAGCCTAAATATTAACAGAAAACTTCCATATATTATGTAACCTGTGAACGGCGAGAGAATTATCTTTTCTTCAAATGTGACTATAGTCTGTATTAAAATAGCCATCGCTTGTAAAACATGCCTGATGTATCCATAATACACTCCTAAGAAATCTGGGTTCGTCGTTAATTTTATTCAAGTACCATTTGGCAAATTGGACTCTGTTGGGATAATAAGCTGGAATTAACGTTTGCACTTTTTGAATGTGAAACGGATGCTTTTTCAATACCCTCCATACAGTTGTGTGACTTGTATGTATCGCCTGGGCAATGGTACGAGTGCTTGCTTTTGGGTTATTCTCAAATTATTGTAGAACTTGGTCCTCAAAATCAACATTTTGAACAGTACGATTGGCTCCCCAATCTCTATTCTTTACTTGGAATTCACCAGTATCTCGAATACGCTGATCCAGTCTTCAAAATGATGTATGACAGGAAATGTGAGCTGAGGATGCCGCTCCGCATAAATCAGCCTCGCTTCGTTAGAATTATGTAAGTTGTGCCGTAGGCAATATACATGTCTGCTAAATCAATATTTGTAAAATGATGCATTTTCAATCAAACATTAATTTATCTAATAGATTAATTTGTGTCACGTAAAATGACAATTAAACACACTTCTCTAATAAGGAATAATTTGTGACAGGCATGAAATGACAACGATACGAAAATAGTTGTTGTTTTTCAATAATTTTTTTTTATTTCAATACAGAATAATTTCCGCATACTGGTTTATTAATAAAATATGTTTATTTAAGTGTCCTCTAACAGTTCTGAAAATTAGGAATAGTTATTCAGTGACAGACTGTATAGAGATATATTCAAAGTTTCAGATTATGAAAAGAAAATTATAGAATTTTGATAGGTTTTGAAATTGCAATTTGACGTGCGTGCGAATCTCACCTCTAGGAAATTTTTATTACTTTCTTATACGTAGTATAACGAAATATTGTGATGATGAAAATTTTCGACCTCGAGATTTTTGCAGATGTCCATGTTTTGAAGTCCCCTGATACCAAAAAAGTGGTTTTTAAAAAATGTCTGTGTCTGTCTGTCTGTCTGGCTGTGTGTGTGACCGTGTGTGTGTGACCACGATAGCGCTCAAACCGCTGTAGGTATCTATTCCAAATTTTGCATTTAGTAGTATAATCACCCTCTTGAGAACTAAATAGATTTTCAGCAAAATCGGCCGACCGAAAGTAGTAGTTTACTTCGGCGAAAAAATCGACTTTTGCCAATATTTTGTCAACTACTAAGTTTAGACAAATTTATAAAGAATTCATAAGTACTTAAAATTGAAATTGCGAACAATTTTATTAAAAAAGTTTTTCGAAATTCCTACCGGAAGTAGGTCTTTCACTCTTATCGAAAATCAGTTTTTATTTAGAACTTAATTTTCAATACCTTTTGTATAAAGAAAAAATCAAAATTCGGACCGGAACTAACTAAGAGTAAAAGCGTTACTTCCTGTCCGAATATTGAAATTTCATTTATTCAAAAAATATTGCAAATCTAGCAATAAATACTTTTGTACTCGTGATAAATATATATAGAATGCATAATTTATGACATATTTACAAAAAGTCGCTATTCGATAAGCGTAAAAGTGGTACTTCCGGTCTGAATTTTGAAATTTATTTTATACAAAAGATATTGAAAATAATGTTTTAAATACTTTTATATTCGTAACGTACCTGTCTAAAAAGCATGACTTGCGAAGTATTCGCAAAAAACTGATTTTCGATAGGAGTAAAAGACCTACTTGCGGCAGGAATTTCAAAAAACTTTTTAAATAAAATTTTTCTCAGTTTTAATTTTAAGTACATATGAATTCTTTATAAATTTGTTTAAACTTAGTAGTTGACGAAATATTGGCAAAATTCGATTTTTTGACTGAAGTAAACTGCTACTTCCGATCTACTGATTTTACTGAAAAACTAATCAGATCCCAAGAGGGAGATTATATTCGTAAATACAAAATTTGGAATTGATATCCATAGCGGTTTGACCGCTATCGTGGTCACACACACACACACACACAGAGAGAGACATTTTTTTTAAAACCACTTTTTCGGAATCAGGGGACTTCAAAACGTTGACATCTGCAAAAATCTCGAGGTCGAAAATTTTCATCATCACAATACTTCCTTATACTACGTATAAGAAAGTAAAACAAGTCAAACAGTAAATGAAAGAAATGGAATAATTTTATATAGGGGCCAAATAGTAAATACTTTCAATACATATTTTGTAAATGCAGGTAACGAAATATCATAAAATATACAACATAGAAATGAGAATTACTTTTCACAGATATATTCAGGTGTCCCAAAAACACAAAACTTTAAGGAGCGGTGGGGTTGGGGATACCAAACCAAACATTTTTTGTTTAATAAACAATGTCCGCAAATGAGCCATATTAGCATCAAAGAGAGCAAATTGTTTTGGTATTATTTTACAAAAAATTTTTAGGATGACATTAATAAATTAGTTATTGTTCATGTTAGCTATTGTTTTATTGACAAATAATTGATGGTTTACAAAAATTGTTGAAAATGTCGGCCATTAGCTTCAATACAAAGATTGATTTCGTCGATTCATTAACTCACGGAACCTATGGAATAATCCAGGAATAGCCTCTACATGTGAACAACTCGCCATTACTCTTGCTAGGAAATCTTCCTTTTTACGAATAGGTGTTTTGTTAACTAAAGATTTCAGATAACCCCAGAGAAAATAATTCAGGTGGTTGAGATCAGGAGAACCATCAGTTATTTGTCAATAAAACAAAAGCTAACATTAACAAAAACTGATTTATTAATGTCATCCTAAATTTTTGTTTGAAACGTAATACCAAAACAATTTTTTCTCTTTTATGGCTAATATGACTCATTTGTGGACATTGTTTATTAAACAAAAAATGTTTGTTTTGGTGTGACCAACCGCCCCTGAAAGTTTGCCGGTATGATTTTGGGAGACCCTGTATATGTGGACAATTTCACCAGTAGACAATAATACATAATACAATAATAAAATTCGTAAGTAAACTAAGAAATGACTCATCACCTAGTCCAGGTAATATTTCAGGTATGCTTTAGATGACTTGGAAATTTTAGTATTAGTATATTGTATAAGTAGAAATCATATTATTTATGTTTCGTAGAAGGTACAGGAACACAAACATACACCTTGCAAAACCTGGATTAACAACTGACCGCGGGACGCATCTAGTACGCAGCCAAATTTGCAATTCCTAGTATATTGTGTGTATAATTGCTTTATTTGTTGACATATCCCATACTACAATGTAGTCGAGAGGACAAATAAATTATTATTATTATTATTATTATATATAACACCTCATCTGTAAACTGCCGTTAATATTTATGGTTACTCGTCACCTGACTGCGAATGGAATATTAATGTGTAAAGATTGAGAAAATGTTAAAGGTAGATACTAATTCAAAAATGAAAAAGCAAATTACAAATAATATTTATTTAATGGTTGCTATGTCATATCATATTATATCAGCTTTTATTCACACATACGTATACAGTGTGTATATGATTGCATACTAAATTAAATGTATAAGAAATAGGTACACTTAGTAAAATTGCATTTAGAAATATATTTTTCTTTATTGTTGTTTTATGTTATACACTGCTTATGTAGCTGCATTTCCTTTTCCACATCTCTCTCTCTCTCTCCCTCTTTCTCTAAAGTAAAACTGTTTATCCACGTACATATTTTCTGAAATTATTAAAAAAAAAACTTGTATATTTGGAGAAAGTTTCGTACAATAATTGTCGAATTTATAGGGCCAGTTCTAGGGATTTATTGGATACATATACGTATATATTTTAGGTTCGGTATTCTATACAATTGTGAAATTTGGAAACCAGGTACCTTGCGACTTTTCGTAAACATTCATCTGCAAATTTGCATTTTATGATTTTTATTACGCTTTTGTAGGAAGGTGTACGTGATTTTTTCAACATTTGTCAACCATCCGTGATTCTCTCTCTAGTGTTAACTGTTAGATATATCTACAGGTATACCACTTAAATCTCCCAGGTCAAATATCTCGGAAACGGACAAAGATATTTGAATTTTGTAAAAGGTAGTTACTAAAGAATGTGATTGAATCTAGTTTGACTCAAAATTGTGTTTTATTATATGAAGATATAGATTACGCTGCGATGAAAAGAATTTTTTTGATCGCCACAATCTTCATTTGTTTTTTATTTGAAAGAATATTAAAATTAATGTAAATTTTATTATTTGTGCTAGTTCCCAAAATTTAACGATGTCAAAGATATTCGTGTTTAAAGAAAGTGAGAGAATTTTAAATTTTTGTCTTTATTTTGTTTAAATAAAAGGATCAAATATAACTAACAAAGATTTTCAAAATTGTTGCCTTGTTGAATGCTACATAACATATATCGTCTTATTAGTTATCTTCCGCAAACATTTAACAATGTATTTCTACTAATTTTTTGAACGCTTGCATAAATTTTATTATAAAAGTCGCCCATATCTGTTACGGGTTCCTTGTAAACTTCAGCTTTCAAGTAACCCCACAAGAAAAAATGAGGTGTGGCCACCACTCGACTTTCTTATACGTATGAAAGTGTTACTTCCGGTCCGAATTTTGAAATTTCATTTATACAAAAAATATTCCAAATCTAACTCTAAATACTTTTGTACTCTTCATAAATATATATAGAATGCATAATTTACGACATATTTGCAAAAAATCGTTATTCGGTAAGAGTAAAAGTGATACTTCCGGTCCGAATTTTGAATTTTTTTTTATACAAAAGATATTGAAAATTAGGTTCTAAATACTTTTATACCCGTAACGTACTTGTCTAAAAAACATGACTTGTGCGACATATTCGCAAAAAACTGATTTTCGATAAGAGTAAAAGACCTACTTCCGGTAGGAATTTCGAAAAACTTTTTAAATAAAATTATTCTCAATTTTAATTTTAAGTATATATGAATTCTTTATAAATTTGTTTAAACTTAGTAGTTGACGAAATATTGGCAAAATTCGATTTTTTCGCTGAAGCAAACTGCTACTTCCGGTCTACCGATTTTACTGAAAAACTAATCAGATCTCAAGAGGGAGATTATACACGTAAATACAAAATTTGGAATTGATATCTACAGCGGTTTGACCGCTATCGTGGTCACACACACACAGAGAGAGAGAGAGACATACACACACAGAGACACACAGACATTTTTTAAAAACCACTTTTTCGGTATCAGGGGACTTCAAAACGTGGACATCTGCAAAAATCTCGAGGTCGAAAATTTTCATCATCACAATACTTCCTTATACTACGTATAAGAAAGTAAAAATCTAACGGGGTTAGATCTGGTGAAGGAGCCGGCCACCTAAGGACGCCATTAGTACCAATCCAACGACGTGGGGACGTTTGATTAAAATAGTCAGTAACTATGCTGGCATTATGAGCAGTTTTCTCGTCTTGATGTAACCACATATTATTTCGCAGCTCTATAGATACATCTTGCAAAAGTAGGAAATGTAAGTAGCGCACACCAGTTTATGTTTCATGATAGAAGTGGGGGCCTAAAAATTCCACACCAAATGTTAACGCCAAAAACTGTTTGATTTCTTGTTTGCCTTATCCAAGTGGGATTATCTTCTTACCAATACCGAGCACTGTGCTTAATTAAAGTACCATTGTTGTGAAAACGACATTTGTCACTCCACATGATCTGATTCATAAAGTTGTTGTTTTCCGCTAACGTTACAGAAGATTCTGCTAGAAAATCGAATCTACGTTGATTATCTCCAATTCTTAAATGGTGCACTAAATGAACTTTATACGGAAAGCATTTATTTTCTTTTAGAATTCTACGGCAAGAGGTTACAGATAGATCATGCTCTTCTTTTAATTGCCGTAATGATGTATGTGATACCGCTGCTGTAATTTCATCATCTCTTACACTTTTCTGCCTTAATTGTTTTTGTTTTTTGAAGCTACCGTAATTTCTGAGATTTGCACAGTTTTGTGATCTGGTAAAGGCCTGTTTGGAAAGCGTAGAGCATATAATCGCATTGCTTCAGATGCATTTCTACGGAATTCTTCATAAATTAAAACCATATTCAGTTTGTCTTCATTTGTGTGTAAAACCATATTTTTAATAAAATCTCAGCCCAAAGTGAGTAAATGTTGGAATGAAGCTAATTATAAAGACTATTAATAATCAAGCAAATGTGACTAATGTGTGCTAATGTCGAAATATTTCCTAAATAATCAAAGCAAGCATACATACATATAACACAGACATCAATGCTTTTCTGTCTACATACCTATGGGTGCCTATGAAATGGAATTTATAAAAAGGAACTAACTATAAAATTTAAATTGTGAAGTAACTATAATAGCAAGAATTGTGAATATGTTTCCTGCTATTTTTCCCTAAAAATTAAATATTTAAACAAAATAAAGGCAAAACTTTAAGATTACTCTTACTTTCTTTAAACACGAATATCTATGAAACCGCTAAATTTTGGAAACTAACACAAATAATAAAATTTACATTAATTTTAATACTCTTCAAATTAAAAACAAATGAAGATTATGGTAATCAAAAAAATTCTTTTCATCGCAGCGCCATCTATATCTTCACATAATAAAACACAATTGTGAGAGAAACCTAGAGTCGATCACATTCTTTAGTAACTACTTTTTACAAAATTCATCTTCATCCGTTTCCGAGATATTTGACCTGGAAGTTTTAAGTGGTACACCCTGTATATTCAAGCACTTTTCTGTTTTCAGTAGTAGAGTAAAGACGCGATAAAAGTACATAAATATTTATATACATATTATTTCTTTTCTTGAAGAATTATTTCAAAAATTCATTTTCGTAAGTATATGAAATTTATTAATAGAATTTGCCTATAAATAGCAAATTATAAAATTGATTTTAGAATGGCTTACAAAGGAAAATTTATATGGTTGCGACAGCTAACTGAAATTAACTAATGGAATGGTCAAATTAATTACTAACATGAACTAAAATAACAATACGTGCGGCTGTATAGAGAACAGAATAGCCTCCTATGTCACTATTCGCGAAGTGATATTGTGATTGCCCAAAAATAAAATTCCTAGTTATTTTTCACTATGCTATACACACAACTGCATAAATATAAATGTCTTTTCAGTTTTTGATGCATAGTAGTTGTGCATTTAAAAACGCATAGCTTTCATGGATCAAAGTTGCTTCAGTTTAATGCATAAGTGGGAACTGGCCTATAGTGAAATGACACGCATGCATTAGTATTGGTGCATGTTAATGCGTTTCTTATGTTAGAAAATTTGATATCTCTAGAGTTGAGGGCCTTCAGCGAGGTCACAAAGCAATTCTTCTGAAAATACATGTCCTTAAACAGAGTTTAGCAACAATATGATCTAAATGATGAAATTGAAGGGAATTTTGAAAAGTTATCAAAAAAATTCAACAAAAATAAATAATCACAATTGAAGGAGATGCACATACACTGCATCTTGTGGTACATAATTTTGCATATTCAGATAATGTCGCGTTGATGAGATACTCTGTTTTTCTATACTGACATTTATATCTATATAAGAAATTTGACTTACTTTAAAGTTCACTTGGTTCATCAATATGTTCTTATAGGGGTATAAATCTAAAGCTATACGTCGACGATGAATAGATATATTTCCAATTTAATAATAAGATCTCAGAAAATGTTTCTCATGAAAATTACTTAATTTTTCACTATGAGTTTATTAGCTTGCCAAATTATGTGTGCAAAGTGTTTGATAACTGTGTTACTTGATTTCTACGTCATCAGAAGGAAACTGCTATTGAAATCTATGTTCCAGTAGCTAAGGGAAGCGGTAGAGGTACTGCTGTCCATGCAAATAACTTTTTTAACCCACTAACGCCCGCAAACGATTTCAGTTTTCCTTCAGTGTTTGGCTCTCTTAATCACGAGACCACTCACATCATTGTAACATATACAGGGTGAGTCCACTACGCGGGTAAGGCCGATTGTGCCTTTACGAGTAAAGATATTTCGAAGCGGTTTTTTTCTTGCGGTAGCTGTTCATTACGGGCACATTTTAAAAATATTTTGTATTATACAGAGTGTTCTATAACTTGGTGGCTAACCATAGTTATAGTTTTTTAAATAGAACACCCTATATATTATTGCATTTTTGAATTCTCCGTATAATTTTTAGTCAAAAAGATAGTATAGGCCTAAAGTGTAAAGTTTTTGACTTATTTCCATTTTTCTGAAAAATTCAATGTTTGTATAAAATTATATTTCTCGAAAACGACGTATTAGATGGACAACATTTTTTGCAATATTGTTTACAATAAGAGGTCCTAATAGAAGCATGTTTTATTTTTTTACAGTTACTAACTGCATGTGCAGGAAACTGAATTAAAATTAGATGACACGTTTTTGTATAAAAGTCAATTTTTTTAAATGGAACACTCTGTATATCAGTTAATTTTTGAATTGTTTATTTAATTTCGTGTCAGAAACATGTAAGACGTTAATACAGTAAAAGTGACAATTACAGAGATATTGTCGTTTTTTGATATGCGTTTGTTAGTTTTTGCAAAAAAAGTCAATTTTTTCAAATGGAACAGCCTGTATATTATTTCATTTTTGAATCTCTTATTAAATTTTACATCAAAAACATCTAAGACGTTAATACTTTAAAAGTGACTATTACTGAGCTATTGTCTCTTTTTAATATAATTTAGTCAGTTTTGTGATTTAATTAATATAGTATAGTACTGACCAATTACATCAAGAAGAGACAATAGCTCAGTAATAGTCACTTTTATGGTATTAACGTCTGACATGTTTTTGATGTGAAATTTAATAAGAAATTCAAAAATGAAATAATATACAGGCTGAAAATGAAAAGTGTGAACACATGGATGTTAAAACTAACATCAAGCAGTAAATAATTACTGTGACTTACATATATGCCTTTATACGTAAAACGTATATGTATATATACAGGGTGTTCCATTTGAAAAAAATTACTTTTTTGCAAAAACTAACAAAAGCATATCAAAAAACGACAAAACTCTGTAATAGTCACTTTTAAAGTATTAACGTTTTACATGTTTCTGACATGAAATTTAATAAACAATTCAAAAATGAACTGATATACAGAGTGTTCTATTTAAAAAAATTGACTTTTATACAAAAACATGTCATCTAACTTTAATCCAGTTTCCTGCGCATGCAGTTACTAACTGTAAAAAAATAAAACATGCTTCTATTAGGACCTCTTATTGTAAACAATACTGCAAAAAATTTTGTCCATCTAATACGTCGTTTTCGGGAAATATAATTTTATACAAACATTGAATTTTTCAGAAAAATGGAAATAAGTCAAAAACTTTACACTTTAGGCCTATACTATCTTATAACTTTTTGACTAAAAATTATACGGGGAATTCAAAAATGCAATAATATATAGGCTACTCCATTTAAAAAACTATAACTATGGTTAGCCACCAAGTTATGGAACACTCTGTATAATACAAAATATTTTTAAAATGTGCCCCTAATGAACAGCTACCACAAGAAGAAAACCGCTTCGAAATATCTTTACTCGTAAAGGCACAATCGGCCTTACCCGCGTAGTTGACTCACCCTGTATATTAAAAACACTTAGCAAAGTAATAATATGTCTGACTCTTAATCTCTTTTTATCTGTATACGCTACGGTACATAGACAACGCGGTTTTTAATCAGTGCTACTGAAGACGACAATATAGTTGTAGAAATAAGTATTTAGTTTTTTGGTGCTTTAATGTGATAAAGGAGTTTTAGTGTTTTTGTTTGTGCTTTGTTTATCTCGGGTATAAATAAAATAAGAAACGTTAAAAATACATGGAGATTTTGACAAGATCTGCTGTGAAAGATAAAATAACTTGCGCATATATCTATCTGAAATATTTGATATCCGCAATCTATACTTTCCTGAGAGCTAATTTCGTTTTATTATTCAGCATAAAGAAACGCTTACTTCGTAATTTCAGCTTTTGCAACTTTCTTTTTAATTTTAAATGAGGAGAAATAACTCGTCTCAAGTATATGGCTAGTCTCACATAATCAATACCTTAATCTTCTACCCTTATTAATTAACCACGAATGGAGAATTTTTCAAATTTACGGCGGCAGAGTTTTTCCTCCTCCTTTTTGTACCTTTTCCTTTTTAACAAGTGCGAAGAAAGTGTCAGCGATGTTGTTTTATACATACATTTTGCTCATTTTTTTATTATTCTCTTTAAAGAATGTTATGAAATTCCAGAAAATCAAAACTTTTCCAAAAAATTGTTTTTTGTTTCATATGTAACATGTCGAAATGGTTATTGTATTTATGATTATATTCCAAGCGGTTGTTGGAAAAGATAACTATAACTTCCTTCATGTTTTTTCATTCTTGCTTCAAAAACCCTCCTTGACTCTCCTACGTAGACTTTTTTATATTCCCCACAAGTTAACTTATAAAGATATGAGCTCGATTTTATGCCTGTTTTGTCTTCGTTATTCTTAATGACTTTCAGTATTGAGCTGTTAGTTTTAAATAAAACTAATTTGTTTTAGATTTTTTGTTTTTTTATGGGATAAAATAAGGAATCTTTCCGACTTTAGTTGTTTTGCTAAACTGTCACTTACCATATCAATCGAATAACTAGGAAATTATTGATTTAATTCCTTTAGTCCAGGTAGTAGGGAGTTTTGCCCTGCAAAAGGGGGGATAGGGACTATTTCTATTTCAGTAAATTTTATCTTACGGAATAAACGGTTATTTTTGCTAATAGAAGGCAAAGATATTTTGGAGATTTATAAATGCCAAGCGTTCATCAACCAGAATTCCAGGACATATGCACTGCTGCGATGATGACCTCACTCAGCCCTTGGAAATAGTGAATGGATTTGCGTTGGAATTCTCTAAAGCTTTCCAAAATAATATGTATTTTCCTACAACTTTGCTGAGTAATCGTCCTTCCTTTGGTATTGACTGCGTTCATGAGAGTGAAGTGAAACATACTGCAACTAGATTGAAATCTGACTTTACCTCGGAGCTTTTTGGTGCGGGACTGTGCTTCTATCTTAGCTACACCACTTACAGTATTATTCAACTTAATATTAAAAACGAGTACGTTACCAGACTCCTGGTAGATCAGCAGATTTGTTTCGGTTTTCAAGAGGGGTGAGAAATCAGAAGTAAAAAATTATAGACCGATAAGTATTTTGACTAACTTCAGTAAAGTGTTTGAGTACATGCCTATTATACACTAGAATATTTAATAACATAAAATCTGTTTTATCTTTACATCAACATAGATTTGTCTCTGGAAGATCTACAATTACAAATTTAGTCGAAGTTGCGCAATATCTCTCGAGTGCAATGGATCAGCGCATGCAAGTAGATGTCATATACAGCCTGTTCCAAATTAACGCGGCACTATTGCTAACTTTGTTATTATTGGAGCTATGACTTCGGTTAAATTAGCAAACTAGTAGGACTTTTTTTGCTGATTAAGTTAGTCAAATCAGAGAAACAATTGAAGAGCTAGTTTCTGAGATATTCACAAAAGTAACAAATTTTTAAATAGAATATCCTGCATATTTCGACATATTTTGAAAGAGAGTTAAATTCTAAACAAAAAATAAAGTATACACTATCGTCCTAAATTTAAAAATAAGCGAATAAAATGCACTTAAACTCTTTGATTATCATTACTTTAATATGTAAGTAGTATTAAAGTGATGATAATCAGAGAGTTTAAGTGCTTTTTATTCGCTTATTTTCATATTTAGGACGATAGTGTATACTTTACTTTTTGTTTAGAATTTAACTCTCTTTCAAAATATGTCGAAATATACAGGATGGTCCATTTAAAAATTTGTTGCTTTTGTGAATATCTCAAAAACTAGCTCTTCAATTGTTTCTCTGTTTTGACTAACTTAATCAGCAAAAAAAGTCCTACTAGTTTGCCAATTTAACCGACTTCTTAGCTCCAATAATAACAAAGTTAGCAATAGTGCCGAGTTAATTTGGAACACCCTGTATACTGATTTCTCCAAGGCCTTTGACTCAATAGATCACAACTTGCTTCTTCCCAAATTGGATCAGGTTGGTTTCCTTTCATCCCTTGTACAATTAATGGCGTCATACTTCATCACATAGAACGGGTTATGTTTTTTATAATGGTCATTCATTAAATATCATTCCCATTTCCTCTGGTGTCCCCCAAGTTTCGAATCTTGGGCTTTTACTCTTCAATATATATATTAACGATTTTCTGGAAAAGCTAAACTGCGAATTTTTGGGTTATGCGGGTGACTTAAAAATTTAAGATGTGGTTAACAATTGTGCTAACTGTGTCAAACTGCAGACTAACTTCAAGATAATCAAAGAATGGTGTAATATAAATGTAATTTCTTTAAATGTGGAAAAATGTGCAATTGTTTCTTACACAAGGAGCTCCAATCCATTACTGTATCAATATACATCGAATTCCACACCTATTGTTTGAAAGTCTGTAATCAAGGATTTAGGAGTTTTCTTCGATGATAAACTAACCTTCACGCAACACATATCGACAATTTGTTCTTCAGCCTCTAAATCTCTGGGATTTCTTTTGAAATCATGTCGTACATTTAGTAAAACAGTGTAAAAGTATTATATTACGCCCTAGTGCGTATAGTAAGTTGGAATATGCATCCGCTGTCTGATATCCACATTACTTACATCAGCAGATTTCGATAGAACGCGTTCAAGGAGGTTCTTAAAATATTTGTCATATAAAATAAATGGAACCTACCCTGGTCATGATGTCGATTATATAAATTTATTAGCATACCATGGTTTTCAATCTCTGTCGTGTCGCCGTGACTGTTACAGTGCGAAATTTCTTTGAAACTTGTTAGCAAATAGAACTGATTCCCCTTACCTACTTGCTCAAATCAACTTTAACCTGCCGGCTAATTATAACAAATTATATAGCGATTTGTTTTAAGTGTTTAGTATTTAACTATTTTCTAATTCCTCATATTTTTTATGTCCTATAAATGGTTTGTACTGTTGGACAATAAAGATTATTATTATTATTATTATTATTATTATTAATGAATGTCTCATTTCTAAACTTTTCGTTTCCTTGCAAAATTCTTATTGAAATAATTTTGTACTAAGCACATTTATAGTTCCGTTTTTAAAGTCGGATTAGTTTAAAGTAATTAAGTCTATCATGTTTTTTGGGGGGGGGGGGTATACTTGAAAAGAAGTTTATGACATCAAAGAACATTAGTTTACTGTTGTTAAATACATAGATAGATAGATCGATAGTTTATTCATTCCTAAAGATACAAATGTACATGGAACAAGTCAAAACAAATACAAAACATACAATATAGGTAATTATAAACGTAAGTACAAAATAAGTAACCATAGAATACACAGAAATAAATAATCCTAGAAAAGTTTTGTATTCTACTATTGAATATAGGTCTTTATTGTCATTAATCATGAACATGAACATGGTATAGACATAGCAATAAGATCATATACAATTTTAACAGGTACACATATTGCCGTGGTCCTCGCATATATAAAAAAATAAGAAAAATATTAAGAACTAGTTTAAGTGTTAAAGAAAATATTAAATTTAAGTTTAAAGAATTTATACTAAAAATTTCAACATCATGCAATATTAATAACTCAAGTGTATGATGGGTTGCATATATTTAAATATGAAGAATTCAAATACCAAATGATTTTATTATTACATTATAGGTTAGATAAGTATTAAAACTAAGTATTATATAAGTACTTAAACCTAATAAAAGAGAGTGAGTGATTTAAACACTGTAAAACTATATGAATAGGTTCACATTCGTCTTTCACGAGACGGAAATATTGCAGAATAAATAATGTGAATTTAAACGTGCACAGTGTAATAAATTTTATAAGAAAGATTTTAATAAATCAAAAAATATAAAAGTTACCTCAAACTTATGACTATAAATAAAAAAGGATATAAGTTAAATATTCTAACACGAAATGGTCAGCAATAATGTTTTTTTTACAAACAACGGCTGAATGAATAAAAATATACATTCATGAACTTACGTGTAAACACAGAAGTTTCATAGACTGTGGAAGACTTGTATGGTTTTGAGACCAACAAAGAGAAATATAGTATAAAAAATTTGTTTATAGTTTTTTGCAGATAAATGTATTACTGTAAGGAAAGTCCTGGGTAGAAATGAAAGACGACGTGACGTGGTGGAACTGACTAATCGTTGTAATGTAAGTGATATGGGAGAAGAATTCCGGTCATCTGCAATGTGTTTCCGAGTTTACCAAGTCCAGACATTTCTAAAAGAAAATTAAGGATTATGTAAGTGAATGGGAGAAGAAAGTAGCTAACAAATAATGAGAAAGGCAACAAGTTTATAAACAAATATAAGGAGGGACTGTATTAAGAAAAAATATCTACCGTTGGAGATACAGAACAATTTAGGGAAAGAATTTTTAATAAGACACAATATGTGCGCGTGTGTAAGTGTGACAACGACAACTTGCAGAAAATAAACAGCAGAGATTTCACTGAAGATGCTTCAAATACCAACCTAAATTTTAGTTATAAGTAGGGCGTGATCGACAATCGTTGGTCTTTTGTTTCGCGTATAAATTCGAAAAGCAAGAATGAACATGAATTAATTCTTATTTCGACTTTGAAGGAAAAAGACTATTTTTGAAAGCTAAGAAAGAATTAAAACGTAGGGTTGAATACACTACGATTCAACGTATAAGTTTGTATTAGAATATAATTTCAATTTTCATTTTCATTTTTATTTAGAATTATTTTCTTTTTGATATTTTATAATTAAATATGGAGATGCCTAAGGCAGAGTTTGAATCAATATTTGATGAAACAAAGTAAGTTGTTAAAATTGTAAAGGATTATTAATGCTGCAATGTGTTTCTAAGAATACGTGAAAATGTTTATTCTAGTATAACGTTAAGCAGTACGAGTTAAATAGATATTATCCTGTTAAATAATAATTCAATAGTTTTTATAACACAGAAAGGATCATTAATGGTGTTGGGTGTTTCGGAGAATACAACGTGCGAATGTTTATTCTCGAATACATTATCAGGCATCATTAATTTTTCGCAATTTATCATTAATTTAGAATTTCAAACATATAATAAAATAAAAAGGGGAATGTTTCTGTGTGGCAGATATTGAAGTGTTAGCAACAATACGTGCGAATGGTTGAGGCTAGTGGTCAATTTCGAGCCAATCTTTGAACATTAACAGCGAACTTCTGGATTATCAGGGTATTACGTGCAAATATAATGTTTCTGGTAAAATAGAATTAGCTCAATACTAACAGATTACCTATTGGGAATCGAGTTTTGCGTTGTTTAAAACAGGATAAATATTTCATGACTACAATTATAAATAAATGTATATTCTACAAAACTTTATAACCGAAATATGGTAGAAATGTTTTCTCTCTATTATCTGTATTATAAATTTTAATGTGGATATAGTATAGCGATGCTATCTATAATTGATATTCTAATAAAAATATACAGATATGATTTTTATATGAACTTAGATTTTTCTTTAACAAAAAAAAAAAATTATAACCTTATCCCAAAATAATACTAAGCAAGAGATTTACCAGGAGATAGAAGGGGTTGAATACACTGATAGAACTCACCAGTACTTACAAAGTACGTGCTGTTGAAAAATAAGTTAATACATCGAGTATCGTTTTTTTTTCCTTTTAATTTTTGTTATGTTTCTTTCTTTTTTTGTTCTCTCTTTTTTTTCATATAGATTTATTGTATTACACAATCTTCTGAGTCTTGCCGATACCTTGATATAGTCCCTACCAAATATCATGAGCTAAAATTCGTGGAAGACCGGTGCGTCATTTCTTGGAATAAAGCCGACGGAAGGCTCTACCTCAACTAGATATTTGCAAGCAGTGGCGTGCCTTGTTTTTTTTTCGGTATTTTGTTTTTGGCGAATATTCAGAAAGTATTGAATAGATCTTCAGCAAGTTTTGTCTGTTGTAAGAAATTAAATCACGAGAAATAAAGCGGGTAGGCCAGCGTCGACTTTTTGTAATAAAACTAATTTCAAATTATATATTTTTATTTAATTGACAGAAAGATAAATATAATAATAATAAAAGATAAATGTGATGATACAATTTAATAATGTGTGTCGTTTGTGTGTCCACCTATCTTCATTCTGTCATTTATTCAGATTTGTATTTATTAGGTTATTAATATTATTAATACATTTATTATTTTGTTGTTATGCTTTGAGTTGCTATTTCTAATGCATGACTATACTTGTATCTAGTTTAGTGTTTTTGTGTGTATGCCTGTGTTATAATTAGTATTTATTTTCACTTTGATTTGTTAGGTTAGGTTTATGGTTAAGTTGAACAGCAATAGCTGAACTTCGCCATTTGGCACATATATATTGCTATGGGGGTATAGTGGGCTCCGTTACTGCCCCCAATAGTTAATGTAATTAAAGAGCAATGAGACTAATTAAATTAAAATTGAAAAACTGTTAAAAGTTAAGAGAGAAATGTTAACCAAATTAAGTTTACAAACGCTAAATATTATGCAAGTGAAAGTCTAATCTAAATTACTGCTAACTGTATATGTGGGTCTAATTTAATAATTCAATGAAAGGTAACTATCACTGTGTATTGAATTTGAAATGTAATAAGTTTCGCGCTTGATATTTACTTCCTATCGCTTATATTTTGGCCAATGATCTATTTCTAATAGGAGAAGGGGTTGTTTCCGGCATTCTACAAGGAATTATGCAAGTATACAATAACGCTAGAGTACGCTTCGTTAAATTTAATCTCAGGGCCGTTGCTGGGGTTCCGCGTGATACCTACTACTCAGAGTGACTTACATAATACCTGTTATTCTTACGCAATCCTAGGACTCCTGTTGTGAACACGTTGTGGGCCGCTGCTAGTACCTATAGAAATCGAAGAATGTGTCTCCACAAATTGACGATGGATGTTACTCAAACACGAATAATAAACACAATGGTAGGTATAACTTCTAATTCTTTATATATTTCAGTTTGTTATATACATATAAAATTAATTTAGTTATGATCGTAGATGGAGTGTCCTTATTACCAGACAAAAACAATTAATGAGAAATATATTATAACAGAGAGAGATAATGGTACACAGATCCACATTGATTGTAATTATTTCTACAAAATGGAGGCGCATCTGTTGTCTGAACAGATATGAATGAAATGAATTTCAATTTGATTATAGTGAAAACATTTGTGAAAGCAAACTATTTAGTTTCAAAGACTATGGTGCAGACTGGAGACCAACAAATCTAACTTATCGGTGAGTTCTTTATGTTGTTTTATCTAAATTTGAGCACCATAAAATTCTTGTTTACCAATCTAGGTTAGGTTCGCATTCAGAGAGATATGACTGACTGTACGTTCAAATAAATGACTTGAATATCTACTTATTTTTATACGCAAAACAATTTATTTATACTTGACTTCTATAGTTATGACTTTAGATGACTATTACTACATTTGAAATACTAACGCTGATTTTAATCCTCGTAAATGATACGGATTACAAAATAATAGACATAAATATGGTGACTTGAAAGTTTAACCCTTTTGAGTGTTGATAATACTTGTGAACAAATTACGATACCTTCGTTTAAAACATAGATAAATGTCCTTTAGGTTTCTGACGGCTTCTTACAGCGACAGGAGCGGAATTTTCAACGGGTTCTCCTAGGAATCTTCCTGTCTTTGGAGTGGACGGAGCTCAGTGTTGATGAACCAGGAACCGCTTCGAGGGGGCTCTTTCCAGGAAGGTGGTGCCTGAATGTGGAGTCAGCTTCGGTAGTGTGCAGAATCTGATCCTTGTTGTTACGACAGCAGCAGGTCTCGGTGTGGTAAATGTACGTAAGGCTGAATTATTTTTCCTTGGCTTGTATTGTTATTTGTTCGTCCTGAAGTTTTCTTAGGTTATGTTCTTTGTTGATATGTCTTTCTCTTTTATAGCACGTGGAATTTATGTTCGTGCTTTTATATCGATAAAGCAGGGCAGTTGCTTCACCGAAGATGATATTGGTTCGGCGTTCGATAAACGCCTTCGCTTGGATATCTAGCCGGCGTTGAGGTTTCGCCGCACTGGATTTTTCTAAACTTGTCGGTTTGATTGATTTTTTTTAATGATCGATGTTTATCTATTGACGGATGTTTTTTTAATGATCCATGTTTATCTATTGACGGATGTTTTTTTTTAATGATCCTCCTGAATGAATGTCTACCTATTTTATAAGTCACAGTAGTCTATTGTTTAACGCCTCGAACCCAAAGCGGTCGTGCATTACAATTTAATTAATTATAATTATTTTGCGTATCTAAACGTGATTTTGGATACTGTTTAATAGTTTTTCTATATTTATGATAAATAAAAAAAATATTTATAGTGCGTATAATTTCTGAATGCTCATATTTGAATTTTTGATGCGTCTGACAGATTTAGCGTCGGTTTTTGAAAAATCAGTACAGTCATGTACAAAAATATAATGAAATTTTATAATTTTTGGATTTTATCCAAAAATAAGGATATTAAGAGATTATGTGGACCTGGTTTACAAATAATCTTAAGTTTTAAATACATATAAATTCATTTCCGTTTTTTACTTGATTAAAATCCGTTCATTAATAATAAAATGCCTGCTGCGAATTTTAAATTTCCAAATTAAAGTCAAATTCATTTTAAATAGTCACTTTGGTTTAAATTGCTTACATGCTTATCAAAACTTTATCAAGTCAGTTATATCTTGCCATTCAAGGAATTATATTAACATTTCTAAATGCGCTTAATTGTACCAAGTGCTCACTTAATTTTTGGATTTCAAATAACATTTTAGTTTTGACAGTAATTAATTGTTAATAGCTTTATTTAAATAGGGCATCTATTCGTGCACACAACTCATATTGTTAATTTGCCATACATACTTATATTTCGTGAGTTTTACTGCATTCAAAATACTTATGTTTGACATTTCTTACTGAAGCTACTCGGCCTAAATTTGAAAAGATGCTTTCGATAATTATGCATTAGTAAGGGCGTAATTCATGACAATTCCTAATCCTAACTGTGCTGTGATATTTGTTGTTAATGTATTTAACATCAGATATCAGGCAATTACTAAATATAGTCACGAAATTCTAGCTTTAATATGACGTGTGATCTAGGTCTCTTAGTGATACTTCAAATGCTGTTTGTACTTAAATTAAAGTCCTATTGATATTCATGCCCTAATTCTAATCTGTTCTAAATATAGAAGAGGCTGTAGTTAATTTATGTTTTCACATTAAAATTGGTTTCCTCACCGAGTTAGATTGTATTTGACTTAATAATGGGCGTTCAAAGAATGAACGTCCATGCTTTGCATTAAATGATGCTATTGAATATTTCTCGGTCAATAATTCTATTTGTGCTTTTAAAACCACGAGATATACAATCAAAGAGTTTTGGAGTGTCACTCCTAGTATGTACAATTCATGATGATGTTTTGATTTAGTCAAAATTTGCATTTTTATATCGGCCATATTTGTATGCTCTAAATGCATGTGTTGTGTGTGCTAGACAAGATGCTTTGTCAAAACTCAATGTGAAATGATAATGAAAGACTGAAAATAATGTATGCTACATAAGTATAAGACTGTATAGTGCGTTTCTGTGTATTTAAATTTGTTCTCACTAATATAGTCATGTTTTTATGCTAATTTCTTATATCTTAACTTTTTTAAATAAACTTTATGACCAAGATATAATTGTTTGCTAATTCGATTATATGGGATGGATTCTGTGTGCATGGTGGATTTGTTATTTCTCTCATTTATTTAAGTAACTCAATGGCAACTACAACATTTCAACATGTACAAGGGTTCGTCCCTAATAACAAACTTAAAAGTTAAAAAAATTGAGTGTTGTAACTCGTAACTAATTATGTGTATTTGAATAGTCTAGGAACAGATACGAGACTAGTTCAATATGTATATATGTTTTGTGTCAATAAAGTTTATTTTTTATTATTATTATTATTATTAATATACACGTTATCATAAAAAAGAAGTGATAATCAAATACATACTTACTGTTTGGTCATTAAGTAATATTTCTTCTGATTTATTACTTGTTTTAAAAATTTCTAACGCTTCTAAAAGGTTTAATTTTTATCCTTTATCACTGTAATGTTAAATTTTGATATTATTTTCTGAGAATGTGTGGTTATATTCTATTAAATGATTTGCAAAACATTATAACTTATTATAACAGCATATTAATATAAAAGTGAGTTGGGAAACCTTGTAACTGAACATCAACAATTTAAAATAGATTAAAGTAATAGGTATTTAATTTGTAGTGTGTCTCAGATGTTACCAAATAAGATATTATATTGCCATCAATTCATGTAACTCTAGTTTGATAATAACATGTAAAATGTTGAAACTGCAGTCACATAGTGATTAAAAATAAAGTGAAGGTATTTAAAGTTTAATTGAGTGTTTTATTTTACTTAGATCCAGTATCATGAATCTTCAGAAAGTAACAGCCGAAAGTGTTATACATTTGCTATAATAATTGTACAGTGAAAGACCGCCGCCTATGCGTGCCTTTTTCTTCTCGAGGGTAGGGTCGATTCCAAGAAATGACGCAGCGGTCTTCCACGAATTTTAGCTCATGATATTTGGTACGGATTATACCTGGGTGCACTTTTGTCATCTAGTTCATAGATTATATATATGTGTGAGTTATATTATTATTATTAGTAAAGATACATGTATGGTGTGTGCTTTGTTTATCTGATGAGGGGGGCAATGGTAGAACAAGCATAGCTTGATTGCCTCCCTTTCCCATCATCTTTCACTTATTCAACTTATTGTAAGTTTCTTTTTTTTTGTTACCTTTTACGTTGTAATTTTGATGGAAATAAACACTATTATTATTATTATTATTATTATTATTATTATTAATATAATAAAAATATTATATTTATATTTAATAAATGATGCTGGTACAGCACACAGCAATATGAAAATATAAATGATATTTCACACAGCAACCTAAAGTAATATTAACTAAATTTAAACCAAAATTTGCTATAAAGAACTCTTCCTGAGTAACAAAATTTCAATTTTAGAAGTACCTAATAGCAGTAAACTAATATCCTTTGTGTTATTACTTATTACTTTCTATTTATTAGGCCGTTTATATCATAGTTGATATTAGGGCATTGTTCCGTATTGTTGACATATGTTTACCTATCACTTCTGGCATTTAAATAGATATTTCATCAGTCTAATAAATATGGAACGCTATTAACTCGCAGTGTTACTCAAAACGCCACTACACAAATACATATTTGTATTTGTTACTGCTGTGTTAATAGCGATTAAACGTATAATGCATTCGTTACAACAAAAGCGGAAAGCGTGTCACATATAAAGGCATTGTTGTGTACAACGTGCAAACTGTTATATGAATACACCATTACCATAATTGAAATTTTCAACATATACAGAGGACCGCACTGTCTGCCTGCCACGAGAATGATTAAATGTTAATGCAATTTGGGGAAATCATGCAAATTAACCGATTGATACCGGTATTACTCTATCGCACATACTCTCCATGTACGTGACGAAAACCGGTAGATGCATTGTGTTTGGGCACGTAACCTCTTAATTCTATAATTATGACAGTTATCTCCCTATCTGGAGTCGCAGTTCATACCAACCATGGATTATTCCTTCCCTTCCTGTCCGCGTTTCATTAGTTCGTGAAGTGCAACATCACATTATGTCGTTTGATAGTGAATAATCCAATTAGTATGTCTTGTAATTAATCCTTTCATTACTGATATTCTACAGCGCTAAATAATCAGTTAAATTATGGAACTCCAAGTAGGTACTGAAAGATCGGACGTATGTCTGCGTATATAACATATCAAGATATCTATTATGTTATCTGTCTTAAGTGCTCCCAGGATTTGACATCGTATTTCAGATATAAAGGCAATTCACTTAATGTTTATGGTAAATGGTTACTTATGAAAATCTTTAAATATTAATTGGTGTATTTCGTCTTAATTATTAATTTTTTTTTATTATATAAGTGCCCTTATACCGGGTGTCCCAAAGAAGCGATAAAGTCCATTAAAATATAAAAAATATAAAAAAGAACCATCAAAAACATGGAACTTAATTTCGAAGCAGTTAAACACAAGCAACAAAAAAACCAATACCATAGAACAAATTCTGAAAAAAGACGGAATCAAAACAAGCGAAAGCACGGAAATAGCAGAAGAAATAAACAAGTACTTTGCTAACATAGGAAAAGAACTAGCGAAAGAACAAATTAACAGCGCCACAAAAAAAACCGTAACCACAACCTACTATAAACAAGTACCAACATTTATATTAAAAAATATAAATATACAACAGATGAACGCAATAATAGATGACATGAAGAACACAGCTCCTGGATATGATAAAATACCATGTAAAATACTGAAACTAAACAAACCAGCATTAGTACCAATACTAACTAAATTAGTTAATGTTACATTTGCAAAAGGAAAATACCCCCAATGTCTTAAAGAAGCTATCATAATACCAGTATATAAGAAATGTGACAAAGCAAAACCAGAGAATTACCGACCTATATCTTTACTTACAACATTAAACAAGATAATGGAAAAATGTATACAAATTCAAATTTCTGAACACCTTCGAACACACAATATAATACACTCAAAACAGTATGCATATCAAAAGAACTCTGGGACTACATCAGCGACTAATGACTTGTTAAATAGTATAAAAGATAAATTGAAAGGAGGAAACACAGTTATAGCAATCTTTATAGACGTGAAAAAGGCGTTTGATACAATTTCCAAACAGAAACTATCAGAGAAAATTGAAAAGATGGGAATAAAAGGTAAAGAGAAAGACCTAATAGACTCTTATATCACGGGAAGAAAACAGAAAACAGTAATAAATAACACTCACAGTAATTACCTTGAGCCAGAATATGGAATACCACAAGGGGGAAATCTCCCACCCATTTTGTATATAATGTACACAAACAACATTTGTCAATTAAACATAGATGGAGAAATATACTCATACGCCGACGACACCTCTTTGGTTTACTTGGGCAAAAGTGTGCAGTAACTGCAAAAGCGCGTCAACAAAGACCTCGGTACAGTCGGGGATTGGTGCTACAACAACCTTCTGACCATTAACGAACATAAAACAGAATTCATGACATTCTCGAACAAATTAAATACTCCAACAATTGACATAAAAATAAAAGCCCAGGCCATCAAGCAAATAGACCAAATAAAATACTTAGGACTAAACATACAGAGAAATTTAAAATGGGATCTGCACGTAAGCAGCCTAGTGAAAAAAAATGCAACAGCAATAGCTGGCATCAAAAAGATAAGAGCCATTATACCTGAAAACCTGCGAAAACCAATTTACAATGCTGTTTTTATGTATCACATGAATTACTTAATAAATATATGGGAAAATACAACTAACAGAAATATTAACAAGTTACAAAGACAGCAAAATAAGATCTTAAAATTAATTTATAAGCTAGATAGAAGAACATCCACCGAGGAAGTATACGATAAGACAAAGGAACTGAATCTTGAACAAACAAGAAAACTAAAAAATATAATACTGCTATACAAAATAAAACATAATCTCATAAAAACTGAAGTCAAGTTAATCACTAACACACATATACATATGCACGCAACTAGAAGAAAATCAAATATAAGAACGGAAATATGTAAGCAATTAAAATATGAAAAAGTACCTACACCAGACGATATAACACATTATAACAAATTACCTAAAGAGATCAAAAACTTAAAATATCTTCACTTTAGAAAAGCAATAAAGAGCATGCTTTTAAATAAAAAGATATAGACAACCGCTGAAGGTAACCAGAGTAAGAACGGATAGGAGTCCTCAATACCATCAGTCCGGGATAGATGTACTGACCAGGAAACAACCCGCGACGAAGATGTAGGACCGTATACAAGCATACATATATGCATCATTTGTAAGCTTAGCTTTACTATGATATGTATTACATATGTTTTTTCAATAAAGTATATATATATCGTAAAAAAACTATTTAAAAATATGTTTGTATACAGGGTCCGGCAACGAAGCGGGGACGGAAGATTACATGCTTATTTGAAAGTTACTCAAATATTTAGTCATCGGATATTCTTGCGCGCCATCAAGCGCACGTTTTAAAAATATTTTGGTTTATACAGAGTGTTCCAGATGGAAATGCCAGACTAAAGTTGCCTTTTTTTTAAATGGAACACCCTGTATATTAATAGATAAAATAATCCGCGCTTGAAAGCTGGTTACATCGATATAATGCTGTATGGTCTAAAGTTGATAGTTTATGTGTTAATAATTATTTTACTTGATAAATTAATACATTTCAGTAGGCAATTCTGCATAAGGAAAACCAAAAAATCCGAAACCAACAATATAGAATATTTTTTACTAGTATTGAGTTTCGTTGCTATGTGAAATAAATTCTGTAACTGTTCGCGTTATACAGAGTGTTCACAATTTCGCGAAATCGAAGAAATTTCGTAATTTTTAAATAGAACACTCTGTATATTTTCAGCTCATTAAAAAGCCCATTTACTACGCTTTCTATTGATACCTTAGTGCACCTAGGATAGATGATTTGCTAATTATTTCTTTTTAAAGTTGAATTAATGAAAAATGCTTGTATTTTTAGTAGCTAATTTGCACTTTAAAACCTTCTGTAAGGTCGGATATTCAACAGATAATCCATAAATGGTCTATAACAAGAAGAAACCCCATTTAGTATGAGAAACAGTTGATTTTCACTCAGCAGTAGTATTAAAAGTTCGCGCTATTTTAAATAAATACTAATTATAAACCACAACAGAAATTTTAATTACCGAAAGTTATAGCACAGTAAATCAAAAATAAAGGAAATGTAAATAGTAAATGCAAATAAATCAAATGTCCTTCCCAGTGGCGGCTCGGGGTGGTTCACATAGGGAGTGCATAATTTCAAAATTAAAAAGTATAATACAAGAACGCTTACCCAATCTTTATAAGTTTCACCGACATACTGTTCCAGACAGGTACTGTTCATTGTACAGTTTGTTTTGAGGGAATAGTAAATATAACACTACAGTTTGATTACATATGACGATAAACGAAGTCCATTTTGCGTGTCTTTGACTTGCAGAACAGTTCTATCACTTTTTCATTAAAATTTGGGAAATCATTTATAAATTCTTTTTCACAAGATAACATAGTAAGGGCATTTAGTCTGTCTTCTTTCATTGTATTTCTCAAGAATGTTTTTATTCTCTTCTGCCGTGAAAACTGGCGTTCCGCTTCAGACGTTGTCATTGGAATTGTAATGACAATTTTTAAAAGCTTAACAACTTCATTAAAGATGTCGCTTAATCCATCCAGCAGAAGGCCTAGCAGACCTACAGCACCGACTTCTATATTTTGCCTAAATTCTTCTCTAGAATATAGAACACTTAATTCAGTTCGTAGTCTGCTTTCATTGAGGCATGGATAAAATTTTACTGCTTCTTTAAGGCAATCTTCCGGAATTTTTTTTTGAAAAGAGGAGAACTCTTTAAAAGAAATTAAGTTTGCTAATATTAAGTGCCCTGTATACCGAAATCTAGTTTTTATTTCAAGCAAAATAATATCGCACACTTCAATAGTTTCCCTCCGTCTTTGGCTACCATCAGTTACTCTTCGTCGCGTTGATGGTCGAGGAGTCAGTTCTGAGTCATTTTGTTTAACCAACTGATTATCTGTGTCAGCGATTTCGGTTCGAATTTTTCCAATAGCGCGTTCAAAATTATCTAAATTATTCTTGATTTTTAATGCATCTGTATTGACATTTTGTAATTGATTAAACAATATGTCCACATGTGGCATAATTTTATGAAAGAAAGTTAACCAATAGATAAAATTTTCCTCCTCCAAAATTCGCAAATTGGCACCAGTCTGGTGAATGGTAGTTTGTAAACTAGCTTCTCCCTCGATTTGTTCTAGAGCTTCAATTATTTCTTCTCGGTGCTCATATATTGTATTCACTGTCCTAGAATTGAAGTTCCATCTTATTTTTGAAGAACGAGGTAAGCTTTTTCTCTGAAGGAATTCTTCCAATCTTGCAGCTCGTTGTGGTGAAGTGGAGAAAAAAGTACATAATCCCGTCAGATTGGCAAAAAAAATTCTGCAATTACTACTGCTCGATGTAGCATGTGACATAATAAGATTTGTCTGATGTGCGTAACAATGTACAAAATTGGCCCTTGGATATTGGTCTTGGACATGTCTTTGCACGCCGTTAATAGCACCACTCATGACTGCTGCCCCATCATAGCTCTGTGCAATCAGTTTTTCTGGGTCATCAACAAGCAAACTAATTTCGTTAAGGATGGAGGCAGATAAAGAATTAGCATCATGTCCACTAGGCAGAAGAAATTTCCAAAATCTTTCGACCGGTCTCGCGTTCACAATATATCTTAAAACAACCACCAACTGAAACTGATTAGACACATCTGTGGTTTCATCAGCTATCACAGATATGAAGTCGGTTGCTTTAATTTCACTGGAAACTTGTTCATGATACACGTTCAACATTGCATCAAGCAGCTCATTCTGTATCGTTTTTGATAATCCCTTAAAAACCGGTGCTGCTTCGATGTGATCTCTGAGCGATTTATCAAATTCTGCCGTAAAATTTATCAATTCCCGAAAAATGCCCTTGGTATTCGACGTTTGCCGTTCATCATGACCCCGAAGTGCCAGTTCAAACGCGCCACAAAATCTAATGCAATTTATTATTAAATTTAACACATGCCTATTTTTTGTTACCTGTTCATTGTGTTGTTGAACTGCTTTTCTATATGATGAATCTAAAACATTCTGAATGTTATTTTTTCCTAACATTCTTAGACTAAATATATTTTTCAAATGCCCTTCGGAATTTTCATGTTTCGTCATTTTAGCACTAAGATGAATTAAGTCTTTTACTCCGTTCTTTGACCAAGAAGGTTCACCACCAAACAAAAGACACGGAAAACAAAACAAACTATTTTTAATTTCACACCCACAAATCCAGTCATTTTTCTGATAAATATTCATTTTGAATTTTCTTATAACGTCTTTACCTTTAACAGATTGTTTATTTTCTAAACATAATTGAGGCATCGGCCGTTTAAGATTTTTTATTGCAATTTTTTCATCATACGTTAACCGCGAAAACGTGTTATTCTGTAACGCAGACACAAAATTCATTTTACAACAGCGGTGAGCCGACTAAGAATCTGCTCACATGCTATGTGTTAACGATGTGAAACTAGAACAAAATACAGGTTCTCCCCACCTTCAATATAATGTTTAATGGCTTAACGCAGCAACAGTAGAGATTGCTCATGGGTATGTTTCTCTCGGTGGAAGGGGTAAACATTCGAATAGTTTACATCCGTGCGCTGTTAGTCGTCATTATATCTGTGACGACGGTCGGTGCATGTAGGTTGTTACGCGAGCGCACACGCCACGTTCCTGTTCAATAACTATGAATACGTAATAAATAAATACTTTCACAGTTAGTCGCAGCTTGGTTTGTTTTGTTTCAAAATTCCAGGGGGTGCAATTGCTCACTTGCTCTCATTAAAGAGCCGCCACTGGTCCTTCCATGTCTCTCAATACATAAATGAAGCCGCCTGGTGAAATTCTGCCGAACATACTGTAATGTTTCTTGGCTAACATTTCTAAATGCCTCTCTTATGCGTTCCATCATATTTTCCCTTGTTGTAGGAACTCCCACATAAACCAGAGCCTTGACATATCCCCAAAAGTAGAAGTCTAATACAGTAAGATCTGTACTTCGTGGAGGCCAAGCGATTGGAGACCACCTCGTCCTATCCATTTGTCTTCCTTCTATCGCCCTAGAAACTCCCAAACGTTAAGGCTATAATGGGCAGGTGCACCATCGTGTTGAAATCAGAAAATTTGTTGGGTGTCTTCATCCACATACTCAAGTAAATTAGGCAGTTCATTCTGCAGATATGCCAAATACGTATTGCCTGTAACGGTTACATCGAAAAAGTACGGCCCAATGATATATGGGCCAAGTATATCTCCCTAGACGTTAAGGGACCATCTATTCTGATTGTCTACATGACGTATCCAATGCGGGTTTTCTGTTGCATAATAATGCATGTTATGTTTATTTAACGCGCCATTACTTTTGAAAGTAGCTTCATCACTAAACAAAATCTTTGTTAAAATATTTGGCACATCTCGCATTTTATTTAACCAACCACAAAAGTCTGTTCTTTTAATGAAATCATCACCATGCAATTTCTGATTTAATTCCATATGATACGGATGATACTTATGACTTCTTAAAATTCTCCGTACGCTCCTATCTTCAATAGCTGTTACCTTTGAAATATCATCTATACTTATATGTGGATTTTCCTGTATTGTGAATAATACGGCCAGTTCGTTTTGTTCATTGATTACCGGTTTATTTATTTCTCTCTTCTTGTAGGTTACACTACCAGTTTCTATAAATCTCTCTAACAACTTTTTAAATGCTTCCGGTCTTGGCTTTCTTTCAAGGTATGGAAATCTCTCTGCATATACTCTACTTGCTAGGAGATAATTTCTTGTACATTCCCCAAGAATAAATATCATATTAACCATTTCTAGAATACTAAAATTACTTATTATAGCAATTTCTTTTAAACCCCGAACCAAATACTGTGTAACATGAAACAAAATTTTAGACAACATGGTTATTATGTACACAAGCTTAAATCTGACACCAAACAACTTGATGAGCAGTGAATCTATTGAAAATGCTACGTATTACTTTATATTAATTTAATGTTCGCTTTCACCGCTGAGTGAAAATCAACTGTTTCTCATACTAAATGGGGTTTCTTCTTGTTATAGACCATTTATGGATTATTTGTTGAATATCCGACCTTACAGAAGGTTTTAAAGTGCAAATTAGCTACTAAAAATACAAGCATTTTTCATTTACTCAACTTTAAAAAGAAATAATTAGCAAATGATCTATCCCTGGATGCATTAAATGAGGTATCAATAGAAAGCGTAGTAAAAGGGCTTTTTAATGAGTTGAAAATATACAGGGTGTTCCATTTAAAAATTACGAGATTTCTTCGATTTTGCGAAATTGTGAACACTGTATAACGCGAACAGTTACAGAATTTATTTCACGTAGCAACGAAACTCAATACTAGTAAAAAATATTCTAATCTGTTGGTTTCGGATCTTTTGTTTTTCCTTATGCAGAGTAGTCTACTGAAATGTATTAATGTATCAAGTAAAATAATTATAAACACAGAAACTATCAACTTTAAACCTATACAGGCATTATATCGATGTAACCAGCTTTCAAGAGCGGATCATTTTATCTATAGCTTCGTTCGTAGAGGAATCACAAACTAGTCAGTGGCGATTCGATTAGTGGGGAGAAATACGAAACTAGTCTTTGACTGATTTTACAACATCTCATTGGCTCTGATTAGTCTGTGATTTCTCTACGAACAAAGCTTATTAATATGCAGGGGGTTCCATTTTAAAAAAAGCAACTTTAGTCTGGCATTTCCATCTGGAACAGCCTGTATAAACCAACATATTTTTAAAACGTGCGCTAGATGGTCCGCAAGAATATCCGATAACTAAATATTTGACTAACTTTCAAATAAGCATGTAATCTTCCGTCCCCGCTTTGTTGCCGGGCCCTGTGTAGTGTTTGAAACAGATAAACCAACACAAACATATTTTTTAAAAAAACTTATTCATGTTTTTTACATTTTGTGGTAGACCATTTTCCGAACTGCGTGGGCTAATATATATATTTAATTTAATCTCTCTCATCATGACTTAATGACTATGTTGATTAATTAATAGCAAAAATGACAATAGGAAAGCAAATTGTCATCGAAACAGTTAATTGATTGTAGTTAAAATTGATTAAAAATAGCAAAAATTACCGTTAAGAAAGTAATACATACCTCTTATTAAACACTTTCATGTACCCAATTCTGCATCTTTGACACATAGTCAGTACTATTTGTCTGAAAAGATTAGATGTCGTCTAAGATAAATCTAGATCTTCCAGTTGACCAATATGAATGGTATGCGATTGCTCTTCCCCTGTATTCTTTACAATTACTTTTTTAATCACACAATTTGCGTAGACATTATCTGTGTAGTGGAATCAAACGCATGTCTATAATAAAGCTGGATCTTCTAATGAAACTACGGTTCTACGTTTGAATTTCAATTCTAATTACATTTTTCGCCATTGCATCCTTTCTATGTTTATCATTAAACATATAAGTTGGCATTGTTGCCTTGGATATCGTTTTTGATAAATCAAAGAATTTCCAATGATTCTACTTAATTGTGTTACTTTCCTAATTGACGTTTTTGTTATTATTTGCTATTTTTATCAGTGCTAACTACAGTGAAACTGTTTGGATGAGAGTTTGCTTTCCTATTGTCATGTTTGCTATTAATGAATCAACATAGCCGCTAAGTCTTGACTACAGATTACATACATTTAATGTATATTGGCTTAGAATTGTAATATATTTTACTATTGCCTGGCTGACAATTTGCATTACTGTATACATAGTAACTACTGTTGTTTACATGCTTCCTGTAATGAAACTCTATGGATGACAGCTTGCTTTCCTATTGTCATTTTTGTTATTGATTACTATTAAATATATTTTTTATATATAATATTTTGTTAAAGCCTTTTTCTTGTGTTTCTTAGCCTTTGTAATGCATGTATAATAATTCTACGCACTTTCGGCATTGATTGTTAAGTATCGCGTGGCTAAATAAAAAACATTTTACGTTTCAACATAATTTATAGTCTTCTTCAGAACCAGGAGGTTACAACTATAACACTAACTATAACATTTGTATGCCTAAATTGAACATCTCAACTAGCTATAGAAATGACAAAATATACGTTCTTTTAAATATTACTAACAACATTAAATTATTAGGAAATACTTACGCTAAAATAACATTTCAAAGTAGATATTATATAGTTTTTAACAGTTTAATGTAAGAACTGTGAATATTACAGAGGTTTAGACTTAGAAAACAATTCTTAGGAAATATTAAGAAACAATAATAATGGAAAGAAAATAATTAATTTCATTACTCAAGACATACGTGCAATATGTATAGGAAAGTAACTAAAATGTTAGTTTGAGAAAAATTTTACAGTTTTTCGAAATTTCTACCAGAATTTTAACTTTTATTAAAAAATAGTTTTTTTTTGCGAATATCTCGCAAATTATGCTCGATTTGGAACAGTTCTTGTATAACTTCAAAATTCAGACCAGAAGTAACACTTTCACTCCCATCGAATAGCATTTTTTGAAAATATCTCGCAAATTATGCATTATATACAAATTTATAAACACTATGAAAGTTTTTAGTTAAATTTGGAGTAATTTTTGTATATAAAATATTCAAAATTCTGTTTTATTTACAAGTTCTTGCATACGTATAAAAAAGTCGTGTGGTGACCACACCTTTTTTTTCTTCAGTTTTCATTTGATTTACAATTAGCGTGATATAATTGTTCGGAATAACAGTCGAACTTAAAACTACAACGCGAACATCGTATACTAGGTAAAACCAGAAGCCCTTCTGATGTTTGTTATAGATGTAGTAACAGACAATAAAGTTTATATGTATAATATTCCTATCAAAGCTGGCGTTTACTAGTTAATAACATTGTTAACTAACCAGCGAGTATCAATTTGGCATATGAAATACATAATTAATTGACAAGATTCCAATAATGCCCGGTACTTGTATTATATATAATGTTATGGTAGAATGCTTCCATAATTTGTGTAACAGTCCCTTTGGTGGTTAATTAGAGCATGCTGTGGATACTTGGAACATTGTGATTTTCAACTAATACTCAATTTAAATATATATATTAATAGATGATTAATAATGTTATTTACGGATATCGATTTCGACCTAGAAGTGTTTTATTTCTGTTAAAACTTATGGGACAACAGTAGGTAATATATCGACGAAACCACACTTCTATTTTGATTGTTTTATTTTGAATTAATTTGCCATAAGTACAACTTAGTATAATCACACCATCAATAAGCAAAAATGATGGCTTTTTGCTATTTCGCCCGCTTTGCTTTCGGACAGGTATGGGAGAAAGCACAAGTGGTCAAATTTGTGTTCGGTTCTACAATTCGCGAATAAAGAATGGGATAAGTATCAGTGGAATAAATTTATGTCACAGATATTTTTGGCTTAATGGCCGTAAACATTCTACAAATCGTTTAAAACTCCCTCATAGTAATTCTTGGAAACACGTAAAACGTTAAGTTAATGGATATCAGCCAATGCACATACCTGATTTTTAGTTTTAAATAATGTTAACTTCTTCTTTTTTTGAATTAATGTTAATACAATAATTATGCTATATACGTTTATTTTTGTTTTTAATTTAATTTTAATTATATTTTTTGTGTAATTTTCTAAATTTTCTAAAATTTTCAGTTTGTATGTTGAAATACGTAGGCGTACTTTTAAAGTGAAGAGAGATGTAAACTTGTGTTTTATGGTTCTACCTGCACAGACTGATTTTAAATTTTTGTTTTCAACATATGTTTGAAAACGTTACAAGAAAAAGAAAGTACCTGCAATAGAACAAGGAAACGCCAGGTAATTTAAGGCCTGATGGCATATATTTTTACTTTGGTTATTCGGTTTTAGATTGGCAAGTAACAAACACAGTAGCGATACGTGATATCTAGTTTTTAAAAAGAAATGGCAAAGTTAATCAGATAATCTAATTTTCTAAAACATCAATTAAATATAGAAATTTTGAAAAAAAGGTATTAAATTTAAGGAAATAATTATTAATATTTTAAATAATTTTTATGCAAGATTTTGATTTCTTATTTTATTAATCCCTCACAAAGTAGATAAAAATAAGGTTATTAAATTGAAAATGGGATTTGTTCAAATATACTTGCACAATATATTGAAATACACTTTCAACTTACAAACCGCTTAGGTCAAATATCATTTGGCATAGGGGATCGTATATATATTGCTGTGGTATCTACATTTTAAATATCATAAATAATGATTAGAGACTGGAAAATATGCACTAAAAAGTTTGCCAAATATGCATGCAATAAGCACTAAAAAAATCCCTAAATATGAACTTACAATATGCAATATGCACTTATGATGTGCATTTATTTATTATGTTTTAGGAAATTAAAATTCATTTGTCGTATTTACAAATTGTATATTTAGCAACCTGACGGCCCTTCGTGTCGGTAGTTTCATCAACAGAGAGCCAAAGATTTTGGTTTTTCAACTCCTTTCTAATACCATCGGTAACATCTTCATAAATTTCGTTGATGTATTTCTTGCGTAGAGCTGAGGAACTGGGTACGTAAATGGGTTTATCATCGACTTTGCAATAAGTTTTCAGGAATTCTTAAAATATCGGATTGTCCAATTTATGTAAAGGAATATTACAACCCACAAAAAGATTACACAAATCTTTGGAAAATGCTTCTTGTGGATTCTTCGAATTATTGAGAAAACTTTCCTCCAAAAGTTGCTGCCGCGGTTTATTCAAATTTTCAGAAACCCCGTTCTGATGAAATGTTGCACTACTTGAAATTTCTTCTGGCAGGTAATCTGTGTAACAAATATATATTTTTAACATTCAGTTATAATAATTATTATTAATTACTATATTACTACAAAAACTAGAAAAATAAATTGTCTGGTTTTGGTTTGGTTCTCCAGTTGTTTAAATTTGATTGATTTTGGTTATTTTGGTGTTTATGACAAAGAAATACTATATATATTAGCTTTAAAGAACATAAAATTAAACATATCTAATAATAATTTATTATGAAATTGTTTCATTATATTTATGAACACAAAAAAAAATTCTCATAATTGTAGAACTTGTTATTGACAAAATATTTCAAAATTCAACTTACCCTTTTGTCGAAGAGTGTGCACAAACACTTTCTTCGTCAATAATTTTTAGTGCACTGCAATCACTTATCCAATTTTTTATTAGAGATGACTTCGCTTCGGCATTTTCAAAACTTTTTAATTCACTTTTGTTTCACCAAATAGCACAGACCACACGTTTACGAATGAACAAACTATGAAGGAAAATATTTCTTTTTCTTATATTGATATTAGTCGTACGGTATAATATACCTGCATTAATACTTACATTTCTGAAAAGAATTTCTTACGTAAGTTCTAATTGCCCTGTAAACCGATTATCAGTAGAATTAAATCCTATTATTGGGAAAGTCCATCTCATTATTAATGAGATGGACTTTTAATGAGTCATTAATGCAAAGTTGAAGGAATGCAATCCCTTCACGTTTACACAAACAAATTAAATATCTTTAAATGTCAGATTTTATAATGGTTCTTATGAAAATGGCGAATATATGCATAAATATGCAAACTAATTATGAAATATGTACGTGCATATGAAGTTATGGTAAAGTGTCTAAATATGCACTATATGCACTTAAAAAAATGGTAAAAAACGTATTCTGAGGGTGGAAAATGGACAAGTACACAGTATAGACGGGATATACCAAAAACAACAAATATGCATTTTGCATAAAATCCAGTCTCTAGTTATAACCCTTTATATTAACTTAATAATTAGTAGAACTGTTACTATGTAAACTTAAATAAATATTTAATTAAACCATAACGCTTACTCTATAATTAAACTAATTCTTAATACTACATATTTTTGGTCTATTTTAATTTTCTCTTGATTTTCTATTGATTTACCTAATTACTTTTATGTTTATTTAAAAATAAAAATTTAAGCTGCACAACAATATGTACGATGTATACGTATATATGTGTATGTCAACCTGGTAAACCTACTTCCTGACCGCCCCAATGCCGGCGACGCGGCGACGTATACATCGTGTATGTACATACGTGTATACGTATGTACATACGTATACATTGATTTCGTATTATGTTCCCTGTGCCCTACGAGGAAGTAATGGAACAGGAGAGATAATAAGCTGGTGGGGGTATAGGTATTATTTAGACGGAGTTACCACTTTAAGGCAGGTCAGTTATGGCAATATTGACCAATCATAACACTGGTCAACAGTGAAATTGCTTCTTAGGTGAAAGTACCCAATCCTGAATGAATTCAATGTGCTGAACACGAATATCACATTGAAAAAAGTTGATTGGCTCACGTTCAAGAGATATTGACGTTTTGTCTATTGTATAGATGCTATTGCATAATGTAATGCAATTTAGTGAGAAATTACGAAATTTTGCGTCATATTGCATCACCCCTTTATGCAAAGAAGTTAATGCAGCATTTACTGTAAGTTTCCATTGAGAGTGTTGCGAAATTGATTGCGCAATATCAAGCAATAGCTAATTATAGTTTATTTATAAATGGCCGACGTGACAGTTAACTCGTGCAATGTCCGTTCATTCGCGCATATTTTTCGAAGCTCTAGCATACATAAGTGATTGCTATAGTGTAAAGTAACGAAACAGTAGCAATGCCTCGTAACTGTGTTAATAGTGCAAATAACTTCTGTTATATTTGCGGAGAAGTGACATTTGCTGCACAGAAAAAGAACATCAGTGCAACAGTTAAGAAAGCGTATCATTTGTATTTTGGTTGCAAGATAGGCGACCAGGACAAAGACTGGGCCCCACATGTATGCTGCCGCACTTGTGCCGTAAATCTTTCACAGTGGCTTAATGGCAAAAGAAAGGCAATGCCATTTGCTGTGCCCATGATTTGGAGGGAGCCCACCAATCACGTTGACGACTGTTATTTCTGTATGGTACGACCAGCTTCTGGAGGCATCACCAAGACGAAGAAGTGGACAGTTGAATACCCTAACATACCATCTGCTCTGCGACCTGTCTCTCATGGCGAAGGACTCCCAATTCCAGAACCTCCTACAGATTTTTCTATCAGTTCAGACGATGAGGATGGCCATGCGTCGGCGAGTTCTCCTCAACGTGGCAGTAAGGATGATGACTTTTCGTGCTTTGACGAAATATCTGCACCACATAAAATTACCCAGGATGAAATGAACGATCTTGTTCGCGATTTGGATCTGTCGAAAAGCAAAGCGGAGATACTGGCCTCAAGACTTCGACAGTGGAATCTTCTGGAACAGAATGTCCGAGTGACTTCATTTCGCACTCGCCATCAGCTCTTCGAATCTTTCTTTAAGAAAGAAGAAAGCCTTGTGTTCTGCTGCGATATTGATGGTCTACTACAAGCTCTCGGTATTGCACATGATCCCCACGAATGGCGGCTGTTTATAGACGCTTCAAACTGAGCCTAAAGGCGGTTTTGTTGAATAATGGGAACCAGCTTCCATCCATACCTATTGCACATGCGGTCTACATGAAGGAGACTTACGGCAATCTAAAGCAGCTACTGGAGACGATTAACTACAGCAAGTATGGCTGGCAGATATGTTCTGACCTGAAGGTAGTATCTCTGTTGATGGGTTTGCAGCAGGGATATACAAAGTACTGCTGTTTTCTTTGTCTGTGGGACAGCAGAGCAATCGATTTGCACTACATCAAGAAAGACTGGCCTCCGAGAGCATTTTTTAAGCCTGGAGAAACGAATGTACAGCACCCACCATTGGCACAGCCACACAAAATCATCATTCCTCCTTTACACATCAAACTCGGTCTTGTCAAAAACTTGGTAAAAGCCATGGATAAGAATGGACCAGCATTCAAGTACCTGCATGACAAATTCCCTCGACTCAGTGAAGCCAAAATTAAAGAGGGCATCTTTGTGGGGCCTCAAATTAGACAGCTCTTCCGAGACCCCAAGTTTGAGGAACTTCAAGGTAAAGAAAAACAGGTTTGGGATGCATTCTATTAAGTGGCAGCAAACTTCCTGGGGAATGACAAGGCAGAAAATTACAAGTGTCTGGTTGAGGATATGTTGGCTTTGTTTCATGAATTCGGCTGCAATATGTCCTTAAAGATCCACTTTCTTGATTCCCACTTAGATTTCTTTCCTGATAACTGCGGGCAGGTCAGCGATGAGCACGGCGAACGCTTTCATCAGGACATTGCCACCATGGAGCAACGGTACCAAGACAAATGGTCTACGTCAATGCTAGCTGACTATTGTTGGACAATCAGTAGAGATGCTCCACAAGTCCACTACAAACGGCAGGCCAAAAGAAGTCGAAAGCCGGAAGCAGACTAATGTTTTCTTACCATGTATTATAATATTGACATAAGTACACTTTTTCTGAAATATGCGTAAATGTTTTCTTACCATGTATTATAATATTGACATAAGTACACTTTTTCTGAAATATGCGTACATATTACAGAAAACCCGTAGCCAATTCAGCTTTTTCTTAGTCATTTTCGTGTTCAGCACATTGAATTCATTAAGAAATGACTATTTTCAGCTTGGAAGCATGAACTTTTCGAAAATTTGTTGCCCAGTGATAATTTATAAAATGAGTATTTTGAATAACTTGTCATATATCTGACATGTTTGATTATGTGGTGTAACATACATATTCTATGCATTGAGGCGGCCATATTGAATTACCATTTTGGACAAATATTATTTTTAAGGAGACTCTTTCCTGTTCTATTCTTTCCTCGTGGCCTGTGCCTAATGAAATTTGACATGCTGATATTTATTTAATATCTTAATAAATCTTTAATATGGTTAACTAGCTCTAAACTATTTTTAATACTGAATTTACGTTCAAATTTCGTGTGTTTGAGGATTGTATCTATGTATTAGGTTTTTTAAACTTTAACTGCGCAGGAGCTGTAATATAGAAGACACTAATAGGGTAATTCTCATTATGTAATTTAATCAATGTATATAATTTCGGGGGTTGTGGGTTCATTACTCTTAACTTCTTATTTTCAAACAACATTGTCGCTATTAAATATGTCAGGTGAGTTATTGATAACATTAATAATTTGTTTTTGAAATTTAGGGGCCGGGTCCTTTTTAAATATTGGATATTTATCCGGGTCTAGGAAATTTTCCATTTTTGACAAATATTCCTGTTTATCTATGGCTATGACTGTCTTCCCTTTGCCGGCACGTGTAAAAATAATATTGTTCTCCCTAGCTTTTTTTGTTAATAGTTTTAGCTATGTTTTGTATCTTCATGACTCGTGGTGCCGCCCTTCAAGGATTTAATGATACTACTAGCTTGGTATGTAATATTAGTTTATAGTTATCGCTTGAAAAAGCTAATGTGTAGCCAAACAGCTGTAGTGTCTTAAATTAGTGTAAATCTCAAATCTTCATATTGTTGTTTTATTTAATGTAATTGATTTAGGAAAACAGAATTTGCAGCGCTTCTTCTAACTATAATGACCATGATTATAAAATTAAAGAAGAGTATTAAATAAGTTAATCATAATCAAGAACCTATTTTCAATGTAGTATAATAATTATTATTTTAAAAACCAAAGTTTTCTTACAATACACATAACCTCATTTTGCTTAATTTTTTTTTAAAGTATTGCAATTTGAAATATTATTTTTGTATGAAATAGTACACATTTTGACGGAATGTTTAAATATACTTGCCTACAAAAAAACGACATTATTTCTATTAAAAAGTTTTCAAACTTCCTTATATGGTCAAATGCATGTAAAACTTGCTTTGTTTGGAACGCTGTGTTTGACAGAACCCGCAACATGGCCGACTATGACGACCTTAGACCATTTAAAGACATAGACGCGCCTTAACTATCAAGCAGTGAAGCAAACATAATTCTACGTGGATGACGTCACGGGTGGGCACGATGCAACTACATACCTAGACTTTGTACTACAAAGGTAAAGAAAATCCTTCATTTTAATTTATTAAAAACCCCAATCTTCTTATTTGAAGAATATTTGTTTAAAAACATTATAATCTTGATATTTTAAGAATATTTGTAAACCAAAACCTGAATATATAACCCAGAAATTTCAAAAATAAAGCTCAAAGCAATTTGTGGTAGGTATACATTTATTATTATGAAAAAATGAGGTGTGGGCACCACACAGTTTCTTATACATATATGAATTTTAAATTATGCAAAGATGTTCTAAATTAAGCTTTAAATACATTTATCCTCTTAAAAAAATCGCCTGTGAGTAAATGTGTCCGAATTTTGAAAATTCTTTTATACAAAAATGATTTAAAATTCTGTTCTAAGTACTTCTAGTCTCTTAATCTCACAGAATGCATACTTTGTGAGATATTTGCAAGAACATGCTACTCCCTAAGAGTAAAGGTATTACTTCCGGCCCGAATTTTGAAATTTTGTTTCTACAAAAGATATTCCAAATCCAGCTCTAAATACTTTTATACTCTTGATAAATATATATAGAATGCATAATTTACGACATATTTGCAAAACGGTACGAATTTTGAAAAATTTTTAATACAAAAGGTATTGGAGATTAAGTTCTAAATACTTTTATACTCGTAACGCACCTCTCTAAAAAGCATGGATTGCGAAATATTTGCAAAAAAATGTTTTTGATAAGAGTAAAACACCTACTTCCGGTGGAAATTTCAAAAAACTTTTATAATAAAAATTTTCTCAAATTTAATTTTGAGTACGTATGAATTCTTTATAAATTTGTTTAAACTTAGTAGTTGACGAAATATTGGTAAAATTAAATTTTTTCACTGAAGTAAACTACTACTTCCGGTCTACCGATTTTACTGAAAAACTAATCATCCAAAAATAATTACTACAAAAGTAAAATGGAAAATAACCGGACCAACCTAAGAAAGATATATAGATTAATAACAGAGGCAAGCAATGAATATACAAAAAAATCAAAAAAAAATCAACATCCAAGATGCAAATCATACACCCTTTGAAGATGAACGGAGCATGGCCGAATACTGTAATGAATTCTTTATAAATATTGGTATTCAAATGGCGCAAAAAATACCAATACCCAAACAAATGACTACAACAACGAGTCACAGTACAGATTCAATGTACTTAACACTGGTGGATGAAAGCGATATAATAGATAGTATCAATAAACTAAAAAAATTTAGTGCCCCGGGTAATGATGGTATCAATACAAAACTGATAAAGGAAATACATCCTTACATCTTAAAACCGTTAAAACACATATTTAATACAATATTTACCACAGGTATAGTCCCGAAGCATTTCAAGGCAACAGTGGTTATTCCGATCTATAAGTTTGGAGATACAAAAGATATAAATAATTATCGTCCCATAAGTGTAACAAATAGTTTTACGAAAATATTTGAAAACTATAAAAAACCGACTTGTATCCTTTCTCAATCAAAAGAACCTACTATCTGACCACCAATACGGATTCAGAGAAAAACAGAAAACGCAATCCATGAATTAACACAAACAATTACTAACCACTTAGATCAAGGTAAGAATTGTTTATCGATTTTTTTGGATCTGGCAAAAGCATTTGATACGGTCCCACATGACCTACTATTGGACTGTTTGCAGAAACATGGCATTAGGGGTACTGCACTGAATGGTTTTGGAAGTTATCTTAGCGAAAGATCACAAACTGTTAAAATAATGCACACACTAAGCCAGCCCAGAACAATAAAAATTGGCATACCACAGGGCACTGTATTGGGTCCAATTCTCTTTATATTATACATTAACATTTTAACGAAAATAAATATATTTCATGGAAAAATTATATCATACGCGGATGATACAGCAGTGACATTCAACGGGAACACTTGGAGTGATGTTAAGCAATATGCAGAGAATGGATTAATTCAAATATCAAATTGGCATTACGTATGTTTCTCCATCACAACTAAACAATGTCCCAACTTTGAAGAATTCATAACATAAGGAACACACACAAGGTAATAAAGACCAGGTGAAATATTTAGGAGTATATATAGATGCAAATCTCAAATGGAAGGTACATATAGAGTATACCTGCAAAAAAATAAGATGTCATACATAAATTTTATATAATACGTGAAATGTTAAACAGAAAATTATTAATCATGCTCTACAGAAGCCTGGCGGAATCAGTACTAAGATATGGTATAATAGCTTGGGGCGGAGCCTATAATGACACTCTAAAATCCTTAAATTCTGTTCAAAACTACTTGCTCAAAACAATATACAGGAGAGATAGACTTTATCCAACAATACAGTTATATTCCGTAGACATATTTAACATCAAATTTTTATATATACTGACATCATGTACTTATCTTCATAAACATACTGAAATAAGAGAGTCTATAAATCATAAATACCTTACAAGAAACAGGATAATAGGATGTCTTCCATCAACAACAAGTAATACCACATTTTACCAAAGAACCTTTAGTTACTTAGGACCGAAACTATACAACAAGATTTTACCTGAAATAACAAATTTTAAAGAAAAAAAATGAGGTGTGGCCACCACACGACTTTCTTATACGTATGAGCGTTTCAAATAACAGAATTTTAAGAATTTTTTTATACAAAAATTATTCAAAATCCTATTCTAAGTACTTCTATTTTCTTAATAAATCTTTATAGAATGCATACTTTGCAAGATATTATCAAAGAAGTGCTACTCGCTAAGAGTAAAAGTGCTACTTTCGATCCGAATTTTGAAATTCCATATATACAAAAAATATTGCAAATTCAGTTCTAAATACTTTTGTACTCTTGATAAATATATATAGAATGCATAACTTACGACATATTTGCAAAAAATCGTTATCCGATAAGAGTAAAAGTGGTACTTCCGGTCTGAATTTCGAAAAACTTTTTAAATAAAATTATTTGCAATTTCAATTTTAAGTATATATGAATTCTTTATAAATTTGTTTAAACTTAATAGTTGACGAAATATTGTCAAAATTCGATTTTTTCGCTGAAGTAAACTGCTACTTCCGGTCTACCGATTTTACTGAAAAACTAATCAGATCTCAAGAGGGAGATTATACACGTAAATACAAAATTTGGAATTGATATCTACAGCGGTTTGACCGCTATCGTGGTCACACACACACACACAGACACACAGACACACACACACACACACACAGACACACAGACATTTTTTAAAAACCACTTTTTTGGTATCAGGGGACTTCAAAACGTGGACATCTGCAAAAATCTCGAGGTCGAAAATTTTCATCATCACCATACTTCCTTATACTACGTATAAGAAACCCAACGTAATGCACTTAAGAAACTTTATTTTTATTAATTTGGAGGCGTTAACGGGGATGTTTTAAGGACACAAGTTATTTCTTAATGAAATAATTATAGTTATAGTTAGTTAGTTAGTTTTAGTAACTTACACTTTTGTATACGAAATATGTATTCATATTAGATTAATTTCTTAGAATTTATAATGTAATTGCACATACAGGTGACCAACACCTAGGTGCACATGTATTTAAATTTAAATAAATAAATAAATAAATAAATAAATAATCTCAAGAGTAAGATTTTACACTCGTAAATACAAAAGTTGGAATTGATATCTACAGCGGTTTGACCGCTATCGTGGTCACACAGCGACAGAGACAGAGAGCGAGAGAGAGCGAGAGAGAGAGAGAGAGAGAGAGAGAGAGAGAGAGATTTTTTAAAACCCTCTTTTTTAGAATCAGGGGACCTCAAAACGTGGACATTGCAAAAATCTGGAGGTCAAAAATTTTTGTCATCACAATACTTCCTTATACTACGTATAAGAAAGTAAAATAAATTGATTTATTTAATACTTATAAAAATGATTTTGTATTTTCAATTATTGTCCAGAAAACAAAATTGTTTTGTTTAATTTATTTGTTAATTTATTTATATTATCTGTTCATGCATTCACCTTGATGATCTAGACTAATTGTACAATAATTAAAACTAATAATTTTACTTAAATTTACAATATGATTATTGTCGACATCGTGGTCATACATGTGTTCTTTGTAATTGTTGAAAATTGTGATGATGATGATATATCTGTCCCACGTACGTTTGTGTCGTTCGTTGCAGTTATATGCACTACAAGATTGTACCATAATTAAATTTAGAACGATTTAATCAATATTAACACTGTATCTAGAACGTTAAAACGGACGTTAGACATACAACAACAGCGGAAACAAGCCCACCCGTCACGTCACATGCCTGCGTTATGTTTGCTTCAGTTCGTATTCAAGGCGAGACGGAAAACGGCGCGTCTATATGTATGTATAACTGGTCTAAGATGACGATATCACTTGCGGGGTTAATTTACTTTCTTTTCAAAGACTCATTCATATTAATTTATGTTTACCCAATCGTGTGATTTTACTCTACGTACACCTAGACTATATAAATATTGATTAAAAATGATCAAGGTAGATGCTTCAATATTCTTAATTTTGGCAGGAGAAACAACGCAAAAACCTTTAGATGGCATAAATCTCATTAGAACTTCTCTTTATTTTAAATATTTCTCTGACGCTTAGCTGGCAAATGAAGTTTTCCGCTTGCTCCACCCGAAGTCTAGGCGGACTAATATCGAGGCCGAAAGTGGTGTGAAGAAGAAGAAGAAGAAGACGTTGTTCGTTTGTTAGTAGTCCGTATGGCAAAGGTTATAAAATATTACCCATGCGACAGTTACTTCCTAAACTCAATGTAAATTCCCGACACACGCACAGAGAATATATTAGGGAAAGTGCAGTAAATAAACTTCAGCTTGCTGAAAGAAAACTCCACCGAGACATATTTACATTCAATTACTTTAAATCACATGACGGCTGCCTGTGAGATAAACGTCAAGATATTTTTGAAAGTACGGGTGTGTATAGGCGTCAATATACGGAACGGAATATACTTGCGCTAAATTATATAAAAAAGAAAAGAACTGGGACAAGGACGACGAATTTATTGAAGTGCTTTATGCAGTATTAAATATTGATGAAGCTGAAGAAATCTTCGCTGATTATAGGAGACTAACATAGGCCAGATTTAAATATACCTAGAAATTAATTGCGATTAGTATCGCTATTACTAAAGTGTAATTTGCATACTGTGTGTTTCAGTTTACATGAATATATCGACATAAATTGTTTGTTAATAATAGTACAAAACTGCTACCAGTGATAGAGGCCGTTACGATTAACATTTTTGAAGAAATAATTTTTTTTTTGAAATCTACATCTACGCTGATCATATCTATGCAGGGTTCGTCAATGAAGCGGAAAAATTTAAAAACTCTGTAATTCATTTGACTTTCGGGTGAGGGCGCTGAAGTTAATTATAACTGTGAGAAGGTTATTTCGCAATCAGTACAACATTCCGCGTCTTGGACAGATTTCGTCTATTCCGATTTGAGGCCCATAAGTATTTTGCCTGCCATCTCAAAAGTGCTTGAAAAAATTGTAGATAAACAGGTGAGAGAGTAATTGAATCACTTCTGTAATGTTGTGCCAGTAATTCAGTCAGGTTTTAGGCCGAATCACAGCTGTACCGCTGCACTCCTTGATGTAGTAGATGATGTAGTTGGGAGCACTGGCAACGGTATGTGCACCGCGTTGGTGCTCCTCGATTACTCTAAGGCCTTTGATATGATTAATCATGAGCTGTTGCTATCAATATTGTATCACATTGTTATAAATGCTGGTACTTTACGTCTTTTTGAGCAATATTTAAGCAAAAGGATTCAAATGCTTACAGTTAATGGTAATATTTCGCTGTCTCTCCCATTGGCATCTGGTGTACCGCAGGGGAGTGAGTGTGGGCCCTTATTATATATTATTTATTGCTACAATATACTCAAATCTTTAGAATTTTGCACATTTCATGCATATGCTGACGGCACTCAGTTATATTATTCGTTCGACCCATCATATTATTCAGATGCCGAGGCGCGAGTTAATGCTGACCTTAAAGCTGTGTTTGATGCCTTTACGGAGCACGGTCTTGCGATCATCCCGCCAAGTCCGCAGTAATTTTATTTGGTAACAGGCAAACAATTGAGATACTGAAGGGCATATTGAACTTTCAAATTAATGATATTCCATTACCGTTTACGACCTGCGTCAAAAATCTTGGCGTTTGGATGGATGAGGAACTGAAATTTGATGAACATGTAACTGAATTGGTCCAAAGATCATCTTGAAAGTGTTGTATCCTTATCGTCATCTTATTAGTCAAAGGAACAAGATCTTGTTGACAAACTCGCTTATATTATCTCTTCTAAAATCATTGCGTTGTGTTATATGATTCCTTCATCACTAGAATTAATCAGAGGCGAATTCAGTACGTTCAAAACTCCTGGCTCCGTTACATTTACGGTATCCGGAAGCACGAGCGGATATCTCACAAGCTTAAGGGGGGGTTTTACTTGATCGCCGTATGCCACAAAATGGTCAATTTCAACGTAAAAAATCGCAAAAATCAAGGCACTTGAAGAAGTTGCCGCTACATGCACGAAATAACCAATATTTGTTCTAGTGACTCACGATTAAAATTTGCAATTATATTAAAAAATAGTTAAAATACAGCACTTTGAATTATTTTCGTTTTATAGCGATATAAAGCTTACTGTGCTTAAAAAGTTTGATCGTGAATACATAGATATTTTTATTCTGAACACGACAATGTATTTACTTTACTCTCAAAATAACCCTGGTCTCCAAAAAATTACTTTGAAACCAATGAGAATGATCAGAAAGTCCGCACTGATAAATGGCAAATAGGCAACACAATTCAAACTCTTACTCACAGCTTTGTAATGTCTAAGACCAGCTATATGGAAGGTATACCTGGTCGACTGTATTAAGCCGAACATCAAATAAACAGAGAGATCTTAACCGTTTTTATTACCTTAGTGTCCGAGAATATATTAAACCAGTTTATAAAAGAAACATTCAGGCAAATATATTTAAATTCGCCCTTATTTATGATTTATGGCATAATAACATTGATTTATCAGAAAAAAGTCTTTTTTGCCGTTTTCCTCCTTTTGTCCTTTATTTGTGAGGTAAACGAATGTTTCATTCAGATATTGGCTTTATTTTGTAATTATTTTAATGATATTTTTCACAATGTATTGGTATTAATTTTTCGTCTGGAATAAGTATGTTAATATTATTATGAAAATGTACTTGTTACTTATTCTTTCTTGGGGTGATTTGCACAGTTTATCAGGAGTGAAGGCTTTATTATACCAGGAATTTACAGGAACGATTTCGACACGGTACGGTAATGAAAACGAAGAGTGTAAAAGCTTTTGAATGTTTGGCAAATCTAAAAGTCGAGTCTTGTGGTCTTTTTATTCATCCTGTGTATAGATTTTTAGCGGCATCTCCGGACGGAACTATTTCTAATCAAAACTCGGTTATTGAAGTAAAGTGTCCATTCAAGGCTCGCGGAGTGACTCCATTTGAAGCTACGGGAAAAAAAATAATTACATTTTTAAAAATTCGGAATAGATAATTATATTTAAAATCTAGGCACCATTACATGTACCAAATACAGGGACAGTTGAATATAGCTCAGAAAGATGTATGTTACTTCATAGTCTGGACTCCGATGGGTACTTGGTATGGGAATATACACCGAGATGAAGAACTCTGGGCAGAAATGTTAATTAAGTTAGAGAAATTTTATTTTCTCGCTTTATTACCTGAAATTATTGATCCTCGAATTTTGAGAAATCAAGAACTTAGAGACGTGAAATTGGAGAATTAGTATGTACCTACTGATTCCGACACGTTTAGCAAAAACGTTACTTGGCCATTCTTGTTTATTTTCTACATTGTCTATACTTTTGTAAACATTTCTTTTGTAAAAAACATGGATTAGGCCTACTGGGGACACCATGAGAAAAAAAACGCGTTTTGCACTCTACCTCTAGGGTGGCTCGGAAAGGAGTGCGTTTGACGTTTTGTCTGCCATGTGACGGTTTTTTTTTTAAATTTTATGGAAGCTTTATTGAAAAAAAATAAACAATGTAAGATATAAATAAAAAAAAATAATATAAATAACAACCGATTGTAAATTGTGGTATTAACATTTGTTTCTAATCAATGATTAGTTCGGAGTCCGCAAAGTTTGTATCTTACCTACGGTGACAATTTTATAATTTAATTTGCTAACTAACAATATCAGTATCGATTGTGAAGAATATAATTTTCAATAATTTAAAACATGGGCTACTTAGAGAATATAAATATTTTTTACATTTTGCAAGAAACACCGGCACTGTTGTTACAATTAATAATAAATATTTTTTTTTATCAGATTTTAGTTTTCTCTAAAACATTGCTCATATTATTAAAAAGCCTCAACATGTAAAGTAAATACAAATCTTGGTGAGAAATTATAATAAGTACAACTTAAATAATTAATAATCATTATAATAATAAAACTATATATTTATTGCAGAATAAAATTTAATATCTATTTAATTCCGGCAAATATCATTAAAATAATTATAAATTACATAAAACGGGAGTCTTAATAAAACTAAATACATACAAACCTAAAGGATATTCAGAAAGAGCAGAAACAAATTTCGAATAAAGTAGGCCGGCCCACCAATATTTTCATGCAGGAGACAAATATCCCAGATTTATTTGCTTGCCAGTTGACCAGGCATTGCTTCATGTTTCTGTTCGTCTACCTGCATCGTGTAAAAGGTACAGGCTTATTAAACTAAGATCACTTACCGTACGGATATCCACAACATTAATATCCGACATAGAAATGTTATGGGATTGCCCCGACATCGGACTGCCGCTTTTGAGCGTTGTTACTCTTACCGCATCGTCAAATTTTGGAACTCTTTACCTGGGTCGTTTGGCGGCATCAGTTGTGGCGCTTTTAAAAAGAAATACAAAGAATATTTGCAGGAGCCGCGGTGAGTGTCCCGCAATTTCCTTAATTTGCAGTGTTGTGAACATTTAAATTATCCAGTACCGTTAAAGGCGTTTCTAATAAGCCTAAGCTGCGGATTTCTTCAAACATTGTTTGTAATGCGCTCCTTTCAAAATGTTGTCGACAAATTATTAAAAATAGCAATATATTTTGAATTAAATTTAGTTATTTTTTCAATTAATGTTTATTTAACGCTAAGCTAACTTGTGTATAAATTAAAATGTGCAATAAAGCCGTTTTGCGTTGTTGGACGTGGTTATAATCTCCAGTCATTTAAAAACTTAATCCAGAGTCTCGGGAAATATGCAGATTCCTGTTTAATATTGATTTTAAATCAGTTCACCAAATAATTTCCGAGAAGAGGAATAGTGAGTTTCCCATTGTAGTTCCCATCGAGTTGTTGATAATCTGCTTATTTGGAAATAAGAAGCTAAGAGTTTGAATCCGCCCGTTTTTCCCCATTTGCGGTATTTAATTGGAATTCTGCATGTTTATTAGTAATTTTAAATACTCTTCAAGCAGCTTTTGAACTATGTTTTGATAAAGGGGTGTTTCTCTGCCAAAATACGCATAGATTTTTAACCAATTTCTTTTGTATGGTGACACTGTGCAAAAATAATTTATTTTTATTAATGGGCAAAATTTTCATTTATAATCAATATGTCTTGAATTATGTCATGGAATGTCATGGATGAACCCTATTATCCATAGTCAAGGGTTCTATTTTGTTTCATTTACTTCAATAATTACATTCCATGACAAAAAATTTCCTGAATATGACACTTATAAATAAACTGCCTAATATTTGAACTTCTGATAGTTTCAGTGCAATTGGATTGACTGCTATAGATTAAGGGTCACAAGAGAATCTATTATTTAATTAAGAAACAGTTAATGGACTTTAAAAGCAGCTTTATATAAAGCGACTTCTGATCAAGTACCACCACATTATCGATTAAACAACAAGACAAACTAAAATCCAAAAATAACTCGTCCAGCGAAAGGGAAACCCTCATCCCTTCAAACTTTAATTAGTCCATCGAGCGACAGTCGGTCTTGTCTCACGAACACACGCGCACAAACAAAATGTTCTTCCGATTACGGTTAATTAATTTGATATTTACGAAGCCATCAATTAAGGGAGAGGAAAAAAAACAATTGCCATTAAAAGGTTTCCCCTTCCTACACCCCTCTCCCAGTCGCGAATAACCACAGCGCGGTTATTAAATCCGCCGACCTATGGACTCCCTCTTTTGTGCGTGTAGAAATGGAAAGTAGATCGTAAAGGCATGTGTGGAATTAATACATAATAAACGTTTTATGTTGTCGTAAAATTTGGTCTAACACAATTGTTGGATTTTTATTCGCAAATTGCCCTTTTAATGTGTTTTATTGTTTAATATGAATCCAATATGCTTTTATTATTGCCGTAAAGTGCGCGCCGATGTGGTAGCAAATTATTTTTTATTTTATTAACCAATAGGTACTAGCAGTTTTGTCAAGTGTAATTATATTTTAAAGGCCGGTGCCTTTTAATCAACCATTTTGGAATCTAAACCTTTTTTGTTGTAACTAATATATGCTATATGTTTTTAAGAGAAATTAGAAAAGAATTGAAAGGGGTTAAGTTTCTCAATCCAAACAACCCTCCATATTGTATTTCAAGTACTTTTTATAAGGGTTTTTGTATATGAATTTTGCTTGCTTATACGTACTGCTATGGTTTTTTATATATATGAAATATTAAGAAAATTTATTACCTAATAAAAATTAATTGAAAGTATGAATTTAAAGTAATATAGATATCTCTACAGTATTAATTTTGCTTAACCCTGTATAAAATTGATATGTTTGTGAGTTGACTAAATGTTAGGTTTTTTCGGGAGAAAATGCATAAGATGTTTTTAATAAAAAACTATATTGATTAATATTGAACATATAATATTTGGAAGTTGTATCGATTTATTAAAAATTAATGTGTATTTCAATAATTTAAAGCTGTTTTTTTTTTGCATTGATCGATGTAAAGGAGCGTGCGTTTGGTGTGTTGAAACTGTCCTTGAATACCTCGATCGTATGCGAGCCAACGAAAGAAATATTATTTAGATTTTTGCCGTGGAAAGTTATACTTCGTGGTAAATTTTATGTGTTATAAAAATATTAATTTTGGTATTTTTAATAAGAATTTTAATTTTATCTTTAGTAAACGGTACAAGCTTTAATCAAAAGTTATGTTGATTGTGTGTAGTTCTAAGGATTGTTAAAGATAAGTATTAAAAAGGGTTATAGTGTAAAAATTCTTCAAGGACGCATATTTATTGAATGTGCACATTTTTTTATGTTAAAAATTTCTATAAATATTACTATTATTGCGTCTTATAGAAAATAATTTTTATGAATACCATAGAGAGAATTTATTTGGTGTTAAGTGATTTTAATTGATTATATTTTTAAAACTGTAATCAGTGTTTAAGTGATCCAAAGAATACTTTCTTTGGTCATTAGCAATTGGAATTTTAATGAGGGTGGCTTTTATAAATTAAGGGTGTTTCTTTGTTTCTATATTTAGGGAATATTCTTTCAATTAATTTACAATTTTTCTAATAGTTTTTTTTTGTCGCGGAAGTCATTACATGTTTTTTATCTTTCTCTTTCATTAGGGGAAATGTTTTTCATGTACTTTTTAAATTTTTTTATTTTTTTGTTTTTTTTTTGAATAATATTAATAAACGGAAAATTTTGAAAATTGTGACTTTGTGTTATTTGAAAATTAATTCACTTTATTGTACAATTATTTTTATGGGATATATGAGCGCGATTCCAGAGGAGAAGATCCAATCAATCTCTGAGGGAACCTGAGATAAAGAAATTTTATTTTTGAAAACTGAGCTAGTTCCTGGCTATGCAATATACCATAGCAGTACGTAATATAGAAAGTATTGTGATGACTACAATTTTGGACCTCGAGATTTTTGCAGATGTTTACGTTTTGAAGCCCCTAATACCAAAAAACTGGTTTTTGAAGAATCCCTCTTTCCCCCGTCTCTTCAACTACGATAACGGAACACCGCAATTCGTGCGACACTTTCAAAGGCTGGACCAAATACAAAAAAGACAAACTCAAAATAGAAAGAAACCAAAAATCCTGACCTACACCAGAAAAACAAAAGATGGGAGAAGAGACTTAAGCCTGCCTAAAAAATAAGAAACTGAAGCCCGTTCTTAATTTGGTCAGGGAGCTCGGCCACAAACACTAGCAAAAAGATGGTAAAGTCAAGTGAAAGTAGTGATAATTACTCGACGCTGAGTTTGTTGATTTCGCTGAGCAGGTAATTGGCAATGAATGTCAAATAAAAAAATTAAAAGAAAAAAAAGAAGAAAGGTTTCTATTCACTTCTTAAAAAGCTACAGTCACATACTATTTGGATGAGAAAGTATTGGAAACGCAATATTGAAGCAAAGATTAAATTTTATATATTTCTCTTTGTCCAGAATATGTTTGAAGAAAAAGAAGGCAAAATGTTAGAACAACTTTAGCATAACAATTCAATCCTAGTGAAATAGAATAGCAAAGGCTTTAGAATTAAACGGAAAAAATTTGGAGAAATATGGAATCTATGTAGAATGACAAGAACCAATAGAAGAACCGAATTGTGATTTCTTTGAAACGGTCATGAACTACATATTTAAATAGGTCATTCGTATGAACAGTACTGTTTTATTCTATATAGATGTCGTATTTTCTCTTTCATCTGTTACTATTAACTATGGGGTCCACGAAGTTTAACGCTAACGGGGGTTCATAGACGGAGCCGGGATCAGATATCTTCTCTGTTCAAGATTCGTACACGCCCACCGACCAGCCTCTGTTCCATGGTCAATGACCATAAAATCATAACAAACATATACAAGCACAAGCTGATTGTGTCCTGTGTTTATATCTAATATGAAAAAATAACTGAATGAATTTTATACGTATTTATTATAACCACAGATCAACAGAGAAACAAAGTGAGAAATATCTATAACTAATAATTGTAATACAAAAAAAATATATATACCTAATACAAACAGTGATAGTTCGTAAATATAAACAATTGTGCTAAAGGATATGTTTCATTTCTTTTTTGCTTGCTTGTCTCGTCTTTAGCAGTTAAAATATATGGTGGAACGAGTCAGACTATTTCTGTAATAGAAATAGTTAAACCTGCAATAGTTTATTTAAGCACTTACTGCTAAAAGGATTTTTTTTTGCCTGATTGTCTCGTCTTTAGCAACTAATATATGGAGGATCACCGCACCTTTTACCTTTTCTTACATTTCTTAAAATAATGTGGAAGTATGCACTGCTTTTAGAATGTTGAAAGCTTTTCGAGCATTTTCGTCGTCCAGAAATTATGATCACCAGAAATCTTTTCTATGAAGAGATCTGTTTGCCAATCAACAAATACCACAAATTTGCACGTCAGTCGCAACAGCCCATCTGGGGATAACTCCAAGCAAGTAGCGTTCCGATGTCTTTGTACGAAAGCCAATAGGGTATTGTCCAGTAATTTCGTCTTTGAGCAAGTGTACAGGCACTTTATTTTTACCGTGATATCATAAAGCTTCTAGGACGATGATGGCGTTGAAATAGAAAACATATGTCTGAAGTCAAAAGTTGACTTTTGAAAATTATTTTGACACTGCCATCGTGACATCAATAAATATGTCATTTGATTTAAAGATACAATAAAACAACAAGCTTAGCAAGTATTCAAGATTTTATTAATAAGAAAAGGCGAAAGTTGAAATTGTTGTTCATTATCTTCAATTCCCAAGTTTATACGCCTTCGCATGCTGTTAAAAGCATTTTGCAGCGTTATTAATGCATATTATTCAATAATTTTTTTCTGAGGAAAATATTTTACTTGCAGCATTTCACTCACTTTTTTGTTATTAGTAAAATTTATAATACATAATAACATTTGCATTTTTTTAAAGTAGCTAATTGGTATTTTGTGTGTTTATGGGGTTTATGGTAATAAAATACCTTACATTTTTTATCTTCTTGGCAACATAAGTAACACATAAATTTCGGGTCGAGCCAGACAGTTGTAACAGTTATGAATACCTGTTATTATGATTCAGTAACAATCATTGTCGGGCTCTGACAAGTAACATGTGCAATCACGGAGGTTTTGACGCGCCTACATTCATGCGCTTCTTTTTTGTTATTTGACAGGCACATATAAACGATAACGGGCAAATTTTAGTGCTTGTTTAAATGGTTAAGCCTAATAAGATACTAAGGCTGAAAAGAAAAAGAAATGGTATAGAGATAATTTTGTAAGGAGGATCCCTGTTGTGTGGAAATCCTTGATACAACTTGAACAAGCAGTGCAAGTAATGATATTAGCACAATATATGTAACCGGCAAATGAACCGATAGAAGTGAAATACTCTATGAAACGTGTTCTCAAAGACAATGTGGCAAGTTGTTAGACAGGAGATACAGTCATATGATGTATCATGAAATAGGCGACAACATCTCAATATGTGCGACAGTGTGCAGTTTGTACAGTGAAAAGGGGCCAGGCGTAGCTGAAACATATTATAACCCTACATTTACATAGGTTAGCGAGCAGAAAAGCAAGGCGCAGCTAAGAAATATAGTACCTTAACACCAGTATAAGGCCAATGTTTACTCGTGCAAGACCATCATCTGGTGGCAAATGTAAAACAGTGTGAAGCAGAATAACAGACTTCAACCCACAAGATTCAACGAGACCTTCACTTGTGAAGATGGTATAAGCTAAGTGGTTTTAACTGTAATTTATTTATTTAATGCAAAGACTCCAAGATACTGTAATTAATTAAGAACGTTTAGCTTTGTTGTTCGGAGATTCTTTGAAAGAACTCCGAATTAACCTATCTTTAGCTTGGTTGTATTTTGGAAGCTTTGTAGTTAATTGTATTAGACTTAAGTATTAAGCATATTATAACACCTAATGTGAGTTTCTTATAAGCCTAGAGTAACAGCTGTTACGTTTCAGAACGTGTTTATTTAAGATTATTGAGAACCGAGTTTATTAAGTGACTACCTGTTGACAGTCTTTGTGTGTGTGTTTTACAGTTGATGTTTTTTCATTCATATACATATTTTTATTATTAATTATACACTTAAATTAGATCTTGTGTGTTTGATTGCTATTGCTATAAGTCCTACTCCTAGTTTTCATGTTTTTGTGTATTTAAAAAGCATGTGGCGCTTATAGACGACCCATGACCTTTCGCACCGACTAAAGAGTTACAGGGGCATCGTTTCTGATTTTTGCTCTAAAATTATTGAGCAAGTTCATTGACATATTAAAGTGACATCCTTTTTATTGGACCAAAACATCTAGTCAATAACAAAGGACGGTTACACAGTGACAATTATTTCTTACTGTCCACTCTCGCTCAATCTGGGTGCCATGCAGTGACCATATGCGTTCTTCCTCTTAGGCCTATTAAACGAATGAAATTGTTACTCCCAACTCTTCGAAGTAAACACCTACCCCATGTTCTTTTTAAGGGGGTTTACGCAGAGGTGCCGGCTAACTGCCTTGAGACAGGACGTAAAGGGGTAGCGCCATATACGCTAATGTAAATTCTGGATTTTACAAGGTTTCGTTAAAACAATAGTGCCGCTTTTATTTACGAAATATCAAAACGAAATTTAAAACACAAATAAACAAAGACTCAATGCATGCTCGACTGGAATTAGTTTTTAAAATAAAGTTTTTGAAACTGTAATTTTTCTAATTTTGAGAGTGAAATGTAAATAATTTGAATATAAAGGAAGTACTCGCAACGAAGCCCTAATTAATCCTTTGTATTCAATTTAATGCAAAAACATAATAAGAAAAACAAAAATTTCTGCTGTTTGTTTTATTATAACGAATACCTTACATCGGCAGAATTTACGTTAGCCCATATGGCGCCATCTCCTTACGTCCTACCTCACGGCAGTTAGTCGGCGCCTCTGCGTAAGCCGCCTTAAGTACTATTCTAGGCGGAAACAAAAGGCAAAATTAATTTTGGTTTCGGATTCGACATTACCATAGTGCGTTTTAAAATGACCTTAATTTTGTTTAATTTCTTCCGTCTTTACTAATTTTCTGAAGGCACTACGATTTTCAAAATCACTTAAGATGAAGAACTAAACAGTGCATGTTAATTACACATTCAAACTGCTGGAATAATCAGTATTATTATGCAAAAATATTAGCCTCTACTCACTACTTCACTATTTCTTTTACCTGGGCCTGTGTGAATAGATATTATTTTTGTTGAGACCTTTTGTGGTGTTCTTGAATTAACAAGTGGCCACATAAATATATATGGCCGCATTAATCTGTGACTATAATATAACTTTTTTTTTTAAGAAAACAGGACTTCAACGGTGCCGAAACTGTAATATTTGAATGGATATAGTAAACAAAACTAACCGACTACTACGTTTATTTGTTACACCCACGTTATGATGTATCCACAGTGTTAAAGCCAAAGTGGACATGCCCAAACTATTTGAGTTAGTTTCGTCAACTAATTTGGAAATAATTATAGTTAAAAATCACGAATTGAGTGACATAAGCAATGGTTATTGAAATTTAATGTAGAAAGATTTCTGCAGTAAATATTCTTTCATCTTTCTCAAAATTAACTATTGTGGGCGTCCCGTATTTTGTGTTGCGTTGACAGAACACTCCTCATAATAGTAATTAGTAATGAATGTGTGAAAGAAGTTTTTATTGACTACTTTAATCTCTCAAAACTCTCCACAAAGGCGGTAATTAAACTTTATAATTAGAAAAGATTGACGCACAGAGGTATTAACTACGTGATGACGTTTAAACTAAAAGTGAGGAAAAACTTTTAATATCTATTTTGGCGAACAATTGTGAAAAATAATTAGTGTCAAAAAGCTCTTGTCGACACAGTCCAAATTCCATGACGACAAACAAATGCTGTCGCTGTGTTACTTGCTCATACATAGATCCCGGAAATTATTCCCAGGCGATCACATGAATACAGTACACCATTCGCGGTGAAGACCAACTACTTCATTTATGCACGGCGTTAGTTATACAATGAAGTTCGTCTATTTTGCCGCAGATGTATCGCATTAACTTTTTTGCGCGCAGCACCTCCGCCCCGCACCCGCACCGCACCCCGCCCCGTTGTCCACGTATAAAAGTGACAAAGACAAAGCACATGCACTAAGCTCTGCGCCGCATCGCGCGTATCGATCCACTTAGGGAATTACTTCAGTTACGCTTGACGTTTTTGCTTTAAAATCGGGAATATTTCGCGCCAGATATTGTCGGAGGATAAACGCTGCTTGTTGTTTTCCAGCGACGATGAGGAAAACGCATTAAGATATTCGCGTCTTTAAGTGATTTTATTTTTTCTCGCCTCCCGGTTTTCTCTACTTTCCTGACGGAGAGGCGTGAAAAAAAATTTCAGTCTGAACATTGTAAATAAGATCGCATATACGTGGCATATGACAATCGTATCATATTCTTTGTTCCCTTTCGCTTCCAAGATAAGCAAACAAGCAGTATCTCTGTGCGATTCTTTTTTTCTTAAAATTATAGATATCATAAGCTAGATAGAGATTTAAAATAAAGGTGAAGGGGTCTTTCCTTTCTTTGCGCCTTTTTAAATGGAATTTTCAGAGAAATGCAAAATGTCTTGTGTTTTAAGAAATTTTTATTATTCCTGTTTCTCTTGACTGAAATTGTAGTTATATCGTGTTATATGACTTCGCAGAAGTACAATATAAGTTGGCAAGATGGCGTTGGTAAAAGTAGCACAAAGGAATATACATACTAAACGATATTCGAGTGACCCACTCTAATCGCCTTAGTTGTAATAGATTAACCGAACACCCCAAAAAAAAGCAAAACGATATGTGTAACTCTTCCCAGGAAATCGCGTCGGTAGCGTTCCGTCTTTGGGTACTTATAGACTGGACATTTCCCTATTGCGTATGCTATATTTGGTGGCTGCTGGCGGCACCACACTCGAGATCCGAGGCTCCGAAAAGAAATCGCGGGCTTACGTGAAGAAAAATTGGCGCTTATGTGACCGAAAATACCATCAAAACACGTCGAAATTCAAAAATTGTTAGATATGACAGGGTCACCGAAAAGTTTCGAAGTACTCAATTTCACGAAAGAAATCAACGCTATCGAGGTTTCGCATGCCGACGAAAGCTCAGAATACGAGACAACGGGCTTTTACGCAACACTCTGCAGCAATCTCCACTTTTCAAGTACTTCTATAACGAATGTACAATTCATTTAAATCCTCTCTGCAGGGGGACCCGGCAAAAAAATCTCGCTATCAAAAGTAGGTGACAGCTCGCGCGTCACACATCACATTTTGAAAGGTGCAGCATGGAAAAGTTTTATTTCTGCGATGACAGTTTCATGTCTCGACGTTTTCTAATAACGAAAGGACTTTAATTTATACTTAAATACTCAGTGCGTGAAATGGTCATAGGTATGCCGATTTGTAATTATCAGGACGTCCACAAGGTAGAAGAATCAACATTTAGAAAGAAGAACTGGAAAACGAGCCCTGCTGTAAATTAAGGTGGAAAGAAATGAAGCCACAAGGTCAGCAAGTACTTATTGCTGTGGTGTCTACTTTTTAAATATCAAAAAACAATAATGATACCTTAATGTCTGACTCTAGTATAACAAATCTTAGATTGAGTTGGTCTTTACTTGACGTAAATCCATTTCATGTGAAATAAAACAAACAAATGTTTATGATTTACACTGTATATATTTAGTATTTAATAACAACAACGACAGCTGTTTCGCTACACTGTAGCTTCTTCAGATTGACATGTAATAACTACCTACATACACTTAAACTCTTATAGTATAACAGCATAAATTTTAAAATTTTTACGTGGATTCTAACAGCAGTTTACTTCTTATTTGACAATCTTCCTCTTATCTGTTAAGTATGGGATAGGGTAAAGAAATTAAAGAAATTAAACACAATATGTAAGTCTAAATAATAATGGTGAATATATTTTATTCATGTTTGTCTTTATTTTTCATAGTATACATAGATATCCATCTGTTTTATGAGAATTTATAATAACTAACATAAAACTAATTCTGTTCAAATGAGTCTTATTTAAAAATTGTTCTAAACGCAATATTGTTTATTTTGAGGAATGAATTTGAAATGATAATAATTTAATGTATGTTCACTAGGCATTTATTTTTATTTTTTTGTTTTTGGTTTTGGTGAATATTGAACACAATGCAAGCACTATTTTACCAAAGCAAACATTTGCAAATACTACTTTGCTAATCTAGTGTCTTGCTACTTAAATATTTCGAAAATAGTTTCCACTATTTGTTAGGAGCAAAGATTTTCACATACTACCCAACAGCTTAGTGTTCACACATCAAAATTTTCTCGTATATTTGTGTCCGTTTATTTAATTTATTGTCTTGTGATTATATAAATCTTTAATGGCGCTTAACAATCCAATTAAGGCAAACATTTTCACATAGTACCTTAATGGTTGATTCCACACCATTAAAAAAAAATTTCTAATTAACAATGAAAAACAAAATTTTTAATAAAGTGAACATTCATTTAATTATAAAAAATTAAGATAAAACTTCTATGTTTATAACTTTAATAAACAATATTGTATTATTTACTTAGTTTGATCATATAATTATTCAAACTCTTTTTTGTATATGTCAGCCATTTTCATTTAAATTTTCTAAACTAATACAAATAATATTCCCAAATTCTATTTATTAATAAGATATTCCAATCCTTTATAAAAAACGAGTAGTGCATACAGCCCTACTGTATTTATGACTATATAGATATATCAATCCTCAGAATGAAGAAATTTTAAAAAAGTATCGCCGGAACTCCTCAAATTTTAAGTTTTAAGCGCGATGTAGGCCAAAGTCGAACTCTGTTTCTTCGGTCTTGTTTCCCGCATTTTATATATTTGGACAAATGAAGATCTGTACTTTAGCGCCCTCTCTCTTAAATTTAAGTTGGTGCATCCACTCATTCACTTTGACAGTTATTAAATAATGTCCGTAAAGCAAATCTTTCTTATCCGAATTAATAAATGTTCCTCTGTCTCTTTCAGGTAAGTGTGTTATTCCTTTTTCTTTTTATTTAACGTAAACATCTGTTGTATTTATATATGAGTTCATTACTCTTGTTATTAAACGAATAAAACACTAGGTTATATTGTTTCACTTAAGGACTCTTGTTATTGTTTGATAAATATCTCCTTTCACCATTTATTAATAGTATTCCTATTTTCGGTTTACTAGTCTTTTCGATTTGAAATAAAGAAAAACGTCGCAGATGACTCCTATCTTCCTTTCTGATGCCTTACTATGAAGGGTCCTTGCTGTTTCCCTTTCTTTATTTTCATACCAATTCCTCGTCTTAGGTGAGATTGCTACTACTAATATGCTACAAATAAATTATTGACTTTTTCTTTTCTTTTGTAGGTATTGGACCATACAAATAAATTATTGACGATTTCTTTCTTTTTTTTTTTGTAGGTGTTGGTCCAACACCTACAAAAAAACCTGATGTTTCAGAAACACAAAATTACAAATATCTGAACTAAGGAATATATTTTAACATCTCATTATTGTATACAATATGTTTTATTTACGATTCAACATTTAATGTAATGAATATCGTAGTTATATCCTTTTTTTATCTAGACAGTACGTATTTATAACATCTTTTTATTTTGTTTTATTAGAGCCATTTATTAATTTATCCTATTCACATCAACGTTTACATTTATATTTGAGATGATGTCATTTTCTTTGGCACATCTAATCTTATTCTAATCATATAATTTGATGGCATTAACCTTATTGTGTAGAAACGATACATTGTTTCTACACAATAAGGTTTATTGCTACCCTCTTGTAATTAAATTAAATTGGCCGAGGCCCTAAACAAATCGGTACCCAGAAAATTCCAAGAAGGTAGTGAATTAAGCACCACCACGGTAATTAACCTTCTATTTAAATTTGTTTAAAAGGACGCTTGTCTATTAATTAATCACCAACTTATAACACTCAGTCTTACCTCTTACTTCCCCAAGGGTCGATGTTAAATATGGAAGTCAGCACTGCCTCCAGCTACAGTCAGAGAAGGGCGAGTTCGAACACCGTACTAAGTCGAAGGTTATGATGTCAGGGCGCCTATCCGTAATAATGTGCTGAGCCCAACAGATATTCAGACCCCGGACCAGATCCAATATAAAACCCCCAGGTGATAAGTAAATAAGACCAATACACACTCATTCAACTTAACAAACAATTTATTGGAATTAAACCAATTCTCAACAGTGTATTTCCAGTGCTGTACAAAACCGGCTATATATAAAATCTCTAACTTCCAAGAGATATTTAAAACAAAGGCAAAAAAAACAATGAAAGTGAAACACAAGCGCAACTCGGTTGCAAATTTTCAGTGACGTGACATTACAAAATTTAGAAGTTCAAAAAGGTGAACACAAGAACACTTAAAACTAACATTGATTCACCAACAATATTCTTATAAGTACCTAGTTATAAGGCAACTTGCCAGAAGTCCCTCCAAAGTCGAACAGTTTGATCGTATAATGCAACACGTCAACCAAAATGAAACACTCTGTATACCAGAGGCATCCGACAATCTATTCGACGTTAGAGAACAGACTCTAAATTGTAAGATATCTAATTCTATAAAAGAAATAGCGCTAGTTAACTATGCTTTACAGGTAGAATATGTGATTAAATAAAATTCATTAAATTCTTACGAGAGTATACCAAAAATAAAATTACAATCATTGACTAAATGCATTAAATAACGTCTAAGAATTTACACAAACCGATGTGAGGCTACACTGCCACACACATCCAAAATTTAAATTCAATTTCTAAATCCAAAAATAAAAATGGCTACGTAACGTCTCCAAAAATGTCAAAGTAACCTCCAAAATGGGGTCACTATTGTTAATAACTACGTTAAATTAATTAATTCAAAAAAAACATAAAGGCTCACAGGCCATAAGAAGTTAACTTAGGAAATTACGATTACTTATTTAATAAATTAGGCCGGAAAATTGAAATTCACTGTTCGAATTATACGATATTGACACAAATGTAGACAAACTGATTAGTCAAATAAACTCTACCCTCTGGATAATAACAGAGAAAATTTACACAGTCACAATACCTTTAAAACATCACATCCACAGCTTCCAAACACGACAAATCCTACGGATCCACACGTTACCAGGAATATGCCCTCCTATCTTCGGTTTACGACACCTCAAGAAAAATAGCGTTCGAAGGCTGCAGTGTTCCAATAACCTGCACCTTAAATGTGTCCTCACCGCAAGATCCAGCAACAATTCCTTGGCACCGTAAAACTACTGGCACGTGTTTCTCACGTATTAATCCCAAACCAAAATGCTCAAATAAGGTTTATGTCAGGCCTAACACCAGCAGCTAAATTTGAATATAGAAACGACACAAATTAGGATCGCTTAGACACGTGGAAAAATATACTTACAGCAGCTTAACAATTCCCAAGCCAGAAGAAAATATCCTCGTAAGAATGAAATAAAACGCCAAAAGTCACTAATAATACTCGAGAAGCACCATAAAAATCCGCTTTTGTAAGCGATTATCGACGATAAAAACTCAATTATTCATCATTCTCAAGTAAAGCTGAGGGAAATGATTCTGCTCTTGGTGTCCAACCTTCCTCGACGACCGTTAAAAATCAAAGAGAAAGAACCTAACGTGTCAAAACCCGACCATACAACCCAAACACGACAAACGCTCTAAAAGAAGGAACAACTAATACTTTAAACATACGGCAAGAATACAGGTTCAAATAACCATAGGAAAATGGACAATAATTATTAATAATTTGTTGCATAACTCAGGGCCGAAAGAAGTTAAAAAAAAACGCAATTAACAATAACTAAGGAAACAATTTAATTAAATGAAATAACATACGCCATCTACCCGACAATGCCTGTATAAGTTACACCCACCTAGGCAAGACAGAACGCGTGTAATAGGAATCTTAAGCACTTCTACACCAGATGGCCGTAGTAGTAGGAAGACGACATAAATTTAATCAAAACGAATTACGTATTCCGACAACTAAAATAAACCATTAAAGGATAGAATACAACCAAAAAAAAAACGTAACATTATTTATTTACTTAGCATGTGTATTATACTTCATTGATCTTTGTATATCTAATATTTAAACTTTTCTAAATAAAGTTTATGAATGATCATTTAAACATTGTTTCTTTCACAATATTCTTAAAGAAGGAATTCATCCTTTATAGAATATTTATAGAATCTGCAACCTATATTACTTAAATGGTTCATTGTAGTCTATATATCATTTGTTCAATATTTATTTAATAAATTGTTATTAACTCTTTATATACCTATTAACTTAAGGATTAGTAGAACTTTTACTATTTAAACTTGAATAAATATTTAATTAAACTATAACGCTTACAACTAATCTAATTCTTATCACTACATATTTTTGGTCTATTTTAATTTTCTCTTATATTAATTGATTACTTTTACGTTTATTTACAAAATGTAAGGTTCACAGCAATATGAATATGTATACCTATGGTGTAACACTTTTTAAATATTTGCACTTTTTCATCCTCACTGCAAACTGTTTTGACTATTTTATTAAGGACATGTCATTTACCAAACACAATAGTTCGCATTCTCGTAGCTTACTTTGATAATGTTAACTTTTCCATAGTTCAGTAACTACGATATTCGACATTTAATAACTCGAAAACGGTTTAACATAGGGTATTATTTGGTATATTTTTGAAATCAGAAAAAATGACCATTACAAAAATTTAATAATATACAGGATATTCCATTAATCAAAATATTATTTTTTATACCGTTTTATCTGCGCATCACATTGTTTTTGATAGCGTGCAAAAGAAATTCAGTCACAGCCACACAATTTTATTTGAATTTTTTTTTTTGTATATGCAATAGTAACGATGATGAAGGGTAATTTATAAATGAATAACCCTGTACATGAAAATTACTAAAATCAGAAAATTCAAAATATAAATGTAATTAAATGAATAAGTAAATATTCTCTGTAATAATATTTGTACAAGTTATACATTCGTAGATTCAGCGGGTATAATTATCGGAGAATTGATAATTATACCCGTATGTATTTATGTATTACATCTTGTTCATCTTGTACCTTGAAATTGAGTTAAACCGCAGTGCTGTTAAGAAGTAATATCCGAAGTCCTCTGTTTGTTCATTACATTTTGCGGAATGGTGAATTTACTACGTTACAGCTTCAATAATCTACATCAGAAGCGTAGTGGTATGAGGCAAACACGGTAGGTACCTACTATTGTTTTCATTAAAATGCAGACATAATTGTGTTTCTCGGCTGGCAACAATGCGCGCCTTATAAAACTGTTTACCTTAATTAAAACTATTCATTAAACTCAGAGATTAATTACCAGCTTGTTTTATTTAGTACCAGCTAGGGCCGGATATTCATTCTTCAGTTAATTTTCGTTCATAATACTGCCGGATAAATGGATCCAACGCCTACTTTATGTATGTAACGTATATAATGTTTATTTTATAATATTGGCCTATAATTTGAATAGTTAGGCGATTAACGTTTATTCAATTTATGAGCAACATACCGCATTATTAAAGTTAAGGTTTATTTTTAGCTTATCATTTTCTATTATAGTCTAGTAACTATCAAAAGCTGTTATTGCTAATCCTATTGTACATATTATCACTTGGCGTGTTTATCGTAAATATCGCAATTACCTACTTTTGTCGAAATCAATATTCTTGTCGTATTTGTTGGAAGAAAATAAGATCTTTCGGCTTGCAAAGTAGTCTCCATTAAAACTAGCATACCTGCTTTTGGACTATTAACGTTTCTATAAAAGCCGCATACGTATACCTGGTTTGTTGTGCGTAACATCTGCTCAATTGTTAAAGGTTATATTCCCCTTGGTGTATAATTAATTTATTTCGTAATATTTAGTTGTGCTGCACTGTACCGGGTGAACCAAGTTTTATTTATATAGAAAGAAATGAGGGTTAGCCACCACTCTTCTTAGAAAAATAAACCTGTAAGTGTGTTACTTCAAGTTCAAATTTTAAGAACTCTTTTTATACAAAAAATATTCAAAATCCTATTCTAAATACTTTATTCTCTTAACAAATCTTTATCGAATGCATACTTTGCGATATATTTGAAAAATGAGGTGTGGCCACCATACGACTTCCTTATACGTATGAAAGTGTTACTTCCGGTCCGAATTTTGAAACTTCATTTATACAAAAAATATTCCAAATCCAACTCTAAATACTTTTGTACTCTTAATAAATATATATAGAATGCATAATTTACGACATACTTGCAAAAAATTGTTATTCGGTAAGAGTAAAAGTGTTGCTTCCGGTCCGAATTTTGAAATTTTTTTCATACAAGAGATATTTAAAAGTACGTTCTAAATACTTTTATACTGGTAATGTACCTGCCTAGAAAGCATTTTTTAGTACTTTTGTATTCATTAGTAATTTGTTTAAACTTAGTAATTGACGAAATATTTGCAAAATTCGATTTTTTCACAGAAGTAAACTACTACTTCTGGTATGCCGATTTTGCTCAAAATCTAATCAGTTCTCAAGAGGGAGATTATATTCGTAAATATAAAATTTGGAATTGACACCTATAGCGGTTGGACCGCTATCGTGCTCACACACACAGAGAGAGAGACATTTTTAAAAACCACTTTTTTGGTATCAGGGGATCTCAAAACGTGGACATCTGCAAAAATCTCGAGGTCGAAAATTTTCATCATCACAATATTTTCTTATACTACGTATAAGAAAGTAAAAAGGCTACTCGCTAAGAGTAGAAGTGTTACTTCCGGTCCGAATTTTGAAATTTAATTTATACAAAAAATATTCCAAATTCAGTTCTAAATACTTTTGTACTCTTGACAAATATAATTACAATGCATAATTTACGACATATTTGCAAAAATCGCTATTCAAATTCAAATTCAAATTCAAATTCATTTATTTGTCTTGACACCAATAGGGTATGACAATTGTCATTATAAATATCTGGATTATACATAAGTATATAAATGCAAATAACAAAGTCTACAGTTTAAAACATATATACACACACACACACCCATATGCATATACATATTATATATATATAAAATATATTACTAATATTATTAATATATTATTATATTATTGATTTTACATTCTATATTGTTATAATTTAACAGTTCTACTCTTAATTTTTCATTACATAGTTGCGTCGTTGTTATTATTTTTTATAATTGCATTGACTGAACAGCTTGTGGTAAACCCAGGCCCTTTGATGTGACTATATAAGTAATACCGATAGTCCTATGCTTATTTGAATACATTTTCATTTATACATTTTGATTTACATTTTATATTTGTCATTGTTTTCTAATTGACAACCAGTTGTCATATTGTTATTATTTTCATTTCATTGTATGCCACTACTACCAAGAAGATTTTCATTCATTTTTTCAATACAATTATATATATATATATATACAAACACACACACATACACACAAACATATATATACAAAACTTATAATCTGAAAAAATAAAATTACATAACAAAGCATAAATACACAACTACTACAGCTAACATCGAGTCAGATTCGCGTCTTGTAGGTATTCATCCACCGAATAGTAAGCTCTTTCCAATAGGTATTCTTTTAATGATTTTTTATACAAAGAAAATCTGTGTCTTTCATTTAAATATTTCAGGGGTCGCGGAAGTGAATTATATATTTTTATTGCCATATAGAATGGTGTAAACTCGAAGGCAGTAGTGCTGTGTACTGGTACCACAAGGTTGTCGCCCCGTCTACAGACCGTACGCGTAGTAACATCAGCGTTTCTTATAAATAAGTCCGCATTATCAACCACATAGCAAAGAACATGATAAATATACAGAGACGGTAGCGTGAGTAACCGCTGCTGTATGAAATGAACTTTGCAGTGGTCACGTCTCTCCAAACGTAGCATACAGCGCAAAATCTTTTTTTGCATTCGAAAAATATTAATAGCATAAGCTGAAACACCCCACACAATTATGGCGTAACTCATTAAAGACTCCGCACACGAGAAGTAATACGCTTTCAAAGTCTCACATGCTACAGAATTTCGCATCTTATATATAGAAAAGTAGACCGACGACAGTTTCCTCTGCAAATACAGTGTGTGACACTGCCACCTCATGGATGAGTGAACCCAAACCCCCAGAAACTTTACCTCTCCGGCTAACTCCACCGATTTATTTTTATTTCTAATTAGTATTGAGCATGTTGGACGAGACAGTTTAAATTGTATAACTCTAGTTTTTTCCGAGTTTAAAACCATTTTATTGGCCACACACCACTGATGCATCGTATCTAAGGCACTCGAAGTCATTTGCGATAATTTATCAATGTCCTTGTCCCATAAAATTAGAGTTGTGTCATCTGCATATTGATACAGTCTCGGAGGCAGTGTATCCACCAAGTCATTCGTGTAGATTAGAAACAGCAACGGACCAACCAATGAACCCTGAGGAACCCCAGCCCCCAGACGCGACCAATCCGAGTAGAAATCCGCCACAGTGTCCCCAGAAGATCCCCTGACACAGACGCGCTGCTTTCTGTTCCCAAGGTAGGATGACAGCAAATTACTAGCAATCCCCCTTACGCCAATTTGATAAAGTTTTTCCAAGAGAATAGCATGATCCACTAGTTCAAACGCGCGAGACAAATCAAAGAACACCCCCACCACGTGATTATGCTCGTCAAGTGCCCCATTTATATCCGTAATAGCGCGACCCAAGGCTTTTTCACAAGATGAACGAGGCACAAAGCCGTAATGAGTTTTAGACATGCTCCCCCGCAAGAAGAATGTAAACAACCTCTTATAAATTATTCTTTCAAAGACTTTCGAGAAAGAAGGCAAAACAGATACCGGCCTGTAATTACCAATATCAGCTCTTGTCCCCTTTTTATGAATGGGAACCACCTTAGCCTCCTTTAAACTGTTGGGAAAAACTCCGTCCGTAAGCATTAAATTAATTATATACGTCAAAACAGGCGACAATACGCCAGAGCAGTACCTTACCAGGTAAGCCGGAACCTCATCCAACCCGCACGAGTACTTAGGTGGTATATCTATCAACGCCTGATGAACCTCCGACTCAGAGGCTGGATAAAGGAAAATTGTTTCAGGGTTTGCACGAACTGGCTTTAATATCGCTTTTGCTTCAGCACCGTTTTTGTCAGCCTCCTGACTAAACTGGTCGCGAAAAAGCGCAGATATTTCATTAGGATCACTCACGTCTACACCATTATGTCTCAGTTTTAATTCGGGTTCCTTCTCACTGCTTTTTAGTTCGTGCCTAATGATGTTCCACGCGACCTTAGATTTATTTTTGGCTGTGATCATTCTAGTATTATTATATTTTAACTTTGCTGAAGAGAGTTTATTTTTCAATTCGCGTTTTAGTACCTTATGCTCGTCCCATGCTTGAAGATTGTTTATTAATTTACAGAAATCATAGTGATTTCTAACGTATTCAGCGAATTCACGAATTTCTACCGTGTACCAGGGATGACGATTTCCTGGGCTGTCAATTTTTATGCGCCTTAAGGGGAAGTACTTTTCAAAATATAATTTAAAAACACTGAAAAAGGCATTATATTTAGCATCGATGTCACCCACTACGTCAAAAACGTCCCGCCATGATTCGCCCGCCAGTGCTTCCAAGAAAGCTTCTATATTGGGTTTGCTATATATGCGTCTATGACAAAATCTCTGTTGAGGCCTGTATTCCAACGGAACCTCGCAGTACAAACAATTGTGATCAGAGAGTCCCGGATTGATGACACCACATCTAACTTCGCTTATATCTACCGTTCCAAATATATTGTCGATACAATTATTCAATCTAGTATTATCCTTTACATACCTATGCAACCCGTAAGATCTAAAAGCACTTGCTACCGGATCTACGTCGCAATAAGATAACGGCTGATTAAGATATGAAACGGGGAGTCGCAATAGGGGGTTGTTAAACAGGATAACGCAGGGCCGAGCTAACTCTGTCGCAGACGGCGTGACGGTTCAGGTAAAAGAGAACACCTATAGTAGAGCGTCGGTCGGCAACGACGCTTGCGACGATTGTCCGGGCACCAGGACACTATGCTATCTACAGATAACCTACCTGCGCCTCCTACGATCTACCACTGGCTGTGTCCCTCCAGCGGGTTACCTATTGAACACCCTGTATATATGAAGCACCCACACTCATGTGCGTACTTGTCACAATAATAAATAAATATGCAGAGGTAAAAGAAATAATAGATAAGGTATTCGTAATATAACAAAATTTAATTGAATTTGACGTGTGATTCGGTTATTAGTATAATATAAAAACTAAATTGTAAAATCTGAAATTAAGCAATGCGTTGAATGAAAGTTACATCGTAGTTAAGTTAGACAGATGGTAAATAATAAAAAAACAAGCGTAGGTGACATTTGCAAAAATTAGTAAGAATATAAATGATAAAAAAAACCTTAAAGATTAGACATAAACTCTGCGCATCAGCGGGAGTTGGTCGGTTGCCGAAACGTTTCTTTCACCTCACAATTAGGTGTACAAAAGTTATCAATTACATGCCATTTGGCAATGTCAATACAAAGGTGAAATAATATTTATAAATTTAATAAGCGCAAGAAAGTTTAATGTATTAAAATAAAGTCTTAGCCTAAAGTGTGTAAAATTCGCTAACTTATAAAACAAATAAAACGTCAGGTTTGCCTACATGAACTACGTTAAATGAATTTGAAAGTTAATAATTGATAAGACAAGAGTTAAAGGCAAAATCTTACAAGATTTCAGCGAAATTTAAACGTACTAAATTATAAACAAATTATAAATTCCAAAATTGCAATACTTCAAGTAACCTACAGTCATTGTAACGGAAGAGTAATCACTAGGTATATTACTGATTGTCTAACATCTACCCAAAAGAAAATAATGAGATAAAATTTATGAATTTTCTAGATTAAGTTTAAATTAAATAATTGCCTCAAAATAAGGCTACAATAATTACGGTAGTGACAAATTCAAAATTTCAGATCAATCTGATTATTACAAAAATTAATAAAATTATAACGGTAAATTAGTCAAGATTATTTTGTGACCTCGCAGTTGACTAAGAGGTGCGTAAGGTAATAAGCCACTCAAAATTCTTGGTTCAAAACTAGGCGAAATAAGTCTTGCACACAAACGTTAAGTCGTCGAAAATCGGTCGAAAATATATAAGGTGAAAATTACAACCTTATTTGGCAAGATGGCTGACGGGAAGGACGCTGCAGTTGTTCAAGATGGCGTCGTCTCCCTTGTTGGAGAAATTCCACTCAACAGGTGGGCTGGATGTTGGATGAAACCCCTGTTGTGGGCGATAACCCCAAAAATAAGACTTCGGAGGGCTTAAATGGTCGTCAGAGGCATCCTAACAGCCTTTGAGGGCTTTAGTGCCCGACAAAAGAATCCTATTAAAATTAAAAAAACCCTAAGATAAAATCCCGAAAATTTAACACAGAGCTCTGAAAACTTACCCCAATTATGAAGAAATAATATGGAGATCCCACGGTAAGGACTCAGAAGTCACACATAGCACGAAAACGATTCAAAATCCACCTCGTGGCATTCGTAAATTAGATAACGGTATTGCGATAAAAATTAATTCACGATAAATCACCTAATAAAGGTATCGATAACTCACACTTATTTCATTAAAGCCGCCTAAGCGTTAGTCTAACTTTTAGACAAAGTGATAAAATTCACCAAAAGACAATAAGCATATCGTGCCCATGCACTTGTAACAAGTTCGACTTCTAAAGTGACCTAACCGTGACCTATACGGTAGATACGTTACAATCCAAGATCGCGCACGCTCAAAGCGCCGTACTGGAAAAAGGACTCAAACTAAAGGCGGGAATCTCCCAATAAACAACACAAGCTCGCAACTAAATTGAAAATAATGGGAAACGACATCGAGACTTAAACACAATTAATCGCGACCCCACACATAATTTTGACGGAAGAACATGAGCGAAATACTCAACAATTGTAAAATAGGAGATTTAAAGTCGACCGCACGAGAGGGAACTTTATGCCGGACGTTGGCAATACTGCGTGTGCAGACAACCTAAGCAGTATGGACGATAGATTTGACAGACATCAACAAACATTCTTCCACCTGTAATTTCTATTTTTATTAGGCGAAAGGACAGAATTTCTGCAGGTAAATAACGAAATACTAAAGCTTATATATATCAAAACGCTGCAAAAGACGGTGGAAAAACCGATCAAAACTTATGTTACAGCGAAATTACGATCCTAACCCCCACAATGGTCCTGAGGAGGAACGAATTAACAGAAGTCCCTAATACCAGAATATCGAAGATAGAGCAGCAAGGGGGATCGGCAACAGTTAATAGTATGCCCTACAATCCAGCATTTCTTTAATTAATTCTCCTTACCTTTTTTTTTTTAGAGAGACGACTGCGAAGGAAAAGGAAAATAACAATAATACTCGGGACCTGCTCGAGATTCTGTGTTTGGCAAAACGCAAAATATATGACACAGTTAGCACAATATCTTGATTATCGTTTCAAAACGTTTACAAGCTACAATAAATGCATTAGGTAGGGATCGGTCGTAATATATATAAGAAGATATTTTATATACTTAAGCAAGGCGTAGAAATAATTGCAAATGCGTAAAATATGAAACTACAGGTAGGTTAGATTAAGCTAGAGCTAAGATAATTAAAGTTAGTTATTCAGATAAAGAGGCTTTCACAAAAATAGAGTGTAAATGCCCGATCTTACACAAATTGTATCTGTCATGTTCGCGGTATGTGATTTAGAGCGGTGAGGGCTCAATAGTAGGTTTAGTACCCACGGAGGCATACTGCAGGCAGTCTTGGTGACCGGTGAAATAGATAATATACAGGGTTCGCTCAAAAGGTCATGAACTTTATACAAAATTCCACGTATTTAGACAATAGGTACACAATCTTTTGCGAACTATAGACAAAGTAAATTTACAACGTAACAAATTCCCCCCTTTCCAGCGAAAAGAAATTGAACGCAGAGCAATTTCTTGCACCGATAACTTAGGCTGACGGGATAAAGATAGTGAAAAGGGTAAGCGAGAGCTCTAAAACGGACGTTGTCTACTACACAAACGGACACATCCACACTCAGTCACAGTAACACCAGACAGCTTGGCCATAACCACCACGTGGCCCTTCGGCATTCGGCCGGTACGGGGAAAGTAACAAAAAAAAATAAAAAGCAAGGGTGTCGAGATTCTGCACAGACGCGCCCCGAGACCTGTCCAACCGACAGCCCAGCACTATTGGTAGCATCACGGGGGGAAGAGGGTGTAGACGGGTTAGATATCGGTGTGCCCGGCCGGCGGTGATCCTTACGACGGTCGAAGGCACAGGAATGAGGAGTGGGCACCACCAATAGGCCAAGATGCGGGCAAGGCAACCCCCGAGACGACACTCTGCAGACACGCGACGGTAAAAGAGACCCTTGGGAGAGGCCCTCGGTATCTCAAAACAGACAACAATAAAAGGTCAACTAAAAACGGGTTTATTACTACAGATACGGGATACAAAGCGGAATAGGGAAGAGGTAAATAAAGGTAGGGTAGAGCTCAGAATGGTGCAACTGCTCAGAGGTACGGATATGCTGTTTCGACATCCATAACATCCGGTAACAACAAAACGAGAGAAGTTCGCCAAACAAAAATAGAAATTAGAGAGCAAAAGTTTAAAGTCTGGACCGGCGTTGTCCCGACTAAAATGCTGAAGGCAACGATAAACCATAAAGGCTGAAGTCATTTCCGATTCCTGGTAGTAACATTTTGAACGTAAGAAAAGCAAGAAGGTCGCCAGGACACGACCTTTAGAAGGCTGAGGATTATCACACAGAAGGGACCATCACTCTTTATACCTTCACAGATACGAGAGTCAAATCCGGTAGTTAAGCAACATTAGTTAGCTTAAAAGGTAGTCATGTCAGAGAGGGTAAACGAAATATAGTGTGGACTCCCCTAGCAAGGCTGCCACTCCAAACATGCAAAGACACGGGAGATCCGAAACATACGGAAGCGATAAAGGCACGGGAAGATAAATGCATAGTCGGAGTCACAGATACGAGCTGTGCAATGGGGCCGGTAATCACACTAACAGAAGTCGATATAAGGAAAATGTTTGCCCTGAAGCGATAGCTCCTTGATGTATCAAAGCTATTTAATTAGTAATTGCGGGTTATGAAATAAATCTTCCAAGATGGAACAGCAACCGCGCGGAAAAGGTCGTGCACTCAGCCGCGGGAGGAGACAAGATCCCACACGGAAAACCCGACAACACGAGAGGGAAGGAAATTCATTGCTCCGGGGTGTTAGGGAACAATCGACACACGAGAGGGAAGGAAATTGATTGCTCCGGGGTGTTAGGGAACAATCGACACACGAGAGGGAAGGAAAGTGATTGTTCCGGTTGTTCAGATGGTAATGAACAATAGGTGTCCGAGTCCCTTCAGAAGCCTTTTACTTCACGCAGGATCACGGTAGGAGAATTCTTTCAGCCCTCACTACAGGCCGTAAAGGTAACGGTAGGTACAGGTAACGAAAAGACAAAATCGAGATAGCGATAATTTTAGGCAGATGGACACGTGAGAAGATAGATCTTAATCATCACTCGGTTGAGGTTTCAGTAAATTTGCATGCCACGCCCCGGGCAGCAATTTACCTTCGCAAGTTTTGAGTTCGTAAATGTCAGTGGAGATACGTTTACTAATTTGGAAGGGCCCGACATATTTGTCAGCCAATTTGGCGGTATAGAATTTGGCGGCATCTGAAAGAACGAAATTTTTACGCCAGACCAACTGGTTTACCAAGAATTCATCTCGTCTATGACGAGTATCGTAGCGCGCTTTAGCACGCTCGTATGCTTTCTGCAAGCGGGATTTGATGTCGCGATAAAGTTTAGAAAATCCTTCGGAACGTTCTATTAGTTTTTCCGGGTCGCGGACTTCGACAAGTGGAGTTCCGTCAGAGATAGGAGCATCGGAAATTCTTTCTCCAGTGAGATTCATCTCACGACCGAAGTTAATGAAATAGGGCGTATGTCCGGTGACTTCGTGTCTGGCAGTACGCAAGGCGCAAGTGACTTTGGGAAGATAGACGTCCCATTCGCGATGATTGTCAGAGACATACGAGATCAACATGGTTTTGATAACCCTATTCACACGTTCCACGGGATTCGCTTGAGGATGGTAATTCGCAGTATAGCATGGACGTACTTTATATTCTTTTAACTTAGAACGGTAGTCGTTAGAGCGAAACTGCACGCCATTATCGGAAATTACGGAACGAGGTACGCCAAAAATCAGAAACACATCTTCTTCAAGATGTCGGATAATAGACTTGGAGGAAGCTTTACGTAACGGGAAAGTCAGAACAAACTTACTGAAGATATCAGAGACCACTAAAATGTAATTAAAACCGCGCTTGGACCTCGGAAGAGGACCAACAATGTCGACACTGAGGACTTCCCATGGTTTAGTAACTTTAGAATGTCCACCCATACGACCAACAGGAGCTCTTTGAAGAGGTTTCGCCTTATTGCAATTAGGACAGGCTTTGACATGACGAATCACATCTCCTAACATCTTAGGCCAATAGTAGTGTTGCAATATGCGAGCGAGAGTCTTCGCAATGCCCAGATGACCACTTGTGGGCTCGTTATGACATTCTAACAAGACCTCTTGTCGTTGTTCCTTAGGAACATAGATTTTCCATGAATCGGAATCCTCAGAGGGAAAAGTGCTATTAGGCGGTACGTAACGTCGAAGTATCCCACCGATAAGTTGAAATTGAGGGTACTTCTCGGGATGTCTCTTAATTTGTTCTAAGATACGAACGTAACATTTGTCTTGGCTTTTAGGATTGACTTGAACGATATCCAATTTAGGGACTGAACGGGAGAGAGTGTCCGGAACGACATTGAATTTTCCTTTACGGTGGATGATAGTGAAGTCGTACTGCTGAAGACGTACGGCCCATCGAGCCAATCTACCCGACGGAGAATTAAGAGAGTTCAGCCAGCAGAGGGAGTAATGATCTGTTATCACCGTAAAGTGTGAGCACTCGATATATGGGCGAAGCTTTTCTATAGCCCAGAGGACGGCAAGGCATTCTTTCTCAACCGTAGAGAATTTACGTTCGGCAGGTGTTAAAGAACGGCTTAGATAACTAATTACTTTCTCCTGTCCGTCTATGTCTTGAGTCAATACGGCTCCAAGACCATAGTCGCTAGCATCAGTTTGAATGATGAATTCGTATTGGAAATCGGGACATGTCAAAATCGGGGAGGAAACCAAGCGTTCACGCAAAGATGTCCAAGCTTCTTCACAAGCTAACGTCCAAACGAAGGGACGATTTTTCCGTAGCAAATCAGTAAGCGGGGAGATAACAGTAGAGAAATTAGGGACGAAACGTCGATACCATGAAGCCATACCTACTAAGCGTCTGACTTCAGAAACATTTTTGGGTGTGGCAATTCCGATGATAGCCTTGACTTTGTCAGGGTCGACCATCAACCCACGACGATTAACCACATAGCCCAGGTACTTCAATTCGTCGCGACAAAACTGACATTTGTCTCTATTGAGCGTTAAGCCAGCGTCACGCAGGCGAGATAAAACTTGCTCTAAGATAGACAGGTGTTTTTCAAAGGTAGGAGTGACAATTATTATATCATCCAGATAAACGAAAACGTAAGGTTCTAATTCAGGACCCAAAACTCTATCAATAAAACGCTGCCAGGAGGCAGGTGCGTTGTGGAGACCATACGGGAGACGACAAAATTGAAACAAACCTCGATTCGGCACGGTGAAGGCTGTATACTGACGGGAAGACTCGGCAACAGGAATTTGCCAATACGCACTTTTTATATCGAGAGACGTAAGATATTTGGCGTCTCGTAATTTGTCTAAGGTATTTGATACGTAGGGAAGGGGATAGGCATCTCTCTCAGTGACCTGATTGAGCTTCCGATAATCGACACAAAATCGAAAAGTCTCGTCCTTCTTAGGCACGAGAAGAATGGGTGAAGACCAACCACTCTGAGACCTCTCAACGACACCGAGAGCCAACATCTTCTCTAATTCAGCGTCGACCACTTTCTGCACCGCCGGAGATATCGGATAATAGCGTTGCTTAATCGGAGGGCTACTAGTGATAATCGTGTGCTCTACACCTTTGGCACAACCTAACACCTCCTTATCGACGTTAGGAAAATTTTGATTGATGATAGCCTCGAGCTGACGTTGACGCTCATCAGATAACACCGGTGGTTCGACATCGACAGAAGACACGTCGGGTGCGTCTGAAAATACCCAATCGCCACTGCGCATGTTTATGACGATACCCATATCTCGCCAGAAGTCTGCGCCCAAGATAAGTTGATGCGGTAGTTCAGGTACCACTAAGACGTCAAAGACCTTAGAACGATTCCTAACATTAATAGGCAGGGCAACTTCACCTGATATTCGGCATCGTGAACCGTTGGCAACAGTGCAAAAGGACATAGAGGATTTAAGCGGAACAAAACCCTTTAACACGGACCAACCTGCTTCACCTAAAATAGTGCGTGATGAACCTGTGTCCAAAAGACCGAGAAACTCTTTACCAAAGATTTGGACTTTAAGATAGGGGCGTTCATCCCCTATGGCTTGTTCGAGTATAAAATCTAACCGGGCTCTAATTTGTCGATAGGCCGCTGTGTATACTGTACGCACGGGACGGCCACTTAGTGCGCACGTCGGGCGTTTCCCGAACACTGCGGACAAGAAGATACAATGGTCTCTGGACGACCACAACGATAGCAAAAGCGTTTGAGAGGTAAAGCGCATTGGGAGTAACGATGTCCTGTCTGACGACAATTCCAACATGTGACAGGATTTGCTGAAACGGGTGCCACACGAACACGAGAGCGATTAGAGACGGGAGTAACGGGTGTCTCACGACTTCGAGAATAACTCGGGACTGGTTCGGCATTGACATAAGCCAAATCGGGCTCGAGTGTTTTAGCACGTACGGGAGGCGGTACATAAGCTTCAGCAGAGGCCTTGCGGGCTTCGAGAACTTTCCCATATTTAAGGAGTTCCGCGATAGAATTGACTTCAGTTAAACCCAATTGCGTTTGATAGAAAGGCAGAATATTACGTTGCAGAATTCGTAATTGAGTTTTTTCAGGGACTGAATCAGAAAGACGAGAAAAGAGATTTTTCATGACCGATACGTATAGTCCAATAGGTTCGTTAGGACCTTGAGTCCGTTGCTTAATTTCGTCCATAAGACGGTCGTCATAATCTACGGCCTGAAATTCTTCCCGTAGACCGGCAGCTAACTCTGACCAATTAGAGTAAAGATGACGATTAGCCCGATACCACACCAAAGCACGATCCTTAAATAAATCTATAGCGGAATTGAATAATAACTGGTCTGAGGAATTACGAGCGATTTTCAGCTCAGCTACACGCTCCAGAAAGGCACTGACCGAAAAGTTCTTATGCCCTGTAAATGTAATACCCCAAGAGGCAACGGGGACGGGTTTAGGCGAAAAAGTAGTGAAAGTCGAGTGAACTGGACCAGAAAAAGTGTTAACCGGAGATCGAATAGGATCCTCCTCTTCGCTAAACTCCTCTTCACTCCCTTGAGGACCAGGGTTACCGGCAGTGGGTGACTGCAATAAACTGAAGGTTGAGGCGCGTTCAAGGGTGCGAGCCTTATCGCGGATGCGACCTTCCAGATCAGCAACGCGACTCCGAAACGCATGGCATTCTTCCACTTCCGCTGAAGATTTTGGGACGGAGTTCTGAATTCGGCGCAATACGAAAGCAAGGGCGGTAGAAATTTTTTTGAAATTCGGAAGACTCACGATTCCCCACGAACTGATCGATGAGCCCTTCGATAACCGTAAGCTTAACCTTAATGGCCGCGGAATCTTCTGCATAGGTAAATGGATACGTAAGCTTAGTATCCGACGGATAAGACCTAGCATAACCTAGCAGACGTCGATACATTCGTCGCATTCCGTCCAAAGTGGATGGCACCACAGCACCCATAACAGTCAGTAAATATTCAAGGTCTTCCTTCAAAAGACGATTGATCTCAAATTTAGGAGCCATAGCGAAAGTTAATTCAGCAGAAAGTCGAAAAGAAAGAAATATAAAAGAAATGGCGGTACCGGGAACAGCAAGCAAAGACTCGAGTCCTAAGACACGCAAATATATTCTGAAAGACAAGGTAGTTCAGAACCTAAGATAAAATTGTGACGTGAGGTGATAACCTTTCCAAAAAAGGGAGAAAAAGAAATATAAACAGTCGAAGTTAGATTAGGTGAGGGAGTAGACGGAAATACAAAAAACTGAGCGGTAAGGGAAACTTAACGTCCACTTACCCACCTAAACGAGAAACGGGCTTAAATCGAGAAAATTCAAAATTTATTCCTGAAGATGGTCAGGACCGAAACGTTGATACAAAACAAGTAGTTTCTCCAAAGTATAGCACCACTGTGCGGTACGACGAAATGTTAGAAATGTTAGTGGCTGAAATACTTAAAGGTAAGGAAAATATTCCGGAAGATGGAGAAACTTGTCCAAACCGTTAGGCAACGACACGTTGTCACGTCAAAGCAACCAAAACCAAGGAAAATTAGAAAGGACGAGAAACTTCCCTGAAGATGGTAAAAACCAGGTTGAAACGTTCGGTGTCAACTTATGAGTTGATAGATGACACACAAAAGGAAAAGAAAATTTGAGGGCGGCGAAAACTTAGTCGAAACGTAGGTGCGAACTGTTGTACGTTAGGCCCACAACGAACGCATGAAATTGTTGTGAAGGTAGCGGAAACTTCGTTGGAGCGTTGGGTAGCGAAGGAAAAAAGAATTTTGTTCCGGAAGGTGGAGAAAAGATGGCGGAAACGCTGGGGTGTCAATTCGTACGGGAGGGGGAAGAAAAGTTGACTGAAATTCTGAAAATGGCGGAAAATAGGCCGAAACTTGATTGACACACACAAAAATAATAATAAAGAAAAATTGAAGATGGCGGAAAGTTGGTCGAAACGTTGGTGCCAAATTTTTCCCTATCACCAAAAGAAAAATCCAGACGCTAGGGCACCAAATTTCCTTATTACTGAAAGAAAGGCCCCAAAAAGATGTTCGAAACGTTGGCTGTTAAAGACAGGGAGATAATTTACAAAATTCAAGAAAATGTTCCGGAAGATGGTCAAAATTTTTCCGAAACGTGGTCCACCAAGGACAAGGCGATAAATTTGAAAATTTAAAAAAAATTCCGGAAGATGGTCAAAAATCGGCCCCACGTTGGGCGCCAAATTTTTGCTACCGGATCTACGTCGCAATAAGATAACGGCTGATTAAGATATGAAACGGGGAGTCGCAATAGGGGGTTGTTAAACAGGATAACGCAGGGCCGAGCTAACTCTGTCGCAGACGGCGTGACGGTTCAGGTAAAAGAGAACACCTATAGTAGAGCGTCGGTCGGCAACGACGCTTGCGACGATTGTCCGGGCACCAGGACACTATGCTATCTACAGATAACCTACCTGCGCCTCCTACGATCTACCACTGGCTGTGTCCCTCCAGCGGGTTACCTATTGAACACCCTGTATATATGAAGCACCCACACTCATGTGCGTACTTGTCACAATAATAAATAAATATGCAGAGGTAAAAGAAATAATAGATAAGGTATTCGTAATATAACAAAATTTAATTGAATTTGACGTGTGATTCGGTTATTAGTATAATATAAAAACTAAATTGTGAAATCTGAAATTAAGCAATGCGTTGAATGAAAGTTACATCGTAGTTAAGTTAGACAGATGGTAAATAATAAAAAAACAAGCGTAGGTGACATTTGCAAAAATTAGTAAGAATATAAATGATAAAAAAAACCTTAAAGATTAGACATAAACTCTGCGCATCAGCGGGAGTTGGTCGGTTGCCGAAACGTTTCTTTCACCTCACAATTAGGTGTACAAAAGTTATCAATTACATGCCATTTGGCAATGTCAATACAAAGGTGAAATAATATTTATAAATTTAATAAGCGCAAGAAAGTTTAATGTATTAAAATAAAGTCTTAGCCTAAAGTGTGTAAAATTCGCTAACTTATAAAACAAATAAAACGTCAGGTTTGCCTACATGAACTACGTTAAATGAATTTGAAAGTTAATAATTGATAAGACAAGAGTTAAAGGCAAAATCTTACAAGATTTCAGCGAAATTTAAACGTACTAAATTATAAACAAATTATAAATTCCAAAATTGCAATACTTCAAGTAACCTACAGTCATTGTAACGGAAGAGTAATCACTAGGTATATTACTGATTGTCTAACATCTACCCAAAAGAAAATAATGAGATAAAATTTATGAATTTTCTAGATTAAGTTTAAATTAAATAATTGCCTCAAAATAAGGCTACAATAATTACGGTAGTGACAAATTCAAAATTTCAGATCAATCTGATTATTACAAAAATTAATAAAATTATAACGGTAAATTAGTCAAGATTATTTTGTGACCTCGCAGTTGACTAAGAGGTGCGTAAGGTAATAAGCCACTCAAAATTCTTGGTTCAAAACTAGGCGAAATAAGTCTTGCACACAAACGTTAAGTCGTCGAAAATCGGTCGAAAATATATAAGGTGAAAATTACAACCTTATTTGGCAAGATGGCTGACGGGAAGGACGCTGCAGTTGTTCAAGATGGCGTCGTCTCCCTTGTTGGAGAAATTCCACTCAACAGGTGGGCTGGATGTTGGATGAAACCCCTGTTGTGGGCGATAACCCCAAAAATAAGACTTCGGAGGGCTTAAATGGTCGTCAGAGGCATCCTAACAGCCTTTGAGGGCTTTAGTGCCCGACAAAAGAATCCTATTAAAATTAAAAAAACCCAAAGATAAAATCCCGAAAATTTAACACAGAGCTCTGAAAACTTACCCCAATTATGAAGAAATAATATGGAGATCCCACGGTAAGGACTCAGAAGTCACACATAGCACGAAAACGATTCAAAATCCACCTCGTGGCATTCGTAAATTAGATAACGGTATTGCGATAAAAATTAATTCACGATAAATCACCTAATAAAGGTATCGATAACTCACACTTATTTCATTAAAGCCGCCTAAGCGTTAGTCTAACTTTTAGACAAAGTGATAAAATTCACCAAAAGACAATAAGCATATCGTGCCCATGCACTTGTAACAAGTTCGACTTCTAAAGTGACCTAACCGTGACCTATACGGTAGATACGTTACAATCCAAGATCGCGCACGCTCAAAGCGCCGTACTGGAAAAAGGACTCAAACTAAAGGCGGGAATCTCCCAATAAACAACACAAGCTCGCAACTAAATTGAAAATAATGGGAAACGACATCGAGACTTAAACACAATTAATCGCGACCCCACACATAATTTTGAAGGAAGAACATGAGCGAAATACTCAACAATTGTAAAATAGGAGATTTAAAGTCGACCGCACGAGAGGGAACTTTATGCCGGACGTTGGCAATACTGCGTGTGCAGACAACCTAAGCAGTATGGACGATAGATTTGACAGACATCAACAAACATTCTTCCACCTGTAATTTCTATTTTTATTAGGCGAAAGGACAGAATTTCTGCAGGTAAATAACGAAATACTAAAGCTTATATATATCAAAACGCTGCAAAAGACGGTGGAAAAACCGATCAAAACTTATGTTACAGCGAAATTACGATCCTAACCCCCACAATGGTCCTGAGGAGGAACGAATTAACAGAAGTCCCTAATACCAGAATATCGAAGATAGAGCAGCAAGGGGGATCGGCAACAGTTAATAGTATGCCCTACAATCCAGCATTTCTTTAATTAATTCTCCTTACCTTTTTTTTTTTAGAGAGACGACTGCGAAGGAAAAGGAAAATAACAATAATACTCGGGACCTGCTCGAGATTCTGTGTTTGGCAAAACGCAAAATATATGACACAGTTAGCACAATATCTTGATTATCGTTTCAAAACGTTTACAAGCTACAATAAATGCATTAGGTAGGGATCGGTCGTAATATATATAAGAAGATATTTTATATACTTAAGCAAGGCGTAGAAATAATTGCAAATGCGTAAAATATGAAACTACAGGTAGGTTAGATTAAGCTAGAGCTAAGATAATTAAAGTTAGTTATTCAGATAAAGAGGCTTTCACAAAAATAGAGTGTAAATGCCCGATCTTACACAAATTGTATCTGTCATGTTCGCGGTATGTGATTTAGAGCGGTGAGGGCTCAATAGTAGGTTTAGTACCCACGGAGGCATACTGCAGGCAGTCTTGGTGACCGGTGAAATAGATAATATACAGGGTTCGCTCAAAAGGTCATGAACTTTATACAAAATTCCACGTATTTAGACAATAGGTACACAATCTTTTGCGAACTATAGACAAAGTAAATTTACAACGTAACACACTAACTACAGCAACGGTTTCCACTGAACCACTTTTATTAAAATCTACGTTAAAATCGCCACACGCAAATATATAATTATAGCGATTACAAACCAATTCTAATAACTCATTCAGTCTATTCACAAATAGATCTAGACATCCCGTCGGAGACCTATAAAGGCATATCAACAAACATTTATTAGTGCCAGCCTTAAAGCTAGCACAGCAGTATTCAAAATCTCGCTACGTCCTATCTATACTAACCTCTTCAGCACGCATATTAAAATCAGATCCGCAATATATGGCGCAACCCCCACTCCCAAGTGTGTCCCTGCAATAAACACTTATTAAATTATACCCCTCAATTTTACCCAATTGAATTGTATCCACTGTTAACCAATGTTCTATAAAACAGAGGAAACGAAGCCTATTTTGCGTCAAAAACTCCAATAAAAGGTCAGTCTTGTTCCTTATACTACGTATATTGTAGCATATAAAGCTTATACTATTAATATCACCATTATTTACGAAAAAACCTATTTTGTTCAAATCTCTTATTTGAGTTATTAGGACTAACATTCAGTGGGTCATGCCCTTCGTCGTTCCCCAAACCAGGCCCTAAAACAGCACTTAATCGTTTAAGAAATTTACTTTTACCTCTACTCGATACGAGTAAAAGTGTTACTTCCGGTGCGAATTTTGATTTTTTTTTTATACGAAAGGTATTGAAAATTAAGTTCTAAATATTTTTATAGTCGTAACGTACCTGTCTAAAAAGCATGGCATGCGAAATATTCGCAAAAACCGATTTTCGATAAGAGTAAAAGACTTATTTCCGGTAGGAATTTCGAAAAACTTTTTTAATAAAATTCTTCCCAAATTTAATACTGCATTAAGTTTAGATATGGCATCAGTCAGCTCGTAAGTAGAAAAAGACAAATAAATTTGGGTGTCATCCGCATACATATGCGATTTACAAAAGTCAATATCTTTGGGTAACATTGTTGTCTAAATTGAAAACAGCAATGGCTTCAGAATGGACCCCTAAGACGCACCCCTATTGATAGACAACGGGGAGGAATTCCGATTACCTGTTAATGTCTGTGGTTTGTCCTTTTTTTGGACAAGGTGTGATCTTTGCTAACTTCAGTTTATCGGGAAGGATACCCTTTTCTAGACTCAAATTAACGAGATATACTAACGGCTTCACAATAAACTCAGTAACGTGCCTCATAAGTGAGTATGGAATGTCATCAATACCTCCGGATTTCTTTACACTCACTTTATTCACTATATTGATTATTTTAGTTTTGTAAGGTGGAGCAAGAAACAAGTTAGACGACACACTTCTTATATTAAGAGCATCAGTTACTGGTTCAGTAAGTTGAAACAATTCGCCCCTTCAACGGGACCTGAAACCAACTCATTTGACTCGTTTTTTAATAAATAAAAAATAAAAATTGTTGTTAATGTTTTATTTTATTGGCTGCCACTGATACATTTTAAATATTCTGCAGAATTTTTTTATAAAGTATGTAGTGTACATTTCAATTTCCTTTCACACAAAATTTTATTCTTTTTCTTTATAAATAAGATTTATTTTAGCGGTGACGGTAAAATTTGGGTCACCCGGTATATACTTGTAATTTTATTTCCATCATTATTTATAATTTTCGGTAAGGTTATTGCGCTGTCGATATCTACAAGCTGAGAGCATAAACCATCTATTCTTCTCTTGCTTTGAGCCAGATGTTATTTATAGATGTCTACTCTGTTATAAATTTTCAACAGAAAAAAATTATTAAGCCTGCTATTTCTCTGTTACTTCTTTCGTTTGTTTTCCAAAAATTGTTTGTATTTTTACAATAATTTCCTACACAATCACTGTCTTTCAAGTTAGGGGATAATACTTCAGACATACTTCTCGGCAGTCTAACACTTCCGATTTTAATGTTGACGAGGCAGCATTAGCTTTATTTAAATGTCCTTTAGGCCAGTATTTTATAAGTTTATCCCAGTTTGTTAATTTAGTTTTCGTACAAACGGTAAATTTTATACCGGATTCATCGGCGTTAGACGAATTGGAGATGTATCGGTTGATTTGAAAGAAGCACGTAATTTTGACGAAGCCTTTCTCTCTACGATCTTAATATCAGATTTTTATGTTAAGCACACGTTGGTCTTTTTGATGAGTACTGAAGAAAAAAATTGCGTTAATTACCATAATTTCTGGATGTTAATAAACTGTTGTTTCAGTCGAAACTCGTTTTTGTTTGTGGACCCCAGAGGAGAAAGGTAGTTCTTGAATTATTTTGTCGAACGGGAGACAACAGTTGTATATTTACTGGAAGATTGATGGTTTGGAGTAGAAATGGCATAGAAAGTAGGACTACATTAGTATTCCTTCCACGCTTAAGGTATATTAGGAAGTACTGGAATAATTTGCTTTACCAAATATCCAAGAGTTAAATAATGTCACATGTAGCTATTACATTACGATATCTACAAGAAACCAGCAATAATACTCTTGCTTGCCCTGCGATGTTCTCAGGCCTGTATCTCATAGAACACGTCTGGGATATGATGGGCCGAGGTGTTAGTAGTTTTCCCAAATCGGCCAATGAAGTTCCAACAACTACATGATGCCCTACAAGTTGCTTATAAATAGCTTCCAGTATAGATAGAAGTATTTTCAGACTTCTAGCTGAATGTATTTGTTTAAGCACACCGCCAATTAATTATTAAATCTTCTCTATAGTTTGTATGAATTAGATATTCAATAAAAACTTAATCAATTATTAATCTCAAAACGGTAAACATTTCTATACAATTTGGTGCAAAATATGTACTTCTACTAAGTGGTTCATTTATGATCCAATAATGGGTGGAGACTGTGGCTAAAAATGTGAAATAAAATGCAAAAGGAAAATCCCTTACCACAAAAAATATATATCAAAAAATCTAAATACGTATTTCGGCAACTAAGTTGCCATCTTCAGTAGATATCTGTATAAAACAAAAAAGAGTGTTAAACGTGGTATTTTTGGCTAAGGTGTAACCTTAGAAGATATGCTCTTCACCAAATCACCAGTGGGATAACACTGATTTCTTAAGAAACGACATCCCTATATATACTACTCTAATCTAAAAACTAACGAACTATAACAGTACTCTAAACCGTGACAGACTAATCCCCTAAATTACAATAATCCGTACAAGCTGGACTCAGGTAACGGTCCATTGTCAGAATTCATTAACTTACCTCTATTTCTATGTATGTAAATACTTTCGTAACTGTCTAATTCTCTAAAATTATTTACACTTTTAATTAATCTAAGACTATCTGTAGGCATGCCATGGCCTGTATCGAAAATATGTCGAGCAACACTAGATTTTTCCGGTCTGTTGTATCTGAAATGTGCAATGTGTTCTTTGTAACGAGTTGAAATTGAACGCCTAGTTTGACCTACATATTTTTGATTACAGTCTTTACAGGTTATTTCATAAATACCAGATTTTTGATCTACCTCAATTTTATCTTTAGTGTTCCCTAAAAGTGATTTTAATGAATTGCCCGATTTAAACGCGATTTGAAGTTCCTGTTCTTTAAAAATGCTGTTCAAATTTCGTGTGACTGAATGATACGGTAAAGAAACAAACTTATTACAAAGAGTTTTTTGAGGTAGCAAACATGTAGTATCCCGAATTTGTTTCTTAAATTGATGTTTCCTAATAAGCTTAGTTACTATTTCTGAATCGAAACCATTGTACTTCGCGATCTTTTTAATTAAACTAAGTTCTTTTTCATATCTATCTTTTGTAAGTGGAAAACTTAACAACCGATGGATAAGAAAATTAAAAGAAGCCATCTTTTGCTGAAAACTATGATTTGAATCCGCTGTTATAAACTTGTTGACATTGGTTTCTTTTCGGAAGACATCTATTTCTAAGTTATTCTTATTTTTTATATATATATTAGAAATAGATGTCTTCCGAAAAGAAACCAATGTCAACAAGTTTATAACAGCGGATTCAAATCATAGTTTTCAGCAAAAGATGGCTTCTTTTAATTTTCTTATCCATCGGTTGTTAAGTTTTCCACTTACAAAAGATAGATATGAAAAAGAACTTAGTTTAATTAAAAAGATCGCGAAGTACAATGGTTTCGATTCAGAAATAGTAACTAAGCTTATTAGGAAACATCAATTTAAGAAACAAATTCGGGATACTACATGTTTGCTACCTCAAAAAACTCTTTGTAATAAGTTTGTTTCTTTACCGTATCATTCAGTCACACGAAATTTGAACAGCATTTTTAAAGAACAGGAACTTCAAATCGCGTTTAAATCGGGCAATTCATTAAAATCACTTTTAGGGAACACTAAAGATAAAATTGAGGTAGATCAAAAATCTGGTATTTATGAAATAACCTGTAAAGACTGTAATCAAAAATATGTAGGTCAAACTAGGCGTTCAATTTCAACTCGTTACAAAGAACACATTGCACATTTCAGATACAACAGACCGGAAAAATCTAGTGTTGCTCGACATATTTTCGATACAGGCCATGGCATGCCTACAGATAGTCTTAGATTAATTAAAAGTGTAAATAATTTTAGAGAATTAGACAGTTACGAAAGTATTTACATACATAGAAATAGAGGTAAGTTAATGAATTCTGACAATGGACCGTTACCTGAGTCCAGCTTGTACGGATTATTGTAATTTAGGGGATTAGTCTGTCACGGTTTAGAGTACTGTTATAGTTCGTTAGTTTTTAGATTAGAGTAGTATATATAGGGATGTCGTTTCTTAAGAAATCAGTGTTATCCCACTGGTGATTTGGTGAAGAGCATATCTTCTAAGGTTACACCTTAGCCAAAAATACCACGTTTAACACTCTTTTTTGTTTTATACAGATATCTACTGAAGATGGCAACTTAGTTGCCGAAATACGTATTTAGATTTTTTGATATATATTTTTTGTGGTAAGGGATTTTCCTTTTGCATTTTATTTCACATTTTTAGCCACAGTCTCCACCCATTATTGGATCATCATGACTTCCCGGTCTACGGAGTACAACAGGTTCCACAGTTTAAGGAGTAAGATAGTATTGTTGAAAGCTGATATTAATTTCTTAAAACGGTGCAAACGTAGTAAAGTGTTTCCTAAATTTATAAAAGTTGATGTTTCGTCTAATTGTAAAGTCAGTAACCAAGTAATTTTTCACGCGAAAACCAAATGGCTGAATTCAGAAATTAAATATCAGTATAGTAAACGAAGTAGGTTAGAACTAGAATTGTATAATTTACACTTGTGTTTAACGAAAAACTTAAATAATTACGAACACGAGGACTGGTGTCAATTTCATAGAAACGTCGTGGAAATCACCGATCACAAGCTTAACACTAAAATTCGCACCTTGAATAAGAAATTTCACAAACTAGTTCCGCGTACTCAAAAACCTAGTATTGATTTTTCTATGAAAGAAACACTAGTCATCAATCAGTCATCTGAGAACTTTAACGTTAAAGAATTAAGTTTATTAGACAAAGGTCTTAAATATTGTTTGCCAAGCAGTAGGGTTCCTATGGAGGAGATTATTGCAGGCATTGAGACCTCTATCAAAGGTTTTGCAGATCCTGTGAAATCTTTTATAAGAGGGGCCTGTAAGGTTCAAATCCGGGAAAACTTACAGCAGCACAAACAAATTGCAGTCAGCGATGAATGGAATACGATTAAAAATCTCAGAACCAAAGACTGTTTTTACGTAAAAGCTGATAAAGGCAACAAGTTGGTAATTATGGACAAAACCGATTATTTTAACCGGGTTAATCATTTAATATCGAATGGACCTTACGTTCAATTAAATAAAACCCCCCTTCCGAAGATGATTAAACAAACTAAAGACGCGTTAAAAAGTTGTCCACATTTAATAACTTCTTCCCTTAAATTTCGCTTAAATGTAAGCAATCCATTTGTACCTAGACTGTATTGTTTACCTAAAATTCATAAGCCAGGCAATTCGATGAGACCTATTGTTTCAGGTATCAACTCACCGACATACCTGATTTCGAAATGGTTAGTGAATGAATTTACAAATTTGCCCGAAAAACCAGATAGTTTCTCAGTTGAAAATTCATTAGAATTTATTGCAAAAGTCAAAGGTCATAAGCTGGAACAGGGTGAAATTTTAGTTTCATTTGATGTAAGTTCATTGTTTCCCTCAGTACCGATTCCAGAAACATTGAAATATTTAGAGGATTTGTTGATAAAGAATAAAATTGAACGCGTAAAAATAGATGAATACTTGAAGTTGACAACTCTTTGCATGTCCCAGAACTGCTTTCAGTTTGAAGGTAACTTCTACGAACAGCGACAGGGTACAGCAATGGGCAACAGCTTGTCTCCATTTATAGCGAATTTATTCATGAGTCACTTTGAAACTGAATTTGAAAGAAACTCTAAGTATTTCCCTAAAGTATGGATTAGGTACGTTGACGATATTTTCGCGATTTTTAATACTAACTTTTGTGATTTGGATGATTTCTTATTTGAATTAAACTCGAAATTTACTACAATTAATTTCACACTAGAAAGGGAAAACAATGATCAACTACCATTTTTAGATGTTTTGGTTATAAAAAATAAGAATAACTTAGAAATAGATGTCTTCCGAAAAGAAACCAATGTCAACAAGTTTATAACAGCGGATTCAAATCATAGTTTTCAGCAAAAGATGGCTTCTTTTAATTTTCTTATCCATCGGTTGTTAAGTTTTCCACTTACAAAAGATAGATATGAAAAAGAACTTAGTTTAATTAAAAAGATCGCGAAGTACAATGGTTTCGATTCAGAAATAGTAACTAAGCTTATTAGGAAACATCAATTTAAGAAACAAATTCGGGATACTACATGTTTGCTACCTCAAAAAACTCTTTGTAATAAGTTTGTTTCTTTACCGTATCATTCAGTCACACGAAATTTGAACAGCATTTTTAAAGAACAGGAACTTCAAATCGCGTTTAAATCGGGCAATTCATTAAAATCACTTTTAGGGAACACTAAAGATAAAATTGAGGTAGATCAAAAATCTGGTATTTATGAAATAACCTGTAAAGACTGTAATCAAAAATATGTAGGTCAAACTAGGCGTTCAATTTCAACTCGTTACAAAGAACACATTGCACATTTCAGATACAACAGACCGGAAAAATCTAGTGTTGCTCGACATATTTTCGATACAGGCCATGGCATGCCTACAGATAGTCTTAGATTAATTAAAAGTGTAAATAATTTTAGAGAATTAGACAGTTACGAAAGTATTTACATACATAGAAATAGAGGTAAGTTAATGAATTCTGACAATGGACCGTTACCTGAGTCCAGCTTGTACGGATTATTGTAATTTAGGGGATTAGTCTGTCACGGTTTAGAGTACTGTTATAGTTCGTTAGTTTTTAGATTAGAGTAGTATATATAGGGATGTCGTTTCTTAAGAAATCAGTGTTATCCCACTGGTGATTTGGTGAAGAGCATATCTTCTAAGGTTACACCTTAGCCAAAAATACCACGTTTAACACTCTTTTTTGTTTTATACAGATATCTACTGAAGATGGCAACTTAGTTGCCGAAATACGTATTTAGATTTTTTGATATATATTTTTTGTGGTAAGGGATTTTCCTTTTGCATTTTATTTTGGTTCATTTATATTGATAGCAACGAGACTAAAGAAGATATATTTAAGGAAACTTTTTTCTCATTCGGCCAATCAACATTTTTTAAGCTTTAAGAAACTTATGGATGCGTACTATATTAGAATTATATTAGAATATTTTTTATTTAACAGATTTAACACAGAAAATCGTACTGAATTCATCTATTTTGCATCTCTTAACTATACCTTAGTGAATATATCGCTTAGTTTTATTAGAAAATTACACCATTTTGATGACTACATTGGTCTTAATCATGCGGTCCGAACATGTATCTGATCTACAGTACAAATTCCAATTAAATTACATATTCACCCAGTAAATTATTCCAACTCGACCGTGTTGGCTGACAGGTAGACTTTGCGGTACCTAGTATCTGAGGATAGACGGGCACAGATAATAGTAGAGGTATTGGTAGGAGTTGTAGTAGTAGTGGTGGCAGCATTGTTATACCAATGCCTACTACGATATTAAATGTGCGAACGAAGGGACTTTAGCTGGCGGCTAACTGCACCGACGGGAATTTCAAATTTGTCTCTAGACGACTTGAAGTTGTTAACATTCGCAATCGCGGAGTCTACAATTTACATTTAATTTTCATATAATTGTGAGGCCTTACGTACATGTCTGGCACGTATTCGATGTTGCGATAGAACGAAGGAAGTAAACATTAAGAACGACTGTGTACATGTTAAAATGGTTTAGCTTGAACGTCTTGCATTCGAAAACAAATATCACGTAGCAAATAGAAAACAGCCGTAAGTGTTTCTGCATGTTCATACATATGGATGTGTGTATGGAAAATCATATATGAAATGGTGATTTGATGATAATACAAATTCTATATTGCGGATAGTAAATACCCATTTACATGCCTATTGTTAAAAAGAAAAAAATTGAGTGAATATACTATATTCAGAGTAAGTCATTTAGTCATTTCCACGGGGAAGGCAGATTGTGAAATTGTGTTGAAAAATAGAAATTATCCAAATATTATTTCTTTATACCAGACAAATAACATCTGGCGTTGCTTGGTTATATAAGTATGTATATACCATAAATATTCTCTAAAGGCCAAAAGAGGTACACAAACTTTCAATAGTGTCATGGAAAAAAAACAAAGAGATCAAATAAATTTAGCAGAAAGTTTAGAAATTATATCAGGTAGTTTTAAATATGTTTTCTAGGTAAATTCCTTTTGCTAAAATGATTTAGGGTACCTATACATAATATATTTCAGATTTAAGAAATGCAATAAATTCCTCTTAGACGTCCGTTTTACAGTTAATTGTTGGAGGTTCGCTATACCCTTTTACTTAGGCAATTTCTCGGAAAGTGGGTGTCATTATAACAGGAATATTTTCATTTTTATTTACGTTTAGAATTTGTATTTTGGGGAGTCCGTCAGTTCGACCTGACGTTAATCCGACCCTATAGTTCGACCACGACCTTGCGAAGAAAGGATTAACCGTAGATTAACTAAACTTTCAATTGATAATGTAAGTGTAGGTAAGAGATGCGACAATTTTGAAACATATTGGAAAATAAAAATCAGTCTTTTAAAATATAAAATTTTATTTTACAAAGGAATCACAGAAAAAATCACAATTTATAGTTCGTCAATGTAAATGTATAATTACACATGTATCAAAATATATACACAAATTTTACAATGGAGGCACAGGAAAAAATCACATTTGCTGCTCAATATAAGTATATAGTATAAATGTATAATTACATACATATTGCCGTGATCCCTACATTGGTCAGGCTTTGTAAGATAAATAAATAATTATGTAATAGAATAAGTAAATAATTTATTAGTAGTAAGTGTAGGTATAGAAAAATGTATCATGAGTTGCATAACCGCAACGGCGTAACATTATAATGTTAGGTAGATGACAATTAAAATTGTAACAAAATTTATTTTAAAGGTATAAAAATAAATACAAAAATAAAGTTCATGTATTCTATATTTGTAGAAACGAGGAGCACAAGATGCAATTTCAATATACAAAGACAGAACCAAATTTTATACATTGTGTGAGAGTCGCATTAAATATTTTGAACAATAAACCACTATTTAAAATGAATAACGTATTAAGAATAAAGAACAGAGAGAAGTAGTCGATCCATGGGTGAAGCAGTCTAATTTTTAAAGACGCGGTGAATCTTCGATCTTCGTATTTTGATGATTGCAGGTGTATAATACACTGCATAGAAATCATCCTTAGCAAATATATTAAGTTATTTTTTATTTTAAATAAGTATTTTTCATTTCACAATTAATTTTTTTGTCATTTAGTTTAATTTCATTTTTATTAACTATCAATATGACCGAACAATATAAAGAGGAATTTGATGAAATATAGGAACATCATAAGTAAGTTATACTTTAATAATAAATTATGCTAAAGATGCTACGTGAAAATGTTCATCTTTAGCAAAGCGTTTAATGAATTTATTTAATATTTTAGATGGGATTAGTATCTTCTTTGTTATAAGTAAACTAAATAAATAAATAATGGGAGTCTTGTTAACAATGGAGAGAGGCATCAATGACACAACGTGTGAATGTTTGTTAGCGATGTTATCTATACTTTGTTAATAAGTTTTTTTTTAGATACAAAATTTTTATAGGGAATTCAAATATTATACGTAAAGATAGTTGCATTTTTGATGAACAATAGCCAATTTGTGATATGTACAACGTGCAAATATTTGCATATGATAATTGGTGGCAGTCTTATCAAGGTGTTTTCCTGTTCTGCGGAATTTTGTATTTTTCAAAGACACTTCGTGTGAATGAATGCCTTTGTGGAAGCAAAATCTAGCATAGTATAAGAAAACTATTATTTCTTTGAAATTACACAATGTATAAATTTTAATATAACAAAGAGCGATATTTATTCTAAAACTACATGTTATATTCGTAATGTAATGTGTTTACGTATTTATAAAATACACGTTTTTTTTCTTACTTGTTATTGGAATGTAAAAGGACAATTTCTTTTGCGGCCACATGTGACAAGAAATTATTTTCATTAACACTGTTATTATTAAATTGAATATAAATATTTTATGAGATTTAGTTTTTTATTAGTAACCTTATCCTATAAATTTTAAATAAGAAATGTTGTTAGAAAAACAAAAGGAACATCACTGCTAGAACCTACAAGAAATACACGAATGTTAATTGAGATTGAATTAACAAATTTAATAAAGAATTTTTTTTACATGACAACGTTATCTCTACATTCGTTTAAATTATGCAGCTTTGTATTATTGTAGTTTGATTAAGTTATGCTGGTACAAGATTATCAATTTTTTTTAATACAGAGTTATAGCATATAGAATTTGATGGCGATGCCTAACGTATAGCAATAACACATTTATTATAAATAAAGAATAATAAAAATTTGTCATCAGATATATATATATACTATCACAGCAATATGTATCAAAATATGTACAAAAATTAATATAAGGTAAATAATGCAATGCTATCATCATTTTGATGAAAACTTGTTTTTTTCTAATATGACACCTATGTTTTTTAATATTGTGTTTTGCAGAATTTATTTTAATATAAGTTTCTGCCTGAAAATTGAGCAAAATGTCTACAAAGGAGAAAATATTCGGATGTGCTGAATAGAAATTATTGTTAAATTTATTATGGAAAGATTCGCATGAATTTGTTGTTCGATGCATACTGTCAGTGGTAGAAGCCCACATATGTGGCGGAAAAGATGAATTTTCATCTATATAATTGTCTACAATGTAGTCACAGAATTTTATAACTTTGTCATCCATAAGAACCGCAGACTATATTTCCTCCGAAAAGAATATATATACCCCTTCAATGACCATCCCTTACGTGGTAGAACTGAAGGGTGGGATTAATGCAACCATTTTTGAGTGAAAGATTATCCAGGTATCCGTGGTCGAACTGACCGGTGTCCGTATTTTAGCTTAGATGTTATTATTTATTCTACAAAGCAAATTCTTTGCAAAATAAGAGAGAGAGATAGAAAGAGAGAAAAAAGAATTTATACGAAAGGTATTGAAAATTAAGTTCTAAATATTTTTATATATTCGTAACGTACCTGCCTAAAAAGCGAAATATTGGAAAAAAAACTAATTTTTGATGAGAGTAAAAGACCTACTTCCGGTAGGAATTTCGATAAACTTTCCTAGTAAAATTCTTCTCAAATTTAATTTTGAGTACATATGAATTCTTTATAAATTTGTTTAAACTGAGTAGTTAACGAAATATTGCCAAAATTCGATTTTTTCACTGAAGTAAACTCTAGTACATAGTTTACTTCAGTGAAAAAATCGAATTTCGGTCTGCCGATTTTACCGAAAATCTAAACAGATCCAAAGAGGTACTCGTAAATATAAAATTTGGAATTGATAGCTGTAGCGGTTTGACCACTATTGTGATCACACACACACAGTGAGAGAAACACTTTTTAAAAACCACTTTTTTGGTGTCAGATGCCTTTAAACGTGGACATCTGCAACAATATCGAGGTCGAAAATTTTTACTACGTATAAGAAAGTAAAATACCTTGATATGAAAATATATAGAATCTCTAAAAATATCAAAAATCTACCGTCGGGGAAATAAAAAGTCGAGTTAAAAAAGTTATTAATTGCTATCTCAGATTTGCACATCTTGTTTGTCAGTTATTATTATTATTACTATATTTTTATGCCTTAGTTAATTGCCTATATTTGTAATATTTGATTCTTATATTTATATTTACAATAGTGTTTTTTTTTCTATACCATTTGCATAGTTAGTTGAACTAATAATTATTATTAGTGTATAGTCACGAACAGATGATTTTTTATGTTGAACAAGCTTGGTAATCCCATGATGACATTATCTACATAGAAACTGCCATAAAACTGTTAAAAAGTAACAAAATTGTATTAAAAATACATAGTTTTCAGAGATACTTTTCAAGAAAAGCCAACGAATATCAATAAAAGCTATTATTTCAAATATAGTTGCAAAATTTACAAAATTATAATAACTTACTTAATTATTCGAATATTTAAGTTATTACAAAATGTTTCACCAAGAAATATCTGCGAAGTCAACCAATGAAATTCAAAATTATAATATTTACAAAACCGCCCAAATAATTCCCATGATTGACTAAATAATATGTGTAATAATAAAAACATTCAAATAGTTCTTCAATAAATTTAATAAAGTTTGAAGCTTAAAAACAACAATAATACAATATAACATTTAGTTCTTAATAACAGTTTGAAACAATTTATACTGGCAATAGAATTTTGACCTTTTCTGAGTCACATAAACTACCTAAACTTAGTAGATATATATGTACATATCCGGTGTCCCAATGAAGCGTTATAGTACATTTCAGTATTGGTAGAGTCCGATTTTTATAAGAAGTACATGTATGTACGTCATAATGCGCTATGAACGAAAGCGCGTTCGGACGAGTCGCTTGCAAATTTGTGGGTAAGGTCTGCTCCAACGAACTATATTAGTAAACCATAGAACGGCAGTTGCTTGTTGAATCAGCGCTTCCAACGGTGAATGTAGGAACTAAAGGCCGCCATGACAGTTGAGGTCAACTTCGAATTTTGTATTGTGTGTTTCGTCCGATTTTTGAATTTGTTATAAATTTATAAGTACAATGCCTGCTGCCTGTTCAGCTATTAACTGTACCAACAGAAGGAAAGTAGGTACAAACATTTCGTTTTACAAGTAAGCATAAATTTATTTGGTTTTTGACAGTAATAAATTAATGTATCTATTTAATACTTTTAGATTTCCCTTGAGGAATAAAGAATTATTAAAGAAATGGACTATTGCTATGAAAAGGGATCATTGGAAACCATCAGCTTTCAGTTACATTTGTTCTACTCATTTTGAAGAAACATGTTTTCGTTATAATAATAATAGACGCAGTTTGCAACCCAATAGCTTGCCTACAATTTTTACTTTCACGCAATTGAAAACATGTAAAAAAGTATCAAGACCTCCCCCAAAGAAGAGGACTATTGACATTCGTGAAGAAGAATTTGTAATAAATAAAAACAGTGCGAATACAGGTAGGCTTATAATTGAGTTATATTTTACAACACCATCTATATATTACCTTTTTTACAGTACAGGAAATCAATAGAAATGTCAACGATATCAATTTTGTCATCACAGCTGACCATAATTATTGTATCACAACAAGCCCTCGAAAATTAAAGAAAAAACTCGATGAGGCAGTAGATAAGTTGAAAATTCAAGATCGTCAGTTGCGATCTCTGAAACAGAAAGTACAGAGGAAAACTGCTAAAATTAATAATTTGAAGAAGGTAATAAGTGGTTTAAAAAAACGTCTGTGTGAAAATGGTAATCTGGTTATTAGTAATTGTTTCGAAGGTGTGTTAAAAGATTTGCTTTTAAACCATAAGAATGGTTACAAAAATAATGAATATCCGGAAGTAGTAAAAAAATTTGCTATCACTTTACATTTTTATTCATCACAAGCATATAGATATATTAGAAAGTTCATTAAATTACCACATCCACGTACTATTAGAAACTGGGCACAGAATGTGGATGGTAGTCCAGGTTTCACAGAAGAATCTTTTAATAAAATCAAATCACTTGTTGATTCAAATAATAAGCCTCTACTAGGAACTTTAATGTTAGATGAAATGGCTATTCGGAAAAAATTAGATTTTGATGGCAAAAAACTTGTTGGACACTGTGATTTGGGCCATGGAGAAATAGACTCAGACAATCAAGAACTAGCAGGAAATGTATTAGTTTTCATGTTTGTTGCTTTAAATCAAAAATGGAAAATTCCTATCGGATATAGCCTAATTAATAGTGTTAGTGCTGATGTGAAAGCAAATTTGGTAAAAGTTTTTAGTAAAAGAATTATTGAAACTGGTGCCTCCCTTGTTGCATTAATATGTGATGGTGCAGCCTCAAATAGAGGCATGTTTAAGAAGTTGGGTGCGAATATAGATTTTAAATTAGACACTATAGCAACATGGTATATGTATGAAGGAAAACGAATATATATTCTTCTTGATGCTGCTCATATGTTAAAATTATGCAGAAATTTATTAGCAGAGAAAGGGGAACTAATTGATGCTGAAGGTGGAAGAATTAAGTGGTCACACTTTGTTGCTTTAAATGAATTGCAAAGTAATGGAAATTTACATGCTGCTAACAAGCTTAGGAAGAGACACATAGAATGGCAAAATCAAAAGATGAAAGTGTCATTAGCAGCACAAACATTAAGCAATTCTGTTGCCAAAGCATTTAAATATTGTGCAACTTTAGGGATACAAGAATTTGACGATTGCGCTGCTACTGTAAAATTTTGTGAAAATGTTAATTTAGCATTTGATATTTTAAATTCATGTCATCCACAAGCAAGAGGAACAAAATCAGCAATATCTTTAAAAAATAAGGCTTTAATCATAAAGCAAGTAGAATATTTAATACAGTACGTGAAAAAATTAACGTTACTTGATGGGCAACTGATTATTTACTCACAAAGACAAGTCCCAATTTTAGGCTTGATTATTGATTTAATGTCTATTACTCAAATTGCAAATGATTTAGTATGGAGTGCAAATCCCCCATTGCAATTTTTGTTGACAAGACGTTTAAGTCAGGATCACTTGGAATTATTTTTTGCTACCATTAGAAATGTACATAGAAATAATAATAATCCAAGTGCTTTGCAGTTTAGATCAGCATATAGAAAGTGCTTGCTAGCTCAAATCGAACCCTCAAGAAATGCGAATGTTTCTTCAGAAGATACAAATATATCTTTAGAAGTAGGTTTTGAAAGACACAACACTGAAAAAACTGTAAGAACTTTGTCTTTGTTCTGCGAAGGAATTGTAGAGTATATTGCTGGGAATGTTATTCGGGAAGTTGTAAAAAAACTAAAATGTCTTGAATGCATCATTTTACTATTAGGAACAGAAAAAAACAAATATCCTCTAATTGCAATTAAAGATGTAAACCATTCACTAATTATTCCATCTAGTAACACTGTGAAAATGCTAAAAATTGCTGAGGCAGTCATTGTAAGTTATAAAACTGACATATTAAATTGTAAGAGAAATATATGTTTATTATTAGAAACTGAAATATTTAAAAAAGTATGTTATTCAAAAATATTATATGAACATGATCATTTATTTACTGAATTATATGATGATGATGTAATCCATTATATACACTTAATAAAACTTGTTATTCAAAAATATATCCAAATACGTTTACATCATATGTGTAAAATGTATAGTATGGCAGCCGTTGGCACTTCCCTACGGCAAAAATTAACAAAAACTATAATTTTTAAAGGCCACTAAAAGTAAGGCACTGTTGTAATAGTATTGTATTTAAGATTTAAATATATAAGAAAAAAATTGTTTTAACTTTGATTTTACCTCATTATAAAAAATCTTTGTCCTTTTTTCCTTTCGTATAACGAAGTTAATGAACAGAAGAATAAGCAATTAATGATTTAATGAAAAATTCTATAAAATCTCAAGAATTATTTATACCCAATAAGTAGATTTAAAAGGAAATAACCTCTTATTTATGTCAATCAACTCTCTCACTGTTATTAGCGGGAATTAATTAACATCTATCCAATGCACAAATACAGAATGTGTACTTTTAATATGAATATAATAATTTCATTAATTATAATACGGATTCATCTATTTGAATTTTGACCTCAACTGTCATGGCGGATAGCCACGCCCACTGTCACAAATTTAGTGCACCAAATAGCCTTTCTATGGTTTACTAATATAGTTCGTTGGTCTGCTCTCATAGCGCGCATCTTACGAAGTGACGTACATGTACTTCTTATAAGAATCGTACTCTATCTAGTAATATAGATAGCCAAAAAAAATTAATGCAAAACTGATCTCCATAATTTCAAAATATTTTCACTTATACAGAGTGTTCGACAACGACGAATCAACACAAAGCTTTGTTACTTTTACGTGTGATGCCATATATTTCATAAGATTTTATGATTAGACCTTACATCTTATGAAAAATTGCTTTTAATGTCGAAAGACTTACTGTGGTCTCAATTTCTAGAGATATCATTTTAATACGTGAATGTAATGTTTTATTTTATACATTTTAACGTATGTTAATTACAATTACCTACATGTCATTTGTTAATGCTAAAAATTCTAAAAAAGAAATTAAATAGAACAGCCTATATATTTACATGTCAGTAAAAAGTACTAAAATTTAACTAATTAAAAATACCTACTTTCTTGCGTCTCCGTGTAATGTTATAAATGTTATAGAATATTTTATGTGGAAATAAGCTATTACCAGTTATTAATTTCAAAATATAAGTTGCCATGACTTAGTATACACAGCATACCCTAATGTAGTTGAAAAAAGTTTGTATAATATCTTCTATTTACAAATAATTTTACTGAAATTTTAAAATGCATTAAGCGACAAGCTCGAAAATTCATAAATTAGCAATGCATTGAAAATATTGCAGTCAACATTTGATAAAACTTTAAATTTACATTTATTTACAAGAGAAAATCGTTATTAAAAATACAAGAATTAATAAATATCATCTATGTTTTGTGAGAAAGGGAATGAAGTTATTTATTGGAGTAAAAAATATACAGACATATACAGTTTCCAATATTATAAGAGTTTTTACAATGAACAAACCGTACGTACCTAAATGTATTTGTTTATATATATTTACTCTCTTATGTAAACGCCCATTTTGAGTAAGTTTACTGTGCACGTTGTAAAAACAAGCCAAAGAATTTGAATTAAATTATGTCACAGAAAATCCTACTGACTGCGCCAGTTAGAATATTTGGCTGTAAAAACTTGTTGTTGAAGGCAAACTCAATTTAATTAACAGTAGTTTGAACAGTATATTATAGAATGGATTTCAAAAGAAACAGAAATGTTGCACAGCAAATATCAGAGAAATCTTACTGACATTCAAAAGTTTTAACGCTATCTTATAGATTTTTTAGAGAATAGGGTAATGACATTATATTCAAATCGAATTTCCATTATAATATTTATTTACTAAATTCATTCACATTTTCATTTTGTCGTAGCATATATGTTTGATACATTTAGAGTCCCAGCCTACAATTTCATCAATGAGTAGCCTCACAACGGCATCGGTCAACTTAATTGTCAAAGAATAATACTTCTCAATGGACATCTGGATCACGCTGTGTTCAAATATTATTTCGTCAATGTCATTAGGGTAAGTATCGATGATCATATGTTTCTGAAATCAATAAGTAAACAATACGTTCTAAAACGAGATCATTTTGAACTGTCTTCGGTTGGCAGAAAAAAAGTCCCAGTATTATCAATAACTAGAAAATATTTACTTCTGTGAATTGTCCATACTAAATTTACATGTCAAATGTCAAAACCATAATGTATTGAAGTGTCTTGTACTTTCTTGTTTTCATTGTTTTATTGTCGCCTTTCTGTCTACTTCAAGACAATATACCGCATATACCATGCCTTTTACGATACAACAGGATACGTTTATCGTAATGTCGCACTTTCCCCAGTGGAACATTGCAAGATAATGGAAATATTCATTGGGATCGTGTTTTCAGCAATTTGTAAAACGGAATATATAAATCTGGAAATAAACTTGGACACATTCACTCGTCATCGCAGTAGCGTGATTGAAAGGTTTAAGGAAATTGATGTCTGTAAATAAAAACCTGAAAAAACACCAACAGTTTTAACTGAAGATGTTGTCGCAGATATTAGGCAGCGAATACAAGTTAGTAGATGTGTTACTTCCGGTCCAAATTTTGATTTTTTTATACAAACATTGTTGAAAATTAACTTCTAAATACTTTTATACTCATAACGTACCTGTCTAAAAAGCATGACTTTTGAAATATTCCGGTAGGAATTTCGAAAAACTTTCACAATAAAATTCTTTTCAAATTTAATTTTGAGTACATATGAATTCTTTATAAATTTGTTTAAACTTAGTAGATGACGAAATATTGGCAAAATTCGATTTTTTCACTGAAATAAGCTACTACTTTCGGTGTCCCGATTTTACTGAAATTCAAACCAGATCTCAAGAGGAAGATTATACTCGTAAATATAAAATCTGGAATTGATAGCTAAAGCGGCTTGACCGCTATCGTGGTCACACACACGGAGACAGACATTTTTTAAAAAACACTTTTTCGGTATCTGGGGACTTCAAAACGTGGACATCTGCAAAAATCTCGAGATCGAAAATTTCCTGAAACACTTATACCTACTTTCTTATACTAAGTATAAGAAAGTAAAAGTGTTTCAGAACAGACTGCATAATCTCGTTGAACTTGAAGAAGCAATTACAATAGAAATGCAAAATATCACACAGGACACACTCCACAATGTGTTCAATAATATGAGAAGAGTGTCAATATATGCATTGAGAATATTGGTGGACATTTCGAACAATTTTTGTAAAATGTATTCATTTTGTTACTTGTGAATGAAGGGATTATGCTTTACAATAATAAAGTTGTAACGTATTTATTATTGTTTATGATAAAAAATAAAGTGCAATTACTATATTTCTACAAAAATTCTTTCATTTAATTCAACTTAAGAGGGATCTCTACTGGACGGGCCAGTCCATTTGACAATGTACAAAAATCATAAACATTATCACTGCAGGGGTTTCGATTTACCCTTAAAATTAAGATCAAATTTCAACCAATGCTATAAATAATTACATCAATTTGTAGAGAAAACTCAAATTTACGTACGCTTAGTAGTAAAATTTTGAATTTCTTTTTATTTATTTCAAAATAAATTCGACAAAATGTCTAATATTGACCTACTTCTGCTACTAATTATGACGATTTCTAAAATATTTATAGAAAAAATATTACTAGGCGTACATAGATATTCGAATTCTCTTTCATTTGGTATAAAAAAATTAAAAATTGATTAATATTTACGGTTAATTTTATGGGGATATCAAACTGTCTACAGTGGCCTTAGCGGCTGGGAGTAGAGATCCCTCTTAAACCTAACCATATTTCAAAAAATGTAATTTTAAACTTAACCATCAAAATAAATAAACATGTTCGTCAATTACTCAGCTTTTCTATATTAAAATCAGTGTGGCCAACTCAGGACAGTTCAAAATGAAGACGTTGTACAAAACACATTAAAAAATATTAAAACCGAACCTTTTGCCATTTTATTGGCCGTTGAGGAATGTCAACGGCAAAACGTTTTTCGAACACTTCCCGACCTTTCCTTTGTATTTTAACGGATAGTTGATAAGAAACGCCACTCCATCCGGAAGTAGAAGCACCGTACCATACGGAAGTGGCAGATATCAGTTCACTGACATAAATTCGTGGTTTGTACTTGTTAATCGTATGAAGTAAGCATTTATCCTCTGCGACATTTATTATCTGTCTCTTTAAGAAGGCGAAATTCGAAGTGAAACAAGATTTAATATGGTGAAATTTTTCTTCCGCTGCGGTTTCAATTACTTCCACAGACAAATGTTCTTTGCCGCTCAGTATATCCCAATGGTTGAATATTTCTTCACCATTCACGTTCTTTAATAGATTCCTGTCCATGTATAATTTAATATAACAGAGACCAACCGGTAGAGATGCAATGCTGTGACGAGTTTTGAATTTTTTATTGTAAACCTTGTACAATAAATATGTTACTATGCCTTTCCAACGTTTACAAACCAAACGGCACCTTAACAGATCTGCAGATGGTAATTCACTCAGTATTTTAATCACGATTTCTTCCGAAAAGTGATACTCTTTCGAGCTTATTTCATTTAGACTACTTCTTTCGTTTTCTGTGCTAGAAAACGAATTCCGAATATCCATTTCTTTTCCACCTATCACAAACGAGAGACTTGGATAATAGGATTCACAAAATCACAAAACCGATATAAACGAAGAAACTTTACACAGCACAGACTACACAATAATGCACTACTAATACCTATGCAGCACTTAACTGTTACCCTCATGAGATCCGTTCTGATTGGCTAACTAGTCGAGTGAAATATTATTGGAAAGAACCTTCGGAAGTGTTCGTTGACTAAAAGTCTACCTGCTCAACAATAGGGTTGTTTCTATTAATGTAAAGAAAGTGTAATTTTCAAAGTGCCATTGTGAAGGAATTACGATTAAAATTAGTTAACCTAAAAATAATTTAATTGCACTATCTAATAGAAATAGGTGTAATAATAATAATAATATGTTGAACACACAAGCATTAGTGGTAAGGGTGACAAATATTGAGAATAAATGACCTAAATACAATCACAGCCCTGGGGTATCATGGTTGGTTTATCTTAAAAGTATTACATATTTCCGAGAAGGGAAAATAAATGCCAATAAAGCAATGTAACCCAACAAAAAGAAAAAATAATGAGGTGTGACCACTACACGACTTTCTTATACGTATAAGAGTTTCAAATTATGAAATTTTAAGAATTTTGTTATATAAAAATTATTCAAAATTCTATTATAAATACTTCTATTCCCTTAATAAATCTCTATAGAATGCATACTTTGCGAGATATTCAAAAGAAAGTACTACTCGCTAAAAGTGTTACTTTCCGGTCCGAATTCTGAAATTTCATTTATACGAAAAATATTCCAAATCCAACTCTAAATACTTTTGTACTCTTGGTAAATATATATAGAATGCATAATTTTCGACATATTTGCAAAAAATCGCTATTCGGTAGGAGTAAAAGTGTTAGTTCCGGTTTATATAAAAGGAATTAAAAATTCTAAATACTTTTATACTCATAACGTACCTGCCTAAAAAGCATGAATTGCAAAATAATTGCAAAAAGCTGATTTTCGATAAGAGTAAAAGACAGAAGTAAACTACTACTTCCGGTCTGCCGATTTTACTGAAAATCTAATCAGTTCTCAAGAGGGAAACTACACTAGTAAATGCAAAATTTGGAATTGGCAGCTATAGCGGTTTGAGCGCTAGCGTGGTCACAGACAGACACACTGACACACACACACATATATGTTTCGTCGTATTTGTGGCATACCATGAACTAGCCTCAATTGTGACACTTTCGTTTAAATGCAGTAGGTAACGTATGCCATCTGTTGTAGAGGTTAGAAATTCATAGAAAGGTGAGATACTCTCCATATGAAGGAATCTAGATAGGAATTTGTATTGTGGCATCTTGTACCACAATAGTTGCCCTACAAGCTTTTTGTGTAAAGGGAGTCACTACTATTGACTTACATACTTTGTGCATTATTAAGTCTCCATAAATATTTGATTTGTTGCATTTTGTAAATAGCAGCGTTGCCAAATTTAAAATGCATATTATACCGCATGTGTCAAATATCATTAGCTATAGGGATTCAATGTTTACGTGCGATTTATACGTATACAAGTAACACGTGGCAACGTGGCACCCCTACTGTCCGTCACCAATCCCGGCAACAATCGACATCACAACGATTTTCTCCGATCTTCCCACTTCTCTCCACCAGATTTTACATTCAATGTTTAGCTGCGAACACGTTGCGAACTAGTCTGCAATAAAAGCCGTCTTATTACTGGAACGGGAAACATCAAATGGCCGCCGCGATCTCCTGATCTAGTAGTTTATTATTATTTTCAGAATCCTTTTTTATTTACCTTATTTTTAATTTTATTAGAATTACGCTTTTGTTTGTGTCATGCAGCGTGAACGCAGCTTAATAATTTTCTGCATTTATTGAAAGGAAAAAGAAAAACAAATCCTTGCAACTCGTAAATATTTCTGAACGCATTACAAACACCCAAGCCGGTGGTCGAATAGTTACTGCTAACCACGCTAACTTGTATTTACGAGCATGCATCGGTCGTGCTGGCATTGGAAAGGAAAGAAGGGGTACTATGTTGCCACGTACTGTATGGATTAATCGCCTACGGCTAATGGAAATTGACACATGCTGTATACCATAATATTGAAAATAAATCGAATTAAATGAAGCAACACAAAAAAAATATACGATAGAGAAAAACTATAACCATTATTACCGCTAAAATTTAAGCACATCGTATTTAGCTGTGTTTATGGAAAGCTAGTTATTATAATATGTATATGTGTAAGGCCCTTAAAAACCTATAGAAAATTTTATACAAGAAAATTATATACACTGTTGTATCAGCAAAATGGAATAAATTCGAGAAAAAGGGACGTTTTCGAAACAACGCTCGGACGGTATTTTTAGTTGTGCATTTTTTCAACAGAAACTTTTTATACATGGTGTCTTATGTAACAGTGGCCAAAACCAACTCTTTCCTTTTAAATGCAACACCCTGTACATTATTCAACTTTTGGATTCTTGAGAAAATTCTAGACATATTTCATGTACATTTTCCTATAGCTCATAAGTCAGCTAAGCCGAGGGGTTTAGTTTTGTATGCAATGCTTCCAACATATCCCCATAAGAAGGAGTATAATAACGACAGATCAGGGGATCGCGCTGGTCATTCAATCGAACCTCGCCTATCATCTATCCATTGGTTTGGAAATATTCGGTTGACGTAAGGCATTGATTTGGTAATGTGGCAGTGCTCTATCTTGCTGAAACCATATCATATTCGCTGGAACTTGTGGGTTTGATAGATCAGTATATAAGTTTGTCAAAGTTAGCACGACATTATTTTGGTGTAGTGCTTAATAATTATCGCCATTCAAATTGCCATCAATGAAAAGGAGACCTATGATATGATCTCCAACAATTCCTGCCCAAACATTAACCTTTACAGGGTATTGCGTATGTTCTTCTCTCATCCAGCGATTAGCATGACCGTGAAATGTAAAGCTGCACTCATCAGAAAACAAAACATGTTCTAATTGGATCACATTGTTATCTATCATTGCCATCATTTGCTCACAAAAATACGTTCTCCTATCAAACTCGTCTTCCATGAGGTCCTGAGTTGGTATTTTCTTTTCTTTTAATGTTCGAATAATTGATGAATGGCTTACATCTAACATTGTGACTGCTTGTCGACTAGAAGTATGTGGGTTTTCCTTAAACTCAAGTATAATATCCAATTTATCATCACTTATTGCATTGGCAGCTGCTTTTTCTATCTGCCTTACATGTACAAGCTCGCGAAAGTGCTTTTCTATTTTACTAATTGTCCCTTGGGATATAGGTATGTGGCAAATTTGGAAATTTTTCATGAAATAAGCGAGCTACTTCCATTTGTGTCCGTGTGTTATCTCCATAACCAATCATCTGTAGAATTGTTATTTTGTGCATTTCTGTTAAATGAACCATTTTTCTGGTAACGATTATAACACTGACAACTAAACTGTCATGCAGGCAGACAACAATTTGCTAAGGCCCGGCGTTTTAAACAAAAGTATTTAGAGTTTCTATTTATTTAATATCGGTAAATAGGAATGTTTTTTGTTTGTTTTTATGTTATCAGTTTAGTATACATATTACTTACTAGTTTTTGAGTGTGTTGTAGCGAATTTCTGTAATCAATTAATTTTCTTTCGTTAATGTTAATTTTTGCAATAAATATAGGAATATGTACATGAAATATGTCTAGAATTTTCTGAAGAATCCAAAAATTGCTTAATATACAGGGTGTTGCATTTAAAATAAGAAACTTGGTATTGGCCACATCTTACGCAGAACCGTAAAAAATGTCGGGAATTAAGGACGTTAGTTGTTAGAAATGCATAATGGGCATTTCCTATACAAAAATATAATTCTGAATTTCTTGTATGGTGTTTACCTTTCGAGAATTGTGTGTGTTTATTTTACTCATAAAAATGCAGGGTCTCTATTATGTATGAGCATATTCGTCTTTATACATAGTACCCTCTTTGTTTATAAAATACCGCTGAGGATATACGATATACATGTGCGATGTTATTTCGGTTTAGTTAGTTTTACAGATACGCTTATATTGAATACACACATATTCGAATACACTACGATTTTAATTTTTAATACCTATATTAGCAATAACAGTACTTCATAAATTCTTGAAATAAAGGCTCTACTTAAAATGTGTAACATTGCTTTTAGTAAAATAATAAAATATTACTGTTCCTCACGTAATTACGAAAGTTTACAAGACATCTTACAATTTTCGGTGTCCTTGGGAGGAAAGTGCACATCAGAAGTAATAAAATCTACCGAACGTGAATTGTTGGGTCGAAATAGTTAAAACGAAATCGTGCAATTAGAATGCTAAAACCGCTCGAATCGCATTTAAATAAATCGAGTATAATTGGCCTTAATTATAAAACAGGCGGCAGTCACCCTTTGTCTCTCCGACTTCTTGATGATCTTTTGGCTGGTCCGGATCCCCGGACTGATCCGGCGGTTTCACTTTTGTAGCAAAGACTAATTTCCGGTTAGTGAACAAGTTGTAATTTACCTTCGTCTGTTTCGTTTATCTGTGACGTTTTATTTAATCGCGTTTGTCCTCGTGAAACTGAGAAAAAGGATGTTTGGTAAATTACGAGAGCCCTTTTTGGAACAATGTATCAACACAACAAAGACGGTAATATTGATTTATAATGTGTGTATTCCTGAAGGGAATGTATAATCAACCTAACTGAATTAAAAATAAAAAGGAAGAGCAGCTTATTATTTACATTTGAATATTTGTTGTTTTCGTAAGAAAATATATTAAGATTTTTTTAATATATCATCTCACATAGAACATGTTCAATGTTTACATAAATAAATGCATGGAAGGATAAGCTAATTAAATATTACAGTAAGTAGAATTAAAAAATGAGATGTGGCCACCACACGACTTTCTTATACGTATGAGCGTTTCAAACTATACAATTTTAAGAATTTTTTTATACAAAACTTATTCAAAATCCTATTCTAGGTACTTTCATTCGCTTAATAAATTGCTATAGAATGCATACTTTGCAAGATATTATCAAAAAAGTGCTCCTCGCTAAGAGTAAAAGTGCTACTTTCGGTCCGAATTTTGAAATTTGATATATACAAAAAATATTGCAAATCCAGTTCTAAATACTTTTGTACTCTTGATAAATATATATAGAATGCATAACTTACGACATATTTGCAAAAAATCGCTATTCGATAAGAGTAAAAGTGGTACTTCCGGTCTGAATTTTGAAATTTTTTTTATACAAAAGATATTGAAAATTATGTTTTAAATACTTTTATACCCGTAACGTACTTGTCTAAAAAGCATGACTTGAGAAATATTCGCAAAAAACTGATTTTCGATAAGAGTAAAAGACCTACTTCCGGTAGGAATTTCGAAAAACTTTCTAAATAAAACTATTCTCAATTTTAATTTTAAGTATATATGAATTCTTTATAAATTTGTTTAAACTTAGTAGTTGACGAAATATTCGCAAAATTCGATTTTTTCGCTGAAGTAATCTGCTACTTCCGGTCTACCGATTTTACTGAAAAACTAATCAGATCTCAAGAGGGAGATTATACACGTAAATACAAAATTTGGAATTGATATCTACAGCGGTTTGGCCGCTATCGTGGTCACAGACAGACAGACACACAGCCAGACACACAGACAGACAGACAGACAGACACACACACAGACATTTTTTTAAAAACCACTTTTTTGGTATCAGGGGAGCTCAAAACGTGGACATCTCGAGGTCGAAAATTTTCATCATCACAATACTTCCTTATACTACGTATAAGAAAGTAAAAAGAACAGCAATGTCAAAGCAGAGTATTTAAAATAATAATTTACACTACCTCAATGATATTTTGAGTATGGTTTAATTGAGATTAATAAAAAGAATATTGTTGAAAAAAGAGAATTTTATGAGAAATAATAGAAATAATTTTCTAAAGGAAGTACATAAAGTTATAAATCATAAAATAAGTTATTTAAAAAAAATTGATTTTGCAATTGAATGTATATCAAATTAAAGTATTTAATCGCATTAAATACGCTATAAAAATATTATAATCATATAATATTAAATCAATAAAAATAGAAATCAATTTATTTTCAAAAAAATTAGGTGTGCCCACCACACGACTTTCTTATACGTATGTGCGTTTCATATTATACAAAAGTTGTAAGTTTTAAATGCTTTTACCTTTTGAAAAAAATAAACTTGTTAGTAAATGTTACTTGGGGTTTGAATAATTTTTTACAAAAATTATTCAAAATTCTACTCTAAGTACTTCTATTCTCTTAATAAATCTGTATATAACGCATACTTTGCGAGATATTTGCAAAAAAAGTGCCACTCGGTAAGAGTAAAAGTGTTACTTCCGGTCCGAATTTTGAAATTTCTTTTATACAAAGATTATTCCAAATCAACCTCTAAATACTTTTGTCCTCTTGATAATTTTTGTAGAATGCGTAATTTACGAGATATATGCCAAAAATCTTATTTGATAAGAGCAAATGTGGTATGTATGTACTTCTGATCCGAATTTTGAAATTTTTTTTATACGAAACTACTTTTATATCTAGAAAGGATGACTTGCGAGATATTCGCAAAAAACTGATTCTCGATAAAAGTAAAAGACCTACTTTCAGTAGAAATTGAGAGAGAGAGAGAGAGAGAGAGAGAGAGAGAGAGAGAGAGAGAGAGAAAATTTTCACAATACTTCCTAAAAATAAAATAAACTGGAGCTCAGAAATTAGAGCAGTTATAAGTGTGAAATAAAATAAGTATACTTAATAAATTATAATTTTAGGACCTAAATTATAAAACAATAGCTGTTAAGGAAATAACACAAATTTCAAAGAAAGTCCTGAATTAAAAAAATTTAACCATTTAGAAAAATGGGAAGAAATACACTACTAAAGTATATTCCTGAGCCCTCAATTATAAGAAAGTAGCAGTTAAAGAGTATTCGTACCTGTTTTCCTATTCCAAATAAGTGCAAGATATAAGTGATTACGTGTTGAAGAAGTCCAAGAAATCCAAACTTGAGGCTTCCTGAGCGGTATTAAAGGCAGAACCTTCAACCGAGCACATAATCCTGTCGCAAAGACTTTGCTTGATAACAACAGTCCTTATCAACAATCTCATAGTACACATATTTTACCTTTACAATTGATCTAAAAATGTTACTGTCGGATTTTGAAAGTTAAATCGTAGTATTGTTATTTTGCATGTAACAAATGTTCTCAATACATCAAAATGTTTATTAGCTTATACACCGTGTCCAAAGTTATCGGTGCACTATTGCTATCTCCGTTATTTCTTGAGCTACGATTTCGGTTAAATTAGCAAATTACTAGTGTTTTTAACGCTGATTATTATGCAGTTCATGAAAAAACAATTGAATTACGTATTTCTGAGATATTTAAAAATTTATAATTTTTTTAAATGGAACACCCTGTATATTTGTACATATTTAGAAAGATAATTTTATTTGTGATATAAAAGCTCCAATACACTATTGTCCTTAAACCAATAATAAAGCAGTTGTGTTGGATTTTAGTTGATGTCAATGAAATATTATTAATAGTAGGCTTATTTCACTTTAACCCCAAAAAAATAGTATGCCAACTAAAGTTGTCAGTCACGTACTGTGTTTGATTCTCTCTCGCACGAAAAGTTATTTAAAGCAGTTGGTTTATTCTTCCATATTTATTAAAAACAATGCCGTTTACGCATTTAGAAAAATGTGATATGCTAGAGGCATATCTTATTTGTAGAAAAAATGCAAGAAGTGCGCTTCGTTACTATCAAAACACATATGTGAATCGTCAATTACCAAATCAGTTTTATTTTCTAAGACTGTATAGAAAATTTCGAAGTAACGAAGAAACATTTAAGATACGAAGAAGGAAAAAGGATTTTGTAATAGACGAAGAAACGGAAGTAAATGTATTAGCTTATTTTGAAACTAATCCAGAAAAAACCATTCGAAGTTGTACCAGAGAATTAGATTTGAAAAAGAGTACAGTGCATGGTATTTTAAAAAAGCATAAGTTGCGTCCATACAAACACCACAAAGTTCAGACATTACTTCCCGGCGATGCAGACAGAAGAATAGTTTTCTGTAATTGGCTAAGAAATTTTTATAATGAACGTCCAGATAATTTAAATTATATTCTATGGTCTGACGAATCAAATTTTTCTAATTCAGGTATGTGTAATAAAAAAAATCAACATTATTGGAGTAGAGAAAATCCTCTGAGAGTTGATCCACGCAATCCCCAGCACCGATTTAGTTTAAATGTGTGGTGCGGATTAATGGGCAACAGTATTGTTGGTCCAGTTTTCTATCAAGGTACCTTAACTGGAGACCGCTATGTGCGGTTATTAACAGAAATTCTGGATGGTCTCTTAGATAATATGCCAGTGCTTGATAGGCTCCGTATTTATTTTCAACAGGATGGAGCACCTCCTCATAATTACGTCAACACTACCAATTTGTTAAGCGAAACGTTTAACCAAAGATGGATAGGAACCAACGCCCCCATTCGTTGGCCTGCACGCTCTCCTGACTTGACTCCTCTGGATTACTATCTTTGGGGTTTTGTAAAGAATGAAGTGTACAAGCAGCGATATCGAAATGTGATGGAACTTGAAAATAGTATTAGGCAAACGCTAAATAATATTTCTGGTAGAACTATTAGAAAAGCTACAGAAAACGTTATTGTGAGAGCCGAAAAATGCATTGAAGAACAAGGCAATGTCTTTGAACATTTACTAAGTTAGGCAAAATGTTGAATAGGTTATTAAAAATTAAATTTATTTCATTATTATGTTTGTTTGTACCGTGAACATTATATTTCATTATTATTTTCCATGACCTACTTATAATTAAATGTTAACAAATTTCTTAAGCTTTAAACGCTTGCCATTTGTTTATTTTTTAGTTAAAGATAGTTATGTATTTGATATTATTTGTTCAAAATATTATGCTTTTTCAAAATACGTACAAATATACAGGGTGTTCCATTTAAAAAAATTATAAATTTTCAAATATCTCAGAAATACGTAATTCAATTGTTTTTTCATGAACTGCATAATAATCAGCGTTAAAAACACTAGTAATTTGCTAATTTAACCGAAATCGTAGCTCAAGAAATAACGGAGATAGCAATAGTGCACCGATAACTTTGGACACCCTGTATATGTCAAGTTATGTCACTGTCACAAATTTCGGCATCTTCTAAAAATTTCAATTTATCTCGAAAAAATGGCGAAACAAAATGTTCACTTTGCAACAGAACATTCAAAAATAACATTGGCTTAAAGATACATATGAAGAGACTCCATAAGAACATCTTAAAATCACCGATTATAAATATCAATATCCCGTCAACGTCGAACGGATCTCTTGGTGTTTCTTCCAATCTTGGGAAATATTTTAGACCTCAATATAAATATTTTGACGACAGCAGCGATGATGAACTTGACCGAAGCCCCAATACGAAACTCGCAGGTAAATCACAAACATCTGCTAGGAAGTGTCATCAAATGAAGCCACACGACAGCGGCCATAATTTGAGACCCCAAACTGTGAAGTGTAGTCGGGGGTTTTCTTATCACGAACAGGACCACAGTGTGAAGCCTTCATCCAGATCACATACACCAACCAAAAAACGTCATCTAAATAGTGCATTTCCTGAGTCACGACCTCTTAGTAAAGACGATTGTAATGATGATCAAGATCGCAGCTTCATCAAGAAACTTAAAACTGGATTAGAAATATCTTCAGAAATACATCATCTAAAAATTCCATGCCCATCCTCCCCTTCGCGGCTCTTTAAAGATCAAAATCGATGAAATCGTCACCTTGAAAAATTTCATCACAATCAAGTTTCTCAAATAAGAACAGACACAACCTCTCTACAAGATAAATTGGTTTTCTCACATAAAAATATTCATACTTTGAGGAGGATTCCCAAAGGTGCACGCTTCTCATCTGCAGTCAAGTTAACATCAGTCATAAATACATGTTTGAATTCTAATTCATTGCCAGCATGGGAAGATCTGTTACTGTTTGCATATATGTCATTTAACGTTAATGAGTCAAAAATCAAAAATTTGACATCCAAAATTAAAAGCAACATAGTATCCTTCAACTTGCCGTCATTAGCTTTCAAAAAGAAACATTCAATCTCCTTTGGAAGAAGAATCGAAGCAAAAGTCAACGATTTCGATATAAAAGGAGCGGTCAAAATCTTAAGCTCTGAGGATAGAAGAGCGCCCTACGACCAGGAAACTTTTCAAGCATTACTAAACAAACACCGATGTCCTATTAGGCCCCTGTCGTTCCCGGAGCCACCTGCAGATGATCATCCCGTCCTCCTTCTCAATGAATCTGATGTTTTAAAAGGTATAAACTCTTTCGCCCATGGTTCGGCTCCGGGAATTGATGGCATGAGACCTCAGTTTTTAAAAGACATGGTTTCCTTTTCTGCTGGTGATGCAGGTAAGCGTTTATTGACAGCAATAACCCGTCTTTGCAATTTCATTCTTGCGGGAAAAATCAACAATGATGTACTTCCCATTTTCTATGGAGCATCTCTCTGCGTCCTTTCAAAAAAAGACGGTGGAATCAGACCCATAGCAATAGGATGTGTGTTCCGAAGACTTACAGCAAAAGTAGCTTGCTTCAATCATAGTAATGACTTCCAAAATTACTTTTCCCCGTATCAACTTGGTGTAGGGACAAAAAGAGGTTGTGAGAGTGCCATCCACGCAATCCGAACATATGTAAATCTTCCTGAAAACAAACACAAGATCCTACTGAAAATAGATTTTGCTAACGCATTCAATTCCATCGACAGAGATATTATGTTATCCGAAATTAAAAACAAATTTCCTCTTTTATATCCCTTTTTAAATCAAAGTTATAGTCACCCTTCCTTATTATTTTTTGGAGAAAAAACTATTCCATCCGAAGTCGGCGTACAGCAAGGTGACCCTTGCGGCCCAATGGCTTTTAGCACAACAATTCAACCATTAGTTAACAAATTATCATCAGAATTAAACGTTTGGTATCTGGACGATGCTACTTTAGCAGATCAACCAGAAATTGTCTTAAAAGATTTTCTGCAAGTCATCGACTCAGCAGCTGAAATTGGTCTCAAGATAAATACTTCCAAATGTGAACTTTTCTTCTGTTCCCAAAATTTGGACAAAGATGTTAAAAATCAATTTGAAATGATATGCCCAGGTATTCGTATTATTACAGCTGATATCTTTGAATTATTAGGAACTCCTATTTTCGAACAAGCTTTTGGTCATTCTTTTAAATTAAAACAAAATAAACTAGAACTTCTTATGTCACGACTAGACCAAGTCAGCCCTCACGTTGCTTATTTTTTATTGAAAAGCTGTCTTTTCATCCCAAAACTTACATACTTCCTCAGAACATGCGCCATTTGGAAATTTCCATCTTTGTTAACCGAAATAGATTCTCGTCTCAGGTCTAGCCTGGAATCGCTTCTTAATATTAATTTGAACGAAATTCAGTGGTTACAAGCTTCACTTCCAATTATGCAAGGAGGATTAGGAATCCGGAAAATTTCAGATGTGTGTCTTCCTGCTTTTCTCAGTTCAGCCTATGGTTCTCTGGATCTTGTGTCTACCATTCTCCCTACCAAGGACAACAAGGTTCAAATCCATCTTCTGGACGAAACTATTTCTACTTGGTCTATTATCAACGCCGTTGTACCAGCATCTAAAGAAGTGCAGAAGAATTGGGACCTTATTAATTTAAAACGTATAATCGAAACAGAAATTCATTTTGACACCGACACCGACTTGGCTCGTTTTAAGGCATTACAATCTCCTGAATCTGGAGCGTGGTTACAAGTAACCCCATCCAAAAATATTGGCTCCTTTTTGGACAAACAAATTTTCCAGGCTTGCGTTGGCCTCAGACTGGGCTGTGACCTTTTCCAGAGTCATTTCTGCTGTTGTGGTTCATATGTAAACGAAAAAGGTACGCATGGCCTTAGTTGTCCTAAGAGCAAGGGTAGAATCGCAAGACATTCTGATCTCAATAATATTATTCAACGAGCTTTGGGATCTGCCAATTTCCACTCAACTCTCGAACCCATTGGTTTGTCGCGCGACGATGGTAAAAGACCTGATGGTGCCACACTTATGCCCTGGTCAAAAGGCAAGCGTTTAATTTGGGATGTAATGTGTGCAGACACTCTTGCTACCACCTATCTTCCTCACACTACAATAGAGGCCGGTTCAGCAGCAAAAACAGCTTGCACGAAAAAACATGATAAATATAGCTCTCTTATATCTTCTGGCTTCATTTTTAAGGCGTTAGCAGTAGAAACTTTAGGGCCATGGTGCGACGAAACAAAATCATTTATTGATACCATAGGGTCTAAATTGGCGCTAGAAACAGGCGAGATGAGATCGAAAACATACCTGAAACAAAGAATTTCCCTAGCAATACAACGAGGAAATGGTGCGAGTATGCTTGGTACCTTGCCAGATTGTTCTGCTTTGGAAGAAATTTTTTCTTTATAGTTTTAGGTTATGTTGTTTTTAATAGTAATTGTAATTTATGAGAGTATGTTTTATAAATTTGTTCATAGCACTTATATCTCCATAGTCAAATTATTCTCTTTCAGTTATAACATGTATATTTCTTGTTATTCATATAAAAAAAAATGAGGTGTGGCCACCACACGACTTTCTTATACGTATGAGCGTTTCAAACTATACAATTTTAAGAATTTTTTATACAAAACTTATTCACAATCCTATTCTAAGTACTTTCATTCTCTTAATAAATCGCTATAGAATGCATACTTTGCAAGATATTCGAAAAAAAGTGCTACTCGCTAAGAGTAAAAGTGCCACTTCCGGTCCGAATTATGAAATTTCATGTATACAAAAAATATTGCAAATTCAACTCTAAATACTTTTGTACTCTTAATAAATATTTATAAAATGCATAATTTATGACATATCTGCAAAAAATCGCTATTCGGTAAGAGTAAAAGTGGTACTTCAGGTCCGAATTTTGAAATTTTTTTTATACAAAAGATATTTAAAATTATAATTTAAATACCTTTATACTCGTAATGTACCTGCCTAGAAAGCATGACTTGCGAGATATTCGCAAAAAACTGATTTTCGATAAGAGTAAAAGACCTACTTCCGGTTGGAATTTCGAAAAACCTCTTTAAGATAATTTGTCTCAAATTTAATTTTGAGTACATTTCAATTCTTTATAAATTTGTTTAAACTTAGTAATTGACGAAATATTAGCAAAATTCGAATTTTTCACTAAAGTAAACTGCTACTTCCGGTCTACCGATTTTACTGAAAAACTAATCAGATCTCAAGAGGGAGATTATACACGTAAATACAAAATTTGGAATTGATATCTACAGCGGTTTGACCGCTATCGTGGTCACACACACACAGACAGACAGACAGACACACACACACACACACAGACATTTTTTTAAAAACCACTTTTTCGGTATCAGGGGACTTCAAAACGTGGACATCTGCAAAAATCTCGAGGTCGAAAATTTTCATCATCACAATACTTCCTTATACTACGTATAAGAAAGTAAAAAGAATAAGATTAATATTCGCAAAGCACAACTCGGGAAGTCGCACATAAAATTGTCACGTCAAAGGACATTGCTCATAAAATCTTAAAAAAACACATTTCACCTAATTCACTTACAAAAGTATAATATTTATTTGATACTTCATGGATCATTTGTTTATTAAATGACTTGAATGTAATTGCATGTAAGATTCATAACTGCCTCTATGTGTTTCTAAATCTGTGTAGCGACATCTTGTATTGGAAGGGGAAGGTATAAAATACAATGAATATCTTAAGATTTAATTAAATTAGCTTTAAATTAAGAATTCAAGCCCCGCAGGTACATTAAAAGAGAGCTATAATAGAAGTAAGCATAAATTTATTAATTAAAATAAAGAATCTGTTCACAATTATTGTTAAATTAGTGGGGATCACACCAGCTATGCACGAAGTGTATAGATTTTTTAATTATTTTTTAATTGGAACTGATTATTCATTTAGTAGGTATATTACTATTGGTGATAGTTGTAGATGATTACACACCAGCATACGTTTATATTCTAACGATGTACATATTAGCTTCATTCAAGGCAAAACTCAAAATTACACTTTGAAAAGTTAATAGCGTGCATTTTCTTTAATTTTTTTTTGTTTTTCTTAAATTAATTTTCTCTTGACATATGATGAAATTTCTCTTACTATTTCCAAATCTATTTACTATCTTCAAATATTTTCCATACCTAATTTGTATTATTTTGAATTGACCACACTTAAAATATATTTATTTACTTGTTTTATTTAACATTTACTTAAAAAATTGTTTATAACTTGTAAATAACAATATTATTATTGTCACTCCAAGTGCTTAGCTTTTATGATACCTGCCTTTTAATAGTATCGAATCAATACTTATTAAACTAAAATGTCTTCACAACATAGTGATATCACATTATAGAATATCGAGTTTAATTATTTTTCCAATGTATTATACAGTCTGTCTTACGAAAAACGCACACGAAATAACGATTATGTTATTAATAATCCGATTTCAGTAATTCAAAAACCACATAAGACAGATGTATAAATTATATGGTTAAATTTACTTATTGACCTAACTTTTCTTATAATAATGGAATTTATTGTTGGACGATTTGTAGGTCTAATATAAATTCAAAATTATTATTTGAGATTCTTTAATGTTAACGTTCTTTAAGTAAATAAACATACATGTTTCGGACTACTTTGAGTCCTTTTTTATTGTTTATCCCACAGCTAAAAAACAATATAAAATAGCAAAATTGAGATTAACATTTTCTACTAATTACTTACGATTTTATGTGACAATGACAATAAAAGTCACAAACCTGCGATGACGACACCAAATTCATCGCTTACTAAAACCTCAAGCATGTCAAGGAGAGATATCTTTAACTTTCAATATTAAATATAGTATAAATCTTTATCCCGCAAATGTTTCTTTTTTCTCTCTCTTTTTTGGTAACTTTTCTAAGAACCTATATGGATTGATCGTGCATGCTATACCGGGGTCGACATATTTTAATTTCTGATACGAAAGTAGAAAGAGGAAAAGAGCGCGACGAAATAAACTAAAGATAAACATAGGCGAGGCTGCCAAGAAAGTACACTCGGCAAGCGTTGTGTGAGGATCCCCCGACATCGACACTGCGTTGCTCTCCCACCACTGTTAGCAAGCAGGCATCGCTGCATATCATAAGGTCATCTTCTGCATATGATAGAAGTGCAAACCGAAATTAAACTTTGACGACTATGGTATACGTGAATATAGGGTGTCGTCACTGGATATTATGCGTCTTTAACATGAATGATTTAGATTAAAATTTAACACAATATTTTGTATACATTTGTCAGTGTGGATAAAAACAAATATTAATAAATAAAAAAAATACAAGTAATTAGTAGAAAATGTTAATCTCCATTTTGCTATTTTATATTGTTTTTTAGCTGCGGGATAAACATTGAAAAAGGATTCAAAGTAGTCCGTGACATGTATGTATATTTACCTAAAGAACGTTAACATTAAAGAATCTCAAATAATAATTTTGAGTTTATAGGTTTGTTTGTGTTTAATATTACGAACGGTTCTAACACAGTTCTGTTACTGCGCAGAACTGATGCGTTATAGTACACCGTTCGGAACGGTTCCGAACGATTCTGTAACGATTCGATGCCTTTAGCCCGAATTAGTTCTACAGTTCTTGAACGGTTCGAGAACTGCCAATCACAAACCAAAACACGACGTTTTTTGTTCCAGAACAATTCCGGAAACCCGAACATTTAACATAATTCTGCGCATGACGTGAACTGTTCTGGAATCGTTCTTAGCGAAACAAAAACAAACCTTATATTAGACCTACAAATCGTCCAACAATAAATTCCATTATTATATATAAATACAATCGAAACGGATGATTTTTGAGAAAAATGCAAAAACAGGTCAATTAGTATTTTCAAAAAACTACTGGCTGATGGTATCTGTTTGGAATTTTTGATGACCTTGAAAAAGTTATGTCATCAAAAAAAATTTAAATGGCGACGTCGCATTTTTAATTTTATTTTTGATAGACCTTTTAATTGTCTAAACGACAGTCAAAAAAATTTTCATTCTACTTAAGAAAAATTTTGAAAAAAAAAATCATTATAGAAAACAAAGAAAATTTTAATCGTAGAAATCAGCAAAAACTCTTACAATAAATGTTCAAAATGTTGTCCTTGAGCATCTTGGCAATACCCTAAACGATAATAAAATTCATTTTTAACGTTTTCTATCATTTCAGGAGTGATCCTTCGTACTTCAATCTCAATCCGTTGACGCAAGTCTTCCAAATTTTCAGGTTTAGTTGCGTATACCTTATTTTTTAGGTAACCCCACAAAAAAATAATCAATAGGCGTTAGATCCGGCGACCTAGCCGGCCACTCGATAGCCCCCCTCCTGCCAATCCATCTGTTTGGGAAGGTATTCTCGAGATAATGCCGAACATTTCCCGCATAGTGGGGTGGAGCCCCATCTTGTTGAAACCAAATTCTTTGGCTGGGCAAATTAGGATCTTCATGGTTCGGAAATATTTCTGCTAATGACGGAATTAAATAATTTTGTAAAAAATCCAAATACATTTCCTCCGTCAGGTTACCGTTGAAGAAAAAAGGCCCTATAATTCTGTTACCAATTAAACCAGCCCATACATTTAATTTCTGAGGATACTGAGTTCGTACCTCTCTCATCCAGCGTGGATTTTGGCGTGCCCAGTACCTGTAGTTTTGTCTATTAACAGTCCCATGTAATGTGAACGTAGCTTCATCTGAGAATAAGATATTTCTGATAAAAAACGGATCATTATCACACATAGGCATCAGTTGTTCGCAAAACTGTACATGCCTGTCGAAGTGCTGTTCAGACGGCTCATGAACCAAACAGATTTTGTAGGGATGATACTTATTTTTCCGGAAAATATTACCAATTGTACTCTTCGACACGTTAAACTCCCGAGCAAGCTGCCGTGTACTAGAATTTGGAGTTTCCTCTATTGACAATAATACGTCGAGTTACGTATCTTCTGCGATCTTTGGACGACCACTTCTAGGGCGATCTCGAACATGGCCTTCTTCTTGAAATTTTTTGTGAATCTTACTCACTGCAGAAATACTAATTGGGGCACGCTCCGGATGTTCTGTATTAAATAAGTCGCAAACTTCTCTAACTGAACGAGCCCTATCCCCAAACCAATCATCATCAATATTTGAATACGTTCCCTCTCACTTAAAACCATTTTTAAACAGATTTTTTTAACTTACGCACAATTCGTATTTGACAGAATGTCACAAATAATACAAAATGTGTTTGAAAAATAATCGACTTTTAAGCCAACTATGTTTTTTTTAAAGACAAACTTTTCCATTTTCGAAGAAGTAATTAAATTTTTCTCGGTCGTTTTCTTAAGTAAAATGAAATTTTTTTTTACAGTCATTTAGACAATTAAAAGATCTATCAAAAATAAAATTAAAAATGCGACGTTGCCATTTAAAATTTTTTTTGATGACATCATAACTTTTTCAAGATCATCAAAAATTCCAAACAGATACCATCAGCCAGTAGTTTTTTGAAAATACTAATTGACCTATTTTTTCATTTTTCTCAAAAATCATCGGTTTAGATTTTATTTGGGTGTTTCCAGACTTTTTGGACACACAGTATACATAAACCAATCGACAACACAGATTCATCATAAATGTGTGGTGCGATATTTTGAGTGACAGATTGATTGGACCCATTTTCATTGATGGCACCCTAAATCAGGACAAATATCACCAACTACTAATTGAAAATTCGGACAATTTCTTGGATGAATTACCTCCTGCAGAGTTAAATAGAGTGTTTTTTCCAGAGGATTGCAACACACCACATAATTCCAGGATAAATGGTAACTGGTTGAATGCTATGTTTGGCCAGAAATGGGACCGTGTCTATTTAAGAATGAGCATGTTTTAAGACACAGAATTATTCATACTCGTCGAGAGATGCCTTCTTTTTTAAACTTGAATGCTACATATGAATGAATTTGTTTCGGCGTTTTATTTTTGACGTTAATAAAATTTTCTATTGTCCTGTATTTAACGGCACACTTAAGTTTTTTTGGAAATAAAATTATTTCCAAAAATATTTTACAAAATCAAATCGAATCACATTATTGTTTTCAGAAAAAAATATCTCTACCAAGCTGTAAAAAAAATAAAATGTTGCTATTTAACAAAAAATGACAATCGCTTGTCAAAAATTACATATTAAAAAAAAACTATTTTGTAATATTTATACACCTGTCTTATGTGGTTTTTGAATTAATGAAATCGGATTATTAATAACAGAGTTAAGCGTGGTGCGTTTTTCGTAAGACAGATTGTATATATTATCCTTTCACATATTGTGTAACTATGCGCACGTAAAAATGCTAATTCTTACCATAATATAACAATCTTCACTAGCTATTCGAATTGCTGTATCTCTATCTACTTAATATGCCGACTGTTAGCATCCAGTCGCTGTTGCGAATTAAGATATTTTAATAACTCATTGGCCGGCTTCAACTTGTGACATGTGTAATGCTTATTTCAAAGTAAAAAGTCAACATTGATTACAGATGATTTTCAAAATTAGGTTCAAGTTTAACTCCAGTATTTATTTTATGCGCTACCTAAAGTTTTATGGATGGGTGCGCAGTTGAAGTGGTTGATATCGAGCTAGGACGAACAAAGACATTAATAGCTGGTTCAATTATCGACACAATGCCGTTCGAGTATTGCGTATATGTACTTCGACCTAACGGGTAATTGTTATGCAGTATAATTTGCTTAGAGCTGTTTCCCTAGGTTAAGCTTTATTACATATATCAGGGACTTGTTTACAGGGAGAAGCAGATTTAATGTCGAAACTGGAACTGACATCAATTACTGTATCGAATACGTCAACCGGGCTTATCCGCTAACGTAACCCGGAATCCAATTATTACGCATCAAGATACATTTCCTATTGAAGCCTATTAATTTTTGCATATCGTATTATTCTCTAATATGATACGCCAATAAGTTTGAATTAAGTAAAATTGAAATGTAATACATGTATTCATGCTACTCGCATTGCAAGTCAAGTATGTTCAATAACTGGGACCTGATTTCGAGGTGAGTGGTCATGAAAACTACTTCGTATACAAACACAAAACCAATATCCACCCTATAGTCCTGACCTCGCCCCCTGTAACTATCGTCTTTTTCCAAGACACAAAAAACACTTGAGAGGTCCTAAATTTTTATCTAATGAAGACATGGAAAACGTTGTAAGGTCATATTTTGCGGATTTACCGACAGAATTCTTTTTTGAAAGCATATCGGTTATTAAAAAAACTTTGGAATAAGTGTGTTAGTGTTAATGGTTCTTATGTTGAAAAATAAAATTTTGTTTGATTGCTAACACTTTTCATTCATAGCTAGATAGATAACATAAAAGAAACATCCCTCGTAAAATGCGAACATGATTCTGTATTTTTTGGACTCGGCTCTTAGTGACAGCACTCAAGCACAGCCAAATTAATGGCAAACAGAAAAAGAAATAAACCCAAGGACTGATAGAGCGAGGCTTAAGACTGTAGCTAAAGTATGATGTATGTGGATACATTATTTGCAATGCGGCATACGTCTTCTATATGCAATTAGCAATATTTATATCCCGAACTTCAAGGATGTGTCTATAAAAATCCTGAGATTGCGACGGCCATAAACAAGTTTAAGAATTTCTTCATTAACTTTCAGGACAGTAAAATGAAAGACAGGAAGATATTTGTTAACTAATAAAGTCTAGGAAAATAGAATACTGAAATAAATTGTGGCGATCCAATGAAAGTGGTTTGCGCATATGTGTTAAATACCAAATGAAAGAGTTTCATAGAGAGTATTTCAGACAATTATACAAGAGTTATATAAAAGAATGAAAGAGGAAGACATAAAAGTACCTGGCTGAACACAGTCAATGACATACACAATATTAACATGCTAGGAAAGAAATAACTTGGCTTAAAACTTAGGCCGTTGATTGAAGGAATACCTAAAGATGCGCCACTACATAGCATTGAGCGTACCCAAACAGGATCCGATATCTAGAGCGGCAGCACCAGTCATTTGGATCCGAGATTTTTAGTTTTGTTTTGACTGTCGAATATACACATTGCGCTTGCAATATCGAGTTCTTGAATCTAGCCACAGACTTCTTTTCTTATTTCACTACGTTTACAAAATATTAGAAAGTTTTGAACATGTGCAAATGTTTATGTGGGTATTCTAATAAAAAACATTGTATCAATAAAAATTAATTGTGAATTAAAATGAATTAAGTAAACATTCTTCAGATAAAAAACACCAGAATTATAAAACATTTTCCTAAACAACTACAACCCAAGCAATTAGTTTTTTATTTTTGTTTTTTTCTGTTCTTACATCTTTGGCGATTCTTATTATTAATAATATATACGTTGTATTTGCAAAAAAAAAAATGCGACAATATTTCTATAAGGTTTTATTACAATATATTATTTTTAACAATTATAAGTTTTATTTTATTCACCCATCTAATGAAAAAATACATTATTTATATAATAATAAGCTTCTTTGTAACAATTCTATATTTTTATACTAGCAATATCCTTATTTTAGAATTGGTAAATAATAAATAACTTTGACAATTAGGTATTTGCTTATTTACTTCTTCTTTTGCGTATATTTGTATATTACATGAATACCTACGTACTTTTGATATAAAACAATGTCAATATTTAATATTTAAGTTTAAATTATCTAGAAAACTATTAAGATGATTGAAATTCTTGTGCATTTTCTGTGTATTTCATATTCCCAGATGTAATTATAATATAATATACACGTATAACGGTTTATGATCGGATGCATTTTCCCAGAACTATCTTTACAGGTATTTTTTATAGACACTCATTAGACAAAGGAGATATTTATTACCGCCAGGTACCCATGCGAAATATACGCAGGGAAAACAGACTTTTATTAAACATTAAGAAATAAAATCAAGACAAAAAATCGCACACTTGTATTTCCTCGACTATACACACATCTAACAATACGATTTTTTATACGTATACATTTCCTATATTTAAAATGAACATCTATTTCAATGAATAAATTAAGTACCAACAAGAAGTGGTTATGAAACGCGTATTACTGCATTATCTTGCATATTTTATAAGTTTCTGCATGTTTTAATGTATATTGAACAAATATTTAGGTTCATATTTCCAGATTTTAAAGCATGTAAATTCGTCCAAAGCTAGTATAATTACTTGCAAACAGCAAAACTCTCGCTTTTTCCTCAGTATGGTAATTTCTAGAAGTTATACGAAATGCCGTAGAGTGTCGCCACAAGACAGTGGTTGTGTTTCAGGGCAAGGGGTGTGCGGGGCTATTTAGCGGTAAGACACGCTATTTTGCTATAGCGTTGCGCATCTTTATGTATTCTTTCAATCAACGCTTAGGCCTTAAAGAAAAAGATTATAAAATAGGTAAAGCACAATAGGTGGAGGCGCCTCGCATAGGCAGAAAAGTACTCGTTTAAAACTAGGAGGTTTATGTTTTCAGCTATTGCCAAAAAACAAGTGACGTGATGAATGTATTAAGAAAGCAACAAAAGCTGTTTTGTTAACACATTCATCTCAAAGAAGCAATTATTGCCATTCACATTGCTTTCTTGCATAATTCATAGTAAGAATGCCGTATCATTTTTTTCCCCTCTTAATATGTGATTTTTCTTCAATACATTACAGGTTTTAATAGTGTCTGCCAATAAATATCGCAGAAATAAAATTCTTCTTACAGAAGGAAATTGTTATCGAGAAAAAAACTGCAATTCTTGTAGGAAGTAAACAAAATTTATTTACGTTTTTGGTCCTTTTGTCCCGCGGATGACACCGAGCTCGAAAAAGGGATACAAGGGTCTTCGTAATTTCCGCCCTCGCTGTGTGGGCATTCGGCGCGTGAATGGTTTTTATACCGCTGCAGTCCGATGGGAGAGGACAATTCCCGATAAAAATAAGGCACCTCTTATTCAATATGAATGGAAAGACGAGAATTGCGAAAATAGGGAAAAGTTTAATAACGGTCGGTTAAAATGTCCTGGTGAGCTTTTTCATTGTACCAAATTTAAAATGCGTCAGGTAAAATACACATTATTTTCGTTAATTCTCATTTCAGCAATTACCGAAAAACGAAATGAAGAAACATAATTAAATTTATACGAATGGAAATATTTTATGCTATGATATTTTGAATATCTTTGTTTTCTAACTTCATACCTTTTATTCATATCATTCTGTGCTTTTAGCTCACTTAGCTACGTTGTTTGGATGCATAGAGATAGAAATTATAGAAAAAATAGAAATTTTTATGCAACTAAACTAAAATTTTCCTAGAACAATCTGGAACAACCATCAAATTTCCAATATTCCAAAAAAGGGGGACTAACTTTACACACTCGCTATTTTCTCCATATACTCTCGCCTTATTTCCCATTTATTCTTCGGCCCACTGACTTCTTTTTATAAAAACGTCATGACACTTTTATTTTTAAATCTCAATTCAATCATTCACTAGTGTTGCAATGATTCAATTTTTTGTTTTCTTTAAAAATAACGGGCAATATTTAGAGGGTTTCTTTACAAGGTGTAACCTTAGAAGATATGCTCTTCCCTAAAGCACCAGTGAGATAACACTGACTCCTTAACAAACAAAATCACTTTATATACTACCTTAGGTTAAAATTAAATTAACACTCTTTTCTGTTTTTCTACAGGTTTTCACTGAAGACGACAACTTAGTTGCCGAAACAAGTATATAAATTTTTATATTTATTTTTAATTTTTGTGGTAAATTTTTGCACTATGTTTCATACCAGACAGATATAATACATTCTTCACAAGTAAAGCCGAATATTTTCAAGTCAGTTTTCCCCATTTATCTTTATGTGCACCATTAATATGTAACGGTTCAATCTTGAAAATTGTATGATAAAATGTTAATCTTTAGAACTTAGAAACTACTGATGATGCCGCAAGAGTTTTGATGAAAAATTTGTGAAATAATACCCAATGTTTTATATATGCTATTTGCAATTTATTGTTAAAATGTTTCGCGAAGAGAAATCCATCACTTCGTTTAATTAATTATAATATTGATGGAAATAAACATTATTATTATTATTATTATTATTATTATTATTATTATTATTATTATTATTATTATTATTATTATTATTATTATTATTCTATAATGTAATTAGCACGGAAGTTATTCGCAATTTGTTATAGTTTAGGCATTTAAAAAATTATTATTTTATTTTAAACATTTAATCTTGATCGTAATTACATCTCATATAATATACCTAAGTGTATTATATTTTTTGATATTTCGAGTAAACAGGATCCTACAATAGAGGCCAATTTCCTTCAGCTTGTTTGTACTGCAGCATATTAATGCTGCAGTACAAACAACACTTGAAAGTTATTACTTCAGATATATTCTCTTGAATTACTTATACGAGTATATGAAATCGTTACATTTGCTTCCGATAATTAATATTTTGTAGCGAACGCGTCTGCAAACAAGTATCAATACCGAATTCTGCATTTTCAGTTGAGAATTTAAATTAATAATCACCTTGATGAGGGTCAGAAGGCGAGAGCATTAATCGCATCTGTTTGTTTAATACAGTCATACCGCCAGTGTATTAAACAGCAAGTACCAATTAAGGATGATTGAATTGCTTGATTCGGATATGTGTGTGTGTGTGTGTGTGTGTGTGTGTGTGTACTAAAATGATTCATTAAAGACATTGTATGTACATATATTTTTGTCAATTTTATTAATTTTCCTTTTATTGAGGTTTTACATCTTTCTACGGTATTCCTCATTTTACATGTATACTATTGTATTGTATTGTAAGTTACTTAATATTGAAGATATAAGATCGTTTAATTAGCAGAGTTGTTTAGAAATTTAGGGAGTATTTGATAGCATTTTCAGATTTGGCATTTATTGTCAACTTTTCAAGGTATTTAAAAAAAATGGAAATATCCGAAATTTTCAGTTATCTATATCTTCGTAACCATTAAAGATAGAACAAAACTAGAAATGGCAACTGGTAGTAATTTTTATGTAGAATTTAATCATTTAAATTAAAAATTCATGGTCAACTTAATTATTAAGATATGACACAAACTTCTGCTTTGTAAGTGTCAGCCACAATTGGCCATTACTTTATTAAAATGCTTATTTTATTCTGATTTCATAGATATAGGGTTTGGTATGGTTATCTTTTTAATTTAAGTTTATGATATATCTTGATAATTAAGAGAGCTGTGAATTTATAACTAAAATTATTAAATTCTTCGTCAAAATTACAACCAGGTGCCATTTTCACTCTTATTATATCTTTAATGGCAACGTAGATGTCGATAACTGAAGACTTCTACAATTTAATTTTTTTTTTAAATATCTTCAACAGTTGCCAATAAATGTTGAATCTAAAAGTACTATGAACTACTTTTTAAATTTCTTAACAACCTTGCTAATCCAACCGATCCTGTATCTTCCACATTAAAAAAGTTACCTATATGAGAAGATAGAAATTGGACAGCCTGTATATTAATTATTAGTTGTAATATACAGGATGTCCCAGAAATAAAAAGACGGAGTAGCAGAAATCGGAAGCTAGATTGTGTAAAAACGCACCCTCAAAATATCAAGTCTTTATTCGTGCACAGACGGCAGAAAAATAATAATAAAGAATTCAATTGGCCTTACGCCGACCCTGGACTAATATCCACCTGCTTCACTTTCACAATCAGTCCTTTTCAGGACCACCATAGTACTTGTGTTAAAAAAAAGGAGGAGGAATAGATATTTCATAATAAATATCAAACCATTAATTACTTTAATTTTAGACCTGCTAGAAAAAAGAATTACATTCTTGATATTTACTGTAATAAAGGCTAGAAAAACCAGGATTTATTGGATATTCTAAAATAATAATAATCAGCTGTTTCCGACTACAAGCACATTAAAGAGCAACAACCTTCCTATTTTAAAAGTAAAAACAATCTTTTATTGTCTGCAATAAAGTGTGTCGCCCATCTGGGTCAACAACCAAATACATAGCTGCGTTATCTAGACGCATCGGGCAAAAATATGTTTTATATGAGTGAGTACGATTTAAAGTTTTTTCCCGTTTTGTACAAATAAAAGCGTATTTTTCTATGAATGCGTGTTCGTTTCTATTTACAATTACACGTAGGAATGGTATTTATAAACATACATTCTGTGCCAGGTCCGTAATGTATTTTTTTTTATCTAAAAAACAGCATAGAAGATTAAATTTTGAATTTCTTCGTTATTGCGGTATATTTGGGATTGTCTCTGTTCGGATTTTACATACCTGCTACTCCGTCTTTTTATTTCTGGGACACCCTGTATAGGGTGCCTTTGTACTATCGAATACTACTTCAGTTTCTTAACAAGCTTACTAATATAACCGAACCTGTATCTTCAACATTAAGAATGTCACTTGTGTGGGTAGATAGAAAATGGGCATCTGTATATTATTATTAATTGATATACAGGGTGAGTTATTTCCGTAGGAAAGGTAGATCTTGCTTTTATAGCTAAAGAGTTTTCAAAACAGTTATTTCCCTATGATGGCCGCTCATTGGGAATACCTATTACATTTTATTTTGTATTATACAGAGTGTTCCATACGTTGGTCGCTAACCATAGTTATAATTTTTTAAATGGAAGATCTTATATATTATTACATTCTTGTAGTCCCTGTACAATTCTTAGTCAAAAAGTAATAATATAGTATAGGACTAAATTCAAAGTTTTGCATTTATTTCATTTTTCTGAAAAAGTCATGGTTTTTAAAAAATTATATTTCACGAAAACTACTTAGTAGGTAGTTGGCGCCAATTTTTCGTGTGCTCTTTATAATAAAAAAAAAAAACGAAAGCAGGCATTTTTAAGTTTTTTCAACTACTAATCTCATGCCAAGTCTATATCGAAATAGCCTTTAGTGTTTACCACGTTTACATATAGCTAGATTATTATAATCTTCGGGAGCAACTACATGGAAGCAAATAGGATTTTCATACATCGAAAGTCTATCTCTCTCTAGATCTACATCTACAAATGTGGCCTACCGTTTTAACACATTCACAAATACGACACACATTAGAATAAAAAATAATTTTGCGATTACCAACATTAAAATAAACAGAGGTGTAATTACACAAATATTAAAAATGAACTATATTCTGGAAAGATACAAAAACCTTCCAATAAAACATTATCAACCAAAACCAAGAAAATTTTAGCGGATATCTGTTTATATAATATCAATGATTTCTTTAATATTTATTTTAAATAGAATATTAATTAATAATAATTAATAGAATGTTATAAAATAAATGAAGTCATTTTTATTATTATTATTAATTGTTTTGAATTTTAATTATTACTGCCGCGATATTTTTGAAAATAATCTTTGTTTCTTCCAATGCACAACGCCGCTGTACATATACCACCTAAATACTGCTTCATAAGGTCTGCAGGTAGATCAAATGGGTGGATGAAATCAAGAAATAAATATAATTTCTGGAGGCTCCCCACTAATTTTTCTGAAAAGAATTCTTATAATTTTTTCGTTTTATGTTAACCTTTACCAGTACGCGGAAGAAACCCATCTAAAACTTTTCGTCTAAACTAGACATTTTTACAAAAGGCAATAAACACAACTGCATATAAAACCTTTCGCAGAAAACTGACCGTTTAGTTATGTTTCGAGAATGGTATGAAGATACCGAAACATGTAACAAAGACTCAATAAAATTAGTGGAATACAAGTTTCATAAGACATGATTTTTGCAAACAAGGGCGCAAGATGTCTTATAAAATGTCTATTTTATAGTATTTTTTCTATTCACTACTAATTATTTCAAATTATCAACAAAATGGACGAAACAAATAATTGCACGCCCTCAGAGAGTCGCAAAATAGCAGAAGACAAGTCGCGACATATTTATCAAAAACAATACCAACTCTTTTCAAGTTGGTATAAAGAAAATAATATCGCGAATATTTTCGAAAATATAAAAATTGCTTATTTTGACAAAGAAAAAAACATAAAAAAGGCATCGTCCTTGTGGTCCACATATTCAACGTTACGATGTTGATTAAATATTTATAAAAATATAGATAAGTGTAGTAGTATTTTACTAATTTTCTACATTATTTTGTTATAATAGTCAAACTAATATTCTGTTAGGTTATCCTTATAATAATAATAAAGCTTGTCGTAATAACTAACCATCATTATTTTAGATTAAAAAATGATGTCATAATAGTTGGAGTACCAAAAACTAAAGCTTATATTCTAAGACAATTTATTATAATACAAAGATTATGGATTGATTTGTTAAAAAATATTATTCACTTCGTCTCAGTCATGTTACACATAAACGCTTCTTCCTGCAATATAAGAATGTTTTTGTGTGAATAGTCCAATTGGTATTAGTACTATAGGAAAACTACCAAAAACATTGCTACTTGCTTTAATTTTCATAATCACGTATTATTATATCATTATTGGACATCGCTTTACTAGTGTGACACACTTGGCTAATAGTGGAGGTCAGAAATAACAATTAAGCGCAATGAAGGTTGGAAATCCTCAGCAGTGCTGAAGGTTACATTGACGATTCCACCAAGAAAAAGTTGAGGTTGCCCGAATAATGTCTAGTGCATTTACATTGTTAATAAGTATAAATAAAACGTTAGCAAGTGTGGTTTTTATTCTTTGTAGAACTTCTGTATCACATGTTTGTGACATTAAAAGCTTATATTTGACATTTGAATATAATTAGATTCCATTTTTTTTGTTACCAACCTCAAAAAAAAATATAGCGTGCGATAAAGTAATTCTTTATGCAACGAAAACGGGTTTCGAAATAGTTATTTACGAACCAAGTGCGAGCGACCGCAGGAAGCGAGTGCTTTTAATTGCGCGAATGCGTGGAAGATGTCTTCACGCAAGTGGTTTGTACAATATTTTTTGTACGAGCATTAAATTAAAAGTCTTAGTTTTAATACATCAAAATTCAGAGCAAACATAAATGCAACAAGCAATGATTATTGTTTACTATAACATTCAAATATAGTCCCTTGATATTGTATATATATACGTACCTATTCAGAATATTCAGATCTTGATGACTTAATTTTATATTTGCCTACATAGATTAATAGTACTATTTAAAAAGGAATTAATGCATATATATGCATTTGTAATATGACAGTTCTATTGCTACTAGAAACAATTGCAAACGCAACTAAATATGTTGTCAATTCAACAAGTATAGAAGTAATTGTTTCAGTTGACATTTATATTTTTGCAGCAATTTGCCAGTTTTCTTTTTCAAGTGCACAATTTTTCTACAAAATCTATGTCTGATAATTCATGTACTCCTCCCGAAATTCGGGAATCTGCAAATGCGGCGGTACAAAATTTGCTGCCAATAAAATCAAAACGACGGTTTGAAGTTGTCTATAAAAAATTTGTAAATGCTGCAAAGACAAAAATATTAGAAATTATACTGAAAATTGTTTATTGGCATATTTTCAAGGCTTTTCTAGCAAAAAGTCATTGTGGCCAACCTATTCAATGTTGAAGTCGTGTTTAATTATTTACAACAATATCAATATATCAAAATTCGAAAAACTAATCGCCTTTCTCAAAAGAGAAACAGAACACCAGTCTTCGAAGAAATCAAAACTTCTCGAGATTGAACACATTGAAAGATTTCTTGCAGAAGCTCCGGATTCCTCATATCTTTTAATGAAGGTATTATTATACATAATTACATCAAGTTTATTTATGCATTATTAAATATTACATTTCAATTTAGGTGGTATTAATAATGGGTATTGCTGGAGCATGTCGCCGGGAAGAATTATGTAAAATGTCCATTGATGATATCGAGTTCAAAGCAGATGTGATATGTGTAACTGTACCAGAAACAAAGAATAATATATGCCGTCGCTTTGCAGTGATCAATCCTGCATGGATTAAATTGGTTCTAAAATATAAAGAATTAAGAAACACAGTAAATACTAGGTTTTTTTAACATACCGTAATAAAAAATGTGTTAATACTCCAGTGGGTCTAAACACATTTGGAAAAATTCCTTCAAAAATTGCTGAATACCTTCGCTTAGATAGTCCTGGTTAATATACAGGTCACTGCTTCCGCAAAAGTTCCGCTACTCATCTTGCGAATAAGGGGGGGGGCATTTGTTGACCCTTAAAAGATATGAGGGTTGACGTTCTTCAACAGTGGCCGAGGGTTATGTAGAAAACTCACTGCATAGCAGAAAAATGATTGCAGATAAAATAATGAAACCAGGACCACTTTCTACCACTACAAGTTATAACATAATGCAACCAGGACCATCATCTGTGACTGCAACTTATACACCTGAATCTGTAAATGTTACACAAACTTTATCAGTTGCAAACCAAGCCCCAGTAACTTCGATTTCCAATTGTCAAAATTTTACTGTAAATTTTAATGTTAACAATAAGATCTGTAATAGTTGTGGATCTTCCCAAAATAAAAATATTGTTGATTAATGTGATTAGTATCACACCTAACCTAAAATAGATTACATAATTAATTTCAGTATTTGATGTACGTATCTATAGGTTTGTTCGGGTTTAATATTACGAACGGTTCTAACACAGTTCTGTTACTGCGCAGAACTGTATGCGTCATAGTACACCGTTCGGAACGGTCTGGGAACGGTTCCGAACGATTCGATGCCTTTATCCCGAATTAGTTCTACAGTTCTAGAACGGTTCCAGAACTGACAATCAGAAACCAAAACACGAAATTTTTAGTTCCAGAACAGTTCCGGAAACCCGAACACTTAACATATTTCTGCGCATGACGTGAACTGTTCTGGAATCGTTCTTAGCGAAACAAAAACAAACCTTATTACTCACCTTTCCATAAAATTAAATTATTATATTCTTAGACATGGCAAACATGAGGTATTTATTCTGATATTTATAAATTTATAGTACATTATTGCGTTCTTTGGTTTAATTACAATTTATTATGAATAGCCAATATGAATATCGTCAAATAGATGGCGCCACAATTTTTTTCGATGAATTTTTAATTATTACTCCTATTTCCCCAACTTTTAGTGAAGAATAGTGGAGGGAAGTAGCATTTTATAGACTAAATTTTATTACTACCAAGTTAGATTTTTTTTAAATGTCCCAAAGTGCCAGTGGTTTTTTCAATTTTTACAGTCGCCTCAACCGGGAAAACGTATTTCCCAGTCGAACTACACGTGCGCCAAATGTCACTTTACAGGCGGCGAGTACAAAAAGAACTTAATAGCACCGAAATTATATATTATTACACTACATACCTATATTAGGTAAATTAATTATTCGGTAACATCTTCCACCAAGATTCGTCTGTTCATTAACAGAATATTTAAGCACTACTTTTTAAATATATTTTTTTAAACAATTAAGTATTTTTTTATCTTGTAGAAAAACCTAACGAAATAACAAGAATCTATGAATATGAGCGGTTTCAGTGTTTGGAAAATAGATAAAAACAGATATCAAAGCAAAAACAACTTTCAAAGAATTTTTATATGTAGGTCTGCTCGTTTTTATTATTTCTAACAGACAATATTTCAATATTATTCTCAGTGTGTTTTATAGGCATTGGGAAGTATTTTTGTATATGTTCTGCTTTAACTACTTCTATAATGCGTCCAGGGAATAGTCTCATAATTAAAATCTTTCTATGTCAAAGCAATACAGAATTTTTAACAATTCCTCTCACAATATTTGCCTACAAGAAAAAAAGACAGAATTTAATACAAAAGCAATCATATGCGTCTACATATTCGTATAATATATTTATTTTAGAATAACAATTCTAAAAACATTCCTATTCCAAGACAATTTACTCAATATATACACTTATTTATTTTTTAAACTAAAGTTTCTCATACATTTATCAGGGGTTTCCGTGTTGTGTTTTCTCTCCGAAAATATTTTCTTTATATTCGACATTTTACCTGTTCCCTTTGTTGAGTTAATAAAATCCCGACGGCGAACATTGAATTTTTCTCGGAGACTTCCACATAAATATGGAGCAAAATAACTAGGGGTTTTTGGATAGTAATCCCAGTGCCGCCAGTGTTGTTACACGCGTGTGTGTTTGAACAAAAACTTTCAACATATATCAAACTAAATTCTTATTATTGTTTGAGGCGGGCCAGAAAATCGCGGTGATTCAAACAATATATATTTAGTGTCGAAATAAATTCGGGAATAATCGTAAATCAGACGGCAAGCAGGGTCTAAGGCGTATAAAACGCGATAAAATGTGGAAAATACACATAATTTTTTCTTTACAGTCAGCCGTCAGTGTTCATTATGTATTTCGGATAAGATTACGTTAAGAAAACGTCTATAGGCGTATATATATATATATATAATAGCACCACTCTCATTGTCTATTCGTCCTTAAATGTTTGAGCTCAGGGCAAGGCCATCGCTTATCCTCGAGGAAGGTGCACAAGAGTGCGGTAGCTCGTAACTAACCGTTGTATTAGGTTTATGATTCTAGGGGTTTTAGGGAAATGAATAGGTATTAGCTGAAGAGACTACAATAGTAAATCCATTGTCTTAATTATTAGACAGATTGTCTTGCCGGGTACTTAATTTAGCACAAGTGCAAATTATATCCAAAACAATAAATTCAAAATTTAGTTAAAAGAAAATGAGGTGTGGGGACAACACGACTTTCTTATACACGCCGCGTGCTTTCCAAAGCGTTATTATGTGAGGAAAAATGGAAAAGATTTTGTGGCTGTTAATTTCAAAGAAATTAATATTCAAAGTTAACACTTTAGATGTCGTTTGTCTAAATTACTATAAAACATTTTAAAGATTGGTTTTGATATGGTTAGTGGGATAACAATTTTGAACAACTATAACCAGGTTTGCAATTAATCACTCTTCTAATTATATCATTTCTTGAAAACCATTTTACGCTAATTTTAACTGAAAAAACTTATGGCAACGTTGCCCTGGATTTACACTTAATAGGAGCGTTTAGCTATCGAAAACTAAGACATCGCTTTTTTGCGATTTTTAAATTTATTTTGTAATTTTAGAATCTCAAATTTGGGTTAGTGATGCAAAAGGCATAAATTTATAATGTCAAGGTCAGTTTTTGTACTAATTTATTTTCTTAAAAACGTTATGTGCTTTAGAAATAATCAGAAAAATGCATGAATTTGATTAATGTCTACTAACTAAGGCTGGTACACAAAAGAAAAAAAAACAACCTCTACGCGCCAGCTGCACATTAGATAAACTATATAAAAAAAATCTTCATGTAATTATTTTTGAAGATAAAAAACATTAAATAGTAAACATTGTCACCCAAATTTCACACAAGTGTTTTTGAAGCTATTGCGTGGTCTATCCCTACTTTACGGTATCTCTACCGGTCCTAGCCAAGACGTAAATCTATCGGAATCGATCGGCTATTCCAGACTTAAATCCAAGTGACAGTTTGTAATTAAAAATAAATGTCATATATACCTATAATATTCGAGTGTATAATAATATAACAGTTTTGGGCAAGCGAAAATTGGCTAATTATAAAACATCCGTAAGTACTCATTCTTTATACATTGTTTCCCATCTATAGTATTCCTTTATCTACGACAGAATCTGTGAATAAAACCGAAGCGCTGTGATCGAAACCGAATATCGTCTAGCTCCGTACCGCGAGTAATATAAGTTGCATAAGTTTCTATTTGTTAGTAAACGCCTCTCTGTAAAACATATCGAAATCAAAATTGCTTATTTATGTCATTTTGACGTTGTCAAATTGTCCTGCTTATTTCAACCCTTATTAACCCTATTAATTTTCGTTGCTTTTTGGATGTTTCAGTTCGTAGCTGTATTTTCCGTTGATTAGTTCTTTAGTGTGTGTGCTAATTTTCGAGTTTTGCTGTCTTGTGTTGGCGTTTTTTTTAAATTTATGTTAAAATGTTTTCAAACGACGAATATGCGGACATGCATTTGATGCTGGGGGAATGCGGAAACAATGCGGCAGCTGCTGCTGCTTGACTCTATTGCGAAAGGTATCCACTGAGATGACATATTAGTAGTAATGTCATTAGACGTTTAGACCGAAGAATCAGAGAAATAGGAAGTGTATCACCAGCAGGTGCCTTTTATCGGGATAGAGGTCGTCCAAAAACTACAAGGAATTCTGAACTAGAGAGAACGCCGTTTTAAATTTATTAGCAGATAATCCAACAATATCAACACGTGAACTCGGTAATATGCTAGATATATCACACAGTTCAGTTGGACGAATTATTAAGGGTGAGCGGTTTCACCCTTATCATTACAGAAAAGTACAAGCTTTTTTACCTGAAGATTTTCCACGTTGTGAGAACTTTTGTGACTGATTTTCAGAACAAATACAAAGAAATCCTCAATTTTACAGAAATATTTTGTGAACGGATGGATTTTACTGTCAGCGAAATTCACATTTTTATGCTTTGGAAAATCCTCAGTTATTTAGACCAGCTAACCACCAGCATAGGTTTAGCGCAAAAGTCTGGACAGGTATTATCGGGGATCGGTTCATCAAGCCAGTCATTATTCCAATCAGTCAGGCTAGCCGGGAACAGCTAGAATCTTTGGTGGATGGTTTTTAAAATTTGGTAGATGTATTTCCATTAGCGGTAATCAATAATATGTGGCTACAAATGGATGGTGCTCCTCCATCATGCGGCACCGGTGAAAAACATGTTAAATGAGCAATTTGCCGAAAGGTGAATAGGACGAGGTGGACCTTTCCGTTGGCCAGCTAGATCTTCCGATCTCACCTTTTTGGACTTTTTCTTTTGGGGTTACATTAAACAATTAATGTAGATTTAACTAACCGGATATTTGCAATAGCTCGATCAATAGATGGGGAAATGCCAAAAAGAGTGCAAAAAAATATAATTAGCAGAACGGAAATTTGCAGGGATCAGTACGGGCATAATTTTGAAAGTTTGTTATAAATTTATTATTTTAATTTAATTTTGTTGACTCTTTTAAAATTTATCGTATTTGTCATTGACATTCAAATTTTTAATTCCTTATTCTCTCTTATTTCCATGGATACGGGCAACTCTAGTACCTTATTCATTATTAGAATAAATGAAACGTATTGCCAAATTTACCTTTACAAAAAGGCCAATCTCTTCTAGAATGAACAATGTCATATTCGAAAAAAAGTGCTACTCACTAAGAGTAAAAGTGTTACTTCCGGTCCGAATTTGGAATTTGATGTATACAAAAAACACGGCAAATCCAGCTCCAAATACTGTTGTACTCTTGATAAATATATATAGAATGCATAATTTACAATACGATTTGCAAAAAATTGCTATTCGATAAAAATAAAAGTGTTACTCCGAATTTTCTCAAATTTAATTTTGAGTCCATTTGAATTCTTCAACAAAATTCGATTTTTTCACCGAAGTAAACTACTACTTCCGGTCTACCGATTTTACTGAAAATCTAATCAGGTCTCAAGAGGGAGATTATATTCGTAAATACAAAATTTGGAATTGATATCTATAGCCGTTTGACCACTATCGTGGTCACAAACACATACACATTTTTTAAAAAACAGTTTTTCCGTATCAGGGGACTTCAAAACTCGGACATCTGCAAAAATCTCCAGGTCGAAAATTTTCGTCTTCCTTATACTACCGTATAAGAAAGTAATTATACTCCATCGTTAAGAATTACACGTCATGAATCACTGTTATTGTGCCCAATTTGGAACATTTATGTCCACTCCTGCAATGTATAGCTTTTCAACTTCAAATTGAGAATAATCAACTTCAAAATGAGAATAAACACTTTTATAATCAGAATAAGCATTTTCAAAATGAAAATAATCAACATCAAATTGAGAATTAATAAATTTGCAGCATACGTTAATGCAACAAAACAATACAAACGTGAGTGTTACTGAGTATTATTTAGCGTTAGTGGTTAGACATTTACTGACATTTACCATACCTTACATTAATAAGTGTGAAGCTGACAATGCTAAGCAGCAAATTTGTGCTGAATGTAACTGTCAAGTAACAGTAGAGGGCTTACGATTAGATTGGGCGTTAAAAAATCGACTACCTACCCATGGGTTAAAAATCAAGACGATGTGGAAAGGCTAGGTGGGGGACAAGCATTTGTGAAAATCACGGAGGAGTATCGTCGATTTATCGTTAAATCGACGATAAAAAAAAAGAACTTAAACTAAAAATGTAAGTGCAACGTCAAATAACAGTATCTAAAGAAACACTTCGAAAACATTTGGACAAATTGTTGTTCACATTGAAAGACATACGAAAAGAACCTGAAAGAGAAAATAGTGATGAAAATAAGATAAAACGCCGTAAGTATATTCGGCAACTTATAATTTATCAAGCGGATAATGTTCCAATTAAGATGGGCGTTTACCAACAAATAGAAACTTATGCAACTTATATTACTCGCGGGACGGGTAGACGCAAGGGCGTGTGAGTAAGTGGAGCTACACGATATTCGGTTTCCATCACAGCGCTTCGGTTTTATTCATAGATAAAGGAATACTATAGATGGGAAACATAATGTATAAAGAATGAGTACTTACGAAACTTTTGATGTTGTTGATGTTTTATAATAAGCCAATTTTCGCTTGCCCATAACTGTTATATTATTATAAACTCGAATATTATAGGTATATATGACATTTAAATGCCAGTGACAGTTTGTAATTAAACTGTCACTCGCATTTAAGTCTGCAATAGCCGACCGATTCCGATAGATTTTCGTCTTCGCTAGCACCGGTAGAGATACCGTAAAGTGGGGATAGACGACGCGAAAAACCTCGTGTGAAATGTGTGTAGCAATGTTTACTGTTTAATGTTTTTTATCTTCAAAAATAATTACATAATTTTTTTTTTATATCGTACATCAAATGTGCAGCTGGCCCTTAGAGGTCGTTTCTTTTCCTTTGGTATCGGTCTTAGTTAGTAGACATTAACCAAATTCATTTTTGTGGTTATTTCTAAAACACATAACTTTTTTTAAGAAAATAAATTAGTACAAAAACTGACCTTGACATTATAAATGTATGTCTTTTGCATCACTAACCCAAATTTGAGATTCAAAAATTACAAAATAAGTTTAAAAAACGCGAAACGGCGATGCCTTAGTTTTCGATAGGTAAACGCCCCTCTTAAACAAATTTTAATTTATTCATATCAAGAAGACAAGGGCAGAAAGGGATCCTGCTGCAGCAATATTATGGCTGGTTGCTGCGGAGCCAATACACACGTTATTGGCTGTATTGATAATACGGAAATGAGGTCAGAAGAGGTGCCTCTAGAAAGGAAGACGCAAATCAAACTGTCCGTCAGTGTTTAAGTCCACCCTATAATATTTATCAAACTTATGTGGTGTTGGTAATTGACAATACTACATGCCATGTTGGTATGGAAACCGTATTTACTGTATATAAACAACCATAAATTGCTAAGACTTAGTTTTTACAGCCCCATGTTAAATCCAATTGAAATGACTTGATCCAACTTAAAAGCTGCTCTTAAACGGGATTTATGTCTGCGTATGCCAAATATTTTAGCTGGTGAGATCAGAGCCAATTTAGACCAGACGGAGTTCGTTTACAACATTAGCAGAGATAATACATACTAATGTTAATGCAATAAATCCGGCAAACCATCCAAAATAAGCAGCGCATATTCAACGATTTATACCGAACGCATTTAATTTAAACGATTTAATCATGTAATTTACAAAATCTACTCGTATTTATTAATTTTGTTACTTTACACGTTACAATATAATAAAAGCAGTTTTCATTAGTAATAGTTTATTCTCATTTTGAAAGTGAACGTTCTCAATTTAAACTTGATTATTAGGGCGCGGACACGTACGGTTGATGACTCATCGCCCATGGGCGCACTATTGATATGTTGTATTTTTAAAGAGGTTTTAATTTTATTTGTATAATTGGATAACAAGTGGCTAGTGATCCATAAAATACAAAATACCTTATTATTTGTTCATTTTCTCTTCAGTAAGACTTATTCTCTTTGAATTAAGTATATCCTTGTAGGTAGAAAACGTCCTTTCTACATCGCAACTGGTTATAGGTGCGTACTGGAAATATTCTTTTATTTCAGCGTGTTTGGCATACACAATTGCCGCAATGTTATTAAATCTGGATTTCTATTAAAAACTGCGTCTAACTTTTGCTGAAGGCCACATCTGAAGTCACTTGGAATACTTTTGAAATTATTAATAGCCCACATCTAATGTGGTTAATCCATCTTTTAATTTGAGATTTCGATTTTCAAAATATGTGATTAGTTTAGGAAAATTTCCAAAGTGTTCCGGAAGGAATTACAACTGATTTTTTAAATTTGGGATTTGTGTTAGTTCCTTGCACTCAGAAATACTTCGAGCATCGTCATTTAAACATGTAACGAAATTTTGTAAACTATCGAAATTCTCTGCATAAAAACTATTTCTGTGTATGTTTTAGCAAAGCTAAGTGACGAACGTTCGATATTTTGGCATTCTGTAACGATATTTTACAGACTTTCTAATAAATTTCAGAATTACTGACAATTCATTTTCATATCAGAAAAAGTAACATAAACAACGTTCTAGATCTAAATAAATGAAACTAAAAATGTACGCGTATGTTATTGAAACTAAATAACAATAAGTATATACATGTTTACATTATTTCTTTTGCGAAATATAAGGTAAATATAATAAATTTTAAAAACCCCTGACGCTCCTATCTACGCCGATGAAAAAAGGATTTTACTAATAAATTCCTTATTTTATGGGAATTTTTTGCTCTCATTCTCGGGCACTTCTCGGGCGTAAACAAATGTTGCAGTTCACCATATGAATTAGTGCTATTCAGTAAGCGTGTGTTGTTTACATTATTTCTTTGCCGCGTTGTAACTTCGTTGTAGTTTAAACCGGTCATGTCCGCGCCTTATTGATTATTCTCAATTTGAAGTTGAAAATATATAGATCTGACTGACGATCCCTAGTTATAACTTCTAATATTAGAAAAAAAAAGGGGTGCCATTTATAACATCAAGTTGGCTGCCATAGCAACAACACAAAAGAATATATAAACGGACAAGAAACTTCAATATATGCACAACAGTAAGATAAACAATGTTTTTTTCTGAAACATTTCTTCATAACATCTCGAAATAAAACGTAACATCTATTATTTGATAATTTTGTTACACCTTGTACACATAACCTTTGAAGCACCGTTTGAGATTGAATTGAGTGAAATGGAACGCTTCTGCACACAAGTAAGCAATCGTGTTTATTTTGCTGAATAAACATATACGCTACCAGTTAAACGCAAGCGAATTGAAACGAAACATTTCAATACAAAAATAACATAAATTTTGGGGACCATAAATTTGCAAGGGCCAACCTCACTTCTCCATTGCAGTTAAGTTCTGTATAATTTCCACGGAACAATGAAGCTTCTCGCAATAAACAAGGCGTATGGGGTCCATTGTCAGATAAAATCTTAAAACAAAAAGTTTAATTTATTCCTGCTGTGTATATATGTACATTGTCCTTGGCCATTTGTAAGGATTAAATTACCTTCGTAGAAAGCTTTAACTGACCCGTTTATCTTCCGGAAAAGCTGTAGGAAATTAAAGAGAAGAAAATATTTACGTTTTTGGAGAGACGGAAAATTTTAATCTTCACATAATAAAATGATACTATCGCCTCGCTTGAAATTACTTTTCGCATTTACGATTGCCTAGATAACTTTTTCAATTATGAAACAAAAGGAAAAGTGGCCGTTTAAAAAGATGACACTTTTATATTAAACACGGACAGGTATGCTAAGTGTAAACATTGTCTTTTAAAGATCTAATAAATCATTTCCGGCTGAGACTACTAGATGTTTAAAAGACGATGAAACACTTTACACAAACAAATTTCGTACTAAAAGACCGAGCAAGTATTAACAAGCTTGATAATTAAATACTCAGTAAAAAATATAATCACACACTTTCCAACCCGCAATCCTGTGTTGCTGGGTAATTTTTAAAAAAAATAGACATTACCTAATTAACAGTTATAAACTAATTTTAAAAAAAATTATTTAAAATTGGTATGACCTCAAAATCGTCCAAGAAATTAAATTATATATATGTCGCAGGAAGATGATGAAAACGGAGATTTGATCAAATCCCTAAGGTAGATGATCGATTCACGGAAGATGTTAGAACAACAACTCTGTGAGATCATTTCCCTAAAGAAAGTAAGTGATTTTATCAAATTCCTTAACTGCTTTAGTGAAAAGATGAAATAATATAGAGTAGGTAATACAACAATAATCATTGAAGCACAAATTATTTATTCGAAACTAATTAACAAAAGAAATAGGTACCTACGCTGATATTTTTAGAAATGAAAAGGATATTTTTTAACGAATTTTATTAATAAATAATAATGTTCATTCATTTTTATTAAAACACGTTGTTGATTTGTGGCATTTCGAGTTATAATGTGCGCTACTTTTTTTTACAGACACATCTTTTTGTTTTACATTGTATTTTGGATTCTTCACAGGAACACTTCTTAAATTCTTGACCTCTAAATAAGGATAATTTTCCTGCAATTTCACGCAGACTTAGGTTAGTCCGTGGAACCAACAATAACACTTCAATGTCACACGATCTACCGGCAGCTGATTTACTCACCAAAAAAATTTTAAATTTAGAGGATCTACCAGAAATTGAATCAACAATATATCGACAACAAGACAACTCCAACCATTTAACAACTCTAGTTCAACTCCTGGTTCAGCAGTAAAACATATGTGGTGTTACTTGCATCAGAAGGGGAAAGAGCTATCAGCGACAGTATAGCAAGTTATTTTGTTTGTAGAATGGAATCTACAGGGCCCATTCATGTGACATTTGTAAAAATCCGGTGCATGCAATATGTGGGAATACAGTAGGAGACGAAGGATATGGATCAAAAATTCTATACTATTTATGCCAAAAAGAGGAGAGTATTGAAGATCAAAGGGAAAATGCTGCAAAATACCAGAAACGAGCAGTTGAAAAAATGAAAGAAGTATCTTTAAAGGAATTCGAAGACGTGTTAGTGGATTCCACAGTTTTGGTGTATCTACCTAAGGTAGATAGAGACCCATTAGATGGAAATAACATTGTGGGGATCGTATTAGATATAAAAAATAATTTATACTAAATTGGTGCCTCAATTGGAATTATAAAAGATTGGCTACCTACATGAGATTGCAGGAAAATTATCCTTATTTGGAGAACAATCCAAAACACAATGTAAAACAATAAGATGTGTCTGTAAAAAAAGTATTGCACATTGTAACTCGAAATGCCACAAATCAACTATACTTTATTAATTAAAACCACAAAACTGACAAAATTATATCAAAAAACGACAATAGCTCGGTAATAGTCACTTTTAGAGTATTAACATATTACATGTTTTTGATGTGAAATTCAAAAATGCAATAATATATAGGGTTGGAACACCCTATATATTAAATTATAACTATGGTTAGCCACCAAGTTATGGAACACTCTGTATAATACAAAATATTTTTAAAATGTGCTCCTAATGAACAGCTATCACAAGAAGAAAAACGCTTCGAAATATCTTTACTCATAAAGGCACAATCGGCCTTACCTGCTTAGATGACTCACCCTGTATATATTATTATTATTATTATTATTATTATTATGAAAACCTGGAGAAGCCTTGAAACAATTTCCATATTGGACCATTTTAAAACTTCAAATTTCTCTCCATACCATTGCAAATTGAGAGGAAACAAATGTCATCAATAACATTGTTTTGTAATTGAAGTTTGTTATATTTCCTCTGTAATGTCGTAATTAGAAATTAAAAAGACCAATCGCCGGCAATCATTTACTGATTCAGGGCATCACCATCAGTTCATCCAAGCGGACGAGCGCTGGCGTTACGTACTTGTCCCGGCTACGTCTTTTTCCTACACTAAATGGAAACCCAACGAACCGACCTACTATTTCAAATCTCTTTCTGCCTCTACACGTTAATTCCGCAAAATTCTGAAACAATGGTTTCATTCCGGCCAGTATTCGGTTGGCGTAGCAAAATCGTTCCCTCCATGAATTAGGGCGAGCCATTATCTCGAACCCAGCGGTTACGTCGGCCGGTACGTTCGGCTCGACGTTCGCTCTCTCCTGGAGTCGTCGCTACTGAATCATTTAGCAAAAATGACGATGGCCGAAAGGGATTATCCCCGGAATGAAGCGGCTCACGCCTAAACGTGTTTTATGACAAGAGGACCAAAGTCTATGCAGTCACTATACTTTCACTGTTCGCCCCGCTGGTCATCCCTTTTCTTTCTGTTACACTAAATTACAAGCTGAAAGCTTACATAGCAATGAAACATTCAAATATGGTGTTTAATAAGTAACGCTCTGTGAAGTTGAAAATTTTAACATGTTGATTTATGTTATTTACGTCTGGTTTTACATGATTCTATGGATAAATCCCTTTTGCTAAATTATTGTGGAATTCTGATCATTTCTCGGAATGCGTAAGACTCTCTTAAGCTTCTAAAAGTATGTCGGCAGTTAACTAACCTAGGAACTAAAGATTTATAACTTTTAACGATTTTTGTACATAACCATAACATAAGGTGATGAAAGTATACAAATTCAATTTCTGTTACAATGACACTTATAAATACAGATAATAGATGACACAATTATTGTTGTTAGGTAGGAGTACTCAATTACAATTTGAAATTTAGTAGGGGGTCCAAATGATCGTTTAATATTATACCTATTTTATAAAATTTATTTATTTCTAGACTTTCAAGTAAGTTAAGTTTTTTACTTTTTTCTTGAATATGTAAAATTTCAAATTGTTTGTTAAATTTATGATTCAATTCCAGGCAGTGTTTAGGAAAGGTCGAATCTGTTTCCTTATCAATATAGCATCTTTCATGTTTTTTCATTCTGGCTTCAAAAGTCCTCCCCGTCTGTCCGATGTAAACTTTATCACAATCTTCACATGTTAACTTATAAACTCCTAACAAAACGAAAAAAATTGAATTCAGGAGTGGATCCACAAGTTAGGTAGCTTTTTAAGACGAAAATTTTGAACGTAACATGTTTGCAAATATTTTCTGGGAAATCAAACGAGTGAAAACTACGAATATATCGTGGCTAATTTGCTAGAAAACTATAAAAATTTTGAGTGCCGAATGTCGCTCTGAGTTTATTTTTTGCATTCATATTTGGATTTCTTTCCTGCTAATTTAGGAAGGCGAGTGATGAACAACGGGAAAGGTTCCATCAAGAAATTCAAGAAATCGAGAAACGGTATCGAGGTAGGTGAGATCCCGTCATGATGGGAGATTATTGCCAGCTTCTTACTAGAGAAGGCAACAGGCAACATAAATGGAAGGAATGAATCTGTTTATGCAAAATTTTGATATATCAGCAATTTTCCTTCATGTGCAGTTAAGTGTTTTTGTATTGTTGATAATATTAAACATTCAACTATTATGTCAAGATTTTTGTATTTATCTAGGGTAAGTGATACAAGTATTGGCCCCTTAAGAGATGGAAATTTTTGGTTTTCCTACTTTTATTTAGAAACTGAAAACAATTACGTTGCTGTTGTACCTAAAGAAAAAGAAAACTTCAAATTTTATAATGACGTATAGTTATATTTCTTTTAAAATATTTTTTGCACTTTAAATTGATGATTAACGTGAATTTTGCAAAAATATAGTTATTGGCCACTGAATAGTTTTGATAGGTAATTAATGTTTATTGATTAAAAATATAAATTCTTTACAAAAACTTATTATTCATTCTTTTTTTATAAACATTGCAAATAAAATGAATAAAAATTCTTGTGTGCTGTTTTTCAAAATGCATTTTACATGGAATGTTCTCATGCAATGTATACATTTAACACCATATTGACTACGAGTTATATTTAGTACGCATGTAAAACATAAATAAATGGTTTTATTCTGGAATGGGTTGGGTGCAGATGGTTTAGAAATGACCATACTTATAACATTTATTGCTTTAGGAAGATTTTCTATTTCGCTCTCGTTAAACAGTTGTCCCTTAGTTTTCTCCGGGACTGCAATTCTGTTTTCAGGTACTTTGTCAGACTCATATGTAGAGCCATTCTCAGGTGAGTGGTTTAAAGTGTTTGTACAGCATTCATGTATTTTAGAAATTCCGTGTACTTCATGTCTATCATTTGTAATATTAATCTTAAATGTATGCCTTAAATCTTCACACGCATTTTCAGACACATCATAGTTGGTGTTAGATCCACTGTATTTTATTGGTTTCAGTTCCATAGTCTGATTTGGTAACGTCCATCTCTTCTTTGGTAATATCTACTGCTTCATTTACGTCTTTTTCTTCACTATTTTCTAGTTTCTGTGGCATTTTGTATTTCTTCTCTAATATATTTTTGGCATTGTTATCAGTTATTACACCTTTTCCTTTTTTAATAGCCTTTTCCTCTCTGGGATTTTTGTTCCTTTCTTATTTGGAAGTTCTTTCTTTAGTTGCTTCTTTTCTAATCTTTCAGCTTTTCGTTCTCTTTTTGCAACGCGGTTTCTTTTCTGATTTCTATTTTCTTCTTTTCAGCTTGTTTTTAGCCTATGAAGTTAGTACAAAAGATAGCTTTTCTGATTTTCTTTTGCCCTTTCGTTTCTGGTGGGATCTTCTAATACACCTGCTAACTGTTTTTCGGTTAAGTAGGCTTCCACGTTAGAAAACCATTTTCTAATATCCTTTTCGGATACAACTGAGCTAGCTGCCGTTATTCCCTCGGATGTTGTTAGTGTAATGTTCTGATGGCGTTTTAAAAAAGCTGCATACCATCCCCTCCCTGGAAGATTGTTTCTGAATGGATTTTCTCTGGGATCAATGGATAATCAAGAAAATGTTTCACTGAAGCTTGTACATCTTCAATTCTGAGCCCAAAACCTTTTCTGTAGCAAGCTGAAATCCAGTTTTCTAACAGCGTTCCTTCTTCAGAAGACCGCACTGGGTTGTGCCCATGAGAAATTTTATAGCTGAATTTTGCACTTGATCGAAACTGAAGAGTAGCTCGTGGAATTTGATAGTTTCTAGATGCTTCTCTTTGACTCAAACTATTTTCAATTGCTTTTAGAGCTTTGGAAATATCGTCTTCTTTGTATTTTTTCCTGTAGGACCCAGTACCCACAGAGACACCTTCGGCATGCTTTTTCCCAATAGCAGGTAACTAGGGAAAAAGCAATTCCGATAGTAATTGGGCACAATCTGAGACAATTATTGGCCCCCGGCCAACCACTGCCTATACTCTCATTGTGAAAAAAATAGAGTTAAAAAAAGGAACAGTAAGTTTTTTGTATATCACCTAGTCAAAATCTCTATTAAAAACACTTTTGCAATTAATTGCAGTGATTGGCCGGTCGGCCAATAACTATTTTTTCGTCAATTTTGTAACATAGTTATTGGCATGTTAAATTGACGGTTTTATTCAGGGGTGTCCAACCCGCGGCCCAAGGCAAGTGTCAATGCGGCCCGAAAATATTTAAAGTTACTGAAGCTAAAGGCGGGCACTAATTGACGAATCTGTCGTCAAACGTAAATAAATACTGCAGATTGAAGGCTTCGGCATCTACCTACGTTCAAACATTGTCATCAAACATCATTGTGATCTACAATTTACGCTGTAAACAGCACACGCAATGGATACGGATCTACTGGCTATGCCTGTCATAAGCGAAATAATTCAAGATGAGAGTATCAAAGCAAAACCAAATTCTAGAAAAAAAGGCGCACAAGAATGTGGATTGACAAAAAAAAAGAATATTCTAATGCAAAACTAATGCATATAAAGGAATGTGTCGCAATGACCAATTAATGTTACTAAAAAACAGTTTTACATCTCAACAAAGGTTTTTTTAGCAACGTTACGACTCAAACAGAGTCATTTGTGAAGGCTAGTTATGTAGTCGCAAATTTAATCGCCAAAAAATCGACACCATTTTCTGATGGCGAATGTATTATGGAATACATGGAAAGTGTAGCAAATATAATTTGTCGAGACAAGAAAGGTGATATTTCTAATATCAGTTTGTCTCATCAAACTATTGCTAGGAGAATTGGCGATATTGGAAAATCTATAGAAATGGATTTGAAAAGTAGAGCCCGTGGTTTTAAATTTTATTCTTTGGCCATGGGTGAAAGTACTGATGCTACTGATACAGCTCAATTTGCCGTTTTATTAGAGGTATTAATGACGAATATATGTAACTGAAGAAATGGCTTCTTTAGTGCAATTAAAAGACACGACAAAATCAATAGATTTATATGAGGCAGTGAAAAAACCATTAACGCGGTTAACATGGTTACGGATGGCGCCCCAGCTATGATCGGTAAAAAAGAGGGACTTGTAAAATTAATAGAAGACGATGCCATTGCTGTCGAAAACTCTCGTTTGATGAAGACCATTGTATAATACACCAAGAAAATTTATGCGGAAAAGCTTTAAAAAGGGGTCATGTTATGCAAATTGTCGTCAAGACTGTAAATTTTATAAGAGTCCGGGGATTTAATCATCGCCGATTCAAGGAATTTCTCAAAAATGTTGATGCTGAGTATGGCGATATCGCATACTTTACAGAAGTAAGGCGGCTTAGTCGAGGACAAATGCTAAAAAGATTTTATAACGTATTTAATGAAATCAAATCTTTTATGACATCGAAAGCTAAGTCTGTGCCAGAACTTGACGATGCCGAGTGGCTTACAGATTAAGCATTTTTGGTAGATTTGACTGCTCATTTAAATGACTTAAACACGCGCCTTCAAGGCAAAAGCCAAGTTATCAGTACGATGTTTCAAACAATAAACGCTTTCCAGGTAAAACTAAAATTATGGCAGGCCCAATTAAATGAAAACAACTCTTTGCATTTCAGCACGTTGTCCAAACATATTCCTAAAAATGGGCAAAAATATGCGGGCTTACTTTTCGATTTGTTACAAGAATTCGAAAATAGATTTTAGGATTTTCAGACAATTAATCAAATTTTTTGTATTTTTGCGACTCCATTTACAGTCGATATAGTTATGCTGCCAACAAATTTTCAAATAGAATGCATAGAGTTGCAATCTGACATCCAGCTTAGAGAGAAGTTTGATCACGTCTCTTTGCTGGACTTTTATAAATCATACCTGCCCAGAGACAAATATCCCGCATTGTACAGTCATGCTTTATTCATGTTATCATTGTTTGGAAGCATGTACATATGTTAACAACTATTTTCAAGAATGAAACATACAAGTGTAAAATTAGAACCAACATATTGGATAAACACCATGAGGACTGCCTGAGAATCGCAACCACGTCAATCGAACCAGATATTGGCGCATTAGTTTCTCAACTTCAATGCCAAGTATCACATTAATTTTATGATATGGATTTATACCTAAAATGTATTAAACAATGTTAAATGAATTTCATGTTCTGTTTTTATAATGACAAAATTCATAAACTAATAAATTTTAAATAACTTAAACATGAAAAATATATATTTTAAGTTTTGTTTTTGCTCGTCAGCTATGGTAACATACTTGTGGCCCAAAACACCATGCCCTTTTCCAATGTGACCCAGGGAAACAAAAAGGTTGGACACCCCTGGTTTTATTTATAACCTATCAAGTTTTAACGTGAAAACATTGCTGAACAATGATTCTTAATTAAATATAAATTCTGTAATTTGAAGAATCATCACATAATATAAGATTTTGTAATGAAAATCGTCATAAGATTGCTTAGTAAATTCGTAAGGCTTACCTAAATTATGAACACGTACTGACACACAGCATAACATATATGCAGTGGGCGCGCGCTTGTACAAACTTAAACACACGAAATTATGACCTATAGTAAAGCAATGTTGCTAACATCTAGTGGTAATGTAACGTATTCTATACATAAACGAGAAGCTTAAAACAACTGTATCACTTACCCTATTCCCTTTTATAACTTCTGTATAACAAATTTTCTAAGTGCAATATTATTGTTAGCGGGGTATGATTGTAACTAGCAGAGTATGATTATAACTCTAAAACTAGACGTGGTGGAAAGAGTTGGTTCGTGGTTATGCCTTCAATTAAAGACTCTAAGAATTGTACACCCATTTTTATAACGGTTATTAAAAGAAAATTTAACATTGTTGGCTAGTATTGTCGAAAATTCTTGTAATGTTACAAGGGAATACGATAAAAATTGAGATTAAAATATATTAATAATACCTAATATAACAAGCGCTGGAATTACGTTATTCCGCTTAATTTTTGACACTGCATTTAATAAAGGCATTCTCTAGGCAATGACTTCAAACTGTAACGTACAGAATTTTTAGAATATAATCAACGTCCTAAATTACGCCCACACGTCCAAGTTTCCCAAAGTTGAAAGATAAACCTCGCTGATGGAATTAATATTATTTTCAGAGCCAACTGTAATTTCCATTTATGTGTCAACAGTTAATTAAAGAAGTTAGCAGAATAAGTGCATTCTTGTGTAACTTGGAATAACTTTCTGAGAGTATGCGCGAAGATCGTCGACTGTCGTCACCTAACGTGGACTGAGTTCTATATTAGGAACAGAGCTTTAAGTATAATGGGCTTTAATTTCACATCCACAGATTAAAATGAAATAATTACGCCCTTTAATTAATTAATTAATTGATTTAAAAAGACGGAATATAATATTTCTTGTCCTTTTGTTATTGTAGTATTATAGATATAATTGTTGAGTACAGGTTTTTGTATTTCATATTTCACCATTAATTTAATAACTCCTAGAGTTCTGAAGGTAACTAAAATATCCACTCAGTTCTATTACCACTAAAAATAACAGTGTTGTTAAGATTAAAACATGAAAAGCCGTATTTTTTAGTTAAACATTAAACGAGACTGTTGACATAATTTGTTCGCCGATTATGTGTGTATATGTTTTCATCCGTATCTCAACATAGCCCTCCATTCTCATTTGATGATTCTCAATTTAATCAAGTTCCTTTTACATTATCCAGTGTTTCAGAAGACCAGCTAATACAAATAATGTCGTCTTTCAGTAAGATTATACAGCTGGCAATGACCAAATCCCAATTATATTTGTTCATGATGCCAGAATTGCTTTAGCTAACTAAGCCTTGGTTATAATAATAAATACTTCAATAAGGACAGCTAGTTTTCCTTGATTCTGGCAACAAGCAAGAATAAGCCCAATCTTAAAAAAAAAGATGACAGAACCAAAGTTGAAAACTACTGGCCAATTCTACCCAACTTTGCGAAGGTTTTTGGAAAGGTAATTTATTCCTGCATAGCTTACAATATGAAATCTTTAATTTCTGAATGTCAACATGATTTTATTCGTGGACGGTCTACAGTTACGAACCTACTTACCATAACTCAGTCTATTTCATATGAACTAGATGCTAATGGTCAATTAGACGTAATCTATACAAACCTTAGTCGCGCGTTTCACATAATAAATCATGATATCCTTCTGGAAAAGCTCGCAGCAATTGGATTCAGCCCCGTCACTGATCAAAATGCTTCCCTCATATATGACAAATAGGCGCAACTATGTCTTTTACATAGATTCAGCACATTTGAGTTTAGTCCCTCATCCGGGGTGCGACAGGGCTCTAACTTAGGGCCTCTGTAATTTACTCTATATACCAACAATTTGCTTCAATAAATAACATGTCCTCGCATATGCGGATGATTCAAAGATCTATTGCTCTTCATATTTAAGAGGACTTGAATCGTATATCTACTTGGTGTTCCAACTTCAATTTAAAAATAAATATAAATAAATGTTGTTATATTCTTACGCTCGCAAAAATAGCAATATACCATCTACCTATTCTATTGAAAACAACCAGCTCACGCGGGTGGACAACATAAAGCACCTTGGCGTGTTCTTTGATACACATTTGAGCTTTTCCAGTCATATACATTTTATTGACAATTCAGCTTCAATAACTTTAGGTTTTGTTATGCGTTGTTGTAAGATTTTTAAAAATTCACTGCTTTTGAAAACTTTGTATTTCAGTTTCGTTGCCAGTAAACTGGAATATGCGTCACAAGTCTGGCCAATACATATATCTACAACTAGCCATTGAGAGAGTGCAGCGGTGATTTCTAAAGTACTTTTCTTTTAAGTATACGGGAGTTTATCTTGAAAGTGGCATCGATTACAATCTAAAACTGCAAATGTTTAAATTCATCATCGAGTCTCATATAAGCATCACCGCGAGATATTTCTTTGCCATTTACTAACATCTTAGACCGAGGTGAAGCCAACGTATTTAAAGTCCGTTTCTTTTCAATTGCATATTTATCAATATTAATATTCTGGATTATTGTTGCAGACACTTCTTGGTGAAACATTTTTAACTTCATACAATAATAACTGATTACAACACTTGGCTAGTTTCACTATGAGTTTTATTTATAAAATATTAATCGTATAAACAATAGCACTCTAACATATATGTTTCGATTGTTACACCATTATCAAAGAGATATACATACCTAACTTAAAGTCTTTTAGTATTGTGTTTATATGTCTGTCTGTTCTTGTGTGTGGTGGAGTGGCAGTAGGTTACCATATATTACATAAGACAAACAATTATACAATTTGTTAAAAGTAAATTACTCCAACTACTATTACTACATACGTATAATCATTTGCAAGACTAAAATAAAATAAAAAAAAAATATTTTCAATTTCATCTCTTAACTAAAATAAAAAAATTAAACTTAGAAGTGTAGGGGCGTCTAATTATCCAAACAAAAACTACATTCTATTTTTATAAACGTAACTAATTGTCACGAGACTAACACGGAGACCATTAAGCATTTAGATAATATCTTTTGTTAACATTCATGCTCGAGCGACCACCATGACAGATACAACCCGACGTATAATTAAATATGAACTTTTACGCTGATGAAGGAGCGGTGGTGTTATGTTACACGACTTTTACATTACTAGCTTTTTCGCGTGACCATTTGCCGCGGTTCGTAGGTAGAGCAGCAAGACCGAAAGAGTCCTGCGACAATAAATCAAATTACAATTTCATTTTGATAAATGTATAAATTAACCGAAAGTCCCTCACCAAGCTAATTCATTAAGTGGAAAACGCGTCGGACAAATGGGAAATATGTAAATCATTTATCCATTGCGTCAATGAAAATTAGTAATTTGTTTCCTGTCTTGTTTTTGAACCGCCACAATCAAGGAGTCGGAATCATCCTTGCGGTGGATTTGTCTCTGTTTAGTTGTCTTCTGGGACTCTATCTCTTTTTGGTTTACGTAATGGGAAATTATATCCCTTAGCATTATTTTTTCTCCGAGGTAGTCCTTATTATAATTAATAAAAAAAAAAGAAAGCTAAATTGAGTAACCTTTCATAATATTATAAACTAACAAGAAAACATAATTCAAATATCTAAATAATAGTTGTAGAAATTACTTAGGTATATGACGGATTGAGAAAGAGCCAAAATGTGAAATAAAAACTCCTTTTTATGTTGTTCAAGTTTTCTCAATGTTCCATTGCTTCTTCAGGAGGACATGTGAAGATTATAGCAATTAACTTCTAAATTAAAAAAATATGGATGTAGTATAATATGCATAGTAAATTATACTGTACCTATTAAAAACAGACAAATAACGGAAATAAACAATACACCACTTACAAATTGTTTAATCAAATTTGTTAAAGATGCTTGAATTGCTTTAATCGCTCAACCAAAGAACAACCATACGTGTGCAGTAAAAAACTAAAAAAAATAAAAATCTAATTGCCTGTCAATATGTTGTTCTCTTGTCGAAGAATTATAGCAAATTTAGACAAATTATATTAAAAACAATCATATTTGTTATATTGAATAATTATGTTGTTTCTAAATTGATAATAATTATAGTGTGTATTATTTATATTATCTATCAACTTTATATGTTCTGCTGTAGAAGCAATAAAGTAATATGAAAGCTTGAGCAATATAAAAAGGGAATAATTTCTATTCCAGTTTGGTTTTTCTATCAATTATCATTTAATCCGTCTTAACTGGACAACTCTACCTATATAAATACCAGCAGTTTAACCTAATAAGAAGCAAGTAATATTTAAATAACAGAACAGTACTATATAATACTGTAACATGGAAATATAACGCAAATGCACAATTACTAACGTAATAAAATGCAAATGCAGATCGGTAACTCTATACTTAAAAAGAATCTTTCCAAATTCATCCGTAAAAGCTGCTTAAAGGTTTGGTAATATGAATACCATAAATGTACATCATATTTCATTTTAGAGCGTACTATAGTGATATATAAAGTCTTGAGTTTTAACAGACTAGTAATAGATAAGTATTGCGGAAGACAAATCTTACTAGCCGCAGCCACGACATCCTAAATGTGATTATTGAAGGTCAAAGAAATCCAAGTTACGTATACCATCACATCTAGTAATACTAATAGAGGTCACAGAACAGTCAAAGAACAGTAGTGACAGTTTCAGAGCGTATAAGACAGCTTTACATTTTGAAATGTTAAGATCCAATCCATTAGTAGCGTACCAACTATGTATGAACAGCAAGCAAATTAGATTAAAGCTCGACACAATATTTCAGTGTATGTATAGATGTATATAACATAAAGTCGTCAGCGGACTTTAAATATTGTACTCTATTTGCTTGGTAAGATCATTTATAAATAATAAGAATAGAGGAGGCCCAAGAATAGATCCCTGCGGCACACCAGAGGTATAAGAAACAAAACCATTATTACACATACAAAATTGCAGTTGTAAGTAAGATTCGAAAGAACTTACTAGTGACGCATTAAAGTCCAATCTCTCTGGTTTACCATCATAATCCCATGATCAATTCGATCAAATGTTCAGGTGCGCTACCACTACGCTACCTGGGCAGTGGATTCGAGTCTTCTTAATCGTCTTGAAACATCTCAAAAAACACGACGGTTCCAGACGATGAAGAACACTCAAATCCACTGCCCAGTTAGCGTAGTGGTAGCGCACCTGACTAGCGGTTGGGAAGGTTGAGTTCGAATCTCACCCTGGGTAAATTTTTCTAATTAAAATGTACCTAATTAATTACTCAGTGCAAAGCAGAAAAATCATATTAGATATTTCTACGCTGAGGAAAACTAATTTTAAAATTACTTAAAATTTACACATTTGTCCGTATTGCCGCGAATATATACGTCAATATATTTATGTCAATTTTCATTAGCCATAGGCGATCAATTCATGCAATACGTGACAACGTGGCACCCCTACTTTCCTCTCCAATGCCAGCGCGACCGATACATGCTCGAAAATACAAGTTAGCTTAGCAGTAACTATTGGACCACTGACTTGGGTGTTTGTAATGCGTTCAGAAATAATATTTACGAGTTGTAAGGATATGTTTCTCTTTTTCCTTTCACTAAATGCAGAGAATTATTAACTGCGTTCACGCTGCATGACACAAACAAAAGCGTAATTCTAATAAAATTAAAAAATAACCCTAATAAGGTAGATAAAAAAGGATTCTGAAAATAATAATAAACTACTAAATCAGGAGATCGCCTCGGCCATTTGATGTTTCCCGTTCCAGTAATAAGACGGCTTTTATTGCAGACTAGATCGCAACGTGTTCGCAGCTAAATATTGAATGTAAAATCTGATGGGGAGAAGTGGGAAGATCGGAGAAAATCGTTGTGATGTCGATTGTTGCCGGGATTGGTGACGGACAGTAGGGGTGCCACGTTACCACGTGTTACTTGTATACGTATAAATCGCACGTAAACATTGAATCCCTATACCTAATGAAAATTGACACATGCGGTATATTATAATTATATCTGTTTCAAGACGATTAAGAAGTCTCGAACCCACTGCCTAGGTAACGTTGTGGTAGCGCACCTGACTAGCAACTGGGAGGATTGGGTTCGAATGTCACCCTTTGTAAATTTTTCTAATTAAAATTTATTTAATTAATTAATTACTCAGTACAAAGCTGAAAAGTCATATTAGATATTTCTACGCTGACGAAAACGAATTTTAAAATTATTTAAAATCTGACTAGCAATCAAAAAAGTGCTACTCGCTAAGAGTAAAAGTGCTACTGCTACTACGGTCCGAATTTTGAAATTTCATTTATACAAAAAATATTTGAAATCCAGTTCTAAATACTTTTGTACTCATGATAAATGTATATAGAATGTAACGTACAACATATTTGCAAAAAATCGCTATTCGATAAGAGTAAAAGTGGTACTTCCGGTCTGAATTTTGAAATTTTTTTTATACGAAAGATATTGAAAATTATTTTCTAAATACTTTTATACTCGTAATCTACTTGTCTAAAAAGCATGACTTGCGATATTCGCAAAAAATTGATTTTCGATAAGAGTAAAAGACCTACCTCCGATTGGAATTTCGAAAAACTTTTTTAAGATAATTTATCTCAAACTTAATTCTAAGTATATATGAATTCTTTATAAATTTGTTTAAACTTAGTAGTTGACGAAATATTGGCAAAATTCGATTTTTTCACTGAAGTAAACTGCTACTTCCGGCCTACCGATTTTACTGAAACATTAATCAGATCTCAAGAGGGAGATTATACAAGTAAATACAAAATTTGGAATTGATAGCTGTTGTGGTTTGACCGCTATCGTGGTCGCAGGCACACAAACGGACAGACAGACCCACAGACATTTTTTAAAAACCACTTTTTCGGTATCAGGGGACTTCAAAACGTGGACATCTGCAAAAATCTCGAGGTCGAAAATTTTCATCATCACAATACTTCCTTATACTACGTATAATTATAAGAAAGTAAAACGTAAGGAGAATAGTTCCAAAACACATATTAATTTATACTCAAATGTGAAATGACATAGATAAATCAACATTTAAAGAGGAAAATGCGAGACCAACAAAAAAATGAGGTGTGGCCACCACACGACTTTCTTATACGTATGAAAGTGTTACTTCCAGTCCGAATTTTGAAATTTAATATATACAAAAAACATTGCAAACCAGTTCTAAATACTTTTGCACTCTTGATAAATATATATAGAATGCATAACTTACGACATATTTGCAAAAAATCGCTATTCGATAAGAGTAAAAGTGGTACTTCCGGTCTGAATTTTGAAATTTTTTTATATAAAATATATTGAAAATTATGGTTTAAATACTTTTATACTCGTAACGTACTTGTCTAAAAAGCATGACTTGCGTGATATTCGCAAGAAACTGATTTTCGATAAGAGTAAAACACCTACTTCCGGTTGGAATTTCGAAAAACTTTTTTAAGACAATTTGTTTCAAACTTAATTCTAAGTACATATGAATCCTTTATAAATTTGTTTAAACTTAGTAATTGACGAAATATTTGCAAATTTCGATTTTTTCACCGAAGTAAACTACTACTTCCGGTCTGCCGATTTTGCTCAAAATCTAATCAGTTCTCAGGAGGGAGATTATATTCGTAAATACAAAATTTGGAATTGATATCGGTAGCGGTTTGACCGCTATCGTGGTCACAGACAGACAGACAGACAGACAGACAGACTGACAGACACACAGACATTTTTTAAAAACCACTTTGTTTGGTATCAGGGGACCTCAAAACGTGGACATCTGCAAAAATGTCGAGGTCGAAAATTTTCATCATCACAATACTTCCTTATACTACGTATAAGAACGTAAAAGACAGTAACTTATCCAAGATTTATTTATATAAGTATTGCACATGCACTGTTTATAAGTAAATATTAAATTATAATTAATTTGAATTGTAAAATGTGAAATTAAATATATCATAGTGTTATTATATCTAAGAAAATCGGTAAAATATTTTTAGGAATATTTATTTAATCTACACATAGCAGTTGAAGGTTACTTCTTTACTTAATTTGTTTCCGGGAAATAAAGAAATAAATTTGTTTCACTTTTTATTATTATTGCTTGTCACGGTTTATTCTCTCTTTTACTGTTATGGCCGACTACAGCTTTCGTAGAAAGGTATACAAACAAAATGTACGTTGGTACTAACAAATTTCAGTGCCAGCATTTCACGATTGTCCGAAATTGTAGTGTTATGAGCTTAAACATCAACCCAGTCCCTTTCTTACGTTTATATTGTCGACGTTTCTTGCCGAAAATAAATATTAAATAATCAACGAATGTTGCTCACAATGTAATAACATTTCTTTTTATCTTGGAAGAAAGCCACGGACGCACTATTACAAATTACGTAATGAGAGAAAATGCCTTTTTGTTCTCTTGATTTTTTACACTACCAAAATTGCATAAGCTTAAAATGCTTATTCGTTGCTATTGTTTTCATTGTCTAATACATTATTTTCAAAAATTACTAGAGTTTTATGTATTTGAAGTAACGAGTTACGAAAACTGATCTTAAGTTAGTATTTTCATTCTGTTATGACATTCATTTAGGGTACGACAGGTTAGATTTGTATCTAAGTTATCAAACTCCATAGTATTTCTTAAAATATAACTATGTTAAAATAAATAATATATTTATTTTTCAGTAAATTAGTGTATATTAATGTTATTTATAATAAAAATTCTGTTTATATTGAATCACGATATTTAGAAATATATTTACTGGAGTGATTTGAACATGTAGTTAAATATATCTGAAATATGTTTCTAAAGAGTTTAATAATTACAATATATGTACTAAATATAATTTCTTATTTAGTATAGACAATTACTTTTTAGATGAATTTCGCCGTTCTAACAAACATAGTAGCCTTCAAGAAATCATAAAAAGTTTATCGGTGTCTGGGCTGTGTACACAATGCAGTCCAAATAATTTCTTACACGTCTTTTTCATTAAACGTCATATTAGAAAAGCTGAATGTATTCAGTCTCACTCTCGGTAAATGCAACGGAGCGAGGTATTGAAGACTTTTAAACATTACATTGTACTCTGTTATTTGAACTTCTTTAGTTTAATTGCTGTAGAAATTTCTATTGTAAAAGCATGTGTTGCATTTAAAGACCTATACGTTCAGTACCGGCTTGCAGCTACAAAAACATTGCTTTCGATTTTTGCTTTATAAGTTAAGTATGTTCAAATACCCTTTTGATGTGTCGTCTCATGATTGGGCCAATACGTCTGTCCAATATTCAAGGTAAAATTACATATGAATAATAAAACATTCAAATAATGGGGTTTTATATTAAATTTTATAAAATAAAATCATTTTTAGCAAATACTACTTTTATATTATGTTTTATTTTAATAGCTTGTACAGTAGGCGTGGCCAACCCTTTTAGGTCTGTGGTCTACATTAAAAGAAGAAGAATTATGAGCAGGTGCCCCGTCTTGATGTAACCACATATTATTTTGCAGCTCTAATGGTACATCTTCCAAAAGTAGTGGTAATTTATTTAGCAGGAATTATAAGTAGCGCACACCAGTTAATGTTTCTTGATAAAAGTGGGGGCATATGATATATCCACTTAAAATTCCTCACCAAACGTTAACGCCAAACACGGTTTGATTTCTTGTTTGCCTTATCTACCTAGCATTATCTTCTGACCAATAACGAACATTATGCTTAATTAAGATACCATTGTTGTGAAAACGACATTCGTCACTCCACATGATCTGACTTATAAAGTCATTGTTTTCCGCTAACATTACAGAAAATTTTGCCAGAAAATCGAGTCTGGGTTGATTATCTCCTACTGTTATGTGCTGCATTAAATGAACTTTATACAGAAAGTATTTATATTGCATTTCTACGGGAATCTCCATAAATTAAAACCATATTCAGTTTGTTTTCATTTGTGTGTAAAACCATATTTTTATTACGGAAGAGAACTAATAACGCGATATACGTTATGTAGCAATCAAGAAGTCAACAATTTTGAACACCTTTGTTAGTTATTTTACTAACTTACTTTCTTTAAATATGAATATCTATGAAATCGTTAAATTTTGGAAACTAACACAAATAATAAAATTCACATTAATTTTAATACTCTTTCAAATAAAAAACAAATGAAGATTATGGCGATCAAAAAAATTCTTTAGCTCCATCTATATATTCACTTAATAAAACACAATTGTGAGAGCAAACTAGAGTCGATCACATTCTTTAGTAATCGCTTTTAACAAAATTCAAATATCTTCATCCGTTTCCGAGATATTTGACCTGGGAGTGGTACATCCTGTATATATATTTTTCATTATTCCGTCACTTTGCACATGCGCAGTATCGATGCCTCTCAGAAGTTTAGGCTTTCGTGAAAAAGAAGGCAATTGCAATATGCACTTAATGAATGAGTGGAGGAAGAGAGACAGCGCGATAGGTGGATTACGTAGCGAGACAATTTCAAAACAGTAAATCGCATTTTACTTTCTTATACGTAGTATAAGGAAGCATTGTGATGATGAAAATTTTCGACCTCGAGATTTTTGCAGATGTCCACGTTTTGAAGTCCCCTGATACCGAAAAAGTGGTTTTTAAAAAATGTCTGTGTGTCTGTCTCTCTCTCTCTCTGTGTGTGTGACCACGATAGCGGTCAAACCGCTGTAGATATCAATTCCAAATTTTGTATTTACGTGTTCTCCCTCTTGAGAACTGATTAGATTTTGAGCAAAATCGGCAGACCGGAAGTAGTAGTTTACTTCAGTGAAAAAATCGAAATTTGCAAATATTTCGTGAATTACTAAGTTTAGACTAATTTATAAAGAATTCATAAGTATTTAGAACTTAATTTCCAATATCTTTTATATAAAACAAATTTCAAAATTCGGACCGGAAGTATCACTTTTACTCTTACCGAATAACGATTTTTTGCAAATATGTCGTAAATTATGCATTCTATATACATTTATGAAGAGTACAGAAGTATTTAGAGTTGGATTTGGAATATTTTTTGTATAAATGAAATTTCAAAATTCGGACCGGAAGTAACACTTTCATACGTATAAGAAAGTCGTGTGGTGGCCACACCTCATTTTTAACTTATTGGATTTCTTCCCTTTCGCGGGCTACCAAAAAAGACTTCGCGGTTGACCGGTAGACGCCGGTCGACGTCATGGCCACCTCTGTTGTACAGTACTGTACACTATAAGTATGTGACGCTAGTATTTTACCCAAACACATGCGAAGGTTAGATAACCTCAACTCTGTTCGTGAACTGAACTAAAATGTAATCGTATAAAACACAATATTGCACAAATGCCTTCCGGTAAATAACAATTATATATATGTTGTTCGTTTTCGCGGAACTTCAATGTAAGCCTCATGCATATAAATTCGTTCTTAATTGAAGTTTATTATTACGAATGTTATAGTTTGCGAGTAGTCTTATGTCATCGTACGTGTACGTACAAAACCATGTGCACAGGAACGCTCTGATAATTGGAAGCTAGAGAATGTAAATAGGATCAAAAGATGAAAGTAAAATGCAGGATGCTAATTGTGTACGTCTATACACTCAAATATTTGTTATGTTTTATTGCATATGTTCTTTAATAATCTTTCGAGAGCGGCATTTATGTAAGTGCATATTATTCTGTGGTTGAACTAGGAATATATTTCAACAGTAATACTCCTGTCAGATTCTACGTAGCACTACATTATTAATTAGTTCACAAATACATAGAAACATAACAAGAATATCGTAACCATCACCAAATATTAATCCTTACTAACAGCAACTCAATAAATTTTTTGCAGGCCACACCTCTGTAGCATGCAAGTTGTACCTTGGTCAGGTTTAAAAATTTAATCATAGTAATTACAGTTTTTGCCAGCATTTTATATACCAAAAATTAAATTATTTTTTCTATTTCAAAACTCTTTTGAGATAACTATAGTGTTTGTTTGGACCATTCTTTAGGAATAGGGAAATAGGATCACCTACATCCTACGTTAACCAGCAAGCTAGCTGTTGGTAGGAAATTTCCCATAGCATCAACTCCACCAATTATAAAAAGTCATATATAGAGGCCTGAGCAAGTAGTAAGAAAATGCTTAAATTAAAGAAAATTAAAGAAAAATTGCGCAAACATCATTCACGTAAATAATAGTATATTACATACCAAGGTTGAGAAGATGACTATTATTGCCCGAGTGGCGAGATTAAATTCCGAGGCGCGCAGCGCCGAGGAATTTAAGCCACAAGGGCAATAATAGTCTTCTCAACCGCAGTATGTATACTATTTTTTGTACCAGTAGTCTAATTGGATCTTGAAACCTTAATAATTATGAATAAATTTACTCATACATGTAAGAATTCCCTTGTAATAAAACTTCATATAAACAAATAAGTAGGCTGTATTTTGATGTTGACAAATAAGTTTTGACATAAATGCTGAAAGTAAAAGTCAAGTAGGTATTTATTAGATTATTTTTCATTCCATTTATAATATCTGAAGAGTTTAGATTACACCACCTGCAATGCGCGAGATTGCAGAAGAGGCAGCTGAGAACTTGCTTCCGCATAAATCTAAGCACTTATACATGAAAACATATACAGAATTTAAAAAATGGTATAATTCCAAATATACAGTAGTAACTTCTGAATACGTACTTCTGGCTTATTTTCATGAATATTAAAAAAATAAAAAAGCCTCGACTTTATGGGCGCAATATTCAATGTTGAAAGCTACACTTGGCCTAAAAGAGAATATTAACATATCAAAATATTTTAAATTAGTTGCCTTTTTAAAAAGAAAAACTTAAAATTATAAGCCCAAAAAATCATTAGTATTTACTCGAGGAAATTATAAAATTCTTTACTAAGGTACCTGACACATGTTACATTGCAACTAAGATAGTATGTTTATATATTAATACTTTGAAATTATTGATAATTTATATCTCTGTAGACTGGTCTTGTAATTGGTGTTGCTGGTGCATGCCGAAGGATGAGTTGTGTAATTTATTAATTTCTGATGTCATCATGAGAGATAATTTAATTGTTATTCACATCCACAATAGCAAAAATGGTACGTCTCAAAAGTTTGTAATAATGGAACCACTTTGTAGCTAAAGGTTATATCGAAGATTCCCTAGTAAATAAAAAAAATATAGAATGTATGTTACAAGATCTACCTACATCTACTTACGCAACCACACCTGCAATATATACAGGAATTTTCAATATGAATTAAATAATTATTTGCATCTGTAATAGTTAGGTGATATATTGATTCCATATTATACTATCATAAATATTTTATGTATTAATAGACAAATGCTTTTTTTTTCATGTAAACAACAAAGTATTGTTAGAAAATATAAAATTAATAGCAATTGCTAAATAAACGTATATTATATTCTGGTATTGTTAACCTAAAATTGTGCCTAAAATAGAGTTATTTATTTTGACGGTTCACAACTTGACATACTACTTCTACTACAAGCATGATTGCATGGTTGCGGCATTCGTTTTATTTGTTTTCATTATTTCCCTAGGTCAATAATAGCCTCATTATTTACCTCATTTAGTTCCAGGTCGTGAAATGTCATTTCGTGGCGCTTTGTTACGTGTAAAAATGCTATGATTTTATACTACTGGTACAAAAAAATCATTCTTTTACTTTTATAAATCTATCGGTTAATACTTAAAACCTCGCTTAAAACCTAGGAGGGAGCGTTATTATGTTCATGGAATAGAGTAGTTGGATAGTAGTGGGAGACCTCTTTTGTGTGGTAACGTGTTCGGTGACTCATTATTAGTATAAATATAAAGTTTTAACACTATCGCGTCAGCAACTTAATTGGGAAGTAAAGCGCCGTTATACATACGCCATATTAGTATGGAGTATGGTCGCAGATATTAGAAAAGTATTTGTCCAGCAGAAGAAAGCAATGAGGGCCGTGACGGGGTTTTTCTACTAGGCGAGCTACAGGAAGTTGTTCAGGTCCTGTGGAATATTCACTGTATCGTCTTCTTCTTTTATCCTTGTCTGTTTCAAATATATCCATCAATTCAAGCAATCACTACTCACAAACTTGGACTTGCGTCGGTAACTCATGAGGAGGAAGGGATGAGCTGGTACCGCCAAGAGCTCCAAGACTACGACCAAGTACATGGTTTTAAATCTTTATAACTCTCTTCCCTTACATATAAAGTCGATAACAGAGCGGCGCTTCGGTCACTATCTCTGACAGATACTGGTGGACGAGTTCCTGCAGCACGAATTCTAGGATCCTGTTTGGGGCTGCAGCTTATGACTCACTAGTTTATTTTTTATTTTCTTATTACCGACGAGTATCCACTTATGAATTTTAATGTGCTGTGAAAGTCCCATATACAAAGCATTTTTGTGTAGACATATTTAATTGTTGATATTGATTTGTATTTGTAATTAGGTCTCATGTTTCGAATCTTATCCATTTATCTGTATTGTTAACTACAACTTGTAATTGACATTCTTATTCGAAATTTTGGTTGAACAATAAAATACCTATCTGTCTATCTATCCATCAAATTTCTTACAAAGCAAGAAAAGTCTGTTCATACCATACTTGAAGAGATGTGTTCGGTTTACTCTCTTCAAATTGTGTGTTACGTTAGTGTTGGAATGCGTTAAAGGGGCTTACGCAGAGGTGCCGATTAACTGCCGTGAGGTAGGACGTAAGGGGGTGGCGCCATATGCGCTAATGCAAATTCCGCCGATGTAAGTTATTCATTAAAATAAAACAAACAGCAGACATTTTTGTTTTTCTTATTATGTTTTCGTACTAAATCGAATGCAAAGGATGAATTAAGGCTTCGTTGGGAGTACTTTCTTATAATTCTAATTATTTACTCCTTTTCACTCTCAAAGTTGGCAAAAACCATAACACAGTTTCAGAAACTTTATTTTAAAAACTAATTCCAATCGAGCATGCATTGAGCCATTGTTTATATGTGTTTTAAATTTCGTTTTGATATTACGTAAATAAAACCGGTACTATTGTTTTAACGAAACCTTGTAAAGTCCAGAATTTACATTAGCGTATATAAGGGGCCATCCCCTTACATTCTACCGCACGGCAGTTAGTCGGCACTTCTGCGTAAGCTCCCTTAATGGCGCATGCGGACTGAATACGCTCATTAAGTGAGCGTAGAATTTTTCCGATCGAAAAAATGGCGACCGCTGTTCAGAGTGAGCGAATCATCTGAATCTGATCACTGAACAGTTGCGCAATTGTCGTGTTTGCTGAGTACAACCAATCTCACACCTATTGACAACTGAAGTAATACAACTCTCTATACAGATATGCTACTATACCTCTTGTTTATATATGATGTCTATTTTCCATAATATGTGCAAATTTCAAACTTTGCCTATTTTCTTACCATAAATTTCATCGATTTGAATGTTTTTCTTGATAAACTTATACGTAATTCTTAACAAGTAATTCAAATATCTATTCGTTATCTAAATTTAACTCAAAAGTTTAAACGGATATAAACTTATAATGATGCTTATTATAATAGTGAAATGCGAATAGCTTGCAACCTGCTAAAACTTTAAACTTAACATTCACGTTCATCAAGACAACGTACATATCACGTTAAAGTTTTCATAGACGTCTGTTAAAACTTTATACTTTTAAAAGTAACTTATCCCTGTAATGAAGAAATACGTTGCAGTACAAGCCTGAGACATTAATAGTTATGCGATGTGACGTAGACAGTCTTGAAAGTTACCTACATTATATATGGCTCCCCTTATTTTCACTTGTTTCCTTTTCAGGCATTATTTCAGATTAATATATTGCAACATATATGACACATGTTGCATTCTGATTACTTAAAACTACAATTAATTGTTTTCAAAGAAATCATATAAATTACCTTCTGGGCAATTAAAATCATCTTTTTCTTTTATGTTATAGAATTTATATACCGTAATTAAATGGTCGTAAGAATATTTTTTTATGATTTCGAGTTGATTGTATAAAAAATAAAGGGTCATTATTTTAATGAAAGCAATTTATATCATCAAAATTCAAGGAAAAAACAACTGCACAACTTAAAAAGGAACCTCAAAAGGTATGCATAGAACACAAATAAAAAAAAACGAAATAAAAGAGGCCATAACAAAACAGTTTTAATAATATGATTCTATATATTAAATTTATCTATTAACTTGAGATGATTATGATAATAATATTATGAATATCAAATATATTAAAACTTAAAACCTTGAGAAATAGATCTTTAAATTATCCGCACTTGTCAGTACATTACATGTTAATGAATTAGGCAAATCAATAATATATACGATAAATAACAGAGGTCTTAAGTTAGAGCCTTGTAGCATCCTGGTGAAGGATTAAACTCAAATGACTTTAGTCCATTATAGATCACATAGTCAAGCGCTGAGAGCTTTTCTAGAAGGATACCACGGTCTATTGTGTCAGATGCCTGACTCAACTTCGTGTAGATTACGTCCAATTGGCCATGAGCATGCAATTCAGGAGAGACAGGCAGATTTATGGTAAGAAGGTAGGTAAGTGTGTAAATAGTGCAGGAACAAAACCAATGTTGACCATTACAAACAACATTTTCTATATTCAAATATATACACTTGAAAGCAATTATAAATAATCATTAGAATATCTAGCATGGCTATTATTGGTATCTTTATATACAGCTGTTTAATAAAAAACTCCCCGTCCAGTAACTTATTTATTTATTATCCAATTCCAATAAGTAAAAAAAAGTACAAAAATGGTTTGACAAACTCTATAAACAGGCAATAATCCCAATTTTTTTCAACGCTGTCTTGAATACGTAACGATATTCAACTTTTTTTTTAATGTACACCTGTAGATTTCTTCCTTTAGGCTGGTAGATTTTTTTTTGAATCTAGTAGTGTTCATTAATTTATCATTTGATTGATATTTATAAAAAAGAAAATGATTTATCTGTAACCTTTATCCGCTTACTATAAAATTTTCAAGTGTGCCGTGAAAAAAAAAATCGCAATACAATTTAACAAATATTACATTTAGACGTCTGACATTCGAAAGTTAGTGTGCCTTGCGATTTTAAAGCATTATTTCTTGTGAACTAACGATACCGCAGCAATCATGAACAGTAATTATCTCACCGATATATATATATATATTGTTTGACCTCTTGATGAGAATAATTGTATATATATATATATATATATATATATATATATATATATATATATACACACAAGATGCCATAAATAAATGGCAAAATACTGACCCGTTGAACAAATAGTTTTTTCTTTCTAAAACACAGACCGAATACCCGTAATTCTTTTTGTATTATATATATATAATACAAAAAGAATTACGGGTATTCGGTCTGTGTTTTAGAAAGAAAAAACTATTTGTTCAACGGGTCAGTATTTTGCCATTTATTTATGGCATCTTCAGGAGCTATCACTAAAAAAGCAATACATATAACTAATATAACAAGTTAACAATCATAATCACTATAAACCTACAACATAAAACATTAACGCGGAAACACTTCGTCAGACATATAAAAGGTTTGCCGGTAAAAACCAACGTTAACACGTACACTCACAAACTGTCATGACTAAATAAAATAATAGTATATTAAAATACAAGTTTCATAAGACACGATTTTTGCGCACGCGTTCAAGTTTAAAGAACAAGTGCGCAAAATGTCTTATGAAACGTGTATTTTATACTATTTTTTCTATTTCGGTTATTAAAAGTTCAAAAAAGCTTCAAATAAGAGACATGTTTTGTTCGAATATTTTAGAAATTTTGCTTTTTGAAGTTGGTTACTCTGATTTTTAAGTAGAACGTTTTAAATATTTGAATATCGGTGGTGCTATATGTAATTGTGTTTAAAATTCAGACTGATTTATACAATAAATTATTTCAAATTATCAACAAAAAGGACGAAATAAATAACTGTACGCCCCCAGAGATTCGCAAAATAACAGAAGACAATTTACAAAATCTTTCGTCCACAAACTCTCTACATATTTATCAAAACAAACTTTTATAACAGTTGTACTATTCAACATGGTAAGTAAATGTCAATAGTAGCATCCGAAAACTTATCATCCAACTCTGCTTAACAATTTATATTGCTAATTAGTAAGTGAATTGTTAGCATGTGTGCCTTTTATTCTTTGTACGATTTTATTGCATATTCTTGTTACTTTAAAGGCTTATATTTTGACATTTAAATACGATTTGGTTCCATTTTTTTTGTTACCAACTTCAAAAAAATAAAATTAGCGTGCGATAAAGTAATACTTTATGCAACCAAAACGGGTGTCGTAAAGTGAACTTTATAGCACCGGAATAGAAAAAAATTATTTCAAACTAAAATGTTAACAGATAAAATAAGCATGTGTATACACACACAGCGTTCTTTGTTATTTTTTTAAAAATTACATTTCTTTTAAATTTTCTTATATTGGATGTGACAAACCAAAATTACAATTAATAGATAAATAACTGGATACAAAGGTGTACGAAGTAGTAAAAAACTCAAACATCTATTTATTTATAATTTGAAGAATATTGCAATACGTAAATACTGCTCAACTGATTGGTATCGGATTTGAAGTTAATCGCATCGTTATGTCTATTAATGTGGACCATTTACAAAAATAATCGTTTCTTATAATGCGTTTCGACGTCCAAAATAGTTGCATCATCATAGTTAAAACCGTGGTCCAACTTTTGAGAATGTATCGCTAGGGCACATGATTTTTTACCCAAGCGAACATCGCTCTTATGCTGAGTGATACGTGCTTTTAGCGTTTGTGACGTGTGGCCAATATAGCAACTACTACAATCACTGCATGGAATTTTGTGAATAACATCACTGCCCATCAATCCCTAGGCTTAGAGAAAATACTTCTACTTGTTAACATGTTGTAGTTAGCTATCTTTACATTTTTAAAAGGCTTGAAATGTGAATTTATTTTCTCAGTAAGACCGCATACATACGGCAACTTATTGTATTTAATCTCAGTGCCACCAACATCAACCGAACCATCATAAAAATTTGAACTATAAATCAACTTATCCAAAATGTGTTTGGGATACCCATTGTTGACAAACATATCAAAAGTCTTCCTCAAGTTATCCTGCAGGAAAAGTTCATCACATGCAAAACTCTGTTTTTTAAAGCAATTCCCGTGTTCAGCTTTTGGCTCGGTGGGTGGTGCGAGTAATAATTAATGTATTTTCCCGATGAAGCAGCTTTCTGATACCAATTTAAAATTAAGTTGTTGTTCTCCAATCTTAAAACCCTCGTGTCCAAAAATGGAACCCCATTATCAGTCTCATGTTCTATAGTGTAACTTTACATGAAACACACTGAAAATCATTAATGTCGTATCAGACTGATCTCGCGGTACAGCCGCAATAATGTCATCAACATATTTATATAGAAAAGGTGGTTGAAAGGGCAACTTAGGAATGACGTTGTCCAGCAAAAAATCCATTACAATCAAAGCCAAAATAGGACAGATAGGGAACCCCATCGGAGTTCCAAAAATTTGTGCATACACTTTGTTGTTAAACGTGAAATAGCAATTGTGGCAGATAAACGAGATCAACTTAAGAAAATTTCTCCTTGAAATGTCAGTTTGCGGACTAAGGGACTCATTTAGTGTATTGAAATGCCAAGAGTTCGACGACAACCGAATTATCGCCAGCTAAGCGATTTTGAAAGGGGGCCCATCATTGGACTACATGAGGCAGATATTGCATTTCGTGAAATCGACAGGCGGATGCAAAGAAATGTTGCAACAATTACTCGTTGCCCGAGAGATTGGTCTGAAGAAGGGAGGCAACATCGTAGAAGAGGTTCTGGACGACCTAGAGGAACCACAGCATGAGAAGATGGGAGACTAAGATTGCTTGGCGTTAGAGATCGGTGTAGTACCTCAAGATCTATAGAAAATTTTTTCGGCGTATTCGTTCGTTTGGATTGATTTTCTATCGTCCAAGATTAATACTTCCTCTCACTAATCAACATCGTACCCCTAGATTAGAATGGTGTAATGTACGGTACGGGCACATTAGGATGAAGAGTGGAACAGTATCGTCTTTTCTGACTAATCTCACTTTTGTTTGTGGGACCTTGATGGTCGTAGACGAGTTAGGCGTCGAAGAGGTGAAAGACAGTTTTTGAATTTTGCTGTAGAACGTGAGACAGCTCTTACTAGAGGATTGCTGGTAATGGGCTGGAATTAGCATAGGAAGTAGGACTTCTTTAGTATTCCTTCGAGGCCACTTAAATGCTCAAATGTACATTAACGAAGGTCTGGAACCAATTGCTTTACCATATATCCGAGGGCTAAATAATGCCACATTCCAGCAACACAATGCCCGTCCTCATATAGCAGCAGTTACGTTACGATTCCTACAAGACGCCAACATCAATATTCTTCATTGGCCTGCAAGATCGCCAGATCTGTTGCCCATAGAACATGTCTGGGATATGATGGGTCGCAGGATTGGTATGTTACCTAACCCTCCTATGAACATACAACAGCTACGCGATGCCCTACAATTTGCTTGGAATGAGCTTCCACAGGAATCCACAGATCAACTAATTCGAAGCATGCCAAGGCGAATAGCAGAATGTATTCGGTTACGTGGAGCATCAACTCGTTGAATTTTCATTATAACAAGTGCGATTTCTGAAACTTTAATCGTTTGTTACTCTCAACACCTTAAATATCTGTACAAAATTTGGCTAAGAAATTAAAACGTTTACAGGGTGAGTCGTTTTTTTTTGCCATCCAGTATATGTTTGAGATTTACGTCGAATATAATAAAAATTGAAATCAAGTATTATGGGATTATGATAAGTTTATAGAGTTTGTCAAACCGTTTTTATCCTTTTTTTATTTTTTGAAATCGTATAATAAATAAATGAGTTACGGGATGGGGCGTATCTAAAGCCCCCCCCCCCCGTTACCTTTTAATGAAGTTGAAAAAAAAATAAAACAAAACCACTATAAAAATACTAATCTAAAGACTAAGAGATCCCCTATTTGAAAGCTCTTTGGAAGATCTATTCAAAATTCTATTTTTTTAAAATTGCATTCATTTGTTAAAAAAAAAACTACTAAAATTGAAAAAAAAACAAATAATCCTGATCACATCACTGTGATTTTGAATTAAATGTTCAAAATGGGCACTCTCAACCTCTCAGCAATAGAACAACCGCTTAAATTGTTGATATAGCGCCATTTGTAAAAATTTTAAAATGAAACATGGTCATAAAGTTAGCATTTCTATAGTGGTTTTGTTTTATTTTCATTTCAACGTTTTATTCCATTTTGTTTTAAAAGATAACGGAGGGGAGGGGGCAAGACTCTAGATATGCACTGTATAACAGTTGGTGCCTCTCTGTACGTTATTTTAAAAGCCCAACGAATCCTCTTGATACTCTCGGATCATATTTATATCGTCAATGCGCGAAATAGGCTATCAAAACATTTGCTAAGTGGCGTTGAAGGCAAATTATTAACAAATTCTATATTTATGGACCAACATGACTCATATTCACAATATATGTTGGTTTAGTGACAAGAAGAAAATCACAAAATCTGGGCACGATAGGTGGCGCTGCGGTCGAGTTTTTAATAAATTTTATATTTATAAACATAAAGGATGGCTATCCTGTAATGATACTAAAGACCTCTTCTCTTTAGGCTCTCTTGTAAAGGGAGTTTAAGCAAATCAAACTCATCGCCCCACCTATTGGAAAGGGCAGAACAATGTCTGCGGGTCAGCTAGTTTACTATATTATTTTTGAAACGGTAACTACCTATAACCTAACCTATAATATTCGATTGTATGTCCTTTGGTTATAAAGCTAAAATAACATTTTAACGAGGCGATATTTTTAGGAGAATTACAACGTAATAGGATGCCGGAGCATTCGTTTTCTTCCCCATATTATTTTTCTCTCAGAATTTACCCTGGAAACTGCAACACACGTGAATGTTAATTAAAATAGGAATAAGCATTCGCGTCATGTTCATCGTGATGTAAACGCAATATGATGCTATTGAAACGAAAACACCTCGCGGCATATTTGAAATTAAATCGCTCTAAATGAAGAAGCCAATTTCAGTCTTGGTAATAGTACCTATAACGATAGTAATAATAATAATGCACATACGAGCTGGAACGACGTTTTAACTACAATACGGTATAGAGTATGTATCTGATTGAAGTCAAAAGAAAGCCAAAACGAGTATGAGATGTTTATAATTAAAAAAAACTTTCGTCGTTTCATGAAGCAGTTTATATTTTAAGAAAACGACGGAAGAGAAAGAACTGTGAAGGCATAACAAACAAAGATATTAATCAGGGATATAAGAGATAAGAGCTTGAAGTAAAAAATAAAAAATTCCGTGAAATAAATATAAAACATAATTAAATTGTTGTGTTTTTTTTAATCTAGAGTTTATAATCATTTCATTGAAATTCATTTTGTATTTTTTTTATTGGTTGTTTAGTTGAGGTGATTGCAGTGTTAATACTGTACCTATTTGGTGTTACTGCATCAAGCATAGTTGGAGATGGATGTATGGAGAGTTTCTTTTGTTGTATGCCTCGTTTTCGCAGAAGATAATGATATTTCCGATTAATGCACTTAAGACAAATCGACCATTAAAATCTAATTATATGCTACGCTTTTGCTTCTAACAATTTTTGAATCTATCGAAACGAACACCAATTAAATTTAAAAATATCTTTAAAACATGCAATTGCCTAATATTTGAAGAGATAACATTCGTAACGTACTAATTTTAACCTCTTGTCTTGTAAAATATTAAGATATTTTTTTAAAGAATTTGAGATTTTGATCGAATTTGTTTTTTTTTTTTTTGACCAAATCACCAATTACAACGTAAGAGTGTATAAAAGTTTCGGGACTGCACTGACATTCAAATCAGTAGGTAAATAAATTATTATACTTGCATGCTATACTGGCATACAGTGGAGGATAAGTGGACGTTTCACTATACTGTTCTTAAATTAATCTTTTATTTTTTTAAAGGTCAAAAGCCAAATCTAATATACATTTATTAACATTTAATGCCTTTACAAAATATTAAACGTACAGAATAAATCACATTATTTCCCCAATCATACATGGTATAATGTGAGTCAACGATATGACAAAGTAAATTTACTCTTTAGTGCTTAAAAATTCGCTAATTGTGGTACATATGGTTGTTATTGATTCACAAACTAAATATACCGGGTGTCTGTTTAAGCTCGGCCACCGGCCATATCTCGGCAACCGTTTATCGTAGAACCTCGCGGAAAAAATCTTGATAGTAAAATGGACGACGGAAATTAGAACTAAAATATTTTTAAGTTTCCAAAATTTTTAGACGTTTTTATACAACTTTCATTTGAAACTTTTTGATCAAACTCCCATACGAAGGGTAGAGGGGAGGGGGTATGTCTGCGTACAAAAGTCGGTATAATTTTGGTTTGCACAAACGGATTTTAATGTTTCTGGGCTCATTAGATAGAGAATCTTACAAAGAATTGAAGGACATGTAGCACGAAATTACGTGGTTGTCAAAGAAAACAACAGGGGGCGCTGTTCTCAATGTATGTATATTACTTGTTTTTTCTTTAAAATTTTAAATAGAACGGCATGTTTATAATATAGTAATATTGAAGCACATAAAAAACTGAAGAGAATGATGAAAACCGGAAGTTGCTGCCTTTTTTCTTGACGAAGATATAGTCATACGAAGACAATCCAAAAAAAATATAAACAATTTTTAATATAGATTTATTTATTTATTGTGAGTCATAACTTTATTTTAATTTTAGGTGACACTAGACAGTGTATAGTTCGCTTTCACTTGAATTTTCGTCATAGTCTTCCATAAATGTATTTATTTCAATCTTCTCACCGATTTTTTAATTCTTGCGTATGTTACATTAGATTCTCCTCTTAAATGTTTTCAAATTCTCTAGCTATTTTTAAATTTCATGTCTTGCTTTTTAGACATTGAAATAAAATAATAATGATAATAATAATAATAATAATAATAATAATAATAATAATAATAATAATAATATATCTTTATCACCCAACTGATATAGGTAGATCTAATTATACGAAAACAGCAAAAATAATTTCCATAACTCATGTACTAAGTAGACAATAACGAGAAAAAAAACAATATAATATAATGCATTAGTTATAATCAAATCATTTACTCATTAGTAACGAAAGGGTACACAAATTGATATCTAAATCATCCCCGCCTAAAATGAAAGTAAATAAAAAAAGAACCTATTATATACCTAAACATAAATAAGAAAATATATTGATCAAGTAATATAAAGGAAAAGAAAATATATTTAAATCAGAAAGTACAAAAGAAAAAAAAACAAGAAAAACCTCAAATTAACAAATGTTCAAAGTGTTCACCTTCATTTTCAATACCCGTTTACTTGTCGATTAGAGAGAGCAGAGTTACTTCCATTTCGGAGGCAGCAATTGTTGTACTCGGTTTTTTGTGATAAACTATGTCTTTTATTCTGCCCATAAATAAACATCAAGAACATCTTGCAAGGTGAATAAAAGCTCAATAATGTCTTCTTTCGGGATAATTTAGGGACTATTTTCCCGAAGCAAGAATGCATTTTCAAAGCATTGAAAATACATTCTGATCATGTCATAAGCTTCAACGTTAGAATACGACATTTTACAAACTTAATAATTATATGCATGTGTCCAAAAAGGCTTAATTTGCTAAATACGTACAAAAAGTTTAACTACAAGTGACACTAATATCTTTGCATTTCGATTTTCATGGCCTACCTGGGAAATCTCATCATAATGTAATTTAGTAATAACTGTGCATGCCATGTTGTATGATGAAAATTAAAAAAAAAAGCAAACTACACTGTTCACTATTATTATTTTATTTCAATGTTGAGAGGATAAGGAATGATATTTAAAAAATAATAGCTAGAGTATTTAAAACCATTTAAAAGGAGAATCTAACGTAACATATGCAATGAATTAAAAAATCGATAAAAAGATTGAAATAAATACATTTAGCGAAGAGTGTGATAAAATTTCAAGTGAAAACGCACTTATACACTGTCTAGAGACCCTACTAAAATAAAAATAAAATTATTACTCCCAATAAATAAATAAATTTATATTTAAAGAGTTTTATTTTTCTAGATTGTCGTCGTATGACTATATCTTCGTCAACAAAAAAGGTAGCAACTTCCGGTTTTCATCATTCTCTTCAGTTTTTTATATGCTTGAATATTACGATATTAAAAATATGCCGTTCCATTTGAAATTTTAAAGAAAAAACAAGAATTATACATACGTTGAGAACAGCGCCCCTGTTATTTTCTTTGACAACCACGTAATTTCGTGCTACATATCCTTCAATTTTTTGTAAAATTCTCTACTTAATGAGCCCAGAAACATTAAAATCCGTTGGGGCAAACCAAAGTTATACCTACTTTTGTGCGCAGACATACCCCCCCCCCCCCACTCACCCTTTCTAATGGGAGTTAGATCAAAAAGTTTCAAATGAAAGTTGTATAAAAACGTCTAAAAATTTTGCTAGTAAATTTTTTAATCTATCTTAATCTAGAATTTAATGAAAAATTATCGAATTTTTAATTCATCTTGAGAATTGCGCCCCCTTGCGATCATTTTGGAAACTTAAAAATATTTTTGTTGTAATTCCCGTCATCCATTCTACTATCAAGATTTTTTCCGCGAGGTTGTACGATAAACGGTTGCCGAGATATGGCCGGTGGCCGAGCTTAAACAGACACCCGGTATACACGCTTATACAGGTGACCCATTAATCATTGACGAAAAGAAGATTTATTTTTTGTCAATGAATCGAACATCATATATACAACGTGTTCCAGATAACATTTCCAGCTGGGGATCTTACTTATTATAAGAGTTACAGGTTTGATTAAATTAGATGAATTATTCTTCAGAATTAGTGAAATTATACGATGTTCTCCAATAGTAGACACATAATTTTATTGCATTTTCTTTTATACAAAATTTAAATACCTATCGACTTTTATTTTTTGTTGCACTTAGTGTTCACCCTTAACTTTAATTTTTCTTATGGAACGTGAAGCTGGCTTTGAAAGAATTAAACGTGTTTTTTATCCTTTTTGCAATGATATAGCATAATATTTGCTATTTATCTTATGTATATATAAAAAAAACGAAAAAAAATATTAAAAAATGTAATTTATTAAACACCCAACAATAAGTAGACACAATCAAATTGAATGTCACCTAAAAATTATTCTGTCCAGAGTATTTTTGTGTCAAGGATGCATGCCTTTATTAACTAATAATGAAAAATTTTATATGTTGAATTGTTACATTCTTTGTCATAAAAACAGTGTAGAAGTTGAAAAGATATACTGGAAGTTGTATCTGAAAGAAAACAGGCCAATGCTCGTACATACAGAAATTTGGTGACTAATTTAAAAGAATGTGGTTCGTTTTCCAAACCTACTAAAAATCCGAAGTTAATCACTAAAGATGTAGAATTAAATGTATTACAATTTCTTATTGAAAATCCTTCAATATCTGTTATAAATTATATTACAAAAGTAGAAATATATTTAGAAGGGCCATAACTGCAGAGGTCCTTTAAAATACTGCACCATTTGATCTAAAATGCAGGAAAAACCTGCAGAATAAAAAACCAACAACACAGCGCCACAAAACTAAAGCTCTTTAGATCCAAGCAACAGCCTCTGAAGTTAAATTACGTAAATGTGTATATCCAAATTCAAACTTAGCTAGAAGACATTCTTCAACAATATGGAACTCGCAATCACATTCCACTTGAATAAATTCCATTTCCATCGCCAATCTCTCTAAGTAGTTACATTTGTCTTTGGATATACCTTTGATATTAACTTGACAAATCTTAACCACTAGACAATATTCCTAAAAGAAATAATATAATAATGGAGAATATGATATTGTCCATAATAACCATCACTTGGAAGACTGTACAAGATCCTCACGGTCATATGACAAGTATAATTTTTCGTGTTTGAATTCATATAGAGGCTTAGAGATGCAGATCAAGAGAAGAGATTACAATTTTGCCAAAGGTATGTTAACGAATGTCAGAACACGACAATAATTTTTCTGCTACGATTTTATGGTCTGACGAAAGTAGATTAAAAATAATGATGTCTTTAATAGACATAATGTTCACTTTTTGTTCACTTTTGGGTCAGAGAAAATCTACACGTTGTTAAGGAAAATCAGCATCAAGTAAGACTTGGTTCTAACGTCTAATGTGGCGTGTTAGGCACTAAATTTAATGGGCACATATTTTTTAACGAAACACTAAATAGTGAGAGATATATGGATTTACTACAAATTGATTAGGAAAATAGACTTGATGATTTATCGTTGATTGAGAATTTTAAAATCTGCTTTCAACAAGATGGCACTCCACCCCACAATTCAAACATGATCAACAAAAATCTTAATAATCAGCTTCTAAATTTGTGGATTGGTAATCGAGCACCGATTTTATGGCCACCTAGATCTCCAAACTTAACGCCATTGGATTTTTTTGTTTGGAGATACGTAAAAGATCTGGTGTACGTGCAAATATTTGATAATGCCGAATATCTTCGTGAAGCTGTATTTGCAGCATTGGTAGCATTGAAAATAAATCATTACATCGACACTACGCAGGGCACAGTTTTGTCTAGAACGGGATGGTCAATTCTTTTTTTAATTATTTTCTTTTAATATTATTATTATTTCTATTATATTCTTTTATTATTATTATCTATTATTTGTCGATTTCTCATGTAGCACAAACTACTTATTCTTGAGTGTTTAATAAATTACGTTTTTGAAGTGAAAACTTCTATGGGCGCGTTGATCGGGTAAAGTCGGCTGGAGTCGAATCGACTAAGGAAGCGAGAGATATATAGTTAACACGTCTCTGCTAGTCTCTGCTATACTCGCTCGGCAACTGTTTCACGCTCGGCTTTGTATTATAACACTAACTAGCGGTATTTAATTTCAATTAAATTGATATTTAGAATAAATACGTGAAATATTGTATTTTTATTTTCTGAAAAATTCTTGTCCGCGTGCAGATTCGATCCCGAGCCGCCCGGGTATAAGGCCGGCACGTTACGATTAGACCAGCGCGGGTACTCGTATGAGAATTATAATATGCGTACGTATGAATTTTTGAAGTGAAAACTTGATCAGACCCAGCGAAATGTACTAGAATAATGTATACACAATAATAATAAATATATATTTTTTAAATCGTAATATAGAACGAAAATGGAAAATGTAAATGTAAATGAATATAGAACGAAAAAAAAATTGTGTTTCGTATTATTAACCTCGCCTTGATGAAGTTTCCACTTCTGCCGTGTGCTCTTAAGCACGCCCATTGTTTTATTATTTTCTTTGTTCCTTACCACAAAATTAAAAAGATTTTTTTGTATCTTTTTAATTTTTGTGGTGAGGAACCATTCCTTTTGGATTTTGTTTCAAGTTTGGAACAACAATCACCACACATTATTGAATTATCTTGGTTGTTTTTAAAAATAAATAGCACATATTATATATACAGCTATTTCATTGTAAAGAGGATGAAAAACCACGTTCAGTTCTATCAAGGCCGACTTGATAATAAGAAAAATTAAAGTTAAGGGTTAAAACTAAAAAATTGAAAGTGCAAGAAAAAAATCCAAGTCGATATTTAAATTTTGCATAAAAAGTGCCTCAAGAAAGTGCAAATAAAAATTATGTGTCTACTAAAGCAAATAAGTTATTACATGGAAAAGAAATTTAACATTTTTCTATTTCTTGCTGTAAGTCCTGAAATCCATGGAAATTTGGAAATTGGAGAATATTCTATAATTTCGCTAATTCTTAGGAATAATTTATCTAATTTAACAAAATCTGTATCTTTCATAATAAGCGAGATCCCAATGCTCGAAATCTTATCTGGGCGCACGTTGTATAAGTTCAAATTTGGATTTCGTTTCATAATGGAAATATTTTTTATTGAGAGTAATTTTTCGTTAAAGTTAATAGTTTTCGCGTTATTTATGGTTAAATTTAAAAACTGACATTTTCATTTGTCTTTTTAATTGCCTATAATTTAGAGTGTCGTAACAGAACACAAAATAATTTGTTATGGCATACGCACAAGGTGTGTTATTTATATGCAAAACCTGTTCTATTTATACTGGGTGTTTTTTTGCAGAATCGTAGTAAGCCCTTTGAGATTTACTTTTTTTTATTAAGCATGTCGTATACCTATCTTTGATATTTTAGAAGATATTTAAATTTATTTTAGAATCTTATACATGACAAAATAAAAATCAGGGCGTTGCCAAAGAGACATATTTATGGAAAGCTTTAGAAAGGGGTAGAATTTGGTGGATAGCTGGTATATTAATATAATGACCCATTGTGAGTTTTCTTTTACCTAGAAAATATCACTGAGTAAGGCACTAAGATCAGAAATATATTTTTTATTGAGTCTCTTCTACGAAATATTTATGAATAGAAATATTTCGTTGATAAAATATTGTTTCTAATTGTTCTTTATGAACTTTCCAAATTGCATCTCTAGTGATTGGAGAATGATAAATGCCAATTTGCAACTGCTCTACGAATGTGAAATACATACATGCTAGAAATCAAAAAAATATTCTAATCCAATGATTTTAACTTATTACAAAGAATTTTCTTTTCTAAGAAAAGCATTTAAACTAATATCTGTTAATATAACACGTATACAATGTAGTAATTAAATAGTATCTATCAAGAGAATTTTTGTATCCCCTTTTTTTATTTTTGAGGCAGAAGCGCGTAATGTTTTCTTGAAGAAAGTTTTATAGAACTACTTTTTTAAACAATAAAAGCACTTTAAATTTCGAATAAGCCATGTACCGATATAGTAATTATAAATTAGGAGGAGAAGTACACAACAGGAAAAAGTAAAGTACCGGAGCTGTCTTCTACTCAAAAACTTTTAATCATAACTACTGCAACGGGTAGACGGCCGTGGATTTATAAAGTGATCACAGATGAACTTTTTTAAAATACACCGCGAACTTTGAAGGTTTTAATTAATATGCTTAAGAATAAATAAAAAATGAGTAATGGTATACCTTTAATATTTAATTCAAGTGTACAAAATGTACACTGTCTAGTTTAGATTAAATGATAAATACATAATGACATGGAGATTAGTATTTTATTACATCTTCAAAAGGACAGTTAATCAAATATTTGCATTAAATACAAAAAAAATACATAATATTGCTATATTTAATATATTAGTTATTATTTAAAAGGATAGTGGCTCTGTGATGATATACGTGACGGTAATACCATTTTTAAGCATTATTTATGCAAAGGAGCGCCTATAGAAAGGAAAAATTGTCATTTATTCTGTCACTACAAGAATAAATGGTCATTGGTAACTTAGCTTGGCACTACAAGACAAATAATGATCAAAAATCCCGTTTTCGATTCCTGTAATTATTTGTAAGGTGCACACACGGTTATAAAAAAATAATTCCGTTAACCCCCTAACTGCTTCTATCAAGACGCATTCGTCATTGTTGAAAGTATCTTACATTTCCCATTAATTATTTAGGAAGACACACTCATTTGCCACATCCATATATTTTATTTTCCGTTAATTTCCACATGTATCAAATCATTTTTTCCTTAGAAATCAACATTAAAACTTGGCGTAGTCATTTTACTGAGTCTACATATATGTATACCTCCATGAAAGCCATCAGAAATTAACATAGAAACTTAAGTAGGATAATTATTCATAATAAATATCTGCCGACATTCATATTAATTCCGTATTCCTTTTTTTTTTACTTTATATTGCGATGTTAGGCTTAAACTAGACCATGAATAATAAAATTAACGATCATATCTGACTGTATTTAATAAGATAAATGTAAGTTTTAACTATGTATGTAATTATTTCTACGGGTCATTTATTTTCAATATACAATTTATTTTAAACGTATGTAAATAAATCAAGTGGCACTGAACCATGTTGACTTTCATTTTTTGTATATAAAATTTCGTATCTATAAATTAATGAAACAGCTATTGAACCTACCGTTTTCGACAGAATTTATCCATAGAGCAAGACATACGTTCCTCTTTCTTTCACAAAGTGTTGGTGTTAATTAAGCACAAATGTAATAAGTCTCTACACCGTATTAATTTACTTTGACAGGTGAGATTGAAAAACCTACGCAATTCAATTATAAGCGACCTCTACTGTGTTTAGGTGAACTCTGAGGATAAGAGCGAACGAGGCTGCCTATCTGCATAGGCGTAAAAATCCCCATAACAATAACCTATTGTTTAATATGATATCGATATTAATTAGCGTGTTAAGTTTTTGATTTAATTAACAGAACGCCCACAGAGAACACGTTACCTTTAACATCTACTGACCCACATATATTTATGGTTTATGTAATTGACAATTAAAGTCATAATTTCAGCGTACATCGGGGATAAATAATATATTTCGAATGTGAATTCCGCGGCCACACGCAACTCACTATAGTTACTGTTAACACAGTTTTGTAAAAAAATGATTAATCGTATTCCATCGAGTCCTACACGCACTTTATTAATTAAATACTTTCTGCCTTTTATAAGCACTTGTAAAGCCAGCAATACGTGCTTTATGTGTATCTTACGACACATGTTTTACTACGAGTGTTTTAAATACCGTTGAATTCTATCAGTGGATGTGGACAGGACATTTTACACAAGAGCTCGGCTGGGTATTCTCAGAACTTACGATTTAACTAAATTACTTTTGCAAAAGCTAGCCGGGCCTGCAACGTCGCCTACATTCACACCAATAGATGCAACTACTTTTACATATAGGTACATATCTTAAGTTGCAAAAAATTTTTTTTATAGAAACCTAAAATATGACAAAACAAATTTATAGTTGTAGCAATAACAGTGCCTGCTTTTTTTTAAATATAAAATTATTTATATTCTCTAATAATGAATGTATTGAAATATTGAAAATTATATTCTTTGCAATCCAGACTGATTTTTATTTTTATTTTGTTTTTAATACAATTTCAGACATTGAAAATCGAACTCTGAGAAGTTCAAATCTTTGCGGCGGTAAAATGTTTATAATTAATGTCAATAATTAACAATATCAGTATATATTGTGAAGATATAATTTTTAATAATACTTTAGCACTGCGAAAAATGTTTAATTTTAGATTATCAGAATTAGAAAAATAAAGGTAAAATGAATGTTATTTTTAAACATTCTATTTATTTTAAAATAGATAAAAAAAAAATTAATTATATCTGAATTCCAAGAGTTTTTGACCTCTGGCAACACTATTTCCCTAGTATTTACCTCTCGTATTTACAATGTAATTGTTAGCGGTATTTTAATTTTGGAATATTATTTAAATCAAGATTTTTGTAGGCCAGATATGAAATATTTTTTTAAACAGTTTCTATTATAATCAATTACATTTTAAGTATCAATAACTTAATAAAAGTCAAATTTAGGTATTATTAAAGAAAATATAGGAGGTAACAAGCTAACTACTCTTTCATTACCTGTTTAAAATTGATACATATGAATGTAAAATAAAAAAAGGCCAGTTTTAAAAGGATTTATTACGTATAATAACAAAAAGTAAATAAAAACAAAATGAAGAGTAATAGAGTATAACTGAAAAACATACCATATACGTACTACAATATTAAAGTAAAAACAAACAAAAAACAATATAAAATTGAAACAAAAATTGAGCTACCTTAAAACAAATAGAAGAAAGTTATTTATCACTAATTATAGAAAGAGAAATAGGAAATAAATAGATTTTTGTTTATAATGTTGACACATCAATGTTTTCATGTAATAAATCGCAAATGAAAATTTGAAATATATTTACTCAAACTTAGGTATTACAAAAATTGCAATTAATCTCGCTTTATTTCGTGTTAAAATTTACTAGCTCTGACCAGGCATACTTTACATATAGCTGGTCTTACGACTCGACAAGACTTTTTGCAACGAGAATACATTAGAACAATACATACATAATCTACAGCCTGTTAGGTGTAATTGTATTATTGCTATTATTGTGCTCAATTTCAAATTACATTACTCATCTAAGTCCAATCCTGAAATGTAAACCTAACTTCCGATTATATTATATATATTTCTGAATACTATATCTGATTCTGTAGCATATCGAGGTATTTGTCCGCATTTAACGTACCATCAATAAAAAATGGACCAACCAAATTGTCACTCAAAATACCTGCACAGACATTCACTTTCTGGGGACATTGGGCGTCTTTAACAAAATATCTGTGCTGATTTTCCCGAGCCCAATATCGAACTACAGAAGGATTGTGCTTTCAATTTAATGGAAATGACGATTCATCTGTGAATACAATATTTGCGATGAAATTCTCATTTTCATTTGTCTTTTACATTACGGTTTCACAAAACTCTATTCTTCTAAAATTGTCATCGAGAAATATTTCTTGCTTTTTCGAGTATTTGAAACATTTTAATTTATTTCGCTTCTATATGTTCGCGACGGTTTTATTACTCACACCCAATTCCTCAGCAACACTTCTGGTAAATAGCGTATCCTCTACTTCGAGAGTGCTACAAATCATTATTTCCCGCTCTTCTCGTTCCTCAGCTTTTAGTGGATTTACCTCTCTAGGATTACACTTTGTGCAATTATTTAGACAAAGACATTTTTCAAAGCTGTTCAAAATATGTATATGCTTTGCTCAAAGGGGTACGGGTCTGTCTGCAAATATTTGCAGAAATAAATTTATGCAATCCTTTGCAGAATGATCACTATAGTACCATTTAAGAAATAATTTGCAGTTTTTCTTCAGTTGTTAACCCTAGAATACCAACGCGTCGTAATTTTTACGAGCACCGACACGTTTCGACCTGTCAACCCCCACTTTTTTATCACGGCAGTCTGACCGTCTCAGTAGCCTCTTAATATTCGATGAAATATGAACTGTGTTAACCAAACTTATTGTTGGTTTTGTTGTTTCCGAGTTATAGGCTGTTGATCGTAAAATTTACGACGGTTTGGTATTTATGCAACAATTATTTTTAAAGGCGGTTATTGAATGACGGTAAGTCCTTATTTTTTTCTTTTGCGCTTAATTTGTACAATGATTTATTTTTCAAGTGTTGAGTAAACAATGGCATCTACAAGTAAAATTAATCGTCATTGGCCTCTCACTGATGCAGAAATTGCAGAAGAAATTCAAAAAATAATGACTGGGGATGATAGTGACGAAATAAATTCTTCAGAGGAAAGCGAAAGCGAATTTGAAGATAATATTGAAAATTTTGCAATGGATATAGATGAAAATGGACCATTGGACTTAGCTGAAAACTCTGAAGAAGATTCAGACGTAGATGAAGCTATTCCAACTGTTCAATCAAACCGTGGGGTTGCGGAATTCAACGAAGACGAAGGTCATGACGATATTCCACTAGCAAGGTTTATGACCAAGCATATGGTCATAAAGCCCAATAAAACCAAGCTAAAAGGAAAAAACGGACATCAATGGTCTGCAATAGCTTCATCACATTCAAAAAAAATATCTAAAAGAAATATAATTCATTTTGTGCCAGGAGCTAGAACCTCAGCTAGAGAGCTTCTTCATCCGAAAGACTGCTTTCTTCATTTTATAAGTGACAACATTGTAGAAAAGATCGTGAATTTTACTAATCTAGAAATTTTGCGAAAAGCAGCGAAATACAAAACAAAAAATCTAACGGTTTCAGAAACCTCTAAAGAAGAAGTACTGGCTCTTATTGGACTATTGATATTGGCAGCTGCAATGAAGGACAACCACATGAACAGTAAGCAATTATTTGATCGTAGCCTATCGGGAAAAATGTATACGGCAACGATGAGCTGTAGTCGTTTTTGTTTTCTTCTTGATTATTTACGGTTTGACGACAAAGTTAGTCGTCAAGAATGTGCACAAAACGATTCTTTTGCACCTGTTAGAGAAATATGGGACATTCTTATAAATACCTGTAAAAGTTCGTACACACCAACATCTTACATTACAATTGATGAGCAACTTCTAGGTTTCCGAGGGCGATGTGGATTTCGTATGTACATACCGAATAAGCCCACAAAATATGGAATAAAAATTGTAATGACTTGTGATTCGTCAACAAAATATTTAATAAATGCCCAGCCCTACTTAGGTAAAAAAACTGAGACTGGGGGTCTGCCTTTGGCAAATTACTATTCGAAGCAATTAACTGAGACTGTCCATGGTACAAACAGAAATGTAACCATGGACAATTGGTTTACCTCTGTGGAGTTAGCGGAAGAACTATTGAACGATCCTTACAATTTAACGCTGGTGGGAACCATTAGAAAAAATAAAAGGCAAATACCTCCAGAAATGTTAAATGTCAAAAATCGCAAACCTGGAACGTCCATGTTTTGTTTTGACAAAGAGAAAACACTTGTCTCGTTTATGCCAAAGAAAAATAAATTGGTGTTGCTACTGTCGACTATGCATGAAGGTTCGACGGTAAATGCTACTACAAATAAACCTGATATAATACATTCATATAATGCCACCAAAGGTGGTGTAGATACATTTGATCAGCTATGTTCTAACATGAACTGCAACAGAAAGACCAGACGCTGGCCAATGGCAGTCTTTTATAACATGCTGAACATAGCTGCAATAAATTCATATGTAATTTATTGCTTTAACACTTATAAAAAACAAGAAAAGCCTGTTCCCCGCAGTGCTTATATGTTTGAAATATGTAATGCGTTAATAACACCCTGGTTGGAAACGAGAAAAAATCTGCCAAGTTTGGCACGTCAACTTCGTGAGGATATTTACAAGATCTTAAAACAGGATATGCCAATCGATCCACCAGCTCAAGGTGAATCGAAGTGAACCATTTGTTCTTATTGTCCAAGCAAGAAAAGAAGGATGACGACAAATTACTGCAGTCAGTGCAAAAAAGCTATGTGTGCTGAACATAGGGCTATGTATTGTGTGCAGTGTGCAACAGATTAACTTTTTATACACAATTACTAAGTTTTATGTTTGTTTGCTTAGATTAAATTCTTAGAATAATAAATTTTATTTTTATTAACAACAAAATTATTGATTTTAAGTTGTCGTAAATTTTACGACGGTTTGGTATTCACGGAAGTTAAAAAGACGTTGGTATTCTAGGGTTACTTCTGTCAGAGTTGTCAAGTGACTTTTTTTCGATAAATGCGCGTCATCCAGAGATGCGCAAAAGCATACCTTGTTTCCTTGTACCATGACTACGGCCACGATTGGGCGTTGTTGCCGGTGTGCCTAGTATACATACATCCTATTCCCAATATGATTTCACACATGCGGTATAACTCAATTTAGTATTAAATGATGGCATTATGGCATGTGCTATATATATTCTTCTTTTTTCAAGAGTTAGGTTTAAAAACAGGAGTAATAATATTCTTGAAATTACATCTCCTGTGATTTTCAGTTAAATTCCCGAACTATTATTTTAGAAGTAGATATGTACAGTTCGTCTAATGGATCATTAGACGCACGTCATTAATTTTTATGCGTACGAATCAAATAGGTACTTCCAGTTCAAGTTAAGCACTATATACATAATACATTAATATAAACTTCACATTTTTTAATTTTTCAATTGATTGATGCAGTAGTCTAGATATGATTTGTATTGCAGACATACGTATTTTCCGCACTTGAATATTCGACACCGATATTAAATAAGGATAGATAGACTGACCGACAATCTTTGCTTATGTTATCAAATAATTACGTGCGTCCAAAGATCCATTTGACGAACTGTACTTATTTATCCTGTTTGTCTGAAAATGAACATGAAACAATAAACTATTATTATTATATCTCCAATATTTCCCTCTCTCTCCGCGTTTGTAGAAAATACTGCGCAATATCCTCGCCTTCACGTTCGTTTGATCAAATTACACAATCAAATTTATCCATTCCTTGTTTTGTTATATTAAAACGCTAAAATCATAAAAGGAAATTCAAAATATAAACACTGCCAAGAGCGTGTATTCTCACATACGAATGGTCGTTTATGATAGTGCATTGTATTATATATTCACGTTATTTGAATCTGCTAGTGGCGGCGTGCTTTCGAAAACATAAACTTTATTTCAGTAGCACAAAGTCGCTTGTGCTGCATGCTAAGTCTTAAACATAGCATTCACTGTAGTCGTTATGTGCGGCTTTGCACAGACATTGTTTCGACAATAACAAAGCGTGTAGTTGTCTCGCTTAGAAATAATTGTTTGCAGAAATAAGTCCGTAACAGTTAAAAGTGTTCGCCGTTGAGTAAGAACGAATACTCCCCTCTGATGCTTTGTCCATACTGCAGTTTTCATTCGTACAATTTTTTCGCCAAATAGATTCTGTTACCTTTCATCTGCGCTATAAATAAAGTAGAAGTGCTGAAATGTCTTTGGAGATATTTTATTTCATTTAAGACGTTTTAATGCCGAAGTAACTGTTGCAGTCCTTTTTTCGACCCTTATGCAATTAAAATGATCTTCTAGTGAATTGTAATTAAAATATATGTTTAAAGACTTTTTTGGATTTAATTAATTAATTAATTTAACTGTGCTTTTACACACATTTTTCTCAGACGAGGCCTGGTTTCGTCTAAGTGGATATTCCCAAAATTATCGACACTGGTCATCCGTAAACCCACATGTTTTTATTGAAACTGACATGTATCCTATTAAAATAGGTGTATGGTGTGCAATATTACGAAGAAGAAGAAAAGATACAATTTTCATCCATGATACAATAAATGCTGAACGAGAAAGAATGAACACTTATTTTAGAACCATTTATTAGACAACTTGACAACAATGTAAGACAATCTGGCTATTTTTAACAGGATGATGCTACCGATCACACTGCACATGTTACAATTGAAGTCCTCCAAAGATATTTTAATAATAACAGACTGATTAGCAGAAATAGATGGCCTCCTAGATCACCAGATTTGATTCCTCTGGATTTTTTCCCTTTTGGGTATTTAAAGAACACACATATTGCCCCGATCTTCATAGTTTAAGAATTATAAAAATTGTTAAATAATGAAACTTTAGAATAAGGACATTAATATTTAGTTTTAAATATATAATTTAAGGTAGAATAATCACGAGTCTCAGATTTAGTAGGTGAATAATGAGTTGCATAACGTTTAAGGGGCAATGTCATTATGAAATATATAGATATAATAATTCAAGTTTAAATATTAAGAATTAAGAAATAAAAATAAACACAAAATAAAACTATGCATTCTATATTTTATAGAAAAGACAAACACATGTATATACAAAACAGAACCAAACTTCTCGCAAAGTGTTAGAATAGCATTAAACATTTTAAGAAATGGACCACTGTTCAAAAATAAAAATGTATTCAAAGCAAATAACCGAGAGAGAGTGATGTTGAGAGATGGAACAGTTAAAAGGGTGACTCATATAAATGGCATAAAATTGTACGAGCAAGGCTATATTCGACATGCTCGAGATGAAAACGTTCATTCAAATGAATAAAAATGGGTTTTTAAATTTGTACAATGATCTTAAATTTATGAGAGTTTTATAATCATATTTAGCAGTAGAATAAATACCTGACACTTAAATTTAGAAACATTTTAAAGGATATATGGAAAGGTATTTCTCTATCTCGGACAATACATTAATACATTTATGTATACACCAAATGTATAAATGGGATACACTTTGAAATTTTGTATGCACAAATACAAAACGCATCAAAGACAGCAGTAAAAATTTTGTGTAGTTATTTTAAAACCTACAAAGAAGAGATAACATTAATATTGTTCACAGTTATTTACAAATCAACATACTGGAAACAGAAAAGAATTGGATAGAACTTGCAGACCGTGCTTTCGAAGTAAGTACTCCTTGCAATACGGTTTTGATGCAAAGGATTCCAGAAGTACATGATGTATTTCCAATTGCATCCAAGGAAGGCAGCTATAAGAAGAAATTGAGAATAACCTTAGTCAATGGAAAAAGAAAATATGTAAACAGGGATAAGAGAGGCGATATGTTCATATACAGATACAATGAAGGATGGCGTTAAAGAAAACAAGAACATACCCACCGAAGATGAAGAATGGAAAGTGTGTGTAAATTTCAGTAAACAATTTTTGAGTGACGCCATTTCATAAACATTTAACTGTCAAAGTGTGAAATGTGTATTTACGCGACTGGAAAAACTTGAAGGAGATAAAATGAATCAAACGATACCAACGTAAATGTTAGTTCAATAGACATAGCGCTGCGAATGCGCAGCTATCGTCTGTTTTTAGTTATAAAGAGGGGTGAGAGCAGATGAAGAGGGAGATGAAGCCGATCTTTTGAATTAATAAGACGTAAAAATTTTGAGATCGTTTGCTAATAGTAGTAGGAGTTTTTGAAACACTACGTTAAATTTATATTAGTTATGAATGTTTTAGTTAATTTTGAATTCAAGTATTATTTTAATATTGTTATTGTTAATTATTTGCTGTATTTAATAATTTCATTTTTACTGTTTCACAATGTTAAATATTTCAAAATGGAAGACATGAATAAAAAAGAATTTGATAATTTATATGAGGAATATAAGTAAGTTTTTGAAATAAATATACAGTTTTGAATAATTGATGATGTTAGACATACTCCAAAAGTACTATGTGAAAATATTTACTTTTGGCAAGGCGTTAAACATCATTAATTTTAAAATAAATATTGTTTTGCTAAACTGCATTGATTTTATTGTAATTGAGGGAAGATCGTTAATGGTGTTGAGGGCACTTGAGGTACTATGTGCAAATATTGGCTTCCTGTGTATCACTGGGCATTATTAACGATAGTTGTGGTCAAATTGAATTAAAATATCAAGTAGAAAATACAAATTGACAGGAATAAATTCTTGATGGACTGTTACATTTTTTTTTGTTGTATTTTATCCCTTAATGGATTATTTTAGTTTATCGTTGAATACGTAATTTATTTTGGATTAAATTTATGTCATCTTCCTACTACTACTGCCATCTGGTGTAGATTTTCATAAGATTCCTATTGCCACGCGTTCTGCCTTATCGCAGGTGTGTGTAACGTATACATGCATTGACGGGTAGATGGCGTACGAGGTTTTATTTAATAGATTTGTTATTTTTAATTTTTGCTAATTTCGTTTTAGAACTTCTTTTTGGGCTTAGAGTTATGTAACAAATTATTTATAATTATTTTCCATTTTTCTATTGTCATTTGAATCTGCGTTTATGTCGTACGTTTAAAATATCGGATTGGATCGTTCGGTCTTTTAGAGCAATTGTTCGTGTTCCGCTTGTTGGTCGGTTTTTGACATGTTAGAATCTTTCTCTTGCACTTTAACGATCGTCGAGGAAGGGTTAAATACCACAAGAGCAGAAGCATTTTCCTTAGCCATTACTTGAGAATGTTGGAGGGTTTGAAGTTTTATCGTCTGTAATCGCTTACAAAAGCGGATGTTATAGTACTTCTCAAGTGTTATTTTTGAATTTTGGCGTTTTGATTGAATCTTGCGAGGATATTTTCTTCCACTGGCTAGGAATTGTTTAATTGCTCTGTTAGTGTGGTGCATGGCCTAGACCTCATTTGAGCACTTTTGTTGGGGTTAAGATTTAAGAACCACGTGCTATGGTAATCTTACGGTGCCAGGAAATTTATTGCTGGATCTTGCGGTGAAGACATAATTAAGGTACAGATTAATGGAATTCTGTAGCCTTCATACGCTATTTTCTTGAGATGTCGTTAGCCGAAGATAGGAGAGCAGATTTCTTGTAACGTGTGGATCCGTAGGAGGTATCGTGTTTGGTAGCTGTGGATGTGATTTTCTTAAGGTATTGTGACTGTGTACATTTTCCTGATATTATCCAGAGCGTAGAGATTATTGACCAAACAGTTTTGGTAAAATTTATGTCAATATCGAGTACTTCGAACAGTAAATTTCAATTTTCCGGCCTAGCTAATTAAATAAGTCATCGTAATTTCCTATTTTAACTTCTTGTGGCATGTAAGCCTTTATGTTTTGAATTAATTAAATTAACGTAGTTTTATTAATTATAGTGACCTCAGATTGGAGGTTACTTGTCATTTTTGGAGACGTTACGTAGCCTTTTTATTTTTGGACTTAGAACTTGTACTATATTTTGGATGTGTATGGGCAGTGTAGCCTCACATCGGTCTTGTGTAAATTCTTAGATGTTATTTAATGCAATTAGTCAACGATTGTAATTTATTTTTGTATAATCTCGTAAGAAATTATTGAATTTAATCTAATCACATTTCCTTATGTAAAGCATAGTTAACTAGCGCTAATTTTTTTAATAGAATTAGATACTTTATAACTTAGAGTCTGCACTCTGATGTCGAATAGATTGTCGGTTGCCTCTGGTATACAGAGTGTTTTATTTTTGTGTTGACGTGTTGCAATTCACGATCAAACTGTTCGACTTTGGAGGGACTTTCGGCAAGTTGCCTTATAACTGTGTGCTTGTAAGAATATTGTTGGTTAATTAATTTTAATTTTAAGATTGTTTCTTGTGTTCACCATTTCGAATTTCTGAAATTATGTAATTGTACGTCATTGATAATTTTGAGTTGTGGATCACCTTGGGTGACCATTTAAGTTTTAATTAATCCTTCAGAATTTAATACTGGCAACTGAGTTGCGCTTGTGATTTACTTTTCATTGTTTTTTTTTCCTTGTTTTAAATATCTCTTGAAAATCAGAGATTACATAATATAGCCGGTTATGTACAGTAATTGGAATACACTGTTGAGAACTGAGTTAAAATTTCAATAAACTGTTTGTTAAGTTTGAATGAGCGTGTGTTGGTCTTATTTTCTTATCACTTGGGGAGTTTTACATTGGATCTGGTCCGGGGTCTGAATATCTGTTGGGCTTAGCATATTTTTACGGATAGGCGCCCTGACAACTTAACCTTCGACTTAGTACTGTGTTCGAACTCGCCCTTCTCTGACTGTAGCTGGAGGCAGTGCTGACTCCCATATTTAACATCGACCCTTGGGGAAGTAAGAGGTAAGACTGAGTGTGATAAGTTGGTGATTAATTAATAGACAAGCGTCTTCCTAAATTTTAATAGAAGGTTAATTACCGTGGTGGTGTCTGACTTACTACCTTCTTGGAATTTGGGTACCGAATTTGTGTAGGGCCTTGGCCATTTATAATTTAAATACAAGAGGGTAGCAGGACAAGCGCCAATCCATTGGGTGTACTATGTGCGAATATTTACATTCAGGGATTGGTATAGGTCACTTTCAAGATATTTTCTTCGTTGCAAAGTTTTAGATCATCAACGTCACTATGTGCAAATGTATGTCTTTGTTGAAATAAAAATTTGCTTCGTATGGGAACATTTATTTTTTGAATCTATAAATAGTATTATATTAAAGGGTAAAATAGCAAAATAATAATATTTTTTCTTAAATCGTAAATAAAAAAGGAATTATGTTTTTCTATGCTTTATAATTGTGAAGAGGCACAGCCACATGTTGTCAATAAAAAAAATTTTTATGTTGTTTATTGAAATAAAGATGAATTATAAATGTTTTATGAAATTTAAGTAAGAATTTGATTTTATTATTAACCTTATCCAAATAAAAGACTAAATAAGAAACACACCAGAGAAAAAGAGGAAAGATCACTGCTAGAACTCACAAGAATAAATTGAATGCTGATAGGGATTAGATTTATAAATTTATAGGTGAAGATTTTTTAATGATATTTAATGCAATCTCAGCATTCATTGAATATTGTTGTAACCACAGCAATATGTTATAATATTTCTAAATATGTAATGTTATATGCAATATCGATCTTTGTATTAAATTATTTGTTATATGTAATATCGATCTTCGTGTTAAATTATTTTTAATAAAGATGTTTTCAATTATTGAAAGTAGTTCATACGTAAAATAATAGATGTCGCACGGACGAAATACAATTCAGAATATGATATATGCGGCAAATACACCATGACTATGAAGCGGCACGGTCAACCTTTTACGATTTCTCTGTAATAATAAAGACATTTAAATAGTTTTAATTCCATACAAATTGTATTTACGCAAGACAAATAATTTAGCATAATCAAACTAATTGAGTTTTCTTGTAGTTTACTCCCGTAATGAAAACCTTGTGTTTCTACTCGCACGCTATATTTGTATAGTATTCTATTGTTTCTAAAGTCAAAATACATACACCATGTTCAAATGTTTGAAGACAGAAGTTCTTTAAATTAGAACTGTGGAGGAGAAACATTTTCCCATCTTTGGCAACTACCTCTGTGTTAATACTTCATACATGCAACTTCAATATTTGCTTTTAATTTTCCCCCAACGCGAAAAAATACAAGCGTATGTTTGTATGGTGCACGTATCGAATAACAGAGGGCGCCCAGATGCGTAATTGTGACGGAAAATAAAAGGCCGTAAAGCATCGATAATAACAAGTGTGACGGTTTCAAAAAAAGGCAACCGAAAGCGGATTGCCTCTCTGCGCGGACCGTGAGAGATATCCCCGGGCGTTCGATGGATGCTGTAGATTCATTGGTCGGTGTCGCGTGGCCAACAGTGGCCGCTGTGATCAACCGGCACCGATAACCTCATCAGTATTCCGAAGGGAGATCGCGTGACAGAATTAAATACTCGCCGCACACACTTATAGCGGCGAGTGGTATCTGAATGGAAGCTTGCCTGCCACCGTAACCTAAAACCGGTTTTTCTTTTCCTGTTATGTTGCCGTTTTCTGTATATATCGTACACACACATTGGCGTCTTGTATTACCAATCTACTTTGGCACTTTCTACTATACAATACGTATCATACGACTTTGTGGGTGTTCATTTGATTTATGTTGCACATAATAATAATAATAACAATACTAATAATAATTTATTTAGATAAATGTAATTATAAAAATTTTCCCACGCGTCCACAATCTCCCAGTCCTTAATCAAGTGTGTTTTACCTCGGGGAGGTAAGTAAAACACAAGGATGTGCAAAAATAAAAGTGTTAAAAAAATATATTAAAAATGAGTTTTATTTTTCATTGTGATTTTATTTTAATTAGTATACGAGGGTGACCTGAAATGTTTCCGAAATCGACAAGAAAAACACGGTATTGTTCTGGTTTTTTATTTTTATTTTTCGATGTAGTCTCCTCGAAGATCAATACACTTTTTTAAACGGTGCTCCAGTCTCTTCAAGCCATCGGAAAAGCAGAATGTTTCGAGGTCTGCAAAATAGTCACCTGTAGCGGGGATGACATCCTCATTTGAGGCAAATCTCTTTCCTGTCAGCAATTTTTTCAGGTTTGGGAATAGGAAAAAGTCGCTGGGGGCTAGGTCCGGTGAATATGGAGGATGAGAAACTAATTCATAGCGCAACTCATTCGATTTGGACAAGACGATGCGGGATGAATGAGCCGGTGCATTGTCGTGGTGAAAGAGGACTTTTTTCCGCTGCAAACGAGGCCGCTCCTTCTTCAATACTGCATCGAATCGTGTCAATACATCGCTGTTGCATTGCCCAGTGATCATCTTTTCCCTCTGCAGATAGTCGATGAGGATCACACCTTGGCAATCCTAAAAAATGGTCGCCATGACCTTTCCGGCCGAAAGAACGGTCTTTGCTTTCTTCGGAGCTGCTTCGCCCGGAAAGTCCACTGCTTCGATTGTTCCTTGGTCTCCGGTATGAGGTGGTGGATCCAAGTGTCATCCACGGTTACGAAACGCACGAAGAAATCTCTTGGATTTCATTGAATCCTGGCCAGACACTTCTCCGAAACGGTCACATGATTTCGTTTTTGCGCCGGTGTGAGCAAACGCGGTACCCATCGCGCCGAAAGCTTTTTCATTCCCAAAATTTCGTATAGGATATGGCCAACGCGTTTTACTGAGATGCCTGTTGTCTCTGCTATCTCTTTCAGCTTCAATCGGCGGTCCGCTAACACGACATCATGAATCATTTCATCGTTGGTAGCGGTTTTTGGGCGTCTCACCCATAAGCTGATTGTCGAAAATGTCGAAGTAGATCCGCCATGAGCCTCTAGCAAAATATTTCGAATTTCCGTGGCTGTTTTCCCAGCCATCCAGAAGTGTTTTATCACTGCACGAAATTCGATTTTTGCGAAACCGCCTGACTTGCTACACAAAGCACACTCTTAAATAACAAGTATTGAGGGTAGTCGTGTGAAATTTTGACAGCTGCTATAAAAACGGTTGCCCTTGCATACTAATTAATACACTTCAACCAGCGTGCGCCATCTCTTGCCGATTCCGGAAACATATCAGGTCGCCCTCGTAAGTAAGGCTAACTTTTTATTCTTACAATATATTACAAAATTTATTTACAAGGTAAATCTTATGAACTGTAACATTTCAATATTTTTGAATGATTGGAAAATTGTTAGAACATTTAGTGATTACCTACTTTGTAACAAGCATAAACACACTAGTTGGAGAACAAAGACAAATTAGTGAGAGTGATGATAAAATTCTGCATAGTATACCACAACTTTCGGAATTCAGTAAATTTAAAAAGTAACTATGATAGAAAAAAAGAAGACATAATTAACTCTAAAAGGTACAATAGAAGTTCCTGGTGATGAAGTATCAAGAGTTTTAAAGGATGCTTGGCCCCAGCAAATGGAATACTGGATAGAGTAAATATTTCAATGTCGTCAGGAGTATTTCCTAAATACTCGACAATATCATATATAGTATCTGTCAAAATATTGTGAATAATACAGATACAAGTGCCATTATATGAAAAAGTGTTGGAAATGTGCATAATCAAACAATTTGATAATTATTCTGATCATCAGATCTGCCAGGTATTGAAAAAAATCACACTTCTGTGAAACAGTATTGGTCGACATTTGTGGTAGTTGGTCGAGGGAAGTAGACAATGGTAAAGTAATATTGGCTGAGTGTTTGTGGATTTTCAAAGACCTTTTAAGACCATTGACAGAGAATTACTATTAAAGAAATTGGAAGTCATTGGTTTCAAGGTTATCGTACTGAAATATGTCGCTCATACATGCCTGACAGATACCAAAGAGTTAAATTTAATGGGATAACATCAGGTGTGCGCAGTACAAAATATAGTGTACCACAAGGAACAATATTAGGACCGTTACTTTTAATTTTATATGTGAATGACATAATGCTTAGGACCAAAAGTTTATGTATAAATATAAGTAAATCTATATTTATAATCATAGGTAGTGCATATAAATTATAGAACACTTCTAATTCAGACAATATTAATGTAAAATAAAAAGATAATAATTATTTTGAGTGAGTAAACAATGTAAATTATATAGAGATAATTATACACCGACATTTAAATATTAAAGAAAACACGAATCATAATCTAAATAAAATGTCTAAAAAAGTATATTACTAAACTAGAATTGGTCAAAATATGTCAATATTTTGAGGGTATACATATTATTATTAATTACGAAACTCAGCAAATACAAAAAATACAGCATAGGGCCCTGACTACATTGAAATTAATGAATGTACGATTAAGAATATACCGTATGTGTCAATTTTCATTAGGTATAGGAATTCAATGTTTACGTGCGATTTATACGTATACAAATAATACATGGCAACGTGTGTCACCCCTACCGTCCGTCACCAATCCCGGCAACAATCGACATACAACGATTTTCTCCGATCTTCCCACTTCTACATTCAATGTTTAGCTGCGAACACGTTGCGATCTAGTCTGCATTAAAGCCGTCTTATTACTGGAACGGGAAACATCAAATGGCCGCCGCGATCTCCGGATTTAGTAGTTTATTATTATTTTCAGAATCCTTTTTTATTTACCTTATTTTTAATTTTATTAGAATTACGCTTTTGTTTGTGTCATGCAGCGTGAACGCAGCTTAATGATTCTCTGCATTTACTGAAAGGAAAAAGAAAAACAAATCCTTGCAACGCGTAAATATTATTTCTGAACGCATTACAAACAGCCAAGTCAGTGGTCAAACAGTTACTGCTATAACTTTTCTCCGATCTTCCCACTTCTACATCCAATGTTTAGCTGTGAACACGTTGCGATCTAGTCTGCATTAAAGCCGTCTTATTACTGGAACGGGAAACATCAAATGGCCGCCGCGATCTCCGGATTTAGTAGTTTATTATTATTTCCAGGATCCTTTTTTATTTACCTTATTTTTAATTTTATTAGAATTACGCTTTTGTTTGTGTCATGCAGCGTGAACGCAGCTTAATAATTCTCTGCATTTACTGAAAGGAAAAAGAAAAACCAATCCTTGCAACGCGTAAATATTATTTCTGAACGCATTACAAACAGCCAAGTCAGTGGTCCAACAGTTACTGCTATAACTTGAGCTTGTATCGGTCGCGCTCGCATTGGAGAGGAAAGTAGGGGTGCCATGTTGTCACGTATTGCATGAATTAATCGCCTATGGCTAATGAAAATTGACACATGCTGTATATATATGATAATGCTATTTATTTATAAAAGCAAACAAGTATTACACAAAAAAATTAATTTTATGTACATGAAACACACACAAGTATAACAAGGTATATTAATGATTTTTATATAAATAAAGTAAAGATATCAGCAACTACAAGTATTGTTTTTGTTGATTGTCTAAAAATGTTTAACAGCTTATCATATGATATAAAATATTATAATAATATAAATAGATTTAAGGGATAACTGTCAATATAAGTAGGCTGCCCAATCTTCTTCTATGGGTAACTTTCTTCATGTTGAAGATACAGGATCGGTCACATTACCAAAGCTGTTAAGACATTTAAGGAGTATTTGATAGTACTTGTAAATTTGACATTTATTGTACGCTTTTAAATATATTTTAAAAAAATGGAGAATAGTCGAAATTTTCAATTATCCATGTCTTCGTAAACATTAAAGATATAACAACGCTAAAAATGGCACCTGATTAATTTAAAAAAAATGACTATACCTACCAAACCCGATATCTATGAAATCAAAACAATATACGCATTTCAATGAAGTTATGGCCGACTATGACTGCCATTTAAAAAAAAAAACATAAGTTTATGTCATATACTGATAATTAAGTTGGCCATGAATTTTTAATTAAAATTAGTAAATTCTACGTAAAAATTATTTCCAGATGTCATTTTAAAAGCTTTGTTCTATCTTGTTTTTAAAATGATATCAAATACTCATCAAATTTTTGAATAACATTACTAATTTAACCGATCCTCTATCTTGAATATTTGAAAATAACCCGTATAGGGAGACAGATTAAGAGATATCCAAAACAGGAAAATTGAAAACAAGATTTAAAGCAATTTAATTATTGCAAAAATTTCAAAACAAAACTCTGAGTCCATTACCCTTCTATACCTCAAGCTTCGTAAATTAAAACAAGATTACAAATATGAATAGGCTATATTTTTTGTGGATAGTAACTTTTCACAATGAACGACATGAATTTGGTGAATATTTATTGTAGTACCACCATCTGCCTTCCGTAATACATGTAAAATGGACTCTATTTAAAAGAACAATATTTCAAGTTCGATTTGACCAAAACAAATTATTACAGTGATTTGATAGGCAGCATTATAGAAACAGATGCGAATTATGAAATCCAGTGTAGATTAGGAGGACGCAATAATGGAATCGATGTGATTGGAAAAAAAGACTACTTTACATCAAACAACACTTCCAAGTCTTTAACCGGGAAGCATCGTGTCAAATTGACAGGAAAAATGTTAAATCCAAAATTATTAGTATTAGCTTGCCCAGTGAAAGGCACCACCTTGCATTTAGTATTATTGAGGTTACACCAATTGTAAATGTCTAGTAAATTCAACTAAAGCATTTCACAATCTTCATGGTCAGAGACGGTTCCAAGCAATTTATGATGTTGATAATATCGCTGAAGATCAACGGACCCAGAGTAGAACCTTGCGGAATACCCGAAATGATAATAAATATTATTAAAATCGTCCTTTATTAATTGCATAATAGGCTATTTAAGTATGCACAAAACATTTCCTTAATTAAAATTAGAAGAAACAAGAGTAATGTAATATTCTGCTCAATATAAAGTAAAATAAAATGGTAAAATATTAAAATCGCAGATTAACATTATTTCCGATTTATTTATATACCTCTAGACATTTTATACCGTTGGAAATGTATATTAACTCATTCCCTTGCTTGCTTGGAATTTTGTTTTGTGCTTCTTATCAGAAGTTTTAATATTCAGAACACTTTTCTTTACTCATTTATTTCCAAACATTCCTTTTTTCATTAGTTATTAAGGAAAAATGAAGTGAAGTTAAAACATCTCTTATAATTAAAATTGTTCCCTCTTCGGAAGTAATATGAGAATACTGTTTCAATTTTTATCGTAAAGTCAAAGCAATTTACGGTCTGTTGAGTTTACATTTCAATTAAATTGAATTCCAAATTATTCAGGTAGAGCATTAAACGTTTTTATGGTGTAATAGGTTATGATAAAGCGGACGTAAAAAAAATATACGCGGTCATAAAAAATAAAACGATTTGTTGGAATTTTATTGGATACAATAACGAAGAAAACTCAGACGTAAAGGTAGAATATTAAATGAGCTTCTTTTACTTTTTTTGTTTATTCTAAAAAATTAAATTTTTAGTTAGTATCTATTGCAAAGGAACCCTATATAAATTAGTAACGGCTTCACGTTAGTGAAGCCATATTGTAAAGAAACTCTCAATAATGCCCTTTATATTTTAATATTTTTTTAAGTGAAATGAAATAAAATAATTGAATCGTTTTACCTGGCTAGCTCATATTCCCAGGACGATCCAGGTAAAGAGATATCAACAAAAAATAATCTTCCGGCATAAATTGACACAATTAAATAAAACAAAATTATCTTAATTTAAGTAACATTTATATTAGAAACCAAGATTTTTTCATATATTAATACAAACACAAAAAAGCATACACAAAATAATATCAATTTTGTCAAAACAAATACAATAATAAAATAATTTAATAGCGCCTTTAATATTGAAACATTCGCTGTGATTTATTATTATTATCACTTCTATGAACTAATATAGGTCATACATTGTTTGCATTCCATCGTCTTACAATATTTATATTAATATTAATTACGTAGGCCTTAATAAAAAAAAACTACGCGGAGATTGATATATGCCTATATATATATCTACAACGCATATAATATTTTTTAAAATAACATTAGCAAATAATTTACAATTACTGAGATATTACTGTATCTAAGACAACTTATTAAATATGTTTTCAATTTTAGATTATTATATTAATTAATTACGTCTCTATATAAAGACATATTTTAAGGTTCTACTTTATTTAACACTCGCATATACAATTTGTAAATACCTTTCATATATTTTCTTTTTTCTTCAGCTGAAGAGAATCTTCCTGTTGTCGGTGTACTTAGTGGGAGTCCACCTTCGACGGTAGAGACACCTGTAGCTTCTTTATATGTTAATCGCCCCAAAATAACTTTTTATAGGAAGATATGTTATACTTTACATATTGAACACTACTTAGTTAGCGGTCGATCTTTATGTAAACAAAGAACCTATTTTATTACTTTTAACGTTCAAACAACGACAATTTAATACATTATCGACAGCTATGTGTGGGTCGACTTACTTATTAATTAGAGGACCTAATATTACTTCAACGGTCTACTTAAAACCGGGCTAATAAACCGGTGACCGATATCTTCGAAAGTCCTCAGTCAACATTTTTCTTTCATTAGAATTCACTCTGCTTAAGACCCACATGCTAATATCTTTCTTCACTCTTCACACTTATAGTAGTTACAGTTTCACAGGCTAATGTCACGTTTAACCGGCGATAACAAACACTCGGCGTCTCAAGTCTTATAATATAAACAATACAAACATTAGCTTATCTAACTAGTGCATAAATCATACATTTAGAATAAACAATTCTAAGAAATATATCGTTGGTTTCTAATTGTAACTTTAAAAATACAATTCATGTGCGTATTTAAAATTTATAAAATAATTAAAGTATGATGCCGTGCCGTTATACTATTTTAAATGCGTAATATCATATTTTATGCACATTTTTCCGAATTAATAAGATACACCGAAACAAACCTACGTCAAATTGTAATGTTCACATAGGGTTTCATTTTGAGGATATAAATATCATACCACATCATTAGTAGCACTGCAAAATAATCGCAAATCATGTGCTTAATGAATTTCCTAACTACGGACCAAAAATCATTTGCCTTTCATCTATGGGATTCTCAGTGAAAATAAAAATTTTCAATGACTCTATCAAGACCCAACTTTTTCCGCGTTCTTTAGCCTTCAATGTCAGCGTCAGTCCTCTTGATATGTTTCTTCCATGAAATCGTTGGAAATTTCCATGAATAAAAATAGAGATCACTCTAATCTTGATTCCTTATTTATTTTAATTTTTGTGTACGAGTTTCAATTTTAATTTATTTAAAATTAATTTCTGGAAATTTGTAAATCAGAAAATGACATCCTTTACCTTTTTCAATTATAATTTGTTCGTATTTTTTCATAATTAAAATTTCTAATTATTGTATTGAAATAGCTTTTTTGGCGAGATTAAATGTCACATTTTGAAAAACATTCAAGTGTAATATTAGATGTTATTTTAACACTTAAATAGACAATCATACTTTTCTCATTAAGTTATATTTTGTAACATTATTCTTTTACAAATTTCAATTAAAATTTTAAATAATTAGTTTCTACACTTACTTTTAGTTCTAATTACGTATATGTTTATATTTATTTACTCATGTCTACACTGAAGATGCAAAGTGATAAATGTATTCCTCCACCATTGGCATTAAATTACGTCAATTATTAATAACAGTAACGTTTGAACATTTTGGAATTTCAAGAAAGTATATTAGCTGAAATTCTTTACTAAAGAAATTAAAAAATACCTCTGTTATTATAATGTCTAATAGAAAAGTTAATGGATTATCACTATTGATATTTACGGAGTTACTTTAGATAACTTCATGCAACTAGTGTTAATACTGTGAAATTTAATTTGTATATTGCAAATAATTGCATGTGTTCGTAATTATTGCCTTCAAATTTTAATTAAAATATAGAGATTTTGAAAGCTTGTAATTTGTCCAAAACATTGACTATACAATTGTTGATTTAGGTTAAATTCATTTGTTGGACCCACAAAACAAAAAGCCATATCAAAATAAATAAATTGGAAATTTCAAATATTATACAGGATGGAACAGGGAAATATCTCTACTTTCAGATGGTCATTGTGACGAAGATTGAGTTCATAGAATGGTGGGAATAGGTTTGATGTGATGCAGTATTTCAGGACGTTTCAGTCTGTCACCTGTCAGTTACCAAAATGGTATGGTCTATTGAGCAACGCGCTTTTGCCGTTAAAATCTACTTAATGCATTCCCAAATTAGTGAATATCTTGGTGCGTATTCCATTCCTCCTCCCTGTCAGTCTGGATTTCCACCTGGCCAGAGTTGTTCTCAATTTCAATTTTAAGTACATATGAATTCTTTATAAATTTGCTTAAACTTAGGAGTTAACGAAATATTGGCAAAATTCGATTTTTTCACTGAAGTAAACTACTACTTCTGGTCTGCCGATTTTACTGAAAATCTAATCAGTTCTCAAGAGGAAGATTATACTACCAAATGCAAAATTTGGAATTAATAGCTATAGCAGTTTGACCGCTATCGTGGTCACACACAGACTGACACACAGGCATTTTTTAAAAACCACTTTTTCGGTATCAGGGGACTTCAAAACGTGGACATCTGCAAAGATCTCGAGGTCGAAAATTTTTATCATCACAATACTTCCATATACTACGTATAAGAAAGTAAAAGTGGCACCAAAAATCGGCATAAATTAGACTGGTTACTAGCTCAGTTTAGTGAACATTTTCCCTGGATGAATAATTCTCAAAAACATTAGCTGATAAAAGTATTCAATCAAATACAGATTTTCATCTGATGCAGGTAAATTATATTGTTTACTCGTATTTTTTAAATAAATATTTATTTTTTACTTTTACGTCATTTTACATATATTACGCAGATAAAATAGAAACAATAAAAACTTAAATCTAAATAAAAAAATTCCATTAATTACACGTATTATTCCATTATTTTGCTTGAATTGGAATTTAACAACAGCCCATCACTTCACATGTGTTTTACGTAATACAACATTTAATAATTAGGTAGCCGTAACAATTTTGGGCAAGCGAAAAGAGGAATTTATTATATTTTCTTTAATTTGGAGTAGAAAAGACAATAGAGGTACCCGTACAGAATAATCGAGCAAATCAAACGCCATTACGCCAGATTTCCTTTTAAAATGATTTTCTCTCCGAAATTGAAAGGACCCGAATTTAGCAGATCAACTGATAATCGTTAATTACAAGGACGTCCCTTCGATTGAATTTTTATAATTAAAATTACCCGGATTGTAAAGCTGCCGACGCTTTAATGTAGCCTTTCTTTCTACGAGATTGTCTGCGAAAAACGACTAAAGACAAGATGAAAGAAAAAAAGGGGAGAGAATAAAAAAGAAAAAGAAAGACAAAAGTAGAGAGCTTCCAATTAATTATTCTTTGTTCGGGTTAGTTGATGTTTGCAGGAAGAGAATGGTCTTTGTTTGTGTGCTTTTACATTAGTTTAAGTGTGTTTAAAATATTCCTGATGTAAATTGTAGCAGAGACAGTGTTTATTCCGACAATTTCGCGTTTCCTTTTGCAGTTTTATTTATGTTTTTTTTTACATAGTAGCCGTAATCTAGCGAAAATAACCGGTGTACATAACCTGTAATTATTGTCAGGCAAATACTTTTATAAAACTTTATATAAGATGAATAACGACTATAACCAATATTAAAAATAACTTAATACCAATTATACTGATAATTAATTAAGGTGGAATTCTTGTCGAAAAGAAAAAAAAAAATTTTAGCCAGGATGGATTTTTTTTATATCAAAATTAAATGTTATTAGTACAAGGCCCATTAATTAATAAAATTAAAATTGTTGCACAGATAATACTACCTTGTCTTTAGTAAAATTCTTTCAAATTTGGAATACTTTTTGATTTTGATACGAGAGTCATACTAACAGCATATTGGAGATAATTGAATAATAATGCTAATAAAAATAGTAATTCAATCAAATTTTAAATGTACAAAGTGCTCCCAATGAGGCTCATCAGCGACTGATGAAAATGGAAAATGACTGGAGCTGATTTCAGAAAAATATATACGGTTTGTAATGTAGGACTGATACTAACTTTCATAGAGATTTGGGTTGGGTTGGGTTGGGTCATCCCATTAAAGCTGATAATATATGGTGGTTTATAATACAAGACTGAGAACGACTTTTGTTAGGGGAGATGCTGGATCCTATATTGATATATCTATATCAATAAATAATATAGCCGAAAGTATAACAAACCTGGATGTATTAGAAATAGAAATATTAACTGAATAGCAGTATATTTGCTTTGAAATTAGAGGAATAAGGACAAGAAGAGAGCTTGCATAACGTAAAGGATTTTGGGCAGAGAACCTTTTAAAGATGTCCTAGGAATTTTGTGCAAAAACAAGTACAAATAGTATAAACTACGAGACATGCTTCAACCAAAATCACGAGGCATATCGAAATAACATGCGGAGCAGCAGTAAAACTAATAGATGCCCATATTGGTACAATAACGATAAAACGATACTGTAGGCTGATGGTACTTCAGTAATTGTAAGAAATAGAAAAAGATGCAGCATTTAATGAAATACTGACTACTATTGAAGACTGTGACTTATGGTTTGATAGAAAAAGGCTGAAGCTGAATATTGAAAAAGCCAATGTGTTTAACTTTGGACGTTTCAAGAACGACCCAATAAAAATTATTTATGGAGATCAACAGCTAAATATGGAACATATGGCGGTTAAGTTCTTGGGATTGTGGATGGATCCTCAATTGAACTGGAAGAAATATACTAACCGCTTGGCGGCAAAGATATCATTTATTTTTGCGTTACACATCATAGCAGGATCTGTGAGTCAATCGGCAAATCTATCTACATATTATACTTATGTGCAATCACGACTTAGTTATGGCATCGTGTTGTGGGGAAAACATCGGTTCATGGATTCAGAGTGTTTTTCTTCCAGAAGTCGGGTCTGCGTATTCCCTTTGGTGTGAGAGAGACTTCTTCTTGCAAAGAAATTTTTAAGGGACAAAGAATCTTTACGTTGACGGGCTTCTATGTTCTTGAATGTGTCAAGTTTGTGAACGAGAACAATGAGTTTTTCAAAGAGCAAGAATTACGATATCATTACGCGACCAGAGGTATGCTATGTTCACAATTGGTGCCTCTACAAACAACAAAAAGTATTGTGGAAAAGAGTTGTATTACCCAAATAATAAGAGTGTATAATCATATACCTTTATACATAAAATATTTACCTCAAAAAATGCCAAGAACTGTATTGTTTAAGATACTCGTCAAACAAGCGTTCTATAGCATAGTTGAGTATTTTAATTTTCGATTTTCACACACTATATATGTATACTGAGTAAATAGCTTTTTAATTTATTTATTATTATTTATTTATTTATTAAGAAGACCGACAAAAGATTTCTGGTGACGAACGAACTATCCGAAGTCGTAGAACAAAAGAAAAAGTTATACTTCAAGTATCTAACCACGAAAGACGAGGAAGACAGAAAACAATATAACAGATATAGATTCCTTGTCAAGAAATAAATAAAAAAGGTAAAATATTCGGCATGGGATAATAAATGCGCACAAATAAACTCGGTGATAGGAGGATCTAAGTCCAGAGAAGCTTTGAAACCAATAACCAGTCTTAGACAAACCTCAAATGTAGCAAAAAAGATTAATCCAATAGATACTCAAACGTGGAAGACCTACTACAGTGATCTAGAGATATGGGTGATAGGCAAAAGAATGAATCAAAGGTTGCTTTCGACGAAAATGACATATTGGAGAAGACGCTGCGAAAGAACTTTATACGACCATGTCAGTAATGAGAACATTAGGTATAGACTGGGAGTGAAGGAGACTATTATAGATGCTATAAATGGGAGGCAGCTGAGGTGGTATGGACATCTGCGTCGAATGGAGGAAGAAAGATTACCAAGAAGAGTATGGAATTGGAATCCACCTCAAAGGAATGAGCGAGGCAGACCAAGAAGGAGATGGATGGAAAATATAAAAGAAGAAATGAGGAAGAGAGGTCTACGGAAGGAAGAGTGGAACGATAGAAATAAATGGCGCTTAGGATGCGAGAAGCGGAAATAACTGCAAAAACTCGCTATATATATTATTTATTATTTTAACGAGATAAGAAAGGGAGGAACGTATCGGGAGCAAAAAAAACTAACCGGATTAAGAAAAATAAAATTTCACACTGACTGCCAAACATAAAGGACAAGAAAAAAGAACTTAGTTACACTAGTAACAAACACAATATACAGGGGAGAAACCAAAAATTGTGGGAAACGGTTCCAGTAATACCAAACCTAAAAATGTCTTCTGACTTAAGCATTAAGAGTGGTAGAGTTTCCAGACCTGATAACACCCCACCTTAAGCGGTCAAAATAGTTTACGCCTACCTTAGTGACTGGTGTCATAAATGAGTTTCTCGTAACATAGAAAATGGCCAGAATCGTTCTGATCTTGAAAGGTGAGAAACCCTCTAGTTTGGCAAGCTCTTACAGACCACTGTGCTTACTAAATACTCTAGACCACTAGAAGCGCCCATAATAAACATATAGCTTATAGAAGGAGGAAAAGTGGGGCGACCTTCACGAGCACCAATATTGCTTTAGAAAAGACAAATCAACCATCGAAATAATTCCAACACTGAAACTTCCGAGGAATGCATATAGCTTATAGAAGGAGGAGAAGTGGGGCGACCTTCACGAGCACCAATATTGCTTTAGAAAAGACAAATCAACCATCGAAATAATTCCAACACTGAAACTTCCGAGGAACGCAAGGACAAATGATGCGTCATGATAACAATAAACTTGGGAAATGCTTTTAATTCGGCTTACCACAGCTTGATTATAAAGGATATCCGTGTACTCGGTCAGATTAATAATAAGCTTGAGGTGGGTAGGGTGTCTCACTGCATTCGACTTTGGGCACGATCTTGTAAAACATTCTACCAGACGCGAAGCTCGATATGAAGTTTACTAGAAATGACCGGTGCGGTGCGTTGGTTTGCAAATAACTAGCCTTGGTGGTAGTTACACTGGCACTAGATGAAACAAGGGGTATCATATTGTGAGGAAAAGAGAATAGAGACGGTACTGCTTTTCTCTTAGAAAGAGATAAGTTAGACCTCGTTAAAATAGTCAAGTATTTGTGCGTTGCAATTAACCAAAACATGAAAATTTGCAACATTTTCGTTACAAAAATATGTATTTTCTTATATGACGTAGTATAAGAAAATAAAAATAAAGAAAAACTAAGCATGACATGCATTGTAACAGTTAGGAATACCTGTTATGGTTCAGTAACAATCATTGTTGCCGGTGTGACAAGTAGCATGTGTAATCACAGAGGTTTTGAAGCGGCTATATTCATGCGCTTCTTTTTGTCAATTGACAGGCATATATAAACTAGGCCGAGAGAATTTTAGCTTCCTTTTAATTGCGAAGCCTCATAAGACTCTAGGGTAATCTCAATTGCTAATAATACCATTTAATTTAAATCTCAAGTCATCATGCTTAGTAATGATAATAAGTAATGCACCTGTTGATAATTGTTTCTAATTCTACAAGCACTATTTGTAACGCATGTATTTTCAACCTCAAAAGAAGCACATGCTAATTGTTATTTCGGCTTTTAGACTTTTTAAGGAAATCCTTGTGTTAAGGTAAATCCTTTGTTACCATTTAAAGAAAAGGAAATATTGCAAGTAACAACCTAAGCAGACTATGTGTAGCCCGCAAATGAAGAGAGACCTTCAGTTGTAACTGTAGTTTATTTTTTGAATGCAAAGGCTCCAAGATACTGTAGCTAATAAACCCCATTTAGCATTGTTGTTCGGAGATTTCTTGTAATGTATGTGGGAACTACGGAATAACATCTCTTTAGCATCGTTGTCAGCTAGAGCATTGTTGTATTTTGGGGGCGTTGTAGTTAATTATATTTGTATTAAGTATTATGCACATTATATCACCTAATGTGAGTTATTTATAAGTCGAAGGAGAGACTCTGACAGCTGTTACGACCCAGATCATGTATGTTTAGGATTTTTGAGAACTATGTTCATTAATTGACTGCCTGTCGACAGTCTGTGTAGGTTTGTGTTATACAGTAGCTGTGTTTTCATTCATAAATATATATTTTACTATTAATTATAGAGTTAAATCAGATCTTGTGCGTTTTGATTGCTATGGCTATAAGTCCTAATCCTAGTTTTCATGTTTATGTACTAAAAAAACATGTGGCGCTTATTATAATAATAACACATATTATTATTATTATTGTTATTATTCTTGCCCACGGCCTTTTGCACCGACTAACGAGTTACAGGGGCAACGTTCTTGATTTTTGCTTTAATTATTGAGCAAGTTCAATGACATATTAAAAGTTACATCCTTTTATTGGACCAAAATAAGTCAATAATAAGGGGGGTGGCAGCGTAAATTTGAAATAATTTTAAAATTCGTTTTTCTCAACGTAGATATGTCTAATATGATATTCCTGCTATGCACTGAGTAATTTGGTACATTTTAATTGGAAAAATTTATCCAGGGTGAGATTCGAACCTGCCATTGGGAGGAGTAGGTACTAATCTCACCATGGGTAAATTTTTAAATTAAAATTTACTTAATTAATGACTCAGTGTAAAGCAGAAAAATCATATTAAACTAAGCATGACAATTTTTAACATCCTATTCGGTACCATTACCATGAGATTCCTTTAATATTACAATTTGTTTATTTCCAAAACTTTCTAGTTGGTTAATTTCATGCATTATGGTATTTAACCATAATCATCAAATCAAATATATTAAGTCACAAAATTTCGTACACTTAAACTATTTTGATATAAACGGAACAGAACAATTTGTTCTTATACATCGGAATTCTTTCGTGCAGGATATCGTTTCTCATGTTGCATTCCTGGGCGTTTGTGAAAAATAACGACTTGTAACGGATTCTATTTTATTTGGACTTCTTGAAGTCGTATTTGAAGTTTAGCCGGATGACACGCAAATAGTGCAAAAATAAAGTAAACTTTGGTAGAATGTCACTAACGGCGTAGAATCTCGGCTTGACAGCAAGAGGACTTGAATACCAAAGAAGATTTAGCGCAAGTATGGGAAATGTTTTCTTAGCGGAAAATGCAATTTCCAAGTTTCTCCATCGAACCGATAGAGTTGACTAGCGAGTGATGTTGTGTTAGTAAATATTTTGTTGCTCTTGTTTAATCTGTGAATACCTTCGTACTCTCACAAAGCGCTATTACGTTGGTGATGAATTATCACAAATGCGTTTTTGCATTTAAATTGTCACAATTGTTTTCAGAGTGATTATGAATAATGATCGATCTTGAAGAAATTATGTTGGTATGGTTACTCATCAATAATCGAGAATATACTGTGCTGTAAGAGAAAGTATTAATAAAAGGACAATTAGAAAGATTTTATTTAACAAAATAACGAATTAGAAATAGTTATTTATGTACCAAGTCAGTAAAGTGATTCTTTATCGAACGAGTCTGATTTACGAGCCAAGCGAGTGAAGCGAGCGCGGCGAGTAACAGACGAGTTCGGTAAAGGTACTTTACTGACGTGGTGCATACAAAATTTTATCGCCAACCGTGAAAAGTGTTAATTTAAGAAATAAAGATATAATAACTTATGACAGTTTGTGACAGTGACAAATGATTTATGTTTAAAGTCATCAGTCATGGCTACGCTGACAGATATTAGCGGCAGGTAAAGTACTTTATCCACAATCACTATATTATACGGTCATAATTCAACTGCTTAGCAACCTTTTATGGGATCTATAAAACACTAGTGTTTTATAAATCATAAAACACGCTATAAAACACGCCATAAAACTCTCAAAATGAATTTATTTATTAAGATTTACATTGATATTCAAGCTAATAGAGAAAAGGTTATTATTCTTCTTTTGTTTTATTGGCGAAGACAAATTAACTTCAACCGTAGATGAAATTGAACTTTCACAAGAAGTTTCACCGGTATGATTCATTGCAACTTGTTTCGCAGTCTCTTTCTGAATCATTTCCCCTGTTTTCAATTTATTTGATAAACAATTCTCCACGTAGCTTTCTGCGATATTAGACGACTTCCATCCACCGTGACGTTTGATGGCCATAAGATCGCCACCAGCATTGGCCAATAATGTAGCTGAAGAGCGTCTCATGCTATGACCAGTATAAGAACTAGCATCCCGTAATTGCAAAAAAGAAGCCACTGCAGCAGGTATTCTTGACATAGTGTTGATACCCACAGATTGACTTGTACATTTTCCATCTGTATATCGTAGAAAAAATCTGCCCTGGCAAGCGATAGAAGCTGGGCGTAATTGCATATACTTCCTACACATGTCCAGAGCGTTAACAGAAAAACCCTCTTCCAATACTGTAAAACTTCGAGAAACGTAGGTTTTTGTATCAGCAATCGTAATAAACAAATATTTTCCTTTATCTTCGACATTTTCAATTTTCAAGTACGTCAACTCATTACATCTACAAGCGCCAGCTACACCCATTATAAGTCCCACCTAAGGAAGAAACTCTAAGTTTGAATGCAAACAAACAAAAATCACAACTAAGTGTTACCTTCATCATCAAATATTTTTCATCTGGAGCCTCCTTCAAAAATTGTGTGATGTGTTTGTTTTCAAGAATTTTGGCCTTCTTAGGTTTGTAGGTACGACACTTGCTTTTCAAAAAGGCGATCAACTTGCTGTATTTTGAGATATCTATATTTCTGTGCACTTTTAATGTTGTCTTCAACATAGAATACTTTTTCCATAATGATGGTGCCGCAAACTTCTTATTAACATTGTAGAAATATGCTAGGAGTACCTCTTCGTTTATCGCTCCTTTTACACCACTTTTTTCTTTCCAATTATTGAAGTCGGCAAATACTTTTTCGTAGGCGTCCTTTGACTTCCACGGCAATAAATCTAAAGTTGCTTTCTGAGCTTCTTCAAGTATTTGTTCCGGAATAAACTCGCTCTCACAAATCTCTTCCATCTTTTCCACTTTTCAACAATGAATGCTTACAAATGGAGTCGATAAACAATCGAAAATACATAGTAACCGATCCAAGACCTCCCGATATTTTTTTAGTTAATGCGAAATTTCAATGATTTTTGAGGTGACAGCCGCTGTCAGACCGAAATGTCAGATCATTGTTTCATAAATTTCGGCGATTCTGATTATAAATAAGTGTGATTGTGGATAAAACGTTGTATTGCATACGGATTTTAGATGCATTTTATTCACTTAAGAAAATTAAACGCTCGAGCAAGCTCTCGCGTTTAAACATTCTTGCGTGAATAATATGCTATCTAAAACCCTTATACAATAAATAACTATTATTGTACAGTACGATAAAGTGTTTGTTTACCTCCGTAAAACGCTATGGTAACGCATCGCTTTACTGACGGTTGGCGATAAAGAATATTGTTAAAGGAAAAAAAATTATATCTTAGGCAGGTGAACTATTATATTATAATACTATAAATAAACTGAGATTATTTACAATTTTTTGTAAAATTTAACGATATAAGGTAAGTGTAAAATGTATCGAACGACAATATTTGTACTTAAAGTCAATGAATCTCAACAAATTCATTTGTATCGACGAACGCTGATAATGAGACCAGGTAAACATTAGATGAAGTTTATAACGCAGAGAATCTCGTACCAAGAGGGCAACTAGGGCATAAAGTAATGATGAGTAGTGACGCTATCAGTAAAAAAACTGTGATTATTTTAACACATCTTAGGGGCAATGGGATATGCGGTTAGCGTCTTGACTAATCGAAAAAAAGAGCGGTAAAATAAATAGAAATACACATATTTGAATATTAAGTAAGATATTTAAATCTAGATGTTTATATGAAGTATCTTATCTATGTTTTAAGGCACTGACATCTTTGGGACGATTTGTTATGCAAGTAAAGTTTATCGAAAAGTAATAGATATTTATTAATGTGTTTGCTGTTCTCGTTTCAGTTATAAAAGATATATTCTAAATAACTTAATGCATTTAGGCGACTGGTTCTCAAACTTCTGATTACTGCCCCTCGCTCCATGCAAAATTATTGTTAAATGTTCACAAATGTGAGAGTGTTACATGTTTTAAAATCTCTAATTCCATCCCCTTTGCTTACTATGTAACGCAAATTACAATATCCAGATTTACACATCTCAAACCACTGTTTACAGACCATGTTCCTTTAACTCAACCATTGGATTCTTTTGGATGTCCTAGAAGAAATTTCAATAATAATATTTTGTAGATTCTCTTTCAATAATTAAAGTTGATATAACCTCGTAATTCCTATTTCTGCACTTACTATAATTAGGGCATTAATTTGTTTTGTTTTAAAATTTGTTTATTGTACCATATTCTATATATTTTATGAAATATATTGCTGGCATAGAGGTACTGTAAGTACACTATATCCAATTTTTGTAAATGTCTCATTTTTATGTAGATATAAAAATGAGACATTTACCAAGATCATAAAAGTAAAAGAAAAGAGAAGAATAATGTTATATTATATATTTTTGAAATGCAGCAATACTTATTAAAATCATATCTCTAGGTAAATTTTCGGAAAAATGCTTTATGAAATCATGCTTGTCAACTGATTAACAACTTATTAAAAGGCATCCATTCAATTATCAATATTGCAACAAATATCATGGCTCAATATACCGTATTCAAATAAAAAAACATGAAGTTGGCAAGTTGATATCAAAAAATGACAATAGCTGTCTAATAGTTAGTCACTTTTAAAGTATTAACGTATTACATGTTTTTAATGTGAAATTAAATAAGCAATTCAAAAATGAACTAATATACAGGGTGTTCCATAAAAAAAATTACTTTTATACAAAAACAAACAAAATTATATCAAAAAACGGCAGTAGCTCAGTAATAGTCACTTTTAAAGTATTAACGTCTTACATGTTTCTGTCATGAAATGGTCAGCCAAGAAGTTATGGAACACTCTGTATAAAACAAAATATTTTTAAAATGTGCTACTAATGAGTAGCTGCCACTTCGAAATATCTTTACTCGTAAAAGCACAATCGGATCTACCCGTGGAGATTTTCAACATTAATATTGGTCACTCTGATCCATAAATTTGTTAATAACTTACAGTGCCACCTAGCGTATCCTAAAATAGTTATGAACCATAATATTCTTAACAAAACAAATATATTGAGTGAATATACCCTAAATCGGTCAAGTCATTCAGAAGTAACACGATCACTAACACTATATATATTATAATGATTTAAATTGTCAACATTTATAAGTAAAAAATCAAAATTAACTTTTCAAGAAAATTAATTTATGTTATACAAATAAAAGATCATTCGTATATAGAATAGAAGAATCTTATTAGAATACATAGTAATGAAATGTATAAAATGTTAGATAGGAACTAAATTTATTGTAATCTCATTCTTATTGAAAGATTAAAAAAAAGTCACAATATAACTAATATTGTCAAGACATAAGATAGGCAACTTAAATTACTATACAAAAAAATTTCATTATCATGAAAAATCAAATAGGTATAGGAAACTAAGTAAAACTATCCTGGTTACTGAAAGACAAAGAGATGATTTGTGAATTTTGATATGAATGGTAAAGAATTATGTAATGAAACGAGATTTTTGGAGTAAAGAAAAATTTATATAGAAAAATTGATATAAAAGTAATAAATACCTGATCTTTAAGTTAATTATCATTATCTATATGTTTGACAAGTCGTAACTTTGTGGAGCTCATATCTTGGACCGAAGAAAATAAATGGAATTGAATTTATAAACTGGAAAATACATATAAGAAACGTTTTACTGAAATAGAAGAACCCCATAACGTGTATACAAATACGAGAAAAATCTATTGGATGAATTTAACTTGGACCTTATATGACATATTATCCGGATCTTAAGAAACTGTACCTGCAATCCAGGATAGATATATTTTATGAAGAAGACCATTACTAGACGGAAATAGAAAATCGTTAAGTAAAATTATAAACATTTAAAAGAAAATCATTTCATAATCGTTATTATATCAACCCTTGAAGTAAAATCTTTATAAGATAAAGAGAATAATAGAATTGATTTTTTATTTATTGTAAAAAATGATTGTATTTTATATTACATCATCTGAATAGTCATATTTATACTATTGATTTAAAAATTTTCATTAAGAAGGAGAATTTAATTTTGAAATTGAATTTATTGCTTATGTGTTAAAACGGCTTTTTCCATCATTACTTAACTTTTTGTCAACATACATTATATTGTGTTAAACAAAAATATTATTTTGAAATAAATATTAAAATAACGTTTACAAAAGAATTCAAACCTGAGATTATTATTTATTTTTCATACTCGATTATAATTTATACCGACTAAGCTTAGCTAGAAAGACAATAGTATAATATATCGTCAGTTATGATCGAGGGTGTATACAAATATTTTGATTTTTGTACTTTGTCCGAACTTTCCGACTTTCCTTTGAAATTGTCCCGAATTTTCTTTTCCCGAAAACTTTTCCAGGACGATAAGGAACAAAACAAAACAGAATTACTCATATCCGTCTTTCGAATGTTATGGTTTTGAGTTTATACTAAAAGCCTATCGAAAAAAACACTTTCAGTTTTTTCCAAATTTTTGCAATTTCTCGGGTAAATTTTCCAATTTTTCTTTTCCTAAAAGCATATTCGGAGAATTCCAAAATTTGTTTAAAAAAAACTAGAACAATCGGTGGAACCGTTCTCAAGTGATACGCTTAAAACCGAAAAGCAATTAATTTTTATTTATATAAAAATTAAATTTAATTTATGTTACGTTTTTCTATGGAGAAGTTTAGCATAGATTATGCAATTGTTAACACAAGATTCCCAATATTTAAAAGATCAATCAATATACTTGCTGCTTGAAGTGTAAAGATTGTTTGCTTTTATCAAGTTTCCTATACATATTGTGAATATTTCTTACTACATAAATAATAAAATTATAATAATAAACCCAGATGTTGTGAAGAAACATGCGTTTAGAACCACAGTGATGGATTTAAGGCATTGATTGTCTTGAATAATATACACATCATCGCGTCATATATTGTGTAAACTTCTTCTACGTTATTTTTGAGTATACCCTACTCAATATTTATGATATTAAATTGTTTGCCGGAATAATAAACGAAGATCGTCGAGTTTAATATCTTCTCGCGTAGGGTAACTGGTACAGTTATTGGCCCCTTAAGCGTCTTGAGATGTATTTTAGCTAATAAATAATAATAAAATAATTTGGAAAATTAATTTATAATGACTACATGCATGTTAAATGTTTAAGTTTTATTATAACATTTACTAGATCCTGTTTAGTTTACTGTTAATATTATTATTGACAAGTAAAATGAAAAGTTCTAAAAAGGCATTTTTGGTATAGTTATTGAGAGGACTTAGTACAGTTATTGGCCGTAAATATAAATTAGTTTATAACTGTAAAAAAATAATAATCGTTCAATTAATCTGGAGGTATAAATAATAAACAAGTAATAAGAAAATTTACCATTTATTTTTGCAGTTTTGCAGAAAAATTGTTTTAAATATAGGTCTAAGTACTGTTTTTTTAAACAAGTAATATGAAATCTTCTAATACATGTACACTTAATGCCAAACCTCAATTTACTAATTTTGTTGCCTCATATGTAGCAAATGCCGGAATTCAATCGCTTTATGCCTTCTTCTTCTTTTTCTTCTTCAAATAATTTTCTTGTGGCAAGGTCAATTTTTAATTTCAACTTCAATACTGAATCACCTCTTTCCAACGATAAATCGTCTTCTGGAGTATTGGATTCATATTTAGGAATATGTGCTTGATTTTCTTCTGCGTTATTGTTGCCCTCAGTTGGAGGAAGTGTGACGCAAGATATGATGTTAATCTTTTTGGGAACAACGGTTGACTCATTATCAACAATCTTGGATAACCGCTTTTTTGTTGTATTATTGGGCTTCTTCTGATGTTTTTTCAGATTAATTTTTATTCTCTTTGCTTCATTTTGTTTAGCTTTGGCTATTTTTTTAAATTCTCTTGCACGTCTTCTATTTTCCTTGTCAAGAAGTTTATTTTGCTTTTCAGTTTCCTTTTTGTCGTTAAAATTTTTCCATCCAGTTGACCTTAATTTTGCTTACTCTTGCCTTTCCTTTCTGGTGTTTGGGGCCAAAAAAGGTGTCATCGCAGATCAACAGATGCCCTTGTTAGCAAGTGCAAAATCTTTGGGGATTCTATACTTACAATTGAAAGTATTTGGTATGTCAGTTCAACAAATGCACTTGTTCTCGATTCTATATTTTCAACTAACAGTATTTGGTCTGCAAAAACAATTGGAAAGTTAGAAGTGTCTAATTTTTCAATATTATATGAGAGCCCGTCCGAAACATTTGTAATGGTTTCTGGTTCGTTTTCCGTGGCATTGTTGGAATGAACTAATGCTTCAATAATAATTATGTTGCGCTCATTATTTATTTCAGTATTTTTATTCTTAATTTGGTCAGTTTTATTTTCTATTGTATTCAATTCAATGTTGTTCAATTTAAGTTTGTCAACTTCGGGAAATACATTTTGTAGCTGTTCTGATGTTGAAGCAGTACTGTTCTCATACATTTCTGTTGTGTTTTGGAATTCCTTCCACAACTTATACAAAATAAGAAAAGCGTCTCCATCGTCTTCTGCCCCAATTAGGTTGGTAATTTTTTAAATTTACTTATCCTTTCTGGGCCAACTATTCTTGCAAATTGGTCGTACTTTAAATCGTTGGTTTGTGATTGATTGAGAACGGTGTCATTATTGTTAAAACTTTGTCCCAGCAAGGGAATATATCACAAGCTCTGAATCCATTCGTTATTATTTCATTGATTGTTCTATAGGAATAGGTGCAAAACGTTCCTTGGTAATATCTTCGGTTGAATAATTACTTCTCCATTCAATTATACCCTTGCGCCAACCATCTTTTAAAAGCCTAAATGCAGAAACTTCGCAAGGCTGCAAAATTCTAGTGGCATTCGGGTATAAGGCTATTAGAATGATCTTAAGTTCTGTACAAAGATCACTTAGTTTTCTGTCTAAGTGGGTTTGATTTCCATCCACAAACAAAATGATAGGTAACTCAATATCATGCTTTTTTAGGCTTGGGTAAAATACATTTCCTATGTATTCGTAAAAGATCTTCATCCAACCAGTGTCCCTCATGTCTACTCCCCAATCCCCAGGTACAGATGCTATAATTTCTTTCTTTAATTTTTCTAGATAAAAACATTCTTAGATTAAGAACAATGTTGGGTTCAGACTTAGAGAAAATTTTCACCAAGATGAGTGATTGGCATACCAAATTTTACAGTAATTGGCCGGAGTCCACTAATTGTACAGAACCGTTAAAATAAAGTTTGTTTAGAACGAGAAATTGTAAAATCGATTTCAAATACATTTTTTCTGTGACGGGAAAAATATTTGACATTTTATCCTTCTTGACAGGTAATATAATGTCACTTTATCAACCCGGGCGTAAAGTGTTACTTTTTGCCCATGAGAAAAAGTTCTACTTTTTGCCCGCTTAAATTGGCAGGTTTCCATAGCAACGCAGGTGTAATGTCACTTGAAATGTCACATAGATTGATTTTCTGACTTTAATATAAAGTATTTACGTGTTTTTTTCAATATTAAATCGTCGTTTTTCCCATCACAGACAAAATAGTGTATTATACACGGGAAAAAAATTAGATTTTAGCTCTCGGTAACCTTACCTCGAGCTAAAATCTAATACTTTTTTCCCTTGTATAATAAATAACTATTTAAATACGAAATTAACAAAAAACATTTTTTTTTCTTAAATACATTCATTGGCAGGAGAGGCAAATACACAGTTTCAACAGTATTTTTTAGGATATGAAAGCATTAATGTCAAATTTAAGTATCTAAGATGGAGTTTCAATAATACTACAACGTACAACCAGTCGCATTTTTAATTAACAAGTATTAATAAACCGAACTGCACTTACCAGACCGAGAAGAATTTTCCATGCAGCCAACCATCACAAATAAAAATACACCAAAAGAACAAGAAAAGTTCCCATATATCAAATGTATATGAAACAATAGTAAAATTGGTTGCATATTCTTATTTAATACAATTAAACCGAAAGAGGCCAATAACTGCGTGGGGGCCAACAATTGTTACTGTCTGGCTTACCCTAGTTACTGAAGTCGAAATAAATAAGGAGCTCTCTTGTTTTTTTTTAACAAATTTCAATTTGTTAGCATATCCTTGGCAATAAAGCATCTTTATTTCAATATAAATCCTCGGGAAATTTAATTAAAAATATACCGACCCTTTAAAATCGGAATAAACCTTAATTTTAAAGGCAATGTTTTAATTTAGTTTTAGATACGTAGGTATTTCCTTGAGTCAAAGTAAGTTGGAAATTATTCAGAACTATTTATCAGCAGCAACTTACGATGAAGGAAACTCGCAACTATGAGTTTAAATGAATTTTGGTGGAGGCGTCGGGTTCCATACTACGAAAAGAAAACTTCTAGTTTCTATTACCTCTACAAATAGCTATTTCGCTTTCCGTTATTTCTTGTGCGACATTGGAAGAGAGCTCCCATGCTGTAAAAGCCGGGCAATAATTTTCCCCAGCCTTGATCTCAGCATACTTAGATTGTCGACACATTGGCGCAGAGGGAGTAACGCGGAGCTTAATAAAAAGTATTCCGTGTCCAAAGATACAATTGTCTGTCGTGTAATAAATGGAAATCGTCTCTTAATAATTTCTTACGAATATATATTTACAGTGGGAGAGTAACAATTGATGATGTTGATATTTGTCGCAGACTTTGTAAAGTGTACGTTATTGCATCGTCTGGAAGAAGAGGACACTCGAAAGAGCGTTTCCGATGTATTTCGCTTTGTTTCTTTTCTAATACTTCACGTCGAATGTTGCCGTGTTTAAGTGAAAATGTTGCTTGCATGTAGTGTTGTGTTCTTGACATATGTACGTACTTGTAAATCATAAATTGCTGGAAACTTAAAAGAAAATTTATGTGAAAATTTTAAAAATAAAATGTCGAGGGTAAACCTATTGCAGAATTTATAAAGTTAACGGCTCCTAAATAGAAAAAGGAACTTTCAATGAGGACACTCGATGTTTAAATGTAAATAAAACAAGTTGTGTATGAAATATCTACTCATTTCCTTTTTAATTTAAAAGAAAATTTTATAGCAGTAAGTAAGGAATATAACATCGTTCAGCCGCAGCTTTGCTTGGTGACAGTCCAATTTTCGATGTCTTTGTCGCATAAGTCCGGCAGAATTTACTCGATGTTATGTTGTCTATGAGAGCATCAATTGTTTGTATTTTATTCGCATAAACCTGCGAAGGAAGAAGTCTAAATACGTTAAATCGCACGATCTTGGTGTCCAATTCACGTCGCCGTCCCGCTCGGTAACCAAGCCCTCAATCTCTCGTGCAGAATCTCCATCGTGGCTTGCGGTGTGTGGCACGTAGTGTAGTCCTATTGAAGCCACATGTCATCGTTATACATAGCATCCAGTTTTGAACGCAAGAAGTTGCTCATCATCGATCTATAGCGCTCCCCGTTTACGGTTATGGCATTGCCAGTTTCGTTTTGGAAGAAGTACGAATTGATGCTTCCGCCATACCAAAATCCGCACCAAACAGTGACTGTCTCGGGATGGATTTCGTAATGGTGTATCACGTGTGGATTGGTGTCGCTCCAAATCTAAGAATTTTGGTTGTTCACACATCCATTCATCGAAAAATTAGCCTCGTCGCTGCAGATGATTTTTTTGAAAAATTTGATTCAACTTCAAACTGCTCTCGAGCTCAATCAGAGAACAAACGGCGTTGTCTGTGGACGTTTACCTTAAGTTACTGGGACAGTTTCATTTTGTAGGGGTGCAGACCCAAGTTCAGACGCAATATTTGTCAAGTTGAAGTCGTAGAAGTACGCACAGACACAGTGTTTCAGTCTCATATGACTTCGTCAGTGTGCGACTTGCTTGCTGCAATGCCAATAAGTTACAATCTCCCCCCCCCGCATATTCGTCTCTTCGCATAACGATGTCTAAGAGAAAATCTCAGCGACCTCTGTCATGCAAAAGCCACGCTCCAGGTGGGAATATAAGGCAGATTGTGCATCCATTTCATGCACGCATGTATGAATTTTTAATTCGTATACAGTGCGTTCGTAAATGCTTACGATGAAATTCAAATTAACCGCCCAAAATTTAAAATTTAAGTTGGTAAAAGAATAAATTGCCCTATCTTTATGTCATTTGGCTTATGTCTATTGTGTTCATTTTCTGATAAACTGTATATTTTGATTTTTTATTCGTTGTTCCCGTTTCTTCTTGTTATATTGCGTTATTTTGATTTTTTATTCGTTGTTGCCGTTTCGTCTTGTTATATTGCGTAATTTGAAAATCTGTAGAGCTATAATTTAAGAATTTTTTGGAGAATATGGGTGCAACCGATTTTTGACAAAAAAAACTAGTGTACCTTATAGAGGACCTCTAATTGAACAACTTTTACTTATAAATTAATCGGCGCCAACGTACAGGAACGGAGATAATTAATAATTAAAGTGCTCACCAAATAAATTTTTCCATGTCAAGCGTGGTTTCACTTATCAGGTTACATCAATTCACAGAACATGCGAATTTCGACTGCTGAGAATCCCCATAATTTTATTGAAACCCCGTTACATCCACAGAAAGTAGGAGTGTGGGTTGCTATTTCTCGAAGAAGAATAATAGGACCTGTATTTTTTCATGAAACTGACACAGCAGAAAGATGCAGGCGCAATATTTTACAAGAATTTTTAACACAAGTTCATGATGATGAATTAAATAATGGTTACTTCCAACAAGATAAGGCACCAGCACATACAGCAAGAGAAACAATAACATTTCTTCAGGAATTTTATAATAATAGGCTCCGAGATCCCCTGATTTTAAGAATAGGCTCCATAATTTTGAAGAACTTCAAGAGGCAATTAGACATGAAATCCAACAAATTACGGTAGAAGAACTACAAAGAGTGTTCGAAAATATAAAAAGAAGGATTAACATATGCATAGAAAAAGTGGGACATCACTTTCAACATTTAATGTGAATGTTCTATTTTTTATTGTGAATATTCTAATTGTTATACTTGTGTTACTATCTCATTTTGGATAAACTTTTTATGCAATTTACCCGCTTTCTAATCCAAACAAATATTTGACAGAGTATAATCATATTTAGGTTTTTTTTCTTTTTTTGGAAGGTACCAATCTGTATATTTGGTTGCCTATGGTTCTCATCTCAATCATTTACGAACAGAGTGTATGTATATATACATATAGTGTTCATTATCTATTGGAGATTTTTAGAAGTATTCATTATCGTTTTTGATATTGGTACGCTACCTGTTGGCGAGATACTGGATGCACATATATCTGGAGTGATCTAGAATATGATAACGTAGTTATCGATAGACCACAACATCCTAGCGCGTTGCCTCTGCATGATAGAAGTCGATGACATTTTCTCATAGGCATCGTTATGCGAAGAGACGGATATGCGGGAGTTTGGAGCTCATTGGCATCGCAGCAAACACGTCGCACACTGGCGAAGTCATATTAGACTAAAATACTGTGTCTAGGCGTTGGTTGCTGTATTGCCGACTCTAGGGTAAATTGAGCATCATTTTTAATGCGTATGTGTATGTATAAAACGTCAAATAGTCAACTCGGCGAAGATAAAAATCATGTAATGCGCGAAACGTTTCTCGAACGGAGCACTAATTTTGAAAATAAAGTTTTATGATTTGCACAGCTGTTCAACGCTATAACCATCCATGATATTTTACCATACACTACTGAACAATTCACAACAAATTTGACATGTGTTGTTTTAACAACATGGCCGATACAACCTAACAAATTTTGAGACTCCCTATTGAAAGACCTTTTATTTTATAAAAAAAAAAAATATGTTCGTTTTCAATATTCAACTACCTCTTTTGATGTATTGACCAACACAATAATTTTCATAATATAAAAGGAAGAAAACAATACAAAGTATGATTACTTTCTGAATTGGTCTTGTAAAATTTGTCGATATTGTATTTTTTCGTGGCAATGACACTTTTTACTACATATTCAAATTTATTGTTTTATATAACTGGGTGGGTAATTATAAAACTCGATGCCCATATAATGTACCTTCTCTTTCGTTGTTGTGTAACACCAGCATGATTATTGGCTAGATGTTTTGGTCCAACTTGGTGACAACATTCCAAAATATAATTGAAGTCGCTTAAACTATAAAGCAAAAATCAAAAACAATGAAAAAAAAGCATGAAAATAATAATAGGAATTTATGGATACAGCAATTAAATTCAAGAAATTTAAATAACAGAGTATAATGAATATATAAATGGCAAAATGTACAAATGTATAACAATATTAACATTTGTTTTCACTTAAACTAAAGTAAACCATTAAACAACATTGAATCTGGATGTGCAAGATTTAAATATCTGTCTATCTATCTAAAAGATTTATTTTTCAGTGATCAAAATACAGATAAAACATCATAAGTAAACGATGGCACGGAACAATATTTTGCAATTAGTTCTTATGATCACATCTAAATACGAAAACCTCAGACTGACAAAAACAGCTTGAAATAACGACTTGCTTAAAATCTCCAAATCAAAAGTAACAACAAATAAGGAGAATATTATAGACTTTCTCATTAATTAAAAGCATGAATAGCGCAAGGTCTTAATAGGAACCCCAAGGAAACACAGAAATAGCTCAAAATTGTTTTTTTGTGCAGTATTAAATATTACATAATAATAATAATAATAATAATAATATGTAGTTTATTCCATATTGCTGAGCATAGAACACGTCAATTACAATATAAACATACCTAGTAGATGCATAAAGTTTAAAAAACATTTAAGAGTCAAACAAACAAACAATAAATAAATAAAATCATGATACATAATTAGAGTTAAAAAAATCATTAGTTGAGTAAAAGGCCTTACTCGTCAAAAATTTCTTTAATGTCGCTTTAAATTTTTGTGGCGGTAAGACTTTCAGAGTTTCTGGTAAGCAGTTGTATAATTTAATGCATTGCCAGATGGTTTGTTTCTGTATCCCCGCCAAGCGAGTGTGTGGTGGAAGCAAATGCAAAGAGGCCTTACCCCGAGTACTGTGACCATGTTCAAGTTCGTATTTCTTAAAGAGTTCTTCGTAATGATTTTTAACAAAAGTAACAGACTCCAATATGTACAGCGAAGGGAGAGTAAGTATATTATAGTCCTTGAACACTAATTTACATGAGTCTCTAGATCTTAATTGGAAAACAGCTCTCACACAGGCCTTTTGTAGTTTAAAGATTCTTTCCACATCCAGTGAATTTCCCCAAAAGATAACACCATACCGTAGTCTTGACTGTACGCATGCATAGTATACACTTAAGGAGGTTTCAGCATCAACACTCCGAGCCACAACGCTCAAACTGTAGCAATAGCCACTCAATGTCTTCGCGAGACCATCAATATGAGGTGTCCAAGACAGCCGAGAGTCCACCACCACGCCCAAAAAACGCGCACTATCGACACGTGGAAGTGACTCATCCTTGTGCTCAATGGCCAGATCTTCCGGATGTACATTAAAAGTTAGAATATTCGTTTTTCCAGAGTTAAGTTTTAGATTATTCATCTCAAACCACTCGTCCATTAACCGGAAGTTTTGTTCCATACTGAGTTTGACCCTCTCACAAGTTTGTGCGCGCACAATACACGAGGTGTCATCCGCATATAGTACCGTCAGGCCCTCCATGATTTCAGGTAGATCGTTCACATATAGTAAAAACAGAAGTGGTCCAAGGATGGAACCCTGCGGGACTCCATACATGATAGAACGATAAGACGAGACAATCTGTCTCCCAGACGCCGCACGGGCAGCCACACACTGCCTCCTACCAGTGAGGTAAGATCTCAATAGGTCCAAAGTCACACCCCTAAAGCCCATGCATTCAAGCTTCTGCAAAAGTATATGATGGTGCACACTATCAAAAGCCTTGGTCAAATCTACCAAAGCACAAGCTGTTACTTCTTTGTTATTTAATCCTGCCAGAATTTCTTCCATCAACTGATATGTAGCATGAGTTGTAGACCTTGTCTTTAAAACCCCATTCTGATTGCTACAGAAAGTATTATGCTTCATCAAGAACTGAACCATTCTGTTATATAAGAGAGACTCTTTTAGATATATTGCTTGTAAGCGCAATGGGTCTGTAGCTGTTAAAGTCAGTTTTATCTCCTTTTTTGTAAATAGGTCTTACTATTGTGGATTTCAGACGCTCAGGAAAACCCCCAAATCCAAAGCTGATATTTATAATATGTGTGATCGGAACCGCCAGACATTCCCCACAGTGCTTCAGCAGAGAGACCGGAACCCCATCCACACCAGTCGCCCTTGTATCCTTCAATTTGTATATAGCACTAATTACCTCTTCTCGATCAGTCAAGTATAATACAAAGGATTTCGGAACATGCTTCACATGGCTTAATAAACTTTCGTCATCATTTTTGACGTTTCTTGGGAAATCTATAAAATAGTTATTAATTGATGTTAGTATATCCTTTTCATTTTCATAGTTATCAATGAAATCATCTAAATTGAAAGATTTCTTATTTGATCGTCCCTGGAGTTGATTGATGATCTCCCATGTTGCTTTAGATTTATTGGTGGAATTATTAATATACGCTGAAAACATCTGCCTTTTGGACTGGTTGATTACTCCTTTCAAATTTTTACAGTAGGCTTTATAAACCCCATTTTCAACACACCCATTTAATACACCTTCATACAATTGTCCCTTTATAGCGCTTATATTTCTAATTTCATTAGTGAGCCATTTCTTATTAGTCTTATTTGAAACATTTATTATTTTTTTATTTATAAATTTGTCCATGATGTTTTCCAGGATCGCTGCAAACGAATCATAACACTCATTGATATCAATTTTACTCACAATTGGGGTCCAGTCTATCCCCCGTAGTTCCTGCTTAACCCTTCGGAGATCGCGGGCTAGTTTGCAGCGCGGTAGGTCGCGGTGTATCTATCAGATACATGTAGCGTTTCTATAGGTTTGGGGCTATTTTGATTTGATTATTCTTTGACCTTAGGATACTCTTGCGAATCATAGTCTCCAGTATTTTCTAGATCTTCATCGTTAGATTGTTCTGTATCAGAATTTGCATCACGCGTATCTACAAAATCTTCCTGTTCAACGTCGCTTTCATCTTCAAACTCAAATGTTGCATCATCTACTTCGTCATCCGATTCCAACAACAGTCGGCGAACCTCTTCAACGTCTCTAGAGTTTGTTAAGTCAAATGTTTGTTTATTCATTGTCTCAAAGATATAACACTTCTAACGAACCCTGTAAGGTCACCTATGGGGTCACGGTATCTGACAGATACAAAGCGTGCTTTCCGATCAAACTACAACAAATAACTAAAACATGTAATTCCCTAGCAAGAAACTAAACATGGTAGAGTGTTTAGAAAGAGTAATGTCACAGCTATACGCAAGCGCAGTACGCTATCGTTTGTCATATAGGAAATATAACCTAAACCATTGCTCGTGTATCTAATGGATACACCGCGACCTCCGAAGGGTTAATTAATTCAAGCATATGGTGTGTCAGTTGTTGTTTCTCCAGTTTTATACTCTCCTCATTTACATCATCCTGTGTCTCGAAGGAAACTCTTACTGCACGATGGTCGGACATCGCAGAAACAATTATATCACTGTTGTAGTCCACAAGGTTTGTAAATATATTATCAATAAGTGACTGCGGCCTCTCGGTTATTCTCGTGGGACCATGTATTGTTTGATTCAAACCGTAAGTTCTCAGCTTGTCCAAAAAAATTTCCGAGACAGCGTCTCGCCTATTCAAATCTATATTAAAATCACCACTCAGCAATATAGAGCATTTAATTTCAGAACAAGCTTCCTGTAGAATATCATCCAATATTTGCATAAATTCCTGCATGCTGCCAGAGGGAGGCCGATAAATGTTAATAATTATAATTTTTAGATCAGTCATTCTAATAGCAGTGCATTCCACTACTAATTCCTTGCTTCGCCTTTTCAGAGACTCAAGTTCAATATATTCATAGCCAGACCGAACTAATATACAAGAACCGCCATGCGGACCAGATGTTCTAACAAAGCAAGAAGGCATGCAATAACCATCCACAATTGGATATTCATTAAACTTTAGCCAGTGTTCTCCAGGCTTTCTATAAATATCAACAAGTCGTCAATTTTGTTTCGCATACTTTGTATATTTTGATGCAACAGTGAGAAATACACTGTTTTGTCTACCGCACTGTTTCGTATTATTCTTACATTATCTTGTTTGTGTACCAGTGTTTTATTTAAGTTTTCATTGTCGGTCGTCCCACATGAAAGTAAAAACGGTTAATTTTTGTACCGGTTGGCCACAGCTCCGGATTTTTAATTGCTTCTAATTTTTCGAAAGGGACCGTCAGCTTGAACGATGCATATTTATCGGGGTATTTGGACCTGATAGACTCACATTGCACATTTAAAATATTCTGCATCTCAATATGATTTATTACCTCTTCCTCTGTAGTCCCCGGCTGCAGGTTGTAAAGATGCACAAATCCACATCGAGCGGATGCTTTGAGTGTCGAGTTGGCGGCCGTCCCGACCACCTGACAAGACCATATTAAAATCTATTACTCAAATAAAAACGTTCTTTTATGAGGACATGTTGAATTTCTTTTGAAAGTGAGTCTAAATAACGTCCGCAATCCGCAAAGGCATCCGATGAGTACTCACTAAAACTTAACAGATTAGAAGTAGTGGATCTTTCGGACAGAAATCCCTAATAATTATTACAATTTTATGATTAATATTCTTGAGCAGATAATCCCCTCTTAAAACCGAACACATATATTGCCTTATTTCTCAATTTAACTGTTAACAAAGCTTAAAATCTAGATATTCAGATACATTCAGCATACTTCCCTTTCGGAATGTAATGAACGTCTAGACATCTAGTGAAGAGGCATGTATTTCTGTTAACAAATTAGTTCTGTAAGACGGGTAAAGTCTATTTAATAACAGCAGATGATGCTGACATTCGCAAAGTTTGTCGTATCGTAAGGTTCAAGTGAAGTTGGGTTTCTTGTTAAGATCTTGTATAATTGGCGAATCGGTCTTCCGTAACAAGTCTCCGAGGAGCTGTAAGGGGAAACTACCGCAATTACACAATGACATCTATATTGGGGACCGTTATCTAGTGCACTTTCCTTTATTTAGAGTATCGCTCTTAGGAGATTAGAGATGCAGCAGCAGTAAACATAAATAGCACAGTAGGCAATGACCGGATACAATACGACAAATTGCTGTTGAAACGTAATGATAATGATGTATTGCACTTACTCTACCAGAGAATTATGTCTTGTTCACTGTAAGTGTGTTTTAGTAAATTGCTTGTATTAATTTATATTAGTATGTAATAATAGAAACGTTTGTCTTATTAAGATATCTATATTTATATATAGAAGTAGATTTCGAAATCCTTTTACAAGGTGATTTGATGGAATGCTAAACCCGTATTATCATTGTAAGGGCCGGTTCTACAATACAGGAATAAAGAATCGAATGAGTATCCGTACAATAAATTTATTCCATAGATATACTTCGCATAACGGCGTATGCGTTCTACAAATCGTTTGGAACAGCCGCATAGTAATTTTTGGATAAAACACATAACACATTAAGTTGGCAATGAAAATGAGCAATGCACATGCGTGATTTTTAGTGTTTCGTAATATTAACCCTTTTTTTTGAAATGTATATTTTTGTTTTTATGTACCTACCTACATTTTTATGTAAAATGTGTGGTATATGGTATATGGTACGACTTTCTTATACGTATGAGCGTTTCAAACTATACAACTTTAAGAATTTTTTTATACAAAAATTATTCAAAATCCTATTCTAAGTACTTCTATTCTATTAATAAATCTCTATAGAATGCATACTTTGCGAGGTATTCGAAAAAAAGTGCTACTCGCTAAGAGTAAAAGTGTTACTACGAGATCTCGGGATCGAATCTGCTCGGGGACATGAATTTATTTATTCATTTAAATTTCAATTTAATTGAAATTAAATACCTCTATATGATATATTTATCTTGTTCCCTTAGCCGACTTTACCCGAACGAGCGTTACACATATCCGAGCGTTACACATATCCGAGCGTTACACATATCCGAGCGTTACATATCCGAGCGTTGCAGGTCAGTCTTGTTCACTGCCTACAATCAGCGCAACGCGCCTAAAGAAGTTTACACTTCAAAAATATTGCAAATCCAGTTCTAAATACTTTTGTATAAACATACAGATTGTCGTATTTAAAAGTTAATATGCATCTTCAAATACACACACATAAACATGTACATACCTATGTATGTATACAACAGTTCAAGAGTGTGGCTCTCGTTTTACCCACACCACCATAAGACCGGTGGGTGGGGAGACCGAGAGCGCGAACACCATGCGCGCATGGCATTCGTTCCGTATCTTTAGAGCGGGAACTTACATTCTGTCTGAGCAAACTTGCAAATCGAAGGATAATTCGTACAAAGTCGTGCAAAATTTGTTTGTATAGTTCATTATAATGTTTTGTTTCATTTTAAATTGAGAATCTTATTTTAGTTACAATTTTTATAGAGTTTTGTTTCATTCAATGTTAATACATTATACATCAATTACCAAAATAGCGGAGCAATTCCTTAAAGCAAACGTCCGCATACTAACTTTCAACGTTTTGCACTGAAGCTGCGATACTGCAGCGGTACCCGGTGTCCCGGTATGAACTCATCTCCCCTATTATCGTACCCCTCCATTTCATGTTCGCATGCACATGTGTGCGTGTCTGTGTTTCCCTATATCTACTTTTATTTCAGTCAAACGGTATACAGATTGTCGTAGTTAAAAGTTAATATGCATCTTCAAATACACACACATAAACATGTACCTATATATGTATGTATACAACACCGGTGGTGTGGGGAGATAGTGGGGAGACCGAGAGCGCGCGCAGACATGGCATTCTTTCCGTAACTTTAGAGCGTGAACGTACATAAGTACATTGTATCTGAGCAGACTCGCAAATATTAAAATAAAATGCCCTTAACTGTCGAGGAAAAAATACAGATGAAAATCGTCCACCTCCCTCTGTGCCAGCTATCCATAAGATTGTGAAACAATTTCGTACAGAAGGTTGTGTTAATTCACTGCATACTAAAAGACACGTTATGCACTAAAGCCTCGGTACCCCGGTGTCCCGATATCACGCCCGATATGAACCTGTACTCCCCTACTATCGTACCCCTCCATTTCATGTTTGCATGCACTTGTGTGCGTGTTTGTGTTTCCCTATATCTACTTTTATTTCAGTCAAACGGTATATAGAATGCATAACTTACGATATATTTGCAAAAAGTCGATATTCGATAAGAGTGGTACTTCCGGTCTGAATTTTGAAAATTTTTTTGATTAAAAGATATTGAAAATTATGTTTTAAATACTTTTATACTCGTAACGTACTTGTCTAAAAAGCATGACGTGCGATATATTCGCAAAAAACTGATTTTCGATAAGAGTAACAGACCTACTTCCGGTTGGAATTTCGAAAAACTTTTTTAAGACAATTTTTCTCAAACTTAGTTTTAAGTACATATGAATTCTTTATAAATTTGTTTAAACTTAGTAGAAATATTAGCAAAATTCGATTTTTTCACTGAAGTAAACTGCTACTTCCGGTCTACCAATTTTACTGAAAAACTAATGAGATCTCAAGAGGGAGATTGTACACGTAAATACAAAATTTGGAATTGATAGCTATAGCGGTTTGACCGCTATCGTAGTCACAGACAAACAAACACACATATAGACAGACAGACAAACTGACAGACACACAGAATTTCTTTAAAAACCACTTTTCCGGTATCAGGGGACTTCAAAACGTGGACATCTGCAAAAATCTCGAGGTCGAAAATTTTCATCACAATATTTCCTTATACATACTACGTATAAGAAAGTAAAATGTGATAGGTATGCATATTACAAGTTAAAAAAAAATGAGGTGTGGCCACCACACGACTTTCTTATACGTATGAGCGTTTCAAATTATAGAATTTTAAGAATTTTTTATACAAAAATTATTCAAACTCCTATTCCAAGTACTTCTATTCTCTTAATAAGTCTCTATAGAATGCATACTTTGCAAGATATTCGAAAAAAAGTGCTACTCGCTAAGAGTAAAAGTGCTACTTCCGGTGCGAATTTTGAAATTTCATATATACGAAAACTATTGCAAATCCAGTTCTAAATACTTTTGTACTCTTGATAAATATATATAGAATGCATAACTTACGACATATTTGCAAAAAATCGCTATTCGATTCGAAAGTGGTACTTCCGGTCTGAATTTTTAAATTTATTACATACAAAAGATATTGAAAATCATGTTTTAAATACTTTTATATCCGTAGCGTACTTGTCTAAAAAGCAGGACTTGCGAAATATTCGCAAAAAACTGATTTTCGATAAGAGTAAAAGACCTACTTCCGGTAGGAATTTCGAAAAACTTGTTAACGAAAATTATTCTCAATTTTAATTCTAAGTATATATGAATTCTTTATAAATTTGTTTAAACTTAGTAATTGACGAAATATTGGCAAAATTCGATTTTTTCGCTGAAGTAAACTGCTACTTCCGGTCTACCGATTTTACTGAAAAACTAATCAGATCTCAAGAGGGAGATTATACACGTAAATACAAAATTTGAAATTGATATCTACAACGGTTTGACCGCTATCGTGGTCACACACACACACACACACACACACAGAGAGAGAGAGAGAGAGAGAGAGAGACAGACATTTTTTAAAAACCACTTTTTCGGTATCAGGGGACTTCAAAACGTGGACATCTGCAAAAATCTCGAGGTCGAAAATTTTCATCATCACAATACTTCCTTATACTACGTATAAGAAAGTAAAAATACATGCAATTAATATATTGGTATAAACTAATTTCAGAGTGTAAATTAACCGATCATATTTCCAATAATAATAAAGCAAAAACGTGGACAAATATTGAAGCCAAATTCAATGCCTTAGCAGGAACAGGAAGGTATTCAAGAATACTACGGAGTAAGTGGGATTCCTTAAAAAAAACTACCACAAAAGAATACAGCAATTGGAAGAACAATCTTTATAAAACTGGTGGAGGATCTCCTACAAATATAAAATTTAGTGACATATCCACAAAAATTCTAGCAATAATAGGTATTAGTGCAACAGGGGCAATATCTGAATTTGATTCTGATTTTGTGGGTTAGTATATTATTACTCCATATGTCAGGTTTTGTAATATATTTATCAATGTTATGTATGTTATAGTAGATTATATAATTCATTACATCTTTGTAGGAGAAACCATGAGAGAAACAGAAGATATAATAATATGTGATGATGCCATTCCGATACCTCAAATGGAACATGTAGTATGTAGGGTAAACCAGGGTGATATGGTGAATCGGGTGAAATGGTGAATTACTCTATTTCTTTTTCGGGTATGCAGATGTCGCTATAAGTCTGTATGTTGGTTATTTACGATCATATGTGCAACGAGCACCTGTTGAAAACCACCCCCGTTTTGAAAATCGAAAGTAATTTGTATAAAACTCTATCCGATGCTCAATAATTTTTATACGATGCATGCGTTTGTAGTTATTGCTTTAGGTACCGTAGTCCGCGAGGTGTTTTTAGATATGATCTGCCTTCTTAGATTGTTTATGCGCTACATAACCTAGAAATCGTTGCCTCTAAAATTTTCAACCGCTTGCCACGTTATTCACCGTTTCACCCATAGCAAATGGGGGAAATGGTGAACTCGGGGTATGGGTGATACGGTGAACGACTTTTCTTACTGTGCCCGTATTTCTCGGCCCAAATAAAAAATTTTATCAGCATTGTTCCTTCCAGGCCTACATTTTATAAAAAGGCATAGGGGATCCACCCGTGCTGATTGGACAGAGGAGCAACTCAAAGATGCCGTAAAGGCAGTACAAAATGGAATGATCCTAAATCAAGTAGAACCTGCGCGGAAGAAGTCCAGAGCGTTAGCTGAGGTTTTGAATTCTCTAGCTAACATTGTCAACCTACGACAACGAAAACTCCAAAGCAAAACAATTGAGGCAGTGAAGAGTAGGGCACATGGTAAAAGGAAGGGCGAAGGAAAACCCATAACCAAAGAAACTACCAAAGGAAATACCAAAAACAAGCAATCTAAGAAACGAAAAGCGTGTAGCACTGACACCGAATCCGACTCATCGTTGGATATCGACTTGCGAGACGATGATGACGACGTGGACGATGAAAAATCTTGTTGTATAGGGTGCGGTGAGCTGCACAGTTTTACTAAAAAGATTGAATTGATTGGATTGGATCAAATACAATAGCTGCCAACTTTGGCTGCATGAAGACTGCACAAAGTATTAGTCAATGTGTGATATATGCGGTAAAAAGCAGAACAAATAAGTTCACCATTTCACCCATATGCACGGGTGAAATTTTGAATTTGATTTAAAAAAAAATTATATTTTTTAAAAATTATTGCAATACTTTAAAAAAAAATATGAGACTGTTAACGTGTTGCTTAAATATTGTATAAAAGAATAGACTTTTTGTTGGTTTAAATAAACAATTTCTTGTGTTCTAGAGGGCTCTAATTTTTTGTTCACCTTATCACCCTGGTTTACCCTATTTGTATTTGTATTACATATATTTCACAGGATTCACAGTCGTCGAAATGGTCTCCTCTAGTACTGAACAGACCCATTAGCAAAGAATTACAAATTGAAGAAAAATCAATACAAAGTAAGTGTTTCTTTAATTTATAAAATATCTGGTTATTGTATGAGTTATATTTTATACCCAATGCCATAGGGGACAGCTGAAGAGCCATCACCACACAAACTGGGTAAGCTTTTAGAATATTATAGTGATTTAAAAAAAATTTAAATATTTTTTGTATCTTAGAAGCAGCTTCTGGAACAGCAGAGCCATCAAGAAAACTAAAAAGCAGTCACCTGCATGTAAGCATTTACTTAACAGTTAATTATAGGCAATAATTTTTCATTCATTATTTAATAACACAAGAAATAAAATCTGCATGCAGGCCTCAATTGCTAAAACAGCCGAGATCAGAGAATAAGGAAGGATATTCATTGCTTCTCCACAAAAAAAAATGAATTTAGTTGATATGCAATTACAAATTTTGCAAGAAGAGCATCAACAGAGGAAGGAAAACATCAATTACAGATGGATATTTTGAAACAAACATTATTAAATTTAAATAAATGTTAATTTTATAAATAAATTTTTTGAAAGAGTTTCGTATTGTACTTATTTAATTTAGAAAGTAGATGGTATTACAAACAAAATTATTAAATTTAAAAAGGGATTTTCTTAAAAGAACATACTTGCACAATATATTGAAATACCCTTTCAACTTACATACTCGTACATTACCTAATATTTATTTAACATATTAAAACACTGTGACCAAAAATAAATTCCTGACATATATTCTGAGTATCAATGCTTAAGTATAATTCACTTGTAGAAGATTAAAATAACCACAATTGATATAGAAATATAATTTTGAAAGAATAAATTATACCGTGAAACGCAATATAACAAATAAAATAACCTAACTAAACATAGAACCGAAGTTATCCCGCATTTCAAAACTAATTTTAACCAACCAATCACGAAACAGAATAGTGATATTCCAATATTTATCTTCTACACAATGTAGGTATAGCGTATCCGGAGTTTATACCGTAAGTTTTCTATACTAGACTTATCTAGCGTTTGTAGAACGACACTTTCAAGTTTATACTCCGTATGGTATTATACTAGCTTTATCTACGAGTTGTAGAACCGGCCCTAAGACTCCGTTTAAATATATTTTAGAGAGAGAAATATACCAAAGAAATAGCATTTTTACTATTAGTTTTCTGATATTGAGAACCAATGGAGTTGCAAGTACTAGAAACAATGAATAAATTTGCAATTATCAAAAATAAGTTTGAAGAATTGATTATTGTTAGATGCATTTGAAATTCGGACGAATATATATTTATTTTCACTATCATTAAGCATTGTAATTGAGTTGTGTAGATGACAGTGTAGGTGAAAATTCTGTAGACAGAAGCAAATAGATGTAAATTATATGTAAGTACATACATTCCTACTGTTAAAAAGCCACTTTCAAATCAAACATATTAATTTTCAAATGCCGCGATAATACATCGCATTACAGTGCAGCACATATGGTATAGTGGCGCTAATATTTTTGTGTTTCTTTTAAATATGATTATGGTAATTTAATTATTTCTTATTGGTAGAGATCATATACCGAAATAAATCGTACACTAAGTAATTGTCAAATTTTATACATGACACATTCATTACAATTTATGAACTGAAAATATTGAGCAGCAAAGATGAAGTAGCATAAACAAAATAGGTTGGCAGTGTTGTTTCGAACTACAGGATACAGTAAGTAACTACATATGATATTTGTAGTAACAAAGATCTTTTTTAATGTAAATATTAGAAGAATATTTCTTCTTGAGAACTAGAAAAGAGAATAAGAAAAAATGAAACTGAGTTTTATTGTTTTTAATAATTGTAATTTTTTTTAATATATGTTCCTTTGTTGCACTACCCAAACTAGTTACAGGGCGAGCAAGAAAAGTGCGACTCCAAACACAAAAGTATAGTAGCGAGCATGGAAAACGGGATACTTATTTTACGTTGATATTGTCTATCTTTAAATGACATACAATGATAGTTCCAAAGTTATACAGTGCGTTCATGATGAAAGGAACAAATTCGTTTAAAATTAAGGTTATTATTTTGCAGAAAAACGCTCGGACAGGCCGATTAGTATTTTTAGTTTTGAATTTTTTGACATAAGAAAATTATATACATGGTGTCTAAAGAAGAATATATGCAGCAATCATTGTTTCTTTTTAATGGAACACCCTGTATATTATGCCATTTTTGAATTGTAGGGTGTATTCTAAACACATTAAACACATTTTTGTGTAACATACCATATCCCCAAAATCAGCGGTTTTCGGAATAATGAGTTTTGTGATAAATTAAAATACACATAGGTAATGAAATAAAATGTTTAAATTGAACAAGGACACTTTGAAAATTTTTTTAAAAGCCAACAAAAACAACCTGGCATTGCAAATTTTATCTTCAACAAAAAACTTTACTTCAAATTAATCGATTTTCATGTTTTTTTTTTAATTTATCACATTTCAAACGTCATTATTCCGAAAACTGCTGATTTTGGGGATATGGTATGTTACACAAAAAGTGTTGAGAATTTACCATACAAATCAAATATGGTATAATATATAGTATGTTCCATTTAAAAAAAACAATAATTGCTGCATATGTTCTTCTTTAGACACCCTGTATATAATTTTCTTATGTCAAAAAATTCACAACTAAAAATACTAATCGACCTGTCCGAGCGTTTTTCTGCAAAATAATTACCTGAATTTTAAACGAATTTGTTCCTTGCATCATGAACGCACTGTATATATGAGTTTAGGTTAATGCATTCTAATCAAAACTATTTACATAGTTATTGTAACTCTACTAAACATTTTATAAAATGATTAATAACATTACTACAAGGCAAATATTTATAATCATATATACCAATTGTCATTTTAAATTAACGTTTCGTTATAGCTCCATTTCCAGTGAATGCAAACCCCATACATTCTCTATAATGTTTAAATCCGGGCTATTGCTCAGTTGACAACATGAATGTTATTTTCTGCCAACCAATCATTCACTGTACGAGAACTATGCACAGGGCAATTGTCCTATTGGTATATATTGTTACCTGCTGGGAATAATAGTGTAACAGAGGGAATAATAACATATTGCAGTATATTCATATATTCAGCACTATTAAATATGTCTTCTATATGCCATAAAACACCATGTTCGTTTCTCGATATCCAGCCCCACATATTAACGGAAAAATTTTCACGCTTGTTTTCTTTATTTAAGTATTTTTCCACATATCGAGTATTTCTGGGCCTATAAACATTAATCCTGCCACTGTGAGTAGATTGAAATACTGTGTCGTCCGTAAAAACAACTTTATTCCAAAAATGCTGATTTCTGGTAATAAACTCAAAAGTAAATCTTACACGTTCCTCTTTATGTCGATCATTTAGTAATTTTTTTTGAGCAACCGGCGAATTTCTTAAACCACTTTCTTTCAATCGACGCCTTCCAGTGTGAATCAAACCGCGAAACTTTGCTACCTCAACTGCTTTACCAATTGACAAAAGAATGTTCAATTACTTGCTGAACTAATATCGGATTTTTGTTCTACAATAGATATTTTTTTATTTTGGACCATTACCCTTTTCTCTTTCAATTGTACTTTCCCGATTCCATTCTATTACTTTTCTTGGAACAGTACTTTTACTAATTCCAAACTCTTCTGTAACTTGCCTTTTCGACCCTTCCTTTGCAATTCTTTCTGAAATTTTAATTCTCTACGACAAGATGACATATGGATTTTGAATGTGTGACAGTGTCATCACTGTACACACAATAATGACATTTCAACGGTGACTGCCCATTGCTGAAATTCTGGCATTTTGGTATTAAGATATGGCCCATTTTCCATGCTCGCGACTGTACATCTATTTTCTTAATGGCCATTTGTTTCTAGCAGTATAGTCCCTTAGTCACAAGTAAAATTATTAATTACTCTGTGATATACCCTAGCATGGGTATGATATAACGTCCAACGTCAATAAAAAAAATAAAGCAGGGATGTGTATGTAATAGTTATTTACGAACCAAGTGCGGGACGACAATGTTCCAGCGTCAGCGCATTTTGAAAGCACAAGCGACCGAAGGTAGCTAGTGCTTTTAATTCCGCGAATGCGTAGAAGATGTCTTCATGCAAGTGGTTTGTAAAATATTTCTTGTAGGAGCATTAAATTAAAAAAATATTATTGACTTAAACATAACCTTAAATATATTACCTAATCAATTTAAGCATTTTATATACGTACCTATGACTCACATTTCCATTAAGTTTAAGTTATTATATTCTTACAGATGACGTATTTATTCTTATATTTATAGTAAATTCATCGCTTCTTTGGTTTGATTACAATTAATTGTCAATGTGAATGTTACTTGAGAAATCGTCAAATAGATGACGCCAACACATTTGTTGGATGAATTCTTAGCAAAAACTCCTATTTCCCTAACTTTTGATAAAGAAAAGTCGAAGGAAATAGTATTTTATAGACTTAATTTTATTACTACAAAATCCGATTTTTTTTAAATGTCCCAATGAGTCAGTGTTTTTTGCAATTTATACAGTCGTGTCGACCGGGAAATACTCCTTGCTAATCAAGCAATGCATGCGCGAAATGTCACTTTATAGGCGGTGAGTACGAAAAATACATTCCATATTTCTTATACATATTTTAGTTATTTATACCAAAGGAAACGTCGATACAAATGAAGGCGCCATTTCATTTATTTATTTTTTTACAAAACAAACTCATAAAAATATTTTTGATATAACAGTAGTACAGTCGAAAGCAAAAAAAAGTAGACAAGAGATATCGTACTTTGTAAACCTGGCCTTATTTACTTGTCATTAGTGTCAAGTCATTTTTCTATGGAATATCAAATAATTATCAAAACATCTTCTACCTGATTAATACGAATCAAAATACTAATTAAAAGACATCATAAAGAAAACATCTATTAATATCTGGTTATATAGCCGTTTTTGTTTAAAACTTCTTACAATCTATTTGGAATAGAGTTATAAAGGTTGGTACAATTATTTTGATTTTGATTCTCTCATGCTGTGTGAACTATTTCTACGTATTTTGAGATCTTTGATTTAATTTTTTTGATCATTAACTCCCACATATTTTCGATAATATTTAAATCAGGACTTCTTGGCAGAAAATCCAACACATTGATATTATTTTCTCTGAACCATGTTTTCACACTATTCGATGTATGGATGGGACAGATGTTCAAGTACATATCTTACACGAGCTTCATTGTGGGTTACATTCAAATTGTTTTTCGGTAGTTTTATAGACCGCAAATTAGCTTCTCTAATTCTTCGTTGGACTTGGACAGTAAAAACAAAACCCAGAACGTTATTTACATCAGCTGCATTCACTACTGTAGTAAATGGATGTTCAATAAGCACATTTGTGTGGCGGTCTTGCTCGGCTGTTGATATTCTTTTGCGGTCAGAACCAGAAATTCTACAAATTCTATGCTGATCTCGCCATATTTTAATAATTCTAAAAGCTGTGCTTTTATTTATATTATTTCTTTTTGAATCCGTTACTCAAATGTGTAATAACATTTAATATCTCCATTTATGGAAGGCATCTTTATAAGAAGCTTAATATGAAGTTTAAGGTTGTCAATTTTGAAAGATAACCAAATATTGACAAGTAACTTTGAAGACGCTATTACACTAATCATTTTGAGATAGTTTATGACAGAAATCTGTGTTTTTGTCTACTTTTTTTTGCTTTCGACTGTACAAAATCAGTCAATTATCTCGGAGAAAAGTTAATGTCTTTTGATGTTGGTATTCTTTGATGTAATGAAATACATTTTGTTAAAAGCTTCAAAGACTTTAATTTGAAATATGGAATTACCAGCCTTTTGTAAAAAACACAGTAGGGCTAATAACTTAACTCTTGTAGGTATTTTGGTTGAAAATTGTTTTTTTTTAAATCTTATTATGCACTTCATTAAACAAACATGAAGGCTAATTATACATTATACTTAATTTTTCCAACACTTTTCAAACGTTTCTCCTGCTACCGTCGATAATTACTAGGCTAATAATAAATTGGGGGTTTTCCGCGGCTTCGTTCGCAATCTACATTCAGTAATTGTCTGTTTGTTATATCTCGAGATAAAATATGGGCCAGATTTTATCTAATTATAAGCTTTGATATGCACAGTATTTAATAAATAAACATGAAGTCTATGGCTCGATAATAAACAAAAACACTAAAACACTTTACCCACACTAAAGCACAAAAAAGGCTAAATACGTATTTCGACAACTATGTTGTCATCTTCAGTAGCACTGATAAAAAAAACCTCGTTGTTCGCACTGCACTATGGTGTGTAGACAACGCGTTTTTTTTTTCAGTGCTACTGAATATGACAACATAGTTGTCGAAATACGTATTTAGACTTTTTGCGCGTTAGTGTGGTTAATGTGTTCTCATTTCTGAGTGGAAATACCGCGTTTTATTGCGTTGTATTGCATGACTGATGCTATACTGTCCGTCAATTCTGAAGTTTTTCGGCATGTGTCATCGCTAACTGAAATTGATTGATGGTTTTGACAGTTCATAACCCGCAATTAAATTTTAGTGCGGCTGCCTACTGAATCAAACGTCAGATGTATATTTCACTTTTGAATTTTGTCGTTTCCTGTAACATTTAAGTTAACCTAACGTTGACGTTAAGTTGTCATTGTGAGCTGTGCCGACCGATCTCCATATTGAATATGGACATTTCGCGTAGACTCTAGTTATTGTATTATTTAGCGTCAGCCGCGTATGACATATAAAATTATATATGTTAAAAATGAGGTTTGATTGTTATATCTCGAGATAAAATATGAACCAGATTTTGAGTCTAATTATAAGCTTTCACACACAAAAAGTTTACTCAAAAACATTCTAGTAATTTTTTTGTGATGCCCGAAGAACAAAGAAACAGATAATTAGAGTTTTATATATTGTTCTGATTAGGAAATCTAGCTACAAAAACAATAATGCTTGAAAAAAGCATACTACGAATATATATGTAATTCGCGAATTAATAGAACATTTTGGGAAAGTTTGAAGCATCTTAAATGAAGAAAAAACTGTGCTACCATACCCAACTCTACTGGAAATGAAGAAAAACTAATGATTTCTTTATAAATTACTAGTAATCCTGGTACCAGTCTTTCTAGCAAGTTGTATAGTAGCTATATCTCTTTTAACCTTCGGTATGTGGATTCCGCTACTGTTTCAAAAATGATATATAGTATAAAAACTAACGCTACAGGTTTGCATGATATTAGTGTTAATATGACAAAGATATGTTGCTCAAAAGTTGTTTCATTTATTACACACTTTTTAAATAGACTTATTGAGCCAGATAGCCCAATAGACGGCATTGTACATCCTTTGGCAAAGAACAGCAGACTTCAGAACATATCAAGACTATTACTATTTTACCAACCCTCACGAACATTTTTGGAAAGATAATTAGTGCTCAACTTACCATGTATTTTAATGTCAATAAGCTACTGCCGCCGGTGCACTCAGGATTTCACAGAGGATGCAGTTGTGCCACTGAGCTCTTTATGGTTACTGATGATATACCTAATGCAACGAATATGAACATGATTACTGGGTTGGTCCTGATAGATTATAGTAAGGCTTTGGATCATGGGGTTTTGCTGTAAGGTTTGGAATAGATACGCTTCGATATTGATTCTTTAAAAATATTTAGTGACTGTCTTTCTGTTAGAGTGAAAATGGCAAAAATGGGAATTGAGATCTCTGGATATGCATCTGTAGATATGGTGGTGCCACAGGGATTCACTCCTTTTCTATATTTATAAATCACAACTTTACAGAATATTGATTTTTGTACGATGCATATGTATATAGATGATACATAGTTGTATTACTTTTTTGAGATTTTCAATTGGCCTGTTGCTATGGACAACGTTCATTCAAACTTCGAAAACATTTATCAAACTCACTTTCTTTAATACTCAGTTATTTAAAGTTTCAGGTAATTCCATTCGGTAATAAAAAAACAATGTACAAACTTGCAACGTTGCGTCAAGATAAAAGTTAATAATCATAATATTAGGTTTGTTAATGCGGTCAAAATTTTAGTCTTTTTCTTGATAACACTTCTAGATACCGCAGTCAAATTTTAAAGTTTATTATTAATTCGCAGAATTCGTGGGACATATTCTAGGTGACGCATGGTGGTTGAACATTGGGAATTAGATCTCTACCATATTTGTATAATTAAATGAAATTTAGATACAACGTTCATAATTTCACCACCAGGTGCTGCTTTATTTCAACTGTCGTTTTGATATAATATTTATATTAAATAAAATATAGTGTTCATTCTGAACCCAGATTGAGTAACATTCAACAATTTTCTGTTAAAATTAAGAAACTATTGCAAAATACCAATCATGCCTGACGTGTGGAATCCCACATATAACAATTGACATTTGCTTTTGTAATTTGGACTGCTAGTGCAATTAATTTTTGTATAAGAATACTGTTCAGGATGATAAATAATATTGTATAAGAAAGACAATTGTTTTATATATTTATATTGTTTTATATATTTATATCTAATACGTTAATTTTGAATATTGATAACTCACACTGTATATGTATAGGTAGTCTAGAACTACAAGTTTAGTTAGAAAAAACCCAGATTTCTCTTCTATTGTGACGAAATGTATGTAAGCATTTATGTTATTGCCAATCATTATAAAGGTACAATAGTTAGGTCTCCTTCGACGCGACCGCCATAAAATCATTAAACCCGTCCACAACCATTATTTTATTACATGGTATTTACGTTGTACTCAAATATTTGACTGTAATTTTCAACCCCATGTGTTTAGTCATTTTTCTTAGTAAATAATTTCCCCTCCTATTCATGAAAAGAAAGTACTGTAACTGGGAGAAGGGAAAGAATCTTTGATAAAAAAACGATAAAATATATTAACTTCTACACAAACGTCCACACGAAGCAGTTGTGTTAGGCTTCGGCAATTTGCATGTTAAGTGTTAGATAAATTAAAGATAGTAACATATTATCAGTGTTTTATTTAATATTTAAACAATAAGCATTTATATTCCTTCAAAAAGGGAGGAATCAACAAATACTATTCCTATAGTGGTTATTATATGAGTGCACTTCATTATTTTCTTTTAAAAATAATAAGAGTGATTCATCATAGCCGTGACGGAAGCGTAGCGTAGATGTTACATTAGAGTGTATGTATTATAATGTAGGCATTAAATTGTTTTTTTTTTTTTTGTTTTTCCAGTATAATATTATTCAATATTCTTGGCAGGCCATGTGGTCGTCTTATCCTCGTCTTCATTTTTAGATATGTGAATTAAATCGTAATCATGGTGTGCACAATAAAGACATATTATTCTTATTATTATTAAACAAAGTTAGTCAAGGGTATGGGCGGTTTATTTCCATAAACATAAACTTTATAACAAGATGTCTTTAACATAAGTTTTTTTTACTAATTATTCTCCATTTCTTAGCGTACTCCTTGTTTTTGTATGTAAACGCATTTCCATGGTAACGAATTTTTTTTTTAAATGGCAAGGAAGCAGTTTTTTTGCTGATTTTTATTCCTCTTCTTTTTCTTGAAATGACTTGATATTTCTTTCATAAACTTGAATAAGAAAATTTCAGATAAAATGTTCATAATGCTTTATTTACACTACTAATAATAAAATCAAATTAAATGTTAATACTGAAGACCCCCTGCAGCCCGACAATATTGGATTTATATTTTCAAATTCATGCCTAATCCTGGCTTCCAGCACTTGCAAATTTTGTGGTTTCTGTTTGTAAATTTTATTCTTTAAATGTCCCCAGAGGAAAAATCTAGGGGACTCAAATCAGGTGACCTAGCAGGCCATTCAATAGATCCTCGACGTCGTATCCAACGAGCGGGAAATATGTTATTTAGAATGCAGCGATCATCAACTCCATAATGTGGTGGAGCGCCGTCTTGCTGAAACCAAACACTGCGGTTTGGCATTGCTTGTCGATCTTCATCTGGAAACAAATTTACAATGTCAAGTACAATGTGATCACGCAATAGGTTTAGGTATTTATCTGCTGTCAAATCTCCATCTACAAAGTATGGATCTATTATGCGGTGCCGAATAATACCAGCCCAGACATTGCGTTTTTGTGGATGCTGTGTATGGTGTTCCATCATCCAATGAGGATTTTCACTGGACCAGTAGCGACTGTAGTGGCTGTTCACAAACCCATTTAGACAAAAAGTTGCTTCATCAGAAAATAAAATGTTGTTTATACAACTAGGAGAAGTATTGGTCATTTCCATCATTATTGCACAAAACTGCATTCTTCTGTCAGGGTCGTCTTCGTTTATCACATTAAGTACAACATTGAGACCTCGATCTTCATTTGTGGCTAATTTTGGACGTCCAGACCTTGGGATATCTCTTACATTTCTAGTTCCTCTAAATCTTCTAACCAATTTAGACACTGTGGATTGTACAATAGGATTTCTTTCCGGATAAACGTTATTGAACAAATGAGAAAACATCTTCTTGTGAACGTTGTCGATCTTCATAACCAACCATCGTTAGTACATATTAAATTAGCTTGTCCGCTTATTGAAAAGTACTACATGATGACATGATTAATAACTGGCGAAGCAGAGGCCACTATCATTTTTTGTAGAATAATATTCAAATGAATAAATAGGAGTATCAAAAACTGTAGAATCTGTTTTCATATCACATTTTGCCGTTTTTAGGAAATTCTGATTTTACACAGAAATTTTCTTATTCAAGTTTATGAAAGAAATATGAAGTTATTTCAAGAAAAAGAAGAAGAATAAAAATCAGCAAAAAACTGCTTGCTTGCCATTTAAAAAAAATACGTTACCATGCAAATGAGTTTACATACAAATCCAAGAAGTAGGCTAAGAAATGGAGAAAAATTAGTAAAAAACTTATGTTACAGACAATTTGTTATAAAGTTTATATTTACGGAAATAAACCGCCCATTCCATACTTTTGACGAACCCTGTATAACCAGTAGTATGAAAATTAGACTTTGAGGTGAGAGAATACTTCTTTAAAGTTTGAGTTATATGGTTGGCATATCAAGTAATGTTTTTGGCCATAACATTAGGCCCCATCACTTGAAAATAGTTTGATTTGAGATTTTTTTTGCTCTATTTATATTTTTGTTCCTTGTAATAGAGTCAAATCATTTTGTAAACCATAACTTTCAGATTTCCCATAGATTATCAAGGTAATCCTGGCAACGCCAGTTGTTATCACGTATTGATTTTTTTTCATTTTTGTAATTAGCTATTTCCGATAGACAAGAACATATCTGGCAATGACATCATATTTTTTGCAAGTCACATGCTAATAAATACACAGTACTTAGAAGTTTTTGAGACATGTTTGTTAAAGTAATAAATTAATCATGTCATAAATGCAGATACTAAGAAAGTTTTAATAAAACATCAAACTTAAAGGTATTTATTCGCAACTATATCACCTTGACGTTGTTTTTCCTCTGCAGAAGACATCTTGACACATCTACCTAACTAGAATGAAATGGCAAAGTCTATGTAAGCATTATATTAAAATGTATAAAAAAAATTACGGCAAAAGCAATATCAGAAGCAGTAGTTGGAAAGTTTTGACAAGAGCGTTACACTTTTTAATTTGTACTCGTTTAAACTTTTTTGACGGTCTCACGGCCAAGACGTTACGGCTTTATTTATAGAATACACTTTACGACTCTGCGCTGTTGTGTCGAGATCATCATTATGTTTCGCGATAACTTTTATGTTTCTTTTGTAAGTGTAAGTTACGCGATGGCAAGCGGGAGTTTTTAAAGTCTTATGTCGTTATTAGAACGTAAACGGCCCTAAAACTCTAAATCGTATTATTAAGAATTTACGAGGCTTAATAAATATTTTGATATGTGATAGGGCAAATTCGCAATAAACATAGCTTTATGTATTATAGTGTTTGGATATGTGTTTTCGTTTTATATGTAAACATGAAAATTAATGAAGCTCGTCGTTTCCATCCAAAGTGAACTACACTATAATTATTGATTAACTTCGATCAACGTTTAACAATACAAAGAAATACAACAATAAATTCAGCAATGTTTAAGAATTTTTCCATGTATATTATGCTGAATCACCCTGTATATTAAATATGTAAATTATAACAAAAGAACAAATTTTCAAAAATTCTATTGAAGAGTTTGATTTACTTACATAGATTTATAAACAACTTTAGTAAATACTTGAATACTACCTTCGTAGAGTTATATTGAATAACTAATTTAAACTTTGAAATTCATATTAACAGCCACAAGGGCAACGCAGCTACGCCATAATAGGTCAAATTCAAATTCAAAATTAAATTCAAATTTGTTATTTATTGTAAAAAAAAAACATTTACAATAAAATCGTCAAAATATATACAAACACAATAATAAAAAAGACAAATGAAAATTAAATCACATACTTAAATATTCGTCGATGCATTTTGTCCAAAGGAACTGCCTTAACGATTTCCTAATGCCAAATATAGTATTTATATTTTTAATGTCCGGAGGTAAATGATTAAAAAGTCTATATCGCAAATACTCCAGATGGTTTTGAAAAAGAGTAGAGCGGTGCGCAGATGTTAGAGGTGACTTTTGTTTCTGGTCATGATGATGACTCTTTTTATGAAATTGGAACTAGCTCATATTTTTATATACGAGAGACAAGATTTTGTATATAAATATCAAAAACAGAGTTAAAATATTTATTTAATATTTAACTTAATAAAATATGGTTTGCAAGAATCGCGTTGATTCAAATTTTCCATTATTCTAATGACACGCTTTTGGAACAGAAAAACTCGTGTGGCGTCAAAGAACTTTCACCACTGAATAACCCCATACTTTAGCACAGGGTAAAAGTATCCGAAGTAAATATCAATTAATATACCCCTGCTACAGTGGCATTGTAAATTCTTCAAAGCAAAATACGTTTTCGCTAGTTTAGAGGATATCGTGTTAATATGAATATTCCACCTCAACCCACTATCAACCCATGGACCCAATAATCTTGTACAATCCAAAGGTCAGTGCTTAAAGTCTGTCTACTTGACTAAAATTAATATACGGACACTAATTATTCTACTAAAGTTTTATTACATTTAATGTGAAATTTAAAGTATAATTACATTTAATGTGAAATTTAGGAATGATGAAATTCAAGGAAACTATTTTAGCACGTACAATATTGCACTGCCAATAAAATTTTCACAAAAAGAAAAAAAAACTGGGCCTATAAATAAAGGTACATCAGTAAGCACAAATTCCAAGTGCTTGAACCACACCAATGGAGATGCTTTAGCTAGCACAGCACAAGTGCTCTGTCCAATACAAATCAAGATGCATTATTTTCTTTAAAGAAAAGAAAAAACTATTACCAAGAAGTAATTGATACATTAAGGTTAAAATCACACGTGATATCCTCAATTTTGAAAAAATTCATTAATATTTTAAAAAAAGTACCTGTTTTTCTAGGAATAACTTCAAAAAATAAATCAAAATAGAAATTAGCAATTTACAGAATTGCTTCTCCTGTACTCTTTTAACCAAGTTCAAAACATGTACTTCTAATTAATCCAAAAATGAAAAATCGAACTGATATAATTACCTCAATAATCTTGTGCTCGGTAACACAAAAGCCCATAAGAAATCCAGAAACGGTCTATCCCAATCGTATCCGTTGATTATCGATGACTAAACAAGTAATTAACTTAAATAAGCCTTTTTTTTAGAACACTGGTTCAGAATCAGAAGAGCATTTAAGGCATTGTGAACTTGTGAGCGACAAATGGAAGAGTGACATTGCGTTTGATGGCAACGCGAAAAAGATTATACCAATGCTAAAACGCGGAAAAATTACTGTTACTACCAAGTTTAAATTAAATAAAACCATAAACACGAAATTCTAATATAATACTTAAGCTATAGAACAATAAAGGGACAAATAATAGAATTCCAACAAAAATTCAAAGGTTAAAGCTTAACAACATTGTTACAAATGGAAAGAAACTCACACAACTACATCTGGCTTACAGCACGGGGAAGCAGATAGTTACGCCGCTAACCCACAGATGACGAAACCGGGATAAATTTAACATGTATTAAATAATAATGAAAAATAAAATTATAATTATATACAGTGAATGAAATCATAGGTAAGTGTAATGGACAAGTTCAAGAGTGGTGCGACGAAAACAAAATATTAAAAAGAAATGAGGTGTGGCCACCACGCGACTTTCTTATACGTATGAGCGTTTCAAACTATACAATTTTAAGAATTTTTTTATACAAAAATTATTCAAAATCCTATTCTAAGTACATCTATTCTCTTATTAAATCTCTGTATGCGTGATTTTTAGTGTTTCGTAATATTAACCCTTCTTTTTGAAATGTATATTTACTGTTTTCATGTACCTAACTACATTTTTATGTAAAATATATGGTATTTTTCTAGTATCTTCAATTTACGTGTATAAAGAGGTATGCGTACCTTTGAAGTGAAAAGAGATGTAAATTTGTGTTTTATGATTCTACCTGCACAGACTGATGTTTAAATTTTAAATTTATCTCTACAACACATGTTTCAGAACCTTACATAAAAAAGAAAATAACGGCAATAGAACGAGATGCTAGGTACTGATGACAAATATTTCTTTGGTTATTCAGTTTGACAGTGGTAAATAACCAGTACAGTATTATTTCAAAAAAGAAATGCCAAAGCGAGTTAGATGTTCTAATTTTACAGTGTCTAAAACAGAAATACTAGTTGGGTTGGTGAAACAATATAAGAAATGAGGTGTGGCCACCACACGACTTTCTTATACGTACGAGCGTTTCAAACTATACAATTTTAAGAATTTTTTTATACAAAAATTATTCAAAATCCTATTTTAAGTACTTCTATTCTCTTAATAAATCTCTACAGAATGCATGCTTTGCAAGATATTATCAAAAAAATGCTACTCACTAAGAGTAAAAGTGCTACTTCCGGTCCGAATTTTGAAATTTCATATATACAAAAAATATTGCAAATCCAGTTCTAAATACTTTTGTACTCTTGATAAATATATATAGAATGCATAACTTAGGACATATTTGCAAAAATCCCTATTCGATAAGAGTAAAAGTGATACTTCCGGTCTGAATTTTGAAATTTTTTTTAAACAAAAGATATTCAAAATTATGTTTTAAATACTTTTAAACTCGTAACGTACTTGTCTAAAAGCATGACTTGCGAGATATTCGCAAAAAACTGATTTTCGATAAGAGTAAAACACCTACTTTCGGTTGGAATTTCGAAAAACGTTTTTAAGATAATTTGTCTTAAACTTAATTTTAAGTACATATGAATCCTTTATAAATTTGTTTAAACTTAGTAGTTGACGAAATATTGGCAAATTCGATGTTTTCACTGAGGTAAACTGATACTTCCGGTCTACCGATTTTACTGAAAAACTAATCAGATCTCGTGTATAATCTCCACACGTAAATACAAAATTTGGAATTGATAGTTATAGCGGTTTGACCGCTATCGTGGTCACAGACACCCAGACGGACAGATAGACACACAGACATTTTTTAAAAACCACTTTTTCGGTATCAGGGAACTTCAAAACGTGGACATCTGCAAAAATCTCGAGGTCGAAAATTTTCATCATCACAATACTTCTATTCTACTAAGAAAGTAATAAATTAATTCTGTGGTGATTTGCCAAAAGCTGATATGTCATTTTTTTCAATTTTTTGGTTATATCACCCTGATATGTAGTCGAGTCCAAAGTTTTATCTACGCCAAAAGCTGATATGTCAATCCAAGAGTCTGAGCATGCGTTACAAATTTACATTAGTCGATATGTCTGTGAACGCAATTTCAGTTTTTGCCAAAACCTGTTATGTCTGACATATCATGTTTGGTCGGCTTTGGGAAGGTGACATATCAAGTTTTGACAAATAGTATTAAGGTTATGTCAGTGCAGCTTCTGTTTAGTTTAGTTTAGTTTTTAATATAAAAAGCCAATAAAACAGGTAAGTAGGTTTATTTGTTGTACTTTAAGAAACTAAATACAACGGGTTTTTGGAATTCAGTAATTAGAACTAAATTAAGTTTTTAATTAAGGGCCGGTTTATTCACATTTAAGTAAATTTGATAATTGTCACGTAGTTATCAGTGATCTACCAATGGTGAATCGTTAATCATAGCAACAACTGGATAAATTTACAAATTTAATAATTAAACGGCGAATTAACTGAGCCTTAGTAAAATTTTAAAAAACTAAAGAAAATCATTCCAGTACTAATATTAATACAGGTTATTGATTTTAGATTTAAACCATGTCACGAGGAAAACGAATGTTAGAAATGGTAAAAATTCAGCTTAATGAAATTAGTGCCAATGAAACTCAGAAAGTCACTGTTGAAAAAATTCCCAGTCTAGCTGATTTAGCTCCTTCCACCGCTATTCTTCTCGAACCAAACATAAATGAAATTCAACCAGAGGAAAACAGAAATAATTTAAATAATTATTATTCTACACCTGAACCAAGCTGCAGTAACAGTCGAGCAGATGAAAATATTGGTTATGATTTACAAAATGATTATGATAGCGAGTCTTGTGACGACGACAGGGATGTCGATTATGTTCCTAAAGATTCATCGGAAGAATCTGAAAATGAACCATCTATTGTAAGAATTGGGCCGAAGACAATCAGATTAGATAATTCTTCAAATCTAAATAGGGAAGAAAACACAAATCAAGCAAATGAAGAAAACAAGTTCGAAGCGGCAAACGATCAAGGTAGGAAACGAAAGTCAGTTAACAGAAAATTAATGAAGGAAAAGAAATTAAAAGGAGAAGAGTATTTAACTAGAAAGGGTATTTTGGTACCAGCTAAAAAGTTTACACCGGTCATTAGCTGTTGCAGTAAGAATTGTGCTGATAAACTACCTCCAGAGAGTCAAAAAATAATTTTCGATGACTTTTTAAAAAATGTTACAAACAAAGATCAAGTTTTAAGCGACAGGATTAAATTGTCCGAAAAAAAATAGAACGAAAAGGAAGAAGTAAAACTGGCATTACGAGAGAGAGACAAATAACAGCGTCTTACTTTGTTACGTTCAGCGATAAGGAAATAAATATTTGCAAGACTATGTTTCAAAAAGTCCATTCAGTCACAAGGGGAAAAGTTGATATTTTAATTCAAAAGCGACGTGCGTGCCAAACTGGATTTATAGACGACAATTTAAGTGGACGGCAGAAACCAGTAAATGCAAGAGAGGAAGAAAGACTTGAAGTAATAAACCATATTAACAGTTTCCCAAAATATCAGAGTCACTACTCAAGAAGCCATACATCAAAATTGTATTTAGCACCTACGCTTAGCATTGCAAAAATGTATGACTTGTATGTTAACAAAAGAAAGACTGAAGGAATGGAAAAACCATTGTGTTATTCAATGTATGCAAAAATATTTAATGAACTAGGCTATAAAATAAAAAACCCAAGTATTGACACTTGCAAAACGTGCGACAAGCTCCAAAATGATATTAAATGTGCAGCTACTGAAGAAGAACGAAACAAGAAAGTAGAGGAGAAAGATAAACATCTGGAACTGGCGGAAAAAGCTTACAGTCAAAAAAGAATTGACAAAGAGAGAGCTAGAAATTCCGAAACTGAGCGAGTCATTGTTTTCGACCTTCAACAGAATTTGCCTACGCCGGCTTTGACCACAAGTGAAGTATATTATAAAAGACAATTATGGACCTATAACTTTACCATGAGAGATTGTTGTACAGAAATTACAACTTGTTTTATGTGGCACGAAGCTTTGTCAGACCGTGGAGCAGATCAAATTGCCTCTTGTATAGTTCACTTTTTGAAAGATTTGCCCGAAAGTGTTAATAAGGTAGTTTTATATTCAGATTCTTGCCCCGGGCAAAATAAAAATAATACTGTGGCAGCTGCACTTTCTTGGTTTCTGCATCAATCGAAAAATATAAACATTATTGGACACAAGTTCTTAGAAGTTGGCCACTCCAGACTAGAATGTGACTCCGATCATGCACGAATCGAACGAGCCAAAAAAGCTGCATGTGATATCGAAATAAGGATTCCTCATGATTGGTATCAGTTTGTTCGAACCGTTCGAGGGAAGAAACCTTTCAAGGTTGTTGAAATGCAAAAAGAAGACTTTCTGCTATATTCTTCTTTGTTAAGAAGCGTTTTTGTTAAGCGCGATCACACCGAAGAAGGAGCAAATATACGTTGGCATGATATTAAAGTGTTACGCTTCTCAAAAGAACTGCCACTTGGAGTTATTGAAGTGAAGTATTCGCACGATGAGAATGAGCCGTTTTGTCGGCTTAACATTAAAAGAAGAGGAAACGTTATCCCCGAATTTTTACCACAGGTTTATGATGGTCCCAAACCTATCAATCCAAAGAAGAAAGTTAATCTTGTGTTTCTGTTAAAATACATAGACAGCGTTTACCACCCATTTTATCAGAATCTTACCGTAGATGCAAATGCTGAAGATGCTCTATGAAATTATGTTATAATACTTAAATTTTGATAATAAAGTATGTTAATATAATACACTGTGGTTTTCCTTTAGATAAACACTTTCACAGTATTAAAAAAAAATGATAAATTTCATAGTAAAAAAGTCATTTCCATTGTTGATATGTCAAAAATGATTTCACGGCAAAAGTTGATATGTCATTCAAAGTCACTTTTTTCAATTTTGAAAAAAGTTTTAATCAAAATCAACGGTCCTCTGTGGACTACGTATTTTAACATTCTAATAAAAATACTTACATACAGAAAATAGACATTATTTTGAGGGACTTGTTTGCGAAAATAGATTTGTCATTTTCTTAAAAACTTTAAAGTGGCGTCCTGTAAACTTAATAAAATCGACATATCAGCTTTTGGCAAATCACCACAGAATTGTATACTGGGGAGAATTTGACGCGTATCAATTTATTGTATAAATTTGACAACAAATGATTTTTACATTTTTACGTTCCAACCACAACAACAACAATTATAAAAACGTCAAAGTTTACTAATTTATTCTTTTTCGATCAAAGCAAAATTACTATCTTTCATGTATTCTACTACCGTCAGGTGCTATCAATTTTATCACACAGTTTCTTCGTGTTGTTTTTTTTTTAATTTTTTTTTAAATGTAAAAATCTCAAAAACTGTTGAAAATAAAGTGAACTAGTATTAGTTCATTGAAAAGGTATTTAATAGTACTATCTACGAATTTATAAAAAAAATATAGCAATCCATTAAAAAAAATGCGTATGACGTTACAGCTCTCAAGAAGATGACGTCACTAATAGGTGCAGTGATTTAAAACTAGCGCAATTTAAAATAAAAATTGACCTGTTTCAGCGTTTTCGACAAATGTCATTAGTTTGGAAGTTACTGAATTTATTCCATAAGTAGTTTCCACACTGTATAGAAATTTATGAATATAAAAGTTACGCAGGGACTTCATTGATGAACAATAGCAAACTAGTAACAAAATAACAAATAGAAAAAGCAAGAGCCGATTTGTAGCTTTTGTCGGGATTTCCACAATTTATTGCAGGCAAGAACAACTTCATGGTAGACAATACTAACGTATGCGTAATTGACATATGAGTGACAAAATATAGAAAAATGATAGTTTGTAAATGTGTAAATTAAAAATGAAAATAGAAACTACTAGGTGTAGGGGGCTACTGTAGATACGTGTTTCAAACTATAAGTTATCTTCATAACATCTCAGTCAACACCCACTTTGGCTGAGCTGTACTTCGAAGACATATTTACACCTGGGAATTTTAGATTTAGTGCCTTACCAACTCAACCGCATGTTCATCCATTTGTCAAAATGTAATAGGTTTTTGCATTTTTTTTAGGTTTAATGGACTGTTTAGTTAATTTAAATGTTATTACTATAATAAAGTTTATTTTGTTTTTTATTAATTCTCTCAGTTTTTTCTTATGTGACCCCTACTTCAATTATTTCTTTATAATGCAGAAAAACAAGCTCTATCAAATAAAGTTGAAAAAAAAACAAGCTTTATATTTAAAAAAAATATTGATGACGCCATAACTTTGACAAATTTGACGTTTTATTTTTTTGACTTACTTATGTTAAAAGACGCGGAATAAAATAAACTCTTTGACGTGTTTTTGCATTTTTTTTCAAAAATGAACATTGTACGTTTTATGAATTTTGTGCGTTACTTTATCATAACCCTGTATTACAGCACAGCCGAATAAATTTTGTGGTTTTGTAAAACGACAAATGTGAAAAGAAAATACAGTTCCACTGAATTGCTCCGAAGTTTCTAAATAGAAACTGAAAATTTTACCGATAACTGTTGATATAAACCAATTTTACTAAACAAATTAAATGTTACTACTACCATTTGGAAATGTCTGTATTTGAAGGTATATTTATTTGAAATAATAAATTTTTATTAGAATCTCATTTCTAACAAATGGAATTTTATTAGAGATTTTTAAGTCAATACATAACCTCCATGAATATGAAAACATAAATGCCCGGGAATTGTACAGTGTTTACGGCATTATATTCAACTCCGTATACTGACTGATTGTAGTACCTCTGTAGTAAAAGTTTTATGGTCAAATTATCTCACCGAAATCGAACGGGGTCATAATTTCTGAAACTATGGCGCGCATGGAATTACACTCAGAATGATTTAGATATCGGAAAGTATGAAAAATATTTACGTTCCGTTTTATCGTTTTTTCGGCAGTCCGAGGAATTCACACACGCGATTAAAATAAATGACGAGATAAAAGTCAAAGAATCGGTTCGATTTCCAGGACAAAATGGCCGTAATATATTTTGGTTAGCGTATTATTATGTTTCTGATATACATACGTGATACAAGCTGCGAAATAATAAAAGAAATAATGGAAAGTCATACAGGAGTAGATTATAAGTTATTGCATGGAAAAGGGCAATTACACGATAAGTTATTGTTATGCGACAGTAGAATGACATTGACGACAATGGGAATGATAGATTTATGTAATCGAAGCTATATGGAGTAAAGAAAGTATTAACACTAATGTGTTTAATGGGAGCAAAGCTAGCATTAGATCAGTTGTTGCTTTTACTTATTAGCCAGTCAAAAATTAGCTCAGAAATTAAACAATTTAGTTATATTTTTTACCGACTTTAGACGCAATAATTTAATATAAAACTCAATTCAATTAGCAGCCAAATTAAAAGACGTTACTATACCAAGAACAGTAGCACTGGTATTGACGTTTTTCAATATTTTTCAAAGCAACACAAAGAGAATGCTTAGACCTAATAGAACATATACTTTTAAGAACAACGTAAATTTTCAAGTACACATACACGAATTACTCCGTATATGAATAAATGTATGAATGCACATCTACACCAAGCTGGTATTGCAAATAACAACGTACAGACTGCTGTTTCGATCTTGCATAGATCTCATCAGCGTAGGAGCGTGCTGTTCACAATGCCTTACACACTTAAACTAACTGCATATATAGTCGACTTACGTACCAAATGCCTATGAGAGATTCCCTTGGGCATCTATGACATGGCGCGACAACGCAAGGTAATGTTCAAGCTGCTAATCGAGTAACTGTAGATATATGTGCATTCAAGAAACACTCCTAAAGGTGTATATCTACAGTTTTCCCATTAGCAGCTTCAGGTTCAATATTACCTTGTGTTCGCGCCAGTACCACAGATGCCGCTAGGAATCTCTCATAGGGATTTGGTACGTAAGTCGACTATATATGCAGGTAGTCGAAGTTTGTAAGGCACTGTGAACAGCACGCTAGTACACTGATGAGATCTATGTAAGATCGAAACAGCTGTCTGTACCTTGTTGTTTGCAATGCCAGCTTGGTGTAGATGTGCATTCATACATTTATTCATATACGGAGTAATTCATGTATGTATACTTGAGTGATTTTAAAGTTGCGAGGTTATTCTCCAAAAATTATTTTGTTACATTTTAACATAAATTCTGTTATTATACCCGAAGTTATTTTAGTAACTGATTTAGTACAAGCCAAAATTATTTCACAAAGACAAGAAGAAAATACATTTTTGTGAAAGATATCACCGATAAAATCTTAAAATCAGAGCTCACTAAAAAGAATATTAAATGCATATTTAACGAATATTATCAGAAATTACTTTATAATGCAAAAGCTTTCCACAATATTGGCTTGCTTACTACAGCTTCCAATAAAACAAAACTGACGTGTAATATTATTAAATTAAACGTAGGAACCGACAAAGATAAAAAAGAATGAAGTCATAGAAATAATTGATGAAAAAAATAAGGCATTAACTGGTACAAATACAGCTAATTATTTTAAAAACTTTTTCGTTTCAGTTGGCGAGACTTTTAATGCTAGTTGGTCAGTTGGGGATTGTAGGGGATTGCCACAGAATATTAATTTAAACGATAAATCACTTTATCTATTGCCCACTACTTAATACGATAATGAAACAATTATAAAATCATCTGACTCTGTTGGGCATAAAGTATTTTTAGTTCGGTATTAAAAAAAAATTTTCCTTTCATTTCTGAGCCGCTATAACATATTATTAATCTGTCTCCAAAGCTTGCTAAAATTTAACCTTTATATCAAAAATGAGGTGTGGGCACCACACGACTTTCTTATACGAATGTTGCGAAATGTGTATACTGAAGTTGTTCCAAATTAACTTTAAATTTTGTATTTCTTAATAAAATAAACCTCTGAATAAAAGTGTTACTCCGGTTCAAATTTTTAAAATTTTTTCTACAGAAATTATACAAAATCCAGCTCAAAGTAGTTTTATTTTCTTAATAAATCTCTATAGAAACTTTAATGACAAATATTTGAAAAAAACTGCTATTTGATACGAGTAAAAGTATAATTTCCTGTTCGAATTTTGAAATTTTTTATATAGAAAGTGCTCAAACTCAAACTCTAAATACTTTTGGGTTCATAAATCTGTATTGTATGCAAAATTTGCTAGATATTTCCAAAAAACTGGTATTTGATAAGAGTAGAAGTATACTTTCGGCCCGAATTTTAAAATTTAGTTCAAACAAATATTGTTCCAAATCTAGCTCTAATTACTTTCGCACTTATAACAAATCTGTATATAATGCTTAATTTACGAGATATTCGCAAAAGACTGCTATTCTATAGGAGTATAAGTGTTACTTCCGGTCCAAATTTTAATTTTTTTTGTATACCAAAATTGTTCCAACTCGAGCTCTAAATCCTTTTCTATTTTAGATAAATTTGTATAGAATGCATAATTTACAAGATATTTGCCAAAAACCCTTTTTCGATAAGTCAAAGTTATCTACTTCGCGTAGAAATTTCGAAAATCTTCCTAAAATTCACTTTTCAATACATTTGGATTACTTAAAAATTTGTCTAATCTTAGTGATCGATGAGATATTGGTAAATTTTGATTTTTTTACAGAAGTGTAGTTCGCACAATATAACTTGGCGAGCGGTGGGGATGTGTCGTAAACGTATTTATGTAACGTACCACCCACCTGTCTGATTCAGTTACTTACCAGTGTCGTACTAAAAACCTAAGTTAGCCTTTTACATTTAAATTTCAATAAGAACTTTCAGGTACGCTACTGATTTGGGAACGTTATATTAAAGAACGAATGAAACGCGATCTACCCTTCCTCTATCTGCGCGAACTCACTTCCACCGTTCGCCAAGATATATTACGAGGACTGTAATCTACTATTTCCTGCCCACCGATTTATTTGAAAATCTAATCAGATCTCAAGGGGAAGATTAGACTCATAAAATAAAGTTTGGCGTTGGTACTTGTAGCCGTTTGGCCGCTATCGTGGTCACACACACACACACACACACACACTGACACACACACATGTTTGCTAAAATCACTTTTTCAGTTTTCGGAGACTTCAAAACTTGGATATCTGCAAAAATCTGAATGTCAAACATTATCATCATTACAATACATAGTATAAGAAAGTAAACGAGGAATTTTAATCAAGAATTATAGACCGATTAATCTATTAAATTGTCATTGCTTTTTTAAATTTTCGAGTAGCCTATTATTAGCAAGAGGCTAGTATCAGTGTTCGCTAAAGGTAATCTTTTAAACAAAAACCATTATGGTTTTATTAAAAAATATGTAAACGCGGCAATTATGAATTTAGTAATTTAATTGTACGAGCTTTTAAATGTGGTAATACCGTATTGTGGATCTTTGGCACAAAAGCGTTCAATTATGTGGGTCATCATTTTTTTTTTAAAACGTTGGAAAGGTGGGGTGAGGAAAAACGAGCGTAACGTATACAAATGCAGACCCTCCTCAAGGATCGGTACTAAGTCCCACACTCTACTATTTTCGTTAGTGATCGCTGGATTGTACCGTAATGTTTTACGCCGCTGACACGAATATCATTGTTACGGATTCCTCATTATTACAGCTTGTGCAGAGAACCGAGTGTATAATAAATAAGGTCGTTCCGAAGTTAACAAATTGTATATATATATTAAAAAAGTTAAAATTACATTGTTTTTACCATTAGCGTACATGATTTTTCTCTGGCTTTTAACGACGTAAATATCTCGTGTTTAACGATAAAATTGTACTCCTGTTTTAATATATACGTGCTATTATTGTACAGCGTGGGGAAAAAGTATGGGTACAGTTAAAATAATTTGAACACGATTTATCGGAACTCGCTGCCCCCCCCCCCCCCCCCGCGTGTTATTTAAGAAACATCATGTTAGTGTTGCATCTAAAATATAAATGATGGTGTAAAGAACTGAAGAAAATCTCAAATGATGGAGTCTAAATCCTTCTAACAGTGTGCCAAAATTCAGGTATTTTCAATAAACCGTTTTCAAAATATTTAGGTGTATCCATACTTTTTCTCCACCCTATATAATTAAGACAATACACGAAACATGAAAAAAATGTTAGAGATCAGCGCGCTATGTAAAACTGTTTGGTAAAAATTTTATTGATGACAATTTGTAGCAACACGCGCACTTCGCACGCATTAAAATCTACATAAATAATTAATTATGCATGCTATATTAACAATTAGGGCTGTATTACTACCAAAAATAAATTTTCAACTATCCCACCGACAAAAAATGCGCCTATTCTGAAAATCAGGTGATCATACTCTAAAACGTTAATTTAGTAAAAAAAAAAATATTACAACCCGACAGAAATACGTAACAACCAAGAGATAATAAAAATCCATTTAAACATTTAACCAACACAAAATTATCACCGGCGAAAAATCCCGCATCGTACTAGCGCGCAGTTAGAGCAGTAAAAAAGGATATAAATTTCGTTTAAACGAGTAAATTCACAATCAGTGAAAAAATGCAATTCCGGGCAAAGAACGTGGCGGAAGCATAGACAAAATAGGGAATATAAACCAAACAAAATCGCACAAAATCGGACAGCAATTATTCAAAGCATAATCCGTCGATTTTCTTTTATTCCTTTTTTGTTAATTCTCGGGATAAAACGTGAGACAAATTCGGGAAATACCGAAACAGCGCTAAACGAAAAATTGTTCGAATATTGCATAAAAGGGTGTAAAGCGTAGATAGATTGTGAAGTTAGAAAATTAAACAAAAGGAAATCGCTTAAGCTGTATTTTAACGGAGCTGTTTTGCAAAATGGTGATTTTTTTAAATAAAGTCTATTAATGGTATCTAATGGCGAAAACAGCGAAAAAAATCGAAAAAAATCTAATACAGGCATTGTAAATATTCACGTTAAATATATTTTCATTTGTACAAAGTGTTCGGCAAAAACAAACCTTCACAAACCTACATTTCTTTAAATGGAATGTTATGCATTTTTTTTTACATTTTATGATACCTTTTATGAGTTAATTAAACTGAAATCAATGTGTATAGATTGACTGTTTCTGGGATATGATGATTTCTTTCAGAAAATTTTCAAACTTTTGAAAAAGACCTATATAAATAAGTATTAAAGGTGAAGGACATATTATGGGTTAAATTAGAAAATATATCATTTCACTACTTGAATTTAACGTTTGTTTAGACAATGCACGTTCTTTAGAATTAAGTACTATTTGTTAAACATAGAAGGTCTTAATAAATTAAATGGAATATGCCATATATTTACTTGGCACTGAAAAGTACTAAAAAGTTAATATTAAAATATACTACTTTATTGCTTTTGTGGGCCATATTGCAAAAGTTATAGAATTTTGTTTGTGAATAAACACGATTACGTCTTATTGATTTAAAAGTATGACTTGTCGTGAATTGCTTTACACACAGCATACCTTAGAGTAGGCCAAAAGAGTTACTTATAATATTTTCTATTTACGAATGTATAATTTTTACTAACATTTTATTTATCAGCAATAAATATCTATTGGAAATATAAGGCTATTCTAAAGTAAGTTTCCAGTTTGAAATGGTCATAAGGTTGGCAAATTTTTAATATGTATAAAAATAAAAGCACAAATTTTCTCATAAAGGAACGGAATTTTATTATAACAAACTTGTGAGGAAATTTGACGTAACCGGTTCAGATACCGATAAAAAACGATGGGGTAGACATAAATTAGTAAATAACGCGTGTCACGTTAATTTTTGAACATTGCTGTATATTCCAGAATTGTTCCCTCATTTATTTTGGTAGAGTTATTGTTTTGTTTCTGTTTTCATTTTTACGTTAGCAACCTTCCCAGAATTATTTTTATTCATAACTTTAATTTATCAAGTGGTAACGAACGTCTATAATTATAGTTTAGACATAAATTAGTTAAATTTCTGATTTATAGGATAGTCCCGTCATTTGTTGGCGAGAACGATCTTTATCGTTTAATAGATGTCTACGCGGTTCTTCTAGCGTGTTATAGACAACCGAGGGATAGGCATCTTAACTACGCTTGCTTAAAATTTAGCTGAGGCAACAACCTTGGTTACGTTCGTCTAATTTTTCGTAATTAACCTTTACTTAAGCACTTCTTACTTTCTTTTGATTACAGAATTTTCTTTTTATTTCTTTTTCTCTCCTTTGTAATTAGTAGGATTCTTCTTCCTTTCTGTTGGTTTATAAGTATCGACGGTGTAATTAAGTTGTAAGTGGTGGCACAACTGTAACATATTAATTTCCGTCTTTGTCGTTGAGTGCTCTTATCGTAGGAATTGGGTTTCACCTGGTTCATTTTGCATTTTGTCCTAATGTATGTCGTATTTCCTTTGTCTTCTAGCTTTTAGTTTCATGCAGAATTTCTCACATTTATCGTCATAAGATAAGTGTTTTACATTGTTTTTGCTATTATCTGTGTGTTAAACTGTAACTTGCCGATAGCTAAATTTGTGGCGTATCTTTAAAATTAATTTCTTAATTTCATTAAATACTTTTGCTCTGAATTTGAGTTTTTCTCCGTTGGCATTTCTGTGTTCGGACGCCTGGGGTATGTTATAGCCTTGTCTCATGTTTTGCGTCTTCCAGAGCAAAAGAACGTTGTTTTAATTCTCAATTTAAGTTTTCATTTAAGTAATTTTAGAATCTTGCCAGTTCCTAACCGATTTCACAAAAGTTGATTGTAGATTGTAATTTAATTGATAGTTTATATTTCGTGTTGGAGGTCTTAAGCCGGATTCTCTTTAATTTGTATTTTATAACCTTTCTTTGCTAAGTTTCAATTACAGTGTTTTTTCTACTCTATATATACAGGATGAACCCGTATTGACATAATTGTAGAATCGTTCTTCAGCGGAGATCTCTAGCTATCGTAACTTAATTTATGTTAAATAATTGAACTGTTTTGCAATACTTGGGTAATATACAGAGTGTCAGAGTACCTCTGTCAATTTAATTGTATCTTGTACATAATTTGTGTAAATTTTTATTAGTTTGTAATTAAATCCTAAATCTCCATTCAGTAGTTAATTTTCAAATTTGAATCAACTGTCATTTAATAAAATGGTTTGTTGATAGGAATTTGTGGTTCTGTCTTATCTTTTGCTACCTCGACTACTTAAACTGGTTTTTCTTCCGAATCAAAGGACAATTTTGGGGAAGGGAATATTACACAATAGGAAGATGGCGTCCGTAACTTTCTCCATATTTTACATCTGTACGCAAGGGTAGTAACAGGTAAGGCATCCTTGACGTTGTAAGCATAAACTTTCCGAAACTTTGGTGAATTATTTTGCGGTTTTACAATTATTTCAGCTTGGTGAAAACGCTTTGCTATCAGCGCCGAACGGATGAATAATTTTAGTTTCACGACGACTCCATTTGCCTCCGCCCTTGTTTGAAATTGTCAACTTAAAATCTTGGAGTGACGTAGGACGCGATGAAGCCAGCCGTAGTCTTACAAGAGGTGAGGTAAGTTAGTGAAAATTCAGCATATAATGTATGTAGAGCTAATAAAGTTGCAAAACGTTTGGAAATGAGTTATTCTACAGTGTGACAAATTATGAGAAGACAGCTTCTGTTCTATCCCTATAAACTGAAAATGTTGAACTCAAGGAACGGAATAAGCTGATTCGCGTAACTTTCGCTCTGCAGATGTTAGCAGAAATTCAAAATCTTGTGGACAGATGAGGCTTATTTTGAGTTAAATGGAGGTGTTACCACACACTGTTGCAGCATATGGTCGGATAATAATTTAAATACGATTGTTCAACATTGATTGCATAATGCCAAGGTTACTGTCTAGTGTGGTTACCGATGTTACAAATTTATAATACGACCACAGTTCTTGATGAAATGGAAATTGGACAAATGAAAACATTAACGGTAAACTGAGAGCGATTTTCTAGAGTATTGCAGGTCTTCTTAATACCAGCATTACATAATCATGATTTATGAGTTAATTAACGATTTTAACACGTATTGACCAACCAACATTTGCCAAGAAGGCTGGGTTTAACACTGCTGATATTTGAAGATATACGCAACGATTGGTGAATTTCGGATATACCCCCATTTAAATGTTAAGGTTAATATATTTATCCCTTTGTTTTTAGGTTTTCTTTTTACATAGTTACCCAAGTAATTTTATTGTAACTAGAAATTTTGGAAATCCGCTATTGTGAAAACGTAGACACATGATTCAGACTCGTTAGTTATCATCAGTAAAGAATGTGGGGTATCCTTGGAGAGAGAATATCTTACTTGGTCAGTATTTAATATAGGAACATTCCGAAATAATATGCCTATGCTAGATAGGAGTTGCTCTACATTTTCAAAGTCTTATTGTTTGTGAAAAATATTATTTTTATTCACATCGTATATAAGCTTAAGCTTTTGTTAATTTAACTGTACGGGTAAAAAAAATCGATCTCGAAAGCATTACATATTTTATAAAACGTGACGATATATTCAAATTTGTGAAAAATTAGTAAGTATAAACTAAACACCCAACTTGTTTCAAGAGCATCTTGCCTATTTTCTAACATTACCGGTTGGTGTAGAGTAATAGGACGAACTTGGTTACAAATCGTATTATACTTCAAATGCAGATTAAGTTACGACCTCTCTATTCCGCAACAAAACAATCGGAACATAACGGAACAATGCATACAGTAAATTCAATTTATTTGATGAAATTTTCCTAGTTTGTACACAGTTGAAATTGTGTTCACATACATAAAGTTTCTATTTGATACTATTCTATATAGTTTACGCAGCTTAGAAACTCCTGGTAGTAATATCTTGCTTGTCAGATATTGTTTAAACTCGAGTGAAGTTTACCCCAATTAGGAGGCTGAAATGAAGTCTTCCTTTTTCAAGCAAAACGAAGTTTGTTAAATGACATCACATATTTTATAGTCACAGTATCTATTTTATAAAATATAGAAAATCTAACATTACTTGTAATTCTTGGATTGGTTTGGTTGGTCTTTACTTGATGTAAATCCATTTTCAATGTGAAATAAAACAAACAAATGTTTAAGATTTACACTGTATTTAATAACAACGACAGCTGTTTCGCTACACTGTACTTCTTCGGGTTGACATATACAATAATAACTATTTACATACACTTGACTCTTATATATAGTGATATCAAGTAATGTCAAGCAAGCAATATTATTAAATATTTAAAACGAAGCACGACGGTTAACAATAATAGTCAAATAGCCAAGAATATTAGGAATAAAGCAAAAGATATAATTTAATTTTCACACGGGCAGATAAGGGGAAAACAGTGATAGCATTAAATAAAGTAGATTGCATATCAAAAACTAATCAATTTCTAGATTCAGAAAAATATATCGTAATCCAAAAAGACCCGACAATAGTCTTTCAAAAACAAATCATTAAGACGATTAACAATTCACCTAGCCTGTTTAATATCAGTAATTATTATGAAAGGCAGAAATTAAAAGTAATGAATCCACAAGCACCGAAACTTATAATATTCTTTGCTTAAATTGCATAAAGAAAATTATCCGATCAGACCATGTTACAGCACTAGCAGTTAAAGTTTCAAAATGTTTCATAGATATTATAATTAAGCATACGAAATTCAAACCTAAATATAGTATCAAAAATAGTTTTCAATTAATTAATAATATGAAAGATCTTAATATTACCTGATAACACTAAATTAATTTCATTCGATGTAAAAAAACCTTTTCCCGAGTGTCCCACCTACTGAAACAGTTGAATTAATTAAAAGGATGTTAGAATGTAACAAAACTAGCATTCTAATAAAAGATGAGATTTTACAATTATTATCTGTTTGCTTAGAGCAGAACTACTTTTCACTTGAGAATAAATTTTATAAGGTTTAATTATGGGAAATCCTTTGTCACTTCTATTAGCAGAAATGTTTATGGACAATTTATAAAGTAAAATTTTGAGAATAAAATATTGACTAAGAACGTATTATTTTGGTTCAGATATGTTGACGATATTTTGGTAGGATACACAGGTACAAACAGACAATTGAATAATTTCTTTCAGTTTATTAATTCTATTAATTCCCATATTACTTTTACACTAGAAATAGAAGTGAATAACAGTATCAATTTCTTAGATCTTACGTTAAAAAGAGTCAATAACCAAGTACAATTTTCAATTTACCACAAAGAATCACATATTGACATAACCATTCACAACAAATCCAACCGTCATCCATACCAACATAAATTAGCGGCTTACCACAGTATGATCCATAGATTGATTAGGACACCAATGTCCACTTCAGACTATAGTAAAGAATATAACATTATTAACAAATTGCCTATAACAATGGATACGACCTAAATTTAATAGATAAATTAATTTCTAAGAGATTATTGAACAAAACGTTACAATAAATTTATCCAGTTACGAAAGACACTACAATTAAAAAGTTTAAATCTTTCATTTACTTAGGGGAGGACCAAGTAAAACTAACAAAATTACTTAGAAGAGAGAAAATTAATATTGCATACAAAACAAACAATAACCTTGCGAAATACATCAAGAACAATAAAGGAAAAACTAATCACAACAATAAATCGGGTGTCTATAAGTTAACTTGTACATGTACTAAAGGATATATAGGTCAAACAGGAAGAGCGTTTAAATCACGGATCGCTGATCATTACTCCGCTTACATAAACCACAAAAATGATTCGACTTACGCGAATCATTTGATAGATAATAATCACAGTTTTAATGAAGATTTTGATACCCTTCATATTGAAAATAAAAGTATTAAACTATATTTACTAGAGACATTAGAAATTAAAAATATAAACATTTAGACAATTTATTAAACTATAAAGTGGACCTAAACTCATCACCATTGTTAAATCTATTCAGTCAGTAATACAGTTTTCCTAATTTCACACATAACATCTGTTACCAATATATTTAGTTGCACATACTTTTTGTATAGACCCGACACTTTTAGACAAGAAATTGTTCTTTCTATATTAGTTCTAAGAATTCCTAATAACCGCACACAATATAAAGTGTTTGTAGATAGTTATTTTTGTATATGTCAACCTGAAGAAGCTACAGTGTAGCGAAACAGCCGTCGTTGTAATTAAATACAGTGTAAATCTGTTTGTTTTATTTCACATTACTTATAATTAGTTTGGTAGAGTTTGTAATTGAGTGTGTTTTTCTATGAATTTACAAGCGTCTCAGAATAGATAGATTCTGCAGTACAATTAAATTAGATAACATTTCCAATATGGACATTTCGCTTCTTATAAGACATACATATTCTGTTAAATTATATGAAGGAGTCTTTAATATTAGATGATTATTAAAGTTACTAAATTTGTAACGTAGCTACATGAGCATAAAAGCAAGACAGATTTGCTTTGTTTACCCTTTATCTACACGTCCTTGTTGCACTTTTTAAAAAAGAATAATCTCATATTTTTATAGTTTAATTATTTTTTTTTATTTCGAACGTCAACAAGTCCTTGCAATAGTTGAATGCATTTATTCATCTCTTTTTTCGATTTTATTGTATATTATTCTGAAATATCTATCTTAAAAATAACAAAAAATATTGAACGGTTTTTTTCATGAAATTCATTTTGCATATTATTTACGTTGGGTGCCCCGAGTTTTTTTTTTTTTTTGGATAATTACTAGACTTTAAGTGCATATTCTTAAAGCACCTTCTTCTCACATTTCAATATTTCTCGATTTTGTGTTCTGAAATTTGAGTTTGCTCATTGAACGTCAACTACTCTTTGGAATAGTTAATTGTGTTCTTTTCTAATAATATGGTTGAATATAATCCTTAAACTTGTCAAAAAAGATTTATGGGAAAATAAAATAAAAAATTGATTAACAAAGAAAAAATAATAATTAAATATTCAAATTATACAAAACGGTTAACCATTTATAGAAAGGTAAGAATTAACTAAATGTGTAAAAGTAGACGCTTGACAACATTTGACTGTTTAAAAACCAAATCAGTGAGCTTGAAAATAACAATAGATAGCAAAAAGAGAATAGTCACAAATATAATTAATTAATACTCTTTAATTAAAACATTAATCACATTTTCTTAATTGTTTTCACCTTGTTAGGAAGGTTTTCCCAACGAGTGATTATTGCAACCAAAGCAGTTTCTTGAACATTGCAACTAAAAACTGCCTTATTTTAAGCAAAAAACCTTGTAAAATGTAATACAGTGTGTGTAAAAAATGTCGCAAAAGCTACACCCAGCGACATTCTCCTTTCAGTTCTGAATACAAAATGTTATTGTTAAAATGTCATATCATGCTTCGTATCCATTCAGGGACCATTTAAATGAAACATACATTTGGCAACACTGTAGTCGTATACTGTTGTAATTGTAGATACCGCTATAATTTCCGTATTTCGATCTTTCAAAACATCTTACTCGTTATCAGTATTATCAGATGGTAAATCCGATGTTTTATATTCTATACGTACGTGAGATATAATTGTCTCTTCAAATTATTTACTGTCAAAATAATACATTTAGAAAAATGTCTAATTTCAACAGAACAGGATCAGTTATTTGTTTGGGTGTTTATCTGACAGTAAATCAGTGACATTATTATCTACATAACTCTTGGAATTGAAAACCATCTGTCTCTAGGCTAGGGAGCGGATACGAAAGGCCCATGGGCGCACTGTTAAAATATTGTATTTTCAAATAGGTTTTATTTTTATTTATATAATTGGATAACAAGTGGTTGGTGATTTATAAAATACAAAATATTTTATTATTTGTTCATTTTGTAGTTCAAGTCAAGTAAAGGAGTATTAATATTAAGTAGCAATACTTTCTCAAAGTTCTCCTCTGTAAGATTAGTTCTCTTAGAATGAAGTACATCCTTGTAGATAGAAAACGTCCTTTCTACATCGCAACTGGTTATAGGTGCGTACTGGTAATATTCTTTTATTTCACCTTATTTAGCAGTTAGATTTTGTGTCATTGTCCCCATACACAATTGCAAATGTTATTAAATCTGGATTTCTATTGAGTACTGCGTCTAACTTTTGCCGAAGGTCACAACTGAAGTCACTTGGAATACTGTTGAAATTATTAATAGCCACATCTAATGTGGTTAATCCATCTATTAATATGAGATTTCGATTTTCAAAATATGTGATTAGTTTAGGCAAATTTCCAAAGTGTTTCTGATGGAAGGGATTTGTGTTAGTTCCTTGTACTCAGAAATACTTCGAGCATCGTCATTTAGACATGTAACGAAATCTTGTAAACTATCGAAATTCTCTGCATAAAAACTAGTTGCTTCCAACCATGTTCCCCATCTAGTTATTACTGGCGAGGGAGGCCGTGACAAAGATGGAAGTCTTTCCTTGTAAACAGCTGCTCTCGATGGTGCCTTTTTGAAAACTTTTTTAAAAGCGGATACAAGTCTATCAACTTCTGGATAGGTGCCTCTGATATATTCACAGATTCTCTGGAGAGCATGTGCTACACAAGTAATATGCAGCATATAAGGATAGGTTTCCTTTAATAATCTGCCTGTTTTTAACATATATGCGGCACTGTCACTAACAAATAAAAGTATTTTTTCCTTGTAGCTGTCGTCCGAATGATGCTTTTTGTGCAAATTCTGGTCAATGGTTTTAGCAACTGTTTTTAAATTAAATTACAGCTATCTCTATTGACAGATATCGACGAGGATGGCTTAGTTGCACACCAAAAGTCTGAACTTCAAGAACCCCGTAATAACAAACAAAGCATGATACGTCATTTTAACATTAAGATTTTTTATTCAGAACCGAACGAAGAATGTCGCTGCGTGTAGCACTTGCGATAATCTATACACGTTAAATATAACCAACACATAACAAGCAATTTATAAATAATTTATTGATTAGTTCAAGCAGAATAATCAACAACAAACTCAAAAACGTTTAGATTCACTTTTGGGTTGTATACTTTAAGCTGAAGAAGATAATATTTTTATGGGATATTAGATTTGAATTCTAATTTTTAGTACAGTTGACATAAAAGGTAAACGATAAACGGAAACTATGGTAGGCTACGACTAAAAAGCTGATGTAAATGAATAATAATTTTTAATGCTTTAAATTTTTAATTTTTTTTTATAGCCAACATCGATAATTTGCAGAATAAGTTCTATAAAACACATTTTTTATTATTTACTAAAGTAAATATTACAACTAACATATTCAGGGCTTCTACTGCTGCGATTACCTGAACAGTCTGTTTCAGGTAATCGCAGCACTAGAAACCCTGAAGATGTCCATTAAGACGAAACATCCGCAGTAGACGAAGAGACGACAACGCGGTTTCAAGCCAGAAGCCGAGAAATTATCAATACATAAATAAATGTTCATTGTCCAATGAATCATAAAATAATTCATTAGATTTATCTTCCTTTAACCTATCAGTTTTTTTCATAATACATATATGAAATACTAAGAGACGGATGTATTTTTTAAATTTCAATTTAATTTAGATAGAATTATCCGACTAAGCAGTGCGCTTTTCTTTTTTGCTGAAATATAATTAATGTCTAGTATTGAAATGAATTGACTCACGGTTCAAGTCGAGCGTAACGGAGCTTGAAATTGGCGCCACCTGGTGATTATTCAGTGCCTGACATGTGAACACATTATGCAGATGCTTCCGTTCCAGTTTTTCCAAATGGAGCACATTCCTGACCCTGCGTTCCGATAGGTATTCGTATGTCGTATCCAAACGCGTGTTCTCCAGCCACCACGTCACTGTCGGGGGCGGTCGACCTGAAAATAAATTTTATTTCTAATAGATTTCATTTTCAAATTAAATAAACCCCTCTGCCCCACTAGTTCGATATAATAATAATAATAATAAACTTTATTCATCTTTAGATGTTTACAATGTTACACTATAATTTTAAACTGTACAATCATTCCTAACATACCTCGTACAATAGTGTCTAAACTCTCTTATAGAAGGACTATGTTTAGTCGCTTCAGGCATACCATTATATAATTTTAAACCCTTATAAAAAAGACTATTCTGCGAAGCCGATTTTTTGTGAAAAGGTAACCTAAAGTTATCTATGTATCTAGTATTGTAGTCATGAATCTCATTACTACACGAAACATATTTGTTTAAATACTTTGGTAACCTATTATGTATTATTTTATAAATCAATATAAGAGTGTTGAACTGAATCCTTTGCTTAACACTAAGCCATTGCAATGTATCTAACATTAATGTAATTCGAGTATACCTATTGCAACTCAGTATAATCCTCATAGCCCTGTTTTGCAGTTTCTGTAATCTATATATATCCCCATCTTTGGCTAGAAATAGAATTGTGGAACAATAATCAAAGTGTGGGGCAATGATTGTCTTATAAACATAGATTCTAGCCCATAAACTTAATTTAGCACTTATCCTACCCAAAAAACCTATTTTTTTTGCAACTTTCTTTTCTATATAGTCAATATTTCTAGAGAATGTTAATTTATTGTCAATTATCACACCGAGATATTTAATCTCATTTACCCATTCAATAATTTCATTATCAATTACCACTGATTCACTAGTGTCATTTATCACACTGCTGTAGATAAGCATAGCTTGTGTTTTCGACGTATTCAACTTTAGTTTATTAATTTTTAACCACTTGCTAACACCTTCTAGTTCACAGTTTATCTTTTTTATTGCTGAATCAACATCCCTATCTGCAACACTTATTAGCGTATCATCCGCAAACAGGTTAATCTTGCAGTCCTTAGTCGCACTTATCACGTCGTTTATGTAAAGGATGAAGAGAAGTGGTCCTAGAATTGATCCTTGAGGGACTCCTAGGGAGACCTCCTCAGCTATTGACTCTTCATCGTCGTACCTAGTTTTTTGTTTCCTATCTGTTAAATAATCCTTTATCCATTCCAAAGCCATACCTCTTATTCCATATTTACTTAACTTTTGTATTAACTTCTTTCGGTCAAGTGTCTCAAAAGCCCTTTTCAGATCCAAGAAAACTGCCACAACTTTGTTATCGCGATCTATCTCTTCCTTCCAGTTACCTATTACTAAATTTAATGCTGTTTCACATGAGTGATTCCTCCTGAAGCCGGACTGCACATCCACCAACACGCAATTTTTTTCCAGAAAGTATTCTAATTGTTCTTTTGCTGCATATTCTATGATTTTTTCTAATGTTGGCAACATGTTGATCGGTCTAAAATCAGAGCAGTTCTTGGTGCCGTTGATCTTTGGAATCGGTATTATCGTAGTGGTTTTCCAAACATCCGGAAACACGCCTGTCTTGAACGACTCATTAATTATTCCCAATAGCGTATGTCCAATAATCGGAAATGCGTCGCTAATAACTTTTGTATCAATACCATCAGTTGTTGACTTGCTCTTAAGTGATTCTACAATTTTTCGTAGCTGCCCCATTTCAAGCGGTTCAAAAGTGTTCAATATGTTTGTGTCTCCACCGCGATAGTCATCCATATTTACGTTCTCTACAATTACTTCGATATTGTCATGTATTTCCCTGATACTTTCGATGAAATACGCATTAAACTTCTCCGCAATTTTCTTTGCTTCACATTCCCTGGTCGATAGAAAATCAATATATTCAGGCTTTCTCTCGCTAGTAACCGTGACTAATGATTTAAGTTTTTTCCACATTCTTTTTGCATCGCCCCTTGTTTCATCAATTTGCCTCTCATAATAAATATTCTTACTTAATTTTATATGTCTATTGTAGTAGTTCCTCATGTTTGTGTAATTACTCCAGTCGTCCTTACTATTGCTATTCTTTGCTACTCTGTATAATGCGTTCCTTTGTTTCTGCAATGACTTTAATTCATGATTAAACCATGGGTTACCCTGACCCACAGCAATTGTTTTATTGTTGACAATGTTGTAATAGCTTGCATTTAGTTCATTTACTAGTGACAATGTCCGATTTTGTAAATTATATTTATCGATCTGTTTCCAATTACGTAGTATCAGCATGTTTCGCAAGTCGTAATCTGTATAAGCACTTTTGTCTAATATTTTTTTGCGCTGAATCATATCTATCGAATCGCTGTTTGTAAACTTTAATAATAATGTTTCGTGGTCGGAAATTTTGCAATCGCAAATTTCTACCGTCGCATTCCATTCATTTGTTATAACTAGGTCAATTAATGTTTTCGAATTGCTTGTTACCCTAGTATAATCACCAACCACTTGTTTCATTCCACTTGCAGTAATGATATTTTTCAATCTAGTCGCATAGGTTGAATCTCTGGACATATCCACATTGAAATCACCAAAAATAGTACACATATCCCTTCCATCGAAAGTTTCCTCACACCAGGCCTCAAAAAAGTCCAAAAACTCCACCTTGCTTGCACTAGGACTATGATATAAAACTGTATAAATACCCCTAGCAAACCCGACCGAAACACTTATACTTAGCAACCATATAGCATTATTTACTGTTATGTTGCAAGTTTCACTATAATTGATATCATTTCTTACGTAAATTATAACACCACCCGTGTGTCTGCTGTGCGAATCACATCTCGCAACCGAGTAACCTCTACAGTTTATTTCTGACTCCCGGACATCAGATGTAACACGCGTCTCACTAAGCAGAAGGATAGGCGGGCGATATGTCTCTATCAAATTTTCTATTTGCTCAAAGTTTGCAAGTAAACTCTGTACATTCAAATAAATTACCCCATATTGCTTTGTCGTAACATTACGATTTATTCTAAAAAATCAACTTTATCTCTGGCGTTTTGTAACTTCCGTTTAAATACCGGACAATCTGAGTCCCACGTAGCGTGATTTATGCTAATTTTTAAGTGAAGTTTATCTACAGCATACTTACAATTTATACACTGCACTTGACTATCATTTGCACTACAGCTGCTTACATGGTGTGATCCCGCACATTTAGCACATGTTAGTTCTCTCGTACAGTCTTTCCCTTTGTGATTATATCCGCAACATTTGTAACATCTAGTCACTGTCACTGCATCAAATACTTTACATACGTCCCAACCAATATTTATTTTCTGATTTTCCAATAGTCTGTTGTAACTCTCTGCATCTACTTCCGCATAAGCAAAAAACCTGTCAGGCAGCTTTATTTTGGATATCATCCTACCTACGTGAACAATTTTTATGTTATCTGTTTTTAGGAAGTGGTTCTGAGCTATGATCTTGCCTCGTATCTCTTCAGGGTCCCGCTGTTCACTCATACCTACTATCTTCACACGTGGTTTTCGCTTTTCTGGTTCCTTAATATCATACTTTTTGCCAAGCTTCGAGTTCGCCCCCTCTCTACCCCAAGGCTATTTAACTAAATTAGGAGATTGATTTTTTTCTCTTCGTTTTCGTGAGCGTTTACTTTTGTTTGTGGAACAATTGGTTTCCTAAATGGAATTGTCTCGATTCTGAGAGAGATCATGTCAAGAAAAATCAAGGGTTTTTGTGCAATTCCAGGTTTTTCTACCTAAACGTATTTTGTAACGGTACAATAAAATAAACGAGTAGAAACGCACACCAAATATGTGTGTACCTTTATTGTTGTAATAATCAGAAAAAAATATAGAAATCATAGATATTTATCGAAATAGGTCGATTTACATATGAAAGCTAACCTAACTTGATAGTAAATATATATATATATCTTACTTAGTTATTCAGTAAATATGTATATATATCTTACTTAGTTATTATCAGTAAATATGTACCTTAATCAGATATTCAGTAAATACTTACTTAGTTATTCAGTAAATATGTATATACACCTTATTAATGAGATATTCAGCGCTGAATATTTATAATTTAATTTATAGTTAGATTATGCTTAATTTTTAAGAAATATATGGAAGTACACGGTTTTTATGCAAAGTCATTTCTTTGCCTTTTGCATTTTTGATCACGCAATTGGGACCATCAATACTAGTTATCACAAAAGGACCCTCAAACCACGGGTCGAATTTACTACGTTCCTCGTTAGAAACGAGTACATGATCACCTGGTTTGAGTTCTAAATGTTTTGCATTATTATCATATATGTGTTTCCGCTGTATTTTGGCCTTTTCCAAGAATTCTTTAGCTGTTTTATGGGCTACTTGAAGTCTATAACGTATTTCTTGTTCGTATGCCTCTACATTGTACAAAGGGTCTACTTTAGCACTCGTAAAATTCTCTACAAAACTACAGTTTCTACCGAAAATAAGCTCAAATGGTGTATAATTGTGATATGTACAGGGTGTTGTATTATAACAGAATGTATAATACTTCATCCAGTTTTCCCAGTCGTCATGCGTGTCATTGACATACATGCGAATGAATTCATTTAACACTCTGTGATTTCGTTCACAACCACCTATACTTTGACTATGGTAAGCTGTTGATATTTTATGACTTATTTTGAGAAAGTTTGCAATGTTTTCGAAAACCTTATTCCTGTATTCTGTTCCCATATCAGTTCTAATTTCTTTCATGGGGCCATATACTAAAATAAAATTTTCGAAAATTGCTTTAGCTACCGTTTTTGCTTCTTTATTTGGTATTGGCACTGTAATTAAATATTTTGTCAACTCACATTGTAGAGTTACAGCATATACGTTTCCGTTCACTGACTTAGAAAATGGACCAATGGTATCAACGCAAACTATATCAAATGCAGTTTGGGGAGTTGGTGTGATAACCATAGGTTCACAATGTTTTGATTTTGCTTTATTTATTTGACATTTTTTACATCGTTTAACATAATTTGCAATGTCGCGCGACATTTTTTTCCATCTATAGTTCATTCTTAGTTTTTTCAGAAGTCTTTTTTGTCCACAATGTCCACCTGTAAGCGGATCATCGTGAAATGTTTTGAGCAATGTCTGCTTCTCATTATTATTAGTAATTATTTTGGGTACCCTACAAAGTATGATTGTTATATGTTTCAGTATATTTTGTCCCACCTTTTTGAATTCATTTATAGTGCACTTTGAAAATATATTATCATTCATAAATAATTTTACTTTATTGAAACCGCAATTATTTGCTAGATTATCTAGTCGAGATAATACTTGCGCTAGAGCAATATTACCATTAATAATTGTTATCGGTTCTTGAGCGCTCACTCTTTTATTTTGCCTAATCATTATTCTAAGTAATGTTGGCTTTATAAAAAAATTTAAAGTGGGTACTTTATGTAATTCAGAACTGTCTAATGATTCGTATATAGTAGGTTCTAGAGCGATGGAACGTTTGCGTTCTTGCTTAACCTCGTCTTTTTTTAATGTCATTGATCTTGTTATTGGCAGAATTTGTGAAACATTTTCCCGTATTTTCTTTAATTCGTGTATATCGATTCGCGATAGTGCATCAGCCCCGACATTTTCACTACCCTTAATATATTCAATTTCAAAATTAAATTCTTCTAGATCTAATCGCATTCTAGTTAATTTTGAGGAAGGATTTTTCATTGAAAATAAATATACCAAAGGTCTGTGATCGCTTTTTATTAAAAAATTTTGATTCCACAAATAAGGCCTAAAATAAGTTACCGCCCAATGAATTGCTGCCAATTCTTTCTCAATAGTTGATTTATTAGCTTCTCCTTTTGTGAATGCGCGTGAAGCATAGGAAATAGGCAATTCATAATTTTCGAAATTTTGACTCAAAATTGCACCACAAGCTGTGTTTGATGCATCTGTTGACAAAATAAATGGTTTCGAAAAATCTGGGTATTGTAATATTTTAGGACTTATTAGTGCTTTTTTAAGCCTTTCGAAACTGTTTTGGCATTCTTCTGTCCAAATAAAAGTGACTCTTTTTCTTGTTAATTTATTCAACGGATGTGATAATTCTGCAAAATGTGGAATGAACCTGCGATAGTGGTTACAGAATGCTACAAATCGTTTAACTGCATCTGGGGTTTGTGGTACGGGGTATTTATTAATTATATCGTATTTTGATTCATCTGGCAAGATACCTTTATCAGTAATTTTGTGACCTAAATATGTTACTTCTTTTCTGAAAAGCTGACATTTTGCGGGATTTAGTTTAAGATTATATTTTCTGCATACTTGAAAAACTTGTTTTAAATTATGAAAGTGATGATTAACAGAACAACCAAGTACAATTAAATCGTCCATATAAAGAAAAGCTTTTTCGGGGGTCAAACCGGAGAAAGCTATTGTCATCATTCTTTGAAAGCTATTTGGGCTTACTGATAATCCGAAAGGGACCCGGGTGTACCTAAAGGCTCCTTTGTCCGTGCTGAATGACGTAAAGTCACGAGAATCTTCATCTAAAGGTATTTGATGAAATCCAGAGATCATATCTATAACGGAAAACCATTTTGCTCGTCCGAGTTCATCTAAAATATCATCAATTCGCGGGAGTGGGAATTTATCTCCTATTAATTTGGAATTAAGTTTTCGATAATCGATCACTAAACGCCATTTTTTGTTCCCGTCGATAGATTTCTTCGGAACTAGTAAAACTGGGCTATTATATTCCGATACAGATGGTTCTATAATGTTGTTTTGTAGCATTTTGTCAACTTGCCGATTTATTTCCTCTTTTTGCATTTTTGGTATGCGATAGTTTTTCACATAAACGGGTTTATTATCATTTAATTTTAATTTCTGTGTATAAAAATTATTTGCTGTTACTCTATCTGATTTTAAAGCGAATATATCGGAAAATTCATGTAATAATTTATTTACATCTGTTTTCACAAATTCTGGCATATTTTTATTTATTTCTTTTAATAAATTAGAGTGTCGCTCATTCATATCGGTTTGAATATTAAAAATGTCGTATTCAGCAAGGTCGACAGTTGTAAAGTCGTTGTTTCTTATCGTTGCAGTTTGAAACGTTGTATTTATTATTCTGACTAAGGGATTTTCTGCGGATACTATAGTGCGGGCAACAAAAACCCCGGGTATAATTTCTTTATTTAAAACTAATAAATCTTTTTTTGAATTTATTGCTATTTTTCTAACTACTTCGCTGCGTGCTGGAATATGTAATATACCATTTTCTGCACTGTCATAAATTGGTATTATAATTTCTTTTTGATTAATAAGTAATGACAAAGTCCAATTTTCATAATTTAAATTACATTTATATTTAGAAATAAAGTCTCTACCCAAAATTCCATCTGTGGTTATGGGAAAATCGTCTCCCACTATGTGAAATTTGTGTTTTATTTTTAAAGTATCGAAAAAAATAGAAGTTTCTGTAATACCTAGAGATCTTGTGTGCTCATTGGTAATACCTCTAATTTTACATGAATTTATAGTATCTATTATATGATTTCTTTGTATGCTACTACGTTTAATAATCGAGATATCAGCACCAGTATCAACAATTAACGTTAGTTTTTCGACAGCAAAGTCAGTATTAACAAATACAAAATTTGCAAGAGATAAATTGAACGTAAAAATATTTACATATCCCCCAGTCGCTCCCCCTGGGGGCGCGACTGGTTTTCCGGATCTTGCTGAGTTTCGCAAAGTCTAATATTTCTAAATTGACGACCGCGAGTATTGCCCCGATACGATTGAAAATTATTACCTCTTTGTCTGCGATATTGAAATCGACTATTGTTATTGTTACCACTATTGTAGGTATTAGTAGTATAGTGTCTTCCGCGACTATGATTATTTATACGGGCAGTGGGGTGTCTACGGTTATGTCTGACATATAAAACATTGGAGCTAGTGGTTTCCGTATTTATATTAACAAATTTTGAAATAGCATCTTGCACTGATGAAAATGTTCCTGCTTCCATGATTAAACGGGCACGCTCGGAGGAAGCGTTTTTCGATAATGCTTTTACAGCAGTATCTGTAGAATAAGTTTGCGCTACTGTGTTAGGAACACCTTCACTAATGTATGTTCTGTTTAGAGATAATGCAAGAGCCTCTATTTCTGATGCAAATTTGGCAGATTCTTTTGAATTTTGTTTAAAATTTATAAGTTTTGCTGATATTATTTTTGAACTTTCGCCTTTAATGCCTTGTTTTAAAGCTGTTATAATATCTGCGAGACTCATATTATCGTTAATTAGATCGCGGGCTTTGCCGGTTAGCCGTGTTTTGACAAAGGAAACTGCACGATCTGCATGTCCTTCGGAGTTAGCTTGTAAAAGAGCTAGTGCATCCAAAAAGGACTGTAATTTGTCGAAAGAACCGTCAAATTCTGAAGGAATAAATTTACTAGCTAGGTTAAAAAATTCTATATTTGATAAGGCCATCGTTTCTTGCTCGTCTTCAGTTTCGTCGTCTAGAATGAGGGGATTAATTTTATCTAAAACTGACGCAGGCACTTTATATTTAACACCTAATGATTGAAATGATCTAACAATTTTGTCCCTAGTTTGGTGAAAAATTAGCTTGCAAGTCTGTCTTTGCTCTTCATTACAGGTAATCCAGGACGAAGCCAAAATACTAACTAAATTATTATAAAGTTCAATTAATTTGTCTCTTATTTCATTACGTATTTTATCTGATTTCGGAATTTGCTTTTTTATCGCCCGTTTGGATTCTTTTATAATCTCATTTTTTATATTTGATATTTTTGTATTAATTTCATCCCAATTGTGTGTCATTGATATTTTAGTAATAAAATTGATAAAAATACTTAATTTAATTCATATTAAACTATTAAACATTTCAAACTTATGTGCGTATAAACTAAATACATGCTACAAATTTAAATGGTGACAATCGCATAGATATCACTCACCAGTAGTTAACATAGTTATCCTTTTTTTTTGTCACAATATCCTTGAAATTCACTGCACTAATCACATTTTCTTCTTCATACTCTGTTAGGGTGCGTTGTAATCTCCTGTTCATCGTTCGCCGGTGCATATTCGTACTTTTTGGGATGAAATTTACTGCCATTATTCCGAGTATGATGTAAACTGGCACCTTTACATCAGTCGGTGACGATTCCGTTGTGGGATACTTTCTGCTCTTGTTTGTTTGTGGCCCATTTTGTTTTTCAACTTATTTATATTTTTATTTAAGTTGAATTAATATATTCACTTAACCACTTTTAAACAATAATAACTGGCAGGATCGCCATGTGGCGGAACCACAGGGGTTCCTTTGGTTCGTCGGTTTAAATAATACAAGTAGTAGGTACACTTAAATACTTCTTTATTCCAAGACGGTCAGGTTAGTTCTATTATAATGATCATGTTGTATATGTACCTATATGTATATATATATATCTGTCTGTTGTCATCTCGGTGTCTGTCCGATTGCAGCGTAAGCATTAGCTTCGTACGTGCTTCTATGCGGCAATCGACTAAGTACGGAAGCGCAACAGACATGATCTAATATTACAATAAGATATGATAATATTGTGTATTACATACATCCTGTCAAGGTATACACTACAGGTATTTTGGTGTGACCACCACACGACTTTCTTCCACGTATGAGCGGTTCAAATAATACAAAATTGTTCAAAATTGATCATGTGTCTTAATGAACGCAGCTGTTTGAATTTGGAGCGCACCTAAATTGACTCGAACGTTTAGAATAGCAATTTTTAATGATTTCACTCCGCCAAGATTGATAAGATTTTGCAAGAAGGCACAATACAAACACCATATAAAAAGGAACACCAGGACTTTATTGTCATGAGAAACGCAAACTAATTATGAATAAAAGCGTCAGATTTTGGTGACATTTTTAGGAAACGAAATATCAATGCTTGTTACTCAACATCAAACACATTAAAGAATTTGTTACGGGATCCAGAAGTTCAAATTAAATGCAGGTCTGGTTTCTAAACAATTGCATGTAATGCAATGTCACAAGGTGTATGTTCGATACAAGAAACGTTATATACAAACACATTTAACACAATAGTTGCTAAACACGTTAACAACACAGGTCACTCAATTAGTGAATCATAGAAGAACAGTTGACGCACTTTATATTTTTTAAGATTTATGTTGTTATGCATGTGTATAAACTAAATTGCATTTAAAATATGCTTTATACACGTATGCTTCGTAAATAGCTTAGTCGAGAATAAATTTGCAAAAGACAGAGTGTTTGTTTACAGAAGTCAAGTAGTTTACCATACAATACTTTTATATACCTATATCATTGCAAATCTAAAGTAGAAGTCTTCTGTAATCCAAGAAGTGATATCAAGGGGTTTCAAATTACCGCATATCTAATGCAATTGGCCTTCGAACTACTGCTCAACGAAGACATTCTGAGTAGTGATGTTGGTGTTACCAACAGCCTCTTCCGATGGAAACACATAAGACGTTTTCCCACAGAACAAGTCCAGGCCCAATATAGGTGTACATGTTTTATTCCTGTCTTATCCCGTTCCTCCAGAATAAATTAAACTCCCAATATGAAACATTCGTAAAGTTAGAGAAATTTCGCGTAATAACTTTTTAAGACAATTTTGAAACGAATCATAGGCTCCGCCCACAACCAATCAGAACATTCGTAAAGTTAGAGAAATTTCGCGTAATAACTTTTTAAGACAATTTTGATACGAATCATAGGCTCCGCCCACAACCAATCAGAACATTCGTAAAGTTAGAGAAATTTCGCGTAATAACTTTTTAAGACAATTTTGATACGAATCCTAGGCTCCGCCCACGGCCAATTAAAACGCTCAAAATTCTAATACACGTAGAAGACGTAACCCTATTTGGGCCCCTAAGGGAAATTACCGTGACATAGATACTTCTTTGTTCGTCACCTGCGTCACTGGGATTCCCAATGTAAAACGTAAACACGTTTGGAAAACTATATAAGCTGAGGCAAATGCCTACACCATATCGAGTCCTATCTCGGTCACCAGCCTGCCAGCATCAACCTCCTGGACCAGCAGATAACAGGCCACCGATACCGAGCGGACTTTCCAGAAAGCCATCCAGCGGAATTGTATTACTGCTTACGTAATACAAGGGATCAAAAGGACACTTCCAGGTCATTGGAAGTACACGGCGAAACGTGTTCAGGAGAGCACGCGGACCAAGAATTCACTAAGAATTCCTGAGGAATTCTTTATTTCGGACGGCTTCTTCATCGGAACCCAAGTTCGTCGACATCCGAAAATATATCCACGTGGTGAAATACATCCGACGCATCGCCTAGTATTGACCGAAGAAGTTATAGGAGGATCCTACTACTGCTTACGTAGTAGCGGCCGTTTTAGTTATTTACAGTGCGTTTATTCCGCGTAAAGAAACCAAACTTAAGGTCCCTCTTTAGTGTTCGCCCATAGTATTAACTTCAGTGCACCAGGACAAGCTACAGCTGCTTACGCTGTAGCAATTAACCGTAAGTGCAGTGAAAAACCTATTAAGCCCGCGTTTTTATTTAACATTGTTGGTTGAATACCAGCACCTCCACCAAAATATTTAACGTCAGTGTGCGCCTTTGTTAATGAATTATCATATTAACTTCACGTGGATTCATTAACGACATTGTTATTGCTAAAGTGTTAATATTAAATTCCACGCGTTAGTGAAACATAACCTTCAAATATCCAACCGATATCTTCCCTTATACATACTATTTATTTATAACAATATTATTATCCAAGTTCGTTGTTACTGGTACCCATATGCAGCGTGTGTTTAACTTTTATTCCAGTAACAACCATTTTATTTGACATTGTTGGTTGAATTCCAGCACCTCCACCAAAATATTTAAACTCAGTGCGCCCCGTTATTAATGTATAATATTAATAAATTCACGGTGGTTCATTAACTATATTGTTGTATTCGGAGAGTTAACCTTAAATTCACGCGCTAGTGAAACCCTAACCTCCAAATACCTAACCTATATTTATCCCTATGTACATTATTTGTTTATAACATTATTAATATTCAAACGTATCGTTATTAGTACCTATATTCAGTGTGTGTTTGACTTTTTAGCGGATAACTTTTATGTTATTATTGGTTAATGCCAACTCCTCCATCATTATTAAGCAGTGTGTGTATTGTTGCTATATCATAATATTTAGTTGTTTCAAAGTGTACAACAACTATTACTCAATGTACCCGTTTGTATTTAAACCTCGACTGTTAACATTTATTCGCGATACGACTTGTTTTTGGTTATAGTGTCGTTTATTAACACAGGTCGTTATTAACCTCGGGTGTTCTTACTTACCTATTAAGCTTTGAATTATTAAAATATTATAACGTTGTGAAAAATTATGGTTTTAATTAATAACATAACCCAACTTTACCCTAAATTCAATTAATACTTCCTGGAGGAGTCTTTTGCCGCGGCCCCTTTGTTTGTTTGTTTGTTTTACAAATTCCCAGGAATAAGAGGAGGTATTATTGGATTCGGTTACTTTTCAGTACTTGTAACTATCCGTTATTTTCGAATTCAATATCCGTTACTTTTTTTCGTTACCGAGTAACGTTCAAATGTGCGGTGCGAGAATATATATAGTTAATATATGGTACAAACAAAATGTTCACTTACATACTAATTTCAATATATATTACATTGAATAAGTAAAATTCGTTAAAATTATCACACAAAACATTCTAACTCAAAATTAAAAGTAAAATGCCAAAGCCTAAAGTATTTTTTATGGTGTCCCCATTTTATTTACGATAGGCGAGACATTCCAAAAATCCCCGACTCCGATATTAAATCACACAAATACATGTAGAACATTTATTTTACATTGCATCAATACAATAAGTTCAAACAAAACTTTTTTAATGAAATCGACCTACGCAAATACCGCGTGATCATTTAAATTCTAAATTAGAGCAGTTTGTGAAATTTAAATTAAGTTGGTATATAAGTACTAATTTACAATTTGAATTGTCAAAGTGACGTTTCAAAATGTATGATTTAGAACATAAGATTTTTCTTACTGAAAGTTATTTTAAAAAGGCCAAACGACAAGAGAATGGTGAATGGACATATTCAGTACCGCACTGTATCAATGATTTTCAAAATGCCTTCCCTAATTTTCCTGCGGATTATCAGAAATTAGTCCAAGAAATTTACACATGTGTGGCGAAATTTCGTAATGTTGGAACTGTAGGTAGGAAAGCTGGTAGTGGCGCGCCCAAAAAAAGGACTCCTGAGATTGTGGCAGATGTTGCAGAAAGAATGGAACAGTCTCCCAAAAAATCTCTTCGCAAATTAGCCCAAGAAATAAACCTTTCATATGGAACTTGTCAACAAATTTTAAAAGAGAATTTAAATCTTTATCCCTATAAGATTAACGTCGTTCAAGAGCTATTCCCTCGAGATTTTCCTGTACGAGTAGAATACTGTCAGTGGTTTTTTAATAATTTAAATAACAACAACACTTCGAATTTAACATTTTTTTCTAACGAAGCATGGTTTCACCTATCCGGCTATATAAACAAACAAAATATGCGTATTTGGTCTTCGGAGAATCCTCATGAGTTTATTCAATCGCCTCTCCATCCGCAGAAAATTGGTGTTTGGCTAGCGGTTTCTAGAAGGCGTATATATGGACCTGTGTTTTTGAAGGAACGATAAATGCTGAGAGATATCGAAATAATTTACTTGAACCGTTTTTACAAATTCTTCATGATGACGAACTTTTACATGGGTATTTCCAACAGGACAATGCAACAGCTCACAAAACATGGGAAAGTATGGCTCGAATTCGCGAGTTTTATGATAATCGAGTCATTGAATTTCCGCCTCGCAGTCTGGACTTAACGATTCTTGATTATTTCATTTAACCGTATCTGAAAAACACAGTTTACAAAAATAACCCACAAAATCTTGAAGAACTACAAAAGGCAATTTCTAATGCATGTAACGCTATAACCGTTCAGATGTTGGCAAATGCTTTTGAAAATATGAAACGGAGGGTTAACAGTTGCATTGCAACAGGGGGAGAACACTTTGAACACCTTTTGTAATTCACAATAAAACTAATTTATCTTGTAATGCTTTCATTTCCGTTAGATTTCAATCGATTACACATAAGATTCACAAATGTCACAAAGTATAACATAACCGCAAATTTCAATTAATCAATAATTGACATTCTGGACAACCTAATAAAAAAATCCCGCCTGCTATAATTTAGAATTTAAATGATGGCGTGGTACAAGTAATACTAATAATTAGTTAAATTCAAATATTTTGTACAAAGTTATTTACTCTAAATTATATTTTCTTTAATAAAATGTTTCAGACGAGAATGTATTCTAAAAGTTATATATTATGAGAGTAACTGTTTGAAAAAGTAACGACTATTTGAAACCAGTATTCGTTACTTCGAATCTTATCGATTAACGGATACTTTAGTAACGGATAGTTACATTACAATACCACTAATCGTCAGTGCTTAAACAAGAGCTTTTGTGTAGTAATATATTGTTTATTAAAATGCTTTCTTTATATTTGAAGCTCCGCGATACATTGCCCACAGAACCAACAACCAGCCTCCGATCATTTGGACTGATCTCACGGACACGAACTCGGCTAGGAATAGGACTACGAATAACGGATTGTCGGAAAAGAAACAGAAATGGAAAAGGGGTACAGTTAGAATAGCATACTTTAATATCATTGCATGAGCCACAAAGAACAGCGAGATATTATTGAAGCTAGAACAGCACAAGATAGACCTATACGAAATGTCGCAGTTAACACTGAAGGACACAGGAAGCATCATGGAGTACCTGAATACGTTCTGATTTACAGTACCGTCCTAAAACATAGAAAGACAACATCTGGAGTGGGGATGATACAATCGGAGAAACTAGCACAATCAGTCGAGAATATATACTACCTGAATGAGGGAATTCTGCTAGTAACACTGATCAAAGGAGCAGGAAAAATGTATATCATTGGTGTGTATGCCCTGGACTCTGGTAAGAATAGGGAAGACATAAATTCATTCTACGAAACGATGGAAATGGCAATAACTAGTATTCCTCAAAACGAAAACCTCAATGCCTGATTTGGAAGAGAGTTAATACATGGAGTCAAACATCACTTCAACGAAGAACACACACGTGACAAGGGAGCAGTCTCGATAGAGTTCTGCGCTCACCACAGAATGATAATAAAGAACCATCTTCAACCATAAACCGCAACACAAGGTTGCCTAGCAAAACTCTGTAGGACAAAACTCAACTATCGATTACATCATATTGCACAGATCGATACACCCCTCCCAGACACCAGACGTGCGGATCTTGTCGTCTACCAGCATAGGGTTGGGCAAGGATCGTACGAGACGAAATTCCCGGGACATGGCGACCCCTGATTAGACCTCCTAAAAGCTGGAAAGATTCGTTGGTATTGACACCAAACGAAAATTAAGTTGGAAAAACAGGCCAAGGGCCTACATCAAGAAAAAGAAACAGAAAAGGAGAAGAAACCGTAAAATATGTTAGACAAATTACGGAACCATAATGACTATTCTATTAAAAAATCAATTCATATGTTTCTGTTTGTTTTTAGAGAGTGTCAATATAAAATAAATAATCATGCAATGTGCCAAGTTAGAAAAATAATATCGGTTAAACTTCAAAGAATCAATTGAGAACATTTGGAATTTTGTTTGTTGCATTTTCACTTACAGATTAATTACACTTTACCCTCACTTTAAAAGTATGTAATGAATGTCCACTTGAATTTATACTTGGCAAATTTCTCACCATAGTGAATAGATACATAACCTTAAAACAATGAAAATGGAAATGTGAACTAGAAAATAATGAAAACGAACACGAATTCTATTTGTATGTTAATATCGGATGGGATTAATGTGGAACTTTGTAAATTAGTCTTGCCCTTGTTCGATATAATTGTTTCAAAATTCAATTCCTCGAGGCGGAAACTTCTACATGAAAGAGATACGGAAGCCAGGTTTTCATACTTTGAAACTTTGAATAAACATTTACATCTCCATAAAATTTGATTACTATGGTGTATATTAATTTCTATAAATGTATTTGAAAAAATGAATTATTATTCTCAGTCTCATATTTTCGGTAAGAGTAAAAGACCTACTTCCGGCAGGAATTTCGAAAAACTTTTTTCATAAAATTGGTCTCAAATTTAATTTTGAGTACATATGAATTCTTTATACATTTGTATACACTTAGTAGTTGCCGAATAATTGGCTAAATTCGATTTTTTCAGAAGTAAACTATTACTTCCGGTCTACCGATCTTACTGAAAATCTAATCAGATCTCAAGAGGGAGAATATATTCGTGAATACAATCGTGGTCACACACACTAACACACACACAGAGAGAGAGAGAAACATTTTTTAAAAACCACTTATTCCGAATAAGGGGACTTCAAAACGTGGACACCTGCAAAAATCTCGAAATCGAAAATTTTCGTCATCACAATACTTCCTTATCCTTATACTACGTATAAGAAAGCAAAAACCATACAAGTAAAGAATATATTTTAAAATTACTACATTACAGCTAAAAACGACGACGAATACAGTATAAGATGTTCAAACAACTTAGGTTTCGTGCATATTGCAGGTATGGAAACAAATAAATGCATTAGCCATGTGTTCCACATCGACACGTTTTTCACAAATTCCAATAGGTTTTTCATTACATTTTCTTTATATATATTTTATTCTCTATTTTAATTAAATAATATTATTATGTTATTCAAGGCTACAACAAGTTTATTTTGACTAAATGACATTACTAGAATTTTTATTCATTACTATTGAATAACTTCCTATCTTTGTAGCCCTAAGTGTGATTTATTTATTTGGGTTTTAAATATTTAAATAAGAGTTTTCCTTCGATTCGTGCTTTTGCAGCAATATGTAAGCTATTGTAACGGTGCTTCTTATTTATTTTTAATTAAATTATCTTTTCCGACATTGATGAAATTTCATTTTTATATTTGTAAAAAATTCGGGATTAATTTTTAATGAATTTTTTGCTAAATTTATGGAAATAACTCATTTTATATTTTAAGCCGCTATTAGCGGTTATGGGAACTTCACTACGTGTAGAGTTTTAACAGTGCTGCTGATTAACCTTTGCTGAATAACTTGCAGTCATTTTTGCCGAATTTATATTTCGAATTTACCAGTCGTGGTTTTCTTCATTCTGTGTGAAATTTTTGCTAGAAGCCACTATTCTTTTATTTCGATATTTGATAGAATTTTGAAACATTGAGGTTTTTATCTGCAACGTCAGTACATAAGCGGATCGTGAACATTTTAATGTCGAGTTTGAATATTCCCTATATATGTATAAGCTTGAATTATGTATTTTTTTTGTTTTTAGACTACATGCTTTGTGTGTTTTTGTTAGTTTGTGTCCTCACAGGTACGTATTTTGCTATTTTCAATTCTTTTTCTTAAAAGAACAATATTACCATTTGAATTAGGGCTAGGGAATTTATTTAACTGGTATCAGCACCAAATTATATGAAACCGAGCGATCGTTTGATGACCATTGGACGATTGAATTCTGTTTTCTCTTGTTTTTTTTTTCCTCTGATGTCACCCAAATACGAAAGCTTCTGGAGCGACACTAAGGGTTTATTTTAGATTTATTTGTAAATTTAAGTTTTGAAATACAAGTGTCTATCTTAAATTCACTTGTAAATTTTAGGCTCTGAATGAAGATTAATTTTCTTTCTTGTATATTGTTTTTTTATATACTGTTTTGTTCTAACTACAATTGTTCTTTATTTTAATTTATTATTATGTGACATCTTGTTCATAACTTACTTTGGGAGTACTGTACTTTAATTTTAATTTTTCCATAACTACAGGGTGTTAAATAGGTTTACTGTTAAAGGTTGTTTCTATAGCTTATATATTATTGTACGAGTTTTGGAACGTCAAATTCTGGCCAGAACTTTAGTAAACGTTTTTTTATGTTGTAAAATCTATCTTCAATTTATTTTTCCACCTTCGTGACCTTCTTCTTCTTCGAATTTTCTTTTTATCTGTTTTTGTTGAAGTTATTAAATATATTTTTTTATAGAATAAAATATAAAAAAAGGAAAACTTTGTATCTTTTCTAAATACACTTAACTATATATACAATCAATGAAATTCAGAATGTATTGTATAGTTTTTGAAAGAAACGGGAAATAAAGATCAACGCCATCTCTCGTTTCCGAAACACATTAAATGCATTTCACCTTTCGCCTTAAGATACACGGACGATTTCATTTAAATACAGGTTAGTACTTCTATATTTCTCTAGTTTAGCAAAAAAAATTATTCCATAATATATTTTATTAAAGAATTTATTCGATTTTGTCCTATTAGTCTTTATGTTCAATTCCTTTACTGTTACCTATTCCATCAAAATTTATTATTTTTTATTAAAATTTGTTTGGACTTTCAAATATTCGAACGTATATGACTTTTCTTATGCTTGACTTGGTGTTATATTCTTTTACCCAATTTTACTTCCAGCATTATAATCTACGGTCTTACATTCGACGGACTAGAACTTGTGAGTGTCACCCTAATCAGTGTAGCACCTGTCCTCTGCTACCTTCTGAATCGGCGGCAGCCCAAATAAGAAGTTGTCTCTATAGGTGGATGAGTCAAATACATTTGAAATCTTTGGTTTCACAGGTATTCCACGTGCGTTGTTATATCACGCCTTTGTACGTTTGGTAAGCCATCGTCGAAAGCATTTACGGCAGCAAGTCCAAAATCGCAAGATTTCTTGTCTCGATAATGCATAGGGCAAGGATTGCTATTTATTTGGAGTAGAAGTCACAAAATAAACACTCATATCACCTCGAGATTTATTGTATCACCTTAGACTCTTAAACATATGCAAAGATTAACTTTTATATGTATAACCTACATTATATTTAATTAAAAATTTAGGCTTATATTTACACTAATGTATACTTTCTCTTTCCAATTCATAACTTACAATTCAACATTTGGAAATTAGACGAACACACATTTTATTGCTCTATTTACATCACTTTCAATAACAGAATTGTTCGTTATTGAAGACAAATATGCAGCCAATGTTAACGCATCTTATTCCCATGTATTCTTACTTTTTTGTTTGTTTATGTATTACATAATAATATACCATAATTTTAATTTTTGCATTGTGCTAATAATTTAAAGCTGTCACTGATTTTTAGAGATTTTTGTTTAGTAATATTAAACATGTATTTAAGTTTCAATGTAATAATTTAATTATTACATAAATTATTTAGAATTTCGAAGAGTTTTCAAATGGGGTTATTTCAAGCGACATTACAAAACATTTTGGATCGACATTTTACTATAGGACATTAACTACCCTAAAACAGGGAACATGATTCGCATAATAGTCCTAACTTCACATACAGAAAAGTAATTCCTTGGCTACTTCATAAAGGAAAGGTGAGTTTTCAGCACGAGAAACTACTACTTATACACAACTTAATTATTTATGTATCTATTTAATGTTCTGTAGTGCAGTTGTGTGTAGTACATGTGAGTATATAAGTACATGAGAAAGGAAGATTATGTTGGTAATAAGGACGTGGATCCTTAATGTGTAACATCAAAGTTAACGATTATATAATTAACGACCTACCTCCAGTAGCGACACAAGTGATGTTAACCGAGGACCCTTCGTTATACGGCCCCAGGATGTAATGCGGTATGTGTACGCCTTTCTCGTCTAAGATGCTCACTTTTTCCGGAGGAACTGAAAGAGAAATTAAGGTATTCATTAATTAACTTTTCTTAATAATAATATCTTATTTATGACTATTGTAAGGGTATAATACAAAAATATGAGTATGCAATCTGCTTACTCAACATGCGGTAAGAGGTAAGGGCTTTGTCCTACATTAAGAGGTATCTGTCTTTGGATGATTTTCGGAGATACAAGACGAGGAAAATTTAAATCCATTGGATTATTTCCTATGGAGCTATATGAGAACAGCAGTGTACACCACTACAGTGAAAAATGGAGCAAATTTGTGCAATCGAATCGGGATTGTTGCTATGCAATAAAAAACCACTTTGATATTGTTGAAAGAGCTCCGCAGTAATTGATTGCACAGAGTGAGTCAGCGATCTGATAAAGTAAATTTACTCCTTAATGCTTAATATAATTAAAAATTTGCGTACTGTCGTTGATAGAGTTATCATTGTTTCACAATTTAAAAATATATACACGTATACAGAGTGATCAATAAATTATTAAGACAAAGAAAATGTATTTTTTTATTAAAAGTAATTATTTGCTAAAGGTAATAGTTATTTATGATTAAAATTAAAATGTGACATTGACAACTGTCTTTTAAATTGCCTACCACCAATCAAAGCGCTCGTGTTTGTGGTAGTGGTGAGAGAACTTGTGTCCGTCCTTCGTTGACTGCGGGCGGTGTTTGTCACCTGTGCTTGATTTCCTATTCGGGCTGTTTTTGTTATAATCTCAATAAACGGGACGAAGCACAACGATTACCGCAAACATGGAAACCGATAGTTACAAATATAACAAAAACTGCTCGGATAGGAAATGACGCGCAGGCAACAGGCATCGCCGTTAGTCAACGAAGGACTGACACAAATTTCCCCACTACTATCACGCACACAAGTCCTCTGATTGGTGGTTGACAAGACGAGCAAACATATATAAATAGGCACAATAACAGCCAGCCGCATTCTCTGATTGCAAACTGAACACTATCGTCCAGAAGAAGATGAGTGCGATCTCATTGAAACGTCGACCAAACAACGAAAACATTGCTTCTTGGGACTACAGAGCAGCAAATATAACGCGGTTCCAAACCCGATAAACCACAACGTCATATTTCGAGTGCGGAAACATCCGAACAAATTTAAATATATACATAATAATATACAACACATATATATATATACCGGGTGTTCCAGAAATAAAAAGACGGAGTAGCAGAAATCGGTAGCTAGATTGTCAAAAACGTACCATCAAAATATCAAGTCTTTATTCGTGCGCAGACGGCAGAAAAAAAATAATAAAGAATTCAATTGGCCTTACGCCGACCCTGGACTAAATATCCACCTGCTCACTTTCACAATCGGTCCTTTTCAGGACCACCATATTACTTGTGTTAAAAAAAAGCAGGAGGAATAGATAATTCATAACAAATATCAAACCATTAATTACTTTAATTTTACACCTGCTAGAAAAAATTAATTACATTCTTGATATTTACTGTAATTTAGAAAAACTACGATTTATTGAATATTCTAAAATAATAATAATCAGCTGTTTCCGACTACAAACACATTAAAGAGCAACAACCTTCCTATTTTAAAAATAAAAACAATCTTTTATTGTCTCCGATAACGTGTGTCGCCCATCTGGCAAAAAATATGTTTTATATGAATGAGTACCATTTAACGTTTTTTCCCGTTTTATACAAATAAAAGCGTATTTTTCTATGAATGCGTGTTCGTTTCTATTTACAAATGAGCATTCTTACGTGTATTTATAAACATACATTCTGTGCCAGGTCCGTAATGTAATTTTTTATCTAAAAAACAACATAAAAAATTAAATTTTTAATTTCTTCGTTATTGCGGTATATTTGGGCCTGTTTCTGTTCGGACTTTACATACCTGCTACTCCGTCTTTTTATTTCTGGGAGACCCTGTATAATCAATAAAGGAATTATTGCGGATACATAAAACAAAGCAAGAAAATGAGAATATTGGGTAAATTCCGCTGTAATGCAACCGTAGACACGTGTTTCTGACTAATTGGTTGTCATCAGTACGGTGTAGCCAAGGAATAAGGTGGGATAACCTTGGAGATGTAAGCATATACGGAAGACCATCAGGTGACAAACTGCCATTTGCAGCTTCAGTTAGAAGATCTTCGGTTTTGAAGACAACTAACATCGCCACGAGGAAGAAATTGTCAACCTGCGTGGCATCCGAACCCAGAAGAGATAATCAATAGAAGAATTATCGCGGATACATAAAATAAAGCAAGAGATTCCGTATATGCTTACATCTCCAAGGTTCTCCCACCTTATTCCTTGGCTACACGGTACTGATGACGACCAATTAGTCAGAAACACGTGTCTATGGTTGCACTACAGCGGAATTTACCCAATATTCTCTTTTATATAGTTTAAAATTAGTATGACCTCTAAATCGTCCAATAAATTAAATTAATTAATATAAAATTTAGAGGTCATACTAATTTTAAATTATTTTTAAAATTAGTTTATAATTGTTAATTAGGTAATTTCTAATTTCTTAAAAATTACCGAACGCAATTCTTCCATCTATTACTTACCTAGCATTACAAAATCTTTAGCAAACTTTGTATACGTTATAAATAGCGTATCGAGATGCCCGAACGACCGCACAAAGAATATTCTACATCTCAAAAATGCGGAATATTGATGTACTTCTAGATAAGGTTGTCGGAATGATTTTGATATGTATATTTTAAATAATATTTAATAAGTTCTCAGTTTTAATATTGGCGCAAACAGTCTTCGCTTCTGCGTCAATAAATTCCTTACTTTAATCTCAGTTCCCCGATTCACCTTGAATTCGATTTAAGCTATACCCGAAATAATTAATTTCTTAATTCATTAAAAACTTTTCTCTTAATACAACAACGCAGAGATCGAGGCCGAGTTCGGTAGAATATTAAATAAGGTAGAGATTTTAAATGGTTCTTGTTACATCGAGTGAAGATTATGTGGCGGAGAAACAGCTTTTATCCAGGAGAGAAAATCAATATTAGGGAAATTCCGTGAAAAAGTCTATATATATATAACAAGGATATGCTCAAACATGGGAAAACTATCTAACTATTGAAACAAAATTCGAACAAGCAGATTAATTACTGTTAAATTTCAAAAAGTCACAAATACTAGTTCAATGAAGGCTCGAGGGCTTTTATATCAAACCAAAGCATACTACATACATACATAATTCATATGTGAATGTACGGATTAATGAATATCCACCCCAAGGCGGAATTGGTAAAAAATGTTTGTTTACATTCGAAACTTTCCGTGTTTTAGAAGCCGTTAATGAACTTAACAATACAAACATTAAAACGTTGTGATAATATAGATATTATCTTTATCAATTAATTAAAAACATTAACCAATTTAAACATTGAAATATTAACAAACCATTAATAAAACTGTTAAGTGTTAACTGGGCCCCATCAGTGTATGGAAGTGTTTACATGATACCGTTTAAAACTCACATCGCCTCTATAACTGTCGACTTGCCTATCTATGAGAGATCTCAGCCACATCTCTTACCTAAGTGCAACGGACCCACACATTCGTGGTAGATGGCTGCTATACTTGCAACTTTAAAGGAGTATGTATTTAATATCTCGCGAATAGATAGAAAATTTTAATTTACAAATGAAAATGGTGATACTTGAATTTGAGTTCAAGGGCTTTTGAATTAAGGCATTGCACAAATACACGTACATTTTCTTATGCAGGTTTATTCTTCATTTAAAGGTAGTTTAAAATTTATACAGGGTGTAGTCACTTTTGTACAGGCAAGTGTGGTAAAACTCTGGGTTCTCCTGCAAATCGTATTGTGTTTAATACCTGTTATCAAACTATTCATATTATATATACGGATTTTGTAGTATGTTTGGCAAATTTCAGACCTCCACCGAAGCGAATACCGAGGTAATTCAAACAGCCTTTGAAAAACCTTGAACATTTCTTAAACTGATTTGCAATGCTTTGATAAGAAATTAATGTGATCTGAACAGCTTTGAATAGCTTTGAAAAGCTCTTAACAGTTTTATAACAGCTTTGTACAGATACTGAAGTGATCCGAATAATTGTTCAAATCTGTTCAAAAGCACTTCGGTATCTATTTAAAGTAGTTGGTAAGCAGTTCAAGAGCAGTTCAAGTAAATTATTTTGGTGTCTGGTTCGGGAAAAGTTTAAAATTTGCCATACATACTACAAAAGCTGAATCTTATGAAAAGTGTAATACGCACAAAATCCGATTCGCAGGAGACCTTTGAATTTTTGGGCACTTGCCTCGTGCACGAAAGTGATTACAGTCTGTATAAATATCAAACGGCCTTGAAATGCAGAATGATTTTCCATGAGATAGTAGGTGTAATTTTGTTGTAGAATCCGCATAGCCTATCAAGGAAAGACTGTAAAAGTAATTCAGTAGGAATGGTAAATATAAATGTCAAGAATAATTGACACCTAAAGGGTGCGGCAAAAATAACTAAATGATTTTAAATCGTAGCAATCAGTGAAAGCTGCACTAAACGTCAGTCGTACCAGTACAGTTGAACTGGTTACACCTAGACATTCATTATGTAGCGTTACACGAACCAATAGCGAATAGAACTAGTTCGGTGGTATTATGAAAATAATTTAAGTGTTGTGTGCGTGCAAAAAAAAATTTCGAACAACATATCGTTATCGTCCTGCTCCAAATTCAAGCACCATTCGCAATGTAATATCAAAATTGTCCATTACCGGTTCAGTGGGAGAAGCGTGCCATATTGGCCGACCGCGTACAAGTCCAACTGAGGTAAATATTGAACGTGTATGGAACGATGTGGTCAAAGGCAACAAACATCCTCACGGCGCCGTGCTCAGCAGTTACAACTTAGTGATCGTTATGTACGTCGAATTATCAAACAAGACCTTTATCTATATCCATATAAAATTAAAATGACGCAGTCGATACTCAATACAGATTATGAAAAACGTCTAGCATGGGGCAACACGGTTATAAACTTAAATAACGACATTCATGGTTTCCACACAAAAATTATCATGAGCGATAAGTCACATTTTCACTTATGTGGACACGTCAATAAACAAAACAACAGGTTTTGGGGTACAGAAAATCCTCGAATAATCCATGAAAAACCTTTACACTCCCTTAAAGTTACCGTATGGTGCGGTGTTTATAGCGCTGGGATTTTAGGACCGTTTTTCTTTGAAGATGATGCAGGTATTGCCGTTACTGTTAATGCCGAACGATACCGTGAGCTGTTACGTAATTTTCTCGGACCGCAATTGGAAGAACGAAATCTGAGAAACATGTGGTTTCAACAGGATGGTGCCACATCGCATACAAGTCCAGAAATCATCAACCTTTTACAGACGATGTTTCCGAGACGTCTTATTTTATGTGGTGGCAATACTGACTGGCCACCAAGGTCGCCGGACTTGACTGCCCCAGATTGTTTCCTCTGGGGCTATCTAAAAGACAATGTTTATAAAGGCAGGCCAGAAACGCTGGAACATTTAAAAAGGGATATTCTCCAAACAATTGCAGACATAACACCTGAGGTTTTGGATAGAGTTGTACTAAATGTGGTTAAAAGAGCTGAATCTTGTGATAATCACGGCACTCATTTAAATAATATAATTTTCAAATAATATGTAATAATTTACCTAAACTGTTTATTAAAAGTAGATATTAACTATTTACAAAATATTGTATTATTAGTCATAAATATAAATGAACTAAATCGGTTACCTAGTTATTTTTGCAGCACCCTTTATAACAATACTACAAATGCGACCTCATAACGTTAACTAGAAAAATTAGAAACATTTGATAACCAATGTTTATAACTATATAAAAATCAGTGGACTTAATTTTTTTCTAGAGAAAGTTATAAGAAGGAATTGTAATAAAGCTTATGTAAAATGGCTCTTTTTAGGATTGAATAATTTAAACAATTCTTGAATATACAAAATTTTTTGTATTATTCGAATTTTTTTGAAAATTAATGTATTTTAGTGAATAATAAAACAAATATTTTACTAATTTATCTCTTTTATTTCCAAAAGTTATATATTATATTTTAGATTCGTCATTTGATTTACACAACTGATATTTTCTTGTAGTCGGCAATGGTGTACTTGTATGATCTTCTTCCGAGGGCTGATTACAAGGCATGTAGCAGAATATGTGCTCTGTTACGAATTTTCTTTTCTCCTCAGTAATCTTTTGCTTTCACGTTTCTTTGAAGAATAATCTGTGGGATCTGCTGAATTACTACCTGACCTGCTCCTTCTAGTGTTCCACAATTCTAGTGTTACCAATTTGTATGATTGCCTTATACACAGCATTTTTTGGTTTTCCATTTTTTACAGTTTTATTTTTCTAAAATCCGGCATTATTTTGTAAATATCAATACTTCTTCCAAGTTTTCCCAATTTGGGTTTATATTTCGCCATTCGATTGCTTAGTGACACATTCTTTAATCTCAGTACTCTCTGTTTACAGATATTACACATTGTTAACTGATAGCGAGCTATCTTACGATGTGTACCTGAATGGTACGTTATTATGTGAGGACCAAGGATCATGACAAAAATATGGAAAGAATCCCATCATTTCAAAGAAATTAATATTCAAACTTAACACTTTAGATGTCGTTTGTCTAAATTATTGTAAAACATTTTAAAGATGTGTTCTGGCATTCAATGGGATAACAATTTTGAACTAAAACCAGTTTTGTAATTAATTACTCTTTTCATTATACCATTTCCAGAAAATCATTTTAACGCTAATTTTATTTGAAAAAACATATGGCAACGTTGGCCTGAATTTACACATAAACCACTTTAATGTAAAAAAAAAAGTATTGAAATCAAAATTGCTTATTAATGTCATTTTGACGTTGTCAAATTGTCATGCTCATTTCAAACCTATAACTGCCTTATTAATGTTCGTTGCATTTTGGATGTTCAAGCTCTTAGCTGTATTTTCCATTGATTAGTTCTCTAGTGTTTGTGCTAATTTTCGAGTTTTGCTGTGTCGGTTTTTTTTTAATTTATATTAACATGTTGCTGGGGAATGCGGAAGCAATGCTGCTGCTGCTGCTAGAGTTTATCGCGAAAGGTATCCTCTAAGAAGACACCCTAGTACTAATTTCTGTAGACGTTTAGACCGAAAAATAAGAGAACCAGGAAGCGTATCACCAACAGGTGCCTTTTATCGAGAGAGATGTTGTTCAACAACTACAAGAACCTACATGACTACTACATGACCAATAAAAAATGGCGATCAAGTGCTATGTGTGCGAGAAGAAAATCGACAGATATGATGATTACGTAGCGTGCAGAGACAAGTGCGATCAAAATTATCATATATATTGTGTAAATATCCCTGTGGAAGTATGAGAACTAATGGAAGTTTGGCGGTTTGGAGATGTAATTATTGTATGGAAGACACAACCTCAATCGACGGGGTAAAGGAAGCAATAGTAAAAAGTTTGAATACAGTTAACGAAGAAGAGATGGGTGAGAAAATGCACTCCATTTTTACTTCAAAATTAAATGCACTAGCAAATTTAATCATCGACAAACTATCAAAGGTCTTTAATGAGGAAATTAATAAATTAAATCTCGACAACAGAGTCCTCTCACAAGAAATAGAAAGATTAACATCTACAGTTAAGGACCTATCTGTGAAACTCGAAGGAAACTTTAAGAAAAATAAACTTATTTTACCTGTAAATAACAATATCGAAAAAGATACAACAGTTGCACATTTAAAAGAAAAACAGCAAAAAGGTAGAGGTACTAAAAACACACATGAAGATATACCGAATGTAGAACAAAAAAGTACTGAGCAAGAAAACCATACATCTTTGGATGACAAAAACATATAACAGAATATAAAATCTGGCAGTGAAGAAGAATATAATGACGAGGGATTTAAAACAGTAATTCGTAAAAAAAGAAAGAACAATATTATACAGGGATCTGCAATAAATAACTTAACTATTAAAGCGACAGAGAAATCCGCCCACATACATGTGTATGGATTAATACCTACAACCGAAGAAACTGATGTTGTTGATTATTTGTTGTCTCGGGGTGTTAATGATATAAGATGTGAGAAACTCCGGGCTAGGAGACCGGACTATTCATCATTTCATGTAACATGTAAATATGAAGACCTAGGAAAAATAAAAAATCCAAGTATATGGCCTACCGGGGTAAAGTTGAATCGTTTTTTTTTCTTCAGTGCGTCGAAAGTAGGGAACAAAAATTAACATCGAATACCGGTGATTTTTGTCCTTTAGATATAAACTTGCCAGAAAATGGAATAGATCAACAAAAGCCTGAAAAAAGACAACTACAAAAAAAACATAAAACAAGAGACGCAACGAGCGGAGCCTCTTCCTTTACGTTGTTGCATCTGAACGTACAAGGAATAAGCAAAAAATTCGATCAAATAAACTTACTTAATTCGTATGAAAAACCATCCATTCTGCGCGTAACCGAACATTGGTGTACAAAAGAGCAATTACAGTATACTGCTCCGGACGGATATAGACTAACTACCGGATTCTGCAGGACTACACATGGACGGGGGGGGGGGGAGTTGCAATCTATTCAAGAAATAATGTGGATTACAAATGCCTAAATTTTGAGGAAAGATATTCGGTTGAAAGTCACATCGAATGTGGCGCAATTGTATTTAAGATAAATGAGAAACGTATAGGCTTAATTGCTGCCGCCATCTGGCAACTTTGAAATCTTCGAGCGAAACCTGTTGAGGATATTAGAATTACTGAATGAGAGATCCCAACTTATGATTTTATGCGGAGACCTAAACGTTAACATGTTGGTTGCTTCCAAAGAGAGAGGATGCTTATTAGATATATTTAAATCATATGGTTTACAAACAAAAGATATAAAACCCACAAGAGTAGTTACAAACAAAAATAATCACACATCTAGTACCGCACTCGACTATATGGTATCTAACATCCCTAATAATGAGTGGACAATGCGCATCATCGAACCGCACATATCTGACCATAGGGCCCAGGTGTTAGATTATGCATGGCGGGGACTGGGTACCGTGACTCCTGAGGCAAGCCCCAAACAGAATTCAGTGCAAACAATAAGAACCGAAGATTTGATATCAATAAAACATGATCTCCGAAACACGGACTGGCAACGCATCTATAATGTGCCTGATGCCGACACGGCATTTGAAGAATTTGTAACTGAACTACAGACTATAGTTGACAAGCACAGAACACAAAACATCAAACACATTACCGACAACAAAACAGTGCCATGGATCACTGATGAATTAAGACTAATGAAACAACAACTGAACGACCTATATTGGTTAAAATCACACTGTGACTCTGCCAATATCAATGAACAGTACAATACCAAAAGGAAAGCATACAAAAGTTTGATTGAGGCGACAAAAGCAAATTATTATAAAAATCACATCGATGGTGCTCAAAACAAGGTAAAATGTATATGGAAACTTGTGAACGATACGCTTAATAGAAAGAAAACATATGGCATCGATAAAATTATAGTCGATCACGAAACAATTACTAATCCAGAACAAATAGTGGAAGTATTCGGTCGCTACTTCTCGGGCGTAGTGCAGGACGCCCTTGACAAACAGTTCGGGAATGACTTGTCGGATTCATGTACGTGTGTTCCAGGTGTTCCTAACACAATGGTGTTCTTAGACACAGATATCGCCGAAATAACAAGTATCATAGGAAATCTAAAGAACAAAACCAGTGTAGGGAGCGATCAACTGTCAATCAGCATGATAAAGGATACATGTGAAGACTTAGCCGCCCCTATGGCACACTTGATTAATAGGGAAATAAGTGCGGGAAAATACCCAACCATATTAAAAAAAACCGTTGTTATTCCGGTATATAAGAAAAATGATAGAGTAAACATTGAGAACTATCGTCCTATAGCAGTTGTTAGCGTTATTTCGAAGGTTTTCGAAACAGTATTACATAACCGTTTAAAGGGTTTTATTGAAAAGTACGATATATTATCACCGTCTCAGCATGGTTTCAGGGCATCCTATTCGACAGAAACCGCGGCCTTCATATTTCTGGGACATGTGAGTAAGCAACTGGATGAAAAACTATTTGTAGCCGGACTCATGTTTGACATGTCACGTGCGTTTGACACAGTTGATAGGGGTTTCGCCAGACATAAACTTGAAAAACTAGGCATTCGGGGCAGTGTATTGGATGTTCTGACATCATTCCTGACAGACAGGAAATTTTACGTGAAGTGTAATGGTGCTCGCTCCAAAGATTATAAGACTGATGCTGGGGTTGCCCAGGGCTCGATACTGGGACCCTTGATTTTTATACTGTACATGAATGACCTCCAACACCACTTGTCAACAGGTGAATTAATTTGCTATGCTGACGACACGTCCATTGTGGTCTCCGCGTCGAGCCCTGAACAGCTCAAAGTTAACATAGCCACTGTAACCTCTGAAATGAAGAATTGGTGTAGACTCAATAGACTGATTTTAAATGAGACTAAGACTGAATGTATTTATTTTTATAACAGAAAGATCCCGGATTATGCCCCTGCAGGTCACAACAAAAATTGTAAATTTCTGGGGCTATATATCGACCCTCGGCTCTCGTGGGATGAGCATGTGGAGTGGGTAATTAACAAACTGAATTCAGCCTATTTTGCTATTAACCGATTAAAAAATATGCTCGACACATCGGGTCTCCTTCAGGTATATCATGCATTGGTATATTGCCATTTGAATTACAACATAATTATCTGGGGCCGCCCAGCTCTAAATAGTCGCCTTTTCATACTGCAGAAAAGAATTATACGATTAATTTTTAGTTTGCCACAGATGGAAACCTGTAAACCTACATTTATATACAATAAGTTGCTCACCTTGACATCAATTTACATACTACGGTGCAGTATGTTTGTCAAAACAAATAAACATTATTTTAGTTTTAACTTTTTAAATCATAATTACAATACTAGATACTGTGGAGATTTGAGAGCCGAGGGTCACTTGACAACTTTATTTGAAAAAAATGTGAAATTTAATTGTACAAAAATTTATAATAGTCTACCAATTACAATTAAGAATATTGTTAATGTTTCTATGTTTAAGTCATCCCTTAAAATGTTCTTGATAAACAATGCCTTTTACACATTGGATCAATTTTATAATTATGGGAAACTATGATAACTATATTGCAATGTTGACGTGTCTAATATCAATGTTTGATTAACTGGACTAATAAAATTATTATTATTATTATTATTATTATTATTATTACCCCTGAAGTAGAGGATGTCGATTTAAATTTATTAGCAGAAAATCCAACAATATCAACACGTAAAGTCCGTAATATACTAAACATATCACACAATCCAGGTGGCCGAATTATCAAGCAAGAGCGGTTTCACCCTCATCATTACAGAAAAGTTTAAGCTTTATTACCTGAAGATTTTCCACGTCGTGAGAATTTTTGTAACTGGTTTTTAGAACAAATGCAAAGAAACCCTCAATTTTGCAGAAATATCTTGTGGAAGGATGAATCCAATTTTTCATGCGATGGATTTTACAGTCAGAGAAATTCACATTTTAATTCTTTGAAAAATCCTCAGGTATTTAGACCAGCTAACCACCAGCATAGGTTTAGCGTAAAGGTCTGGGCAGGTATTATCGGGAATCGGTTAATCGGGCCAGCCATTATTCCTAACAGGCTGGCAAGGGACAACTTTTTAGAATTTGTGGTAAATTGTTTTCAAAATTTAGTAGATGAACTTTTTCATTAGCGGTAATCAATAATATGTGGCTACAAATGGATGGTGCTCCTGCTAATCATGCTGCACCGATGAGAAACTGATTAAATGAGCAATTTGCCGAAAGGTGGATAGGGAGAGGTGGACCGTTCCGTTGGCCAGCTAGATCTTCCGATCCTACACCTTTGGACTTTTTCTTTAGGGGTCACATTAAACAATTGGTGTACAGAAAACCAGTTTTAAATTATGCAGATTTAACTAACCGGATATTTAAAGCAGGTCGTTTAAAAGATGGAGAAATGTTAGAAAGAATGCATGGGAATATAATTAGAAAAGCGGAAATTTGCAGAGGTCAGCACCGATATAATTTTGAACATTCATTATAAGTTTATTATTAATAATTTCATCTCGTTGACTCTTTTGACACATATCGTATTTGTCATTAACATTAAAATTTTTAATTCATTATTCTCTCTTATTCCCATGGATACGGGAAACTCTACCACCTTATCCATTATTAGGATAAATCAAACGTGTGTCAAAGTTTACCTCTACAAAAAGGCCAATATCTTCAAAAATGAACAATGTGGAACTTTTCAAATATTTTATCCGTGTTTCTTTATCGCTACTTCAAACCATAGCGTGGAGCTGTTCCGCGTATTTTGAGACTCGTTGTATATTTTATATCAATATATAAAATTTACCCCCTTCCTTCTCAAAAACTGCATCATAATCTAACAATTGTCCCAGTAAACAATGCAATAGGTAAGTTTAATTTACATATCTAGGTTCTGATTGGCGGCCATCTCGAATACCCCGTATTTCACGATATTAGCCATATTTACTAGCATAATTGTATTTGTATTTTTAAAATTTAATTTAGCATATTCAGGCATAGTTATTTATTTCGTCATTTGGTCAGATATATTTTTCTTACAGCGGCCATCTTGAAATCGCCATCTTGCTTTTGCGCGACATTACTTTTGAAACATTCTGTATATTTATATTTGATTTCTACATCATAAACAACCTGACTTTAGTATTCGCCATCTCACTTTTGCAAAACATTACTTTTGAAACAGCCTGTATACTAATTCTATTTTCTAATTTTGAACTACATGTGCACTGATTTATTTTTAATTATACGGACTACTGCGAGAGCGCTCTGCTTCAGGTGAGTGGTGGCGTTCAGAACTAAATAGTCGAGGAGGTCATTTCTCTGACCTTAAACCCCCGAGAATTTATAGAGAATGGGTGGTGCAGAATCGGTAAATCCCCTCTACTGCAATCTAATTCGTATATATAAACATATTGCGAGGAAAAATTTCCATACACGTGCTTCAGCTTCCATGAGTCTTATCAGCGTACGACGGTGTTGTACGTTGGGTATAATGTGTTTGTTGCGTTTTGGTAACAAATGTATTGAATTCTCTCACAGACATATGATTTCCAAGGTGATAGACATGGTGGTGCATATTGATATACAATTTAGATCGTGTACGTATGCATTTGTGTGATTTACTGTTAACTTATTAAATAATGCTGTTCATAACTTTTCTTTTTTCATAATTTTGTAGATGATATGCGTATGTCCTGTTTCAGCGTTTTCTCGCCAACGCTCATGCTCCCGATAAAAGCTGTACATTAAATGAAAAAAGTCCACTGGTTGATGCCGTGAAATCCAGTTTAAAATACGTACATGCGTCACGTAAATGTCGACCATAAAGCAGTTAAAAAAAGGTCCAAAGTTAAATTACATCACGGGACGTGACCCACGTCAGTTATGGTCGTATCTGGGACCGAAATAATTATCGAAATAAATCAATTTCCCGGAAATCACGAATGCGGCTTCCATTTAACCTTCATATAACAGTCACCGTTACCGTTCTTCGGTTTAACTTCAGCGATTTCGGCTTTTTTCAATTCTACTCGTTTTCCCGTGTGTGACAAACATAAATCTATTATTTCTGTTGTTGAAGTCCTAAAACGTGTGACATCACAAAATGCATGCCCGTTGAACGACAAGGCATTAATGTTTGCGGTTGTATTTACCGAGAGTTTCCATTGTAATATGTACATTAAATAAATCATAGAGAGTCTTTCACCTGTATTGACATGTTTGCTCTTAATTAGTTTACGTAAGTTTTTACTGAGTTTAATATAAATATTTTTCGTATTTTTAAAAACGCTAGTACAGGTCTTTTAACGGAATACACGAGTCAACTCATAAAAATGGAATATGAAATACTTGAACGTACATTAACGGATAATAACTATCACAAGTATACATATATACATTTATACGTAAACGTATATGCACATATGTACGAGTTGAGATACACAGCATACACTTAGGTGTCCTTACCAACAGCGATCGCACAGATACGTGTTTCGACCTTTAAGGCCTCTTCAGTGTACGTGGTAAGTTATATTAAATTACAATAATACCGAATAATCTCAGTAATACTCTCGTTTCCGAGAATAAATTATGTTACCAGAACAGTTAAGTTGAAAGCACTTTGTTATGTCAAATGTCATTACTAATTAGTTACTTACAAGAAGCTAATTTTGATATTTATTAATTCCATTTCACTATATTTATACATCGGTCTTATATATAAATAAAATTATTCTTTCTTTAATTGGTACCGTTGGACTATATAAGTAGAAAACTGCATTTCACACAATTGATTGGTGGATTCTAAGATCCACGATCACCAGAATTATGGTCAATAAGAGAGGCTCGAAAAAAAGTAATGAAATATCCATATCACATAACGTATTCTTGTGTTTCAAATCGTTTTGGGATGAAAAGCACGATAAATATAAAGAGAAGGTGTTATCATTTGCAAAAGGTGCAGCTACATATAAGATAGTTGGTAGGCTCTTACTATAGTAGCATAACATATACTATAGTAGCATAACATAAATGAGGGCAGTGAAGTCTGTAGACTTTTTTCTAAGTATTTTAATTCCGTATACATCAGCTCCACTACAGCTGCTGTTAAGGGCAATAATTACTATGGCACTGGACCGTGTTTAAACACAGTCCAGATTGACGAGAAAATTGTCCGGCAAAAAATCGTAGCTATTAATGTTGCCAAGGGAGCCGGTCCTGATGGTATACCTCCATATTTTGTGCGTGAATGCGTAGATGCTCTTAGTTTCCCATTAAGTGTATTATTTCGTGAGTCACTAAATCTGGGTATTTTTCCTTTAGAGTGGAAAAAGTCGCGTATTACGCCGATCTATAAAAGTGGCAGCAGGGAGAATGTCGAGAACTACCGCCCTATTTCTATTCTTTCAGTGTTTTCGAAATTGATTGAATCTATTGTCTATGATACAATGTTCTATTTCACAAAAGTTTTATTAATGAATAATCAACATGGCTTCTTCAGAGGGCGGTCGACTGAAACCAATCTAATTGAATATGTAACGTACTTGCATCACGCCATGGATAGACGTTTACAGGTTGATGCTGTTTACGTAGATTTTAGTAAAGCTTTTGACAAAATATCTCATGTTATATTGCTTGATAAGCTGGCTCGCTCTGGTATTTGTGGCAATTTGTTGCGTTGGTTTAAGTCTTATGTTGATAGCAGATTTCAATTTGTGTCAATATGCGGCTATTCGTCTGAGTATGCTACCATTCCCTCAGGGGTTGCACAGGGAAGCCATCTCGGTCCCCTGTTATTTATTTTATATATAAATGATATTCAATATTGCTTCAAAAATGTGCGTTTCTTAATGTATGCAGATGATTTAAAAAAATTTACGACTATTAGTTCGTTTGCCGATGCTGAGGGAATGTAGCAAGATTTGGATCGCTTAGATTGTTACTGCCGACAAAACTGTTTGTATCTAAATCTCAATAAATGTGCCAAAATAACTTTTACCAGAAATAAAACCTTTACGCTGGCCAACTATCATATAGGAAACAATAACGTGCAATCGGTGGAATATATAAAAGATCTTGAACTTACGATTGACTCAAAAGTTTCCTTTAAGATACATATAGATAACATTGTAATAAAGGCTAATAAAATGCCTGGATTCCTCATTCGTTCATGCTATCACTTTACTTCAATTTCGGCGCTTAAAGTATTGTACTTCTCCTTTGTTTATAGTCAACTGCAGTACTTGAGTACTATATGGCATCCGATTTATGAGATATACATTAGTAGAATCGAACGGGTTCAAAACAAATTTCTAAAGTATTGTTACTTTAAGCAATTTAAAGTTTACCCTCACCGAATTTCTTATGGTGATTTGCGCAGCTACTTTAAATTAAAATCGTTAGCAGCACGCAGAAAGATGAGTGATTTTTTAACATGTACAAAATTCTTGACAAATCTTTTTGATTCACCCACCTGTTTGTCATCTATATCTCTTACTATACCTCAGAGGACCTTACGAAGTCATGATTTTTTATATATAACAAAATTCAATACTAATGCAGCAATGAACTCTCCTCTAGTGAGAATCTGCAGGACTTTCAATCAAATCGATATTGACATTTTTTATCTCAATAGTCGCCAAATTAAATATCGTTTACTTGATGTGGTTGAGTGAGACGCGATTAGGAATTTCACTACAAAGGCTTGTATTTATAGTTTGATTGCCATATTAATTAAAAAATTATTATTAATTAAAAATCTATTATTCTCCAAACAATTAGTGTCTCTTTGCCTTGTGGTGTGAACTTCTCCAGCTCGCTCTATGTAACATTCATTACATTGTTATCTTTGTTATTTCATTAATCAATTGTGATGCGTACTAAATTTTGTAATTTGGGATACTCTATTAGGTACGTCCTGTTTGTATCCGCTTCAATAAATAAATAAATGAATAAATAAATAACGCATATTGCAGAAAAAGCCAAGAAAAATTTTACCCGAATGCAGATAAATTGATAAATTTTCTTCGGAAAATTTTTGTGAAGGTTCCTGTACGCAAGGACTTACGTATTTCGTGAGAAACTGAAACATGTGCCAGTACCACTTGACAACGTTAAAACTACAATACAGTTACTGATCTAAAGAAAGCTGTTTGTATTTTACAAGCTCAAAAATCGTTTATGGGCCGAAGTATTCAGGTAGATTTAGCCAATATTCGTAGACATTATTTATTCGAGAATGCCTGTAGCCATCCGCCATCTAGAACCTACTTCGATCAAACCACAATATTCTATAACTAAGTATTGCATATGATCTTCGTCAATTTATTTCCTAATTATCTAGAGTTGTTCCTGATAATGGCAAATAAATTTGAACATGCTGTCAATAAATCCAGGAATTTGTACTGTACGCAAATTGTTGACTTATTTACTTCCAAAGAAGTAGATTTTGCCGTACAGGGGATAAATGTGCCAGCATCAAAAAAAATTTACTTTGAATATGCTTCTATTACATCTACAGATGTTTAACGGTCGTTTCCAATGTCTAACTGTATTTACACTGACAGACAATTATTAACACCTGAGCATATGCTCCAATTAAAGGTGATTTATTTTCCTTTTAACTCTCAACATGAACAGTGAACAGTTAGCGTGTGTGATATGTTTTATTAATTCCACAATATAGCTTCTGGAGACGATAAATTTGGTATGTATTTTGCTTCGCGTGTGAAAAATATCATATCAGGATGTATGATATCCTCGATGTATCCTTGGAATTGACTTAATATAAACCTGAATTCTGATCCAAATGCATTACGTGTCTAAACATATATATATTATATAAAATAACATGAAAAATCAAGTTCATAATGAATTTCTTTATTGTTCCTCATCGTGTTTCATCTTTCAAAGATAATAAATATGTATTTAACATATTTTCATATTTCTGGCATTTATTTTGTTAAAGATTTTGTTAATATAATTCAAATAAAGAAATATTCCTGTTAATATTACATACTTGGTACATTCTTACTATTGTGCAGCGGGCCAGAGCCTATAAAATTGTCCTGAACAGGGCTCTAGGTAGTATACGTCTTAACACGGGGTGGAATTACAACAGCTTCATAGTGTTCTACAGCTTGCATTGAGTCAATTTTTACGGCGGTCCATAGATAATCTTATTTAAAGTATGCCCAGCGTGGACGAATTTTTAAATGAAGGTCTTGTTACACCCGCAACAACGTCGAAACTAAATTTTACTGACCAGGTGAGTCACAGTATAAGGAGATCACGATAGTGTGGTGGTAGGAATGGAGAAACGCAGGGCCGAGCTAGTTCTAATCGCAGATGGCGTGACGGTTCAGATACCTAAACTTAAGAAATGAGCGTCGGTCGGCGACGACGCAAGCGACGTTGTCCGGGCACCAGGACACTATGCTACCTTACGGTAACCTACCTGCGTTCCCTACTGATCTGCCACTGGTTGTGTCCCACCAGCGGGTCTCCTACGGATCGCCCTGTATAGGTCGGCTGCGCCAAACCTTACTCAAATGCTTGTCACAATAATAATAAAGAAAAACAAGATATGTTGAGGTAAAATAAAAGGGAGATTGCGATGTGTAGAAAGTTCTATATTAATTTGTTAGTTTTTTTTTGAAAAATAGTAAACAAGTCAGATTGAAGTTTTGAAAATATATTAAACAAGTCGTGAATGAATTTTTCGTAATAAAGCTGTTCAGATTGATATTTTGGAATTATAAAAAAAACAAAGCACATTAAAATTTGGATAAGGTTGAACAGTCAGATTTACTTAATAGTGCATCTTAAATATTATTGACATAACCTCTGCGCATCGGCAGGGTATGGTCGGCAGCAGAAACGTTTCGTCGCCTCACAGGCTATTCTACAAATGATATTATACAAGTGCCACCAACGGCGATGTTCTATGATATGTGTTATATGTTACACAATTATAAAGAAAGTTGATTTAAGATTAGCACTTAAGACTAAAAAAAAATTAAGAGAAGGGAAAAATTTACATTATCATGGTTTTTATTACAAAATCAAAATTAAGAATTAATTAAAGTAACTTGTTTACGAATGATAAGTAATTAAAGTAGTGTTATGAAAAGGAAGAATAATATTTAAAACAAGAGACTCTACTGAGTTTACGGTATGGAATTTACATTTGCATAAATAAGTTTAATTAGCGCAAAGATAATTAGCAAAAAAAAACATACATGAAAAGTTAATGTTTTAGCGGCAATGAATTTTCTAGAATTTCTTTTAAAATTAAAAACACATCGACGAGGGCCCTAATCAACTCTTACTTAGGGTCACTCTGTATACAGCAATAACAATCTGCAAATTTAAACAGTAATTTAAATAGGATTACACGTGACCTCGCAATTGATTAAGTGGTGCATTAGGTATCTTATAACCACCCAAATTGTCTTGGATCACAAAAAAAAGTAAGGTAAATGTCCAGTTCACTGGCATAAGGAAAATATCGACAAATTAGGCGTATAACACGACGTAAATTATGTACGTAGCTGTACTTATCTGGCCACGATGCGGAGTAGTCTCCCTAGCTGGACGGAGAAATTCCACCCAAAATGCCCCTGAGATGGAAGTGAAGGTACAACTATTAGAGCGACGATGGTAGTCACTATATTCATTAACGGAAATGTGCGGCGGCCATGTCAGCGTACTTCTACTGAAGGCTTAGCCCCGTACAAAAAAAATCCTATTAAATTAGAAAAGAAAAAAAAACAGAGATAAAACCCTGAAAATTAACACAAGATCTACTCCACTTACCCCAGATTACTGGAGATCCGCGAGATCGACTTCTCAAGTCACACAAAAGCACAAAATTTAAATTCAAAAGCCCAACAGCATGGCACTTCGTAAATTTCGAAAAGTGATAAATACGGTAAAATTTACGATAATTCACCTATACTAAGGTATCGACATTCACTACTTATTTCAACAAAGCCGCCTAAGCGTATTATCTACTAGACATAGTAATAAAATTACTAAAAGAAAATAAACAGTTCTGTACTATTGCTCTTTAAGCAAGATGGACTTGGAAAGTGAAGTAGAGAACGTGTTTCCCTTGGATCATGCGCGACCGCTATCACGCAGCCTCAAATACAACGCAACACGGAAATGGCTCAGAATTGAAAGCGGGAGAAATTCAAATAAAATTAACGAACACAAAACTTAATTACAAAAGAGAGCGTCAATAACGTGACCTATATAATCAAACACAGACATCCTCGGAACTTAACGTGACCTATATAATCAAACACAGACATCCTCGGAACTTAAGGTGATGGTAAAATTTATTAAAACACACCTACAATGTACGGAAGATTATAACGCCAGACAACACGCAGGAAAAGTTCGCGCTTAAAGGTTGGTCACCTGTTTGACATCACACCAAGATCATGCCAACGACGACGAATGGTGGCAATCAAAACAAACCCATGTTATAGCCAAAATTATTACGGAAATAAGACCGGATCCTGCAGGTAATTATACAAGAATTACAAGCTATTAAAACGCTTCGATAAGGCGGTTAGAACCGACCAGAATTATGTATTTCAAGGTAAACAACGAAGACTTAACCTCGGAAACGCAGGTGGAAGATATCAACAGGTATTTAACAATGCAGCCAGGAATGTCGAAGACTGGAGTAAACAAATCACATTACGAGAACAATTAATAGTATGCCTACAGGATTTCCTTATTTAATATCTATAACGTTTTTAGGGAGATTCTTACGTCAGGAAAAAGCATCAATCGGACGAGACATGTGTGTGTCCTTAGGAGAACGTATGAATACAAGCGACAGTAGATGCAACAAAGCCTGACTGTTGTCACGGGGAATTTAAAGCAACATCAACTACAAACAATCCCATAAATGCTACACATTAAATACATTTCGAAGAGAACGGAAGGTATAATTAAGCAAGTGTAGACAAAACTTAAACAAGCATATAGAAGTAACTGCTAATGCAAGTAACTGAGACTGCAGGTAGGTTAGAATAAGCTGAAAATAAGATAGGTAGTTTACATACAGATAGCCACTCGTAAAGAGTGTATTTAACCGATACTGCACTAAACACATCTGTCAGTGCCATATTACATAACTCAAAGTTCCGAAAGCAAACAATTAGGTATAGGACACGCTCAGATAAACAACTAAAAGTCATTTCCTTACAGACTACCGAAAGATGTACAAGGTTTACTCGAATAGTCTCGCTCTCTAGTCAATTCTTTAAGAATTTCAATAATAACACATAACCTTACGTGACCCACATACAAAAGTGAAATTTAGGGCATAACAGTCTAATCAATAATTATTCTCAACATAATATATACTACACTCTGTTTTTTTAGTAGAGTCATATGTACACTATGCAATATTGCAGATTTACTTAATATTTTAATAGTTTTTCGTGTTTACAAAAAGTAAAGTATATTTTCTTATGTACAACAACTTTAAAAATATTTACACATTCCTTAATCAGTACTTTAACTAAAAAACTTCAAATTATGCACGTTCAATTTATTATTTGCTGTTCCTTCTGTATTACTATCACTATCAGTTGAAATGATAAATGGCTCCACGACATTATATATATTATAAGCCGTCTATTAGACACATTTTTTCTTCCTCTTTAATTACATGTTCTGTCCACTTTTTCCATTTAGCATTAATAAAATTAGCTAAGGCAGTCAATAATAATTGTTTGACTTCTGCCATTTTAAAACTTTTATTATTTGCGGCAATATAATTTTTTATTAAGACCATACTAGTTCAATGGGATTTAGTTCACAGTGGTACGGTGGTAATCTCAGGAAGTGTTTGATCTTTGCTGTTGCCATTTCATCAACAACGTAATGGTTGAAATTGTGGCGGTGTTGTTTAATGCAATCCAGTAAAACTGGTCTACTCATTTCTAGTTGAAACAGTATTTTTTTTTATTGCAGCCAATTCTGCATTTCATTCTTGTTAGATGATGTTGTACTTGGAAACTTTCCAACTTCGCGAGAATAGTAGGACACGTTATGCATAATAATAATGGCATCGTGTGGTAATTTTTCTAAAACGTCACTAAACCAATTTTCAAATACAACAGAATTCATATCCTCATGGTAAACGCCATTCTTTTGCTTTGGAAAACTAACAGTTCACCTTCAACAAACCCATCTTCAGAACCTATGTGCACAATAATAAATATTCGCCTTTTTCTGTTGGATTTTTCAAACCTGTCGAGACGCCATTTATAAATGCTTGTCTGCGGTTATGCACATTAAGATCAACTCAACCTTTTGATTGTGTGTGGCAACCACGTTTTATCTAAGGGAAAAAAAAATGTTGGGCTCTATAGGACCTTATAGCTGTTAAATAGCTACATCTCCAAGTAGGTACTTATTTCCTGCGCTCATCAATAAACCCTCCCTGCTTTGCTTCATGTACCTATAATAATAATAATATATTTTTTGTACCAGTAGTAAAAAATCATAGCATTTTTACACATAATAAAGCGCCACGACATGTCATTTCTCGACCTGGAACTAATAACAGGTAAATAATGGGCATATTATTCACCTAGGTAAATAATGAAAACAAATAAAACGAATGCCGCAACCATGCAATCGCAGTAGTATGTGTGTCAAGTTGTCAACCGTCAAAATTCATAGTAGTTTATTCTTATTTAGATCGGTATACCACAAATCATACCTAAAATCTAAAACTTATAAATGCTCGACCTCTAAGGTAAAATAATTAACTGTATTTTATGTCAACAATAGCAAAATATGTATGATAGTATAATAGGAAACAATATCCTAACACGTAACTATTATAGATGTAAAATAAATAACTCTATTTTAGGTTATGTAACAAAAATATGTATAATATGGAAACAATATAACACGTAACTATTACAGATGGAAAAAATTATTTAATTTATTTATAAAAATTGATAGTGCAATTATGGCATGTAAAATTTATTGATGGTGCAATTCTATTTGAAAAACCAGGATTGTGCAGATCTGTAGGCACACTAATGACAGTATTATTAATTGAGTTAATTCCATAAGTATTTATGATATCTTCAGTCGAAATAGATTGTGCTGCTGATGTTGCTTTTAATTCATATTGAAAATTCCTGTATTTATTGCAGGTGTGGTTGCGTAAGTAGATGTAGGTAGACCTTGTAACATACATGCTATATATTTTTATTTACTAGAGAATCTTCGATATAACCTTCAGTTACAAAGTGGCTGCATTATTATAAAGGTTTGAGACGAACCATTTTTGCTATTGTGGATGTGAATAATAATTAAATCATCTTTCATGATGACATCAGAAATTAATAAATTACACAGCTCATCTCTTTGGCACGCACCAGCAACACCAATTACAAGAGCAGTCTACAGTGTTATAAATTATCAATAATTTCAAAGTATTAATATATAAACATACTACCTTAGTTGCAATGTAACATGTGTCGGGAGCCTCAGTAAGGAATTTTATAATTTCTTCGAGTAAATACTAATGATTTTTTTGGGCTTATAACTTTCATTTTTCTTTTTAAAAAGGCAACTAATTTAAAACATTTTGATATGTTAATTAGACTACTGGTACAAAAAATAGTATACATAGGTACTACGGCTGAGAAGACTATTATTGCCCTTGTGGTTTAAATTCCTCGGCGCTGCGGGCTTCGGAATTTAATCTCGCCACTCGGGCAATAATAGTCATCTTCTCAACCTTGGTATGTAATATACTATTATATACCTATTCATCTTATAAATAAATATATTTTGTTTGAAATTAATCTTTTTCATTAGTAGGTATAATGACGAACAGCTCATCTGAGGCACATTGGAATGGTTTTTAATTTCGTTAAGAAATGTATTAAGTGTAGGAGCTTCAGTGTTATAAAAAATGTTGTGTATGAGTATTACTTGTATTATAGCATTTTCTTATATTTTCGTCAAAGTTGTTAACTAATGAGAGTCTACCAGAACTTTGCTTGGGCTGAGTAAGCGCTCACTTGGACGTATATTCCTTTATAACTTTAAAAACTGTACGTCTTGCAATAACTGCAATAATAGGATATGGGTAACTTCAGACACATAACATACAACTTTAGAAAATACAATGTTACCTGTTGTGGATACTATTTGTAATGTTATATCTGTTAAGATCTTAACACCTTTTATTTTATTTTATTTTTATTTTTGCTTTTATATATGAATGTATTTCTTTCTTTTTATGTATTATTATAATTAATGTATTTCTTACTTAGAAATTTAAAGGTATTGTGAGAATACTAATGCGAAGCTAGTTTCGAAGTATAAGCTATCTCAGCGGCCGAGTTTATTGTCTGCCGGCCCTGGCACACAACTGTGCATCGAAGGCGATGCTAGACCTCCTATATGTGTGTACGGACTGCAGTATTGGGCACATGCACATATATAGGTGGTCGATAGCTCCGTCAGTGGTTCATATACATGGTGTTATAAATTAATAAATACTGTGACTTACATATATACATTTATACGTAAAACGTACATGCATATTATATGCATGTGTTTGAGATACACACATACATTAAGTGCCATTGCCGACAATCGAACGCACAGACACCGGTGTTTCGACCTTTGAGGTCTCATCAGTGTGCGTGGAGACTGTCGACAATGGCTTCAAGACTTAAAAAGCTGCTTTTGTCATTTTTGCGTGTTAAATGCAGTGAGAGTATCACAGCGACACCTAACACCCAAAAGATGACACAAAAATGGAGCGATGGCTTCTGACGGCATGTTCTGCTATACAGAGGCATGTATGTTAATAGTGTATCTCGTGTAATAGAGCCTTATGTGGCGTCAGCTATCAAAACGGAAATGAATAGTGTAAACACATGGATGTTAAAACTAACATCAAGCAGTAAATAAATACTGTGACTTACATATATACATTTATATGTAAAACGTATATGCATATATGCATGTGTTTGAGATACACACATACATTAAGTGTCATTGCCGACAATCGAACGCACAGACACCGGTGTTTCGACCTTTGAGGTCTCGTCAGTGTGCGTGGAGACTGTCGACAATGGCTTCAAGACTTCATGTATGTGTGTATCTCAAACACATGCATATATGCATATACGTTTTACGTATAAATATATATATGTAAGCCACAGTATTTATTTACTGCTTGATATTAGTTTTAACATCCATGTGTTTACACTATTCATTTTCGTTATAAATTAAGTCGGCACTATTGCTAACTTTGTTATTAATGAAGCTACAGTATCGGTTAATTAGCAAAGTAGTAGTATTTTTATCGTGAACAATGATGCCAGAACCGAAAAGACAGTTGAGCTTCTAATTTTTGCGCTATTTACAAAAGTTATTTGTTTTAATGGAACACCCAGTATATTTGTACATATATTGAAAGAAGGAATTATTTTAAAAAAGAAAGCTTACAATGATTATTGACAAAAAATAAAATTTGCGTCAGTATTCCACTATTTTGTAAAGCAATTCATATCAATAAAATCAAGATGGCTATGATAAAAAAAACAGCAAATATTAAACAAGCATTGTGTATTATGTATATTTATTATAATAGATGTTCGAAGACATCACCTTTTTGTCCAATACGCACACCAAAATTAAATAAATGTGTATTAGAACTGAAATTTGAGTTTTATTTCACGGTGCCTTCAAAATAGGAAGTTTCCTTAATAATATCCCTTGTACTTTTTTTTTGTACTATACTTCTCAGTTTCTTATATTGTATTAAGAATTGTTATATTTTCAACAAGAGACAAGTTACCAAAACTTCCGCGTTCCTCGGTGGAGAAATAAGTAAGTTTCCTACTTTTATTCGACATTGGTTTCATGATATATTATGTTAGACACTAAATAAACGGTATAAGAGTCCTAAAAAGAAATATTTTTGTTGTTTAAATACAAGTACAGAGAAAACGAAGTAAGAAAAAGCGTGGAGAATATAGGAAATGCAACTGTCAAATGACTAGAAATGACTGTCAATTAAATTAAGTGAGTGTCCACTTTTAGAGTTAAAATTTAGAAGTGGCCGGCGGAATTAAAAACCAGAGTATAGTATGATACATATACATTTACTTAATGATCCTTTTTTGCCAAATGATGTATCAGCAATTACAATTGTTACTTATGCATGCTTGCTGCTTTCTGCTTATTGATTTTTCTCGACACAGTCAATATCTTATACAACATTTCATAAAATAAAGAAAAGTAAAATATGTTTTATTTTACAAATATTTGTGTCATTCTACTCACTAGATTTATTTACGAATTTCCGTAGAATAAATATTTAAAACAAAAATACCAACACGATCAATTTTCATCCCTTTGGGTAATTGAATTTCACGACGGAATGAGAACGAATTGCATCGGGAATTTTTAAGTTAGCCATCCTCCAATTGCGATATCGTCCATCTCCCTAATCGCATTTAAATACAAAACGTCCCTTGATTGCTTAATACAAAGGGAACTTACTGCGGGCAATAGTGCATATCGTGTCGTAATAAAAGTCCAATAAAAAAAACACAGAGTGAGTCGATGACGGACTGTTTTTATTTCCAGCATCGTTCTCGCTAATTTGCATGGCATAACGAAATTGCTCGCCTCTCAGGAAATGTAGTACCACGAATGCCCTTTAAGCTATCGCTGGGAATAAACGGGGAAATATTGCGGAACATTTTGTCAAAGGACTTGAACCAACGCAACCGCGGACAGAGGATATTAGTTTAGAATTTATTAAGGTAAATATGGTTTTCGAGGATACATTAAGGGAGTTTACGATGATGTACAGTATATGAATATGATGGTAATGTTTCTGGGAAGTTATAACTGAAGACTACTTGATTACTTTACGAAGTTTTGGGACACGGAGAACCTCCTTGTCAAACTTAAACGATGCAGACCTTTGTCCACAATATTATTCCGTGTTTAATCCGTGTTATCACCTGCAATAATAATATTTAGAGACTCGAGTATCTAACGTTAACCACAAGAATTTGAACTATCACTGTTAAATTACTGCTAAGCTTAAATTACTTCAAAAACTTTGAGCTCGTATAGCGTGAAATAAATTTGGTAAAAGCAAAGTTAAATTTTGTTGCAAAAATGCTTGACCAGATGAATTTTATTTGATAAATACAAGTGCACCTCCGAAAACGAAATAGACTGAATATCTCGAAGGAGAAAACTTTTTTGAAAAAACGCAAAAACAGTTCGATTTTTGGTCCAAGGGGGACACCCTTCCATCATATCTTCAACTGTGATACGTCATTCCCCTCCCCTCCATCACTCTAATCATTACAATATGAATAGGGAAAGTACTAAATACGATAAATCATTGAAAAGGTAATTGTACGGAGAATTCAGCAAAGTGATTGTTGGTTGCGCTATTTTTGATTTTAGCGCCCTCTAGTGTGATAAAAAACGGCTACGTATACCAAAACGTGACACATCATTTCAAAGCTAATTTTAGTAGCAACTAAATACGTAATATGTAGTAATGTAGCACTTGAAGATGGATGTACTGTTAATTCAGAATGGTAGACTACAGTTTTTTTGCCTTAGGTTCTTCAAAATGTTCGCGAAAAACATCCATGAGGAAGATTCATCTTGCATCAAGATAACGCTCGAGTCCACACTGCCGCTCGAAAAACCGAGTAATTGAATGCCCAAAATACAGAAATAATGCGTCATTCACCGTATGATCTGGCAAGAATGCATTGACTGTGGAAGAGAATAAATATATAATTAATATATAATTAAATAAAAAAATATTACGCAATCCTTAGCAATTTATACGACAAAAAGCTTTTGATCTAACTTTTGTTGCGGTCTAAAACTTCGCTCTGTATATATGTATTTTTCATATCCAATAATTGCCCTGGCAACTCTTTTAAACGACTTTCATTTTGATTTTATTTCTCTACTTGCTTTCGGCACATGCTGTATAATTGGTTGCTGAATTTACATTACTTTAAGCATTCGTCATGGATAAAAATTGAATGCCTCAGGTGTCTTATTAATTGCAGAATAACACTTATTTTTTGTATTTTGTAATACTTTAATAGTGCGCATTGTTTTAGCTATAATTTTCAATTGAAATGTCTGAGTGAGTTATCACAATTTCTTTTTTGGAACGCAGTTTTTTTTAAACATTCTAGTTAAATATAATTTTTAATAAATGTTTTTTAATGCACAAATGCCAAAGGGTGTGTTGATATTCTCTCTCGTAAATTTGGTAGTGAGCAACTTCACGTAAAAGTGTTTGTCCGATAATTTTTTACAATTTTAGTAAAAGCCAAAGCACACGATAACGTATTAAATCGTTTTGTTCAAGTTTTGCCATTGAAGCATTATCTGAAAAGAGTTTTCACATTTGGATCGCAAACTTTTGTCATGGTCGTGAATCCGTTAATGAAGAATTTCGTATTGCTGACTTTAATGCCGTGTGCGATATGATTGAAATAAATAAGATAACAATAGAGCAATTTTTGGCATTTCAAAGAATGCACTACATTTGATTTTGCGCAAATGTTAACCAGAGAAAAAGATCTGTTCTTGATGGATCCCTCATAATTTGTAAAAAAAGGTTCTGGGGTAAGGAAATGTTAGGGTGTTACCAGATGAACCAAATTCCATAAAAGTTGTTCAGTCCCGAAACACTTTCAAGAAAATAACCGCTTCGCTCTTCGTTTATACTGTACTTGTCACATTACTTCCTTTAGATCGAAAAACAGTTACTGCTGAATGATATGTATACAACAATTTCTCTATCAGAAGTCATCGACAAATTCAGGAAAAACGTTAAATAATTCTTCATGATGACAATGCCAGCTGTCATACAGCGCGTGAAACAATTAATTAACAATAATATTATACTTATTAGCAATTATCATCAGTTTAAGTTGTCTTACATATTGCAGTGATCTTGAATAAATAATAATATGTAAATAAATGAATTTTAGATCACTTGCAATTTTATGTTTAGTTAAGTAAGGATTTCTTATTGTGTGCGTTCATATTATATACATAAGTGCTTAATAAAGGTAAGAATTTTTCTTGATTTATATTTATTTATATTTATATCTATATGTACATTGGTATTTATTTATTTAAGTTTACAAATTCCTCATGAACAATAATAAATTAGGTAATGTAAACGTGATCTGTATAAATTAAGTAACTGAATAAATAAATTTTACACAAGTAAGCAATCAATAGGGATAACTTGGAGTACATGTAATTGGTAACCAGGTTATGTAGAGAATGGAATCTGTTATAGGCCAGAAGAGCAGAGGAATGTATTCCCGGACGTGAGGGATTCGCCCGACTTCTGTGCCTCGGTGCGTCGGGCCTTTTCTATCTTGGGCCGGGATAGTTTGACGCTCGGGGTACCCTGTCGCAAGGCTCGACGGAGACAGCGGGTCATGCTGTTAGATGGGTCCGTAGTTCGCGTATCGAACGAAACAGCGTGTAGGATGGCTGCGGAAGGCATGATCCGGCCTGTCAAGCAGTGTTAAGGGGCCTCCGTCGAGGCCGAAGAGGGTAGCAGTATACAATAACTTTGAGTTCAAGTAATGCTTCACTTAATTTCACTTTGTACTCTTGGATGTCTATGTCTGTACTCGTCTATATGTGTATTTCTTGATTGTCCTCGTATAATCTGTATGATGATCAAATAACTGATACAACATTTATACTTCAATTTAAGATGTCAATCACCAGGAACGATAAGCTGGGTGAACGCGTATGATGATCCACCTGTCAACAATACATCATCGTTAGAAATTGGAAAGGTAAAAGGGGTTCATGATAAATTTAACCAACGCATACCGACGATCATGAATGTTTTCCCTTTATTTCCGAATGTAAGCAAGACAAAGAAAATACGAATAAAACTTCCCAATAATACAAAGAGATGGTTCAAGAATGAAGTAAACAACAATCAAGAAATTTATAACATAATAAGGATGTGGCAATGAACTTTAAGTTATATTTAAAAGTTGTAGATAATGTTATTTACTTACCAGGCCAATGTTTGATAGATAGCATCCTGTGTATTATATCTGTATTTCACTATTGCTCACATCAATATCAATTTTAACTTTATACAAATAACAAATGCAGACGTATCATTCCAAGTTTTATTTAAATTAATTTTCACTTTATTCATTTTCACCATGATGTGTATAAATATTTACTGTATTAATAATTTATGAAAACTTTATTTTTATTTAAGTAAAACAGTAAAAGAATCTTAATAAAATTTTTATAAGGTTATAATTTTAAGACGTATTAAATGCTACGTAAAAAGGATCGAGCAGGTGTTCCTTGCACAAATACGTCTGGCATTGGCAAGGACTGACCGGTACAAAAAGTATTGTTTATCAGGTGCTCGGCTGAGTCATAATGTATAGACGGATTTATGGTCACATGTTTGTTTACCTCTCGCAAGGATTATTAATACGCTGTTTCCTCATGCAACCGATAAGAGCAGCACCGTCGACATACAATTTTGGGAGATGGATTCGTGCTTAACGAAAGTTGCCGTACGTTTTTGTAAGGAAATTTACGAATAAAAGCGCGGACAGATAAAAATTTCGGCAATTGCTGGTGAAAACCGCAATATTAGCAAGTCTAAAAGTAGGTGAAAACCACTTCCTCCCTCTTCTTTAATAGGATTATTTTAAAATCCGGACTTAGAATAATTTCTGAGATTTTCAATACTTATAAAATTTTTACAAGATTCTACACTTATAATAATTTTATTTTTAACATGCTGCGCGCATTACATTAAAATGTTTAGATGTATTCGAATAACTACCTATGTATGAAATACTTTTATTTTTATGAACTCGGTGTTTGAATTTATTTAATTTCATTTTATTTTTTTTCTTCTTTCTAGAGGGTTTTGTTTTGCATGTAGGGTACTATGCCGTACGTTATGACAAAACTTTCTAGCATTTGTAATGATAACTTTGAATAACATAATCATTTTCTTTTCCGTATAATTTATTTTTCTTTTAAATTTATTCATCCTACAAAGGATATTTGAAACTAATAATTTTGTTTATGTGTATATAGGTTATATATATATTAAGTGAACAAAATCTTTTATTGAAAATTATGGAAGAGTTTAATACGATGTATGAAGAATTAAGGTGATTAACAATATTTGTTATAAATGTGTGTATAGTGGCGTCTCCAAATTCTTTATTTGTAGTGGTGTTTTTTGTATTGGAATTTCGTGAAAAAGGTAAAGTTTATTTTCTTTTAATGTATATATATATATATATATATTATTTCTTTTTGATATGAGAATTAAGTATATTTTGTTGTATTTGGGTGTTCAATATTAACGTGTTGAATAATACATCAGGGATGTGTGAAATGAATTATGTCATTATTTAATTCATAGCATGGAGTCCTGGTGAATTTGATATACACGAATTGGTCTTGGTGGTACTGCGTTTGGGAGCGAGAAAAGGCACCAGGCAGAACTAATCAGGGCTGAGTTAATTTATTGAATACGCAGAGACATTGTTTTATTTCACTTTATTTATTTAATTAAAAATATATATATTCCTTAAGGGGTGTGCACATGATGATGTATGTTCGGGTTGCGTCCGACGAGCTGAAAATGACATGCTCGTAGGGTGGAACTTTGGGATACTCTTCTGTGTGAATTTGTTACTGATGGTACTGTGTTGGGAGCGAGAAAAGGCGCCGGACAGGACTAATTAGGGCAAAGCCACTTCCTTAATGTCTATATTTTGTTATCAAATAGTAGACCGCACAATTTTATTTTTTTTTAATTTACATTCCAGTACAATTCATCACGGTTAATTTATTTTTAATTTTTGATTGTTTACATGTATCTATGACAAATATTAATAATAATAATCACGTTCACATTTTAGATATAAGCTTGCACGACATGGTGATTTCATTTATTCTTTATTTCTTGTAATATTTTATTGTTTATGATGTATAAATCTGAATTATGACCGAATATTGATTTTGGATGTGCAAATATTTGTAGATTAAAACTTTTGAATTTATTTAGAATTATTTTATTTTAATAAATTAGATATTAAGATTTATTTTGTATTTTATTTCTTTACCTGACCTGGAGATGATTAAAGAGAAGGAGAATCAAGTCATATTTTCTGCCCCTGAGAGAACTATTTATTTTCAAACTGAGCTAGTTACATGTAGAATGTTTTGCTTAACCTACCTTTCAGCAGAAAGTTCACCGTATCATAGTCTAGCATAAGGCCTAGCACTAGGATGCGTGCTTGACTCCCAGTTACGACTTAATTAAGTAAACTAAATTTATTTTATTTATATGTAAATTTGAAAGAGTCACAGCATATATATGGCGCCCAACGTGGGGCGAAACATTTGCATTTACATTTCAAATATATTTACAATTTATTAGCAATTTCACATTTCCATATTATTGATATGATGCCCAATGTTCATGGTGTAAAAGTTTTGCCGTTCCATAGCAAATATATATGGCGACCAACGTAGTGGGGCAAAACTTCTACATTTTTAAACTGTTTAGATAAAAATTAATTGATTATTTAATATTCAAATAGCTGTATAATTAAAGGGAGGTACTTTCACCTTTAGGTGCATTTGAATAATTAATAAATATAATTCACAAATAAAATTTTGTCAAGTTTTGATTTATTTTTCTCCACAAATAAGTCTCTTTAAGTGCCAGGACAGATAAAGTAAATATGTCTGAGTATAAAGGCGAGGGTGAAAATCCTGAAAGTAGTATGGACACCAAATATTTATTTGAAACGTACAGGGAACCACAAGGCATTTCCTCTGTGACAGATTCAGAAAAGACGATACCTCTTGATGAGGATGAAAATGTGACTGAAAATGTAAAAATTGAAACAAAAGAAGTGCCAGGCGGAGATAGATTTGATTTTCTATTTGAAAAACTTTTCTGTAAATTGGAAAGTGACAAGATAGAAATGAAAGAAGATATAAATAGAAAGTTAGATGAAAATAAAACTGAAATGAACAAGAAGTTTCAAGAAAATAAAGAAGATATAAACAAGAAACTGGATGAGAATAAATTAGAGATACAAGCTGTAGTAAAGTCGATGAATGAGAAGATTGATGAAAGAATTAAAGCTTGTAGAATAGAAATGTCTGCAATGAATAATAAAATAAAAGAAGATGTGAAACAAAGCACGGCACAGATCAATGAAAAAATTGAAGCAAATGAAAAGAAGTGCAAGGATAGCAGTAATTTTTTAATAGATGAAATGAATCAGAGGGCCGGTGTAGCGAGAGAAAATTTTAGACAGATAGAAGAAAGGATTGGAGGACAAGATGAGAAGATACAATTCTTGGAACTGAAGGTGGACAATAGTGCCATGTCAGTTCAGAAAGATGTTCAAAATCTAACAAATAAATTCGAGGACTGTAGAGTCAAATATGGAGCATGCACAGATTCACTTTTAAAGCTACAGGATATGACATTAAATTGTCAAGACACGATTAAGAATTTGAAAACAAGAGTTGAACAGGGTACAATTACACCTTGTGTGGTGTCGCAACAGGTATCACTTGGCACAGAAAATATACCAAAATTTTCTGGGTATAATAAAGACAACCCTATGGCATTTCTTAAAACCATTAAGACATATATTCGTGGTATTCATGATGATATGTCGAAATTACATTTCATGAGAGGGTGTCTTAGAGATTATGCGTTATTATGGTACGATATGGTAATTGATGAGGTACAGTCGTACGAAGAATTAGAAAACATGTTTATTAGGCAGTACTGGGGACAAACTCAGCAAAGACGCATTAGACATGACCTTACTTTTGGAAAATATCGTTCCATTACATCTAGAGAGAATTATGTTATTCGGAAATATTCTTTCTTGAAACATATACAACCTGTGATCCAGGAGTGTGACATTGTTACCCAGTTAGCTAATCATTTCGAGCATGAGGTAGTACAAGCAGTTGCTTTACAGGGTATAGACACCGTTGAGCAACTCTTGGAATTGGTAAAGCGTCTGGACGACGTGGAAGATAGGAGTGTATTTCAGAATAAAAATGGGTACAAAGCAGGTAACAATGGTAACTATTATAATGCTCAGCAAAGATATAATGGTAATAACCAACAAAGAAACAATGGTAATCGGTATCAGAATAATAATTACCAGGGAGGAAGGGTGGAGAATGGTAACAACAAGAACATGGGTAATAATAGTAGTAGTAATAATAATAATAGTTGGAGACAGGAGGGTCATGTAACAAGAAAATATGGAAGAAATGAAACAGAAGATACCCGAGGATTTAATAACATAATTATAGAAAATAAAGAAAATAAAACAGAAGCTGTAACGAAAGATGTATCAAAAGGAGCGATAAAGAAGGAGATAAGAAGTGCAACTCCGGTAGAAAACGGATGGTTACACAACTCAGTAGGAGGTGCTACATCTCTGGATTTTTAGTAGAACCAATCAGAAAGGAAGAGGATTCTCAAAGGGTGACCGACTTTGAGAATATTAAAAAAATAACCACAGAGCTACCAGTAGTAAAAATAAACATAGGCCAAATAGAGGTAGATGCATTAATTGATACAGGTGCGCAATTGTCTCTTTTAGATAGTAGTTTAGTAGATAGGCAACTAGAAAATTCAGGTCATTATAGGTCCATTAAAAAAATAAATTTATTTACTGCCACAAAAAAAAAATTAGTAATAGCTATAGATAAGATATTTTACGTAAATGTAAGAATAGGTAATTTAGAATTTTTAACTGAATTTGTTATTGTACCTAATTTAAATTATAATTGTATACTTGGAATGGATTTTTTGACTCAATATAGTACAAAATTAAACATGGAAGATAAAACTTTTCACATAAAAAGGGCAATTATATCATGGAACAAAGATCTGCAGGAAGATGAAATTGTAGTTAATAATTTAAGTAGTAAAATGTATGATGAGGATTTCGATTTACATCCTGAAAATATTAGTTTAAAAAACGAGGAAAGGAATGCACGCCAGGTGGATACTCTTCAAAAAGGAGAGGCCACATTTGCCACGGGTGACATAAATAATAAATGTACACACCATGTGGAGGGTCTTCAAAAGAAAGACGCCACGAAATATATGGGTGACATAATAAATAAATGTTCACACCGGGAAATAAATATGGGTGACATTAACCTGAATTGTAATGAGCTATATGTAAGTGAGGTAAAAAATCTTCTTGCAGTACATACAAAATTATTTGATAATAGCCCAGGTCTAGCGAAAGGTTATGAACATAAATTAGAAGTTGATGAGAGTCAGCCGTTTAAAGTAAGAAATTATCCAATTCCATATAAGTATCAACAACAGGTAAAAATAGAAATTAAGAACATGTTAAGGGATGGTGTAATAGAACGATCAGAGTCTAGTTTCATTAATCCCATTGTGGTAGTAGTTAAAAAAAGTGAAGATGACCGAAAAGAGATGAAACTACGTTTATGCCTTGACGCTAGAATGCTCAATAGTCGCACCAAAGCACAGTTTGAAGCCCCACAGAGCATAGAAACTTTATTGGCAAAATGTACGAATGCTAAGTGGTTTACAAAATTGGATTTAAAGAGCTCTTTCTGGTTGGTACCTTTACACAAGGATTCTAGAAAATATTGCTCATTTTTAATGAATTCTCTAGTATATTCCTTTAAGGTTGTACCTTTCGGTTTATCAACGGCCACAGCTGCACTAGTAAGGGCCATGCAACAAATACTGGATCCATATGAGGAATATGTATCGCATTATGTAGATGATATTTTAATATTTAATGTAGATTTAGAGAGTCATTTAAAAGCTGTTAAAATTATTTTAAGTACATTAGAAAGTAATGGTCTAAAAATTAATTTAGAGAAATGTGAATTTGTTAAGAATAGGGTTAGTTATTTAGGGTATATGATAGATGGTAAAACTGTATCAATAGAGGAAAAGAAGTTGGAAGCAGTAAGAAATTACCCAAGACCTAAAAATATAAAGATGTTAAGGGGATTTTTAGGTATAGTGAACTATTATAAGCACTTTATTCCTAAGATATCAGATAAGACTGTAACTCTTTTTAAAATGATAAAGAAGGGCGTAAAATTTAAATGGACTCCTGAAAGAATAGAAGCTTTTGAAGAAATCAAGCAAGAATTTTATAAGGCGTTAGTTTTAAATCTGCCTCGATTTGAGGAAGAATTTATTTTACGGTGTGATGCTTCAGATCATGCCATTGCTGCTGAACTTTTCCAAGTCAGAGATGGTAAAGAGATACCAATCTGCTTTATTTCAAGAATATTAAAGGGGTACGAGAGTCATTATACGGTTTCAGAGAAAGAACTATTGTCAGTGGTACATGGGGTCTCTAAGCTCAAGTACTATTTGATGGGAAATTTCTTTACAATAGAAACTGATCATTTATCTTTGATTTTCTTAATGAAAACTAGGTTTTCTAATGCACGACTATATAGATGGTCTTTATTTTTAAGTGAATATAATTTCAAAATTAGACATAGAAAAGGAAAAGATAATATTGTTGCAGATGCATTTAGTCGAGCCTTTGGTCATAGTAAGCAATCAGGATCATATCAGATCAATGCTTATAATTTTGAAGTAGCTCCTGAGTTATATAGTAGAGAAAATGTAGAACGTAGTCAAGGAGAAGATGATGTGCAAGATATAAAAAGAAAGGCACTTCAAGAACCCAATTACAGAGGATTTAGAGTAGTAAATAATATTTTATATAAAAGAATAGGGGACAATGATTTGTTAGTATTGGGAAGTGAATTGGCAAAGAATGTTATGTTAGATATTCATAGGAGGTTGGGACACCCTGGAAATAGGAAGACATTCTTAGTCTTTAGGGAGCAATTTTATGCTAAACAAGACAAACGTCTCGTTGAAAGATGGAATAAACAATGTGAACTATGTTTATTAGGTAAATATAAAAATCGTGTAAATAAAAATGTTGTACATAGTATTAGGGTAGAAAATAAGTTAGATTTAGTTGCGGCAGATTTCCTAGGTAATTTAATACCTGGACATTTAGGATATAGGAATGTATTTGTGATGGTAGATATTTTTACGAAATATGTGAAACTTTATCCTACCAGAAAATATAATACCGACATAGCGGTAATTTGCATTAATCAATTTATAGAAGAAATAGGTCAATTTCAAAGACTTTTAGTAGATAATGCTAGTTATTTCAATAATGATCGCTTCATTCAAGAATTAAATTATATAAATGTGCTAAATTAGACCTTCCTTTTGATGGACCTTATCGTGTAGGTAGAGCGATAAATGACACGACCTATGAGGTAACAGAAGTGGATAATGAGCGTGTCAAAGGCAGACTTCATGTCTCAAAATTATATGATTACGATCTCGAAGATAATGCAGGAATAAATTAAATTTATTCACAGATATTTATGTTTAATATAAAATATATGATAAGCTATCTATAAGTATATTAATTGGTATTTATGGGAAATCTTGAATTTATACCATTGACATTAGCGATTCTCGCTTATAAATTACAGATATTCCCATAGGGATATTTATGCAGTGATCTTGAATAAATAATAATATGTAAATAAATGAATTTTAGATCACTTGCAATTTTATGTTTAGTTAAGTAAGGATTTCTTATTGTGTGCGTTCATATTATATACATAAGTGCTTAATAAAGGTAAGAATTTTTCTTGATTTATATTTATTTATATTTATATCTATATGTACATTGGTATTTATTTATTTAAGTTTACAAATTCCTCATGAACAATAATAAATTAGGTAATGTAAACGTGATCTGTATAAATTAAGTAACTGAATAAATAAATTTTACACAAGTAAGCAATCAATAGGGATAACTTGGAGTACATGTAATTGGTAACCAGGTTATGTAGAGAATGGAATCTGTTATAGGCCAGAAGAGCAGAGGAATGTATTCCCGGACGTGAGGGATTCGCCCGACTTCTGTGCCTCGGTGCGTCGGGCCTTTTCTATCTTGGGCCGGGATAGTTTGACGCTCGGGGTACCCTGTCGCAAGGCTCGACGGAGACAGCGGGTCATGCTGTTAGATGGGTCCGTAGTTCGCGTATCGAACGAAACAGCGTGTAGGATGGCTGCGGAAGGCATGATCCGGCCTGTCAAGCAGTGTTAAGGGGCCTCCGTCGAGGCCGAAGAGGGTAGCAGTATACAATAACTTTGAGTTCAAGTAATGCTTCACTTAATTTCACTTTGTACTCTTGGATGTCTATGTCTGTACTCGTCTATATGTGTATTTCTTGATTGTCCTCGTATAATCTGTATGATGATCAAATAACTGATACAACATTTATACTTCAATTTAAGATGTCAATCACCAGGAACGATAAGCTGGGTGAACGCGTATGATGATCCACCTGTCAACAATACATCATCGTTAGAAATTGGAAAGGTAAAAGGGGTTCATGATAAATTTAACCAACGCATACCGACGATCATGAATGTTTTCCCTTTATTTCCGAATGTAAGCAAGACAAAGAAAATACGAATAAAACTTCCCAATAATACAAAGAGATGGTTCAAGAATGAAGTAAACAACAATCAAGAAATTTATAACATAATAAGGATGTGGCAATGAACTTTAAGTTATATTTAAAAGTTGTAGATAATGTTATTTACTTACCAGGCCAATGTTTGATAGATAGCATCCTGTGTATTATATCTGTATTTCACTATTGCTCACATCAATATCAATTTTAACTTTATACAAATAACAAATGCAGACGTATCATTCCAAGTTTTATTTAAATTAATTTTCACTTTATTCATTTTCACCATGATGTGTATAAATATTTACTGTATTAATAATTTATGAAAACTTTATTTTTATTTAAGTAAAACAGTAAAAGAATCTTAATAAAATTTTTATAAGGTTATAATTTTAAGACGTATTAAATGCTACGTAAAAAGGATCGAGCAGGTGTTCCTTGCACAAATACGTCTGGCATTGGCAAGGACTGACCGGTACAAAAAGTATTGTTTATCAGGTGCTCGGCTGAGTCATAATGTATAGACGGATTTATGGTCACATGTTTGTTTACCTCTCGCAAGGATTATTAATACGCTGTTTCCTCATGCAACCGATAAGAGCAGCACCGTCGACATACAACTTTGGGAGATGGATTCGTGCTTAACGAAAGTTGCCGTACGTTTTTGTAAGGAAATTTACGAATAAAAGCGCGGACAGATAAAAATTTCGGCAATTGCTGGTGAAAACCGCAATATTAGCAAGTCTAAAAGTAGGTGAAAACCACTTCCTCCCTCTTCTTTAATAGGATTATTTTAAAATCCGGACTTAGAATAATTTCTGAGATTTTCAATACTTATAAAAATTTTACAAGATTCTACACTTATAATAATTTTATTTTTAACATGCTGCGCGCATTACATTAAAATGTTTAGATGTATTCGAATAACTACCTATGTATGAAATACTTTTATTTTTATGAACTCGGTGTTTGAATTTATTTAATTTCATTTTATTTTTTTTCTTCTTTCTAGAGGGTTTTGTTTTGCATGTAGGGTACTATGCCGTACGTTATGACAAAACTTTCTAGCATTTGTAATGATAACTTTGAATAACATAATCATTTTCTTTTCCGTATAATTTATTTTTCTTTTAAATTTATTCATCCTACAAAGGATATTTGAAACTAATAATTTTGTTTATGTGTATATAGGTTATATATATATTAAGTGAACAAAATCTTTTATTGAAAATTATGGAAGAGTTTAATACGATGTATGAAGAATTAAGGTGATTAACAATATTTGTTATAAATGTGTGTATAGTGGCGTCTCCAAATTCTTTATTTGTAGTGGTGTTTTTTGTATTGGAATTTCGTGAAAAAGGTAAAGTTTATTTTCTTTTAATGTATATATATATATATATATTATTTCTTTTTGATATGAGAATTAAGTATATTTTGTTGTATTTGGGTGTTCAATATTAACCTGTTGAATAATACATCAGGGATGTGTGAAATGAATTATGTCATTATTTAATTCATAGCATGGAGTCCTGGTGAATTTGATATACACGAATTGGTCTTGGTGGTACTGCGTTTGGGAGCGAGAAAAGGCACCAGGCAGAACTAATCAGGGCTGAGTTAATTTATTGAATACGCAGAGACATTGTTTTATTTCACTTTATTTATTTAATTAAAAATATATATATTCCTTAAGGGGTGTGCACATGATGATGTATGTTCGGGTTGCGTCCGACGAGCTGAAAATGACATGCTCGTAGGGTGGAACTTTGGGATACTCTTCTGTGTGAATTTGTTACTGATGGTACTGTGTTGGGAGCGAGAAAAGGCGCCGGACAGGACTAATTAGGGCAAAGCCACTTCCTTAATGTCTATATTTTGTTATCAAATAGTAGACCGCACAATTTTATTTTTTTTTAATTTACATTCCAGTACAATTCATCACGGTTAATTTATTTTTAATTTTTGATTGTTTACATGTATCTATGACAAATATTAATAATAATAATCACGTTCACATTTTAGATATAAGCTTGCACGACATGGTGATTTCATTTATTCTTTATTTCTTGTAATATTTTATTGTTTATGATGTATAAATCTGAATTATGACCGAATATTGATTTTGGATGTGCAAATATTTGTAGATTAAAACTTTTGAATTTATTTAGAATTATTTTATTTTAATAAATTAGATATTAAGATTTATTTTGTATTTTATTTCTTTACCTGACCTGGAGATGATTAAAGAGAAGGAGAATCAAGTCATATTTTCTGCCCCTGAGAGAACTATTTATTTTCAAACTGAGCTAGTTACATGTAGAATGTTTTGCTTAACCTACCTTTCAGCAGAAAGTTCACCGTATCATAGTCTAGCATAAGGCCTAGCACTAGGATGCGTGCTTGACTCCCAGTTACGACTTAATTAAGTAAACTAAATTTATTTTATTTATATGTAAATTTGAAAGAGTCACAGCAATATGTTGTTTATATAATACAACTTGAAGTTAAAAAGAGACTTACGAAAATAATATACTTAAGTTACATACATATATTACACAATGACAGCATTTGTCTTTTATTACAGCGTGCATATCATGCGCCTGAAACACACATTCATACAAATTCCAATTTCACAAAGTTTAATATATTTTTTCACCGTAACTATATAACCTACTTTTAAATATATACGTAATTACACAATTTCTAATGTCTCCAGGTAACTTATTAGACGCATCTAAACTACAAACGAAAATGCGAGGTTTGTACAAGTTTATAGCTATTTATATAATAATTACATATATTTCTAGCAGTATAATTGTATATGTCCTGCACTACTACTAACCTGCTACTTAAATAAAGTGGCAAGTGTCCCATCTTAACTCTAAGAATAAATATGAGAGCCTTATAAACAATATGCTGCTTAACACTCATTGAATTTAAAGTATTCAATATCACGTTTACAGAAGTGTGTGTACTACATTTTAATATTACTCTCATTGTATAGTTCTAAATTTTTTGAATCTGTTGTACTACATAATGATTTAAATTGAAAACTAGGATCGAATAAAACCCTAAATGAAGAGCTCTTTTGCAATTTGTATAGTAGTAACTTAATTTTCATAGACAAATCTGTTGCTGTTGTACGTAAGCAGTGACCTTTTTCAAACGTTTTATTCATAATAATAATTATTATTATTAAACTCATGGACAAAATTAACTCACCGCCGCATATATTTAGTGTTATTCCAAAATTATGATGAGTTTTGTTTTCTAGTTATCTTACAAGTAGGATATGGAGCTACTGGGACAGTTCAATGAAACGCTGTCAACAAGGGTTTTGTTTTAAAAGTATAATTACAAATAAAAATACTTTTGGCAAAACGTGATCCAAAATTTGATCGTAAATTTTTGCTTATTAAAAAAGTTGTTTTTGGCGACCAATTTTTGTGTTATTGATAGTGTCAGTGCGAGTGTGATACATTTTAGTAATGAATCGCAGAGCATATTTCTCAGTGGAAGACGCAGTAAGAGCATCAACTTTCCTGGATGAGGAATACTTGATGCGTCATGTTGCTAATGTGATAGAAAGAAACCACTCCAGCTTAAGTCGCATGGTTAGACGATTTAACAAGAGAGGTTCTCACTTACGAACGCTATCAGAAACAGGAGAACGACTAGTACCATCTTAAAAAAAAGAGCTCGTAGCTGCTCGCGATCTTCTTGTATCTTCCCAAACGATTAGAAGGCGCTTAAATGAAGCTGGATTTGACAGCAGAAAACGGGCCAAGAAACTCTATTCGCCAGAGAACAAAAAATTCAAAAATTGAGTTTTGAGAGAAATTATCAAGATTGCTCTTAATGATTGGAAGATGATTTTATTTTCAAAACGAGAATTAGCCTTAACTCTCGTGATGGACGTGAGCGTGCCTGGCGAAGAGAGATTTGCTAACTGCAATATCTCTCAAAGAGTTCCGTGGTGGCGGCTCTGTAATGTTTGGGGGAGGCATATCTTTCGATGACCGCACAGATTTGGTCCCTGTGCGTGTTAGGTCAATGAATGCAGATTATTATCTTGAACACATAGTTGGTTGCCCATGTAACACCATTTGCTCCATTTGTGGGGCCGAATTCTTGTTTATGTAGGATAATAATCGTTTTCATGTGCCTGGGCAAGTTATTCACTACTTAAATGCTGTTGCTATTCCGTTCATGGAATGGCCAGCCAATAGTCCTGACATGAACCCAATATAGCATTTATGGGACGGTATTAAAAAGATGTTTCGACTTCGTACACTTCCACCTGCCAACCACAATTAACTGATAGACGCAACAATTCAAGAATGGGAAAATTCTCCTCAAGAAGACGTTCAAAATTTGATCTCCAGTATGCTATAAGAATAGATCTAAGTTCATAAATTCTATTGTATTCGTTTGTTTTTTGTTTACTTGTTTGCATTGTTTTTATAAAGCCATGTTTTGCTGATATCATTTACAAACTACTGGATAGGACTTAACAAGTTTTCATGAATTTTTTTTGCAATATTAAATTCACTATTGTAATTATACAAGTTTAATTAAGTGGTGTGTTAAGTTTGCCCATGAGTTTATTTATAATAATTATTTGGGGAAGAAAATATCCTTTGCTTGTTTACCTGATGTATCGCCTAATACTTTTTCGTGTTTTTTGAATGTTAACCAAGAAATATTAAAGAAGTTTTTGAAGCCATCGAAAACCATGTTTTTGGGAAAAATTTTCAAGTGGAAAAATGTTTGGAGAATGAGAACATGTAAAACTCTTAAAAGCGAATAACTTCAAAAGACAGGCGATCGGAATATTTCGAAAACTTCACTTTTAAGCCTGAAATTCCAAGTTTTGGAGGTTTTGTAGGCCCAAAACATAGTCGCGGTCCAAAACAACAGAGTTTTAGGAACCGTTTGCATGCTTATTCCAACTTTATTGAGACCCGGTGTCAATAGGACAAGGAATTTTTTTCATGCATTCGGGGCATGGTGGAAAAATGTTACGAATACCACTAGCGTTTTCGACCATCTTTTTTTTATTAACGTCAGATGAGATTCATGGAAAATAAACACACATAATATATTTAGTTTTAGGACAAAGACAATGCACTATATTAATTATCGGGACGCAATTAATACGTTTTTTTTATATTCTTTTGACGATTACACGTCTATTTTCTCTAAAATTTTTAAAAAATTTGCATATTCCGGCATAGAGTCATGGCTACATATAAATAAGGCAGTTGGATAAATTACCTACAAGTAGGTGAATAGCCGGATGACAAGATTGACGGTTTCTTAATACAAGGACTTTGCTGGGTCGGGTTCGAACCTAGGCCGGGGCAAAACATTTTGTTTCGAATGCGATATTGTGTATTTATTTCGGATATTTATCGGGAATTTATGAGGCAAGACGCCGGCTTTTCGACATAATTTTCTCGGTCGATCAACTAATCATTCATATATACAGCATGATTTGTTTTTAATTATTAAAATTTCGATTTAAAATACAATAATTCTAAAACGGGTATGCCGTTTTCTTAAGGGAAAAAATATTGTATTCAACATTTATGTGCCCCTACGAAATCACTATTTATGGACAGTGGGTGTGGTCAAATCCCCAAATGCTAGCCAACATTTCCTTTTTTGAAAATTAATGTATGTTGGTGAAATTTTGGGAGTTTTTGTAACCACTGATCACGAATCCAGAGTCGAAATTTTTAAAAACCAAATGGCGGCCAACTATAAACAGTTTGTTTTAAAAAAATGTTCGCCTTTTCAAGTTTTTGTTGACGATCAAAAAGCAAGACTCATATTATCAGTGTTAATTGGTAGGATTATTATTTTTAATAATTCATTTGCAATGTGAAAACCATTTTAGTAGAGTGTTTATTGATAGTTTGAAGTTATTTCTTTTTATTTTCAATACAATTTAGATGTAGTTTTCTAAATCACTAAATTTTAGAACTAATTACATCAAGATGTGATGAAATTGGGTCATTTTCGTGGAAATAATTTTTAGTTTTTACACATCGAACTGTACGAACGCTCTTAGCACTTAAGGAAGCTATTCTAGTTCATTGTGAGACATTGACTACGTAAATGATTCAAAGTGCCTGGTTGAAATTTATTTCGGCATTAATTTTGATTTACGACGACCGCCTTCGCTTTCCTCGGGTATAACCCCTTGCCACTTTCTTGCTCCCTTCCCGTCGCGCATTTCTCAAAGGTTTCGCGAAAATGCTGCTCTGCGTCCTCTTATTTGTCGCATTTATTACTCCGGAAAAGTGTAATTAGATTGGCGACATCAATTTTCCGTGATTTTTTCTTTCGCGAAGACCACTCCTCTGCAGGAGCATATTAATGAGATTTCAAGTTCACTTATTTTATATTTCTTTGCGTCGCTCGAAAGCAGCGCCATCAATACGGAGACGTTCGGTGTTGAAGAATCCCTCGGAGAGAGAATAATGTAATTAGGTTTTCAATGGGCAGTCTGTAATTGGGACTACCTTACTATTAAGTCTTCCTAATGTACCCTCCAACTTTTCCATTCTGTTTTGTTTCGAGGTAAAATTAACTTCAATGCCGATGCGAAGATTTCGCTACGCTTTTTGTACCGTACGAGTGCCCGCCTGCAATTGTTATTTTCGCATGGAGTTTCGGAAATTTCGTCAAATTTAATCCGAGGCGAAGTCGGATAGTTCAAAACTTAAGCAATTAGGTTTCATCTGCGAATCGGGAGTGTCGACGTTTTTATACGAATACATGCTTGTTTTTTCATTTATTCTTGAAAATTAAAGGGAACGGTAATTGATTCTTTTCGACTTACATCCTTTACTGAATCTTTACACAATACGAGTGTAAGAGCAAAGGCAACGCCTGATTACCTCGAGACTTTCGAGAAAATTACATTTTGTCTTAGTACTATACGTCAGAGGAGCAGGATGTTACGTTTATTTTAACAGACCCCGTACATTTACAAAAATTGGGTCAAGTTTAATTTGATTATATTTATACATAATATATATTTTATACACAATAGAATGTGCTATTGGTTTCGTATCTTTTGTATGTGTAAAATTCGAATTGCTTTAGTCTAAATTGCATTTATTTTGTTTGTTTTCTTCTGGTTCTAGTGTAATGTTATATTTACTTAGGTTAAACATTGACATACAGAGCTCTTATGTGTGATTTTCTATGATGATAGGAGCTATTTTTATGGCATCTAACTTTGTTTCTTTGTTAGATACATATATATTGCTAGTACCAATATATTTTCTATATATACAGGGTGAGTCATCTCCGCGGGTAAGGCCAATTATGCCTTTATGAGTAAAGATATTTCGAAGTGGTTTTTTTTGTGATAGCTGCTCATTTGGAGCACATTTTAAAAATATTTTGTATTATACAGAGTGTTCCATAACTTGGTGACTAACCATAGTTATAGTTTTTTAAATCGAACACCCCATATATTATTGCATTTTTCTATTCCCCGTATAATTTTTAGTCAAAAAGTGATAATATAGTATAGACCTAAAATCTAAAGTGTTTGACTTGTTCCCATTTTTTTGAAAAATTCAATGTTTGTATAAAATTATATTAGTCGAAAACGACGTACTGGATGGACAAATTTTTTTTGCAGTATTGGTTACAATAAGAGGTCCTAATAGAAGCATGTTTTATTTTTTTTTGCAGTTACTAACTGCATGTGCAGAAAAGTGGATTAAAATTACATGACACGTTTTTGTATAAAAGTCAATTTTTTTAAATGGAACACCCTGTATATCAACTCATTTTTGAATTGTTTATTAAATTTCATGTCATAAACATACCGTATGTGTCAATTTTAATTAGGTATAGGGATTCAATGTTTACGTGGGAATTATACGTATACAAGTAATACGTGGCAACGTGGCACCCGTACTGTCCGTCACCAATCCCGGCAACAATCGACATCACAACCATTTTCTCCGATCTTCCCACTTCTCCCGACCAGATTTTACATTCAATGTTTAGCTGCGAACACGTTGCGATCTAGTCTGCAATAAAAGCCGTCTTATTACTGGAACGGGAAACATCAAATGGCGGCCGCGATCTCCTGATCTAGTAGATTATTATTATTTTCAGAATCCTTTTTTATTTACCTTGTTTTTAATTTTATTAGAATTACGCTTTTGTTTGTGTCATGCAGCGTGAACGCAGCTTAATAATTCTCTGCATTCACTGAAAGGAAAAAGAAAAACATATCCTTGCAACTCGTAAATATTATTTCTGAACGCATTACAAACACCCAAGCCGGTGGTCGAATAGTTACTGCTAACCACGCTAACTTGTATTTACGAATATGCATCGGTCGTGCTGGCATTGGAAAGGAAAGAAGGGGTACTATGTTGCCACGTACTGTATGGATTAATCGCCTATGGCTAATGAAAATTGACACATGCTGTATATAATATAAATTGATATCATATATAACATCGTATAGATAAGTAACCAGCGACTGCGATGTTAAGCGTAAATGTTTGTGCTTCTTCGTAATAAAGTCCATTATTTTCCATCCTATGTATCTATGATACAATTAATATGGACGATACTTCAAGGCTACTCTTTTTGTCACAACTTTACTGCACAATCTGTTTTGCAAATTTTATATTTATTTTATAATAAAATATATTCCCCTGTGTAAATTTTACAATTTAAATAACTTTTAATAATCATAAATACATTACTAATACTCATTACTAAACCATCATATAAATTTCATTGTTTATAACGAAAAATATATATAAAGCCAGTGTAAATATAACACTGCAAAATTCAAGTACATTCTTAAAATTTAATCAATATTATTATAATAATAAACAATAAAATTAAATTTGTATATTCTATTATTATTTCAATTATTACTTGTAATATTTCAGGACGAAAATATCGGCGGGTAACTAATATTATTTTGAAGTGCACCAAAGAATTATTGCTGGATATTTATTTAATAAAACTATTTTTACGACTCCGTATCTGCAAAATATTTATTACCGGATTTTCAGTGAACTTTAAAGGACATATTTATTACTTTCGCTTCTTCTACAGCAGCAATTTTATTGAAGATCGTCTTCCAGCGATATATGTATATATACCGATTTTATTTACAATTGCTATGGGTATATAGGTATATGTATATACATATATGCACTCTGCGCTGGTAGGATGTTGTATCAGAGGCGGTAATATATTGATTGCGAAAACTGAAATTGAAATGTTCTTTATGACGATTTATAGGAAATAGAAAGAACCATAAATGTACTTCACGATACAATACACAAGTGGTATGCATTTTCCGCTTTTTATAACGCAATCTTTAGAACCCTAAAGAAAACTTAATGTCATGGGTGAAAATCGGAAATTATGGCTAATCGTTTTTAGTTTGCTGAAGTGGATGCGTATATGACTTTTTCCACATTTGTTTCATGTACGTTATTATACTACGTGATAATTTTCAACTGTCCTGAGTTGGTCATACTGATTAAAATATGGGAACGTAGTGTAATTTGCAAAGCTTTTTTATTTATTTTTGTGGTTATTACTATTTAAAATTTTCCTGTGCTAAATGTCAATGAAATAGGGTTAGCTTTAAGTTGAATTATATGAAAGAATTTTTTAGAAATATAGTATTTGCACTTTATTTTTTATCATAAACAATAATAAATACATTACAACTTCATTACTTTAAAACATAATCCCATAATTATGTCACCAAATGAATACATTTTATAAAAGTTGTTCGAAATGTCCACCGTTATTCTCAATGCATAGATTGACAAGGTCTCATGTTATTGAACACATTGTGAAGTGTTTCCAGTATAATATTTTGCAATTCCATTGTAATTGCCTCTTCAAGTTCATCGAGATTATGCAGTCTGTTCTGATACATTTTATTTTTTAGATGGCCAAAGAGAAAGAAGTCCAGTGCGGTTAAATCTCGAGAATTGGCTGGTCATCGATTTCGACTAATCAATTGATCACCACAGTATCCTTGAAAATAATTAATAGTTTGTTACGCAGTATATGCAGTTGCCCCATCTTGTTGGAAGTACCCCAGGTTTAATTCATCTTCGTAAAGGCTGTTAATAAAGGGTTCCAATATTTGTTCCCGGTATCGTATTGCATTAATTGTATCATGAAAAAAAAATGGTCCAATAATCCGTCTTTTCGATATTGCTACCCAAACACCAATTTTGATAGGATGGAGACTATTTTCAACAAAAACGTGGATTCTCTGTTGACCAAATACGATAATTTTAAGAGTTGATATATTCCGACAAATGGATCCATGCTTCATTCGAAAAGAAAGTGCGATTCAAGTCTTCTTCATGTAAAATTTCATTAAACCAGTTGCAATAATTCAATCTCTGCTCAAAGTGATTGCCCGTCAATGTTGTAGTACAGAAACTTTATATGGGTGCATATGTAAGTTTTTTTGCACTGCCTTATGAGTACTTCCGTAGGAAATACCTACAATTTAAATAAATAATGCTGTATAACAAATTAAGTTTAAGTTAATTGGATCTCTTTACCAGTTTGAGCATACTAACTTTCATTCGCTGCCTAATGTCTGCGACATCTTCAGTTAAAACTGTTGGTACTTTTTCAGGTTTACATTTACAAATACTACCCGTTTCCCTAAACCATTCAATCACCCTATTGTGATGACAAGTTAATATGTCCAAGTTTATTTCCAGATTTCCATTTTCCTTTATAAATTTCTGAAAACACGATCCCATTGATATTTTCATAAACCATTCTCTTTCAATGTTCCGCTGCGAAAGTGCGACATTACGATAAACATGTCCTATTGTATCGTAAAAAGTATAGTATACGAGGTATATTGTCTTGAAATAGACTGAAAAGCGACAATAAAACAATGACAATACGAAAGTACAAGACACTTCAATACAAGCGATATAGGCTTTTTCGAGGCAGTCGGAGGGACTTTAGACAACTCTAGAGTAAAGAGAATCAAAGATGCTCAGCCCCAGCCAACAAATACGCGCAACTATGAATTTGACAAGCATCATAAATCTCAACTACTACAAGCAGAAATCAAAGACCACGTATTTATTCTAGCGCACTTAAACATACAATCTGTTTCAAAGAAAAGTGACGGGTTAGAACTTTTTTTAACGGACAATGCAATTGAAGTATTGTGTATAAGTGAACATTGGTTGACGGATGTCACATTGAATGTCTTTGTTGTTAACGGTTTCAGGGTGTGTGGCTGTTTCAACAGGAGTATGAAAAAAGGCGGTGGTACGCTTACATTGGTTAAAAATACATACGACGCCCAAGCACTCACCGAAATCTGCGATCTTTCCAGAGAGAGTCATATTGAGCTAGCAGGAACATTGATAAATACCATGAATATGGTTATCATCTCAGTATACAGACCACCTGCCGGTGACATGGAAATATTTTTGGAGGTGCTCTACACAGCGTTGTCTATACTACCAGAAGGTAAGACAATATATCTTGCAGGTGACTTCAACATAGATTTTAATAAAAATACGAAATATAAAGAATTGCTTTTGGAAATATGTTATATGTTTAATCTCGAATACATTATCAGATTAGTGTTAACGAAGACCGAATTAAAATTACAGCGGATGAATTCAACGATTATTTCATAGATGTTGGTGGTGTAGCTGGAGCGCCTACAGATCCTAGTGGGGCGTTAACTCTAGCTAAAAATAAAAAGATGGATTATTGTAGTTCTTGCTTTTTCTGTCCAATTAATTCCGATGACGTGATGCGTATTATTAAAAATCTAAAAAATAAATCATCAAGGGACATCTTTGGTTTAAGTACGCAATTATTAAAGAGCGTTGCTGTTGAGGTTGCTGCCCCATTGGCATGTATAGTGAATATATGTTTGGAACAGGGGATTTTTCCTGACGAATTAAAAATAGCCAAAGTTGTGCCCCTGCATAAGAAAGGTGTAAAAGACAGTGTCAAAAACTATAGACCTATTTCAGTGTTACCTGTAATTTCAAAAGTGTTTGAAACTGTTATCAAAGAAAAGTTGGCGTCTTTCTTTGAAAAACATCGAGTGTTTTCAGATGTGCAACACGGATATCGTTCGGGGAAGTCAACAGTGACGGCGATGATTGAAATGGTGGAAGCAATCTTAGAAGCCAGGGACAAACGAGAAACAGCTGAGATGACTCTATACGATCTGAGTAAGGCGTTTGATAGCGTTTCTCATGAGATTCTTTTACGAAAACTTGCCTATTATGGGGTAAGGGGCAATACTCACAAACTAATGGAGTCGTATCTTAATAATAGGCGACATATGGTATGGTGGCAGGGAAACCATTCTAAAATTAATTCAATTACACATGGTGTTCCACAGGGCTCTATTTTAGGGCCCATATTATTCATAATTTATATGAATGATTTAGAGAACAATATCGTTGTTAACCGTATGTGCCTTTACGCAGACGACACGTCTATATTAGTAAAGGGATGTTTGAATGACTTAAAGCCTAAAATGGAAACTAGTACGCAGTCTGTAGAATGTTGGTTTAATGCAAATAAATTAAAATTAAATAAGGACAAAACGCAAAGTATCACTTTTAATGGAATATCCAAAGTAAATAAGCAAGAAGTCGATTTTCTGGGATTACGTGTGGACGATGGACTTACTTGGTGCAGTCATGTAACGGAACTCTGTAAAAAACTAAGTCAAGCTATTTACTCTATAAGAACAATAAGAAATGTGTCAACCTACCGGGCTGCGAGAAGTGCGTATTATGCGAATTTTCATAGTGTAGCATCGTATGGTGTCATTGTGTGGGGCGCTTCATCTGCCGCTGAACGAGTTCAAGTTCTGCAGAAAAAAGCGATACGTACTCTCTGTAGCCTACAATATAGGGACTCTTGCCGGGAAGTGTTTAAAACGGAAAATATACTTACCATAACCAATGTGTATATACTCGCCTGTGTGAAATTTGTCCATTCTAATCAGTCGCGTTTCACAAGAAATGAAGAACTACACAATTACGATACAAGAAACAAGTGTTCTCTAGCAATTCCGCACCATAGAGTGAGTGTCGCTCAGCAAGGGGTGGATTACTGGGGAGTGAAGTTATACAACCACCTTCCAGGGACAATCAAAGATATGTCAAAGAGAAAATTCAGCAAGGCTGTGAGGAGACTTTTAACAAAACAAACTTTTTATGATATCAGTGAGTACCTCGACTCTAACTTTGTAGACTGACTCTTTTTTATTGCGTATTATGTTTGTCGGGTCTTATGTTTGCTTGTGTATCTACAACAGTCGGTTATATATTTCCCTTTCTGTATTTCTTTTATTTGTATGTAACGATGTGTATTATTTGTGACTTTTATTGACATGTCATGTAATTTTATTGATGACAATAAATACTACTACTACTACTACTACTACTACATTATGGTTTTGACATTTGACATGTAAATTTAGTATGGGCAATTCACGGAAGTAAATATTAACTAGTTTTTGATAATACAGGGACTTCTTTTTTGCCAACCCAGGGCAGTTCAAAATGATCTCATTGTAGAATATCTGTTGAATGATTGCTAGAGAGAAACTAGACCTATTATTATTTATAGTAACAGGTGTACTTACCAAACCCGGAAGAGTATTCTCGCAAATGCATTATTTAATTAAGTAGTTGAAATAATTCAGAAGTTTCTTGAGGTTGGACATACTCAAATGGAGGTGATTTGGTGCATAGTCGCATTGAAAAAATGGTAAAAAGACGAGCTATTCATTAATCTAGCGATTATGTACGTTACACGAGAAGCGAAAAGTAACCGCTTTCTATATGAACGTAAATGTATGCAATATTCCGATTTTAATAACTACACAGTAAGGAAGTACCAAATATACATTTCAATCAAACCTGGAAAGGTAAATAATTAATGTTTCTAGACTGCGCATGATCCTGTGATAAATGATCTTAAAGCGATCAAGTATTACCACATGCAACTATTTATTATAAATTAGATTTTGATGATCACTGGAAAGAAGTACCACAAAGGCAAGACTGTCGCAGAAGTCGTTGTTTGGTCTCAAATGAGCAAGCATAAAGGAAACATTAAACACCAAAAAGTGGCAACAACTGAAATCAATTATCCCTGTTGATTTGCACAGTTTTTATTAGTTTTGATTGTAATAATCGTAAATCTTATAGAACATAAACCTCTTAAGCCATCAATCTAAAAATATTATTTATTATACCTGAATCATAATCCGGGTCTCTCGAACGCATATGCGTTCGAAATCGGGCCTTAAACACCGTGGTGCTTCAAAGTCGCCTAGATAACAACAAATTTACCTACAACAGGAACAAACAGGTATTGCTCATTTTCACTCAAGGAAACATTAATGGTACAATTATTGTTGCTGAAAATTCGAAGACCAGAACATTCAAAATCCTTATTATTGGCTATTTGCAAAGTAGGAGATTCGATCTTCCGCTTTTCTGTGATAACAGTGAAGTCGATAACTGATTATGTTGATGCAACATCCGTTCCATTAACAGCACCAGCAATACGTTTGAAAACACGTAATTTTTTTTACGGTGGACTCTTCTATATAACTACTAGCTACAGTCGATGACTTCCACCCAACCTGACGTTTGAGATCATCCACACTCATCCCACTGTTCGCCATGATCGTAGCAGACGACCATCTCAAAGCGTGAGCCTTGTATTTGACAGCATCTGGAAGACCCAAGAAATGCGCCACACGAGGAGGACATCTACCAAAAGTATTAATCTCGGCCGCTTATTTAAAGCATTTTCCATTATCTTGATTGAATCGGTCGTTACTTGGTGGAACTCCATAATAATCAGGGTTAGAGTAAAATACAATTTACAACTAATTTCCAGTATAATCACATTTTATTTAAAAAATACGAGATGTTTCGCTACGATGTAGCTTCTTCAGGTATTGTGTTACTACTAAATACATTCTACAAATTTATGATTTTTCCAACACATTTTCTACACACTTGTTCATTACCTAATTACTATAAATCTCGTAATGACTATATATATATACACAGTGACCGGCAGAAAGTGCGCAGCATATGGGAAAATGGTTTACCTTTCAATATATCAAAATTATTTTATTGCATCTTGTCTCGGCATGACTTGAGACCAAAATAGCACTCGTGATTTCTGCCGAAACTCTCATCGTATACGAGGGAGAGTCAAAAATACAAAATTACGCTAAGAGTAAAGTACCCCCATTTTTAACATTAGACTTTTCTTTATTAAGCAATAGTTCTTTGGTTTTAAAAATTAAAGTAAAATATCGAGTTTCATTCACTTTTGATAAAAAATTTCAGTTTACTGTTTATTCTGAATTACCCTGTATAAGAAATTGAGCGCGCTCATACAATACGCAAATCTTACTCTCTGTAGACATCGTAACAGAAAACCATAAATAATACGTCGCAAAAGTCAGCTACAAAAATAATATTGCTCTTGAAAATAAAAATTCAAGAATGTGAAATAATTTTGCTGCACACCATATTTTACGTTTTCAGAAGTCAAAAAATGTTATTTAACTGAAATTGTGTGATTCATTTTAACTTAATCATCTTTAAAATTGTAATATTTTTTCATAAAATTAGCAACACTTCTTTTTATTAAGGTTTTAATAATAAACGCTTGACGAGAAAGAGCGACAAAAATAAAAAAGTTAGTCTCAGCATAATCCTCGTCAGATGTTTTTTCGTACTGCATGTGTTTGATTTTAAAAAACATAAACTTAATTCAATAAATGTCATTTAGACATTTAGTTTTGCTATAAAAATGGAAGCGGAAAGGTTATCGGTACAAGAAAAGGTAGAAATAGTTCTAATTCGTGGTGAAAATTACTATAGCTATCGCGAAACAGCAAATATTTTTAACAATAGACACAATAAAAATATTCACGATTCTACTGTATGCCGAATTGTGAACAAATTTAAACAAACTGGTTCGGTGGAAAGTAAATACAAGCAACCCCATGAGAAAAGTGTAACTAATGAAGAAAATCGTTTAAATGTGTTATTGTCAGTAAATGAAGTTCCTACTATGCCATTGTATGAAAGACAAGAAGTATTAGGTATTTCCGAAAAATCGATTAGAAGAATTCTTAAAAAAAAACAAGTACTTACCATATAAACCAAAATTCACCCATATTCTTCAACAAAGAGATCTAGATGCTAGAATTGACTTTTGTTTTTGGTTCCAAGGCAAGAAGGAAGATAATCCCCATTTTGGAAGTCAAATATTATTTACTGACGAAGCAACCTTCACAAGCAACGGCGTAGTAAGTTCTCCAAATTGTAGGTGGTGGGCTAATCAAAATCCTAATTTTACAATTGAATGTAAAAGCCAATATTCATTTAAAACAAACGTTTGGTGTGGTATATTGAATACACAAATAGTTGGACCATATTTTTTCCGGCAAAATTTAAATGCAGGTAGATATTTACAATTCTTGCAGAATGAATTTAGCGAGTTCCTAGATGATATGCCTTTAAATCTACGAGCGAATATGTATTTTCAACAAGATGGTGCTTCGATCCATTCTACATTGCAAGTAAGAGAATGGCTTAATCAACAATTTCCTCAAAAATGGATCGGACGGTTTTCAGAAAATCATTGGCCTGCAAGATCGCCTGATATTACCCCAATGGATTTCTTTCTCTGGGGTTACTTAAAGAACCAAGTATACAAACATCGACCATTTAGAAATCTGGACCATTTAGAAAATACGATTAGGCAGTGTGTCGTTCAAATTAATCCGGTTTTTTTAAGAAACGTAGCACAAGAATTTAACAACAGGACAATGAAATGTATTGAGAATGGGGGAGCTCACGTAGAAAAATAATGTACTTGTAAATAAATATTTTTGTTTACGATTTTGTTAATGTATTTTGAGTTTTATTTCCTACTATTATGTATCTTTACTATTATTATTATTAAAACCTGAATAAAAAGAAGTGTTGCTAATTTTATGAAAAAATATTACAATTTTAAAGATGATTAAGTTAAAATGAATCACACAATTTCAGTTAAATAACATTTTTTGACTTCTGAAAACGTAAAATATGGTGTGCAGCAAAATTATTTCACATTCTTGAATTTTTATTTTCAAGAGCTATATTATTTTTGTAGCTGACTTTTGCGACGTATTATTTATGGTTTTCTGTTACGATGTCTACAGAGAGTAAGATTTGCGTATTGTATGAGCGCGCTCAATTTCTTATACAGGGTAATTCAGAATAAACAGTAAACTGAAATTTTTTATCAAAAGTGAATGAAACTCGATATTTTACTTTGATTTTTAAAACCAAAGAACTATTGCTTAATAAAGAAAAGTCAAATGTTAAAAATGGGGGTACTTTACTCTTAGCGTAATTTTGTATTTTTGACTCTCCCTCGTATACGATGAGAGTTTCGGCAGAAATCGCGAGTGCTATTTTGGTCTCAAGTCATGCTGAGACATGATGCAATAAAATAATTTTGCTATATTCAAAGGTAAACCATTTTCCCATATGCTGCGCACTTTCTGCCGGTCACTGTATATATATTAAAATTATTATCGACCGTACAACACAATAAAACAAAAAGGAATTGCGGGAATGCGGTCTGTATTAAATTGAAACTCAATCGTTCACACTCAATATTTCGACATGTATTTCATATCTTCATCAGGAGCGAAGCTATGGACACAATTTCATACAAATTACAACCAACAAACTCTAATAATTTAAAATAATGTCTTTTAAAAAATAAAAAATAAAAGAGAGACAAAACTTACAACATAGAGTCAGTCACTGGCACCTAATCATCACAGAAAGATCACGAAATTTATTAATTCTACAAATCATTTCGTCTTTATACATTTAAAACTCCTTCAAAATACACATATATACATACATATATCTAACGTTCGAGACGGAATGAAGAGCAACGTATTTGTCACGATGATAACACAAACAAATTTTTTCTTTCTTTTTTCTAAAATACTAATAAAAATAAGCGAAACCTGAAGGAAAAGAAAAAGAAACAAAAAAGAGAGGAAACCAACGAATAAACACAGAACAAAAATTACCATAATACAATTGCATTAGAGATTTAAAATATTGATATAAATTACACTGAGTTTATCCGTATCTGACTTGTAATTAACACTATGTTCATTCTTGTTAATGTGATAGGCCTCCAAAAAAAGTCGATTATTGTAATTATCTTTCACCGTCAAAACCTTCACATTATCAAAATCAAAAACGTGTCCCGTCTGGACATGGTGATCCACCAATGCACATGATTTTTTGCCTATACGGCAGTCACTTTTATGCTGAACAAGCCTTTGTTTTAGCCATTGGGAAGACTGACCTATATAACACCCTTGACAACCCAAGCAAGGAACATTATAAATAGAATTAACCGTGAGTGGTAACGGGATCTTATCCTTCAACCTACTATAGAAAATCTTTGTAGTTAAGTTATTGTATTTAGCTATTCTAATGTTACTGTAAGTCTTAAACAACTTAACAACATTATCAGTCAAATTATTCACAATGGGCAATCTTTTAAATTGTACATTGGTAGCCTCACCACATTCCAAGGGACTTGTTCCTTAATAATGGATATCCTAGTCACGTGTTAAGAAAGTTAATATATAGCTCCAATTTTTTATGATGGTCCCTTGGAATGTGGTGAGGCTACCAATGTACAATTTAAAAGATTGCCCATTGTGAATAATTTGACTGATAATGTTGTTAAGTTGTTTAAGACTTACAGTAACATTAGAATAGCTAAATACAATAACTTTACTACAAAGATTTTCTATAGTAGGTTGAAGGATAAGATCCCGTTACCACTCACGGTTAATTCTATTTATAATGTTCCTTGCTTGGGTTGTCAAGGGTGTTATATAGGTCAGTCTTCCCAATGGCTAAAACAAAGGCTTGTTCAGTATAAAAGTGACTGCCATATAGGCAAAAAATCATGTGCATTGGTGGATCACCATCTCCAGACGGGACACGTTTTTGATTTTGATAATGTGAAGGTTTTGACGGTGAAAGATAATTACAATAATCGACTTTTTTTGGAGGCCTATCACATTAACAAGAATGAACATAGTGTTAATTACAAGTCAGATACGGATAAACTCAGTGTAATTTATATCAATATTTTAAATCTCTAATGCAATTGTATTATGGTAATTTTTGTTCTGTGTTTATTCGTTGGTTTCCTCTCTTTTTTGTTTCTTTTTCTTTTCCTTCAGGTTTCGCTTATTTTTATTAGTATTTTAGAAAAAAGAAAGAAAAAATTTGTTTGTGTTATCATCGTGACAAATACGTTGCTCTTCATTCCGTCTCGAACGTTAGATATATGTATGTATATATGTGTATTTTGAAGGAGTTTTAAATGTATAAAGACGAAATGATTTGTAGAATTAATAAATTTCGTGATCTTTCTGTGATGATTAGGTGCCAGTGACTGACTCTATGTTGTAAGTTTTGTCTCTCTTTTATTTTTTATTTTTTAAAAGACATTATTTTAAATTATTAGAGTTTGTTGGTTGTAATTTGTATCAAATTGTGTCCATTGTAGCTTCGCTCCTGATGAAGATATGAAATACATGTCTAAATATTGAGTGTGAACGATTGAGTTTCAATTTAATACAGACCGCATTCCCGCAATTCCTTTTTGTTTTATATATATATATATATATATATGTATTGAAAAATTCAAAAGATTCTTGGTAGTAGTGGCATACAATGAAGTAAAAGTAATAACAATATGACAACTGGTTGTCAATTAGAAAACAATGACAAAATATAAAATGCAAATCACAATGTATAATTGAAAATGTAATCAAATAAGCAATAGGACAGTCGGGATTACTTATATAGTCACATCAAAAGGCTTGGGATTTACCACAAACTGTTCAGTCAATGCAATTATACAAATAACAACGACGCAACTATGTAATGAAAAATTAAGAGTAGAACTGTTGATATTATAACAATATAGAATGTAAAATCAGTCATGTATAAATGTAAATGAAAGCAAATAAGCATAGGACAATCGCCATTACCCATGTAATCCTATCAAATTGGATTAGGTTCACCTAAACATGTACAATCTGATTGAAAGACATAGACAATCAACGATGCAACTATGTATGTGTTAAGATGTATTTGTAGCTACAGACATATATGTCATTGTTTTCTAATTGACAACCAGTTGTCATATTGTTATTACTTTTACTTCATTGTATGCCACTACTACCAAGAATCTTTTGAATTTTTCAATACATTTGTATATTTGGCAAAGAATTGTAATATATTTTATTAACTGCCTGGTTGAAATAAGGCATTACACAGTATTAAGTAAGTGCACAGTTGTTTTACACTTGGACATTTTGGATTGACATTTTAAGGTAATACTATATAATTTTTATTCAACACATATTAATGCTTTAACATACACCTTCTTTGTTATGCTGCACTGACGAAACCAAACTAGGTAGAAACATATATGTCTGTAGCTACAAATACATCTTAACACATACATAGTTGCATCGTTGATTGTCTATGTATTTCAATCAGATTGTACATGTTTAGGTGAACCTAATCCAATTTGATAGGATTACATGGGTAATGGCGATTGTCCTATGCTTATTTGCTTTCATTTACATTTATACATGACTGATTTTACATTCTATATTGTTATAATATCAACAGTTCTACTCTTAATTTTTCATTACATAGTTGCGTCGTTGTTATTTGTATAATTGCATTGACTGAACAGTTTGTGGTAAATCCCAAGCCTTTTGATGTGACTATATAAGTAATCCCGACTGTCCTATTGCTTATTTGATTATATTTTCAATTATACATTGTGATTTGCATTTTATATTTGTCATTGTTTTCTAATTGACAACCAGTTGTCATATTGTTATTACTTTTACTTCATTGTATGCCACTACTACCAAGAATCTTTTGAATTTTTCAATACATTTGTATATTTGGCAAAGAATTGTAATATATTTTATATATATATATATATATATATTTAAACGCACAATAAAAAAATCTTTATCGCAGAGGTGTTACTACTCGTTATCAGAGTTCTTAAATGAGATGTAAATTAGAATTGGCGTTTTTATATTAGTTTGTATTCATGTTGTCTTTTTAAGTATGTTGTATGTATAATTGATTTGTTTGTTGACATATCCCATACTACAATGTAGTCGAGAGGACAAATAAATTATTATTACTATTATTATAATGTACTCTAAATATATTCTTAACAACTACCTACGTCTTTAACGGTACCAGTTTAAAAGCCGGGTATTATTTAGATCTATCTGGTCATTTAACAGTACACCTGAGTATTTAAGCTTATTTATTTCTAAGGCTTCAGTAAATCTAATTTTAAACCTTTTTCTTGTGAATGTAGTATCTCAAATTCCTTGTTGAAATTATAATTATTTTCTAGTAAGTGAATTGCATAATTTGAACCTGTCTTTTTATTACAAAAACTCTTAAAATGTTAGTTTATTCTTTTGTCACAGCACCTCCCTGTTTGGCCTGTATATGTTTTAGGGCGTTTCATACAAGTTAATTTATAGACTCCTGATTATTTACCCTTGTTTGTCTTTGATTTATTGTTTTTTATGTATTTCCCGAAGGAATTATTTGTTTTATATGCTACATATATATCTACTTTATGTAAAAAAATTTCTGTTTTTTCGCTTGTTGATCCTATGTAAGTTAATACTTTATAATTACTTAATTTCTCTTTTGTTATTGGGTAAACCATTTCTATTGCCTTTTTATATTTTTTTTTCTCAAGATTTGATCTACTATATTTGGGTTGTATCCATTATTTGTCGCTATTTGTTTTATTATGTTTAGTTATTTAAGAAAATCCTCTTTATTTAATGGAATTGATATCAATCTATGTATCATAGAGTGGAACGCCACTAATTTTTGACTAAAAGGGTGACAAGAGCTATTGTCAATGATAATATCTGTATGTGATGGTTTGTGAAAAATTGAAAAAACATGTCTGTTGTGTTCTCTTGAGATTGTAAGATCTAAGAAGTTTAAACTGTTATTTAGTACTTTTTCTATCGTGAATTTAATATTTTTATGTAGGTTATTTATATATTCTAAAAATTGCTTTAATTGTCTGTCTGTTCCACTGAAACAACCCAATATATCATCTACGTATCTATGCCAATAAACAAAGCGTTTGAAATTTGGATGTTCTTTAATTTGATCTTCTAAATGATTCATATAAATCTCCGCTAATAGCGGGTTTATTGGGTTACCCAATATTAAACCGTCATTACAAGAATATATACTATTGTTAAATTCAAAATAGTTTTGCTCTAAACAAATTTTAAGGGAACTCATGATATCCAATTTTTTAATAATATTAACATTTTTAATGGTTAAAAGGTTTTCAACTAAATTAATTGTATCCTTTAGAGGAATACTTGGAAATAAGTTAGTAACGTCAAATGAAACTAATTTAGCATTATCCGGGAGTTTTATCTTTTCTATTTTTTTGACTAACTCTATTGAATTCTTAATTGTAAATCTAGAAAATTCTGTATTTTCTTTAATATGTTCCAGGAGTATTTTCGATAATTTGTATGAAGGTGCTGAGACAAACGAAACAACAGGTCTAATAGGATTCTCTTTTTTATGAAGTTTAATTAACGAATATAATTTTGGAGTTTGGGGATTCATGTTAATGATTTTACTCTCATCCTTTTCATTAAATAAACTTTTACAAGTATGGATACAATTCTTAATTGATATTTGAAATTTCACTGTGAGGTCTGATTTTAACAATTTATTTCTTAACAAGTCTAAAAATTCAACTGCTTCTTTATTATAATCACTTTTATCTATTGCTATAACAGTATTTCCTTTATCCGCTTTTGTAAAAAAAATTCCATTATTACAAAAACTGTCTGTGGATATATTATCCGGACGTACTGAAATATATTGACCAAACAACTTCGCATAAAATATAACAGATTCAACAACAGCAAATTTTCGATCTTTTTTTGTTTTAGATGGTCGAATATTAATAATGAAAACGGAACCCTCTCTCTTATTGTCCGACATACGTAAATCACACATTTCATGTCTTCTGCATGAGCCAAATATGCCACAAATAACGACAACCCGAAAAACGAAATATTGCTCTCAATATTTGTCACAACTGTCATAATAAGACAGCTCTTGCCGTCAAAAACAGATAAGTACGACCTCTTGTCTTGTCTTGTCTCTCGTCTTTTGCGGAGTACCTGGGCAGCTTGCCCCTCACCTCCTCCGTCCTCAGTGAATGTCCACCCTCATCGGAGTGGTGACGCGCTCCTGCGCGTCGGAAAATTTATTGAGAATCATCCTGGGTCGTTGATATTGTCACTGGATGTTGGGGTCGTAGTTGACGGATTCTTCGATCAAAGGGTTGTCATGGTCCAGCGCTCTGTCGAAAATCCTCCTCGCGGTTCTCTTGATGAATTCATCACTGTCTCCATCGCGGTGTCTTGGTGCAGTGTGGCGTTCCTGACGAACCAGGGGGCATCTAGGGCTATCCGAAGCACCCGGTTCTGAATCACCTGGAATCTCCTCATGTGGCAATTTGCAGCAGTCGCCCAGACGGCTGATGCATAGAGCATCGACGGTCTGATGACAGTCTTGTAGACTTTGATCTTGCAAGCAGGATCAAGCTTACTTCGCCTGTTCATCATCGCATAGAATGGCAGCAAACCGCACATGCGGGCCAAATGTCAGTCGGACGTCCAGTATCACAACTAGATACCTGACCTCGGGGCGCCAGGGTACCACACCTCCCTGGATTCGGAGCTCTTCGGGTGCTCCATGCTTCAGTCGTCGTTTTCCACTTCTGGTGAAAAGCACGGCTGTGCTTTTTCCGGGGTGTATACGAATCCTCTAGTCTTTGTACCATCGGTCTAATCGGTCCAGGGTTTCTTGAAGTCTTGCTCCAACAAATCTGGCATCGATGGATCGGGTGAATATGCATACGTCGTCGGCGAACATCCCCATCTTCACATGCGGTGACGTCGTGATGTCGCTGGCGTAGATGAAGAACAGTAGCGGTGAGAGGACAGACCCTTGTGGAACTCCCGCTGTGGCTGTCCTAAGTACGACCAGGGGCTTGAACAAGAAATGGTTCTATGTCCTCTTCTCGTAATACCAAAGATTTCGTAGGGCCGTAACCTATGTTTGTTCCCTTCATAAACGCACGTAGCTTATAAAATGAAGCTATATGTTCACCTCTTTTTTAATTCTCAGTGTTGACGATTTATAGATAGCGGACTATTATGAAACACAAAAAATTAGATAAATTAATGACCCTTTTAATAATGTTACCTACCACTTCGTCCATGTACGCAAGCATCAATATTTCGTACATTGTATGGTAGTTCTTCTATGTCTAATCTATGTCATCCAAGTCAATAATTTCTCATAGTCTTTATAGTATACAGTTTTTGATTTTTGTGGAATTAATTTCAATTCGGCTTGCTCAGCTAATCCTTTAACTTCCAATGAAATCTCTGCACTTATTTGGACAATGCAAATTCAGAAAACTTATGAAAAATGTACATAATAACCACATAACAACTAAACAACAATAATTGTTAACCGTTTCTATATTAATTATTAAAAATTAGATCCACAGGCTACCTTGTAAAATAAACCAATTTTTCTATTCTTTTTCTGATTTTCGCATTATAGTGCAGGTATTATTAAAAAAATAGCGTATAGTTTGGGTGCATAAGAGCCTTTAAAGCACTTGCCCGATTTAAATCGTGTCGGGTGTGCTTTAAGGCTGGACGCCCGCTTCAAGCTGAGTTCGATTTGAAATAGGCGTACCACTGTTTTCTTCGTGCAAATGTAATAAAAGACAAATGTTTAAGGGTCCGCGTGCTCTGTCTTATGCTGAGGAAAGAGATAGAGAAAAGAACTTGTCACCTAATCTAATCTGCCTGTAATTTATGGCTGCGTTGTGGTCTCAGATAATCGCCGGTTGGCCGACACGTTTGCAGTCGGGAAGCAACCCCCCCTAAATTAGACAATCTATATTTTCTCAAACACACAAAAAAGGTGAAGCTGAATATGTAAAATCACCTGCCGGATTCAAATTTTGAGTTGGAAAATAAAATCGAAATCGCAAAAAGGTCGAAAAATCGTTTTTTTGTGTAAATTTTAAAATTTTCATTTTCTTCAATTTTTAATACTTATCTCGTGATATCTTAGCAATGCAGAGAGCTAGGGATCTTTTTTTTTAAAGGTTATACCCTAAAGTATTTGGATGATACTAGTGTTTTCGATTTTTCTTTATGGTGTGTAAATTTTATAAAAAAAAAAAAAGTTTTAGTAGACGACCAATTTGTGTAACGTATATTTCAGCTATCGAGTAACTAATCTTATTTTTCAGAATTTACCCATATATATGTGAAACAAAATAAAGCCAACATTCCAAAATTATTTTTTGTGCAAGAAATAAATTTCTAGATCGTTTCAGAAGCTAATTATTGCGAGTCAAATACAATAATTATACTCCCAGCCCGCAAGCCGTGTGAGTCCTAACATGCGCTTCTAGCAGGTATAGCGTTAGGGACGGGAAGAGATATTGCTTTTACTTTCTGATACGTAGTATAAGGCTGTACGCCCGGCCTCGAAATCGTTTTTCCCATTTCCTAATCGTATTTTTCATGAAAACCTTACCGAATTTACACGCTAATTTAAGAAAACAACGCCTTTCAATGGATAAATCGTAATTTCTTCGAAATTGTCCAAAGGGCCCTAAATAAAAATAAAAATGTAAGAAATTTCAAAAAACAAGCCTTTATTTAACATTATGTAACACTCAACAGCAATACATAAATTTTATTTTTTCTTAATTTTTAAAAATAAGGTCACGAAACGGAAAACAAAATTTTGAAATTTGGGCGAAATTCACTGAAATCAAATAGAGTATGTGGTACGCTCGCACATTGTGTCGAGAGGTAGCTCCGCCTACCATTTCGGGCAGTTTCTACGCAGTTTGCAAAATACTTCTGAGATCGGTGTTTGTTAAGAAAGTAATCGTTACTCGGACATTATTTTATCGAAACCGTTGATATTTTCTTTACAATATAGTGTACATATACAATGTCAGCGTCACAATACTTCCTTATACTACGTATCAGAAAGTAAAAGCAATATCTCTTCCCGTCCCTAACGCTATACCTGCTAGAAGCGCATGTTAGGACTCACACGGCTTGCGGGCTGGGAGTATAATTATTATATTTGACTCGCAATAATTTGCTTCTGAAACGATCTAGAAATTTATTTCTTGCACAAAAAATAATTTTGGAATGTTGGCTTTATTTTGTTTCACATATATATGGGTAAATTCTGAAAAATAAGATTAGTTACTCGATAGCTGAAATATACGTTACACAAATTGGTCGTCTACTAAAACTTTTTTTTTTTTTATAAAATTTACACACCATAAAGAAAAATCGAAAACACTAGTATCATCCAAATACTTTAGGGTATAACCTTTAAAAAAAACAGATCCCTAGCTCTCTGCATTGCTAAGATATCACGAGATAAGTATTAAAAATTGAAGAAAATGAAAATTTTAAAATTTACACAAAAAAACGATTTTTCGACCTTTTTGCGATTTCGATTTTATTTTCCAACTCAAAATTTGAATCCGGCAGGTGATTTTACATATTCAGCTTCACCTTTTTTGTGTGTTTGAGAAAATATAGATTGTCTAATTTAGGGGGGGTTGCTTCCCGACTGCAAACGTGTCGGCCAACCGGCGATTATCTGAGACCACAACGCAGCCATAAATTACAGGCAGATTAGATTAGGTGACAAGTTCTTTTCTCTATCTTTTTCCTCAGCATAAGACAGAGCACGCGGACCCTTAAACATTTGTCTTTTATTACATTTGCACGAAGAAAACAGTGGTACGCCTATTTCAAATCGAACTCAGCTTGAAGCGGGCGTCCAGCCTTAAGGAAGTATTGTGACGCTGACATTGTATATGTACACTATATTGTAAAGAAAATATCAACGGTTTCGATAAAATAATGTCCGAGTAACGATTACTTTCTTAACAAACACCGATCTCAGAAGTATTTTGCAAACTGCGTAGAAACTGCCCGAAATGGTAGGCGGAGCTACCTCTCGACACAATGTGCGAGCGTACCACATACTCTATTTGATTTCAGTGAATTTCGCCCAAATTTCAAAATTTTGTTTTCCGTTTCGTGACCTTATTTTTAAAAATTAAGAAAAAATAAAATTTATGTATTGCTGTTGAGTGTTACATAATGTTAAATAAAGGCTTGTTTTTTGAAATTTCTTACATTTTTATTTTTATTTAGGGCCCTTTGGACAATTTCGAAGAAATTACGATTTATCCATTGAAAGGCGTTGTTTTCTTAAATTAGCGTGTAAATTCGGTAAGGTTTTCATGAAAAATACGATTAGGAAATGGGAAAAACGATTTCGAGGCCGGGCGTACAGCCTTAAAGGCTTACTTAAGAACTTATATTTTAATATACTATTAAAATCAATAACCCGTATTCAGTTAGAATCATAAAGCATTCCCAACTGTACTTTTTTTTTTAAATGCAATTATATGTAATTAATTTAAATTATATTATCTCAGTTCTTATCTGCTCTTGAAAAATCTAGTTTTTGGGGTTACGAGGTATTAGTGCTTCACAGATTATTTGTCATAGATATTCGTTTGTTAAAGTAAAACGACGAGTAATATTAAGCATATCTGCTCAAACGAGCATTCTAACTTTTATACTAGAAGACGAATTGCATCGTTAGTTTTCACTTAAGGAAAACTAGAACCTCTTTGAATAAACTTTCACAATTAAAAAGTTCCTCACTTAAAACATTTCCAATTATTACATTGCAACGTCTAAGTAATCAACGTCTTCGTTTCTATAACAGTGCTAATTTATGATTGCATTTTGTTGAAAATAAAGAGGAACTTTTATAAAGGTTAAGCTACGTTTTCTTTAAAATTAATTTTCTTTATTAACAATGTACACGATGTAGTAAATAAAGTTTCTTACTTTTATAAAAATTTTATTTTTTACTTGAAAATATAATGATGTAATAAGAATTTATGTATTATATATATATTTATTTATTTAGGATGCTATATATATATATTTTTTTTTTTTTTTTTTTTTTTTTAACAGGAATGTATCTATGATATACATAATATGTTGATTTAGTATTAAGTTTTTACATATATATATATATATATATATATATATATATATATATATATATATCACAATTGTTATCGACCGTACAAACACAATAAAACAAAAAGGAATTGCGGGAATGCAGTCTGTATTATTAATGAAACTCAATTGTTACACTCAATATTTCGACATGTATTCCATATCATCATCAGGAGTAACTACAATGAACACAAATTGATAAAAATTACAACAAGAACTCTAATAATTTAAAATAATGTCTTTAAAAAGAAGAATAAAGTAAAAAGAAAAAAAAACTTACAACATAGAGTTAATCACTAGCAACTAATCATAACAGAAGGACTAACGAAATTTACCACAGTTACATATCATCTCGACCTTAAATATTTTAAAATTCCTTAAAAATACATATATATAAAAGTAACGTTCGAGACGGAATGAAAAGCAACGAATTTGTCAGGATGATAACAAAACAATTTTTTCTTTCTTTTTTATAAAATACTGATAAAAATAAGCGAAACCTGAAGGAGAAGAAAAAAAACAAAAAAGAGAGGAAACCAACGAACAAACACAGAAAAACAAAAATTGACATAATATAATTGTATTAAAGATTTAAAATATTGATGTAAATTACACTAAGTTTATCCGTATCCGACTTGTAATTAATACTTTGTTTATTCTTGTTAATGTGAAAGGCCTCCAAAAAAAGTCGATTATTATAATTATCTTTCACTGTTAAAACCTTCACATTCTCGAAATCAAAAACGTGTCCCGTCTGGAGATGGTGATCCACCAACGCACACGATTTTTTGCCTATACGGCAGTCACTTTTGTGTTGAACGAGCCTTTGCTTTAGCCATTGGGAAGTCTGACCCATATAACACCCCTGACAACCCATGCAAGGAACATTATAAATAGAATTAACTATGAGTGGTAAGGGGGTCTTATCTTTCAACCTACTATAAAAAATCTTTGTGGTTAAGTTATTGTATTTAGCTATTCTAATATTTCTATAAGTTTTAAACAACTTCACAACATTATCAGTTAAATTATTCACAATGGGCAGTCTTTTAAATTGTACATTAGTAGCCTCACCATACTCCAAGGTACCGTCATAAAAATTGGAGCTATATATTAACTTTCTTAACACGTGACTAGGATATCCATTATTTAAGAACAATTTAAAAAGTTTTTTTAGATTCTGTTGTAAGAATTGCCCATCACTAATTGTTGTTATCCTGTTCTTCATGCAAATTACCGTATTGAATTTTTGGCTTTTTGTGTGATTGGAATAGTAATTTAAGAATCTTCCTGATGATGTGGGTTTCTGATACCAATCAAAAATGATGACATTGTCAACAGACCTTATAAGTCGCGTGTCAAGAAACGGGACACTGCAACCCACCTCCGTCTCAACTGTAAATTGGAGATGATCGTCCACTGAATTAAATGTGTCAAGGATCAACTGCACCTTATCTCCAGGTACAGCACAAACAATGTCATCAACATATTTATATATAAACGGAACCCGAAACGGTAACAGAGGCAAAACACTATCCAGCAAATAGTCCAACACAATCAACGCCAAAATCGGACTAATGGGAGAACCCATTGGTGTACCGAAAGTCTGTGAATAAAACTCATTGTCAAAACTGAAGTAAGTATTATCGAAATGAATTGGTAAGGGGGTCTTATCCTTCAACCTACTATAAAAAATCTTTGTGGTTAAGTTATTGTATTTAGCTATTCTAATATTTCTATAAGTTTTAAACAACTTCACAACATTATCAGTTAAATTATTCACAATGGGCAGTCTTTTAAATTGTACATTAGTAGCCTCACCATACTCCAAGGGACCGTCATAAAAATTGGAGCTATATATTAACTTTCTTAACACGTGACTAGGATATCCATTATTTAAGAACAATTTAAAAAGTTTTTTTAGATTCTGTTGTAAGAATTGCCCATCACTAATTGTTGTTATCCTGTTCTTCATGCAAATTACCGTATTGAATTTTTGGCTTTTTGTGTGATTGGAATAGTAATTTAAGAATCTTCCTGATGATGTGGGTTTCTGATACCAATCAAAAATGATGACATTGTCAACAGACCTTATAAGTCGCGTGTCAAGAAACGGGACACTGCAACCCACCTCCGTCTCAACTGTAAATTGGAGATGATCGTCCACTGAATTAAATGTGTCAAGGATCAACTGCACCTTATCTCCAGGCACAGCACAAACAATGTCATCAACATATTTATATATAAACGGAACCCGAAACGGTAACAGAGGCAAAACACTATCCAGCAAATAGTCCAACACAATCAACGCCAAAATCGGACTAATGGGAGAACCCATTGGTGTACCGAAAGTCTGTGAATAAAACTCATTGTCAAAACTGAAGTAAGTATTATCGAAAATGAATTGAACAAGTCTCAAAAACGATGCTTGTGACAAGGTTGTCTGAACCTGCACCAAACCCCAACTCCGTCTAATGATGTCCAAAACCAATGGTAAAGGTATATTAGTAAATAAGGAGACCGCATCAAGGGTACAATAACGTACATTTAAATACTTGTATTGACGGTTTGTATCTCAAGTGAAGTTATAAACTAAGTATGACTTCCTTAATTATAAAGTAATTTAAAATTTAGTGTGAGAATGAAAATAAATATTAGAAGTAACTATTTTCGATTAATTTTAACTACGCTATGTATAATTAAGTCTAGGCAACTCATATTTTTAAATCGTAATCGGGTTTATTCAATTATAATATCCTATAACTTTTACAATATCGCTCGCACTACAAAGTATATATATTTAATTAGAAATTTTAAGTACTTTTCAATGACATATAAATATACAGGGTATTCCATTTATTTATTTTCAGAATTTTTAACCTTAGCGAATGGTATGTAATTCTAAAGAAGATGCATAGTTTTGTCGAAATAAACGTTAGCTTCACGTACTGAAAAGATATCTCTACTAATTGAGCCCATAATAGTTATTTCATCATCAATCGTTATTTCATACCAACTTTTTAAATGTTGATGTCAGTTTAATCAGCCCTTCAAGAGCTGTCATAAAATGTAAAAAAATGTATGGAATTCTGTTTAAAAAAAGCATAAGTTTGTGTAGGTTCATCGTTGTCAAAAACATTGGATGAATTTAAATATTTTTAAATTGTAGAGCACATGATTGTCTACAAGCTTTGCATTAAAAATTATTCGCTATCTACATTATTAGATACCAATAATGGACTTTACCGCTCCGCTGGGACACCCGGTATATATAAAATATATTAAAATTCTTTGCCGAATCTACAAGAAATGTATTAAAAGTGAATATTTATCTTGGTGTAGACGCACTATAAAATGAAAATTTGACAGCTGTCATCTAAAAAGTTTCAATGACTGACAAGATGTAATGCAAATAAATGAAATGTATAAAAGTGAAAATGTGAACAATTAAGAATAGAACCATCGCTATTATCCATTAGTATCATTAAGCGGTATTGATTTATCAAATACGAGCATTCAGTAACACCGAAAAAATAATATCGACACAAATTGCACAATTAAATGAATAGGTTATGTCAAAATAGTACGCGACAGCTACTTCTACTTTTACATTACCTATTTTTTTTATTAAGCAATTTGCGTTGATATTATTTGTGCGGTGTTATTCACTAATCTATTATTGAAAATGATTTCAAAATACATACGAAACTGTGCACAGAACACACGTAATAGAAGATCAGATAAAGTTTCTGTGTAAATACACCAAGAGCGACTAGAAAATATATATTTTGAACGTCAAAACTACGTAAAATATCTCAAGTTAATACACGTTAGACAGAAAATCAACAAACCGTTTCTAAGGGAAATATGTACGTAGGAAACTTACTGATAACTGTCAGGTTGACTTTGACGTTTTTGGTAGGTGACTGCTTGAAATCAACCCGACAATGATATATTCCCGCGTCGCTATCTCTCGTCCTTTCCAATATAAGTTTAGCGGGCGAATCCTGATATCGGAACGTCGCTCTTTCGCCCAAGACAGATTCATCCGACCAGTGTCTTCCCTGTTCTAATTTCTTATCTCTTGAATCGAATCTGTAACAGAATAATTGATACATTAAGTGAATTTTTCCCTTCTATTTTTTCGTTCCGACATTAGTTATGAAATATACATGTTTTCCATTGCTTTTATTCGTGAAAGTTCAATCGTGAAATATTAACAAAGAGAATCCTGCAGGGAAAGCACTTATTCTTACAGTCATACGTTCTTTTCTTTGATCGTTTCGCTTGAATGAGTTTTCCTTGCTCTGTTGTTTGCAATACACGGTCAATTACACGTACGGACTTTTGTGTTTTACGTCTTTGATTGAAATTCCTGTTTAGCAATATTATAATTCATTGATGCCTTACGCAAAACATGTTTTTTATCATTATTATTAGGGTTAATAATTTTAATAGGAAAAGATATAGGGAATAAAGCTGTGAGCTGAGACTGTATTCATTTTAAGGCATAATATACTATGTATAAAGAATTCCAACTGTCTATTTCTTGGTGTTTATTGTTTAAAAGCAACATGCTAAACATAAATATGCCATTAGTTTCAGATGCGTATATTTTAACAAATAGTTTCTGTTTCAACAGTGAAAAGGAACACCTCTAAATTTATAACGTAATTTTATGGCCCTCTCAATAATGCCCTGTATATTTTAATATTTTTTAAATAAAATAAAATAAAATAATTCAATCGTTTTACCGGACTAGCTCAATTGCCCAGGAAGATCCAGGTTCAGAGTTATTTTCAATAAATAATATTAGGGCACTAATTGGCGTCATTAAATAAAACAAATTAATTTAAATAATATTTGTATTAGAAACTAAGATTATTTTATATATTAATACAAACAGAAACAAGTTTACATAAAATAACAACGATTTTAATTATAACAAATACATTACTGAAATAATTTCATAGCACTTTAAATATTGAAATATTCTCATATCTAAGACAACTTATTAAATATGTTTTCGATCTTAGATTATTACATTGATCAATTACGTGTCTACATTAAGATAAATTTTAATATATATAATAAAACACAAGTTTTGAATGACATTGTCTCCTCTCTACTTGTTTTAATTAAGTTCCCTAGTAGAGAAGAGACAATTTCATTCAAAACCAACAATTCCTTACAAAACGCAATAAAAAACAATGAAGATAAAACGGACAATAGATTAAACTCAGGGGTGTACAAGTTGACATGCGAAAAATGTAAAAAGGTGTACGTAGGACAGACTAGAAGGACATTCGATACTAGAATGAAAGAACACGAAAGATGTTATAGGGATAAGAAGACTTTTGCTAATCATTGCTTAGAACATAATCATAAATTCAATACTAATTTTACAACTTAATATGCTAGAAAGTTTAGAAACTAATAAATGTAATAAATTAGGTATAATATTAAATGATCAACTAGATATAAATAACTCTCCCCTACTAAATTTAAAATTTAAACATGTCCACCCCCTCTTAGAATGAGATTATGTTTGTAATTTGTATTGATATATATAGGAGCTAATTTGTACTTTGAAATTGTATTTTCATCCACCTGATGAAGTCACAGTGTGGCGAAACATATGTAGTGTGTTAAACATTATAATAAATTTGAAACTATACATTTGTGTTTTATTATATATACCGTAGTCGTCAAATTTTAATTTCGGTTTATACTTCTATACCATGCAGAAGATGACCTTATAATATGCAGCGATGCCTGCTTGCTAACAGTGGTGGGAGAGCAACGCAGTGTCGCGGGGATCCTCACACCTTACATTTCATAGGAAAGGTTTGTCGAGTGTACTGTCTTGGCAGCCTCGCTTATGTTTATCTTTAGTTTATTTCGTCGCGCTCTTTTCCTCTTTCTACTTTCGTATCAGAAATTAAAGTATGTCCACTACGGTATATAATGGAGTTTCAACATGTATCTCCTTCGTCGATTAATAATAAATTTTATTATTTATTTTTTATCTAGCACTCGCTTAATAGCAATTTCTAAATACCTTTCATATATTCTTCTCTTTCTTCATCTGACGTGAAACTTTCTGTTGTCGGTGTGATTAGCGGGAGTCCACCTTCGGCGGTAGAAACGACTGTAGCTTCTTTAAACGCTAATCGCACTACAATGACTTTTAGATAGATAATAGATATACATTTAGGATAAGCAGTTCAAAGAAGTACGTATATTATTTGGTTTGTAATACATAACTTTAAAAATACAATTCATGTTCGTATTTAAAATTTATAAAATCATTAAATTATGCCCTACCGTTACAACAGTTACATCTCAGACTTAATTTTGTAAGCAGTTCATAAAATATATATTTAGCTAGTTGATGTAATAAACGGTTCTTGGTAAAATGTTTTATATATTTAAACGCCAACAAAACATAGATATGACAATTGTTTCGCCAATAAAGTACTTCTTCAGAACACTGTGTTGGAAAAACAATTGTCATATCTACTTTTTAGATATTAAATGGTGAAAATCTAACAGTTTGTTGTTATTTAGTAATCAATGTGGATCGTCATCAAATAAATCCGAATCATTCCAATAAATTCGGGCATTCTTGCGTTCTGTGATGACACTTGTTTTTTGTGCAAAAGTTATGACTGAATCAAAGTGGAGATATCTACCTGACCAGGTCTTCTTGGTACGCTATTCTTTAAGGATTTTATTTGTGATTTGGTGTCTTATTTGGGTTACATCTAAAAAAAATCTCTTGAATTAATTTTTCTATTTCTATAGTAAACTGACTTCATTTGTGGAAGCATTTTGAATTGTTGTTAAATTTGGTGAATTTATTCTTCGAATATTGCTGTTATACAATTATTCAAGTATTTCTTAAAAAAGAAAATTTTACGTTAAAGTTTGGTATTACTGTTTCCCTGGGTTTTCTAATACAAGTTGGGCTATGGCTGCACTTATGGTAGATCCCATTGCACAATCATATGTTTGCTTATAAAGTTTGTTCTTCAACAGAAAATATGTTAAAGTTAGTGTCAATTCTAAATCTTTAAGAAATTCCGTTATTGTTAAACTAGGGTGTTCTTTTATGTGCTTCCATTTTTTTTAAAACAATAGTTTCTGCCAGATCTATAGAAATAGATTACTATATCCCATGATACCAATTTGTAATTATTCGGTATTGATATTGTGTCCAATATATTGCTTGAACTGCCAAGAATCCTTGGTATAATAAAAGTTCTTGCCTGTTACTTGTTTAACAGATTCTAACAAGAATTTTGGTAAATTATAGAATGGAGATTGTATACAAGATATTATGAGTTGACGAGTGCTGCAAGATAAAAATACTTATATCGAATCCAAATTTTAAAAAAGGCTTAGTAAAGACATGGGAAGAACAAAATCTGATATTAAAAAAAAAACCTGGTAATTACAGGTACGTTACGAGTATAAAAGTGTTTAGAACTTAATTTTCAATACCATCTGTATAAAAAAGATTTCAAAATTCGGACCGGAAGTAACACTTTTATTCTTATCGAATAACGGTTTTTTGGCAATATGTTGTAAATTATGCATTTTATTAATATTTGTCGAGAGTACAAAAGTATTTAGAGCTGATTTGCAAATTTTTTTCTATACATGAAATTTGAAAATTCTGACCGGAAGTATCACTTTTACTTTTAGCGAGTAGCACTTTTTTGGAATATCTTACCAAGTATGCATTCTATAGAAATGTATTAAGAGAATATAAGTACTTGGAATAGGATTTCAAATAATTTATGTAAAAAGGAAATCTGAAAATTCTATAATTTGAAACGCTGATACGTATAAGAAAGTATTGTCGTGACCACACCTCTTTTTTTTTGTATATTAGGCCGAGAATTTATGGCGCCTACCTCGTACATACCAACCCAAGAAAGGAAAACAAAATATATAAAATGGTGCTTTTCTGAATAAGATAACTGTCAGTTTGTATACTGTACCTACATAGCATAGCGACCAGATGTTAGGATGTTCCGTTAAATTTAATGTAATTTACCTTTTATAAAATCGTCAATGGGAAAATAAAATACTGCAAAATAGGACGCAATTACTTACGGATGGAGTAGCAAAATTTAAAACGCTTGTACCTGCGTATGCATTCTCAGTACAGAGCGCGCACATTAACTTGCTAAATCGCATCCTTTCACTTCAGCGACGGATATCTCAGCTCGATGAACACATATCACAGACTTTGAGAGGCAGCCAGTGAATTTCAGTTAATTTGGCGGAATGGACACTCGTACATTTTCCTCTAGTAAATAATTTAACCGCAGATAAAATCCAGGTAACATATTCAATAAAAGTATTAATAATGAAAGTGGAAAATGGCGTCTGAATGGCAAATCCTTCTGAATAATTATAAGTTTTTTTTTTATTTAAATAAGCTATCTACAAGTGTAGATGTGAAAGATCAATAAAAGCACATTACTATTCTATGAAATTATTTATGCAAAATTATTATAGGTTATTCGCTTTAAACTATGTGCTCTCTTGTGAGAATATCAGAAGTAATTTGTAAATAAATATTTATTTTCATGAATATAATTATCTTTATAAACCTTACCTCGAGCTAAAATCTAATACTTTTTTCCCTTGTATAATAAATAACTATTAATATTACTTTTCTATACCTATACTTTAATACTTTATGTAATACTTGGTTGTTCTGTATGGTATGACAGCATTACTGACAAATTTATTATTTGTGACAGTCCTGAAACAGTTTTTGTAGTTTATGTATACATACTACTTGACAGATAAAATATTGCAATATCCCATATTTGATGTTATTTTAATTTATATTCGTGTCGGCTGCGATTCAACTTTTTAAAAAAAATGAATTTAAACACTTACTTCGTTGTTGATTTTTATCTTTATTATCTTTGTAAATGATTTAATAACTTCCATCAATTGTAATGTTTTGGCCTATGCGGATGATTTAAAAAAATTTCATCGAATTGTTGGAGCTCAAAATGCTGTCTTTCTCCAAGAGGACCTAGACCGAGTCACAAATTGGTGTTCTTTAAATAAATTGCAGTTAAACATTGACAAACGCTGTTTTATATCATTTACCAGAAAACCCAGTAGATTTTGTTACAATTATTCTATTAACAACATCGTACTCAACCGCAAAACGCATGTCAGTGATCTCGAAGTTACAATTGATGAAAACCTTACCATTGGTGATCATGTTTTCCTAGTAACTGCGTCAGCATTTCGAGCACTGGGTTTCATTATCCGCACTTGCAGAGATTATGACAATATGGCTACCACTCAAATCACTATATAATGCGCTGGTTGTTAGCAAGTTGTAATATGCCCCTGTTGTGTAGTATCCTATATATGATTGCTATATTATTGCAATTGAATTGACGAGATGGATCGTACCCTTCTTGTGGATTAGACTATAAGTTGCTCTTTAATCAACATGAGGTTAAATCGAATGAAGCAAGGCGACACCCAGTTAGTGCTAATTTTTTAGAAAATGAAGAAGTTAAATTTCGAGTGCCTGGTCAAAGCCCAAGGGTGAATGAAGCGCTTCTGCTTCCCTCTGTCAGAACGAATATTTTGCTGAGGGCTCATATAGTACATTCTGCTAAGAAGTTAAATAACCTTGCTCTAGATATTTTTAATTATTAGTTTATATTTTAATGTTTTTCATATTTTTCACTTATTTTTCTGAATTGTTTGTTTTATTAATTTTTCATATATTGCTGTGACCTTCGTATCATTAAGAATTATAAAAATTAAGAAATAGTTAAGTTGTAGAATAAGAACATTAATTTTATTTTTAGAATGGTTATTTTAATAGAATAGGTATAATTCAAACGAATTAATAGAAGTAAGATAGGTTGCCAACCTTTAAGGGGCAATGCCATTGTGTTGTATATACATATTAAGTAAAAATAAGTTTAAATATTAGGTATAAAACAAACACAAAATGAAACAATGCCTTCTATATCTTTCTAGAAAAGACAAGCATAAGGTATGGTTTGAATATAAAGAAACAGAGCCTAATTTATCACAAGGCGTTAGAATAGCTTTGAACATTTTAAGAAATGGACATTGTTCAAAAATAAAAATGTGCTAAAGGTAAATAACAGAGAAAGGGTTATGTTCAAAGATGGAACAATAAAGAGAGTGAATCATTTGAATGCAGTTATATGATCAAGGCCATATAAGGCATGCCCGAGATGAAAACATAAATATAAATGCATAGAAATAAATTTCAGACATGTATATTAATGCCAATTCATAAGATAGATTTTATAATCGTATTTAAAACATAGTAAGTACCTTATACTTAAATCTAAAAACACTAAAAGGATATAAATGGAAAAGTACTCTTTGTACGAGAAGATAATGTTACGTTTTATGTAAATAATAAATGTATAAATCAAAGTACATTTTCAATAGTTTTTGTATGCATAAACACAAGGGATTCTATAAGACAATAGAACAGGTCATGTGTGGTTTCAAAAGCTATAAAGAAGAATGTAACATTAGTATTGTTTGAGGTTATCTGCAAATCGACATACCACCAGCAGAGAAGGACTGGTTAGAGTTTGGAGAAAGTGTAACGGAGACAAATAGTCTTTGTGATGTAGGTTCCATGAAGAAAATTCCAGTTGTACATAACGTATTCCCAATTTTACCTAATAAAGGAAAGGTGTCTATAAAAAGAAAATAAGGATAACCTAAGTCAATGGGAAAAGAAAATACATAACATTCTTCCAAATCCCGACTTCATTTTTTAAAATATTTAAACAATTATTTTTTTGATTTACTTTAAAAAATAAAAGAAATATGTTAGCATCGCCCTTTTCCCAAAATATATGTAGAAAAAAAGAAACATGAAATTAGAAAAATATCCTAAAATTAACGATACTATGATAATTTAAAAAATATTCTGACCACGTCCTTGAAAGAGTTGAAAATATATTTTCTTAATTAAACCTGTGATTTGGAAAATAGAATACATACTGCAAGCGTAATTGTTGTAGAAATGTGAAAGTGAAACGCGGTACGGTTTCGGCTTGCAGGCGGAGTTTTGTGATAAAAGATTTATCGGTTCTGAGAACTCTAACAGAAACATAAAGATAAGGGTTTTACGATCCCCATTCATTTGGTGTTTAGAGACCTGATTTTATGAGTGTCTGTTTAGTGCATTCTGGGAACCATTATATCTAATAGAAAATTTACAATGTGCGATAAAGAAGGAAGATCTTATAAACCAAAGAGTACTGAGGATGAAACGGTAATTATAAATTTTAATAAATTTAAAGTATTATTTAGAATGTTTCGACTTTTTTTCATACTCAAAAGCAGATTTTGCTCTTCTTCTTTTATAAACGTATTCGTTACGTTTTGTCGATCACTAATAGAGATTTAAATATAGCTGACACTCTTTTATTTTTAAAATACTAAAAAAAATTACTTTGGTATCCACGGTTAGAAATTCACAAAAGAAAGTTACAAGATGTGAAGAAAGATCAAATGGAAATTCCCTCTACATCTAAATGTTATTCTCCGAACAGGTGAGTTCGATACAAGTAGTAACACAATTATATAACATATCGCATATTCAGTTCGTTTACAGAATTATTACATTTTGAATAAGAGAGTCTTCCCGATGAGAGTTTCGACGAAACAAAAAAGGAATTATCCGGCAGAAGAATATGTAATGTCGAGAATTCAAATATATTCAAAATTAAATTTGAGAAAAATTTGATTAAAAAAGTTTTTCGAAATTCCTACCGGAAGTAGGTCTTTTACTCTTCCGAAAATTGGTTTTTTGCTCATTTTTCGCAAGTCATGCTTATTAGACAGGCACGTTACGGATATAAAAGGATTTATAACATAATTTTCAATACCTTTTGTATAAAATAAATTTCAAAATTCGGACCGGAAGTAGCACTTTTACTCTTATCTAATAGCGATTCGTTGCAAATATGTCTTAAATAATGCATTCTATATATATTTATCAAGACTATAAAAGTATTTAGAGCTGGATGTGCAATATTTTTTGTATACATGAAATGTCAAAATTCGGACCAGAAGTAACACTTGTACTCTTAGCGAGTAGCACTTTTTTCGAATTTCTTGCAAAGTATTCCATTCTATAGAGATTTATTAGAGAATAGAAGTACTAGGAATAGGATTTTGAATAATTTTTGTATAAAAAAATTCTTAAAATTGTATAATTTGAAACACTGAAATTCCTTCCGGAAGTAAGTCTTCTACTCTTATCGGACATTCTTTTTTTTTGCGAATATCTCGCAAGTCAAGCTTTCTAGGGTGGTACATTACGAGTATAAAAGCATTTAGAACTTAATTTTCAATAACATTTGTGTAAAAAAAATTCGGACAGAAAACAACACTTTTACTCTTGATGAAAAGCGATTTTTTGCGTATATGTCATAAATTATGCCTTCTATATATATTTATCAAGAGTATAAAGGTATTTAGTGCTGGATTTGGAATATTTTTGTATAAATGAAATTTCAAAATTCGGACCAGAAGTAACACTTTTACTCTTAGCGAGTAGCACTTTTTTTTGAATATCGCAAAGTATGAATTCTACAGAGATTTACTAAGTACTTATAATAGGATTTTGAATAATTTTTATATAAAAAAAAATGTTCTTAAAGTTTCACACTTACCCACAGACTTATTTTTCTAAGAATATAAAACTATTTAATACAATTTAGAACAATTTTATATAATTTGAAACGCTCATACGTATAAGAAAGTCGTGTGGTGGCCACACCTCACCATTTTAATTAATTTTTATATGAGAATTTATACACTAAGGACAAGAAATACTTGTCCAAATATTTTGGGTGACGAATAATAATTTTATCTCGTATCTGAAAGAGCCTGTATTATATTATGTCTTAACATTTTTATGGTTACACTGTCCACGTTGATTTGAGTGACATATTGCTGTGACCTCTTCTATTTTGGTTAGTAACCAATAGTTAAATTAATAAATTAATATACTTTAGTAATCTCAGGGTCTGAGTGTGAATTTCTTTATTTTCTACAACAGATAAAGTGTCGCAGCCTTGTACTTATTGTGAGTTCTAGCTGTGATTGTGATGTTTACTTTCCTCAGACTCTCCTTGGGATGGGTATAAATAAGTAGATATGAATGTCAGCACAACTTATTTTATTTTAATATAAAATTTTATAAAAACATTGAGTAAATATTATTATTATGCAATACAATACATTGTTCATTTTTATTATTATATCCAGCCTTTTTCATCTGCGGTACAAGCACCTTGCAATCCCTGATCCTTTGAGAATTTGTTAACAATAAAATAATAAAAAACTGCACTAATCCTTCATGTATGCTCATATTTCGAAAATTACCGTTATTCAACTAAAAGCGTTAGCGCCTCGTTGAGTCGCCCTGAACTGAGATTCTCACGTCAATCCAAAGCTTACTCAAAGAAGGGTTTGTTAATTATTCAGATAATAATCTAAATCTTGTTGCTATCCGGAGAAAGTACTAATGCTTCGTTAAATCGCCTTGAGTTAAGATTCACACGTCAACCCAAAGCATATTCAAAGAAGAATTCATTTATTTATTTAAATAATATTCTAAATTGCGTTGCTATCCGAAAAAAATTATTAATGCTTCGTTAAATCGCCCTGAGTTGAGATTCACACGTCAACCCAAAGCATATTCAAAGAAGAATTCATTTATTTATTTAAATAATATTCTAAATTGCGTTGCTATCCGAAAAAAAATTATTAATGCTTCGTTAAATCGCCCTGAGTTGAGATTCACACGTCAACCCAAAGCATATTCAAAGAAGAATTCATTTATTTATTTAAATAATATTCTAAATTGCGTTGCTATCCGAAAAAAATTATTAATGCTTCGTTAAATCGCCCTGAATTGAGATTCACACGTCAACCCGAAGCATATTCAAAGAAGAATTCATTTTTTTTTTTACTTAAATAATATTCTAAATTTCGTTGCCCGATAGTTTATGAAACACTCATGAAGGTTCTTTCATTTATTTATTTTAGGATTGCAAGATGGAGTTTATTTTGTAGTGCTTGTACTCACTTTTCTTGGTTGTATAACATCTCAAACTCTTCCTGATAGCCCAGTCCCTCCATTTTTAATTGAATTTATTGTTGTAGCTTTGTGCGGTCCAATACTGGTATTTCGCGCCTCTATTTCTGGCGCGCAGCTATCGTTTGTCGCGTCTTACGACTACAGCGTTTGAACCTTAAAGCGTTTTATGCCTTTAGATTCTTTATTTCTTCGGAGCACTGGTTTAACTATTTTCCTTTTAAGTCTTGAAGAACTTCCGATCGACTTCCTGGATGGACTCCTCTATTTTCGCCGGTGCGTCGCCTTTTATAGCGATTAACATTCGACGAACGATTTGTTTTGTTTTAAATTATGTCCGTTCAATTCAAATTTCATCCGCTGCGCCCTCCGTGTTTATTTTGATAACTATCGGAGTCATGTGGTCATGTGACCTTCTTTCCACCATGTTTGTTATTGTTATTATTTACATATTTTACATTTTTGTATCCATGGACATTTTGTTGATTTTTATCCATTGGTAGGTATTCTTTTATTGTCTTATATTATGTACTGACTAATGCTTTATTTATTTATTTTAGCCTAAAATGTCTTGAAGCATTTGTACGTGAATAAAATTATGTACTATCGCATATTTAGATGTACATTCAACAATGTCTTTTATTCTGTGAATATTAGTGAATTTGCATAGCCAACATAATGTTTTATTTTTAATGGTGAACCAGGTCACAATATTTACATTCTGGATGCGTTGGTGTATATCGAAAATAAGTAAATCGTATACCTTTGTATGCATTTCCATGTCCCATACAGAAGAAAATACAATTGATCTTGTGACCGTGAAATAAATGGTATATATATATTTATTTATGTATATTGACCTTTGCTTAATATTGTATTTTTGTTTTTAGCTTGGACTTTCTTGGAATATATTCGTGTAGAGAAGGAAATGAACAAATCGTGCCCCTTACGTACACTCAATAATATTTTATACAGAAAATATAGGTGAAACGTGTATACTGACACATAACATTTATTCTCGACAATGTTGGTGGTTATAATATTGATATTCTTTGTGATTAATTCCTATTTTGAACTATCATTGCTGCTAAAGAATGTGTTACCGGGTTGACCTACTTTTCTATTAACTGCTAGTAATACTGCTTTGAGTTATTATATCCTTTTTGTTAAACGGAGGTCAGTATTTGAATATTGTTTTATATGATATTTAACATGATTTTGTGCTCTAATTTATTTTAACATTGTTTTATATTTTTCATTTTATTTTTAATTGTGCATGCTATTGTTTTCATGGGTATGCAACCCATATTGCATTGTTGTGTATTCTGCTGCATCGTTATCCATTTAAGTAAACACTAAATATATATAATTTAAACTACATACATTTCCATTAATTAGTGGATTATTCTGTATTTATTTGTTGAAATCTTGAATTATAATTTATATCTAACATGTAAATTTATATTTATTTAAAATAAACATAGTGATATTTTATTTTTGTTGATTTTTTATTTTGTTTGGTTTCTTTATTTATCTATTTATTTATTTACAAGAAAATACCACAGCAATATGTCTAATGTTGATTCACACAAATCAAACGCACGATACACTCAAATATTCCATCTCTTTCGCACCACTTGCGATTAGCGTGACCATCCAAAACGTACGTCGGTTTACAAAAATCGGAGAAATACAGGCCGCGCCTATTTGAAATCGGAGTGTCTACAATCTGGGAACACCGCCTTAATATTTTTTGTTTATGTTTTGTCGTTTTCTGTAAATTTGTAAGTTCCGGATTGTAAAGTAGTAAAACAAGATTTGAAATGAATTTAAAACGCTTTGCTTTTGTATAAAAATATCAAGTCGGTAATGCCTTATAATATTTATTCTTTTGCAGCTATATCTAATTCATAATCATGTCAAAGCGTGTGTATTTTTCCGCAGCGGCCAGGTATAAATCTATTTTGGCAGCGTTGCAAAGGAACCTATCGCAAACAACTCGGAACATAATTCAATATCGCATAGGACGTGACATAAGAATGTAATAAATTCGGACAGTTATTGGCTAAATATCTCCCAAGTATATCGACAATATTTCTACTAACTTTGTTACAAGATACACTGCAGAGTGGATTGGACAAATTGCATGAGACAATATATAGGAGTGACATTTTACGTCTTTTCGTTATAGCAGTAGCAATACGTGGGCGTCATTTTATCGTGGAATGAACAACGCGACCAGCTTGATTCTTCCTTCTAAAATTACAAAAAAGTCCATGACATTACGTAATTTTATTTCGATAACAAATGGATGACAACATCAAAATCAATCGAATTATAATGACGTTGGAATTTCTATTGTGGCGGTTTTTACGATACATTTCAGTGCGGATCAATTTTATATCTCGTAATAAAATTTACGATGCTATTTACTGTACTTTTCTCAATACGTTTATGGCCGAGAATATAATTATTGCTTCTTCCGCTAAGCTATATAGGCCAGCTTTGTAACAAATCCTTGGCTTGCAATTGTTTTGTTTAAAATACATAAATTCGATATTTTCTGAGAAGTAACGATGTTTTGCTTTGTTCTGCTATAAGTTCACTTTGTTATGAAAATATCCACATACGCAATTAAAGCAAGTTTTTGCGTTCGCTGGACAGTCTACATAGTGACGAAACCACGCTATTATAAATCGTTGAAGAGCTAACCTACAATTATTCTCTTAACCCTCTGGAACTCGCGTATTGATATGTAACGTGAGTACTCGCATCGCGTCTGTGCGATGCCACGATTGAAAGGCGACAAAAGTATGTAACACCTCGTTCAGGTGTTAAATGATACAATAATACACTTCTGTAATCAATATAAATGTTATAGTGTGAGAAAGTAATAAATCTCCCAAAGTACCAAAATACAAATATTCCAAATTACTAAGATATTCAAATTATTATATGTAAAATATGTTAGCTTTAACTAGCTCAATTATTTTAATAATAATAATTACTATGTATATTACTAGCTTCTTAACATGAGACTCTTTTATTAATTAATTATTTATTCAAAATTCACAGTAATCAACTTTATTATAATACTTCCCTTTTAATTCCTTTTAACGCTGATGTAAATGTCCTCAATACCACCCTGTTACTTTACTTTTAATTCTGGATTATAATAACACGAGTTATATGCTTATTACGTGGTTGGTATTTCAGTACCAACCTAGTACTAGATTCTAAATAATAACTTCTAATTGCTATTAAAATTATTTCCTTGGGCGTGTGTTTGGTTCGTGTAAACATCCAAAATGTTTCTGAGAATATTATCAACAAACTCCAACTTATTTAAAATATGTAAGTAATCAATTAACTTATTAATTCTGACATTTATTAAGTATGATGATTTCTTTTTTGAGGTTAGCATCCCAAGCTTGACATTTTGCCTTGGTCTCGCCTTTTGCATTCGAGTACGAGAAATAAAAAATCAATGAAAGGATCAATGTATTTAATAAATGTAAAACAATTACTTGGAAAACGAAATTGGAAATGTCTTATTTAAACCTGTTAAATCAACGTTGTAATTTCTTTTATGATATGTAATATTTACGAGAACAGCTGATATGACAAGCTATATGTATGTAGTAATTATATATCTAATTTACCGTATTATTAAAATAGCATTAACATTTTCTTTCACCTATGTAAAGTGATTTTTAAGCAGTCGTTAATATAGCATTTAATATCATTTGTGAGCAATGAAAATTGGTCCTCTTTCTTCTAAACTGTCCCACACTACGTTTTTTTGATATTTAGTCGAAGGTTTTCTTATGACCTATGAATGCCATGTATGTTCGTTTTTATCCTTTGTTTTCTCTATTAAATGTTTGATTGTGAATATGTGATCTTGTACACTTGTGCCTTTTCTGAACCCACTCTGGGTTTCTTCAAGCTACCGTTCTATTACTTATCATAGTTTCTTCTCCAGCGGCCTGATTCTCGAGTCGAGAGAACAGAGATTTCGAGAGAATAATGGCGGGGATTCTCTTGAAATGTTAAAAATCGTATTCTTGAACTTGAGAGAAAGATCCCTTCCCTCAAGAGTTGGGAGAATTTACATCTATCGGTTCAAGTCAAGCGAACATATTAAAAGTTAAGAGAAGCATGCGCATATCGACTTAAATTTTGTACATATGACCGATCAATGCTTGTTATTAAGGGGAGAAATATCATTATTCAGCAGATAATGTTTATGTTTTTCATGTATATGACTTCCCACATATCTAAGTTTCTATTGTTGCTTTGTTTAACTAAACTAACATTTTCTAGGCTGAAGTTGTGACTTGTATCAATATGATGTAGAGCTAATGCGGATTTTTCTACATTGTGTAATTTGACATGAGCCATGTGTTCTTTATATCGTATTTGAACGTTTCTTCTGGTTTGTTATCTTGTATACCGACATCGGATAACACTTAAGACACTCTTGAAATATGTATTAAACTTTTGAGTAATATCTTATTTAGATTTGTTAATCCATAATCCTGTCACTGTTAAATTAACCCGTTGTCTTTCTCAGAAATATTTTGTATTTCCCATTGAACTAATTCACAGAATGATATATTGTTAATATTCGTTGTAATTTTGCTTTAATCGTTTTTCAGCTAGGTACCTTTAAAATTGTTCTGTATAACATGTATTTTTATTATAAAATTATCGTAGATAATAGGTTTAAATACATAATTATATATTAAACTTTTCATTAATATCTTATTTAGAATTGTAATTCGTAATCCTGTCAGCGTTAGTTTTACCCGTTCTTTCTCATTAATATTTTGTATTTCCCATTGAACTAATTCTCAGAATTTTATACTGTTAATATTCGTTGTAATTTTGCATTAATCGTTTTTTCACCCTACCTTTAAAATTTGTCTGTATAACATGTATTTTACTTATTATAAAATGTCTGGTAGGTAATATGTTTAAATAGTTATTAAACTAATTTTGTGAAAAAGGTGATTTATTTTATTTTATTATTTTTATTACTTTAATATATGTTACATTATTTCTACATGTATGATACCTAGAAAACAATATTCACATTTCGATGTTTAGCCTAACACTTTCCGGAAATACAACTGATATAACCCATAAAACCTTTCAACATTACACACGCTTTTTAAAAGAAATAGTTTTCGTATTACATATTACCTAATATACACTGTTCTATACAACAATTGTCCTAATCCGCCTTCATTTGCAACCTGGCAACATTGCACTGCTATTTCCTACACGATCGACACCATCCCTACCTAAAAACAGCTATTCTTGAAGTTAGGAGTGCGAGGGATGGGAGTGTGATCTATCACTTCTCTCAATAGAACGTTCACTTCTCTTAAGTTCGAGAATCGGGCCCCAGGGCACTTTCATATATTTTGGATGCTTCACTGAGCAAGACTTTTTTCCCGGTAGTTTGCGCAGTATTTTGTATCACCTTTAATATAATAAAGGCTAAGTATTCGCTTGATAATTACGAGAAATTACTGATAAAAATCAATAATTGAACTAAGTGTGATGTTTCTAGTCATACTAAAATGCATTTAAAATAAATTTAAGTACAGCAGCGGCAATAAAAAAATAAAGTAACCTACGAAATTGTTCAGTAATAATTATAAAGAGAGACGCTTGGGCGTTATGAAAAATAGTGATGTATGAGATCTCCTATGTCGCACATTGATCTACAATTTAGTCATATAACAGAAATCAGTCAGATGTGGTGACATTCACTCAATGTGGTCACAATAACGTGCCAGAATTGGTTTAATAACTACAATAAACGTGACCCATTAATATAAATAATCTGAATAAATCAATTATGTACATTTTTATTTGGTTATTTTTTAGGTTGTCATCGACAGTAGTAGTTATTTTAGTTTAATCTTTTCCTTTTTCAATTAGCTCATTTTGTTTCACATTCTATTTTTGTCTCAATTTGCGTTAACTTTTTGTTACACATCCTTATTTAATGTTTGCTTTTCTTATGTAATGGTGTAATAATTGGTGTCATACTTCTTCCAAACCCTATTAATTAGAAGCAGTTTGTAAATATAACTTTTTTCTCTCAAAATTCCTTTGTAGCTGGTCGATATATGAATTGATTATTTGACTAATATATTTTCTTCTCATTGTGACAATATAAACATCACGTACTCTAGTTTTTCTTCTTCTCCTTAATCCTTGTTGCGATTCTTCCATAGTTCTCTCCATTTTCTCCATCAGATTCTTTTCTATTATTCAGGTAATAGCTTTGTCTGGTGTACTTAATAATACGAGTCCTCCGCAATTTTAGCAAATGTTTGGATCATCTTTTTTCAACATTGTTATAATCATAACTGTATTTCAATTTGTAGGTGTTTCTTCTTTTTTGTAATATAATTTAATAACTGACAAACTTTTATTGACCATTTCCTCTATGTCTTAGTCATAGGCTTTTCCTAGTATTAATTCTTCTTCTAGTACTAATTCTTCTTCTAGTACTGTATTTTCTGCTATTGTTACTGGCTATCATTTCCAAGGTCACTCCCTTTTCTAGACAGTACTAATTCTTCTGTGTTTGGTTTATTTCAGTAAGCTGCTTAAACTATCGTTTCCATCTACTCATTATTAATTTCCTTTTTTATCTTATATGTTTCTTAGTTTAGGAGGCTTTCTTTATTATTTAATATGTCATACATTAATTTTTGATTGTCCTCACCTTATACACGAATTTATGCATGTAGTTTCTTTTGTTTATTTTATTAAAAATTTAACGTTGATTCTAGGGGCTTTATATTTTCTGTGGTCTTCCTTGTATTTTTGTACCTACTATTTACTCTTCTTTGGATATATTTAATATTTCATGTAAGTACATCGTTTGTGGAAAAAATAATTTTCTATTCAAATGCATCTATTCGCTGTTCATATTCCTTTTGTATTTTAAAAATTTTTCCTCCAAGTTTTGTTGATCATTCTTTCTTTTTTATTTTGTTTTAATCTATTCGGATGAATTCCTCACAGCTACGACGTGAAACATGCATCGACCCTGTACTGTTTCATTAAAAGCTGAGTTCAATCGCGTCGTAATTGAATGTAATCAACAGTGAATAATTTAGTATTGTATGAAACCAATTACTGCGTACCATCAGGTCTGATGTAAAGTTCATGTTCTGAAAACACACCCAGTTAAAACGTAATTCATACCCAGATAATTTGCATACGTGTTTGATGAGAAACAATATATGGAGTTTGAATAATTGAAAATTATGTCATTTATACTATCGACTTTGAAAGCTCATATTTTAAATGAGGTCAGGGGGTCACAAGTTAATATAGAACAAAAGCCATATGATATTACCGAAATATTAAGCACCAGAAAGACCTTCTCTATTACGGCTTATTTGCAAGTTGAACTAAAGCAGAAAAACATAAATTATTCTAATTTTGATCTTGAGCAAATATGGATTGTTCAAAAATATTTCTTTTAGACATTAGAGTATGATTTTTGTCCATACTGCATGTGTATAAAACGTCTACTTACTTAAGAATGAATTTAATAATTGTATTATAAATAAATATCGTAAAAATAACATATCGCCTAATCCACACCAAATTTATATAAATGATATATTTACGAATATATTTCTATATATTGAAATTACAGAAAAAAATATTTTCTTTTTATACCGTTGTATCTGCACGCCACTGTGTTTTTGATAGCATGCAAATAAAATTCAGTCTCAGTCGCACAACTTTTATTTGAAATATTTTTTTGTATATCCAATAATAACGATGACGAAGGGTGGGTAATTTATAATGAATAACCCTGTACATAATTTTTAAAATCACCTTTGATGGTATCATAATAGCGAATTTGATAATTATGCGGGTAGAAATTGTAAAACGTAAAATTCACTAAAATGTAAATGGCCTATTAGTAAATCAATTACAGATAATTATACTACAGGTGATGAATTAGACAGAGTTACATTCTCGAAAAAGTTGACGAAAATTAAAATAGTTAAGTTTTAAATAATGCCTTTTCTCGTGATATCTCATAGAGGGAGCCTCCCTACAAGTTTTCTCGAAGGGTAACCTGATTCCGACATATCCAAGTATGAATGAACCTGCCGTAAACCATGACATTCCCATAAAAAGCTTTTTATTTTGTTTTCGAGTATGTGACATTAATTCAGCTTGATGGAGGGTGAAGCCCAAGGAATGTACAATATTTTTATATGTTTTGACGCGTTTATTAAATATAACAAAATCGTTCCTTTTCAAAAATAATTAACACAAATCTGTTAATAGACTTTATCGCCCACTATCACATTTATTACGTAAAAAATACGTATGGAAACAACATTTTAAAACATTGCGTGCCAAGAGTTACCAATACAAATTAGGTGCAGCGTGAATTGTTGACGTGAATGTGCCATTGTTCTTGGAAGTTCTTGGAACTCATTCGACCTTTTAAACATTACCTATTTGATAATTTTCAGTGTTTTTACTTATTATTTTTGTTTTGAATAACAGAATGAATGAAAACCACACTATATACTTGATGCCTTAAAGAATCGTATATTTTTTATATTTCGAAAAAAATCTGATGAAGATGTAGCATGCTTTACAAAATAAATTGGCCGACTAAAATAATTGCCTTGAGAATTTTCAATAAATGTAACTGTTATCAATACGTATTGTCTGAAAACCGCAGTGTGGTTCCATGGGAAGTAGTAATAATTTCGTATGCACACTATTTTTTTTATAAAGTACTTATTTGTGCAACTAAAAGAGTTGAGAAGATCTTATGACCGATTAATCACGTGTCGAACTCGCGCAATAAATGTGTAAGAAATATCGGGAATATTTTTGTAGAAGAAAATATAGAAATGTGACAGAGGATGCTTATTCAATCGTTTTTTTGACTCACATGATCACATTTCGAGCACGCGCCGCAAATATTCCAAAACATAGGAAGAGTTTGTCTAGGTCACACAGTGTTTAAAATCGACAAAAACTTGATCGTAATTAAAAAAGTTAGATAATGCTCTAACTAGTGTATTTGTTTGTACGTGTCATCATGCAAGTTTTCACCAAAAACTGCTGTTTTACTTTTGTCAGAACCAGATATATTAATTATCAAAGTTGCAAAATTAACAATTTCTATGGCTATGTTTTAGACCCGAAGCTTAAGTTGTGCTTGTTATTACATGAGCCAGGTATAAATATAAAAGTAATTATTGTAGGTACTTACTTTAAGGATTCAAATGGCATCATTATTTTCTAGGAAGGTGTTTTTATTTCCAGGTAACATTGGCTGCCTGTATTCGTATAACTGCTATATATTATTGAATTTTTAATGAGGGGCAACTTTTATTACTGATACTTGCTAGTCCGTAAATATTTCATGAAGTGAAAAAATATAGTGTAGGTAATTAAAAAAGTTATTATTTTACCTGCGGAAAGGTGCGGAACAGGAACTAATTTACATATATGTTCGATAAATGTCTTACGTATTGTTACATTTTTTCTCTGTATCTTATATCTTATTTGTGTTCTGTAATTTTTGTTGCATTTCCTGCGAGTGACGCTGTACATTTGTCTTGAATTCTTCGCCTAGAATTAATATTTTGTTTTATTGTTGGAATTACGTATAATTATTTCCTGTGGGATGTGGAATTTTCATCTAATTTATTTATACGTAATTTCCGCGCGTAATTAAGTGGGTTCCTTCATTTTTAATTGATTTAAATTATTTTTTCTTTAATTCGCAGCGGTAGTGCCATCTCGTGTGTGCGCGACTGATTAGCATTTAGAATAACCTTCTGTTTAATGTTGTTATATTCCTTACGTCGCTGCATAATTATCTGCGATAATTTCTATTTAATTATTTCTTTGTTTGGTTCTTATTAATTGGTCACTTAACTTTTAAATATTTTGTGTAACAATTTACTTCTACCTTGCTAGATGTCGCCTTTTCACCTTCTACCGCAACCTCGTGTTCTTGTCATTTCATTCGTTCAATATCGATCGAACCGTTTAGTTGGTTTAAAAAAGCGATCCATTTACTTCAATCAGTGTCACTGAGATTAATGAACTGTTTTGTCTATTTACCGTATAATTAACACAATAAATCATGGATGATTAAACAGTGATAAATAAAATTTTTGGTGGTTTATTAGTTTTCTGCTGCATGGTGTAGGATTTTTCTTATTGTTTGAAGTAGACCCCTGTAAGGGGTAAGGGTAAGCTACTAAGTCTCTTAATTTCTCTTTCTCCTGACTAATGCCTATTAGCTTCTTATTTTATACCGTACTGTCGATTGCATTTATGTGCGAACACGTGTTGGAATTCCGGAAGTAACGCCGCCATCACACTTCCGCAAACACGTGGGCGTTTAACTATATCTTGGAATATTTGAACCTTCCGCCGCCTTTGTAGGCAAATCTACCTCATTTGGACCCGAAATTAATATATTTCCATGGTGGATGCCTTATTGAAAACCAAATGTGGATCAAATGCACTGTCAAGATATGTATATATAATTATTCTTATTTGTGAACAACCTATTTATCTGTTTTGCTTTAATTAATTTCATTAGACTACGCTGCGCTTTTACCAGCAAATTCATTTTCATTAACGTTTTGAGTAACTATCCAATTTAATTGCTAGTTAATTTCCGTAGGACAGTAGTCTATTTTGTAGTTTTTAATTAATTTTTGGTACTCAGAAGTGTTATAGCTAATTAATTATTTGTTTTATTTTTCAAAATACACATTTACAGCAGACTGTAGGGGCTTAAATGTAAAGCGAGATCGCTTTCCGCCTTAATTTCTTTTGTAACTTAATTAAGTACTCATTAATCATAATTTCATAGCTTAATTTAATTTTAGTCAGTTGATTAGTTTCAAATTTAAACCACATTCACATTTCCGAAATTTTGGTAGTGGATTCGTTATCAACGGCGTAAATCACTTTTTAGTATGTAAATTTGTAAATATCGAATGACTTTACAATAACTGCTATGGATTTTTCATGTCGCTAACAACTCACATATTCCTAATTTAATTACCTATACCAAGAGAAGTAAGTCACCGTACACTTTGTGGAGATATAAAGTGATATGGGCATGTTCGCCATAATTATACTAATGCATAATAAACACTCCCATACCACCTTATATCTCCGCGAAGTGTACGGTTATTTATTTCTCCTAGTGTACAAGGAATGTAGCTTTCTATTATTATCCGGAATTTCGGGAGCTCACTGTGCAGTGGACGGTGTAGCCAATTTAGTGAACTACTCACCATATCATATTATATCAGTATTATATTAAAAACTAAAGTATTTTTTTTCCTTTATAAGATTTCATTTTAATTATTTCAACGCAGATATGTGCCCACGAGGCCAATGTTAAGAACCTCTCATCTAGTACATCACATGTCGTCTAAACATTACACAGAAATCCATCGGGAATATCGATATATCTGCTGGCTGTTCGTCAAATACTCCGTCGTCTAATTGTTCACCTCGTTAAGCGCGAAACATTGCAAGCCCGTATGTTTCCAGAGGTGACGTATCTGTCATCGTGAACGTAATGACGCAATAAAACAACAATGACAATATCACGGACGAATACTTACGAATATATGGGTCCTTTTCCGTTCTCCCGGAGTCTCTCCTTAAACCAGATGACGATGTGCATTTTATCACCAGGCACAGACGGCGTTATATCACAAGGCAGTCTTGCTTGTTGACCCTGAACCGCTTCCACGTCATAGACCACGCTCGCTGTAATATAAAAAGAGAAAAAATGCGGTCGTTAGTGATCATTATGGCTCACGTTATAAAATGATACCGCGCATAAAACATCCCCCCATTTATTATTATCATCATAATCTGTGTTTATTTTATGATGGCGTAATAAATTATTTTTTGACCTCTATCCGTCTACATTTCCCACTCAGAAAACATTAGAGGAATTATTAATAAACATTTCGTGATATGTACCCATAACTGTTTATAAGTTTAATTTTACAAGTATCAGTGGAAAGGATAAAGACTGAAATTTACAAAATTGTTCTTCTTATCTTTATTGAGAATTATATTTATCATCGTTTTAAAATGTTATTTCATGTTAATCAAACCAATATTTAGCTCCTTATCTGATTTAGTGTTATGTTATAATGTCACTTGACCAGTTACATTTTGTCTTCATACAAATTATTTCCGGTTGTTTTTTTTTGTTCGTATATGTTGCGTGCTCTAACTGAAAATGCATTTATGTCATTCTATTAGCTCAGCAATTAATTTTTTTTTATTTATGTAACGCTTGCTGTTATTTTAGTATAATTATAGCTGATTTAAAGTTAGATAACAGGCATAGAAGAAACGAGAACATAAAAGCTATGAACACTATAATAATATTGTTAAGAAAAATAGCTGAAATGGCTTAGTTACAGTACGAACAAGTTTACCATAGTAAAAAGAAGGTTATTGACGGAATTAGGATTATAATTAACGTATAATGTATTTTTTTTTATATGAGGGGAAAATCCTTTATGCCAATCACTCATACTCATTGAGTGATAGTGTGGGACTACTACCTTTTCCTACCCTCCCCGCCCGTTGCTCTCTTCCTGTGCCTCCGGAACTGTTACATGCGTATTTTCGGATAGCACAGTTGTTTCTATTTTACTGCCTTCTTGGGTTCGCAGCTCTGTCCACTGCATTTCACTTGCTTTCAGCAGCTTCTCAATGTAAGTGCTCACTGTTCTCCATTTGTCCTCGATCTCTTTTATATTCTCGATTATATTATGTTTGTCTAGCGCTTGGTGTATTTTGCTGGTGAGAACGCCCTGTCCGTCGTCCATTTATGGCATTCAAACACCGCATGGCCTGATGTGTCGACCATCCCACAGTCCGGGCAAAGATCATCTGCTGCTAGCTTGAAGACACTGTCATTTTAGAACATACTTCTTTAAGTATGTTTTAAAATGACCGCGTCTTGAAAGGAATTGTGTCGTGTAGTAATTTGCCACACTAAACCCACAGCGTACCCATGCGTTCAAATCGCGAATAAAGCTAGCTCTGGACTCCAGGTCATTCCAGTTCTTTTACCACCGTTTTCTGTTGTTTCTCTTTTCCTTGCCTTCCATGATAATATTTGTCTTTTCTTGGCGATGAACATCCTATTGCGTTTTTCTACCAAGAAGGAGATTGGTAGTATCCCTGCTATCACCTGCGCTGCCCCGGTGGACACTGCCCTATAACCGCTGATCATACTCAGCAGCACTCTTCTCTGGAGCTTTTCCAGTTGTTCTCTTTGGCTTTTTTCTCTAGGGTGTGTGCCCAGACTGGCACCGCATACAGCACTTGCGACTGCATTACTCTTTATAGAATCTTCCTGCGTTTGCTGGTAGATCACCCAACATTGGGTATAATACTGAGCAATGCTGCTAGAGTAAAATCTGCTTTCGCTACTACTCGTTTCACGTGTGGTTGGAACGTTAGCGATTGGTTCTCCCATTACATCAAAATGTGTGCCCGCCTATCTGTAAGGCCCTTTGAGGATAACACCCTCTGTTTTTTCTGGGATAATCTGCAGGTCAATTTCCGTTATTCTTTCTTCTATTTGTTCCAGGAATTTGTCAGCTTTGAACACAAGTTCTCTCACATCCACCGCTTTCACTATGAGTGCTAAATCGTCGGCATAAACTATAGTTGTGGCTCCATCCATCTAACGTATAATGTAATTGGGAGAAGTAAATTAGAAATTATAGTGAATAAAGAAATGGCCAGAAAATACAGAGAAATGAGTTCCCTATGTACAACTTGACAAAAATAAAAACATAATATCACCATTTGGTAAAAGTAGAAATGAAGTAAAGTAGAAGAATTAGAAGAAGAATGTAAGGAAGAAGAAGGAGGAGGAGACAAAGTAGAAGATGAAGTAAAAGCAGACGCAAAAGAAGCAGTTAAAGAAGAAGAAGAAGAATATGAAGTAGTATTATTATAAGAAGTACTAGAGGAAGAAGAGAAAATTGTATAGGACGAAGTAAAAAAGAACAAGAACGAATGAATAGATAGGGCTAGGTGTCCAAAATTTGTGTTGGATCGTATATCTGGTCAGTTTGTGTCATTGATGTGGTAAAACAAGTACAATAAGCGAATCCCCATAGTCAGGAATACTCTCTCATAAGTTACTGTTAACTAAATGCCCCTCAATATATCGCATCATAATTTAGAAAGAATTGAAGAATGATTTAAGCAATTTCACATAAGCTATGCACCTACTGCCTATGGAACTGCAATGTATGTGAGGGGATTCACTTTTAGCATTTACAAACTGTACGATTCATTACGTAATGAAATTTAAATTCGCCATCTTTCAAAAGGCAGCTTCAGTCACTACTCTTTCGTCAACAGGTTTTGGACCAATGATAAACCTGTCGATAGTCTACAATTTATTTTTTAATTTTTTTTTTTATTTTACTTAACTCGCAGATATCCTTTCACATTGTTAATTTAAGTTAGTATATGCAAGTTAAATTAATGTGTCAGACAATTTAGAGGATCTTCTTGTAACATGGGCAGATATATAGGTATGAGGTAGTTACCATTTTATATTTGTAGTATATGCTATTGACTGTCATATGTTCTTAGTAGCATTTAACATCATTTTAGTTACTCAATTGTTTATATGTGTAATATTTTATTGAAGAATAAATACGTATTATTATTAATATAAAACGTATCAGAAGCAGTAGAAGAAGAAATAGAACTAGAAAAAATAGATGAAGCAGTAGAAGACAAAGGAAAAAAATAGAAGAACTAGAACAGGAAGTGGTAGTAGCAGAAGTGGAAATAGAAGGACTCGCAACATTTACCAAGAGAGACAATTTTAAATATATGGAAGCAATGTTGACTGAAATAGTAGTTCTGCCCAGGTACCAAATTATTTAGATTACAGTGTCTCTACTAAAAACAGTGTAGGCAAAATACGTGTCATTTTTTATTGAGTACCTTTAATATTCTACTACAGATTGGCCAACATCACCTAAACTAATTTAATGTTACTATGTAATATGGTGTTTTATTTGATCTTTTTTTAATTGGCTTTAGCATTTGAACATTTTGATTTGGTAAATATTCCATTTATTTACCTATCTATTTTTTTTTTTAAATTTTTACTTTCTAAAACAAAATTACAAACTTTAAACAGTGTATATGGGAGTCCAGGCCGCTACGGCAGCACTATATTATTGATGATTACTGGTAATGCCCGAAATCACATACGCATTTATACAATTGGCTGAAACGTGGCTGATTTCACGTCAACAGGTACTTACGATATTGTTATTGCTCGATGTATTTTAATTTAAGTCATTAACTGGCAAAAGACACGCAATCGAATAAAGGACTTTATATTTCCGAAATATTCAATTCCAATTGTTTGTTTTAAAGCACATTTGAATGAATAAAATCGAATCCTGTGAATCGTGTCCTTCAAAGGCAACTATTTGCTGCAATCAATATATAGTTATCTGCTTTAAGGGTGGGCTTTCCTTAAGAAAAATTCCCGAACGGCGTATGTCGGCTTGCCTGAAATAAATTGAATATATTTACCGAGTTTAAAATGCCTGCATCTTGTACACGATGCAGATACCGGCTAGCAATATGAAGGGATATGCCTGGTCAACTGGAAAGCAAATAAATTTGGGATATTTGCCTCCTGCATTTATTGCATGAAAATATTGGTGCGGCTATTTTCTTCGAAATTTGTTTTTGCTGTTTCTGAGTATTCTCCTGGCTTGTATTTATTTAGTTTTGTTAAGACTCCCGATTTTGTAATTTGTAATTATTTTAATGATATTTGCCGAAATTAATTAGATATTAAGTTTTATTCTGCAATAAATATATAACTTAATTATTATTATTTATGATTAACAATTATTTAAGTTGTACTTCTTATTATTTCTCACCATGATTTGTATTTACTTTACATGTTGAGGCTTTGTAATAATATGAGTAATGTTTTAGAGAAAACTAAAATCTGCTACAAAAACAGTGCCGGTGTTTCTTACAAAATGTAAAAATTTATATTCTCTAAATAGCACATGTTTTAAATTATTGAAAATTATATTCTTCACAGTCGACACTGGTGTTGTTATGATTATTTATATCTTCAATAAAATATGCATTTGCCTCCGGCCCATAGTCGCGATCGTCCGTAGTTCCTGAATGTATTTTTTGTTTCCTATAAAATATTTTTCTTCTCATACCGTTTTTTTCACACACTGTCGTATACATCCATATTTGGTCTGAAGCTTTGAGTGATATTTGCCCTTACAATTAAATCAAACTGCTGCCGCTTTGCAACGTGCACTGTAAGAATTACGTTAAATATAATACAATCTTTTTACCTCCTACAAATTTTGCAATGACTGAATTAAAAGATTCTACAATGTTGGCATCTATGTTTCCTATCTACTATTAGGCTGAGCCGACTTAAAGCGTTAATAAAGTTATCATACATATTAAAATTCTGAAATTTTTCAAACATATTGATCTCACCTTCATTAGATCCTTGACAAAAGTAAGAAGCACAATCCGAGTGTTCACCAAAAATATGTCTTGATCCATTTATAATGTGACGTTGCAGTTTCACAATCTGGTTTGTTATTGTTAAGTTCGAACTTTTGTAATGTTCAATTGCTTTTGTCAAGGCCGCTCTGAATCTAAGTAATTTTTTTGTTATTAATTGTCCTATGTCCGAATTGAATTTAGGTTTTTTCAAACAGTCGCTAATTTTATTTATTACATAATATATGATTTCGGCACTCAATTTTTTCAATAATTTTTTGGGGACCGTAAGGAGCCATCTCACGTAGTTTTCTAAGAACGCTGCTATCACAGTCCCCTATTAATCTACCATAAATTACACCGTGCATTTCACCAGAATGTCGAAAACCTTCCGGAATAATTGGCGACTCCATGGCTGTTGACGACGAAGACCAATTTTTGTAGCATACCTACGTGATTTTTAGATTCACCATATTTTGCACAAATTAAACAAAATTTGTTTTTTACGCCTACATACAACATTTTTTTCGCTGGCCATTAAACAATTGCTGTCACTCCTGATAAACTGCTGTAATTAGGCTTATGCGCTCGTTTGGCCCATGCTCTTTTACTTATTCACATATACAAAAAAAAAATCTAAAAACTGTCCTGTGGTCAAAATACAAAGTACAAATAAAACAAAAACATGAAGGCACAACAAACTCAGATATTTAAATAAATGCTTTTACCATCTAGAAAACTGAAATTTGTGTAACTTGCTGTCTAAAACAAATGCATCTTAGTTTGAAGAGTCGGGAAAATCTCTAAATTTCGTATCTTACAATGACATAAAGTTGTTTTTGTCAGATTTTAGTTTTCTACAAACATTGTTCATATTATTAAAAAGCTTCAACATGTAAGGTTAAAAATAACAATAAGTCGTGCAACTTCATAATTAATAATAATAATGTATATTTATTGCCGAAGAAAACTGCATTTCTGAAATTCCATAAAGCCGAAACCTTGTCCTTGAAAAATAAAATACATTTTGAAAGCGAGAAGAATATCAAGGAACAGAAAAAGAGTCTAATAAAGTAGACACATCAATGTTATCACGTAATCAATCATAAATGAACACCGACAAATATCTGAAATATATTAAAATTTGCTTGTATATATCAACCGCACGTATTTTCTTTTACAAATATGTTTAATGTATACTCAAACTTATGTATGAAATAATGAATACAACTTTATTTGGTGATAAAATTTAGTTCATTTTTCAAAATGTTTTATAATTTAATTTTGCTAATCAACTCCATCAATGCCGATTGGGAAGAATATAATATTCAACAATCCAAAACATCTGATTATTATAAAATATATATATTTACATTTTATTAAAAAACAAAACAGGCACTGTTACTGTACTGTTACAGCACAGAATTGTTTTTGTAATATTTTAGTTGAATACAACATTGCTCATATTATTAAGATTAAAAACCTTCAACATCTAAAGCAAAATATCACCGCCAGAAATTAAGTAACAAGTTAAATTTCATAATAATAACAACATATATTTATTCCAGACGAAGAATTCTAATACATTCTCCCAAATATCATTAAAATAATTAGAAAATAAAGTCGATATCAGAATGAAGCATTCGTTTACCTAAGGTAATAAAAAAAGGTGAAGATCTCTCTGTTTATATGATGTTCGGCTTAATACAGTCGACCAGGTATACCTTCCATATAGCTGGTCTTAGACATTACGAAAGTGTGAGTAAGAGGTTGAATTATGTGTTGCCTATTTGCCATTTATTAGTGCGGACTTTGTGATCATTCTCATTGGTTTCAAAGTAATTTTTTGGAGACCAGGGTTATTTTGAAAGTAAAGTAAATACATTGTCGAGTTCAGAATAAGAATATCTAGGTACTCACGATTCAAAAAAGTACTTTTTAAACAGAGTAAGCTTTATATCGCTATAAAACGAAAAAAATTCAAAGTGCTGTATTTTAACTATTTTTTAATATAATAGCAAATTTGAATCGTCAGTCGCTAGAACAAATATTCATTATTTCGTTCACGTAGCGGCGACTTTTTCAAGTGCCTTGATTTTTGCGATTTTTTGCGTTGAATTTGACCATTTTGTGGCATACGCCGATCAAGTAAAACCCCCCCTTAAGGCTGTTTTGTTTCCGTAATTAAAAATAACAAGTGTTTCACAGTTCTAAATGTGCGTTCTATTAGAGATTTGTAAATAATTTTTTATGTTTTATTGAAACGAAGTAAATATAATAGTCTAATGACTACCATGTGCTTAATTTGATTGCTTTCATATCTAGACTATATAGCTGCATTACAGACAAATTATTATTATTTTGCATTGTTGCGAAGTAAATGGTGTCAGTAACCGAAACAATTCTACTTGTCACTCCACCAGGCTGTATTCCAGTATATGTATGAATAGAAAATATGATATCGAGATATTTCCAATTCATACATATTTATTGCACATATTTTATGAATTAGCTATAAAGCTCTAATCGTATCGAAGCGGCTATAAATTGAAGATAGAATATTTGTCGAGAAATGTAGTTCGAAATGCATCGCATTTTAACAACAATAAATATTAAATTAGGTAATGTTGCTTTATTACGATATGTTACAACAAATTAGAGAAACTATAAACGCTTAAATGACATACCTACTTACAGTATAATTGGCTCAAAATTTACTTTTTTTAGGGAATGTCGATATTTTATTGTCAAATTTTAATAAATTATTATACATAGACTGGTGTAATATATTTACATTGTGGAATAGTAGAGATTTATGACTCCTAGCGTAATTTTATCAAAGACCTTGTCTAAAACAAAAGATTGTTTTTCCAAAGCCGCTTAAATCTTCTGTTACAATACAACTAATAAGCTTTCATATTTTCTGAAGGTTTGCAAGGACGGTTTCTAAAGTTTAAAAATTAGTTCGCTTTATGCATCGCATTTTAACAACAATAAATATTAAATTAGGTAATGTTGCTTTATTACGATATGTTACAACAAATTAGAGAAACTATAAACGCTTAAATGACATACTTACAGTATAATTGGCTCAAAATTTACTTTTTTTAGGGAATGTCGATATTTTATTGTCAAATTTTAATAAATTATTATACATAGACTGGTGTAATATATTTACATTGTGGAATAGTAGAGATTTATGACTCCTAGCGTAATTTTATCAAAGACCTTGTCTAAAACAAAAGATTGTTTTTCCAAAGCTGCTTAAATCTTCTGTTACAATACAACTAATAAGCTTTCATATTTTCTGAAGGTTTGCAAGGACGGTTTCTAAAGTTTAAAAATTAGTTCGCTTTATGCAGATAATATTTAATTTCCCAAAAGAGAAATTCATTAAAATTTACAAAAACATTCGGATAGTTGCGAAGTTACATAATTTCGAATTTTGCAAAATGTTATATTTTAAATTCGTTTTTATTATTTATTGCATTTTTATTTTCACTTTTAATGTTATTTTGACGACATATTACATGAAAAAAAAACATTTTTTTGTTTATCATCTCACAGTAACGAACAGGAAAATATAAAGAACGCATCGTTCCTACTTTTTCATTAAACTTTGTATTCAATCCAATAGTAATTGAATGTAATCAACGGTGAATAATTTGGTGTTGTATGAAACCAATTTCTGCTTACCACCTGCGCTCATGTAGAGTCCATGCTTTGCAATCTCACTGCGTTAAAACCTAATTACTATCCAGATAATTTGCATACGTGTTTGATGGGAAATAATAAGTGAAATTCGAATAATTGAAAATTCTATCATATTGGCTATTATTGGCAATGGGCACTTTCAATTTAATAGAGGTCAGGGGGTCACTAGTTAATGTAGAACAAAAGCTATATAAAATTAGTGAAATGATATTACTTCATGAAGTAAAGTTAAAATTTAAGTTGCAACAATACATGTAGTAGCTTACATCTAGGTTGAGTCTTTTATAACTGGTTGTTTTCAAGATGATTTAAAATTTTTCAGTATTGTGCCTATTTATAAAATAGGATGCTCTGATAACATAAATAACCGATAGGATTATAAGATTACTGATTCTTGCTAAGTTATTTGAAAAAGTTGTTGTACATACGCGCATATGTAATTCCTTTGTGAAACATAAGTATAGACCGGAAGTATCAGGTTTAAATTACGACGGAGCAATGAAGTAATGTAAACAACACGCAGACACTGAATAGCACTATTCATATGGTGGACTGCAACATCTGTTGTTGCCGCGAAAACGACAGCAAAAAAAGTGGCTTTTACTAGTAAATTCCTTTCTTTATCGGCGTAAGTAGAAGCGTGAGGGGTTTTTAAAATGTATTATATTTACCTTATATTTCGTAAGATAAGTAAAGTATGGCGAGTTAGTTTCGTTTTTTCATAGTTTTGACTGTTAATTACATACTTCGTAATTTTTGTAATAGTTCTTGTTTAATACCGTTTCATTGAATATACTTCTCCCAATTATCTTGACGTAAGTGTGCACTGGATTTCGTTAAGTTTCAATGGCATACGCATACATTTTTAGTTATCATTTATTTAGATCTAGAACCTTGTTTAAGTTACTTTTTCAGATATGATATGGAAGAATGTCGAGAATGTCATCGTGAAACAATGGCATGTTGGATTAGGGGTCATACTGATTGTATGTCTATTGTCAGTGATTCCGAAATTTATTGCAAAGTCTGGTAAATATCGTTACAGAATGCCCAAAAAGCGCACGTACAATGTCACTTAGCATAGCTAAAACATACACAGAAATTGGACGTGTTAAAAGCTGACAATTTTCACGAAGAACTCTGTACAGCTTTAATGGCGGCTAATATCCCATTAAATAAACTTGACAATGCTACTTTCAAAACATTTCTTCAAAAATATACTGGACGAAATGTTACTGATGAATCCACCTTACGCAAATATTGTGTTTCTAAGTGCTTCACGAAAACAGTAGAATGCGAAACTGTCGATATATTAGGACGCTGGGTGGTATATGTTGTAGCTGGTGTACTACATCCAATTATTCGGATGTTCGGAAGTTAGGCGCAGCTTTTAACAGAAATACAGGTTTAATAGCATTGCGACAATTGTGTATAGGGACAATGACACAAAATTTAACTGCTAAATACGCTGAAATAGAAGAATACTTCCAGTATGCACCTATAACTAGTTGTGATATAGAAAGGACGTTTTCTGTCTGCATAGATGTACTTCATTCAAAAAGAACAAATCTTACAGAAGAGAACCTTGAGAAAGTATTGCTAGTAAATATTAATACTCCTTTACTCGACTTGAACTACAAAATGAACAAATTATAAGGTATTTTATAGATCACCACCCACTTGTTATCCAATTATATAAATAATGTTAAAACTCTTTAAAAATAGAAAATTTCAATAGTGGCCCATGGGCGATGAGCCATCAACCTCTAGCGTCCGGTCTATAAACATAACTTAAATCTCAACAAGGCTTTCTTAAAGGTAAATATATTGAAACCGCATTGTTTGACTCCACAGATCGTGTCTTGACTGTATTGGAAAATAAAAAATTCCGTGTTTTGTATATCTCGATCTATCAATAACTTTCGACTGTAATGAATATCCAATACTTAACTCTAAATTCGTATTTTAATTGAGAAGTTTTTTCACGTTAAACAGCAATATAGTTCAAAAATTTGTTGTTTTGGTATGCTCAAGAAAAATGTTAGTCATGGCGGTAGAATATTTCTTTAATTCTCTTAGTATTTACTGTGCCTTAGTTGCGTATTCTTCTCAAATTAAGCAATTTAATGTTTAGCGACCACATGGCGCCAACTTTCGAAACGACTTCTTATTCCTTAATCCAATATATTAGGTAGCTGCTTTACACGAATTTTATTTTACAATACTTGGATTTACTAATTTGTGTTTTGTACTTTCTAATACATATTTTTACATTCTTAAATTATGCTAATAATCCTTTTATCCATCTTTTTTTATTGTATTTTAACAATGGTTTAATTTTTAGCAATATCCTATAACAACATCCCTTATTATAGATTCTCAAAGGACATTGAATTGTTACTTTTGGTTTGAGAGAACTCTACAATTCTCTTTAAAAAATAGCGAATGGAAAACATCTCTAACGAAGAAATCTAATTTTTCGCGAATATCATAATGAAATATTCCCTCTAGTAATTATACTCGACCTTAATTGAAATGTTCCAATGAATAGGAGCAGTTCTCTATAGAAACAACAGAGACATGTATGTCCGAATGTATAATTAGGGTTTCCTCTGTAATATACGAACTCCTAGCAGTTAATTATAATTACCGCAGCCATATATTGATTTCAAACTATTGTTCGGGACTCAACGGTGCTCTAATATCTTGGAAGCACTCGCCGTATACATGTAGAGAATGCTATTGTCTTCATTAGATGCTTTATTAGTGCTACTCAAGATGGAACAATATACGATAAACATTGTGAAAACTATTTAGGTTTTTATTGTGGGTATTATATGTGAGGTGTAGTAATAATAAAATTTTATTCCATAAAAATAGACATTGGATAAAAGATTCAGATCAGATTTTAGATTAGGAAAATTTACACATTGTATGAAAATGTATTCCTATGTATACAGTATTTATTATTGTGATTTACAAGTTGAATTGTGAATAGACAAAATTTCGAAATTAGATTATATACATTTTCTAGTTTGGACGATCGGAATGTATTAAATCGGGAGTGTTGAATGTATATACACTAGGTATTTTAATATGCACAATATTGAGCATAAGATATGAATAATATGAAATAGTCAGTAATGAAAATTAAACTGAATTTTTACACATACCAGAGACAAGGAAAATTAATAGTAGTATTTAGTGAAGGCAATTAGTGATAAAAGAACTAATATTCCAGCTGACGGGCACCAATTGAGCACTTTATTACCCCTAGGTAAAAATTTATACCGTTGCCGGACCCACCATTTGAGCACCAAGAACTAAACAGAGACCGACCGACCAATAGACCACTTTAGATTAGTCAATTGCACACTTTATTACTAGTTAGTTAGTGAACAAACTAACAAGCTTTCAGGTGCTGAATTAATGCAAACAGTTCAAATATAAGAGTAAAAGACGTACTTCCCGTAGGAATTTCGAAAAACCTTTTAAATTAAATTGTTCTCAATTTTTATTTTAAGTACATATGAATTCTTTATAAATTTGTTTAAACTTAGTAGTTGACGAAATATTTGCAAAATTCGATTTTTTCACTGAACTAAACTGCTACTTCCGGGCTACTGATTTTACTGAAAAACTAATCAAATCTCAAGAGGGAGATTATACTGCCCTCCTAAGCAAGAAGGGCGTATCTAGCAATTTAATAGTTTTGAGTTATAAGCATTTTACTGAAAGACTTTATGCCGTCCATAATTATGATTAGATTTTTCTTAATGTTTGCATACTTGCTAATCTCTGTGTTTACTGCTTATCCCCTTACTCATCTATTCACAAGATTTGATTTTTATGGAAAAAATGTTAGATACGACCTTTTCACTTAAAGAAAGTATAGTTGATGCTAAACAAAATGGGCGTAACTACAACAACAATTGAATCAATAGGACACTATTTATAATAAATATATATATTGCAACTTAAATTTTACTACCATTTAAGTAAGTTATAATAGGTAAATAATAAGTAATTTTATAATTAATATTAGGTAACTGACAAATTTAAAAAATGTTTCTTTATGTATCCTGTATTATTGCTTCATCCTCTTCTATGTGTCCGCCCACACCTTCGTTGACTGGAAGATTTTCCCAAAATGCTAGTCTATTTGTTGGTAAAATAGAAATAAGTTTGGCTAAAAGGGTGTATTTTCTTTCTTTCGCGACACCTCGTGCTTGGAGTTTAGTTGAGGGTTTTGGCAATGGTTTTTTGGTCCATTTAGCAGTTAGAAAATTTAATTCCACAAATGTAGAATCTGAAAAGGAATTTCTGTATTTCATAGATCTTTGTCCTCTTTCAAATATCATATGCATCATATTTTGCAGCAATGGACGTGGCTCTATTTTGTTTAGTTTGTATTGTGAACTAAAATCCACCCAGTTTTTGAAATCTTCAACTTTCATGTCATTCACAAACCCTTTCTTGTTAGCATTTTCGACGCATTCTCTAAAATCATTAAAATCGTATACTTTTCTTTTCCTTTTCAACTGCATCTCCACCTGATGGTGGAAGGAGTCCGCCGACATGAAGGTGTGTCCAGGTTCAAAGAATTTTACTTCCAGTTTATTCAAATTAACTTCAGCAGAATTAACTATATATATGAAGAAAGAAAGAAGAGCCCAATTTTTATTTTGTGCTGAACAATTATCCAGCCAAATAATAAGTTTTCCTTCATCACGAACTTGAAGAAAAAAATTATAAAAGGTAGATATAATATCTTCCTTTTTTCTGCCGGACACACCTTCATGCCATATGAAAGCATACGGTCTTGATCGCTTTTTCCCGACAGGAACGAATGATTCATTAAATGCTATGATCCGCGGTGTAAAAATGATCTCTTTGTACATGTCACAGCGTGGAAGCATGATGACCTAAAATTGAAAGAAATCGTTTTCAACAAGAATTAAAAATTGTTTTAGTTTTCTTGCCTTTTGTAGGTCTGCAGAATAAACAATTTGTTCACTATCCCCGTCTCTTGTATATTCTTCTCTGGCTCTAGTATAATTGACATGATGAAGTGTCCACTTCTGACAATTGCTGCAACCGTCATCCAAGTTATCTTTATTGTGGGAGGTGGTTTTTCCATGAACCAAAAATTGCTCGCAAGCCCAACACTCTTCATGCCCTAACTTCACAAAGCTGAGATTTTTTTTCGCCACACATTTACGATATGCTTCGTAAGACATTTTATACTCTGGATTTAGACTTATGAAGTTGTTATACATGCTCGTTGTCGAAATATCACTAGGCAAATAGCGTCTATTAGGCGCATGTTCCCTTCTGTAATGAGAAATGCAGGGGTTGAAGGACTCTATATGTTTGTTAATAATTTCTTCATCAATCTTATTGCTGGCCGGAGTTTTCCCTCGTCCATCTGATGCAGCGACAATTTTAGAGGCGTGTTTTCTAGATAGAATATTTCGCAACACTTTGTCATTTTTTCTATCGTATCCTAGAGTTCCGAGAAAAAAACTCTTGCATACAGAGTGAGAATTTCCCAGTTCACACTTAAGATAGTAATAAAAAGTATTATTTCTTCTAGAATTTTCAGCTACTGTCTTCCTTTTAACAGTTGTAGTTTTGCTGTTGTGCAACATAAAGTTTCTTTGTTCAGATAGACTTAAAGCCCAAAATTGTTCATTAATATTAATCTGCCTTTCTTTAGAAATTTTCTTGAAACACTGCTTCTTGCATTTTTCCCCACAACTTTCTTTTACTTTATGTTCTTCGATTAGTTTATTAATTTTTCGCTTTTTTCTTTCTATTATTGATTCATCATATAGCCTTCTTTTTCTAATATTACCTTTCTTTGTATAAAATTTAACTTGTTCGTTTTCACAGACCTTTTGAGTGACTGTATCTAGAATTGCTTGCAACAAAGACTTGATGAAAATTTTGGTTTGGCGCCTTTGGATTATTATCAGAGGGACGTTGTTGTCCGAAACTATCGTGGAAGCATCGGAATCGCTATCTTCATTTAAATCACTCAAAGACGGGACATAATGTTTATCAACAACTGAATCATCATCCAAGTTAGAAAAAGCTAATTCTAAATCATTAGCACAAATATCCAGGGCTATGTTATTTTTACTGAAATTATCATGGTTCATAATATTTTGGTTGGTTAATAAACTATTCTTGAAATCGTGACTACTCGTAGAATCATTTGCTTGAATAATATATTCATTTTCAGTAGAAGGAGAGTCAATTCGCTGTACAATAACTTTGGACGTTGAATCATCATTAGTAGTATTAGTAGTAACACAAGAACGTTTAACTTGTCCAATTTGTGCAAGGGAAACCAAGCGTTTTCCTCTAGAAGACATGATCTAAAGATTATTTTTTTGAATGTTAAGTGTGAAATGCCAAAAAAAGATTAGGAAACTTACTTGATATCTTGAAATTATGTTTTAAATGTGTTCTGAAGATAAACTCGTGCCACAAACTTTACAGTAAAAAAATTTACCAACCTAAGATAAGAGCTACAAACAAACTAACAGTGTCTTATTCTCATAACCTAAATGTTTGGAGTCGTATGTGGTAGCAACACTAGCGTCATCATTCCGACATTACTAAACAAGAAAGACGTATCTGCAGTAATTCAATTACATTACTAAGCAAAAAAGACGTATCTGCTATAAAACTGTAGGTACGACTTTCTTGCTTAGTAGTTGTTAGATACGACTTACTTGCTTTGTAACATGCTAGGTAGCGGCACATACGCCCTATTTCAGAGGTAAATAATTCACACTGAACATTCAGTTACGACCACTGGAGCTTTTCAGTAGATGGGCAGATACGCCTATTATATAACCATACTGAAACATTTTTTTTTCAAAAATTGCAGATACGCCCTTCTTGCTTAGGAGGGCAGTATACACGTAAATACAAAATTTGGAATTGATATCTACAGCGGGTTGACCGTTATCGTGGTCACACACAGACACACACACACACAGCAACACACTGGTCGAAAATTTTCGTCAACACAATACTTCCTTATACATACTACGTATAAGAAAGTAAAAACCAATAATCCAAGGGAAAGAAAAGCACAGGATTCTCAGGACATTGCATTTAGAAGCTCCACTTTTCCAATATTGATAGTTGTAAATTACTCCATAATGTTAATAAAAGCAAAAAACTTAATTATTTAGAAATATTAGAAATTAAGAAAGCTATACACAAACAAATTACACATAACCAATACACAGACAGAATACATAAACACACCGATAATAGACATATTAATAAAATGGTCAAAGTAGGTAGTAAACACAATCTTATGTATATAAGTTTAAAAAATGAGGTGTGGCCACCACACGACTTTCTTATACGTATGATCGTTTCAAACTATACAATTTTAAGAATTTTTTTTATACAAAACTTATTCAAAATCCTATAATAAGTACTTTCATTCTCTTAACAAATCGCAATAGAATGCATACTTTGCAAGATATTATCAAAAAACTCCTAATCGCTAGGAGTAAAAGTGCTACTTCCGGTCCGAATTTTGAAATTTCGTATATACAAAAAATATTGCAAATCCAGTTCTGAATACCTTTGTACTCTTGATAAATATATATAGAATGTATAACTTACGACATATTTGCAAAAAATCGCTATTCGATAAGAGTAAAAGTGGTACTTCCGGTCTGAATTTTGACATTTTTTTTATACAAAAAATATTGAAAATTATATTTTAAATACTTTTGTACTCGTAACGTACTTGTCTAAAAAGCATGACTTGCGAGATATTCGCAAAAAACTGATTTTCGATAAGAGTCAAAGACCTACTTCCGGTTGGAATTTCGAAAAACTTTTTTAAGACAATTTGTCTAAATCTTAATTCTAAGTACATATGAATTCTTTATAAATATGTTTAAACTTAGTAGTTGACGAAATATTGGCAAAATTCGTTTTTCGCTGAAGTAAACTGCTACTTGCGGTCTATCGATTTTACTGAAAAACTAATCAGATCTCAAGAGGGATATTATACACGTAAATACAAAATTTGGAATTGATAGCTATAGTGGTTTGAGCGCTATCGTGGTCACAGGTAGACACACACACATACATTTTTTGAAAACCACTTTTTCGGTATCAGGGGACCTCAAAACGTGGACATCTGCAAAAATCTCGAGGTTGAAAATTTTCATCATCACAATACTTCCTTATACTACGTATAAGAAAGTAAAACTAGACACAAATTTAGTTGAGTAAATTCTTTGAGAATGGTAGAACATACCGAAACAATTGTTAGAAATATTCTAATAAATTAAGTGAAACTAAATCAAGTGTTTTTTAATTTTACCTACGTTAAAGTATACAGGGCAATCCAAATTAAGTGTTCACCATTGGTAACTTTGTTATTATTAAAGATACAAGATTGTTTACCAAACTTGTAGTACTTTTAACGCTCTTTAAGATGGAAGAATAAAAAAAACAAATGAGCAACGCGTTTTCGAGTTTTGCCGAAAATTATTTTTTTTTCAAATGGAAACCCCTGTATATTATATCATTTTCTGCTAGAACTTGAATTTTTAAACAAAAAATCTTATAAGAAATTTTTTACTGGGATTAAAAATACTTGAGTTATAATGAATAAACGAAAACAGCTAAATTAATTTCATAAACTTTATTTTATACATAAACTTATCATTAAAAGAAAATAAAAATCACTGATTTTTTCATAGAAGATGTTCAAAAATACCACCTTGTAGTTCAATACATTTTTGTACACGCTTCCGAACTTCTCGAACTGCCTTCAGTATGGTCCTACCATCTATTTGGTTTATCTTTTCACTAACTGCAATCTTTAGGGCGTTTACGTTTTCATACTTTTGCTTATAAATCTGGTTCTTTAAATAACCCCATAAAAAAAAATCAAGCGGCGTTAAATCTGGCGATCGGGGAGGCCACTGAATAGGACCATTTGTTCCTATCCATGAAGTGTTAAAAATAGTATTTAGAAGTTGATGAGTACCTATGTAGTTGTGCGCAGGTGCGCCATCCTGCTGAAAATGCAGATTCTGTCTACTTATGAGATCCAGATCGTCTAAGAAATTATTCAAAATTTCAGTCAAAAATTCTATGTACCTTTCACCAGTTAGAGTGCCCTCATAAAAGAAAGGACCAACAATCCATGAATCGATTAAACCGCACCAAACATTAAAACTGAAACGGACTTGTGGACGTCTTGGATTTACTAAAAGAAGATTTTCCTTTGACCAGTAATGATGATTTTTTTTATTGTACATTCCAGAATTTGAGAAATTTGATTCATCGGTCCATAAAATATAACGACAGTTGTTTACATTTTGGCGACAAAAGTTCAGATACCAGTGGCAAAAAAACATTCTTCTCTCTGGATCCCCTCGCAAAAAAACCTGAACTGGTTTGTACTTATAAGGAATGAATTTGTGTTTCTTCAGAATCCTATGCACAGTACCGTGACTCAAATCAGATTCATTGACAATATCTAGTATGGAATTCTCACGGTTGGCCTCAAAATATGCGATAACTGCAATTTCCGTGGCCTCGCTTTTTATAAAAGTCCTTTTTGTCCTTGTTTTGGCAAAAACAGTCTCATTGCCTCTACATTTTCGGTAAAGTCTCAGAAAATATTGCTCATGTGGTTGTGTTCGGAGTGGATATAATTCAGCGTAGTGTTCTTTTGCCCTCCTAGAGTATTTTCTGCACACTAAATAAGATTCTAACATATCACACTTTTCTGAATGGGTAAAAATCATTTTTTTGTCAAATTAATAACTAGCACAATGAAACTTATGAGTGAAAAACTAATAAAACTGTACTAATATTTGACGTTTGGTAGAAAGACTTATCGTCGTTTTCATAGATACATAGAAATGCACTTGACTTAGCTGTTTTTGTGTATTCATTATAACTCAAGTATTTTTAATCCCAGTAAAAATTTTCTTATAAGATTTTTTGTTTAGAAATTAAAGTTCTAGCAGAAAATAATATAATATACAGGGGTTTCCATTTCAAAAAAACATATTTTTCGGCAAAACTCGAAAACGCGTTGCTCATTTGTTTTTTTTTATTCTTCCATCTTAAAGAGCGTTAAAAGTACTACAAGTTTGCTAATTTAAACAATCTTGTATCTTTAATAATAACAAAGTTACCATTGGTGAACACTTAATTTGGATTGGCCTGTATATAAAATATGTTTCACCAAGAGCCGACAGCTATATCTATAAATAGAATGAAAATAATTATTAACTAATTTCAAAAAATACTTTCATACACAAATAAATAATGCTGTCAATAATAATAAAAATTAATATTTCTACGGTTATGCGCATATGTAAGTAACTCTAATCATTCTTTAGTATTTTATCAGGTACTCCAAATACCGGTTAAATTAAAGACGTTCCTAATCAATGATAGAGCGGACCGGTATTGGAATAACGCAAATTTGTACTATCCCGTGTTATAATCAATGATTACGCTAATCGGCATTTTAATCGGGGTTGCAAAGTCAACCTCTAGAATTATATAATAGTGTCAATTTTGTATGTCATTTTTCTGAATGTATAAGGAATAAACAAACATACTTTTGAAAATTAATAAATTCATTTCATCGCTATTTCTTAGTAATGATGTCCGCTTAATTAAGTATCACCCGGAGTCCTCATTTCAATATGTAAAAGCTTTGCTTTTATTTTTATTTTATAATATCGTGTTTGAAACACGGTCGCTGTTTACACAGAAAAATATTGCGATTATTTGTCAAATATGAACGCTTCCTGTTTTGTCTTTGAATTAAGTCAACGTTCTCGGAATGCCGGAAAGGTAAGCCTGTACGTGCAGGTCCCGTTTTTTTTGCAATATACTCCCGCATACTTTTGTTGACAAGAAATTCATATATACATACAAGAGCGAGACCATTCCTTTTTTTTATACATCTCTCGGATTTAAGAGTATTAGAGCGAAAGAACGACGAAAATATTATGTTTCAGAAACAAAACTTTATAAAAACTCATTTCTAAAGCTCGATTTTCATCTGCGTAGGCGAACAGCCGAGCGAAATCCTCTCACAGAGGATTTCGACGCTTCATTTAACTATATATGTATACAGGGTTGCGATTATTTACGGAACCGGGTTCGTTTTGTTGAAGCAGATAGAATTCTGAAATTTTAAAGAGATTAGTTTGATGATGTGTGTGTCAGAATTTTAGCAAAAAAATAAAACCTAATTAAAATAAAATATAACACGCAAATCAAGTCCTTGCAAATCCGTCAAAAATTAGAAAAACCTACCAATAGCAGTAAAAAATGTCCCAATACGATAATTGCGTATATCATTTCCCATTAAAATACCAACAAATGCTTTCAAAGGAACTAATATAAAGAAAACTAAACAAAGCAACAAAAGTTTAATAAAATGTTTCAATTAATATTTAAACAAGATGTTTATTATTTATAAACAAAACTTACATTATAAAAGATGTTCACACTGTTCTCCATTCACGACCCGACAATAATGAAATCTGTGAATAAATCTCTCTATTATATTGTTCTATCAATTTTGAGGAATATTTCTTATTTCAGTCTCAGTACGTAATTTTATATCGTCCAAATAATTCTAGTTTGTTATGCACACACGGCACTTTAAATACCACATAAGAAATACTCTAGGGCAGGGGTCTCCAAACTACGGCCCGAGGGCCACATCCGGCCCGCGGACAGATTTTGTCCGGCCCGCGGAGAGCTAGCATACTTGAAAACTCCTTTTAGAGAACATATTTTTTATAGCAAATTAAATTTAGTTTACTGAAGTATTCTAATTTTATGTTGAATAATTATTAATATGACATCTACATTGATATGGTCATGGGCTAACTACTCATAACATTGTTGTAGGCTTATTGTTATTGTTTTTGTGATAAGTTGGATAAAGAAACACAGAATTGTAATGAGTAAAGACATGTATAATATGCAGAAAATTTTACTTCAGTATATAATAACTAACAAATTATTGAAATGAATCCAACTAACATTTTATACATTTTAAATAAAAACATAACTTATAACAAGCATAATGACATATGAAATACTAATGAGATTTGTGTAATTGAGATTTTCCACTGACAATAGTTTGTAGTTGTGGACTAATTTTACTTGTACCAATTATTAAAAGAGATTTAAGATGCTCATCAGTTAATTTAGATCTGTAAACATTTTTTGTGTACTTCATTTTGGAGAAGGTCTTCTCACACAAATAAGTAGCACCAAAAACAGAAAACAGCCCACGAGCAAATTTATGCAAATTATCAAATTGTGTCAGTGGAAGACTCTTATAAAATTCCAACAAAGATGAGTTTTGATATTTGTTCTTAATTATATCACTGCACTGTAGATCAATTATTTCCATTTGAAGTTCCGGGGCTAGGGTTTCAATGTCAGTATCAAAAGGATTCTGAAAAATCTTAATTTGATTCGCAATGGCATCAAAGTCCGAGAAACGAGTATCAAAATTTATTTTCAAAGCACTCAAAGTTTCGATTGCAAAATCGATAGGAAACTCAGTCTCAGTAGTGTGGCTGAATATTTCACATGTTTTAAAATGTGAAAAACATTTACTTCGTAGTTGTGATTGAAACAGTATCAATTTCTTCCGGAATGATTTGATATTAGTGTATAAATCAGGAAGATGCTGGTTTTCTCCTTGCAATCTCAAATTCAGTTCGTTCACATGTTTTGTCAAATCAACATAGAATGCTAACTTCCACAGCCATGCGTTGTTTTGTAATTCAGTAAGAGGGCGATGCTTTTTATTCAAAAAAATTTCGATCACTGCTCGAAGTTCAAAAAAGCGCTGAAGGACTTTCCCACAACTAAGCCAACGTAAGGCAGTATGATAAGGTAAGTCATTTTCTCCAATCTCTTCAATAAATTGTCGGAATTGTCAGTGATTCAGCCCAAAAGATCTGATAAAATTAACAGTTGATATGACTGGTTTCAGAACTTCAGACATATCCAAACATTTTCCGCACAAAGACTGTTGATGAATGATACAATGTAAGACTAATGGTTTTAAACCACCGTCATTTTCTACAGCCTTTGACACAAGAGCGACCACTCCTTTATCTTTCCCACTCATGTTTTTGCCTCCATCAGTTGTAATACATTTCAAGTTTTTCCATCGAAGGTTCTTTTAATTAATGGCCATTTCAACACCTTTAAAAATATCTGTACCAGTAGTTGTGCCATGAATACTATTCATATCAAGAAGTTCTTCATGCACTTCATAGCTTTTATCTACTCCTCGAATATAAATCAACACCTGAGCAGTATCTGACACATCCGTTGACTCATCCAAGGCCAAAGAAAACCACTCAACATGTCCATTTTTGTCGAACAGTTGAGAGGATATATTTTCAGCGATGTTTTCTACCCTTCGAGCCACAGTGTTTGCTGACATACTGACACTTTTTAATAAATTTACCTTTTCAGGGCACATTTCTTCGGCTACTGCAATTATGCATTCTTTGATCATTTCTCCATCGGTGAATGGTTTTCCACGTTTTGCAATTTCAAGAGCCACACGAAAGCTGGCACGCGTTGCAGCCTCTTGTTCAGTTTTGAGTTTTGTAAATGAAGATTGCTGCGATTTCAATCCGCGCTTCATAGCTTCGAATTTTTCTGTCCGCAAACTTCCTGTATATTTTGAGAAATTTTGAAAATGTTTTGTTTCATAATGACGTTTAATGTTATATTCTTTGAGAACGGCTAAGCTTTCATTGCAAATCAAACATAGCGCCTTCTTCCTGGACTCAATTACGAAATACTGAATGTTCCACTGATCTTTGAATTTTCTGCATTCACTATCAATTTTTCGCTTCTTTTCCATACTACTAAATCACACACAAAAGCCACAATTCAAATCAAAATACTGTTACAAAGATGTCTTAAACTTAAACACGCACAAACACGTTTTAAGGAGGTACGCACTATTTTATTTCACAACAGTGTCATAGGAACTGACTTGTGGTTGCGCCACTAGCCTTCTTATATATTCCAATTACTGCCATCTAGAAGTGAGTGGAAGACACCAGAACTTTCTCGAACCAACGAGATTATTCTGTACGTGCTATTAGCGCCATCTGTTAGCGATAGAAGGTACTACCTATTTCCGCTTGTGTCCACCAGATGTCGTGTCACGTTACTCCTCATGGCTCGTACTCTACGACTAATCTAGAAATTACAGATAATGACAGGAAAATTAATAATATGCAGTGTTGCCGTTTTGCAGCCTTTTTTAAACGTTGCGTACTTTTTCGGACTATTTTTCATCAGTGGACTATTTCACTTTTTACTACCGGCAACAATGATAATATGGTTTTGGCCCTCGGAACTTACTGGAGTAATCAGTATGGCCCTAAGGCTGGAAAGTTTGGAGACCCCTGCTCTAGGGCATTCTAATCAGGGGATGGAGCAGGGCATTCAATAGTTCTTCGCTTCCCTATTCAGTTTTGATTAAATTTGTTGTATAAGTAATAATGTACCTCACGTCCATATTATTATTACACTAGAAGCGAATCCTGGATGTTTTCGTACGACCTGAAAATCAAGCGCAAGAGCATGGAATGGCACATTTTAACATTTCCAATGCCCAAAAGAACAAGAACGAGCAAGTTGAAAACGAAACGCATGATGATTTGCTTTTCGATAGCTAGAAATAATCCACAAAGAGTTTGTGCCTCAAACAGTTAATCAATATTTTACCACGAGGTTCTTGAGAAATTTCGAAAAAGGGTCATGCGTGTGAGAATAAACATCAAGAACAAATAAACGTTGAATCAAGACAAATGCTCTTTGTTACACAGCAATTTCAATAAACGAAATTTTGGTCAATAAAATATTTCTATGATATTTCAATCTCCTTATAATCCTGACATAAATCCCTGTGACTTTTTCTTTTTCCCGAGATTGACAACTCATTTCAAAGGACGTCATTTTGAAAAATTCGAAAACATTCAAACGGTTGTAAACGACCAGCTGAAGGTTATTCTTTTATCGAAGTTCCAGCATAGCTATGAGGATTGGAAGGACTGTCTCCCAATTGATGGCGTTCTAAGGAAGTTATTTTGAATGAAACAACATTGAATCGCAATTCTAATGGAATAAAAAATTGAAAAAAATCAGTCTCATTACTTAAGTCACGTATGTCACTCACCCTTGTGTTGTTATATTTGTGACCATTCACACATCTTGAATTTAAGTTTCCCTTTATTATTAGTCTTGCTATTCCTCCAAATGATGAAGCCAAACTCTGGTGAAATAATATTAGATTTTCCAAACTGTTGATTTAATTATTCAAACTCATTATTTAAATTTGTAGAATTTTTCCTTAAAACAATACCAGTAAATTACTAAACGGCTTCTTCAACTCCAAATTACAGTAAACACGACACGTAATATAAATTCAATATCTCTCTAACATTGTGCAAGTAGCAATGGAATCATTAGTGAAGTTTGGAAGCATGAAACTACACTGCCGCATCAAAAGCAGGTGGCCTGTAACTTAACATAACTTACAACTAATTGTTCAATGTACGAGACTCCGGTATCTTCGTGAGAATAGAATGGAAAGATAATCCAATCGAAGTTTCGATTAGTGCTTGCAATAAAGTTTGTGGATATAATACGTATCGAATCCGATGTAAATACCTATAGAGATTCATTCGAAGTTAAGCAACTTGTGAAACGCCGTATTATACAAGTGCAAATACATCTAGTACATACATATATGTAATTGCGTATATCTTCTTATCGCTCCGTCTTCTCTATCTCTCTTCCCCGGATATCTGGCATCGAATCTTTTAGCTGGCATTATGCCTAGACAGTAACAGTAACAATGGCAACTTCGCAGAGTGGTTTTGCTATTGGTGGCGTGGCGGTCTGTTTGAATTTATAGTCTCACAGCGGGGTCAAACATTGCATTATCCATTCTTCGGTCACTACCGGCACAATTGTTAGCGCCTCATTAACCAGCGGTTACCGCGCAATCCAAAAGGAACACGCTCTTTAATGGATGTTTTAACGTATATAAGCACGAGTCGTTGGTTTTTTTTTTGCGGGAAGTTTTTTCACTGTTCCCCCTCCCTTCATGCAGTTCCCTCAGTCACGCCACCTACCGACGTTCGCTTGAATTAATGCCCGGTTTGTACTAGGTAATTCTGTCCATTTGCAGTCTGACCAAGCTGCATTCAGGACATTAGACCGCGATATATAGGCAGTTGGAATGAACCAAATTGCCGTTTACATTTTATTTGCTCCGGGTTCATCCGGTATTTTTGGCGAATCTAAATTAATTAGTGAGTGGTCGAGCAACCATAAATCAAGTAAAACAGATTTTTTTTCCCCGAAGCTCTGTTCAATATGTACATAAAATATTCGTAATACATTATAGGACTACGAAAAAATATGATATTAATTTTATATTTTACGCTCTTACTCATCCGACGTTTGCGGAAAGACATAATATTATTATTTTATAACTGGAAATAAAAGCTGAAGAACATTCGAGGTAGTCTATTAATAATTCAATTGCAAAGTTCCTACTGATCAAGGCGAACAGTGTTTTAGAGGTTTGCATTAAATATACATTATGTTACCTTAAGTTCGCAAATAATAAACTCCATCAAAAACGAAATAATTTCTTAGAATTACTTATATTCTGTATTTTAATTGCGCGGACCACCAAATAAAGCCCTATATATATATACTATGCAGTATATGATGACATTTATTTTTGACAAATTTATGATATAGGTTATGTACATTATGTTATGTCAGTTATGTGTATACGCTCTGATATGCATGCACCTGGTCTACATGCACCTGTTTAATATTTTTACATCCAGATATATTTAAATATTTTTAACAAATTTATATTAAAATATGGAAACAATATTTGCATTTTTGGGAAGTTAGTTATGTACATGATATCTAAAACTAATACAAGAGATTTACTTAATATTTTAATAGTTTTTCATGTTTACAGAGAGAACTGAAGAATATATTGTTAAATAATAAGACAAAAAGTAAAGTATATTTTCTAGTATACAACAAACTTTAAAAATATTTATACATTTCTTAATCGGTATTTTAACTAAGAAAACTTCAAATTATGAACATGTTTAATTTATTATTTGCTGTTGGTATCTGTATCACTATCACTTGCAGTTGAAATGTCAGACTCATTCCTTCTTCCTCCTTAATTACATGTTCTATACACTTTCTTCATTTAGCACTATTAAAATTAGCTAATGCAGTCAATAGCTATTGTTTGAGTGCTGCCATTTGAAAATTTTTATTTTTCGCGGAAATATAATTTTTTATTTCGGAACAAACCAATTCATTGGGTTTTAGTTCACTTTCGTACGATGGTAATCTCAACACGTGTTTGTCCTTTGCTGTTCCCATTTCATCAACATCATAATGGTTGAAATTGTTTAATCAAATCCAGTAAAAATGGTCCACAAATTTCTAGTTGAAATGGTATTTCTTTTGATTGTAGCCAATTCTGCATGTCCTTCTTTTTAGATGAAGTGCTTAGAATCTTTTCAACTTTGCGAGAATGATAGAGTGCGTTATTCATAAAATAAGGGCATCCTCTGGTAATTTTTCTAAAACAGCACTAAACCAATTTTCAAGAACAACAGAATTCATACCCTTGTGGTAGTCGACAGTTCTTTTGCTCTGGAAAACTAAGAATCCACCTTCAACAAATCCATCTTCAGATCCTATGTGCAGAATAATAAATCCTTTGATTTTTGCTGTTTAATTTTTCAAACTTGTTGAGACACTATCTATAAATGCGTGCCTGCGGTTATGTACATTAACATCAACCCAAACTTTTAATTGTGCATGACTTTCATTTAACCACGTTTAATCTAAGTAATATATCTTTTGTTGTTGAGCTCTAATAGTTGTTAAATATCTACATCTCCAAGTACTTATCTCATTACGCTCTGTCTATAAACTCTTCCTACTTCGCCTGATGTACCTATAATAATAATAATATATTTTATATACCTATTCATCTTAAAAGTAAATATATTTTACTTCAAATTAATCTTTTTAATTAGTAGGTAGGTATAATGATAAACTGCTCATTTGAGGTATAATGGAATGGTTTTGAATTTTGTTAAACAGAATATGGGTAACATCAGAAACATAACACATAACCTAAGAAAATATATTATTACTTGTTGTGGACACTATATGCGATTCTATTTGTCCTCTGCTTTTTTTGTATTTTTAATTCTTCGAAGTATTGAGAATTATTTGCTTTTCAATAAGGGACAAGTGACCAAGTGACTCTCCATTGGGTCCATGATATATCATGGTAGATACTAAATAAACGGCCTAAGAGTTCTAAAAAGAACTATATTTCTAGTATAAATACAAGAACAGAGAAAACGAGTAGAAAAAAATGCTTGGAAAATATACAAAAGGCAACTGTCAAATGACTAGAAATGACTTTCAATTAAATTAAGTGAGTGTCATTTGGGTTTGAAAAGAACCAATGGAATTGGCCACTTTGAGCGCTAAAATTTAAAAATGGTCGCGGAATTAAAACATTACGAGTTTATTTTGGGTTTTGTAAAGTATTAAATACGCCACTCATATCATACACTTCTTCTGTTGAATTTCTTCTAGTTATTTCGTGCATTAATTTTAAGATATTATGTCTCTGCCTTCGTAATTTCTTTTAATTTAATTGTCGAGAATAATACACTTGGCTATATTTCACACAGTTTTATTAGAATTATCTAACATATTGCTGTGACTTCTTCTATATTGGTTAATAACCAAAAATTGAATTAATAAATTAATATACTTTAGTAATCTCAGGGTCTAAGTGTGAATTTATTTATTTTTTTATAACGGATGATGTGTCGCAGCCTTGTACTTATTGTGAGTTCTAGCTGTGATTGTGACGTTTACTTTCCTTAGATTCTCCCTGGGATGGGTATAAATAAGTAGATATAGAATGTCAGCACAACTTATTTTATTTAATATAAATTTTTTACAAAAACATCGATAAATATCATTATTATGCAATACAATACATTATTCATTTCATTATTATATCCAGCCCTTTTCATCTGCGGTACAAGCACCTTGCAATCCTTGATTCTTTAAGAAATTGTTAATAATAAATAAAATAAAATTCACTGCTCTAATCCTTCATGTATGCTCATATTTCGAAATTGCCGTTATTCAACTAAAGCGTTATGCCTCGTTGAGTCGCCCTGAACCAATATTCGCACGTCAATCCAGAGCTTACTCAAAGAAGAATTTATTTTTAATTATTTAGATAATATTCTAAATTTTATTGCTATCCGAAAAATTTATTAATGCTTCGTTAAATCGCCTTGAATTAAGATTCGCACGTCAACCCAAAGCATATTCAAAGAAGAATTTATTTTAAATTATTTAAATAATGTTCTAAATTTTATTGCTATCCGGAAAATTTACTAATGCTTCGTTAAATCGCCTTGAATTAAGATTCGCACGTTAACCCAAAGCATATTCAAAGAAACATTTGTTAATTATTTAAATATTCGAAAATTTTGTTGCTCGATAGTTTATGAAACACTCATGAAGGTCCTTTCATTTATTTATTTTAGGATTGCAAGATGGGGTTTATTTTATAGTGCTTGTACTCACTTTTCTTGGTTGTATAACATCTCGAATTCTTCCTGGTAGCCCAGTCCCTCCATTTTAATTAAATTTATTATTGTAGCTTTTGTGCGGTCCAATCCCGGTATTTCGCGCCTCTATATCTGGCGCGCAGTTATCGTTGCCGCTTCTTACGACTACGGCGTTTGAATCTTAAAGCGTTTTATGCCTTTAGATTCTTTATTTCTTCGGAGCACTGGTTTCCTTTTAAGTCTTGAAGAGCTTCCGATGGACTTCCTATGGACTGCCTTATTTTCGCCGGTGTGTCGCCTTTTATAGCGATTAACATTTGACGAACGATTCATTTTGTTTTAAATCGTTCCTTTAGTTTGAATTTTCGTCTGCTACGCCCTCCGTGTTTATTTTGATAACTATTGAAATTACGTGGTCATGTGACCTTCTTTCCACCATGTTTGTTATTGTTATTATTTACATATTTTACATTTTTATTCCATGAACATTTTGAATGATTTTATTTGTTGGTAAGTATTCTTTTATTGTCTTATATTATGTACTGACTAATGCTTTATTTATTTATTTTAGCCTGAAATCTTGAAGCATTTGTACGTGAATAAAATTATGTACTATCGCATATTTAGATGTACATTCTACAACGTCTTTTTATTCTGTAAATATCAGTGAATTTTCATAGCCAACATAATGTTTTATTTTTAATGGTGAACCATGCCACAATATTTACATTCTGGATGCGTTTGTGTATATCGAAAACAGATAAATCATATACCTTTGTGTGCATTTCCATGTCCCATACAGAAGAAAATACAATTGATCTTGTGACCGTGAAATAAGTGGTATATATATATTTATTTATGTATATAGACCTTTGTTTAATATTGTATTTTTGGTTTTAGCTTGGACTTTCTTGGAATATATTCATGTAGAGAAGAAAATAAACAAATCGTGCCTCTTTACGTACACTCAATAATATTTTATGCAGAAAATATAAGTGAAACGTGTATACTGATATATAACATTTATTCTTGACAATGTTGGTGGTTATAATATTGATATTCTTGGTGATTAATTCCTATTTTTGAACTATTATTGCTGCTAAAGAATGTATTGCCGGTTTGACCTACTCTATTGACTGCTAGTAATACTGCTTTAGGCTATTATATCCTTTTATTAAACGGAGGTCAGTATTTGAATATTGTTTTATGGAATATTTAACATAATTTTGTGCTCTAATTTATTTAACATTGTTTCATATTTTTTTCCATTCTATTTTTAATTGTGTGCTATTATTTTTACGGGTATGCAACCCATATTGCATTGACGTGTATACTACTGCCTAGTTATGAATTTGATTAAAATACTAAATATATACAATTTCGACTACATACATTTGTACTGATTAGTGGATTATACTGTATTTATTTGTTAAAATATTGAATTATAATTTATATTTAACATGTAAATTTATATTTATTTAAAATAAACATAGTGATATTTTATTTCTGTTGATTCTTTATTTGTTTGGTTTCTTTATTTTTTATTTATTTATTTACAAGAAAATACCACAGCAATATGTTTCGGCTGTTATGCCATTATCAAAGAGTTACTTATCTAAACTAACCTAAAATAAGTAAGGATACAACACACATTGGTGGTGGCTATTGGATATTTATAATTCTGTCTATAAAGGGAGTAGTGCAAATGTTTTGAAACAGTCTGTATATTTACACACTTAAAACTACTACGAATAAATTAACACACGTATTTATTTCTATCACTACTATTTATGTCTGTAATATTTATTTAGTTCTTGCTCTATAATAACACTGCACCATCCACTATATTTATCTTTATTTGCACTGTACGAATACTACTGAATTAATTAACTCTTTCTGGGCACCGGCCGCTTTTATATCGGCATATAGACTCTAGAAATATACGCGAAACCTATCGCTTCATTCTCGATAGCCCGAGAGAAAAACCAGACTTTCTGTCGCTTACGCTGCACATATGTGTGGATGATTTATGACTTATTTACGGTGCGTCGCACCGATGTTTACTTTTCTTTTGTGGACTTATTTCATTACAATATATTGGTTCACAATTTTGGCATTTGATGGAGTATACTCCTGATTTCTCTGTTTATCTGTTTTGTCTTTGATGTTATTTAACATTGTACCTTATTTTGTCTTATTGATCTATACTATGTTAATATCTAGCTTTCTCAATATTGTATTTATTTTGTTTGCGATAGGGGGGGGGGATATAGTACAAAATTTGTTTATAGTTTTTTGCAGATAAATATATTACCATGTGAAAAGTCTTGGGTAGAAATGAAAGACAACGTAGTGGATACGACTGACCGTTGTAATATAAGTGATATGGGAAGAAGAATTCCTGTTATCTGCAATGTATTTCCCATTTTACCGAGACCAGTCTCCTCTAAAAAGAAAAAATTAAGGATTATGTTAGCGAATTGGAGAAGGAAGTATCCAACAAATGATGAGAAAGGCAACAAGTTTATAAACAAATGCAAGGAGGAATTGTATTAAGAAAATATACCTACCGTTGAATATACCGAATAGTTTAGGGAAAAGACTTTTAAATAAGCAAACAATTTCAATTGTTGACGTTTTAGTGAATGAACTGTCAAAAGACAATATGAGCGTGTGTTAGTGTAACAACGACAACTTGAAGAAAATGAAGGGCAGAGATTTCACAGATGACGCATAATGCTAACCTAAAATTTAGTTCAATGGATGGCGTAACAAGCGTTACATATTTTTCTTTCGGGTATAAATTCAAAGAACATGAATGAACAAGATGAGATTCTGATTTCGACTTCGAAAGATAAAGACTTTTTGAAAAGCTAAGCGTAGGGTAAAATACACTACGACTTAATAGATATTTGTTCATTTTGTATTAGTATATTAATTTCATTTTCATTTTCATTTTATTTATAATAATAATTTTTTTTTTGATAATTTTTTTGGTATTTTAAAATGGAGATGCCTAAGGCAGAATTTGAAGAAATGTTTAATGAAACAAAGTGAGTTTTTCAATTATAAAGAAATATCAATGCTGCAATGCGTTTATAGGAATACTGTGTGAAAATATTTATTCCAGTATAACGTTGAGCAGTAAGGATAAAATAGATATTGTCCTGTAAATAATGATTCGTTAGTTTTTTTTATATAACACAGAAAGGATTATTAATGGTGTTGGGTATTAAGAGAATACAACGTGCGAATGTTTATTTTCAAATACCTTTATCAGGCATCATTAATTCTCGCAATTCATTTTTGATTTCAAACTTAAAATAAAATATACATTTAGAAAAGGGAAATGTTACTGTGTGGCCGGTTTTGAGACGGTGGCTGCAATACGTGCGAATGGTTGTTGCCAGTGGTCAATTCAAGCTTATCTACAAACATTGACCATTGTGAAGTTCTAGAATAATCAGGGCACAGCAATATGTTAGATAATTCTAATAAAACTGTGTGAAATATAATCAAATGTATTATTCTCGACAATTAAATTAATTTGTTAAAATGTTTAACCAAGAAGTGTCTGCAACATCAATTAAGGTAATTTCTTTATATTGATATTAGTGGTGTTTTTCCATATGTGTACTAAATAATTCACGTCTAACATAAGAACTTCCTTACTATAGATTTTCGAACATTGCCATGTATCACAGTTCATATTTTTTTAACTTCACCTGACGTATGAATCCGTTGCTATAATAAATTAGGTAAGCAATTTTAATTAAACTATCAATACAGTAAACGGATAATTATTTTTCTCTGCCCAAACAAGCTGTAGACAGGTTATATACGCGTATTATTAGCGGCGAGTTAGTAATCATCGTTATGTATATGTCAATATTTGCGTTAACGTCTGCATCATTGGATTTTCGAAAATCGGATATGAAGTCCGTAAATAACTAGCGCGCATAAACAAAGGACGAGAGAACAGACAATGGCTGAAATTACTAAATAAAAGCAGAAATAAAAGTAGAACGAACGCATGCGTTCGGAAAATAGAAAAATGCGAGCCAATTTGTTACACAAACATATAATCAGTACACAAAAGACACGGAGTTATAAAAAAGGTGGATAGAACCGATATTACATGGAAATGGCGAAACAAAAGCCAATAAAAAAGTTCTCTGCCCGTGTGTGTATATGGATTTTATCACAATCGTAAATCAACTAGTCGGCGAATAATCAGAAAATAATGCTCAGAAATTCGGATTTAATTTGCCTTCAGTTACATTAGGAAATTATACAGCAACGACAAGCATAATTTAATATTGTATTACGCAGTACCGATGCAGATCGTGTTTTGGTGGAATATATAATGGATTTTGTTCGTGCATGTTATGTTCTGTGTTTTCCCCTGCAAAAACATGTTTTACGTTGCGAATTCTGTTAATTTAATTCGTCTCAATGTGGAATGAACAATACCCTTCACTGAAAACGTAATGAGTTTTCTCAATTCAGGTTTAAAGAATTTTTGTATGTGATTCGTCCACAGATTGCCAAGCAAAATTGACTACATTAAAATATTTCTTGTGGAAGAAATTGTCTTACGCAAGGCCCACTGTTCACAAATAATATACGAAAGTAGTAAGTACATTATAGTACGAGAGGTCGTTTTTATATTCCCGGACTAAGCATGAATAAGAAATTTAGAACAGCGGTAAAAATTTATTTTTCAATATATTCCCTTTGCTTTTGGGTGCAACTATTACATCGTTTTTATAATATCTGTAATGTAATTCATTATAAAAAAATGTCTTTCGTTTATCTGCAAAATACCTTTACAGCCGCTATAAGTTCGTCATCGTCCATAAATTTTGTTCCCCTTAGAGTTCTTTTGAGATTAGGGAAAAAAAATAGTCGCAGGGAGAGAGATCTGGACTATAAGGTGGTTGGTCTTTTTCTGTGAAACCACATTCGGCAACGGTAGGTTTTGCAAATCTTGATTTGTGGACTGGTGCATTATCGTGAAGCAACAGAAACCTTGGGTCAGTCTTTTGCGTCTTTTCGCTTAAATAGAAATAATATCTATGTAGGCGATGTATTAATCTTGCGTAATACTCTTCTGTTCCCGTACTACCCTCACGTAGATAATCATTCATTAGTATTCCTTGATAATTCCAAAAAAATTTTGACATTATTTTTCCTGCGAAAGTGGTGACTTTAATCGTCTTAGGAGGACTAGAACCCTTAACATTCCACTGCATTGATTCTTGTTTTGACTCGGGGTCAAAATCATAAACCCAAGTCGAATGATAATTAAACCTGATTCGTCTCCAAAAAGCGCCAAAATTGTTAACACGTCTCCATCCGTACAATCATTTGGAATAGCGAAAGCTTTCGCGAAACCCATCTAGCACTAATTTTTCTCATTCCAAGGTATTCGTAAAGAATTGTGAACACCATGCTTTCTGAAACTTCTAATGAAGTTGCTAATTCTCGCTTCTTTAATCTTGTATTCTCCAGTACCAAACACTTGTTATTTCCAATAACATCGGCGGTGATCACGTCAACAGGACGTACTGGACGGGGATCATCATCCAGTGATTCTCGACCATGTTTAAACAATTTTGACCATTCGCAAATAGTCGACTTTGAAGAACAATCATCCCAGTATACAGTTAACATTTCTTCAGGAATAATTTTTGAAGATTTTCCTTGTTTTGTCAAGAATTTTATAACTCGATATTCAGGTTTGTTCATTTTGATACGTGACAACACAGACTGACAGATATTAACACTAATACTAATGCAATTGTTTTGTAAATTGTCAAAGTCGTTACCAAGGCATGTATGATAATAAAATACTATAATACAAAATTATATTAAAATTGAAAAATGTTTAGTCATCCCTCCATTTGTTTAACGCAGTGATCTATGGTGAAATTATAATGATCCAATTATATAATAATTATTATAAATTATTATATTCTAATGTAGTAAACTGAATTCTAATCTAGTGGTGAATTTGCCACTTATAGAGTATACCTATAGATATTCATGAAGCAGGTTCAATAGAAAATATTCGATTTTGTGGTATATTATCACTATGAATTTTGGTAACTTGCCATTAATGACTCGTTATGAATTCTCGTAGCCAGCCATTATCGACTGCTGCTAGGTTATATAAAATATATTTAAAAGAGTGACACTTCCGAACATTCCGGAAATCGACGCAATCATTTTTTCTCGTACCTCTTGTCTTTGAAATGTAGAAAGAAATGTGCATTTGTTAATGTAATATGATTTTGAATAAATTTTAAATATACAATTGTTTCTGAAGACTTATACCTGTTGCCAACTGGGTTATTCTGCACACAGAAAACTGTATAAAGGAGGCTATTAGAAATATAATACCAGGTATTAAATTTCGTGTTACGTATAGTAACAGCAAAAAAATGTAATACACAGCATTGTACAAATTTAATATGAATCTGTTAATACAGATTCTTATAACGTATAATAATATTAATTATTAGTCCTCTTTTTTACTTGAAATATTTTTCAATTAAATTAACAGGAAGTAAGATAATTAGCACAGCCTGTATAGTTGTCTCGATTGGTTCAGCCTATATACAAAAAATTACTTCACAATATTAAAAAAATTACCCGATCTTCTTTAATTATGCCATTGTCATCTGCAGATTGATTTAATCGCCATCGTGTTAACATCAGCAAAGTTGTCTATGTATATACAAAATAAACATATATTGAGTGGTTATCCACAAAATAAAACACTTTAGGAAACTACAGGTGCACCACATCATATTTCGATTGTTATATCCTCAACAGCATGTTGCGTGCTTTTGGCACTTCTGACTAATTTAATTTCAAAATGTTAAATAATATCTGTTTATTTAAATTAACAAGTACTAAATTACTTAAGAATTCCAAATCAATAAATAATATCATTCTTTTGGCTCCTACTGTACACAATTATTAGTCTTGATACGTAAAATATACTCAAAGTTAAAAAATATACACATGTCATAAATACCACAGCCAAGCTTATTAAATTTCTTGATGAGATCATTCGTTATATCGTATTTTCAAATACGTAGTTATTTCTTAGAAAGACCAGTATTCATAATCTAAATAGAAATTCTTTTTAAAATAAATATTAGAGTCACGTACGCAAATTTTTCTCAAACACCTCTTTGTAAGACACGATGGGAAAAGAACGTTTAGTTGGTTCGCATAATTTTTTTTATGCGCCTAAGAGGCGTCGTATTGCATCGAGACCATGGAACAAAAATCGAATTTTCGAGAAGGTTCTAGAATCCGGAAACAAGCGTTGACGCGTGTTTCCACCCCACTCCGAAGGTACGAATAAAAAGGCAAGAACGCTTAAAAATGGAAATAATTGTTAACCGTCTAGTGACAGTCGACATATCTGAGTAATTTTAAGTGTGGGCCGTAGGCGGTCGGTGACTATTAGATGTTTGACACATAGTTCAGTACCGATTTAAATGTTAAGATTGTTACCCTAGTGTACGTAATATAGCAGTGTCAAAAGCTAGTCAAGTGACGATTTAACATGCCTAGTGGTTTTAAAATTGTCAAACGATCATTAGCCCAGTCTAAGAGAAGATTTGGCCGATCCCGATAATTCACCTTATGGGAATTTGAAGCAATCTTGACATTGAACCGTTGCCGTCGAGATCCGTCCACCGTCAAGCTACCGAAGAAACCCATCTTTTCTTCGTGGAAAGTCATCGACCCGTCGCACACCCGGCAACCACGGTCATTATCATATCTGCACACTTCAAGGTAATTTAAGTATTGTTTGTGTCTCAGAGCGCTTAAAAATTATTGTACCGTCGCTAGAATAAAATCAAAGGCCATTCCTTCTGGCTTTGTAACGATAGATCTGTATTATATAGTTCCGTCGGATAACGTCAAAATAGCTTTGAGGGTTAATCCATATTTCTTCATTCACATTGTTATTTGAATAATTACACTACTGTAAATAATGGTATTAATCTGAAATTTCAAGCTTATTATCAAAATCTTTGTTACTATTGCCTATAATATCATAACATTAAGTTAATCTTTTAAAAGTTACGATACTAATTATTCATTTTGTCAAAATAATACATGCATTAGTTGTTGCATTTTGTTCTAAATTTAATGTCTGATTTTAATTGAATGTTTGGAAATTCAACTATGATATTGTAATACTTTATATATGTTAATATTTATGTATCAATAATATCTCCGTCTGGCCAGATTATTGACTAAAGAATTGTGTAATCTGATGTGATATGTGGGAATGCAAAATCTGATTATTATTATTGAATGTTCATTGTACCTTTGTTTAAATTCTTTCATGTAATAAATATTGTTAAGTTTACGACACTTGTGTTATAAATTAATTATCCTTCGTTCCTTGAGGTGACTCAATAAGCGCAGTGAATGTTTCTTACTTTCTTTCACTAATATACCTAGAGCCACGTTGTGCTAATTCTAGTGATAATAAAAAAATGATAACGATTACATAAGTCAAAATAAGTGGCGCTCGGCAATAACTTCATAAATAATCACAAGATCATTCAAGTAAGCAGTTAGCTATCTAAGAGAACCAACACCGATTACCCGAGGAACTTTTGATTGGGATTGTAAAGCATAAGATTAAGGTAGGTGAGTTTTGTCATTAAATTAAGTATACGCATTTATTCACTTCTTGTCAACTATTAGTCATATAGGTTGTATTGCAATAATATATATTAAACGACCCTGAGATACTGGATGCAGACTGTGCTACTGGGCTAATCACTCTGTTCTCGCATCCAGTACCGTTGCTGATTAGAAGATATTTATTTAACAAATCATTTAACCATTTATTGTATTAAGCAGATTTAGTATAGCAAATAATTAGCAACAAGCAACAAAAGAGCTGCGTCCGAAACGTCATTTTATGTAATAAGGTTAGTTTTTAAAGCAATTTTTGAGGTTTTATTTTTCTGTAGCTATTCCTTTTCATTGTATGGATTATTGTCTTTTTCAACATATTTGAAATTTGAAAGCACTTAAATGTTTATATCGGCAAAACTTTATTGTTTAATAAATGTTAAATACATTGTATTATAATATTATACATATTGTATTATGTTTGTACTATAGAGGCAATTAACCGGATTAATAAATATTAATAAAACTTTCCCAAATCATGTGCGGTAGGCGACAACGCCATCTCAACAAAACTACGCTAACAACACAAATTGTTCGACGATAAATAATTAAGAGATGAAGGGAAACAATACAAAAATAATTATAGAAATAATACAGAATAATTAACCATCAGATGTACGAAATATAAATATTAAACTGAACGTAAATTTCCAACGAGCGATAAAGTAGTTATCTACTAAGCGGAACTCTACTAATCGCCGGCAGATGTCCGTGCGAGTAGAACTTAACATTACATAATTACAAAGGCTTATAAAAATAGTAAATGAACGTAAATCGCACTTACAAGAATATACACTAGTAAAAATGACAAAGCCAGTAAATAAAACACAGTTCTACGGAAGTAATTAAATACCACAACTTCCGAAATATATATACAACGTCGCTCGAAATTAAATGAACTAAAAATCTAAAATTTTGGTGCATGAGACAAAATCGTATGACATTCCGTGTAAAAAAAACAAACGTAACAGCCCTTGAAATGGGATAAAAATTCTCATCAGAGAATTTATTCAACAAATTAGGAAGTAAATCCGAATGAAATATTCTTGCTCCCTGAATGATTAATATGATATTCGGTGCACAATATGCTACTGAAATGTACTATGAAATTTATATTACGCATGCGCATAATATCTTAACTCTGAATTATTAGCGTGTACAAATTTCATACACTGAAAATATGTTCTGAATAATACAGCATCTATGTACAGATTTAAATAATGAATAGCTCCGTTTGTTTTCAGCTCACACTAAGGTGCTTATTTGAGATTTGTATTTTTATTGCCCAACGACTGAATATACATTTCAACTTCAATTTAAAGTTCGCCTCTTTCGCAATAACTTTCGTAACGTTAATACTTAAAAAGGAATCTTGGCGTCTTTTTGAATTAAATCTGATATGCACAACAGAAGCAGACGTGCATTTATATAACTCCCATCCTAGAGGATTTCAGAAACTCTCGAAAGATCTCGGTAAAGCTGGCAGTACGTGTTAACTTTATATGCAGTCGTTTTCAACGGAAAAGAAAAAGACAGGCGACACCTCTGGGTGAATGTAATTTATTCGTAAGCGTGCATATATTCAACCTAGAAAACTTTGTATTGCAAAGTGCAACTTTAGTTTAGTTCATACCCCCGTCTGCTCCCCCGAGCATCTTTGTTTAGTTCTTGGCTAATACCTCAGGGCAATAAACATAAAAATAGTAACGAGTATTTCGAGACAAACAAGAAAGTATTATCCTTAAGAAAATAATTAGAGACGTTCATAAGAAAAATCGAAATGCGGAAGTGATGCCTTAATTGTCAACCATTTAATTAATGCATAATAAAAATTGTATAGAATTATATTGTTGTAACTTTAATCAAGTCATTAAGAGGAAATTCATTTCATTTTAGTTCACTATTTTGAAACCTTTGTTTTATTTCCTCCACTACCCGTCTGCTCTCTTCTTCAATTTCGTCAATCGAGATTCTGGTTACTATGTAAGATCATCAGTCTAGAGAGACTAGTTTGTTTAGGTGTTATATTTTTTTTGGGAGATCATTAATATACATCACAAATAAAATTGGTCTCAGCATTGATCCTTGTGGTACCCCATTATGGGTTGTTTCTATATTGAATATCTTCCATTTAAATCCACTCTCTGACAATTTTCTTTGATATAAGATGCAAGTACGTCATCTGCTATGCCTATAATATCATATCAAATGCCTTACTAATGTCAAAGCATGTCAGTTTACATTGTTCTTTATTATATTATGGACTTCATGACTTTCAGACATCTATTCACTGTGGATTTGTTTTTCCTATATTCATGCAATTTATTAGATATATAGCTGTTTCTTTCAAAGTATTTTAGTAGACGATCTACTATCAACTGTTTAACAATTTTGGAAATGGAGGGCAGAATAGTGATGGGGCTAATTATAGCCTCATCACTATTCTGGGAGACTCAAATAATTGAGTCTCCCTTTTTGTGAACTGCAACAACTTATCCTAATTTTAGTTGTTTTGGGAAGTTACCTTCGCGGACAGACTGCTTACAGAACATGTGGTTTTTCATCTCCATAATAATATTTCTTGTGACGTCATATATGTCCTTGGTTTTTTTGTTTTTCACATTCTTATGACATTTGACACTTCTATTTCTGTATTAGGTCTAATGTAGAAGGAATTTTTATTATCCAATTTCATATTTTCTAAGTACGTCTGGATTTGAGTGTCTGATAGCGTGCTTGTTAAGAATTGGTTTCCATTTATATATATTCGATTTGCATTTTCCTTTGTTATAGCAAAATCAAATAAACAAACCGGATACTTTTTTTATCACGTGTAAAGTATACGGAGTTAAAGGATACACTATTTTTATAAAAGTTGTGTACATTGATTGACTTTTTTTGGTGTTAGGTATGATATCTGAATGTATTTTAACGATTCATTATAGTTTAACACATAAAATACTTGTATTTTTAGATTTATAAAGAATAAATCTTTGTGTTTACAACAAAAAGTGATTTGTTGGTAATAAGTAGTAAAGGTTAAATATTAAAATTTAATTTTATAATTTTATGAACTTGCAAATTTAACTATATCAGTAATAGTAAACAATATACTTCAAGGAAAGAAACAATATTTAAATTGTATCCAGCATAGAAAGGTATTTTAGTAAAGGTTTTGCATAAAGTCCAGTAAAATTCTTTGATAATTATAATTTCATGTTTTCTTGAAGAATCTAAATGTGCAAAAAAATCTTTCATTAAAACAGACACAGTTTGTTGTAAACACAATATTGGATTGTATGTAAATCTGAAAATACAAGTATTTTGTTTGTTAAACTATAGTAAATCATTAGAATACATTTCACACATTATACATATCACTGAAAAAGTTAATTTATTTAGGCGCAGGAATCTTATAGTCACACAGCTAAACTTTGACTATGGAGACTTATTACATTGCTCTTTTGGAAATTGATGAGTATGGTTATTTACTAGGTTATGCGTAGTATCTATGTATATTCTTATATATTTATATTTATGATTATATGCTTATATGCTTAATGTTACACTCCTCTGCCTAGTAAGGTATACCGGTGCATGTTAGCCATAGGGACAAGTTGGCCCGATCGAGTTAATTCACGCACTAGTCGCTTGAGTGTGCTGGGATTCCGGGCGCAAGGCGGGGGCAATCATGAATCATAAATCATGACGCCGTCGATTTGATTCGATTGCCCCCGCCTTGCGCCGCCGCGACTGCTGAGGGATAAAAACCATTCGGTTTTGAGAATTTTACAACGTAGAAAGGTTAACCGAACACCCCTTTCTAATACTGGAGCCTTTCGGTTTTCAAATTTTTACAAATGAAGAGGTTACAAGAACGACGTTCATGGCTGTGGTTGATATAAAAGCAAAGAATTTCAATACTTCGATCACTTATAAGTTTGCTGCAATATTATACTTCCTTTATCAATAATATAGAACCAGAAATTTTTCATTTAGACCCAGATGGTGTTCTTGATAATCAATTAAACTGCTTTTTAAATGTCGAAAATTTTGCTGACATAAAACAACATTTATTAACAGTTAAACGGAGACAAGCATTTGTCACATTACGAGCGGATTTTAAATTTAACGGTAAAATTTTAGATAAATTCCCAGATTGACTTTTTGAAAAGACTTCAAATCGATCAATGCATTATAATTATGAAATTTGTTCCAATAATTTTATCTTTATCAGCAGTATAATTGAAGGTCGAGGTGCCATAAGTTGTGGTTTTTGTGTATCTAAATTTAATAAATTAGTAAATAATTATTACGATGTCACTTTTGGGCGATTCATAATCATGGCATGGAACACATTCATTGTACATGGTGTTTGCGACTTGTATTCGAGGCGACCGGTCGCTGTTGCATATTAGATGTAACAGACACCGAACTTACCAATAAACCGATATTATTAAAACATAATATAACAATGTATTAAATTTACACGACTTCGTGGAAAACGATGAATTTCATCGCAATATAGATTAAATAATTTAAGACCTACTTTAATAATTTAAATTTAGTTGACAGAAAATGACGACAACACAAGCAGAGGGTCTAATAGATCAATATTCGAAATTATCGAAGAATCAAATGCCCATAGAAATGGCTCAAGAAGTAGTGGAGGACTGTCAACAGGACTGTCTTCTGAATTTAATAGAGTTGATTTGGAACGATCCTTTTCAAATAGCAGTGTTAATAATGTGGCTAGAGATGACAATAGCGAGTAGCATCCAAGATCAACAATACTTGTCCCCTCCTTCTACATTAGTGTCACACGTGTCAAAGCATAGTTGATAGGTTAGTGTAAATTTTTAACTGCTCGTTTGATGTTCTTGATTTCCTCAACGTTCAGCAGTATTGCTGAAGGTAAGTACTAAGTTTGAAGCTGTTACTATAAGGATTATATTAGTATTTAGTGTTATTTAATATCTGTTGACGGGATAAGAAGAAAATCTTTTATACTCTGAAAAAGACGATGGGGCAAGTTGGGTCAACGCAAACGGGGCATGTTGGCCATGCGGAAAGAGGATTCTTTGAGTCTTAGATGCCTCAAACGCTTCTCAAAGGGCCTTGTAGGTGCGGAGTAGATTAAGTGTTCAAACTGCCAGTGGTAGGCATATATGACTTGTGTTGAAAAAGGCGTTATGAATGTTTGCTCTGTGAAGATCCTTCAGTCCTCATAGATGAAGAAAGTGACTAATCCGTAATCTAAATGTATGATCTGTATTTGCATTGCATTGATAAAATAAGCCCTGTTCATTGATATGTAATAATTTTTGCTCGATACACATTCCCTAGACCAAATTCAGCTACAAAATGTTTTGAGAGCCATCCTGCCTCAACCCATGTGCTTATACAGGGTGTTGATACAGTCTGGAACAAAATTAATATTTCTGTTATCTTCGGTTTGATGGAAAAACCCTGAAACAGGTCGATTTTGCTTTTTATCCCGTGCACATTATAACATCGTGAATTTAATTCTCTCGTCATCTGGTTGCGCACGGGCGTGACGTCATTAGTTTTTTCAAATGGTAACCCGCCACATTTATTACCCCTTGTCGTTAGGTATTCCATTGTGCATGCAACGGTATAAAAAGTTTGGTACCTTACACAACAATTTTTGGGAGAAAAATGCTTTCGAATTTCAAAAAATTAAAATGTTATTTCTAATGAAAAACTAATCAAAAATTATTTTAAAAAATCAGATAAATTATAATCCGAGGTTTATCTTGGATTGTCGTCAAACAAGACACCAAAAAAATGTCAACGGAAGTGTTCAAATTGTCCGCCATTGGCCATTTGACACTGGCCGAGACGGACGTACACGCTTTCTACGACACGTCACTAAAAACCACATTGTCGACAAATCCGGGATTCTCATCGCACCGTAGCATGATTTGTTCACAGAACTCGAGTCGGCGGTCGAAGTCATCTTCATTCAGTTCCTGAACCCGATTGATTTTGTACGGATGAAGTTTTTCCTTCTTCAGCAATTTGGCTACTGTGGTAAAATCGACTGCATGATCCCTGGCAATGCTCCTTGTTGAAGTGTGGGGGTTGTCCTGAAGTTCCAAGAGAATATTGACCCTTCTATCTTCCTCAATTCTTGGTCGACCTTGACGAGCCCTGTCTTTTACACTACCAGTTTCAGCAAATTTTGCGACAATTTTGCTCACCGTTGACCGCGAAATCGGTGCGCGGTTTGGATTTTCTGCATTGAAAAACTGACAGGCTTCTTCATGGCTACGTATTTTATCACCACAACCAACAATAATGAGAATTTGAATCCGCTCTTTTTCGCTCATATTCGCCATTTTCGCAATGCACGTTCAACACTACCAATGGAGCAAGTATTGTGAATGGATAAGTTCAAACACCAAGTAATGAACTGTCAATATGACGTGTCGTAGAAAGCGTGTACGTCCGTCTCGGCCAGGGTCAAATGGCCAATGGCGGACAATTTGAACACTTCCGTTGACATTTTTTTGGTGTCTTGTTTGACGACAATCCAGGATAAACCTCGGATTATAATTTATCTGATTTTTTAAAATAATTTTTGATTAGTTTTTCATTAGAAATAAAATTTAAATTTTTTGAAATTCGATAGCATTTTTCTCCCAAAAATTGTTATGTAAGGTACCAAACTTTTTATACCGTTGCATGCACAATGGAATACCTAACGACAAGGGGTAATAAATGTGGCGGGTTACCATTTGAAAAAACTAATGACATCACGCCCGCGCGCAACCAGATGACGACAGAATTAAATTCACGATGTTATAAAGTGCACAAGATAAAAACAAAATCGACCTGTTTCAGGGTTTTTCCATCAAACCGAAGATAACAGAAATATTAATTTTGTTCCAGACTCTATCTACACCCCGAGTAATGGGCAAGTTTGCCCAAGTAACATAGGTGTTAAAAAAGATTGTAAATATCTTCACAAACAAGTACGAACTTTTAATGCAATGCAATTTTTAATTTTCCAATTAAAAAAAAAAAAACTAAATAAAACATGAAAACCTAAAAAGTAAAAAATCAAGTACTAAAAAGAGGACCAGCGTGTCTCGGTCAAGCCAACCTATCTGATTGGATTTACGTTAAGGAATAGTTGTTGTCTAATTATATTTAATATAGTTTAAACTTTATTATATATTATGCGTGGTGTTCCTCAGGGTTCTGTACTGGGCCCGCTCCTGTTTCTCCTGTATGCGAATGATATCTCTAGCATAGTGACACATCGGACTGTCCTATATGCTGATGATACTTCTGTCATAATTAGAGCAAAACGTGACATTGAAACTGAGGTAACAACTACCCTAAACAAATTTGAAGAGTGGTTTAATATGCATGATATGGCGTTGAACATGGACAAGACTAAGTTTATAAAATTTGCCTACTTCAAGGGAGAACCATATGACTTTGTACATAAAGAAAAAACATTTAATTCATGTGACAATACCAAATTCCTTGGAATTGTTGTTGATGGACAGCTGAACTGGAAAGAACATGTGAATGTTTTGGCATCTAAGTTGGCGTCCTTTAGTTATGCTCTCCGTGTAATAACTCGATACACGGACTTTCATGCAGGGCTGTGCGCTTATTATGCGTATGTGTACAGCAGGATAGGATATGGCATCATGTTTTGGGGCGTGTCAGTCGAGGCTGAAAGAGTCTTCAAATTGCAGAAATCATGTTTGCGCAGTGTGTTTGGGCTACAGCCTAGAAGTTCATGTAGAGACTTATTTAAAAAGTATGTAATATTGACTTTGCCCGGAATTTATATTTTCGAGTGCGCGGTGTTTGTGCGGCAGAACTATGAACTTTTTAGGGAACGAGAGATGGTGCATGGATATGACAGTCGCGGTACCAAATGCCACTCTTTGGTACCGCGACTGTCATATCCTACCACCTCAAACTAGAAAAGCAATTGTTTTTAAAAGTGCGGCTACACAAGCCACAAAAATATATAATCATCTTCCCTATGACATGAAGCAGGAAAGACCCGGAAGATTCAAGACGCGCCTCCGCAAATATCTGCAAGGGATCTGTTTCTATTCTGTGTATGAGTTCTTCTCAAATAAAGTTTAATTTGATTTTTTCTAATTTAAAAATTAAATTTTACTTTAAAATTTGACAAAAAATTAAATATTGAATTTGGCTGTTTTTTGTCTGTTTGTCTGTTTGATACTTTGTTTGTTTGTATATATATTTATTGCTATTTTGTTTTATTTTAAATGAATCTGTTTTGTTTTGTACTTTACAATATTTTACAATGTGTCATAGGTGTGACTTGTTCAACGCCATTAGGTATTACTGAATAAAGATTTTTCTTTCAATTATACAGACACTATGGGGTATTCCTGCAGTACCTCTAAATAAATAACAAACTTCTTAGTATTTTCCGATTTTGCTCGTTAAGTGCTATTAATTTGAAATAAAAGTTGATATTATTATTAGAAGAATTTGTATGGATTGTAAATATAACTTTATATAATATTTTTGTAAAAATTACGGCATTGGAAGTTTCTTTTGATACCTTCAGTAGGTATTACATAAATACTCACAAAAATATGATATCGTAAAACACAATGAGATTACGTTCCTTCTCCTGTTTTGCTCACGCAAGAAATCGCGAACATAAAAGGAATTGTTATTGCTTCTGCAGGTTTTGAATAAATTAATTCACTTCATTAGACACAGTGTTTGCATTTTGACATTCCAAATATATCAGAATTTTAATTAGTTTAGAGTTTCCTTATTCTCGCCTAAGTAAAACAACGAAGAAAGTTATTTCGAATGTCGTCCAACTTTCATTCGATACGGGAATTGAAACAAAAAGAAAAACAAAAAAGGAAACGGTAACAAGACAAATTGGATTCGAAAATAAGAAGAGAAAAAAAAACGTAATGCCAACCAAAGGAGACGGAAAAGAAATCGAAAACACCCGAGGAGCGAAAACGCCAACACCAATTAACAACACTTAATGACGAACAAACAGAGAACGTAACAGTTCTGAACTGAAAACGTGGAGTACTTAGAATTTTAATTAACGTAATTTATTGTCCATTGCAAAGGTCGATGGGGGCGACTATAAGAAACAAATAAATACTGAGTAAACAAGATGTTATAGCTTGTAGTATTCAAGTAAGGGTGAAAATATCCATTTAATTTTGACGGCCAAATCGCGTAGTGCTCAAATTTGCATTTACGATGGGAAAGTATGTACACCAAGAGAAATACGCAACCGTACACTTCGCGGAGATATGAAGTGGTATTGGCGTGTTCGCCATATACTAATGCATAATAAACACGCCCATACCACCTTATATCTCCGTGCAGTGTACGACTACCTATTTCTCTTACTGCACAGGTGGATATAATAGGTATAGCAATTCTACCAAGAAAAAATGTGATATAAGTAAGTACAATAAAAAAGAGTAATGAAAGCCAGATGATAATAACTACATTGTGGGAAATATGTAACAAAAAATATTGTTGCGTTTTCGGGTTCGAAATAAACAACTCGTGCAATTTATTTATTTAAAACAGTCTGTATATTCACACACGTAAAATTAATTACAATATAAAAATATAAAACTAACCAAAATATAAAAATGTAAAATAAATGTAACGCACTTAAAACTACTACGATTTAAAAAAAAACACATATATTTATTTCACTACTGTTATTTATGTAACACTGTACCATATTTATATCACTTCTATTTATATTCCCTAATATTTTTGTAACAACTACACTCACTTATTTATGCTTACTCTTCGACTACCACTCAAGGAACTATTTATTTATGTTTATTTATTTACCTGCCTGTTCCGCACGATACTATTGAATGAATCTCTTATTCCGGAACGACTCATCCATCGGTTCAACTACTTTTATATACGCATACGAAACATCTGGAAACATTCGCGAAAACTCCATCTTTCTCTCGATGTTTGTAGAACTGACGACAGACCCTCCGTCGCCCACACATTATACACATGTGGATGATTTATGATGCGTCGCGCCAATGTTTACTCTCCTTTTGTCGTCGCCCGGATGTCTGCTTCTTTGTGGGCTTGTTTCGTTACAATATATATAAAATAAGGCCACACATATTTCATACAAAATATGTTTAATATTTTAGAGAACATAGAATATTATGAAATAATTAATATTTAGTATTGAACATTTTCAATGTATGGAGGTATTGATGCCGCTCGAAGTGTACTCACGTGTTATAGTGAACGAACCGAGAAAATTGTAAGAACATCAGACTAAAAAGCTCAAAAGAAATCAAATTTAGTATGGACAAACGGCAAATTTTCCAAATAATTTGAATTTGCTACTGTTGTGACTCTTGTCCGCTAGCAAAGTATGCTAGAATTAAATAACCCAAAATAACAACAGATGAACAGAAGAAGTACTAGAAACTTTACGTATTTTTAAAGTGGGTGCATTTCTCTGTTTCTCTCTATCAACAACTTTAACTATTCTTTCAATAGTCCTTTATAATATAGAGAGTTTCGCAAAATAAAACCCAACCCAATCCCTTCCAAATCTCTATTGTTAAAACCCAACTGAGGTCCATGTTATCTGTGATTAGTCAGACACCGCGAGGTGCAAAAAGTATTTCTTTTCCATATTCTAATTGCGAAGTACAGGAAAACACAAGGAATAAAATCAGTATAATAAATATGGGATCTAAAAAGGAAAATATGGAAGAATTAAAAAGAATGTTTTCACAATTAAACACAGAACTAACAGCTATCAAAAAGAAATTAGATAAGAATGCGAAAGCAATTAGCGAGCTGAAACAGGAAAACCAACAATTAAAAGGGGAAAAAATGTCATAATACAAGCAATATCAGATATAGAAGAGGAAAAACATGAGGATATAAAGGATTATTTAGAAAAACAGAGATCCTTCAAGTCAAATAGAAAGAGACAAATTCTGGTTAAGCTGCAAACGTGGAATAAGAAAATGGAAATATATGAACAGAAAAAATAACTAAAGGAAGCATATGTCTGGATTAACGAAGACTACAGGAAAAAAGTTCAGGAGGATAGCAAGCGTTTGATACCCCACTTAAAACTGGCAATGCAGCAAGGACATATAACCTCGCTGAGATATAATAAGTTGATTGTAAATGGCGAAGTATATCGACTAGAATAGGTGGAAAATACAAGAAAGGAAAACCACAGCGATAAAAAACGTACGGCGGGTGAAAGACCCCAGAGAGTCAGGAAATTAATCAACAACTGAGGAAAATCACGAAAACTGGATCACAATCTAGAAAGCGAAGAGAAAGGGACAGATGAAGGGGATAATGGCAAGGCTATGGAAAGGAAAACGAGGTACATCATAAAAGGAAAGAAAACTGAAAAAGACAATAGTAAGAATAGGAACTTGGAATATAAGAACGATATTAGTTACGACAAAATGGAGGATGTCGCTGGAGAAATTATACAATATACGTAAAATGAAAGTACTGGCTCTGCAGGAAATAAGATGGAAGGGAGAAGGTAGACTTGACAAAGAAGAATACACACTGTTGTATGGAGACGAGGCAAATTTCTTGAGTAACTATGTCACGAACTGGCATGTATCTGACGAGGCTAGTTGTTCAGATCACAGATACATTAGGTATAATATTACAGGTGTAATAGTTGAAAATATTTATCGCAATCCTCGGAAGACAGACTGGGAGGCGTATAGAGCAGACTTGCAGTACAGTCTTCCCAGAATCAAGAGCGTGATAAGGGACAGAGACGATCTAGAGTTGGTAATGGAGCAATTCAACGACGCAATCAACTCTGCTTTTCATGACAATTGCCCACTCACGACAAGGAGGTCCACCAGGAACGTGCCGTGGTGGAATGAAAGTCTTGCGACATTGAGGGGACAAGTCAGAAGAACCCTTAATAAAGCAAAAAGAACTGGTCAGTGGGAAATATACAGAATCACACTGACTAGGTTCAACAGGGAGTTGTGGAAATCTAAGAGAAAGTCTTGGAGAAAGCACTGTGAGGAAATAGAAGGTACTCAGGAATGTGCCAGACTACAAAGAATTCTCACAAGAGGACCTCAGACCACAATTAGCTCATTGAAGAATACTCTCGGTGAGTTCACAAATACGGGTGAAGAGACTGTTAGGGAACTCCTAAAAGTGCACTTCGCTGGATCACAGATAGTGGATCAAACTCAGGAATTAATGACTGAGGCAGAATTTCGAAGGGCGTCCAGAGAAGACTGCCAGACCTCGAAAAAAGTCATAGACTACGAGAAAGTCAAGTGGGCAATTAGCACATTTGAACCATACAAATCTCCCGGTCCGGACGGGATTTACCCCATAATGTTACAAAAGGGAACGGACCTTCTGTACAGAATACTGTGTAACATTTTAAGGAGCAGCCTAGCCTACGGATATATACCAACGGCTTGGAGGCGTATTAGGGTAACGTTCATACCGAAACCTGGGAAAACAGGACAGGATTCGGCGAAGTCCCTAAGACCAATCAGTCTTATGTCTTTTGTACTTAAGACGCTTGAAAAACTCATGAATAGGCATATTAGGGACGGGGTACTGAGGAGTAACCCGATTCATCCTGACCAATATGCATATCGGAAGGGCGTTTCTACAGAGACTGTGCTTCACCGGCTGGTCAGTGAGGTGGAAGCCACGCTGGACTGCGGGGAAGTGATGCTCGGTGCATTTCTGGATGTGGAGGAGGCATTCGACAATACTTTGACTCAATAACCAGGTCCCTCAGACACAAGGGAGTCGACTCTATGCTGAGAGGAAGGTTAGTAGAAACGACCGTAGCGGGCGAGACTCTGGCAGCACGGGTGCATCGGGGGTGTCCGCAGGGTGGGGTGTTGTCCCCACTATTGTGGAAGCTGGTGGCGGACTGCTTGCGGGGGGGCTCACCGACTGGGGACACAAAGTCCTTGGGTAATGCTGACGACATAGTCATAATATCACGAGGCAAATTCAACTCAACGGTTAGGGAGCGCATGCAGGATGCCCTCAACCGGACATCTAGATGGGTAGAAAGAGAGGGACTAAACATTAGTCCCACTAAAACTACCCTGGTAGCATTTAACCGAAGGCGTAAGCTGGGGGATCTCGGACCGCTTACCCTAAGGGGAGAAAACGTACAGATCTCGAAGGAGGTAAAGTATCTAGGAGTAACGCTGGACTCAAGACTTACCTGGAATCGACACCTGGAAAATATTACGAAGAAAGCGGTAACATCTCTAATGATAACTAGACGCTTACACGGGAAACAATGGGGTTTAAGACCGGACATGTTGCACTGGACCACAACATGGTGATAAAACCGATTTTAACGTATGCCTCTCTAGTGTGGTGGCCCAAGACACAACAACGAAAGGCCATTTTACAACTAGGCAAGGTGCAAAGACTTGCCTGCTTGGGCATAGCTGGATCAATGCGGACCACTCCAAATGCAGCCATGGAGGCCCTCTTAGGTCTTCCGCCTCTTCACCTTGTGATACAGGGGGAGGCTAGGATGGGGGCCTTTAGGCTTCAGCTGAAAAACGCAAAAACTAAAACGGCGGGACACATGGCAATTGTGGACCTTGTGGGTGGAGATGTCTTAAGCATGAGAACGGACCACTGTTTAGGCTATATAAAGCAATATAGCCCAAACAGACCATTCGAAGTAAACATTCCAGAAAGGCTCGAATGGGAGAATGGTATGCCAGGTATCAGCAGGCGGGATCATACCTGGTACACAGATGGGTCGAAGACCGCAGCTGGCACTGGAGCCGGAATTTACTCTGCAAACCAGAGCAAGTACTATGCACTGGGGGGGTATGCATATGTGTTTCAGGCAGAGGTGTATGCCATACTCCGATGTGCTATAGAAAACAATAGGAATGGCGTCAGTCACCGGCGGACTCTTATATTATCTGACAGTCAAGCGGCACTAAAGGCGTTATCTAGCCAAGAGGTGTCGTCAAGACTGGTCTGGGAATGCCTCGAAGAACTTAAACTGCTGGCGACCCGGAATAAGGTAAAACTGACCTGGGTGCCATGGCATAAAGGGATCGAGGGCAATGAAAAAGCTGATGAACTCGCTAGGAGAGGATCAGAAGCAAGATTCGTAGGCCCAGAACCGGCTCTGGGGGTACCCAAAAGTATGACCCGAAGCCAGGTTAAAGACTGGGTTTATGAAAAACACAAGCATCACTGGGCAACAGTTCCAGGACAATATCATGGTAAGGAATTTATTGCCCAACCATGCCACAAAAGAGCCGCAGAACTATTACACATGAGCAGGGAACGGCTGCGAACAATAACGGGTCTTTTGACTGGTCATGCACCTGTTAAAGTGCATCTAACAGGATAAGTCTGCATGATGGAGACCTTAGTTGCAGACTCTGCAATAAGGAACCAGAAACAGTAGGGCATATTCTGGTAAACTGTGAGGCAGTAGATCACAAGAGGCAAAGCATCTTTGGGCAACCGAACGTAGATCCAGAGATGCTCAAGAGACACCCAGTAAAGGACTTGTACAGATTAGTACAGGGAACAACATTGCTGAAGTGGACAACATAGATAACACAGGTTGAGCACAATAAGCCTTATTGGCTGCGGTGCAAACTGGAGACGTTAGTCAGACAGGCCTGGAAAAAAAAATGGAGGCGAGGACGGACAAGGACAGAATGGAACAGGATTTCTGATAGGTGAACACGCGAGAAGGAATATATTAGAGTATAAGAAAATAAATGGAAAGGTTCGTACATAAGATTGGAAAACAATATAATGAATATCACAATCTTAAACTCGTATGCGCCTACTGAGGTAGCATCGGAACAAGAAAAGGACGACTTCTATGAAGGAATAGAAAATTTTGGCGATGAGAGACCAAAACATGGCACACTCATTCTTCTGGGAGATTTAAACGCAAAGATGGGAAAAGAAGAACACTGGAGGTCAGTGTCTGGAAAAGAAATGGTCTATGACGAAACAAACCAAGAAACAGAAATCCGTATGTTCATAGTCAACACGAAATATAGAGGATATTAAGAAACCGAAGATACGGGATTGGATGATCACCGTCCAGGACCGAGATTTGTGGAGGGGGATAACTGAGGAAGCAAAGTGGAACAACAGTTTGGAGTAAGGCAAGAATAGAAAAACGTAGTGTACTCAGGATAAGAAATAAGTTGCTAGAGCTCAAACGAGAAATGAGCGGTCGCAACTCCAAAGGGACTGTATGGCCCTATATATATTGAACATTTTATATTATAGTGTATAAATTTACTAATTAGAAAGTCCAGGTTCAGGTTTTCCAGTCCATTGATACCGAAAAAATATTTTTTTTTCTGTCTAAATGTGATCGCGATAACGGCCAAATGGTCAAAGCTATCAATACCAAACTTCATATTTATCGGTACAGTCTGGTTCCTGGAATCCCATTAGATTTTCAGTAATGTCAATAGGCCGGAAGTAGTTGTTGATTTCAGTGAAAAATCAAATTATACCAACTACTACTTTTGAACAAATTTATAAGGAGTGAGAAGTGAATTTGAATAAAAAATTATTAAAACAAGTTTTTCGAAATTCTTAACGGAAGTAGCACTTTTCCTCTTACTTAATACGAGTTTTTCGCAAATATTTCGCAAATTATGCATTCTATATAGATTTAGCAAGAGTATAAACGTATTTAGAGCTAGGTTTGAAATAATTTTTGTATAAAAGAATTTTCAAAATTTAGACCAGAAGTAATATTTCTACTCACAGGTTTATTTTTTAAAGATGATAAAAGTATTTAATTTTGATTTTAATTATTTTAATTTTTTAAAATGGTATATGGTAACGTATATGAAAGTAGTGTGGTTCCTACACTTCATTTTTTTTAACAGAGAACCACGAAATATTAAATTGAATATAAATTTACTTACAGTAAAGAATATTAATATAAAATAAATTATTCAGTAATTCATGAATGGAAAAATACCTTTTACTAACGATCAAATGTCTGTTACATACTTAAATAATATATGTGGAGCAATACATTGACACCCACTTTGAAAAACCTATAATTTAGCTCGTTCTCAAGAAGGTTGGAGCACTTAACTAAATAAGAAATAAATTTCACGGGCATTAATAGTTCGAGCGCATATTTTCAGTAAGAGTGCTCAAATGTATATATGTTATATATGTATAGTTTATTAGTAATACCGTTAAGTGCAGGTAACATTAAGCTTTTTTATCGGTCACATTCATATGTATTTCCCAGAACACCCACATAAATTTATTATAGGTACTTTAGTAAAACAGATAAGTCATCGAATCGAATGTCAAATCGAATATTTTCGAAATATACAGAGTGTTATGAATGTTATGCTTAATATGTAGGCAAAAATTTGTTTTGTATAATATTTTGCACAATGCTTCATTATTACATCATTTATCAGTTATAACAGGTACATTGCTAAAAATAATGTCGTAATGTATACGTCCTGTTGTTCAAATTTATGTAGTAAGGTAATGTAAGAGAAGTGTGCTTCAAAATGTATTTGTATAACTTATTATCCATCCAATTATTGTTTTTCGGAAACTAATTTCAAAATATTTTTTTTTCGGGAATAATAATATAAATAATATAATTTAAGTCAATTATTTTAATAAATATTGTAATTCAATATAATTGATTTTGCCAGAGACAGTAACAATAACGCAATGATAATTAAACAATTAATAAAATTTTCAAACTAATTTTCGTGGTAGTATTCTTTTATTTTTCTAATCAATATTACCTCTACGTTTGTTTGAAGTAAATGTCATTTTTTGAATTGCTATGTATTCGATGTATAATTTACTTAATATTTTCGTGGATATAACTAAATTGGAATAAATTGAATTTTATAGATGTATTAAGTACCTATATATCTTGTTCAAGTTCTTAATATATACTTACAGTTTGTTGACATTCACGTTACATACAGCGATCACACAACTTGATGAATATACAAGTATTCATTAAGGCAATATATAAATTTAACCGTTGCTGAATTGTTTTTAAGGCCTCTTCGTTAACTTCTTGTCATAAATATGAATGTTAACGATCGATTAAAAATGTTATCTACCTTAACCTCTCAATTCAAATTAGAATTGGAAGTCAGCCGTAAAAGTTTTATTAGATTTTTATCAAAGAAAATTATATTTAAGTTGAGACAAAAAAATTTTTTCTTCTATATACATATTATAAGTAGCTATCGTGATTTCTGGGCTATTAGGCAAACCAACTAGTGTGATACTAATGTTGTTGCGTCGTCAGTATTTTCTATGTTTTCAATGTAATGTATTGGTTAATTTCATTTATTTATTTAAGTATTTGATTTTATTTTTCCAATAGGTTTCACATCCAAGCACAGAAAAATATTGCTTAAGAAATAGGCCGCGGACATGATCGAGTTAAACTACGACTAAGTTACAACGGAGCAAAGAAATAATGTAAACAACACACATTTACTGAATAGCATTATTCACGCATTATTCATATGGTGAACTGCAACATCTGTTATTGACTCACATGTTGACGGCAAAACAACACAAAAAAGTCCACTTGAGTCGTAAATATCCTATTTCCATCGGCGGAGATATAGGAACGTCAGAGGTTTTTAAAATTTATTGTATTTACCTTATATTTCGCATGATAAATAGAGTTATATATGTGTATACCTATTCATACTTACATTAGTTTTGTTTTTTCATTGTTTTGACTGTTAATTACGTACTTCGTAATTTATGTAATAGTTCCTGTTTAATTCCGTTTCATTGAATCGACTTCTTCCAATTATCTAGACGTAAGTGTGCAATGGATTTCGTTCAGTTTCAATAATATACGCATACATTTTTAGTTATCATTTATTCAGATCTAGAACATTGTTTATGTTACTATGATATGGAAGAACGTCGAGAAATACATTGTGAAACAATGGCGAGTTGGATTGAGCGTCATCCTGATTGTATGTCCGATATTTATTGCAAAGTCTGAAATGTATCGTTACAGAATGCCCAAAAATCGCATATGTAATAGTTATAAATATAATTGATAGTTATAAATACAATTGATGGGGAAACAATTGCTAAAACCATTGACAAGAAACAACATGCTTCATTCGGACGACAGGTACAGGGAAAAAATACTTTTATTTGTTAGTGACAGTGCCGTATATATGTTAAAAACAGGCAGTCTATTAAAGGTAACATATCCTTATATGCTGCATATTACTTGTGTAGCACATGCTCTCCACAGAATCCGTGCATATATCAGAGTCTCCTATCCGGAAGTTGATAGACTTGTATCCGCTTATAAAAAAAGTTTTCCGAAAAGCACCATCGAGAGTGGCCCTTTACAGGGAAAAACTTCCATCTTTGTCACTGCCACCCTCACCAATAATAACTAGTTGGGGAACATGGCCGGAAGCTACTAGTTCTTATGCAGAGAATTTCGATACATGTTTAAATGACGACGCTCGAAGTAGTTCTGAGTGCAAGAAACTAAGACAAATCGCAAATTTAAAAAATGTGTTGTTATTCCTTCAGGAACACTTTGGAAATTTGCCTAAACTAATCACGTATTTTGAAAATCGAATCTCAAATTAAAAAATGGATTATCCACATAGATGTGGCTATTAATAATTCCAAGTGACTTCGGATGTGGCCTTCGGCAAAAGTTAGACGCAGTTTTTAATAGAAATCCAGATTTACTAACATTGCGGCAATTCTGTATGCTAAATACGCTGAAATAAAAGAATATTTCCATTACGCAAATATAACCAGTTGCGATGTAGAAAGGACGTTTTCTATCTACAAGGATGTACTTAATTAAAAGAGAACAAGTCTTACAGAAGAGAAAATGAACACATAATAAGGTATTTTGTATTTTATTGATCACCAGCCACTTGTTATCCAATTATATAAATAAAATTAAAACCTCTTTAAAAATACAACATTTCAATAGTGCGCCCATGGGCGATGAGTCATGACTCGCTTGTGTCCGCGCCCTGTTAAGAAATACAAAACACAAAAAACAGTGAGTACATAAAAATAAATAAAGAAAGAAAAACTTATCCATAGTACAACAAACGATGCCATGCAATTAATTCAGTATCATATTGGATATTTTGTTAAATGTATCATAATATAAAACACAATCATTACATCATATCCTGTTATAATTTGCACAACACCTAGAGATAGGCGATTTATGTAGCATGTTAGTCCTATTAACCTCACTATAGTACGTTCTATGTTGACGGGGATTCGCATGTTTTGGAACATTGGTGTTAACTTTATTCAGTAGCCATGAACAGTCAATATGGTCACGTTGGAGGCTTTATATAAGTTTAACACTAAGATTTATTCTTCTAATATTTAGCGAAGTAAACTAGAAATGTGTAAGCAAGCATATCTTGGTAATTTTGGATATTTACCATCGTCCATAAAGACCATAAATTAAAAAAAATTCTGTACTGCTTCTATGTTGTTAATATGATGCCGGTTTTCCATTAAACGGACGAGTCGAATCTTTGTTTTGTCGTGTTTTTGGATACACTAATAACAGTAAACAAAACTCAGACAAATTCGAAACCCTGTGTCCACCAAGCAGACATGATTTTGTTGGAGTTTCGTTTTTGAGTTCAGTGCTTTTCCACCACACCAACTAGTGCATTTTTCGGTAATTAAAGTTTGAATTTTAAGTGTGCGAAAATCGAAATGGCTTCAGGAGATGCTAATTTGCTTATCCTGGCTTGTGGTTGGTTTGTTCTGCGTTGTATGAAAAAGGAGTAAGTGGGCACATAATTTTCGTTTAGGGTAAGTCCGGGAGAGATGCCCCCCCAAAAGTAGAAAATTCATCTTGGTCCAGTATTTAGTGTTTTACTTTAGTAAAAATGAAGAATGCATTGCAAATCTATTAAGTAATAATCCGTTGTGCTAAAAATTTGATTATCTTTCGCTGGAACTCAATAAAAAAATAATAAACAAAAAAATGGTTTTGGCTATCTCTCCCGACAATGCGGGAGAGATGCCTTTAGCATGTGGGAGTGACGCCCCGGTCTAAACTATTAGCTAAGTCAACAGAAAAAGAAAATTGTAGTCTCATTTATAACAAACAATATATTTAACGTATAAACATCAACATATTGCAACAAAATAAAGATTATTTCAACTTATTTAAGTAAATAGAAATGCAAGAAATGCAAAAATAGAATTCTAATTAAAAACAGAAAATTAAAGTTCCAAGCAGGTACAAATCAACTGCATTTTGTTTACTTTCGCCTAGACATTATGTTACCGCACATATCACATGTATTTTCGAAACTACTACATCCTTCGTGAAACCACTTAGCACAATGAAGACATTGCACCCAGTCATCCTTCTTATTGGTGTGTTGATATTCTTCACCACAGCCCACACACTCGGTCTGTGAGCTATCATCGTCGCTACTCCTGTCATGCAGAGATAAAACATCTTCATTTTCAGTTTCACTTGAGTCACTTTGGTAAACTTTCTTTGGCTGTTTGCCTTTATTCTTGTTGAAACAGAGCTTATTTTTAGTGTTCCCAGTTTTACTTACTTTCTTCATCTTCCTTTTATTTTTCTTCAATTCTTGCTGAATCTTCTTATCTTCTTTATTGTTCTGCTTTGCTCGTTTAGTTGCTAAATTTTCTGCTGAAGTTAGAATTGTAGCAACCTGCCGACCACGCTTACGAGTAGATTCAGGGAGTTTTGAGATTGGAACTGGATGTATTTGTTCTAACAATTTTCCAGGCGTAATGTCACTAGTTTCAGACGTAATATTATCGAGCACACTTGTTGATAGACCGGCCACTGCATCTATGGGTGCTTCCACTTTTCCCTTGTTAATTGGCGGAGTCATTGGTTTTGCAGATATCTCAGCCACTATTGGTGAAGATGGCCCAGCCACTTCTGAAGATGTCTCAGTCACTTCTGAAGATGTCTCAGCCACTTCTGAAGATGTCTCAGCCACTATTTTTGAAGATGATCCAGCCACTGGTAGACAGGACGGTTTTAATTGAATAGATGGCTCAATCAACATTTCTGGAGCGATTATCTCTACTTCTTCAGATGTAAGTTGAAAAGTTGCTGGCAGCTGAGTGCCTTGGTTCTCGTTTTGTGGTGTCTGGCTATCTATTATCAAATATGCATATTCCGGAATCACTTCCGGATTTAATGGACATATGCCTGTTGACCTAAAGGCCGATATGGCGTTACTGCTGGTCGCAGATTTGCCCCAAGCCTCGCTTAATAATGAACCGAACTGCAGCCTACCTATTTTTCTGTAAGGATTAGCCTTCATCCAGTTGTTACAAGCTTTACCATATGCAGCTTTTAATGACTTGAATACTGCCCTGTCTAAAGGTTGTAGATAATGCGTAGTGTGGCTGGTTAAGCTCAGCATAACAATGTCATTTGCTTCTGCAAATTCTAGGGTGTTGATATCACAGTGAGAGGAATGGCCATCCACTATTGAAATTACTTTTCCTTCTGGTTTTCTTGGTAAAAACTGATTTGTTAGCCAGTTTTTGAATATTTCTGCATTTATGTACGCTGACTTGGGAGACATATATACAAATGACCCAGGGGGCATCCCATCTTCATATTCAATTCTTTTCTTTATTCCCTTCATGATACACGTAGGTGGGAGAAAGTTGCCTTCCGCATTACAGCATGCTACGACAGTAATTGTCTCGCCTTTCTCGCCGGATGTAACTGAAGACACAGCTTTTGAACCTTTAGTGGCTATAACAAAGCCAGGGTTATTATTTAGCTGCAACCCAGTCTCATCCATGTTGTATATATGCCCCGGTTTATCCATTAGTTCGTGTTCTTCAAGGGCAGCGCTAAGTAACTGAAAATAATTATCAACCCTTTGCTTAGTCATGCCTTCAGCTCTCGCCAAGGATACTCCCTCCGACTTTCTCATACTCAGCTCCGGATTGCGTCGTAAAAAAGAATTCATCCAGTCGTATCCCGCCATTTCTTTTTCTGAGTTAAAGTGATGTTGGATACCCAAAAATTCGGCAAATTTAAACGCAGTTCTCCTCAAATCGTCCATGGACGGTGCAAATCCTCTTGCCTGCAGTTTTTGTATGTGTTTAACTAGTTTTTTCTCATTATCTCTGCCGAACAAAGACGAAGGGCCCATTGGAACTTTTTGTGAATTATTATGTTGAGCTTTTCTTCTTCTTAAAGTTCGAGAGGGAATGGCAAATGCTCTGGACGCTTCATTGATCCCCATGTGCCCGTTATTAACTGCCTCTAAGGCTTGTTCCAATTGTTGACTGTTCCATTCATATCTAAAAAAAATACAATATACTTTTGATTTTTTCTGGGGCGTCTCTATCGGAACTGACTGGGGCATCTGTACCATTCTGGTGGGAGAGATGCCCCACGTCATTATTAGCTCAAATATTACAATAACATGTAATTTGTAGGTTAAGTATAGTCAACACATATCACTAGTCAAATATAATAAGACAAACTTAAGTAAAAACGTTTCTCACCGTATGAAAACTGTCCCAGCTTAAACTGCTGCTGTAAATCGGCACCTTCACAAAACAATTTCGTATTTTCACAAAACCGTTATTGAAATTTCGTCGCCAATTTCACATGCAGGCGTTCAACACTCAATACAAGACCCCAACCAACTGATCGCTAGCGACATCTAACAACAAAAAACTAAACTAGAGTACTTGGCCATCTCTCCCGGACTTACCCTATATGCCAATATTGACTTTATATTTATTTTAGAAGTAATTAATGTATTTTTTAACTTGTCTTGTTTGTTTTAGGAGAAGGAAGCCACGTCGACAACATAGGTATTGGGTTAGATCTCTGTTATAAAGGAAAGTAAATTTTGGTGCTACAGAACTAATGAGATATCTCCAAAATGATGATATTCAGTTCTAGGGGGAACTGCGTTCATCATATCATAATTTTGTAAGGATGTCGAGCTTCGATTTTGAAAACTTAATAAATTTAATTGGCCACAAAGTTTCAAAATAAAATACAAGTTTTAGAGATTTAATATCTGCTAAGGATCGGTTGCCAATAATTTTAAGATTTCTTGATACTGGTGATAGTTATCAGAGTTTAATGTATTTATCTAAAATATCAAACACAAACTGAAAAGTCTCTGTTCTCACTAGGCAGTTAGAGTTCGTAAACACTCCGAAACTCTTTGATGTTACCGCTTTCGATCGGGACTCGAAAAACAAGACTGCAACTGTCGCAGAAACGTCAAGTCTTCAAAAATGTTGTAAAAAGTTGCAGTTCTGTTTTTTTCGACACGAGTTTGTGTTCTGTTTTTGTTTTGTCCGTTTGGTGGAAAACCGGCATGAGATTGATAAATGGCATACCATACCAATGACACATACTCCAATTTTGATCTAGTGTAGGTGTAATAGAAAATACTTGGGCATCTAGTGTTAAAATCCCGACAATTGCTGTAGATGAATCCATACATTTTGTTCGCGCTAGCCAATATCTGATTGACAAGTTCAAGAAAAAACAATCTGATGTCCGGTCCTTTATCGTCGCACAGTGCTGTTGTCAGTAACTAATGATAAATAATACTGGCCCCAGTATTGATCATTGTAGGGCTTTATAATTATTTTTTTTATGCTTCATATTTTATTATTGCTTATAATAATTTGACTACTATTTCGCAAATTTTCTTTTATAATGTCTTATGTTCATTCCATAATATGTGGTACGACTCGAGCTTCCGAAGCAGTATGCACTGTAAGCCGGTAGTAACAAATCCTCCCCTTTTCATCTCATCTGTTATATACAGTATTCTTGCTGCTACTGAGTATATGCAAAGTATGGTTAAAAATATATTTCTCAAATTTCAACTTAAATGCTAATTCTAGTAATTTGGATAAAGTGAAATAAAAGAGATAGATCGATATAGTTGTTCGCTTTTCTCAATATTGGAAGCATATTTTCGGACTAACAGAGATACCTCCTTGTTCGTTTTCCTGTAGAGAATGTTTATTGCACCAGATGTACTATTAATTTTTTAATAGTTTTATTAATTTGGTGCCCCGCTTTGACCATTAATACTGTTATTTTACTTTTTTATAGGTACGCTAAGGAAATATTATGACGAACTTGTTCAACTTTGAGATTTTTTCAGATGCTCACGTTTCGAATTATAGTCCCATAATAACAAAAAGTCTCTGTGTCTGCCTGGCTGTGATGACGATAGCGGCCAAACTGTTAACTATCAATACCAAACCTTATAGGGCATACTCATTCTCTGAAGCTTAGAATAGGTTTTCAGACAAATCGATAAACCGAAAGTAGTTTATTTGACGAAAAAAACAAAGAAGTGAATTTGAATAATTTTATAATAAAAGTTTATGAAGACATGACAGGGAATAAGTCTTTCTACTCAACGAAAGTCAGTTTTTCACTGAAAATTTGTTAAGATATACTTTCTAGTAGATAATAAAATAAACAAATAAGTAAAAGTGTTTTTTCTGGTCCGAATATTTACATATTTTTTATACAAAAAATTGTTCCAAATCGAGGTTTAAAATCTTCAATATTTATGAATAAATATTCGCGAGAAACTATTTCTTGTATTTATAGCTTGAGGGGTTTGGCCGCTATCATTGACACACATAACACGTACTCTCTCTCACACACACACACAGACACACTCATATCCAGACTTAAAAAAAAAGACTTATTCAGTATCGGGTCACATCAAAAGATAAGAGTGAAAGTGCTATTTCTGCTCCACACTCTAAAATTCCTTTTTTATACAAAAGTTATTCAAATCAAACTTTAAATACTGTCAGAATCTCAATATATGTGTTTAGAAAGCATAACTTGCGAGATATTCGTAAGAAACTGTTGTTTTATATTTACAGCTTTAGCAGTTTGGCCGCTATCGTGAACACATGTAACACTAACGCGTGGATATCTACAAAAATCTGGACATCGAACATTTTCGTCATCATACTTCCTCATAGTACGTATAAGAAAGTAAAAATCAAAATTCAGCCCGGAGTTAGCACTTCTACTCTAATCAAATAGCAGATTTTTACAAATATGTGGTAAATTAAGCATTCCATACAGATTTATTAGTATAAAAGTATTTAGAACTGGATTTTACTTATGGCAGGTAGGATCGCCATGTAATTACTCCACACTGAAGTAATGGCGTAATACAGAATTGACTACTAGAAGATCCTAAACTCGACAAGGCTGCATCGTCAAGTGGAGGTTCTCAAGTTTACCGGGCGATGTTAAACGCGTTGAATAAAACACTTAATTGAGTGTGATGTGTTTTTCTTCACAGTGGTTTTATCATATAATATTATTATTATTTTTATTATAATACTTTCGATTCTACATTAGTATTACTTTAATATTATGCTAATAGTCTTTCAATAATATTTTAATACTACTTATGTAAAAATGAGACTTGTTATTTATATATTATTTGGGTTATTCTGCTAACACTAATCTATAATATCAAGTTCGACACAGTTGGATATGTTGTGTTTACTTCTACGATCTTATTAAACAGGCCATGCTTTTATGTGCAAATTATGTAACGCCATTCTCAAAGTAAGTACACGTTTACTAGCTTTCCAGTTTATATAAATCATATCATATTCTCGCAAATTTTTTCGTACAGAAATTCAAAATTTGAATTGGAATTTATATGAAAATAAATGTATTTAAAAATTAATTTAAAACAACTCTTGGATAAATAATTTAGAACCTACATACCTATAAAAAAGTCATGTTATGCTCACACCTAAGAGTAGTGCAAATTTAAAAAAATGAGATATAAAATATACACATTATAGGCTCGATTGAAATAGAAACCTAATATAAAATTTATTCTATAAAAGGCAGTAGTAGTTAAAATAGTTAAATATTAGGTGTTATTCAGATTTATTTTGTTTTTAAGTTTTTTAATTCAAAATGCTATAACTTAAACCTACCAAAATTATATTTAATTTCTGCATCATATAATCGATAATTGCCTTTCTTCTAAGTAAAAAAGGAAAGAGAGAGTATATAGGATATTTGCTCTAACAATTTATTTCGAACCGGTTGCTTTTTTACGATGTAGAACAATGACGCCGCTAGGGGTCGCCGTTAATAATACAACTGCGTAAAAGTTCTTTTGAAAATCATACATGCCTGCTCGGAAATATAATTCTTCAATTGGGCACTGCACTGACGTTCATATTGAACTTCTGCGGTCTTCATTGTTGTTAAATAATAGGCATAGATTTTTTATTTCTTTTTTTAGTGCTTATTTTTGTTTTGTCTCGACAATATTTGACGCGCACTTCTGTGGGTCGTCCATTCTATTTCGAAATTAAATCGTGGGGTGTTATTCTCAAACAGATTCGTTAATTGAAACTGAATACACGTCATTGACGTATTAATCTGACCCTCGTGAAAGGAAAGGTGGTCTAATGTGAATGTGCCAAATTTATGTCTAATTTCAGCGTCATACAAATAATATGCTCTTGGACTTCTATTGTATTTAAGTAAAGTTAGTAATTTTTCGCTTAACTATATATTTCACTAACTAATGCAGAAAATGCCCCAAAGGGGGTAGAAAAACGGTAAATATACTTAACAAAAAAGGCCCCGAGTATGAAATAGAAGTGTACAAGCATAAAAAAGAAGTGTACAACCATGAAAAGAGCACCTTCCATGGTCCATGACCCGTCCTAAGATGATTCAACTTTTACCAATTTTTTCTTGTTGGTGTAAAACCAGGCACTTTGACCAAAGGATCGTCTATTAATTGTTTATTAAAAGCTTCACATTCTAAGCAAATTGATTTCCAGAGGTTATTAATCGAAAATTGTTAATTTAGGAAATCGTCCTTCCAAATTGGACTACATTATTTCAACCTATAAGGTGGTAAGTTCTGAAGATCTTCAGTAATTGTATATAAATTAGGAAAATTTTGATATTTATCCCAACAACGTTTTAAAGCCAATTTTCTTCTTAACTGATTAGGATAAATGTTAGTCAGGACGTTGAGCCAAGGAAGTGGAGTAGATTTTATTGTGCCCGAAATAATTCGAAGTGTACAATTTAACTGAATATCTACTTTACCAACACGTACCCTATTCATCCAAAACTGCACTACAATATTCAGCAGCAGAATACACCAATGCACGAGCGGACGTACGTAAAATGTCTGCATGGGCTCCCCAATTTGAACCAGCCAACTTCTGTAAGATATTATTTCTTGTTTTAATCTTCATACGCAATATATCAATATGTTGTTTATATGTTAATGATATATCTAAAGTAACTCCTAGGTATGTTGGATTAAAATGATGGAAACAAGGAATTTCTGACTTAGATGGGCTGATAAGCAATTGCCATGTCATCAGCGTAGATGAATCTTCTGGAAGTCGTAGCTGTTAAATTACTTGCGCATAGATTAAAGAGAAGAGGAGATAATACCGATGCTTGAAGTAAACCTTTGAAATGACTAATATTTAAATGCAGTATCTAATATAACAACAATTATTATATACATTTAATATTCAAATAATTAATATCAAATTAGTGGTATTAATATTAATCAGAATATACATAACCATTTATTGTCTTTATGATTGAAATCATTAAGAAAGCTTTCCAACCTATATGTAATGTGTAGAGGAACCACTCAAAATAAAATTAATAAATGTAATGTAACGTTAAATTCTAAAATGAAATGTAAAATTGATTGTTTTGCCTGCTAAGCTCAGTTCGGACTCTCCAGGCCGATTCAGATTAATACGAGATGATTAATAAAAAGGTTTCCAAATATTATTTAGTGTTAATAAAATAAAAATCCATTTAAACAATACTTAATGAATTTTATATATTTTTACAGACAAAAAAAAGTAAAATCTCACACAATACACTGCTCTTAATATAAAAAGAATCAAAACACATTAATAGACAGGTTGAATACATTTTTATAAAGATTACATTGAAGAAAGTTTACGTATACCATTCGTTATATTTAAACGTAAACAACAGAGGCAAGAAATTATACCGTATGCTACATACAAGATTTATGTATGATTATATACATATCTATAACACAATGCTAAGACAGATTAAGTTACGTTATATTTTATATTACGGAGACGATGTTTATTTAACAATTATATTTACTTAATTCGTCTCTATTTGAAATTGATTTAGAATCTTTAATTCTTTATTATCAAAAATGCATTCACATACAATAAGTTTTTATCATTTAAGTAATATCTTATATTAAGACTTCTTTTTGTCTTCTTTCTTCTTCGCTGTTTATCATCAGCGAAATCTTCTTTGTTCACAAACAAGATGTGAAGAATGGGCCTCTCTGCCATATGGAGCACAGTATCTTTATCATAAAAGATATAACACTTTGCACATTTAATACATATATGCAAATTCAATCACTGTTTTATTACTTTTACAATAAACAACAATACTTATGACTGTTGCCTGACCCAATACAGGAGTCTATAATTTATTTAAATTACAATTAACAACAATTCTTATGACTGTTGCCGACCCACTCAGGAGTCTATTATTTGGAGTTCGCCTTTCGACACACAGTCTAACTTTCGACTCTTTGTCTGTCTAACTTTCGACTCATTTATTTCAATAAGTATTCTTGCTTTTTATAGGAGGATGTCTGTGATTCCCCGCTTTCTATATAGTCCGGGCCTTTCTACTGCTTTTTCAGACACATAGTTGAATCACCGTGAGATTGCAACACCAATCTTAGATAAATACGGATGTTTATGCGTCATAATACCAATACATAAATTCATAATAAAACTTATGACCAATGTGATTTAACATTACAATAATATATTCATTGATTTTAAATATATTTTAAAATTATTAATAAAAATATAATTAATTAATTTTTTTAAATATAGTAAAATTATAATACTAATACGTAGAAATGGGCTGTACCATTACAAATGAAAGGTATTATTAAAGCTGTAAAAATTATGAAAAGCTATTCAATATCAGCACGTCCAATAAATTCGCAACATCTTAAATTTAAAAACAAAATAAATTACCTGCCATAAAATGCACGAAGTTTAAAAAACTAGAATTTTTGAAAACTTTCTCAACCTTAAAGTTTAAATAAAGTCTGATCTGGACAAGACTTTTAAAAACGGAAAAATTTTTCTGATAGAGCTCGAGTCGTAGAATAATTTAGTATCATGACTTCTACCTCCCATTTCAAAAATTGACGATGTTATTGCATCAAAGGCGATTTTAGACTACTGACGTTCCAAAAAATTTGAATAGAATCGCCTCTAATGAAGATTCTTCAAAACGGAAAAACTGAAATTTCTATAGGACATGTTGTAATATAACTAAGCAAAATTCCAGTCATCTACAGCAAAAATTGCTCCGCTTTGGTTTCGTGAACCATAATTTGACCCACATCCTAGACTCGTTTCAGCGGTTATTTAAAAAAAAGTTCAAGTAAATTGGCCCAGTAGTTCCTGAGAAACATATGGGTAGACACCCCCTCTAATGTTAAACGAGGGTGTCAAAGCAGTCGCGCTATCTCTGATGAATTATAAGAATAAACAATCGAGATTTGGTCCGATCCCAGTTTCGACCTCGGAATGGGCTAGACGTCTCACTCGGCTTTAAACAAGCATCTTTAATAGGTATGTTTATTAATTAAAAAAATAAAATAATTGAAAATATGCGAATTATTTTAGCCTTTCTTCATTTAATATTTCTACCACTTGAAAGGCGTAGGTATAATACATCTGTAAGGATATTGTCAATTACAAGTTGTATTTTCTTTAATGATTTTTTTCATAAAGAATTTTGGATTTGTCGTCTTCAGACAATTCTGAGTATCATCTCCCGGTCAATTTCCGCAAGACGCAGACACACTCTTTGGTACAAGGGTGTGGTCTATAAAAGTGGCTGGCATAAAGAACTGTGCACCCTCGAAACAAGTGAACAAGGGCGTTGTTTAATGAGTACACTTGGACAGACTTTGTCTCGCGTACTACCTATATTCATTCCTTCCTGCCCTCTCCTCGTCCTCAGCTAAACCCCACCGAAACACAGCGGGGACCCTTGTCGGAACATAACGCCCGACTGGCTCGATTGCATTTCATACATTCCCACCTGTCAAATGAAATGGTTGAAGGGGAAATATATCGAGACGCCTCGCGATATATCTGTCTCTTTCTCTTATCGTTCTGCGCTGTGATACCCCAACTGGTCTTAGAAATGTGTTTAGTGATATACATCTTAATTCGAATAAGACATCTATTTTTAAATGTATAACAACTGCGCTTGACACAAACTTGATGGGATCGAACATTCTAAACGAGCATGCATTTAATATTCTTAGCAACTTTGAAATTCCATGAAAATGGTGATAGATATTTGACGCATGCATTGCTCGACCAGTAACGAGTATTTTCTGGTCAACTCGATTGTGAAAATTGCAAAAAACGCTCTTTGGGGCATTTTAAAAGAAATCGATAGATGGCGAAAAAAATTAGTTTATAAAATACTACTTCACACCATTTTCCTTTATTAAAAGTTAGCCAAACAGGAGTAATTATTAAATATTCTACTTATAAATGTATAAGCGCCATCTATTTGACGACCTTTTAAGCGACATTGATATTGGCAGTTAATTGTAATTAAATCAAAAAACGCTGTAAATACACTATAAATATAAGAATAAATACGTCATGTGTGCCATGTGTAAAAATATAATACTTAATTTTATTGAAACGTGAGTAAATAATATATGTGTAACGATAAAAAAGTTAAAAAAGCATAAGTAAACAGGGTTAAAATTATGAAAATACACACAATTGAGGATAGACTGTAAAATAATCAAAATCACTCTAATGTTGCGACTACTATAGTCGTCCAAAAAATAGCAAATCGACTATAAGGAAGAAAAGTCGAAGAGCCAAATTATTGAATATCGGATGCCTCAGGTATACGCAATTGGTCCATTACTATTCATCATTCTGACGTAAGACCAGTTTATATACAATCGATATCAATAAGCAACTGATGTTCATGAAGATAGATTACATATTGTCAAAACTAAAGGAGTAATAGCATGCAGTTTAATATTGTAACGAAATGAGTTTACATTAAATAAAAGAATCAGATCTCTCGCCGCGATAAAAACGAAATTGTCACACGCAAAAAAGAGGCAGACCGGGCAACGTATAAAAACGCTCTTATTTACACATCATTATAAATCATCTCTCTCTCGGCTGGTAAATATCGTAAATGCAGTGAGTCATCTCACAGATGTACGACGTAAGCAAGGAAGAGTCGAGATTTCCACTGGTATATTGCCGAATTTACTGGTACTTTTCGAGAACATTTCATGCATGTGTATATAAGGCGACTGGGTCACCGATGGATTCATTCATTGAGGGATCGAGTGCGAAGAAATAAATAGTGGTAGCCAAATAAATAAATATAGTAGTGCCGTCTTATATACATAGAACTGTTACATAAATACGGACAGAGATATTAGTAATGGAAATAAATAAATACAAGTGTTAATTTTAATTTATCAATAGTAGTTTAAGTGTGTTACGTTAGTGTTTATATTTTTATATTGTTAAATAATTTTAAGTATATAAATATACAGACTGTTTTTAAATAAATAATTGCACGAGTTGTTTATTGGAACCCGAAAACGTTACAATTGGTGTCAGTGTGGGATAAACATAAGTGCAAATAAATAAATAAATAAATAAATAAATGGCTACCAAACGTTTGGAAGAATTAAAGGTCTCTGAGTTAAGGGCAGAATTGGAAGAAAGGGACGCAGATGCGTCTGGAAAAAAAACAATTCTCCAGGACCGGCTTCGTGACCTTTTAATAAATGAAGGTAAGGATCCCGAAAAATATTTGTTTCAAATACAGGCTGATCCAAACTTAATAATCCTAAAAGATGTGATGTTAACTCTAAAAGATGCAGTTGCAAAACAATTCGAGAGTAATATGAAGACTCTAAAAGAAATTGGAAATAATTTAAAAGCTTTAAATAATAAAATTGCAAATAATTCAGAAGCTTTGAAAGATAAAATTGCAAATAATTCAAAAGCTTTAAGAAATGAAATTGCAAATAATTCAAAAGCCTTGAAAGATGAAATTGCAAATAATTCAAAAGCTTTAAGAAATGAAATTGCAAGTAATTCGAAACAACTCGAGACTATTTTCAAGGAAGACATTCAAAAGAATTCATCGAATGGGAGGCAGGAATTTTCTGAGGCCATCGAAGCCATGGAACGGAAAGTTGAGATGCGCGTGTTCGGAATGGGGGACGAGTTTTGGGTTCAGCTTCAGTTGCCAGCGATGAACGACTGCGGTCCCCATGATATCTCAAGCGGAAGCCTGGAGATTGCCCGAACAGCGAAGGCAAAGGTAAAACCTCCCACCTTCGATGGAAAGACGTCATGGATGACGTACTGGAAACAATTCGAAGCCGCTGCAAGAGCAAATGGGTGGATGTCCCCGAAGGAAGCTACTGCCCTGATTGTGTCATTAAGAGGAGAAGCCAGTGACGTTCTACAGACCTTACTTCCAGAAGAGTGTCAAGACTATCCTCAACTAATCAAGCGTCTTAAGATGAAGTATGGGCATGCACACCTGGAACAGGTAGTCCGACGATTGGTGAATCAGGTGCAACCTAAGAGAAGAACGCTCCGATGTTGGAATTGGAAATGGAAATGGAAACGGAAATGGAAATGGAGATGGAAATGGGCCATGCGCATAGTAAATGCGCGAAGAAGCCCAAGAAAACCATAGCGGAGCAGCGAAAAATGAAACGGGGGCTGGGTGCACCCGTGGGTCCCGGTGTGGATTTCGTCATCCGCCAGCGACAAGAACATGGAATAGTGTGTTTCGGAACGAAACGCAGTTTTTAAGAAGGGGGCAATGTAACGAAATGAGTTTACATTAAATAAAAGAATCAGATCTCTCGGCGCGATAAAAACGAAATTGTCACACGCAAAAAAGAGGCAGACCGGGCAACGTATAAAAACGCTCTTATTTACACATCATTATAAATCATCTCTCTCTCGGCTGGTAAATATCGTAAATGCAGTGAGTCATCTCACAGATGTACGACGTAAGCAAGGAAGAGTCGAGATTTCCACTGGTATATTGCCGAATTTACGGGTACTTTTCGAGAACATTTCATGCATGTGTATATAAGGCGACTGGGTCACCGATGGATTCATTCATTGCGGGATCGAGTGCGAAGAAATAAATAGTGGTAGCCAAATAAATAAATATAGTAGTGCCGTCTTATATAAATAGAACTGTTACATAAATACGGACAGAGATATTAGTAATGGAAATAAATAAATACAAGTGTTAATTTTAATTTATTAATAGTAGTTTAAGTGTGTTACGTTAGTGTTTATATTTTTATATTGTTAAATAATTTTAAGTATATGCACTGTTTTTATATAAATAATTGCACGAGTTGTTTATTGGAACCCGAAAACGTTACAATATTAATACAGTGGCATTGTTTTTCTTACAAATATTACTTATTGAGGCCCTACATAAAAATCTTAAGCAACACTTAGATTTAACCAACTGAATAGCGTTCCACAGGAGAGCAGCTTGAGTCCGATGTATTTCTTAATTTATCATAATAATATTCGTACTTGATTATTACTACCTCGTGAAAATGGTCTAAAATTATAACTTACAATAATTTGCATGCAAAATTCTTACCAATTCTATCATATGATCTATGTCAAGGTTACGTAGTGATTGTTAAATCTTGTATGGCTAAAAATAAATAGGTACTTAAAGAAATATTAATGAAAATGTTCAATAGTAAGAAATAATATATTGTTACGTCAAATTTGGAAAACGAGAGGCTCCATATTGTTATGGTACGGTTATATACTCTAACAATAATATTAAAGATTATTTTCATGAAAATTAATTTACTTATTGAAAAATTTAATAATTTTAATGTGGAATAATTTATTCGAATCTTAAATGAGGATTTCTTAATATACCACGTAATGATATTTATTTGAGTATGGTATGTTTATATTGTGACCATCATGGATGAGGTTGATCAGTTTCGTTTTTCATTGAATTTTACCATAATTTGGAAAGAAGAGATTTAAATATTAATTGTTGTATTATATGCATTATTATTTTGTAATTGACATTAATGATGTGAAAGATAATAAGAATTGAATATTGAAAAATGAATAGTTGAAATTCATTAAAAGCATGTTTTAAATTGCTAAAACCGGATGTGAAAGTTCAATGTCATTTTTACATCTTGTTAGTAAATTGATATGAATTGGTTTTTAGAATACTAAAAGTATATGAAATGTTACTTAGAACCTGGAAAGAATTAAAATAATAAGATTTCTTAATTTTAGAAAGTATCTAAAGTATTTAAACAGATTTAAATTTTTGTTGTTTAGAAAGGGTTTTGTGTAATATGTTGATTGGTTAAATTTGAAAATGAGAAGATCGTCAGGGCGATAATAAATAAACAGGAGGAGAATTTTTGAAATTATTAAGAGAAGCGGGTGTATTTATCAGCGAATTGAATATAATCTCCGATATTAATAGCAAAATAAACCTGAATTAGTTTAAAAGTGTTTGAATTAAATATTCATACACAAGTATAAGCGTGAACTGTAATTAAATTTGATTTGAAAATTTAACGGAATATAAGCTACATTATAGTATTAAATAAGAAAATACTTACCATATTTGAGTGAAAGAAAAGAGAATTGAGGATTTCTTTAAGAGGCAGTTATTTATATCCAGAAATCCAGAGAGGTATTAACTTAGATCCAGAATTCAGAGAACGGCGGATTTTTTCCACAAGTAATAGTCAAGGTCCTGAAGTCCAGAGTCCAAAGGTACACCACTAGTTGCAGAACCATTTTATTTGAGGACAGATAATAGTCGAAGTCCAGAGTCCGGAGGTACATAACTAGTTGCAGAGCCATTTTATTTGAAGAGAGTTAACAGTTGAGGTTGAGAAGTTCGGAGGTACATTATCAGGTGCGGAGCCATTTTTCTGAAGAGATAACAGTCAAGGTCCTGAGCTTATTAGTTGCTGATATTATCAAGAAGAAACTATCAAGATTCTAAATTCAGAATATCATCGAAGAGGATTGCTAGTATCACAAAAACCATCCAAAGCGTAGCACTCATAACTACAAGAAGATCACATTAAGTATTGGAAAACAAAGATTATAAATAGACAAATTTTATATAAGGTCGTATATATAATAAATATATTTTTGAAATTATTGGATATTCAAACAAATAGAATTATATAATCACTTTAAAAGCTTATTAAATTATAATTTATAGAAGATCTAATAATCTTGATAACATACAGTTTCAATCTCATCTTTATAGATAGAATAAATTTTATTTAACCTCACAATATGAAGTAAATATTACATATTACTTGAAAATTATTCAAATATATCCATTGCTATTGTGTTTGTAGATAATTCTGGGTAGAGTTAAATAATTAATGGTTATTGTGCAAGTATATAAATACGTTATAGTAAAATAGAGAAATATTTACCTTATATAGATTGATAAAATAGGGTTATTGTTATTCCACATTATCATATAAAGTAATAACGTCAGATGAATGGGTTTATTACGTGTGTAATGCAGATATTTATGGTTGTCTAATATAAATTCTTCCTCTAGAATTTTATTTCTTATATTTATTAAAGTTGTTGATAGATTAATCGTTTTTGATTTGATTACTTTAAGAACATATCAGATGATAGTGTTGGTTTGTCAATAGATGCAATACGTAACTTTTAAAAAGAAGTACAGAAACATAATTAATATCTAATGTAATTTGCAGTTAATTGTTTACTTACCAAAGCTATATTTGTAAAACAAGGTTTACAATAGTTATTTACGAACCAAGTGCGGGAAGACTATTTTCCCGCATGGGCGCACATTGTAAGCACGAGCGACCGCAGGAAGCGAGTGCATTTAATTGCGCGAATGCGTGGAAGATGTCTTCACGCAAGTGGTTTGTACAATATTTTTTGTACGAACATTAAATTAAAAAAATATTATTGATTAATGTCATTGGTATAATACCTAACCTGAGATAGATTATCTAATTAATTTAAGCTTTCATGTACGTAACTATTACTCACCTTTCCCTAAAATTAAGTTATTATATTCTTACACATGGCAAACATGAGGTATTTATTCCTATATTTATAAATTTATAGCACATTTATTGCGTCTTTTGGTTTAAATACAAACAATTCCGAACTGCCAATATGAATGTCGATGTGGTACAAATAGATGGCGCGTGAATCTTGCTTAAGATGTCGTTTAAAATATCGTCAAATAGATGGCGCCACAATTTTTTTCGAAGAATTTTTAATTATTACTCCTATTTCCCCAACTTTTAGTGAAGAATAGTGGAGGGAAGTAGTATTCTATAGACTAAATTTTATTACTACCAAGATAGATTTTTTTTTAAATGTCCCAAAGTACCAGTGTTTTTTTCAATTTTTACAGTCGCCTCAACCGGGAAAACGTATTTCCCAGTCGAGCTACACAAGTGCCAAATGTCACTTTACAGGCGGTGAGTACAAAAAAGTATTTAAAACAGTAATCTAGTTGAAGCGAACCTTTGAGAAATTTTAAAAATAATATTAGAATCATAATTTTGTAAAGTATATTCAATTGTCATTTTGTTGCCAACTTTAAAATATGAAAAACACTGATAGTAGAATACTTTTGAATTTAGAAGATACAGGGTAATAATAAATACATTACCAGTTATACTAATAAAGAAATTAAAAGAAAAAGGAAATCAAAGGATATATAATGTAAGTATATTATATGTTATAATAAAAGAAAAAAGTCTCATGTTCGTAGATATTGAAAGATAAACAAATAAGTTTTTATGATAATAAACTAGTTTGGGGCAAATTAATTAAATATTGTAATAATATAAATAGATAACAGAATAAGGTGGTATAATAATTATATCACAGAAGAATACTTTTACAATATTTAATCGCTCTATTCAATATAGAGGAAAAAATCAAATTAAATAATATTTTAGGAACGTCATTAGGTATTATTACGCGTGACATACTAAGAGCGGCGAGTTATTAGCTGACGTCGAAAATACATTTTCAAATTCCTGGTTACATAATCCAATCTTGCGAACAGTAATAAAACGTAAGAATTGCTCGTAAAAAGATGCTAAGAGAAGATAACCGAAGGGAAGTGCTGCACGTGGCGCTGGAGCGAAATGGGACAATGTCTTTCAAACTGCCGGCCACTGAATGCAAATTATGCGAAGAAGAGCCGAGTAACGGGGCGTAGGAACTCGGGCCAGTGATTAATCTACGTCCGGATTAACGCAAACTCCATCGTGACGAGTATTATTATTGTTGAACTGGAATTATTGATTTCGCGTCTGTTTATGCAGATTCACTGGGCTACTGGTAATTTGCAAGAATATCTATTAATATTCTGTGAGTTGAGTTTCATCAGTCGGATGGGAGGTTATAGTGGAAATCAGATTCGGCACTTGTTATTTCCACTGCTTTTATACAGAAGCTGCATGTTTTTCATAGTTCGTTCGTTAATGTTCGTTTTAAACATTTCAAATAAAAGTAATAAAAATGAATTATTTTCTGTATTGTCGAAGAGTTTGAATTTCTGGTGGAGGAGAACATACCGATGCCTACAAACATCAACGCACTGTTAAGCCTCAACAGTAGATATCCAACTAGTCAAATTCCTGACCAAGACTAAACTCCTGATCTAGTAATAATTAATTAACAAGTTAATTCCTGTCTACCGCAAACTCAACAGCAATCCGTGATTCCGTCTTTAAAAAAGCTCCGACTGTCACCTTTTTAAGCATAGAGAGGTTGCATTTAAAAAATGAACAATGCTAGATATTATCTCATTAGCTTAATAATAAACTTTATTCATCTTTAGATGTTTACAATGTTACACTATAATTTTAAACTATACCATCATTCCTAACATACCTCGTACAATAGTGTCTAAACTCTCTTATAGAAGAACTCTGTTTAGTCGCTTCAGGTATTGAAAATTATATTTTAATAGTATATTATGCAATGAGCATTTAATGATAGCTATTAAGACACGAGTAAGAGAATTACAATACGAGGCGAAGCCGAGTATTGTAATGAATACGAGTGTCTTAATAGCCATTAAATGCGAGTTGCATACACTATTTTTTCTACGACCCCATAATAAAACATATTTTTTGAACAATCCATTTCATAAATTGAGGTTAAAATTTTCCGTACGTTTTTGTGAATTTGGCTGGTAATAAATTGTTCGTGGCTACTAAGGCTTGTTCCATAATTTCTGGTGGTGTCAATTATTACATTTCACTGTCATTATCCCTCATTTTTACCCTTTATATTTTCAAAAAAGCACAAATTTTAAGTACTTACTTGTAAATTGCAGAGAACTGTCACATTTATTTAATTTGTATATCTGTCAGATATGCAGTCGCCATATTGAATATAGTTTGAATATTGAAATGTCGCATTCCTATTGGATATAAACTTGTATCGTAATGAAAAATCTGTATTCCTATTGGATATAAACTTGTAACATAATGAAAATCTGTATCGTAATGAACATCATTATAGTACAGGTTCGGCATATCTAATAATACAATTAAAGTATGGGAGTAGAAACATACTTTTTTCTACTCCCATACTTTAATTGTATTATTAGATATGCCGAACCTGTACTATAATGATGTTCATTACGATACAGATTTTCATTATGTTACAAGTTTATATCCAATAGGAATACAGATTTTTCATTACGATACAAGTTTATATCCAATAGGAATGCGACATTTCAATATTCAAACAATATTCAATATGGCGACTGCATATCTGACAGATATACAAATTAAATAAATGTGACAGTTCTCTGCAATTTACAAGTAAGTACTTAAAATTTGTGCTTTTTTGAAAATACATATAAACGGTAAAAATGAGGGAAAATGACAGTGAAATGTAATAATTGATTCCACCAGAAATTATGGAACAAGCCTTAGTAGCCACGAACAATTTATTACCAGCCAAATTCACAAAAACGTACGGAAAATTTTAACCTCAATTTATGAAATGGATTGTTCAAAAAATATGTTTTATTATGGGGTCGTAGAAAAAATAGTGTATGCAACTCGCATTTAATGGCTATTAAGACACTCGTATTCATTACAATACTCGGCTTCGCCTCGTATTGTAATTCTCTTACTCGTGTCTTAATAGCTATCATTAAATGCTCATTGCATAATATACTATTATTCTCGTAACGTACTTGTCTAAAAAGCATGATTTGCGAAAAATTCGCAAAAAACTGATTTTCGATAGGAGTAAAAGACCTACTTCCGGTAGGAATTTCGAAAAACTTTTTAAATAAAATTGTTCTCAATTTTAATTTTAAGTACATATGAATTCTTTATAAATTTGTTTAAACTTAGTAGTTGAAGAAATATTGGTAAAATTCTATTTTTTCGCTGAAGTAAACTGCTATTTCCGGTCTACCGATTTTACTGAAAAACTAGTCAGATCTCAAGAGGGAGATTATATACGCAAATACAACATTTGGAATTGATATCTGCATCGGTTTGACCGCTATCGTGGTCACACACACACAGACACACAGACACACACACAGGCATTTTTTAAAAACCACTTTTTCAGTATCAGGGTACTTCAAAACGTGGACATCTGCAAAAATCTCGAGGTCGAAAATTTTCATCATCACAAAAAGACTATTCTGCGAAGCCGAGTTTTTTTGAAAAGGTAACCTAAAGTTATCTATGTATCTAGTATTGTAGTCATGAATCTCATTACTACACGAAACATATTTGTTTAAATACTTTGGTAACCTATTATGTATTATTTTATAAACCAATATAAGAGTGTTGAACTGAATCCTTTGCTTAACACTAAGCCATTGCAATGTATCTAACATTAATGTAATTCGAGTATACCTATTGCAACTCAGTATAATCCTCATAGCCCTGCTTTGCAGTTTCTGTAATCTATATATATCCCCATCTTTGGCTAGAAATAGAATTGTGGAACAATAATCAAAGTGTGGGGCAATGATTGTCTTATAAACATAGATTCTAGCCATAAACTTAATTTAGCACTTATCCTACCCAAAAAACCTATTTTCTTTGCAACTTTCTTTTCTATATCAATTACCACTGATTGACTAGTGTCATTTATCACACTGCTGTAGATAAGCATAGCTTGTGTTTTCGACGTATTCAACTTTAGTTTATTAATTTTTAACCACTTGCTAACACCTTCTAGCTCACAGTTTATCTTTTTTATTGCCCGACCAACATCCCTATCTGCAACACTTATTCATCATCCGCAAACAGATTAATCTTGCAGTCCTTAGTCGCACTTATCACGTCGTTTATGTAAAGGATGAAGAGAAGTGGTCCTAGAATTGATCCTTGAGGGACTCCTAGGGAGACCTCCTCAGCTGTTGACTCATCATCGTCGTACCTAGTTTTTTGTTTCCTATCTGTTAAATAATCCTTTATCCATTCCAAAGCTGGCAAATGGGCGTTGATCTCGCAGGCCAAATAAAAAAAAAAAGAGTTTAACACAACATAAAGTTTTCATGCCGGAAGCATATTTTTGAAATGGAGCGGTTTCAAATTGTAAACGGTGTTTGGATTTATAACCAGCGCTTATAGTAATAGTAGTAGTAGTATTTTGTCATAAAAAAATTACATGACACATCAGGTGCAATAATGTAAATAAAAAATTCTTTTAAAGAATTTCTAAATAAATAATAACAAATAATATAACTGCATATAACATATAAATAGATAAAAACAGTAGTATATACCGGGTGTCTGTTTAAGCTCGGCAACCGTTTATCGTACAACCTGGCGGAAAAAAATCTTGATAGCACAATGCACCACGGGTATTAAAACAAAAATATTTTTAAGTTTCCAAAATGATCGCAAGAGGGAGAAATTCTCAACATCAATTAAAAATTCCATAATTTTTCATTAAATTCTAGATTAAGATAGATTAAAATTTGTATTAGCAACATTTTCAGAACTTTTTATACGTACAATTTTTATTTGAAACTTTTTGTTTTAAGTCCCATACGAAGGTGTGGGTGGAGGGGAGGGGGGTATGTCCGCGACAAAAGTAGGTATAATTTCGGTTTGCCTCGACGGCAACCGCTTTATCGTACAACCTGGCGGAAAAAATCTTGATAGCACAATGCACCACGGGAATTACAACAAAAATATTTTTAAGTTTTCAAAATGATCGCAAGTGGGAGCAATTCTCAAAATGAATTAAAAATTCGATAATATTTCATTAAATTCTAGAGTAATAGATTAAAAATTTTACTAACAACATTTTTAGACGTTTTTATACAACTTTTATTTGAAACTTTTTGATATAACTCCCATATGAAGAGGAGGTGGAGGGGGGTATGTCTGCGTGCAAAAGTAGGTATAATTTCGGTTTGTCCCAACGGATTCTAATGTTTTTGGCTCATTAGATAGAGAATTTTACAAAGAATTGAAGGATATGTAGTACGAAATTACATGGTTGTCAAAAAAAAATAACAGGGGTCGCTGTTCTCAATTGATGTATATTACTTGTTTTTTCTTTATAATTTTAAATGGAACGGTATATTTTTAATATCGTAATATTGAAGCACATAAAAAACTGAAGAGAATGACGAAAACCGGAAGTTGCTCCCTTTTTTCTTGAAGAAGATATATACGAAGATAATCCAGAAAAATTAAAAAAATTAAACATAAATTTATTTATTTATTGGGAGTGAAAATTTTACTTTAATTTTAAGAGGGTCTCTAGACAGCGTTAAGTTCATTGTCACTTAAAATTTCATCATACTCTTCCCTAATGTATTTATTTCAATCTTTTTATCGATTTTTTAATTCATTGCATATGTTACGTTAGATTCTACTTTTTAAATGTTTTCAAATTCTCTAGCTATTTATTTAAATATAATTTCTTATCCTTTCCAACATTGACATAAAATAGTAATGATAGTGAACAGTGTAGTTTGCTTTTTTTTTTTAATTTCCGTCATACAACATGGCATGCGCACAGTGATACTAAATTACATTATAATAAGTAATAAGATTTCCAAGGTGGGCCATGAAAAACTTTTTGTACGTATTTAACAAATTAATCCTTTTTGGACACCTGCACATAATTATTAAGGTTGTAAAATATCATATTCTAACGTTGAAGCCTATGACATGATCAGAATGTATTTTCAATGCTTTGAAAATGCATTCTTGCTTCCCGGCAATATTTCCTAAATTATCCCACAAAAAGATATTGAGTCTTTTTCGCCTTGCGTGACGTTCTTGATTTTTATTTATGGGGCAGAATAAAAGACATAGTTTATCACAAAAAGCCGATTACAATTGCTACGTCCGAAATTGAAGTAACTCTGCTCTCTAATATTCGAGAAGTATATATGTGTATTGAAAATAATGGTGAACACTTTGAACATTTGTTAAGTTGAAGTTTTCTTTGTTTTATATTTTGTACTTTCTGATTTAAATATTTTTTTTTGTTAATATTACTTGGTCAATATATTTTTTTATTTATGTTTAGGTATAATAATAGTTTCTTTTACTTACTTTTATGTTATAGGCGGGGATGAATTAGATATCAATTTTTATACCCTTACGTTCTAATGAGTAAATGATTTGGTTATAACTAATGCATTATATTATATTGTTTTTTTCTCGTTATTGTCTACTTACTTTATTGGAAATTATTTTTTTGTTTCCCTATAATTAGATGTATAACTGTTGAGTAATAAAGATACATCATTATTATTATTGTTATTATTTTATTTCAATGTCGAAAAAGACAAGAAATGAAATTTATATTTCGTGTAATAGAGCCTTATGTGGCGTCACCTATCAAAACTAAAATGAATAGTGTACATGAGATACACTATTAACATACAGGCCTCTGTATAGCAGAACATGCCGTCAGACGCCATCGCTTTTTCTGTGTCATCTTTTGGGTGTTAGATGTCGCTGTGATACACTCACTATATTTAACACGCAAAAATGACATAAGCAGCTTTTTAAGTCTTAAAGCCATTGTCGACAGTCTCCACGTACACTGACGAAACCTCATAGGTCGAAACACCGGTGTCTGTGCGTTCGATTGTCGGCAATGGCACTTAATCTATGTGTGTATATCAAACACATGTATATATGCATATACGTTTTACGTATAAATGTATATATGTAAGTCACAGTATTTATTTACTGCTTGATGTTAGTTTTAACATTCATGTGTTTACACTATTCATTTTCATTTTTTTTTAATGTGCGTATTGCAAAGATACCATATTTTATCTTTCACATAGTGTTTCTATGTGGATGTTCCAAGACAGTCGGTTGTAGACATTTGTGTCTAGGAAATTTGCCATTTTCTCATTTTCTTGATTTGATTTGAAGTATATTAGGTATATGTGTTTTCTCTTGGTTTAACATGAGTTTGTTGGCTATGAACGAAGTTTCTACATCCGCCATTGCCGTTTCCAGTAGAGCTTCGGTTCTCTCAGGGCTCTCCCGTACAAGGACCCGAGGTGTGATTTGCATATTATATATTATTGTTTTGCAATGCATAATGCTGACCGGCAGATCATGTATATAAATAATAAACATCAGCGGTTTTCTCAGCAGAGTCTTATGTTAGACACAGTTAAATGCTTTGCTGAGGTTGCAATTTACTATTATAGCTTGTTCACCTTCGTTTTTCGCGTCCAGGATTATTTCTAACACATCTAACATTACTGTCAAGGTCGATCTCCCAGCCCGAAAACCGTGCTGGGCTTCGGTAAACAGTTGATGTTTTTTTAGGAACTAGACGATTCTGTTCTTTCTTACAGTTTTAAAGACCTTGGATAGTACTGGCAGCACCGAAATAGGTATGTAGTTATTCACACTCGATTTATCCCCGTACCTGTGTACTCGATTTGTTTACACATTTCTACTTTAGCAGTAATCATGGCACGTTATGTTCAAAAGTACTATAGATTTCAGGTTTTAATCGAATTATTACGTTTAAGAGTGGCGTTTACCAACAAATAGAAACTTATGCAACTTATATTACTCGCGGGACGGGTAGACGCAAGGGGGTGTAAGTAGGTGGAGGTTGACGATATTCGGTTCTGTCACAGCGCTTCGGTTTTATTCACAATTTCTGTCATAGATAAAGAAATACTATAGATAGGAAACATAATGTATAAAGAATGAGTACTTACGGAACTGTTGATGTTTTATAATAAACCAATTTTCGCTTGCCCATAGCTGTTATATTATTATACACTCGAATATTATAGGTATATATGACATTTAAATGCGAGTGACAGTTTGTAATTAAACTGTCACTCGAATTTAATTCTGCAATAGCCGACCGATTCCGATAGATTTTCGTCTTCGCTAGGACCGGTAGAGATACGTACAGTGGGGATAGACGACGCGAAAAACCACGTGTAAAATGTGTGTGACAATGTTTACTGTTTAATGTTTTTTATCTTTAAAAATAATTACATAAATTTGATTTTTTCTTTATATCGTACATCAAATGTGCAGCTGGCGCGTAGAGGTCGTTTTTTTTTCTTTTGTTTACCAGCCTTAGTTAGTAGACATTAATCAAATTCATGCATTTTTGTGGTTATTTCTAAAACACATAACTTTCTTAAGAAAATAAATTAGTACAAAAACTGACCTTGACATTATAAATTTATGCCTTTTGCATCACTAACCCAAATTTGAGATTCTAAAATTACAAAATGAGTTTAAAAAACGCGAAACGGCGATGCCTTAATTTCGATAGGTAAACGCCCCTCTTAAGTCTTTATGTTTATATATTTATGTTTTCTCTTCCTAATACAATATAAGGTTTTGTTACCTTAATTAATTATTATATTTATTATATTTATATATCTGTGTGATACCGCGCGACCCGTTATATTCTACTGAGGACGTGACTTAGCCAGTGTTAAAAGAATACCAATTCAAAAACTCATGAGGCCTTCCGACACTTAAAAATGTTAATATAAGAGTTTTTTTTTTTTATTTAGTAAGTACTAAAACCATTCTCTTCTATTATTTGTCTCACATTGTCGCTTTTGTAATTAACTCTGTATATGTTAACAGTGAAGAGTATATAGACATTTATAATTTAAAAAAATATTTTTAAATACAGTGTGAATTGAGACCAAACATAACCTAACACTGATAATAAGTTCGGTCATGTATGCATAGAACACTATACACTAAAGGGACACCTCTCTCTTTTCGCGCCTTACTTTTATCATATTATGGCTCATAAAAGTATTCCAGAACATTATTATTTTATATACGTATGTGTACATAAAGCTCAGGCACTTATAAAATTTTAATTGCAATTTTGTACATTATAGGTACTTCCGTAAGCTTGTGTACAGTCACTGAACAGGCATATGGTCAAGGGTAAACATTTACAGTTAATAATGTACTCGAAAGTGCTAAAAGCACTTGCAGTGTCTCGTATTTGTGTTTGGCGTAAGTCCATTAAATTTGTTTGATTTTTTACTCCAATTCTAATGAGTAATGTTGCAACGTCACCATCGGTGGTCGCTTCTTCAAAAGCCCATTTACATGTATGCTCTATACATGCATACATATTTTTATCGTTTGTCAACATGTTGACTGTAGAATACCATGTGTGAAGCAATCGATAATGTGAACGTTATTCATTGTTGGTGTAATATAGCATCGAAACAGCAACGTAAGGAGAAGCAAATATTAAATGATAATTGTTTTACTATACAAATGCAGCTTTTTTCTTTAGTTAGTAATAATATTTATTGAATTCTTAACAAATGAAGTATATTAAAAGTAACAATAAAATGAAATTATTTTTAAGGACGTATCTTATTATTATTTTTCTTTTATTCGTTTTTATAAAGTAATATTCTATGTTCTATGTAAAACGTATATATGTTTAGTTTTAATCTCAATTTGCTTTACTTTACAAAGGTACAATTAATTAGAACATGTATATTTCTCTGTATAAGTGCTTACAGTAATTTTATTACTTCATAATCGTAAAATAATGTATATTTATAATTAGATCTGGAAAGACCGAGAGGGACATCAGTTTCCTAATGTAATCTCTTTCCTAGAAACTTTTCTATTGTCCGTTCTAGAAAATCGGTAAAATGCCTTTTCTAAATTAGCATTTATTTTCTTGCTTTTATTAACATCATGCCGTTGTGGTACTTAAAAATTCATAAACATTTGCCGGATTTTAGAATTATAGATATTCTGTAATTGAAGAAACCCGTGAACGCACAGCAGGGCTCATATATTTATATTAGATAATTGTATTGCTTTTTGCTCCTTCCGAGAACCTTTAATGAAACTTACAACCCATTAATGTTCGGTTTTTCAAGACAACAATAGAGGCGGTATGGTTTTGTAAACTTACTACCCCTCTAAATACTGAATTTGTTTGTAACAGAAAATTGAAATCAGTTTTAAGAAAAACTATACAAGTCTTTCAGAACAGGAAGACTCAACAATTTACAATTAGCAAAAACCAGAAATATCTAAGAATAAGTATGATGGAATTAAACGTTACTAAATAGTGTAAAAATAATTTGCCGACTTCTATAGATACCTAGCTGAACAATTTAAGTAATTACCAAAAAGCTATGCGTCTTTAACAATTGACTAAGAAGTGCGATTGCCAGTTGGGCGCAAACTAATATAATTAAATATAGGATCAGACTTAATGTCTGCCCAAATTATTCAAATCCATAAATATAAAACTTGGCTGGTTCACTAACCAAATAATGAGGCGTGGCTTCCAAACCACTTTATTATACGTACGAGCGTTTCAGATTATACAAAAGTTGTTCTAAATTGTTTTAAATACTTTTATCTTCCTAAAGATAAACCTGTGAGTAAGTGTGTTGTAAGCCCAAATTTTAAGAATTGTGTTATACAAAATCCTTTTCTAAGTACTTCTATTCTCTTAATAAATCTCTATAGAATGCATAATTTACGACATATTTGCAGTCGTCCATAAGTGAATCATATAGACATAACTTATAACCTCCTAAGGAAGAGTTTTAGTCTTTTATCTTGACAAATAGGGCGTGAATCTGTTATCAGTAAAGAATATTATGTTGTTTATTTTCTTAAAATAAGAAATATTTACGTAAGTATTTGTCCAACTAACTAATAAATATCATTAGAAATATACATGACATGTTGAATTGTATACATTAATTTATTTGATATACTACTTAATGCCCAAATTATATGTTATTATTCTGGTGCCCCGTCATTGTAAACCATTAGTGCCATTAGTGCTTCCGTCCATCACACCGCTAAGATGAACTGCGCGGTCACTATGACTGTTCATCTCAAAAATGTTTATGTAAAAGTGTATTTTACTTCAAGCATTCCATATTTACAAAAGCAAAAAAAAATGTTTATTTGAATAATGCTGTTCCTATAAATTTCATATTAAATAAAAAAAAAACTCGTTTGTTAATGTAATTTGCCCGAACAAAATTTTTAATATTTAACATTTTATGCCCATGTATTTATACATTATGCATATTTATGTTCTCAACGCGTGATGTTTCATGTTTTTGCTACCGACGAGTTTATTGCTGTGATTATTATTTATATCAGAATGCTGTTAGTTTTACACACAGACACATACAATACATTCTCATTCAAAAGCATTCGTATAAAAACAGAAACATTTTTATCACGGAATGACTGCCCATTTAAAACAGTGACTAAAAAATTGATTCAACTAGCAAAATTCGAATACCTTGTGTGGAATGTAATTCGAAAAATTTGATTTGTACGTGTTAATATGGCTTGTTGTGATTCATTCTATAGGAAAGCGGTTTATACAAATGACATATAACATTTTTTTTCTTTTGTAATTTGAAAATTAACGAGTGCATATTATTAAAGTTTTCATGAAATATATTTGAAGGTATACTTATTCATTTAGAATTAAAGATAGCATGGTAATTATTGTAATTTTATATTTAGATGTATTCGACGTCAACTCAATCAATTTATAATTATATGGAAAATTGATTTCTTTTTAGTTTGTAGTTTTAACTTCAGCAGGTGCTATAGTAATTATTAAAATGCTGTAATTATTACCAATAATGCATCATGGGCATTTTCTGTACAAAGATATATATCTCAATTATATATATGTGTGGTGTTTACCGCTCGAGAATTGTGTGTGTTTATTATACTCATAAAAATGTCAAGCATTCTATTATATATGAGTATATTTGTTTACAAGATGCAGCTCGAGAAGTACGATATACATGTGCGATGTCATTTTTCTCTTTAGTCAGTTGTACAGATACGTTAATATTCAATACACACATATTCAAGTATACTGTGACTTTTATTTTAATACCTCTTCCCTATAGTTATCATCGTAAAGTTGGAAAAGGTCAAGAATGTGACTAGTGTTGAGGTAAATCTTGCTCTGTCTTGAATTGTGTATATAGAAATATGTACAACAGATTTGATACACGTAGCACCAAAGAGTGTGTCACCGTAAGTAACAATATTAGCGAATTGTAATTACTGTGGAAAAAAGTACATCACATATGTAACAATATACAAGAAAAAATAAGTTAAGAGAGTACTACATCCTGTTATTTGCAAATATTCTATTATTCTTGTAATAATTGTACATGAATGTGTATTGTAATACTTAAATATACTGTACAACAAAGTTATGGCTTCATAATGTCTTAACAAGATCATTTAGATCCGATGCTGTAGACAAAATCTGTCCACATGTTAGGCTTAAAGAAGGTGCCAATGATGCAACCGATACCAGAATGGCTAAATGTTTTATGAGACAAATATTGCAATGTGGAAGCTCTGAAGTTTTCTAATATAGTTGAAATCTTCGATTACGTTAGTACCGCAACATTTTCAGAATTCAAGAAGTCATCTGCAAAATTCAAACAAACACTTTACAGCGTAATTGAACCCCAATTAGTTATACCTTTTGAATTGTTATATAGCATAAATTGAAATGAAAGTAAAATTATTATTCTTGAAACTACCTAGCAGCTTAATTTTCAGTAACACTGTTAATTTTCTTTCGTTCTACTTCATTATTTTAAAATTACTATTAATTATTGTAAAGTAGTGTGTTATTTTAAAGTTTATTTTAACAAAAACTCAGAAATCATTCTCTTTGGGTTAGTTATTCTATTATTAGATGGAATTACTTAACTATACATATTTTGAGGTTAGCAGAATCAAATTCATCAATGTAAATCGAAGTTATGTTATATCGAGATGCGACATTCAGTTGGCCATGTTCGAAAAGTAACGATGAAAAGTTGATCAGCACGTAGAGCTAATGAATTAAAAATCCTTAAGATGATTAACTATAAAATTCTACTATTGATATACGATAACATTAATCCACCCTTTAAGACTAATAGATATTAGTAATAATAAAAATAAATTATGCAACCAAGCACACACTCTGAAGTCACAATCTAGAAAAGATAGACATGCAGTACTTACACGCTAAAAGCAAAACAGTCTACAAACTATGAGTTAGGGATGCTAATGCAAAAATTGTTCCGTAACAAGAGTTAGACAAAAAATAACACAAGGATTTATTGTTTTAACTTTTTAATAAAGCAACGTAATTTACGTTTTATTTGAAATGTATAAAAACTAACGGAAACCTTTTATGGACACAATATAAGGGAAAGGTGGTAGGTATACCAAATTGTATACATTTTATTTATAAAAGACGAAATGTTTATTTAAGCAAAGTTCTTTAGCAAAAATATATATATACAGGGTGAGTCATCTCCGAGGGTAAGGCAGATTATCCCTTTATGAGTAAAGATATTTCGAAGCAGTTTTTTTCATGTGATAGCTGCTCATATGGAGCACATATTAAAAATATTTTGTATTATACAGAGTGCTCCATAACTTGGTGGCTAACCGTAGTTATAGTTTTTTAAATGTAACATCCTATATATTATTGCATTGTTGTATTCCCCGTAAAATTTTTAGTCAAAAAGTTATAAGATAGTATAGGCCTAAAATCTAAAGTATTTGACTTATTCCCATTTTTCTGAAAAATTCTATGTTTCTATAAAATTATATTTCTCGAAAACGACGTTTGAGATGCACATAATTTTTTGCAGTATTGTTTACAATAGGAGATCCTAATAGAAGCATGTTATATTTTTTTACAGTAACTGCATGTGCAGAAAACTGAATTAAAATTACATGACAAGTTTTTGTATAAAAGTCAATTTTTTCAAATGGAACACCCTGTATATAAGTTCATTTTTGAATTTATTATTAAATTTCACATGAAAAACATGTAAGACTGTAATACTTTAAAAGTGACTATTACTGAGCTATTGTCCCTTTTTGATATAATTTTGTAAGTACTAACTACATTAATTATAACCACAAAACTGACAAAATTATTTCAAAAAGAGACAATAGCTCAGTAATAGTCACATTTAAAGTATTAACGTCTTACATGTTTTTCATGTGAAATTTAAAAAGAAATTCAAAAATGAAATAATATATAGGGTGTTCCATTTGAAAAAATTGACTTTTTTGCAAAAACTAACAAACGCATATCAGAAAACGACAATAACTCTTTGATAGTCAGTTTTAAAGTATTAACGTCTTACATGTTTTTGATGCGAAATTAAATAAGCAATTCAAAAATAAACGAATATACAGGCTGTTCCATTTTGAAAAAATTGACTTTTATTCAAAAACGTGTCATGTAATTTTAATCCACTTAGTAACTGTAAAAAATACCCGCGGAGATGACTCACCCTGTATATATATAAATATACAGGGTGAGTCAACTACGTGGGTAAGGCCGATTGTGCCTTTACGAGTAAAGATATTTCGAAGGGTTTTTTTCTTGTGGTAACTGTTCATTAGGGTCACATTTTAAAAATATTTTGTATTATACAAAGTGTTCCATAACTTGGTGGCTAACCATACTGATACTTTTTTAAATGGAACACCCTATATATTAGCGCATTTTTGAATTCCCCGTATAATTTTTGGTCAAAAAATTATAAGATAGTATAGGCCTAAAGTGTAAAGTTTTTGACTTATTCCCATTTTTCTGACAAATTCAATGTTTGTATAAAATTATATTTCTCGAAAACAACGTATTAGATGGACAAAATTTTTTGCAGTATTGTTTACAATAACAGGTCCTAATTGAAGCATGTTTTATTTTTTGACAGTTACTAACTGCATGTGCAGGAATCTGGATTAAAATTAGATGACACGTTTTTGTATAAAAGTCATTTTTTTTAAATGGAACAGCCTGTATATCAGTTCATTTTTGAATTGTTTATTAAATTTCGTGTCAGAAACATGTAAGACGTTAATACAGTAAAAGTGACTATTACAGAGTTATTGTCGTTTTGAGATATGCTTTTGTTAGTTTTTGCAAAAAAGTCAATTTTTTCGAATTGGCAGCCTGTATATTATTTCATTTTTGAATTTCTCATTAAATTTTACATCAAAAACATGTGAAACGTTAATACTTTAAAATTGACTATTACTGAGCTATTGTGTCTTTTTGATAGAATTTTGTCAGTACTATTCTATATTAATTAAAACCTCAAAACTGACAAAATTATATCAAAAAGAGACAATAGCTCAGTAATAGTCACTTTTAAAGTATTAACGTCTTACATGTTTTTGATGTGAAATATAATAAGAAATTCAAAAATGAAATAATATACAGCGTGTTCCATTTGAAAAAATTGGCTTTTTTGCAAAAACTAACAAAAGCATATCAAAAAACGACAATAACTCTGTAATAGTCACTTTTAACGGATTAACGTTTTACATGTTTCTGACATGAAATTTAATAAACAATTCAAAAATGAACTGATATACAGGCTGTTCCATTAAAAAAAATTGACTTTTATACAAAAACGTGTCATCTAATTTTAATCCAGTTTTCTGCACATGCAGTTAGTAACTGTAAAAAAATAAAACATGCTTCTATTAGGACCTCTTATTGTAAACAATATTGCAAAAAAATTCGTCCATCTAATACGTCGTTTTCGAGAAATATAATTTTATACAAACATTGAATTTTTCAGAAAAATGGGAATAAGTCGAAAACTTTACACTTTAGGCCTATACTATCTTATAACTTTTTGACTAAAAATTATACGGGGAATTTAAAAATGCAATAATATATAGTGTGTTCCATTTAAAAAATTATAACTATGGTTAACCACCAAGTTATGGAAAACTCTGTATAATACAAAATATTTTTAAAATGTGCCCCTAATGAACAGCTACCACAAGAAAAAAAAATTCGAAATATCTTTAGTCGTAAAGGCACAATCGGCCTTACCCGCGTAGTTGACCCACCCTGTATATAAGGAAGAGAATAATAACGGGTAAATTCCGCTGTAGAGCAACCGTAGACACGTGTTTCTGACTATTGGTCGTCTACAGCGGAATTTACCCGTTATTATTCTCTTTCTTGTTATTTCATGTATCCGCGTTATTTCCTTTTTTTTTTAATTTATTTGCGCAAAGTATTAATAGCTATTTTTAAAACTTTAAAAACACAGATATAGTAGCAAGGTTTCCATATTGCTTTCAAAAAAATACGGTTCTCCGTAAGAATCAATATAGCAATTTATAATTTCGGTAACATTTGCACTACGTCAAACTTCTTGTTTAACCGAGCGACTGTGATTGAGAAGGTCGATAATTTCAACAGAGAAGATTGATATCGCTTGAGTAAAACATGCAAGACTTAACTGCTAAGCGTCATAGTCAAAGGAGCGGAAACTATATGCCCCAGCGCCTGCGATGGATACATAGAGAAACCATGGCGATAAGGTGATAATATGAACTGCGGTGTTAGCAGAAATACGATAGGCGGTGGAATGTTAAAGATGATGTTTTGTTCAGTAAGGAAAGGAAGTATTTTTCTTTTAGACTTAAAAGCGCGTTTAAAAATAAAATTAATAGCTACTGGTTTTGTTTGCCATTTAAAACGTTAATTGGATAGGTCTTTACTGTTTAGTGTATCAGGTTATATTAGAGTCCTTCCTCTAGATAGGGTGCATTTATCACTAGTCGGCCTTTTTTGAGGAACGCCAACTTTCAGATCTAATAACATTGAAGCTTCCCCATATTACGTTAAAATTTATTCTTCAGATTGAAACTAATATATTCAATTACGGTATGAGAATGTTTAGGATGAAGCATACTTTTTTTTTGTCAATTTTTACCAGGTCCGTATTATCTTTTTGTGTACTCGCATTAATCGTTCTCTTTTGTTTTGTTTATGTTGTTAAGCACGTTTATTATTATTATTTTTCTTTTATTTCTTTTTTTATAATGTAATATTCTCTGTTCTATGTAAAAGGTATATATTGAGGTGGTCTTGAGCCTACTCAATACCACTCAATAATTATTTAAGTTTGTTATTAGGGACGAACCCTTGTACATATTGAAATGTTGTAGTTCTTTTGAGTTACGTAAATAAAGGAGAGATATTACTTGGCACACAGATTCAATCCCATCTAATCGTTTAACAAACAATTATATCTTGATCATAAAGTTTAGTTGAAGAAATAAGGTTAAAGAATTTAGCATAAAAACATGACCATAGTAGTGCGAACAAATTTCAAATACAACAGAAACGCACTATACAATCTTGTACTTATTTAGCATACATTATTTTCAATCTTGCGTTATCATTTTACATTTAGTTTTGACAAAGCATCCTATCTAACACACACAACACATGCATTTAGAGCATACAAATATGGCCGATATAAAAATGCAAATTAGGACTAAATCAAAACATAATCATAATTTGTACATACTAGGAGTGACACTCCAAAGCCCGTTGATTGTATATCTCATGATTTTAAAAGCACAAATAGAATTAGTGACCTAGAAATTTTCAATAGCATCATTTAATGTAAAGCATGGACGTTCATTCTTAGGACGCCCAGTATCAAGTCAATTGCAATTTAACTCTGTGAGGAAACCAATTTTAATGTGAAAACACAAATTAATTACAACCTTTTCTATATTTAGAACAGATTTTAATTAGGGCATGAATATCAATAGGGCTTTAATTTAAGTACAAACAGCATTTGAAGCATCACTAAGAGACCTAGAGCACATGTCATATTAAAGCTAGAATTTCGTGACTAAATTTAGTAATTGCCTGGTATATGAAGTTAAATACTCAAACTGCACATATCACAGCACAGTTATGATTAGCAATTCTCATGAATTACGCCCTTACAAACGCATAATTACCAAAAGCATCTTTTCAAATTTAGGCCGAATAGCTTCTTTAAGAAATGTCAAACATTAATATTTTAAATGCAGAAAAACGCACGAAATATAAGTATGCATGGCAAATTAATAATATAAGTTGTGTGCATAAATAGATGCCCTATTTGAATAAAGCTATTAACAATTTATTACTGTCAAAACTAAAATGTTATTTGAAATCCAAAAATTAAGTGAGCACTTGATACAATTAAACGCATTTAGAAATGTTAGGATAATTCCTTGAATGGCAAGATATAACTGACTTGATAAAGTTTTGATAAGCTTTTAAGCAATTTAAACCAAAATGACTATATAAAATAAATTTAACTTAAATTTGGAAATTTAATATTCACAGCAGGCATTATCTTATGAACGAACGGATTTTAATCAAGTAAAAAACGGAAATAAATTTATATGTATTTAGATTTTAAGATTATTTGTAAACCAGGTCCACAAAATCTATTAATATCCTTATTTTTGGATAAAATCCAAAATATTAGAAAATATCATTATTTTCTTGTACATGACTGTACTGATTTTTCAAAAACCGACGCTAAAGCTGTCAGACGCATTAAAAATACAAATATGAGCATTCAAAAATTTTACGCACTAAAAATATTTTTTATTAATCATAAATATAAAAATAAACTATTAAACAATATCCGAATCACGTTTAGATACATAAAATAATAACAATTAATAAAATTATATGAAGCCACTGCTTTGGGTTCAAGGCTTTAAACAATAGACTACTGTAACATATAAAATAGGTAGACATTGCTGAAAGCAGGGAGATTAAATTAGATAAGCATCCACTAAGGATGAAACATCAGAGTTCATAAAAACAAACAACATCCGTGATTAGGCGAACTTGAATCAAACCGACAAGTAGAGATAAATCCCAGTGCGGCGAAACTCTACGCCAACCAGATAGGCGTTCCTTCGATCATCGAACCTGCATCAATAAAATACCACGAGCATAAAGTCCATGGCCTAGAAAAGAGAAAGAAAAAAATATCAACAACGAACATAACCAAGAATAAAGAAAAAACCCCGAGCCGGACCCGAGAATAAATGTCAATAGATTAAACGCAAGAAAATCAACTCACCTGTACGCACATCTGCAACACCGAGACTTGCGGCTGCCGAGACTTGAAGTATCAGATACTGCAACCTACCGAAGCGGATTCTGCTACCTGTATTCCGCATACGAACGAGCTGCCCACCGGCGTTACCTGTCCATAGATCCAGAGACATATCCAACCCGAATACGGAAAGATTCCAGGGAGTAACCAGCCGAGATTCCCATACCAGTCACATCCAAGGGATCCACCATAGAGCTAAAGGACATTTAACATAATTAGATGAAGGTATCGTGATATGTTTACAAGTACTAATAAACCGAAAGAAAGGTTCAGTTGTCAAATAACAATATTTGCGTCAAATCATTTTGTAATTCGTGTTTTACGACGATTAAAATCAATGTCAGTATGTTAAAAGTGTTATAATAGTCATTAGTAATCAAATAGTTAGAACTCACATATCAATAATTTGTCTTTCGTGAAAATTAACAAACATTTAAGTCAATAATCAACATACAGTCAGTCACATTCAAGGAAATAAAAACCTAACCTATATTGGTAAACAAGTAGCTCTATACTTTGCTAAGATTTAAATTAAACAATATGAATAGCTAACCTTTTAAATTAGATTTGTTGTCGCCAATCTGAACTAATTCTCCTAGTATTGAACAGATTGTTTTCATAGTTTCTTTTCATCATAATTAAACTCATATATAGTTCATTTATATTTGCATACTCACATATATGTTCACCCGCTTTGGGAAATTTTGCACGATTGAGTGGATCTGTGTATTATATCTCTCCAGGTCATAAATTGTAATATATAAGGTATATTGTTGTTTTTTAATGAACATACTCATAAGTTAAATTTATATGTAACAATTGGAAGTAATTATATAAAGAATTAGAAGTTATACCTACCTTTGTGTTTATTATTTGTATTTTGAATTGGCATCCATCGTAAATTCGGGGAGACACATCATTCATTTTATATAGGTACCAGTAGCAGCCCACAACGTGCACACACAGGAGTCCTGGGATCTCGTAAGAATAACAGGTATTGCGTAAGTCACTCTGAGTAGTAGGTATTCCGCAGAACCCCTATAACGGCCCGGAGATAAAATTTAACATAGCGCGCACTGGCGTCATTTCATATTCACACAATTCATTGTAGAATGCCGGAAACAACCCCTTCCCCTATTAGAAATAGAACATTGGTCAATATATAAGCGATAGGAAGTCATTTTCAAGCGCGAAATTTAATACAGTTCAAATTTATTATCGCAGAGTTAGTCACCTTTTAATTGAATTGTTAAAGTAAACCCACATATACAGTTAGTAATAATTTTAGATTAAACTTTCACTAGCGTACTATTAGCGTTCAAAAATTTAATTTGGTGAACTTTGTTTTCTTAATTTTTAATCTCTTTTATTTTTTTAATTTACTTAGTCTCATTGCTCTTTAAGAATTTTAAATGCTAAGGGTCATATAACGCTCATCACTCCCCCCCTTATAGCAATATGTTTAGTTTTAATCTCAATTTGCTTTATTTTACAAAGGTACAATTAACTAGAACATGTATATATCTCTGTATAAGTGCTTACAGTCATTTTATTACTTCATAATCGTAAAATAATGTACATTTAAAATTAAATCTGGATAGACCAAAAGGGACATCAGTCTCCTAATGTAATCTCTTTCTTAGAAATTTCTCTATTGTCCGTTCTAGAAAATCGGTAAAATGCTTTGTCCAAATTACCATTTACTTTCTTTTTTGTTTTATTAACATCATGTCGTTGTAGTAGGTACTTAAAAATTCATAAACATTTGCGGGATTTCAGAATTATAAATATTCTGTAATTGAAGAAAACCGTAAACGCACAGCAGCGCTCATATATTTATATTAGATAATTGTATTGCTATTTGCTCCTTCCGAGAACCTTTAATGAAACTTACAACCCATTAATGTAAGGTTTTTCCAGACAACAATAGAGGAGGTACGGTTTTGTGAACTTACCACCCCACTCTAAATACTGAATTTGTTTGTAACAGAAAATTGAAATCAGTTTATCAACGAAACTCAACTTGTTAGCAGTTAGCTATTATGTACGGTTCAACTTGCCCAATGCAAGAAGCCTACATTTTTCGCAGTGTTATTTTATTTAATTGTAAATAAAGTTATATATAACAGTGTAGTGTTATTTCATTTGTGAATAACCACGTATAACGTAAATTCAGTGAGGAGTTATTCTTTACTACTTCTGAAACAAAAAGATCCAAGTGAAAGAAAAACGAAACAAGTCTTTCAAAACAGGAAGGCTCCACATATGTCTTTTCAATAAAAGTGAACAAGCAAAAGGGTAAAATCATAAATAAAAAATAATTAGTGTAAATTTTCCGCTAAATTAATATGTTTGCAAAACAAAAACCAATTCTTGATGAAAAAGCTGATAACAACAATAACTATATATCTAAATCTGTCATGGTAATTGTAAATAAAAAAAAATAATACTTTTTAAATTATACATCATCAGCAAAAATCGCAGGAAATATTTTCATTATTAACATCTTCATATAAGTGTCCTACAAGCTTAGTACTATTTAAATGAAACCACCTTAGGCAAGAATAACATCCAACATTTTTGTCACCCTCTTCTTCGGGCATCAATATGCAATTCTTCTTCGCAGACACCGCATTTTTGCATCGCTTCTGCTACTTCCACTTTTGGTTTTTGGTTTCTTTTTATTTTGGCTAGAACTTTTTTTTTCAGTGTTTTGTTCTTTTTGGTTTCTGATTCATTTCTTTTCCGTTTTTGCTTTCACGTCTTACTCGTTTCCTCTGTCAATATAATAAGCTCCATATTTTGACACATATGGCGCTCGTGGATGGTCCCGACTTGGGTTTCTTAGATTGTTCTAGTACTTTGGGATACTTTAAATGCTTCATGCTACGGATGGTTGGTCTGAGCTAAATTTTCCTTTATCTAAGTTTTTCTTGTTCAATTTTTCTTTATCCACTTCTTCATCATCTAATTGTTCTCCAAATTTTATTCCTCTAATTTTCTTTCAGTTAAATTTTCTATCTCCAGTTTCTCTTTGTTTAGATTTTCTCCGTCTAACTTTTCGAGTTTAACATTATCTTGCTTCAGTTATACTTTATCTAAATTTTCTTCATCCAAATTTTTTAGTTACATTTTCTAGTTTCAATACTTCTTTATTTAGGTTTTCTTCCTTTAATTATCTATTCGACTATTTTTTTTTTATTTTCCATACTAAAATATAGATCGTACCAATGGTTTGATGACGGCTCGTCCCTTGAGCCGGTCTTGTTGCGTTGCTCGAGAATATCAAAATTTCTGCAAGAGTCTCGGATTTTTGTACTATTTTGCACTGTTTCCAACGCCTTTTGCATATTCTCCTCAGAATATGAAAATAATTGTCATTTTGGTGGTTTGCTATGCTCTGAAAATGAGTAATTTCAAATATTTGGTTCGAAAAAAGCACTAAAAACGACTTATAATCTTATGGCCGACAAATGGCAATATTAGAATTTAACGTCTATGCTAGTGGTTGTCCGTTGCTTTCAATGTTACAAAACATTTCTATTATTAACTTTTCCCACGGCCGATTACCCGTGCTGAGAATCAGCTAGTGAAATTGTGTATGACTGCGATTGAGACGAACATAAATATATCTCAATAGGTAAGTACAAAAAAGAGTAAAACAACATTTGAATAATGGGCTAGTGGTCGGCCTGGGGGCCGACTACTAGCTTCTGGAGTAAATCTTTGTTCCAGTGCCCGATCCTGACTTTTTTAACTTAAAAGTTAATAAATTATGCCTCTTTGGCCGAATTGACGTTATTTCAAACTCTGTTCTTCCTCGTAAATCGCTGAAACGGGTTTAATAATGATTACTAAAATTTGATTTACTCGTATGTTTCCGGCTGCCTAAGTTCATCACTTTTTGAATATCTCAGTGCTTCACTCAGCATACAACACTTATATTTTTGGGCGGCAATTACAGAAATAAAATGTGTAGAGAAGTAGCATAATATTCGCGCGAATTTTAATTCATTCTTGAAAAAATCATCAGTGGCCGATTATTGAATGATGGACAATTACAGGCGAACTTACCTTATTATTCTAAATGATAATTTTATTATCCTAAATTTTGAAATTACATACATACTAAGTTTAGAATTTATTTAATAAACAATCAGATCAGTCAAATAAGAAATATTTTATTATTCACTATATTGTTGCATTGAACGTAAGGACAAACACAGAATATCTAATACTCATTTTGTATAAAGTATCCGAAGTGACTCTAACAAGGTAATAACAAATAGTTTAACTTTTTTAAAAGCCATTAAAGAAACTAAATGATTTAAACAAGCCTAATAAGAATAGGATTTCTGTAAAACTCATTGTAAAATATAATTTTATAAAATATTGTTTGTAAAACGGTCAAAAGTAAGCTTAAAATAAGTACTGAATTTAATTTTTATAAAATCATTATGATAATTTCATAGGGTATATATTATATTATGCAATATAAATACGTCAGCATTCAAAATCATCACGTACATTATATTAATGAGAACTATTTTTATAATTCACTTCGTGAAGAACTACAAACAGCGATCTCTGTTGGTGAGAAGCATTCTGTGTTAATAATGTTTATCGATGCTAATCGACAAAAATAGAAGATTCCTGAGATATCATCGACCATCTGACTGGATAACTAAAAACACTAAGGTCTAGAGGTTAAAAAGGAAGCAGCTTAGCATATTTGATTCTACTTAAATAAAAAACACCTAATTAAAAACTGAGAAAGAAATCCCTTTTAAGAAATTCCTACCTGTGTTCCCGTTATTTGGATGTGATCCTTAATTTCCTGTTCATCTAGAAGCTACAAGTCCACTCGATGCAATGATCTAGCTGACAATTAGATGTAATTGAAGATATGCAGTTTTCCCATATATATAAGGTGTTCTTTATAGTAATGTAACCCAATTAATTAAATATATTTCCATTTATTTATTTAATAAAAAGTTAAGTGTATATTTGTAACAGAATCCCTATTTTTATAAATGCAGACGATACATTATATTTAATAATAATTCAATTCAAAAGGTCAAATACACATTAGAGTGTAATATGTTTGGAGTAAATACAAATAGAAAAAAATGAGGTGTGGGCACCACACGACTTTCTTATAAGTATGAAAGTGTTACTTCCGGTCCGAATTTCGAAATTTCATTTATACAAAAAATATTCCAAATCCAACTCTAAATACTTCTCTACTCTTCATAAATATACATAGAATGCGTAATTTACGACATATTTGCAAAAAATCGTCATTCGGTAATAGTAAAAGTGATACTTCCGGTCCGAATTTTGAAATTTCTTTTATACAAAAGGTATTGTAAATTAAGTTCTAAATACTTTTATATTCGTAGCGTACCTGTCTAAAAAGCATGACTTGCAAAATATTTGCAAGAAACTGATTTTCGATAAGAGTAAAAGACCTACTTCGGGTAGGAATTTCAAAAAACTTTTTTAATAAAATTGTTCACAATTTCAATTTTAAGTACATATGAATTCTTTATAAATTTGTTTAAACTTAGTAATTGACTAAATATTTGCAAAATTCAATTTTTTCACTACTACTTCCGGTATGCCGATTTTGCTCAAAATCTAATCATTTCTCTAGAGGAAGATTATATTCGTAAATACAAGATTTAGAATTGATATCTGTAGCAGTTTGACCGCTATCGTGGTCACAGACACACACACAGACACACTGACATTATTTAAAAACCAGTTTTTTGGTATCAGGGGACCTCAAAACGTGGACATCTGAAAAAATCTCGAGGTCGGAAATTTTCTTCATCACAATACTTCCTTATACTACGTATAAGAAAGTAATAATGGTATCAAATATTGTACTTATCAAATTTAAGTTAATCCTTAAACAACAGCACCAGTAGTGTTATTTATCCACTTAGAGTGTGTAGGTTAATTTTACTCAGTTGTAATTAATTTAATTTGTAATTCATTTATGTATATTGATTCTGAACAGAATTACGTTCAATGTAATAATTAGTTTATTATCTACCAAGTAATGAAAGCTTATTTCTGATCGTTCAATCACTCGTATGCATTGTTGATGTTTATTATCTAACTAATAAGAATAGTATTATATACTTAAGCTATTAATAATTCAATTTGGCATTTAGCTATACCATTAATAAACCTTGAATATCAATTTGTTCCTGAAGTTTGTTTTATTTGTATATGAATTGGTAATAGGAATTTAGATGAGTCAATATACTTCAAAATATTTGCCCAGTTTATAATTATTCTGCTTGAATTCCGCCTTTAGAGTAAAGAAAGTTGCTGGTAATTACCAGGTAGATCTGTTGATTACTTCAAAATAAATCATCAATACAAATTAAAATAATAAGTAAATGAGAATTAACTAATCACCTTTCTAATTGAACCGACTTTTAATCCTGTAGATAATTCATGCTCTCCACCGTGTTAAATATGTATAATCGAGCCGGTGATAAAACCTATCTAGATATCCTATAAAAAATAACCTTTTTTGTAAACTTTCAAGCGTTGCACTTAACTGGGTCTTTTCTTCAGTGTATTCAGCTTAATTGAATAAAGAATATATTCAAGTTGGTACTTACTACGTTACCTCGCGCCAATATCTATTCAAATTTTAAAGGTCATTTTTCTGGGGTTATTAAAACCAATATCTAGAACTCTGATTTAAAAGTTATGCATATTACAATAATGTGTGGTTGATCCTAATGATATATACAGGGGTCAAACCATAACAATATATATATTTGTATGAAACTACATGGCAGGTACAAAAAAAAGAAACATATATAAACTATATAACAAAAGTAGAAATATATTTAAAAGGGCCATAACTGCAGGGACCCTTTGAAACACTGCACCATTTGGTCTAGAGTCTAGGATGTAGGAAAAAACCTCCATCACAGAGTCACAATACTAGAGGTCTTTAGTTGTTAAGATCCATGCAACAGCCTCTGGAGTTAAATTATGTAAATCTGTGTATCCAAATTCAAAATTAGCTAGAGGACATTCTTCAACAATATGTTTAACTGTTTCAATATCAGCTCCGCAATCACACGATGGACTCGCAATTCCACTTGAATAACATATTATTGCACCTTCCATGACCCGTCCTAAGACAATTCAACTTACACCAAATTTTTCTTGGTTGCATAAAGTCAGGCACTTCAAGCAAAGGATCATCTATTAATTGTTTATTAAACACTTCACATTCTAACCAAATAGATTTGCAGAGGTCATTAATCAAAAATTGTTGATTTAGGAAATCTTCCTTCCAAATTGGACTACGTGATTTCAATCTATAAGATTGTAAGTTCTGAAGATCTTGAGTAATTAAATATAAATTAGGAAAATTTTGATATTTATCCCAACACCGTTATAAAGCCAATTTTCTTCTTAAATGATGAGGATAAATGTTAACCAAGACGTTGAGCCAAGGAAGTGGAGTAGATTTTACTGTGCCCGTGATAATTCGAAGTGTACAATTTAACTGAATATGCATCATATCTACATTCAATAACTACTCCACAATTCAACAAACTATCATTCCAATATTTCATAAACATTACAAAAGTATTCGGCAACATATAGCACCAAGCTGGCAATAAAAACGACAGAGAAAACGTTCACCAGATGTTAAAAATGAAAACTAAATGGAAATTGTACCTAAGCAACAACATTAAACGAGGTAACATCAGAAGACATAACTGCCAGCATTACAGAACACGTTACGTGTAGGAATTATAGAACTCTGAAACAAGCATCTTAAACACGCAAAATATCCAGTTTGTATAAATTTATGTTCGACACGAAAGGCTACTGCTCTACATACAATTACGATCCCAGAGCGATGAAACTTAAAGAGTGTCGTGCCGGCGTCATTTCAATCATTAATTAATACTAAATAAGTGAACTGCTATATCCAACAAGGTATGTTCATTAAACGCAATCATATGTAGCTATATATGGAACTATATTATACCTTATTTATATGCATTATTTAAAGACTTCACATTGTACAGGAACAGTTAAGCAGTAATGTGCATAGTATGTCGTCAACAGCCATATTAAGTAATTATTCTGTAACATAGTAAACTACTGCGGTTAATACATGTTTGTTGTGGTCTACGAATGATGATAATAAAAATTATTATTAATATCAGGGACCCTTGTTCTTATAATTGAATGTCATTTTTTAAATATTATCATCATAAATACACACAATTATATTTATTTAACCTTTATTTACTAATAATAATATATTAGAGAAGGTTAGCCTATTCCAATTTTTGATAGATAATTTAAAATTTTAAAACGATATCCCTAATAAATTAATTGGTCAAAATATGACGGAGCTTTTGTGATGACCGGTGAATTAAATTGATTGCAATCAAAAATTAAACAGATAGCTCATCAAGCACTGTTTACCCACTGTTTTGCTCACGGGTTAAATCTCATATTAGAAGCTGGGTTAACAGAAATTAAACAATGTGTTATATACCTGCATTTTTACAAATCCACGAAAGGGACAAATCTATTAGATCAATTAGGTGCTAGAAGAATACGTAGCGGATCCAAATATTTTCCTATGTTGAGCTTCTAGCCTATTTTACCTAGATAATCTGTATAAAATGGGAATCATGATGTTTTCTAAATTGAGGCGTTTAAGTATTTCTTTTATATTTATTTATATGTTAGCCTAACTTTCCCTGCTTCAAGTACGTTGGCAAATTTGTGTTTTTATTATTTTATTGGAAGTACATAGCTTCATCCATATCATACATCCTACATTATTATTTTAAATTGTCTCTGATGTATGGCACCTGACATATAGTTAATGAAAATGAAAACCAAATATATATATACGTAAATATTAATAAACCATGTTTTGTTTGTTGTAAATAAAATATGATTTGTACAACATTTTTAACATCAAAGCCAATAATATATTTTATCGCCAACCGTCAATAAGCGATGCCTTACCATAGCGTTTTACGGAGGTAAACAAACACTCTATCGTACTCTACTATTAGTATATTACAGTACAAGTGAAGAAAGTACTCGTTTCGCTCACGCGTGCGTCAGATTGACACACAAGGCGCAGCCGAGTGTGTCAAGACACACAAGTGAGCGAATGTAGTTTCTTCACGAGTGCTGTATAGCGTTTTGTTCAATCCTGCTAAATTACCTATCTAAAGGTGTCAAAGATTAAAAATTTCAATTTGTCTGACAGTTATAATATCATTCATAATGCATTCATGTTGATTCATGTCAATATTAATTGTGATCAAATAATATAGCATAGATAGCGGGTTTTACCGTTGGTATAGTTACCTGGTTACGATAAAATAAAAATTAGCTATGTTGTCAACAAAATTTTATTTTTGCTTTGTTTAGAGTAAATTTGTCATTAATTTCAATATTTAACAAAAATATGGAACAAGAAGCTGTACCAAGAGATGTTGTAAATGAAGCGAATGCTGTTGTATTCAATTTATTGCCGCCAAAATCTAAAGAAAGGTATATAAATGAGTTAAGAAAATTTCATGAGTGGATGAATATAAAAGTGTTACTCTTATAACGGAGCAAGTACTCCTAGCGTATTTTAACGGATTATTAGAAAAGTATGCACCGTCTTCTTTGTGGTCCACATATTCTATGTTGAAATCTACTTTATTTGTTTTTGAGAAGATAGATATCAGTAAGTAAGTTTATAGTATCATATTTTTTGATTTATTTGATCTAAATTTGTAATAATTCATAGGTATAAGACATTGTTTTCGATTTTGAAAAGTAAATCTAAAGGATATCAACCTAAGAAGGCCAAAGTGTTTGAGTATGAAGATGTACAGAAGTTCTTAAACGAAGCCCCCGATGAGAAGTATTTGCTGATGAAAATTGTTGTTGTTATGGGAATTATGGGCGCTTGTAGGTGCGATGAGCTAGTTAATCTCAAAATGACGGATATAGTAAATAAACAATCTATAGTGGTGGTTAATATTTTGAAAACCAAAAATTATAAACCTCGCTCTTTTGTTATTACCGATGTTGAAGGAGGAGGTTTTAATGGTTTAGAAATATATAGAAAATATGCTGCGTTACGTTCTTCAATAATGCTTGGTGAGGGAAGATTTTTCCTGAGTTACTATTATGGTAAATGTACAGTGCAACCTGTAGGTATAAACACGATATCAAAGATACCTAGACTAGTGGCAGAATATTTGGGGATGAATGATGCTCATTTATATACAGGACATTCCTTTCGACGAACCTCAGCAACATTACTAGCCCACGTTTCAGGTGATATTTTAACGCTTAAACGGCACGGAGGTTGGCGATCGACGTCTGTGGCAGAAGGTTATGTAGAAGAGTCAGAGAGCAATAAAATTAAAATTGCAAGAAAATTAATTACTGGTGAAGAGGGCACGACTAAAAACATTCAAGCACAAACAAATAAAACTGATTTTGTGAAAGATACCCATACAGCCATTGCATCTAATCATATTTTTAATAATTATACTGTTAATTTCAATATTTCTTACTAGTTAATTGTATGTTTTGAATAAATTATACGAATTCTATTCTAATGTACCTTTCATTCAATACTACTCGTGCACTTCTTATCTAAAAATATTGAAAACTAAATTGTCAAATTTGACATATGAGTGAGCGAAAATCCATTACCTCACTCCGAGTGAGGTAAATAGACGCTTTCGGGCTTAGCAACCTGTGGAGAAACAACGTGTTTCAAAGGCAGGATTGAACAAAAGTATTTTACCTGCCGCTAATATCTGTCAACGTAGCCATGACTAATGACTTTGAACATAAATCGTTTGTCACTGTCATAAACTGTCATAGGTTATTATATCTTTATTTTTAAAATTAACAATTTTCACGGTTGGCGATAAAATTTTGTATGCACCACATCAGTAAAGTACCTTTATCGAACTCGTCTTTTACTCGGCGCGGTCGCTTCACTCGCTTGGCTAGTAAATCAGACTCGTTCGATAAAGTATCACTTTACTGACTTGGTACATAAATAACTATTACTTCAATCATTAATTATTGAAATATTGGAAAATAATTTTTTATGAATGTTTACTTTGTTTACGGTGATTATACAAAAGTTAATAAAACAAAAACGCTATATTGCAAATTGGAAATTAATATCTACTTAAAGGCTTTGTCCTTTCTCTACTTCAAAGTGTATTTTTCAGCCTGTTCCCATAAAACGAAACTTGATTATACCTAGTTCCGTTTTTAGTGTTTATTACGTAAAAAAGGAGGTGTGGCCACCACACGACTTTCTTATACGTATGAAAGTGTTACTTCCGGTCCGAATTTTGAAATTTCATTTATACAAAAAATATTCCAAATCCAACTCTAAATACTTTTGTACTCTTCATAAATATATATAGAATGCATAATTTACGACATATTTGCAAAAAATCGCTATTCGATAAGAGTAAAAATGGTACTTCCGGTCTGAATTTTGAAATTTTTTTTATACAAAAGATATTTAAAAGTACATTCTAAATACTTTTATACTCGTAATGTACCTGCCTAGAAAGCGTGACTTGCGAGATATTCGCAAAAAACTGATTTTCGATAAGAATAAAAAACCTACTTCCGGTAGGAATTTCGAAAAACTTTATTAATACAATTTTTCTCAAATTTAATTTTGAGTACATTTGAATCCTTTATAAATTTGTTTAAACTTAGTAATTGACGACATATTTGCAAAATTCGATTTTTTCACTGAAGTAAACTACTACTTCCGGTCTGGCGATTTTGCTCAAAATCTAATCAGTTCTCAAGAGGGAGATTATATTCGTAAATACAAAAGTTGGAATTGATATCTACAGCGGTTTGACCGCTATCGTGGTCACACACACACACACACACACACACAGACACACACACACACAGACACACACACACACAGACACACAGACATTTTTTAAAAACCACTTTTTTGGTATCAGGGGACCTCAAAACGTGGACATCTGCAAAAATCTCGAGGTCGAAAATTTTCATCATCACAATACTTCCTTATACTACGTATAAGAAAGTAAAAAGGGTATCATATTCATATAAAACGTTCTCTTTTCAAAAGTTTTTAAGAAAATTACAGATCAGAGACTTCTTTTATCCAATCACGGTGCTTTCACCACGCGATATTAGTTTCAAAGATATTCTTTTGGGTGAAAATGTAAAATTGTTTCCAGTAGGGCTAGTATGTGAATTAGTATCATTTACGTCAGTACGCTAATGCAGTTTTCTATTAAATTATGGTACTAACGACGTCTGGCTTTGCTACAGACAAGAGCGCAACGCTCTTTTTATTGTTTTAAAGGGCTCTTTTGTGAGATGCTTCATTTTTATAAAGAGGACAGGAGCTACATATTTCAGACGAGAAAAGAAGTAATCGCTTCTGAACTTTAATGTAGTAGGTACAAAGCCGAAGTAAATTGGTTGTCTATATAGAATATAGATACGTTATTATTAAAGATAGGATACAACAATTTACCCAACCCTAGGATACATGTTTGAATTGATCGTGTTATTGATATACCGGGTGTCCACACGAAAACTTTATATTGAATTATTTCTGGTGTTTTTGAAGACAAAAACTTGAAATTTTGGGTGGTTGTTAAGGATATAGGGGGACAATGAATAGTGTATTTCATACCGCCCCATCGGGTCACCCGCCGCCGCCGGCCACCCCCACTCCAATATTTTAAATGAACACAATTTTCTTGATATTCCTATGTGAAAAAACTAGTAACACACATTATGACATTTATGAGATATTTAAATTTAAAAGTTTCAGATATCAGAAATTATTAACTCCGAAAAATCATAAGTTAGTCATGGAAATAGTTTGCTTTAAATTAGAATTGTCAAAATTGTGACTTTTGTGTTTCATTAATATTAATACTTGTAAAATTGTTCTTAAAAGTTTCGGCTTTTTCGCTGAAATGGTTTATACTCTTGAAGAGAGAACTGAAATAGTGATTTTGTATGGGATTGCAAACAAAAATTATTCCCAAGCGGCGACGTTATTCAATGAAAACCATCCAAACAGAAACGTATCTGTTGCTTATGTCAGAACGCTAATAGAAACATTTTTGCAAACTGGATCTGTAAATAATAAAAAACGGAATACGAATAATTGTGGTGTACTAAATGAAGCTATGCAACTAGCAGTTCTTGGGCATATTAATTTAGACCCAGAGCTTTCGTTGAGAAAATTATCCGAAGTTTCGGGAGTGCCAAAATCAACCTGCCATAAGATATTAAAATTAAACAAAATGCACCCTTATAAAATTCAACTTCACCAAGAGTTGAGTGACGGTAATTTCGACAGAAGAGTCGAATTTTGTGAAATAATGACAGATATGATTCGGCAAAATGGAAATGTTTTGCGAAGTATTTGCTTTAGTGATGAAAGTTGCTTTTACTTAAATGGTCTTGTGAATTGACACAACTGTCGATATTGGAGCGACGTAAAACCCCATTTTTTACGAGAAGGCAACACACAATATCCCCAAAAAATTAATGTATGGGCTGGAATTCTTAATAACCAAGTAACTGGCCCGATATTCTTCCAGGAAAATTTAAATGGACCTAAGTACTTACAATTTTTGGAAGAGCTAATACATCCTCTTATCATACAGTGTCTAGAAGAAAACTTGAATGAAATAGAGGAGGAGCAATTATATTTTCAACAAGATGGAGCTGGGCCACATTACTGTTTAGACGTTAGGAATTATTTGGATAATATTTTCCCAGGACATTGGATTGGACGTAGGGGCTCTATTGAATGGCCAGCTCGCTCCCCCGATTTAACTCCCCTAGATTTCTTTTTGTGGGGACATTTGAAGTCTGTTGTTTATAAGACACCGCCACAATCAATAGCTGATTTACGTAATAGAATAACAGAGGAATGTCGAAATTTAACGCCACAAGTGTTCGAAAATGTTAGAAATGCTTTTGAAAATAGACTTTATTTATGTTTAAATGTAAACGGTGAACAATTTGAGCATTTAATTTAACTAAAATGTTGTGAATAAATCTTGTTTTAAGTATTTCCATGACTAACTTATGATTTTTCGGAGTTAATAATTTCTGATATCTGAAACTTTTAAATTTAAATATCTCATAAATGTCAAAATGTGTGTTACTAGTTTTATCACATAGGAATATCAAGAAAATTGTGTTCTTTCAAAACCACCAAAAAAAATACAGGGTGTCATTTAAAATATTGGAGTGGGGGTGGCCGGCGGCGGCGGGTGACCCGATGGGGCGGTATGAAATACACTATTCATTGTCCCCCTATATCCTGAACAACCACCCAAAATTTCAAGTTTTTGTCTTCAAAAACACCAGAAATAATTCAATATAAAGTTTTCGTGTGGACACCCGGTATACTGTGTGTAATATGAAATATTTTTCAATAGGGAAAAATATTTTAATATGAGTTTAAGGCGAAAAACTTATTCTTTATAAAAACATTTAATTGTATTGAAACTCCTTTTGGTAAATAAAAAAAAAAAAAAAAGAAAACCAGCAGCCATTCAAAATAAAATAAAAACTTGAAATTATGTTGAGTTGTTGATTTTCAATATGACTAAGCTCTAATGTTATATTACAATATTATATTATATTATAGGAAAATGCCATTTCGATAAAACTTTTATAGTTTTTGTGTTTGTAAAAAAAGGATGACCACTAAACTCTAACATTATTAAACATAATCTCGTCCACATCCAGAGTAATCTTCAACTTTTTTTTCTAAATGGTTTATAAACTTTGTTCAACATTTCAATATTAATTTCTCGAAGAGCCTCCGTAATCCGCATTTCTAGATAATTTAAATCATTTCCTATTGTTTCTCTGTACGCTTATTGCTTCAGGTAACCCCAAAGAAAAAAATCCATGGGAGTTAAGTACGGTGACCGAGCTGGCCAATATATTGGTCCATGTAATTGTGTTGATTTAAATTTCCATTAAGAACATATGGTCCAATGATTTTGTTTAATAGCATTCCACACCAAACATTGACTGTTCGATAACGCTGATTTCAGACATTTGGAATTATCCTTTGATCGACATCTGCAGTTTTGAGAGGCAACAGTACCATTTGTCGAAAACGTTGCTTCATCACTAAACATTAAATTCTGCATAACCCATAAAAAAATCGACTCTGAAAGTGTGATTTGCATTTTCTAAAGTCTGCCTAAATCTAGGTTTATACCTATGGATACATTTTATTTGCTTTATAAATAGTTTGAAATAATGTATAACTAATATTGACTTTAATTGCACGCTGGCGTAAAGAACTACTAGGATGTTCCCCAACTAATTCGATAGCCATAATGGTCACGGCATCATCATCATTGTACACTTTGCGAGGATTCTTTTCGTCGGAAATGGATCCCGTTTTATCAAACTTATCAATTAACTTCTTCAATGCTGTTTTGCTTACACTTACATTCGGGTATTTTTTATTAAATAACTATATTGTATATTTATACCAGACTTCTCTTATACCATAACACTTCACCAGGTAGATTCGCTGCCTTAACGTCAACATTTTTCACAAATAAAGCTAGCTGAACTATCAGGGAATGTCCTTTGTTAGAAACTAATGCATGGGTAATGCGATTCTGATATAACATTCGGACAAAGTGATATTTAAATTCAATTTAGTTCTTTATCATACTTTAAATGATTACTGGTTGTTATATTTACCAAAAGGGGTTTACCACGTTGGCTTTACCTTTCCTTAATACTTCATTTCCAACTATTTAAATATGTCTTCTCAATCTAATCCCCTTTAACAATTAAAGTTTTTCCCAACTGCAATGCATATAGAATAGTATAATAATAGCATGCAGTGTACAGTTATTTTCGTTGATATAGAACAAATTGAATACTGAACTGATTACAGAGCATGATAATTGTTACATTTTCTATAGAATAACGTAATATTAAGTTTCTTAATGTTTCCTTTTTGGCATATATACAGGGTGTAACAAAATAAGTATAAAACATTTCAGGGGGTGATTCCTTAGCGAAAAAGAGATAGGGTCTTTCATATAAAAAAACTTCAATGGAGCATCCCTTGTTAAGATACAGCCCCATAAAGGGCGTACATAAAATTTGTTTTACAATTTTTCTCACAAACACTAAAAACGAAATTTATTTCCAATGTAACTCTTTGTCTGATTATTTGTTTACCATTTAAAAATTTATTCCCAATAGCTAGTTTCATTCGAAACAAAAAATGTCTCTTGAATTTTTTGCCCAAAAGTAATCAGTTCGCAGCAAAAAATTATTTTACGAACAACTACAGAGATACATCGTCATAAAACGAAAATGTAAAACTAATTTATTTAGTAGGCCGCTAGTAATGGTATTACGCTGTCAGTTTGTAAATTTTTGAAATTGAATTAATACTTAATTGTGTGTCGTTGTTTTGTTCGTAATTTGTTAGTTTAATAATTCACTTGTTATTAAAATCGCATACAAAAATGAGGAAATGGCTGATATGCATTACGTTTACGGTCTGTCGCAGGGGAATGGGTTAGAAGCTTCTAGAAGATATGCTGAAATGTATCCTCAACGGCAGCTTCCTTCGCATAGAATATTTGCCCGACTTCATCAACGATTACGAGAATATGGTTCATTCGACAAAAGATCCCAGGATTATGGTCGCCATCGAGAAGTTAGAACAACATATCTTGAAGAAGCAGTACTTAATTTGGTTGAAGAACAACCTACTAGCAGTACTAGAAAGATTGCTTTCGAGTTAAATGTTGATCATATGACGGTATTTCGAAAGGAACAAATCTTATACCCTTACCATCTGCAACGAGTACAGGCACTGTTACAGCTAGATTTTCCGAACCGTCTTGAATTTTCCAATTGGATGCTGGAAATGATTAGAAGAAATCCTGACTTTCTGAAGACGATCGAATTCACAGACGAATGTACTTTTTCTCGGGACAAGATAATTAATTTTCATAATAACCACATATGGGCTGATGAAAACCCTCACGCTATTGTACAAGCTAACCATCAAGAACACTTTTCTCTTAACGTGTGGCTCGGAGTTATTGGAGATTATTTAATTGGCCCTCATTTTCTACCTCCTCGATTAAATGGTGAGGCATACACTCAATTTTTAAGAGAAGTGCATCCAGTACTGCTGGAGGAAGTTCCTTTGGGCGTCAGAAGGGATATGTTTTTTATGCATGATGGGGCTCCCGCCCATTTTAGTCAAGCAGCACGTCAGCATTTAACCCAAACATATCCAAATCATTGGATAGGTCGAGGAGGACCACAGAATTGGACCGCTCGATCCCCGGATCTCAATCCTCTCGATTTCTCTACTTGGGGCCATTTACAGACTTTGGTTTATCCTACTCCTGTTCGCGATGTAGAGGACTTAAGAAACCGCATCATCGATGCGTGCAGGGTAATTAGAGAGAATCCAGGAATATTTGAGCGAATACGTGGCTCAATGCGCCGACGTCTAGACGCATGTGTAATGACTGAAAGTGGACATATTGAACATTTACTATGATTTCTACATGTTTTATGTTTTGTTATTAATAAATTAGTTTTGTTTATTCATCTTTAATCATATGTATTTTGATGCAGGTAGTAACTACAAAATAACAATACTAATCCAGTTCGCATTTATGACGATGTATCTCTGTAGTTGTTCGTAAAATAATTTTTTGCTGCGAACTGATTACTTTTGGGCAAAAAATTCAAGAGACATTTTTTGTTTCGAATGAAACAAGGTATTGGAAATAGATTTTTAAATGGTAAACAAATAATACCGTCATATGATCAACATTTAACTCGAAAGCAATCTTTCTAGTACTGCTAGTAGGTTGTTCTTCAACCAAATTAAGTACTACTTCTTCAAGATGTCTTGTTCTAACTTCTCGATGGCGACCACAATCCTGCGTTCTTTTGTCGAATGAACCATATTCTCGTAACCGTTGATGAAGTCGGGCAAATATTCTATGCGAAGGAAGCTACCCTTGAGGATACATTTCAGCATATCTTCTGGAAGCTTCTAACCCATTCCCCTGTGACAGACCGTAAACGTAATGCATATCAGCCATTTCCTCATTTGTGTATGCGATTTTAATAACAAGTGAATTATTAAACTAACAAATTACGAACAAAACAACGACACACAATTAAGTATTAATTCAATTTCAAAAATTTACAAACTGACAGCGTAATACCATTACTAGCGGCCTACTAAATAAATTAGTTTTACATTTTCGTTTTATGACGATGTATCTCTGTAGTTGTTCGTAAAATAATTTTTTGCTGCGAACTGATTACTTTTGGGCAAAAAATTCAAGAGACATTTTTTGTTTCGAATGAAACAAGCTATTGGGAATAAATTTTTAAATGGTAAACAAATAATCAGACAAAAAGTTACATTGGAAATAAATTACATTTTTAGTGTTTGTGAGAAAAATAGTAAAACAAATTTTATGTACCCCCTTTATGGGGCTGTATCTTAACAAGGGATGCTCCATTGAAGTTTTTTTATATGAAAGACCCTATCTCTTTTTCGCTAAGGAATCACCCCCTGAAATGTTTTACAGTTATTTTGTTACACCCTGTATAGTATATTTGTTTCTTTAAGACATGGTGCTTGCGAAAATAAAACAAGTTAATATTTTTTATTTTAATAAAGTCTCTAAATCATTTTGACCTAAAATGGTGTATTTTTCCTGACGTCTAAAAATTGCCAAATTTTGCATCAATTTTAGATCTTTGTATTTATTCAGAGGTCTTTATTCATTAGTTATATGGAATTTGTCACCGTATCAGCATGTCACGTAATTTGCTTCGGATAGCTTGGAAAATAGAGTGCAGGTTGAAGTGGTGGTCTTAAATTATTTGGACCATACTATTCTTGGCCTCAAACTTAGGTCCTGTGGCCTCAGTAATGCTTTTGTTAACCTTTTGCTATCATATTCAAATAATCGTTCTCAGTACGTTTTTCTACAATGGATCCCCCGCTTTCACTTAAATCACTACGTCTTGGACCCCGCAAGATCCCAATGTAAAACCCTTAATATTCAATATGTTTATTACTAAACTCACATCTGTTATTAGTTGTAATAAGTTGCTATTTTCGCATGATTTAAAGATTTTTTGTAATATTTCTACAATTTCAGATTGTATTCAATTTCAGGTTGACCTAGAAAACATCTTTCAATATTGTACGTCAAACTATTTAAGCATAATAACTCTTGACAATTGAGTAACAAAACGTAGGATATCCCTTAAGTCGCACAGGTATCATACACAAATTTATCTAAATATTGAGTCATAGCTGGTGAGGTGTATACCATTCAGCTATGCACAGGATGTTCTAAAAATTGAACTAAAACATCTACTGAACGTAAACCAAAAACGCCAAGTCACATCGGAAATACACAAAAAATTAAAAAAAAAGAGTAGTATAATTAAAACAAGAGTAAGCACAAAAAACCGCACACTATAGTACTGACTGTCAATAGCACTCACGAAAGGAAAATTCAAATTTACTAATGAATAAATTTCATTAAAGTTAAGTTACTAGTTACAAAACAAGTAATACTCTGTATAGTTGAAATAATATAACGATAATAGAACTATTTTTTCTAAAATAATCGTGATTAAACTCTAACTTACTCATGAAATTCTTATAAATGTGCCATCTTAAATGTTAAAATTCTACACTGAATTTAACGTTTACATAACACCTAAAGAAGAATGAGAATTACAAAGTCTACCTTACAAGAAAACACATACTACACACATAAACAAATCATGACAATTCGTTAAACAGCTGATTGCTGATTTAGGTGATCGATGTGTGCGTTTCTTAGGCGCACACCAGATAACGTCATACAAAATAGCGGCAAGCATCGATTCAGCACCAAATGAGGCACGAATGAAAAGCGAATAATAAGTAACGTATAATTAGATATTTATACCTGGAATGTATACTAGAAACGTGTATCTAGAAAGGTATGTCGTCAACGCTAAAACGGAAAAAACAACAATTAGCAAGGAAGGAACATCACGTTAATTAAATGCATTATACTTAACAATAACTTACCGAGAATATATAATCTCCAAATCGCCAACATGAAATCTATCCAAACAGATAATTACCAAATACCAACAAATTTCTTATCAAAGGCATAAATTACAAATTACCAGATAGAAACATTAAATAGTAGATGAAGCAATGGCAATAATGATGCAAATTAAATGCAGCATTATTTAGTAGAAATTTACAACCCCAAACACAAAAGGGATCTTTACACCAACGTATTGATAATTCGGTATGCCGAGAACGGGTGGCACCAAGGTAACAAAAATATGAACTGAAAGAGATACCAATATATAGGGCTAACCAAAAATTATGAATAGTCTAAATAATTGAAAATTTTACAAACAAGCAGGAATTTCATAACGGAAGTATTTCATTAAATTAAAAATACATACTAGAGGCAAAATAAATTTTAAATTTAAAACGTAAAAATAATTATACAAACTCAAAATATTTACGCAATTGACAGGACCTAAGCCTCGTAATTGTCATTAATTCCAATCCATTCCTTTAAAAACATTCAAATCCCATTATTTAATACTTAATAATCCTGATTATTTTACGAATTTGTCTTCAGGTCGTTTGGAATATTTATTATACCTGCGTTTGTTCCGAATCCAAATAAACGACTGCTCTAATTGCTTGTGAAAAAAATATATACACATAAATAAAACTTAATAGACGTTCACATTTCCTATTTATAAAGTGCGATGAGACCCGCGCGACTCTAAAAACTCGTAATGCGTAAATGTTAAAACTAGAATCAATACACCGAAAGAATATTTAAGACCCGTGTTACTCCATTAAAAGTCGACATGACACATAAATTTATATGAATTAATTCAGCTTCCTGGTCCTTTAAACACCACATTAGTTTAATAAAGCAGTCGGCGCATATATGAAGAATTACCAACTGGTGTAATAAGTTTTTCATCTCGCTCTTATGGAAGTACGACGGCGGAATTTTTAGAGTGAGAGAGATATAAGCAGTTCAAAAGCAACGTCGCGTTTGCCAGCCAAATCCTTATGAACCGGCGGCGAAGCGCATTTTCTCTTCGTCTGTCTTTAAACTGTTTGTTATAATTTCGACGACCCTTGTAATAACCGTTTTTGGTGCGGAAATTTTACAAAGTGCTTTCGGCTTCGGGAAAATGTTTAATATCTGTTTTAGGGTTGGAAATGTTTGATTGTCTCCTCAATTAATTCACTAACTTTAGGAAGAATGATTTGCTTTGTTTCGTCGAAGTTCGGCATCCACAAAGATCACATCGCAGTATGTAAATTCCTCTGGTACAATGATGGAATTTTATATGAAGATATATTGTCGATTCTACACAAGGTTTTGCATTTCATAAAAATTATATTGCTTTAGTGCTTAAACATAACTTTACAATTTCAAATACAAATCGTATTTTTCTTTATGTATTTTCTTTTGAAGGTTTTTGAAGGTTAACTTCATTTATGGATAAAATAATTAATAGCGTAAAGGAAGTTGATGAAGGATATAGAATGGTACAAGAATCGATAGAGATACCATGCTACTCTGACGACGCAATTTTGATGGCAGATAAGACGATCTACAGCGAGTACTATATAGGTTTCAAACAAAAGCGGAAAACCTTAATATCCATATCATAGCAAAGGAACCCATTAGATGTAAACTGGCTGTAAACGACAAAGAATCTGTGGCTATCTGAAAGACCTGATCTGGCAAAACAAATATATGCCCACTGAAAGCAAAGTCGGCATATATAAGTCCGCCGTGAGGCTCACATATGCAGTGGAAACTCGAACGGATACAACAAAAGCGAAGAGCATGATGAGGACAGCAGAAATGAAGACATTGAGGAATATTAGGTTTGAGAGACCAGATAAGAAGCAAAGATATAAGAGCAGATCTCAAAATTTAAGACGTGGTGCAGTTTACGAGATCAAGACAACGATAATGGAGAGATCACGTCGTCGATAGAATGACAGAGGATCGATCAAGAAGAGCAGAAGAAACAACACTAGTCTTAAGAAAAGAGAAAAAAAGAAGAAGTTTTTAAGGTTATGATATGTTTTTAATATGACATTAAATTTAGTTTGAAATATTTTTACAAGAAAATTTTTAGAAAATTATTGACTGATTTGCAGAAAGTTAACAAGGATTTGACACCTAAATATTACTATTACGGTTTACTATTCATGATTGTCCTATTTATTTCTAATGTAAATCAAATATTATGGTATTTATCATAAATCTCACTTCGTACTAATTGAATGGTGTTTCTTTTATGGTATACTTATAATTAAAACATTTTTTTAAAACTTTCTTTTTATTAAGCAAATATAGTGAAAACCGTTTTCATGACACTGAAAGAAAAATAAATTATGAATATGTGATGAAGATATAAGATAACATTCATTCACGTATTATTAGAAACATCATAAAAAAGATCTATAATAAATAACACAAGTCGTGTCTCTAACTTTAAAATAGTTATTTACGAACCAAGTGCGGGAAGCCTATTTTCCCACATGAGTGAACTTTGAAAGCACGAGCGACCGAAGGGAAGCGAGTGCTTTTAATTGCGCGAATGTGTGGAAGATGTCTTCATACAAGTGGTTTGTACAATATTTTTTGTACAAGTAGGAATAAATTAAAAAAATATTATTGATTAAAGTTATTAGTATCATTCCTAACCTAAAATAGATTACATAATTAATTTAAACATTCTTCTACGTACCTATTACTCACATTTAAATTTCGTTTAAGTTATTATATTCTTGCTTATGACGTTTTTATTCTTATATTTATAGTGAATTTGTCGCTTTTTGCGTTGTTTACAATTAACTGTCAATTTCAATGTTACTTGAGAAATAGTGAAATAGATGGCGCCACAAATTTATTGGAAGAATTTTAAATTATTACTCCTATTTACCCAACTTTTAGTGAAGAATAGTCGAGGGAAGTAGTATTTTATAGACTAAATTTTATTACTATCAAGTTATATTTTTTTTAAATGTCCCAAAGAGCCAGTGTTTTTTTTCAATTTTTACAGTCGCGTCGACCGGGAAATACTCTGTGCTGGTCGAGCGATGCATGCGCCAAATTTCACTTTACAGGCGGTGAGTATAATAATGTATTTTCCAGCATTTTTCCCTGAAGCGAAACTTGATTATATCCTATTTCCGTTTTCAGTGTTTATTAAATGAAAGTATCATATTCAGACAAAACGTTTCCGCTTCAAGAGCTTTTAAGAAGACATCTTTTATCCAATCATGGTGCTTTCACCGCGCGATATTAATTTCAAAGATATTCTTTTGCGTATTACGATTAATCAAGCCGGAGTCTAAAAAACGTCATTATTCGTTCAACTTAATTCTGACAATTTTAAACATGTGTGGTCAACAGGTGGGAAATACTTAATTGTTCTAAAGTTTCCAATTTTTAAAATTATCTTAAGTCACACTTAATTAGTATTTATCTTTAAATCATATAACATCGATTTACAATAGTTCAATATTGTAAGAGAACATTATTACCATACAACTTCTATAATATACAGTGAGGACGAGCGGGTTGGAATAAATTCCTTTAAAATTTTTGGTTTTGTTTTATGGAAAAACGCTCGGATACGTCGATATTTATTTTTATCTGCGGTTTTTCTGACGGTAAATTGGAGGACAAAGGTTGGCCCAAAAATAAGTTACGACCGTCAAATTTTTTTTTCAAATAGAAACATATGTTGTTTATTTAATTTGTTAATTCTGCATCGAATTCTAAGTATGTTTCATGTACCATGTTCTATAAATTTATTTCACTCTGTAGTCTCAAAAGAGCCGATTAATTAATAAAACATAAAAACAAATCAAATTAAATGTTCAAGCTGTTTTTTATAGGACATGGTACTTGAAACATACTTGGAATTCGATGCAGAATTAACAAATTAAATAAAAAACATATGTTTCTATTTGAAAAAAAAATTATGGTCCTCACTTATTTTTGGACCAGCTTTTGTACATAAATTAATCATCAGAAATACCGCAGCTAGAAATAAAAATCGACCTATCCAAGCGTTTTTCCATAAAACAAAAGCAAAAATTTTAAATGAATTTATTCCAACCCTCGCGTCCTCACTGTATAATTATTAAGCAAGTAGAGAATAAATTATTAGTATGAATTTAAGATTTCTGAGAGTTCCACGATAGAATTAATACTAAAAAAGCAATTATATATGGATGATACTTAATGTAGAGTTATTAATTCAAAAATTAAAAATAAAATATAAATATAAAATATTATTTGGAAATAGGGCATGTTTCAGCTTATGACAAAACTTATTTATCGTTAACAATTAATGAGAGCAAAATTAATTGCAATTATTAACATTTTCACATGGCGTAGATATCACTTTATGTTAGTTTCAAGAAATACTTAGCTACTTTGGCATATAGTGTGCAATGGGGCATTTATAACCACCGCAATACAAGGGAATTTTGATCGATTTATTGTATGGAATATCAACCGTAGGCATGTTTGGTATCTTCAATCCCTAGCTGCACATGTACGTATTTTGTAACAATTTTTTTTAACATAATGTTTGTTTTAAGTTTATTATCCTTAATGAAAACGACCAAATTGACATATTATGAGCTCTAAACCTCTAGATCAGCTTCGAGTTCTTTTCACTCCATTGGAATAACATTGTATCCAAATTGTTTCTCTTCGATAAGGGACTGTATTTTTCGGATTTTTATCTGCACATAATTGTTAATATAGCAAATGCCATATAAGGCAGATCTTTTGGAATTTCTATTTAATTTTGTGCAGCTGAACATGGTTGTAAAATAATTTACTTGTGGGTTTACGTCACCCACTAGTTTGTTTCGCCAATAATATTCGGTTTGGTGGCAGCATTTTGCTATGTTTCCAGTTTTCTTGCCGTATAAGACAAAAGAGAAAAGCCAGTTCTAACTAGGGTGTAAATTGAAACAGTTCATCCCGAAGCCACAAAGGGTAGTTCTCATCGTGTTTCTTTCATATTAACATAAAATCATTACAAACAACTTTTAATTGTAAACGAGTAACCAGTGTAAATACTAAAGTGTAGTTTGAAGTAAAGTACTTAGTGCTGGTGTCTTATTCAACCTACAGTAAACCTTTGGTCTTTCGAGCCGGGTCAGCTGAGAAAATTAGCTGGAGCTGCCCTACAGTCTATCACCAAATACATTGACTTCATGGGAACCAAAAATATATGTTATGTTAGGTTTGTTCCATATAAATAAAAAAAAATGTACTAACAACCATGCTATGCATTTTTATTATGTTTTCTCATAGATTTTAAAAATTGCAATAATTAATATAATTTATATTAAAGATATGGTATATTTTTGTCAAAATTTTGTAATTTTAGAAAAATTTCTTAAATAAGGATTAATGATGATCTTTGTTTACATTTCAATGTATGCTCTTTGGAATCACATAAAATTCGCTGATTTTAAAAAATCTAAAAAAATATATAAATGGAATAACTATATATTTATAAGCTAGTGAAAGGTACTGAAAAGTTACTATTTAAAGGCGCCTAGGGGGCTATGTTTTAAGGTTATAGTATAATACGTTTGGAGATGAAATTGAAAACAAGGTCCAAGTTCCCACAGATTCTTTATTTAAATTAACGCGATCGGTTTCGTGAGTTTAAAAATACTATACTCACATCATCAGGCCAAGAATTCCAAAAAAGACTACCTTCCTTGCACCAGCAACCACATCCATGTAAAAATTATATGTCTCAACAGACAGTACTCATTTCAAAATTTATTCAAAAAATAAAAAGGAATAAATCAAAATTATTCCTGTGTGTCAAATATAATAATCTCTAATTCATATACAAGTCTGTTATATTTAAAAACGACATACAACACATTAAAACCTTGTATATGGGACAACACTCACAAGCAAACGGTCAAACGCAAAGTCCTTTGCGACTTTGCGTTTGATGGATTAATAAATATATTATTAGACATAGCATATCTAAAATTACACAAAAATAGTAACTTTCATTAACATTTTCAAACTCCTATGATTGCTAGTTTGAAAATTTATGAATTTGGAATAGTGTAAAAATATGGCATTACAGAGTGTATAAAAACCTACAGAAACAAAACTTTAAAATAAGTATTCATAAGTATAGTTTTTTACATATCTACATATTTATTGCGGAGTTTCAAATGACCAATAAACAGTCCTCGCTAAACTTATGCCATACTTATTAAATTTAATTTTCAATAATACTTGTAATGACGGATTTTTATAAAGATTACTATGTAAATGTATATTTAAAGTTATACCAATTTTGTATTTCTAGTGGGTTTTATCCCTTCCATGAGACACCACGTATATAAAACATATAAAATATTATTATCAAATATGCAGTAATCATGAAATGACCCAAATTATATATGAAAAAGTATCTGGTATTTGTCCAAACCAGATCATTTATTCATATTTATTCGTTGTGTTTTTCCATTCATTTTATTTTATTGAATATAACATGAATAAATATGTCACATGCTGAAAAAAGTAATCAACCGTTATTATTTTATTAATTACGGCCATAAAATATTTCTGTCAAAAACATTGAAACACGTCGAGATAAAAATAATTATAAACCAATAACGGCAATTGCCTCTAGTTACACCTGAGTCTTTAATCATCTGGACGTGTAGAGTGAACTTGCCTACCTACCCGTATGTCGGAAAATGAGTGATGTACGAATGATAGATAGCTAATTGCAGATTACTCACACCGATACATTCGCTGGCATATGTGCAACATTACTTCATGGCCGAATATGATTTCGTTCCATTTACTGTGAGATATGTGTTCGCTAAGTTATTTGGAAGTGAGCAGCATTTGTATGACAGTGATTGACTTAAATCGTTGAAGTTGGAAGAAGAAAACTAATTTAACATTATGTGCAATGCTTGTTGGTTTATGCAATTTATTATAAAATAAATTCCCTGCAATATAGTGTACTATTCTGGAAGTAATTTGTTAAAACGCTTCTGATATTTAGCGCTTGTGTTTCTGCACATAATTTTTACTCTTGACTTATTATAGACGTGACAATAAATTCAAGACAACAAGAAGAAATCTATCAATTTTTAAAAAGCTGGAACCAAAATATCTAAAGATATATATTATGTCCTATATTAGAAGAAACGAAGATATCAATAATAATGATAACTATGGAGGCGGGATAAGTATTTAAGTAATATACAGGGTGGTATCCAAAATATCCGAGAATTTCATTGTACCGTTCAAACCCATAGCAGGTCGACATTCCGCCGCTAGAGGTACTGGTCTTAGCTACCGCGTTATTGCGTCACTTTTAGCGCACGCAGTTGTGAGTTGTAGTACTACGTGTCAGGATGTGTTTCAGTGCTTCTGAGAATTGTCAAATGGATAACGTGAAGGAACAACTGATTTGCATAAAATTCTGTTTCAAGTTAAAGAAAACTGCAGCTGAAGCACACCGCATGCTGACATTTGAGTAATTCAAGCGCCAGACTAATAAATTAATCAGGTTTCACACAGACAAACAATGCCTACCTGTAAACTACATTCGATTTCTGTTGGTAAATATTAAAGCTTAACTGCCTCTAGCTCAGACATAATAAAGAAAAAGGTATCAGCAGTAAGAGACCAAAAAATAATATATACCAACAAGTGCAGGACGACCAAAACCGCATGCAATTTCAACGTTTAAATCTTTCACATATCTTTTAATCAAGTTATCCGTAAGAATGTGCTAATTTGCATATAAATCCCCTCATAGGGCACCTACGAACGAGACAGTGTAACTAACGCAACCTACGTAAGTCGGAAGGTGGCGCTAACAACCACAACACAAATACCTTTCTCAATTGAGAAACTAAATAATAATCTTTAATAAGCTTAGACTAATGACCAATTAAATAAATACCAGGAACTTTAAGAACCATAACAATTCAATTCAACAAAGTAAAACTTGGCCAATTAATTATACAAAATATAGGTGAACTACATATTCAGAAAAGAAATTGTAATCACAGCTGGGATAAGACAATGGGACAGCCTCAGTCCACTATTATTTAACACGATAATGGACGAAATCATAGATGAAGTGAACACGGTTGGATCAGGATATCGGATGGGGCAAGATAGGATAAAGAGCGAAGCTAAGCTAATGATAGTACACTTATATCAGAAAGTGAGAACGACTTGCAAGGAATGCTGCATGCCTTTAATAGTATGCACGAAAACGCAACCAAAACAAAATCAATGACGATAGCAAATCACATACTACGGTGCAAACTTGCAGTAGACAATGCCAGCATTGAAAAAGTCATGCACTTCAACTAACTTGGATGCAAAATATCAAGCTACGAAAACCTCGCAGAAGAAGTTAAACAACAAGCCAATAAGGCAACGAAGATCTCATGCCACCTGAAACAAAGTATATGAAAAAACAAGCACATTAGCGTGGATCTAAGCAAAGAATGCACAAAGCATGTATTAGACCGGTGATCGCCTATGGCGCAGAATCAAAAGCCGGAAGATCCTCGTCAAAAAGAATACTGAGAATAATGAAATGAAGATACTGCGTACAATCACTGCACATAGCCTACAAGACCTGACAAGAAAAACCTTGATCAGGGAGGAGTCTATGGTGGGAGGTATAGTGCGATGAATAAGATTCCGCAGGAAAGAATGAAACCAGCATAGGACAAGAATGACGGAGGATTGGTTAGTTAAGATCGTTAGAAATAACAAACCACTTTGCAGGCGACCAATTGGGGGACTCCCCAAAAGATGGCAGAATAGCTGGTTATCTACTTAACAGCAGAAACAATGGAAACGACTACAGTAATAAACCGGCATTTTGCCTAATGATAGAAGAAGAAGAACAAGAAGAAGAAGAAGAAGTAGAAGAAGACGACGAAGAAAAAGAAGAAGAGGAAAAAGAAGAAGAAGAATATGAAGAAGAAGAACAGTTTATAAAGGCGCTGTTCTGTAAAGTAAAGATCTGAAGAGGAAAAATAACATATTAACCAACAAAAATCCTTAAGTGGTGATTAAAAATAAAAATTTCTTCAAAATTCTGAGAATTATGGACCCATAACCCTACTTTTTTTATGAAAGAGATTATTTCATGTTGCATTAGAAATATACATTCTAAATTAATAGAAAAACAACAACAATCGGCTAAATATCTATCAAATACACATAAACAACAAATGTTACGCACGTAAACAACATTAATTGGAAGACTAATTCGGAACTATCGTAATCTCTTTGGCTTTTTTTTTGCTTCTGTTTTTATACATTTTGTTTGCGAATCGAAGGATAACGCAAAGATTAACAAAACAAGAACATATCGCCAGTCATAAATCCAGTACGATTCAAACGTAATCGGAACAAATGCAACCGATTTCAAAATGTCAGGGCAATTTGAAAGTGTCGTCCGTCTGCGTCAACGGCATTGCGAACCTGCAGAGCGTGAAACTCCTCGTCGTTTCGGATTGGCTAATTATATTGTGAAGAGTCGGCGTTTGGAGCACCAGGGGGGTACTTACACACTACATTCTGACGATAACAGTTTCTAATTAACGGTAGCCCGTGATTAATTATTAGCCGGCGCCACCATGGGAGTCGCGCATTGGTGATTGAGTGGAAAAGGTTTCGTCAATTTCGATTTTTCGGTTTACTGTAGAATTATTTCTCTTTAATTTCGTGCAAGTTTAATTTATTTCATTAAAATCAAATTTATCAGATGCTAATATTTCCATTTCATTATTTTAAGTATTACTTTTACTTATAATTAAATTACAATTGTGAAATGGTTCTAATAATAATAAAAATTGTTTACTAACTAAATATAAAAGAATATATACAACAATAACTAAATTACGTTAGTTGGTACAAATGCAATTGTTTTAACATTTGTGTGGCTGCTTCTCTTTCTACACTATAATATCCAGTATATGTTATTATTAATAATTATGTTATAATTATAATCTATAGTAAGTATAAAGTACAATATTTTGATATATAATTGCTTCTCTACTCCACAAATCAAAATATTTATCGATAGAATGAACACAGTTTTCAATCAAGAATACCCAACATTATGCTTAATGACAAGTTCATTCATTACAATTTGAAATTTCTGATGCAAGGCATAAAAACGTTTAAACCCAAAACTTGGGGACAATAACTAGATAAGTTCCATGAATATTTAGATATATATGAATCTTTAGACCTGATCCGAGTGTCATAAGAACGAATTATTATATCATTATTACATCGAAACCCGTGTTTATTTCTATGTACATAATTTAAAAGTTTGTATATGTTACAGTAAAAGCCCGTTTTCAGTTTAAACGCGTTTTTAGTAGGAAAAAACTAGTTTTTACTGACTGTCTTTTTTTACAACTAGTGTTTCCTAGTAAAAACTCGAATTTACTGCTAAACAAATTTAAATGTTCGATAAAACTAGTTTTTACTAGTTTAACATTTCAAACACAGTAAAGTTTGTTTAAATGCTTTAATTTTATTATTAATATTTTAACGAATACAACGATGCAAATGTCTCTCGCACAACCGTCGAAAACCTACTGACGCTTTCTTACGCGCCCCTCTTCCTTCCATTCTTGGCGATTGGCCGGTGGGTGGGGCGCGGTGGCGTGGCCCTGGGAACCGCACTGTTACAGTCTCCCCCTCTGGTTCCGACGGCGACCCGACGAGGTACCAGAAGGAGTGGTGGCTTTTCCTTTGCTAGGCCTTCCTCTCTTGCGAATGGGAACCACAGGACAACTGTCCGCTGGTCCCTCAAAGTGGGTCAGTGCTGAAACATGATAAGAGCCAATTGACACAGATAAGTCATTGGGATTAGCTATTTGATAGGTTGTTGGGGATATCCTCTTAATGACGGTATAAGGTCCATCTCGGCGCGGCGCAAATTTCGTAGTCCTTTGTGCAGCAGCGCTGCTAAGCTGATGTGTGCTAACCAGGACGAGGTCACCTGGTTTATACCCTGCCACGTCCCTCCTGCGGGAGTCTGCATAAACCTTCTGACGGTCTTGTTGCTTTTCATGTGTGTCACGAGCGTCACGTAGAGTATTTGCAATTCTCTGCAAATATGGGGTGATCTCCGGGATGAAATTTTCTGTCTGTACAATAGCTCGCAGATCATGATTTACGTCATCCGGCGTTCGTAATTCTCGGCCAAAAGTTAAGTAAGCTGCACTATAGCCGGTGGTCTCACCTCGGCTAGTATTCATAGCGAAGCGAATCGCTGTTAGGTTCTCCGACCATGCGGTATGATCATTGCCAACAAGTATTGCTAGTCGGGGCTTTAGGTCTCTGTTCTTTCGTTCTACCATGTTCGCCTGAGGATGATACACGGGAATTAAGCTCTGCTTCACTCCCATACAACAGGCCACTTTTTGCATTACATTTCCTACAAATTGAACGCCATTGTCACTCACCATCTTCCGTGGAACTCCATACCTCATGAAGATCTCATTTATAAGTACTCGGGCACATTCCTCAGCTGTAGCTTGTTTCAAAGCAAAGAGTTCTACCCATGTTGTGCACGTATCTTCAACGATAAATATCCATCTCTCACCGGTCGCAGTCTCAGGAAGAGGTCCAACTAGTAGTCTCTTCAAAGTTTCAAAAGAAGTTTGTTGCGTCGCCGCCCATTCCCATTTTGCATTTTTCTTTGTAAGATTACTCAATGGACGGGATATGTCAGCGAATTGGGGAACAAAACGTCTATACCAAGAACAAGTTTGAAGAAATGATAATACTTGTTTTACGTTGTTGGGAACAGCCATCTCAGCTATTGCAGCAGTCTTTTCAGGATCAACCTGAATTCCATTTGGGGTTATTAAATGTCCGAGATATTTGATACTAGAACACGCGAAATTGCACTTGTTTCGATTTGCTCTAAGCTTAAATTGTCGTAAGCGGGAAAATACAAGGTCCAAGTCTTTAATATGTTCGTCGAAAGTCGATGACAATATAATTAAATCGTCCAAGTAGGCCAATATCAGAACATCACCAAGTCCACTACGAAAACGGTCCATCAGTCGCTGAAACGTCGCTGGCGCGTTACGAAGGCCGAACGACATACGACGATAACGAAAAGTTCCGAATGGTGATACGAACGCTGTTTCATCACGATCGCACTCACGCACATTCACTTGGTGGTAACCGGCTCTTAAGTCCATTGTCGTCATATAAAATGTTCTTTTCGCAGCATGAAGAAGATCATCCATTCGTGGTAATGGATAAGCGTCTGGCAAAGTTATAGAGTTCACACCACGATAATCCACACATACTCGCACATCACCGGATTTTTTCGGCACCAACACAACCGGTGCGGCCCACGGTGATTCACACTCTTCTATAATTCCTTCCTCCATCATCCGATCTATTTCTTTCTTCAGAATTTCCTTATTCTTAGGACTCATACGATAAGGTGGTACTGATATGGGTGGGTGGTCACCAGTGTCTATGCGATGTTCCGCATAGGGTGTTGCTTCTCCCCCTGGCCTAAAGATGTCTTCGCTCCTTGATAGTAACGCATCTAAACGAGACCTTTCCACATCAGCTAACATACTACCTTCCTCAGCGCGCAAAGCACTTATAGAATTTAGTCCAACAATTTGGTAATCTTCAGGTATTTCGAAACTCAGGTCATATTCCACATTTGGCTGATCAGCAAAATGCCATGATTGTTGGGCAGCATTGATGACTATCTTGGCGTCTTGTATAAAATCTATACCAAACAAGGTATAATTGTCAGATTCGGGAAGTATGACAAAAGTGGTAGGAATACTGCGCTCCTTCAACTGCACCACGACCTTTGTGATTAATACATATTCACGCTTACAAGATCCATCAGCCAACCTCATGGTTAATACATCACTTGTGAATGATTGTCTTTTATTTAGCAATATTTCATATAACTTGCGTCCTGCAACACTTAATTTTGCACCAGAATCCATGAAACCACGTCCATAAGAGCCTAATATGTCAACAAACAGCACTGGTCGCGCACGTGGCACTATTGCTACGTGAGAATCCGTGCTGATGGAAAAGAACTCGGCCAACGACACTTCTTTAGGTGCTTGACACGACGGACAGTTGCTCTTCACGTATCCAGGCTTTCCACATCCAAAACATGAAATCGGAGCTGTCTCACGGGCAACAGGTTGCGAAGAAGTTGTCGTTACTTTCGCCGAAGTTGATGGTGAGGGCATCGCAGATTCATTCTGTTTCGCGTTTAATTTGCGGCATTCATTTCTCAAATGGCCATAATTTTTGCAATAATTGCATCGCTGACGCTTGTCCTCTACTTTATTACTGCGAAACATGACTTCCTCGGGAAACGCTTCCTCTACTACACGGGCTTGTTCTAAAAGCTGAGTGAAAGTTTTGATTTTTTCTCGCGAAATTTTTTCTCTAATACGTCTATGTAATAATCCGTAGACCATGTCTAACTGAATTTCTTCTTTAAGGGTATCTTTGGGTAACTGTGCAAGCAGAGCACGTGATTTACAAACAAACACATCGGTAGGTGTTTTCGAATCTTGCTCGGTGGCAAACAGTTCTTTATATATTCGATGAGGTGGTTTCTTTGGGCCAAAAGTCGTACGCAATAGCGCCAGAGCATCATTCCAAGTAGTTACAGAATCCTTAACACCCTGCCACCACGAAGCAGCGAAGCCATCCAAAAGCATTGGCAGTCCACGAAGAGAATTTTCATCAGAAATATTCATGCAATTCTTATAAATTTCTATAGCATCTATAAAGGCAGTTGCATCAGAATTCCTCGAACCGTCATACCTCGACTGGCAACTAGCAAAATTGCCACTCGGCACTGCATGAGTATTTATATTTACTGCTTGTATACTTTGAATGAGCTGTCGTAATTGTTCATTAGTCATTACTACTGGATCCGCCACTTTACCAGCTTGAGCTCTGTTGCGCAACCAGTATCTACTATTATGCTCCACTTTAAATTTAAAAAATAACTCACCAAAGGTTGATCAAGTCGCTTCTAATATTCAGTATTCACTTACAGTTGTAGTACTGTTTCAAGTAATTTTCATCTATTAGTAGTCGTATCACAATCTATTTATTACGAGCTAATTGTAAGCAAACAAAACCAGACAAAACAGCAGTGCTCAAATCCACTTTATGTAGACGCACTTTATGCAACTTACTGTTATCGTGCTATAATTTCCTAATACTGCTTACAATCTACTGCATTCTAAGGTTCACACTTTTAGAATATAAATTCTAGGTACTCACTAACTAATACCAAAACACTTGCAGGTTCCTATTCGTTTATATCAAACTATATGTTTCGAGCCACAAGTTGAGCGCCACTTTAACATTTCAAACACAGTAAAGTTTGTTTAAATGCTTTAATTTTATTATTAATATTTTAACGAATACAACGATGCAAATGTCTCTCGCACAACCGTCGAAAACCTACTGACGCTTTCTTACGCGCCCCTCTTCCTTCCATTCTTGGCGATTGGCCGGTGGGTGGGGCGCGGTGGCGTGGCCCTGGGAACCGCACTGTTACACTAGGAAAAACTGTTTGGGTAAAATTTATTAGTAAAAAGCAGAGCTGGTGAATTACTTTCAAATAGTAATTAATTACAATTACAAAATACTTTCTTTTAAAAGGAATTAATTACGTACAATTACAAAGTACAAGAGATTAAAAAAGGATTTTTTCTTCTAATTACAATTACAAATAAAATGTAATTGACAATTACTTTTCTAATTACACTTACAATTACATTTGTTTATAAAATCCGAGGAAAAACGTTTTTTTCTGTTATTAGTCTTTTGTTTTATATAATATACAAATCGGAACTTAAAATAGGAAATGAGAAAGAAATCCGAAATATATTCCAACCCACTTGTAGAAAAAATAACGTAATTTATTATATAAAAAACAACACAAATAAAGCAACTATCCAAGTATAACATAAAATATGTGATTACAATAATTAGTAACAAAAAATTGTACCATAAAACTAGGAAGGAAATGTTACGTTGTAAATTTACTTTGTCTATAGTTTGCGAAAGTTTGTGTACCTTTTGTCTAAATACGTGGAATTTTGTATAAAGTTCATGACTTTTTGAGCGTACCCTGTATATTGTATATTTCACCGGCTACTAAGATTGCCTGCCGTATGCTTCCGTGGGTATTAAACCTACTATTGAGCCCTCACCGCTCTAAATCACGTACCGCGAATATGACAGATATATTTTGTGTAAGATCGGGCATTTACACTCTGTTTTTGTGAAGGCCTCTTTATCTGAATAACTAACTTTAATTATCTTAGCTCTAGCTTAATCTAACCTACCTGTAGTTTCGTATTTTCCGCATTTGCAATTATCTCTACGCCTTGCTTAAGGATATAAAAAATATCTTCTTATATATATTACGACCGATCCCTACCTAATGCATTTATTGTAGTTTGTAAACGTTTTGAAACGATAATCAAGATATTGTGCTAACTGTGTCATATATTTTGCGTTTTGCCAAACACAGAATCTCGAGCAGGCCCCGAGTATTATTGTTATTTTCCTTTTCCTTCGCAGTCGTCTCTCTAAAAAAAAAGGTAAGGAGAATTAATTAAAGAAATGTTTGGAGTGTAAGGCATACTATTAATTGCTGTCGATCACTTGTTGCTCTATCTTCGATACTCTAGTATTAGGAACTTCTGTTATTCCGTCCCCAGAATCATCGTAGGGGTTAGGATCATAATTTTCCTGTAACATAAGTTTGAGATCGGCCTTTCTACCGTCTTTTGCAGCGTTTGGATATTTAAGCTTTAGTATTTCGTTATTTACCTGTAGAGATTCTGTTCTCTCTCATAAGGAAATAGAAACTGCGGGGAAGATTGTTTGTTTATGTCTTTCAAACTTATCGGTTATGTTCTACAGATCTGTCTGCTCACGGAATGCCAACGTCTCGCATAAATTTTCCCTCGTGCTGTCAGCGCTATAATTTTCTTCGTACAATTGTCGGTTATTCCGTTTATTCTCGTTTCGCCTAAGTCGTGTTCTTGTTTGCGTATAATTATAAGTCACAGTGTTAACCCCTTTTCGGTCAAACTCAAACTTGTGTTTGTAATTTTATTTGAATGTTCCCGATTGTCCGTTTTGAGGTATTTCGCGTCGTTATGTTTTGACAGGGCTGTGCGTGGAATTGAACGCGCATGGGATATGATGAGGTTCCCGCTTCCGACGAACACTTGTCGGTCACATCTTGCATAAAGAACAGTGAGTGCAAATTGCTTTTCTTCCTTTAGTACTTATGTACATTATCCATGTGGATAGTTTTTCGCGTATGCGGCTTAATCTGGAGAAAGCAGAAATTACCGTACCTTTCTTTGGAATATTAGCGTGAATTTATATCGTCGTACCGTTATCAAAAAATTCACGTATAGCCACGTGTGTTGGCTTCTTTGTTGAAAATTTTGCACCCTGTGGTGACTTGAAGTCCTTATCGTGGAATCTCCATTGTTCTACTTGGGGTAAGTTTTCAAAGCTCTGCGTTAAATTTTCGGGATTTTATCTTTGGGTTTTTTTTAATTTTAATAGGATTCTTTTGTCGGGCGCAAAAGCCCTCAAAAGCCGTTAGGGTTCTTGACGGTCATTTAGGCCCTCCGAAGTCTTTTCTGTGACGAAATCGCCCACAACAGTGGTTTTATCCATCATCCAGCACACCTGTTGAGTGGAATTTTCCAACCAGGGAGTCGCCGCCATCTTGGGCATCTGCAGCGTCCTTCCGACAGCCATTTTGCCAGCTAAGGTTGTAATTTTACATATATATTTTACGTCCGAATTTCGACGACTTTTCGACTGTGAACAAGACTTCAGTCCGCCTAGTTTTGTCCGAGAATTTTTGAGAGGTTTTATCTTAACTATCGCACCTCTTAGACAACTGCGAGGTCACAATTTAATCCTTATTAAATTACCGTTATTATTTTATTAACTTTGTAATAATCAGATTGACCTGAATTTTGGATTTGTCACTGCCTTAATTTCTGTAGCCCTATATTGAGGCAAATATTTAATTAAAATTTAATTCTAGTAGATGCATTATAAGTTCAATTATCCTTTGGATAGATTTTATTTAAATAGTAATTAATCTCAGCGTATCTCCTCTGATTCAATAGAGGCTTGTTTTATGATGTGTTGCATTTGAAATTTAAGTTTTTTTGGAAATGATCTTGCACGTTTAATTATTGCCGTAAGTTTGTAAATTTTGCCTTTCAAGATCAATTAATTTACCTGAGCCAGATAAATTCATTCTTGTAGTAGCCAACTTTGGTTCTCGAGGCTCAGGGCTTTCTTGAATTTTTATGTAATCGTTTTCCTAAATTTTACCTTTAGTTTAATTTTTGTCTTTGCTTATCAATAGCCTTCAATTAATTTCATTCAGTTCATGTAAGCATACCGACGTTTTTTTTATATTTAGCGAATTTTCCTCATTTTAGTCGAAGACCTTTTACTGAATTATCAATTGTTCTTTTGCGCTTATAAATTTATATGTATACTCACACCTATGTATTGACATTGCCGTTGTGGCATGTATATGAAAACTTTTGTACACCTAATGTAAGGTGAAAGAAACGTTTCGGCAACCGACCAACTCCTGCTGATGCGCAGAGTATATGTTTAATCATTAAGTTTTTTATTTTTTTTTTATACTTACTAAATTTGGCAACTATCACCTAACGCTTGTTCTTTTATTTATCAACTGTCTAATTGCAGTACACTTTATACCGATTTAACTTTACATTCAACGCCAGTTTTTTTTAATACCTAATTTTCACAATTTCATATTCATTATAGACGAATATCCATACAACACATCAGTTTAATTAAATTTTGTTACGTTACGAATACCTTATCTTTTATTTCATTTACCTCTGCATTTCTTAATTTTTATTGTGACAAGCACGCACATAAGATTGGGTGCTCCAATTATACAGGGTGTTCAATAGGTATCCTACTGGAGGGACACAGCCAGTGGTAGTTCGAAGGAGGCGCAGGTAGGTTATCAGTAGATAGCATAGTGTCCTGGTGCCCGGACAATCGTCGCAAGCGTCGTTGCCGACCGACGCTCTACTTATAGGTGATCTCTTTTACCTGAACCGTCACGCCGTCTGCGACAGAGTTAGCTCGGCCCTGCGTTATCCTGTTTAACAACCCCCTATTGCGACTCCCCGTTTCATATCTTAATCAGCCGTTATCTTATTGCGACGTAGATCCGGTAGCAGAAAATAAGGTAATTTAGGGTACATTACTTACCCTTGGGTGATAAATTTGGGGTATTATAAGGGATCATATGTATTTCCTCAAAATTATTGCTACTAAAATAATTACTAAACCAGGAAATGTCACGCGTAGATGTTCAGTGTTTTCATTTCACACATCTTGTAGTGTATTTTTGTGTGCAGTGCTTTTTTTAAAGGCTGGTTTTACATAATAATATTTCAAGTATACTTTTCTTTTCTATTTTTTAAAATATCTTACTATTGAGCTCTAAAATAATATTTTTCTTATTGAAGAAAACCAAAAGAAATGACTTGAAATTGAAATTTTCCGTAAAAATCAGTAGCTAGTCTTTAAACAAAAGCACTGTAAAGGTAACATCTACCTTAAATCAACTTATTTTTACCTTCGGAAAGTATTGAAATAAGTACCTTTTATTGTTGCATTTAATATAAAATACTAAAACATTTGGTATTGTTGGTTGGTTGATTTAAAATGATCATTTAACTCTATATTTTGTTGCTTTTCATTACAACTAACATTTCAAAATTTGTGTCTGAGAGAGCATGTCTTTTGGCTGCATGAATCATGGTAGCGAATAAAAATAATCGTTCGACGGGTGCTGAAGATGGTAGTGGAGTATTGTATTTAAAAAACCCTTGCTTAATGAGAGGGAAACTTTCTAGCATGGGAAAGTTTTGTCATATATCATCCAGATACTTTAAAATTTCAAGATGATTCTTATTTTTATTTTCAGTGTCAGCTGATTGTGTGATTCCTTCAGTTCCTTCACTAAAATCAAATAAGCTGATATTGTTAACCTCCTTCTTATAATTATCGGTACCAATATCTGTAACATTCATTAATTCGGACTGTTCGATAGAAAATAATTCACACTCCGAAATAAGCAGTTGTTTAATATCATGTTTAGATAACACAGACGTTGACCCGACTAACGAAAACCAACGAAGTTTAAACTCAGGATGTGTAATTGCTGCTAAAAGTGCATAGGTATCCTCTAAAGTTAAAAGATGTTTAAATCTATTATCTAAACCTTTAATGGCACTTTGAAGTAGTATATCTCCACCACTTTTAAACTTCTTTTTACTTAATTCATTTAGCTTATTATTAAGTGGCACTAGACTAGGAAAAAGATCGCCATAAAAACCTTGTAAAATATTTAGAGTCTGTGCTAAAAGTGCAGTGACTTCACAATATTCTTGCAGAGTAAGGAACTCGTATTAAGAATAGCACGCTATTTCTAATTTTAAAAAGAGGATGAAAAGCTTTTCTTTCACGTCCTGTATTTGTTTGATACTGTCATACATTGAGTTCCACCTAGTGATTCCAGGGGACCTAAGGGTATGTTCTAAATATGAGTTAATTGGAAAAGTAATTTGAAATTGAACTTTTAAAAAACTAAAAGTATTTAAATACAAATTACAAATACTTCACGATTTTGCAAGCAATTACAATGACAAATTATTTGAAAAGGCAATGGAATTAATTACTAATTACAATTACTGATTTCTAAAGAAATTTGTAATTGCTAATTCCTTTTTGTAAAGTAATTGCCCAGCTCTAGTAAAAAGCAATCCAAGATGTTGATGGTGAATTAAAAATATCTGTATTATCTAGTATTTATTGAAGATACATCCTATAATATTTGGTATATAACCTAATAGGATACTTTTAAAAACACATTTTAATATTATTTTGACAAGTAACACAGGCATATAATTAATATTTGGTACTCAAAGGTAATACAAAATAATTATACCTGCAGTAAAGGCACATTCTAAACTTATTTGAGCAAGTAAGATAGGGAAATGTCATTAATATTAATTAAATGTAGTACAAAAATATCCATAAAATAAAAACAAATCAGTCAGTCTCATACTGTCAACAAAGTTTGCTAAGACAAATATAAAGAAATACTAAGTAAAGTTACTTGTTATTGCAAGACAAGCTGTTGTGGAATTTTGAGCTGCACAGATTGCCTTTCTTCTTGAAAATGCACATATTTGACTTACATACACAGCGAAGATACCCTTGGCCTGTTAGTAAAGCTGCTTTCTGAGCAACAATTCTTAAAGACATATTTATCTCCGACACTTCTTCAAACAGCAAGAATATTTTGTTTGGATCATGTGCATCCTTTTGAAGAATCACTCCAATAATATTGGGGAGGACAGATTTTGCTCTGTCGACATCAGGAACCGGTATAATTATGATATCTCCCCTTTTCACAGGAGTATGAATTGTATCAGAAGCTAATTTCATTCTCTTGGCCTCTTTTGTCAAGTTTACATGAGCTTCTTCTCTAGCAGCTGTAATTTGGGGCTATCGATTGGCTTCTGACTCTTCTTGTCAAGTTGTTGTCCACTCGTACTAGCTATATTATGCGAGTCTTCTTGTCTGGTTGCTGTGATTCGAAACTGTCCACTCGAACTAGGTACAGTTAATACTCCTTGGTGCCGTGCTTTCTTTACCTATTATATTAATTTTATTCAAAGCCTCTCTGAGATCATCTTCATCCTGTACCTCCTTAATAGCATCTAGCGGCAGACTCGACGTCGTAAGCCCTACTCAAGGTTCTGTACCGAACATTGCTTTATATTGCGATTGATTAATACGAGAATGAAGTGCCACTTTCTCGACCCTCCTGCAATGATCGTAATAAAACAAATTTCGTTAAGTGGTCCTGATACACCATAATGTACTTAAATATACGCTCCTCAAGCGTTTGCATATCGATCAAATCGACTTGACATCGTCTGTTCATTTCAGAATGAAGTATGGGTTTCGAAACAAACCCTCCTTTCTTCATACTATTTTTTTGATGACAGATTTCGCACATAGACAGAAAAATATTTATCATTTCAACAGTTATATTGGCATATTTTCTGGAAGTTTCAATCTATCTCGACCTCCACATGAGCTGCTTCAATAATATCAAAGATTTCATCTACATATAAATAGTACTTCACATGTTTTCTTCTTGTTATTAATTTTTTCGTCCAATAGATATTGATAACCTTGAATCGTTTTAATCTTTTGTAGAGTTTATGTGTCTTTTTTTCAGTTGATTGTGCTTTCTCAACGTAGTACACTAAGTTATTATAAGTTTCTTATATTATAATATTGTAGTGGTTCTCTTTTTTTCGTTTTCATCAATCTCTAAAATTCTTTTTGAAAATTCTATTTTCCATTTTGTTCCTTGAGTTAAATCTGTCATGAAGAATACCTACAGCAATTTATCTATTTGTTTTGAAACTTAACCACAAAATAAAATAACAAATCAACTGAGCAAGCTGTGATACAAACTAAATGATTGCGTTGCGAGCCATGCTCAAGCGTGCTTAACGAAAGTGATCGCGACTTGGTTGGCCAGCCACGAGTCATGCGACTTCGTTTGACCTATAAGAATCGTGTAAGCTAGATGAACATTGACCACTGTCGAAACAGTTGTAACTGAGTAATTTTGTTATAACTAATTTTCTCTAGTTAAAACCCGATTTAACTGACATTTCTTTTTGATTATTAGTAAATACTAGTTGTAACAAAGGCGGTCTGTAAAAACTAGTTTTTCTTAGTAAAAACGCGTTTAAACTAAAAACGGGTTTTTACTGTAACATATATGTCAGGCATGGGCAGAATATTCCATTGCTTGAATTAAGGCCTACATGATTGTCTGGAACTAGTTCCAGTCACACAACGGATAATACTTTTTTGTACAAAAGCACACTCGATGCAAACAGTAATGCTAACCATCAATCTTGAGGGAATATTAGCAAAACAAAACGATAGCAAGGGATTAAAGTTAATTATAATTTTCAAATTACATCTGATAGCAGTTTAATTTACTTATAATATCCCGACAATGAACATTCCAAGATAATGTTTCGTCCATACTTATACCTAAAAACATTATTTCATATAACACGTTTTAATTCTTTATTTTGCGTAAATAAATGTAAATCCAACTGAGCCTTATTTTGTACTGTATAAAAAACCATACATTTTTCTTATCATTATTTGGATATAACTTATTATTAGGAAACCATTTGGTTTGGTAATAATAACGTTTGGCTTGTACCGAAAATTTCAAAATAGCTTTATATGCTGATGATACTAGCGCTGTCGCGTCGATTACAAATATTTCTGAAACTGAATGGCAGTGATATATTCTTTTACAAAACATGACTACTTAGTCACGTTTTGTAAAGGAATATAGAGTGTGTTCATGATGAAAGGAACAAATTCGTTTAAAATGCAAGTAATTATTTTGCAGAAAAACGCTCGGACAGGTCGATTAGTATTTTTAGTTGTGAATTTTTTGACATAAGAAAATTATATACAGGGTGTCTAAAGAAGAACATATGCAGCAATTATTGTTTTTTTAAATGGAACATACTATATATTATGCTATATTTGAATTGTATGGTAAATTCTCAACACTTTTTGTGTAACATACCATATCCCCAAAATCAGCAGTTTTCGGAATAATGACGTTTGAAATGTGATAAATTAAAAAAAATACATGAAAATCGATTAATTTGAAGTAGAGTTTTTGTTGAAGCTAAAATTTGCAATATCAGGTTGTTTTTGTTGGCTTTTAAAAAAATGTTCAAGGTGTCCTTGTTCAATTTATTTCATTACCTATGTGTATTTTAATTTATCACAAAACTCATTATTCCGAAAACCGCTGATTTTGGGGATATGGTATGTTACACAAAAATGTGTTTAATGTGTTTGGAATTTACCCTACAATTCAAAAATGGTATAATATACAGGGTGTTCCATTAAAAAAAAATTATTGCTGCGTATGTTCTTCTTTAGACACCCTGTATATAATTTTCTTATGTCAAAAAATTCTAAACTAAAAATACTAATCGAGCTGTCCGAGAGTTTTTCTGCAAAATAATTACCTGAATTTTAAACGAATTTTTTCCTTTCATCATGAACTCACTCTATAACTTAAAGATATATCTGATTCCGACAGAAAGTAATAGTTGACTTCAGTAAAAAAATCAAATTTTATCTATATTTCGTCAACTACTAAATTAAACAAATTTATAGAGAATTCAAATGTACCTACTTAAAAGTGTATTCAAGAAAAGTTTTATTAAACAGTTTTTCGAAATTTCTACCGAAAGTAAATCTGGCATAATATACAGGGTGTTCCATTTAAAAAACCAATGATTGCTGCATATGTTCTTCTTTAGACACCCTGTATATAATTTTCTTATGTCAAAAAATTCTAAACTTAAAATACTAATTGACCTGTCCGAGCGTTTTTCTGCAAAATAATTACCGGAATTTTAAACGAATTTGTTCCTTTCATCATGAAATCACTCTATAACTTAAAGATATATCTGATTCCGACAGAAAGTAATAGTTGACTTCAGTAAAAAAATCAAATTTTATCAATATTTCATCAACTACTAAATTAAACAAATTGATAAAGAATTCAAATGTACCTACTTAAAAGTGAATTCAAGAAAAGTTTTATTAAACAGTTTTTCGAAATTTCTATCGAAAGTACATAAATCACTTATTCTTAGCGAAGATTAGTTTTTTGTAAATATCACACTAGAGCTTGATTTTGAATACTTATTGGACAAAAAATAAATAATAAATCATCAATCAAATAAATGCCTCCTAAATTTTGCATTCTATACAGATTCATCAAGAGTACAAAAGTAATTAGAATTAGATTTTGAATAACTTTTCCTTAAAAATATTATCAAAATTTGATCTTGAAATAATGAATTTACTCTCACAGGTTTATTTTTTAAGAAAGTCATGTGGTGCCCATACCTCATTTTTGTAACAGACTGGAAAATAAAATCCGTTACATATTTAACTACTTCTTTCAATAATAAACTCGATTAATGTTAATGACAGTTATCGATCTGATGATATTGTGCAAGGTAAATAATTATTTCTGCCAAAAACCAATTTAAAATTAATGAAAACACATCATTTTATGGCACACAGAGTAGCGATGACAAAATCTAAATTAAATTTGCTAGTTTTGGATTTTGACTTCGTCAAATGCTGCTACAATATTAATATTCGCCCGCAATAAACCACCACACACCCAGTAACAACACACTTACACCGAGTAATTTCTCACTAGATTGAATGTGTAGAAACTATTGTGTATGTTGTGGACTATTTCGATAACTGTTAACTTGCAGCAGTAATTTAAAATATCAAGTTCAACAACGTGTAATTATTTATTGATTCATGTTTACGGGTAATTTCACACTAAACTCGTTTAGTTCCGTTCAGTATTATTATTATTTGATGTGTGTATGTGAGTGTTTATTTAATGATATTAAAAATCCTGCGGCAGGCATACATATTTCAGTAGTCAATAAATAAATTACAGTGAAAGTTTCATTTACAAGTCTGTTGTTTGTTTACGTTGATGAACTCTTTGATCAATAAACTAGATCTTAGTTTCAAGACTAACATATTTTGTATAATTTTCTTTATTTCTATTTATTTGTCAACTGACCAACAAACCAATGTGCATTTATAGATTGGGGGTCACAATGTAACACAATGAGGTGTGTACACCATACAATTATTTGTTAAAGAAAAGTTTTCCTAAATTATAGTACTAATACATTTATACTCTTAATAATGGAATATATAGCATTAAAAACATACATACATGTAGGAAAAGCATGTGCGGTATATTATCTTAAAGAAATAAATAAAATATAGAAATTATACTAAGTAACTTGCCTATAAGCTACTTGCCAAGTTTGATATGGAGGTTTATTAATTTACAAAGAATTTTCTGTGCTTATAGGCACAATGTAAGTATAATGTATGTATGTAACTTGGTATACTTTCTATATTTCAGCTATTTTTACTTTCTTATACGTAGTATAAGGAAGTATTGTGATGATGAAAATTTTCGACCTCGAGATTTTTGCAGATGTCCACGTTTTGAGGTCCCCTGATACCAAAAAAGTGGTTTTTAAAAAATGTCTGTGTGTCTGTGTGTGTGTGTGTGTGTGTGTGTGTGTGTGTGTGTGTGTCTGTGTGTGTGTGACCACGATAGCGGTCAAACCGCTGTAGATATCAATTCCAAATTTTGTAGTTAGGAATATAATCACCCTCTTGAGAACTGATTAGATTTTGAGCAAAATCGGCAGACCGGAAGTAGTAGTTTACTTCAGTGAAAAAATCGAATTTTGCAAATATTTCGTCAATTACTAAGTTTAAACAAATTTATAAAGAATTCAAATGTACTCAAAATTAAATTTGAGAAAAATTGTTTTAATAAAGTTTTTCGAAATTCCTACCGGAAGTAGGTCTTTTACTCTTATCGAAAATCAGTTTTTTGCGAATATCTCGCAAGTCATGCTTTCTAGGCAAGTACATTAAGAGTATAAAAGTATTTAGAACATACTTTGAAATATCTTTTGTATAAAAAAAATTTCAAAATTCAGACCGGAAGTACCACTTTTACTCTTATCGAATAGCGATTTTTTGCAAATATGTCGTAAATTATGCATTCTATATATATTTATGAAGAGTACAAAAGTATTTAGAGTTGGATTTGGAATATTTTTTGTATATATGAAATTTCAAAATTCGGACCGGAAGTAACACTTTCATACGTATAAGAAAGTCGTGTGGTGGCCACACCTCATTTTTTAAGATAATATAACGCACATATCTGAAAAGAAGTTGACCTGCATTTTTTTACATGGATGTTTTTGGTGGGATTTTATAACTCTTTCTAGAGTTATCTTATTGTAATATACCTATAACCTATAAATATTTTTGGAAATAACCAAAAATCAGGCGGCGCTAGATTAAAATTTCAACGAGAAAATATATATTCCTCATGCATATATTTAAGAATTAAAGTCTTTTAAGTTAATCTAAAGCGACACTTTTGGCATTAGCAACTAAATGATAATTTTCAACAAACAAAATACAGAATAAAATAGAAAATATCCGCAGAGCGTTTAATATTCAAGACGTGAAGTGCCCAATTTCATTGTGAATATAAATATTAATATTCGGGTCTGCTTTCTTCTTTATTATTCATTTTAATGGCAATAGAAAGACTTCAGTGAAAACGTCTCCTTAGAGTGTATTTTGAACGGCCCCCTTTCTGATTCTGTACATTGTGCAAGATATTTTTTTTACTGCACTGCAGGCGGTCTATACCGTCCTGAGCTTGCAGTCCTAAGCGAGAGACACATTTTTTATATTATGTGTATTGTATTAATAATTTCGTTAGTTTGTAATTACGCTGTTAGAAAAGAAAGCTATGAAAATAGATGACATCATTCAAACATTCATATCTTAGCATTAATATGTCACATTAATATACCTCCGCCTCTTCTTTTGCTTGCTCGTGTTACTACGACTGAAATAATATTAGGAGTGGGGGTTTTGGAAATGGGAAATACATCGGTGTTGATGGTGATCTTGTTACTTTATTGAAGGTATGAAGGCACGATTGTTGTGCATTTATGCTATATAATAGATAACTCTTTTTGTAAGGTCGTTTTTTAAACAAATTAAAAACATTATAAATAACAACGATTTGCAAAAAGGGGAATATTGATCTCTACGAAAACTATAGACTTGTTAGTATCTTATCTTCGTTCGCCAAAATGTTTGAGACTATAGCCACTAAACGTATTACTGATACTTTTTCAAAAGCAACCTCTTCCGTGTGGAGCAGGGGTACTGAGACGGCTCTGCACTGATATATTTAGAGTTTTTGTCAACTCTGAAGGGCGCGGTCTGTTTTGGGGCTTGTCAAAAGCGTTTGATTGCACTGTTCGTAAATTATTACTAAAGATGCTAACTTCTTACTTTATATGATATATTATGAATAATATCGGATCTATTATATCTAATTTTAATAGTAGCATCATAGTTTATGCAGATAACACCAGCTGAATATAAGATAACTTGCACAAGATTCATCGTGAAAACTTAAAATATTACTTTAGGATGCAAGATTGCAGCAAATCAGCTCATTTTGAATGAAGGGAAAACTGCGCCGTTATGTCATTACTTAACAAATTAAAAAATGATATGAAACTCTAGGCAATATGAAGAAATTTAAAAGTAACAATAAATAAGCCCCCAACTTAAAATTGAAAACAAGGAGATTTCTGAACAAACACATATATAACACTCAACTAGTAATCAAAAACTGCAACAAGATCTCTATGCAGCATTGAGCCTTCTTCTATAAATGAATCACCGTAGGGATTAGAATCAGTTTTGATGAGTTGTTCTGATTATTACGAAATTTAAGTCTTGGCTGTATTTTGATGTTATTTTTTGAATAGGTATCTTGTATTGTTCTGTTATGACGTTTTGCTGCTAACTTGCAGTTTTGTGTTAGTATGAAATAAACATTATTATTATTATTATTATTATTATTATATTAGTTTTATATCTTAATGCCACAGTTTCTATTTTTACACTATAGTCTTCAATTTTCTACTGACAAAATTTCATCGCTTCCTTTGCTTTGGTGTACACTATTTTCTTCTTCGCAGCATCTCAGTTTTTCCTGGCTCGAATGTTTTCAGTTAGCTGTTTACCGTTCAAAATCACCTGCAGCCTTCTTCAAGCTGTGATGAGAAAATTCTTTCTGTTTTATCACCTTTTGTGAGAGTTCCTATCTTCCAGGGCAACGCGAGAATATGGTTTCAAGTTTTGCGGCTTTTGGAAAAGAATGCCATTTTTCTACCGATTTTGAAACCCATCTGAGATCTTCAGCCAATGAATTTTCCCATCAGCATTTAAGTTGAATTGTTTTATTGTCCTATAACTTGATATTGCATTTCTAGGACCTTTTCATACTTAAAAAATAGAGGAGGCATCCGCCAACACAATGTCACGGTCTAGCCGTCTTCAATCCTAGGGCAACGGTCACTGTGATAAGAATAGGAGAATTGCACTGGGGGAACACACGTTAGCATATAAGGTATACAGTATAATTCTTCGCAGGACCTAGTGGAACTGCACCTTCTCTAATTCGGGCACATCTGATTGCACTGTCAAAGGGAAATACGGTCGTCGCAGTGAAATACTTATATTTTCATACTCTAGTTAATATTTATCACAATAAGGAACACCGCAAAGAATCACTTGTAATCCTTTTTGAGGATGGACACTTGTAACTATTCCAAATCCTTTTAGCTTCCGATTGTCGGTTGTTGTTTAACTCATCGAACGGATTCAACACCAGAATCGTCTGATATCGATTTAAACTCTTGTACAAGGCGTCTTCTATCGTCCTTCTATCAACCACTAAGGTAGGATTTATGTTGCCATTCTAATATGCTCCAGTAGTATACAGAGTGTTGATTCGGGAAATCATTTTCATCACAGTTCTGGTAAGTTGCGGTTGAGTTGAACAGCCAGGCCTTATAAACATTTTTTTATGAATAATACGTTACCCTCGTGCCTCTAACTCTAGGTTTTAGGGGATGGGTCACTCAGATTACTGAAGGTGGGTGACTCTTAAGCGCCAGCTGTCATTCTATTTCAGGCCCACTCCAATAAGTTACTTATTCCGACAGCGAAAATAACTCAAGTACACTAGGTATAGTAAGACATTCATACACGATATAAACAACAATAACAAGTTTATTATATAAGTTTGGAATTATAGAATGCCAAGATGCACCAAGAAAATTATAATAATTCCACAAATGGGTGGATCACCCTAAATATAATACAAATTAAATATAACATTTTTTTTAAAACATCTATGCCACGCCAATAGAGCATAAATGCGCTTAACAGTTAAATTAAATTAAATTTGAAAATATTCAACTACATAAAATTTAGAGAAGCTATAACAGGTCAAAAGATGCATAAATGCACTTAAAAATTGAAAATTAATTTAAATTTGAAACTAATCAACTGACTAAACTTTAATTAAGCTATGAAATTATGATGATTAATGAGTAATTAATTAACTTAAAAAAGAAATTAAGGCGGAACGAGATCTCGCTTTACATTCAAGCCCCTACAGTTATTATATGCTGTAGATGTGTATTTTTAAAAATAAAACAAATAATTAATTAGCTATAACACTCCTGAGTACCAAAAATTAATTAAAAACTACAAAATAAGGCTACTGTCCTGACGGAAATTAACTAGCAATTAAATTGTAGCCATCCAATTTAATTGCTAATTAATTTCTCAAAACGTTAATGAAAATGAATTTACAGGTAAAAGTGCAGCGTATTCTAATGAAATTTATTAAAGCAAAACAGATAAATAGGTTTGCAAATAAGAATCATTATATATACATATCTTGACAGTGCATTTGATCCACACGGGGCATCGGTTTTCAATAAGGCATCCACCATGGAAATATATTAATTCCGGGTCTAAATGAGGTAGATTTGCCCACAAAGGCGGTGGATGGTTCAAATATTCCAAGATATAGTTTAACGCCCCCGTGTTTGCGGAAGATAGGCTAGCGTGATGGCGGCGTTACTTCTGGAATTCCAACACGTGTTCGCACATAAATGCAATCGACAGCACTGTATAAAATAAAAAGCTAAAAGGGGAAATATACGAAACAAGGCATTAGTCAGGAGAAAGAGAAATTAAGAAACTTAGGAGCTTACCGATCCAGGGGTCTACTTCAAACAATAAGAAAAACATCCTGCACCATGCAGCATAAAACTAATAAACTACCAAAAATTTTATTTATCACTGTTTAATCATCCACGATTTATCGTGTGAATTATACGGTAAATAGACAAAACAGTCCGTCAATTACACTGACACTGATTGAACTAAATGGATCGCTTTTTTAAGTCAACTAAACGGTTCGATTGATATTGAACGAATGAAATGACAAGAACACGAGGTTGCGGTCGAAAGTGACAAGGCGACATCTAGCAAGTTGGAAGTGAATTGTTACACAAAATATTTAACAGTTAAGGGACCAATTAATAAGAACCAAACGAAGAAATAATTAAATAGAAATAATCGCAGACAATTGTGCAGCGACGTAAGGAATATAACAACATTAAACAGAAGGACATTCTAAATGATACCTATAGCAAAATCAGTCGCACACATACAAGATGGCGCTACCGCTGCGAATTGAAGGAAAAATAATTTAAATCTAATTAAAAATGAAGGAACTCACTTAATTACTTGCGGAAATTAAGTATAAATAAATTAGATGAAAATTCCACATCCCGCAGGAAATAATTATACGTAATTCCAACAGTAAAAGAAGATTAATTCTAGGCGTGACGTAATACGCGAAAGAATTCAAGACAAATGTACAGCGTCACTCGCAAGAAATGCAACATAAATTATAGAACGCTAATAAGATATAAGACACAGAAAGAAAAATGTAACAAATATTATTATTATTATTATTGTCATCATATAAATATGTAAGATACTTATAATATATTGATTAATACTTCTCAATTATTCATTAATACTTTCGTCTGTTCTTTCCAAAATCTTTTTCCAGGACAATTCCTTTAATTTATATCTGACTAATTTTAATTTGGAGACAGCAACAATTGTATTCCACACGACAAATAATTATATCGCAGTGGAAAAACCTCATATCGACACATTTCTAAAATAATAATAAACAAAAATCTTGTTTCTTGAATATTTTATGAAATGCAAGATATCTAAATTTCCAGAACTAATTCGGAACTGGTGGACACTCAATTGCAAGTCATGAACACACATTGCGGTTCCATTATCTACATACGTTACTAATAGCAGTTGCACACTACGCAGTTGCTTAGATGACAGTATGTTTACTGTATATTATTAATTGCTTAAATGTGCTTTCGGTAGTTGAGAGAATTCCGAGAAAATCAATACAAACACATTTAAAATCCATCAGAGAGGCGTTTCCGTCACTAGAACTATATACTGGCGTCACGAACCCGAATATTGCTGAAAATGAGTGGCGAGATTCTGGTGCTCGCAGTTTTTCATAGATTGAAAAACCCTGGCGAGTAGCCAGCCATTATGGCCGTCTAAATTACGTACCATCTGCTGGAAACGTCGTCATTCTGCAAAATGCTATTTGTCTAATAGAATTTTTAATAATACAACAACAGTTTTATCATATAAAACTGTTACTGTACTTGGTAAGATATATTTTTGTTATGAGCTTTAAAACGCAAAGTAATTTCTTAATATTTTCCTTCAACATACCCCCATAAAGACGATACTTAACTATAAACATTTTTAAAATATTTGGGTATATTCTAATATTCGAGTGTAGCTCTTGCCTCTCACATTGAAAATTATTAATTCTGTAAAATATCGTGATGATAGAATTAATTAATATTTTCGAATTGGGCTTTAGTAGGTTTAGTTTATTATGTTTGATTCATATCTATTTTAATTATATAATTTTAATATATGTAATTATATTAAAGATATTATGCAAATATTAAAAATATATTTATGTATTTATAATAATTATATAATGTTAAACAAGTTAATTTTTAACATTAAATAATCTCGCACACAAGTTTGTCGAGAATGAGCTTTTTATTACGAATAACAACCTTTACAATAGCACAGCACAACATTAAACCTCTTTTCTGTTGCATGAATTTTTTTTTTTAGTTTTTGTAATATCTGTGGTGAATGTATTTTTAAAAAATTTTGTTTGAGTGTCTCAGATTTCGTAAAACAAGCATATTCGGTGTGTTTTGGTTTTTCACTAGTGACAAAAAGCAAGTACTGTTGTATGCAAAATTTGTTATGAGGAATTACGTTTATGGGCCACTTGTAACGGACTTTTGTCCGTCCCTGTATAAATTATCAATCCATTATGTATTAATGCTTTTATTTAATTTTAGATTATAGGTTCAATAATTCAATACGAATATTCTTATAAATATCTAATGTATCTAATGTGTATGTTTGTCAATTAGTAATAAGAAACATGATATTTTTGTTAATATTCAACCTGCATTTTGCACGTAATAATATCGTGTTGATGAAGAGTACATGCGTTTTGCACGTGATAATTCGTACGTTTCACGGCAAAAATACTATTTTAAACCATTATTTATGCGAGTCCAGGGCTATATAAAGCCACGACTTTATTAGGAAAGTCAGAGTTCGTTTCCTCAGGCCATCGGTGGGGGAATTCTCAGAGTACTCTCAGACAGACCGTGGAGGCATTCTCCTTATTCTTTCAGACAGTCCATGAAAGAATTTACATAATCTTCCCAGGCAGTCTGTGGGAGGATGTACCTTATTTTCCATGCATTTCGTGGAAAGACAACCCCGTCTCCCGTAAGTTCTTCATCCCGCAATAAACTTGTTAAACAGTCTTTAAGTGCTAATAAGTTTGTTATTCCGTTAAATTAATATGGTCATATCAGATAGAGTAATTTTTGATTTCACATGTACTAAAGTAAATTCCAATTTCACGTAAAAATTTAAATAAATTACTCTTGTAGATTCTCTGTTCAACGATATCATACGTACAAATACATGTACTTGCCGATATATTTTCCTTTTTTTTTGCCGATTTCATGTAAATACCATCTTTCTGGCTGTAGACAGAAATGATATGTATTTTATATTGTACTTAATGAATGTTCAGGACAGAATGATTTATTAACCGATGATTCAACACTCCGTTATTTGTTTATTGACATTTGTAAATAAGATTCAAATATATATGAGATTGTGTCAATATAAGAATCTTAATTATTTTTATGGACGATAAATATTATCTGATTTTCATATTTTATGAATTGTGACATGTAAATGTATATATGTAAACTTGTGTAATTAATAACTACTTATATATAAATAAAAGAGTTGACATTGAAATATTTCGTATTCTTTTAATGCCAAGAAGAAAAATAATAAGATAGAATAAAATGATGCCAAATGGTACATTACCTTAGTTTTACTCCGAAACCGTGCATACCCGTAATAGAGCATTTATTGTTGGTAAATTCACTTTCACTAGACACTAAAAACATTATAAACACAATATTATTATGCATTTTGTTTTCATGCTTAAGAACTAATTAACTGTCAAATATAGATAGTGGTGGTGAACGAGTGCCAACTGTAAATTTAATCGATGACAAAGCCACTTCAACGTTAAATATCCCTTAGATTACATAGGATATTTAGTTATCTGTTGCTAAGTGTAGATGGGAGCACCAGGCGTTTCAATTCAGCAATTAGTTTCTTTAATTAACATTTAATGAATTTAAAAGAGCGGCTCGCCATAAACTAAGAAGAAAACATCTAGTTCTGGTCTCCAATGATGTGACGTAAACCTTTAAATCATTACGTTAACTACTATTTTTGTGTTGCGAATATAACAGGAATCAACAAGAATAACCGCTCTAAATGGATTTACCCCAGCTGTTAGATATGTAAGGAGATCGAATAATCCATTTTTATCACAACCAACTACATAAAAAAAAACCTAACGAATTGGATGAGCTAAGCTGTACGAGCAATGACGAATTCGTCCCAGAAGATCATTTCGAACGAACCGAGACCATTCGATCAAAATGAGCTTAATGATTTAATTAGAGACCTTGGACTGTTGAAAACTTCTCTTGAATTACTAGCTTTCCGGTTGAGAGCGAGAAATCGCATAACTAAAGAAACTAAAGTTTCGTATTACCGCACTTGAGAACTAGGCTTACTACAGTTTTTCGGTGAAGAGGATGATTTTTGTATTGCACAGATATTTCTGGTTTGATGACAGCCATGGATTATAGAGATATGATTCAAACGAATTGCGTTTATTTAGCGATTCGTAAAAACATGGCTTGAAGTATATACTATTGCGTAACGGAAATAAACTAGGCTTCTTACTGGTCGCACATTCAACAATGGTTAAGAAAAAATACCCTACAATAGTAGTAGTCATATAGAAGATAAAGTATGACGAACATAAATGATTATATAGTGTTGATCTTAAGAAGGTTAATTTTCTTTTAGGACAACAAGGCGTCTATACCAATTATCCTTGTTTTGTATGTTTATGGGATAGCATAGATAAATCAGAACATTGGACAAGAACAGAATGGCCTTCTAGGGAAACACTAGTTCCATGTAGCTTTAATGTTATAAATGTACATCTTGTGCCACGAAATCGTGTCATATAGCCACTGTTGCATATTAAACATGGTCTGATGAAACAATATGTTAAAGCACTAAACAAAGACGATGAATGTTTCAATTATATTTCAAGGAAGTTTTCGAATCTTAATTCAGAAAATCTCAAAGCACCCATATTTTTCGGGTCACAAATTCGCAAATTGGTGAACGATCCTGATTTCAGCACTTCAGTGTCAGAAATTGAGAAGAATGTATGGAATTCTTTTTTTTTGTTTGGGCTATTCAAAATTTCTTGGGCAACAAAAAGGATGATGATTACGTTGAGCACGTTGAAGAGACGTTTTGTCATTTTGACCGACTTGGATGCAACATGAGCATCAAACTACACTTCCTGCACAGCCATTTAGATCGTTTTCCTAATAATCTGAGTGATTTGAGCGAAGAAGAGAGCGAAGCATTCCACCAAGATATTCGGGGTATGGAGGAACGATTCCAGGGTTGCTGGGATGCTCATATGATGACCGATTTTTGCTGGAGTATTCAGAGTAGCACTTCGTAATTCAATAACAGTATAAAATCATATAAAAGAAAATTTAGTGTTTGTAGTTTCTTTTATAATTAAACATTTATATACGATGAGTGCATCTTTTTCTCAATCCCCCCTCCCAAATTCAAAAACTCCAGCTGATACATAAAAACTGATAACATCCCCGAAATCAACGTCAAAAACTAACTCAGAATCATGTAAAATATTTCATGCAACACTTATGCTGTTGGACTATGTAGTTATTTATATAAAGGTCAAAAAGTGATACTTTACCTGACGAGTTGAAATTCTAAGTATGAGGCTGCGTAGCGGCCGAGTAATAATGCACTGAATTTCCAAAATATTTGTTTTATAGCTTATTTACTGATCACATAGTATACATATAATTATGCTTAATGTATCCTATAATTAAATTTTTAGTAAAATAGGAGTGCTCTTATTTACTACGTAGGGGTAACAATTGATTTACTATATTACATATTATCAACAAATTCGCTTTATATGTAAAGCTGCAGGGACATTTAATTTAACCTACCATCAATTACGTTGATGTAACTAATCGTATTACAATTTGTTCGTGACAGATTGATAATAAGGGACTTTGGATCGCTATTATTTAAAGCGGAAATAATTGCTGCACCTACATATGCTACCGCATTCAACCATTTGTATCGCACATATTTATTGTTCAATAAAATTATGTGACTGCATTTCTATGTACCCACATATGTCCTTTTGAAAATTATTGTATTGCAAACGCTGACATATAAACTTATAAAACACATAAAGTATTAATATAATATCAATATTTAATTATGTTTTTGTTCCCTTTTATAGACCTTGTATGGCGTAACATCAAAAAATTTGCCTTAAAAAAGTGTCTCAACAACGTTAAAGTTTAAAAGCGATCGCATTAGGGGTTATCGAATTATTGAGGAAAATTGAAATCGGCCAATATTGTTTTCTTCAAAATATCTCGAAATTGTAAAAAGTCGAAATGAATTTGAAATGAGATTTGTTGCGAGCATTGAATTTTGCAAAAAATTCCCCATTTAACAGATGTTCTATCTCTTCTAATAAGCGATATACCAATGGTGAGCATCGAAATGTGGACAGAGTGTATACTAATTGACTATTATTGTAATTTTTATTTTAATAAATATACCGGGATATCAACAATTAAATTGGTCAATGGTGGTCATGGATTTTAAAATTATTGTCGTAGCGTGCATCGTACATTTAGGTATGTCATAATTTTTTGAATGTCAAAATCTCTCAAGTTATTGTGTTGAAGTTTTCTAATCCTGCACGGTTTTTGAATCCTGGTTCTCACGACAGAGCACAAAATTTACATGATTGAAGCCTATTTTCGAATGGGTGTGCTAGTTAATGGAATTTGGGAATACAGTCAACGTTTGTGTTTGGACAATTTTCGAGAGCACTTCCCAGCCGTAGCAGTATTACCGGACAATTTTTATGCATGCCTTACAAATTGTGTTGAAGTGTTTCGCGAAACTGGTTCTGTGACGCATAAAAAAGGAGCTGGTAGACCAAGAGTTCGTACAGAAGAAGTTATTAATGACGTTCTTCAACGTATGGAAGAAGAGCCTATAAACCTTTTGAATGTCTCTCTCAAGAAATTCGGCTTTCTTATGGAACATGCCAAACGATTGGAAAGAAGGACCTGAACATACATCCATATAAGATGCAATCATATCATGCTCTACTGTCTGCAGACCACCCCAGAGGCCTTGCGTACTGCCATTGGTTCGTTAATAATTTAATGAATGACGATCTGCTGAACTTAACTTTTTTTTTCTAACGAAGCTTGGTTCCACCTTTCGAAATACATCAATTCTCAGAATATGCGAATGTGGAGCACTGATAACTCGCATATTTTTATTGAAACGGCTGTTTCTCGCAGAAGAATAATTGGGCCAATTTTTTTCAATTTCACCGTCAACGCAGAAAGGTACAGAAATATTTTTTTGACTGAATTTGTGCAACAGTTAGACAATGATGAACTTCAATACGGTTATTTCCAGCAAGACGGTGCAACAGCACATACTACACGAGAAAATCTTGCTTTTCTCCGCGAGTTTTTTGATGACCGGCTGATAAGTTTGCATACGGAAGTTGAGTTTCCTCCGAGATCACCTTGTTTGACAATTATGGACTATTTTATCTTTCCTTATTTAAAAAATAGGATTTTCGCAAATCCGATACATAATTTGCAAGAACTGCAACAAAGAATTCAGCAATGTGCAACCATAACGCCAGAAATGCTGCAAAAGGCTTTTCACAGCATGAGGAGGCGCGTAACCTTGTGCATTGAAGAAAACGGGGGACATTTCCAACAATTATTGTAATTTAGTTTTTCTGGTTAATAAAAACGTTATGTATTTCATAATTCATTATTATTTTACAGCTGAAATAAGTAGGTAACACATTTGTAGATTATTGATAATGTCAGTGTAGCTTGACAATGATTGAATTATTTCAAAAGGATGATTTAAACTAAGACAAGCGTTTTACATTCCATGACCAACATTGACCAATTTAATTTTGATATCATAGTACGTTGTAATTATCATTATTATAAAACTAATTGTTATCAAAGATTTGGCTTGAACTTAACACACAGTTATGGGCTTTTAATTATTTTTCTTGTATATTTTCGTGAAAATATAAGTTTATTGATAAAAAATCAAACCCTTGCATATTTATGCTCGATATTACATTACTATACAGTTCGTATTTCTTCCGCAAAATACATATATGTAATATGTGCATAAATTCAACATAGGAAAAACTTCGCTCTGCGTCTTTTATATATATATATATATATATACATACGCTCATATACCAAAAGGGTAAATAGAATATTTCTTCGTGTTTGAGTTTTCGAAGTCTCCGGGCGTTTCACTCTGTCTACGTATTAATACATCATATGGGGAAGGTCGAGTGTAGCACTGTCGTCGTGGAGCGACTTTTAATGCGTCACGTCAAGAAGACTGATGACGCACACATATAGAATGAGCGGTTCGACGCCAATGTTAATTCACTCTTGTCATCGTCGGATGCTATTTGTACGGATCCCACAACACATTGCCATGAGAAAAACCGGGTGCGCACTGCTGCTGTTGGCTGACGATTGGCTCTGTTGCTGTTTGGTGTTGCTGCGACTGACATTTTTCCAACGCGAAATGTTTTCATTAAGCGCCACTTTTTGTTGATACAATTCATTTATTTTAGTGGTGTCGCATAGGACTCTGAAAAAAACGAATACTGTGCGGTTCGGCTATATTTCGCTGTAGAAGTTTCAAATATTTCTTTCATATTGATTCGATTTTCTATCGCTAAGATTTCAAATAATTTGCCATAGATTGGTAAAAAGTAATATTTTGTATTGCACGTTTGCCGCATTATTTTAAATAACAAAATTTTCGTTATTTTTGGAAATAAGCAATCATGTGCATGTCTCCATACTGTAAGTACGAGGTAGGCGCCATAAATTCTCGGCCTGACAGGCTTATACAGGTTCAAACGTGTTCACACGTGGGCAAAATGTTTTCGTTTTGGACAAGAATCCCTGGAAGATGCTGCTCTGTCGGGTCGACCAATTGAAGTGATAACGCCTCAACAAATTTTAATTATTGAACATTTAGTGCTAGAAAATCGCCGATTGAAAGTGGAGGAATTAGCAGTGATAACAAACATTTCCGAAAGAAGTGTTCGCCGAATTCTCCGTAACCATTTGGGTATGAATAAAATTAGTGCTAGATGGGTGTCGCGACTTCTTTCTGTTCTCCAACGTGAACGTCGAGTCGAATGGGCGCAGACGTTTTGAAACATGTGTGGAGACGACGCAAAACCGATTTTGGAGTCCATTGTCACAGGGAATGAAACAATGATTCTGTTTTACAATCTTCTATTGAAAATGGATTCCATGGAAAGAGCGAAAGTCGTTCAATCAACGAAAAAGGTGATGGCCAAAATATTTGGGGATTGTGAGGGCATTTTGCTAATTGACTTGATAGAACGCAATACAAGTGTGAACGGCACATATTATGCGTCTTCAATGCATAAATTAAGAGACAGTATTCGTGCAAAACGTATAGTCCGGATACGACTCCTTGTGATTCTTTTTGGTTTTCTAATTTAAAAAAGACCTTAGGGGACGTAGTTTTAAGGACGGCAGTGAGTTGCAAGCAGCTGTTATAGAACATTTTGACGGAAAAACTTCAGATTATTTTTACAAGGGTATCGAATTATTAATTAGTCGTTGTAATAAATGTAATGTCTTTTGGCAATGAAGTAGTGCAATATTTTTGAGCAGCAAAGAATTATCCCTTATCCCTTTCAAGTAAAAAAAAAATTGTTTCTGATTTGTAATGACTAAGGTAACCAAAATATGCAAAGCGTGTATTTTGCATATTATATGTATTTTTTTGCATATATTCATAATAAATAGCATATTGTGCATAATTGAAAGAATACTGAATGATGTACATCTTTGACAGGCGTTTCAAGAGTTCAAGATAAACAATTCTCTAAATCTTTTTGTATGAAGTAATTTATTTTATTATGTTATTATGTTTGTCTCAAAAAAAAAATATATAAGGTACAAGGGTACCCATATTCTTGTACCTCATATTTTTTTATATCTATCAAATAGACCAGTACATGAAATCTTCTGCTCCTATTGCTAAATTGGGTAAGTTGAAGTCTGGACAAGTGTCACAACCCACATTAACACAATGTTTCCAACCAATGCCAAAAAGCTAAACGAACAAGATATCTTTAACCCAAGACCTATGTCGTGCAATGATGATATCAAATATTTTCTTGTCAAAGCTACGCAATCAAAACTTTACTTCTTTTAGTATTGCAAATTCAATGTTCCAGGTGAAACAACACTACGAAGAAACGACATAAGTTCCTTGTATTCGGACGTAAATGAGGAAATTTATGCTAAAATTCGGAACAAACATTTTTACATATTGCTGTGACATATAAATATTTATTTTAAATAACAATATTGCCATACGTTGGGCATCACCATTTAATTAATGCTGTAGCATATAAATATTTATTTTTAAATAACAATATTGCCATATAATTTATATGCTGTAACAACATACTTTTGTGTGTATTACCACACATAGGGTATAGTCTTTTGTACACATTATACTCTTTAAATTATTCTTTACACACCAAGAACTTATAATTGGTTTTGTGTTTTATCTTATATTGTTGTGTCATGTACCTTATAACTATTGTGGGTCCTGGCAATGTTTGTGGTTCCTTCTTATTTGCTGATGATTTTTCTCTTGCTCATTATAGGGAAAGAGGTAATAGTTTTGTTCAAAGAAAAAAACTGTATGTCTATTCAACATAATCATGTATTTTTTTTTTATTTTGTAATTTATGGATTCAAAAATATAGTTTCCTTTATATGCACACCTTTATGCTCTAAACAAGATACATAATTGAAAAATGCTCATATCATTTATACCTAATGCCGGTTGTAATGTATGTAAATCTTTTGTTTATTTATTTATTCTACCAAACAAAATAAATATTTATCCTGCAAATAAACAAAAATAAACTTTTATTGTACGTTTATGAATATACTCATCGACGTTATAATATTTATGTATAGGCTTCAATTAATTGCTTTAGACAACCATTTGCACGTGTTGTATCGAGCTCTTAATCTATGCCTTGTGAAATTCTAATTTATTATTCGCTTAATTTGAAAGAAATTAATGATGTCTAGACAATACGATGAAGAAAATGCTCATTTTCACGTAACATCTCTCCAACTGACCAACACCATTAATCCTATTTGGTTGTAATTCCAACTATATAAATTCAAAATAAACCTTACAGGATAAATTATTTACTTGTCTATTTTTTTGTCCAACAATACATTGATTAATCATTCGCACGTAAAAATCAATGTCTGTCCTACAACTCGTATAACTTAATTTTCAAAAGAAATAATAAACTTACTTGTTATCAATAAATCTATTTTGAATGTCCATTATGAACGCTTCAAATGAATTCAAATGTATTAAATAAAATAAATTACTGTTACTATATGTGTTGAAGAAATAATGAAAAACTACAATATAACAATTAAAAAAAAACTTATTCTTTAAGAGATCTTCCTTTTGTAAGTGTTCTGAGAAGTTCACCTCTCGGAGGTGTTATCAGAAAGTCTCCCTCTCGGAAGTGTTATCAGAAGTCTGTCTTGTCGAATCTTGTCTTCGTATTTATAGCGGCAAAAATAAACTATGTTGACCATTGCGCCCTCTAGTCCATGTTTAGGTTGGTACTGGAATACACTTTTCCCGTGAAATCGCTGCCCATATGTTGCCGCCTTGATTCACGCACACATACACATTTTGTTCTGACAGTTCACAATTCACTTAAACGTCAACATAACCTTCCAATTCAAAGGTCCCCTCTGCTTTGCACATGATTCCCAACGGTAGGTTTATTCTTGTTACTAATACCATCCTTCCTTGTGCTCGTCAATGAACCTATTACCTTGTTCATTGTTCGACACATACTTTTTCTTTCCATTTATTAATGTTAGTTTTACTTTTCTTTTAGTCGGAGTTCGCCTTGGCAAAATGGGAAACACGTCGAAAATAACCATTATTCCGCACTGCCTGTCCTTGTAGAACACGTCCGCCTCTAGTCCCTGAAGCATTGTGTTACGAACAACTCATGAACACAGATACCTTTTTATTTACTTATAATGTCAGCTTTTAAATACAAAAATATGTCACTGCTGATTGCTTCCATGTTTTACACATTTTTATATCCTTTTTTATTTGTCTAGTAGTAAGCTAAGGTAAATTTTATTCTTTAATACTATTTAATTCTTAAACTCTCATAAGATTTTTATTGCCTTATGCATATAAATTTCATTTCTTTTCATGATTTATAACCCATACTTTTTGTGTATCTTTTCTACAAAAGAAATATATTACTTATATTTATTTTGTCTTTATTTCATATATTTCTTTATTTAATAAATTTTTATTCTACATCATTTGTTTTATATTTATTTAATAAACTTTACTTTGCATATTTCATTATTTACTGTTATAATAAAAATTTGACTATAAGTATGCAACTTTGTATACCTTCATGTAGTTCTTGTTGCATAATTTTACTCAATAATATCTAAATAGGACTTTTTCTTATTTTTACTTTTATTTCTAAGCTTAAACTAATTCTTAAATCAATCTCTAAAACTATTCTTATTTTACAAATTTGCGAGGTCACAGCAATATGTACTAATGAAACCACCGATTCAAGAGGACGTTGTATTGCTCATTTATTGATTGGTGTTCTTAGCGACGAGTTTCTCCCAAAATCCTACCTCATTGCTTCTAAAGAGTTAATAAAAACAAATCCACAGTGGCCAGATTTATTCAAGAAGAACTAACAATATTCTTTCTTCGAGAAAAATTTTTGCTCATTCTGTCAGATGCAGCACCGTATATGATAAATGCTGCGCAAAATTTGAAATCTTTTATCCGAATTTTATACATGTAACACGTCTTGCTCATGTTTTAAATAGGGTTGCTGAAAAAATTAGGAAAAATTGTCCTTTTATAAACAGCTTAATTTCCAACATGAAAAGATCTTCCTTAAAGGCTCTATAAGGGTTGAGTTCTATAAAGAAAAGCTATCAAAGCCTCCTCTTCTGTCTCAACCTGTTATTACACTTGGTTGGAAGCCGTTTTTTTTATTGCGAGCATTTTCGTCTGACGAATCTCTCAGTCCCTCACTGATGTTAAGCAATTATTCGAAAACAGAAATAAAACAACAACTTTCGTTTATAAAAACCAATTATAGCGTTGTTTCTAAAACAATAATATAAATGACGAAATCTAATTTGCCATTAACTCGAAGTGTAGAACTAGTAAAACAATTTAAGGCAGCTTTTCAAAATATCGTAGGCAAAATGGGGGACAACATTTTTCAAATATTCAAAAATGTGATGAAAAAAAATTGTGGATTTCGGTTTCTTAGCCAAGTAGCTAGTAGAGGTAGAATTTACTGAATCCATTGATTTGGACTATGTCATATTAAGCAACTCTAAAAATACCCCTATTACATCGATTGATGTGGAAAGTAGTTTTTCCATTTATAAATTTTTATATTCTGGCAGGAGACAAATTTATTTAATTGAGAACTTCGAGAAACATTTAGTGGCTTACTGTTTTCACAAATAACGACAACCTGCTTTGTGTACTAAATACATTTTTAGGTTTAGTTCAATATGTAAAGAAATTAAAATGTCTGTTTATCTTTAATTGAATCAATAAATGTATATATTATAAGTATTTTTTATTTGCATATTTTCTACATTTTTGTGGATATTTTGACTAAATGATTGGCAGATTTATGTGCATATTGTTGGGTTTTCCACTTGCATATTTGGGTTTCAATCAATTATTTAGACCAGGTTTAACACAAACTCAAAATTATGGAAAGATACAATAGTAGTTAGTGGTGGATAGACATGTATTTATAGTCTATCACAAAGCTTAAGGGATTCTTCTGACAAGCAAAAACGAATAATCGTGACTTATACTGACAGCAAAACTAGTTTTACCGATCATTTAGATCACACGTACATGTACATTCTCCTAAGGTATGCATCTTTAGATTACAGTCACACATTTATTTAGAATTAAACGTTACAAGGAGGGTCTAATTAATATAAAAATTAGAATAGAACAATTACTAAAAAACGGTAAGGTTAAATGAACTGAACATATTAAATAAATTTTAAAATAACCTCAGGAAATTTATAGAATCAAGACATATTGAAATTAAAAAAAAAGTAATGATGCTCATACAAACTTAATTTCAATATGTACTATTGTAATTTAGCAACAACTAAAACGTACTAAATATTGCATAATAATTACTTACAAGCCTATTAAACATAAAAAAGAAGAACAACATTAAAAACTAGATTTTACAATGTACTTTCCTCAAATTAATACAGGCCACATCTATATTTTGCTACCATAATAATAAATTTGATACTTAGTTTTTATAATTTTCTCCACTTTATACCATATTCTTCGGCGCCCAAATTTGGGACGATTTCAGACCATACACATCATAACATACAGACATTCTATTGAAGGGTTCTCTATACCACTTCCTTTGTGATACCAACTTGAGACCCGTGTTCATTGCATCCCCGCCCCCTTGGCACACCTTCAATATATTATTAGTTGAGTTCAAGCTGTATTTTAAATTTTTTTGTATATCCTTCATTCTTCCCTAAAGGTTTCGAATTGTTTAGCTAAATTTTATTTTTTAATGAATTTGTTTTTGAATTGTACATCCCATAAATATAATTATATAATAAATCTCAAATGACGAAGTCTAAATCCTTCTAACATTTTGCCAAATTCAGCAAGCTTCAATAAACCGTTTCCAAAGTATTTAGCTGTATCCTTACTTTTTCCCCACTCATCATACCTTTTTGATTAATAAACAAGATAAATAGAGCATTTATTAATTATAATGTTATATTATATTATTTTAAATAATTTTAGTCATTTCTTGTAATGTAATTTTCAATTTGCGCCTATTTACAATACATTCTGTGTTATCCGTATGCACAAGGTACCGGTTGTTACCTTATTCTTTACGTGAACAAAGTACAGTTGCATAATATTGCATTATATATACATACATACATATTGCTGACATTTATATGTTCATTTTTCATTTCCTATATGTGCCTAGTGTAAAGATATATATATAGGTACATTCATATATGTGTTCAAGACACCATGAACGGTATTTTCGCATATGGAAATTAGATTTATCATGGGATTGTCGCGGAAGCGAGGCATTGTATATTTCAATAGATTTGTTTTTGTTGATTGACAAGCGGAACGTTAAAAGAGACAGATTGATGCGTCGTCGTTATATAAATTAGTTGAATTGTTGCGTGAGACCGCTAACGGGGCCGCCTGCCTTACCGACTGTCGAGCGAGAAAACCTATGCGACGGTTGAGTGGTTGTTAAATGAATTTTATGGATATGCCTGTCTACTTAAACATTCATTTTATCTCTTAGCTAGCAGCTTGTTACGAATTAAGGAATTCTAAGAGTATATATTGTGACATTATGGCGCCTTCTTGAAATGTGCATTTCAATTTTGTTTCGAAGTTCATGCATAGTCGGAATGTATTGTTTTATTACTCTATGTATCAAAATGTTTGTCGTAAGTGTAATGTTAATATTTGTCAAGTATATATATTATACCAATTTTTGTATAATTGTTATTTGTATAGCGGTAGCAAATTCAGGGTCGTGGATTCATTCTAATTTTTATCAGGTAACCAATGAGTGATAATGGGGTTCATTGGATTCATCATTATTTATCCTCCTCCTCTTACTTTTAAGATCTAACTTATTTTTAACAATTAAAATTCATATTTTGATTGAAATAATTATAGGTTATTTATTACTTATATCAGATTACAAGGTTAATCTGGAAACATGAATATCCCTAATATTAGTATTACATAGTAAATTACTTTTTTGAAGCTACAAGAACTTTAAGTTTTTAACAGTTGTTACATTTCTAAATACATTATTCTTCCTTTACGTTAATATCAACAATATTCACTTTATATCTCAAATTAAAATATTAATCATAACGATTACTATTTTTACATTAAACTACAAAAATTCTGTAAGTATAGTTGACTCAACGTATAAGAAATCGTTAATTTGATATAATTACATATTGAAATTATTCCAGATATTTCTTAAGAGCCAACATGGCTACTGACACAAACAAATATCCAAACGGACAACATTTAACTTATTTAAATTGAATAGATTCTTTGGAGGAAAGTGACTCTACTTGTTCGACCGTTATCAATTAAGAGTATGTATGCAAAGACCATTAATTCTATATGAAGATCAGTAATATTACTTTTTACGAGCTCTCCATAATCTTATAGAATACTACATGCATGTATTTAATTACCTTGGTTTCTTTTTAGTATATGGACCAATTCTCACTCGAGGATACTCCGTTTATGCTCCTAAAAGGAAGTGGATTCATCTAGATGTTAGATAGCACCAGCTTTTTCTGTTCACCAAGGATTGTCCGTAGAAAATTCCAACAAAAATGGACTTCGAGTTGAAGTTTCACAGATTATAATAGTTATTTACAATCTGCATGGTTAAACACTTATTTAGATTTAATATTCACTACAGGTATACTGGTATTTGACTTGATAAAGAATTTAATTTTCTCATTATTTCCAAATGAACTAAGCTTTTCTTTTCCTCGATGTCATCATACTCCTCAATTGTTTTATTTTTTTATTATCTAAGCATACTACAATTATTACTCCCTTGAATAAGTTAACATATGAAAAAAAATAATATCACATATGAAGATACGTTTTAACTTACTTTATATATCAGGATTTCATGTTCCCAAGATTAATAACCCCTTGATTCTAGTTTTATTCTAATAACAGTGTTTAAATTACTGCATATTTCATAAATTGAACGATTCAAATAATATGTTTTTAACTTTAAAAGAATTACATGTGCAAAATACACTGATAATAAAAGATTTATCTACCTCAATCAAACTTGAATAGAAATCTATCTTTACGTACTCGTAATATTCCGTAATAGCTGGTTTAAATCCTAGCTAAAATATTATATTTTCAATAAAATCCTGTTCAAAATCAATTTAGGAATATTTATTTCGTTCTGCTAAATGCCTATGACCGAACATACTATATTTATTTATACACAAAGCCTCTAACGTGCTGAATGTCCTTTACATTAATTATTCAAGGTATATTCTAATCAAGGTGACATCTATACGTATAGATGTTAACCTTCCTATCAGTTTCAACCCCCTATACACAGATGCCATGAAGATCAGATCATTTACATCTAACTTATTAGTCCCCAATTCTGTTACATGCTATACAACACTAGAGGGCTCTCCCACATAACTAAACATATCTAAAGATGAGTATTTTTTATTTTATACGTTAACATATAAAAACTATTCTATTTGTTTTTATTTTAGAATTCCAGTACCTTAATACAAAGATGAAGATTAAAATCCAGAACATATAAAGACAGGCAACGAGATAACCTAATTATCCATTTGAGTTACGCATCTATGTGAAATACAAACATAACCTGTATACTTACTAAAGGAAGTATTTTTTAATGTGTACAAATTTATTTCTAGCTTTCACTCTTACTTGTTTCAGACAACAACAATGTACATGAATTAAATGTTTAATATTTATTCACAAGAATATATAAAGTTTAGTCAACGCCATTAGTAGGGACATAATAAAAAGAACTAACAATAGTAAAATATATTCATGATTATTAATGTTTATTTAAGATGTCAATTTAAACACATATTCAATATACATACGTGGAATCTATATGGTTGAAAATTTTAATAATATATTGCATATTTAAACTTGTAATAAGAAAGCCTACTACATAAGACAGATGGGATTTTTGTTCGATCGCTTTGGAAACGTGGCCAGTTGATTATTATTAGAGAAAAACGTCAACCGAAAAATTTATAATCCGGAAGTAAATAGAATGAATTAACGTGTTAAAACTAAATATCATATCAAAAAAGGTGCTAAGAAAGGAGCATTAATAGCAGTCATAAGTCAGAAAGGAGAAACGATGAATTAACAGTTTCATAACAGAAAATCACAGTAATTTGAAAAGGATAGAAGAGTAAGAATTTGGAAAGCACAACACTTTAAATTAATATACTGTCAACAGGGGACCATTGAATTAGAAGTTTCATGAAAGGAAGTCACCGTCACCTCAATTCAACTGTTGAGGTGACGGTGTCTTCCTTTCATGAAGGAGGATAAAAGAATAATAATTTCACATACAAAATACACAAAATTCACACAGTAAGGTAAGTTAATTGAATTGTATAATAAATTGGCGGAAAATTATTATCAATGTAAAATATTTAGATATAAAGAAATCATGAGTATTAAGTTAAATTTCACAGTAGATTAAATTAAACTTTATATATATATATATATATTGAAAAATTGAAAATCTTCTTTGTAGTAGTGGCATACAATGTATGCCACTACTACCAAGAAGATTTTCAATTTTTCAATACATTTGTATAATGGGCAAAGAATTGTAATATCTTTTATATATATATATATATATATATATATATATATATATATATATATATATATATATATATATATATATATATATACACACATATTATAAATTCTTATATATTGTTATTTTATATTCTGTTAAAGAAATAAAACGACATAAGATATCATTTTTCAGTTGCAAGTGAAATAAATAAATTGTTATTAATAATAATAGAAACTAACTATAATGGTCACTTTTAAAATAATAACGTCTTATATATTTTTAGTGCGAAATTTAGTAAGCAATTCAAAAATGAATCAGTATACAGAGTGTTCCATTTGAAAAAAATCACTTTTAGACAAAATAATAAGTCGCAAACCTTAAATTTTAGGCTTATAATATCTTATTAACTTTTTACTAAGAATTATACGGGGAATACAAGAATGTAATAATGATATGGTCAACCATCAAGTTATGAAACATTCTATATAATTCAATACATTTTTAAAAGGTGGTCCTAATGAGTGGCTATCATAGGAAAAAACCGCTTTGAAATATCTTTTCTCATAAAGTCACAATCTCCCTTCCTCACGGATGACTCACCCTGTATATTATGTATATTATAAAATATACTAACAACTTATTTTATCTTTTAATCATATTATTCTAACTAGTAGGCATTGAAATTTATACGACGAATATCATTTTCGCTTTTTAAAAGCATGTCTATGTGTGTTAAAAACCAGTACCTTGCTTTCACTAGGTATGACAGAAATTATACTATATATTCTCCTTTTTCGCCTGTTAAATATATTATAATACCCTAATGGTATGCCGTCCATTTTATCATTATTTCGTCTAAACTTGTGTCATGTGTTTGTACTAATAATATTTTCCAACTAGCTAACACAAACGTTGGATGAAGTTTATTTTTTCGTAAGTACTTCACAAACATATTCATTAACTTATGATACTTATAAAACACTATTTTACTATTTACCACTTTAATTTTCGCACCATTCGTGACTAATTTCCACTCTGGTTAGCAATTTTCAAACAGTGTTTTCTTCCTTTTCCATCACCAAAGTTGTAACTAAAGAAAGAATTAAAAACACAGGTAAAATGTGTTCTCTTTGTATCATTAGTAAATATGGATTACCACAAAATACCAGTCAAAAACAGGAATAAATTTTTGTATTTATTACATTTAAAAATGTTTTTACAACGAACTACTAGAACAGTAATATTTTATTCTGAAAATCCGTTTGAATTTCAACAAAAATTATACTCATTACTTCATAAAAAGCTGCTGAAATGATTTTTCAGTTCCATTTCGACGCCAATTAACAAGCTCCGCTTTCAACGGAAATGTTAAACTCGCCCTCTATTAATTAAAGACTACAGGCGTAAAAACTCTTCAAAGTTCGTTTGAAATGTCATATGAAATAAAGTAATTAGTAATTTGTACTATGCACTAAAACGTACACGCTTCCCGGGATTTCATATTTAAATTAGTTTGTTCTTCTCCTCTTTATCAAGAGCCAAATAAAACAGGACAATAAAGAGTGGAATTGGAAAAAGAAAAAATCATCATCATCATTATCATCCGACGCAATTAAAATTATTTATTTTTATATAAGGGTATATGGTGGAACAAGTCAACGACCAATTAGGGAAACATATTAAATTGTTACTTAAGTGCTTTATAAGTAAGAGTAACGAGGCTGTAACGGGGTCCGATCTAATTTATTAATTTAGAATATTGTACTGGCTCTGGATAAAGTCGGTTTTGGTGAGTGTTGTGGGTCGATGGTCTCGTAAAAATATAACGTATTTTTGGGAATGTTAATATACAGAAAATTAAGCCTTTAAAATGATAGATGTTTATTTGTACAAGTACGGATAATGATGAATATTATATGAATTTCAAGTGTATCAAAAATTATATACTAGGTGATGGAAAAAACGAATATAATAATAATACAGTGGTCGCTCAGTAAAGTGAATACACTATTCAGAGAGCAGCTCGTTTATACGAACAACTAAAATTTTATTATTAAAGCTCCATAGAGTGAAAAATAACACATTCAATTCAGTGAACTGGGTAAATTCCCGGCTTATGAATTATTTTGCTGACTCGCCTGCGTAATTTACAAGAACAGCGTACATATTGCTGTGGCGACATAATTATTTGGAATAAAATAATTTTGTAGTATTGCCATACGTTAGGCATTGCCAAATAGATTATGCTGTGTGCTCTTCCAGCAACATAACTAATAAAGATAATGATAATTTTTATTATTCTTAATATATTTATTTATTTTCTTAACAGCACGTACTTTATAAGTATACGTGAATTCTATCAGTGTATCTAAATTTCTCTTCTCTCGTCAAATCTCTTGTGTTTCTTTTTTATAGGGATAAGGTTATAGCTTATTTTAAATAGAAATCAGAAACCATATAAAACAAAATTGTATAATTTATTCAACATTATTTTTAGAATAGATAGCATCGCTATACTATATTCACCAAAATTTTATAAAAAGAAAACATAATTGAAAGAAAACATTTGTACCGTGTTCTCGGTTGTAATGTCTTATAGAACGAATATATTTTAAATGCTTAATCAAAAATAAAATATTATCTTGTTTCAAAACAAAGAAAATTCAATTAATGTTAGTATTCTATTGATATTATGCTAATTCTATTCCATCACAAACATTATATTCGCACGTAATGCTCTGATAAACTTAGAACTTCGCAATGGTCAATGTTCGGAGAAAAAGCTTGAATTTGATTACTGGCAACAATCATTCACACGCATTGCGTCCAGCATCTCAAAGTCCGCCACCCAGAAACACTTCCCTTCTTGAAAATCTAATTTAAATTATTAATTTATAATCAAAAATTATTGTGAGAATTAATGATGCTTAATACAGTGACAGAAAATATACATTTGCACGTTATATCCTCTTAACACCCAACACCATTAATAATTCTATTTGTGTTGTAAAAAAACTAATATATGTATATTACTACAGGACAATATCTATTATCCCTGTTGCACAACGTTATATTGAATATACATTTGCACGTTATATTGCAATATACGCATAGCAACATTGATAAATCTTTGTATCGAAAACTTACTTTGAATCACTGAAAAACTCTTCAAATTCTGCCATAGGCATCTCCATTTTTTTTTATTACAAAAATTATTAACAAAAGAAAAATTATTATAATGAATGAAAATTAAATACAAATAAAATTAATATGCTAATACAAGAAATAATGAACGAATATAATCGTGGTGTATCTGACCCTACGATTTAATGTCTTTTCAAGTCGCTTTTAATATCTCTCCAAGTAACTAACGAATCTTGCTCATTCTTGTTTTTCAATTTATATACCCGGGAAGACACGTGACCGCTCACAACGCCATCCTTGGAACTAATATTTAGGTTGTCACCCTGCGTCTTCAGTGAGATCTCTGCCTTCAAATTGCCATCGTGACACTAACACATACGCACTTATTGTCTTTGACAGTTCATTCACTAAACACATTGAAAATTGTTCGCTTATTTTAAAAGTCTTTCACTTCAACTATCCAGTATCTTTCAATGTAGGTATATTTGTATTAATATAGTCCTTCTTTATATTTGTTTATGAATTTGTTACCTTCTTCATTATTTTCCACATACTTCCTTCTTACACGCTAATGTAAACCATCATCTTCTTTTAGGTAAATGAAAATTGTGTACAACTGGAAATATATTTTACAAATAACAAAAATTCTTCCAACATCCGCTGCTCGTACATCACGATCCGTTTGGCCTTCTATTCCATCGGTTGCTTCCACCCAAGATTTGTATTTCTTATATTTATATTTTCTTTTTGTAGGTCTTAAAACCGTACAAATGTCTCTCTACAGTCAATGAAACATGGTGCTACACACACGAATTCATGAATGTATTTTATTATTTGCTCAGCTGTCGTTTATAAAAACACTACTGCTGACTGTGTCATGTCAAGATATTTTTATATCCTTTTTTTTAATAGTTATAAGTGAAGGTAAATTTTATTCTTTAAGTATGATTTATTTTAATTTCTTTTATAAAGTTTTTATTACCTTATGCACGTTCTCAAGTTTACATAATTTATTCAATTATATTTTTCTCCCGTGCATAACGTATTTTATCCTCTTCATACAATTTTACTGCGTTTAAATGAGTAATTCTTTTTACTGTTCCATCCTTAAGCATAACCCTTTCTCGGTTATTTGCTTTCATTTCTCTTTTATTTTTAAACAACGGTCCATTATTCAAAATGTTCAGTGCAATTTTCACGCATTTTATAAAGTCAGGTTGTTTTCCATTATACACAAACCATACATCCTGTTTCTCGTTTCTATAAAAGAAATATATATAGCTTAGATTTATTTCGTCTTTTATTTTGTACCTGTTTAATATCTAAATTGTAAATATAAATTCATTTTTTATGTCTGTGTTTTCTATACTTAAATGTATGCAACTTGTTATACTTTTATGTTGAAATCTTTGAATACAATAAAACTGATTCTTACTGTTTCTTTTATATTTTTTATACTTAAATTAATTCTTAATGCTATTACTATTATTTTTAATATGCAAGAGATCACGGCAATATGTATGTATGTATTTTCTTTTAGATATTTTTAGTTCTGTTGATGTTGTTGGCGTACTGTGCTTGAGTATTTTTGTGTTTACAATAAGAATGAAGCGGAAAGTGCTAAGTTTACTCGAAATATGTGTAATTTTAAAAAGTCTGGACAATGGAAGCACTGTAACATATTTGTCTAAAAAGTACGGGATTGCCAAATCCATAGAATGTGCAATCAAAAACAAAAAACGAGACATTTTAAAAGTCACATCAAAGCCCAGTAAATGCAGAAAAGAAAAATTTTAAAATCCTGTAAGATGCCACGTATCGAAAAAAAAATATATTCATGGTTTTGTACACAAAGACTTAAAAATGTACCGTTTTAGATTGAACTTTTAAAAACAAAAGCAAAAGCTATCAATGAAACTATCGCTGAAAACCCTAATTTTAATGGTAGTGACGGATGGGGCCAAAGATTTAAACGAAGATTTGGAATAAGACATTTAAAAATTTCGGGAGAAAAATTATCAGCTGCTCCGGAATATATAGATCCTTTCAAGATCTATCTTCGAAATAAAATACAGTATCTACAAATGACATATCATCAATTATACAATGCCAACGAAACAGGCTTGTTTTCTAAATTACTACCTTGGTTACGTCTGAAGAAAGATCGGGCCCTGGTCGAAAAACGAATAAAAGTAGAGTTACTTTTCTTGTATGGACCAATGCAACCGGTGAACATAAAATCAAACCGGTAGTGATTTCACGTGCCAAAAATCCAAGAGGCTTTAAGAACTTTTCACTTCCAGCGGAATACGCAAGTACGAAAAATGCTTGGATAACTTAGGGTTTATTTGAAAATTGGTTTGATCATTCATTTGGTCCGCAGGTTCGAACATTTTTGAAACAAAAGGGATTACCATAAAAAGCTCTTTTACTTTTGGATAATGCAATAGCGACTCTGATTCAGATGAAGATGTTCCACTGGCTATTCTACAAGAACATTACAAAAACAGCGTCTAGACAGTGACAATTCAAGAAACTGTAGTATTACTACAGGAAGTGAACGGAAACATAACATGCATCCGTGAAGATATAGAAAACTGAAGTAAGGATGTCATAGAAGAACTTGAAGATGATGTAATTGAAATTCAAATGTGGAAGAAATAATAGATGATGAGCCAATGCCAACTAACATCCCCACCAACGAAACTTTACAAGGCATAATACAGTGATTTCTTGGGCAGAACAAAACATGCTAAATTCTGAAGATCTAACTTTGCGAAGAATAAAAGAAATCGCAGTTCAAAGATGTTTAAGTCAAAAGAAGGTTCAAACAAAATTAACCGTTATATAACCGTTTGTAATACCAAACATTTACTTTTGCATCTAAAATTTGAACATAACTTAAAAACAGACAAAATTTATACACATGTGCAAGTATAAAGACTAATACAAAAGATACTTTCAAATAAATTCTGTTTATAAACATATTTATACAAGGTCCTTAGATATTAGTGACAAAACGTGGAACTTTGTGTTTATTTCTTCTTTAAATAACATTGTAATATAAAGATTGATGTGTTTGATCGACAGGAACACATTTCCAGTAGATGGACATTATTTTGTCGTTAAATATGCTTTGTAAAACCAGAGTATGTTTTCTTATTGACAACCATACGCGTAATGTTGGAATTTCTAACTTTTTAAAACGTTGGAAATGTGAATTTGTGACTTTGTTCACATTTACTTCCCGCCCTCTATTATTGCCCTCATTTCCCAACCTCAATGTTAATCACAAAACTGTCAACTCGATATGTCAAAACCTTATCGGAATTCTTATCACAAATAATTATTAATTGTATAGTTGTAAATAAAATTAATTGTTACATTAGAATTATTGGAAGCTTGAACCCATGCAGATAGACCGCCCTCTGCTGCTGATATGATGATATAGTGACTTCTTGTCCTTCTTCATTCGAGCTAAGATATCCGGATTGCTACGGGAGGACAGTTTTCCTCAGTTCCAATGGAGTGCAGTCCTTGAAGACTTTACTACTCAACATTTCTTTTATAATCTATTCACCGAAAAAACTGACTTACATTTATTTGACGTTTACGCTAGAACATCACAAATCTGACAATTCAATAGGTCAAAACTTTCACCTGAATTTTTATTACAAATAAAATAATAATTATGGTTGTAAATAAAATAGTATACAAACCTCGGTTAAAAGTTTCATTCCTGTCTCGAGATAAAGTATACCTCGACGCTTCGCGTCTCGATTAACTACTTAATTTCTCGACAGTAATGAAACACTTTCCACCTCGGCATGTAATATACTATTGGTACTAAAATAAAAATGCAAAATGAGAATTTACGTGTTTTATTTCTTTGTTAACAAATAGGAAATCTGGAATAAAGTTACATTTTTGCCAAATAAATGCTTACAAATTATGCACGCTCATATTTTAAATTTTGAAAAAAAAAATAATATTTGATAATGTCTAGCAAAAAGTCCACGTAGGTAAAGAAAAGACTACAATGGCAATGTATTTCTTTTTCTATGGACAGGTGTCAAAAGGAATATTGTGCAATATTTTTATAAAATTAAAAACATACTACAATATTGTAGAGTATTATACATAATCTAGTAGCTTAATGCTAAAATACTGTAGATCATCTGCCCATAACTTTGGAGTTAAGATAAGTACAATTACGTAAGGTTAAGTTACAATTTGTAGTGAAACATTTATCTACAACGTTTTATAACTTCCTCTTGCAATTTGCTATACAGACTACTGAATTTATGTATCAATAAATCAGAGTGTTTTTTGTATTTACTTTCATAATATTGTAGAGTATTTCATAGATATCTTTTTAACAGAAAATCCTATATAAAGTAGTTAATATAAGTATGTTATGATTACAACAATTAAATAAGATTATTTCCTACAACTTGTATTTATCACTATATGTACTACAAATTTTATGGAAATTATCTACAATTGTAGTAGAAATCCCTACAGATTTTTTCAATGCATATCTTCTTTATTGGTATTATTTTTATACTTTAACAGCTTCAAGTACTATTGCAGTTTCAAGTGAACTATGTAAACTGTTGTTTAATAAAAAGGCATATCTGTCGGTCTGTGTTAGATTTACTTGGGAAATTATTTATTATTATCCGTAACTTTCATTTGTAGATTAGTAAAGTTTTCTATTGTTACAATATTATTTTTATTTTTGTCAGGAGTCACAATATTGATAAAGGCATTCGAAAACGTTCGTAAAATCTGCGAATATGAAGAAAAATACCAATTTGCTAGGTTCAACCCTTTTTAATTTCTAAATAGCCATTGAAAAGTGTATAAAAATCAATTTAACTTAAAATATCTGACAATAAAATGTCTTTGGTATATTATCAATATCTATATTTCATTTTTAAACTTCGTTATTTATTCAGTAAATGTATAATCTACCTCATAACTCTCATTTATCAAAATTAAGCAAACCGTAGTATCCTTCACCTAGTAATTACTTACAATTGTTACTTTACATTGACGAAAGTTGTATGCGAATAGTTTGAAATTTCCAGAATTTGTTACATTTTGCTTAAGTACTTGAAGCTAGCAAGCAAGCAAGTTTACGGTTCTATCCATACAAACTACGTATACGTGCATTGTATTCAAATTGTGAGCTGTCGCAATGCTCAAGGGAACAGCCAGAAATATTAAGCATTTAAAGAGACCTCTCTTTCTCATATTTATGTTTATTATATACACACAAATATTCGAGTGAGCGGTAAAATTTTTAAGCAACTTGTTGAAATCGCGTTTTGCAAAAACACACAGATCGCTGAACTCCATCTGCTAATTAACTTTCAATTAAAAAGTGCCTTTGGAGGAAGGTTTCGTATACGTTTTGGGGTAGAGCTAATTAGGACCGCGTTCGTGTCATCATTAAATATACATAAACTAATTAGTATAGCTTTCAAGGGGTAGTGCATATTTCAGTGTTTCACTGTGAAGCATGTGTGTCTGTGTCGTATGTTACAAATATCGCCCTCTTTAGTGAGCTTTAATAAATAAGTACGTTTATATAATTTATGGTACGCAACAAAGTCGTTTCTTTGTTCTAACTTATGATCAAATATTTTGCTAATGCAACATGACAAGTATAGGTTGACTCACGGGTGATTTTATGTTTCAGTAATAAAAACCATAAACATGACTGAATAAAATCAATATCTATTATTATTTTATTTGTCATTCGCTTTAATAAATCTGTTTCACTTCCATCGCAAAACATTTTTTGCGAGTATTTTTAAATTATGCTTTCTATACCTTTCCAACTTGAAATTTAAAATAATCAATTTTAAATTGAGGATAATCAACATCAAATAGAGAATTAATAAATTTGCGCTTAACAATTAAATTATGATGATTTATGATTAATTAATTAACTTACAAAAGAAATTAAGACGGAACGAGATCTCGCTTTAAGCCCCTACAGTCTTTACATCCTGTAGATGTGTAGTTTTTAAAAGAAACAAATTCTTAATTAGCTATAACACTTCCGAGTAAACAAAAAATAATCAAAAACTGCAAAATAGGCTACTGACCTAACGGAAATTAATTAGCAATTAAATTGGATAGCTACTCAAAACGTTAATGAAAATGAATTTACAGGTAAAAAGCGCAACGTATTCTAATGAAATTAATTAAAGCAAAACAGGTAAATAATTTTTCAAATAAGAATAATTATATATACATAACTTGACAGTGCATTTGATCACCACGAGGCATCGGTTTTCAATATGGCATCCACAATGGAAATATATTAATTCCGGGAACAAACGATGTAGATTTTTCCCACAAAGGCGGCGGATGGTTCAAAATTCCAAGATATAGTTAAACGCCACGTGCTTAGTGGAAGATAGGCTAGCGTGATGGCGGCGTTACTACCGGAATTCCAACACGTGTTCGCACATAAATGCAGTCGACAGTACGGTATAAAATAAAAAGCTAAAAGGGAAAATATACGAAACAAGGCGTTAGTCAGGAGAAAGAGAAATTAAGAAACTTTGTAGCTTACCGATCCAGTGATCTACTTTAAACAATAAGAAAATCCTGCACCATTGCAGCAGAAAACTAATTAACTACAAAATTTTTTATTTATGACTGTTTAATCATCCACGATTTAACGTGTAAATTGTACGGTAAATAGACAAAACAGTCCAGTAATTACAGTGAACACTGATTGAAGTAAATGGATCGCTTTTTTAAATCAACTAAACAGTTCGATCGATATTGGAAGAAATGAATTGACAAGAACACGAGGTTGCGGTGGAAGAAGCCACCCGCTCAATGTGGAGCGACATCTAGCAAGTTGAAAGTGAATTGTTACATAAAATATTTAAAAGATAAGGGACCGATTAATAAGAACCAAACAAAGAAATAATTAAATAGAAATAATCGCAGATAATAATGCAGCGACGTAAGGAATATAAGAACATTAAACAGAAGGACATTCTAAATGCTACCTATAGCATAATCAGCCGCACACACACGAGATGGTGCAACCGCTGCGAATTGAAGGAAAAATAATTTAAATTTAATTAAAAATGAAGGAAACCAATTAATTACACGCGGAAATTAAATATAAATAAATTAGATGAAAATTCCACATCCTGCATAAAATAATTATACGTAATTCCAACACTAAAACACAAGATTAATTCTAGGCGTGACCTAATACGTACGGAAGAGTTCAAGACAAATATACAGCGACACTCGCCGGAAATGTACCAAAATTATAAAGTAAGTATAAGGTATAGGATTCAAAAAAAAGGTGTAACAATTGGTAATATGGGAATGATTCATACCGAGGTCAGAAGAGGTACCTTTAGAATGGAAGACTCAAATCAATTTGTCTGTCAGTGTTTGCGTGCAGCCCATAACATTTATCAAACTCGTGTGGTGTTGGTAATTTACAATTCTCCGTGCCATGCCGGTATGGAAACCGTATTTATTGAAAATGAATTCAGCAACCATAAATTGCTAAGACTTAATCCTTACAACCCAATGTTAAATCCAATTGAAATGACTTGGCCCAGTTTAAAAGCTGCTCTTAAACGAAATTTATGTCTGTGTATGCCACATATTTTAGCTGGTGAGGGCAGAGCGAATTTGAACCAGGCGGAGTTTCGTCTACAACAATTAGATGAAATAATACGTACTAATGTTAATGCAATAAATCTGGCAAACTATCCAATATAATATGTAGCGCATATTCACCGATTTTTATCGAATGCATTAAATTTAAACGATTTAATCATGTAAATTACAAAGTCCATTTATTAATTGTGTTACTATACATGTTTCAATATAATAAAAGCAGTTTTCATTTGTAATTGTTTATTCTCATTTTGAAAATGTATGTTCTCAATTAACTTTGTTATTCTCAATTTGAAATTGAAAAGGTATAGAGAGGTGTTGAGAGTATTTTAAATAATTTTTGTTTAAAAAATATTGTCTATTCGAACTGCAAGTAGCATGTAAATGAAAAATTTGAACGTCAATTCAAGTCGTTAACAAGCACTAATTATGCCGAAATGAAAAATTAAATAAGCGGACAGCCTCGACGTTGGGCAACCAAACACCCACATAGCGTAAAACCGTCCACTAAATTAATTAAATTGTACAATAATCCACTTAAATGATTACAAATACAAGAGATAATTTCTAAATTCCTCTAGTAAAGCCAATACATGTTTGAAAACGAAAATGACTAAAATTTTACACGTAACAATATAATTCATAGTTGCAACATTCATTGAAATTGTAAAATAATATGCATCAATAAACAAATTTAACCGGTGATTTATCTGAAATTTTCATTGAAGTTGGAGTGATCTTTACTAACTTAATAAGAAAAGTAATAAAATCACGGAATTCGTTAAGATTTAATAATAAATAAAATGTTATGTATTTAAGAATGTATTTTATTTACAAACTAAAACCTGGATGTTTATCAAAAGAAGAAAACGATTTTATTGCACCGCGTTCGTCCATGAACGTATTGGGCGTATTATTAATGTCCTCTTGAACGGGTGCGAACACAAGAAATGTTCTCATAAATGGACGAAATCAAATTTGACGAAGTGGTTGCAAGACCTAGATTGAAAAATGGCAAAAGAAATCAAAAACATTTTATTATTTTTAAAGAATGCGGGAGTAACCAAGGAAAGAGTTAAAAACTGCTTCGATAAAGTAGGATTTAAGCAAGAAAATATGCAAGGTGAATACCAGTTAAGTGTGGCAGTTACATCTGATCCAGAAGATGACTTACCACTTAATGTATTTGCAGTTATCCTCAAAAATAAGAATTATTGAGAACTGACTGATAATGAAAACCTTTTTGAACCTAGATGAAAATTTGTATCTTGAAGATTTAGAATCAGAACTGAAAATTAAAATCCTGTTGAAATACAAGAACTTTTTGAAGATTCTGATGTCGATGAGGTACCAATAAAGGCTATCCCAAATTATGGTGACGCTACTACCTTAACCAATCAGCTAACGTTTTGCTGAAGGTCATGGAGGTACAGAGTTTTTGGAGCGTCTTTCCAAATTACAAATATGATTTCTGGACGCCATTTTAAAGAAAAAGCGGAGACAAACAACAACATATGAATTTATGCACCTAGAAACAATATTATTTTTGTACATACTTCCATTACTTTTATTATATAATACGAATCTGTTCCCATCTATGAGAGAGATAACTTTTTAAAATTTTTACTGTAGACTCACCATAAGCTTTCATTTAAAAATTATTATTCAATACATTAATTTGAAAGTTACAAGGATAAAATAGTAAGTAAAGTAAATTTGAATTTTATCTAACTTACTCATAGATCAATATACTTCTTTTCTTTAAGTTAATAGTAAAATTTTTCCCACAGATTTTTTAAAAAGATGAAACTATGTAAAACTTAATATAGAAAGTAGTTTTAACAACTCATTCTTTGTCTATGCAAAAACAATAAAATTTTATAAAAAACAATTTTTGTAAATATTTTACAATATAATTTTATATACCATACCCCTAATTTCCTTTGGCATCAAGAAATTCTCGTTTTATTACTTCACATACAATAAATACTACTTATAGCTTACTAAATATAGATTTTAATAAATATATTTCCTATTAATTACAGCAACTTTTAATTTGATAATAAAAATATAAAGAATAATTAAAATATAAACATATGTCCTAGAAATTAATTCTTGGTGTAATAAGAAGTATAATTTCAGTGAGTATATTCTGATAAATTCATTTTCACTAATTACGACACTTAATTTAATAGTTTGAAACGTATATTATAATACTTCAAATATAAAGAACATATATTTCATAATTGTTAATTACAAAATTATTTGAAATTGAGTTTTGTATCAGTATTTATTTGCGTATTTTAATAGATGCATTGCTTACTAATTTCTAAATATCTCACTTTTACTGATTTAAAATATAACAATAAGAAAAACTACGAAAGTTAGTGTTGAGCACTTGTGAATATTAAATAATTTAATTAAATGAAAACACCTCCATTCACAAAAATTATGTTTTATTAAACACTAGATGTACATTTCATTTGCCATGCAAATATCATCAGTAGTCTAAATTTATTACAATTTTCACACAAATATATATCTACAAACTTCTAATAGTACCTATAAAGACATTAAATTATAGTTATTATTTTTCACAGAATGACATTAAACATAACAGTACATTATAAACCTAACTATTAGGGAAATTTACGAATTACCTAGCTCCGGAATGAATTCCAAGAAACTGTTATTGAGTGGTGACAAGTCATTATTAAGCAATTTATTCTTATATTTATTCATAAAAATCTTTTCCCACATATATAGATTTTTACATCGAGTTCTTTTTACTAATTTTACATCATCTATTGTAAATTTATGGCCTGTGTCTACAAAATGAAGTGCTAAAGCTGATTTATCTACGTTATGATTTTTTAAATGATATAAATATTCCTCTGCTCTTTTTAATGCATTTCTTTTTGTCTGTCCGATATACAAATTATTGCATTTGTTACAACTGATTTTGTAAATACCAGAGTATAATAAAAGTTCTGTCTTTTCGATTTTTGTATGTAGTAAGCTTTTAATATTTCTATGATTTACAAACGAGGGGGTTAAAACAAATCTTTTACACATGTTGGTGACTTGGTTATCCCAAATTTTATTGAAAGTGAATTTACAATATTTTTTTTTTACAATATTTTTTTTATGTTCTATGTTTATTGAATGTAGAGTAGTCTTATTACTAATTAATCTTTTCTTCTCTAGTTTAAATTTTATTCTATCTACTATGTTTCTATTATAACACACCACTCTCAGAAACAAACTATAAAAAAGAGGTAGCATATATAAACAGAGTAGCGTTAGAAAATGGTTATATGCTACAATATTTGATTTAAATCCGAAGGATTCAACTACATCCATTTCAATTCATTTGGATAGACAAAATCTCTTCGTCCATACGCTACCAAACTTAATTTACACTATAATTCCAAGCGTCTCGGAGTGTTTTAAAAGTCCCTTACTTATCGAACCTAATAAGATAGAGATACGATCCGTTTGAAAATCGTATTTATAAGTTAAAGAGATAATCTAGTATAGAAGGAGGACGTCTAAACCTGCCAGCGCCACCATTATTTCAAGGTGCTGATCTCGAGCGTGGTTGGCTCCGTTAGATTGTGCTGCGTAACCGGGACAAGGGAATCCGTAACATTTCAATAACATTTCCTTGAGGGATTTTTTATCCTCTTTCAGACGTCAATCATGGGTGCCTAGATCTGTAACTAATGAGTTTCAGAACGACGTAGCGGATGTAAATTCTGATGCAAATAAATTATCGAGCATCGAGACCTGAATACAAGAGTATCTTAACTTCCAAAGGAATATACAATGGAGTGGAAACAACGATCCACGGTGAGATATACTAGACCCAAAAACAAATCTACGTTAAAATTTACTGTTTCTGCGCCCCACACAAATTCTACATATATATATTTAGTGATTGATATTTCTGTCATTGTGTATACTAATGTACAATCAATACTGTTGTCAGATAGAAAATCTAGAAATTAAATTCTCCATTAACACACATCCAGGTCAATTCAAGTTATAAATAGGTATAGAAGAATATATTAATTTGTCTGCAATAATGCCAAGTCTATAAATCTATCTGTACGCATCATTAGTATGATTGTACAATAATAGGCAAGGTGAGTCCTCTACATGGGGAATGCAAATTGTGACTTTATTAGAATCGGTTTTTTTTTCTATAATTGCCACTCATTGTGGTCACCTAAATTTATTTTATATTGTACAGAGGGTTTCACAAATTGGTGGCTGACCATAGTAACAGTTTTTTAAATAGAACAACCTGTATACTTTTACATTTTTTATATCTGGTATAATAAAAAAAGTAATAAAATAGTATAGGATTAAAATTGAAAATTTTTGACTTATTACTATTTTTCTCAAAAATTTAATGATTTTAAGAAATTATATTTCGTGAAAACGACGTATTGGATGGATACAATTTTTAGTAGTGTTGTTCATAATAAATGGTCCTGATACATACATATTTAATTTTTTTCAATTAGTAATAGCATGTATAGAAAACTAGATTAAAATTTCATGATGCATTTTTGTCATTAAGTCAATTTCAAATAAACCGAATACATATTTCATTCATTTTTTGAATTGCTTATTAAATTTCGCAACCAAAAACATGTAAGACATAATAAAAATTATCGAGCCATTGTCATATTTGGATGTAATTTTGAAGGGACCAAGCTTGCATTAAGTCGTTTTATTATGAACAACACTACCAAAAATTGTGTGTGTCAGATATACAGGGTTATGATAAAGTAACGCACAAAATTCATAAAACGTACAATGTTCATTTTTGAAAAAAATGCAAAAACACGTCAAACAGTTTATTTTATTCCGCGTCTTTTAACATTAGTCAAAAACATAAAACGTCAAATTTGTCAAAGTTATGACGTCATCAATATTTTTTTTAAATATGAAGCTTGTTTTTTTTTTACTTTATTTGATAAAGCTTGTTTTTCTGCATTATAAAGAAATAATTGAAGTAGGGGTCACATAAGAAAAAACTAAAAAAAAAAAACGAATTAGACATGAAATGACTCGTATAACTCCGCAGATGATCGAAGACTCTGTAAATCAGGTCTACCATCGTCTTGGCCTATGTCAGATAGTGAACAGGACACAGTTTGAACAATTCCTGTAAGAAATCGTTTTGGTTTAATGGACTGTTTAGTTAATTTAAATGTTATTACTATAATAAAGTTTATTTTGTTTTTTATTAATTCTCTCAGTTTTTTCTTATGTGACCCCTACTTCAATTATTTCTTTATAATGCAGAAAAACAAGCTTTATCAAATAAAATAACAAAAAACCAAGCTTCATATTTAAAAAAAATATTGATGACGCCATAACTTTGACAAATTTGACGTTTTATTTTTTTGACTTATGTTAAAAGACGCGGAATAAAATAAACTGTTTGACGTGTTTTTGCATTTTTTTCAAAAATGAACATTGTACGTTTTATGAATTTTGTGCGTTACTTTATCATAACCCTGTATAATTTTGCAAAGACTTTGAATTTTTCAAAAAAATTACCGGAAATATTAAGTCTATATTATTTTATCACTAAGAATTGTACAATACAAAAAAGTAATAATATATGAGATGTTCCATTTAACACTCTGTATAATACAAAATAAATTTAAAGAGTGCTCCCGATGAGCGGTCATTATAGGGAAAAAACACTTCAAAAAATCTTTTTTCCTAAAGATACAGCCTGCCTTCCCCATGGAAATGACTCACTCTGTATATAAAAGAAATGTATAAAATAAACTAATCTGTCATCATGACAATGAGGCTTCTATGATAAAAAATAGTAAACTAATACGAACATAACAATTAGAAAAGAAAGCTACCATTTATGTTGCTTCCATCGGAAGATCAGATATTGATTTATCTATTAAATGGCACATGAGTAACAAAACAAAGTCGGTGTTAAGCATCCGTAGATACATGCGTTTCAAGCTTATTTGTAAATACGTATGTTTTGATTAAATATATGTACTACGTGAAGTCTTGCCTTAAGAAACTGAAACCCATATGAAGTACTTTGCTGTCCTACTTGTCATTTTGTTATTAGTTTATTATATTTTATCAAAGAAGCCTCTATATTGTGATGACAGATTAGTTTAATTTATACATTTCTTGCCCATATAAAAAATAATTATAACTAGGGCAATGCTTTATTTAGTGTATTTTTTCCTCAGAATGCTTAAGTGATATTAGCGCCTTTTGCTTACGTTGTAATTCTGAAATGAAATTATTATTAATTTTGTACGTTTTCAATAGTTCAAAATAAATATCCATAGAACAGGGACTTGATTAATTGAATTGCACGATCTGGTTTTGAATGGAATGTTTCTTGACGTGAGAATGTTTAAGCAAACCTACAGAGGAGCTGTGTCAGTATTGTTGTGAGTTTTTCTTCGTTCAAACAATAAATTATACATATTTTAAAATCCACTTTAATATTATTAACGTGTTATTCGTTATTTCAAAATATCTTATATAGTCGAGTTGTTTTGGCAACCTACACGGTAAGTACGAAGTAAAGACAACGATTCAATACCACTACAGACCTCGATCGGCCTGAACAATTTCAAAACAATAAAATTAAACAAATTAATTAATATTTCTGGATACATACCTACCCATTGTAAAATACTATTACATGAAAGCCAGTTACAAATTAAGTATTATAAATAAAGCTATTAAATATTCTTTTTTCTATATTTATATAACATTTGGCTATACTGTTTAGGCGACAAGCATTGTTGACAAATTTAAAATGTTTAGATACCAATTATAACAAACGTCAGAAGATAATTATGACAGATGTCAAAAGGTGTATGAATATTATTACTCATTACTGTCCTGAAATGGCTTTTGTATGTTATATAACTTGACAGGTAAAATTTCATTTTAATTTAGTGGCGCATGTCGGTTGCGAGAGCGACTCAGCTATATATGTAAATGTTGGTGCGTCAGTTTGTGATCGGGTAACTTCTGAACGACTTGACCAACTGAGATCACATTTATACAATATGTTTGCTTTGTCAAGACGATGGTTCATTGCTATGCTAGAATCTGATAGATGGTGCTATAGTCGAGTTATCTTTATATATATAATCGTGGGTGCGTCTGTTTGTGATCGTGTAAATTCTGAATGATTTGACCGGCTGAGGATATATTTTCCCAATACTGGTATATTTGTTTTGTCGAAACAATGGTTCATAGCTATAGTATGATCCGATAGGTGGCGCTGTAGTCAAGTTATCAACAAATTCTATATTTATGGACGAAAATGATTCATATTCATTTATATTGGTTTAGTGCCAAAAAAGGAAGTCACAAAATATGGACCCAATAGATGGCGCTGTGGTTGAGTTATTAATAATTGTTCTATTTATAAACCGACATGATTTCTTTATACTGATGTAATTACTGAACTTAAATGAATAATTCGAAATTGGGCACAGTAATAGTAATGATATCAGTATTACCGTGCCCAATTTTGAATGATGATATTACTAATTATGAGTGATGAATAATCATCAGTATCATCACTCATTATAATTGATGACTCATCAGTCGTAATGAGTGATGATAGGGATCGGTAGTCAGGGGTACATTGCAGGATTGGATTTAAATGAATAATGTTATTTCGGACAAAGTAATAGTAATATTATAATTATTACTGGGCCTTTAATTTTCAAATAAATTGATAAAAATTCAAACAGACTTATTCCAATATTCATGTGACCGTTCAACCTTAAAGCATTCAGCGTATTTCTAGTGCCCTCTGTATTTCAAAAAATGCTCAGCGTATTCAAAAGTTATTTCATTAACTGACCATCTCGAAGATTAAAGTAAAACCCTATTCAGATTTAATCAACTTTAATTGTCTTCTTTAACAAAGAGAACTATAATCTTAGAGTACATACATTAAAATTTTAAAGTTTCCATATGAATAAATTAATAGATGTCCAAAGGCAGTTAGATAGTTTATACAATATTATTTATTACACTATTATAAACCCACCCTCGTCAAAATATGTAATTTTACGCCATCATAATATTTTTTTTCCATTACAATATAGTTGTGGAAGTTACAAAAATGTCTAAAATTTGTAAAATTGAAAATAGAAGTGACGAAATTTATAATCCCCAGTGTTATTTTTACCTGTTAACAGCTTCCTCGAAAGACTGAAGTTGATAAATGGACTTACCTGAAAACAAAAGAAAAAGAATCATTGAATGAAGTTTAAATTTTCGTGATGCTAAATCTATTTTACACACAAAAAAGTTGTTCCTGAGAGCGCCAGAAAGTTCTAATTGAATCTTGCTCCTTTAAGAAATATTGAATTATCCGTCACTGTGAGAGAAATTAAAAATTAAATTTTTAAAAGTTAATTCTAACTTTAGAATAACCGAATTAATTTTTTTTTATGGTAAATGCACGTTTCATAACCCTAGGGTGTACGACAAGCTTTCTCCTCGCATTTTGTCTTCCATGGTTTAAATTTTTTGTGCAGTAGCTATTTTTAATTTTCTCTACAATTATGTCGGAAATCATAGTAGGTTGGCCAATCTAATTATACAGAATATACATTGTCCCCGATAGTATTTTAACTACTGACATATCATATAATCTTACAGATAATAATAATATTCAATGTGAAAAATGTCGAAGACATCAAAAATGCGGAAACAAATATAAAAGTCGAAAGACAGTGAGGTGTCAGAATTTCAAATATTACAATAATAATGTTTATCAACCTTACATATAGCGATCGACCACTGTATCTATAAGTTCCAATTCTCCTCAATGTTATCTACTGATTGCTACATACAGCATTTATAAACAATCAAAGAAAATGTTAAAATAAGCTATGCTGATATTCTTCGTTATATATTTCCCGTAATCTCTGAACAGTGGCCACCTCGATCTTATTAAAAGTAGGGCGTAAATATAGAGGCAAGTGTTGCAGAAGAAAAGGAAAAGAAAGAAATACTACCTCAGCAATTGTGTATTACAAGCTTTACATTATAGAGTAGGCTATTCACAGAATTATTTTTGCCAACTAAGATTTCAATATTTCTATGCAATTACTTTGACAATAAAATAGTCGTTATTAAAACACAAATCAATGTCATCACATTTAAATAAATCACTCTGTATATTTACAAATTATATGAAAATAATTGAAATTTATAAAAATTGATTTGTTCTTAAAATAACTCCCAAAAATTAATATTTGTGATTATGCAGGTTTTATTCCACACTCTATACGGGCTGATTCAGTGTGTTCGTTATTATTATAATTAGTGAGTTAATAGTATGTACTTTTAATGCTGATTAAAATACAAAAAAGTGAAAAACAACTAAAACTCGTATTTGTGTGATCTGATGTAATATGTACGTTCTAAATAGAAGCCCCTGTATATTTTCGTCTTAAAATGAAAAAAAAAGCTTATAATAAATTTTATTTAGTGTGAGAATTAACGGAGACCCACACTGAAACAATTAAATAAAATGTATAGACTTTACATATTAACCATACTAAAATAAAATAAAATCACTAGCAGCTGAAAAATACTGTCCTCTTCTTTAACATATTTGTATACTGTCACTTTTCAGGTATATATTTCATTAATTGATGTTTTTAAGGATTCAACGTTTTCGTGAATACACTAATATTTTAAAATATCTAATAAGCATTGTTGTAATTATTTTCCAAAACCTACTATAAATCTTGATAATCATATCTTGTTTTTACAGTGATCCTAATAGTTTATTTCAATAATTTTATATCGACCTAATTTTCGACTCTAGAGGAAAATTTATTATTAATTTTTTCGTTTCAATTAAAAATAGAATATACAGGGATTTCATTTAAAAAAATATTTTTTTTTCAAAACTAAAATCGTGACATTTAATTTTCTTTGTGTTCTTCTATGTTAACTAAGATTAAAAAAAAAACATCTAATTCTTAATTTAAACATTCTTATACTTTAAAATAACAGCAACGTTGACAGGTGTAGAGAATTAATTCGGATTACATGGTATAGGTAGTTCAATAGTCCAAGGCAAATAATCTAACTCTGATAGTTTATGTACATACATACAAAATTAGTAATGTGTTGTTCATGACACTTCAATATAAAATTCATTTGTAATAAAATCGTGAAACATATTGGTAACAAATGAAAAAGTGAATTTAAAACAGTCATTAATAAACAATTACTTCACGAACGCTTGCTTGCGTGGCACATTTGAACCGCAAAGTAAATGTTTATTGATGAAAAAGTCGACTGTTTAATGTTTGCTGAAAACCACAGCCAGACGAGTAAATAATATAGTGGTTACGCTGGGCGCGCAGTATTCGTAAGCATTCTTTGGCAAGTAAATAGATCAATAATAGAAGGAGAAATTAAAGTTCCTATTGCAACATATTTAAATTTAAAAATTTCACTGTTAGTTGCTGTATAAATACCTTACATATATAGTATTTGTAGTTAATATACAGAGTGTCCCAGAAATAATAAGACGGAGTAGCAGGTATGTAAAGTCCGAACAGAAACAGGCGCAAATATACCGCAATAACGAAGAACTTAAAATTTAATTTTCTATGTTGTTTTTCAGATAAAAAAATTACATTACGGACCTGGCACAGAATGTATGTTTATAAAGACGCATTCATAGAAAAATATGCTTTTATTTGTATAAAACGGGAAAGAACGTTAAATCGTACATATTTTTTGCCCGATGCGTCTAGATAACGCAGATATATAGTCGGTTGTTGACCCAGATGGGCGACCCACTTTATTGCAGACAATAAAAGATTGTTTTTATTTTTAAAATAGGAAGGTTGTTGCTCCTTAATGTGTTTGTAGTCGGAAACAGCTGATTATTATTATTTTAGAACTTTCAATAAATCGTAGTTTTTCTAGCCTTTATTACAGTAAATATCAAGAATGTAATTATTTTTTTTATAGCAGGTGTAAAATTAAAGTAATTAATGGTTTGATATTTATTATGAAGTATCTACATATTCCTCATCCTTTTTTGTAACACAAGTAATATGGTGGTCCTGAAAAGGACCGATTGTGAAAGTGAAGCAGATGGATATTTATATTCCAGGGTCGGCGTAAGGCCAATTGAATTCTTTATTATTTTTTTTCTGCCGTCTGCGCACGAATAAAGACTTGATATTTCGTTTTTCACAATCTAGCTTCCGATTTCTGCTACTCCGTCTTTTTATTTCTGGGACACCTGTATACTTACTAGATCTTCATAAATGTAGCAAGTATTTTGGAACGAAATACATGATAAATTTATAATTATTTGACAGAATCTTTTCGGCTTCAATTGTAAATTTGAAATATACATTTTCAGAGCATATAAAAGAATCTGCTTATTTCTAATACGTTTTTAGTTCAGAAAGTTGTCGTGTTTTTATGCTATCAAAACTAAACTCTTTTCCACGGCTTACCAATGTTACAAAAAGATTTTATTTGGATGTAATTACTTACTGACCTCAACCGGTCTGAAAGCGTTATTATAAAAGAAAATATCTTGGTTGAAGTGGGTCTCGTTCATAATTTTCTAGTTTTTTCGTTTTCGTCTAAATAAACCTTTCATGTATTCTTTGCCTTAATAACTTTTACTGTAATCATATGGTCAATCGATAATTGTAAATTTCAAAAATTTTTTACTATCTTGTGCACTAAAACTTTCGTATTGGTTATTTCTTGCACATTTTTTACTGAGTGGACAATCTACTTCAAAAAAACTCCTAGAAAATATCAACTTCTATGTCGAAATAGATATGCATCCAACTAACATCGTTCAGTGTTTGTTTATATTGTTGATGTTCATAATAATATGTTTTAATAAACTCGCATCTTTAGAAATGCACCCATTAGAGCAACGATGTTTTTATTTGTTTCTAAGTTTATGTTGGTTCTAAGCGCACAACACGCAGAATGTATGAATCAAAGTAACTTCAAAAGAGATACTGATCCCAGATGGCCATTAAAACTGGATTGTGAAGCTTATTCCTCATACGTTTTTGATAAAAGAGGTCTGTGGGCGTTTACTATATACCGCGTGTTAAAAAAAGAGTGTAAAATATCTATGGGTGTAGTAGTATGTTCCAAAATAAACAAAAAAGTCTAAATGAACATGTATCCACAAACTAGCTGTTTTGGAGTTACGGATTCTTATTTTTATTTATCTATTTTATGAAAAGATTGTAAAATATTGAAGTAAGTAGCAGTATGAACTAAAATAAACAAAAAAGTCTGAATGAACATGTGTCCACAAAGTAACGGTTTCAGAGATATGAAATGTTATTTTTATTTATTTTTTTTTATTTTACATAAACTTGCAGTTTCTATTCATAGTTGGCTGAGGCATAGTTTGTGAATTAAACATCAAATATTTGACGTTGTCAGTGCACAAGTTTTCGTTTGTTATGGCTGTTTGCAGTAACATAAAATTAGCTGACATACATTTTATGTATAGCCATGCTAATGGGATTACCACCGAAGCGCGACGTTTATGTTGAACTTGTCCAAATTGTCAGATTCCTTCACATCGTATGTTTGGAGGAATTCATCAAAGATTGTGTGATACTGATTCATCTACTCCTAGAGCAGAAGAAGAAATTCTACCACGGATAGATTATAATCCGAGTACGAGGGGCGGAGAATATCATCCGAGGTTGGAATTAGTGCTCCTTTTGATCATCAAAAACGTATGAATTTTTGTCGCCGGTTTATACGTAATGATGCTGAAAATTCCCGTTTTCTTACCAAATTTTTTTTACTGATGAAGCCGGATTCACACGAAATGGAGTTGCTAATTTTCACAATACACATGTTTGGACTAACGAAAATCCCTATGTTGTGATGGTTTCTGGACTTCAGACAAGTTTTCCATTAAATAATTAGATGAGTATTGTTGGCGACATGTTGCTAGGTCCTGTTGTCTTACAAAGCCGACTAACCATAATACCTACACTTTTTGGAGAAGACAATGTGTGATATTTTGGATGACATTACTTTGCAGCAATGGCAACAAATGTGGTTCCAGCATGATGGTGCTCCGTCCCATTTTTCGATTACCTTTAGAGAACATTTACATCAAACTTTTCCACATATATCGATAGGAGAGGATGGACTTGTTTTATGACCTGCAAGCTCGCCAGATTTAAACTCTCTAGATTTCTTCTTTGGTGATATTTAAAAACATTGATCTATGGTACTCCTGTAAATAGCCTCGATGTAGGGGTTTTTAGGAAGAGTTCGAATATCCTTTAGACTAGAATGTCGTGCCTGCTTGGAAATGGAAGGAGAGCACTTTGAACATCCCATGTAACTTTGTTTTATGTTTTTGCTAGAAGCTTCCGTTGTTTGTTTGTACATAGTAAATAATAAATGTTTCAAAAATAATAAACTTCCTTAGTTTTAGTCGAAAGCATTGCATACGTTGGAACCAAAAGGTCTACAACTGACAGAAGATAAAGCAAGTCAATTTGATTATTAATTAGTTTTCATAAATACCCAGCACCAGCCATTTTCCTTCGTGAAGTCTAGCTCATGAAATTATGAGTATTTAAGAATGCACTATAATAGGTACCACGCGATGGGGGGGGGGGGGGCAAACGACGCTCATTCTGTATTATACATATTTTAAAAATCTGTTTTGAGCTCACTCCAAAACTACTTGCTGGTACGCGTCGCATGAGCACCATATGATTAATGGGTATTCCAATTTTGGACAAATCAGTGTATAATAAAGGCTGGTAAATGTTGTGAGATTCAAAAGGCCTTTACACGACCTCACTAAAATACCAAGTGTGCGTGAAGCAGTAGAAAAAAATTATTGTATGTGACTAGTAAAGTCCAAGCGGGAATCAAATAATAAACCTTGATCATCAATATTGCTTTGTCTAAGTAAATATGACTGCTTTGTTAATTCTGTTACAACTTGCACATTTGCACCAGCTATTAATAATTGTAAGATTCCTTTGTAATTGATAGTAATCGGACATGTTAATTTTTGAGTATATTTTCAAATTATCGCCGTATGCAATCTAGTCTATTTAATAGATCATTAATGTACTCGTTCAATAAATGCCCTAGATTGGATTCTGTACTTCTCATATGATCGTAAAATATATTGATACTGTAACCATTATAGTGCACAGAACTCAATATAGTCTCAAGGTAGGAGGCGTTAAATTGGGTAGAGAAGCTGAGAAACTGATAGAACCTAGTTTCAAAAGTAGTACGTTATGATCAGTGGTGTATATCAGTGTTTTTCCACCTGTGAGTCGCGACCCCTAGGGGGTTCCAAAGTCTTGTTCGGGGGTCTCGAGAAGGTTGTGTCTGTTTATTTTTTAATATTTTTTTCTAATCTTGGTTCTATGTTTGACACTCATATAATTAAATCATTTTCCAATTGAAGCCTATTTCTCTTCTTAGATTTTATGTTAGCTGTTGAAGAAAATGTTCAAAGCTTCCTTTGCCAGCCCTGGATATTCTTCTTTTCTCTTTATCAAGAAGACGTCAATTGTTAGCGAACTAAATTCCATTTTAAGCATGCTGTCACTAGCCAAATCCATAAAATTTTCTTTCGTCTTCGTTGGCAGAGCAGCCAGTTGTACAGACATATCTATAAAAGGACTTAGTATCCATCTATGCTTGAGAGTTCAGTTCGGGCAAGTAACTGGATAGTTTCTCTTACAAATTTTGCAAGCTCTGTACCATGCAAGGTATATGAGAACTTACTATCTATGTTCCTAAGTTCCGATTCTATTAATGCTGTTTGATCGCCAGAGCGGAGTGTCCCCGCCAGCTCTCCGCATTGTTACCATCCTAGGGGGTCGCCAGAATTTTTTTACTTAATAAAAACATATATAATATAGAACATCTAGATGTTGCCTGTTGTCTATTGTTGTACTAAGATATTTTGTTTCATGTTTTGCAATAAATATCGAACACGTTGTAATGGTACAGCCTATTTTATTTTGTATTATAATTTTTATGATATTAAATTAAATTAGATAAATAGTAATTTTAAGGATATTTCCAATATATTTGAAATCAATGAATATATTATTGTAATTTTAATTCACATGTAGTCATATAAATGTAAATAAGTTTATTATGTGTAAGCATTGTGACACCAAATGTATATTTTCGTGGGATAAGCGTTGCGACATCGATAAACATTTTCACGGCATAAAAGAATGTGTGGTGTGAAGTGTGAGCGGAAATACCCAGACTATTTACAAAGCGGGGAATCACAGGCGTTCCACTATAAGAAGAAAAATGAGTTGAGTTAGCGGCTGGACTTTTAAGCAAGAAGTCGAAAGGCAAACTCCAAGCATAGACTCCTGTTGTGGGTCGTCAAAGGTCAGAAGAATCGTTGATAATTTTAATTTAAATTAAGAGTCGACAAATAAGTTTTAAAAGTGTATCGACTCCAATAGGTATAAAAGCAGTGGTTAAATAAAAGTATTTTTTACAAGTAGAAACTTTAACCGCATATTGAGTATACAAATTTAAATGTGCAAGTTGTTATATCTTTTGTGATAAAGATATTGTGCAACAAGTGGCAGCACATGCCGGTTCTTCACGTCTTGTTTGTTAATAAAGAAGATTCCCCAGGAAAAAATAAAGAATTAACTGTAAAAAATCAGTTTCAAATAGAAACGATATAAAACAAATATATTTATCTGGAGAATAAATATATTTAATAAATGAACTGCGTCTCCAAAATATAAAGTATCATGTAATTCGATACGTTGTATGTTGTTGTACGTAGCCTAAGTTGTTATTTCTTGCTATGTTGTTTTTTCATCTGAATATAATGAATGATACACTTAAATTTTATTCAATGTAATCTTTATAAAAGCGTATTTAACCTATTTGTTAATTTGTTTCGTTGCCTGTAAAGCAGTATATTGTATAAGATTTTGTTTTGTCTGTAAAAGCATATAAAATCATTGATTTCGAATATAATTATTATTTAAAATATACAATGGTATTTTTATTATATTGACACCAAATAATGATTTAGGAACCTGTTAATTTAATTATCTCTTTTTACCTAATCGCCATCGAGATTAAGAACTGAGTTTAGCTGGCAAAACAATCAATTTCATTTCATTTTATATATTTTTTTAAATTAATTTAATTTTAATAGTTCGTTTGCAATATAGAGTCAAACGTGGGAACTAATTTTACATTACATTAAAGATATTAATTTAAATTTGCAAAGTTTCTTTTCAACGTGTTGCGACCTGATGGTCTTTAACGGTTCCACAATGATTTAGTGGTAGCTCGTTTCTTATTATAGCTGCTAAAGGACCAGTATACTGTGGGTATACACCATGTTTTTCTTGCAGTTAGGAACACTCACATAAACACTTCCTTGTTGTTAAATTAATACTTTTATTTAAACTGTACATATGATTTTGAATTGATTTGATAACTTATGATTAACAAAATTATAAGCACTGTCGCTATTGTAGGTACTATTTGTTACTACCGAGTAATGTAAATACTTCGTGAACTCAACAGGCCTTCCAATGCTATCGACTGTCTTGTGTGAATTTTAAATTGGTAATGTTTACCGTTCAACGGACTAAATCGTTCTCTCCTTAAAATTAAAATATTCTCCCTCTACAAAGTTCGAGAGACAATAAAATGACCTATTATTTCTGTATCACAATACGTTTGGTTTTTTCTACATTCCCTTATCACAAGTGAGAGGGTCTAATTGCATATTGATGGTAATAAAATAGTCCTTTCAATATCTATTCAGATATGAAGGTACTAATTGTTTTATTGTGGGGAAGTCCAGCTGTAGAACTATTAAATATCTATTTGAAAGCATGACTATGAATGAATTATAAAATAAACAGATTTAATGATGCTTCAGAATTAACTTCCAATAATACCTATACAATGCAATATAACTTGCATTTTACTAAATTAATAAACCTTATGAAAAATAATTATTAAATTTGGCTTGGCCTAAACACAACGTATACATCAAATTCATTGCGAGAACAAAATAATATGTTAACAAAATTTATTATAACCTTGTAAAAATATTTCATTTAAACTTTGAAATAATCATGCGAGACTGTTGTCAACACTAGAAGACATTTAGTGCCAGAACTGAGTAAACTTTGTCATATTCAGTCATAACAATAACATCCATACACGACTCCGCCATGTTACGACACGTTGTATAAGTAAATTAGTACGCTCAACGTGGGAAGTGGAAAAGGTGCCAGTAGCAGACAACCCAAACATCTGAACCTTAATAAAGTAGATTTATCCGGTATAAACGTGCGTATGTACGTCCTGACTCCCAGCGGAATTGAAGCAGTAAGCCCTACCGAATTGAGGAACGTGTTGCCGGAATACCTATCTTAACACTCGGATGTCTAGAGATGCGAAGGCGCACTGTACAACAGTACACTGCGCACGGATAAGGGTGTTTGTCTTGTTAGCTCATCTAGTTTCTTAATAATTAACTACAGAAACAAAGATAAATTAGGTGTCGGTGTGTCGAGTTAAGAGAACGAATTTAATACGAATTGGACTGTGTAATTGCTTCGTTCTTTTTAAACTTTTATATCACAATTGTGACAGAAACCGTTTTTTGTTTAATTTCCTTTTTTTTTGTAATTAATTAGCCTTTATATTCGTGTTATTAAAATTTCAACTTGGAATTTGAACAGGTAGAAATTTTGCTCGATATGAAAGTCATGGTCAAAAAATAATGTAAACGTTTCAATATGTAAAAATTATCGTGGTAGAATAGCACCTTCCTTGGTTACAATTTACCAATGGTATAGGTATATACATGGTGTTTCTTAATAACATGCTAATATTTAAGGGGGTTATTCTTGGATCCATTTTATGAAAAAAACGTCATATGAACATATGTCCTAAATGTCCTAATTTTTGAACTGTAGGGCGCTAAAGTTTAAAAAAAAATTAATCATGTGCATCTCTTTAGAGCACTTATGAGGAATAACTATTTATGTAACTTTGAACAACAATTTATTTCAGAGAATAACGTAATCTACATACATTTTGAAATGATAGCAGCAAATTATCCTGAACGCACAAATAAATAAATTAAATCAGATGTTGAAAATGTCCACCTCCTGCTAATAAGCACGCCTCTGCTCTTTTTCTCATGGACTCACGTACTCTTTGGAATATACCGGGAGTGTTTCTAATTGTTTCTCAAGAAACTATGATGCGATTTCTCAACTGCTTTTCAGTATGCATTGGTGTGCTGTAAACCAATGTTTTCAGATGACCCAACAGAAAAAATATCTAAACTATTGAGGTCCGGGGACCTAAGTGCCCATGCCTGTGATCCGCGACCTATCCAGCGATTATTGTAATTTTGGTTTAAATATTCGCGCGTCAGAACACTGAAATGCGCTGGCGCCCCGTCATGAATAAACCATAGTCGATTTCTTACTAAAATGGGAACATCCTCCATCAAAGATGGCAGTTCTTCTTCGAGAAACTGCCGGTAATTATGCCCATTCAACCTATTATGAAGAAAGTATGATCCAATTAAATAATCACTGCATATTCCAGCCCACACGTTAACGAAAAACTGCTCCTAGTGACGGGTTTTGTTCACCCCAATAATGATTGTTGTGGAAGTTTTGGTTGGCGTTTCTGGAGAAATTGGCTTTATCGGCGAATAAAATTTCAGTGGAAATAATGGATTTTCAATCAATTTATAAAGTTTACCATTGGCAAAAGTTTATCCGTAATGGACAGTCTGAACCCGTTGGATATGGTAGAGATATAATAAAAAATCATAGAGAATTTTCCAAACAAGAATATTTGAGATATTCAAATTGTTCCCAATTTTCGTGTACTAAATTCAAAACTGCTACCTCAATTTCTGGAGTTCTTACTGTATGTTGTACTCCTTTTAGATGATTGTCTAATTCAAAACTTTCTTTTTCGCACACCTTCTATGAATGCATGAAAATTTTCGTGCATCCGGAATATTTCTATTTGGAAAGCGGTCTTCATACAACCGCCTGGCTTCCAGTGCATTACTATCAGCTAGCTCGTACATGTAATGCATATCTGCAAACTCAGAATTCGTAAATTGCACCATATTTTCTTAATAATAGTTAATGTTTAACGACCTAAATACGTGACAAGTATACTAGGTAGATAAACGTCAAAACTGTTTATGATTACAAAATAAAATCTGCTTCTTACCTACTAGATCGCTTTTAATCCTTGTTAATACCTAATTTCATAACATCGTGCAAATGAATGAATTTAATTTTTTTAAGCAAAAACCTTAGGTCAAAAAAAAAAAAACAAGATTTGTTCAGAAACGAATAGGGATTTGAAAAGGAGTACTTTAAGAAAAAGCAGTGGCGTAACATATGTTTCTTCACAAAAATTAAAAGAAAAGCCAAAAACACCACAGACAAAAATTATAAAATTGATTGTACATCAGAAACTGCATCTTGATGCATAAAGGGCGTGTACAAAATTTTACAAAAATATCTAGGGTAATACCAAAGTTTTGAAAAAAATTTTTTTTAAGCGTTAGCACCTTACAGTTCAAAAGTTAAGACTTTTAGGACATATGTTTATAAGAAGTTTCTTTCACAAAATGGACCCAAGAATAATCCCATTAAATATTAGTATGTTATTATGAAACAAACATATGCTATAAGGAATTTGAACCTGAAAGGAATTCTGTGCAGCATTAAAAGGGAACAGGGCGTCCTCATAGGACTGTTACCGAAAAAACATTGCTGCTGTTAAAACAATAATTGAAGAGGACAATAAGGCAACTTATGTGATAATAGAGCATCAACTCAAGATTGGATCCTCAACAATCATATACGATAACCTGCATTAACGAGTAGGAAAGTGGTAAGTCGTTTTCTGCCGCATCAACCTTTTGACTTTCAAAAAAAACAGAGCGTGTGAGAATTTGTCATAAAACTCTAAATTTCTTAAATATTGGCCAATTTTTTTTTCCAATAGTGACAGGTGCACTGACCTGAATAATATATTTTGATGAGCAGTGCGATAGGATGGGCATAAGATTTTTATGCCAAATTGAATATTTAACTCGGGGCTTATGAGTATGGGCAGTCCCTAGTCTTTGCGAAACTGTGATACTTTTTAGGTCAAAAAATAAGTGAAATAATAATCAGACCTCATTTCAATTCCACCACATATCCAAAAGAATGTTTGGTCAATCATGACATTCGTAACAGTACTGGAAATTGTTTAAGTCAAGATGTGACCAACATTTTAAATGTAACTCAGCATTGTAATACTCGATCAATTCCAGAGTTATGATGATATTGCTCTTTTCAAAAAGAAAAACCTTATAAATGTGGAAGACATTGAAAAGGATAATAATTACACGAGTCCCTACATACCATCATTTAAATTGTTCTCACAAAATGTTTATACCTACATTTTTTCGTTTTGTTGTCAAACAAATGAAGCGCATTATTAAGTGTGCTAAATATGTGTCAGTACTAGAAGAAATCTCACAAACACCAATAGATGATGCATAAGATGTCTCCAAAATATGTAAAATAGTTGAAGTCCAAGTACGCAATATTCTTGCACAAAACAACAATAACCTTCTTGCAGAGGCAGTGTTTTTGAGCTATTTGTACGTTCAATTTCTAATACCTTCTTAGTAGAAAATAAATACTTTGTATTCTTAGATACACATGTTTCATTCGTTCATTTTACATGAAAGTCACGTTTCAGTTTTAATTAAGCACGTTGAGCGATGTTATACAAATATCCGTTGTTATAGCATTGCAAAGAAGCAAACAGAAATAGAAAGTGGGGAACTTGTAAGAAAAAAGCTTTCCAAGTTAATACTCTTTTATAAACAATAAATATTTCAAAAGGAATGTGTTGTTTTTTTTTTTAATTTCCCTTAATAAATATTTCATTGTCGTCAGATGCAGATTTTAATTTTAAAGTTCACGTTCTGTTAGATACTTTCCAAAGATTTTAGGCATTTCAAAGTAGCGCCTTTATTTTATGTTATTGGGTATTTAAGACAGCCCCGTACGCAGTTCATATTAGGCTCACAGGATCTGTAACTTACTATTGCTCATCCATTTATATCACACTGTTCAGTGGACAGGTGACGAAACTTATATCCTCTTTGTCAACCTTCCTAACAGGCAAGAGAGTCGTGTATGGATTCACGAAGAAAAGGAGTCTCCTACAATGACTAAGAAGCAGCGAGCAATGGAAGATGTTATGTATGCGGTATTCTTCAGAAATATTAGCTTAGTAAATGTAATTATGCTAGATGGACAAAAGTTAATAGCTAAGTGGTACACTGTAAAGTTTTTGCCTGAAGTGTTCAACAGCGTCTCTTAGAAACACCTCATCTTTCCGTACGTGCTCGGCAAGTCTTCGGCTAATATCGCCCATTACGCAACATCGAAATATCTCCCCAGGAACTCGTTGAATTTCTTCCTGAATTCGACGTTTCAATTCCTGGTTTGCGTGTGATGCTGGAGAACTAAACACTTGTCATTTCAACGAATCCCACAAAAAAAATATAGGGCTGAAAGATCGGGGGATTTGGCTGACCATCCGATACCCCATGTCTGGATACAAAGTAATTTCGAAACAGGTTCCTCTTAGTTGCTATGGAACTTTGTGTGATGTGACTGGTGACCCCATCTTGTTGGATAAACGTGTCTCTGTTCATAGTCAGATGAGTAATTGCAGGAGCTAAGAAGTTCTTCAACATGTGAACATAGTGTTCCCCTGTGACAGTTACAGCCGTTTCCCTATCATCTTCAAAGAAGTAAGGATCAATAATTTCAACAGAAGATATAGCACACTATACAGTAACTTACAAGCTGTAAAGTGGAGGTTTTTCATGGATTTCTTGCGGTTTTGTGTTAGATCAATAAAGGAAATTTTGTTAACGTATTCTGCCAAATGGAAATGGCTTTCGTCACTCATCAGTAAGTGGTCAACAAGATTTTGATTTCCATTAAGTCCCTGGCAGAATTGAGGTCTGTTTCCATAGTCCTGCTCCTGTAGTGCTAGAGCAATTTGAATCTTGTAGGCGTGGAAATAAAGGTATTTTTGAAAGATTTGTCAGACGCTGCGGTCTGAAAACTCGCGTGCCATAGAAAGACGACGCTCAGAGCACTGTGGACTCCGTTCAATTGTCTTTCTCACTACTGCTATATTCTTGGGTGAACTCACTGTTTTTCCACTACCACCTCTCTTATTTGCTGACGAAACGGTCGCATCAAAGTTACGTACCCAGGTCTTGATGGCATGTCCACTATTCCATTGTAACTAAAAATGCTTTAAAGTTTTCTACAAACAAGATGGGATAGCATTGTTCTCCTCATTCCAGTCAAACCAAAATAAGCGCTGTTGCCAAATTGCCCTACTCTCTGCCGCACCATATAATTGCTTCCTTTGCGTATACTTATCATTTTAATAATACATTGTTCATACCTTAATCATTCACTATCTTAGTTAACCAAATTTTATCATGAAAATTATGTCTTGTATAGAACTTGAAACCTTGGAATTGTAATAAAAATTGTGTAATTTACTAATCTACTAATTAAGAATAAATTTAATACTATAAAGAACTACATAGATTTAAGAAATGTAAATGCATCTATGGGTACTACTGCAAAATAAACCTCATTACATTGCTAAATATTAAATGTCTTTAAGTTTAGAAATCCGCCTCTGGAAATGGATTATGTAAATAAAACACTGCTAACGTAAAATATTTTTTGTTCTACTAATATAAAGTAATTTATAATAATCTATGCAATTAATTTTTATCTTTGCCGTGATATTCTTATTTTCCTTATATACAATGTTAACAGTTTCAAGTTGTATCCATATATAAAATAAAAAAGAATTAAAATCCTATAATAATGTGATGGAAAATTCAGTTATATTTTAAGGTTAGCTGGTTATATGTTACTTTTAGTTCATTTGCTAATTAAGTAATGGAGTAGGTAACACTGCACAATAATAGCTCTTTTAAAATACAGTGTGTATTAATGCGTGTTTAATATCTAGACCATAAATAACAGTCATAATTTTAGTTTGTCGAAAATGCTATAAAACAAGTCAATTATAACGTATCTATGTTGTAGACAGGAAACAAAAAATACTAATTATCGTCACTTGAATTTCCTAAAATAAATATATTTATGAAATCCACCATGAAGGGAATATAAAATACTGAGAGAGCACTCATGATCTGTCCAAAAGTGAATCATTCTAAATTTGGCCGATTAATATCCTAACACTTTATATAAATTGGAATTTATAATACTGGTCACTCAAGATATACTTTTTGTACTCGCTTATCAAAACCTGTCATTTCACGATTCGATTTGCGTGCGTAAAAAGTCACTTTAAACACGAGTGCGTAAAAGTAAAGTTGGTACTTCCTAGAACATGAATAATGTAGTGACATTTTAAAATCATAAATCCCTAACCTTAATAATAAGCTACCTAGTTCGTTGTTTTTCTATGAAAATAAAAGGAAATGAAATAGAAATTGTTATATTTGGAAGGTATGTAATTCAATGTCAGAACAGCAACAAATATATAAATTACCATTATTCATTCTTTTCAGAAATTGAAACGGAACAATTATTAAAAATGTTGATTGGGCAATTTTGACAACCAGAGATTGATACCCCAGGGATTAACTGGTTTGTTTGAATTGATCTTGATTGCGAAGGTAGAGTAACGTTGATTGTATTATTACATATATCTTGTATTTCAGATGTCGAACAAGTTGCAGGCGGAGTCGATATCTCTAACGGGGTCATTGTTTTAGCCAATTGAATTCTACTATGTAGAGAATTTTCGATATATCATTCTGCAACCGTAGATGATTTCCATCCACCATGCCTTTTAATTGAAAGCAAGTCACCTCCCTGGTTTGCCAACAATGTCGCTGAACTCCTTCGGAAACAGTGACCTGTGAAGTTACTTGCGCTATCAAGCTGAAGGTACTCAGCTATTCGCATTGGAATTTTGCCAATTGTATTAAGACCAACAGGTGAACAAACACACTTGCCATTGCGATATGTTAAAAAGAATCGCTGCTGGCTGTCCGGTCTTAAATTTGCATATTGCCGAATTAATGCAATCCATTCGGGCTTGATGACTGCAAATGTACGGCTGTGTAATACTTTGTTGGTTCGTTTATATAATTAATAACACCATATTGTTCGATATGTCTTTATTTACTTGATACTGCGTAAATCTAATTATAATCGTAATTGTAAGTGTCCGTTAATATATGTACAAGATATATATATATAGACTAAAATAAAGGAATGTGCGATATTGGTAACCTAGATTCCTATCTACGTATTACTATATACATTTTACCATATTAGGATAGCAAGCATGCATGTCGTAAGCTTCCGCATTCAGTCAAACTGCTGACTTGTATTATTAAATGTTTTACAATACTTATAACACTATACTGAGTGTTACAGCTGTTACCTGTTTTAGTTTCTGGAATTGTTACGATAATTAAATTCGATCTAATTCTATGTCTCGCAATGACATTTTGCAAACTTCTTCACGTCGACACGCTCCAGAAATACCCAATATTAATACAGCCTATAAATACATATAGTGTTGTATGGAATTTAAATATACGGAAATGACTTCACCTTCATTAGTAGGAACAAAGAATTTGGTGCTTCAACAATAAATTTAGAAATTTGTTCTTCGGTTAATACTACTGATTTTTTAGGCTGATTTTGTTTCTTTATCTGTTTTAAATACGCTATGAGTTTTGCATAATTAGATATATTCGTATTATCATATATTATTAAGCATGATTTTAACATAGAATAAGTGGACCATAATGATTTATTTGATTGTAAATTTTGAAAATAAACTAATAAACAATTTTCGGAGTATTTTTGTATATTTTTAGATCTAGCCCAAGTTACGAATTAGTATAAGTGTTTTTGTATACGTTTTTTGATTTTATGGGTAATAAATTATCCACTGCAATATTGGCAGCTTCGCGAATTTCAGGCGATGTACATTGCATTTCATTATCAGAATTCATGTTGTTGGTGAAGTTTTTATTTTGTATGGAATTTTTTGAATTTGATAATTTTAAATTAAATGTCACTTCAAATAATCAATACTGCCAACTAATTTTTTTTTAATTTATATCAAGAGATTAGTAGTGTGTCATAAACGATAACGTATTTAACAATATGTATTACTATTATAGTTCTCGTACAAAAAATATTGTACAAACTTCATGCGTGAAACATTTCGCGAATTCGTGTCCATAAACTGGTCACTCATTCGCGAAATATGATTTCACACACTTGGTTCGTAAATAACTATTTTACATTTTTATATGAGTATCGTGCCTGCAAAATCTTACCTGATCAAAGTAGGCTGTTTTTAAGTATGTAATTAAGTAATTAATGTTGGTGTACATGTTAAGCTTTTTAAAATTTCAAATTCTGACCGCTGTCATACTTAAATTCAAAGTATAGACGCATGCATGACACAACCAAACTAACAAAATTGTCCGTTTTTGTCTGATTAGATGCACTGTCACCAATCATTAAAAAAAAGGTATGGCAATCTTTAACGAACAAAGTATTTGAATGCACGGTATATGAAAGTATTGTGATGACAGGAGTTTTCAACATCAAGGTATGCCTGCCCTGTGTAACGATAATAATAGCCAAACTTTTAAAGCTATCATAGCAAACTTCATTTGTAAATGTTAATCTTCTTCGCATGAACTTATTAGATTTTCATTGAAGTCGTGCAACAACATCGTCTCTCAAGCTTTTTAGTGTCTATACTCTCTTAAAAGCCAAACAAATATGTAAAAGCCTTGCGACACTCTTGCTACTTTATTTTAATTTACAGATAAAGACAAAAAACCTTTAATACTGTTGGTCACTTCACATTTGATCAACTTGAATATGAGCTTACAACATTTTACTAATGACAGACAAAGTCAATGCCTTCATCAACAAACTTCGTATTTGGATTATTCGCCTTGAAAAACGAAATTTTGACGCATTTACTATAACTTCTGATTATATTGACAAAAATACGAACATAGAAAATTCTGTTATTAATTACGTATTGGATAGCATCAAAACGTCTTTACGCGAATTGAAAATTCGGTTACTGCAATATTTCCGAGATAAAAAAGACAATTTTTCGAAAAGATGGATTTCCAATCCATTTGACGAGTATATTATAACAGCTGCCAAATTATCTGTTGGGACTCACAACCAACTAATAGATATATCAGCTGACAATTCTACAACTAAAATCGTTATTTCAAGAACACTGTGTATAATATTAACTATGTGGTTTTCATCAGTAATCTATTTTTTTTAATATTGAGAGTGCACAGTTTTACGTCTCGAGACGTGTGAGAAAAGTAATTTGTACTACTTTTTCGATTCGTATGTCAACCACACAACCACCAACCTATGCATTTCCTATTTGTATATTGTATAGTGTTACGTACTACCAAGTCACTATCCCCAAGAGTGTAAAGGGATCGTCGACTTTATCCAGTAATACGATAGATGGCACCACAATCTCTGGACTGGCTCGTATCGAAACGTATTTTCCATATATTCCGTAGGCATAGTCTGATTTAAATTAGCATTTTTATAAGGATACCGACAGAAAACGCAATCCTAAATGAATTATGTCCTTTGCTGATTGGTTCTTTGACAGCCGCCATCTAGATCTATTTATTTCGGTTGCACGAGGGCACCCTCAGATTTTTCCATATCTGTTGAATACGGAACTAATGGAACTTTCATGATGTACATAAATTTTCGGATTTTTTTTTTGCCACAGATCCTTAACGTTTCATTTTATATATATATATATATATATATATATATATATATATATATATAGTAATACATATACATGTATCTACGTGTGATAAAATGCCTTTTTATATATCGCCTGCAGAATATATAAATTTTATTAGATATTTCTTACTCTCGGTATAAAGTATTTTATGTTTATAATATTTGAAGGGAGAGGCCTTATAAACGCCAGGCTATTCGGGGAACTCGAAGGTTATATTTTTTCCTTGAAGTGGAAGTAATAGAATAAATTTTATATAAATTACCGAAAGTATATTGAAAGTGGTAGGGTTAAAAGTCACTATATTTTTTTTATGTTGGTAGTAAAAAATATATATTTTAAAAGGGCATACGGTCTTAATTTTATTCTGCATTGAACAGATATTTAGTCGTTAATAAAAGTAATAAAGTATATACAGGGTGTCTCTAAAAGGTCTTTAAACAACTCTACCACGTATTTTTCGGACCAAAATAAACCGATTTAGCAAAACTTGGCTTAGTGAAAGTTGCTTAGTTTGTGCGCAATACGGTCCTGAAGTTGCAGTTGGAAAATTGTTTTTTTGTTATAAATTTGAAACGGCTGGAGCGATTGCGCTTAGTTTTGTCACGTTTACATAGTTTTATGAGTCAAGAAATTCTGTATCAAAATTGTGATAGTAATCAATCCATAGGCGGAGAACCTGCGTTTATAAATATTAAAACATTTCCATTTTCTACCCCAATGGATAAAAAAGAGTTTGTCTATAAAATTTTAGATTAAGTGTCTTAAGTACAAGAAAAAAGGTACTCTTGGTAAGACTCGAAAAATTGCATCGTTTTCTCAAAAATCGCATTCTAAGAATTGTTAACAATTTTTTTATGATATGTTTTCTTTTTTAATAAATACGGAACGACCAATACCAAATAGGTCAAAACAAATAGGCACTAGTTAATAAAAAAGATATTCTGTTTATTTCGTCAATTAATACAAAGATGCTATTTTTTTAATAATGTTTTTTCATATAAATTCCAATTGTGTTCTGGTTGGTGGACAACAGAGAATTATTAACAATTAAACAATGAAATAATGAAAATGAAACAATGATTTTTAAAAAAAAAAGAAAAGATATTATAAAAGGTGTTCAAAATGTCTACCATTTTCGTGAATACAAAGGTCTATTCGCCGGAGGAAATTAAATTGAACTCTTTGCAAAACTTCTACATCACCTCTGAGATTATTGGTTGCTTCTTGAATACGTTGCCACAATTCTTCTTAATTATTTACAGGTGTATTGTAAACAATGGATTTCTGGTGTCCCCAAAAAAAATAATCCAGAGGATTCAGATCTGGACTTCGAGGTGCCCATTGTACAGGAGCGTCATTACCTCTACCGATCCATCTATTTGGAAAGTGATGGTTTAAGTAGTGTCGTACGTTCATCGAAAAATGTGGTGGTGCACCATCGTGCATAAACCACATATTCCGTCGAATATCTAGCGGTATATCATCTAACAAGTCCGGAAGAGTATGTTGTAAAAAAATCAAATAGGCTTCTCCAGTTAATCTTTGCGGTAGTCTGACAGGTCCAATAATAAAATTTCCGATTATTCCAGCCCATACATTCATTTTAAATTCATGTTGAAAATGGTTAATTTTAATGGCATGTGGATTTTCCTCTGCATAAACATGTTCATTATGAAAGTTCGTTATCCCTCTTCTTGTAAAACAAGCTTCGTCGGTAAATAAGATTTTTTTGCAAAAGTTTAAATTTCTTGCTCTTTTATGTTCAATAAACCGGCAAAAATTTAGGCGCATTTCAGGATCTTGAAGTAAGAGGTCTTGAACTCGAATCTTATGGTATGGATGTAATAATTGTTCTCTAATTACTCTATTGACCACATCTTTAGATACTGCAATTTCTCTAGCTATTCGTCTAACGCTCAGTTCCGGATCTTCTTGAACACGGTCTAAAATTTCTTCTTCTACTTCAGGTTGCCTCACAAAGCGCTGCCTGCCACAGTTTGCTGTTACAGGAGCTACGCGACCGGTTTCTCGAAGGCGTCTCTCTACTGCGGCAAACGTTGGATGACTTGGAACACGACCATTTGGAAACCGTTCCGAATATACTCTAACACTCTCGGCACAATTGCCTTGACAATATCCATATACTAATAACATATCGGTATATTCTTCGTTGGTGTATTGAACAGCCATGACAAAACGAAAATAAAAGTAATGATGGAAAACACTTTTGAAAATCCAGAAAAGTCGTTGTCAAATATTCAAATAGTCATAACTATGGAAACCAACAATAACAACTAAATACAAACATATGTATTTTACAAAACGCAGGGCACAAGTGGAATTCTTAAAACAAAAAAAAACATCAAAAAAATAGCATTTCTTGCATCAATTGTCGAGATAAATAGAATATATTTTTTGTAAACCGTATAATACAAACATATGTATTTTACAAAACGCAGGGCACAAGTGGAATTCTTAAAACAAAAAAAAACATAAAAAAAATAGCATTTTTTGCATCAATTGTCGAGATAAATAGAATATCTTTTTTGTAAACCAGTGCCTTTTTGTTTTAACCTATCTGGTATTGGCCGTTCTGTATTTTTTAAAAAAGAAAACATTTTACAAAAAAAAATTATCAATTCAAAAACGACGTCAAAAGACGTGTACATAGTTTAAAGAGACGTCTAAACGGCCTAAGACACGTGTACATAGTTTAAAGGGACGTCTAAACGGCCTAAGACACGTGTACACCGCTTAAAGATACATGTACATGGAGCACACAGTATGCGCTGCCGTCCTCTAGTTAATGTTCTCAAATCTTAAAATGCGATTTTTGAGAAAACGATGCAATTTTTCGAGTCTTACCAAGAGTACCTTTTTTCTTGTACTTAAGACACTTAATCTAAATTTTATAGACAAACTCTTTTTTATCCATTGGCGTAGAAAATGGAAATGTTTTAATATTTATAAACGCAGGTTCTCCGCCTATGGATTGATTACTATCACAATTTTGATACAGAATTTCTTGACTCATAAAACTATGTAAACGTGACAAAATTTAGCGCAATCGCTCCAGCCGTTTCAAATTTATAACAAAAAAACAATTTTCCAACTGCAACTTCAGGACCGTATTGCGCACAAACTAAGCAACTTTCACTAAGCCAAGTTTTGCTAAATCGGTTCATTTTGGTCCGAAAAATACGTGGTAGAGTTGTTTAAAGACCTTTTAGAGACACCTTGTATAGATACAAGACTGGTAAATTTTCTATTACAGATTTACAATAGAGATACATAATTCTTTCAATTAGCAAACTCGTAGTATTTCTATCGCTCATTAAATTAAAGGAATTTATATAATGTTAATGTTAAAATACTGTATATATATATATATATATATATACAAATTGTGTGAAGGATTTTTTTACTTTTCCTTCTTTTCTTAGCCGGTTTTTTTAAATATTATGTATCGTCGAAATTCTTGGTATTTTCGGCTTTTTTTAAAAAATTTATATGAAGGGTTGGTTAATAATAAAAACGGTTTTTTGACGTTTCGAAATTATGTATAAATTCCTCATCAGAAAATCATGAGTTAAATTTTAAAACAACTATTGTTTACATCACAACACTGCAAATATGACAAACAAAAAATTTTCAGTAAAACAAACGACATAAATTTTAATAAATAGTACTTACAATAATATTGGCCGTCTGTGTATATATGGCTTTGATTGTTGTTAACATTAATTGCTTTGCACATTCTTTCGATTAAATTATATTCTTTTAAAAATAGTAATTCTTTCTGTGTGAATTCACTGAATGTCTGTTGAAAAGTAATCGCACGATGTCTAAGTGTGTATTTTTGTTTTATTTACTTTTTTAGTTGAAAGGTTTTGTCTATTCGTATAAATAGTACGACAAATTTCATATTATTGAAAAATATATCTGGGATATATTTTGTGTGTCTGCTCTATCGTTTACTGCGTTCTTATGTTTTTTAATTTTTAGACTTTCAAGTATAGTTCTTGATTTGCTGTTATGTTCGGTAGATAATATTGTTGTTTGTTTATAATTGAAAGAATGGTTAGTTCTATTTTCGTGTTTCTTTAGGGCTGTACTATTGGTGACGTATTTGTGCCCATTTAATATATATGTACCAAAAAGAAGTTATCGCGGATGCATAAAAAACCGTACACCATACTGATGACGACCAATGAGTCAGAAACACATGTCTACCGGTGCCTTACAGCGGAATACACCCCATATTCAAAATTCCAAAGAAAAAACATATAATAAATTTTATTTTATGATATATAATGAAGCAATTAACACAAACTTAATTTCTTGGTTTCGCTTAAAAATGTAACTCTGAGAGAAGATGTGTTGCGTGCTTTTGGCACTTCTGACTAATTTAATTTCAAAATATTAAATAATATCTGTTTACTTAACCTAGCAATTATTAAATTACTTAAGAATTCCAAATTAATTATAATATCATTCTTTTGGCTCATACTGTATACTATTTATTATTTTCAATACGCAAAATATATTCAAAACTTAAATATGTATTGCAAGTCTACAGCTAAGCTTGTTTAACCTTCTTGAATAAACAGTTCTTTATATTTTTTCAACTACGTATCAATTTCTGTTAAAATAACTTCTACATCTAACATTTCTTAAAAATAACATCTGAATAACAACATTTATAATCTAAAGTAAAATTCTTCTTATAAAGCAAATATTAGAGTCACGTACAACAAGTTTTCTTAAATACCCTTTTGTATGACATGACGACAACTAAGTTTTGACGCCGCACGTGTGCTCGGGTTTATCAATAGCCCTTTATTTAACAATACCCTGGGAACGAAGCTATTAAATCTATTACATCGTATGCGTCGTGTGCAAAAATTCCTTCTTGGAGAAGTCGAGAACCTTCTAGAATCCAAAAACAGACGTGTTTCACCCCCCTCCAACAGTACGAATAAAAAGGCAAGACCGCTTAAAAATTGAATAATTAATAGTTATTATCCGCCAAGTGACTGTAGACACATCGAAGTAATTTTATATAGACCCTTGCTGGTCGATGGCTATTTAATGGTTGACGCATGTTAAGATTGTGATCACAGTGTACGTAAAATAGCCGTGTCAAAAGCTAGTCGAGTGACGATTTAACGTACGTAGTGAGTGCAAAATTATCTAACGATCGGTAGTCCAACCTGAAAGAAGTTTTGGCAGATCCAGATGATGTACCTTATGGGAATTTGAAACGGTCTTAACACTGAACCCTTGCCGTCGGATACCGACTTTCGTCAAACTAAGAGGGAAAACATCTACCCCCGCAGAAGTCATCGACCGTCGCATTGTGTCTGCACACACCAAGGTAAATTACCGTATTAATTTGGTCTCAGAGCGGCTTAGAAATTATTGTACCGTCGTTGTAATAAATCTACAATCATTACTTCTGGTTGTGTAACAATAAAACTGTAATATTTAGTCCGTCGGATAACCTTTAAAATAGGATTAATCTGTATTTTTCTGTTCACATTGTTGTTTGAATCATTACACTACTGTAAACAATAGTATTAATCTGAAATTTCGAGTTCATTGTTAGAATCTTTGTACTATTGCCTATGTTATCGTAACTTTAAGTTAATCTTTTAAAAGTTCCAGTACGAATTATTCACTTTGTCAAATTCATACATACATTAGTCGTTGCATTTTGTTCAAAAGCTAATATCCGATTTTAATTTACCATTTGTATTTGCAACCAAGATATTGTCATATGTTATTTGTGTTCATCTTTGTGTAACCACAATTTATTTTATCTGGCCAGAGTATTAAATTAGGGATTGTTTAATCTAATGTAAAAGGTGGAAGTGAAACATCAATGTATTTGGTGTTAAATGTTTATTGTACTTTGCTTTAAATTGTCTTAGGTAATAAATATTGTTAAGTTTACGACACTTGTGTTTTAAATTAATTAATCCTCGTTCCTTGAGGCGACTCGAAAGCTCAGTGACTGTTTCCTATTTTAATTCACTAATATACCTGGAGCCACGATGTGCTAATTCTAGTGATAATAAATAAAATAAAAAAAAAATAACGATTCAAGTCAAAATAGGTGGCGTCCAATAATAACTTCATGCATAATCACAAGATCGTTCATGTAAACAATTAGCCATCTAAAAGAATCAACACCGGTTACCTGAGGAACTTCTGATTGAGGAATTGTAAGACTTAAGATTAAGGTAGGTGAGTTTTGTCATTAAATTAAATATACGCATTTATTCACTCTTTGTTAATTCAATTATTAGTGGTATAAATTCAATTACAATAATAAATATTGAACGACCCTGGGATCACTGGATGCAGACTGTGCTACAGGGCGAATTACTCTGTTCTTGCATCCAGTACAGTTGCTAATTGCTAAATGTTTAATTAATCAAATCTTTTACCTAGTTCTCATATGAAACAATTCAGTATAGCAATTATTCTGCAACAGATGTCCCAAAATAGATGCGTTTAGAAGAGTAATGGATGCATCCGTATTAAATACATTTAAATATTGAGTTACGCATCCATTATTTTATAGCTAGAAGAGTGCTCTGCCAGTGGGCGGGCAGTAATTAAAATAAATGTCTGGGCAATTATTTTTGTGAGAGTGTGATTTGCGGATGAAGCTGATTTCCATAGTAAGGGAATTGTTAACAAAAAAAATGTTCAATGCTATTCAAATAAAAACTCTTACTCACTAATAAATAGATCATCAGCAATGGAGAGGCATTCTTGGCGATTGGATAATAGGCCCGCATTTATTTGACGGCAGTATTAACGGAGAAGATATGAGTAATTTCTATCAAGCATTTAGTGGAATTATTGGAAGATGTTTTTGTTAAATTTACGAAGGGATGTAGATGCAACAAGACGGCGAATCCCCACATTCTATGCTACAGACACGAAATACTTTAATGAAATGTTTCTGCTGGGTCTTCGGACATCACAAAATTGGCTTCTTTTTCTAGGGATCCGTCAAAAGCAAATATACAGTACACTTGTAATCATAAAAGAAGTTATGAGGGAACATATACGACAAATATTTAGAAATGTAAGTACTCCACGCCTTATTAATGTCGATTTATCATCTAGGAAGCATGTTCAGAAACTATGAAAAGTGAATTGAAACACTTTTAATTTTTACCTATTTTAATCTTCATATTCATTGTTATTTTATAATTTCTGTTCCACTAAATTACCCATCCATTCACCTAACAGTTCCTGTTTCTCCACCTACTAAATTCAAGTTATTATTTTTTTCGTTTGGTTTCAAAGTTTGTTTATTGTGCTATATTCGACATACTTTTTGAATAATATTACTGTATTCTAATACGACATATCATTTTTTTTGTCACTACCCCAATACATCCAAAAATATATCTCTAAGCTCATTTTTACAAAAATTTATTATAAAATCGGGCTTGACAACTGAAAAGCAACTTGTTAAATGTCATCCATTCAATTGTTAATTTCGCGGCAAATGTCATGGCTCACTGTACCGTATCCAAATAAAAAACTTAATGTTGGCAAAATTACTTCAGAAAACCACAATAGCTCAGTAATGGTCACTTTTAAAGTAATAACGTCTTACATGTTTTTGGTGCGAAATTTAGTAAGCAATCCAAAAATGAACCGATATGTGCAGGGTGCTTCATTTGAAAAATTTCACTTTTAGACAAAAAATGTCATGTAACTTAAACCCAGTTTTCTGTAAGTTCAATTAGTAATTGCAAAAAAATAAAATATGCTTGCATTAGGCACTTTTATTATGAAGAACTTAACCAAAAATTGTGTTCATCTGTAACGTCGTTTTCGAGAAATATAATTTTATAAAAACATTGAGTTTTTCAGGAAAACGGTAATAAGTCAAAAACCTTAAATTACTATATTTACTTATAGCTTTTTGCCTAAAAATTATAAGGCGAATACAAAAATGTAATAATATATAGGATGCTCCATTTGAAAAATTATAACTATGGCCAGCCACCAAGTTATGGAACACTCTGTACAATACAAAATATTTTTAAAATATGCTCGTAATTAGCAGCTATCACAAAAAAAAACCAGGTCGAAATATCTTTACTCGTAAAGGCACAATCGGCCTTACCCGCGGAGATGACTCACCCTATATTTTGATATGTGTGTATACCGAAGGCAAAGAATTATGTAAAATCCAATTTATTCACATCAACAAAAGAAAAGCCTCTTATAAACCAGAATTGTGTTTAGTAGATGTAACATTCACATGAAATGTAATATTAACATTCTATTTAATGAGAGTTATTATAGAAATAACTACTTTCAGGCTTACTACACTCCAAATGTAAATGTATAACTATTAGAGGCGGAACGTCATACTGAAACCTTGGACAAAACGCTAGTCGGATTTTCGCAATGTGAAAAATAGATGTTGGTATGACAAAGGGCACAATTAAATATGTGTATGTGTGTAGGAACGGTCCGCCATCACTGTCATAAAGTTTCTCATAAAGAGAATCCTTTGTCGACAAACCAAGGCTGTCTGCGAAAATTACGCTACAACTTTACGCACATATATACACCGACTCTAAATCACGTTACCAACTGTTGTAACTGTACAGAATATTAATTAAAATATATCCCTTATTCTCTAATATCTAACGAACATAAAACTTAATTATACGGACTACATATGGGTGAATATGACAGAGATATATAATCAGACTTATATTGTTTATACTTCTATAAACGTATTGACCTATTTGAAATTGTCTAAAAGCCTTCCTCCGTAGCAAAATATATCGCCCACTCGTGTATCTATTTTTTGACTTTCAATATTTTACAGTAACTTGCAGTATGTTACCTTTAATATACCTTCAATTAGTAACTATGTTAAATTTGTTTTTAGACCACATCGACAATGACATCGAGCAACCTACAACTGCTAACCACATCTTTTTGTGATTTAGACATGGTTAACCTTGAGACTTAAAACTTGCATTCGTTTTAAAAAAATCATACATTGTGTTTTCTAGATATTATTACGATCCTATGATATTTTACCTACTCGTCCACGTTAAACATAGCCATAGCTATGTCATCGGCATATAGCATATAATAAAATTAAAAATAACGTTGGACCTACAAGGGAGCCCTAGCGGCTGCCAGAAAAGTTCCAGTCGATGATCACTATCTGCTTCCTTCCCGACAAATATGACTCGAATCATATCAAACAGACACCGCATTTACTCCGTATCAACTAAGCTTATGCAGTAATATGGTCAGTAGAATCAAATGCTGTAGACAGGTTTGCATACTTAAACAAACAGGATTGTGGTTAATCAAAGTGTAAACACTGGCTAAGATATTAAATATAGCAGTATCTGTCGATTTACTTGGTAAGGAGCCATGTAGATTTACGGACATCAATTTAAAATGAAGAAAATAATTTATTAGTCTTTTATTTCTTATAAACTCGTACACCTTGGAGAAAACGAATATATATGACGCGGTAATTGTTAATATTGTTTTGATCACCCTTTTTGAACATCTGGTATAACGTAGCATGTTTCAACTTTGACGGAAATATACGATTTTCTAAAAAGAATATTTATCAGGTAAGCCAGTACACCCCTTACAATGAGAACTGGCTTATTTGAAAGAAGCGATAGCATGAAGTCATCAACAGAAGCCATACTAGAACCTAGCTTAAAAATTGCATCAACAATAAATTTCTCACTCACAGAAAATATATAAAATGATTGCGAACATGATGTCATGTATTTATCAATTTCGTTAAAGAAAACACTATCAACCTTATAATTGGAAGATATTAGATTTCCAGAATAACAAAGTCCTGATTAGAGAGTTCACGTAAAGCTGATTTGCTACTAGGTAAATCAGGGAAGGCAACTTTTTTGCTTAATTACTTGTTTATTATTAATAGTATTATGCGCAACCTTAGCTTTATTAACGGCTCTAATGAAAAAATATCACTCTCTCTCTCTAAGCCTTATGACATCATTATAATTCATATCATAATCCAAAAAGGCTTCTCCAAAACATGCAGATCTTTCAAACATAATATTTTATTCTTGAGATTTACAATATCTGGCGTAACCCTATGTCTGTCGGGCGAAATGAGAACTCCAACGTATGGAAAGCACTTGTTAACATAAAATACTTAAATTTTAAAAAAAATTTCAAACGCTAGTTTTAGGCAGTTACACTCAAGTGGCGATCACCATGTCTCTACTTCTAGGACGCTTAAAACATGAAATCATCCCATCACTACAAAATCTATATATCCAGATAAAGCTACCATAAGTAGTATTTTATGAATTTAAGTCAAAACATAACAATTATGCCAAATAGTCCGAAACAATTATTTTCATAAACCACAACCATATAGAGAGAGCAAATAATATCATGCAAGGTGAATTTAAGCTATTCCAAGAGTGGGCGTATGTCACAAACTTAGTTATAAACTTGGCAAAGACTGTATTGATGCATGTATGCTACCCTCATATTGAGACGCGATTTCGGCCAGAAGTGATCTTTCAGCCTAACGAATGTTTAACTAACGACATTTCCACCTGCTGCTGCAGCAATCATATTAAAATCGAATCACAGCAGAAATACCTAGGTGTTTGGACAAACGATATTTTTTTTTGTGGAAGACTCAAACTTTCATATTATCCAAAAATTAGATATTTGAGTGGAAGGATCTTCTGGCTAAAGGACTTTCTTCGGTTCCAATTTTAAAAATAATATATAGTGCGCTGTTCAAATCAATTTTGACATACGGTATATCAATTTGGGGACAGGTGTCAGCAGTGTATATCAAAAACATTACGTGGGTCCAGGACCGCGTTGTTAAGTATATAGCATGTGACCTTATAAGTATGCACTATGTAAACGAAATATATAAACATTTATATGTTTTTCCGGTGGATAAATATCGTAAAACTACAACCAACGGTGAATCATGGATATGCCACTAGGCTCGGGAAAGGAAAAGGTGTTGCCAGAGATGAAGTTCAAACAAATTAGTATGGAGCCAGAAAGAGGGAAGTTATGCTGCCGCGGTTATGCAATGCGCTGCCGGAGGACTTGAGAAGGCAACACACTCTGGGACGTTTTAAGCGTGATCTTATGGAATGGCTGTTGGATCAGAGAAGTAGCCATATTTTGTACTTTAAATAGTGTATATAATGTAGACTCTTTTATTTATGATGAAAATTTGCTTCACTTAACCAATATTTGTTATTCATTGTTTTTTTAAAGAATTGAATACATACGCCACTGTCAAACTCGTGGGGCTTGATGGCTTAATATTTTCAATATCATCATTTCCAATACTGGTACTAGGTTTTCATGAATTACATTTCAGATAAACAACACTTATCTCTACATTACGTTTATATTTCTGAGAATTGTTATATAGAACGAGTTTTTTCTTATATGAATAAATAATCTTTTTTTCATTTTTGAGAGGTTGCCATCTGCAGTCTCTGTCGCTTGATTATTGGGTCGGATTTTGATTCTGCAGATGACAAATAGCATGTTGGTGCAAAGGATGTGTTGGGGAAAAAATAAATAAGAAAAAAACATTCAAGTCAAGATAAGACAATTCGTCGGCAGCTGAATATGACTCATACAGCTTCCGACAGATTCGTAATAAAATTCTCAATACAAGATCAAGATCTCTGGCAAACCTGCAACACCAAGAAAATCCTAAAGGAAATTTAAAAGTGCCGATTTAGTTGTGAATTCGACATTGATGTCTCCTCCAATAATATTTTTTGTCCTTCCCCATTTGATATTTAATATTGATGACAGCCTATCTAGGAAATGTCAAAGCTGGAATTTTGAAGTCTGTGTAAAGCTACTAACACTATATTTCTCCCTATCAGCTCAACTACACAACACTCACATTATGCACCAACAAACTATCTATATCTTGACCACTTTTACAATTAATATTTCTCTTGCAGTATAATGCCACCGCGTCATATTTATAGATTGGAAAGCATCAACATGCACTCAGAAGAAATCTTACCGAAGAAATTTCAAAACTTTGATTAACAGACTGCCAATATTCCGACAGCAATAATAGTATGTTCAAATTATAGAATAATATAACTCAAATTTTTTCAATTTTATTATTTAAACATTAAATATTCTGGTTTAAGAGTTTGTAGTTGCTACGGCCTTTACCACTTTCAAAAGTATCGAAGTCCATGCCCTGTTTCCCCTAGGATTCGTTGCGGGTATTTACTGAAAAACCTAATATAAACCTATAAAGTGACCCCAAGATGTATTAGAAAAAAATATATTTAAGTTGTCCCTAAATGGCAAATTAAATCGAACAGAATCCAAGAAGTAAAACAATGTGAAATATACTGAGAAATGAACAAACAACGTCAATGCTTATAAGAATCTCGAGAGTTCGAATGAATGTCAGCAATGTCATCAATGATCCGAAGACAAAATTATCTGCTCGGCACGAGTTCAATTTCTCTATATTCAATGATCCTTGGAAGCCAGCCGTAATACCGCTAAGTCACGAACGATCCATCTTACGGAAGACCGACTGTCATATGAACACCGAAGGTTACTCTCACTCGTTGGATGTCTAACGACCGATCTCAAAGTTTCGTCAGTCCGGCGAAACATCGCAGTCAATTATTAAATTCTTTTGTCGCCATCAATAATACAAGTTCGGACGTGATTGATGGAATTTGTCTCTGCCGTGACGTCGGGTTGAAAGGGAATTTCTTTTATTACCGACATTTCTGAACGTTAAACGTTCGGCGTTCTGGTATAAATTGTTTCTTCCTCGTAAGTGAAAAGACAGATTGGTCTAACAATAAACGCCATTTCATTGCCGGCACCATTAGCTAAATAGAACAGCCGATCGAAGGCAACAAGAGAAATGAACGTTCCAGGTAAATACTTTATGTCGATGATATTGTTGTCGTTACACGACGCATTAGGAAGATATATATTTTGATAAGGCTAAGTCAAAATAGCTTTTTAATTTCCTGTTCATTGTGTGTACGTACAACTAATCTATGAAAGCATTTTATGTTACAATTTAATGAAGCGTGTTTTGAAAATTATATAGGTATACCAGATTACAATTTTATTTATTCAGTATTATTTTAAGACCTACATTAGGGAGGATTATGTAAAAAACCTTCAAATCAATTGATAGCACAAATTCTCTTGTCGGAAATTTTGTATTTGAATGCTCCTATGTGTTAATTTTTATGATGGATCAATACCGATAGTGTGTAGCAATCCAATAGGACACGCCAAAAATGTTGATGAAGCCATGACTGAAAGATAAATAAATTTCTTAGTTACTTTGAAGAAATGTTAAATATTATTAACTAAATCAAAAGCTCCCTCGCTGAATGAAAATTTAAGAATGTTTATGAAATTGACGGCAGAGCTGTTTCTGATTTCAAAAATACCAGATCCGTTGACGATTGCATCAGATATAAAGGACTTCGTAATTTTACACTTAACATCCTTAGACTTGAAAAACGAAATATTTGGATACTGGTTACAAGTCATCAAATCCGAAAAGATTATCGTCTACGCTTCGGTCTCTTAATGTCAAATCTTCCTCTGAGACTATACTGCCTGACCATTTGGCTGATGTTCACAAAATTAATGATTACTTTGCACCTATTTTTCAGTCTGTTAATGATAATTCCAACGATCTGATTGCTTATTACAATGCTACTCATCATAACTCTGAAGCCTTCTTTGAGTTTGTATTGGCAACAGTTGAGGAAATTCATACATAGCATCACGACTAATACATATGTTTAATTTAAGAATGTTTATAAAGTTGAGGGACAGTGCTCCTTCTGATTTCAAAAATACCAGATCCATTGGTGACTGGAACAGATATAAAGGACTTCGTAATTTTACTTAGATCGTTAGATTTGGAAAATAGAAATATTTGGATACTGGTTACAATCCACCAAATCCGAAAAGATTATGGCCCACGCTTCGGTCTCTTAATGTCAAATCTTCCTCTTAGACTGATACTGCCTGACCATCTGGCTGATGTTAAACAAAATGAGTGATTACTTTGCACCTATTTTTCAGTCTGTTAATGATAATTCCAACGATCTGATTGCTTATTACAATGCTACTCATCATAACTCTGAAGCCTTCTTTGAGTTTGTATTGGCAACAGTTGAGGAAATTCATACAATTATTAATAGCATCACGACTAATACATATGTTTAATTTAAGAATGTTTATAAAGTTGAGGGACAGTGCTCCTTCTGATTTCAAAAATACCAGATCCATTGATGACTGGAACAGATATAAAGGACTTCGTAATTTTACTTAGATCATTAGATTTGGAAAATAGAAATATTTGGATACTGGTTACAATCCACCAAATCCGAAAAGATTATGGCCCACGCTTAGGTCTCTTAATGTCAAATCTTCCTCTTAGACTAATACTGCCTGACCATCTGGCTGATGTTAAACAAAATAAGTGATTGCTTTGCACCTATTTTTCAGTCTGTTAATGATAATTCCAACGATCTGATTGCTTATTACAATGCTACTCATCATAACTCTGAAGCCTTCTTTGAGTTTGTATTGGCAACAGTTGAGGAAATTCATACAATTATTAATAGCATCACGACTAATACATATGTTTAATTTAAGAATGTTTATAAAGTTGAGGGACAGTGCTCCTTCTGATTTCAAAAATACCAGATCCATTGATGACTGGAACAGATATAAAGGACTTCGTAATTTTACTTAGATCATTAGATTTGGAAAATAGAAATATTTGGATACTGGTTACAATCCACCAAATCCGAAAAGATTATGGCCCACGCTTAGGTCTCTTAATGTCAAATCTTCCTCTTAGACTAATACTGCCTGACCATCTGGCTGATGTTAAACAAAATGAGTGATTACTTTGCACCTATTTTTCAGTCTGTTAATGATAATTCCAACGATCTGATTGCTTATTACAATGCTACTCATCATAACTCTGAAGCCTTCTTTGAGTTTGTATTGGCAACAGTTGAGGAAATTCATACATAGCATCACGACTAATACATATGTTTAATTTAAGAATGTTTATAAAGTTGAGGGACAGTGCTCCTTCTGATTTCAAAAATACCAGATCCATTGGTGACTGGAACAGATATAAAGGACTTCGTAATTTTACTTAGATCGTTAGATTTGGAAAATAGAAATATTTGGATACTGGTTACAATCCACCAAATCCGAAAAGATTATGGCCCACGCTTCGGTCTCTTAATGTCAAATCTTCCTCTTAGACTGATACTGCCTGACCATCTGGCTGATGTTAAACAAAATGAGTGATTACTTTGCACCTATTTTTCAGTCTGTTAATGATAATTCCAACGATCTGATTGCTTATTACAATGCTACTCATCATAACTCTGAAGCCTTCTTTGAGTTTGTATTGGCAACAGTTGAGGAAATTCATACAATTATTAATAGCATCACGACTAATACATATGTTTAATTTAAGAATGTTTATAAAGTTGAGGGACAGTGCTCCTTCTGATTTCAAAAATACCAGATCCATTGATGACTGGAACAGATATAAAGGACTTCGTAATTTTACTTAGATCATTAGATTTGGAAAATAGAAATATTTGGATACTGGTTACAATCCACCAAATCCGAAAAGATTATGGCCCACGCTTAGGTCTCTTAATGTCAAATCTTCCTCTTAGACTAATACTGCCTGACCATCTGGCTGATGTTAAACAAAATAAGTGATTGCTTTGCACCTATTTTTCAGTCTGTTAATGATAATTCCAACGATCTGATTGCTTATTACAATGCTATTCATCATAACTCTGAAGCCTTCTTGGAGTTTGTATTGGCAACAGTTGAGGAAATTCATACGATTATTAATAGCATTACGACTAATACATATGTTTAATTTAAGAATGTTTATAAAGTTGAGGGACAGTGCTCTTTCTGATTTCAAAAATATCAGATCCATTGATGACTGGAACAGATATAAAGGACTTCGTAATTTCACTTAGATCGTTAGATTTGAAAAAAAGAAATATTTGGATACTGGTTACAATCCACCAAATCCGAAAAGATTATGGCCCATGCTTCGGTCTCTTAATGTCAAATCTTCCTCTTAGACTATACTGCCTGACCATCTGGCTGATGTTAACAAAATGAATGATTATTTTGCACCTTTTTTCAGTCTGTTAATGATAATTCCAACGATCTGATTGCTTACTACAATTCTACTCATCATAACTCTGAAGCCTTCTTTGAGTTTGCATTGGCAACAGTTGAGGAAATTCATACATAGCATCACGACTAATACATATGTTTAATTTAAGAATGTTTATAAAGTTGAGGGACAGTGCTCCTTCTGATTTCAAAAATACCAGATCCATTGGTGACTGGAACAGATATAAAGGACTTCGTAATTTTACTTAGATCATTAGATTTGAAAAAAAGAAATATTTGGATATTGGTTACAATCCACCAAATCCGAAAAGATTATGGCCCACGCTTCGGTCTCTTCATGCTCTGGCATCAGTTGACGAAATCCATACAATTATTAATAGCATTACGACTAATGCATATGGGTTTGACAATATTTCTTCAACTATGCTGAAGTACTGTCGTTCTGTCATTCATCCCTATGTTAGACATCTTGTAAATTGTTGTATTGAACGGTCTTATTTTCCTACTATATGGAAGTCTGCCCTGGTTATCCCCTTGCCTAAAAAACTAAAAACTAATCCTACCAATTTCTCTGATATAAGAATAATTAGTATATTGCATATGATTTCCAAATCTCCCGCAATATCATCCCCTTACATGGTCGATGCCTGTGAGAAAAAAAATTACTGTGAATGAATAAAATTACGCAATTCCATGCAACAAGGAACTGTGAGAACTATTTAGATAACTCTAGTCGCCAATCATAAATTTTGAACAAAGAGTTTTAAAACGAATATTTTGACGGAATATATGCGACGCGGATTTTAATATTGAAAATTTTAAAACGTAATTTATTTAGAATTTGAATTAATGCTGATTTAAAAATATTTAACGTGTAATATACAGGGATGAGTAAAGTAAATGTTGGCCGCTTCTTTTTAAATGAAACAGTAATTTATATTTTTATTAAATTGCTAATGTAAGACTGAAAGTGTACTGCTGTAATATGTTCCAGTGGTGTCTACCCAACATTGTTTAACTTTTCACTTGCGAGTGTTACAGAATGGAAGATAATTACTTGTCGTATTGGTTGGTCACGTGCTTCCTGTCAATATTATTTAAGTATATATTATTTATTATATAAAATAGCTATAAAATAAAACAAAAAATTACAAAATATTTGTATCAGAAAATAGATAATCTTTTCGATTTAATTGTAATTTTCATTTATCTGCAGGGATTCACATGTTACATACACCTTTATAAACATAACCGTAGAACCTCGAGCCAATCATTTACTATTATTAGAAGAGTTTCGACAAAAAATTACACCTATCGAATAGATACAATCTAATTCCATAAAACTCGACTATGTACCAAAAATCGATCGTAATTTCATAAAATATTTATACGTCCCCGGGCAAATCGGGTAAACGAACCGCACTCAACCTTTATCCAGCTCCAGTACCCCATCGCAATATGTTTATGATGGGTTTCGGATAGCGTCAGAGCCGCGGTCTGAATGGTACCTATAGGATCCATAGATCGCAGAAGAAATAGATTACGTATAGAGGATATTTTCAACACAGACTCACTTTCGTTACCATATTCTTCTTTTATATAGATATTTTCTGCGGAAATTGCTATATTGCTATACTTTTAATAGAAAATGTTATTTTAGAATACCTATTTTGTATGAAAGAGTGTCTTGTATGTTTTATAAGTCTATGAAATAACTAATACTGATATTGGATCTAAAACAGGTTTGTCTTTATTAACATCTTTGGCATTCATAGCTTTTATGTGTTACAAATTGTTGCAAGACCTTAAAACGTTTCTTTCGAATAATGTTGAAGTCAACTATAGAAATTGTTTATTTTATAGTAATAAATCAGTTGATTATTAAAATTTTTATTTTATTTTAAATAATTTATGTCTACTATTAACAGGTAGTTATCATTAAGTAAGTATTTGTTTAATAAATTGCTATAATGATACACAGGACAAGTACATGTTTAATTGATTAACGTAAAGTGGAATTTGTAGCTTTATGTCTAGTTAAGTGAAGTAAAGATAGATATAGTTCGTTTCAAGAAATATGAGCGACTTGTATAAGGTGATAATCCGGATTAAAGAGAAACCCTTTCCTCGAGCTGCTTTCTAATTATCTGTAGACCGTACCTGATATTTTTCAAGTGCTTCTTAATTACCCGCTGCAGCTCCAGGAAAGGGTTTCTCTTTAATCCGGATTATCACCTTATACAAGTCGCTCATATTTCTTGAAACGAATTATACTGTAAAACTACAAGTAGACCACGTTAATATTCTTGCTTACTGCTAAAGTAAGTTCTAGCATATGCTTTTATCGATTAAGTGCGACTTCACTGAATTAAATGACAAATACACAGAACAGGAGCTTAATTTATCAATGCATATAAATCAAGAATGACATTGTTATTTGGAACTTGAGGATGACATCGGGAACATTGTGCAAAAGCTAAAATTGTGGTATACATGTATGCCATTTAAACTGTTCTTTAACAGCTGTACTTGACTTGGTACGTTGTGTTTATTATGATGCTCTCATGCACATAGATTGTTGTTTTATTTTTTCATATTTTAGTTTAATGTTATCTTGATATGTGTTTATATTAGCAATCACAATAAAAACATTGGTTTATATAAATTTGTGTTTAATATATTAATAATGTTAACGTGATAATAAAAAGAAAAAAAGTTTTATTGTGTACTGAAGACGTTATTCATTGTTGAGAACTAGTGTCATCTATGATATTAATTGAAAGTACTACTTCTTATTTGATACATGTAAATTCAACTGAAAGAATTGATATGAACTTGTACGTGCTATTACTATACCGTGAAGATATCACCAGGTATAATGAGCACTTCTACAGGCTACTAATGTCTAATAAGCTGTCGGATTTATTTTTTATAGGTTTGATAAAATATCGTAAAAGAAATAGCCTCTAGTTAAATAAAAAAAAAGTTCACTATAATTGAATTATAGATTTGGGAATAACTATAGACAAGATACAATACTCTCTTCTTGTTGTAACATCCTCCTACAGGATCTGATAAAGTTTCCGTAGAGGGGAAGTATTTGACATTTATCCAAATGTTATTTCTTAACATATTGCTTAACTGTTCGGTAGAAGGCGCAACCGTACTGATGAAAAATAGACATTTCACAAGCGCCAAAATAATAGCGTATGCATATTATTTTGTATTGATGTATATAAATGTCCTTATTGTTCAATAATAAATCTGTGATCTCACCAAAGCAAATTTGTTTTTAATTATTTGAAAAGTAGTAAAAGCTGAAATAAAGTGAACATTTATTATGCTGATTACCGTATATCTAAATATCAGATTTATCTCATAAAAAAACTTTGTTAAACAAAAAGAAATATTGCAATATACGTTTAATAACACTGTGTAAGTCGAAAAACTATCAGGTAAAGTCAATTCGGGTACGCTGAATTCAGTGGTGTTAGTCTTTTCTTTGGGTTAGGTCATTTAGTCGAATTATTTCAAATGGTAGCTTTTCGATCAATACTGAGTTTTGTTATAATACCTTGAGTAGTAAGTTAATGTATTTCGCTAGAACCTGAATCGAGATTCATTGTTTTGGTAAAATACAAAAAAAACAATTTGCGAAAGATACGATCCATTTAGTTGTAGAAATATAATTTATCATTTGTTTGCAAAACAAATGCATATTCTTCATGCTTTCTGCTTTTTGATTCCAAGTCAATTCCAAAATAGTTTATTTTTGCATAAAATATAAGGAAAAACAAAATTTAGTTATAATTCTACACATTTTAAATAATTAAAGTAGTTTTCTTCATTTACATTTCGTTTTTTCAAATATTATGGACAATTTCTTGGGTTTATTCTTCTAAATTCCAACAAATATCTCCTAATAGAGTATTAAGCCTTTTTTTGCTGTACCAATGTAGGAACCTTGCTGTTATCTGATGAAAGCGTTTATTCTGCTCAGCAGATTAGGCTGGTAATTTTTCGATATGACAATGAAGAAAATGTAATTTCAATGAGTACTAACACCGATATTGCGGGAAGCGCCAATAATGTTTTCAATACGTATGCGCCAATCTTATGATTTATGAGCTCCATGTAAATTTTTAAACACCGCCTTTAAGAAATCCATTAAATTTTTCAAGCATCCCATAGAAATGATAGACAGAGCCCATTCCACACCACGAAAAACTTCCTAAGTGAAGTGTTAGCGATATATTTCTGCGATATTTAGAGTAATTTTACGCCGACTGGGCATAAAAGTGTATCTTTCGCAAATAGAACAAAAGTTAATGGATTTTATTACACCACATCTTCCATTTCAGATATTTTAAAACGATTAGTTTCACAAAACCGATAAAAACGCCCACTGAAAAAACAAACAAAGCGAGTAAACAAGACGACTTTTCAGACCAAATATCAAAATTATCTAAATATGCACTAATACAAAACATGTTTGATGGTTATACAAAAACACTGATGCCATCTGTTGTAAAATAAACTAAAAGTGGGATTTTTAAAACGTGCGGAATCATAACTAAATTTTATTCCCGTTAATATTTACTCAAAAATAAATTATTTTGGAAGTGATATGGAATCAAAAAAGTCGAAAGTTGAATAAAATACAATTTATTTGCAAACATATGAGAAAAAAATGTATTTCTTCAACTAAATTATTTTTTTCGTAAAATGATTCCTCTCTAGTATGTTTTACCAAAACAGTGTGTATCCAATCGATTTTTAGCGAAATAATTTAATTAAATATTCAAAACATAGCAGCAAAATCCTATATTGGCAAAAATGTTACCATTTGAAATAATTCAACCAATTGACCTAACCTAAAAAAAAAAACGAGTAACACTACTGAATTCAGCATACCCGAATTGACAGATGTTTCGGTTGTTCCAAAAAAAAGTTGTCAATTTCATTCCTGTGTAATTAAGAAGCAATACATATTACAAAAAGATATTTTTATTTATTAAAATGAATATAAAATTTTATAAAGCTGTAGAAAGAATAACTGCATAAGTATAGTTAAGCATTTTGGAAAAGTTGTAAATAGCTACCTTCATAACAACGCGTTTATTGAAAACTAATTTATTAGTCGCCAAGAGTGAGAGAGACTGTGAGAGTAATGTACATACGTGATAGCTTCTTTAATTATTTTCATTAAAATGCAAAAACAGTATATAGTAAACATTATTATATTAATAATATTGACATATTGCTGTAATAGCATATATTTGTGGGTATAGTCATCTGTATATGCTGTGCTCTAAAATTATTCTTTTTATACCAAAAACTTATAATTGGTATTGTATTTTATTTATATTGTTGAAGCATGTACCTAATAACTATTGTGGGTTCTGGCAATGTATGTGGTTCCTTCTCCTTCACTGGTGGCCTTTCTCTTACTTATAATATGGACGAGGTAATAGTTTTGTTTAAAGAAGAAAACGGAATGTCTATATAACATGATCATACACCTTTTTATTTTGTAATTTGTAAATTCAAATATTTTTATATACACCTTAATGCTCTAAACAAATACATAATTGAAAATGCTCATATCATTTATACCAAATGTCGGTTGTAATGTATGTAAATCTCTTATTTATTTGTTTATGATGCTAAACAAAAAAATAAATATTTATCCTGTAAATAAATAAATGTAAACTTTTATTGTACATTGATAGTGATATTTATCGATGTAATTATTTTTATATTGGCTTCAATTAATTGCTTTAGACAACCATTTGCACGTGTTGTATCTAGCTTTTAATCTTTGCCTTGTAAAACTTTTAATTAATTATTAACATAACTTGAAAAAGATTAATGATGCCTAGACAATGCCATGAAGAAAATGCTCATTCGCACGTAGCATCTCTTCAACTGCCCAACACCATTAGTCCTATTTTTGCTGTAATTCCAACTTTATGAATTAAAAGAAAACCTTACAGGATAAAATTTTCTTATCTATATCATTTATCATTTGCACGTAAAAACCAATATCTGTTTAACAATTTAGATAATTCCTTTTCAAAAAAAAACTTACTTGTTATCTTTAAACATTTCATCAAAATGTTCATTTTGAATGTCCATATTGAACGTTTCAAATCAATTTAAATATATTAATAAAAGAAAATTATTATGAATAAACGTGATAAAGAAACAATGAAAACTACTATTCTATAATGTAACAATTATTTTTAAAGCGTATCATTCTTTCGGAGTCGTAATCAGAAGTCTCTTGTCGAATCTTGTTTTTCGAATTTATACCGGCAAAAGAAACTCTACGTTGACTATTGCGCCCTCTAGTCCATATTTTAGGTTGGCATTGGAATACACGTTCCAGTGATATCGCTGCCCACATGTTGCCGTCTTGATACACACACACATACACATATTGTTCTGACAGTTCTTTATTTACTAAAACGTCAACATATCGCAAATTGTTTTCTTATTCAAAAGTCTTTTCACTGCCTCGCACAGCATTTCCGACGGTAGGTTTATTCTTGTTGTTAATACCATCCTTCTTTGTATTCATCAATGAACCTATTGCCTTGTTCATTGTTCAATACATATTTTTTCTTCCCATTTATTAATGTCAATTTCACTTTTCTTGTAGCTAGATTGCGATTTGGTAAGATGGGAAACACGTTGGAGATAACGATTATTTTTCTTCCCGCACTGCCTGCACCTGGAAGACACGCCCGCCTCTCCACTGCATCTCTGTTTTCTATCCATGATCTTTCCATCGGTAATATGTCTATCTGCAATAAACTTTACACAAGTTTTATATTTTGTTCTCTTTTGTAGGTCATGAAACTTTACACGTCTGTTTCCAGTCTCTGAAGCATTGTGTTACAAACAAATCATAAACACATACACTTTTTATTTATTTTATCAGCTACCTATATCAATTGTTATTGCTGATCGGGTTTACGTTTTACATATATTTTTATATCATTTTCTTAGTCTCTAGTTATAAGCTGAGGTAATTTTTATCTTTTAATATAATTTAGTTCTTAAACTCTTTCATAAAGTTTTATTGCTTTATGCATGTAAATCATAATAATTTATTCAGTCATATCTTTGTTTTTTTTTGCATATCGTATTTGATCTTTTTCATACAATTCTATTGCTTTTACATGACTAATTCTCTTGATTGTTCCGTCCATTAACATAACCCTTTCTCTATTATTTGCCTTCATTACCCTTTTTGACTTAAACAGCGGTCCATTATTTAGAATGTTTAAAGCAATCTTTACGCATTGTATAAAATTAGGTTCTTTTTTATGATATGTAAACCATACATCTTGTGTATCCTTTCTACAAAAGAAATATATTGCTTATATTTATTTTGTCTTTTATTTCATATTTATTTAATAAATTTTATTTTGTCTTTTGTTTCATATTTATTTAATAAATTTTTATTTTACATTTTCTCACTATTCACTTGAATAATAATGACTTTTGAATTACTTGCTTGTATATTGACCATGTGTATGCAACTTTATATACATCCATGTAATTTGTTGCATGTTTTTACTCTTTCATATTTAAATACGATTTTTGTCATTTTTTTATTTTATTGCAAAACTTAAACTAAACCTTAAAGCTATTCTTATTTTATAAACTTGCGAGATATCACGGCAATATGTAGATTATGTTATTAAATGTAACCTATAATAAAACCTAAAACATAATAGAATCCTTATGCTAAGCAATAATGGAAGTTAAACAAAAACATATAAGAATTAGAGAACTGAAAACATAGTTATATAACAGAGAATAATATAAAGTAGTAATTTAATCGATATCAATTGATCTTAAACAACGCAGAGACTTTAAACCAAAATATAAAGCTTATTCTAAATCTTAAATTAGAATTATTTCCGTTGAGATACTACAGGTCAAATAATAAAACTGTATTTTTAAAATTGTTAGAAGTTGTTCCATGAGGGGAGCTATATTAAATAAAGAATAATACATAATTTAGTCATAATGTCACAGGCCGACATCTTGCGAAATATTACATACCAAACAAGGTAGCAGAAAATCTCGTAGAGTGTTGAAATATAATAATAACAACACTTAAAGAATAAAAGCAAAGTAATATGATCGGAAAAACAATCTAAACATTTTATAAAGTAATAAATTCAAAATTCTATAGCTAAATAATGCGAAAAGGTTTTATTAATTATTCAAAGTTTGAATAAAAATATGTGGTGAAATAAAATGCAAAAGGAAAATCCCTTACCACAAAAAATATATATCAAAAAATCTAAATACGTATTATGCTCGTATATGCTCATATCTTCATATGAGCATATCTTCTAAGGTTACACCTTAGCCAAAAATACCACGTTTAACACTCTTTTTTGTTTTATACAGATATCTACTGAAGATGGCAACTGAGTTGCCCAAATACGTATTTAGATTTTTTGATATATATTTTTTGTGGTAAGGGATTTTCCTTTTGCATTTTATTTCACATTTTTAGCCACAGTCTCCACCCATTATTGGAAAAATATGTGGTATCAAGCTATTGGACGGTATGCTATTTTAAAACAGACCAGTATCGTTTGAATGAATATAAAAGGAAAAGTTGAGAAGAATTATCCAAATTATCGAATTGTGAGCTTGCTATTCCAAGTAGAACAAATTATAAAGCTACAACCACAGGTTATTTCTCATTTATACACAATTAAACATATCCTTTAAGAGGCCTCTGTACAGTTCAACATTATATGCATTTACATGTAACGAGCGGCAAAATATTTCATTAGCTAACGAAACTATGCAAAGTATATTGTAACATTTGAAAAATATACATTATTGTTAGGTACAACAGTTGACTGATCTATTGCATAATAACGATATATTACCCTCCACTCAGCCTGGCTTCCGCTCTGGGTATGGCTGCGAAACAGCTTTATTGTCAATTAATGATGACTTGATTACGGCGTCGGATAATGGTCTTGTTTCGTGTCTTATAGTACTGGAGTATTCCAAGGCTTTTGATACTATAGATCATCGCATTCTTTCATCTTTACTAAAGAGTATTGGCATGGGTGATGGTGCGACTGCCCTCTTGAAGAATTATCTTACGAATCGTCGGCAGGTTGTCAGACTGGGTACTAATATATCTGGTAATCTCACACTCGCTCGAGGAGTGCCGCAGGGATCTGTGATTGGGCCTCTTTTGTTTAATATTTACACATCACAGTTGCTACACTGTATAAAGTAAAAGTCCCAGGTTACTTTGTTTGGCTCTAAAGAGATATGCCGCAACTTGAGTAACGTTATAAAAATTAAACTTAATGATACTGTATTACCCATCATCGAGAAAGTCGAGAGCTTGGGTGTTACATTCGATTAAACTTTCCGCTATCGAGATCAAATTACAAAGTATACTAAAAATGCATACGTAAATCTAAAAAAGCTCTACCCCTACAAACACATCGTCACAATTTATTTGACCGTGTAAACACAGCATTAGTTATAATGTAACGTATAGTTGCGCATAGTCGAATGTTTTAGGATAGGCACTTTTATTTAATTAATTGTTCGAATTAGGAAGGTTAATTTAGCAGAGTTTTCTGATATTCGCCTTCAGCTTGCAAAGTTAAAATTATGTCTCTGTTTAATTTAATCTATGATGTAACATTGTTTGATTTCATTTTACTTTATAATATTACACTCCTGTTAGTGTTTTAATTTTTATCTATTATGTACCATGTTATTGATTTTTCAATAAAGTCATTTATTATTATTACTATTATTATTAATTCAACCGGAGAATTTGTTTTATAATCAGTTTCATTTAGTTACAATTGAAGGTCAAGAGTGGAATATAAAAATTATTTCCTTGCTTTAATTATAGTCGGTTTTCGATAATTTATAAGTAAAGAGCTTTGAATTAGCGAAGAAGTTCCATTACTAACACTATTCTTATTCAAACGTTATCTATACTCAGCCATTATACATAAATCTACCGAAGCGTCGATGATGAGTTTTGCGTTGCAAAATGTCGCCAGACTGTCCTCTGGCACTGGTTAGTTTCAATCTTCTTATCTATAGGATTGATTCCGTATAAAAGGCATCGAATTCGGTCCGTGTTCGCCAAGCCAGGGAAAATTCGTGTTACTTATCGAACGGTTAACGCCGCTGACATGAACTTAATTATCTTTTCTGCGGGTTTTCGAGGATGGAGCGATGAGAACCATGAAAACTCTCGCAATCGGTGCCGAAAAGAGATTCCTGAACTTCCAACTTATTTAATTGCACTTGATTACCAGTCTTAGATGGCTTTACGATTTCGGGATATTACTTCATCGACAGCGGTTATTTAAAAAGGTTATTAAGAAGTCCTCTCGCAGACGCAAAGTTAAAGACGTGGTGGCGCGGTGGTGTGGTATCGGCATTGCGAACGGGAAATAAGTGGATGAAGAAGAAAAGGATGGATTGGAGTAGTTCGGAAGTTTGCTTATCTCTTCGACGTTGTATTCTGCACGTTCGATTATTTATAGGCGAAAGGATTGGCTAGTATAGTATGAAGACACAACATAAAATGCTCGGGATAAAAGTGAAATCCGCTGGATAGAAGTTCGTCTATTACTTATTCTGGAATGGATCGAAATTATATTTCTCTACCCTACATTCTGGTTAAATACATAAAAAGAGATAACAATTTATTCAGAATGAAAATCAATATTTCCCAATATGAACTTCATGTAAATTTAGAAGCTTCAGAATGTATGTTACTGATTTAAAGGTAAACTAATATATTCAATAACAGAGTTCATATCATTTTTACAGAGTATCTTCCTTTTTAGAGTAGGTACGCTCTAAAAAAATCATATCTTTAACGTTAAAATTTGCAATTAACATTATAATAAGTAATGTAATGTTATCTCCTCGTCACAGAGTGCTCAAAATGAACGAATTTGTAATCCAAATTAACCATGCTGTAAAAGTAGGTTAAAAATTGAATCTTTTATTATTTTATGCCGTACAAATATATATAAACAATGGATAACGATTGAATAGATTTCAACCCATTAGGGGATGAAATAAATACTTAAATATGTCACGATTTCAACGATCTACTTCCTGTGATATTTAGCACATAACTACTTGTTTTTTAAATTACTAATATTTAGTTATAAAGAGCTAGAGGTGTTGTTGTTGTAAGGGGGAGGAGGTAGTTGACGTTTTTTAGTCAGTCGTCAGTCAGTGGTTTATTGCAAGTACATATTAGAGAAACTATTTTTGATATACAGATAGCCAAGACAGGACAAAGACAGAACAAATATATGACTAATCATCCGAGTCTTCACTTGCGTCTTCCCTATGCATTTTGCTTTCGTCGTCATACTCGTACTCCTGAAGTTCAAGTTTGTCTTCGTCTGTAAGGTCAACCAACAGAATCATGCTCTGGATTGATATGAAATCAGAAGAGGATCTGAGCTGAATAGGAACCTATAGAATACGAGGGCGACCTGAAATGTTTCCGGAATCGGCAAGAGATGGCGCACGAAGGTTGAAGTGTATTCATTGGTCGGCAAAAGTAACCCTTTTTATAGCAACTGTCAAAATTTTAGACGTCTACTGTCAATAGTTGTTATTTAAGAGTGTGTTTTCTGTAGCAAGTCAGGCGGTTTCGCAAAAATGGATAAAACCGAATTTCGTGCAGTGATAAAACACTTCTGGATGGCTGGGAAAACGACCACGGAAATTCGAAATATTTTGTTAGAGGTTCATGGCGGATCCATTCCGTTATTTTCGACCATCTGCTTCTGGGTGAGCGAGTTCAAACGTGGCCGCACAAGCACAAGTGATGGACAACGCAGTGGACTCCCAAAAACCGCTACCAAAGATGAAATGGTCGACACCAATAAAAAAATTAGGTGTGGTCACCAGGCAACTTTCTTACCCGTATGAGCGTTTCAAATTATACAAAATTTTCTAAATTGTTTTAAATAGCTTTACATTAAAAAAATAAGCCAAATTTTAAGAATATCATCTATACAAAAAATATTACAAATCCAATTCTAAATACTCTGTACTCTTGATAAATATAATAATATACAGAGTGGTTGGTTTTTCATTGTACACCCTATATCAGCTTTATTATCAAAAATTCAAAAAAATGTTAGAGGAAAATGTTTTTTATCTCGAAATGGTCTATCATATTACATCATTAGTAATCTTTCATAGCCTACTGATCTTTAGCAACGATAATCAACTTTAATTTCTTAAATGGAACACCCTGTATATTTTTGCGGGATATGATTCTAAATACATTTCTCTTTATAACGATGTATAACAAGTAGGGAGCTGCCTTTAAATTATGCCTAATAATAGGAAAAACGAAATTATAGTTCGTTTCGTAAAAATCTTACATTTCGCTGAGAAGGGTAGGAAATTAAACCTCTTAGAGGCCCTAGAAATATTCAAATCCTCCCGCAATTCAGATATTATATTGCTTAACGATCAGACTGATTTGATATAACACCTCTGTTTACCTGATGTACTTAGGTTATTTCATTTTACCATTTTACTGTGGTCAAATTTCTATTTTCTGGTTTTCCCTATAATTATCATTTTATTGTCGCCAAATTTCTAATTTCTGGTTTTCCCTATAATTAACTAAAGTTATTACAATGTATTGTATATTATTCCTTGTATCCCCCCTACTTTATAATTACCGCCTAACGCCAAATTTTTAGCATACATTTTGTGTGTCATTTGTAGTACAGTGTTCGTTAATGGCCATGTTGGTCGAAACCGCGGTCACACATTTGGATTAATATAGTGATATAACAAAGTATAAGTGTTTTGTTATTTTGAAATTATAGTAGTCGACTGTGATATTCTGTTGTTTACACCTGTAAATATTTGACATAAGTCAGTTAGAAGTGTTTAATAGTGACAAAGGTATTGCGGTTCTTATTTAACTAAGAAAACGTTGGTGCTTTGTATAAGAAAAATGAACATGGGCTTCACAAACAGTGAAAAAGTTGATATGCTGTGCTATTTTCACAGATCAAACAACAATAAACGTCAGGCTGCTATCTTGTATTAAAATTTATATCCTGACAGAAGACAACCTCACGTAAATACTTTACAAAATTCAGAAAATTCTCTGCGGTTAACTGGCACCTTTTCAAGGCGTATAAATAATATTCATAATGGACGAGGAAACAACTACGGTAATGAAGTTGTTATTTTAGCTTACTTTAGAGCAAATCCAAGAACTTCTACAAGACAAGCAGCGTTTGTTTTGAATATTCCAAGACACGAAATTATGAATGTTTTAAAATTGCACAAACTAAAGCCTTTTAAATTAATGCTAATGATACCAACAACAGAAGAATATTTTGTGAATGGCTCGTGAATGTGGGAAGATATTATTTAAGTAATATCATTTGGACAGACGAATCTAATTTTCACAGAAATGAAATTTTTAATAAAAAGAATACACATTACTGGGACGATGTAAACCCTCGCGTAATTGTTGAAGCTCGTGCGCAAGTGCGATTTTCAATTAATGTATGGGTAGGGATAGTCGGCAATGAAATTTAGGGGCCATATTTTTACGATGGAACATTGACTCAGAACCGATATTTATTATTTTTACAAAATGAATTTCAAGACTACATGAACAATCTCCCATTAGCTTTAAGACGAAACTTATGGTTCCAACATGACGGCGCCCCACCTCATAATGGAGCTGCAGTAACAAATTATCTACAAAATGAATTTGGTCAAAACTGGATCGGCAACCGAGTACCAATTTTGTGGCCTGCCAGATCGCCTGATTTATCAATTCTTGATTTTTTTGTATAGGCTTTTTGAAAAACCAAGTTTATAATACTCCTCAAAATCTTCAAGAACTGAAGAATAAAATTACCACAGCTTGCTTGCTAATTACACCTGCAATGATGCAAAACGCAAGGAGGAACATAATTACGCGAGCGGACAAATGTTTAGAATGTAATGGTGGACAATTTCAACAATTATTATAAGACACATTACTTACTATTTAGTATTTAATTTTTTTTTATTTATAATAGAAATAGCAAATTTTAGTTTTCCATACTTTTTCTTATTATTTCGTTTCCGTAGACAATTGCTACACATATGCCAACTTGTGACGTATCATAATAAACAGAATTTAATAAGGATTCATTTTTATAGAAAATATACAGGGTGTTCCATTTAAGAAATTAAAGTTGATTATCGCTGCTAAAGATCAGTAGGCTATGAAAGATTACTAATGATGCAATATGATAGACCATTTCGAGATAAAAAACATTTTCCTCTAAAATTTTTTTGAATTTTTGATAATAAAGCTGATATAGGCTGTACAATGAAAAACCAACCACTCTGTATATAATGCATAATTTACGACATATTTGCAAAAAATCATATTCGATAAGAGTGTTACTTTCGATCCGAATTTTGAAATTTTCTTTATTCAAATGGTATTGAAAATTAAGTTCTAAATACTTTTACACTATAAGAGTAAAATACCTACTTCCGGTAGTAATTTCGAAAAACTTTCATAATAAAATTCCACTCAAATTGATTTTATGTGAATTCTTCATAAATTTGTTTAAACTTAGTAGTTGATGAAATATTGGCAAAATTCAATTTTTTCACTGAAGTAAACTACTACTTCCGGTCTGCGATTTTACTGAAAGTCTAATCAGATTTCAAGAGGGGGATTATACTCGTAGATACAAAATTTGAATTGATAGCTACAGCGGTTTGATCATTATCGTGGTCACAGACATACATACACGGGCACATACACAGACACAGACACACACACACAGAGAGAGAGACATATTATTTAAAAACCACTTATTTGGTATCAGGGGACTTCAAAACGTGGACATCTGCAAAAATTTCGAGGTCGAACATATTCATCATTACAATACTCCCTTATAATACGTATAAGAAAGTAAAAATGATTTTACATAACCTTAGACAAACGACAAGACCCGAAAACAGAAGCATCCTTTTTATTCCAAGAGAAAATACCGTTGATGTTGAAACGTTGAAAAAAAAAAGCCTGCCACGTGAAAGCGTAAATTCTTCAATTTATCGTTAATTATCCCATTTGGTAATGGTAATCGAGCAACGGTAAAATAAACACTAAGAAGGAGTGAACAATTAAAACAAAGTTAATAATAACTAACCCCCAAAGATTAAGTAAACAACAACTTACCCAATTCAACATTAATGGAACGTCAGCTAATTAATAATTTGGAGCACACATCCATATTTCCAATACAATCAAATCCTACAAAATAAATGTTTAACTCGCGCTTCTTATATTATTTAGTAATGTATTGCAACAACTGAAATCAAGTATTTATTATAAGGCTAAAGGCACGCGGAATGGATGTCTTGAAAGTATTTCTTATTTGTAGTGAACGATACGTAAATTTATTATGAAAATATTGAAATGATTTTAAAGATTTATTTTTACGAAGCAGGTATATCTCGTAACATATTAAACTTTTCTTTTTCATGGGTAAATGGCATTTTCAAACTAAATAAAATAATAAATAACTAACACTAACAAATTTTTATAAGCTTATTAGCTATTATCAACAACACTCTTAATCACAAACGACTATTATTATTAATTCCGTCATAATTACCTGCTTGTACAATATTTTGACAAATATCAGAAAGTCCAAGTGCTTTTTGTTTGCTAATTTGTACTTTTTCAGTAGAAGTATATTAATATTTTTTATTCAAAATATTATTTTCTTTCATGATATGGTTGTTTTATTTAAAAAAGTATGTTTTTGTAAAAAGACTTAGTAGGCATGAGTCCTAAATGACATCGCAAAGTAGACAAATAAATTGGAGAAATTACCAAATATCTAATTTTAATCAATTCTGAGTAACCGTAATAGCAGCGTAAGAAAAACTTAGTTAAAATAAAAGAGGCTACCAAGTTTCAGTCTTGAACTTGAACTTTGCAAGACAATACGAACATACAGTAGGTGAGAAAAAGTCACAATAAACTTTGTATTTTTCAATTTTCTATGTTGTAGTTGTGTTTAAAATTCTGTAGCATTACATTAATTTCAGGACCGCTTAATGATAGCTGCGAAAATGAAAGAAAGTGTCTGACAAGTAAACTAATAGTATGACTCCATAAAGAAGGCATAAGTCTGGAATAGATGTATAAATACGTCCTACTAATTCAATCATTCCGGGTAACAGAATTTCACGAATAATCTTTTTATAAATCGACAAAACACAGACAGTTCGCCATTTGTCTTCGCTCTCTCGAAACCGAACGCAAAAGTATTGAGACCCGATCGGAAGAGAAGAATAAATTTAAAAGTCTATTTTCAGTCTGTATTACCGAACATTAATAATTCCCGACAAGCAATAACTTTGATACATGCTGTATTTTCGGCATATTCACGAGATCCTCTTCGAATATATATCAACAGTAGTGCGTAGTATATAGTGAATATGAACGTGTTTTTATGAGAACGTATTTGTAATGCCGATCCTTTCTATCTTTTGCGATTGTTTTCGTCCTGGCCTTGCTGTGCGAATGGTGGAGAGGCTGAAAAACCATTTCGACTGTATTTGAATGGAAAAATTCATTTTCTCGTGCGCTTAAAATTTAATGCTTGTATATCTTCGACTACACCAAACAAGCATCATGTTATTAATACTCTGTTGAAAAATAATAGGAAAAATCAGACGAGAATAATATCCCCTTTTTTAAACGAAAGCTGTGGGAAGTCGATATAAAACTTCTTGTTTGTATTAGCCGAGAGATTAATATTTAAATACCAATGCTTTTTGAAAACTTGTGTGCCCATTTAAATTTAGCATATGTACATTCTTAACGCTATGTGAGTTCCGAAATGTGTAAACAGAACTCATTTCAAATTAACTTTAAATTCTGTATTCCTTGATAAAGTAAACCTCAGACTAAGAGTGTTACTTCCAGTCCAAATTTTGAAACTGTTTTTATACAAAAATTATACGAAATCCAGCTCAAATTAATTTTACTCTCTTAATAAATCTCTATAGAAACATTATTTGAAAAATATTTGCAAAACATTGCTATTCGATAAGAGTAAAAGTATAACTTTCGATCCAAATTTTGAAATTTTTTATATATAAAAATTGTTCAGACTCAGTCCTTAAATACTTCTGGCTTCATAAATCTGTATAGAAAGCAAAATTTGCGATGTATTCTCAAAAAACGGCTATTTGATAAAAGTAAAAGTGTTACTTCTGGTGCAAATTTTGAGTTTTTTTATATACCAAAATTGTTTCAACAAATACTTTTATATTTCATATAAATCTGTATAGAATGCATAATCTGCGAGGTATTTGCAAAAACCCGTTTCTCGATAAGACAAAATGTTCTACTATTTCAAAAAACTATTTTTATAAAATTTTCCTGAAATTTACTTTTTAATACATTTGTGGTCTTTAATTGACCCGATATTGGTAACTTTTCATTTTTTTACTGAAGTAAACTACTCCTGCCGGTCTACCGATTTAATTGAAAATATAATTAGATCTCAAGAGAAAGATTAGACTCATAAATATAATGTTTGGTATTGGTATTTGTAGCGCTATGGCCGCTATCGTGGTCACACACACACACTGACACACACAGAGAGAGAGAGAGAGGGGGGGAGAGGGGGGGAGAGCGAGAGAGAGAAAGGTGTTTGCAAAAACCACTTTTTCGGTATCAGGGGAATTCAAAACGAGGAAAATTTTTATTATCATAAAACTTTCTTATAAGTACTACTTATAAAAAAGTAAAATTGGCAATTATGACTAAACTTCTTGTCTAGGTGAAAGTAGGTTCACCGGCGTTAATTACAGATTCTTCAAGATTGCAGATAGTTGTTTAAAATGCATACCCTAACGGCGGTTTCAAGGTGAAAAAGAAATGTCAGACTAATATGATTGTGGAGAAAAACATTTGCTGTGCAATTCATTCTATATGTCGAGTTGGCCAATATTGAAGTAGCGGCGATATTGACTAAAAGAATAAATAATAACAAAAGTGATTATTAAGGAAGCAAGTCAATTAAGTAGGATCAATCCGACACCTGTGATTTATCAAACAAAAAAATTATCAAGTATTAGCTGCCCGTAGCCCGGCGTTGCGTGGCCATATTCTATAGAAAAATTAAAACTTTGTGTCTTCAAATAAACTGAAACCACATCTGAATCGCTTAAAAAATTAAGAACGAATGAACAAAATAAATAAATATCCGAACAACGTCAATATCAAAATGCAAATAAACAAACGTAAAACTGACGCGCACAATTCTTTTGTCTCAGAATCGCGCACTCTCTCAACAGTCAACAGGTCCTCTATTGTATAGAACAATAAAATAATGTCTGTTGGGCAATAAACATATATTATTATTATTATTAATATTAATAAGACAAAAATACATGTATACACACAACGGGTGATCTGTATAGTGATGTCGACATTGTGTGTGTATATGACGCACCGACTATGTGTCTTTGGTTTCCTATAGAAATTAAGATAATTTCAAATTTTGTTAATTTTTTAATATTTTCCTATAAAATTTGGAAAAAAGTATGATTCATAACCTGTCACAACATAGGGAACACACACACACACAATTTTATTAAAATCGATATTGTAGTTTGCGAGTTTATAAATAACAAATTAAGTATTTTTGACGTTTATATATATATATATATATATATATATATATATAGACCAAATTTAAGTCATGATTAAGTTATGATCACAGCAGATGATCGAAAGTGTACATAAATAACTATTCAACACTTCATTAAAGGATAATAAACCTACGTCTAATCACAGACTATACCACACTATACCGGGTGTCAACGAGATCATGTATCAGCACGCCATTTATTTATTAGTTAAAATAAAACTTTGAAATTCGGACCGTATATATGAGTGATTGGGGGGCTTCTTCAGGTACACTCAGTTTTTCTATAGCACTTCCGGTCAAACCGGAAGTGACGTTAATTTTGAATTTTTAAATACAACATTTATTATTTCTGTTCATATTCTGTTTCTTCTGAAAATTTGCCATCTAGTGCAGGTTAACTTTTGACATTTCTGTCAAAGATGGCGGTATCTGTTAAATTTATCCATTAAAGTGAAACTGCTTCGCAACGATTGTCGAAATGTAACAACCATCAAAGTTAGCTTTGAAAACAATTAAGAAACGTATTTTTCACATTTACACGCATTGGCGAAGGAAACATGTATTTCACGTTGAAATTACTAAAGAAAATAGAAAAAAAAAATTTTTCATTTTCAAATGACAGGTACTCGTTTTTTTAAATAGTAACACCTATTTTTTATTACAGTGCCATATTGGCATAGTTTTTAGCTTTCAAGTGATATAAAATATGCTGTGGTTTAGTGGTAGACAGGTAGTACAAAACATAAAATGTTTTAAAAGTAGTCTTTGGAATTAGACTACTTTTAAAACATTTTATGTTTTGTACTACCTGTCTACCACTAAACCACAGCATATTTTATATCACTTGAAAGCTAAAAATTATGCCAATATGGCACTGTAATAAAAAATAGGTGTTACTATTTAAAAAAAACGAGTACCTGTCATTTGAAAATGAAAATTTTTTTTTTTCTATTTTCTTTAGTAATTTCAACGTGAAATACATGTTTCCTTCGCCAATGCGTGTAAATGTGAAAAATACGTTTCTTAATTGTTTTCAAAGCTAACTTTGATGGTTGTTACATTTCGACAATCGTTGCGAAGCAGTTTCACTTTAATGGATAAATTTAACAGATACCGCCATCTTTGACAGAAATGTCAAAAGTTAACCTGCACTAGATGGCAAATTTTCAGAAGAAACAGAATATGAACAGAAATAATAAATGTTGTATTTAAAAATTCAAAATTAACGTCACTTCCGGTTTGACCGGAAGTGCTATAGAAAAACTGAGTGTACCTGAAGAAGCCCCCCAATCACTCATATATACGGTCCGAATTTCAAAGTTTTATTTTAACTAATAAATAAATGGCGTGCTGATACATGATCTCGTTGACACCCGGTATATTGTAAAAATTAAATTAACAAGAAACATCAACACAAAGTTTATCTTAATTTTTCTTTCGTGTAATTCACACGAGAAACAGAATTAACAGAACATTCAAATTGTAAATTAACGGAAATTGGTTGCTTATGACGTCACTAATTAAAAAATTAAAATCAGCTGATTTTACATAACCTTGGATTAAGTAATAGCACTCAACAATATATAGCGCTCTCCTTGAGAAAACCTAAATAAAAATCTTCCAAATAATCGTTAATTGTCTCGCCTCGTAATGGTCATCGAGCAACATAAAAAAACGCAAAGTACAATTAAGTTACGAAAAACATGCAAGCGAAGAATAATTAAAAGGTAGCTTACCCAACTCTGCATTGTACGAAACTTATTTGGGACACGCCCAGTAATTTCTTGCAACAAAATCAAATCGAATGCAATAAATACTTAGTTGTCGCTTTGTGCTTAACTTCGCGTGAAATCTCTGTCTCCAACGGAAACTTACGATCACACATATAGCTGGAGTTATACAATTAAAAATTAGAGAAGAAAAAAGACGATTAATAAACGTAAAATATTTAAAAACTAGTTATATAAATTCAGAAACAACAGCCGAGCAGTAAAAACAGCTTATGGAGAAATAGAAATATAACACAGAAATCTTTCATATGTCAAAAATTCCTTTTCAAAACTGTTGATCTCTTAGAACAGACATAACTATTATTATTTAATTTAATAGCTGTTGACCGTTAAATTGTATGATGTACGATCTTAAATTGAAATAAGTTTCTGTAAAATTTAATTAACTATGTCGATCTAAACTCATTCGAAGTTATTCAGCAACGAAATCGTTGAAAGTCGAATTTTCCTAATTAAAGCTAAAACTTACTTATTCGGTAATTGTAAGTCGAATCCACTCTGCCGAATTTCCCCGGGAAGATTCAATTAAAGCGGTTACGTGTAAAATAATATTAGTATCTAATAAGCAAACTCATGGTTTCGAGAAGTTACCTAGCAGAATTTATAAACATTTTCCATAACAGGATGAAGCATTTAACTTGTATAAGGTATGATTACTTTTAGCTAACAAACCACAGATGAAATACCTAATGAGATGTTCAATTATAAAATTGAACGAGTTGGTTATGTGTACATTTCCTACACCTCTGTGTTCAAAAAATTATTTCCATATAATTACAGTTATTTTGATGAGTTCACATGCTCATTTTTTGTTAATTAATTATATTAATTATCTTATGAGTGCGTTCGTTCTAGCAAGTCATTTTCCTATGAATGCATTTTTAAAAAAATATTAGTAGAAAACATTTATAATAGGCGTTATAATTTTTACTAATTCTTCAAACAATAGCAATAACGGCTTTTATTGTTTAATAAATGAAGCTACTAAATTAAATTATAGGAAACAGTTATTCAATAATAATATCACTGGGCAACAAATTTTCGAAAAGTTCATGCTTCCAAGCTGAAAATTGTCATTTCTTAATGAATTCAATGTGCTGAACACGAAAATGACTAAGAAAAAGCTGAATTGGCTACGGGTTTTCTGTAATATGTACGCATATTTCAGAAAAAGTGTACTTATGTCAATATTATAATACATGGTAAGAAAACATTAGTCTGCTTCCGGCTTTCGACTTCTTTTGGCCTGCCGTTTGTAGTGGACTTGTGGAGCATCTCTACTGATTGTCCAACAATAGTCAGCTAGCATTGACGTAGACCATTTGCCTTGGTACCGTTGCTCCATGGTGGCAATGTCCTGATGAAAGCGTTCGCCGTGCTCATCGCTGACCTGCCCGCAGTTATCAGGAAAGAAATCTAAGTGGGAATCAAGAAAGTGGGTCTTTAAGGACATATTGCAGCCGAATTCATGAAACAAAGCCAACATATCCTCAACCAGACACTTATAATTTTCTGCCTTGTCATTCCCCAGGAAGTTTGCTGCCACTTGATAGAATGCATCCCAAACCTGTTTTTCTTTACCTTGAAGAAGTTCCTCAAACTTGGGGTCTCGGAAGAGTTGTCTAATTTGAGGCCCCACAAAGATGCCCTCTTTAATTTTGGCTTCACTGAGTCGAGGGAATTTGTCATGCAGGTACTTGAATGCTGGTCCATTCTTATCCATGGCTTTTACCAAGTTTTTGACAAGACCGAGTTTGATGTGTAAAGGAGGAATGATGATTTTGTGTGGCTGTGCCAATGGTGGGTGCTGTACATTCGTTTCTCCAGGCTTAAAAAATGCTCTCGGAGGCCAGTCTTTCTTGATGTAGTGCAAATCGATTGCTCTGCTGTCCCACAGACAAAGAAAACAGCAGTACTTTGTATATCCCTGCTGCAAACCCATCAACAGAGATACTACCTTCAGGTCAGAACATATCTGCCAGCCATACTTGCTGTAGTTAATCGTGTCCAGTAGCTGCTTTAGATTGCCGTAAGTCTCCTTCATGTAGACCGCATGTGCAATAGGTATGGATGGAAGCTGGTTCCCATTATTCAACAAAACCGCCTTTAGGCTCAGTTTTGAAGCGTCTATAAACAGCCGCCATTCGTGGGGATCATGTGCAATACCGAGAGCTTGTAGTAGACCATCAATATCGCAGCAGAACACAAGGCTTTCTTCTTTCTTAAAGAAAGATTCGAAGAGTTGATGGCGAGTGCGAAATGAAGTCACTCGGACATTCTGTTCCAGAAGATTCCACTGTCGAAGTCTTGAGGCCAGTATCTCCGCTTTGCTTTTCGACAGATCCAAATCGCGAACAAGATCGTTCATTTCATCCTGGGTAATTTTATGTGGTGCAGATGTTTCGTCAAAGCACGAAAAGTCATAATCCTTACTGCCACGTTGAGGAGAACTCGCCGACGCATGGCCATCCTCATCGTCTGAACTGATAGAAAAATCTGTAGGAGGTTCTGGAATTGGGAGTCCTTCGCCATGAGAGACAGGTCGCAGAGCAGATGGTATGTTAGGGTATTCAACTGTCCACTTCTTCTTCTTGGTGATGCCTCCAGAAGCTGGTCGTACCATACAGAAATAACAGTCGTCAACGTGATTGGTGGGCTCCCTCCAAATCATGGGCACAGCAAATGGCATTGCCTTTCTTTTGCCATTAAGCCACTGTGAAAGATTTACGGCACAAGTGCGGCAGCATACGTGTGGGGCCCAGTCTTTGTCCTGGTCGCCTATCTTGCAACCAAAATACAAATGATACGCTTTCTTAACTGTTGCACTGATGTTCTTTTTCTGTGCAGCAAATGTCACTTCTCCGCAAATATAACAGAAGTTATTTGCACTATTAACACAGTTACGAGGCATTGCTACTGTTTAGTTACTTTACACTATAGCAATCACTTACGTATGCTAGAGCTTCGAAAAATATGCGCGAATGAACGGACATTGCACGAGTTAACTGTCACGTCGGCCATTTATAAATAAACTATAATTAGCTATTGCTTGATATTGCGCAATCAATTTCGCAACACTCTCAATGGAAACTTACAGTAAATGCTGCATTAACTTCTTTGCATGAAGGGGTGATGCAATATGACGCAAAATTTCGTAATTTCTCACTAAATTGCATTACATTATGCAATAGCATCTATACAATGGACAAAACGTCAATATCTCTTGAACGTGAGCCAATCAACTTTTTTCAATGTGATATTCGTGTTCAGCACGTTGAATTCATTCAGGATTGGGTACTTTCACCTAAGAAGCAATTTCACTGTTGACCAGTGATATTCAGCGAATATGAATATGGAGTAACAATTCCTGCTGGTTTAAACACGAATCTATTTTAAATAATAATTAATTCTTACATATCTGCAATTCAAATATCTCTGATTATAATCAGACATGTTAATATAAATATTCTTTGTTCGGTTCTAAATAAAAAATCTTATTGGTAAAATGTCGTATCATGCTTTCTTTTTTTTTCACGGGATTCATGAATTTCAGATTTTTAGTGCTTAAGTAAGCATTACTCTTTGATATAATGTTAACAGAAATCGGTGCAATTTAGGTTAAAGGATAACTTTTACTAATATTATTTCGTAAACGTTTTTGTTTTGATTAAAAAGTTCGTTTTTAGCGTTTCTTCATTTATGTACTTTCACGAAAAACACATTTGAAAACGTTGTAGAACAATGAGTGTGTATTTCAAAGTGATTTCAATGAATATCATTAATATCATTACTATCAAATTTTGACGTTTACCTGCGTATTTAATTTGATTATCGTGTTCCATTTTGTATAAACTTTGCTTCTTCGTGGTTATTTGTATTTTTTGATTAGTTGTTCTGCTACTATGTTTTATAGTTTTTTTGTTGTTATCTTATTCCTTTATAATGGAAATTTACAGTTAATGAATGATATGTATACTCGCGGCAAAAAGTTTTGTCGGGTCGTAAGACCAGCTATATCGAAGGTATCACTGGTAAAGTCTAGTAAATTCTAACACGAAATAAAGAGGGATTATAGTGAATTTTTATAATACCTAAGAGTTTGAGTAAATATACTTAACTGCTTCGTAAAAGAAAATACATGTGGCATATAGAAGTAAATATATTTGAAATATTCTTCATTTATGATTTATGGCACGATAACATTGATGTGTCAACATTACAAAGAAATCTTTCTGCTGTTCTACAAATGTTTCCGGCTTTCTGAATTTATTTTATTTTTCAAGGGCGAGTATGAATGCTTTATTAAGATCTGGGCTTTACAGAATTTGTAATTATTTATACGTACGTATCTGTCATTAATTTTTTCTCTAATACTAGAGTAGACCAATGATACCTTCCATATAGCTAGCCTTAAGACCCAACAAAACTTTTTGCCGCGAGTATACATGATATATGGTTTCTGTAAGGGAAATGCTAATATGGCAGCACGCTAATATTGTGTACGTTATCCAAATAGGAGCCATCCTAGTGGAAATGTATTTCGAAGGTTGGATCACAATGTCTAGGTGAAACTGATTCGGTTACTAAAAGAAATGCTAATGCTGGTCGACCAAGAGAAAGGCGTACAATACAATTAGAAGAGAAAATTAGACGCAGGACAAGAAGATCCCTCAGTTAGTACCCTTAATTATCGCTAGTAATAAAACCGTTCAGTTGGGTCTTCGAGAAAACCTTATTCGTCCATATCATATTTCTAAATTTCAGCCACTCTATAAAAACGACAACATTTTTTGATCAAGTTTTTGCAACACAATTTTAAATAAATCCAAGAAAATAACAACTTATTGTATTTTTTTGGAGCGATGAGAGTATGTCTACTAAAGATGATGTATTTAACACCCATAATTTTCACCATTGGGCCGATGAATCCGCATCCATTTCGTGAATATGGTCACCAAAGAAGGTTTTCCATTAAAGTTTGGCTGGGCATAATACATCTCCGGGTTGTTTGGCCAATTTATCTACCAAATCGTCTTGATGCCAATGTGTATATCAATGTATTGTAACAAGTGATTGACGAGATACCAAACTGCAGTACAACATTTTGATTTAAACTGAAAGTAGGGTGGGTCGATCAAAACCCCAAATGAGGAGCTATGCTATTTCAGACTTTTACATAATAATTTAATTATCATTGATACGCCCCTTATGCATTGTACATGTGACGTAATATTTAGATTAGCATCAATTATAGTATCTTAATATATAATTGCAACTCACAGTAATGTTCTTTAATTTACTAACATTAAAACATGGTCCATTATTACAAAGCCATACGTATAAAGATGTTAGATTTTTATTAATTTCAGTAACCATTTGGTCTAAATTATCTACACATAGGTATATGTTATAATTACATAAAGCCCCACGTTCGTTAGCCAAAAGGTATAGTATGGTATAATTAGAAAAAAATATTGGAATAAAAAGAAATTCTATTATATACCACTGTAATATACTATTGAAATAAAGTAACAAAATAAACACTTTTTGTATCTACTACTACTTGATAAAACTGTTTTCTTTTTATTTAAAAGTATCATGAAAATATAGGATCGACTTTTAAATTTTATTTAATTAGTTTTATTATATGACTATGACTAATATTAAAATGATATAAAGCCCCACGTTCGTTAGCCAAAAGATATAGTATTGTATAATTTGAAAAAGATATTGGAATAAAAAGAAATTCTATTATATACCACTGTAATATACTACTACTACTACTACTATTGAAATAAAGTGACAAAATAAACACTCTTTGTAACTGCTACTACTTGATAAAACAGTTTTCTTTTTATTTTAAAATATCATAAAAACATAGGATTGACTTTTAAATTTTATTAAATTAGTTTTATTATATGACTATGACTAATATTAAATTTTAGGTTCTTCAGCAATAAATAAGTTATAGTGATTTCAAATAAATTATATAAAATTGTATAATTGCAAAATATAAATTAAAACTTATTCAGATATTTAATTAAGAATGATTTAAATTATAATATTAGAATTATTTTGATAAGTTTACTATCATTAGTTGATATATCCATATACTTCCTTTCTACCGTCATTTGGGTAAAGCTTGTCAATTCTGTATTTAATGATATTTGCATTAGAAGGAATTCAGATTATATTTTACTCACTACAAAAACAAAAAAACATTCAAATCAAATAATTATGTATTACACAGCATGTTTTAAATTAACTCTGCACTTCTGCGACCTTTGTTATTATTAGAGCTATAACTTTGGTTAAATTAGCAAAGTAGCACTGCTTTCATGGCTGTTTACGATAGTGAACTCTCAAAAATTATTGAACATCGCTTTTTTCTGATATTTGGAAAAAACATAAATTTTTTAAATGAAACGCCCTGTATATTTTTACTTTAAATGAAATAAAAACTAATTCTAGATAAAAGTCATTATACACTCTTATATCAAAATACTTGAAATAACGCAGATATTAACCATTTTGCGATTTAATCAAAGTAGTCCAGACTTTCAATAAATCATTTACTTAACTTCGTCAAATTACAATAAATATTCATAAATATCACCATTTTGTTGAATGCAGGTTAAAGCTCTTTTTTGAACGCCTTTTGTGGCATTCGAAATGCTTCTACCGTCTATCGAATTAATGCAGAAACAAATACTATTTTCTAATTCCAGTACATTGGCGTATTTCTGTTGGTAGACCTTATTCTTACGTTGCCCCAAACGAAAAAAAAATTAATGGTAACAAGTCTGGGGAACGGGCAGGCCACTTTATCGGACCATTTGTTCCTATCCAGCGGTGTTCAAGAAACCCTTGCATAATTGCACAAACCTTGCGGAAATTGTGAGTAGGGTCTCCATTTTGTGAATGGTTTGACGTTCTACTAAATTAGATTATCTAGGAATTCATCCAATACTTCCACCATAAAATTGACATACCTTGCACCCTTAAGCGATTCATAATAAAACAAAGGACCTACTACTTGACTACCAATCAAACCACACCACACATTCAAACTAAATTTTATTTGTGGGTGTGGTAGGTACGTTAATCGTGGATTATCTCGTGACCAATAGTGCATGTTTTTACGGTTAAACATACCGGAATTCGGAAAAATCGATTCGTCTCTTCAAATTATATTTCTACTAACAAGCGACAAAACATCGGGCGTCTCTCAGAATTTCAAGGTACTAAAGTTTGTGTTTTTATGGAATAAATTTATGTTTTCATAATATTCTTTGAATAACTGTCATTGATATGTTACTTTCCTTTACCATATCTTTGGAATTATGGAATAACCTCTTTTTAGGTCTTTTTTCTTCGTAAATAAATTTGCATTTTCTCTGAATTTTCTATACAACATTAAAAATTATCATCTATCTGGAGGATTCCGATTGGGAAAATTCACGCGATAGCACTCTATTGCACTCTATTTTTTCTACAAATTAAAAAAGGTTTTTATCATATCACACTTTTCTGTGTGAGTAAAACCCAAACCCATTGTAAAACTATGTTTAACACTTGATAGAGATTGACTACTTACTAAATACTGGATTTACGTAGCTACTATTTTCCTGGCAGAGTAATCAGCAATTAATAATATAGGTATGCAATAGATGGCACTATATTCTTATTTTTTTGTAGTTTTTAATTAATTTTATGAAATTTACTAGTTGTAATACACTAACTTTAGTTGAAATGGACATTTTCACAATTATACTTTTCTATAATAGTGATTTATTTCTTTAATGTAATTTTGATTTCTCGCACTCAAATGCAAGAGCAAAATGACATGTTTGATAAGCGAATGCAAAAATAATTGAAGTCAGTTGATTAATATCTGCGTCATTTCAAGTATTTTGATATAAAAGTGTGTAATGGGTTTTGTCTAGAATTTATTTTGCTTTCATTTAAAGTAAAAATATTCAAACTGTTTTAAAAAATTAACGTTTTTTCAAATATCACGAAAAAGCGATGTTAATTATTTTTTAAAGTTCACTATAGCACTGAGTTAGTTTGAAATAGGCTTGGAAATTAGAATATACCTCGGAATATACATAATTAAAAATATAAATGAATATATTATAAAAATAATTTATCAAAAAGCACAGATTATTTCTCTACAAATATGTACTAAACGATAACTTTAATGATGTATATGAATGAAAATGTTTTTTTCCTGTAAAGTATTACAAAGAATTACAATTGATTAGACTAAAATCCTGCCAACATACACACATTCGACAAGAATTAGGAAATACAATTCAACCTTTTCCTTTTTTTTTAAATTCGTTGCTCAAAATGGCACATTCCGTCAAAACTTAATTACTGCATAAACTTCCACTTTAATTTCTCGCAACAAAAACCCGGGTTATGGAGTGCGGCGAAGAATACCAGTGCTAACAAACGAAAGAAAATTAATGAACTTAAACAAAAAAATGCGGAATGGTTTCTGAGTATATGTAAATTTAAAGAGGGATTTATATGCCTACGTGCTGAGGCGATTACAATACACCTTGTGTAATTATTTGTAAAGACCAAAAAACTTTTCTTTTTGCAAAATTCTCCATATTATAGATAGTTTAAAACTGTAAAATTATATTTTGTATTAGCACAGTGTTAAAGATAACTTAAAACTTATTATAATTTTTTGCGTAAGCATTGATAATTATTTATTTAAATTGGGTAAATTTTTAATTTTAAATATTTTACCCACGGGTGAGATTCGAACCCACAACTTCCCGATCTCTAGTCAGATGCGCTTACCTTATCTTATTTATTACACACGTCGGAGTGCCGATAATACATTATCCATCTGATACTTGATATGATTCAGTACGATTAAAAGACTCGGACTCATACACAACCGCGGTGGCGTAAAGATAAGCGCACCTGATTAGAGATCGGGAGGACTGGGTTCGAAGCTCACCCGTGGGTAAAATATTTAAAATTAAAAATTTACCTAATTTAAATAAATAATTATCAGTGCTTAAGCAGAAAATTATATAAAGAATCTTCAACACTGAAAACAAATAATTTTAAAATTATTTAAAATTTTCTTTTTACTGGAAATATATTTATTTACCTAATCTTCATAATCATGTATTTCCCCCGAATATAATACATTCTTATAACGGTATTTTCCAATTTCTAATTGGTATTAAATTTAAAAGGACTCAATATTCTTTCATGAAAAATAAAGACAAAAAAAGACAAACAGGCAGTGCTCGTGGAAATATCGCGTTCGACATAAAATAATCTTCCCCGAGTCATTTTTTCGCAGGCATTTGCATCTTCATTAAAACACAAAGAAAGCCAAAGAAAAAGTTAGACGATCCGAATGTTTCTTCACTACGACGGAACAATACACCAAAATGTAAATTTCTCGAGAGTTCCTTTTCTTTCGGAAAACATACTTTGCCTTTCAAAAGTTTCTCTTTTAACAAACATTTCAAATTTTCCCAATATTTGAATTAAGGGCATCTAATAGATGCCGCCCACGTCCCTCTTTATACATGCGAAAGAGAAAGCACTAAAGACTAAATTTTTCCTGAGATTGCTCACTTAGTATTTCTGGCTTATTATAGAGAATGCATGTAGGTATTACAATGTATTAATAATTAAAAAATAAATGCTTTTCTATTAATGTATTTAGTCCTTTGTTATGGTTGTTGATTGGATTACCTAATTAATATACATGATAATGTTTTGCTTAAAATCTTTGAATCTGATGTTGCTTACATTGAAGCTATAATTATCACAATATAAGCATATAGGATGTAACAAAAGTATCAGGCAATGGCTGTAACTTGTTATTTCGAAATGTTACGAAGATATATTTTAGACATAAGTTGTTTGGTGTGCACAGTAGGGTGGAGTGAAAAATTTTTTTTTTCATATTCGTTTCGGAATACCTGTAAAAAGTTGCTGTTATTGTTCACAAATATACATACAAAATTTTATTTGGCACATGATAAATTTAGAGGTGCCCCCAACATCATGAACTTTAGAGAAATTCGCAAAATTTTGTCAAAAAACACCAACGTCTAATATTGTCAAATTAACGCTAAATCATATTCTGTGTGTTCCGTTTCGTTGGCAACTGTTTAACCTTGAATAGTGCGTGGATAGGTGGGGTGGGGGCGGGGGTGTTGAGGCGGGAGAGATGATTTCACTGCACTTGTCAAACGTTGTTCGAACGCCATTGTGCGCGTGTATTATTGTTATTTTACTTGTGAGAAACATTAATTTTAACCACTGCTGTCAAGAAAATAAGACTGTATGTAAGTAATATTTTTAATTTCCTGTTCACAGATTGTCGATGACACACTATTTTCGATATAATTTATACCTATTTTTTCTCTTTATTACAGTCAAATGTCGCGAGTCAAAACACGAAAAGAGACATGTTGTCCTGTGTTTGGTTTACCGGAGAAGTTACCAGTGTCTCAATTACCAACTTATAATGCTGTTATGAAAAATTACTTATATATTAAATATGAATTAAAGCCTGACAAAACAACAAAAGAGCCGACAGTTCATGATATATCCCAAAGATTGGCTACGGAAATTTTAGATATCTGGCGAAAAGCGTCGCTTCCTACTGTCAGCTTTAAGAGAGTACTACAACTTATTCGATCTTACCATGACAAATATAGAAGCTTACTAAAACCTTATCAAAGCCGTCAAACGAACAAGAAATATCAAGAGAAAATAAATGAATTTGTTACTGAGTCCCAACGGTTATTTGATATTTGCAGTTGCAAATGCAAAGTAATCTCAGAGTGCAATTGCTCAAAAGACAGTCGTGTTCCCAAGGAAGAAGTATGTTTTTTACTTGATCAAAGAACTACAAGAAAAATGATGATAGGCGGTGTAGATTTGGTTGCGACTGTAAAAAATATGAAAAAATTAAAAAGACAAGAAAAAGAATTACTGCGTAAAAAAGAGATAATGGATCCTAACCAACCGTCTTGTTCTCGTTCTTTGCCTGATGACTTAACAACCGAAAGCACCAGCTCAAGCAATAACAGCGTAGCTTCTAGTCCTTATCAATCGCCAAAACAAGTAGCTGCTCCGCCACTTAAGAAAAAGAGATTAAATTTACCATCATTAGCTCTCGCCTGCGATCGTACTGGAGTCTCTGACAGAGCAGCTGCTATTATAGCTTCTTCTGTGTTAAAAGATGTTGGTATTATTACATCAAAGGATCCAAGTGCTGTCATTGATCGTTCAAAGTTGCGCCGAGAAAGAACGAAAGTCAGATCAGCATTACACGATGCAGATCGCAATAAAAATATACGCGGAATTTATTTTGATGGCAGAAAAGATAAGACTTTGGTTAGTATTCAGAAGGAAGGCAAATTTTATAGAAAAAGAGTAACAGAAGACCATTATGTGATTGTATCAGAGCCAGGAAGTGATTATTTCGGGCATGTTACGTGTGAGTTGGGAACTGCTAAAGGTATTGAAAGTACCATAATAAATCATTTGAGAACAAAATCGGTGGAATTGGATGAAATAGTTGTTATTGGTTGCGATGGTACAGTCGTGAATACAGGTTTCAACGGAGGTGTTATTCGTTTTATGGAAGAAGAACTTAACAAACCATTACAATGGTTTGTCTGCCAGTTACATTCGAATGAGTTACCATTGCGACATCTTTTATTGCATCTGGATGGAAAAACTACAGGGCCTAAATGCTTTTCAGGCCCTATTGGATCTGAATTACAAAAATGTGAATCAATGCCACTTGTTCAATTTACCACCATTCCCTGCATATTACCTGAAGTCGCTAGAAATGACTTGAGCACCGACCAAAAATATCTTTACGATGTGATGACAGCTATCAGCACTGGCATTTTTTCTCCTGATCTAGCTAATATTACACCTGGACCACTTAACCATTCTAGATGGCTTACTACAGCAAATAGAATCTTAAGATTATATGCTACTAAAACAGACCCCGAAGAAAATTTAGTGATATTAGCCACTTTCGTTATGAGAGTTTATGGTCCAATGTGGTTCACAATAAAATGTTATCCTTCATGTATAAACGGAGCTAAGCACCTGTGGCAAACAATTACCCTAACTCGATATTTGAATGCGCCTTTGAAGAAAATCCTTGATAAGGTAATCCAAAGAAATGGATATTTTGGTCATCCAGAAAATATTCTTATTGCTATGCTTGGAGACGACAGAGAAATCATACGTAAACTAGCATATCAGCGAATTTTAAAAGCAAGAGCAGGGAATACTCTAGGGCTTCGAACGTTTAAAGTGCCTGCTTTAAATTTCGATGCTCAAGATTATACCGACTTAATTACGTGGCAAGAATGTAAGATAACTGAACCACCTCTGACTTCCAATTTATCTGATGAAGCCTTGAAAGAGATTGTCGAAAACGGTTTGACTACATGTCAGAATATTAAAGATTTTCCGTGCCATACCCAAGCTGTAGAGCGCTGTATCAAATTAGTGACCGAAGCTTCAAGTGCAGTTTGTGGAGAAAAAAAACGAGACGGTTTCATAAGGGCAAGACTATTATCACGGCAGCAAATGCCTAAATTTGAAACAAAAAAACAATTTAATACCAAATAATCTACTAATTTCTGGTTTTGTTCATTCCTTGATAATATATATTTTTTAATTTTTCTTGATTAAAAATATTAGTACTCCTAACCAGGCTCTTAATCAACGTATCACAATGTAGTTTTTTTTTTATGAGGGACATGAAATCTATAAAAATACTATCATTCAAAATTAGATCAATGTTTTTAAAAATTTAGTATTTTTCTAATTTTCAATTGGGTTGGGGCACCTCATAACATCAAGACAAGTAAACAATCTTTTGTATGCTGAATTTACTCATTAAAAGGCAACTTTGTATTGCTATTCCAATAAAAAAAATTAGAATTTTTTTTTTTCATACATTATCACTCCACCCTAGTGCACAGTACATATTGAAATTTTGCTTGTTCATAACTTTGTATCTTTAGCAGCTATTTCAACCAACATTTTTTAGTAATAGCACCTTTAAGTTATTCATGATATTGAAATGAGCGTGCTCTTGTCTATTCATAAATAATATTTTGTTCTGATGAAAATGGAAACGGGACTAAGAAAAAACCTACCCTCTTGTTACGGTCTAAAAATTCAGCCTATATATATTTTTTTCATTGCCATTAGTTGCATTAGAATCGCTTTTCGGAGGTTTTTGGGCAATTTATTCTATATTCCAGGACACTCTTGACATAGTGCGAGTATAATTGGTTGCTGAATTTAGTTTATTGTTAGAAATTATTCTTTATTCGTAAATATGAAATATTCATGCCACGGCTCAATAGTTAGTGATATACATGCTTTAACAGTACTTACTTTTCAAATTTAATTCAATTTGTATATTATTATTAGGATTTATGTTACATTTTAACCTACCGTCGACATCTGTGGACTAGGAGGATAGTTATTCAAATTATTTGTTAGAAACTTTAATTAAATTTCGCTTTTCTTTCTATGTTATTTCTAATATTAATTATAGGTAATTGTTACATACATTTGGTCATTATTTACAGTTTAAGTTCTTCTTTTATTTGTGCTTCAGACTGTTCTAATGATCGAGTAGATTGGTTGTTGGGTTAAGAAATGAGCAAAATCCAGGAATTCATCGAAATCCAGTAATATCCCAATAACTTAAACCGAGGTGAAACTTACTGCCCTATCAAGCTTAGAAATCCACCATACAAACTCAACTCAACTATAAAAAACACGCTCCACTAAACTGCAACAAGAAACACAATATAAGTCATCCCGCCATCAACACAAGCCAGTCTATTCCAGATTATTGTAGGAGTGGAATCGGGCTTCCACTCCTATAATAATCTGATTGTTTCTTATGATAGTGGACAAAAAGGGGTTTTTAAAATTTATTGCAGTGCTTTGTAATATTTTTAAAGATATTCTGCTCATTTCAGTACTTAACATTCCAAATTACGCTGTCTTTCCTTGCATACGACGTCTTTGACATGTTTTGGCAAAATGTGGGGAAGCGGATCTGGACTAGAAGTCATAACTTATGATCTAACTTTCAAGAATGTAAAATTTGTGAAAACATTTCTCACACATTTTTAGTCATGGACACTGGAAGAATCCAAAATTTTTCACATGAACCCTTAAAGTACGACGCGGGGTCTTTAGGGGATTCCATGTTCGCGTTTTTCAAATTATTTTCCAAAATATTATTTTTTGTCTTCTCTGCTTTTTGCCACCTGATTTTCTATTTCAACAAATCGTATAACCTACACATGAACATTTTTGTGCAAGTTTTTTTACGAAAACAATAATTTGTTGTGTGGGGTCTTTCGAAGACCCCTCGACATCTATTATATTTCAAATTTAATGTAAAATCTTGTGTCAGGTATAAATCACGACTACGGAAGTAAGATATTTGTAAATTAAAACGTCAACATGCGCTAAAAAAGTGTTAAACCAAAAAGAACTCAAGGACTTAGTAATTATTTACTTAAAAAATTTTCTTTGAATGTCCCTTGTCCTTCCTTGTTTTTCTTTTAAATAAATCATTCTGAACGATTTGTTGGACTGTCCCGTAAGACACTTCGTTTAATTTCAATGTTGTCTCTGTTTTAGTCCCATAATACTCACTTTTCAAATTATTGTATACAGACAGGATTATCTGCTGTGTTTCAGTACTTACAATGATTTCTTGTATTATCAACATAGTGTTCTATCGCATCACTACTTTCACTTAGCAAAATATTGCTACCTGCATCGTGTCTTAATCTTCATTGGTACACCACTGTCTCCACATGTTTTTGTTTCACAAATTTAAACGTCTTCACTTTGCGACAACTGTCTTTCAACAACATCTTACTATTTATCATTTTCTTATATTTGTCGATTTGTATAAATTACTTAATCGAGTTAAAGAGATGTTATTATTTAAATACCATTACAATGTTTTTTAGTACACTTACATTTGTTAAATTAGAAATGTTTCCTCTAGAATAATAAGGTTTAAATTGTAAAGGCTAGATTGTAATACACAAAACATAATTACTTCTCTACTTAGAAAATTTGATTTCTCCTAACACGGCCCATTACTGCATTTACAAGTTTTCTCGGTAATTGCGGCAAGAAGTAGCAGATAGTCCCCGATAATTCTCTTAAATTCTAAAAGGTTGAATTGTCATATCGATGGACAGACTATAGTTATGTCCAAGACTAAAGGACAATAGAGTTAACACAAAGTTGACGAGTGCAAGCAATTTAAATGTGCAAACCACAGGCCCACGTATTCAACAGTAAGGTGTACTTCTCATTTGTAAAACGCATTTGCTTTTTTGTTTCATCTGTTAAAAATGAATCATAATTAGTTTTTCCTTCCGAAAATAAACTTATAGACAAAATTAACGACCCGCAATTAAACTTATATAATTACAATACTGAATTTAATATTGCAAAAAATATATCTTGAAAGCTTATTGTTAGGTACTGTCTAGTAGCATGTAAATGAAATCAGCGGAACATGCCGTTATTCCTAATCATTTTTTTATTAAAAAAACATTTTTTATTGAAAACAACTCAAACATGTAAACAAAAAACAAACGAAAACAATTGAATTTATGGATTTAGAGTTAAACTAATATCGTGCATATCCTCCTCTACTTCTAATTACTGCTTCTATGCGTCTTGGCATACTGGAGATCTAATTTTGAAAGATTTCTTGAGGAGTATTTTCCCATTCTTGAATTGCTACGTCTATCAGTTGATTGTGGTTGGCAGGTGGAGGTGTACGACGTCGAACCCTCTTTTTAAAATCGTCGAATAAATGCTCTATTGGGTTCATATCAGGACTATTGGCTGGCCATTCCATGAAAGGAATAACAACAGCATTTAACTTGCCCAGCCACATGAAGACGGGCATTATCATGCATAAACAAGAAATTCTGCAACACAAAAGGAGCAAATGGCATTACATGGGCAACAACGATGTGTTCAAGATAATAATCTGCATTCATTGACCTAACACGTATAGGGACCAACTCTGTGCGGGCATCGAAACATATGTCTCCCCAAAACATCACAGAGCCACCACCAAGCAGGACTCTTGCAGAGATATTGCAAGTAGAAAATCTCTCTCCTGACCTTCGCCAGACACGCTCACGTCCATCAGGAGATTTAGGGCCAATCCTCGTTTTGTCTGAAAATAAAACCATCTTCCACTTATTAAGAGTCCAATCTTGATGATTTCTCGCAAAATGCAATCTTTGAATTTTGTGCTCTCGGGTGAGCAGGGCTTTCTCGGCTGGTTTTCTGCTTTGCAATCAAGCTTCAATTAAGCGCATTCTAATCGTTTGGGAAGATACAAGAAGATTGCGAGCAGCTACGAGCTTATTTTTTAAGATGGGAGTCGTTCTCCTGTTTCTGAGAGCGGATTGTCTAAGAAAACGATCATCTATTGCAGGGGCCTCCAAACTTTCCAGCCTTAGGGCCATACTGATTACTCCAGTAAGTTCCGAGGGCCAAAACCATATTATCATTGTTGCCGGTGGTAAAAAGTGAAATAGTCCACTGATGAAAAAAAGTCCGAAAAAGTACGCAACGTTTAAAAAAGGCTGCAAAACGGCAACACTGCATATTATTAATTTTCCTGTCATTATCTATAATTTCTAGATTAGTCGTAGAGTACGAGCCATGAGGAGTAACGTGACACGACATCTGGTGGACATAAGCGGAAATAGGTAGTACCTTCTATCGCTAACAGATGGCGCTAATAGCACGTACAGAATAATTTCGTTGGTTCGAGAAAGTTCTGGTGTCTTCCACTCACTTCTAGATGGCAGTAATTGGAATATATAAGAAGGCTAGTGGCGCAACCACAAGTCAGTTCCTATGACACTGTTGTGAAATAAAATAGTGCGTACCTCCTTAAAACGTGTTTGTGCGTGTTTAAGTTTAAGACATCTTTGTAACAGTATTTTGTTTTGAATTGTTGCTTTTGTGTGTGATTTAGTAGTATGGAAAAGAAGCGAAAAATTGATAGTGAATGCAGAAAATTCAAAGATCAGTGGAACATTCAGTATTTCGTAATTGAGTCCAGTAAGAAGGCGCTATGTTTGATTTGCAATGAAAGCATAGCCGTTCTCAAAGAATATAACATTAAACGTCATTATGAAACAAAACATTTTCAAAATTACTCAAAATATACAGGAAGTTTGCGGACAGAAAAATTCGAAGCTATGAAGCGCGGATTGAAATCGCAGCAATCTTCATTTACAAAACTCAAAACTGAACAAGAGGCTGCAACGCGTGCCAGCTTTCGTGTGGCTCTTGAAATTGCAAAACGTGGAAAACCATTCACCGATGGAGAAATGATCAAAGAATGCATAATTGCAGTAGCCGAAGAAATGTGCCCTGAAAAGGTAAATTTATTAAAAAGTGTCAGTATGTCAGCAAACACTGTGGCTCGAACGGTAGAAAACATCGCTGAAAATATATCCTCTCAACTGTTCGACAAAAATGGACATGTTGAGTGGTTTTCTTTGGCCTTGGATGAGTCAACGGATGTGTCAGATACTGCTCAGGTGTTGATTTATATTCGAGGAGTAGATAAAAGCTATGAAGTGCATGAAGAACTTCTTGATATGAATAGTATTCATGGCACAACTACTGGTACAGATATTTTTAAAGGAGTTGAAATGGCCATTAATCAAAAGAACCTTCGATGGAAAAACTTGAAATGTATTACAACTGATGGAGGCAAAAACATGAGTGGGCAAGATAAAGGAGTGGTCGCTCTTGTGTCAAAGGCTGTAGAAAATGACGGCGGTTTAAAACCATTAGTCTTACATTGTATCATTCATCAACAGTCTTTGTGCGGAAAATGTTTGGATATGTCTGAAGTTCTGAAACCAGTCATATCAACTGTTAATTTTATCAGATCTTTTGGGCTGAATCACCGACAATTCCGACAATTTATTGAAGAGATTGGAGAAAATGAGTTACCTTATCATACTGCCGTACGTTGGCTTAGTTGTGGGAAAGTCCTTCAGCGCTTTTTTGAACTTCGAGCAGTGATCGAAATTTTTTTGAATGAAAAGCATCGCCCTCTTACTGAATTACAAAACAACGCATGGCTGTGGAAGTTAGCATTCTATGTTGATTTGACAAAACATGTGAACGAACTGAATTTGAGATTGCAAGGAGAAAACCAGCATCTTCCTGATTTATACACTAATATCAAATCATTCCGGAAGAAATTGATACCGTTTCAATCACAACTACGAAGTAAATGTTTTTCACATTTTAAAACATGTGAAATATTCAGCCACACTACTGAGACTGAGTTTCCTATCGATTTTGCAATCGAAACTTTGAGTGCTTTGAAAATAAATTTTTATACTCGTTTCTCGGACTTTGATGCCATTGCGAATCAAATTAAGATTTTTCAGAATCCTTTTGATACTGACATTGAAACCCTAGCCCCGGAACTTCAAATGGAAATAATTGATCTACAGTGCAGTAATATAATTAAGAACAAATATCAAAACTCATCTTTGTTGGAATTTTATAAGAGTCTTCCAGTGACACAATTTGATAATTTGCATAAATTTGCTCGTGGGCTGTTTTCTGTTTTTGGTGCTACTTATTTGTGTGAGAAGACCTTCTCCAAAATGAAGTACACAAAAAATGTTTACAGATCTAAATTAACTGATGAGCATCTTAAATCTCTTTTAATAATTGGTACAAGTAAAATTAGTCCACAACTACAAACTATTGTCAGTGGAAAATCTCAATTACACAAATCTCATTAGTATTTCATATGTCATTATGCTTGTTATAAGTTATGTTTTTATTTAAAATGTATAAAATGTTAGTTGGATTCATTTCAATAATTTGTTAGTTATTATATACTGAAGTAAAATTTTCTGCATATTATACATGTCTTTACTCATTACAATTCTGTGTTTCTTTATCCAACTTATCACAAAAACAATAACAATAAGCCTACAACAATGTTATGAGTAGTTAGGCCATGATCATATCAATGTAGATGTCATATTAATAATTATTCAACATAAAATTAGAATACTTCAGTAAACTAAATTTAATTTGCTATAAAAAATATGTTCTCTAAAAGGAGTTTTCAAGTATGCTAGCTCTCCGCGGGCCGGACAAAATCTGTCCGCGGGCCGGATGTGGCCCTCGGGCCGTAGTTTGGAGACCCCTGATCTATTGCATTAGTGCACAGTTTTCGTCCTTGTCCTGGCCTTCGTAAGTGAGAACCTGTCTCGCTAAATCGTCTAACCATGCGACTTAAGCCGGAACGGTTTCTTCGTATCACGTTAGCAACATGACGCATCAAATATCCCTCATCCAGCAAAGTTGATGCTCTTACTGCTTCCTCCACTGACAAATTTGTTCTGCGATTCATTACTAAAATGTATTACACTCTCACTGACACTATCAATAACAAAATTACTTGCTGGCTAAAGACAACTTGTCTTAATAAGCAACAATTTGTTTTAATAAGGACTATTTCCGCATCCATACCGTGACTGAGGGTTTCAGCCGACCCTTTCTACTGCTCTCGTGCACGCCTAGAGGGAGTTCCACCCCCAGAATTTCCATTCCGAGGGAATTATTGTCTCACAGATAGGTTTTTTTTTAGTTTTAATGTAACTATGATTTTTTGAAGAGTCGAATTTGAACTGTACATTTAATTATTGCCTAGTGAACATTCGAAGTTTTATTTCGTAAATTTAAATTAAGCACATGGCTCAATAAATGTTAATTTTTGCCCCGATAATTGCAATATCGGAGGGTTGAGTCATACCCAGGCTCTTGCAAATTTTTCTGTGTTGTTTAAATGATAAGAGCGATATTCTTATTTTTATTTTGTGTTAATTGAATCTCTTTAAAGTGTAAATTCTGTAATTAATAGTTAATTTAACCACGTACCTGCTGATTTCAAGGGTTGGGTAATATTTTCATCTTTCTGTATTTGAAATTTTGTTACTAGCGCCTTCAGCCATTTCTATTTAGACGTAACTTATTTAGAACAGCCTTCGGTTGTTAAATTGTTGCTACTGTAAATTTTTATAGTTAGTTTTTTTGGTGAGACATATCTACAGCGTGTAATTCTGTACATTTGTAATTACGTGTCATTAAGTTAATTTTAAGAGCATTTAAGCTCATTTGGCAATTTTATTATCTTTTAAATTAGCTTATAGTTTTCTTATAAGTTATGTAATAGTTGGTATATATGACTTTGATTTACTTTTTATTTAATTGTTAAACTGTACTGGGCAATTTTGTATTTTCATTTAAAACTATTTTATTGTTAAATTTAAATCTAATGACCCTTAGTAGATCTTCGATTATTCTATCCTTGGGACAACTTAGATCTCATTAAACTTGTTATTTGTTTGTATATCTGGTGTTTGACTGTTATACTACGTAGTGTACTGTCATTATTCTTGCTGCTGGTATAAGTAGCATTCTGGAGTGAGCTTAAAACTGAATGGCAGCTGGCGCCTACAAGTCATCCATTTTCAGTATTCTGAATGACCTACCCCTAAAACCGACTAGTTAGAGGCAAAGCACCACTCCATCTTTTCTACCGCACACTAGGGAAGTAAGGTAAGGCGGGTTGAAGGTGACACACAGGAATTCTCCGAAATTTTCATAAGTTTATATAGACGAAGCTACAGGTTTGTAACTCCGACGAACGGGCGCATCTTTTATTTGCCGATCGGATGACATTATTTTAGTTGCCGTCAGCGCCATTTGTGCCTCCTTCTGCCAGGACAATCCTAAGGCAAGAGGGCAGGTAGCAATCTGATAGGAAAATTTTGGATCAAGTTTTGCCAAAAACGCTTTTATTTGCAATTGTACTTTTAAAACGGCACCCTTGTTGACAGTATTTTCCTGAACTGTCCCAGTGAGTCCACAGCCTACTTGTTATATACCTAGAAAACACAAAATATATGCGGTGGTGCGTTAATCTTGTCTATCAGTTTATATATTATCTTTGAAATATTGTTGTTTTTACATGTCTAATCGCCGCTTACGTCAAAAGTAAAGAAAAAAAAGAAGGTCTGGGGTCCCCAAGAGATTCACGTTGTCCTTTATGAAGGTATCCGTAGCGTAATACTTTAAGGGTTAAATTTACTGATTGTTGTATATTAAAGTGTTGCATTGTAAATGAATTATAGATGTTAATTTGGACAATTTACTTTGGATTCGAACACCGTAGTTCATTCGTCGATACACGTCCTGTTTCCGTCGAAATTAATTTATCACTACAAAACCTTTGATCTATCTACAGTAGTTAAGTAAATAGAAAGGTACACGCCACTGGTAAATAATGGATGATCTTAACGAGCTCTCGTTAGTGACAGAACGTGCTTTCGTCACAACACCGGATCCCAATAACGTCAGACCTTTTAACGCAAAACTGCTGATATCCCACTTGCTCGGGCACGCTAGAAAATGTTCAAGATTCGAGCTCGGGCATGTCGGGCCCTTCGTCACCCGAGCAGTCTCTCATCTCTTCTTCTCTTGTACCTCTTACGTAATGCTCGGGAAAAGTTCTTTTCCCTGTCTCAACGCGGCGATGTCCCCGACTGCAATAACACTCGAATTTTAACGCTCCGTTTAAATTAATCCGCTTTTCAGACGGTACCGTTTATGTCTCCGATGTAGAATCGGAGAGGCAAGAACACCCTCGAACACTCTGGCCTCTATATCTCCTCTCTTGCTGCTCTTATATATTTATGCAAAATGAACCCGGACTGTCGAGCTATTATGAAAATATTCTAAGAGCGTGTATGAAATTCAGCGTGACGGTAGATACCGTACCGCCGCCCCTTGGAAAATGACTCGGATAATAAGATAGGTCCATTGTTTAAGAATGAAATGCAAATTTTTACGCCACGTTTGGGGGCAAATGTATTTATTAATTTTTGCTGTTCTTTGGCAAAAAAGGTGAACACTCAATTTTCTCGTTCACGTCGCCAGGAAATAAGCAGCTAATGAATGAAATTAACAATGGAATAACGTGAAAGTTAACGATGCAGTAAACCATTCAGAAAATTGTTTAAGCGATTATGTAGTATTATGTGATATTTATTGGCATATGATACATGTACCTATATACATAGCTATACATATTTAGTTTAGACAATATTTAAATAATTATTTTTAACATACAGATATTTGTACAAATTGAAATAAGTGTGACGTATTATTTTTGCCTTTTTTACATTGATTTAATTTATAATAATAATAGTTTATTTGTTGTAAATACTATCACAAGCAAGCCAATAAATTAAAAATTCACACATAGCTGTGCCTATAGGAAAACAAAAAAATGAGGTGTGGCCGCCACACGACTTTCTTATACGTATGAGCGTTTCAAACTATACAATTATAAGAATATTTATATACAAAACTTATTCAAAATCCTATTCTAAGTACTTTCATTCTCTAAATAAATCGCTATAGAATGCATACTTTGCAAGATATTCGAAAAAAAAGTGCTACTCACTAAGAGTAAAAGTGCTACTTTCGGTCCGAATTTTGAAATTTCATTTATACAAGAAATATTGCAAATCCAGTTCTAAATACTTTTGTACTCTTGATAAATATATATAGAATGCATAAATTACGACATATTTGCAAAAAAATCGCTATTCGATAAGAGTAAAAGTGGTACTTCCGGTCTGAATTTTGAATTTTTTTTTATACAAAAAATATTGAAAATTATGTACTAAATACTTTTATATTCGTAACGTACTTGTCTAACAAGCATGATTTGCGAGATATTCGTAAAAGACTGATTTTCGATAAGAGTAAAAGATCTACTTCCGGTTGGAATTTCGAAAAACTTTTTTAAGACAGTTTATCTCAAACTTAATTTTAAGTTCATATGAATTCTCTCTACCGATTTTACTGAAAAACTAATCAGATCTCAAGAGGGAGATTATACACGTAAATACAAAATTTGGAATTGATAGCTATAGCGGTTTGACCGCTATCGTGGTCACAGGCAGACACACAGACAGACAGATAGACACAGACATTTTTTAAAAACCACTTTTTCGGTATCAGAGGACTTCAAAACGTGGGCATCTGCAAAAATCTCGAAGTCGAAAATTTTCATCATCACAATACTTCCTTATACTACGTATAAGAAAGTAAAAAAATGAGGTGTGGCCACCACACGACTTTCTTATACGTATGAGCGTTTCAAATTATACAATTTTAAGAATTTTTTTTATACAAAACTTATTCAAAATCCTATTCTAAGTACTTTCATTCTCTTAATAAATCGTTATAGAATGCATACTTTGCAAGATATTCGAAAAAAAGTGCTACTCGCTAAGAGTAAAAGTGCCACTTCCGGTCCGAATTTTGAAATTTCATGTATACAAAAAATATTGCAAATTCAACTCTAAATACTTTTGTACTCTTAATAAATATATATAAAATGCATAACTTATGACATATCTGCAAAAAATCGCTATTCGGTTAGAGTAAAAGTGGTACTTCCGGTCCGAATTTTGAAATTTTTTTTTATACAAAAGATGTTTAAAATTATAATATAAATACTTTTATACTCGTAATGTACCTGTCTAGAAAGCATGACTTGCGAGATATTCGCAAAAGACTGATTTTCGATAAGAGTAAAAGACCTACTTCCGGTTGGAATTTCGAAAAACCTCTTTAAGATAATTTGTCTCAAATTTAATTTTGAGTACATTTCAATTCTTTATAAATTTGTTTAAACTTAGTAATTGACGAAATATTAGCAAAATTCGAATTTTTCACTGAAGTAAACTGCTACTTCCGGTCTACCGATTTTACTGAAAAACTAATCAGATCTCAAGAGGGAGATTATACACGTAAATACAAAATTTGGAATTGATATCTACAGCGGTTTGACCGCTATCGTGGTCACACACAGACACACACAGACACACACTGACACACACACACACACAGAGAGAGAGAGAGACATTTTTTTAAAAACCACTTTTTCGGTATCAGGGGACTTCAAAACGTGGACATCTGCAAAAATCTCGAGGTCGAAAATTTTCATCATCACAATACTTCCTTATACTACGTATAAGAAAGTAAAAGAACACAAATAGCAACAAACGCCTTGTATAACATGTATATTTCTTAACATTTAAAAAAGTTTTTCATGTTAACTCACGTTTCAGGAAATTGTCTATTGAATAAAAACTGTTATAACCTAAACTCCACTATTTTTCAAGAAAACTTCGTTTGCATAGACTTTTGCATTTGTTTTTCCTCTATTTCTAGTTGTGTTTGTTTTCATATTGATGACCTTCCATACAGCTTTTTGTTTGTTACATGCTTCATTTCTATATTCCTTCCTTCCTTTCTTTTACTTATGTGATGGTGGAAGCCTTTTACTTTCTATAAGGACGTATTTTGATGAGGAAAATTTTCGACCTTGAGATTTTTGCAGGAGTCCACGTTTTTTCCCCTGATATCGAAAAAGTGGTTTTAAAAAAATGTCTCAGAGCTCTCTCTTCCTCCTTCTCTCTCTCTCTCTCTCTCCTCTCTTCCTCCTTCTCTCTCTCTCTCTCTCTCTCTCTCTCTCTCGCTGCAGTGTACCTGTGTGTGTCTGTATGTGTGTGTGACCACGATAGCGGTTAAGTGGCTATAACTATCAATACCAAATTTTATATTTACGAATATAATCTCCCTCTTGAGATCTGATTAGATTTTCCGGTAGACCGGAAGTAGAAGTTTACTTTAGTAAAAAAATCCAATTTTGCCAATATTTCATCAATTACTGAGTTTAAGCAAATTTATGAGGAATTCAAATGTACTCAAAATTAAATTTGAGAAAAGTATTATTATAAAGGTTTTTCGAAATTCCTACTGAAAGTAGGTCTTCTTTACTCTTATCGAAAATATTTTTGTGCAAATATCTCGTAAGTCATGCTTTCTAGGCAGGTACATCACGAGAATAAAAGTATTTAAAAATTTGAACCGGATGTAACACTTTTACTCTTAGCGACGAGCACTTTTCTTCAAATACCTTGCAAAGTATACATTCTATAGAGATTAATTAAGAAAATAAATTACTTAGAATAGTATTTTGAATAACTTTTGTATAAAAAAAATGCTCAAAATTTGGACTTGAAGTAACACACTTATTAGCAGATTTATTTCTCTAAAAAAAGTATTTAAAACAATTTAAACAACTTGTGTATAATTTGAAACGCTCACACATATAAGAAAGCCCTGTGGTGGCCACACCTACTTATTTTGTATTCATTGTATGATTTGTATATGTTTTTCTGTTTATAGGAAAATATTTATTGAAATAATAAAAAAAAAATACTCCAAGGAATTTGACAAATGCTTGTTCCGCTATCATTTCATTGAAACGGGCCCAAACATGTGTTGCCAGGTTATTTTTAATTAACTGTAAATTCATTTTTTCGTCTTGTATAATCGATATCATGTATTCCCGCAGAATTATCAGAACTGTAAAAGAATATTCACAAGTTAAGGCTTTACTATGTTATAAAGTTTGGCGGGTATTGTGTACTTATTTTGCTTTATTACATTTGACTACATAAGAACCAATAAAATCTCTTAAACATATGTACCATTTTGGGGCTATATTTGAATCATGCTCTCTTATTATGACAAACGGTACAGGAGATCTGAAATCCACTGGGATTAAGAGGAGTACAATTAGAAGACTTCAGTCTATCCTGTAACTCCATCTCAATCTCAATTCACTCTAATCTAAAAGTAGATAAAGCAGCAGGCTCTGCTGCCTCATCAGTTAGTATATCTACGCCACCCGACATATGTGTTAGCTTGGAGGCTATACGTTCAGGAACTGTGTTTTAACCGAAACATGTAATTTTGACAACTTATCTCTAATATCTTTCAAGCTTTGAATTATTGGTTTTAAATCCTGCTCAGTATACACATTTGCCACATGGCTATCATTTTTTCTTTGATGAATTAACAAACTGCGATTTCACGTTTTGATTCGTCATCATCCACATGTTCAATGTTCTTGGGTTTGACTTTATAGTCTAATTCAATGACTTTGTGATGGATTGGTTTTATCTTAAATTACTTTATGATAGTAAAAAAGATATACAAAAAAGGAAGATGATAAGTGTATCGTTGCAGATTCGTTTAGTAGAGGGAAAACTACTCTCTCTGATATCGGCAGAGAGAGCTTTAGTTTTGACGTTGTTCGAAGCCATGATTTTTCATATTCTCCTAAGCACGGTGAAAGTAATTGAATCATAACTGCTATACTTTCAAAATAGTAATTTCGGCGCATCCACCATACTAGAATTACAGATGTTTCCGATTGGAGCATAATAAACTATATATTAATATGTTGGTAATGTATTTTGTTGAATAAATTATACTTAGGTTTCTAATATAAATGACAGCGTTTGCTTATACCTCGATAATGTTTATATTTCGAACGGAAGACCAAAGATTATAAATATTGCTAAAAAGAAATATAATATGCATAAGTGCCATAAAAATGAGCCAAATATCAAAATAGTTAAAGACGGCACATATTGATTGCACTGAAGCAATTTCGATGAAATTAGATCTGTTGGTTCATCATGAAAATTTGCAAGATGTGTGATATGAGACGGAAACACCTTTAGTTTTGACGTTGCGCGAAGCCATGCTTTTACATATCCTCCTAGGGATGGTAATAGTAATTAAACCATAACTGCTATAGGTACTTTTAAAATGTAATTCCGGCGCATCCACCATATTAGAATTACAGATGTTGCTGGATGCATAATAAACTACATATCAATATGTAATGTGGTTTGTTGAATAAATTACACTCAGGTTTCTAATATAAATAACAGCAGTTGCTTTTGCCTCGATAATGTTTATATTTCGGACGGAATATCACAAATTATAGATATTGCTGAAATAAAATATAATATTTATAGGTGCCATATAAATGAGCCAAATATCAACATAGTCGAGGATGGCATATATTGATTGCATTGAAGCCATTTCAGTGAAACTAGATCTGTCGGTTTGTCATGAAAATTTACAAGTTGTGTGATATGATATTTGAACGGCATAGATCTTATTTATATTTTACACAATATTGTTAAAGTTTTGTGAAAATATCTTAGATTGCAAAAATATATTTCACAGATCACATCATCATAGAGTATGCTTGTTGTACATCCAGACCGTGTATTAGAAGGGAGAGGCAGTTCCAGTATAATTAAAAGATCAAAACAATTGAATGCCTGCAGGCGATACGGGCGAATTTCATTTCATAATTAAGTTGTTTAAGATGTTCGCTTTGTTTCAAAAGAAAAGTTCCGCGAACTTATTTTTGAACAGTAAGAGACAAACAGACGTTAAACAAAATTGTTTATTTAGAGAATGCGTTCGAAACGAAATGATAAAAAAAAAATGGAAAAGGAAAGGACATGCTAAACTGAACGATCGAAGTTTAGGATGGAGTGGACGCGGCAACCTGGCGAGATTAAATTTAAGTTTCAGTCCCTTCATTCTGTTCATACATACAGTCTAAACATGTATTCACACACAGATACTTGTGGAACATCTGGGTTTCTGTATTCGTTTGTTAGTAATGGTTTATCAGGCACACGTGTGTCAAGGCACCTTAATTTCTGAAAGTAAAACTCTTTTGTTAACTGATTCGTAAATAAAGTTCACTATAGTAGCTTTAACTTTTATTATTATTTAAATTGCATGCGTCCAACTTTTAAATGCAAGTGTACACTTTACTTTATTATTATAAAACAGCAAGTGAAATTTATATTTATTGTATGAAATTATTCTGCTTCAAGTTTCTAATAGAGCGGTGCAAGAATTAGCTGAGTAAAATAGATGCCAATAGCTCTGAACGCTTCAAAAAAATTTGTATTTATATTTTTTGTATTTTTTTAGTTTTATTACTGCATACTCTGGTGGCATTTCTAACTTTGATGAAAGTGAGGTTACTTTCCTTACTATTTATATTACAGGCATATTGTTTTTTGAATTTTACACTGTTCTCTTTGAAGTTGTCTGCGAATAAAGTAGTGATGATGAGGCTAACTTCTCAACGCCTCCAGCGATGCCAAGATTTTTGTTCGCGGGAGGAATCAATAATGCTTAAGGCGATAATTCATCAGAAGAAGGTATAGAACTATTAATAAAACACGAGGATAAATACAAAGAGGATTTTAAATAAAATGACTGTGTTACTTCCGATTTACAAGAAAAGTAGAGCCCAGACGAGAACAAAAGCGCAATAATTTTACAAATTGCGAACAGAATTGGAAAAAAGAATGGATACCCCAAGACAATAAAATGGGTCCAGCAACAATTCTACCATACTATGTTCATATACACATTTATACGCAAAGCATATATGCATGTGTTGGGATACACATATACATTTAGTATTATTACCAACAATCAACGCACAGACACCGTGTTTCGGCCTTTAAGGCCTCGTCAGTGTACGTGCGGATGGCGGTAATGACTTTTAAACTAGGATCGCTACTTATGTCGGTTTACGCGGCAAATGCAAGTGAGAATATAACAGCGACGTATGTCACCCAAAAGCGACATCGAAAGCAATGGTTTCTGGTTGCATTCACATGCCATACAGAAACCTGCATGTTAGAAGTGTATCCCGCATAACAGAGCCTTTAGGTTCGCGGTGTCTGTGCGTTGATTGTCGCTAATGACACTAGATGTATGTGTGTATCCTCACACATGCATATAAGTATATAAATGTATATATGTAAGTAGTATTACCTCTTAATGTTAGTTCTAGCATCTAGGTAATTAACATTTTTTAATTTCATAATTCTACAATATTTGAATCTTCCGTTCCTATCTTCGATTTATGTAATTTCTTGTTTTGTGATAAAATGATGGAATATATCGTGTATCAAACGAACTTTTACAACCAACAAATAATGGATGTCATGCCTGTAAATTGATAAGAAACCGTTTTGCAAAATCTTTATGTCGTGTAAAATCCTGATTTGGAGCCTAGATAAGCTAAAAATGAAGAGAATCAATCAAAAAGGAAATGATGAAGATAAATTATGGTAGTTCAAGCCATTCCTAGTAAATTACAGGAAAATTTGGTAAGTGCAATGGGTCCGTAAGGTTATTTGTCAGTGGATGAAAAAATAATTCCCAATAAAAGTAGAGCTACCATAAAACATGTAACGGTAGGCCCTGTATATCATAAATAAAATATAAATATAATAACATCAAAGCTACTTACGTTAAGGTAAAATTACCAAAGGTAATGATATCATGAAATTAATGTATATAATTAAACAACACAGATCGGGAAATATATATTACTTATTTATTTGTATTAAAATATTATATTCCTTCTTAAAATGTCTCCATGTAAATTCTGTATATATTCGTGGTGTAAACAAAAAAGAGTGCGTAGATGTATCTATGTAAAAGAAACACATGTGTCGTCAACCTTATCAACGCCAGCCAAGAAGTTATGCGGCGCTGACAGAAACTGCTTTGTGTGCAATCGACACGTGGGCAACCTTGAATGCTAAATAAGCACGAACAAACATTTTTACGGAGTGTTTTTTCTCATGAACAAGTTGGAAAAGAAGTTAAGTCCCTAAGAGTGGCCCGGGGAATCCCCGTAAAGAATACCGTGAGACGCTCCTTAAGCGGCGAAGATGCAGTTAGACGTTCCCCGACTAGTGAAGGAGCAGGTTGACAGGTCCCTCTTGTGCCGAATAAATAAATCGGCTGGACCCAACCCAGTTAATTATAAACGCATCAGAAGAAATTTCCTGGCGTTTATAATTTCATAGGGAACGATCTCGCAGGTTAATAGTGCTAATAAAAATATAGTAATTTAAAGCACTCCTTAAGAGAAAAGAAAAGCCTAGTGAGAAAATAGATATATAGGCAATAAATCAAATAGTGTGCTACGCGATATAAAAGTAAAATTAAAGCTAGTGCGTGTGCCCCAGTTCGAGGCAAAGAAGACGGCATCCATCTATCCTGGGAAGCTGCCCGTATCAACGAATGAAAACACCGCTTCATCTTCATAGCATCATCGTAAAGGTACCCAACGTGTAATCTAATTCGAGGCCTATATCATGCATACATTTTACGTAACCAATCAATTAACATCTAATTAAATTCACGGTATGTTGTCTCTGTAAAGCGCCATCGTCTTGTTAACCTATTATATCTGCCTATTTTGTAACTTATGCGTATTTTATATTGGTATATACAATTTTAATTGTATTTCGCTTTGTAATATTTGTTTTGTAACCAGATCTTTGTTGTTTGTGTTTTAATCAATATATTCATAATATTTAAATATCATTTTTGCATCTTATTTGGTTACCTTAACATAAAAATCTGGATTATAAAGATAGTACGTCTATAAAAATAATCTTAGTGTCTTAATACCTGAACCGACTTGAAAATAAGATTCTCATGCGAACCGACCTCCCATCTGAGCTAGTAACGAGGAGTGTTCAATAAGTTAATTAATTTCACTATTAAATTTGAGTCTGTTTAAAAACCTAAAATTTCTCTCACAAAAGAACAACTTAATTACTTTATTAATTACAGTCAAGAATAAAGCCGTACTATTACAAACAGTATTTGCCCTACAAATGTAGGCATTTGCAGTCAAGGATTTTACGAAAGTATATCTTATTTTTTAATCACAATAGAAATAGGAATTAAATCATCACCGATCAAATTTCTTAGATGGAAATTATGCAATTCAATTCAGCTTCAGCTCTACAACGCAAGCTACCCAAGGAACACTCACTAAACGATGTTGATATTGAGGAAAATCATTCAGAATTTCGTTATCTAGTTAAAGAATTTTAATAAATGAACCAATATTTCTAAAATATAATGAAGAAGGTTGCTACATAACTAATATACGCTAATGAATTTTATATTTAATTTACTTAAGTAGTAGAAGTAGTTTCAGTTCGTCTTTGACCGTTTGTTGTTAAAGTATCAACTAATGCAGCCTATTTCATCTCAAATCCAATGCAACAGATTCTTCGTATAAGAGAATAAACTTGAGAAATCAATAATACAAGTTCACTGTATTGAAACATCCACGTAAAGTAGTAAAGAATTTTAAGTAATTTATATAATTAATTATTCGTGTTTGAGGAATCAAACAAGAAACTTTGCCAGGAAAACTTATTTTTAATTATATTATCGGATTAAAGTGGTGTGGGTAGACAGCGCAGATGACAAAAAGAAACACAGACAGGGAAATTTATACTAATTGGGATGGATCGGTGCTGTCGACTTTACAAATCATGAGGACAAATCTCTGTTGCGAAACGTCCTGTCGACCTTTTTTAATCAGCGAAATATCTTTATGTGGGGCTCAGTCATTGTCAACTGCTCCATGAAGATTGAACAAAAAGGATGAAAAGGACACCCTCCGAAAATAAGGAAGCATAAGGAAAAGCCGGTGATGCATCCTCTGGAGAGGAATTAGTTTGATTGAAATACTGAAAAGGTAAGGCATTAAGAGCTTTTATCAAATAATTTAATATAATTTAATAAATAAATTAATATGGCGTAGTATTAACTACAATATGAATTTATAAGAATCTATATTTCTACAATAGAAGCAGTAATAACTTATCATATTGTTACAATTTGCTTGTTATCAGTTTCAGAGAGCGAAAATAAAATTCATGCAAGAATATGCTTTTTCTGATTAAAATAAATAAACACATTTGAGTTGTTCCAAGGCAAAACCAGTAAATGCTCTCGACGTTGGCGATGGATCAATGTCTTGAGTTCATGCGTCAGAACAATTTTGTAGCTCAAATCCTTTTGTAAAATATGCCAAGCATTTTTCAAATAGCAGCAATTCTTGTGAACGTCTTGGAATGGATAAATTAAGGTTTTCGTCAACAATAACTTGAATTGCAACAACATCTCAGCATTTGGAGCATTTCTTTCTCGTTAATACTATCGAAGGCCTTAGAGATGTCACGAAAGACCAATATAGTTATAATACTTTTATATGTAGCAGAAATGAATCGTCAGTAATGAATCTGATTGCAGCAGCACAACTCTACCTGTGCTCTAAAACCTGACTAAATTCTTTTATTTATAATAAAATTTTGTTCAAAAGATATCTGGTTACATTGTTTTCTGAACTATACTTGTCATTGACTTAACTAATATATGTTTCTTTATAAAAGTAAGCCCGAGAGTACTTAATAGCTATGACTTAAATAAATAGTCTATGCTTCTATCAGTCAGGGAATATACAATACTACAACCATTCTCAACAAGATGTCTCTAGTACCGTGAATAATATAAGCCCACATCAATACTTCCTCGCTTCAGTCAGAGATACTACTAATCCTAATGTATCTAATTAGTCGTTATACCCGTACCCACTTTGGACTGGTACATAACATTTCCACAAAGAAGATTGACGTCCCTACTTATGCGAAAATTGTTTGTGTTCGTATAGCAGTCATTTACATCTTAACAGATAAGTATTTTTATCGGCAGTAACATTTACCAGTGTCTAATGGGCCTTTTCTTTTAGGTTACATGTTTATAATGACCCAAAGATTGATATCAGGAATATTTCATTCTCTTTTTCTTGTTTTATTTTATCTATCCGCGATAATTCCTCTTTTTATTATCTTTCCTGGGTTCGGATGGCACGCAGGTTGACAATGTCTGCCTCGTGGCGATGTTAGTTGTTGTCTTCAAAACCGAAGATCTTCTAACTGAAGCTGCAAATGGCGGTCTGTCACCTGATGGTCTTCCGTTTATGCTTACATCTCCAAGGTTATCCCACCTTATTCCTTGGCTACACCGTACTGATGACGACCAATTAGTCAGAAACACGTGTCTACGGTTGCACTACAGCGGATTTAACCCAATATTCTATTTTTCTTGTTTTATATATATATATATATATATATATATATAATTGTATTGAAAAATTGAAAATCTTCTTGGTAGTAGCGGCATACAATGAAATAAAAGTAATAACAATATGACAACTGGTTGTCAATTAGAAAACAATGACAAAATATAAAATGTAAATCAAAATGTATAAATGAAAATGTAATCAAATAAGCATAGGACGGTCGGGATTACTTATATAGTCACATCAAAAGGCTTGGGTCAACCACAAACTGTTCAGTCAATGCAATTATACAAATAACAACGACGCATCTATGTAATGAAAAATTAAGAGTAGAACTGTTGATATTGTAACAATATAGAGTATAAAATCAGTCATGTATAAATATAAATGAAAGCAAATAAGCATAGGACAATCGGTATTACCTATGTAATCCTATCAAAATGGCTTAGGTTTACCTAAACATGTACAATTTGATTGAAATACATAAACAATCAACGATGCAACTATGTACATATGTGTTAAGATGTGTTTGTAGCTACAGACAGGTTTTTACCGGCAAACCATTTATATGTCTGACGAAGTGTTACGATGTTAATTTTTTATGTTTGATAGCTCCTGAGGATGCCATAAATAAATGGCGAAATACTAAGCCGTTCGACAAATAGCTTTCCTTTCTAAAACACAGACCGAGTACCCGTAATTCTTTTTGTATTATTGAGTACGGTCGATATTTCAATTATTATATATATATATATAATAATGGTTGTATTTTCTTCCTGGTTTTTTCGGCTTGGATTGCGGAATTATGTTAGGTTAAAATAAAAAACATTCTTACGTTTCGACCCTATTTATAAGGTCTTCCTCAGAAATTTATGTAGGTCAAAACTATAAAAATTGATAATAATTAATTTTGAAATTAGTAATATAATAACCTTAAGTAAAACTTACATTAATTAAACATTAGTATTTTTGAGGTTCTTGCTGTTTTTTACAACTGAGTAATGAAAAATGTGTTTCCTTAATTGGAAAAGCATGGTAACTATAAAAATGACAAACAATTTTTATTTTAATTTTTACAAACAAACACTTTAAAAAATAATGAGGGAACTACTTACTCAAAGGATAAAAAATTTTTTGTTGTTGTTATTTAATGTTTTAACAATCTTCCTTTTAATAAATGAACTTGTTGTAGACGGTTTAACAGTAATTTAGTTTATATACATGTAAAATTTTAAACTGTTCAATAAATAATCAATAATACACATGTGTACATGTGTTTTTTTATGTATCTAATGTATGCATCTGACTGGACACCTCTCGAGGTCAGAAATGTGTGTGTGTTTTTCTCTATGAATATGTTTTTCGGTTGTCAATGCAGTACGAGGCCCGACCAATAACAATTTTATACTATAGAATAATAAATTTGTGATATATTTTGCGTATCTGTTCTGTCATTTATGGCATTTTTATGCTTTTTAATTTGCAAACTTTCATGAACGTTCCTAGCTTTGCTATTAATTTCGGTAGTGAGGATTGATGTGTGATTATAGTTGAATGAGTGGTTTGTTAGAGTGATGTGCTTTTTTAAAGCGGTGCTATTTGCCGCATATTTGTGGCCATTTAGACGTTCTTGTAAATGTTGGGAAGTTTGCCCTATGTATACACCTTGACAGTTGTTACATGGTATTTTATATACAACATGGGTTTTTTTTGTAATTGGTATTTTATCTTTGAGGTTTGTGTACAGATTTTTAAGGGTATTGAAATTTTTGTTTGCTACTTTTATGTTGTATGGTAACAGTATTTTGTTAATTCGTTCACTTAGGTTGTGAATGTATGGTATAGCTACATATCGTGTTTCAGCATTTGCATTTGATTGTGTTTTTGGTGTTCTGTAACGATTATAGTGAATGTGAAGTTGTGTTTTAATTATTTTCTGTATACAGTGTAATGGGTAGTTGTTCTTTTGTAAAGATGTTTTAATATTTTGTAATATTTCCGGTCTATAAATAGCACTTGTCAAGGTTATAGCTCTATTAATCAAATTCTTTGCGACATTTATTTTAAGGGCTTTTGTTTGGTTGGATTTATAATTGATGTATCGGTCTGTTGCAATAGGTTTCTGGTATAATTTTGTTAGGAAAATATTTTCTGTGTGTATAATAGTGAGATCAAGGAAATTAATGGTTTTGTCTCGTTCTATCTCATCCTCGAATTGTAGTCTCGGATGGAATGAGTTAAATTGTTTGAGTATGTAATCTGTTTTGTCGGAAGGAATGCAGGCAGTGCAATCATCCACGTATCTTTTGAAGAAGCTGGGCTTGAAATTAAGTTTTTGAATGATAGTTTCTTCTAGTTGTTCGAGCACTAATTGAGCTATGACACTGGAAATAGGAGACCCCATTGCACAGCCATGAATTTGTTGGTAATGTTGATTGTTGTATTGGAAATAAGTGGCGTTTAGGGTAAGTTCTACTCCCTTTTTGAACTCTGTTAGTGTTAGTGTTGTAAAATCTTGTAAGACATCCCATTTTGTTTCTATTGCTTGCAGGGCCAAAGTGATTGGTATGTTAGTGTACATGGAAATGACGTCTAAAGACACTAAGATGTGGTCATCTGGTATTTCTGTGGTGTCGAGAAATTCTTTGAGATCGTATGAATTTTTTAGAAAATATTGATTTTTTCCTGTGATATTAGAAATTGAGTTAGCTAGAAATTTTGCGAGTTTATAACATCATTCCGCAATCCAAGCCGAAAAAACCAGGAAGAAAATACAACCATTATTATAAAAAACCGGCTAAGAAAGAAGAAGAAGGAATTCTTCAAAGAAAACTATTAAAAATCCAGGTTGAAAAATGGATACACCGCAATTACCATCATTTAAACAAATCAAAGAAAATTATGGAAACTCAACCTACAACATTTTCAAGGAAATACTGAAAACAAGGAAAAAAATGGCTACCCTTAAGAATAGAAGAATTTTTATATTAAAATGTAAGAAACTAGACTTAGTACCAAAATTTTGTAATTTTAACACAGCCCATATACAATTGGAAAGTCTTAAAATTAACAACAAATTTCAGACCAAAGTAGTAAATTTAAAACACACTTTCTTAAATTACATCATCACTGACTGTACACTTACTTTGAGAAAGTCTCAACATTACACAACCCAATTATGTAAAAAAATGAAAGAGGTTGCCGGTGCAGCTACTGCGTCGACCCTTAACAAAAAAATTACACACACCATAGATATTTTTTTCAGTACATTAAAGAAAAAACAACAGAAAAAATTCAATATTTTACTCTACAAATCAACACACCAGATTGCACTAAACCACACAAAAAACAAAAATACTAACTGGCTACACAACCTGTCACAGACCGCAATTCCAGAAAATGTAGCAGAAATTCTGAGTCTAGGGAGAAATTTCTCAATACAGACAGATAATCCCAAAATAATTCCAACACACAACATTATAGCCAACATAGAATCTACAATAGATAACCTTAACGAAAATGAAAAAAACTCCATCAGAGCTAAAATCACAAATGTCATAACCAATTTTAAAAATAAACCCAACATAAACATAGAAAACTTCCATAAAAATCTCAACAAAAAAATTATAACAACAAAAATTTTTTTAAAAAACAATCCACAACTTATCATTACTAAACCTGACAAAAGTAATAAAACAGTCATCATGGATAAAACCGATTATGAAACTAAAATCAACAACCTGTTACAAGATAATACAATTTATAAAAAATTGAAAAATGATCCAACAAAAAAATTCCAAAAACAAAATAATGATCTCATAAAATATTGGGAAAATAACAATTTGATATCCAAAGAAACAACTAAATCACTTCAGATCAATAATGCACAAGCCCCAAGAATATATGGACTTCCAAAACTTCACAAAAAGAATATACCTCTTCGACCAATTGTTTCATCAACACAGAGTCCTTTTTATAAACTCGCAAAATTTCTAGCTAACTCAATTTCTAATATCACAGGAAAAAATCAATATTTTCTAAAAAATTCATACGATCTCAAAGAATTTCTCGACACCACAGAAATACCAGATGACCACATCTTAGTGTCTTTAGACGTCATTTCCATGTACACTAACATACCAATCACTTTGGCCCTGCAAGCAATAGAAACAAAATGGGATGTCTTACAAGATTTTACAACACTAACACTAACAGAGTTCAAAAAGGGAGTAGAACTTACCCTAAACGCCACTTATTTCCAATACAACAATCAACATTACCAACAAATTCATGGCTGTGCAATGGGGTCTCCTATTTCCAGTGTCATAGCTCAATTAGTGCTCGAACAACTAGAAGAAACTATCATTCAAAAACTTAATTTCAAGCCCAGCTTCTTCAAAAGATACATGGATGATTGCATTGCCTGCACTCCTTCCGACAAAACAGATTACATACTCAAACAATTTAACTCATTCCATCCGAGACTACAATTCGAGGTTGAGATAGAACGAGACAAAACCATTAATTTCCTTGATCTCACTATTATACACACAGAAAATATTTTCCTAACAAAATTATACCAGAAACCTATTGCAACAGACCGATACATCAATTATAAATCCAACCAAACAAAAGCCCTTAAAATAAATGTCGCAAAGAATTTGATTAATAGAGCTATAACCTTGACAAGTGCTATTTATAGACCGGAAATATTACAAAATATTAAAACATCTTTACAAAAGAACAACTACCCATTACACTGTATACAGAAAATAATTAAAACACAACTTCACATTCACTATAATCGTTACAGAACACCAAAAACACAATCAAATGCAAATGCTGAAACACGATATGTAGCTATACCATACATTCACAACCTAAGTGAACGAATTAACAAAATACTGTTACCATACAACATAAAAGTAGCAAACAAAAATTTCAATACCCTTAAAAATCTGTACACAAACCTCAAAGATAAAATACCAATTACAAAAAAAACCCATGTTGTATATAAAATACCATGTAACAACTGTCAAGGTGTATACATAGGGCAAACTTCCCAACATTTACAAGAACGTCTAAATAATCACAAATATGCGGCAAATAGCACCGCTTTAAAAAAGCACATCACCCTAACAAACCACTCATTCAACTATAATCACACATCAATCCTCACTACCGAAATTAATAGTAAAGCTAGGAACGTTCATGAAAGTTTGCAAATTAAAAAGCATAAAAATGCCATAAATGACAGAACAGATACTCAAAATATATCACAAATTTATTATTCTATAGTATAAAATTGTTATTGGTCGGGCCTCGTACTGCATTGACAACCGAAAAACATATTCATAGAGAAAAACACACACACATTTCTGACCTCGAGAGGTGTCCAGTCAGATGCATACATTAGATACATAAAGAAACACATGTACACATGTGTATTATTGATTATTTATTGAACAGTTTAAAATTTTACATGTATATAAACTAAATTACTGTTAAAACGTCTACAACAAGTTCATTTATTAAAAGGAAGATTGTTAAAACATTAAATAACAACAACAAAAAATTTTTTATCCTTTGAGTAAGTAGTTCCCTCATTATTTTTTAAAGTGTTTGTTTGTAAAAATTAAAATAAAAATTGTTTGTCATTTTTATAGTTACCATGCTTTTCCAATTAAGGAAACACATTTTTCATTACTCAGTTGTAAAAAACAGCAAGAACCTCAAAAATACTAATGTTTAATTAATGTAAGTTTTACTTAAGGTTATTATATTACTAATTTCAAAATTAATTATTATCAATTTTTATAGTTTTGACCTACATAAATTTCTGAGGAAGACCTTATAAATAGGGTCGAAACGTAAGAATGTTTTTTATTTTAACCTAACATAATTCCGCAATCCAAGCCGAAAAAACCAGGAAGAAAATACAACCATTATTATAAAAAACCGGCTAAGAAAGAAGAAGAAGGAATTCTTCAAAGAAAACTATATATATATATATATATATATATATATATGTGTGTTTCTTTGTTTTTTCTTGGGTTGATTGGGTAAAAATAAATTACAAAATTAAAATAATACGATCCTATATTGTAGGAATACTACCGCCTTAAAAAAACATGTATCCACCACTAAACATAGTTTTGATTTCAAAAAAGTTAAAATTATTGACAAAGAATATAATTCAAAGGCGAGAGAATTTTTGGAAATGGTTCATATCAAAAAAAAAATAGGAATGCGATTAATGATCGGGCAGATACTGAAAATCTTTCTAACATTTACTTTCCCATCCTATAATAACAATTATTACATGTGATCTATTTTTTGATTTTACGGTTTGGGTTTTTTTCATATATATAATTAATAATATAATAACATTTTTGATATACAAAATTAATAATATTATTGTTTCACCTTAAAATACAGACGGGATAACTGCCAAGTGGAGGGATAAAAAATCAAAAAACATCACAGAAAGAAATAAAGTCACAAGAACTGTTATGTGTAAAAGTGTTGGAATTTGCAAGGTAAGTTTTTGTCACCTTTGTGCCGTTCTTTTATTTATGACTGTTTGTAGTTTTAATTTGTGATTGAACTTTTTGAGAAAGATGTTATAAACATTGAAACGTCAAAGTAAATGGATCGTATTATTTTAATTTTGTAATTTATTTTTACCCAATCAACCCAAGAAAAAACAAAAAAACACATATTCTACAACAAAGGGGTAAAGAAAAACAACATTTTATATTTGTACTATATATATATAACCCTCACTGAACACTGAAAACAAGGTGGAGTTGTTTGGGCGAGGTATTAAAAAATCAAGTTTATTAATAGGAATTAAAAAAAAACTGAGCATAGCGATATTCAATTAGTTCATAATGCATGTGCTGTATGCACACAGTTTAATAGAAAAGTATTAAAGTATCACGACGTGCTGTTGCAAGGAATGTGGAGCTTCCGATATCTACAGTGTACAAGTAATTAATACGTATAATCTGGTAAAACAGCGAATTTCAACGGAGATGGAGTTGAGTTTGCACCGAATCCACCTACCTTAAACAACCTTAACGAGATTAAAGATCATTTCCATATTTACTGACTTTATGTAACACAGTCCTAGTCTCTAGAAGTCGGATTAAAATATGAATAGCAAATCGGGGAATGCTTTTGGTAATTTTGCTACACACTCAAACAGCTTGAAATTAGTCAAATATTTTCTGCGAATCTAAAAATTACGAGTCTTTTTGCATTAAGTTAAGAAAAGAGGAACTGATTAGTTCAAACAAGTCAATAAAATTTTATAGATATATTTACGAGATCGGGACGACAATTTATGTTTATGAGGTGATCTATTTTAGACATAAAGATAAATATATCCTTGCATTAATTCTAGTATATTTAATACCAACTTTTTCGAAACTATATGAAAGAATGATGGAAAATGAACTGTACAATAAATTTAAAAGGAATGTTTTAAGACATAATCATGTTATTAGTAATGCAATTTTTAATTTTATTACACAGAGATTGTCAAATTTTGATTTTAATATCCCTTTTTTTTGTATGTCTTTCATTTAAGTGTGGGTATAATATTGCAATTTCTGTCTTAAACAAATGTATGTATTACATTTTAACAGCGACAGCATAATTACAGGATATTAAGCATAGTAAGACACTTATAAATAAAACAAAGAGCAAAGGTCCCAATATAGATCCTTCCGGAACTCTTGATATCGAAAAAATTTGCAAAAATATAAATCTTTCTGGTTTACAGACTATATCATATAAACCGGATTGTACCAGTACTAAGTAAATGATTTGATTTATTAGATTTGAAAAATTCTTAAAGTCATTAATTTAATTAAATTTCAAGAATTGCATTTCACAACTGTCTTAATAAATTTAAACTTACAGTTGTGAATACATCTCTCAATAATCCTTGGCCACACCGTATTGATGATGACAAATGAGTCGGAAACACCTGTCTACGGTTACTCTGCAGCGGAATTTATCCATTATTCTTGTGTTTTATTACATATAAATTGTAAGAGAACCGGTATATTGTATGGTAGATGTAAAAGAACTAGTGAAACCCCTAAAAGTTGGGCACCATATTGAAAAAGAAACCATTTGCAGCCCTATATTGCTGGATGCCATATTGTAAAGGGATAACTTTATAAAATGCCCTATTTGTTTTAATAATTTTTTATATATAAAATATAATAACCCGATTGATTTGTTTACCTGCTAAGCTCAGTCCTTTATCTCGGGGCGATTCGGCTAAAAGAGATGTACACAAATTAATAGTGTTTTAGGGCGTTATTTGGTAAAATTTAAGTATACACTATTGTAGAAGTTTAGATAATATTTATATTAGAAATCAATGATTTTCGTATTTTAATACAAACATAGTAACACATTTACACAATAAAACTGATTTTAATAAAAACAAATACATATCAATGCATTTTTATTACATATCACTAATTCTCGGAAACGAGATGACTACATCGGCTTGAAACAACTTAAGCTAGGATACGTACGCTGTTGCTTTATCATATTTATAACAATTTATTAAATACATTTATCTCTCCTAGATAAATATATTTATTTATTTCGTCTCTACTTTAGAATGAATTATTACATTTAGTTCTTTATTTAACCCTTTACATACCACAGTTTCTAAATACCTTATTTTAATGCTTCTTTCTTCTTTCTTGCACTGACGGAAATCTTATTTTTCTGTGTTCAAGTAAAATCTCCTCATCGACGAACTAGATTTCGGTAATTTGCACAAACTGCCAATCGTAGAACAAAAGCTTTTTACTGGAAGATATGATAACTTAAACACTTGAACACTTGTTAAGCGGTCGATTTCTTTTAAAACAAAAGACAATTTATTACTTTAAGGTTCTATTTGTGAACATATATTTGATTAACCGCTGTTTGTATATATGTGGGAGCCGACACACTTTTAACTAAAGGACCTTATCTCTTTGCAGTAAACTCTAGGTATTTACCTAAGTGAGTGTTCTACTTAAAGGACCTTAGTCCACTCTCACGTGAAATCACATTTTTCACTTTTTATAGTTCGAAATCTGGGATTCCCCTTTTTTTTGTGGTTTACACACACAGGGTCACGTATACCGTGCGAAGTTATAGTTATTGCGCCATTTATCTTAAACTATCACAAATGTTCGGCGCCACTAGTCTTATCCAATTAATACTTATTTTATATACATATGAATATATAGGAAATAGAATTCTAGCAATACGTATCTATTGATTTCCAATATATATAGTATATATATAATTAATAGAATATTATTCATATTGTAACGTTTTCGGGTTCCAATAAACAACTCGTGCAATTATTTATTTAAAACAGTCTGTATATTTATATACTTAAAATTATTTAACAATATAAAATATAAAACTAACTTATCACACTTAAACTACTACAATTTAATTATCACAGGTATTTATTTATTTAACTAATATCTCTGTCCGTATTTATTTATATAACAGTTCTATTTATATAGGCACTACTATATTTATTTATTTGGCTACCACTATTTATTTCTTCGCACTCGATCCCGCAATGAATGAATCCCGGTGACCCAGTCGCCTCATATACACATGCATGAAATGTTCTCGAACAGTACCAGTAAATTCGGCAATATATCAGTGGAAATCTAGACTTTTTCTTGCTTACGTCGCACATCTGTGAGATGACTCACTGCATTTACGATATTTACCAGCCGAGAGAGAGATGATTTATGGCGGTGTGTAAATAAGAGCGTTTTTATACGTTGCCCGGTCTGCCCCTTTTTTGCGTGTGACAATTTCGTTTTTATCGCGCCGAGAGATCTGATTCTTTTATTTAATGTAAACACATTTCGTTACAATATGATTATTTAATATTATAAAGTTTATTAACAAGGATAAAATAGGCCGTACCATTACAATACCTATTAAAAATGAATATTTATCTTGGTGTAGAGATACTATAAAATGACAATTTGACCGCAAGCTGTCATCTAAAACGTTGCAATGACTAATAAGATGTAATTCAAAAAAAATAAAATGTATAAAAGTGAAAATGTGAACAGTTAAGCCTAAATGATATTTATTTATCAAATACGAGCATTCAGTGACACCACACAAATAATATCAACGGAAATTGCACAATTAAAGAAATAGGTAATGTGAAAGTAATGATTGGTCATGATGTCCTATTCCTATTTTTACATTACATATTCTTTTAATTGTGCAATTTACGTCGATATTATTTGTGTGGTGTAACTGATAAATCAATATCATTTGATGATACTACATGGACAATAGCGATGGTTCTATGCTTAACTGTTCACATGTTCGCTTTTATACATTTTATACATTTTATTCTTTTGCATTACGCCTTGTTAGTCGTTGAAACTTTTTAAATGATAGATTCCCGTCAAATTTTCATTTTATAGTGCTTCCACACCAACATAAATATTCACTTTCAATACATTTCTTGTATATTCGACAAAGAATTTTAATATATTGTCACGGTGTAGAAATAAGCTCAGAGTTGTTTCCTTTTAGGCGGGATCCTTTACTAATCTGTACTTTAATTATCATTGATTTAAAAGAAGAATTTAATACTGTCTTACATGAATATTGTCGACATTTTTATCGTAAAAATATTTTACGAGCTCCCTCTTTTGATCTTGTAAAATAACTCTAAAAATGGTCAGTCTGAGATAATAATACAACAGAGTCGAAAGGGGAAAAAGAAAGACGCAAAATGTAAAAGCGACGCATATAATGGTGAGGTTATCCTTTGGAAAAATACGATCGGACCTTAACTGTCATATAATGAAAGTCCTCCTTTTTCGGACAAACAATATTTTCTTGAAGTGAGTACGACGTATTCGACCGGAAAAAATCAATAAGGGCGACAAAAACGCTCCGGAGAAATTTTATTATGTTGATTTTTTGGCGGGCTGACGATGTTTGCTCTCTCTCACTTCGAGTGCCTTCCGCGCTTATTTATAGAATGGTAAATAAAATAAAAGGAGTGTCTAAACCGCATTAATGGAAAATCGATCTTGTTTTATGTAAAGAGGGAAGAGAGAGAGAGTGATTCATGTCTCGGGTTTCATTATTCGGATTTTCTGTCTTAATGTACTCTTCGTGTGACTTTAGAACATCAAGACTACTTTAATATGACAGAAAGGAGACATAAACTGGTGAATTTACGATTAGCAGTCTTCAGGAAATGTTCATAATTTCAGTGATTAACTAATTTACAGAAGAAAATATTTTCATATTTAACCTTCGGATGCCCAAGCTGGGTTACATTTGACCCAAATACTATATTTTTCATCAAAATTGAATACATTTTGATACGATAGTTTTCTTGTTTTTACTATTTAACTTTTTTGTTATTTAAGATGTTTCTGTGTTCCGACAATTGTATAAAAACAAAGAAAGCGATATTATGATTTTTTAGCGTGGGGTCACATTTGACATCATCTTGGACACGTTTGTTAAGATTTCATCTTGTGTTTGAGTAATTATTTTCTGCTTCGTGTATCGTTTCTAACCTCAAAATTTTAATATTGTTGCAGTAATAGTGTCATCCCGTCATTGTCAGCATGTCTCGTAGATATTTAACGCAAGCTGAACTTGAAGAAGAAGCTGCAAATATTGACTTGCATGACTTCGACGGCGGTGACATACCTAGTGCAGAGGAAGATGTATTTGACGGCAGCAATGAAGAAGAAAACAATGACGAAGATGACGACAACGAAATTGAAACTGTAGAAGGTAATAATGCTAATTCTTCCAACGTGATGAAAACCAATCAGGGTTTGACGAATGTAAATAAGAATATTGAAACTTTTATCAACGCTTTCGATTTGTTTGTATCTCCAAATATTATTGACATATTGGTAACAGAAACGAACATAAAAGCTGCCTCATTCTATTGAAACAATAATAAAAATTGGAAAAACGCCGACAGTGTTGAAATGCGAGCATTTTTGGTCTTCTGTTTCTGGCTGTATGTTGTCGAGGAAGAAGAGAGCCAATTCGAGAGATGTGGAAGCTTGATAATGCTGTTTCTCAAGGGCCAATTTTTCCAGCAGCAATGCCAATAAATAGATTTGAAGAAATAATAAGATTTCTAAGGTTCGACAATGTTGAAACCAGAGGAGTACGAAGGGAAGTGAACAAGTTAGCTGCAGCTCCAGAAATTTTCGATATTTTCGTAAGAAATTGTAAAGGAAGCTATAATCCAAGTCCCAACTTGTGTATAGATGAACAATTAGTACCATTTAGTGGGCGGTGTGCTTTCAGAGTTTACACCAGACAATTATCTGCTATTCCATTATTTTTTTTCATTTTCCCTTCTTAAGTTTTTGATGTTGCTAATTTTCCAACTACCTCGATCAGGGCTTGCAAGTATTATCACCATCCGTTCTTGTATATAGCTTAATATTCTGCCTATGAAATTTGGGCGGGAATTTTTCTACGCACCCGAGCACCTTATCAGCCGGTAAGAAAGTGTGTCCTCGAACGAGGAAGGTTAAGCAGATTTCTACAACAGATGGGGGAACTTTCAATTTCTGTTTGCCTCCCTCAGCTATCTAAAAATAATCTAATGATTAAAATATCATACAAAGGGAGATTATCTGAATGCTGTAGTAAGCCAGAAACAACTCTTCAGAACCTCTTCCGGCCTGGTCTTAGGTTCATGTATAAAATGTGACTTTTTTTGCTTTACTGTTGACGCAACAACAAATTTATAAACTAACTTGGTGAAAGTAAAATCAGGTGTTAGGTGCCCGGTCAAAACTAGAGGTCAAAACAAAAAGTTATAAAATTTAAAGGCGTTTTTCTGCACTTTTTCCTTTTGTCTTAAAATTGTCCAATCCTGTACATTGGGCACAGCAATCCGAAGCAGGAATATTGAGCACGATATCATATTATTTAAGAAATATATTTCTAAACATATTAAACTCGGTTCTTTGAGATATTGCTGCGCATTGTTCTTTGTAAAGGCAGACGATATGGTGTCTAAGTCGACACGTTTGTATTTCGTCCAGCTGTAATGGTTTTCTTGGTCTGGTAGCATAGGTATCTAGAAATTCTCCAATACTTTCTTTCGTCCCTTCGTATTTTTGTGAAACTCTGTTTCCGCCTCTATTTTCTTTTTGAATTTTACACTCAAAACAAAATTTGGCGGCATTTAAAACGGTTGCTGACATTTGGAACCTTTAATAACATTGCCTGACATACTTGGTGACATGTTTAGCTAAAAATATGAAGCACTGAAGTATTTTCTTTTCAATATGCAATGGTAACACTGAAAATTCTTTATATATTGTAGTTATTGATGTGTTGATAGAAGCCGAACAAGTGCACCTTCTACAGACGCCGTTGTGTGTTGAATTCAGTTTCAATTCCAAGTTCCTCTTCAACTCAAACCACTTTATTGTTTCGGATGAAGCACACAGATCAACCCTATATCAAGTAATTAAATATCAGGTGATAATTTAGTAAGTTTTGTATGATGCAGTATTTAAAAAACTGTTTAATATTAGCTCACCGAAGCTGAAAATAGTCATGGACAATGGGCATAAGTGTTAAAAAATATGTTGAAAAGTGTTTCACTTGTATCATTGGTGAAGATGTACCATCTAACTCTAACTGGACTACTTGTTTTTTCGTCGCTCTGTATGTATGACCTTCTATAAGACTTACCCTTTATTTCTAGTATATGAGCCGGCATCTTTTATCATCTGCTTGAAAAGCGAGTCTCACCGCAAAACACACGTATCGACTTTTGGCTTACTTTCGGTTCGTTAATGAAGTTCAGGATCTTATGTAATCATCTTAATGTCCTGTATCTCAGTAATGGAACAAAGACAGTGTGGGTCGTTCTTCTGCTACCTACCCCCTCCCACCGCCCCAACTACCGGTCTCTATGCTATCAGCTCGACGCACGAACCCGCATCGGAGCGTGTCCAATAAACGGAAAAGTCCTCCATGTGTAAACCAGTTTAACGCACAATTCGCCTGGAATTGGTTTCGAAAGTAATCCCCGGCGCGCGTTAATTTACTCAGGTTAAAAGATAACCTAACTAGCTGTAAGAGATAATGCGAATAAAATATGTATGCATGTATAAATAAACTATCCGTGAATGTGCCTCGTCGGTGAAACTGGCAAAGAGATTAAACAATTAATTTCAACACAATGCTGTTTGATGATGACTAAGTAAAATGTGGAAACCGATTTTATTCTTGAAAATTATATTTCGTATATACGGGAAGTTTTATACAGTTTATAGTTGATATAGTTTTATTGTTGCCATCAAATTTTACATGGGATGTCATAAAATGTAGTTAATAAAAATAAGTACAAATATAAAAGTTAATATAGAACATACTAAAAGAAACTTACACAGATGCAGAAACAAGAAAAGGTACATAATTTATAATGAAATCGCCTGTAAAACATGAAACATGTAAATTATGAATACAAATATTCACACAATTATATGCATATGCATATATTAAGCCTTAGCTTTAGTTCGATCACTTCATTATTTTATTATCAACACTATCATCTAAATACCCCTGAACTGAGTAATAGCATTTGGCTATCAAACATTTCTTAAGGGAGACTGTTCACTACCTCAATCAGTTTCTTCCAAATCCTGACTTTATTTTTTGAAATAGTTAGACAATTATTTTTTCGAATTACTTTAAAAAATAAAAGAAATATCATAGCATAGTCCTTTTTCCGAAAATATATGGAGAAAAAAAATAAAAATTGAAATTAGACAAATATCCGAAAATTAACGATACGACAATAATTTAAAAAATATTCTGACCACGTCCTTGAAAGAGTTGAAAAAATATTTTCCTAATTAAACTTATAATTTGGGAAATAGAATACACTCTGCAAGACTAATTGTTGGAGAAATGTTAAAATGAAACATTGTACGGTTAGCAGGCGGAGTTTCGCCAGACGAGATTTATCGGTTCTGAGTACTCTAACAGAGGCATAAGGGTTTTACGATCCCCATTCATTGGGTGTTTAGAGACCAGATTTTGTGAGTGAGTGAGAAAGAAAATAGACATTGCTATGAATTATTACATTTTGAATATTATAGTCCTACCGATGAGAGCTTCGACGAAACAAAAAATGGGGTGTGGCCACCACACGATTTCTTATACGTATCAGCGTTTCAAATTATACGAAATTGTTTTAAATTGTTGTAAATAGTTTTATTTTAGAAAAAGAAGTCGGATTTTAAGAATTCTTTTATATATAAATATTCAAAATCCTATTATAATGAATCTCTACAGAATACATACTTTGCGAGATATTCGAAAGAAAGTGCCACTCGCTAAGAGTAAAAGTGGTACTTTCGGTTCGAATTTTGAAATTTCATTTATGCAAAAAATATTCCAAATTCAGCTCTAAATACGTTTGTACTCTTGATAAATATATAATTTACGACATATATGCAAAAAATCGCTATTCGATAAGAGTAAAAGTGTTACTTCAGATTCGAATTTTGATTTTTTTTATACATAAGGTATTGAAAATTAAATTCTAAATACTTTTGTACTCGTAGCGTACCTGTCTAAACAGCATGACTTGCGAAATATTGGCAAAAAACTGATTTTCGATAAGAGTAAAAGACCTACTTCTGGCAGGAATTTCAAAAAAGTTACATAATAAAAGTCTTCTCAAATTTAATATTGAGTACCCATGAATTCTTTATAAATTTGTTTAAACTTAGTAGTTGGCGAAATATTGGCAAAATTCGATTTTTTCACTGAAGTAAACTACAACTTCCGGTCAGCGGATTTTACTGAAAATCTAATCAGATCTCAAGAGGGAAATTGTATTCGTAAATACAAAATTTTGAATTGATGGCTATAGCGGTTTGACCGCTATCGTGGTCACACACAGACGCAGGCATTTTTCAAAAACCACTTTTTCGGTGTCAGAGAACTTCAAAACGTGGACATCTGCAAAAATCTCGAGGTCAAAAATTTCACATATACATACTTCAAATTATCACAATACTTCCTTATACTACGTCTAAGAAAGTAAAAGGAATTATCTGGTAAATAAATATTTAATGTAGAGAATTAAAATATACTTAAAATTAAATTTGATTAAAAAAGTTTTTTGAAATTCCTACCGGAAGTAGGTCTTTTACTCTTTCGAAAATCAGTTTTTTGCCAATATTTCGCAACTAATGCTTTTCAGACAGGTACTTTACGGATATAAAAGGATTTAAAATAAATAAATATATAAATAATTAAATAAACTTAATTTTCTATAGCTTTTGTATACAAAAAATTTCAAAATTCGTACCGGAAGTAACCCTCGTATCCAATAGCGATTCTTTGCAAATATATATTATGCATTCTATAAAGATTTATTAAGAGAATAGGTACTAAGAATAGAATTTTGAATAATTTTTGTTTAAAAAAATTCTTAAATTGTATAATTTGAAGAACTCATATATATATAAGTAGTGTGGTGGCCACACCTCCTTATTTTTGTTAATTTTTTATATCATAATTTACATACTACAGATAAGAAATATTTGTGTTTGTTATATTACCTAAATAAATATCTATTACAGACGTAATTTTTGGAATTTATATTCATCTTTTTGTTAATTTTTTATATAATAACTTACATACTAAAATGACAAGAAATACTTCTTGCAATATTTTGGGCAAAAAATAATTATTTTATCTCCTACCTGAAATAGCCTGTATTGTATTCTGTCCCAACATTTTTATGGTTAAAAGTCCACGTGAATTTGAGTGACACATGTCTAGTATCGATTCAACAAATCAAACCCGCGGTACACTCATAAATCAGAGGGCCTAACGGCTGCAACTTAACATAAATATTTCATCTCATTCGCACCACTTGCGATTAGCACGACGGTCGAAAACGTACATCGGAGTATACAACAATCGGAGAAATACAGGACGCGCCTCTTTCAAATCGGAGTTTCCACAATCTGGAAACACAGCCTTAAAAAGTCTACGAAAACTATTCATGGACATATCCCTAATACTTTGAGGCAACTTATTGTAGATCCTCATTTGTATATTATTTTTTTTTTACTTTTAGTGCGTTTATACTCAGGCTCATTTAATTGATCTTAATTGATCTATCTAGGTATTATAATTATATACGTCTCCGCGAAAGCTGTAACTATTTATGTTTCTTCGTATGTAATATATACATGGAAAAGGCATTATTTTTTTTTGTGATGAAAACTTCCTTACATGAATAATTGTAGGGTAATTTGTAGATTGTTCTGATGACCCTCTTCTGTAGCACAAATATCCTTTTTTGCATTAACGGAATTTCTCCATGCTATTATGCAGTAGGACATTACAAAATGGAACAACTTGTGTATAGCACACATGGTCTTTGATAATTTTATGCATAGTGAATCCACTTGTGCTTGCCAATTTAAATCGTCGTCCAATTGTAATCCCCGATATTTTATTGAATTTTAGTGTGTCCCTTTTCTGTTCCAAAAGTTGATGGTTTTTGTCTTGTTCACGTTAAATGTTAAACGATTTCCACTAAACCATAGTTTGCTTTCATGTTGTAAATTTACACCCCCCTACATCGAGCAAACCTTGATCTTTGTTTTTTGTTAGAAAAACAGTGTCATTAGCAAATAATAGTGTTTATGCGTGAATATTACTAGGTAAATAGTTTACGTATATCAGAAATAATAGCGGTCCCAATATAGAACCGTGGGGTACACCGTGTTTAACTCCCTGCATTTTACTAAGTTTAGAGTTTACCCCAACCTGCTGGACCCTGCCGACCAAATAAGATTCCAGAAATTCCAAGGACTTACCACGGAATCCGTAGAGTTCCAGTTCTACCAGTAACACACTATGAGACACATAATCGAAGGCCTTCGAGAGATCACAGTCTGTGCGTTCTCAAAAGCATCAGTAACATAATTTACAATGGGTAGCACTGCATTCAAGGTAAATACCCCTTTGCAAAAACCATATTGTTCATGCGATAAAATGTTATTTTTTTCTAGGTAACTGAGGGTTCTATTGAATAAGACCCTTTTAATAACTTTCCCTAGCACTGATATAATTGCTATTGGTCAATAGTTTTCAGATTTGTCACGATTACCACCCAAATATTTTACAGTTTGTTTCACTTTATGTAATGTGAGTATTTTAGATCACAATAATAAAAATAATCCCTATTGAAATGAAACTCTTAATAAATAATATTTTCACTACTACAAATTTACATAAAATTTAAATATTTAATGGGGGTTGAAATAATAATAATGCATATAAGCAATTGTTCAATAATAAAAACGATAATAGTAATAAGTAATATAGTAAGTGTAATTTCTAGTTTGTTGATACATCACTAATATCATCAAAAATTCCTTTACTTGCATTATCGAAGTTAGTAATCGGTTTGGTAATTGTCTCTTTCAAAGTTTCTGTCTCATTTTTTGTTTTATTCTTTAACGTCAAGTTTGACTAAGTTTTAACATTTCATCAATATTTTTCAACAGCCACTACATTTTTTCATGGCTACTGTAATTTTTACTTCGTCATGGATAAAATTTTAAAATAAATATACATATTTTCTAAAATATCAAAGATAGTATAGAATATACCTTACAAAAAAAAGTTTTTTGTGTTTAAAGTATTTTAATTATGCAAAACTTTCGCGAATACCCAGTATAAATTAGAACAGGTTCTGCATATACATATTACTTAGCACATATTTCCTGTATGCCATATTAAATTGTTTTGTGTTCTGTCATGGCACTCATGAATCATAGGTAATTAAAAAGACATATTGCTGTAGCTGCAGCACTGTTACAAAATGATAAATTTCTTATTTAAAATGAAAATGTAACATTGCCCCACGTTGGGCGCCATTAACTATATATGTTGTGGATGCAACAATGCTGATGAATAATAAAAATTAGAATAGTCTACTTGTAAGCTTATTCCTTAACAGCATAGTATTTTTAAAAGTTCTTATGAGTTCTTGCAGTGATTTGCATCTTCTTTTCTGGTATATCTCTTATTCAGTTTTTGTTTGGGATCAGGTTAGAAACTAACAGAAAGGTCTAAATCTCATATAGAAATTATATTTATATTTTATTAGAATATCAATCGTAAATAGCATTGCTATAATGTATCTATATCTAATTTTGTTTTACAAATAATGAGAAAAAAACATTTTTACCCATTTTCGTGTTATAATGCTTGTGTAAGGCTTATATATCTATAATGATAGTTGTAAGAATTATTATCCCTGTTCTTTTAAATAAAAGAAAATCATTGATTCTTGATAAGGAATTTTATTAATACGAAGCTAATTCTATTTCACCAAAACATACATTTTCACATAGTGCCTTGGTAATCTAGAACTTTGCAACGTGAATGCTCTGAAACTCGCTTATACTAACCGCTAGCTGCAAACATTCTCACATTGTACCTCAAGCGGCTTAGCACCTGCCCATCAAAAACATCCTCATTTATTCGTACTTATTTTGTTTGAAATATTAAATTAAAATGACTATATAATAATTAATGATGCCTAACGATTTACTGAAAGCAAATATTCTCACATAGTACTCTCAGCACATCCAACACCATCAACTATCATTTCATTACTTTTAAAAAAATGAATTATTATTACTAAACAAGATAATATTCATCTAATTAATAATGCTCATCGTTTTACTAAAAGCAAATATTTTCACATAGTACTTTCAGCACGTCTAACACCATTAATTATCTCAAATTGAATCATTTATTTCATAACTGACTTTATTTCGTCATATATTTTATCAAATTCTGCCTTATTCATATCCTCCATCTTAAAAATTAGTAATACAAAAAAAATTAATTGAATGAAAATTATTTAAAGAAGAAAACTAAATTAAAATTGAACTCTAAATCTTAATACAAATAAACTAAAAAAAGGTAGTGTATCGACCCTACTCTCACCCTCGCTATCCCAAACATTTATTCTTTTTTGAAAATCTTACGTCTCCCTAGCTCGAAATACAAACTTAATGTTCCACAAGCCTTCGGTAGGTATATCTTTTCTTTCTTCTTAGTATAGTCCCTAATTGTACTTGTATATGAACGCATTGCTTTTTTCATCGTTTGCTATATATATTTTCTTCTTACGGTGTACTAACATTTATTCTATTTTTCTTTTTAGGAATTCTTTGTTCTGGTTGCACATGAAAAGCGTTTTCTACGACGGGCTCGCACTGCAAAGATCGGTGGTCTGTCTCACATTCTCTCGGACTTATCAACCATATTTTCTCAAGTAATACGTCGATTTGACACTGCATTTTTCTTTTTGCAGGTTTTTAAACCACACATGACCATTTCCATAGTCTTTGAAGCCCTTGTGTTATGCATACAAGAACTAATAAGTGTATTTTTAATTTATACAGTTACTGTTCATAGATATAAGTAACAGGTATTTACTATATCTTAAGTATTATTATTATAAAATCTGTCTTATGAATTGGTTATATTATTTATATTTAAATTCACATTTATTTGTCTAATGTGTATCAACAATTCATGTTTATTTTTGATACAGCAGTGCCTCCTTAAATGTAGGCAACTTATTCTACTTACTATTACTTGTTTTAACTAGTGGTTAAATCTAAAAATAAACGATTTTTAAAATAAAACTTGCGTTCTTTTTCAACAACTAAGCTAATTCCTAATATTATTATTTCAATATCATGTGGAGGTCACAGCAATATGTATATGTCACTTTTTAATTTTAATCATAAGTACCTCGAAAATTGTTACCTTTAAGAAATAATTACTTTTAATATAAAACATCTCTATTTTAACGCTAAATCCTAAGTTAAACTTCTATATAGGGTGTTAAAAACATTGCTTCTTTATGCCAATTTATGGATCATCCTGTATAAGCATATATATTGTGGTAGTTCACCAGCATCAACCAACAACAATATATGGGATTGTACTAGTATTAACCAACCATACTGTATATGTGCTTTTAGTGAGAATAAAGAATGAAAGTTTGAAATGTTTAATAGATCGAATTTTAATTAAGTAAATAGCTGTTGGAATATTTGAGTTATACTTAAACTAATTGTGAGAATATTAAATGGATATTTTCTTGTTTTTTTTTCATGTATCGTGCAAAGTTGGTTGCCTATCGGATTACATTGTGGTTTTCTTCATGAATCGTGCATAGTTGGTTGCCTATCAGGTTACTTTGTTGCATTAATTTTGTCCAGTTCTGAAATTAGAGATTTAAATATTACTTGATGTATTTTCATATGAAATATTATTTTGTAAAAGCTTGTTTAATTAACACTATTGATAAGTAGTGATAATTAGTGTGAATTTTGAAATATAAATGCAATAAAATGATGTATAGTTTGCGCGCCTAGATTCAAATTTGAGATGTGTCAGTTTTTGACAATTATGTTATAGTAATGGGTATTCATTTGCCGAAGCGTGTTAAAAGTTTTTAAAAATAAAGTAAAGAATTAATATGGTAAATTTTTGGAATTTAAAAAGATATTTAAAATATTCAAGCACAAATTAAAATATGTTTTGGATTAATAAAATGTGTGTACAAAGATCATTGGATGTTGAGAATTAATGAATTATTGCCAAGGATATGAGGCATAAATAAAAAAAGAATTAAAAAGTTTGTTGAGAGAAGCGGTTGTGTTTCTCGGAAAGACAAAGTTCTTCTCCGATAAACGCGCATAAAAAGTATTTCAAATTACATGAAAGAGTGATAATAGTGTAATAGTTTACGGGGAGAAGAAAGTGATTTTTTTTTAGGAGAATAAAAATTGTTATATAAGATAATTCATGTTACTTTATACGGCGATATTAACAAAAAGGATTGAAAGCAAAGGAATTACTTTCATGTACTAAATACAAGAAGTGAATTATAAATAATTTGTTGATCAAGTATATAAATAAAAATACATACCATATTGATATAAATCTGAGAAGAATTCCAAGGTTCAAGATTCCAGGTGATAATTATTTCTGAGGTGTACCGAAAAGCTATAATATCCAGCAGTTCATAGTCCGATATTCCAATTACGGCAGTCCATAGTTCGAGAATCCAGTTTCATCCAAGATTCGAGATTTCCAGGGAATACAAATATCTAAGGTACGACAGGATAGCGGTTCAATCCAGGTGCAAACGTTCCAGTGGAACAGAGGAATAATTCAAGGTCCAAAATAATAACCATCCACATTCCGAGTATCCCAGAAAGACAAAGTAAGAATTGGAACTTCATCGTAGCCAGGAAATTTCGTCAAAGGACTATAAAGAAATTTTATTGAAGTACAAGAAAGAATGCCGGTATATAAAATCTGACAGGTCGTATTGTTAATTGATATAATTTGTATTTGTGTAATTATTCATAGAGTAGAGTTTATCTAAGAGTTTGAAACACATAATTTATTCTACAATTTACTGGAAGTGATTATAAATCACAGATATTTAATAGTAGTTTATACAACGAGTCAATAATGACAGTTATTATTCCCGAGAACTGAGTAACTCAGCTCGAGGGAATAATAGTCATTATTGCGAGTTAGTATACACTACTTTATCGACGACTAACTGAAAATTACTAAAAAAAATCAAAATAAATAAACGAAAATGTCAGATTACTATATCAATATGACGTTTGATGGTTAGGCAGTCAGTAAAATGGCCGGACTTGTCTATCGTTACTATGACAACGTTAGGAACGTTATGTTCTTATTGGCGGAATGCAGTGAATAATGGTAACGTTATGGCCCATTATATGTTCTTATTGGCGGAATGCAGTGAATAATGGTAACGTTATGGCCCATTATTCACTGGTCGCATTTCATTATTCCCTACGGGTATTATGAGTGTTATTATTAGCCAATATTGATTAATATAATACATACTTTATTGTTTAGTCGTCGATAAAATCTCTAATTCACAGCATTAATTTTTGACATCCCATTATTTTTTTTAAATACACAGAATGTGTCATAATTAGAAAACTATTTTCTTTTACGGAAAAGAAACTGATTGGCAACCCAAATACGTAAGAAGTTTGTGTATATATGATAATATACAAGATACTATACAGTATTTTATAAATGATTAAAATTCGTTCATATTAGAGTGCATTTACAACTAAATTCTTATATTCAAATTACTTTATATGTTGGTTAAACAAGCTGGGTATTTTCACATATGTGTTCTTTTTGATGATATTGTAGTAAATTTCCAACTTTAAATTATAACTGTTGTGTTTATTAAACAAATATTTTGAAGATATTACTTTTATTTGGTATATTAGAAAGAATCTGATATTATACTGTGGTGAAATAAATGATGCTAAGAATTATAACCTCCAATAGGAAGATCTATGACAGTAAGAAATTATATTAGTAGAGAAATATTTTAGTACATACCTTGAAATAGTATCCATTTAAAGTGATATTTTAAGATAACTTAATTCACATATAATTAATCGCTTGAATATAACCGGTATAATAATTATAAATCACAATTATCGAAAGATAAATATACCAACGTCATTTTACATTTATTGGTGTTGATTAACTTATGAATAGGCAACTGTTCGATCTTTATGAATAGAGGTAAGTTAGTTAAATGAAAGTATTGAAATATTAATTATTATAAACAATTTCTGAGTTAGTTATGGGCATAATAATAAAATACCTGAGATAAATAGAAAATTGATATAAAAATTGCATTGTATTTATCATAATTTTTTAGTTAAAGGAAATAAATATAGGGATTAGTCATATAGTCACAATAAAGATTTTGAATTTACCTGAATGTAATTGTACACTTTATTTATTAAAGGTATTGTTACAATATTTTTAAATTGTGAAGCAATGATAACCCAAAGAGTGTCGGACATCTATTAGAATAATTAATTAATGAAATGTACAAATACTCATCGTAGCCTACTCAATCTGGAACAGACTGTATAATACGGCAGCTACATTTTCCGCCGTATTCCCGGGGGTTTACCAATTTATTGGAAATTTTATACTGAGCACATAGAACATAATCTTAAATTAAATCTTTCTGTATCGTCGAGGCGAAATACTATTTAACGAGATGTGCTAGATTGCTATCTTAACGCTTGTTTAGAACTGAATCGCGAGACCTGTATCAATGAAAAATTCTATCATCGTACTGTTTACAGTTTCCTCGTGATTTCGTAATGCAATTTGCTGCTTCCCCGCCATAAGCGCACCGACGCGAGGCGTATATACAAGTAAATATACGGAGTGCAATACAGTGTTACTACATACCATTTAACGATATAACTCCTTACAAGGTGACATATTGCGCTTGCTCGTTCACTTGCCGCCGCACCGTCCGTATAATTTTTGAATATCATTTGTTGCTATTGCCGCCGCCGCTGTCAGAGCGCATCGCAGGTAGTTTGATCAGCAATGGATGAAAATGAGATGCTCCAATGTAATTGAATTTTTAGAAGGTAAAATCTGTGCGAGCATTTTCCTCGAATGAGTTTTGAACAGTCATTGCTTTATCACGAACTGCATCTGCAGCAGTTTCATTCAGGATAACTGCTACTACTTTAATTCGAATGTGTTTACAAAAGGAAGACTATTAAAAGTTTGAATCGAATGGGAAGAATTTCAATGTGTCATTAGCGAAGAAAGATTTCTTTAGATAAGGAAAATATTACATATATATTTTGCTAAGGCGATCTTCAGTGCCATTTCATTAAATTAAGTTGGCACGTGATACAAAAAGGTTTAAACCACTGAAGAGATATTAAAATGTTTCATACATTAAATAACTTAAAACACTTGGCTTGTTTCACTATGTGTTTATTAACAATACTCTGACGTATACGTTTCGGTTGTCACACCATTATCAAAGAGATACGATGTAAAGCTGCTAGTTTGCCATCGCTGGCTAATTGAATATTCTTGACTGTTGTAGCAGACACTTCTTGGTGAAACATTTTTAACTTAGACGCAATTTTTAATAGAAATAAATATTTAATAACATTGTGGCAATTGTTTATGGAGACAATGACACAAAATCTAACGCTATACGCTGAAATAAAAGAATATTTCCAGTACGCACCTATAACCAGTTGCGATGTAAAAAGGGCGTTTTCTATCTACAAAGATGTACTTCATTCAAAGAGAACAAATCTTAGACAAGAGAACTTTGAGAAAGTATTGCTAGTACATATTAATACTCCTTTATTCGACTTGAACTACAAAATGAACAAATAATAAGGTATTTTGTATTTTATAGATCATCAGCCACTTGTTATCCAATTATACAAATAAAATTAAAACCTCTTTAAAAACACAATATTTCAATAGTGCGCCCATGGGGGATGAGTCATCAACTTTTCGTTTCCGCTCCATAGTAATTAATAATATTTTACAATAATATAGTTGATTATAAGTAGTATTACAATGCAGATTCTAGCGCAAAATCCCATGTTATTTCTTATGGAGGTTCATTTTGCAATTCAAGATCATTTGAAATTTATACAAAAGCTGTTTGTAGCACTTCAGAAGCGGCTGTTCAAAAGCTGTTTGAACAGCCGCTTCTGAAGTGCTACTAACAGCACTTGACTTGTCTCGTACACGAAAGTGATTACACCTTGTATAAATTTCAAATGATTTTGAATTGCAAAATGAACCTCCATAAGAAATAACATGGGATTTTGCGCTAGAATCCGCATTGTATTACTACTACAGTTTTTAATAGAAATAAAGATTTAATAACATTGCGGCTTTTGTGTATGGAGACAATGACACAAAATCTCACGCTATACGCTGAAATAAAAGAATATTTCCAGTACGCACCTCTAACCAGTTGCGATGTAGGAAGGATGTTTTCTATCTACAAAGATGCACTTCATTCAAAGAGAACAAATCTTAGGGAAGAGAACTTTGAAAAAGTATTGCTAGTACATATTAATACTCCTTTACTCGAGTTGAACTACAAAATGAACAAATAATAAGGTATTTTGTATTTTATAGATCATCAGCCACTTGTTATCCAATTATATAAATAAAATTAAAACCTCTTTAAAAACGTAGTAATACAATGCGGATTCTAGCGCAAAATCCCATGTTATTTCTTATGGAGGTTCATTTTGCAATTCAAGATCATTTGAAATTTATACAAAAGCTGTTTGTAGCACTTCACAAGCGCCTGTTCAAAAGTTGTTTGTGAAGTACTACAAACAGCTTTTGAACAGCCGCTTCTGAAGTGATACTAACAGCACTTGACTTGTCTCGTGCACGAAAGTGATTACACCCTGTATAAATTTCAAATGATCTTGAAATGCAAAATGAACCTCCATAAGAAATAACATGGGATTTTGCGCTAGAATCCGCATTGTATTACTACTACAGTTTTTAATAGAAATAAAGATTTAATAACATTGCGGCTTTTGTGTATGGAGACAATGACAGAAAATCTCACGCTATACGCTGAAATAAAAGAATATTTCCAGTACGCACTTCTAACCAGTTGCGATGTAGGAAAGATGTTTTCTATCTACAAAGATGTACTTCATTCAAAGAGAACAAATCTTAGGGAAGAGAACTTTGAACAAGTATTGCTAGTACATATTAATACTCCTTTACTCGAGTTGAACTACAAAATGAACAAATAATAAGGTATTTTGTATTTTATAGATCATCAGCCACTTGTTATCCAATTATATAAATAAAATTAAAACCTCTTTAAAAACGTAGTAATACAATGCGGATTCTAGCGCAAAATCCCATGTTATTTCTTATGGGGGTTCATTTTGCAATTCAAGATCATTTGAAATTTATACAAAAGCTGTTTGTAGCACTTCACAAGCGGCTGTTCAAAAGTTGTTTGTGAAGTACTACAAACAGCTTTTGAGCAGCCGCTCCTGAAGTGCTACTAACAGCACTTGACTGGTCTCGTGCACGAAAGTGATTACACCCTGTATAAATTTCAAATGATCTTGAAATGCAAAATGAACCTCCATAAGAAATAACATGGGATTTTGCGCTAGAATCCGCATTGTATTACTACTATTATAAATTTTATTCTTAAGAAATACATTTTGCAATTAACAAACAGACATGCTTAAACAAAAATGATTTAAACATGGGAGTTTTTATGTATCTTGTACTTCGCGAAAGCAATGTTTTTTTTAATGAAAACATTATACAAATTATTCAAATTAATTTCAAAGGGAAAAGAAAACAGAAGCACAACATAATGAATTCAAAAGCTCTCAAAGAGAAAATTAAACTTAATATTCTTATTTCCGGTGAATTAACGAATACTCCTAAAGCAATTTTCATGTAAAAATTCACTCTTTTTCATTCATCTGGATGAAAAAACACTTCCGTTCTTTTCTTTCGACGTCTCTTTAATTGATCGCGAAGGGTTCGCGCGTCTCATCTTCCTTTCGCCAACGTTTCGATGCCGGTCGTCCTCGCTCTCATCAATTCTAACGTGCAAATATAAATATTCATTCCCCGAGAGCACGGGCGTTAATTCGATAAACTTAGCGAAAATATATCAGGTAGCCTAAGAGCGCAGTGTTGTAATTTATGGTAGCGGACCAGGCTTACTGGGGAAGAGGGAAAGTTTGAGAAATAAACAGGTTGAGACCGCAGACCGCAAAGCGTGAATACCACGGACGCTTCCACAATAATCATTACGCCCTCGCCTTTGGTGTATACATATATATACGTGGTGTACATCTGTTGTTTCGCCGTTGATGATTCAACTTAAGTGAACTAATACGACCTAATGGAAACAAGTTAGATGCGTATTTCATTACAAGCCCGGAATGTTTTAGGAACTGGAACGGACTTTGAAAAGAAGAGGAAATAATTTATTAAATCGTGTGGCGTTTGCGGTCAGTTTTCGCGTGTGCTAATAAGAATATAGAGATTTCGTGATGAAAAAATATGTTAAAATACAACACGTCACACTTTTTGTAAATATTCTGCTTTCTCTTTTTTCCAGAACCAAATTTATTTGCAAAAAATAAAACTACATGTAATTAAAATAAAAAGTAAGAAATGTGTTTGTTACTTGCGCCATCTGTAATTAAAGATTGCACATTCTTTGTTCTTTATTTTCTGGAACATCAGAATGATCAGAAAAGGAAAACACAAGCCCAGACTATGAATATTTAGCAAGTATCCCGAACAAACATTAACTTTTCGCAAAAAAAAAAATAAAAATCGAAATAAACCTTATCACAGAATGAAATGTTTATTCAAAGGACCTAAGAGACAGACTCACTACTATAAGTTTAACTATAAGAATCAATGTTCAGATGAGATTGGTAATGGAAATAGAACAGAGCTTTTCTTCAATTTTCATATACTGGAGTCATATAATGCCCAAACAGCATTCCCCTCCGCATGTATTGCGGCCCCCTTTTTATTGACTAGCTGTTTTGGTCCAATAGAAAGAATGTCACTTTAATATATCAATGAACTTGCTCAATAATTAAAGCAAAAATCAAAAACGATGCCCCTGTAACTCGTTAGTCGGTGCAAAAGGTCTTGGGTCATCTATAAGCGCCACATGCTTTTTAAATACACAAAAACATGAAAATTAGGAATAGGACTTATAGCAATAGCAATCAAACACACAAGATCTAATTTAACTGTATAATTAATAATAAATATATATATATATATATATGAATGAAAACACATCGACTATATAATACACACAAAAAGACTGTCAACAGGTAGTCAATTAATGCACACGGTTCTCAATAATCTTAAATAAACACGATCTGACTCGTAACAGCTGTTGGATATCTCTCTTTCGACTTATAAGAAACTCACATTAAGTGATATAATGCGCTTAATACTTAAGACTGATACAATTAACTACAAAGCTTCCAAAATACAACCTTGCTCTATCTGACAACGATGCTAAAGATAGGTTATTTCGAAGTTCTTATAAAGAATCTCCGAACAACAAGGCTAAATGTTCTTAATTAGATACTGTATCTTGTAGTCTGCATTCAATAAAGAAACTACAGTTAAAACTACTTAGCTTATACAATCTGCACAAGTGAAGGTCTTGTTGAATCATGTAGGTTGAAGTCTGTTATTCTACTTCACACTGTTTCACAACTGCAACCAGTCGATGGTCTTGCACGAGTAAACAATGGCCTTATACAGGTGTTAAGGTACAATATTTCTTAGCTGCGCCTTGCTTTTCTGTTCGCTAGCATATGTAATTTTAGGGTTATACTATGTCTCAGCTACGCCTGGCCTCTCTATTCACTATACAAACTGCACATCGTCGGACATATCGAGATGTTGTCGCCTATTTCATAATACATCATATGACTGCATCTTCCGTCTAACTGCTTGCCACTTTGTTTTTGAGAACACGTTCCATAGAGTATTTCACTTCTAGAGGTTCATTTGCCGGTTACATATATTCTGCTGATATTGTTACTTGCACTGCATTGTTTTAAATGGTATCAAGGATTTCCATACAATCCATACAACAAAGATCCTCCTTACAAGAATAATTTCCTAACAACAATAATCTCCTTACAAACCTATAACAAGTCTAAGTAACAATCAACATGTGCTCTTGAGGTAACAAATACATGCGTTACAGATAGCGCTTGTGAAATTAGAAAACAATAATCAACAGGTGCATTACTTACTATCATCACGAAGCATGATGATTTGAGATTTTAATTAAATGATATTATTAACAATTGAGCTTACCTTAGTGTCTTATTAGGGTTTACCATTTAAAAGGACTAAAATTTGCACGGCATTGTTTATATGTTCCTGTCAAACGACAAAAAATAAGCGCATGAATCTAGCCGAGTCAAAACCTCCGTGATTGCACATGCTATTTGTCACATCGCGACAATGATTGTTACTGAATCATAATAGCAGGTCTTATAACTGTTACAGTATAACAGCAATTCCACATGAAAGACAAAGAAATAGATCCTCCACTGAAAGAATACATGTTCTAATAATACTCTTTGAATAGTGAAACAGTGTGCAAATATGTTTTAATAGAAACTCTGGCCCAGCGTTAGTCAATAAAATGTCCACTAAACACAATCTTCTCAATAGACACTATTTGATTTTATTTATCTTACTTTGATTTGTGTACTAATTACCGCCCCATTCGATAATTAACTAATGCAATTTGACAATAGAAAACCATTTAAATATTGTGAAGTGGAATAATGAAACGAGCATAACAAGAAAATTTCATAAAAAATCAACTATATTAAATAGATTGTCAAAAGTGTAATTGAACAGAAAATGTATATGTTAAAGAACTATAGTCCATCGATATAATAAAAGAAATACAAAATACCTTTTTGTTTTTATAATTGAACATAAGTTATATTTGCAAAATTATAGATTGTTTACGTTAGTTATAACGCCTGGGTAGTTTAGTGGATAACAAGTTCTGACATTGAATTGGAACATTTAACGCACCTCGATATCAGTGAAGTCGAAATTTAGTGGAAAATAACAATCTGTTTGTGATTCGATACTTCTTCAAATCTCCCCAGTTGCTGAAAATATAATTCAACTTTACTATACTCTAACGGCGTAAAACTGCAGTAGCAAAGCATATATCGTATATAGTTTACAGACACAACCTATAGGAGATGTCTCTAGTTTTTCTGACAAACTTTAACTGTTAAGAAATCACGAGTGGACTTTACCACAGTAAAAAAAGAGGTGTGTCCACCACACGACTTTCTTATATATGAGCGTTTCAAACTATGCAATTTTAAGAATTTTTTAGTCAAAAATGGTTTAAAATCCTATTCTAAGTACTTCTATTCTCTTAATAAATCGCTATAGAATGCATACTTTACAAGAATCGAAAAAAAGTGCTACTCCCTAAGAGTAAAAGTGTTTGAAATTTCATTTATACAAAAAATATTGCAAATCTGATATTAAATACTTTTCTACTCTTGTAAAATATATATAGAATGCATAATTTACGACATATTTGCAATAAATCACTATTCGATAAGAGTAAAAGTGGTACTTCCGGTCTGAATCTTGAAATTTTTTTTTTACAAAAGATATTGAAAATTATTTTTTAAATACTTTTATACCCACAACATATCTGTCTAAAAAGCATGACTTGCGCCAAATATTCGCAAAAAACTAATTTTCGATAGGAGTAAAAGACCTACTTTCGGTAGGAATTTCGAAAAACGTTTTAAATAAAATGGTTCTCAATTTTAATTTTAAGTACATATGAATTCTTTATAAATTTGTTTAAACTTAGTAGTTGACGAAATATTGGCAAAATTCGATTTTTTTCAGTGAGGTAAAGTACTACTTCCGGTCTATCGATTTTACTGAAAAACTAATCAGATCTCAAGAGGGAGATTATACCCGTAAATACAAAATTTGGAATTGATACCTATAGCGGGTTGACCGCTATCGTGGTCACACACACAGAGACACACACACACACACAGACTTTTTTTAAAACCACTTTTTCGGTATCAGGAGACTTCAAAAATCTCGAGGTCGAAAATTTTCATCAACACAATACTGCGTATACTACGCATAAGAAAATATAAGCACATTAGTTCATACGAACAGCAACGTCCTCATCCCTTTCTAGTGGAAACAATTTAATTCTTAAAAGTGCATGCTCGTTAATAAATAAGTTGTTTTCGTGAATATAAACCCTGCAACAGAACCAGATATACCTATCAACAGAAATGCATTGCTATTTATTCAAGTCGGGATATTTTAAGAGCGCGTAAGAGGCTCCAAATGTACAGATGCGCGAACAATATATAACACCTGGGAGTAAGAGCACTGATAAAAATTCTAAAATACGAGGTAAGTTCTGTAGGTGGCACCAACTGGTGGTATAAATTTTATGAAATATAGACTCGAATGTATCTGGTGTATTTTCTGTGCATGAATTTTAAAGTACCTTTCCATGCATAGTATTTGAATATCTGTAAATATATAGGTTTGTGTATATATAATTCCTTTTCGTAATTTAGCGGCTATCAAGGAAGTTAGACAACATAGAAATGAAAACGTATTGATATTATAGATAATATCTTTGTCAATTAATTAAACCAATAAAATATTAACGTACTATTAATAAAATTGTAGAAATATATTGGCAGAAATTATTTAGTATTAATAATATTTGCCACCAAGATATTTGTCAAAAAATATTTAAATCTCACCAAAAAATGTGTTTCGCATTCATTGTTTTCTTGTATTATTTACAACGAAAATATAAAAAGCACGTCAAAATATGTACAATATTACAACTTTTGTCTAAAATATTTCTTAATAATTATTCAAAATCCAAAACTTGTTTCAGATTATCGCAGCAGTAGAAGTCCTGAAGATGTTCTATCGAATAGTGGACGATACGTCGGCAGTAGAAGCAGATACGAACAGTGGAAGCCTACGACTTAGACTCAAAGGCTATTACGAGGGATAAGCTACAATTATTGAGAATTGAAAAATCTAGTTACCCGTGCAAAACTAGTTGTTGTTTATTAAATACTGCATTATTTTATCTGTTAATTGCAGTTTAGTTTGTGACATTTGGTTGAATAGTGTCTGAGAAATAGTTCATAGAATAAGCTTCTGTTATCGGAAAAATGGAATTATCACGAGAAAACTTTCGAATAATGATTTACTATGATTTCAAAAAGGCTTGAGCACGTATGAGTGTGAGAAAAGTTTAAAATCAGAATTTGAAGATTTCGCACCATCATTGTCTACTGTTTATAGATGGTATAAAGAATTTGACCGAGGTAGCAAGTCGGTGGTACACAAAAAATGAGCTGGCCATCCTTTAACTGCTGTTAACCCCGAAAACATTGCTGTGGTGAAGAAGATGGTGGAAGAGGACAACCGCATTACCTATGCAATGATAGAGCCCAATCTGAAGATTGGATCCTCGCAAGTGAGGTCAATATTGCAGGAACATTTACATTTGAAAACGGTTGTATCTCGGTTTGTACCCCATCATCTGACAGATTTGCAAAAAGCAGAACGTGTTTGAATTTGCCAACAAACTTTAGATATGTTGAATGCTGGAGGCCATCAAATTATTTCTAAAATTGTAACTGGCGATGAAACGTACATACCGTTTTTTGATGTTCCCACTCGCCAAGAAAGCCGAGTCTGGATACATGAAGAAGAGGAAACCCCTACGATGGTGAAAAAACAACGAGCAATGAAAAAAGTTATGTAAGCAGTATTTTTTAGAAGTACAGGTTTGGTGACCGCAATTAAATTAGAAGATCAGAATGCAGTTACTCCTAAATGGTATGTTGAACATTGTTTGGCTACTGTATTTAGTAAAGTGCCCAGAAAGGGGATCATGTTACATCATGTTAACGCGTCGTCCCATACAGCAGGGACAACTGTTCAGTATTTAGCGGAAAACAAAATCAAAATTATAGAATATCTTCCTTACTCACCGGATTTGGCGATGTGTGACTTCTGGCTATTTTTTGAGCTCAAAAAACATTTGGGAGGAAAAAGGTTCCTGTCAAAGAAGATATTAACATCGCCGTTAAGTGTTTTTTTGATAGTATCCCTAAGGACAGCTGGTTAAACGCTTTTAAACTATGGAAGGAGAGAATGGTTAAGTGCATTATTGTAAATGGTAATTACTTTGAACATATTTAAAATAGAAATTCTAAAAACTTATATCAACCTTTCTATTCTCAATAATTGTAGCTTGTCCCTCGTATTTGATAATTTTGTCACATTATGTATAATAAAGCCGAGCGATTTATTGCAACGTTATGTGAGGTTACCAATGAAAGGTCAAATTAGATCGGTGTTTTGTCATCTACTGTCATACTTTTCTATTGCAATGAGATAAGAATATGTTTCTATTTCGGTGCTATAATGTTCACTTTACGACACCCATTTTGGTTGCTAAAGTATTACTTTATCGCACGCTATTTCTATTTTTTTGAGGTTGGTTACAAAAAAAAAAAAATAGAACAAAGTCATATTTAAATGTCAAATCAAATATAAGCCTTTAATGTAACAAACATGTGCAACAGAAGTTGTGCAAAGAATAAAAAACACACATGCTAATATTTTATTTACTAATTAACAATATAAATCGCTAAGCAGAGCTGTATACTCGTATGATAAGTTTTCTGATGCTACTATTGAAATTTACTCCCCATATTGAATAGTACAACTGTTATAAAAGTTTACTACAACACAAGAAGATTCGTGTACATTAATGGATATTTCAGGCAGATTTTGGGAACACACCACGTTTTGTCTGAATTCGTGTTGCTTCGCATTGACTGACACGTACGGTAATATTCGCTATATTATTTTCGTTACTCCAACTTAAAAGTGCTGGTATTGTTTTTAATAAATATGTCGAGACTGTTGGCAAAATATTTTGTAAATTGTCTTGCTATTTTGCGAATCTCTGGGGACATGCAATTATTTATTGCGTCCTTTTTGTCGATAATCTGAAATATTTTATTGCATAAAATAGTCTAAATTTTAAACAAAATTACATACTCAATTATTTAATATGTTCTAGTTAAAAATCACAGTAACCAACTCAAAAAAAAATCTAAAACGTTCGAACAAAACATGACTCTCATTTTAAGCTTTTATGAACCGAAATAGAAAAAATAGTATAAAATACACGTTTGATAAGACATTTTAAACTTGAACGCGTGAGCAAAAATCATATCCTATGAAACTTGTATTTTAATATACTTACATTTATGCAAAATTTTGTATGTGCAATCCAAATTATACAAAAGTTATTCCAAATTCAATTTTAAATTATATATTCCTAATAAAATAAACTTGTGAGTAAAGGCTGTACATCCGGCTCAAATTCTGAAATTATTTTCATATTATAATTATTCAAAATCCAGTTCTAGGTACTTTTATACTGTTAATTTGCAAAATATTTGCAAAAAACTGCTATTCGATAAAAGTAAAAGCGTTAGTTCCTGTCCGAACATTAAAATTTTTGTATAGAAAAATCGTTCCAAATTGAGCTCTAAATACTTGTGTATTCGTGATAAATCTATATAGATGCATAATATGCGAGATATTTTCAAAAACCTACTATTACATAATAATGAAAGTGCTACTTCTGTTCCGAATTTTTAAATATTATGTATACTAAAAATATTCGAAGTCAAACTCTAATTACATTCATGTTCTTGATATACAGCATGTGTCAATTTTCATTAGCCATAGGCGATTAATTCATGCAATACGTGACAACATGCACCCCTACTTTCCTCTCCAATGCGAGCGCGACCGATACAAGCTCAAGTTATAGCAGTAACTGTTGGACCATTGACTTGGGGTGTTTGTAATGCGTTCAGAAATAATATTTACACGTTGCAAGGATTTGTTTTTCTTTTTCCTTTCAGTAAATGCAGAGAATTATTAAGCTGCGTTCACGCTACATGACACAAACAAAAGCGTAATTCTAATAAAATTAAAAATAAGGTAAATAAAAAAGGATTCTGAAAATAATAATAAACTAGTAGATCAGGAGATCGCGGCGGCCATTTGATGTTTCCCGTTCCAGTAATAAGACGGCTTTTATGGCAGACTAGATCGCAACGTATTCGCAGCTAAAGATTGAATGTAAAATCTGCTGGGTAGATCGGAGGAAATCGTTGTAATGTCGATTGTTGCCGGGATTGGTGACGGAGAGTAGGGGTGACACACGTTGCCACATATTATTTGTATACGTATAAATCGCACGTAAACATTGAATCCCTATACCTAATGAAAATTGACACATACGGTATGTGCATAACTAGCGATATATTGACATAAAACTATTTTTCGATAAGAGAATTTGGAAGAACAGTTTTTATATAATCTTTCTCAAATTCACATTCTAGTACTGTTGTTTTCTTTGGAAAATTTGTTTAAACTTAGTAGTTCAGTAAATACTGGTAAAATTATTTTCTTTCGCTAAAGTAGACTACTATTTTCAGTCTACCGATTTCACTGAAAATCTAAGCAGATCTCAAGGGGAAGTTATAGTAGGCAGCATTTTTAAGTTCGCAAAATAAAGGAGTTGGATGGTAGTGGGGGAATTTTACGTGGCGTAACACGTTCAGTGTCTTACTGTTAGTATAAATATACAGTTTTAACACAATCGCGTCAATAGTCTTTATACTATCGTCGACCAAGTAGCTTAATCGGCAACAAAACAAATTACCTTTATAAGAAATATTGCACAAATATATCAAAGTTACATTTATAAGAAGATATTGCACAAATATATCAAGGAACGGAAAATGTTTTATTTTGCATCACGCAGACACTGCTATTTCCTATTTATTGTGTAGCTAGTTTTAAATATGTATGAATTACTTTTCACATCCAAGAATATGTTAAAGGTTATTTAGTGTATTAACATACTTCAATCGTTATTTTATTGAGGTTACGTCAAACTAAAATGTCGATAACTTACAAACAAATTCAATTAAATACTAAAACTTTGCGTGCGTTTCCCACTAATCGAGTATGCAAGGCGAATAGTCAGTAACGATTTGATTCGCACCTATAAAATTCAAATTCAGAATGGCAAAAAAATTGAACAGACAAAATATGTAATTCTCTATCTAAGAATTTTGATCAAAAACGAATAGCTGTTTGGATTTCATTGCTTACTTTACTCGCGCACTGTAATATCTAATATGTATGAATAAGAATTTACAAGCCGTTTAGTATTGTATCATATTTCCCTTGTCAATGATGCTATGATTGTGTCACTCATGCTGTTTGTATATACGTCAGTTCTTATTTATTTTATTTTTTCCATTGATGGTCTTACATATCTACATCACCGTGGTGAGAAGGTGAGAATTATATTATAGACGAGATACAATCGAACAAACAAAATAGGTTGTAACATGAGCATGTAGAATTGTGTAAATGTCATGTTGAAAAATATTTTATTAAAAAAATACATAGCAAAGATGAAAACGAAAAAAAAAACTATTCTAGAATGTGTGAAGTTTCGGAATGTTATGACAGACACCGCTAGGATACATCATGATTCTTAAGTTTTCTATTGGAAATAGTTCGATTGTGTTTGGAGAGCGAGTTAATCCTTACTAATTCAATATTAAATATCTTTGTTGATGGAATTAGCTGACAGTTATTACGACAGAGAAGAAAATATAACTCTCACTAGAATAATTCATTATCAAACAGTTTTCTATGGAGGAGTTAAATGTAGTAGTTATTCTACTTATTGAATTTATAAGTAAAACAATCGATATTAGAGCTTTAAAGAATCAATCGAGTTACTTCAAAAACATTTTCATAATGTGAAGCTACAAAAATAGGAATTATATTCATAAATTTTTGCCGATATAAAACGTAAAACAGAATAGCAAATTTTATATATGTACAAATCCAACACAAAATAGATAGAAAACTAATAACGTTATAGCAATGAGACTTTATGTACGTATGTAGTATGCGACTGTCCATTTTCCAATTTTATTTACAAATATACAGGGTGTTTCAAATTTTCACAACCACATACAACTTTTTTTATTTTAAATACATTGCTATACTTTCTGGATATTATAATGATAGCCATTCAAATTATCTTTGCAATGATATATGGGTATGTGCACTTCAGACTGTTAGAATGCCTCACGGATCTCTTGTGTTACTAATTTATGGACTAACACGTTATTTGTTTTAAGGTTGAACAAAGTGAATAAATATACAAGGTGTTAAATATGTCGTGTCTAAGTTATCGATCTCTATTGGCTATTTTCCCGTTTTTTTTTATATCTAACCTGCAATATTTTTATAAGTCAGCATATTCCTTGTAAAATCGCCTTTAAAATGGTACCAATAACATAGTATTTATTTTTAGTATTTTCAAAGTTATGACCCTTTAATGGCATAATAATATACTCATATTTATAACATGCAAAATGCGGGGCATCTAATAGTTGGTTGGCCATGAAAATAAAACAAAGTAATTTTAACAAACACCTGTTTTTTAAATGCTTTATCATTAGTGTTAAAATTACATTTTGAAAATTTTCCATAATAAAGCAATCTTAATTTAAAATGTGTTCAAATATATTTCCATTCTGGTCTACACATGCTCTCAACTCTCTCTGTATTGACAGACTTACATTCTGCGCTAAGTTATTCTCGCTTAATTGAAGAAAAGCGTTTCTTATTCGTTGCTGCATGTTCTCTGCCTTTGTAGGAGATGTTGCGTAAACAATATTTTTTACAGTTGGCCACAGAAATAAATCACCATGTGAGATCTGGTAATCGTGGTTGCCAGCTTATCAAACTTCTTCTCCCAATCCGAACCCTATTTAAATGTGTTCTTGCATCAGCACCATAATGTGCTTGTGCACCGTCATATTGGTACCACAATCTCCTGATAACGTCATCTGGGAGACCTTCTAACAGCAATGGTAAATTATTTTGTAGAAAATTTGTGTAGATTGCACAATTTAAAGTATTATTAAAAAAGAATTGACCAATAATGATGCCTCCCCATGTGTTAACACTCCATTTTTGTTGATATAAAGTGGGCTGAACAAAATGTGGGTTAGTAGTGTCATAATAATGGGCATTTTCATCTGTGAAAAGCACATGATCTAGAAAAGTTATATCGTGTCGTAATTGTAAAAGTAGCCATTCACAATAAGCTAGTCTCCTTTCAAAATCCGTTTGTAATAAGCCTTAATGATTTTGAATTTTGTTAGGGTGAAACTTATGTTTTTTAAAAATCTTTTTTACAGCAGTGACTTCTATGCCGTATTGTTCCGAAATTATCCTTGTATATACGTGCGAATTTTCCACAATGGACTGGACGACTTTCCCTTCATTATCATCTGTAATCATAGTCTTATTTCTTTCATGTTCGACGTAAATTACTGAACCCGTTCGAGGAAACATTATCAACAAATTTTCAAACGTTTTACTATCCGGTGCTCTTCGGTCGGGATATTCCATCGCATATGTTCTTGATGCTAAAAATGGATTGCTGTTGCTAGCGCCAAGAGCAAATACAATGTCTCTGAGCTCCTCTTTCGAAAAGTTCATTTCAAAGCATAAACAACAATTAAACTATTATGGTATCTAAATGAAAAATAATGTCAATAAATAGATATAACTGATAACAAGGTAAGTACAACAACTATAACAAACAAATAGAAATTAATAATTCACTAGCCGAACTTAATTTATAACAATAAAACACAATTACAGCAAAGAGAAAATACAGAAAACGACTTTTTATGGACTTTTGAAGTAGTGATTTGACGTTTCGTTGCACAGCCATTTTTTCTAAAACCAAGACCAACTAACTATTAGCTGCCCCACATATATGCATATTATAAACATGAGTATATCCCATTCAAGAGTTATAACTTTGAAAATACTAAAAATATGTACTATGTTATTGGTACTATTTTAGAGGCGATTTCACAAGGAATATGCTGACTTATAAAAATATTATAGGTTAGATTTAAAAAAAACGAGAAAATAATCAATAAAGATCGATAACTTAGACACGACATATTTAACACCCTGTATATTTATTCCCGTTGTTCAACCTCAAAACAAATAACGTGTTAGTCCATAAATTAGTAACACAAGAGTTACGTGAGGCATTCTACCCATTTTCAGACTGAGGCTTAAAATGTTAGATGCTGCAACTCTCAAGATTTCAACAAAATTATCAATAAAATCAAAACTAACAGTCTTAAGTGCACATATCCATATATCATTGCAAAAATAATTTGAATGGCTATCATTATAATATCTAGAAAGTATAGCAATGTATTTAAAATAAAAAAGTTGAAAGTGGTTGCGAAAATTCGGAACACCCTGTATATTTGTAAATAAAATTAGAAAGTGCACAGTCGTATACTACATGCGTACGTAAAATTTCATTGGTACAGCGTTATTAGTTTTCATACTAAGCTCCGCCGAACCACAATTGCACCACCCGGTATATGCATTTTTCTATCTTTGTCAAGTGTGGAACCAGCTCCAATCGATATTTCTTTGCTACGGCTGTTGTATAATGACTGTGGGATAGCAATAATAATAGTGTGTTTGTAGATCAATTTTACAAGCATTGCCCCTTGTTGTTATATTAAAATACACTGATACATGTTTCCGTTTCATTGCTAGAAGAAATTTTCCTTTTGCAGAATGAATGTTTTTACTGTCACGATAGAGTTGTCCCAAAAGTTGATCCCATATCCAATTCGACAGCATACAAGTCCATCATATGCTGATAGAGTTACTTGAGCATATATACTTTGTTAGCTATAATTTTTAAATCAGACAATGCCACACTCATTATGTGCACCCTCGGAGAGACCAGAATTCAACGTCCATCCCAAGAAAGAAGTCACTACTGTATAGTCAGCATTTCTGCATTGACTTCTACTTCCATATTGTCGGAATTATAATTAATTTATAAAATATTTATTTTCCTTTTATTTAACTTTAGATTATGTCCGCAAAGCACTTTTCTAGTTTTTGCTGTTGATTCTAAATTTTTATTTTGAGTTCGCTTAATGCTCTAGCTGATACCACTGATGACAAATTATCAGATAACATTATTGTTAGATTATCGATTACACATGGCAAATCATTAATATACAGTAGGAATAAAATTGTTCCCAATATTGATCCCTGTGGGATACCTATGCCTACATTCTTTCAGTCAGAATCCAATTTTCTTCCATTTTCGTCAGAGGTAAAAACTATATGACTCCTTACATGTAAATATGACTCTCCAATCATATGACACTTCCATGAAATCCATAACTTTTACTTTATAGGATATGACCTTGTCGTGGTTACAATCGAAAGCTTTCGATAAGTCTATAACTAATCCTTCCATTTTATATTTATTGTTTAGGGTATATCCGATTTTCATTATTAATCTGAACATAGCTGCTCAATTCGTTTTCACTTTTATTTAAAATATTATATATTTCAATGAGGTTTAACAAATACAATGACATTCCATATATGACTCCCTAGGTCTTAATAGGATATTCGTCAAAAAATAGAAGATATTTTTCAATAAAACTAGTTTTTTTTTTACAAATTATTTTTTGATAAACTTTTGCCGGATTAAAAGTGCTTGTAATTTCTCATTTTCTCTTCTTTCTTGCAAATTGGTTTTATGACTGTTCGCTTTAACTGAATAGAAACCTCCACATTTAAATGGTGTAATAATTACTCGTTCCAAAGCAGTCATCAGACTTTAGGGATAGTGTTATTTCATAGTCACCTATTGACTTTACATAATGCACCTGCGTCTTTGTTATAATACACTTCCTCTTGATTTTTTCCTCATATATCACCCATTTTTATATTCCGTGTCATTTAATGTTTTAGAAGCAATTTCAAGGGTATTGGACCATTTCTTCTTAAAGCTATCCAGAATCCAGAAAATATTTGCGCAGCAATACAGCAACATGATCAAAACCTTTTTAAGAAAGAATTTGCTCAATTTTCACAAATTAGGTGGTTCTTCAAAGATGTAGCCAGAAGCCATACTGCTCATGTGTCTATTAATGCTTTGAGAGAATTTTTTCAGAACCATACCGTATCCAAAAATGGGGCCGTTTCATCGCACGGTTCCATCATGCAACTGCTATCGTTAACGGAATTCCAATGAAAATATCAGGAAGAAATTCTAGAATTGTTAGTAATATAAAATGTCGTGTTTTGGCTTTAGGACTGCGTTTATCGTGATGATATTCACCAGCCATTTGTTATATTTATTAATAAAATGGTATATCTTAATTAATTAAAAAATGTAAATATATTTATTTTAAAATAGAAAGTTGATTTACACGTAAAAGCTTTAAATTTTCCTGAATCCTGCATATGAGCAAAATATCCAAAAAGTTTAAGAAAACAATAGTAATAGTTTATGAAATAAAGAATAATTCTATATAAAAATTGTTCATATTTTTACTGCTAAATTGAAAGGCAAAATATTCCTATTTACACTCTAAAAAGTGAAATAGAATTATAAAATTGACAAATATTCGGAAAACGCATTCAACTTTCTTTTCATGTACAAATACGCTTCGAGAAGGCGGAGGAGGGCTTCTTTCCTATTGAATTCCATTCGGAAAACGGCAAATTCGCAAGGCAAACTGTGGAAATGGTATTATATAGGATCGTTCGTCTGAAAAATATATTTCGACTCTTCTTCTCTCTTTATATTTAATTTTCTTTATATTTAGATGTTGAACTGATTTATATCTACCGCGCTTTTACTTCCCAGGAGTACTCCTTTTATTGCACTTGATGTCGGTACTCATTAGACGGAGAGCGCTCGTTCAGTTAAAGAGATTTGTTTTCTGCATTAGGAATTTCTTGCAGTAGCGGAACCTTTGCACAATACGTTAATGATCGCGAGGCTGCAGAACCTCCACTATATCAATCAAGACGCCCATTATATGTGAGATTCAATTATATCAAAGGTGCGCTACCGCAAGTTGATTGCGGTGTGTGGATGTGAAATTACACTGTCTGCAAAAAAAATATAGTGTCTTTCGCCATAATAATTATATCTATCAACGCTTGGTAAATGTTGCAATAATTTGGTGAATTTTTGAGGAATGATGTATTTTATTCCTAATAATATAGGGTAAATAAACTATTAACCCATTAAGGCATAAATAAAAACCGAACTGTTTAGAAAATCATATTTATTTGGTCATAACAGAAGCACAGAACTAAAATATCAACTTTTATTTTCTTTCGAAACAAATTTGATCCTGTACTCATGTAAGTGATCTGGACTGGTGTAAGTACAAAGAATTATTTATTATCCAAAATTAGGAATTATAACAAAAATTAAGTTCTTAAAAACAAAAGACAAAAAAGTAAAATTAAATTGAATTTAAATCAATATTTGATTGTATTTCTCAATAAAATCTTTTTCGATACATAACGCTGCAAGTATTTTTTTTTTTGCAACGCTGATCATATACACGAGTTACTCAATATACTTCTCAATTTTATCTATTTGTATCAATAAATAATCTTCCCTCCCACTAGGCCGCCCTTACTACTAGGCTTACTGTTACGGTTTGCCCTCGCCCCGCCACTTTCCCTTACGTTGCATGCCGCATCATTGCCTGTAGTAGGTAATCAGAATAATTATGATATTAACATAATTTTTTTTTTCGTAAGCAATACTTTAAGCACTATCTATGTACAAAACTACAGCGCTGCAGCATAGTGACATTAACTTAGATTTGTGATGATCTATGAGTTAATCAACCCAATATCTTTGGATCCTCCTACCACGGAAACTTACATTTAGATAAATGAAATTTGGAGTATTGCTTCTTATTGGTAATCTTAACTCCTATGGAAAAAAATAGCTATGTAATTCAAATTGCCGCAAAGATAAAGGGAGCTTGAAAACGCCTCGAATGGGTACGTGTAAATACCGCACACCACGCGCTAGCATTTTTGTTGCGAGTTTGTAGCGAGAATATGGCCTATGGCACTCCGTGCGCTTAGATTTAAAGTCTTTGAGTATGATTTTGAAAAATCCTTGGATGAAAAAGCTTTAAAATTCCGAACCCGAAGTAGGATCTTTAGTTTTATCTGATAGCAATTTTTTTTAAATACCTCGCAGATATATTACATTCAAGTATTTGGAGCTGAATTAGGAGCAATTTTTATATAAGAAAAATTAAAATTTGGAACAAAAGTAATCAATACATAACGCTGCAAGTATTTTTTAGAACGCTGATCATATACAGGAGTTATTCAATATTCTTCTCAATTTAATTTATTTGTATCAATAAATAATCTTCCCTCCTACTAGACCGCGCTTACTAGTAGGCTTACTGCTGCGGTTTGCCCTCGCCCTGTCACTTTCCCTTACGCTGTGTGCCGCATCTCAGGTAAAAAGATAAGAGCATTTAAAACTTAATTTGGAAAAACTTTTGCATAAAAAAGTCCTGTGGTGCTTACATCTCAGTTTTCTTTTAGTAAATAATTATTTAATTGTATTTTAATTAAATTTAGTTTCCTTTAAGTCAATTTTCAATTGTAAATAATTTTGTCATATTTTACAATTACTATTTATACCGTTTATTGTACCTATTATTATTATATATACCTACCTATTTTTTCAATAAGTAATAATTTTTTATAGGTATGGACCAGGTGTTCTTTTATTGATAGTAATTGTCATGTTGGTGCGATGTGTAAAGATGAAGGAACAAAAAAGTATTATTATTATTATTATTGTTATTATTCTTTTATATACTCACTTTAACTTAAATTGCTCCAGGTTTATTAATATAAAAGTGAGCTTACATTAATCTGTTTTGATGAAGAAAGCATTTCACATTTATAACCAAAATGTTTACGACTTTCCAAGTTGTCTTAAATTTTGAATTGAGTTTAATTTTTTTAAATTCATTAACGTTTTTTATATAATAAAATACTCTCCTCTATTATACTGCTTTCCTATGTATCAAAAAGTTGTAATCACAATTCATAATTCGATTTTTTTTATAAATAAATAAAGAAATCAAGAATGATCTTTAATTTTATTTTCTTTACTCTGTCACCACTGTTTCATTTCTGGCTTTATCTACCTGCATGTTATTTACAATAACATACCGAAACTATAAGTACATATTAGACTAACATGATGATAAATTTCTTATTTGCATGTACATACATATATTTGAAATATCTGTAGACACGATTTTTTTTTTACCCTTCTAACTTCAAACCTACGACATCGAATACAAAACCTCTTTATGATGTCAAGCATTTAAAATAACATGCATACAAACTTCCATACATCAAAATCTATTCATGTAAATCACACGAGCAATAATTCAGTAAAGGTGTTCCATTGTTCCATTTCGAGAGCAGTCTGACACAAGGGTACTTTTATGTTTCATCTGTGAGTTGGAAAGTAGTCGCACAGACTAAGCAAGGGGTCGTGCAATTAAAGTCTAGTTTTCTCCCTTTACTTTCGAGGATAAAGTGTTAATTAATATAATGCAGATTAACAAGGTAAGTACCATCTAAGCCCTCGTTATATATAATATTCTCCTTCAGGACAAGACGCTGTTACGAGAAGGGGAACATGAGAAAGGACAATGTCGACGTTCTTAGCTGGCGCTAGACTTCTCTAATATTGTTGTGTATGAACGTGAAGGAATTACTAGACTTAATTATTCTCGGGAAAGTAATAACGTCTAGTATTTTTTTTTTGTTAGGATATTAAAAGAATATATTAAAGGAAAAACAATGTTTTTGAAACAGCGTCAAGTTTATATAAAATAAATAATTGGTACAGAAAATGTACTAAAACGACATATTGTAAAATATTAGTTTTAATACCTTAATTCATAGGAACTACCTATGAAACTTTTGTGTACAAGTGTAGAATTATATCGAAACCTTCTTTAATAGTTCTTTAAACGCAGTTAATACATTTTTTAATCAACATGAGACTCTTAATTAAATAATAAGAAAATATTACACGTTTTGACTATCTGCTATGTTGTAATTAAAAAAGATTACTTGTCTGTTAAGTCTATAAATTCCCAATACTTGTGTAAGAAACCTCTTCTGAAGGAATAATACTTTGAGTCATTTTATTTAAACAAATAGTACTTTATTCAGGTACGTATAGACTTATTTTTATTTATAAAATTATTTATCTGTGTTCCAGGAAATAATAGAATAATAATAAGAATAATGATTATAGTATATCGTCCATTTAAGAAGCAAATGTCGAAAGTCTATAAACGGCAATATTATAATATTATAGACACAAAGAAAACCTCATACTTTTATAATTAAATATAGTAATAAAATTTAAATTTAGAAAAACGCTGTATTGTTATTGTTAACGAACAACATTATATTCAATATTTTTTTAAGATTGAGGACTTACAACACGTGTTACTAATAGAAATAAAACAATGCTTTGAAGATTTGGGTAATTTTTATTCAAAATATATTATAAACAATAATAATAAGAAGAAGAATGCAAATTAAAATATCACCTGAAAAGAAATAAATATACGACTTTTATAAAACACATAATAATAATAAAAATATATTCTGTGAATTTTAGATGGTGGTGGAATTTAAATCCTTTTTTTTTATTGGAACGTTGAATTAGTAATTCTGCTTCAAAAGCATATGATGTAATATTTCTATGAATGTTTAAGTGCATAAAATAATCTTCCATCAGATAAATAGTACATTGCCCGAATATCGGTTACTATAGAATATGCTAATTTTCATTACGACTGAAAAACTTTCAATGTAGATATTTGACGAAATACGATCGTGACTTTCCTCTTCTTTAGAGAGAGATTCCCTGGAACGTTCATAATAAACTTAGCTAATTTGAATTCTATAGTAGCATGCGTGAGACCTGCCTTTGCCTGACGCCAATTCATTTAATTGCAAAATTGATTATATATTTCTTGTCCGTCGTGTTCTGGTTGCTTACCGCATTGTAGTTGATTTAAGTTTTCACGAATTGTCGATGGAAAGTTACAGTTGTAGCGAGGCTCAATTTCTTTTTTTTTTTGTGTGTTTTTACTTCTATTCAAATACCTACCTACTTTTTTCCAGATGCTCCAGTCCTTTTCGCTTTTGTTTTTGTTACTATTTAATTTCCAGTAACATTTTCAACAAAATGCTTTTCCTTCATGCATAGTCTGTTTCCAATATGTTCTTCGTTGTGACTCCCTTCAATCATGTCAGTAGACATGTTTTTCCTCTGTTTGCAATTTCACAATGTTGCTGTTCAATTGTTACAAGGGGCGGTAAATTTTCTTCGTTTCGTAAAATGTCTTTTTTGATATTTATCGTAACAGTTATTGTAATGGCAATGTCTGAATTTTGTTCATTACAGTAGAGTTCAGTATACTCAGTGTGGTTTATTAAAATTGCAGTTGCTGTACTTGATTCGTTATCACAGTCCGGTTCACTATTAGAGACTTCAAATAACTGCTGATTGTCTAATAAGCCATCTGTTATTGCAGGACTGTCTGTCATTAATGAATTTGTCACAAATAATAGGAGTGCAATATTGCTAGGTTATTATTTCTTGCCGCTTCAATAAGTTTTCGTTTTCAAATTGGAAATTGTGCCGTTGTGCTTAAATTATAAAAATGCTTGTTATTACTTTTAACAAACGACAAAAACAGTGGAGAATTATGGAGTAAGTCCTCCAACATTATTCTTCTCAGAACTGGAATAAAGTTCCATAATTTTTTAACTTTTTTTTTTAGTTTAATACATAAATAATATTCTTTGCATTTAGGATTACAGTAATATGTTTAATGAAAACGTAAAACGTAAAACTTCATATAATTAACTGTGGCTACTGCTGAGCTTACTACTTAAATTGTTTTTCTGACCCGACAGACTAAAAAACATATTTCTTTTTTCCTATTCTATTGACTTTAGAATTTGTCTGGCCTTACACCATTTTACTTCGAGGATAAAAATTAATGTGTTCAACAAATGGTGATATGTGTCATTTAATTTTGAAAGAACTGTTGAATAGATATACCAAGTGCTTGCCGTCAAGCTGCCTATATGTACATTTTACTGTGTGATAAAACGACGACCCCGAAAGTTTGTATGAGTTAGTACGAGAAAGTAATATACAAACTGTTCTATTCGTCGAGTGTAGTGAAGCTGACTGACTCGCGTTTAGGATATAGCAGCAAGCTGTACTTGCGTATTTCTTTTGAATTTTGTTAACGATCGGGTCGCGATGTCTAGCGCCTAGCAAACACTTTTTTAAATCGCGTTTCTAATTAAGAACAATTGCGCGCCAAAATTATTGAATTTTTTTTTTAACAGTAACAGTAGCAATTTACACGGACTAACGCAGTAGCGATTTTTGTGGTGTCGACTTTAACGCAGTTCTAATGTTAGTAACAGAGGCTACCCCCTTATTCTCCCACTTATAGTCGACCAGCTTGTCTAGTATATTCATCCGCAGGTAGACCGCGTGCACACTGTATACGTATGTTTATTCGTGGTTGGCATAAAGTACATAAAACCACAGTTTTATCGCAATATCATCATAATAACTGCAATAAACATGTGGATTTCACATAAGGATTCCTTTTCAGTTAACTTCTTATCGTGGTCCCATATTTTTTGTCATTTAGTGACTTCCATAAATTGGGCAGCTTGTTACGAGGTTGGTCACCCAAAAGTACTCAACCTGATGGGCAGATGGTGGTTGTTATTTGAAATAAATTACTACTGTAGAATCTACCAACGTTATAAAACTGAAGTTTAAAGTTTGAAGACACTGCATTGTTTAGTATTTGCTTGGCAGCCATCATAGTGAACGCTGTCAGCGAATTTGTAAACATGCAAATAATGTTCATCGTAATCGGCTCCAAGAAAGGCGAAGGAGAATATTATCTGCCGGAAAGGTCATAACGTCAGTTTTTTTTCGGATTTGTGAGGAATAAATCTCTTTGATTATGCGAGCTTATCGCAGCATTTGAGTGATGAAATCAAGAAAAACCGGCCACATTCGGCGACAAAGAAAGTGTTTTTTGTTTCATTCAATCAGTGCTCCTGTGTTAACACATACGTTATCGCGGTGGAGCTTGTTGTAATTTGAATTGCTTGATCAGGCATGCTATTTTTCAGATTTGGCCCCCTCGAACTATTTTCTCCTTTCGAACTTGAAAAAATGGCAAAAGATTTATCAAAAGTAACAAGGTGAAGTCTGCGGTCGATGGTTATTTTGAAGAGTTCGACAGTTCTCGCTATAAACAGGTATTCAAGCTATTGAAGATCGCTCGAAAAAGTGTAACGAGCTAAAAGAAAAATATCTAACTTCTGGAACCACCTTCTTATATCATTTTATAATATGATTGCTAAATGACTTAAGTTCTAAGTTTTAATGTCGTATGTTAGGTTGCAAAATAAGAATTTATATTCCCTGCCAAACATTAAACATTCCAAGTGATACAGATAATATTGGTTCAAGATAATATTTTAAGTATTTTGAAAGCTGGTCTACAGGATAAGTTTTGTTAGTGTTGCAAATCATTCTTAATGAGGGAGAGAGTGCAATATATCATTAATTACTCTTCACAATAAATCACACATGTTAAGTTCCTTAAGATGTACTACGTGAGCATTTTGAACTGTCCTGGGTTGGCTACAAAAATGTCCCAGTAGTGTGAAAAACTTGGAAATGTTTACTTCCGTGAATTGCCCATACTAAATTTATATGTCAAATGTCAAACCCATAATGTATTGAAGTGTCTTGTACTTTCGTATTTCCATTGTTTTATTGTCGCTTTTCTCATAACTAATCACACTGCGAGGATTCTCGACCTTGTATTGTCTGATGTTCCATGTCACGTAATCAGGGACCCGTCACCTTTGGTACAGGAAGATGCTTATCATCCAGCTCTCTTGATTGATGTTCCTGTTGATGTTGTAACAACTGATTTTCAGTCGAATGCTACACGATCCTACAATTTCAGGAGGGCCGACCTACCTAGCCTCTATAGAGCAATATCCGATATTAACTGGTCCTTCTTGGATAATTGTCCCGATGTGGATGCAGTCTGTGACTTATTTTACGGAACTCTTTATTCTTTATTTGATATGCATGTTCCAATGTTCTCGCCACGAAAGCGTTCTTACCCTAAATGGTACACTCCTGAATTAATAAGAAATATAAAACGTAAATCTTATATGTTGCGTAAATATCGTCAGCATGCCTGCTCATATTCACTCCTTCAATTTAGAAATCTTCGTTCACTTGTCAAGAAGCAGTCTGCGCAAGCGTATGCTAATTACCTGGGGGGTGTGCAGCATGAGATCTCTATTAATCCGAGTAGGTTCTGGTCCTTTATCCGTGAAAAAAGGCAGAAGACCCGAATACCTGGTCGTATGACTATGAATGGCGAAACCTTGGATGTGCCTCAGTTGGTTGTCGATGCTTTTGCGAAATTTTTCAGTAGTGTTTTTACAAACCCTGCCTATCCACAGGTGTCCCTTGATTATCATAATAACAATAGTCCTATAAACATTATTGAGCTCTCTGAGGATCAGGTTTCTAAAGCAATAAGCAAACTTAATGACAGTTACAGCACTTGCCATGATCAGGTTCCATCCTTTCTCATCAGGGACTGTTCCCAGCTTTTTTGTATCCGTTGGTCAGGATTTTCAACCTAGCATTGAAGAGTTCTTCCTTTCCAAGGATTTGAAAGTTCGCTCGCATTGTGCCAATATTCAAATCGGATGATTGCTCTGATATAAAAAATTACCGGCCAGTGGCGATCTTGTCCAATTTCTCTAAGATTTTTGAGTGGTGTCTCTACGCATCAATTTCTCCTTGCATCAATACATATCTTTCTCCGTCTCAGCATGGTTTCGTTGCAAGGCGTTCCACTGTCTCTAACCTGTGCCAATTTGTGCAAACTTTGTCTCAGGCTCTAAATTCTCGTGAACAAGTGGACGTCTTGTACACGGACTTTTCTAAAGCGTTTGATCGCATAGACCACTCCATATTCCTTCCAAACTAAGCTCGTTCGGTTTCAGTGCGCGCCTGGTCTCGTTTTTCATGTCATACCTTTCTAACAGGCGCCAACTTGTGTTTTACAATGGTTTCGCCTCAGATGAATACATTGCTACCTCGGGAGTCCCCCAGGGGTCTATTCTGGGTCCATTAATTTTCAATGTTTTTATTAACGACATCACTGACGGCTTAATGTCCCAGAATTTACTCTATGCTGATGATCTAAAATTGTTTCGCGAGATCTCGACTTCTGATGATTGCAGTTCACTTCAGTTTGACCTTGAGAGTATAGCTCGCTGGTGCTCTTTGAACAAATTACCTCTTAATATTGGCAAGTGCAAGGCGATTACTTTCACTCGAGCTTCTTCTCCCTTGATTTTTGATTATAACCTGAATCAGGTGCAGCTCGCTCGTGTTGATCTGATTATGGACTTGGGTGTTATTTTTGATTCAAAGCTAACATTTGCTCAACATGTTGAGTATATCACTAAAAATGCCAGGAAAATGCTTGGTTTCATTGTTCGCAACTGTGGTACCTTTTCTAATATTGTAGACTTGAAATCCCTTTACTACTCCCTTGTGAGATCGCGCTTGGAATATACGTCGATCATCTGGAGCCCATACTATGCTACCTACAAGCGTGAATTGGAGTTGTTTCACCGGCGGTTTGCCAAGTTCTTATGGTTTCGTCTGGATGGTCACTATCCGGAACGTAGCACTGATCACGATATTCTTTTATCACGTATTACTTTGACCTCTCTTAATTTCAGACGAACTATCGCCAGTCTAATATTTCTAGTTAAGCTTTGCCGGAACTATATTGATTCTCCCGCATTACTATCAATGCTTAATTTTCGTATTCCGCATTTCGGTGTTCGGAACAGCAGCAACTTCTATTTACCGTTTGCACGCACAAATGCATTATTAAATTCCCCTGTTTACGTGATGTATTCTCACTTTGATAGCATTTCGTCGCAGTGTGATTTGTTTCATTCTACTATTGGTGGAGTTAAGGGTGTTGCGGTGCGAACATTCAATAACTTTGCTTAGCACTGATTGTATTTGCAGTCACTATTCTTTCTATTTTCATATTTTTATGTTTTTCATTTTTCAGCTACTTCTTCACTGTTTAATTTTTAAGCACTCATTATATATTTGTTATCTTGCAATTTGTCCTGTAATTGGAATATGTATGTTCTGTTGGGCAATAAAGTGAATTATTATTATTATTATTATTATTATTATTTTCTGTGTATTTCAAGACAATATACCTCGTATACCATGCCTTTTACGATAGAACGGGATACGTTGATCGTAATGTCGCACATTGCAAGAGGATTGATTATGGAAATATTCATTGGGATCGTGTTTTCAGCAATTTGTAACGGAAAATGGAAATTTGGAAATAAACGTGGACACATTCACTTGTCATTGCAACAAACAGTTTGTAATACAACCTCATCTGAAGAAGACACTGTGTGTCGAAACGATCGTCATAATATTTTATCAATAAAGTGGAAATTTAAGTGATTTTTACTGTCAGTTTTGTTTACTTTCAATATTATTATTATTATTATTATTATTATTATTATTATTATTATTATTATTAGAGATGAGGGGAATTATATTGCAAAATAAATTATTCCTGTTTTAATCCGTTGTTTCTACTGCTAATCTGACCATATCAAAAGGCTTCCACAACTATAATATAAAGCTAAATATAAAACGAAAACATGTCGAGCTTAAATTAATCTCAGCAAAAAACATATCTCACCTGTGTACTATAAGTGCACCTGGTCCATTTAAATTTTATATTTTCCTTTGAAGTCAATATTATTCGCTGAAAATTTTCTTTCGTGCAGCGTAATTATAAAATATGTAACTATGTATATATACAAATGCTCTATAAGTAACTTACATCTACCTCGCGTGTTAAATAAATATAGCTAGACTTGCGGAAATCTGAATTTATTGCAATTATGATACATTTTGAGATTAAAATCCTTTTCGTGCGATTTCACAATATTAGGTAAGCCGGTACACGATGTCCGTAAAATAATTTATCTGTTGAGTTTTATGTAGATATCGTGTTAACTGTTTCTCGTAACCGAATGATTAATCTACGGAGTACGTGTTATTTTCATTTTATTTCATTCAATTTGTCAAAATAAATGGATGGAAGGAGTACTTAAGTTAATAAATCATTGGACCATTGTTAAAAGCAGCGTATATTAAAGAGAATTTTTAAAATTAATCTTATCTGACTTGTCATAATTTGGGAGTAAAAAATTATATATTCCCTTCTCTTCAATTTAGGATTGTCCGCATGGAAGGTACGTAGTTCAACACTTTACAGTCTAAACATTGAGTAATATAGTATGGTTTCTAGAACTGATAATAATCGATATTATTAGAATTTCTTTTTATAATAACTTGTAATAATTGTATTTGAATTAAATACACATTTTACATATAGGTGTTTAGAAGAGTTTTACTTGCTTTAAGTCCCTTATTTACCACCATGATCACAGCAAAGTTAAAAAAATTATTGAAACTATTTTATACAATCTATGAAATGTAACAGAATACAAAAGTTTTCTCAAACCAATGGTAATATTTACAAATTAATTCATATATGAATTGACAAAGGAATGTACACAATGCCAAACCGATATTGTGAACAGTAAGGCACTTACACGTGTTTCACATACACATAAGTTTCATCAACGTATGACGGGTTGTAACTATATGCTAAAACCTGTCGTGCAATGTCCCTCAAGGCTCAGATTGGGACCCATACCTTTTAATATTTATGTCAAAAACATTACTGATCACATCAAATTTAAAAATGTGGAGTACGTTGATGATACCTCAGTTTTATGTAGCAATAAACACTAGATGCCATTCGGGCAATTGTATAATTTTGAGCAATACATATCAAAAGCTCAATGGTGCTTTAAATATGTATTGAAAGTTAACAAATAATTTATGAGCAAAATATTATTATACTAATTACATATATACATTTATACCCAAAATGTGTTTAGGATACACACACAATTTCTAGTGTCATTACCGACAATCAACGCACAGACACCGTGTTTCGGCATTTAAGGCCTCGTCAGTGTACGTACGACTGCGGGTAGTAAGTTTTAAACCAGTTTCGCTACTTATGTCGGCTTTGCGTGGAAAATGTCGTGAGAACATAATTGTCGGCAAGACACTAGATGTGTGTGTGTGTTCCAGACACATGTATATATATATATATATATACGTTTTGCGTATAAATGTATATATGTAAATAGTATTTACCTCTTGATCTTAGTTCTAGCATCTAAGTATTTAACACTTTTCATTTTCAAATATTATTATTAGAAAAATCTATAATTTGTTTCTTTAAAGTATTATTAGAGAAGAAACTTTAATTTAAAAACAAATTTATTACATATGGTATTTAACGGTATGCAACCCGCTAAGGTTGCAACATTTTTACTTTTCCGCACTAGGCTTCACTTTATTTGTCTACAAACTGACATTATGCTCCCTGTATATCTTACTCAAGAGATTTCCATGCACAAAATGATCACAATATATTTAATTTCAGTGTATTTTGACAATCTGCTTCCTTTTCAATATTAAAATATTCTATTTTATGGAGATTAGCCTTTTAAATTATAAATTCCAAGAAAATACCAATTCAATAAAATATTACTGCTTTACACAATTAACACTCCAATACAGTATGTATGTTCGGACTCTGGAATTTTCAATTACATGTTTGAAATCACAATTGCCTTGATGGTTGGATGACTTTTCTGCCAATTAAAAAAATTACTACACTGAAAGTGTCATTCTTTTGATAATTATGAAGTCACATGTAATAATGTAACTAGTCAAATACAGTTAAATTCTATACACATTAAAGTCTAAAAAAAATTTCATCAAATTTACCGATTTACCTACATTTTTTAATCAAAACAGAGCAACAAATTTACAGTACCCAGTCTGTACTAAACCGGCAATTACCTGAATACAATTACGTTTCATGTAAGTGTACGGTACCTGCACTAGTAAATATAGTAAATACTCAAAACAGTAGCGATTAGCTTCGTAAATTACAGTGTAATTAACTTCAGTAATTGAGTTGAGATAGAGTACGGGGTTTGTGAAGGCTTATGTGGGTAGAAACCTTGTTACGTTGTTCTTGTAGGACAAAGCATGCGTGTATGTAGCGGGATTTCCGGTCAAAAAGCGTGTGAATTTTGCTTAGCTGCTGGAGTTTAACTACGACTCAATGTGGATAGTGTGTGTAGGCATACTAGATTGGTAGGTAAGAGAAGGGCTGGGATATATACCTATGCGTGTATCTATCTATATACTTGTGTTAGTGGCAAACGTTGGGATTATCCGTACAAGCCAAATCGACGAGGTCTCAGATATTAAACGGCTCAGTTTATTGAGGAAAATTGGTCGTACTTACTGCATAATAAAAATCTGAATTGTTTCTATGAATTTATGTGAATTTTGCGAAATGCATCAATTATAATGTAAGTAAACAATAGCTTAATTTTAAACAGACGCAAAACCAAATGAATTTAAATACTTTTTTCTCTTTTGCGTACGTCAAATAAACATGTTTTTGTAGTTTCATTCTGTTATCTGATGGAAAGATTGTCGCGTCATTGTGTATTACTGCCGGAAGTGTTTGATCAATCAGTGTGACAATTTTAACGACAATTACATAGTAATAGAAATCTTACAAACGCTAAATGTCCATACACAAAAAAGAATAACTTGAACATATACAGGGTGTCCCACCGGGAACCAAATCGATCTATATATGGAAAACCACACATAGGAAAATTTTTAAAATTTGGGGGCGTGCGAAAGTCGATGGGGGCAACTCGGCTAAAATATTTTCAAGATGGCGGCACTTCCGGTTATACAGGAAGTAGATGTCAACTTTCTTATTTCAAATGGAACACCCTGTGTATTATTGCATTTTTGGAATCTACACAAGATTCTAGGCTAATTTTATGTATCACGTCCTATACCTAAGTCTAACTGTTTTTGACTTATTTATTTTTTTACGTGAAAAATGACGTTTGCAGCATCTAAAATAATTAATATTTTTTCCCATAAGGAAGCCCTTATTATTCAATTTGGACTAGAGTCCTTGTTGAGAAAGACCTACTGAAATAGTTTTTTTATAATATTTTGAAAACTTTTAGTACAGGGTGTTTAAAAAATATGATTAAAAATGAAATTGAAAAAAATGCCAAAAATCAATTTTTTCAAATGGAAACCCCCAATTTTTATAATTTTATTTAATTTAGCATTAAAAAATAGTGTAAGTTTGTGTAAGGTTATCTATGCAAAAAATTTTTAGTTTTCGAAATATTGCCAATTTAATATTTCTATTCGGAAATTTTGCTGCGTGAATTTTAAATTCAGTTTCTCTTAGTTGGCTTTGGCGGCATTGACAATCAAATGCTAAAGAAATGTATGACGCTGTCATTATTTGAGAAGTATTATTAATTATTATGCCAGGGCGCTTAAATTACACAAACGAAGATTATTTAAACCTAATTATTATTTATGGAGAATGTAACAAAGTTATATCAAGAACATGTGACACATTTTCTATTCGATATCCGCAAAAACAGAAGCCATCACAATGTACCGTTAAACAAATTATAGAAAATTTCAAGAACTTTGGATCCGTCAAAGCAATGGTGCAAAGAAATAAACCTCTCGTTAATAATGAAAATATCGAAATTGCTATTTTGGGATATTTCGTCGCTAATCCAACAATGTCTGTAAGACAAGCTGCATTGGAGTCAGGATTATCAAAATCAACAGTTCACAGAATATTACGCAAACATAAATTTCGTCCATATGCATTTTCCATAGTCCACCATCTAAAAGAAACTGATTTTCCAAGACGAGTGGCGTTCTGTGAGTTTATTACAAAATAGCAATTTCGATATTTTCATTATTAACGAGAGGTTTATTTCTTTGCACCATTGCTTTGACGGATCCAAAGTTCTTGAAATTTTCTATAATTTGTTTAACGGTACATTGTGATGGCTTCTGTTTTTGCGGATATCGAATAGAAAATGTGTCACATGTTCTTGATATAACTTTGTTACATTCTCCATAAATAATAATTAGGTTTAAATAATCTTCGTTTGTGTAATTTAAGCGCCCTGGTATAATAATTAATAATACTTCTCAAATAATGACAGCGTCATACATTTCTTTAGCATTTGATTGTCAATGCCGCCAAAGCCAACTAAGAGAAACTGAATTTAAAATTCACGCAGCAAAATTTCCGAATAGAAATATTAAATTGGCAATATTTCGAAAACTAAAAATTTTTTGCATAGATAACCTTACACAAACTTACACTATTTTTTAATGCTAAATTAAATAAAATTATAAAAATTGGGGGTTTCCATTTGAAAAAATTGATTTTTGGCATTTTTTTCAATTTCATTTTTAATCATATTTTTTAAACACCCTGTACTAAAAGTTTTCAAAATATTATAAAAAAACTATTTCAGTAGGTCTTTCTCAACAAGGACTCTAGTCCAAATTGAATAATAAGGGCTTCCTTATGGGAAAAAATATTAATTATTTTAGATGCTGCAAACGTCATTTTTCACGTAAAAAAATAAATAAGTCAAAAACAGTTAGACTTAGGTATAGGACGTGATACATAAAATTAGCCTAGAATCTTGTGTAGATTCCAAAAATGCAATAATACACAGGGTGTTCCATTTGAAATAAGAAAGTTGACATCTACTTCCTGTATAACCGGAAGTGCCGCCATCTTGAAAATATTTTAGCCGAGTTGCCCCCATCGACTTTCGCACGCCCCCAAATTTTAAAAATTTTCCTATGTGTGGTTTTCCATATATAGATCGATTTGGTTCCCGGTGGGACACCCTGTATTTCGTGATTACCGGGCACGTGCATTATTATTAAATCGCCCATGAATTGTACATATATTTTGGTTGTTTTGGATTATAGCAATCTACAAATGTAGATGTATGATATGAAACAAAATAGCATTTCTGATTCATATTTTGTAATAGATGGATAATACTAGATATGCAACCCCAGCAAACAGACTGAACAAAAATGACGTTAATTTTACGTCATTTTAAGGTAACTATTCGTCAGGTTGGTCATATGTCCAAAAAATGACGTACAAACGACGTTGATTTTATGACTAACTTTTGACGATATTTTGGTAATATTTTAGTTCCATCTTTTTATTTACAAAATATGTTTATTTATAGATGAAAGCAAAAAAAAAAAGTAGTCGAAAAATAAAATGTTCTCGATGGCTTTTCTTCCCAAAATGATAATAATAAATAATAATAATTATTATTATTTTATTCTTTTCTGCTTTTTTTTGCTTTCAACTGTAGCTAAACTAGACAAATAATAGTTCAAAATACTTATATTCATAAACTGACTGTGTGCAATTCTTAGCATGTTTATTTAAATTCATGACATTCAAGAATAGTGAAATATAGCATGATAATTATTAGCAACAATGATAAGCTCTTAATAACCTGCAGTGGAATCGGTCAAAACGTTTATCTTACCTTTGGTAGTTTTTTTGTTACGATTATTATTAAAATTACAGGTTGACGAAATTAATAATAGCATCGCGTTCGTAGGGGTGGAGATTGAAGAAGAAAGAGGGCCAACTGTGGCGGTCGTTAACAAATTGTGGTTGACGCCAAAAAAAAGAAGTTTTATGAAAAAAGGCGAATCTCCGTTGGATAGTTGGGAACTGTATAAAATTACGAATTTTTTTTGCAACAGGTAATATAGAGATGTGGGGTTTCTTACATAATTGTATGTGAATTACAGATGGATATTTCGAAAGCCAGAAAATTAATTAAATTAGCAGAAGTTATTTCTGATGTACAAAGTGATATAGAAGATGTTCAAAAGCGGTGCCCCTAAAAGAACAAAGCTCTTCATAAGTGATTCTGATAGTGAGTGTGATGATTGGAGAAAAAGTCAACTCCCGAGACCATACTTGTTTGTCTTGAAAATAAAAATATTGACGTATAAGAGTCTGTTATTTTAGAACCTTATCACCCAGTGGCGTCAAATGCAATATAAAATATGTTGTCTACTAAACATTAAAAGGACACAACAAAGTGACGTCAAATAGAACGTTACAAAGTGACGTCAAATATACTTTATAGTATGTCGTCAATGGTACGTTTGGCTGTCACGTAAATGTGACGTCACAAACTGACGTCATTGGACTGGGACATTTTGTTGTGAGAGACTAATTTAATTGAAACAGATCTAGGTATTTACTCTGATAGCTCTCCCACTTTTGCCACACATAGTATCTTCCGTCATGAAAATGTTGGGATTTATAGTTAGAAATTAAGTGCAATTTCGGGTGGATGCCGATACGTTGCTTTACAGTTCCATAGGGTAGCAATCTAGGCCCCCAATTATTTGTAATATTTGCCGATGACATCTGTTCTGAATTGGGCTGCCATAGACTTTTATTTGCCCCAGGTAACAAAATAGCGTCCTTTAGACGTCTATATTTGGTCATCTGAGACGTCGAAGACTTTAAAAAATGTCGTGGAATAGACGTGCAAAAGTCTGGTCCTAAGACACAGGTAAAAGGACGTCAATGTACTACGTATTTAATACGAGATTCTGCTGACTTACTTTGGACTAGTTTGGCCGTATAATTAACGTCAAATATACGAAAATTGAATTAATAAATTACACAAAAACTGCAAATAAACATTTATTGAAAAAATAAATTACAAAAATAACGAATTAGTTTAAACTTTGGTCTCACATTTTGGTCCTTAACTTAAATTTTTGACTGATATTTTGAGGAGTAGGACTTGGAAAGGGCAACTTGTCTTGTTAATTTCCCATTGTTTCGTCTACATTTGAGGCTTCTTCAGGGCAATTACAATCGTGGTTATTTTGACTTCCTGATGTTCATTTACAAAATTTTTCACATAATAATTGATGTAATTTTTTATACTTTTTTGTAATTGTATATTATTTTTAAAAATTTTGTAAATGAACATTAGGAAGTCAAAATAATCACGATTGTAATTGCCTTAAAGAAGCCTCAATTGTAGGTGAAACGTTGGCAAATTAAAAATCCAAGTTTCTCTTTTCAAATCCTTCTCTTCAAGATATCAAATCACAAAGTACAAACTATAATAATACAGATTTTCATAACAAAATACACTTAAAAAAGATTCGTTCAGGACACATACATTTTTATAGGTTTAAACAATTTAAATACCTACACCTATTTCATAAAGAGTTGCTGGCTTACAAGTTTACAGAATGAATTAAAGGAAGTGATACAAATGAACTGTAATCGTTAGTGGGAAGCACTAAACATTTGGCATAAAAGTTTTTATAATCCCATGTTTCAAAATTTGGTGACAAATTATTTAAAATAAAAATACCTAATAAAGAAGAATCAAGTGGATATGTATACAGTGAAGAATAGGAATGAAAACGTTTTCCAACTAAATATATATTGTGATCATTAGTAACCGCAATGTTATGAATTTCAATAACTGAAAGATTACTACCAAGTTTGATTAAACAATAAGAATCTGATGTTGAAACAGAGTTAATGACTAAAGTAAAGTCAATGTGAACCAGTTTTTTGAATGTTTTATAATGTACAGCAAAAGTAGTATCATTTGAAAATGGGCCTAGGGTATGTTCATCAACAAACGTTATATTATCTAATGTGGTGGAAGAAATAACTAACCCAGAATTTGGTAAAATCTGAATTTCCTTTAACCGTCGGTATATTTGTTCTAGTGGTTTACTGGGAGATCTGATTAATTTCTTTAACTGTCCAAGAAAATTTTCAAAAGGAAATGCTGAGAATTCGTCCAAAGGGCCATAATTTTGAACGTCAGAAGTTATATGTATTAGTAAATGTACATTATAAATAAGGAACTGTAAACCGTAAATATGTTCAGAGTGTTGAACAAACAGTTTTAACAGACGTTCAGGTAAGTCTGTACCAAAACTGTTTAGATGCACTTTAGAAACAAGAATTGTGATACTAAAGTGAAATAATAAGAAATGTTCGTAAATTGCGGGATCAACTAGATCTTTGAGTATCAGAGGGCCTGTATAAAGCAAGAACGTTCTAAACTCTGTTGCTTTCCACGTTTTAACATCATTCAGTGATAAAGATTTTCTATTAATTTCTCTAGGAATATAATCGGCAACTTGAGATAAATGATTAGAAAATGAATTAACCGTTTCCTTTGAAAATCTCACAGAAGGGTGGCCTAATAACCAGCATAACAACATCTTCCGCATCACGCCCAAGCAAACGTTGTGCATATAGTCGATTGGGACTTGTGTAACTAAACCCACATTGAGTTTTGTTAATGGAGAAATGCCAGTATGATGACTAATATCTGTTTGTTGTAAAAAAGATGAATCAGTTCTCTTTGGGGCTGACACACTTTTAAAGATCCTTCTCGACATAAATTGCTGACCTCTCTCTGTACATTTATCACACGCGGAATAACTCATGTGAGGTTTAACACACTTTAAAAATGCTCGGGCGGGGGCATCGCAAATAAAACTATGTATCTTTAAATTATACTGGTTATTATTATGTTGAAAACCGTTATCCTGCAAATATTTTAATTCGTTAATAAAATCTTCTAGGTAAGATTCCAGTGGTGACGGTTTTTTGCCTTTTCCACAAAAAATTCCAATGACAAAGGGATCAGCTTTTACTTTATCATTTTTGATTAAGCCCAAAATTGGCCAAAAATGCAAGGGCGGAGACTTAAATATTTCAACGCCATCAATATTAAAACTGATAGTAATTACGTCATCTTTAAAGTCTTTACACTGTGATAAAAAATGTACAATATTAGCTAACAGCCCGATGTGACAATACTGGCCAGTAAGAAGAGTTCTGGAAATCATTTTCACTGTTTCTACAGGAGTTCTTAATAAAGTCCGAGCATCAGTAGGTAATTCAGAATGCAAAGGGGCTAATAAATGCAGCAAAGTTGAAAGGGCAGAGTATGTTAAACGGTTTTGTAAAGCCCAATGTCGTAATTCAGTCTTTAAATCTTTTGTATCACAATGCGTTGGATCAGCATCCAAACTCATCAAACAATTATTATTGATATTAACGCCTGAATTAATGTGGTTAGAATTACTACTACAATTATTATCAACATTAACTGGATCAAAATTTTCAACATTGCTTTCAGAAAATATATTTTCATGACTGATCTCACAGTTTAGATTATTGTTATCCAAAACGTCTAGTCTTTTTATGTTCACCTCATTAAGTATTTCTTGCTTGGCTCTTGCAACTCTACGATACATTTGACGTTTCTGAACGATTCTTTTTCGAGTTTTTAACATGATAAATGAGTTAAATAAACAATATTAAATCAAGTTAACTTCTTGACAATATAACAAAAAGAAAAACACTTCTCATTAAAAAAAACAAATAGATTAATTTAATGGTGTACCTTGACGTTGCAGTTTCAATCTTTGAGGAGCATGCTTCAACCAATTCTTGATACAATCTTCAATCTCCTTTTCCGTCAAATCAGCACAAGCGTGTTTAACCGCCTCTGCGAAAACAAAAATGTTACAAACAAACAAAATTAAAATAGTTTCGAACTTACTGATTACACCATCCTTGACTTTAGTATTTTGAAACGCAATTTTATTCCCTCTGGAGCCGCAAAAATTAAAAGAGGACGCAACATCAAATAGCATCAGTCTCTTTAAAATGTTATTTACTCTTGGACTTCCTGCTTTGCCCCCCAAACTTGATAAATATAGACACTAAAAGACATTATTAAATAAAATCAAAACTACTGATTTATACCCAAAATATACTTACAAAGGTTTTAAAATTCTTGTCATCTTTTAAATAATTGTCAAGTTTATAGAAGTCATCCACAGAAGAAATAGAGGGAGATCAACTGGAAGTTCAATATTCTGAATTGCACATGGAGTGTTTACAGAATTCTGATTATTAATATAACTCAAAATAACACTGAGTGTCTGTTCTTGCATTACCAATTTTGCCAAGATTTGCTCCTTTAATTCTGAAAATTAATATGTGATAGTGTTAAAACATATTATTACAATCAAGATTTGCTTATTACCTTTATCTGACAGATCTGACAAGATAGAGACAGTAGATCTTGAACTACTTGATCCACAATAACTGTAAGAGCCTAATATGTAGAATACAATGTTTTTAGTTAAAAATAATTCAATAAAGAAATTGTCAAAATTACCTGTGTTTGTAGTATTCTGTAACTTCTCAGTCACAGATGTAACGTTACTAGAATGTTGAATAAAGCTCCTTGTACTTGAGGATGGTGTTAAAGGTAGTTCAACATTCTCTGTAACTGCTTGAAAAACATTGGTTGCATTAATGTAAAACATTTCAAAAATGGAAAAAAATACCTTGATTTGTAGATGGAGAACAAATCCATTGTTTTTTTAGTATCTTAGGGGGCCTAGGTAATTTTGCATTTGTGATACTTTCAGCAGAATCTATATGTGTAATCTCTTCCTGCTCTTCATCATCTGATGATGAAAATGAAAACCGTCTAGGTTGTATTCTTTTTCTCTTACGAGGCCCTTCGTCTTCACAATCGGATGTTTGAATATCGGATGTAAACTCTAACTTCTTGACTTTTCTTTGGGCATCATTTAAATCATCTTAAATTATAACAAATCATATAAGTACATACATAACATGGGCTAAAGTAGAGTGTTCCCAAAGGGCAGTTTATAAACTGTCAAGTCTGAGAACATTTTTATAGTCACAACTGCCAACTGACTACTTCAATTCAAACTATTTATAAATATAAATACTGCTGCATGAAATTTACATGTAAATTTAAATATTTACACACTTTGTTAAGTATACATTAAAGTTGGTCGGACTTATGATTCTTTTCAGGTTGAACACGTCGTACAATTTGAATACTACTGGATAAATAACAATAAGTACAAAAGTAAACACATACCTACCTGAACTGAAAAACAATTTTTTTATGGGGTATAACTTCCAACCCTCCTTGTCATTGGGTTCTTCTCGCCTGGCAAGGGTTTTGTGGTAGCGGCTTTGCTGCTTGAATGGAGGCCAATAAGCTTCGTGTTTACGAGGCGTTAACCAGTTCGCACTAATAAGTGCCACGCCACCACCATCATCAAATTCAAGTCCGATAAAACCCATATTTTACTAATTATTACACTGATGGCAAAACAGTTTAACAGTCGCAAAACATTCACGACATTTACAAAACACGCTTGGCTTGCATGGTATACTTCACTGCGGCTTCACTATTTACTAACATCATTGCGTCAGCCCGTCAGCGTCAGTCTAGCTGCTCTCCTATTGGCGGATGGAAGAATGGCGCGCCGCGATGTTGTCATATTTTGCTATACCAATAGCACTCGCTGTGTTTAATAAAGTTAAACAAAAGTATAATATATAATTATTTACACTTTTACTTTATCAGTACTTGTCTGTAAGTTAAGAATTATTAAATGCCTAAATATAAAATAAGGCTGGAAATTTTCCAACAGCTGGAAACGTTTTTAATATTAGTGGCAACGCTGCTAAATTTTTCTGAGAGCAATTTTGTCATTGAACGATATTGGAGCGAAATGATTTTATTGGTTAATTTTATTTTAGCGGGTAAATTTTGATTCAAATTATATGATTTATGAAGGCCGTTTGACACTACATTAAATTTCTAATAAAATTATGCAAAAATGACAGCTAGACCAAGATCGCGACAATTTATTCGTCCAGATCGAGGTTCTCTCTCATATAGTCTCAAATGGTCACAAATTTGTTATAAAACTGACAATAAATAACAAAGACAGACTAAGATCTTAACAATTTATTGGCTCGGATCGAGGTTCTCTCTCATTTTATAACAAATTTTGTAACAATTAACAAATTATTCATTGTCTTAAATTCATATATCAGCACAAGTCAGAGAAGATAAATTTACTCATACCTAAGTAAAAATGACACTTTAATTTCAAATTTCAAATTATAAAATTTAATAATGTGCAAAAGTTATTTGTTAATAATTTACGACTTGTTTACTACTAAAGCTGAACGTTAAAAAGGCGTAAGTATTTTGACGTACTATAGACGGTCAGAAGATTACGACTCAATTACGTAATTTTCTGGTGTGCATACGTATCTGACCAAATAAGACTAAAAATGGACGTTATATACACGGGCACTAACGTGTCTATGTTACCTGGGGCAGATGATGTCAAGCTGTTCCAGAAAATACGTACCATTAAGGATTGCTTGTTTCTGCAGAGGCAGGTGGATGTCTTGGGAGCGTAGTGTACTGTGAATAATTTACCTCTGCATATTTCTAAATGCAATGTATTGACTATCAGTCCGAAGCAGGAACCTTTTTGTTTCAATTACGCCTTTGACAAGATCTTTATTCGTCGCACAGTGGTGAAGGATTTAGGCGTCTCTTTTTTACTCTAAATTTACATTTTCTGGCCACATCAATAGCACTATTTCATCGGCATTGAAAACCTTGGGAATTGTTATTAGAAATACCAAACAGTTTGCATCCATAGAGGCCATCGCTGCCCTTTATTTTTCCTTCGTTTTGCTCTCGCCACGAGTATGCTTCATTCGTTTGGTCACCAATATATAAAACTTATTTAGCAGCGCTCGAAAGGCTTCAGAGGCGTTTCTTAAGACATCTGTATTTTAAGAGGCGTGGTTCGTACCCCATTTAGGGGACATGCCATGATCTCCTTCTTAAAGAATTCAAATTTGACTCTTTGGAGATGCGAAGGCATAAAACAGATATCAAGTTCATATACGATCTATTGCACAATAATATAGGTGTTCCATCTCTTTTAGCAAAGATGGAACATGTTTGTTGCACCTCAGTCCCATATCACACAAAGAATGTGTTTTACTTTTCAATGGCCAGAACTATTATTTTACTGGGATCCCCGCTGTATAGGGGCTATAGTTGCAATTCCACTTGCGGAGATGATCTTAATATACATTTTTCTTCACTATCTCAACTAATTAGTAGGTGCTACTGTTGACAGCTGCTATGATGTTACTCTATACTTACATATTGTTCTGATTTGTTTTTTTTTCTCTCATTCACCTACATCTATATTGGAGTTTCTTCACTCTACGGATAATTAATTGTATAAAAGATACAGAAGCTTTTTAAAGTATTTGTACTTCAGAGAACATGGTATATACTATTTGAGAGGACACGACTATCGACTAATACTGCAGAAATTAGATATGGGTTAGTTTGACCTTTATTATTCATTTCAAAGTTGATTTTCTTAATCTATTTGTTAAGTTTCGGTATAATCCACAGTTTTATGTAAGGCATATGCATATGCAAGAATAAACTCGTTATTAAATTCTCCGGTTGTCACAATATCGTGCGGTTTTAACCTGGTTTCATGGCAATGTGATATTAAATTCTCTTCCGCCATTGAAACACTCGGAGTGCCGAATTCCTTCTTAGTTGAAACCATTTCATGTGTTTGTATTGTATATACTTGTGTTGCACATTAATATTATATGTAAGGATTCATGTATCTTATTTTTAATATAGAAATTAAACTGTTGGATAATTAAGTGTATATTATTATTATTATTATCCTACCTACTAGTAGCAGTATTAACTAATTTGACATGTAATTTTCACATTAACAATGTACAGGAGAAAAAACTAAAAATTCAGGTGTTTTAAAAATATAAGACAGAGTATTTACTTTATTTTTATTTTAAAAATAGTTTAAGCCATTTTTGTAGTTATTAGAATGTAGAAGTAATTAATATTATTAAATTTATTGCAGGTTTTCTATTTTTGAGAGAGAGCACACAAACACGTGCTATTTTAAATCGAAACTATAGCAAGGAATGACACCGTCATGCATTTATTTTGAAGCTGTTGTTTAGTAACGTTTATATAATAAATTCGTTCCGTTTCATGAAATTACTTGATGTCTTTAAGAATTTCACATTATTTTCGTAATATTGCATAAATAAATATATTTTAATATTACTACATGCACGCTAATTTTTACACATTGAATTTAATCTGTTATAAACGCTTTTTCTTCATATATTTATGTCGAATAAATAAAAACAATATCATTTTTGTATTAAAAGTTGTACAGTTTAAAACTGAATAGATATGCAATATGTCTCACTAAGTTGGAACCATATGGAAAGCTTTTTTATTATTAATTTTAGGAAAAAAAGTTGTTCTTCATAAAAAATTCTGCATGTTCTAAAATCTAAAATACAATCATCAGATATAAATTTTTTTTCAATTATATACGAGGTATGTCAAAATATATTAATTTTACTCAAGGATAAAGTTCCTGTATAATTGACAATACCGAATAATTTTATTAAAAATGTTTATTAGAACTAAAAATTACGTTTAAATATGCAATTACATCCATTTATATGGAAAAATTAATTATTTTTATTTTTTTCTGCAATAACAATGCAAATTTAACTGTAGTTACATGTTATCTAGGATGCACTGACATACAAATGATTTGTTGTTTGCTAGAAATGTTTGACAGCGGATGTCAAAACGCGTTAGAATTTATATGACACATAAATATGGTAGCGTTATTAACTTGTGAATAGAAAATAGAAATTGTTTTAATTGTGGGAGAAAACTATAAAACAATTTCGCAATTTAAACACGTAATGTATGCATGAGCATTTATTTTGCAAACAAGAAAATACAAACAAATACTAAGTTGTGTAACTAATAAAATAATAATAATAGAAATTTATTTTTCACTCATTCCACTAATGCCTCGACATATCCACCCTCTCGTTCAATACTGAACAGGAACCTCTATTTGAAATTTATATATTTTAATGTAAAGTTTAATTCTGAAATAAAATTTAAAGAAACTGTTTTACCAGCTAAACTCAGATTCTCTCAGGGCGATTCGGATTACTAGAAATGATTAATGAAACAGGTTCCTAAACATTAATTGATTTTAATAAAAAGAAAAATGCCATTTTGAACTTTAAATAATACTTATATTCAAAATCAATGAATTTTGTATATTTTACAGACAAGGACATTTCTATACAATTAACAAAAGAGACAAAACACATTAAAACACAATTTCAATACACTTTTACAAATATTAGATGAACACAAATATTTATGTATATTCTTTGTTATATTAAAACGTAAACAATAACGCAAGAATTTACTACGCAGGCTACATACGATTTGTGTGTTTATATACATATACGACAATTGCGAAACATATCAAGTTACATTATACTTTATATGTTGGAGACGATGTTTATTTAAGAACTCCATTTATTTAGTTTGTCTCTTTTGAAATTTATTTTACAATCTTTAATTCTTTATTATTAAAAATACATTCCTTTTACAATAATCATTATCATTTGAAAGAATACCTTATTTTTAAATCTTTTTTTTTCAACCTCTTTCTTCTTTCTTCGGGCGCTGTTTATCCCCAGCGAAATCTTCTTTGTTCTACGTTCAACGGAATTTCCTTTATGGTCACGATCCAGACATGACGAATTTGCTTACTCTGCCATAAGGAGCACAATATTTTTATTACGACTGTATTTATTTAGTTTTAAAATTTTGCCACTGTATCTTTACTTACATTTTGTGGCATCAACGACTTCCTTTTGCGCAATGACATTTTTGGATTTTCTTCAACACAGAGCATTACCTCAAACTCCGTATTATCATCGGCAACTAGCTTTTGACGTTTTCTATTATAATTATTGTTAATACTTCCAGTACAGATTAATATTTTTATTGGGATATCTATTATAATCGCTGCTTCTCTATGCGTTTTATAGTTTTCTGCCACAATCAAAACAATTTCTATTTTCTCTTCACAAGTTAATAACCCTACCATGTTTATGTGTCATATAAATTCTAACGCGTTTTGACATTGACTGTCAAACATTTCTACTAAACAACAAATCATTTGTATGTCAGTGCATCCTAGATAACATGTAACTACAGTTAAATTTGCATTGTTATCATAGACAAAAATAGAAAAAATGAATTTTTCCATATAAATTGATGTAATTGCATATTTGAACGTAATTTTTAGTTCTAATCAACTTTTTTTAATAACATTATTCGATATTTTCAAATATGAAGGTACTTGACTCTTAAGTAAAATTAATATTTTTTGACATACCTCGTATACAACTAAAAAAAAATAATATCTGATAATTGTATTTTAGATTTTAGAACATGCAGAATTTTTTATGTAAAATAACTATTTTCCTAAAATTAATAATAAAAAAGTTTTCCATATGGTTCCAACTTAATGAGATATATTGTATATGATTGCGGTTTATTATAGTAAAACGAGTCTCTTTGTAGTTACATTTATCAGAACACCTCTCTTTTCTTCAAATCTACAGGCTTTTATGCATTTTTTGATATGTTTTAGTGACCTTTGCTTTTTTGATTGTGCAGGTTGATAAACAATGTTTGTCTTTATTGCACATAAAAACTTAAAAATAGCTTCATATTTTATTACAACTGTAGTTTTATGTTTAGAATAATTACATTTCTTAAATAATATAAGCATAAATAATATAATTATGTTACAAAATATTCAAGTAATTAATTTATAATATTAAAATTCCGTTGTTTTAGTTTGGGTAAAATGTTCTTCTTATCTTTTTCTTTATTTTATTTGGTTGCGCATCTTTTTTTTTTTTCTTGAAACTCTTTTCAAATGTCATAAACACATTTTATTTACATATCAATACAAATATTGTATTTTTCAATTCTAATATTTTAGACAACCAAATCTACAGTTACGATCTTGCTAACTGGTACTGAAACAAATTTCTTCATGTGCAATTCTTACTACTCTTATTTTCATGACTACATTTTATAATTCACTTAGGTTTTATTCAAAATCCGAAACATACCGGTATTGTGTATAAAATTATATGTAATGTATTATATATAATAATTATGCATAACATTTGATTTTGAATTAATATATCTATGTTTAGTTTTGAAAAATACTATTATCATCCATTTTGAATCATTTATTAATTTTCATATATTGGTAATTTTCCATTATATCCACTTGAATCGTATTGATATTACCAACTTACTGCTTTGAATCTGATATGTACAATGTCAAGACTTAAGCGGCATATAAAACTATATTTACTTAATGGTTTACGTTAAAGCATTTATCGAGTTCAACTTAACGTTTTCTATTATTCCGGTGATTTTTTTTGAAATACTTTGAAACGGTTTAGAATAAACCTAGAACAACTTGATTCTACAAGGTTTGGTTCCTAGGTCAGAATTTAGATTTTCGAATAACGGGGGCTAACTTTTGGATTTCGATTTTTCGCAATATCTTTTGATACGGGCTTGATGTATTACAATATTGTTTAGAACAAGTCTAGATCAACCAGAAACAACCTCAGAATTTCAATTTTCGCCAATGAGGGAGGGGGGGGGGATCTGAGAAAATCGTATATTTCTATATACCTCGGCTAATTGCGATTGTATTCTGAATTACTTTAAACAATTTAGAACAAATCTAAAACAACCTGGAACAACCTTCAAAATTTAGATTTTCAAAAGAACGGAAGTAACTCCTCACTTTTGGATTTCGTTTTTTCTAAATAATCTTTTCATATATACGAGTAAGAAATATTTCTTTTATATTAGAATAATATTTAGAACAAACCTAGAACAACCGGAACAACGGTCAAAATTTTAATCTTTGCAAAAACGGGTCTGACTTAATAATTTTGGTTTTCGTTTTTCTTCATTTTCTCGACTGATTTTGATTCTTTTCTTTAAAATGCTATAGAACAATTTATAACAAACCTAGAGCAACCTAGAACAATTGTCAGAATTTCGGTTTTTAAAAAAAAGGGGCGTCTCCCTGTTTTAAAAATCGTTTTTTTTTCGATTATTTCGGTCAATTTTGATTTTTCCTGATTCTTTGGTACAATGTTTAGAACAACCTAAAATAAAAATTTTCAAAAAAAAGAGAGATAGGTGAAAGTCTCGTTTTTTTCAATTATCTCAGCCAGTTTTGACTTTTGTTTTAAAATATTTTGGAACAATTTAAAACAAACCTGGAACAACCTGAAACAGCCGTAATGACTGCTTATCTGAGATCTAGGTACCGATGTCAGATAAACAATTGTATTATATTGTTTGGGATAACTCCTAGACATTTAAATAATTGCAAATGAAAGAGTTAAAAGAAAATTGAATTTTACCAAACAATAGAACAGCGCTTTTTTTTGCATTAAATGTAATGCAACCTTGTTTTCGTTGAATATAAATATTATTAGATTTATTTAATTTGATCAAGAGCAGATTTTCCATCAACTGGCTCAAGGAATTTCAGAATAAAATCTTAAAACATTTGGCTCAGAATTCCCAAGTGAAAAACTACGCCAGTGAATCACAGAATGAAATGAAAGCGAAACTAAAATTACACTATTTTCAATAAAAAGAACTGCTTGAATAGAAAGGGCGTAATAAACCAGAGCGAATGTAAAATTTTATTTTCCATTATGTAGTAGTACCGTGTTAAAATAATTATGCCATAAACGTAAATCCACTCTGAACGCGAATAGAGGCCAAACGAGTACAATAAAATGAAATTTTAATACGAGATCTCCTAGCATTCGCCCGAGAGCGGTTAGGTACCGGGGAGTGAAATTTAAATGTTTTATATGCGCCAGTGTATAGCCTGGAAGTAATAATGTGTGTTATCAGTTGCGTCAAACGACCTTTATACACTGTCTATATACTATACATATACCACGGAGAGGTAAAAGATGGATATGGTTGAGGATAACGTGAAGTCGGCTGAAATGAATTGGACAGAAAAATATTTCAACGGAATATTGAATACATTTTTTTGAACTTTTGTAATACTTTATTTCATATTAATGGGAGTTATAAAATGTAGATTGTGAGGCTTGTATAATGGAAAACTTATGATCTTATACATTTTACTTCCTTATATTATCTCTCCTTTGAACACATGATTAAATCTTTAATCAAATCGGGAGAACGGAAGTAATGGTAAGTTTAATAAAACCACGTCTCTGTAAAATTAGCAAATACATATTGCTGTGAACATTACATTTTGAAAATAGCATTAAGGATTAATTTAGTTATAGAATAAGCCTTATAATTCAATTGAATATATATTTAAGTTTAAATAGCTAAAGCTATATTAATCACTTAGGTAAGATGGGTTGCAGAACCCTAAAAGATACATTCCTTCATTGAAAATATTGTAAATAAAATATACAAATGGTTATTAATAAACTTCATTTAAGAAATCTTTATTGTATAGAGACGATACATTTAAATGCTACTGTACGAATAAAATAAAATCAGATATGCTAAAGAAAATGAAATAGTATCGAATGAAAATGTGAATGTTAGTATGAATAGTATCAATTCATAAATATGACTCAAACAACAAAAGTAAAAAGGTTGTAAATACGTCCAATTATAAAAAAGGATATAACTACGATATTTATCTTATGAGATTTTATATTGCAAATAAAACATTATATAGACAATAATGAAATGTTAAAATGTGTTCTTTGGTTCCTATAATTTGTAGACTTTGTGTCTCTGAGGCATCAATGACATTCACGTATGGTTTAACACCTGCAAAAAGAAAATAAAACGTCAATAATTTGTTTGTAACATATTATAAATAACAATCTTCTGAGACGAGATGCCGGTTTGAAGATAAAGAAAAGAAAACTGCAACAAACCTTCCTGGTAAGGGGTTGAAAAGTAAGATAGAAGTTATTTGCGACGTTTTTCCTTTATTCCCAAATAGACAAACTGGTAAATAAAAATTTAGAATACGATTAGTAAATGCTGAAAGAAAATACTTATCAAATAATTACAAGAATAATGAGTTCATACAGATATCCAACAGATGTTTACATTGAAAGAGAAATAACACTCTTACCTGGAATAAGATGAAATAAATTTGTAAACTTAAATAAGGAAGATTTGGGTTGCGAACATTGTTGTATTGCTGTCAAAGTGTATGAACAACAAATGACAACTTAAAATCAGCAAGAAATAAATTTAACTATGTGTGTGTTAGTATGGCCAACTCAAAATTCAAGACAGAGGACGCGAAAATACCGATCGTCTTTTGTTGTGAGATATATAAAGCAAAAAACAATACTGGACACTCAGAGATTTTCGACTTTGATTTAGATCGCGAAAACAACAATTAAAAAACGAAGCTCCGGCGGCATAAAAATATATCCATTGATACCGAATAACATATACAGTAGGACAATACGCACTACCTGTTTTATTGGAGACTGAAAAATTGTATTACAAAAAAAACAGAATTTAAGTATCTAATTTGTATTTCTTTAAAAAAAATTTTGATTTAAAAACAAAATGGAAGCTATTTATAAAAGGGAATTTGAAGAATTGTATAATCAAACAAAGTGAGTCACGAAAAATCTGTGAGTTATAACATTCAAGTTTATCTTAAATTGTTTTATGAAATGAATATTCACTTTGTTTTAATTATTTAGCCCATTCATTATTAATTAGAAATATGTTTAATGATGTTGGATCAACCATAGAGGTACTACGTGCGAATGTTTGCCTCAAATGGATAGTTGAGCATCATTCAAGATTTGTATAGTCTCATGACATTTATTTAAATAACTGAACACGAATATACGAGGATATTTTGATGTGTAAGCACTAAGTGGCTAGAAGTACTATGTGTAAATGTTTGCTCCTAGCAATTAGTGTAAACTGATTTCAAAATATTTAAGTAGCAAGACACTAGATTATCAAAGTACTACGTGCGAATGTTTGCTTTGGTGAAATAGTGCTTGCATTGTATTCAATTTTCACTAATAAGTCTTTTTAATAAAAAGAAATACATAGTGAACATCCATTAAATTACAATCATATCAATTTCATATATTTCCTTTATTAACGATAACGCCTATAAACAATTCTATAAAGAATCATTTTGATAGAATTTGTTAATATTAATCATTATTATTTGAAATATATCTACTATTAGTATTAAAACATAGATATTGTGTTTAATTTCCTTACCCTATCCCATAATAGACTAGATAAGAGAAAGACTATAAAGCAAGAAGTAAACCGCTGTTCGAATCCACGTAAAAATTCTAATATCTATGCTGTTACACTAAAATAATAGGTACGTGAAGGTATCACCATTACTTAGATATGTCAATTTAAAAGTAGATACCACAGCAATATGCAATACATGCTGATCCTCTGTACTTTTGCGCTTTTTTGCAAATAATCGAGGACTTAAAGGTCTGTTTTAGTGAGTGAATTGTGCTTCTAGCACAAACAAGATTTTAGAATTTTAGTGAAATGGTAAAAGTTTTTAGATTCATTTACCTAATGGGACGTACGTGTTCCTCTAGATATATTCATTAGCACATGGCTACATCCCACTAAATATATCTAGAGGGATACTTACGTCCCGTTACTTAAGTCTCCCTCTAGAAATATTTAGTGGGATGTAGTCATTTAGTAATGAATAACACTGACCAACAGTGATTTTATAGCTCCCATTATTAGAACAATTTCAAGATAACTTGGTGTTGTTAATCAATATTTGATTGATAAAATTTTTATCATATTGGCTCTAGTTTTTATGATGTTTTTTTTTGAAAAGGCATGAAGAAAAAAGAATTAAAAATTCATTTTCAGTCAAACAAAAAATACCTCAAATTATGCAAAATAGAATGAATACAAAACTAAAATGTATGATTCTACTAAAAAGGAAAATAATAATATTAATACTAATTCTAGGTAAAATGCCGTCTGTATGAATTACTATTGTGCTGGACTTCGAAACAATCACGTTGCAGGTTCTAACAATAGTCTGCCATCATGTGTGTATTCCACCTTCCTTAATACCTTTCCTCCATTGACTTTATGTCCTGATAGAATCATCCCCCTTGTTCTTTTCTAAAATCACGAGGATTTCCCGAAATCTGTCCAAATGGTTATGCAGAAAGTGTAATTTAATGCTCACCAGTTCTCTTAAAATTAACCAGCATATTTTGTACGAGTTCTTTATAATGTTCTGCCTTATAGTTACCCAAGCAGTTGTTTATCACAGTAACAAAAGAAAATCATGCGAAGCCTTCAACATCAGTCATGACTTTTGGAGATTTTAGGTCTTTCACGAGCTTGCGAATTTGAGGACCATTAAAACCACCAAACTTTAATTTTTCTGAGTTTAGTTGGGGAACGATAAACAAATATATCTAAAGGGTTCCCTATGTTTATCTAAGGCTTTAACAAATTGTTTCATGAACCCCAGCTTGTGAAGTGGATGCCAAACAATTTTATTCTTGTCAAGCAAAGGCTCACATCATCAACTAATGTTCGCTTCACTTACAGTTAATCTTTCTCTAAGTGGCTATTCTTTTTCCTCCAGCCGTCCTACTTTGCTCTACTATTCCACATACAGGTTACTTGGTGTATCCACTTTCCTGTTCAAACAAAAAATTCACCATATTTAAATCAACGCAAACAGACCATTGATGCTTTTGATACCGGATGTTCAGCAACACCACCTTTATATTTTCTTCTTTGAGCTTCGTTGAGTAAGCAACTAGGATGGATGCATAGCGATTTTCATTATGCAATAGAACGCCTTTCAATGTTCTTGTAGAACTGTCAATAAAAAGTTGCCAATCTTTTGATTCATGTTTAGGTAAGCCCATTTTTGAAAGGAATCCTTGAATGTCACAGCAACAAAGTTTTTCATTTTCATTATTGAAGTATGGGAGAATTACCAGCTCTCTTGTTCTGTTCTGTTCTGAGTTATTATAACTCAGAATTTAAGTAAGCTTTTTCATTTAATCTGGATGTCAAAAGTTTAGATGATTGTTTTGACAGATGAAGACCATCTATCAAATCGTTTAGCTCATACTAAGAAAACTGTTGTGGAGTTGGAAAATTGTCCTCAAATTCACTTCCACTGGTAGCAGTTGCAGTAGGCTATGAGTCCGGCAGCATTTCTACATCTGACAACTAAAGCAGGAACTATGATGTGTTAACTGGTATAGGTGTATTTACATCATGTGGTAATAGTCCCCTTGCCGACTCTAAATCAGAATATTCCCATTCATGTTGCGTTTAGCGATTAAAGCCTTTAACACTCACAACACAAAAATAAAAATCGTCAGTATGGTAGCTTGGTTCTATTCATACCATAGGAACACCAAAATTTAACCTTTTTCTCTATCCTATTGTCCATTGCCGTAGAGATTCCACACATGTGTTCCAGGTTTTATGGTAAATCAATTACTTAACCTGTTTTCCAATTGCTAAACCAAATTAAGCAAAATACGCTTTCTTTACAGAATTGGTAATTTTTTTCTTTGTTTTCCGTGGTGTATTCACCACAAATATAGCAGAATACCTCTGAATAGTCAAGGCAATCTCTTCTAGATGAACTTGCTTCTACACTACTCGCTAAACAGCTAAACAAATATACAATATCCGCTGATCAACATGTTTTAACCTCAGCCACGACACCTCAGACCTTAACACTATAAAGGTGCTACGCCATTTTGACGGTATCAGCGCGATAATGCACGCGAAAACATGTTGTGACATGCCGTAGTAAGCTGACAAACTCTCGTTTATCGTGATATAAAAATTAGAATTGTCGGAAATGACTCAACCATTCAAAGAAACTCCTTGCTTCAAATGTAATGTGAAATCGTATAAACATCTTGGGAAATCCAAAATTTTCTTTGTTGGGCTGTGTAATTTGCAATTCAACAGGAAGAGACAACTAACTGAGGTGGAATTGAAGGAAGCGATTTGTCACATACGGGATGAATCCGATGACGAACCTTATAAAGAAAACGGATCCGAATACCAGTCCTTCAATTTCAGCAATACTAATGTTGAAGATATGGTAAAGGAATCTAAAGTTGGAACCAGATGTTTCCTTCAATGAACCACATAATAGTACTTCACAGAGAAAAAGTCAAGAAAGAAAGCAAGGGGAAATAAATTGTTCTGAACTAGTAGTCTTCTATAACAATTATATGGGTGCGGTTGATCTATAAGATAAAATAGTAGATCTATATAATATAGTTAGAAAATCACTGAAATGGAGGAAGAAAGTGTTTCGCTGTTTGCTGTTTCAATCCGTCGGCACTTCATGTGTTTATAGTGCTTAAGCATAAAAACATACCTGTGTTACATGTTATCATGACTTTCTATCTCGCTTCCTTGCTTTTTCTTTCTTTCTATGTGTCTCTCTGTATGAGACAGCACACTATATCTTAACTTATTCGAAGGAGATGATTATTGCGTGAACGAAATCGATGAATCTGAACTAGCAATTTACTTCGGTGTAAAAATAATATTCCATGCAAATTTATATATATTGTGGGGCAGCTCACTCAAGGTAACATTTTCAAAATTACATGAGCCGCATAATGTAAATTATCTAACTACCACTCTACGCCATTAGAGGAAGCCAATAGATAAATTGCATTTCCAATAGCAAAGGCTGGTGGATTCAAGAGTGAATAGATAATAATTTAGGGGCTCATATTCATAATTGTCAATATTCAAATATGCAATGCCTGGCCTTCTAACAAAGAAGTCACGAGGTTGCTCATGAAGGTATTAAAGTTCGTTAGGGCTACAAAGGCTGGATGAACTTTATAAGCACTCCTCAAGATGTCACTTACTGTTCTGAGTGACATTTTCATGAGACGTAACAAATTTTTACGCTACTACTATGTTCATTAGTATCGACTAATAAAATTTACGATTTGTGATGTTTAACGCTCTAAATCCACTATCAAATGAGTCACTAGAGAAGTTTAAACGATGTTTCATGTACGCCAACATTATTATTTTTAATTAATATTAATCATGAAATAATGTTCTAATTCCTTTTTATATACATATAACATATCCTACATTAATGACATTATAAATTTAGTAATTCAATAACGTAATTATTTTTCGTGGATTGTTTCGTGCGTTCTACTGTAGTTATGTATTATGTTCTCATACCAAAATAATCTAGTATTGGCTATATATATATCAAATACGTATCAATAATAAATAATAAGTCAATGATGAAAAAACAGAAAAACCCACAGGAATATCGAATATTGTGCCAATTCTCCGCGGTCATAAATAATCCCATATATATTTGCGATAGTTGGATATTATTTTTTTGTCAGGCATATCCCAATGCGGATATAAACATGTCATATAATCTAAGAACACATCCGAAAATGATCACGTACAATGCCTGTATTCGGAAGATAACCGACACCCCTCTGGAGGGTGCTGCTCCGTCCAAATATCCTTTTGTTCATTTTTTGTGTAATATCCATAGTTGCTTGCTCATCTGAAATTCTTATCGGTTTATATTTTAAACGTGTTCGTGGATATTTTATTGATAAGTTAGTTCGTGGAACGGTGTAATGTGCACAAACACTTATTTGATTATAAATTATCGCTATATAACAAACATAATCCACTTAGAGAACAAAACAATAATTACAGTACATTACTGAGCAAAATAATAATATCAGCGTAATTCAAATAACAAAACATAGTACTATATTAGTTCGTAAAAGAACAAGAATTCAATATTTAGGAAAAACACAAATAGAACATAATATTGTAAGACAAATATCAAATAAGTCTACTTAATTTAAATTGGTAGTACACTGGTATAGTTACAAATAATTTTAGAAGAAAGAAATAAAGGAAAGATATCGTAGTAGGTAAAGAATTATATGCTGAAGGAATCAGAATAAAGAATATATAAATTTCTGGTCAAGTGACGTAATGGTTGAAGCGAATGAATTCTATTATTAATAGATAACTTTCTTATTTGTTTTTTTTATATATTTCAAAGATAAAGTCAATTAATTATGGATATGATTAATGAAATTATTATGTTTATATAAAGTGAATATTAAAAAAAGGTACTTTAAGTTTCAATTTATTTTAACACATGAATTACATACTAGAACGAAATCAAGACTATGTATTTCCCAATATATTTGTCAGTAATACTTCTTCTACGGTTTTACAATTTTATTCATTGTTGTTAGTACGACATATATTCGTTAGATGTATCTATTAAATTGCATGTAAAAGTCATGATCATGATAACTGCTTCTTCTGGAACCACCGTCTATTTGTAAAATAAAACACAAAATTGCGTTCAAGTTACTTTTATTTGGAAAACCATTGTGTGTATGTAGTAGTTGATATTTAATATCAAATGCATACAGAAAACGTACAAACGATATCTGTGCGTATATACGGGGGATAGCTGGACCAACTCGTTAATAGCCGCTCGTTTTCATGACATGGCTGCTGAAACATCGTACTTACTAAACTACATCAAATACCTACTAGAGGTCGACGAATGGTAAGCATATTTACTGCCGAAAACATTGGTTAAAATTTATAAATATAAAGGATAACTAAACATTAATGTAATGATGTGGGAATGTGATTATAATAATATGAATTTAAAAAAAATATAAAATTGCGTAAAATAACATAAAACATTACTATGTAAAATAACTAACATAATAAAACATAAAATGATCTATTTCTCAAGGCTCAAATCCATTAAAGTTGCTCTTGTCAGTTAAACATAGCCAAACATTTTTACTTTGCAATCTACATAATAATATTAAAAAAGCAATAAGACACTGATTTTCAATTAATTAGACCTATATTAGAATGAATTACATACATTATGATATTTTTGGTCTTAATTTTGTCTGAGAGGTTTGACAGGTGTTTGTTGAAGAATAATGTATGTCCTAGTACCCTGAAGTATTGGGATAGGTAATAGGAGAAAGTTCTGTTTTTTGATTGTTGTTCAGTTGTTGTTTAAGTGAAAACACAAAACTTTTTTCTTAGCAGCGTATGGGGGAAGTTTCCATTAACCGAATCATCACAGCAGCCTTTATTTCTTACAATAACATTGTATAAATCATAATCCAAAGGTATCCGGATCAAAACAATACAATATAACAGTTAGGTAATAACGTAAAAGACATTAAAATTTTTAATTTCTTTACTTTATTAAATTTTATATTGTATTGGTTTGACTCGAATAACTTTAAAAGGAGCACAGGAAACGAACGAAAGAAAGTGAAGGGGGTTTTTGTACGAGAGGGCGTTATTCAAATATATATATATTATAATTTAATTTTTATTTTTGAATAATGTTCTCATCTACAAAATCCTCCTCAAGTTTTATTAGGTTCTTCTGTATTTAAAATAGCATCCATCCATATTGCCTTTCTCTGTTTCCAAGAAGTTGTTTCTAGTCCAATTACTTTTGCTCCTCAAGCGTGACCTATACCGCACCATTTCAAACACATTAAGTGATTATTATCTCTTGACGTCGAGTTTAGCATATATTTCTCCATTTTGTGTTAATACTCTTTTATTTTTTGATCTGATTTTCAATGAGCGCTCATGTCTGACAGCAATACATCATAGCTAAGCTTACACCTGTCGAAGGTTTCACTTTTGATTGACTGGTCTGTTAGCTTTAAAAAGTTCTTGATCCATCAATATTTCTTCCAAGCACTATTCATTCTTCTGATCATATACCTACTTGTTCAGGCGATCTTCAAAGGAAACGACTTGGGCCAAATAGATATATTCTTTTATATCTTCCACGAGTTTAATCTGGTTCTTTTGACTATTTGTGATTAGTTTAGTCCTGGTATTATTCATTTTTAGTCTTATCTGAAGTACTTTCTTGTATGGATCTACTGTAAATTGTTCTAAGTCAGCTGAAGATGTGATTAAGGTCAGTTGGCAGCTGCAAATTAATAACATTTCAATATTTTAATATTTACATTATTTTGTAATGTTTTTGGTGTTCAGGCATATTATTAATGGTATTTTATAAAACTTAGTTATAGAAATTCCTTGTTAATCTAGTTTTATGATAGTCGTATTGTGTATGTAAAATTCTTTGATGATTTCTGTATATTTCGTCTCTACATTAGCCACTTCTAAGGCTTCACAGATGGAGCCTGCACAGACTGATTTTCGTATGGACCTGACCTGATTTCATACTGGATGTTAATTCAAGCCTGATCCGGACCCATTTATTTGGTGTTGCCAACGCGCTCGTTTTAAATCAAGACGTCTAGTACTCTAATTTCAGATATTGTCGTATATCAGTCATTCAAATGCTTATACAAACTCTACGAATTAGATACATATGAGTGCTATAACATTATATTCAATACATTTTAAAATTAACTGATTACGTGTAATTGGTTCTGCCTGGATCTGTTTTTTCTACAGTCTGCTTGTTCTTCAGCTTAAACTTCTTCCGTGTTGCTTCTTAATCTTTTGAAGGTAGTTTTTGTAAATGACTTACTTGTAATTCCTGCTAAACTGATAGACCTATAGTTATTTATGTCTGATGTGACGCTTTTTTATGCAATAGGCTAACTTGCAGTGGATACAATAGTTACTTTTTCCCAATTATACCATTTCGTTTATTATCCATATTTACCATTTTATTTTTCATATTCAATCCATCTAATCCTTTTTAACTTTTTTAAACTAACAAACATGGAATTGGGGGCTACTTCTTCTATTATATGCTTGCCCTAATTCTGTGATAGTTGTACATACATTTTCGATAGGCTTTGTAGCTATTTCTGTTTTACTATGATGCTTATGTTCTTTAACCATATATGGTTTTGAATTCACTTGACCGTCCATTGAAGCACTTTATTTCCTTGTTTATTAACCATATTCTTCTTTCTATTACTCCTCCTGTTAAAGTTGTTGGACCCTTCTTATATTTTTCCAATCGAGCTCTTTTTTTTTTAGTTTTTTCTAATTCAGTTTTTTATATTTTTCGTAAAGCTGTTAAATCCTCTTTGATCGCATTAATTCTTGCAGTAGTACATCTGCATATAATGTGACAACCTCAAATGTATTGACTGGCGGATCATTAATAGTAATCAAAAATAAGAGAGGATCCAAAATAGATCCCTGTGGAACACCAACTTTTTTTTATTAAGAATATTAGTTTTATGTGGCCAAATGTCTCAATCACAATGACATCATTAAAACATGTCATATACTTTACAGATATTCATTAAACAACATAGATAAAAAAGAAATCTCAATATTGGAATTGAAATATAGGAACAAGCTAATGTGTATATATTAGTTTGCCCTTGAAAAAGCGAGGCGTTTTATTGTACATATATACATATATTCTTTCTCTTTGTCTACAAGGATATTTCCTAAATTACACTTAGGAAGTAAATGTTTTGTTAAGAACCGTCATCCAGCGAACGAGAGGGCTTTAGGATTGTTGATTGCGGCGAAGGAGAATCGCAAAACGAACGACTCACACAGTCGCTCCAGTTGAAGAGATGGCAAGGGATCTTCATCATGAGGGCACACAACTGATGATGATAGGCGAAAAAGTATTAAAGGGGCCCTGTCTGGATTCTTTCGGATCGACCGAAATCGACGAATTCTCCCGCAAGATGAGAATGCGTAACCCGATAGTAACTGTGCTGGGGTTAAGGTTAAATTTCAACCGAGGTCTCGATTTCCGAGTCATTGTGTCGGTGCTTTATGGACGACTTCTCCTCAACTATCCCACTCAAGTTTATGTAACGTGGATGCTCTGTCGTCATTTTTTAAATCGTACATTTGCGGTGTATACGCCGCCCGGGCGAAAGCAGTAACTAGAGATGCTATAGTTTGTGCATGAGTGGGTCATACTGAATTCACAAAGCGTTCCCATTGGATGGCAGGGGAATGTATTCCTCAAAGATCGCAAAGTACACATATAAATTTATCGAGCGGTCTGAGGGATTGGAAGAAAGAAAACAAAGAAAAATAAAAAGTAAATAAATTTTACATTTTAGAAGAGATATATTACACTAGAAAAAGCAAACATGTGAAGAACTTTTATTTGATTTTTTAAGACACATGAACCAGTCAGTGGGCAAGAGGAAAATATACAAATCTGAGTGTATGGAAGATCTAAAACAAAAATGTGTAGCTGAAATAGAAAGAAATGTAAACAGATTTAGTGATCTACTACATTTTGGGTATCATGAGTTTATCCCTTTACCAGAGACGATTAGTCGGGGAAAATATGAGATATACCACCAATAAATATATAGTAAAGAATTAAACTTATTTTCTTTCTTGGGTTTGTGGTTTTTCTTTTAATTAACACATTTTACTTACGTTTCGATGTATTAACATCTTTTTCAAAGGTTATAAAACATATAAATGTAAAAAACATTACAAAATATCAGACTACGATACAACATGATTTACTAACAATAATTAAAATTCTTTTTATGTATGGCAACGGGCAACCTACCTTAAAATTCGTTTCGTCAATCATTAATATTTCCTTTTAATTAAAATGTGAAAGCATTTTGTTTTCAAATACATTCTTAACGTGCTTATTGTTTTTCTTTTTACCGTGTAAAAATAAATATATATTGTAGGAAATTATTTTACTTTAACCTACACACACATTCACGTGTATATATTCAAATATAATATCTGCATACATGCATTACCTCGAGTTGTCTTTCCTAACTGTTCTTGTTACTATTTCTTATTGTTTTTTTTATTATAATTTGTAAATATATATGTGTATTCTCTATTAAAAGTTTATAATTATACAGGGATTCGAATAAAAATTCAATTCGAAAAGAGACTACTTTGTCATATATTTATTGCTAATATTGTATTATTGAGTGGTATAAATTTGATAGATTTGCAATATCTGATCTGTCATTCATTGAGAATTTTTGTTTTTTAATATGAATCATTTCTAATATATCTCTTGCTTTTTGGTTATGTTGTTTTTACAGTATTTATGGCCATTCATTCTGCTCTTTAAGTGTTGTTTTGTTTGTCGGCTATAAACACTTACGCATCCCTTACATGGTATTTGATATATTAGGTGTGTTTGTTGATCTTTCGGTATTTTAGCTTTTAAGTAAATAATTAAGTACTTCAACCAAATGCTTTGTACACGAATCAAACACGTTCGCTATCTACTGATTAAAAGTTTCTATTCATATACATAATGAGTCTTCTCCGCGGGGAAGGCCAATTGTGACTCTATGAGAAAAGATATTTCAGAGCAGGTTTCTTCCTAAGATAGCCACTCATCAGGAGCACATTTTTAATGTATTATATAAGATACAGAATGTTCCATAATTGGTGGCTGCCCATAGTTATATTTTTACTTTCTTATACGTAGTATAAGGAAGTATTGTGATGATGAAAATTTTCGACCTCGAGATTTTTGCAGATGTCCACATTTTGAAGTCCCCTGATACCAAAAAAGTGGTTTTTTAAAAATGTCTCTCTCTCTCTCTCTCTCTCTCTCTCTGTGTGTGTGACCACGATAGCGCTCAAACCGCTCTAGGTATCTATTCCAAGTTTTGCATTTAGTAGTATAATCACCCCTCTTGAGAACTGATTAGATTTTCAGCAAAATCAGCCGACCGGAAGTAGTAGTCAGTGAAAAAATCGAATTTTGACAATATTTCGTCAACTACCAAGTTTAAACAAATTTATAAAGAATTCATATATACTTAAAATTAAAATTGAGAATAATTTTATTTAAAAAGTTTTTCGAAATTCCTACCGGAAGTAGGTCTTTTACTCTTATCGAAAATCAGATTTTTGCGAATATTTCGCAAATCATGCTTTTTAGACAAGTACGTTGCGGATATAAAAGTATTTAAAACATAATTTTCAATATCTTTTGTATAAAAAAAATTTCAAAATTCAGACCGGAAGTACCACTTTTACTCTTATCGAATAGCGATTTTTTGCAAACATGTCGTAAGTTATGCATTCTATACATATTTATCAAGAGTACAAAAGTATTTAGAACTGGATTTGCAATATTTTTTGTATATATGAAATTTCAAAATTCGGGCCGGAAGTAGTACTTTTACTCTTAGCGAGGAGCACTTTTTTGATAATATCTAAAGTATGCATTATATAGAGATTTATTAAGAGAATAGAAGTACTTAGAATAGGATTTTGAATAATTTTTGTATAAAAAATTCTTAAAATTCTATAGTTTGAAACGCTCATACGTATAAGAAAGTCGTGTGGTGGCCACACCTCATTTTTTGTAAATGTAATACCCCGTACATTAACAAAATTCTTGCATTTCCAGTATAATTCTTAGTCAATAAGTAATAAGATAACATAGGCATAAAATCTAATGATTTTGATTTATTACTATTTCTTTGAAAAATTCAATGTTTCTAAAGAAACATATATCTTGAAAAAGACGAAAGCCACAATTTTTAGTAGTGTTGTTGATAATAAAAAAATCTCATGCAAGCATGATTAATTTTTTTCTACTACTAATTGCATGCGCATAAAACTGGATTAAGTTTACATGATATATTTGTGTCTAAATGTCAATGTTTTCAAATCGAACATCGTGCATATCGTTTCAATTTTGACAACTTCCCAAATATTACACCAAAATAATATAAGACGTTATTACTTTAAAGTGGACATTGGTGAGCTATTATTAGCTTTTAATTTTGCCAATACGGTATTTTGGCAGTGGAGAAATGACAAAGGAATTATTTGCTAGCTCAGAGAGGTTACCCGCAGTGTCAGCCTAGAAGTAAATTGCCAGGATAGATGCCTTTTGAAAAGTAATGGAGAATTTCATTACTACCGGTAGGATTGCTTATTAAGAACAAGCAAAACTAAATATAGGGCTTAAATTTTTAACCCGTAACAATCCATGAACGAAATGGTTACTCTATGGTTAGGCTGAGCAAACAAAAATAAATGCTGGTTATATTAAACAAATAAATGCTTGCTCTTAACTCTTCTACATTACGGGAAAAGTCAATGCCTAAATATATATGCTACTCTAGTGCTCATCAGTGTTCACAATCATTCACAATAAAAAATGTAAACTGCAAATTATGAGAATTACTTCGCTTATATTTTATATATGACTAGAAAGACTATTCAGAAATCTTTGTAGACTGGGTAATATCCGAATCGTACGTCATGTATTTTTTCTTTATCTGTATATGTGTGATGAACACAGTTTATGAACATTCACATAATTTATGTTGCTATTTACTTTGATATCGATATGCTAGGCAATTCACATGAGAATATGCTGTTGATGGATATGCTAAGGTCTTTTAATTTACATCCCTTAAAGATGGAACCGTGGAGAGTCTCGATATATTTAAAAACAATTCTGAACTATATTTTTAAAAATATACAAAGCGATCGTAAATTCTTGACCGTGCCACTTCATCGATATATTAATATATATTAGCACGAGTTTGCCACACGTTCATTGTTGTAGTATGAATATTTAGTTTGTATCTAAGTTCGCTAAAGTGACTGTCAATCCAATATTCTGTCATTTAAACACATTGGTCAGTCATATAAAATGTTTGTCGTTTCTTTTTCCCTCGGTTAACTGCGTTTAACTGAATATTAAAAAAAACTGTATTTCTCAAGGCAATAAAAGGCAGAATTCGTTGTTACTGTAAGTTACGCGACTACCAGCGCAGACAGGTAAATTATTAATTTGTTTGATAAACAGAGAATTTATTAATTCTGATTTTATGTTCATATAGGACTATCTTATGGTACATGCCATAAAACCACTAAAAAACTACACATGCATCCATATAAAGTATCTGTTGTACAGAAATTGTTGCCAACAGACTTTGAGAAACGCATACAATTTTATACGTGTTTTAATAATAATCTTGCGGAATATAATTTGTTGGACATCACATTTTTCTCCGACGAGGCCTGGATTCATCTATGTGGATATGTCAATTGCCAAAATTATCGACACTGGTCATTCGTAAACCCACATGTTTTTATTGAAACTGACATGTGGTTTAAATATTATCCAAGTGAACAAAGTAAATTTAGGAAAAATCTTAGTCAATAACAAAGAAAAAGCAAAATTGTGTGACAAATCAGGTGTTTATGAGGTAGGTTGCAGTGATTGTGACGCAATCTACATTAGCCAAACAGGCAGACCCGTACAAGATCGCATTAATGAGCATAAAAAATCAATTTTAAACAATAATAAAAATACAGGCTTTGCTGAACATTGCATAGACCTTGTACATGTATTTGATACCAATAATTATACATTATTACATAATAGTTATAAAGGAAGGAAATTAGATTTATTAGAAATTCTAGAAATTAAAAAAGCTACAACAGCAAATAAACATGTCACAAACACACAACTGGATTTCACAAACACCCCCATTATTGACACTGTACTTAAGACACTAGCCCATACATATAAATAGGTATTGGTAACCATCTTAGTTTAGTTTAAGTCTGTAAACTCTTCGTTAATGACCGTGAGGTCGAAACACGCGTCAGAGAACAATAAATCTGTCCTTAAGTGAAACAATATACCTAACCAAGTGTTTTATTCGTTTTAATATTCATAATGTTTCACCAAGAACCAACCGTAGATTCTATTAATCTTATTTATGATATCTCTGTATATCAGGAAAGAATATGTAAGACAGATAATATTAAACATGCACTTGGGAGATCATACAGTGTAGCTAATTACAATAGGGAATTTATATAAGAAACCAGAAAAAGCAAGCTGAAGAAGCATTTTCGAAATACCTAGCACCTTTCGTAATACTTTTCTCAATTACATGAAAAACTGCTTCCCGAAAAAAGTAATAACCACTAATTGGTATAAAAACAGTAACTTGGATTTGGTATGGAAAATTCCTGAATTACATCGGATTCTCAATATCACGGACGCTTTATGCATAATTATGGGAACCACCAAAGATAAAAAAATGTATAACTTGTATAGAAGCTACAAGATGGAACACCTAAGTAAAGTTAAAGCAGCAAAACTGTTTACAAATTAAAGGTTTCTAGATGAATTAAATAGCAAACAAAAAGCCATCTGGGCGGTAATTAATTAAGAGACAAATAAGATCAATAGGTTGATTCAACCTGAAACAACATTAACGGCATTCGATATGGGTGTTTATTTTTCAAATATCGGAAATAAAATAGCGCAAGTTCATGTAGCTAATGGGGAACCATGTGCATATTTGAATAATCAGTAACAACTTTTTTCTGTATTCAATGTACAGAATACAGAAAATAAAAAGTGGAAACATGAATATGTATATGACATTACAACGAATCTCATATAGAACTTAATGACCCCCCCCCCTAATAATAGTATTGAATAGATGTGTAGAAGAAGAATTGATTCTTTTACAACTAAAATTAGCGAAAATGTTTTCGATATACAAAGAGGACAATGTAAACGACTGTAGCAACGATAGGCCTATTTCTGTATTGCCAGTGATATTAAAAAGCTTTGAGAGGGTGACTGCACAGACTAATTGAATATCCTGAAAGATAAAAGTTTATATCAAATAATAAACACGGTTACAGGAAAAATAAGTCGACTGCTACGGCTATATTGAATATTACTAGAGCAGTCATAGAGTCGTATGATGGATATGAACAGGCCGAATTGACATGTTGTGACTTAAGCAAGGCATTCGACATGGTAAATCATGGTGTGTTGCTGGAAAAGCTATACTAATATGACATAAGGTATTTTAAGGATAGGTATCAGGTTGTTGAGTAAAGGCAGAAGAAACAGTGTGCAATCTGTGGTGAGAAAGTTCCCACAAGGGTTATATATTGGGGTCCTTGCTCTTTGTGATCTATATGAATGATATAATCTTATGATATAACATCTAAACAAATTAGTCTATAATCGGACGGTAAAAAGTTTTTAGCTGTAGAAAAAATAGATCAGGAATTAGAAACTAAGAAGGTCTTACAAAAAGCAAATGCATGGTTTTATAACAACGATTTAAGAATGAGAGAAGTAACATTTGAAGCTCTCTGCGAAGCAATCTTCGGAAAGTGTGGGATACCTGGGCTTAACCATAGATTGCAAACTAACCTGAGAGCTCCAGGTTAATTTGCAATTAACTGTTAAGCCCAAATACACCAATATGCATCGAACCTAGCAAAAATATTAACCTCTGCAATATACTGTATAAGAAGTTTGAAAAGATTTTACATATAAAGCAGACAGAATAGCCTACATTTCAGAGCATAAGTACTACTCAAGGCAGTGTTGATTAATGGGGACTAAAGATTTACACTAAAATGAAATCCATTCTTTGTTTAGATATATGCATAAAGGGAGTTAAGAAATTTTTACTGAGTCATAGTTTCTATTCCTTGTAGGAAATTTTATATTTTATAAATTAATTACTCAATTATACAAAACACTATTTACACTTGTATTGTACTATGTATTATATATTTGGTTTTCCTTTTATGTTTTTATTACAGTGAATAAACTATTATTATTATTATTATTATTAAATACTTAAAAGCTTTGCTAAATTAAAATGCAAAATATTTATGTCCAAGGTGGCACAAAACATTGTAGACAGAATTAAATATTATGCATGTAAATATATCTTCTGATTAAATTTAGTCGGTCGAAAAAAATTTCATATTAAATTTACATGAAAACGGTATTTTAATGGAAACACAAAATTGAATAAAACGCTCATTTAAGGAAATCCACTTATCGATTTCCATTTCACGTATGCATAAACGTTCTTCAGTAAAAAGGAAATCTCGTTTACTCAGAAAAGCTACCAATCTAATGCACGGTGTAATAAAAACTTTTGCCTCAAAATAGTTGCGAATTCAAAAAAAAAACACCTTTAGCTTTTTTATATAGAAAATGTAAATAGAATAGAATTGGTGCTTTTATAAACTAGTTTGATATGAACAGGGTTTAATGTGAATATTTTTAATTGATTATTACTACCAAGATGCTTTATGGGAAATACGGATCCAGAGTTGTTTATAATATACAAGGTGTGTCAATTTAATTATAGAATTGATGCTGAGGTGGAGTCGTTTGAAATGGAAGCAACCATAAAAAATAGGTGTGGCCACCACACGACTTTCATATACGTATGTGCGTTCCTAAATATATATTTTGTTTATTATTTTTTTTATTTGGGCCTTTACACAAAAATATCATTCTTTATAAAATTTTTGCCTGTCTCAAAACCACCAATTTTGAAACAATAATTAAATATTATTTTTAGCAGCTGATAAAATTACAGTAGCACACAAAAATTTAAGCAATAAAGTTTCATGTTTTTGGTTTAATTATATTATCTTGTTATCTTCCATGACAACCTAATATGTAAATCAATCTGTGATTTTCATTACGTATTTGTGAATCTTTAATGAGACTTACTTACTAGTGATGCTAACTTTAGAACAAAGAGTTTATACCTCGTTCAATGTTATGGAACTCGTGAGGTTTCTTATAACTTTGCAATTCAAAAATTTCAACAAAGATTTATTAATGTTCACGTGTTAGTCAATGCTTCACGAAATTTGGTAGAAAAAATTGAAAGAACAGTTTAGTGTAGTGTACATGATATCAATAAAAGAAAAAGAATACACGATGAAGAAGATGCTGCTACAATACTGGCTCTAGATTCTGTAGAAACATATCCGAAATTGTTCTTACGAAAAAGGTCTGCACATTTAAATCATTTAATTGGCAAATCACATTTACAAAGAATTTTTGAAGAAAACAAAGTCAAACTTTATAAACCGATTTGTGTACATGAATTGAGAATTGGTGATGATGGATTGCGTTTAGACTTTTGCTTATGAGTAGGAGAAAATGTGAATCAACATACGTATTTGGAGTTGCTTCAAATTGTTTTAATGCTTGCAATAGGAGATGAACCTAACGTGTATAGTCTATTTTTTCAACAAGTGGGGTGCCCTGCTCACTCAACAGTGCTGGTTAGAAATTATCTGCAAAAACATTTTGGAAACAGATGGATAGGTCGTTACGGACCTGTTAGGTGGCTGGCTCGTTCCCTTGATTTAACCCCATTGGATTTCTTTTTATGGGGATATGTTAAACAGCATGTTTGTAATACTAATTTAGATAACAATATCGAAATTTTAAAACAAAAAATTACGGAAGCGGTTTATTCTTTCACTGAAGATATGATCCACAATGTTTATAAAGAATTTGTACGTATAGCTGAAAAGTGTGTAGAGGTTAGAGGATACAACGTTGAATAAAATAAAAAAAATCCCTCTAGTTCAAGTATGTTTTTGTAATTTTCTCAGCTGCTAAAAATAATATTTAGATTATTGTTTCAGAATTGGTGGTTTTGAGATAGGCAACAATTTTTTAAAGAATGACATCTTTGCATAAAGGCTCAAATATTTTTTTTTCCTATTGGTCAGTCCATCCGGGGACATACTGTATACGTATACAAAAGATCTAAATTAAGTTTTGAATTCCGTGTCTTCTTAAGAAAACAAAACTCTGACATGAATTTATTTATTCATTTCAATTTAATTGAAATTAAATACCGCTATATGAAATATTTCTCTCGTTCCCTTAGTCGACTCGAGCCGACTTTACCCGAACGAGCGTTACATAGCCGAGCGTGACGGCTCAGTTTTGTTCAGTGCCCACAATCAACGCAACGCGCCCAAAGACGATTACACTTCAAAAAAAATATATATATTCCAAATGCAGCTCTAAATAATGGGTGATTCAGAATGAAATTCGATTTTGTTCTTTGTATCTAGAGCAAACTGTAAGTGTCAGATTACTTTTACTGCCACCATTCGAATTATCGTCCTGTAGAATTGTTTTCCCAATGGAATACTTTAGTTATGAACAGCGTATTTTTTGTGTAAAAGCATTTTACGAAAATGCTTATTCTTACGTGCAATTTAGAGAGCGTTTCAAAGTGACTACAATACACGGTATACTCATCAAGGTCCATCTGTTAATTTGATTAAACAATGGTTACGCAAATTTCAAGTAAGTGGTTCTACAGTTTGTTCTAAGCCACATAGAAGCTGTAAGTGTTGCCGTACGATAAAATCCACATCGTTCGATTGAAAAACATGCGTTTGCTTTACATTTAAACTAGTGTAGTTTTCAAGGAATTTGGAAAAGGATTAACATTACCATCTTTATAATATATAGTTGGTTTCAGCTTTGAAAAATAAGGATCACCATAACCGTCTTAATTTTACTACTTTGATGCAATAATTCAATGACTTTGATAATATTCTTTTTAGTGACGAAGAACATTTTCACGGATACGTGAAGAAACAGAATTGTCGGTACTGGTCGGCGGCAAACCCAAAAGAAAAACATGCAGTCGTTTTGCACACTCCAAAAGTAACTGTAGGGGCAGGAATGTCTTCAACAGGCATTATTGGTCCGTATTTTTTTGAGAATAATCAAAGACAATCAATCACAGTAAATGCGCAACAATATTCTTCTATGGCTCGCAATTTTGTAGTACCAGCATTACAAGCATTTAAAGGATTTGATAATTGCACATGATTCCAGTAGGATGGCAACACAAGCCATACTACGAATGAAGCTTCAGAGGCAGTAAGAATTTTTTTCCATGAAAAAATAATTTCGCGTAGAGGTAACATTGACTGGCCTGCTAGAAGTTGTGATTTGACACCACTAGATTTCTTCTTGTAGGGCTACGTTAAAAGTAAGGTGTACGAAAATCCTACGGTGAATGTAAATGAACTTAAAGAGCGAACACGAGAACAAATTACCGCCATCCCTATAGCACTGTGTCAATGAGTTATTCTAAAGGCACGACTTAGATGAGTGCACAAGACGTCAAGGGCGACATTTAGACGACATTCTTTTTAAGGTTTAATTTCCAGATGATAGTAATTATATTTCTAAGAACAAATTATTAGAACGTTGAAAAACCAATGAGTTATATTATTTTTAAAATCGAATTTCATTCTGAGTTAACCCTTACTTCTGCATTCTCGATAAATCAGTATAGAATACAAAATAAAAACTGCTATTTGATAAGGGTAGAAGAAGGGTGTTGTTGCTGGTGCAGGAAGAACGATTTGTTATGTAGGATTGTGAGTATAGGTTTAGTTTTCTTCCATTGTTCACTTGTGTAATTTTATTGTTAACTTCACCTATGACATATTTGAAAGTTATTTCACTGTTTTTTAAGAAAGTAATTTATTGTTTGACTAATACAGCTTTTTGTATATAAAACTTTTAAACATTTTTCATATCACTAGGTTTAGTATTGTGCATTATTTTGTCACAGGCTCACCTTTTTGTTTTTTAAAGCTTGACCTGAAGATGTGAGTCCTTTCTTAAACTCACGAAACCCGTAGCCAAACACCATCTAAAAATAAAGATCTGTGGGTATTTTGGACCTTTTAATACCTTCTTTCTTGAATTATCCACCCACACATGGCCTATCATACCAATATACCAAAGTAGAAGAATTACTTCAGGTCCAAACTTTAAAATTTCTTCTATGCAAAAATTGTTACAAATCTAACTCTAAATACTTTTGCACTAACAATAAATTGGTACGGAATGCAACCGGGTTTTAAATGCTTTTGTATCCTGGATAAATGTGTATAAAATGCATAATTTGCGAGATATTTGCAAAAAAATTGTTTTTCGATAATACGGAGAACTTATTTCGAAAAACTTTTTTTATAAAATCTTTTTTTCTGCATTAAATGCATGTTTATAGTAGACTTAAACATTTTGGTAGGCCCGCATAAGTAATAATTAGGGCGCGGACAGAACGGTTGATGAGTCATCGCCCATGGGCGCACTATAGAGATGTTGAATTTTTAGAGAGGTTTTGATTTTATTTATATAATTGGATAACAAGTGGCTGGTGATCTATAAAATACAAAATACCTTATTATTTGTTCATTTTCTCTTTCCGTAAGCCTTGTTCTCCTTGAATTAAGTACATCCTTGTAGATAGAAAACGTCCTTTCTACATCGCAACTGGTTATAGGTGCGTAATGGAAATATTCCTTTATTTCAGAGTATTAGCATACACAATTGCCGCAATGTTATTAAATATGGATTTCTATTAAAAACTGCGTCTAACTTTTGCCGAAGGCCACATCCGAAGTCACTTGGAATACTTTTGAAATCATTAATAACCCACATCTAATGTGGTTAATCCATCTTTTAATTTGAGATTTCGAATTTCAGAATATGTGATTAGTTCAGGCAAATAACCAAAGTGTTCCTGAAGGAATAACAACTGAATTTTTAAATTTGGGATTCGTGTTAGTTCGTTGCACTCAGAAATACTTCGAGCACCGTCATTTAAACATGTAACGAAATTTTGTAAACTATCGAAATTCTCTGCGTAAAAACTATTTCTGTGTATGTTTTAGCAAAGCTAAGTGACGAACGTGCGATATTTTGGCATTCTGTAACGATATTTTACAGACTTTGTAATAAATTTCGGAATCACTTACATTCATTTTCATATCAGAAAAAGTCACATAAACAACGTTCTAGATCTAAATAAATGATAACTATAAATATACGCGTATGTTATTGAAACTAAACAAAATCCGATGCACACTTACGTCTAGATAATTGGGAGAAGTCGATTCAATAAACCGGTATTAAACAGACTATTACAAAAAGTTACGTAATTAAGAGTCACAACAATGAAAAAACGAAACTAAGTATGAATGAAAATTTTATTTCTCTTGCGAAATATAAGGTAAATATAATAAATTTTAAAAACCCCTCACGCTCCTATCTACGGCGATGAAAAAAGGATTTTACTCATAAATTCCTTATTTTATGAGCATTTTTTGCTCTCATTCTCGGGCACTTCTCGGGCGTAAACAGATGTTGCAGTGCACCATATGAATTAGTGCTATTCAGTAAGCGTGTGTTGTTTACATTATTTCTTCGTTCCGTTGTAACTTCGTCGTAGTTTAAACAGGTCATGTCCGCGCCCTAGTAATAACAGCTGTCGAATGTTTATTTGTTTACATTTTCAGTTATACATATTCGATTTTACATTCTTTCTATATTTGCTATTGTAATTTTTTATGACAAGCCAATTTGTAATGTTGTTATTATTTAGTAATCTTATTGTCGCTACTGCAAAAAAAAACAATTAATTTTTTCAATACATTTGTACATTTTAGCAAATAATTTTAATACATTTTAATAATACATATAAGTATATATTTTAAAAATAAGAACACGATGGGAAACCAGAAAATGCGTAGAAAACAAAGCAAAGTATTCTCGAGTCGAGATTTATTTACACTGACAAACTACTTGTATTTAATTTCAAAAAGTATTTAAAATATGTAGTTACATAAAAAAAAATAAGATATGCCAGGAAATAAATAATAATCATCAGTTAGAGTAAAAGTGAAAATATACATATTTTATTGTGTATTTATATACAAATATTAGTTAATGTGTTGACTAATAAGATACCAACATAACTATATAAGTCTATATTTGTCAACCTCTGAGGGTTATTCACTCATTAGTAGTATTTACTTACTAAACAGGTTTGAGATCTTCCAAATACAAACGGTTACATTATTAAAGCACTAATAAGAGTCTCATTAAACCCATGTTGCCAGGATATTATTAAACAATACCGAATCAGTGTTATTCGTGCCGGCGTTTTCACACTTCAGTGCCACGGCGTCATGGACAAAAGACAGTCGTCTTCGGGTGCTTTGAGGAGAGTCCCTTGTTGACGCAAATCAGATCAAGAAAGTAAATTGGAGCGTCTATTAGCCGAAAATTACACTTTCTTGATATTCTAAGGTCGCCCTATTAGCCCGGTAAGACTTCTAATTAACATTTGCCACCACCTTACATTACCGAATGGAAAATATTCTTCCTTATAATTTCAAACACTCTGGTCTAAATTTCTTAACCTAATTACAAGTCAAATGCGACGATGTAGTAATGGCACGCGCACGAAATACATTTCAGAGTGCTATTCTTCCTTAAGTTTCTATTATTAATCAGAAATTTTGTTTCTATTACTAATTATTTTCATTATTAGGAAACTTTTTCAACTAACAAGAACTGATAAGTAGTTTTACGAAATACTATCACAAAAAGTAATTAATGTAGAGTTTGCCGACGAATCTGCAAAAATCTAGGTCAAATATGAAGAAAGAAAATTCGACGCACATTAATAAGATCCCCGAATGACGGAAAAAGTAAGAAATGAGATTGGAAAACGTGTCCTTTTAGATTTTATATTTTATCGACATCTCGCCTGTGACAGGCAAAAATCCATTTGACAGCTTGTCTGCCGCTAACTAGCACACAAGCTGGGTCACGTTCATGCAAGCCTCTTAGGAAAATTACATTCCTGAATTTTATAAGTCAGATTTAGTGGCATCTAATACGAGAATTTTCAGTCGCCGTCCATCTAACCATCGTGGATATTCTTCCAGTAACCGAATTCCGCAAAAATAAAATGTCTAAATAACTCGAGGAATTTTTGTATTAAACGTAAGAAAAGAATTCGCCTTGTTTAATAATAAAAAAAAGAATAGAGAGAGACGAGGATTCGTATGCTATTTCTACACCATGTGGCGGCACAAATATACAAGAAGGTTAGCCTCGATTAATATTGTTTTACTTAAAACTACCAGAATATAACGGATAAATAAAACACTCAATAATATGACAACTTTTAAAACTTTTATGTGGAGTTAAGACATTTAGTACTTGAGGATATGTTTTTAATTTTAGCTGGATTGTTTAGTGATGTGCTTCTACTTCTGTTATACTTTGTATTTGTATTTATCCAAATTAGTAACATATTCATACTAATTAAATGTAATTATTTAATTGCAAAATGAACACATGAGCCTGTAAATACAATATTGGGACCTAATACATTAGAAAGGAGGTCATGTATTTTATATTAGATGATGTGAATTGCATGTGTAACGAAGTTTGTAAGAAAAGTTATCTTGACGAATAAACCATTGTAGCGCTATCGTAGTAGTAATATCATTGAGTAATTAGTCAATAAATTAGGATGATTAGGACATAAAAACAAAAAAATATGTTGATAAGAGTGTATAATCAGAAACATTACAATTATGTTTGTTTGTAACATATATTTAAAAAATTGAAGTATATTATTATATAATATATAATATAATATGAAAAAACTGACAAGAAAGGTAGGAAATAGCAACAAAATTTGGAGTATATATTCATGATGCTAAAGACTAAAGACATGCCTTATACATCTTATGAAAATTACTTGCCAAACTTGGGACCACTATGTGTAGAGTAGAAATAACAGATGCTCAAAATGTGAAATATCTTGGCATGGTGGTGAACAGGCATGTAATGGGACTTTCATGTTGATAGTGTTGCTAAAGAACTTAGAAACTTGTTGTATAAGTTTAAATGCCTTAAGCAAGTCCTGAACAGTGAACAATTAAAATTCGTTTATTATACTTTAATGCAGACTCATATTAAATATGGAAAAATTGGGTTGATGTTTCCCTTCTCGAGATAAAGTTAACCTCGATGCTTCGCGTCTCGCTTAACTACTTAATCTCTCGACAGTAATGGAACAGTCCACTTCGGTATGTACTATACTATTATTAAAATTAATTGTTACATTAGAATTATTGGAAGCTCGAAGCCATATAGGTAGGCCGCTTTGCTAAAATAGTGATATATTATTCTTCCCCATTCGAGCTAAGATATGGTTTGCTACAGGAGAACTGTTTCCCTCAGTTCTGGTGCAGTGCCGACTTTGAAGTGTTTACTACTCAATATTTGTTATATAATCTTTTCATAGAAAAAACTGACGTTTATTTTTTATTTGACTTTTACGCTATAATATAACAAAATTGTCAACTCGATGTGTCAAAATCAATAAACAGCGTTATTACATATTGTTATTATTGTAGAAGTAGATAAATTTGTTAATCTCTTCGAGCTTGAATCTGCCCATTTTGCATTCGCTTACTCCTTTATTACAATATCCTGTAAAACGCGAACATTGCCATGATGATGCTTTTTATAATGTCCTATTTTCTAAACTTTTGCCTCACCCTATATATATACGTCTAATTTAAACTTTTTCACAAACTGTTATTGCGTCAGAAGTTCGTTGACGTTTATTCGTTTCTATAAACTTCAAAAAATATATTGTCAAAATAAATATCATTTTTGACATAAGCAAATGTGGCAATTGTGTATAAATACTTTTCTTTGCATGAAGGACCATTTTTATAATATAGAAAACTCGTTATTTTTATTAATATACTTACATATCAAAATACATTTTAATTTTATTGACAATTTATAGTAATATAGAGATAAGGATAGATGGGAGTTATTTTATTAAGTGCGTTTGACACAGAACGTATACATATAGAAAAGAACGATGCAATAAGGTAACTGCCCCTAATATTAGACACCATTTTGTTCGGGAAACATAATTTTGAATCAGTAAGAGAAAATTCTATTCTAATTAATGGAAGTTGTATAAAATACATTTACCTTTCATATTTAGCAATCAGATTTTGCAAAAAAAAAAAAGATTTAAAATTGCAAAAAAAAAATTAAAGTTAAGAGCCAAAAAATTGTACATGCAAAGTATGATCCTAATATGAGACCCTTATTATTTTATTTCCTTATGCCTAATATTTTAATTCAAAATAATACTCAACCTATTTAAATGCATTAACGCATATTCCTATCTAAATTTTGACAAATACATCAATTAACTAACAACAGAAAACAACAGATCGACATCAAAATTTTATTATAAATAGTCTTTATAATAGATTTTACATTAGAATTTTACTGCAAATGTCTTTATTATCTATTTAATGTTTTTGTGCATGAAGGGCACACAAAGTTAACATCAGTTGCACCACAGTACTCATGGGCCCATCTATAGCACTTGGTACATTGAACCCATTGCTCTCCATTCTGATCAGCAGAATAAAGACAGGAACAAAACAGACATTCAGCATCGTCATCATCATTGCCAAATTCTAAGTCAGAAATATCGTCACATATTTCCGATTCGTCCATTTTTTCGTCATCATCAGATTCTTCATCCATTCTGGACTTAGATGGACCTGGTTTACAAATATCTGCTACAAACAGTGTTTTCGACACTTTTCCTCTGTTGTTTTTAATAACTGCCTTCTGCTTTTTACTGAAAATTTTTTTCACATTCTGCTCCAACGCCGATTTATATGGTGATTGAGTTATAATGCATGTCTTATCTCCTTTTATCTTTTGGATGTCATCCAAATTTATATTAAATTGAGGCAGTGGCCTGATTTCCTCTGGCGAAACAATATTCCTGACATGGCTGTAGTGTTCATCAAGAACGAGCAAAACAGGATCTTTATGTGTTGGTTTTGTAAACTGAACAAAATGGTCAAACCACATACAAAATATATCACTTTGAATCCAGCCTGATATATGACATGCAGCTGTACTGCCTGTAGGTGTCCCATCCATCAGCTCAGCCTTCATGTTTTTTCTCGGCCGCACAATTAAAGGAGGAACGAAAGTGCCAGCAGCGTTCATACAAACTACAGTTGTGATGAGCACTCCTCTTTCAGCTGAGGTAAGACTTCCTACTTCTTTTTTACCTTTCGCTGAAATTACTTTTGTATTTTTTAGTTGAACGACTGTACACCCTGTCTCGTCCACGTTAAATACACGGTTAGCTTTTTCCCAGCCTTATCAAATGCTTGTTCATACAAATCAAAGAATTTTGAAACTTTTTCCGGAGTAAAACCTTTGACTCTTGCGTGTGAAACTCCTTGAGGGGTTCGAATTGCTAAATTCTTATGGCGCTTTAAAAGGCTATTTAACCATTTTCTACCTGCCGCACCACTTGCTACTGAAAATGGATGTGTAATATGATTTCTTATTGCCAATTGGAAAGCCATTCTTCTTATATCTGAACGCCTTAATCCGTAGAATCTTTTGTCCATCTCTAAACACTACTCTACCAAACATTGTTCAATTCTATCGCATAAAACTGGCCTCCTGCCTAGTTTCACGTCAACCAAAGTTTCCGGATTGTAATCGTTATTTTTTACGTATCTTTCCAATGTTCTTTTGGGTACGTGGTACTGTTTTGAAGCCTTCTTATATCCCATTTCACCCTTCCTCACAGCATTCTCGGCTAGAATCATTTGCTCCTTATTCCAAATTTTCCGTTTAGTAGGCGCTGATATCTGCAAAAATAAGAAAATGATTTTTGAGAAGTCGGACCACTAACAAAAATAATATAAAAGCAATAAATATTTGTGATATTTATGATATTCTATGGTAGTGAAACATAAATAATGCACAGAAAATTAGTTAGTAATATGTGTTCCTCATGTGAGATACTGTGTTCCTAATATGAGATATATCTCATATAAGGAACATTGACAGGTCTCATTTTAGGAACACCATTACATACAAAAAGAAAGTGAGGTTAACAAAGAATCAGTGAATTTGTATTGATTATAATACCATAAAGTAACAGATAATTATAATGCAGATTGAAGGATATAAAATTATTATTGGTAACTTACCTTGAAAGCAAGTCCAATGATATTTTCCAATATTTGTATAAAAATTTCATACTTTGAAATATATTTATTCTTGTACACAACCGCTAGTACAGTAGCAATAGTAATGGCGGTCATTCTGTTGCAGTTTAACAACCTGGTCTTTCAGTTCCGCTGTCTTCCGCTAGATTTCGTCACTTATTAATCGAAATAACATAGGGTCTCTTTTTAGGAACATGTGTCATATTAGGAGCTTTTACCTTACATTTCTAATAGGTATCTCATTTCAGTAAAGAATCACACTTGAACCTGCATTTTTTAATTTCTATGCTATTATGTATCCATACTATGACTGCTCATTCGCGCTCATATAAATGTTTGACAAAAATTATTGAACTTCATAAATTTAGAGTATTTATTCACAAAAATTCAAAAATATCAATCCCATTTGATTCCTTCGATATCGTTTTCTTGTAATCAACCAAATAAATGCGTATTTCATTCCCAAACTTTCCAACAGGTTTTCTGACGTTCAGACTTGACAATTGGTCGAAAAAAGTGACTATTTAGATTAGTCGATCTCAATATTTTTTCGTATTCCACAACTCATCTCTGGATCATTAAGGTATCCATCTTTGATATAATCAGTAATTAATGCTGTTACTGTTGAGCGTTTGTGAGTGAACAACAAAGCACGTTGTATTGCAAGACCAACACGATTGTGTTCAATAGTTCTGTCGTTTTCGAGCAATTGACACTGATTGATGGAATCCAATTTTCGGTTGTCGAAAATTAAACTTGTGTTGGATGTTTGAAGTTTCTTGATATTTTAAAGGATATTCTACACTTAAAATTAAATACATATTAACATTAGCACTTCAATAACTGTTTTTATTTGATGTATGTTATTGGTGCCGTTAACCCATTACTTGCCAAAGGTGCGTAAACGCAACCATTTAAAAACATTTTTTTGCCATCAAAAATATTTTTTTATACATTATGTCGCAAGGGTTGCTTTTTTAACAGTCTAAAATCTTATGTTAAATTATGATCCAATAAAAAGTTAATTTTTTTTTTAATTAAAAGAAAATCTGTATTTTTGGTTTTTGTGCACACCTTCAAATAATTATTTTTTTTTGGGTACTAATTATTTTTTTGTTATATATTTCTTCTCGCAGTGTATATTTAAAATATGTCTTCTTTGATATACATATACACATCTTTATATCTATAGTTTGAAAACGACAGCTAGAATGATAGGTATTTTGTAACGGATGCGTTATACGCACCTTTGGCTAATACATAGGTAAAAGCGCGCGCCCAGTGCCAAGCTGCTCGACCGCACTGGTTACTGCAGCATGGCATTTTTGAAGGACGTGAGCGGTTTCATGCAGGTTGAGACACGATTCGCATGTTGATGGAAAATTATTTGACTCGTTGATACATCTCTCAGTTGGTTGCCAGCAATCGTAGCGGTACTTCTTAGTAGTGCTTTAGAGTTTTGAATTTGTGCTTTTAGATATCTATAGTCAAAATGATGTAAGATATTTTTTGTTTAGGTATAATACTAGTGTGAAGATCAAAATATATCTGGCAGCTAGGCTCTTCTCTTGCCTCTTTTGATAGTTTTGTGATTCTGTTTTTTTTTAATTTTTTTATATCTGGGTTATGTTGGTGTTTGTTTTAGTTTCAGTAAAAAATATTCAAAATGGGAGATCAAAAGGCCGCTCACAGCCATAGAGCTAATGACTGCGTTAGAAGAAGACTCAGATTGTGAAAATGCTACATCGATTGATGTTGTTTATGTGCCTCCAGAACCTGACGAAATGACTTATGAGGAAAATATTGACGAAAACGTAATTGGGGAAGACAATGTAGATAAGGACATTGCGGGGACATATGAAATTCAGACAAATCAAGAGGGTGATCTTGATTCGGAAGATAAGCTACTACTTGCAAGCCGAAACAAGTTGATACCCAAAGAAACTCCAAAACTAAAACAAACTTCCGTGCCAAATTGGAAAAAAACCGCTTCAACTGCCTACATTACTGTTCCCGAAGAGTTTGATAACCATGGAATTGAAAATGTAGTATCTGAGCATGGTGGGAAGTCACCCTTGGAAATATTTTCGCTATTTTTTGACAAGGAAGTAATTAGGAATATTTTAAGTTTTTCGAATACTGACGCAGCACAAAATAACCGTCATGACTACGAGCTTACTGAAATAGACCTAAAAAAATTTCTTGGTATACTTATACTATCAGATATCATAAATTGCCACAAACTCACATGTACTGGTCAAAAGATGAAGACAAGGAAGTGCGTATTGTACGTGAAAGCATGAGTCGCAATAAATTTAGGACAATAAAACAAAACCTTCATTTGTCAAACAATACCTCGCTAAATAAAGGCGATAAGTTTGCGAAGCTTACACCAATTTTTGATATTATAAATAAAAAATGTATTCAATTTGGTATACTTGCAGTATATCTTTCAATCGATGAAGAAATGGTACCATATTTTGGCCGGCACTCATGCAAGATGTTTATTCGTGTAAAACCTGTGAGATTTGTGGTGTCTTTGCTCCGATAACGTTTACCTATTCAAATTTATTCCATATGGTGGAAAGGCGGAGAAAACTGAAAATATGGGTCCATTAGGATCAAAAGTTGTATTAGAGCTTCTTTCTGTTGTAGAAAAGCCGCAACAGCATAAAATATTTTTTGATAATTTTTTCACATCATATTCTCTTTTTGAAAACTTAGGTGAAAATGGGTTCTTCCCGACTGGAACGGTAAGAGACAACCGTACTACAAAATGTCCACTTGAAGATAACAAAATCAAGTCAAAAAAGGAAAGAGGCTCTTTCACTTCCGCTTTTGATTCGAACTTGAAAGTTCTAGTTACTCGGTGGAATGACAACTCTGTAGTTACTGTTATGACGAATTTCTGTAGTGTCTTACCAGTCACTCAAGCCAAACGTTACTACCGCAAAGAGCGTAAAGAAATGCTTATCAATCAACCAAAAGTGATTCATGAGTACAACCAACACATGGGTGGGGTAGACCTTCACGACAATGGTATTGCCAATTACCGCATTGGTATTAGAGGTAAAAAGTGGTGGTGGCCATTATTCACCAATGTTGTTGGTACTATGGTTGTAAACAGTTGGAGAATATTCAATATCGCAAATGAAACCAAAATTTCCCAACTGGAATTTCGTTCAAGTTTAGCGCTGTCTCTGCTGAAATACGAAGGACAAAAAGAAGACACCCACAATCAGGCCTCCACTTCAGCAAAATCCAACTCGTCTTATGGAAGACCTTCTAAATCAGCTTTACCAGGTGACATAAGATTTGACAATATCGGGCACATTATAATTCGAAATGCTAAGAGTGCAAGAAAAAAGTGTCGACTTTGCAAAAGTAATACAATTTACCTGTGCAAGAAATGTAATGTGCATTTGCATCCTGATTGCTTTGATATTTTTCATACAAGAGACTAGTATTTTATTTTATAATAACCTGCTTTTCGCCAAAGGTGCGTACATGCACCAATATATTTTTTTGTTAAAAATAATACCTAATTTCTTGTACCAAAAATGTATCTTAATTAGGTACTGTGTTCTGAGTTTACTTTAATAAAAAAAAAAAAATTTAATGTTTTTTTCTTGTCTTGGCCAGTAATGGGTTAAAGTTTGAATACAGAAATTATAAAAATTTAAATAATTTCATCTTGTATTGGTATAGGATTTTTAAAAATTATGATAGATATTTCTAATTTCTCAAAGTAAGTCTACGTGCGATTTCTGTAATGGGGGTTTTTGCAGAAGTTATCTACCTCATAAAAATAGACAAAACCCTATTCGAGAACATTTTCCTTTTAGTTTTATGCAAATAAAATATATCAATTTCATGCATTTGTACATTCGTTTTAATTTTTGCGTTGCATTTCTATAGAAAGAATCCCTTTCATTTTTATTTTGAAAGTAGGTCACTGAAATAAAAGCAAAAGATGGAAAGAAAAATATATGCGTACACAATAGAAGAAAGCGTTTGCACGAATAAACAGAGAACAGTCTAGATAACGGCAAGCGAAGCTGGGAAAAAATCAGCAGGTCATCCTGAGGCGAGGACCATTATTGCTAAAGAATCAATTGAGATCCCGTGACCACATCTGAGTGCGTGTAGAGAGCACAGGCGTAGAGATTCCGGGAACGTGGCTCGAGTTACTAATGGCAGACTAGAGGGCGGTACCCTTATAGTACACATAGAAGAGAGAGTCTCCTCCGTATCTTGTGGTGCTGAATTCTAATGAATTTCTTCTGTAGTATATCGCCCCCCGAGATAACTAACCGGTCTGTAAAATGGAAAATTACAAGAAAGCCGCTCTCCTTTTTCTCTCCTTCATGAAAATGTTAATTCGGACCGTTCTCTTTCTATACAACAGTTCCTCTATACTACCAATTGCATTCTAACTTTCAATTTGTAAAACAAATCTATATATACCGGGTGTTTCGGAATTGCACGGCACTATTGTAGGAACTTGTTCTCCAGCATAAAATAAACAAAAAAGTCAATATAAACATATGTCACAAATTAATTTATTACTAAAATATTGGAGCATAAAGATATTTATTTAACAGTACAACATCCAAAAAAACTGTTTAAAGTGGCCACCGTTTTGTTGAATGCAGCATTCAGCACGACAAATTCATGCTTCTTTAGCACATCGTATAGCATCAGGATGATTCTTGATAGTTGCTGCGGCTTCCATGCTGCAATTCCTAAACTCTGATGAATCCCGATCTCCCGATCTATTAGATCGGTAGTTTAGTAATCATCATCGTGGAAGCCTCAGCAACTATCAAGGATTATCCTGATGCTATACGAAGTACCAAGGAAGAATAAAATTGTCGTGCTGAATGCTGCATTCAACAAAACGGTGGCCACTTTACACAGTTCTTTTGCATATTGTATTGTTAAATAAATATCTCTATGCTTCAATATCTTAGTAATAAATTAATTTGAGACATACGTTTATATGGACTTTTTTGTTTACTTTATGTTGGAGAACAAGTACGTGCAATTCCGAAACACCCTATATATCTGACTAGGTCTTTTCTTTTATCTCCAATTGACTACTCATTTAAATAATCATTGATTAAGACTATTTATTGATTAGCTTTAACCAAAACGGAGCAATATTAAACTATGACCATACAAAATTGGCAATAACAATAATAATAATAATAATTTTATTTTTTAACAAAAAAAGCCTTTTTTCAATAATAACATATAATTATACGTGTCTTGACAGAAGACTCTGTTATAAATAAAGTCCTTGAATAATAGAATAGCTTTCTTACTTCAGAACAATTTGTTTGAGTTAAAAGCTAGAAATTTAACGTATACAGGCACATTACGAAAAAACAAGAGAGACATTCTATCCCAGTTTTTACCCAACAACTACTTATTTCATCGATGCATCATTGTAAGTCAAATAACAATGATGATAAACCCGAAATGATTCTTCATTACAACAATACAAAGGAAGACTTGACTCTCTTGATGAAAAGTGCGCCGTATATAGTTCAAGCAGATGAACTAGACGCTGGCCGATGGTAATATTTTACCAGATATTGGATATGAGTACAGTCAACTCTTTTATCATGTACAACATCTACAAGAATAATTGTCAATTACAACGCTTTACATTTATGAAAGATTTGGCAAGCAAATTAGGGAAACCCCATTTCAAATTTCATTAGAGATACGTAACGGTATCCGAAAAATACTGAACATCGAGCCAGAACCAACACCTGCAGAAACACTAGAAAGAAGAAAGTACTGTTTCTTGTGTGCAAAACTAAAGAGAACGACCAAATATTTTTGTCGAAAGTGTCACTGTCCCGTTTGTCTGCAATGCGCTAATAAAGTGTGTACCGAATGCTGTGCCAGAAATGATTGACTTGAACCCTTGACATTTTTTTTCTGTGTATGAATTAACTTACATTGCTTTCAATTTCTATTTTTTACATAGTTTTTTACTATTTAAGAACATTTTCTGTTTGACATGTCAAACTTCTAAAATGACAAATTTAAAGTTTGAAGAATACCGTTGTTTTCCGAAGTTACATTTACAATTTACTGATACAAGCAAAATAACTTTTTTATTTGATAACTTTATTCAAATATTTCGATGTTTATATGTTAACATTATAACTAAATATAACTAGAGTTTATTCACTTGTGTTTTTTATTTAACAAAAATAGTGAAAAATTGTCAGGGACTCTCTCCACGTCACCACTAGTGTAATTTTATTCTACATCACCAGTTACGGGTTAACAACCTGTTACTTACGGCAATTTACACTAAGAGTGAGAAGCTTATTCTAACCTTACTTTTTAGTGTTTTTACTTTCTGAGATACCACATGCATATGATTGATAGTAATATTAGTTGCGTTACTTAGTTGAGTGGACAGTTATTTATTAGAAAAGAAATTCAAACAGTAGGTAAATTATCCTGTTTTCTTCAACACATTTGTGTGGTAGGTAAGTCGTATTTTTTCCTTAGGGAGTGAAGGTTTTTGTATATTCAGCAAAACTATTATAAATACACCTAAAATAAATATAATAAGGTAATTATTTTTTGGTTAGTTACAAGAGCTTCCAGCTTAAACTGGCTCCATAGAGTTGGTCTTTTAAAATGCTATTAGCGCTAAATAAAAGGCAGAAGGAGAAACAAAAAGAACAAAGATGTGATTTGATAAGACTAAGAAAAAACTAATACTAAGGGATAGTGATCCAGACTTTAATCCTAAACAGATGATTCAGGCAGTGAAACTTCCGGAACCCATGCTTCTTAATTTAGCTGCAATCGTTTTTGATGTCACTAATTTGTACGAATAACCCAGGTCACACGCTATTATCTTAAGTAATGTTCCCTTGACATCTTCAGAGATTAACGGTGATCTACTGCATAATAAGGAACCTAAGAACAATAACTTCATGTTGTGGCAAGAGAGCACTATTGATCAAAAAGATGTGGATTTAAAGAAAATTACTTTTGTTTTATAACTGAAATATTGCAAAATATTATAGACAATGCCGTTGACAAATCAAAACAAGATAATTGAAGAAAGAAGAACAAAGAAGAAATTTGCAAAACAAAAAAGTATTTGAGCACAATTTTGAACCAAAGCATGGGGGCAGAGTCCTTTCATCACCAGGTCGAGCGATGTCTCACATGAAAGGGCAAAGTCTATCATTTTAAAGATATCAGTGACTCGCTGAAAGCTGCTGCCAATAATGCAAAAGTCATAAGTATGGGCATAAGCGACTTTTATAATTCATAAAATAGTACATTGCAATACAAACTAAATAAAATCTCTCCTCGCCCTTACCTTAATGAAATGATAGAAGTCAGTTTTTTAAGAGGGAAGCAAACAAATATATCAGTATTTGTTTGACACTAAAAAAATAGGCAGATTTTGATGATGTAGAAAAAACGGAACTAAATTTCCTAAATACTAGGATAGCTAAGCAATGTGTGCTAAAACCTTTACCAAAAGTATCCGCGCAGGAATCACCGGATAAAGAATGGGCTTTTAGAACTCTGTTGTGCAATGTCAATGCATAGGAAGAAATTTTGGAAGGATATTCCTATTTGAGTAGAAATTCGATATTTAGATAATTCAAGTTAATAGATCTTTTTGAGCTGCAATAATATATACTGGGTCTTGTGATACTTTTGCTTTGTAATACAGAAAAAAGTTTTTTTATTCAATAGAGTTACTTGAGTTTTTTGTAGATATGCTTTTTGGTTACTTTGCAAATCTTGTATGATAGTGTTAAATGTCGTATCTATCAAACCTCTTATTTCTGTAATACAGGCTGATTCAAACTAAGTGCGCACCATTGCTAACTCCGTTATTATTAATTCTTGAAAGTAGGCTAAATTAGCAAAGTAGTAGCATTTTTAATGTTGATTAATATGCAGTTCACTAATAAACAACTGAGTGACACGTTTCTGAGAAACTTCGATTTTTTTTAATAGAAAACCCTACATATTGATTAATAATTTAATTTGTGATATAAAAGTTCCTATGCACTATTGTCTTAAAACGGATAATAAAGAAGTTATACATATTGCCGTGAACTCGCAAAATTTGTAGAATAAGAATAGCTTTAGAAATTAATTTAAGAATTAGTTTAAGCTTTGAAATAAAAAAAATAAAAATAACAAAAATCCTATTTAAATATTATTGAGTAAAACTATGCAACAAGAACTACATGAAGGTATACAAAGTTGCATACACATAGTCAATTTATAAATGTGATTTAAAAAAACTATTATTGTTCAAGTAAATAATGAGAAAATACAAAATAAAGTTTATTAAATAAATATGAAACAAAAGATGTAGAATAAAAATTTATTAAATAAAAATATGAAATAAAGACAAAATAAATATAAGTAATATATTTCTTTTGTAAAAGAATACACAAGATGTATGGTTTACATATCATGAAAAAAATGAAATACGATATGCAAGAAATATAAATGAGTAAATTATTATGATTTATATACATAAAGCAGTAAAAAAATCTTATGAGAGTTTAAGAACTAAATTGTATTAAAAGATAAAATTTACCTTAGCTTATAAATAGACTAAGAAAGGATATAAAAATATGCAAAACGCAGAAATGATCAGCAATAACATTTTGTATTAAAGGTAGCTGATATCATAAATAAAAAGTATATGTGTTTGTGATTTGTTTGCAACACAATGCTTCAGAGAGGCAGTGGAGAAACAGACGTGTCCTACAGGTACAGGCAGTGCGGGAAGAAAAATAATGGTTATCTCCAACATGTTTCCCATTTTGCCAAGTCGCAATCCGGCTAAAAGAAAAGTGAAATTGACATTAATAAATGGAAAAAAAAAATATGTATCGAACAATGAACAAGGCAATAGGTTCATTGACGAATACAAAGAAGGATGGTATTAGCGACAAGAATAAACCTACCGTTGGAAGTGCTGTGCGAGGCAGAGGGGACCTTTGGGTTGGAAAGTTGTGTTGACGTTTGGTAAATTGTGAACTGTCAGAACAATATGTGTATGTGTGCGTGTATCAAGACGGCAACATGCGGGCAGCGGTTTCACGGGAAAGTGTATTCCAGTACCAACCTAAATATGGACTAGAGGGCGCAATGGTCAACATAGTTTTTTCTTTGCCGCTATAAAAATACGAAAACAAGATTCGACAAGAGGACTTCTGATGACAATTCCGAGAAGGAGACTTCTCATAAGACTTCCGAAAGGAAGATCTCTTAAAGAATAAGACGTTTTAGATTGTTACATTGTAGTTTTCATTATTTCTTCATCACGTATAGTCATAGTAGTTTATTTTATTTAATACATTTGAATTCACTTGAAGCGTTCATAATGGACATTCAAAATAAATATTTTGATAGCAAGTAAGTTTATTTTTTTTGAAAAGGAAGTTATACAAATTGTTGGACAGACATTGGTTTTTACGTGCAAATGATTAATCAATGTATTGTTGGACAATATAGATAAGTAAATATTTTATCCTGTAAGGTTTGTTTTAAATTCATATAGTTGGAATTACAACCAAATAGGATTAATGGTGTTGGTCAGTTGGAGAGATGCTACGTGCAAATGAGCATTTTCTTCATCGTATTGTCTAGGCATCATTAATTTCTTTCAAGTTAAGCAAATAATTAATTAAAATTTCACAAGGCAAAGATTAAGAGCTAGATACAACACGTGCAAATGGTTGTCTAAAGCAATTAATTGAAGCCAATACATAAATCTAATTACATCGATAAGTATATTCATAAATGTACAATAAAAGTTTACATTTGTTTATTTACAGGATAAATATTTATTTTGTTTGGCAGAATAAATAAATAAATAAAAGATTTACATACATTACAACCGGCATTAGGTATAAATGATATGAGCATTTTTCAATTATGTATCTTGTTTAGAGCATAAAGGTGTGTATATAAAAAATTATTTTTGAATCTATAAATTACAAAATAAAAGATATATGATTATGTTGTATAGACAAACAGTTTTTCTTTGAACAAAACTATTACCTCTACCCTATTATGAGCAAGAGAAAAATCATCAGCAAAGGAGAAGGAACCACATACATTGCCAGGACCCACAATAGTCATAAAGTACATGCTCCAACAATATAAGATAAAAAATACAAAACCAATTATAAGTTCTTGGTGTATAAAGAATAATTTTAAGAGTACAGCATGTACAAAAGACTATACCCTACGTGTGGTAATACACACAAATAATGTTGTCACAGCATATAAATTATATGGCGATGCCCAACGTATGGCAATAACATTATTTAAAATAAATATTTATATGCGCACAGCAATATGTAAATATTTATTGATGCTTATTTTAACATATTGTAACTTAAAGTAATGTCACTGAAGTTAAAAAGATAGTAACTATATAATTTATAAATAATGAAGGTGTCACCTCCTTTCACAATACATTTCCGTGCCCGCTTAAGTACACCCTGGTTTGTTCTTAATATTATTATTATATATTTTTCTTCCATCCATTTCGTTAAATATATCTCTCAGCTTGTTCTGCAATTCGTGTACGGTATTGAACCGCGTTTTGTACACTCTAGTTTTGAAATATCCCCAAAGACAAAAGCCTAAAAGCGAGAGGTCCAGGGACCGTGCTGGCCAACGAATGTGACCATTGGTACCAATCAATTTATTTATTGGCAAAAGTTTTGTACTAGGTGACAGTTGCGTGCGGAGCACCGTCCTGAAAGTATAAATTTTGGCGCATCATATAATTGGCGTTGTCAAGGAAATCCTTCAGAACGTTACGAACAAATTCCAGATATCTTTTTCCTGTCAACGTGCCGTTATGGAACACTGGACCGACGACTATCGAACTTATCAATCCGCGCCAAATATTAAAACAAAACCGAACTTGTGCAGCATATCGACGCACTACTAGTAAATTCTCTTGGGATTGGTAGTCACTGTTCTTCCTGTTCGGAACTTATATGAGACATATTTATTCGTTTTCAAAATTCTTTGGATTGATGAATAACTTGAACCCAATTCTATCGTAGCATCCCTAATAGAAAATTCACGATGAGCTTCAAAATATGCTAATACCGTAGTTTCTACTTCTACATTGAGGATGATATTTTTCTCGGTTCTTTTCTTTTTAAATAAGCAATCATGTCGTTCAACATAATGTTCGATGGTCCTCTTTGAATTTTTACTGGACACGATGTATGCTTCAAACATATCCCATTTTTTCCAAATAAGAAAACAGCAGTCACATATCTAACACTAAACAATGTAAATATGGAAAAATAGAATAGAACAAAATTACTCAACGCAAAATAAAATGAAGAAATACTATTATGCGAAAAAATGCGTGCGAAAGGTTTATCTCAGTACGTTGTTGACAATGTCAAATAGCATATTATTTTTCTTTTGTTGGTTTAAAGTGAAATAGGTCTACTATTCATTTTATAGGGTAGATAAAACATCACCACTAACATCAACAGCAATCCACAATAACTCCTTTGCTATCGTTTATTCATGAACTGCATATTATTGAAAACGCTACTACTTTGCTAATTTAACCTACTTTCTAGAATTAATAATATCGAAGATAGGAATGGTGCACACTTAATTTGTATAACTTTTTTATTATCCGTTCTAAGACAATATTACATAGGAACTTTTTATATCAAAAATTAAATTATTAATCAATATTTTTCAAAATATATAGGGTGTTCTATTTAAAAAAAATTTTTCAATGTTTCTCGGAAATGCGTTATTCAATTGTTTATTCTTGAACTGCATATTAATCAACATTAGAAACATTACTACTTTGCTAATTTAATCTAATTTCTAGAATTAATAATAACGGAGTTAGCAAAGGTGCGCATTTAATTTTAATCAGCCTGTATATGTTGAAATAATGTTTGGGCATATGATTCTGTTTTGCTACCTCTTAGTAAATGTTAAATTAATTTTTTAATAAAAACCTCAAATTTGACGGCATAATAAATTTTACTTAACGTGGACTATCTTGAAACAATGATTTCGTCAGTTACGATTTCTATGCTTAACAAGACAGTATATCTCTAATGGATTTGTTCTGATTAGAACTGAGTTGGCTCTGAATATTATGTACTATAGAAAGCTTTTTACTTTCTTATACGTAGTATAAGGAAGTATTGTGATGATGAAAATTTTTGACCTCGAGATTTTTGCAGATGTCCACGTTTTGAAGTCTCTTGATACCGAAAAAGTTGTTTTTAAAAAATGTCTGTGTGTCTGTGTGTCTGTGTGTCTGTCTCTGTGTCTGTGTGTCTGTTTGTGTGTGTGTGACCACGATAGCGGTCAAACCGCTGTAGATATCAATTTCAAATTTTGTATTTACGTGTATAATCTCCCTCTTGAGATCTGATTAGTTTTTCAATAAAATCGGTAGACCGGAAGTAGCAGTTTACTTCAGCGCAAAAATCGAATTTTGCCAATATTTCGTCAACTACTAAGTTTAAACAAATTTATAAAGAATTCATATATACTTAAAATTAAAATTGAGAATAATTTTATCTAAAAAGTCTTTCGAAATTCCTACCGGAAGTAGGTCTTTTACTCTTATCGAAAATCAGTTTCTTGCGAATATTTTGCAAGTCATGCTCTTTAGACAAGTACGTCACGGGTATAAAAGTATTTAAAATACAATTTTCAATATCTTTTGTATAAAAAAAAATTTTAAATTCAGACCGGAAGTACCACTTTTACTCTTATCGAATAGCGATTTTTTGCAAATATGTCGTAAGTTATGCATTCTATATATATTTATCAAGAGTATAAAAATATTTACAACTGGATTTGCAATATTTTTTGTAAATGTGAAATTTCAAAATTCGGACCGGAAGTAGCACTTTTATTCTTAGCGAGTAGCACTTTTACTTTCTTATACGTAGTATAAGGAAGTATTGTGATGATGAAAATTTTCGACCTCGAGATTTTTGCAGATGTCCACGTTTTGAGGTCCCCCGATACCAAAAAAGTGGTTTTTAAAAAATGTCTGTGTGTGTGTCTGTCTGTCTGTCTGTCTGTCTGTCTGTCTGTCTGTGACCACGATAGCGGTCAAACCGCTGGAGATATCAATTCCAAATTTTGTATTTACGTGTATAATCTCCCTCTTGAGATCTGATTAGTTTTTCAGTAAAATCGGTAGACCGGAAGTAGCAGTTTACTTCAGTGAAAAAATCGAATTTTGCCAATATTTCGTCAAATACTAAGTTTATACAAATTTATAAAGAATTCAAATGTACTTAAAATTAAATTTGAGAAAAAATGTATTAATAAAGTTTTTCGAAATTCCGACCGGAAGTAGGTCTTTTACTCTTATCGAAAATCAGTTTTTTGCGAATATCTCGCAAGTCATGCTTTCTAGGCAGGTACATTACCAGTATAAAAGTATTTAGAACGTACTTTTAAATATCTCTTGTATAAAAAAAAATTCAAAATTCGGACCGGAAGTAACACTTTTACTCTTACCGAATAACGATTTTTTGCAAATATGTCGTAAATTATGCTTTCTATATATATTTATGAAGAGTACAAAAGTATTTAGAGTTGGATTTGGAATATTTTTTGTATAAATGAAATTTCAAAATTCGGCCCGGAAGTAACACTTTCATACGTATAAGAAAGTCGTGTGGTGGCCACACCTCATTTTTTTGATAATATCTTGCAAAGTATGCATTCTATACTGATTTATTAAGAGAATAGAAGTACTTAGAATAGGATTTTGAATAATTTTTGTATAAAAAAATTCTTAAAATTCTATTATTTGAAACGCTCCTACGTATAAGAAAGTCGTGTGGTGGACACACCTCATTTTTTACTTTCTTATACCTAGTATAAGGAAGTATTGTGATGATGAAAATTTTCGACCTCGAGATTTTTGCAGATGTCCACGTTTTGAAGTCCCCTGATACCAAAAAAGTGGTTTTTAAAAAATGTGTCTCTCTCTCTCTCTCTCTCTCTCTCTCGCTCTCGCTCTCTCTCTCTCTCGCTCTCTCTCTCTCTCTCGCTCTCTCTCTCTGTGTGTCTGTCTGTCTGTGTGTGACCACGATAGCTGTCAAACCGCTGTAGATATCAATTCCAAATTTTGTATTTACGTGTATAATCTGCCTCTTGAGATCTGATTAGTTTTTCAGTAAAATCGGTAGACCGGAAGTAGTACTTTACTTCAGTGAAAAATTCGAATTTTGCCAATATTTCGTCAATTACTAAGTTTAAACAAATTTATAAAGAATTAAAATGTACTCAAAATTAAATTTAAGACAAATTATCTTAAAAAAGTTTTTCGAAATTCCAACCGGAAGTAGGTTTTTTACTCTTATCGAAAATCAGTTTTTTGCGAATATCTCGCAAATCATGCTTTCTAGGCAGGTACATTACGAGTATAAAAATATTTAAATTATAATTTTAAATATCTTTTGTATACAAAAAATTTCAAAATTCGGACCGGAAGTACCACTTTTACTCCTACCGAAAGCAATTTTTTGCAGATATGTCGTAAATTATGCATTCTCTATATATTTATTAAGAGTTCAAAAGTATTTAGAGTTGAATTTGCAATATTTTTTCTATACATAAAATTTCAAAATGCGGACCGGAAGTGGCACTTTTACTCTTAGCGAGTAGCACTTTTTTTCGAATATCTTGCAAAGTATGAATTCTATAGCGATTTATTAAGAGAATGAAAGTACTTAGAATAGGATTTTGAATAAGTTTTGTATAAAAAAATTCTTAAAATTGTATAGTTTGAAACGCTCATACGTATAAGAAAGTCGTGTGGTGGCCACCCCTCATTTTTTACTTTCTTATACGTAGTATAAGGAAGTATTGTGATGACGAAAATTTTCGACCTCGAGATTTTTGCAGATGTCCACGTTTTGAGGTCCCCTGATACCGAAAATGTGGTTTTTAAAAAATGTCTCTCTCTCTCTCTGTGTGTGTGTCTGTCTGTCCGTGTGTGTGTGTGTGTGTGTGTGTGACCACGATAGCGGACAAACCGCTATAGGTATCAATTCCAAATTTTATATTTACGAATATAATCTCCCGCTTGAGAACTGATTAGATTTTGAGCAAAATCGGCATACCGGAAGTAGTAGTTTACTTCAGTGAAAAAATCGAATTTTGCAAATATTTCGTCAATTACTAAGTTTAAACAAATTTATAAAGAATTCAAATGTACTTATAATTAAATTTGAGAAAAATTATATTAATAAGTTTTTCGAAATTCCGACCGGAAGTAGGTCTTTTACTCTAATCGAAAATCAGTTTTTAGCGAATATCTCGCAAGTCAAGCTTTCTAGGTACATTACCTGTATAAAAGTATTTAGAACGTACTTTTAAATATCTCTTGTATAAAAGAATTTCAAAATTCGGACTGGAAGTAACACTTTTACTCTTACCGAATAATTATTCTTTGCAAATATGTCGTCAATTATGTATTCTATATATATTTATGAAGAGTACAAAAGTATTTAGAGTTGCATTTGGAATATTTTTTGTAGAAATGAAATGTCAAAATTCGGACCGGAAGTAACACTTTCATACGTATAAGAAAGTCGTGTGGTGGCCACACCTCATTTTTTTTAATTACATTAAAACATCACAGTATTTACAGTAACAAAGAGAAGCTATAGAATTATAATACAAACAAGTGGACGACTCCTGAAACATTCAATCCAACCTCTTCATAAAACAGAGAACTACGAGAAAATCAAGGCGTTCGTTTTTCTCTCTGTCGGGAAAACATTAATTCACTCGCATCCATTATTCCTTTTATACAAGACTACCTCCTAACCACCGAACTAGCGGATACGTTTTAACTTTTAATGCATACTTAAGAGCCGAGCCGACTTGTCAGAAGTCGATCTGTACTCAGGTCGCCTCTCTCGCCGCTCATTGGCAAACTTTCAAAATTAAACTGATTAGAATAACTTTCGCATAATTAAAAGTTTATTGCGTTGACGGTGGGAAATAGTAGCTTAATTGGGACCGGAGATGTTCTACATAATGCTAAGTCGATATTAAGGCCGCCGTGAAATTAAAATTGTTCCGGTTAACCGGATTACGCGAAACTATATAACTTTTCTGAGCGGTTATCCGCAAAACAATCCTTGTAGCAACGCGAAAATTAACATTTCTTTTAAAACTCGCTTTTGCGTGTGAGTGCTTGCCGAATTTATTAAACCATAATACGCTTGGTTTAATTACGTAAACAATTTTCAATTGTACGCCGCTGAATATGTTATGAAACCAAAGCGGAAACTTCTGTAATTATAATAACTCTAAATTATAATGCACGGCGATCAATTCATGGTATTGTTACTGTAAAATATTCACAAAGTCAATTATATTAGAGAAAAATAAGTAATAATTAGCAATTACAAATTTTCCTTATATTGTTTATATGCGAGGGGTGTGTGGGTGTGGCTTTCCGCTAAGCCTATTTAGTAGGCGATGATATTTTGCGACAAATTTTGTATGACAATGTCAATCAGTTGTTTACAAGTTTAGTTATAGCGACAGTTGTCAAACATACCTGATTGTTTACATTAGTTTAAAGTACTCCTTTCAAATAATTAATTGATGAGGCTGATACATGTTGAAACTCGATATTTAACTGAATAAATAAAATACGTAAACTTAGTTTCAAAAATTATTTAATAATATCACTACAATATCGTTTCGCCAAACTTTGGTTTCATCAGGTGATGAGTAACTGTTGCTCATCACCTGATCGTTTCGCCAGACTTTGGCTTCATCAGGTGATGAGTAACAGTTACTCATCACCTGATGAAGCCAAAGTTTGGCGAAACGATATTGTAGTGATATTATTAAATAATTTTTAAAACTAAGTTTACGTATTTTATTTATTCAGTACTCCTTTCGCCAATAAATCATGGAAGTGAACAAGAAACATTATCAAGCTGTGATTTTTTACAATTTCAAGCGTGGCTTGAGCACTAAAGAATGTTTTGAGGAAATCAGTCGAGTGTTTGCTGGCAAGTCGTGTTGCTTCGATACCGTAAAGCGGTGGTACAATGAATTTCCTAAGCCAAAAACTTCAGTTACAGACAAAAATATTGCTCTTATTCAACATGTCTGTAGAAGACCGCCCTATACTTACTGTCAGAAGCACTGAAATAACATTAAAGATTGTTGTGAAAGCAATTAATATTATTTCACACAAACACTTGAATGTTTGTAGGCTTTGTTCTCGGTGGATTCCCCACAACTTGACTTCAATATAAAATAAAGACCGTGTGAGATGGTGGTGTATTAGATCGCTTTAACCGTGGATCGTCTCATTTGGTGTACAGCATTATCACGAGTAATGAAATAATATGTATATTACTAGATCCCGAAGAAAGCGAAAATCAACAGTTTGGGTTTTTGAGAATGAGTAGGTTCCAACAACAGTTGTTCGTGAAAAAAGTCGAAACAAAAAGGTGGTCGCCGCATTTTTTGGAATTACTGGGCGTGTTTCCACTGTAGCACTGGAAGATAGACGTATTGTTAATTCAGAATGGTATACTATGGTTTGTTTGCCTCAGCTTCTCTAAAATGTTCGCAAAAAGTGTCCAAGAGGAAGGATAATATTTCATTAAGATAACGCTCGGGCCCATACTGCCGCTCGAACAACTGAGTATTTGAATGCCCATAACCTAGAAATAATGGGAGTAGTGTCGTTATGCGGTTTCTGGATCTACCTTCGGAGGCGGAGGTCAAGGTCAAAGGTATGGTCAAAGGTAAACGACCAGGATCACCTGACAAAATTTGTTATTTGGGGATAACTTGAAACTAAACGTTCAGAAGCAGTTACCACGTTGTGGATATATTTACCATTTTTGGAGCTCATGTGGTTTTGCAATCTGATAATGCCCAACAATTTTATAATAGGGTTATTGACTTAAAACTTAAGAACTTTATGGAACGAATTAAAGCCACGCCATAGCCAGACCCAGGGCAAAGTCGAACGCGCCAAGCAAGATGTGGAAAACTACTTGGATGTTGGAAAACAAAAGAAAGCATAGGAGCCAAGGTCTAAGATTCATACAATTTATAAGGATACTTCTCAGCATTGTGGAATAAAAAGATACCTATACAAAACTGTATTTTGGGTAATTTTGAAAACTTTCAATATTTTGTTAGAAGCATAAATCGAATAATCGCATCCGCAGCCGCCAGAAACGAGTGAAGACGTGCCACCAGGAAATGATCATCATCGCCAAGAAATCTCATATGTAATATGCAGTATTTGTTTTAATCCCACAAATCATGACGCTTTAATTGTTGAAAACACATTTTCAAAAAATATTTGCAATTTTTGTAGTAGAAATAGAACCATTACAATTGTCAGAAAACCTACGCATCTATGATGAATCAAAGGAATGTAATATCAGATAACACCCGTTCAAAATCGAAGATTTGATCAACTGTAAAAATTCCCATTCCTGATGCCAGTCGTGGCAGGGGTGATATTCGGTCAGATTTAATGGTTGTTCTAGAAGCTACAGAAGAGCTTTTACCGATTGGATACAAAACAAGTAGCAATTTGAAAATAGTTTTTGTTCATAATGTCCTGTCAATAAAGAAGTCTCTAAAGAGGAGCTTCCTGTTTCTCTTGGATCGGTATAAAAAACCAATATACATTCTGTCTATTTTTAAATAAATGGTCTACTTGAAGATGGACTTTATAAAAATTGGCGAGCCCTTTTACAAAGAATTGATGAAGCAACTCGAAAACATACAAAAACAGTTGCAAACAATGAAAACTACTCTTCAGGAAAAAGAATCTATAATAGGAAAATTCATTAATTAATGTAGTAGCAGCAATGTACATATCAATTTGATAATAGACCAAGGAAACAAAAAAAACATTGTTGATCATTTTCTTTCTATAACGGCAATAAATTATTTAATGAAGAAAAAAGGAAGGTTTGGAGCTATGAAGAAACACATTTCTTACTACACACAAGGGGTGTTACGTCTCTCTTACTCATGAACGTTTCAAAAAGGTGGCAGGAACGGTGAGAAAAGTGGGGTGTTACCAAAAAAGAGCATGTAGATTTGGAAGTGATATTTTCTTCTATAGAGCATTTTTATCATTACTTTTTGAACAGCCCTCGTATATGGACATTAAAAGGGAAGATCTAACCTAAACATATAATTCGATCTATTTTACTAATATGATGTTTTTTATCTGTTAAAATTTAGTTAATGTAGTCTCTATATGTACGAGAGCTTTATTCAAAATTACAGGAATTATCAAATGATATAAATACGACAAATTGAAACATGCCTTTAATGCAGTTTCATATGAAACATTACGTGCATAAACATATTTACCTGGCGTAAGCAACTAATCAGTGCTCGTTAGAAAAGCATTAATTATAATGCCGATAAAATTAATAAATATAATTTTTATCATTTTCCGCTTCCTTAAAACGATGTATGTTATTGCATATTAATCACTACTGCTATTCATTATATACGTATGTGTAATAATGTAGGCACATCAAAAGCAAATTCTTTTAATTGTTTGATTTAAATGTGTGCGTTATCAATATTTTCCTTTCTGAGATTTACACGATTATGAAAATAATCTATTTACTCTTGATTTTAACATGTGTGCAATGGTCAATAGAAGAAAATGTAAGTACTATTCTCGCAAATATATCATATGTTTCGTAATAACACGCTAATATTTAAGGGGGTTATTCTTGGGACCATTTTTGAAGAAAACTTCTTATATACATACGTCCTAAATGTCTTAACTTTTGGACTGCAGGGTGCTAAAGTTTAAAACAAACATTCTTTTGTCTTAAAACTTTGGTATTACCCTAGATTTTTTTGTGAAATTTTGTACACGCCTTTTATGCATCATGATGCATTTTCTGATGTACAATCAATTGTATGATTTTTACATGTGGTGTCTGTACGGGTTTTTTTTTAAATTTTTTTGCAGAAATATATGTTACGCCATTGCCTTTTCTTAAAGTACTTTTTTTTTAAATCCTCTTTCATTCCTGAGCAAATGTGGTCTCTTGTTTTTTTTTTTTGAAGTGTAAACTTCTTTAGGCGCGTTGCGCTGATTGTAGGCAGTGAACAAGACTGACCCGTCACGCTCGAATATGAAATGCTCGAATATGAAATGCTTGGATATGTAACGCTCGTTCGGGTAATGTCGACTCGAGTCGACTAAGGGAAAAATTTTATTATTCTTTAATTTCAATTAAATTGAAATTTAAATGAATAAATAAATTCATGTCCCAGAACAGGTTTGATCCCTAGACCGCACGGTTATGAAGCCAATACGTTACCATTAGACTAAGACCGGGACAGTAGCAAGTATTTATATCGTCTATTTATATATATATACATGCGTCCTAAAATCTCCTTAATAATGCTTGCGGGCGAGGCAAGACAATCTCGAGTACGTTAAAGTTTTTTTGTACTCACTGCCTGTAAAGTGACATTTGGCGCATGGTTGAGGCGACTGTAAAAATTGAAAAAAACACTGGCACTTTGGGACATTTAAAAAAAATCTAACTTGGTAGTAATAAAATTTAGTCTATAAAATACTACTTTCCTTCACTATTCTTCACTAAAAGTTGGGGAAATAGGAGTAATAATTAATAATTCTTCCAAAAAAATTGTGGCGCCATCTATTTTACGTCATTTTAAGCGACACCTTAATTTGCGCCATCTATTTGAACCACATCGACATTCATATTGGCAGTTCGGAATTGATTGTATTTGAACCAAAAAACGCAATAAACGTACTATAAATTTATAAATATAAGAATAAATACCTCATGTTTGCCATGTGTAAGAATATAATAACTTAATTTTACGGAAAGGTGAGTAATAGTTACGTACATGAAATGCTAAAATTAATTAGGTAATCTATCTTAGGTTAGGTATGATACCAATGACATTAATCAATAATTTTTTTTTTATTGAAGTGTAAACTTCTTTAGGCGCGTTGCGCTGATTGTAGGCAGTGAACAAGACTGACCTGCAACCCTCGGACATGTAACGCTCTTAGGGTAAAGTCGGCTAAGGGATCAAGATAAATAAATATATCATATAGAGGTATTTAATTTCAATTAAATTGAAATTTAAATGAATAAATAAATTCATGTCCCAGAACACATTCGATCCCGAGACCGCACGGTTATGAAGCCGATACGTTACCATCAGACCAAGCGAGGGAACGTAAGCAAGTATTTATATCGTCTATTTATACATACACACACATAAGTCCAAACCGACCAAAGGAAACGGACGCTCGCGTAAATGTAATAAATGTTTTATTTAATACGTTATTGAATATTAAATGCGTGTATTTCGTATTATCTACGGTATTATTAACCTCGCCTTGATGAAGTTTATACCTCCGCCGTGTGGTTTTAAGCACACTCATTCTTCTTGTTTTTTTGGTTTGACGTACAGTTTTTGTTTAAAAAATTAAATTAATTCATGTACCAGATGTTATAAAATTAGGTATTAATAAGAATTAAAAACGATCTACTAGGTAAGACGCAGATTTTATTTTCTAATCATAAACAGTTTTGACATTTACCTACTTAGTATACTTGTCACATATTTAAGTCTTTAAACATTAACTATTATTAAAAAAACATGGTTCAATTTACGAATTCTGAGTATGCAGACATGCATTACATGTACGGGCTAGCTGATAGTAATGCACTGGAAGCCAGGCGGTTGTATGAAGACTGCTTTCCAAATAGAAATACTCCGGATGCACGAATATTTTCAAGCATTCATAGAAGGTTGTGCGATTTATTGTTGCATTACGTAACTGTTGCAACCACCTTTCCAATAAATAATAACAAGCGCTATAATTTAAAAAAAGCAAATTTTCATAAGCTTTATTCATAATTACTTTCTGTTGATTGGACCTTCCTTGATGCCTTTTGTGACGTTAATGAGGCAACTCATATGTTTTACTCTATAGTCTACTCTATTTTGGACACTTGCATTTCATACACCTGCCACAACAATAAGCAACATTTTCCCAGATGGTTTACACCATCTATGAGAAGATCGTTGCATTTGAAGCTTTATTATCATCGGAGATGGAAGCAGACTGGGAATAATTTCTTCATACGTGAATTTCAGCGATTACGCGGATCTCTTAAAGATGATATTGCCACGGCCTATCAAACCTATATTGACAGTATTCAGCATTCTCTCGTGGGTGAACCTAAACCTGTTTGGAAATTTGTACGATCCAGACGTGGGAGCTCCAGAATTCCTGGTAGTCTCTTTAATGGCGACATCGAATTCGACGACCCTCGACGAATTGTTGATGCTTTTGCGTCTGAGATATGCATTCAAATTTGGCGTCATTGAATATTGGGAGAATTGCATATGATGATGATGTACTGCAACAGCTGAAGAAATCAAAGAATAGCTTTACCTCCTGACATGATAATATTCCCAGCTTCCTGCTTCGTGATTGTGCGTCTATTTTTGCTCAGCCTCTTTGCTGAATACTTAATTTATCTCTGCAGATATCTGTCTTTCCTAAGTCATGGAAGGTAGCTTGTATATGTCCTATACACAAAAAGGGAGATAATATCAATATTAATAATTACAGACCAATGAAATGACAATTCTTTGACGAAACCTGCACAGTTTTTGAAATATTTCTATGAAATAACATTGATATTACAGAACTGTTGTTTAGCGAGTTAGTAAAAACTAGAAATTGAATTTAATGTTTCTCTCAATTTTTCAGTGGACTTTTATTAAGAATTACGTACAGTCGCTGAACTATGAAATACGTTTAATCGGAAAATGTATACACATAATAATTAGGGCGCGGACACGAGCGAATCATGACTCATCGGCCATGGGCGCACTATAGAGATGTATTTTTAAAGAGGTTTTAATTTTATCTATACTGTTGGATAACAAGTGGCTGGTGATCTATAAAATACAAAATACCTTATTATTTGTTAATTTTCTCTTCTGTAAGACTCGTTCTCTTTGAATTAAGTACATCCTTGTAGATAGAAAACGTCCTTTCTACATCGCAACTGGTTATAGGTGCGTACTGGAAATATTCCTTTATTTAAGCGTATTAGCATACATAATTGCCGCAATGTTATTAAATCTGGATTTCTATTAAAAACTGCGTCTAACTTTTTCTGAAGGCCACATCCGAAGTCACTTGGAATACTTTTGAAATTATTAATAGCCACATCTAATGTGGTTAATCCATTTTTTAATTTGAGATTCGATTTTCAAAATATGTGATTAGTTTAGGCAAATTTCCAGTGTTCCTGGAAAACTGATTTTTTAAATTTGGGATTTGTGTTAGTTCCTTGTACTCAGAAATACTTCGAGCATCGTCATTTAAACATGTAACGAAATTTTGTAAACTATCGAAATTCTCTGCATAAAAACTATTTATGTGTATGTTTTACCAAAGTTAAGTGACGAACGTGCGATATTTTGGCATTCTGCAACGATATTTTACAGACTTTGTACTAAATTTTGGAATCACTGACAATTCATTTTCATATTAGAAAAAGTAACATAAACAACGTTCTAGATCTAAATAAATGATAACTAAAAATGTACGCGTACGTTATTGAAACTAAATAACAGTAAGAATATACATATTTTCATTATTTCTCTTGCGAAATATAAGGTAAATATAATAAATTTTAAAAACCCCTCAGGCTATCTACGCCGATGTAGAAAGAATTTTACTCATAAATTCCTTATTTTATGGCAATTTTTTGCTCTCATTCTCGGGCTCTTCTCGAGCGTAAACAGATTTTGCAGTTCATCATATGAATTAGTGCTATTTAGTAAATGTGTGTTATTTACATTATTTCTTTGCTCCATTCTAACTCCGTCGTAGTTTATCTCGGTCATGTCAGCGCCCTAATAATAATATTTTAAAATATTTTTCTCTTATTCTTGAGTAATAGCGGCTATAAAAAGCACAAATAAAACTATATTTTCATGAAATAATAACAAGAGATGCTAGATATAGAATTTATTTTTATTTTTTCCAAGTACACATATGTTTTTTAAAAGATATTATGTAAAAAAATTGTGAATATTTTTAAAAAAGCAAGGAGAATATAACAAGTTAAAGGATTGGTGTTTTAATTAATTAGATAGCAAATGTTCATCATGCATAATGCCAACAAAAACAAATCAGAATTAAATTGTATAGAACTTGGTTTTGTTTTTTCTAGAGGACAATTTTTCTTCAAATATCTATTTTATAATAACTAACATATTAAATTGTTTTTTCTGATCTTATTGTTAGGTTAAATTACCTGAAGAAGACGTGATAATAAATATGGAAACGTTGAAAAAAATGTAGTTTTATTTGTGTCTTTTATGGCCGCGATTTTCCAGGAATAAGAGAGAAAATGTTTTACTTTATTAACATTAACAACAAAAAATAAGTTTTGTTATTGTTATATTAATATTAGGGATCTCATTTGAAAGGTATTTGAAAAATCTATTCCAAATGTATGTTTCTTTTAAATCTTTTTTATTTGTTAAAAAAAAACACCGAATTTCATGGATAGGATAATTGCATCATTGTTCTGCAATCGGATGTTCTTTTGCCAAGAGTTGAGGGTGCTAATTTTCAACATTTAATTAAAAATCACAGGAATGTGTTCAGGAGTTTTTTTTTTTTTGAATTTTAGTAGTTTTTTGATTCGCTTTCCATGAAATTCGCTGTTCTTTTTTTTTAACAAATAAAGGAAATTTTTAGAAAAGCATAATCCCTTAAAATTTTATGTGTTTTGAGATTCGCATATCTTTGACTTATTAGTTTATTTTCCTCTTATGACCACTCTTCAAACTCATCAGTCTCTATGATTACGATTCAGTTTTTCATTGCCAAATCGTACTACTTCAAATCTTCATGTAATTGATTTTAATTAAATCTCCGTTTTTACATTGTTTCTTTTTAATTAATATTTGTCTAATTCTAAGTAGTGGTTTCAATTATTTCCCAATGGACCCTCACCTTGTAAATAAGTAATAAAAATAAATTAAAAAAATATCTTAATAAAATCTTACTGGTTTTTATTTTATAAAAAAATTAAATAATCTTTAAATTTATATTCGTGATAAACCTGTAAGGAATGCTACTTTGCGATATATTCAATAAGAGTAAATGTGTTAATTCCAGTGCAAATGTTAAAGAAAGATTTCCACAAAGGTTTTTTAAATTGACATCCGAACACATTTGTAGTCTATAAAAGTATTTTTAAGACGAACAGTTGGCCAAATATTCATAACATGTGATTTCAGTGTTGAAAGTAAGTGTTAATGCTAATTTACCAACTTGACTTAAAATTAATTAGCTCTTACGACAACTTATTCGGACCTTGTAATCTTTTATAAGGTGAAATTTCGAATAAGGTGTCAATAGCTTGCATCCATTTAAACGCAATCTTTCCACCGGGAAACCACAGATAAAACACACCGAGAGAAAGGGGCAGGCTTAATTTAATGAGTGATTTATCGTAATCAGGAAAAATAGTTGGTCAAGAAGAGCTGCAAAAAGTCTAGTTACAAAATGTTGTCAATAGTTACTTCGCGTACAAAAGAATTACTATCGTACAAAGAAAGCTTTATAGCAATGTGACTTTATTTTATTAATAAAATCTTTTGGGATGTTTGACTAAAAATAATTTAGTATATTTTATAATTAACAGGTTCCAATTCCACTGCCGGATTATCAATATTTTTATCAAGGACAAGAAACAGGACACACGGACACTCTAGTTGATCTCATTTCTGGCATAGTCACTTTATTGGGAAAATTGGATACTGATTCTACAGACAGAACTTGTATTGTCGGTGATTCTACATTCATACATTCAGCGTTCAAGCATTGCTTCCATAAATACGAAATTACAAATATTACTGAAACACTTTATTCTTTAAACATCGCTGTAGATACATATTCAATTGACGATCTAAGCGAAATTGTGTACAATTTAAAGATTATCTCCGAAAGAAGTTCCATATTCACTGCTACAGATTTTTTGCTGTTTTGGAAATGCCTGAGGTCAATGCCTAAAATTGTAGTTGATGAAAATTACGTTGCTCTTGTAAACAATTTGTTAGAATCGCGCTTTGCTAATTATTCTCTTTATTGTATTTTGGACAGTTTCCAAAATAATCCTGCTATTTTTAAATCCAATTTCACAATATTAAATCGCGATTTATTGCTGAAGATATGGTATCCATTCCAAGAGGGTATTAGTGGTGTTGCTCTTTACGAAAATCCTCATTTTATTCGCGCAATTTATATGAACCAAACTGCAGATGATATACAAAGGAAGAATCTCAAACTAGCTGGTTACGTCCCTTCCAAATCGTTGAACGAATTTCCCGACATGATGAAACCTGAAGTTTATCTTATTATGATTGTGATTATGAACGGAAAGAAGTACAACGGGGTTTTGGAGATAAATGATAAGTTGAATTATTTCATTGGACTTAGCATACCTTTCTTTTGCAAGAAAAACCACGAACCATTGCTCACGGCATTTTTTAAATCGCAAGCAAATAATAGAGAGGAAGATTGGATTGAATTTGGAAAGGAATATTTCGACTCCGTTGACTCTGATTGTTTCTTGTCCAAAATATCTTATTTTGGACAATTTCCATCTAGTACTCTTGATAAGATGAGTGCCAAAATAGTCAAACCATGTGAATATCAAGTGGCACCATATCTGTTCGAACCGTTTTTTGAACTCTATAACTTGTCTTATAAAGTAGGTATGGATATCGATAGAATGCTCAAGGTGTATATTCAGAAGTTTGTCAATGACAGACTCATCTCTGTTTCCACTAATAGGACACATATGAAAGCAGTATCGAGTGATACTCTAAAGGTCTTTTCTAACGAAGGGAACCAATATTTTGACGAACTGGTCATGGTGATTAGATCAAATATTGATAACCAAATAGTAAAAAGTAGAAGAGATGTGGTCGAATTGAGAGAGCTTGCAATTAATAAATTTGACTGGTTGTTACCAATGTTACACCAGTGTGTTATGAATTCAGTTTTGGAGCGTTATATTATACGAAACAGCACGCACTTTGAAACTGTAAAAGACGAGTATTGCATGGAACGTAATGATTCTAACGGTTTGCATTGGGTGCAAACTGCAGTAGAAACAGTGATATACCAAAAAGATTTCTGCTTAGACAGGTACTTGTTTTTGCCATATCAGTATTGTTACATAGGCGGAATAATGGATTATTCCTATGTTGCCTACGTACCTTACTTAGAGTGTTTTGAACAACATCCCATTTCTAATAACACTTTGCAACTATACCAAATGATGCTCGATTGTCTATATGGGGATTGTGCAATTGTGAAGCCGATATTGATAAAGATGGCTCTAAATTACGTGGATATAGCAATGGTCTTAAGAATGTTTGGTCAGACCTGGGAATTTAATCCAGAATATGTATATTCTATCGAAGCATTCGAGAAAGGTTTAAATTTTATTGACGAACAAGCATTTTCAAAACCTCAACTGAGTTATGTAGTAAGCTTATCGCGGCTGGTCGACACAGGATGGAACTATTATCAAAATTCTATAAAAGTACTAATTAGAAAGAGTTTTATATGCATAACATACTCTCTTTTCACCAAAGAGGCACTTGGATTTGTTATATATGGGTCACATGAAAATTCGTTCTTAAATTATACAACCAAAGCAATAACATCTGAAAACGCTACAAGGATATATTCAAATAATGACGATGTTGAAATGGTCTTCTATTACGAATGCCAAAATTGTTCCAATTCCTCAGTTGGTGCCGACCTTACAGTAAAAGTGTTTCTTTATTATAATAATAATATTTCAGAAACAAGTAATTACATCAGTAGAAGTAGAATAGTGTCGCTGGAATATTTTCCAGTGGCCGCTTTAACGTTAAACTACAGCGTGTATTTAAAGATGTTAAGTGAAAAGGACCCCGGACAATCGATATATGAAAATACTCAAGGTTACTGGTTTACTGTTGGTGTACGGAGTGCAAGTGTTGTACTAATATCTATAATTAAACCTATTAACGACGTGTGCGATTCAAGAAGTAAGCTATTGATACATGAAACATACTACGATGGAACAAAAGCTATTACGGAAGATGACGAGGTGACGAAAACGCATACGACAAAGCTAGGATTTTTATCACAGCTGGTGGTACAAGTGAATATGAAAACGAAAGAGCTTCATGAGGAGCACTCCCAAATTTTAGAGATTATCTCGTTCATCATGGGTTTGCTATCTGAATTGTCATTAGCTGTCGTTTTGTTGACAGTTCTAACTATAAAAGATTGGTACAAAAGAAGGTTTTGCAGTTTACAGTTGTCTTTGGCCACGGCTGGTGAGATCATCTTTTTTCTGATGAAAAATGTCGATGTCCATCATGTGGGGTACGTCATATTTTATTACTTTATGTTAGCACAATTTGCCTGGATGGTAATTATTGGCTATGTACAATATGTAAAGTTTATTAAGATTTTTGGTAATTACGAATTCGGTATTTTAAAGCAACTTTTCTTCGGCTGGATAACACCATTGTTCATCACAGCTGGCTTGACTTTCTCTCACCTGGAATGCTTCAAATGCAGCCTGTGCTCGAAAAATGGTTCTATTTTTATGTACTTTGTCATGATACCAGTATCTGTTGTAATAATGGTTAACTTAATTATATATATTTATGTTGTGTGGAATATATCGCGACATACTTCGCACATGACTTCTGAAGTAAAGAAGGCAAGATTGAGAGCAATTATTATGTTACCGTTTATACTTGGAATAACCTGGATAGTTATCCTGGCTATCATTGCACCTTGGCCATGGCTTTCTCTTGTGGGTTCATATCTCTTCCACATCATTGCTCCATCGCAAGGACTTGTCGTGGGTACATTTTGTATTGTTCTTGATAAGAATACTATGAATGAGTGGCACACACGCTTCAGGAAATTAACTAGAAATAGATTTTCTTCAAACATTGTTAAAGAAGTATAATTGTATTCAAAAGGATAATATTTTTAATATTTTTGCAATAGAAGCTAGGCAGAGATGCATTACTCTAGTAGTTAGATTACAATTACAATTACTTTTTCTGGAAATGTAATGGTATTGACATTACTTGTGCTAAATAAATAATACTTCATGTTAAAAAAAAATTACAACTGCTTGAGAGCTCCATATATGAGCACTTCTTTCAATAATAAATATGTCTACCACATTACCCATTACATCATGCAGCATCAGTGCTGCTATTTTTCTAAAAGTAATTTCTTTAGAAATCTATACCCTTTTTGTCGTGTAAAGTGTTACTATTCACCACATAAAATTTTCCACTATGGCAGTAGGCTAGTAACTTAATTATTTTATATTTGTTCCTTAGTAATAGAATAGACTAAAAACTATAATAATAAGAATTAAGATTTATATTTAAAACTTTTAAGATCCTAAAAGAAATGCAACAAATCTAAGACAGGTTCTTTATTTTGATCTTGTGTTTGTCGAAACGAAATTGTCAATATCACGTGAAGATTGTAAATTTGGACAATTTGGAATCTTTTTATAATATTGGTAACATGTCATTTTAAATAGTGCAAAAAAGAGCAATCATCACTGGATTTTTATAAATTAGAAATGTTGGAAGATCACACTCGTGTAAATTATATATTTTTGAAAGACATATATACAGGATGTCCCAGAAATAAAAAGACGGAGTAGCAGAAATCGGAAGCTAGATTGTGTGAAAACGTACCCTCAAAATATCAAGTCTTTATTCGTGCGCAGACGGCAGAAAAAAAAATAAAGAATTCAACTGGCCTTACGCCGACCCTGGACGACTTAAATATCCACCAGCTTCACTTTCACAATCGGTCCTTTTCAGGACCACCATATTATTTGTGTTAAAAAAAAAGGAGGAGGAATAGATACTTCATAATAAATATCAAACCATTAATTACTTTAACTTTACATCTGCTAGAAAAAAATAATTACATTCTTGATATTTACTGTAATAAAGACTAGAAAAACTACGATTTATTGAATATTCTAAAATAATAATCATCAGCTGTTTCCGACTACAAACACATTAAAGAGCAACAACCTTCCTATCTTAAAAATAAAAAGAGTATTTGATTGTCTGCAATAAAGTGGGTCGCCCATTTGGGTCAACAACCGACTACATAGTTGCGTTATTTAGACGCATCGGGCAAAAAATATGTTTTATATGAATGAGTACGATTTAACGTTTTTTCCCGTTTTATACAAATGAAAGCGTATTTTTCTATGAATGCGTGTCCGTTTCTATTTACAAATGAGTATTCTTACGTGTATTTATAAACATACATTCTGTGCCAGGTCCGTAATGTAATTTTTTTATCTAAAAAACAACATAGAAAATTAAATTTTTAATTTCTTCGTTATTGCGGTATATTTGATACTATTTCTGTTCGGACTTTACATACCTGCTACTCCGCCTTTTTAATTCTGGGACACCCTGTCTAATTATGATAAAAAATATCATTATAATAAGATAATTTCTGATAAGTTTGTTATATGCAGTATACGGTTTACTATGTGCTTATTTTATATGTAGTTTAAAACAAATCCAATTTCATTGCATAAGAAAACAAAAACAAGTACACTTGTTTAAATTGTATCTTGTAAAAAAAAGTTCTGGATTAAAGTACTTGTCTATTTAAAATTAGTATTTTCTTATTGTCATTTAGGCAACATTCATCATGCCATAATAACCGAAGTTGAAACATAATTCCAAACCGGTGAAACATTGTATAAATAGGTTATTATACATTATGATCTAATATTGAAATTTGTAATGATAATGATATACCGAATGTTCCAGATGTAAAGTCATTATTGGTATCCAATTATGTAAATATTAAAAAAAAATAATACAAGAATTACTGATAATATTGAACTCATAATACAAAAATATTTTCAATTATACAGAGTGTTCGACAAGCACGGACCAACTCAAACTTGTTTTTTTTTTAATGCAAAGTAGTTTTTGAAAAATTGCTGTGAAATAACGATTTACGATAAATGACCTATCATGGGCTCAGTAGAGATATCATTTCGCTACTAGAATTTAATGTTTATTTCGATATTTCGTCGCATGCTATTTAAAAAGTACATACCACTTCTCAAAGTTCGAATTTCTAAAAAGAATAGATGATTTACATGTCACTGCAAAGTACTGAAAATTTACTATTTAAAAACACCTGCTTCCGTGCATCAGCGGGTGACATTGCGAAAGTTATAGAATGTGATATCTGATTAAACCCGATTACGACTTATTAGTTTAAATTTATGAGTTCCTATGACTTGCATTTCACATAGCATACCTTAAAGTAGCCGAATAAAGTTGCTTATAATATTTTTTATTAGAAACATGTAATTGTCAATAGAATTTAAAAATGCTTGAAGTAACAAGCCTAAAAGTTAATGAATTAGCAATACATTATAAAATATCGCAGTTTTAAAGTGTGAAAAAATTGACAAATTGATTTGCATTTATAACTTTAGTTGGAAGACAAAATCGTCTTTACTAGTGGATGGATTTATTTTACAGCACAAGAATTTAAAATTTAAATTAATAAAACTATTCTATTTTTAGCAGAAAAGGGATTAATGTCATTTACTTATATAGGCATATATAGTTTCCACTATTAATCAAGTAATTGTTGCAATTGTGATATAGTCTGTTGAAACTCAGTTTGAAACGTATACAGAGAAAAAAAAAGCGCAGATACCTTTGAACATCTATTTTTGTTTTCGTTCTTTACTTTTAATATACATATTTCACTATATGCTTTATACATTTTAAGTATTAAAATATACAGCCGTGGTAATAACATTACTAATTTTATTTATGCCTTTTACTTTTCACGCATTTTTTTAATTTGCTATGTGATGACTAGGGTTCGGTAGTCAGGGGTACAATGCCTTCCAATATTGCTTCTGGCAAAGATGTATTTACTATTACTTGGTAAATATAGAGATACAAGTTGGTAAATATCAAGTATCCCGACTACCGATCCCTCTATAGATGAATTATAATAACTCTAATGCTGTAATGCATGAAAATAGTTTTATTCAAGACACTTATTCTTTAAAAAAAAAATTTGAATACTTGTACTGACGGTTTTGCGTTTTCACCTAAAGTTATAAAAGTAAGTTTTGCATTTTGACAACTTTTTGATACAAGCTCAGATATTTTCAAACTATGTCTAATTCCTAAACTATCAAATTTGTCACTTCTAAGTGTTTAAAATGTTATAGTAATTACTTCTTTTTAAACAGAAAATATTACAAGAAACTTTTTTCGATTTATTTTAGTTAACCTATGTGTAATACAAGTACTGCAATTAATAATAATTCATAAATAGTCCAGGCAATGAGTACTTTCGGAGCAGCAAAAGGTCGGGGAGTGTTCATTTTTGGTAGATTTCTACAGTTTGGTGTCCTAATCACAATTCTGAGTTTTCGACCTTGAACGACCGCCGCTCGCGCCGCCATATTGGAAAAACGGAACCAAAATCCAGTTTTTCGAGAATTTCTTCTCTCCAGCGCCACCTAGATTCAAAATAGTTATTACAAAAATGATAGAGCATGAACTTTTCTGCAATTTATGTAATACACATTTTCCAATCAGATGAATAGTTCACGAGTTGCAACGGAGTCAAGATCAGGAAATTTTTGCCAACTCGCAAAAACGCTTCATTTTTTCGCGAAATTTCAGTAAATACTGATTACTTAAACGTACTACCGTTTTTTTCACTCATTTCCGCACCACCGTGAGGTAGAGTGAGAGGCGCGCTTTTTTTTCACGTGGTATCCCCAGTAGGCCTAATCCACGATTCGTGGACGTTATTTATTGATGTTCGAAATTTCGGGTTCGTTATTTACTGATGTCTTTTCTACCGCTTCGATTCCGTAGGCCTAGATGGTCCAGGTTCACTGACATCAATATCTTCTCGCAAATTTCTTCCCTTTTCTTCCGAATGTTCATCTTCATCGATTTCTTCTTCTTCTTCCACCTCGAGTGCCAATAATTTTGCAACGGCAAGGTCTCCTTCCTCGTCGTAGTTGTTTTGTTCTTCTTCTTCTTCTTCAGAGCCCGCAAAAATCTCTGCTCTGTTCTCACACGCGTCTCCGTGACAGCATGTACAGATGACAGAACACTTCAAGCCTGTTTTCCTACACCCACAGGCTCGACAGCACCCCTTCTTGCACTTGCACGAAATTAATTTCAGGAATGCTTCGGGTGCCGGATCTTTTGTTGTTCTTACAGGAGTGAGTCCAATCTTGCTTCGTTCCCAACCCCATCGCTCTGGATTCTCGTGTTTACCATACCAAGCTTGAACTTGGTGGTAGGTCCGAAGGGAATGTTGCCGCACAGCTTCTCTAGTAGGGGGTAATGTAGCAAGATCGAATTTACTCTTCGTGACGGATCTTGCAAAATTTTGATAACGTAGGGAGCCCAAAGTGATTGTGTTGTCTTCGGGAACGCCATAAACGGCGACGAAAAAGCTTTCCCCCGCAACAGCAATTGCTTCGGGATCTGCGTTTCGCTCTTTGAAAACTTGAATATTTCGGCTTAAATATTTGTTCTTTTCGAGTGTTTTTATGAACCTAATTTTACCTACGTTGAGAACAGCAGAAGTAGTATCACAACCGCTGAACGCATGCAAGAACAATATGTTATCCGCCACTATTTCTCCATACTGTAGACTTCGAGGAGAGTAAATTTTTTCAAAAATTTTTCCTCTGCCTGGTTTGCGAAGGTACACGTTCGGATGAGATCTTGCCAGTGCTATTAAGAGGACGAGAATATCTATATCTTCTCCTACTATGAACACAGAATCAAACGATTCGGACATACTGATCGCCGTGTTAACGATCAGTGTGTCAGCATTTTCTGTAGCCTGTTCTACTGGGAAATTAGAATTCTCAAATTTCCCTTTCAGCACTGAAATCAAGCGAATTTTATTGGTATCGTTTGATAAGAATCTTTCCTGCGAAACAGTGGGAACTATCGACGGATTCTCTCCACACGTGGGTTGAAGAGAGGGAGAGAGAGAGGGGGGATGGCAGACCCGCCAACGGTCTATTGTTTTGGCCCCATCTGAAAGAATGTTTACTTGCTCCTCGCTACTATTCGTTTATTAAGAGAAAACCTTACGATGTAATATACAAGTTCTGTAAATACCCTCATTTTTTTGTCCGGAAATGAGTAAAAAACGGTAGTACGTATTGAGTAATCGGTATTCACTGAAATTTCGCGAAAAAATGTAGCGATAGTGCGAATCGCAAAAATTTGCTGTTATTGATTCCGCTGTAAATTATTCATCTGAATGGAAAATCTTTAATACATAAATTGCAGAAAATGTTATGCTCTATCATTTTTGTAATAACTATTTTAAACCTACGTGGCGCTGGAGAGAAGATATTCTCGAAAAACTGGATTTTGGTACCGTTTTTCCAATATGGCGGCGCGAGCGGCGGTCGTTCAAGGTCGAAAACTCAGAATTTTGATTAGGACACCAAACTATTTATAATATATATATATACCGGGTGTCCACACGAAAACTTTATATTGAATTATTTCTGGTGACAGAAACTTGAAATTTTGGGTGGTTGTTCAGGATATAGGGGGACAATGAATAGTGTATTTCATACCGCCCCATCGGGTCACCCGCCGCCGCCGGCCACCCCCACTCCAATATTTTAAATGACACCCGGTATTTTTTTTTGGTGGTTTTGAAAGAACACAATTTTCTTGATATTCCTATGTGAAAAAACTAGTAACACACATTATGACATTTATGGGATATTTAAATTTAAAAGTTTCAGATATCAGAAATTATTAACTCCGAAAAATCATAAGTTAGTCATGGAAATACTTAAAACAAGATTTATTCACAACATTTTAGTTAAATTAAATGCTCAAATTGTTCACCGTTTACATTTAAACATAAATAAAGTCTATTTTCAAAAGCATTTCTAACATTTTCGAACACTTGTGGCGTTAAATTTCGACATTCCTCTGTTATTCTATTACGTAAATCAGCTATTGATTGTGGCGGTGTCTTATAAACAACAGACTTCAAATGTCCCCACAAAAAGAAATCTAGGGGAGTTAAATCGGGGGAGCGAGCTGGCCATTCAATAGAGCCCCTACGTCCAATCCAATGTCCTGGGAAAATATTATCCAAATAATTCCTAACGTCTAAACAGTAATGTGGCCCAGCTCCATCTTGTTGAAAATATAATTGCTCCTCCTCTATTTCATTCAAGTTTTCTTCTAGACACTGTATGATAAGAGGATGTATTAGCTCTTCCAAAAATTGTAAGTACTTAGGTCCATTTAAATTTTCCTGGAAGAATATCGGGCCAATTACTTGGTTATTAAGAATTCCAGCTCATACATTAATTTTTTGGGGATATTGTGTGTTGCCTTCTCGGAAAAAATGGGGTTTTACGTCGCTCCAATATCGACAGTTGTGTCTATTCACAAGACCATTTAAGTAAAAGCAACTTTCATCACTAAAGCAAATACTTCGCAAAACATTTCCATTTTGCCGAATCATATCTGTCATTATTTCACAAAATTCGACTCTTCTGTCGAAATCACCGTCACCCAACTCTTGGTGAAGTTGAATTTTATAAGGGTGCATTTTGTTTAATTTTAATATCTTATGGCAGGTTGAGTTTGGCACTCCCGAAACTTCGGATAATTTTCTCAACGAAAGCTCTGGGTCTAAATTAATATGCCCAAGAACTGCTAGTTGCATAGCTTCATTTAGTACACCACAATTATTCGTATTCCGTTTTTTATTATTTACAGATCCAGTTTGCAAAAATTTTTCTATTAGCGTTCTGACATAAGCAACAGATACGTTTCTGTTTGGATGGTTTTCATTGAATAACGTCGCCGCTTGGGAATAATTTTTGTTTGCAATCCCATACAAAATCACTATTTCAGTTCTCTCTTCAAGAGTATAAACCATTTCAGCGAAAAAGCCGAAACTTTAAGAACAATTTTACAAGTATTAATTTTAATGAAACACAAAAGTCACAATTTTGACAATTCTAATTTAAAGCAAACTATTTCCATGACTAACTTATGATTTTTCGGAGTTAATAATTTCTGATATCTGAAACTTAATTTAAATATCTCATAAATGTCATAATGTGTGTTACTAGTTTTTTCACATAGGAATATCAAGAAAATTGTGTTCTTTCAAAACCACCAAAAAAAAATACAGGGTGTCATTTAAAATATTGGAGTGGGGGTGGCCGGCGGCGGCGGGTGACCCGATGGGGCGGTATGAAATACACTATTCATTGTCCCCCTATATCCTGAACAACCACCCAAAATTTCAAGTTTTTGTCTTCAAAAACACCAGAAATAATTTAATATAAAGTTTTCGTGTGGACACCCGGTATATATATATATATATATATATATATATATATATATGAATTTATTTTACAGCAAAATAATGCAAAATTGAAATTAATGAAACTGTTCTATGTTTTGCGGAAAAGGATTTGAAATTATTTACTGGCATAAAAAATATTCAGGCATGTAAACCTTCTACTATTAATCAAAAAATTGATAGCAAATATTTACAGGTCATTTAAAACTCGATTTCAAACGTAACAAAAAAATAAAGACGGCGACACTTCTGAATAATTTATTATTATAGTTTTTCGTTCTTTACTTTTAATGCATTTTATTTTACGTTGAATACATTTTAAGTATTACATTATACAGAGGTGGAAACAACCTTACTAATATTATTGATGTCTTTCATATTCCACGCGATTTTTAATTGTTATGTTACGATTAGAATCAATATTACCCTGCAATATTGATTCTGGAAAAGATGTATTTACTATTACTTGGTACATATTGAGATACAAGTCATTACCAAGTAATAGTAAATAATTGTTCTCCAAAACCAATAAGTAGGGCAATATACCCCCGACTGCCGATCAAACGTACCTCGACTACCAATCCCTAGTGATGACTTATAATAACTGTGATGTGATGGTTGAAGATATTATTTTATGCAAGATACTTATTTTTTAATAAGGGAAAATTGAAAACTTGTATGTGTTTTGCGTTTCCAACGAAAGTTACAAACGTAAGTTTGGCAGTTTGACAGCATTCTGGTGCACAGTGTATGTGATATTTTTAAACTATTCATAACTCCTCAATTATGACATTTGCCAAATCAAACATTTTAAAATTTTATGGTAATTACTTATTTCTAAAAAGAAAATATCAGAAGTAACTCTTTTCCGTTAATTTTATTTATGCTGTGTGTAACAAGCAATGGTATTAATAATAATTTATAAATTAACACGACGTAATCAGGTTTGTGCAGATATAATATTCTATAACTTGTGCTCAATGGTCAACAGATGCAAGAAAGTAGGTATGTGGGACATATAATGGCTGTTCAATTTAGTTTCTTTTAGAATGCCTAGATTTAGCGAAAGGTATGTAATTGTTAAGAACATTTGTTGAAATATCCAAATACACACTAAATTCTCTTATTGAAATGATATATCTACCAACTGAGCCCATAATAGGTCTTTAACCATTTAATAATTTTTTTTTAGCAATTTTTCGAAAGTTGTACAATTTCTGACAAAAAATTGCTATATTGCAGAAACAGTTGAAATCCATTAATACAAATTAATTTCAGTTTAATCATCGTTCAAAAGGGTATTATAAAATCTAAAAAATGCATAGCTTTCTATTTAAAAAGCAATGATTTATGTTGATTTGTCGTTGTATAAATAAAAACATTATTACCTACAATATTTGTATTAAAAATATTTTTTATCTACATTATTATATACCAATAATAGATGTTACCTTTCCGCTGGGAACTCTGGTATATGTATATAATAGACAATATCGAATATATACAATTATTTGTTGTTTTATTTCCCTTGCCTCAGTGAATATTTATAATTCTGCAGATGTCTTCAAAAGCACGTACTGAAAATATACAATACGAATGGATTATAGTGAGATCAGATTATTAGTCAATTATGATCATTTAACTGATTTAACATTTATTTTGTAAATTGTTCTACTTAATTTCAAGCCTAGCGGCTAATTGATTCGATTGCACTTATTAACAAAATGACAATTGAACAGAAAGCTGTCCTATAACAAGTTTTAAAATATAATCAAAAATGATAATGAATACTTGAAAAGATCTCCAGTACATGGTGAAGAAGCTAGAATAAAAATGAAAAATGTGTAAAAGTGAAAATGTGGATAATTAAGTACAGAGCAGTCGCTACTAATCTATGAAGTTTTATTAAAAGATCTTGTTCTATCACAGACATTCATTGAAATCTACTACACAAATAATATAGATGCGAATTATATTATTAAAAGGGTAATGCAAAAATTAAGAGTAGAGCTATTGTATACTATTCATGTGGGCTAATCAGAAGGTCTAAGTTTACTTTAGACGAACATCTAATATCATAACATTACTACTAATACTGACTATGCGTCAAGGCTATATAATACAAAAATGTATAAATCAAAAATGAAAGTGTTAAATACATGTTAGTAGCCACATACACATATATTTCTACCAAATTTAGTTTCTGCAGTGGCCTGTTCCTACGGCCACTAACTTTTATTTAATATTGAATACTTCCATATTTGATTTTCAAAATTCTGTATTATATATCTTTGGCACAGTATTATTTCTGTGATGAAATTAGATGTTCGTCTAAGGTAAATCTAAACCTTCTAATTAACCCACATGAATTGTGTACGATAGCCCTACTCCTAATTTTTGCATAACTCTTTTAATATACAATTCGAGTACATATGTTTGTGTAGTGGAATTAAATGCATGTCCATAATAGATCAAGGCCTTTTCATAAAACAACCTAAAGAGTAGTGGCTGTCCTAGGTAGGCTTAATTTATCTTGTTAGCCAATGAAACATTTTAGGTTGCTCTCCAATTATCATTTTGTCAATAATTGCTATTGAATTACGTTTCCGCTACGCCAAGATAACTGATTACTTTTAAAATATTTTTGATATACAGGGTGTACCACTTAAAACTCCCAGGTCAAATATCTCGGAAACGGATAAAGATATTTGAATTTTGTAAAAAGTAGTTACTAAAGAATGTGATCGACTCTAGTTTGCTCTCACAATTGTGTTTTATTATCTGAAGATATAGATGGCGCTGCGATGAAAAGAATTTTTTTGATCGCCACAATCTTCATTTGTTTTTTATTTGAAAGAGTATTAAAATTAATGTAGATTTTACTATTTGTGTTAGTTTCCAAAATTTAACGGTTTCATAGATATTCGTGTTTAAAGAAAGTAAGAGTAATTTTAAAGTTTTGTCATTATTTTGTTTAAATATTTAATTTGTAAGGGGAAAATAGCAGTAAACATATTCACAATTCTTGCTAGTATAGTTACTTCACAATTTAAATTTTATAGTTAGCTGGCAGGTATGTAGGCAGAAAAGCATTCATGTCTGTGCTATATGTATGCATGCTTGCTTTGATTAGTTAGGAAATATTTTGACATTAGCACACATTAGTGACATTAGCTTGATTATTAATTGTCTTTACAATTAGCTTCATTCAAACATTTACTCACTTTGCGTTGAGAAAGTATTAAAAATATGGTTTTACACACAAATGAAGACAAACTGAATATGGTTTTAATTTATGGAGAATTCCGTAGAAATGCATCTGAAGCAATGCTCTACGCTTTCCAAACAGGCCTTTTCCAGATCACAAAACATTTCTAAGTGTGTGTGCAAATCACAGAAATTACCGTAGCTTGAAAAAACAAAAACCATTAAGTGCGAGATGATGAAATTACAGCGGTACAACAAACAGTTAATAATAATCCACATATATGATTTCGGCAATTAAAAGAACAGCATGATCTATCTGTAACCTGTTGCCGTAGGATTCTAAAAGAAAATAAATACTTTCCGTACAAAGTTTATTTAGCGTACCATTTAAGAATAGGAGATAATCAACGCAGACTCGATTTTCTAGCAGAATTTTCTGTAATGTTAAAGGAAAACAACAACTTTATGAATCAGATCATGTGGAGTGACGAATTTAGTTTTCACAACAATGGTACTTTAATTAAGAATAATGCTCGATATTGGTCAGAAGAAAATTTTAGGTGGATAAGGCACACAAGAAATCAAACAGTTTTTGGCGTTAACGTTTCTTGTGGAATTTTAAACGGATATATCATAGGCCCCCACTTATCATGAAACATTCACTGGTGTGCATATTTCCTGCAAAATGAGTTATCACTACTTTTGGAAGATGTACCTATAGAGCTGCGAAATAATATATGGTTACATCAAGACGGGGCACCTGCTCATAATGCCAACATAGTTACTGACTATTTTAATCAAACGTTCCCATGTCGTTGAATTGGTACTAATGGCGTCCTTAGGTAGCCGGCTCGTTCGCCGGATCTAGCACTGATTTTTTCTTGTGGGGTTACTTGAAAGCTGAAGTTTACATGAAACCCATAACAGATATGAGGGACCTTTATAATAAAATTTATGAAAGTGTTCAAAAACTTAGTAGAAATACATTGTTAAATGTTTGCGGAAGAGAACTAATAAGGCGATATTATATTTGATACATTTAAATATTTAAACAAAATAAAGACAAAAATTAAAGTTACTCTTACTTTCTTTAAACACGAATATCTATGAGACCGTTAAATTTTGGAACTAACACAAATAATAAAATTTACATTAATTTTAATACTCTTTCAAATAAAAAACAAATGAAGATTGTGGCGATCAAAAAAATTCTTTTCATCGCAGCGCCATCTATATCTTCAAATAATAAAACACAATTGTGAGAGCAAACTAGAGTCGATCATATTCTTTAATAACTACTTTTTACAAAATTCAAATATCTCTATCCGTTTCCGAGATATTTGACCTGGGAGTTTTAAGTGGTACACCCTGTATGTATTTATATTACAAGTATGATTATATACGAAAAAACATTTTTAGTTTCTTGTCAACTTATTTGTCACCTATTCCTAATTTTAGCTCCGTTTGTGTATTTGAGACAATAAAAACTTCTCCTCTGACCAGGCAGAGACAGAATACCGCGTGGCTATAATGACTAAAAACAACCAAGCTCACCTCGCCCACCGAACAAACAGGAATACGCTCTTAACGTCTTTGTCGCTTCTTGTTGACCGTTATTATTCGATATAATGTTATCTATGCTACTAACGACGTGATTTGATAATTGGGAGAAGCCTTAAATAAGAAATATATTTACAAAATAATAAACCTTCACAAAGGTCATATCACAAAAGTAAATATACATATTACGTGCTTGCTCTTTATATTGTAAACATTTGTCAAACAATCAACATTTTTAACGAGCCGTTTTCACTCAACATCACCATCATCATCATCACCGAAAAACCGCAAAATATATTCATGCCATGATATTTACAGCAGTATTTATATTAGGGGGGCAAACAAAGGAAACAAAAAAAAAAGAAAATAATTGGAAAAAGCAATTCGTATAATTGTATATACAGAAACACACCCACACGAGATTCAGTTTTCGGGTGAAATATCAACAAACAACAAAAAATATATTTTCCTTTCGGAGCCTGAAGTGACTAATGGACCATCATTCTAACAAATACTCCCATACATGTAGCCAAAGACATATACATACATGCTAGCGTGTATACAGATGGATGGAGCAGTACTGGTGGGAGGACTTGGGGGTGAGGAAAGTTGAGTTTATCGGACCACATATAAGTTATTTCTTCGCATTCTGCCGTCGCCGTTGTTATATTGCTCGAGTTATTGTTAGCGTTGTTGTTTCTTTGTCACCCGGTCTACGATTCCAACCGGAATATGTAAAATTGTACCCGCTCGTCACGCACTCGACCTAAAAATTTAGGTTCACGGTCCGTTAAGTCGACGATGAAAATTCAAAACGCAAAAATATAACGGTTTCCCGGCTTCCCTGACGTTTTATTCTGGTCTTTTTTTTATTGTTACCTCAGTTAATTTGAATATTTAATGATACGTAAATCGTATAGAATGACAATTTAAGTTTTTAGGTCCGAAACCTTTCTGAACATTACAATAATGTTATTGGTTTTATAATATTTCTATATACGTATTTTATATATTTTTACGATATCTGACATTAGGCGGGAAAGGCAGCATCTATAGAAAAATTCCAAACGAGCTGAAATTTTGCCTACACCGTTATTATAATATTACAAATAGTGTGTAGAAAGTTCTCGTTGATATAGCATGTTTGTTGATCGTTATTCAAGATCAAAGGTAACAGAAATTAGTTTTTCACAAATATTAGTGATAATACGAGGCATGTCCAGAAAGTAGGGTTTGGAAAAAGCATTTCTTAAACTATTTTTTTACATAGTTTTCACCACTGTTCAGGCATTTGTTATAGCGGAAAAGCTATTTCTCTATACTCTCTTAATAGAAAGATGCCGCCAATGAAGACAACCACTTCAGAACACCGTTTTTTACGCCGTTATCGCTGTCAACGCGCCTTCCTCCAAAATAAGGCTTCTAGTTCAAAAATAAGTGTTAGTCAAAAGATGCGAGGCTGTATATCGGGTGATCGAACTGTTCCTAACCGAATTGTTCAATGAGGTTTTGGGTACCACCTGCAGAATCGTGACATGCATTGTCATGAAGCAAAACAATACCTAGACTGAGTTTTCCACGTCTAGTATTTAACACCAGTCACAGTACTGTTTAAGAATTCATCTCCCTCAGCACTGTATCTGGTAAGAAACGTTAAAGCACTGCCAATTCGCTTCGTTTTATGGACATCGGTAAGCATTTTCGGAATCCAGCGAGTCATAGTCAACTGAGCTATATGCAACTTTAATTGCGTTTTAAATCTTACTGATAGTAGGCAACTTGTCTTGCTAAGAACAGTCGTATAATGTTTATTTGCTTTTAATATTATTAATTTAGTACCATTACCTCTTGTTTCGTCTTAGCGAATTTTCTTTTATTTTTCCCTTTCTTCCCTAGTAATTAGTAGGCTTCCCTTTAGTTTGATAGTTTTTTTTGTCCTGGGAAATTAGTATCTGTTCATGCCGTTTTCTCTCGTTAGCTTCTAATTACGATCACTAAATTTTGGAACATTAAATTTGGATGCTAATTAGGACTCCGTTACTTTTCCTGCCGTTGTAAATGTTAGAAGAATTCCATTGTTCTACACGACCACGTGCACCGCCATTTACATCTGAGACGCCGCTATTTTGGTAGGAATCATTGATTTTGCCGTTGCTGTTTTGTGTTTTTGTGCTGATTGTCAGGAAACCAGTATATCGTTTTTTTATTTGTACTTTTGTGTGAATCCTCATTCATTTTACGGTAATTTGGCAAATCTGTTTTAAAAGACTGTAGTTTCCTTTTAATTCAGTTATTTATGTCAATTATTTTATAATAATTTATTATACTCTCGATGTGAATATTTAATTTTGTTCTCAGATAATTAGAAGAATGTCAAGATAATTATTTGTTAGATTTAGTTTTGCACAATTGAATTGTTTATCTACCAATTGTTTCTCTTCAATTTAGTATTAACATTAAACATATCTACATTAATAGTAACATTTAAATACAGAGACCTTGACATCTCAAAGCCATTATTGGCCTGTTATTATTAATAATATTCTTTGTAGTTATAAACTGAATTCACATCACCACATCTGTATCATTTAACTATACAGGGTGAAGTCAATTTAATTTAATTTAATTTATTTATTTATTTTTCCTAGCTTATTGATCTTTAATTTTCATTGTTTTATACATCTGTTTCAACGCATCAGGTTGAATATAAATTTCTTTTGCTTACTTAATTTTGTATCTATTTTTATCATTTACTGGAATGTGAGTCATAGATATATTAGATCCAGTAGAGCACTTAATAAATTTTGTTATTGTTTTGAACTGTGGGATTTTGTCTTATCTTTTGCTACTTTGAATACTTTACAAAGATCATTTTGGGGAAAGGAACATTTCATAAAGGGGATGGCGTCCGTATATTCATCCAACTGAGATTTTGGGTAAATCCGCGGTCCACAAAGACAATTGAGCCGGAGTGCAGTTCCATTCACCATATTTATCATCTGCACGCAAGGGTAGTGACAGGTAAGGCATCCTTGAAGGTGTAAGCATATATTTTCCGAAACAGGTTTTGTTTTTATTATTATTTCTATGAGCATTTTTTTACATTTTAAATCTTGATTTGGTAGGCTTTGTTGTCGTTTTATTTTTCGAAATCCGTTGAATTTAAAATTCTAATTTCTATTTAGAATTCCATATTACATATTGAATTTACATTTATTTATTTTATCTTCAGACTATACTTTTTAATTGATCTTTCTTATCGACATATAGTATATATCTGTGTTTATCTGTATTTCTTGATTTATTAAATATTACTTTGTCGCTAGTTATCGTCGTACAGAAACCAATTTTGCGAGCCATTCGCATTTTACTTCTTCCATTGTTGATTTAAAGCGGTATGCCAATGCCAATGCATGATTTTGTTAGAAAAAGTTCATGGTTTTGCATCATTATATGAGTGGGGTTCATTTAACTTAAATTGGGTAAGTTATTCTTTTAATTACTCTTCGTTGGTATTTTTACCTTGAATAACCACTGAATGATACTGCTACTGCACTGATGAAATCTACAAGCTTTTACACTAAATACTATTAAAACGAAACATCTCTTAGTCTGAGCAAAGTCTTTTCTTAAGCGCCTTGATAACACAGGATCTGAAATGAGGTGATCATCTTTGCTGTTACTAACTTTCATTCTAAATCAGTTTATGCTATTCTTATCTGGGGTATCACAAGTTATACTAGGAGGTATTTATATATAACAACAAGAAGCAATGACAGCATTGACGAATTCATCGTATCGTGTTAGCTACAAGACTTTTTGTACTCCAACTGTCAGTCTGCTCAAATTCACAGCGACATCCATCTTTTCGCCACCAGTAGTAAATACAATTTTGTCTTAAAGACACATAGAGTGAATAGGACCTCCCATTACAAATGCGGAGTACGAATATCTTCAGCTTCAATCTGCGTTGTTGTGTAATATCAATTAATTTGTTTTGACATTTTATCTATACTCTATACCTTGTTTGATTGTTTGTGCGTTTCTCATATTTTTTTAGCCATTTATAACTTCATGTATTGACGTTCAATTTGCATACATAAAGTGTAAATTGTTGTAAATTAATGGGAAAGTATTACTATTATTAATTAATAGATATCTTTATTTTTAGAAGATATTATTATACTTTGAAGTATCAAATAAGGAAATCTTATTTAATATATAACTCTCGTAATATCTCCACTAAAGATATCGATTTTCACAGTGATGCAGTATTATATGAAAAGCTTTCAACTGCATTTATGGCTTTCGGGCTTCTTGTTTTCAAGAGTCACACGACTCTTTATTGAAAGTTTTACGTATTTCCTGGTTTAGATCTCTAAGTAATAAAGGACTTTTTCCAGGAAGAAATTCCATTCGGAAATAAGAAAGTATCGGATTAACATTGCACACAAACTATATAGGAAGAGTACATGTTTGTTTTACGAATAAAGTTGTGTTTGAGAAGAAGGATTACTGTAAATAATTTGTTGTAAAAAACTACTCCAAACTTTTAATTTGGTAGTTTAAAAATTGTTTCTTATTCAGACGTAGAAGCACTGCGAACTTTGAAGTTTGAATTTGTTGTGAAAATATGCTCATTATATGATAGCCGCAGGCTTACCGGGTTGATCCTATTGTAGGATCATGTTATAAAATTTATGAATTTTAATAGTCAGACCATATTTTATCAATAATAATGAATTGAGTCAATTAATTATCGATTTATGAATTGATAAATTTCATGAACATAGTGCCTAGTGTATAGTGACACTTAAAAATTCTAAAAGCACAACTAAACAATATATAAAAAAATAGATAAAAATCAAAAAATCAATTTTCTGAATATTGGCCCTTAGTTTTATCATCTTCGAACATCATTAGTCTGAAAATTGTAAAATTTTGTGTATGTTGTGATGAAATGCATTTATTTTTGTATTTGGCCAGCTTGCTCTTTTGTTCCACTAGTTCTAAATTATATATTATAAGTGTGACTTTACCTACCGGCGCTATTTTTAGATAATTTTTGTGGTGGTATGAATATTGCTTTAATTACTGAAGCCTCTCTCTGTTACGTCACCCAATGTTACAATATTTCAAATATCTACAAAAATGTCTCCTAATGTTTGGTTACAGTTTGATTTTAAAACATAAGGATTTTAATAAAATCACTTTAGTATAACTGACAAATGATTTTTGAAATAAAACTGAATTTAATATACTATTTAAACAAAGTAATGCAAATAAATTTCACACAGCAAATAGGACTGGCACACCGTAATATCATAAAGTTTCAAGAACGAAGATGACATTGAAAAGATGCACATAGTATGCACTTAGCCATATTATCTAACTCGTAACAAAAACTTAACTTTTAAAAATTATTTTGACAGTGTCATCGTGATATCAATAAACATGTCAGTTGATTTAAAGATACCATAAAACAACAAGCTCAGGTGGCATTCAAAATTTTATTAATAATAAGAACAGGCTAATTAAAGTGTTAGAACAAGTTCGACAAATAAACAATCTAATAAAATGAATTGGTCAAATATTGTAAACTAACACAAACAACACATAAATTTAAAAGAGCATATACAAATTCAGACAAACACAAAGACTTAATAAACATATACAAATTTAGACAAATACAATGGTTCTTGGTGGTTGTGCCTTGCGCACAATAATATTTAACTTTATTAAACAAATATCTGACTTTTAAAATTTCTGACAGCCTGGTAGTTGTGCAGTTCTCTTGCCACACGAAGTACAAGAAATAAAAATTCAAATACCTGGAAATTTAGTGTTCCAGTAGTCCAACGAAGATTGTCCCGGACGCCTATTTCTGTAGCATTCGATGTTGTTTACGGGCCCTGAGTTAATGTCGGTGAAATGTCCACTAAATCCGACTAACGCCGTAAATTGAAGGACGATAGAGATACTCCAACAATTCGTTATTTGGAAATCGAGATTTAAATCACCCTAATCGGTGTATCCATACTGTGGACATTAACACCTCGTTTCCATGGACATCTTCACTAAAGGGCTAGCGGACTCTGGCCGACGCCGGGACCGGAGTAAAGATTTATTTAACTACCACTCACTGTTTAAATGTACTGTACTGAGATGTAACAAATAGATTGTTTAATGGTGAATGTAATAATGATGTTGTAATAGTGTTGCAATAGTGAATGACTTCAAACGGGCTTCGCCCTTTTAAAGACTCGGAGGTGCGGAGGGGCAAGACATGAACATTCTAGAAAATTGAGGCGACGGAAAGACGCTGTTGGATCACACCACCAGAAAATTCCATACAACAAGAAACTGTGAGAACTATTTAGATAACTTTAGACGGACAAAAAAAGCATACATCGCCAATCTTAAACCCGAACAAAGACTCCTTCACAAACCAAATATTTTAAATCGAACATTTATAAAACGGAATATATATCCGACGCAGATTTTAATGTTGAAAATTTTGAAACGTAATTTATTTAGGATTGGAAATATAATTTGAATTAATACAGATATAAAAATATTTAACATGTAATATACAGGGATAAATGAATTGAAGGTTAGCCGCCGCTTTTTAAGAGTAACATGTTCAAGGGATTTTTCATCATTGTGGGCGTTATTAATGCACTTTCTTGAATTATTGTTTGTTGCAGATATTGCAACTAAGCAAGAGGTGTTCTAACTATTCTTTTCTTTAGGTGAGAAAACACGAAATTCAACTTCCGTAGGTAAACTTATAATCCAATCGTCAAAAACTCAGGAAGAAAAGTAATATTTTGTTGAGTTGTATGTGCTGCTGCACCATCTTGCTGAAAGTAACCATATTGTAATTCATTTTCATGCAGATGTTCAATAAAATTATTCAAAATCTTTCTATACCTCACAGCATTAATTGCAAAATTAAAAAAATAGGTCCAACAATTCAGCCGTGAGAAACTGCCAGCCAAACATCAAGTTTTGCAAAGTTCAGAAACAATTCAAAAAAATATGAGAATTTTCACTACTCTATCTGAATATTTTGGGAATTGACGTACTCTGAAAGATGAAACCACGCTTCATCAAGAAAAAATGTCAAATTTAATTATCTTGCATTAAATTATTTGCAAACCACTGGCAGTAAGCAATACGTCTCGGGTGGCCTACCTGATGTGATTGCATCTTATACGAATGTATACGTGAGTTTTGCTCTACAATTTTCTGACATGTTCCATAAAAAAGTCCAATCTCTTGAGAAAGACGTTTCAAAAGCTTTCTGATTTCATTTTCCATGCGTTGACGAACATCATTTATAATTTCTTCCGATCGAAGAGTTGGTCTACCAATACGTGATTTAGGGCCCACACAGCCAGTCTCACGAAAAACACCAACACATTTAGAAAGGCAATTATAAAACTTTTTGGGAATTACAGCTAACTCTGAAAGTGCTCTCTGAAATAATCCAAACATGCACGCTGGCTAAAAGTACAACTAAATTCCATCAATTCGCACTCAAGTTCGAAAATAAGTTTCAATCATGTACGTTTTCTGCACTATATTGTAAACCATATTTAAATTTACTCAAACTCGATGTTCAAACTTGCTTTCAGCAGTTCTAACACACTAATTGATGACAGTGAATGTCACTGTCAAAATAATTTTCAAAACCGTTAAGTTGTAATACCTGGAATAAGTTCAGACATATTTTTTCTATTTCGATGTCATCTTCGTTCTAGAAACTTTATGATATCACGGTATGTGAATCCTCTTTGTTGTGTGGAATTTATTTTCTATACTTTGTCTCAGATCCTGTATTAAATTCACTTTTATTTCAAAAATCATTTGACAATGCAATATGACAGAGATATCTGCATGTCTTTTGCTTATATGATCAATATATCATAATTAGTTGAATTATAATTGACGGAATACTTAAACGAATTTTGGCAAATTATTAGGTAGAAAATTAACGTAGAGCCGTGTTTTATTAAAACAAGATAAAGGTGAAAAGAAAACCCTGAATTAAAGATTTATGAAAACAAAATCCAATTTCATACATTTTACATGCACGAGTCTATGATTACGGGCTTACTAAAAGGATTAACGGACGCTGTAATGAAATCTGAGCGCTGCAGCAGCGAATTCTTTGTTCAAACAGCCAGAGTTACATTATGCATTTATGCAACGAATTCATTTGCAGGAACATGTATCTGAATCATAAAATTTTTATCTATTTCCAGAAGAAAAAAAACTTCAGTATGGTCGTGATTATTTTCCATGTTTTAACGAGTCTTTTTTACTAATTGCGTTAATGGAAAATCGTCAAACAATCAATCAGTTTTTAATTATTCAATAATTTTAATAAACGATTATTGTGGATTAAAAATATACTTGTAAGTAATACTTATTGTTTTAATTTAGCTTTAATGACACATCCATATTTAAAATTGATATCTATGAAACAAATTCTTTTATACAGCGTGTCCTCCATTCTACATAAATAGGCCTGGTTACTTGTATTCTTATATACTGAGGAAGAACTAAACTAGATATAGTCAATACAAAGAGAGGCAATTGGTTGAAAAATTAAGCAAACGTGTTTGTAAATAAATTCCGACATGTGTGTAAATAGCAATAATCTATAAATAAAATTAATACTCAAATCTTACATGTTAAACCGTAATAATATAACCTATAAAACCGTTATCATTATCATCAGTACATCATCATCCCATACATTACTTTGTAATTTTAAGTTACGGTTTAGAATATTTTTGTATCAATTTTCCTTTTGGTTGAACATTATCAAGCCTCGGAATTTTGACTTTGTGTGTGAATTTCCTCAATTAAAATAAAAATTACTATGTTGAGTATCATAGGCATATATATAATACTAATATTACTATATTGCGTGTGTTGTATCTTGATAATGTGTAATATTTCGTCCCAACTAAGAGAGATAGAATTGGTCGCTTTGCGTGTTCTTCGCATGCGTCAACTCAAACTGTCCATTTTGAAATTTACGAAATGACAGATAAACAGAAAACATAATTATAACCTCCGATTTAAATTGACATTTATAACTATGATATTACTGAAAGCATACGCAAGGTTTTTTTTTTTATTGAATTCAGTTTTGTGCAAGTCTAGTTCATCGGTGAATTTGTAGAATTACCCAGAAAAAACGCGGTAGAATAAATAAACGATATGAAGACTGATTCCAGTGAATTATTAACAGAAAAACTTTGAACACGTTGATTTATACGTGCTTACTGGAATATGTGAAATTATATTATTAAATGTAAATACCGATCGTTTCATTTTGATTAACCGAAAAGATTTTGAACAGAAAAACTTGTGAACTTTAGTTACATTGATTTGTACGTGTTTATTAGTATATGTGAAATTATATTATTAAATGTAAATACCGATCCTTTCATTTCGTCTTATTGAAAAGATTTTGAACAGAAAATCTTGTGTACATTGATTTGTATATGCTTATTGGTGTATGTGAAATTATTGAATATAAATACTGCTTCTTTCATTTTGATTTACAGAAAAGGCATAAATTAATGTTTTACATACACAATCGAATAGATTCAGGTATGTTTTCTATGAGTCAGATTGTATTATATTTCAACATATAGTTTTGCTATGTATTTTAAGCTTAAGAATGCAAATAAAATTACTTAAATTACTCTATTTAGTATTTCGGCTATATATAAGAATAAAACAACATCTATTTTATATTTGTCTACATACATTATTCAATATAATGTCGCATAATCAACAATGTAAAGAACTAATTAAATTCCTGTTGTGTTCCTTTATTTAATTGTGTGTCGAGATATACACTGAAACATGAATGTTTTAGAAGAAGTTGTGGAATTAATCAGCATTACATTTTTGTGATTGAATATAATTTTTATTGTTGTTAACTTTTTTTTTTAAATCTAGAATGATTAAGCCATTCATGAAAATAAAAACGTGATATGGTAGCAAAGAATATAAACAAACAATTACTCTGATACACTCGAATTTCTGTGGTGTATCTAATAGCACATTCATAGTCAATACATTTTTCTTGATGTCTATGTCTGATAAACTGAGATGAGTAGAAATGAGACTTGCAAATAATTTATATTATTGCTTGTAAAAAAGGTATGTTGATGTTGTATTTGATTCAATAATTACATTAAAGTTCAATTTCTACTTACGAAGTAAAAAATTAAATTTTAAATAATTGATTGAAGAATAAAGGACTTAGTGGATTTCCCATTGCTAACCCTCCACTAAGTCCTTTATTATCCGAAATATTTATGGACAACCTTGAAGACATTATTAGTAAACATTCGTTATTTAAAAATTGTATATACTGGGTGAGATATGTAGATGATATTTTGGTGTGTTTTAAAGGAACGGAAAGACAGTTAAATGCACTTCATAATCATATTAACACTTTGCATGATAATATTAAATTCACCATAGAATTAGAAGAAAATAAAACCATTAATTTTCTAGACCTTCAAATATCACATATCACTGATACACACGAATTCGCTATTTTCCATAAACCCACCCACACAGATATTACGATACATTCTAACTCTTTCCACCCGATTAGTCATAAACTTGCTGCTTTACACTCAATGTTATATAAATTAATCCATGTTCCTATGAATAAGATTAATTTTGATACAGAATTAGATAGAATTTACACCATAGCTCAGAATAATGGTTATTCAAAAGAATTAATAAATAATCTCCTTCATAAAAAACAAAAAACAAAAATCATATCCAAAATTTATCCTATAGTTCCCCAAACTTACTTATCAAAATTTGCCTCTGTGACTTATATAGGTACACCTTCCATAAAAATAAAAACATATTTACAAAAAACAACAAACACATTAATTTCATTTCGTACAAACAACAAACTACAGAATCATATTAAAAATAATAAAGATAAAACTGACAAAAATTTAAAATCTGGGGTCTATAAGTTAAATTGCGAGTGTGGAAAAGCTTATCTCGGACAAACTGGTAGATCCTTTTCCACACGCATAAAAGAACATGAAAGAATTTATAAATTACAAAAAACAGATTCCACATATGCAAACCACTGTATTGAACAAAAACATAAATTCAATAATAAGTTTGACATACTACATATACAAGACAAGAGTAAAAAATTAAATTTATTAGAAAACCTAGAAATAAATAAATTAAACAAATTAAACCTTATTTTAAACGACCAACTAGAAGTGAATAATTCACCGTTGTTAAATTTAAATATTTAAAATCAACTTAATAATTATTATAGTTATATATATATTTATAAATTGTTTAATTTTATAATAACAGTAAACAATCAGTTTTCAAAAAAAAAAATTTTTAATATTCTTAATCATATTGTTATGTATATATTAAATAATACATATATATTAAATAATACATTAAATATATAAGTTACTCACGCTCTTAACCTAATGTCACAAACTCCCCCCTCTTCATTTAGGAAAAGACATAAATAAGAATGTCTACAAATATTTTGTATTATAATATTCATCACCTGATGAAGCCCTAGTAGGGTGAAACAATTGTAGTAAATTGAATAAAACTGTTTTGAACTCAATTTGAATTTATTTCAATTTTTACTTGTAAATTAAATTTTATTTTATTTATGTTCGGAAATCTATTTTGTTTATACTTTCTTGGAATTAAAACAACAACAAATTACTATGAAATATAAATACTTGTATGAATTAATAGATACATACAAATTTATAAAATGATAAAAAAGATTTAGAGAATGTAACAATATCATAAAAACAGGAATACTGTTTGATGCCGTGCCTACCTTGCCGTTCATAACACTGCAGTATTTACTTCCACAATGTTGGGAAAAGTTCAGAAGAACTCATCGTACATTGTCTTGGCAAAATCCAAAATTAACCCATTACGTGCCGGTGTCATATATATAGGACAACTGACTTACATTTTTTTTTTAAGAAATCTCGTTAATAATAATAAAAACGGCCTACCGTAGGATCAACATGTACCTATTCTGAATATATATTTAATTTTTTCTTCACAAAATCAGCAACTTTACTGATGCTGTAATTTTTTTAATTCTGTAAGATATTCCGCCATTCTGCATGCCAGTGCGTTAAATCATGTAATTAGAACAAATAAATTCATGACATAAATTTTACCTCGTGAACAGCTTCTTTACTTATGTAAGATAATTATTACGTTACAATTTTGTCTACTGGTACATTCATAAATTAGATTTTTCTCAAAAAACATGGGTGTCCTATATTTAGGACACCGGTACCCTGAAAGGAAAACTGATCACGGTGTGCGCGCGCTGTACTCACGTTTTGACAAGTCTAGACAACTTACTTGCATGAAAGTGGGTTATGTTTTGTGTTCCTAAAAGGCAATCTAATCTTCCAAGGTACCGCTGAATCCGCTGAATAACTCAAGGTGAGTTCAAATTATAAAATAGGAAAGGTTCTTTATGATTATTTGTGCATAGATGGCAACAAAAAAATTTCTAACGTTGGCCGATCTAGAAGCGGAATTTGAGCGAGAAGAGTTTTGGCATGACATGGAAAATGTAGATTCCATAGATGTGGTTGTAGTTCCTCCAGAATCCAATTCTCTGAGTGACGAAGACGAAGGAGATGATGATAATTTAGGTCTGGTAGAAATAAATGATATTCCCGGTACTTTAGAAGTGCACGTTCAATCTGAAGAAGCTGATAAAATTGAAACTGTTGAAGTTGAAGGCGAGAGACCTGAAAATGAAAAAGGTGAAGAAGTTGCAGCAGGTACTAGTGGTAGTAGAAGAGGATCAAAGAAAAGAAAACTAACCGACATTGCACCAAAATGGATAAAGAAAAGTCCTATTTACAGAAACGTGTCACAAGCTGGCGAGTCTGAGGAGACCAAGGTTGAAAGATTATATGAAAAACTTGCTGAATTTACACCGCTTCAATTATTTGAAAAATTTTTGGATGACGAATTCTATCAACATATTCGTTGTGAAACAATTCGCTATGCAAAAAGTGCTAAAAACGATTTAAATTTTGATATCACAATTGACGACCTTAAAACTTTTATTGGCATATTACTGCTTTCGGGGTACCATACCCTTCCTTCTGAAAAATTGTTTTGGGCAACTGATGAAGATGTGGGCGTACCAATTGTGGAAAAAGCAATGTCAAGAAATACCTTCTTGAAAATAAAATCAGTGCTACATTTTGCCAATAACGATGAGACAGACCACGCAGATAAATGTTTCAAAGTTCGTCCTCTAATTCAAAAAATTAACAAAGCCTTTCAGCAGTGGGGAGTCTTTACCACAAACCTTTCCATTGATGAGATGATCGTTAAGTATTACGGACATAATCGATTAAAACAATTTATACGTGGTAAGCCAATTAGATTTGGTTATAAATTTTGGGCGCTATGCAGTTCCAGTGGCTACTGCTATAATTTCTCTGTATATACGGGAAAGAGTATGACAGACGATACCGGTGGACTGAACTTAGGATCTAAAGTCGTCACCAGTCTTTTGGAATGCGTTGCAGTACCCCAAGATCACGTGGTATATTTTGATAATTTTTTCACCAATCGTGACTTGTTGATTCATTAAAAAAATGTAGGGTTTAGAGCCACTGGTACAATACGCGAGAACCGCACAGAAAAATGCCCACTAAAATCTTCGAAGCAGTTAGAAAAAGAACAACGCGGCTCTTACGATTATAGATTTGATGAACAAGGTGAGATTTTGCTGGTAAAGTGGAATGACAATAAATGTGTCATTATGGGTACCAACCACAACGATATTGAGCCAATAGGACGAGCGAGTCGTTGGAGTAGTGCCAGTAAGGCAAAACTAAATGTGCCTCAACCAAATCTCATCAAATCCTATAACCAGCATATGGGAGGAGTTGATCACCAAGACTGGCTAGTGGGGAAATACGCAATTCAAATTCGAGGAAAAAAATGGTACTGGCCAATATTCACTCGTATGATAGACATGGCCCTTACCAATGCGTGGATTTTATATAGGATTTTACACGGGGCACAGTCCATCAGTTGTTTGGACTTCAGAAGATCAGTTGCTGTCCCATATCTAAAACTCAATTGTAACGGATCTAAACGAAAGACGCATGCTGCAGGAGTAGTTCTCGACGTTAGATACGACGAAAAAAATCACTGGATTCAACGTAGAAGCAACCAGAGAAGGTGCCAGTATACAGGATGTCAGAAAAAGCCATTGACATATTGCTCCAAATGCGATATCACGTTGTGCGTTGAATGTTTCCAGCCGTATCATACGAAATAATTATTCATTTTGTGCATTACGTGGTCCCGGTGTCCTATATATAGGACACTTTAAAAAAAATATTAGAAAAATTATTTTAATTTTTATTTTTATATAAAACTCTTTTTTAATGTCGGTAAACTAATTGTAAATAAAAATTTGAATTGTTTTGCAATTATTTCTAGTACCGGTACCTAATGGGTTAATATTACCTTTATACTGTACCATCTACAAGTTGTTTTAAACTAAAACATATTTTATTGTAAATTTAAATATAAAATACATTCTATATGTGCTTGATTACAATTTAGTGACAGAAATTACGATACATATTTAGCAAAGTACAAATTAAAAAAAAACACTTCACTATTTTATAAATAATGTGTTCATCCTTCAAGTTATTTTCACAATCATGCATCATAGCACAAATTCCAATAACCGGCCCAATCTCTTCCCAAAATACCCAATTTCGGCATATTATTATCTAATATCATATGGGACCTGTGGATTCCGTGGTAGACATATCAAAATTCTTCAACTTTCTATGAACACATGTATGTTCTATTAGACATATACCAAAAAAATTAGAAGGTCATAGTAATACAATTACCTAATTCAAGTACAATTTACTGTGTTATTTGCGTACATTTCTCCGATGTAGATGACAGTAATTTTAGAATACAAGACTACCACATTATCTAATTCGTTATTATTCTTGCCTGTTGAGTTATTGAGTATTATATCACATATTATTGTACCTATAGAGGTGTTTTTCTTTCTATTCACGATATCCCACGATAATATCTTCAAAGAAACAATTGCAATGCAATTGAACTGACTGCGAGTTTTAGTTAATTAGTTTACAATTTTTACTATAACATAATCACAATTCGTACAATTTTTGACAAATATATTTCTGCGGTATAATCGTTTGTTTGTCTATGATTTGCCCATGATGCCACAACGATATTTCTTCATTCATTAAGGGAAATTAAATTATTTTTCCACATTTAACAAGGCACAATTATTAATTATAAAGAGGTTTGTCGATTTTGAAACTATTTATGCTTGTTTGACGATTTACAAACTTTAATCAAATATTTATAGTAATAAATCTATGTGATAAACAAACAGACCTAAATTTGAAAAATTATTTGTAACGCATGCGCAGTTTGGACAATGCGACTCTTAAACGGCATAGCACCATATGTTTTATTTCACAATGTTGGAGCGAAGTTTTCCTTGTCTGCACGCGATATAGTAGTATTATATATATATGATCATTGGTCATAATCATTAACAACTAATTATCATTCGATTAAATAGCTCTGGATTTTAACTTACGTCTAAACAGCGTTTGTCATCAATTACATGTGAGTGGATTTCTGATCGTTCGAAAGTTTTTCTACAATTCCTATCTCGTCCAACCAGACTCTTTTTTCCTCTCTGTTCTATTTCTACTCAAACAGCAACCAGTTTTTGAAATATTTTTGTAGGGATTTTATTTATCTCATTACTATGACCTACGCAATCTATTTGCAATATTTTAATTTAGCATTTTTTGATTTTGAATCCAGTTTTAATTTTATTTTGTATTTTGTCCTGTTTATTATTTTTTTAAAAAAATAACAATGTTTTTTCATATTATGTTTTTTTTTGCAGACCTATTTGTTTTTTAATATTATCTATTTTATACTTTTTCTTATCCCGATCTCTCATAAGTTTTCCTCAATAAGATCTGCATTGATCCTCAACTGCAATCGCTTCGTTGAATTTATAGCTTTCCTATCTATGCATAAACATTCTTTCTATTTCTATTCCCATAAAGCTTGTTTTTTATTGAATGGTAACAAGTTCAAATTTGTATCCCGTACAGTTTTAATGGAATGTATTTTTGCTGTGCGGATTAAATAACAAAACCAGCGCAAAATGCCCTTGCCTAAAGGTAATACACGAGAAAAAACTAACCTATATTCAAGAATTAAAATCGAAAGCCGAAAATATTCACAGAAATGAAACATGTAACGCAGATTACAAACACCCAAACTGAGAGCTAGACTACAAAATTTGGCATTATACCCAGAAGCGGTAAGCGAAGATCTAGAAGCTGTTTAAAATTTAAATGATCAATTCAAGGGAATTATAACAAATGGTGGAAATTCTGGTAAATAAGTTTTCGACACCGATAAAATCTCTTCCTTTTAGAAAATTGGAAATGGGTCAAGACAGTCTGAATATGTTAAAATAATGTGCATTGTTGTACTGGTGAAGTATTTAAGTGATTGACAAAAAGATAATTTTTTAATAAAAGCAAAAGTAAGTGCAGAAACTTCATGGTAATAATATGGTTTATGATTTACTGTCATTCTAACCTCCCCCCCCCCGCCCCTTCCAATTTTTTTCTCACTGTGTTCATTCTGTTTTCATAACAAAAATCTCAATAAAACAGTTTAGGACATTTTAATCCCTTCTGGCCCTGATTTTATTTGCTATTGTTCGCATCTATTTCTTAAGTTTCCGTATTATTTAATTAATGGAGACTCTAAATGTTCTACAGACTTTATTTTTTGTAATATGTTTTGTAGCATTTCTTGCCATTACTTGTATAAACGACAAATGCCAAAAAAGATATCATTATATCGTGTTAAATGCATAAAATTCAATTAGCGTCGTTTAATAAAAGCGTAATAAACAAATGGAGCAACCGTAATAATTAACACATGCAAATTTTGCAATAACATTACGACAAAGTGGAACAAGGTTTACATTATGATAATGAAGAATCAACAAATGTTAACAACGAAAAAAGGACTCGTTTAATAAACATAAATAATTAAATGCAATTCCCCTGTATGTCGTCCATATACATTTAATTAACATAATTACCCGGTTATTGTTGTTGGGTGGCAATTGGTCACAAACACACACATATAGCAGGTACACACTGTGTGCGTTGAAATTGCCAGCATTCATGTCAAATTCATATGGACCAGACACGGTCAAATATTGTATTATTTATACTGACAGATAACCTGGACAGTTGAATCTCGAACAACTCGACTGTAAAATTTATCTCCGGCGCACATAATGGACCGCTATTACACTATTAAGTGTAATAGGTTACTGTAAATTGCGTACCATACAGGTGTAACGCAAGGGCAATAATTATGCAAATTTCCAGAGAATAATTAAAAAGTCCACGTTAAAGTCGCACGTGCTTAACAATGCGGTTTTTTGTGTGGCCTTTTCTCTTTCATCGTGCTGGCTTTATTTCTGCGACCTTTTAACGTCCACGCTAATTATTTTTCCTGTATAAAAATTAAAAGAATGCCCTCTCTTGTTCGTTCGGTGAAATCCAAAATACAGTGTGAATATTTCTTTTAAACGTCAAAACATATGAATTGTTTACGGATAGCTTTCATATATAATATACAGGGTAAGTCATTAGTAGCCGCTTCTTCGTTTGCTCTTTTGTGTTTCAAATAAAAGAAAAACAATTAGTGGAAGATTAATGGTTGGGGCTCATATTCTAAAAATGCTTTAAGCTCTGACGCACTTCCGGTTTCACCGGAAATACGTGAAACATAATTTTTTTAAATGACTCTATATATTCTTTTTCAAAATTGAGCCAATAGTTTTTGAGTTATTAATTTTTTTTGGAAATTTTTGACGAAAACACGTGTTTAGAAAAAATGCGTTTTTTCATTGATTTTAAAAGTAAAAACAGTAACTTTGGTGATGCTTGTAGACAAGAAAATTCTGTATCATTTGGTATAAGTTCCACTCGACAATACCTCAAAAATCTTTGGTTTTTCAATGCCTACTTCCTGAAGCTTACCAAAAATTTATTTTCTTTTTAATAGAACACCCGGTATTTTATTGTGGCGTTTTGTTCCCTTTTTTATTCGCTTCTGTTTTTGTTGAAATATCCTACACCTATCTTTTGTAATTTTTGAGATAATCACTACAGGAGCATCAGCGGTCAAATAAAGAACTACGAGCGCTGTTCTATGCACCAAAATATTCGCCCAATTAAGACTGTAGAATGCGTGCGACTGCGTGAGTCAACTATTAAAGAAAGTCGGTAAACATTTGTGTTAAGTTTATAAAAACATCGCTATTAGTTATTCTTCTTATGAAGAGTTAATAGATATGATTGACATTCTGGGTGAATCTGAAAGAAACTTTGCTATCATCCAGACTTTATCCACAGTGATCCCTGGTAAAAGTCAACCGAATCCAGAAACCTTCGAACGGGAACGGTTCGAGTGAACAGAAAGTATTGAATATGAAGAAAAGAGCGGACAAAATCAATAACTGGTGACTTTTATGGTACTTGCGAGTGTAGTCGAACACCCCCATACTAGTACTACGAAAATTAGGCGTCAGTTAGATGTAAGTCAAATTTGAGAATCCAGAATAATTAGGAAATATATGTATAATTCATCCGTAGCATATGCATATACAGCGTTACCTGGAAGAAAATATCAGAATTGCTTACATTTTTGTCAATGAGTGGCAGTTAAATGATCCTGACTTTCTCAATTTTTAATAGAAACAAAGCCACCTTTTATTAAAGTGGATACGTTCATTGTCACAATTTTCGTTAATATAACACATAAAAACCCTCACTTGATCACACCTGCAAACTTTCAAAATTGTTGGTCATTAAATGTGTGGGGAGGAATAGTGGGTAGTCACATAATTGCACCTTATTTCTTTGATGAAAATGTTTATGGAGAGGCGAGTTTTCTACTAACGGATTTTCAAAACTTTTGATGACATGAACATTAAAATCAGAAAAGCGTTTACAAGAATATGTCGAAATCTTTTACGCAACGTTAGTACTTCTTTGAAAAACAGAATACTCACGTGCATTGCATAAAGTTGTGGTTATGCTGAACATATTCTTTAATGAAATTTGTTTTTTACTTTTGATTGTTGTTACGTTGCTCAATAGTTTTAGATTATTGCGTTATTTTGTTGCTAATTTTTTTTCTATCAAAGATTTAGGACATCAATTTATAATTTTGAAAAACTACAGCCAACTCTTATGAAGAGATTCAACAATAACGAAAGAAAGAAAGAAAAAAGGAAAGATAGAATGAAAGAAAGAAATAATAAGAGCAATTAGGAAAATTAAATTGAAGATAGCAGCATTGTTTTATGCACCTTTTAGTGGGGCGGCATCTTCAAAAATGTTTTTACTTTTAAAAACAATGTGAAAATGAATTTTTTCGGAACACGTGTTTTGGTCAAATATTTTCAAAAAAAAAAATAAAAACTCAAAAACTATTGCCTCAATTTTGAAAAAGAAAAAACAGTAGTATAAACAATTTAAAGCAGTACTGGAAAAACCAAAAATAAATAGGGTAAGTCGTTTAAAAAAATTATGTCCCGTGCATTTCCGGTGAAACCGAAAGTGCGTCAGAGCTTAAAGTATTTTTACAATATGTGCCACAAGGAACCATGAATTTTCCACTAATTGTTTTTCTTTTATTTAAAACACAAAAGAGCATTCGAAGAAGCGGCTACTAATGACTTAGCCTGTATACGTATCAATATTATTATAAAATTTCAGGAAAGTTTCCAAATTTTTTTATTTTTCAACTTTATTAGCATCCTGAGTAGGTTTGTTGTTAGGCTTCTTTCGAAGATAGTCATATTTGAAGGTCGGAAAATATGTACTAAACATGGCAGGAATATGAATGCAAATATGCACTAAAATATGCATTTTTGAACTAAAATGTATATTGATATTGGTGTTGTAACAAACTGCCTTTTGTCTCTGTACAACAATACCGAAGTACTTATTATACAAATTTTCCAAATATGAATATCAGTTTGATTTAATAATTCAGCATTTGTATTTTTATCATAATGAGACACTTAAGATCTGCTGTGTTACCATGTATCTATTTCTAAAGATTAAATATTATACGAGAGCGCAGTCGTTTTTATCACGTGATAGAGTCGGGAGCATTTCATGTGATAAATACATGCTCGTTGTCTGAAAAACGATTTCTTCAACGGCGCCCGACATGCTTGAGGGAATATTGTAATACTTTTGTTCGTAATATAAATTTTTAGACTAATTTGTAATTTGTAATTTCTGATATTACACATTAAAACTAAGTTGTCTTTTATTATTTTAGTAGTATGCCATATTTAGCTATTAGACATGACTAGCGTTATCATGTGGCAACACGTTGCTTTAATTGAATTATGCCATCCACATGGGTTTTTATGCAATATATTGTAAAATATTAAGGTACACCGGAGTAAGTGGAACCGCAAAAATTTAAATTTCAACATTGTATCAAGATTGTGAACAGAATTTATTTTATACACCTGTAATATTTTATATGTGTTTTCATTAGGTTTGTAGTTACCAATAGTATAATTCAAAATCTGAAATTTCGATTTTTTCTTTTACTACAAAAAAATCAAAAACGGTACACGAAGTTCCACTTTCCCGGCATGTGGGGGTAAATGGAAGCCATGTCCTGTTTTACCGTTGAATAACGTTAATTTGTTGCGGGTGAAGTGGAAATGAAGAGCGAATGACATATTGTACACCTTTTTTATTTTACAAATTTGTTGAAAATAACATGTAATACTTATATATTACGATGTAATTGTATAAATGTCGAAGGACACATTGAATGTGAATCGTCCTCTTTCATCAAAAGTTGAAGATGGTAGTTATTTAAATATTTCCTCCCGATTCAAAACGCTTTTATCTTCTACGTCTGGCCAGTGGAATGTAGATGTTTTGCCAATACGTCTAGCAAATTTAACTTCTAGGCAGGGCTCAATATCTACAATCTGCGCTATGTACATTTGAACTTTCTTTTTAGAACAGAATTTTGTGATGACCCAGTCATTAATTTTAAGAGTGGTGCTGTTCAAAACTTTCATGAAATCAATTTCTTCTCTATAAGTTTCTATCTCTTCATTCACGTCATAGTCATCGGAGTCACTGAAGTGCGGTAATACGTTTTCCTCATCTGAGTCATCATCGGAAACTATGACCTTCGACATTTTCATTATTTTCTTTCGTGTGTTTTTGTTTTTTCGCATCTTTTGTATTCCGGAGTTTCTCCACAACATCGGACGAAGTAATGACTTCTGCCCCCGAACATACTCGTTTTCTTTCTTGTCTATTGAACCCTAGGAGACTGTTTTAGTTGTTGTAATAGCAAGGTTTCAAAAGGCACTCTCGTCACAGCAAAAGTTGAAGACAAAATTTGTACATTTCGAGATGTAGAAGGCTCTTCATTTCCAAGTTCATTGGTACGAGATGTAGAAAGCTCTTCTTTGGCTTGTTCATTGTTTGCTTCCAAGTTTGAAATTGACGCACGATTAGATTCATCATGTGCACACCATCTGCTGTAAGCTTCTGGGTCATAAAGTTCTTTTGGAAAAACATCCTTCGATAATTTAAAAATGCCTGCCTTTTTAAAACCGTTTCTTATTAGGTTTGTATCTAGACCTTTCCAAATATTTTAGATGATCGATGCAAACACGATTTTTGGCAGTTTACTGCCGAAGTTGCTCCTCTGTCATTTCATAATCTCCTCATCCCATGTTAATTTAAGTGGTTTGAATACGGCGAGGTCCATCGGCTGTAACACATGGCTGGTGTGTGGCGGTAGTTCCAAGATGACAACATTCTCTCGTATTGCTCTCCCAATCAATTTTACGCTTACGTGTGAAACATGACCGTCGTAAATCAAGACTAATACTGGTTTTTCTTCGCCAATATTTTTCAAAAACGAATTCACAAAGTAGTTATAAAATGTTTCAACCTCCATCCAGCCATTCTTAGTTGCCGCATAGGTTGACCCTTCAAACTCTTGAACCCAGGAGTCCCACATATACTTTCCCTTGTATACAAAGAGGGGCAGAAGTTGATCTCCTGTTGCGTTACCGCCCATCAACACAGAAATATTTTCTCTGCCAGGTACACTCGTCACTTTGTGTGCCGCCGTTCCCTTTTCTCCGACAACTTTAATCCTAGTTGGATCTAAACAAAAACTTGTTTCGTCGATGTGCCAGATCCTATTAGGTGGAATATCGTAGCACACGTCTTCCAGAATTTGGAAATATGCAGAAATAATAAACGGATCGATGTTTCGTTTTCTTGCGACTTCCACACATTGTGGCTTTTTTTGACTAAGGTTATGTGATTTTTTAAAACGTTGGAAGAAATCGTCTCCTGAGATGTCATCTTTAAAAGGTGTCTTAATTTTATTGCTTTTGACATATTCCCCAACAAGGAGCAAAAATTCTTTTTTTGATACGCCAAAGCCCCATTTTTCCATTATTTTGACACATTTCGCAATTTTCATTTCATCTTCAAATGGAAGCGCAGTTGGTCTTTCGCCAGTTTGACTTCTAACGCCCCTTACGCCTTTTACTCTCTTAAACAGTATCGCCTTTGGAATATTAAACTTCTGCTGCGTACAGCATCTACAGCCTTTTTCATGTCCTCTTTGGAATACGATGGAGGATCTTTCTTCTTTCTGTAATTACAAACCATAACTACAAGAATAACAATCAAATAATACTTAATTCACGTAAAATATAAGTATGTACTTCGTAAATAATAAAGAATCGCATGGGGTAAGTGGAACATATCAATAACTCGATAGCGTCCACTTTTCCAAATGCAAAAAAGAAAGGGGCAAGAGAGGTAAAGTGATTGCAGAAATCGTAAAAAGCACTATTGTTTTACTTACTGGCTATGGCAGCGGGCGTTCACTTGAAAAATTGAAAACTTTATGATGGATTCCAGTAGGTATGGCAATTTACGCAATGGACATGAATCGATACGTCTGCACATGAAGGGGTATAAAACTTAACCTATACAAGTAGCATGATAGCAATTTGGTGTATGGTTGGCTGCATATACGGTTTACTGAAAACTACACTAGCACTTTGCCTTTCAGATGTATTATTCAAAATAAGTGCCATATATTCCACTTACCCCGCATTTCCACTTACCCCGGTGTACCTTATAGCAAATAAAGAAAAAATAAAGGATAATAACATAATTTTTAAAAGAAAAAAATACTTCGTCCTTGAAGGTTTTTTTTCCCCAGTTAATATACAATTTTAAAACTTGTCTAAGAGCAAACATCAATTTGACTCTGAAAGATCTTAACCTAACCAAATTTATAATCTAAAATTCACACATTGGCCTCTTTTAGGTAATTCTATTTTGTAGGAACAAATACACTGTACTCTGCTATTCACTGAACACAGCAACACTGCATATTAAACTAAACTAGAACGTGCGGCTTAAACCTATTTAGTATTCTGTTTAGGTTTTGGACATCGAGGAGACTGATTCCTTCGATATTGGTATGTTCATGCAATCTTCCCTCGTGTCTGGCGGCAGATTTTCTAATTTCGCTGGCTGCATCCCTGATTCCTAAATCTTGACGTATGTCACTATTTCTAACATAACAAGGTGCATCGACCATGTTGCGTAATACCTTGTTTAGGAATATTTTTAAGATGACATGGCTTGCCACAACCCCAGAGTTGTATGTCATACATCCAGACTGGTTGCAGGACTTTGTTATAAATCAAGATTTTGTTGTCTAGCGAAAGTTGGGAGTTGCGCCCCAACAGCCAGTAGAATTTTCTATATGTAAGATCCAGCTCAGTTCATTTCTTCTTGACATGCTCCTTCCATCTCAGTTTAGCGTCGAGCATCATACCTAGATATTCAGCCGAATTCTCATGAGGGACAAGGTTACCATTTATAATGATAGGTCATATATCTATTATTTTCCTGTTGTCAAGTTAATATGAGTTGACTTTAGCTCATTATGTTTTATTTTCCAGTCGTTAGTCCACTTCGAAATGCCATACTCTTTGCAATTTATTTCTTGCTATTTGCATATTATTATCTACTACTAAGATTGCCGTCTCATCAGCAAACCTAGCCGCAGTTGCGTTCTCAAGTGCTGGCAAGTCAGACGTATAAAGCATATAGAGGAGCAGTCCCAGGACTCTTCCCTCTGGAACTCCAGCCTCAATCCTCTTCAACCCCGAATACTCGTCGTCTATTTTTATTCTACAGAATCTATTAGAAATATATGAATGCAGAAGTTCAGCATATGCCTACTTTGTTCAATATCCAGTTAAGACCTACGTGCCAGACTCTATCAAAGGCTTGAGCCACATCTAAAAAGATAGTTGAGCATATAAGTTTGCCTTCTAGTGCTTTTTCTATGACAGCAATAATCCGGTGTACTTGATCAATAGTAGAATGTATTTGTCTAAATCCGAACTGGTGATTCAGAATCAGTCCTCTTCTTACGATGACTGGGTTCAGTCTTTTCAATAATAGTTTCTCGAATAGTTTAGAGATAATCGGTAATATGATATAGGTTGCTGCTTGGCACATGTTTTAGTCTGAAAGCTGCATTAATTAGATAAGTAAGCATGACAATAGCTTTCTTGGGTATATCATTCATGATTTTGCCTGTTATTAAGTCATATCCATGAGCCTTCTTAGGAATTATATTGTTCTTAATTTCACAAGAGACTTCTTTTGGCGTAACTGGTCTTATTTCTTCGTAGTCATTATTTTGTTTATACTACGTAACATCAAGTTACTCTTTATTTCATTGGGTTTGAATGTATTTTCCAGATGTTTCACAAATGCTTCGACCTTTTTTTTGTTATCTCTAGCCCAACTACCATCCGAATTCTTTATGGTTGCTCAAGCAATTGTGAAGTGGTTTTTTTCAGTTTCTGTGCTCTCTAGTTTGTTGCCATCTTCTTTTAGGTTTATCCTTGATGGGTTAAGACAGAAAAATTTACGAAATTAGATATCCATTCTTAGTATAAATTTTGTAAGATTTCAGATATTACACATTAAAACTAAATTGTCTTTCATTATTTTACTATTTTGCTATATATAGCCATTGCTGAGGACTAGCGTTGTCGTATGGAAACATGTTGTCTTATTCGAATTATGCCATCCAAATTGGTTTTTATGCAATATAGGTATTGTAAAATATTATAGGAAATGATGAAAAAATAAAGGATAATTACGAGATTTTTAAAAGATAGGAAAACTGCGTTCTTGAAGGGTTAAGACAGAAAAATGTACGAAATTAAATATTCAAAGCCAGCAATAGAAACTAAAGGAAAAATGTCACAAAGCTGTAGTCGTAAATGGTACTTATATCCCCGTTGTGGTGCAATTGCTAGCAAGCATTTATTTTGCAAAAAAATTATTATTATCACAAAATTATACCAAAATTCAGTTTTGCTACATTGTTTCTTTAATAATGATAATAAAATTACATTTGTCATCAAGAAATTTTAACGATTTCTGTTTCTTTATAGGAATTTCCCATACTTCAAATATATTTGTCCTATTACAGCTATTCGTGTAATGGGACTGTTCCTCAAATATAGTATAAATTTTGTTTCGAGTTGATTATACAAAATCCATTTTTCATACTGACACCATCAACAGTAACATGTTTACGCATTAAGAATCCTTTCAAGTTTTTTTTTTAATGTCTTCTTGTACACGCATAACTTTTATAATAAATAACCACGTTACTTTTATTCATATGTGTGTGCGCCGTGTTTAAAGAGTAAACAGGCTAACGCCTCGCATAATCATGTAATACGTTAATAAATCACATTTAAAAGGTCTCCCTGGACAAGTTATGTAAATCATTTCGGTTAATGTTTCAGCAGGCAGCTTCTCTGCAAGAGAACTGAGAGTCTCTTGGTCTTTTTTCGGAACGCCGCCGCCGTACATCCAAACCTTTAGAAATTATCATATTTTTTCAGCTGGCGAATCTAAATTATGTTTCTTTCGCGAGGGTAACGGTACGGGCAAATGCCGCTGAATACAAATAATTTCGTTAGTTCACTGTGGTGCCAAACCGCGCACTGTTCCGTCAGTTTTATTTCAATGAGTGTGTCTCAACTGGGGCAAACTTAATTAGTGTTTATGTGGCGACAAACTTCATTACAAATAATACCTACCGCGCGTTGCATCCGAAGTTATAATAAATGGAAGTCTTTGAAAATGAATTTTGAAACGTTTGTATTTATACATATGAGTTTATTTGTTCTACGTTCAGAAAGTTCAAGTTCCTTGATATTTATTAATTTCTGAACGCAGTACTCTAACGAGGTAAAGTATACAGGATGCATTGAATATGCAGGGTGATTCTTAATATATGCGACAAACTTTAGAAGCTGATTCCTGGGGTTATTTTGATCATAAAGGTTCATAAAAAACATATGTCCAAAACCGCTTAGTTCAGAAGTTATACAATGTTCAATAGAAAGTTAAAATAATAAATGGTTTTATTATAAATTAACAAAATAATTAGTAAAACAAAATTAACTTATAGTAACTGTTGAAATTGACCGCCCCCAACTGTACTACAAGCTGCTATCCTCCGTCGTATTGACTGGCGAGTCCGTTCGAAAAGTACCAGGGGTATTTCGAAAAGTTTGTTGTTGGTGGTGTTTCAAAAGCTGCTATAATACGATTTCTTAGTTCATCGACATTTTCCATGGGAGTCGTGTAAACTAATAATTTAAAGTGGCCCCAGAGAACTTAATTTTGTTTTACTGATTACTTTGTTAATTTATAATAAAACCATTTATTATTTTAACTTTCTAATAAACATTGTATAACTTCTGAACTTAATTTTGTTTTACTGATTATTTTGTTAATTTATAATAAAACCATTTATTATTTTAACTTTCTAATAAACATTGTATAACTTCTGAACTTAATTTTGTTTTACTGATTATTTTGTTAATTTATAATAAAACCATTTATTATTTTAACTTTCTATTAAACATTGTATTACTTCTGAACTAAGCGGTTTTGGACATATTGCTGTAGCATATAAATATTTATTTTAAATAATGTTATTGCCATACGTTGGGCATCGCCATATAATTTATATGCTGTGACAACATATATTTGTGTGTATTACCACACGTAGGGTATAGTCTTTTGTACATGCTGTACTCTTAAAATTATTCTTTATACACCAAGAACTTATAATTGGTTTTGTATTTTTTTATCTTATATTGTTGGAGCATGTATTTTATGACTATTGTGGGTCCTGGCAATGTATGTGGTTCCTTCTCCTTTGCTGATGATTTTTCTCTTGCTCATAATAGGGAAGAGGTAATAGTTTTGTTCAAAGAAAAACTGTATGTCTATACAACATAATCATATATCTTTTATTTTGTAATTTATAGATTCAAAAATAATTTTTATATACACACCTTTATGCTCTAAACAAGATACATAATTGAAAAATGCTCATATCATTTATACCTAATGCCGGTTGTAATGTATGTAAATCTTTTATTTATTTATTTCTTCTGCCAAACAAAATAAATATTTATCCTGTAAATAAACAAATGTAAACTTTTATTGTACATTTATGGATATACTTATCGATGTAATTATATTTATGTATTGGCTTCAATTAATTGCTTTAGACAACCATTTGCACGTGTTGTATCTAGCTCTTAATCTTTGCCTTGTGAAATTTTAATTAATTATTTGCTTAACTTGAAAGAGATTAATGATGCCTAGACAATACGATGAAGAAAATACTCATTTGCACGTAGCATCTCTCCAACTGACCAACACCATTAATCCTATTTGGTTGTAATTCCAACTTTATGAATTTAAAACAAACCTTACAGGATAAAATATTTACTTATCTATATTGTCCAACAATACATTGATTAATCATTTGCACGTAAAAACCAATGTCTGTCCAACAATTTGTATAACTTCCTTTTCAAAAAAAAAAATAAACTTACTTGCTATCAAAATATTTATTTTGAATGTCCATTATGAACGCTTCAAGTGAATTCAAATGTATTAAAATAAAATAAACTACTATGACTATACGTGATGAAGAAATAATGAAAACTACAATGTAACAATCTAAAACGTCTTATTCTTTAAGAGATCTTCCTTTCGGAAGTGTTATGAGAAGTCTCCTTCTCGGAATTGTCATCAGAAGTCCTCTTGTCGAATCTTGTTTTCGTATTTATAGCGGTAAAAAAACTATGTTGACCATTGCGCCCTCTAGTCCATATTTAGGTTGGTACTGGAATACACTTTCCCGTGAAATCGCTGCCCGCATGTTGCCATCTTGATACACGCACACATACATATATTGTTCTGACAGTTCACAATTTACCAAACGTCAACACAATTTTCCAATTCAAAGGTCCCCTCTGCCTCGCACAGCATTTCCAACGGTAGGTTTATTCTTGTCGCTAATACCATCCTTCTTTGTATTCGTCAATGAACCTATTGCCTTGTTCATTGTTCGATACATTTTTTTTCTTTCCATTTATTAATGTCAATTTCACTTTTCTTTTAGCCGGATTGCGACTTGGCAAAATGGGAAACATGTTGGAGATAACCATTATTTTTCTTCCCTCACTGCCTGTACCTGTAGGACACGTCTGTTTCTCCACTGCCTCTGAAGCATTGTGTTGCAAACAAATCACAAACACATATACTTTTTATTTATGATATCAGCTACTTTTAAATACAAAATGTTATTGCTGATCGTTTCTACGTTTTACATATTTTTATATCCTTTTTCTTAGTCTAGTTGTAAGCTAAGGTAAATTTTATCTTTTAATACAATTTAGTTCATAAACTCTCATAAGATTTTTACTGCTTTATGCATATAAATCATAATAATTTACTTATTTATATTTCTTGCATATCGTATTTCATCTTCATGATATATAAACCATACATCTTGTGTATTCTTTTACAAAAGAAATATATTACTTATATTTATTTTGTCTTTATTTCATATTTTTATTTAATACATTTTTATTCTACATCTTTTGTTTCATATTTATTTAATAAACTTTATTTTGTATTTTCTCATTATTTACTTGAATAATAATAGTTTTTTAAAATCACTTTTATAAATTGACTATGTGTATGCAACTTTGTATATCTTCATGTAGTTCTTGTTGCATAGTTTTACCCAATAATATTTGAATAGGATTTTTGTTATTTTTATTTTTTTTATTTCAAAGCTTAAACTAATTCTTAAATTAATCTCTAAAGCTATACTTATTCTACAAATTTTGCGAGTTCACGGCAATATGTTCTCATGAACTTTTATGATCAAAATAACCCCAGGAATCAGCTCCTAAAGTTTGTCGCATATATTAAGAATCAACCTGTATACATTGATAATACATATACCGGGTGTCTGTTTAAGCTCGGCAACCGGCCATATCTCGACAACCGTTTATAAAATGGACCACAGGAATTTCAATAAAGATATTTTTAAGTTTCCAAAATAATCGCAAGGGGGCGCCATTCTCAATATGAATTAAAAATCGGTAATTTTTCATTAAATTCCAGATTAAGATAGACTAAAATTTTTACTAGCAACATTTTTAGACGTTTTTATACAAAAGAGGGTGGAGGGGGGTATGTCTGCGTACAGAAGTAGATATAATTTCGGTTTGTCCCACCGGATTTGAATGTTTCTGGGCTCATTAGATAGAGAATTATACAAAGAATTGAAGGATATGTAGTACGAAATTACGTGGTTGTCAGAAAAGGCAACACGGGGCGCTGTTCTCAATTTATGTATATTACTTGTTTTTTTTTTAACATTTTAAATGGAACGGTATATCTTTAATATCGTAATACTGAAGCACATAAAAAACTGAAGAGAGTGATGAAAACCGGAAGTTGCTACTTCTTTTCTTGACGTAGATATAGTCATACGAAGACAATCCAGAAAAATAAAAAAAATTAATTATAAATTTATTTATTTATTGGGAGTAATAATTTTATTTTAATTTTAAGAGAGTCTCTAGACAGTGTATTGTTTGTTTTCACTTAAATTTTCATCATACTCTTCCATAAATGTATTCATTTCAATCATTTTATCGATTTTTAATTCATTGCATATGTTACATTAGATTCTCCTATTAAATGTTTTCAAATTCTCTAGCTATTATTTTTTAAATATCATTTTTTGTCCTTTCCATCATTGAAATAAATTGATAATAATACTGAACAGTAATGTTTGCTTTTTTTCTTAAATTTTCATCATACAACATCGCATGCACCGTGATACTAAATTACATTATTATGAGATTTTCAAGGTGGGATATGAAAATCAAAATGTAAAAATATTAGTGTCACTTGTACTTAACCTTTTTGTACGTATTTACAAATTAAGCCTTTTTGGACACCTGCACATAATTATTAAGTTTGTAAAATGTCATAATCTAACGTTGAAGCTTATGACATGATCAGAATGTATTTTCAATGCTTTAAAAATGCATTTTTGCTTTCCGGCAATATTCCCTAAATCATCCGGAAAGAAGACATTATTGAGTTTTTATTCGCTTTGCGAGATAGTCTTGATTTTTATTTATGGGGCAGAACAAAAGACATAGTTTATCACAAAAAGCAGATTACAACAATTGCTGTCCCTCAAATTGATGAAGTAACTGTGCTCTCTACTAATCGACGAGTAAACATGTGTATTAAAAATAATGGTAACACTTTGAAAATTTGCTAAGTTTTTTTTGTTTTATTTTTTGTACTTTCTGATTAAAATAATTTTCTTTCGTTTATATTACTTGGTTAATATATTTTCTTATTTATGTTTAGGTATAATAATAAGTTTTTTTAATTACATTCATGTTATAGGCGGGGATGAATTATATAACAACTGTTGTACCCTTTTGTTTCTAATAAGTAAATTATTTGTTTATAACTAATGCATTATATTATATTGTTCTTTCTCGCTATTGCCTCCTTAGTTTATGAGTTATGGAAATTATTTTTACTGTTTACCTATAATTAGATGTATATCTGTTGGGTAATAAAGATATATTATTATTATTGTTATTATTTTATTTCAATGTCTAAAAAGACAATACATGAAATTTTAAAATAGCTAGAGAATTTGAAAACATTTAAAAGGAGGATCTAACGTAACATACGCAATGAATTAAAAAATGAGGTGTGGCCACCACACGACTTTCTTATACGTATGAGCGTTTCAAACTATACAATTTTAAGAATTTTTTTATACAAAACATATTCAAAATCCTATTCTAGGTACTTTCATTCGCTTAATAAATCGCTATAGAATGCATACTTTGCAAGATATTATCAAAAAAGTGCTCCTCGCTAAGAGTAAAAGTGCTACTTCCGGTCCGAATTTTGAAATTTCATATATACAAAAAATATTGCAAATCCAGTTCTAAATACTTTTGTACTCTTGATAAATATATATAGAATGCATAACTTACGACATATTTGCAAAAAATCGCTATTCGATAAGAGTAAAAGTGGTACTTCCGGTCTGAATTTTGAAATTTGTTTTATACAAAAGATATTGAAAATTATGTTTTAAATACTTTTATACCCGTAACGTACTTGTCTAAAAAGCATGACTTGCGAAATATTCGCAAAAAACAGATTTTCGATAAGAGTAAAAGACCTACTTCCGGTAGGAATTTCGAAAAACTTTTTAAATAAAATTATTCTCAATTTTAATTTTAGGTATATATGAATTCTTTATAAATTTGTTTAAACTTAGTAGTTGACGAAATATTCGCAAAATTCGATTTTTTCGCTGAAGTAAACTGCTACTTCCGGTCTACCGATTTTACTGAAAAACTAATCAGATCTCAAGAGGGAGATTATACACGTAAATACAAAATTTGGAATTGATATCTACAGCGGTTTGGCCGCTATTGTGGTCACACACACACACAGAGACACACAGACACACAGATATTTTTTAAAAACCACTTTTTCGGTATCAGGGGACTTCAAAACGTGGACATCTGCAAAAATCTCGTGGTCGAAAATTTTCATCATCACAATACTTCCTTATACTACGTATAAGAAAGTAAAAGTCGGTGAGAAGATTGAAATTAATACATTTACGGAAGAGTATCATGAAAATTCAAGTAAAAACGACCTATACACTGTCTAGAGACTCTCTTAAAATTAAAATAAAATTATTACTCACAAAGAGTAAATAAATTTATATTTAATTTTTTTTAATTTTCTGGATTGTCTTCGTATGACTTTATCTTCGTCACAAAAAGAGGTAGCAACTTCCGGTTTTCATCACTCTTTTCAGTTTTTTATGTGCTTTAATATTAGCGTGTTAAAAATATACCGTTCCATTTAAAATTTTAAAGAAAAAACAAGTAGTATACGTAAATTGAGAACAGCACCCCCTGTTAACTTTTTCTGACAACCACGTAATTTCGTACTATATATTCTTCAATTCCTTGTAAAATTCTCTATCTAATGAGCCAAGGAACAATCAAATCTGTTGGGGCAAACCGAAATTATACCTACTTTTGTACGCACACATACCCTCCTCCACCCTCCCATTCGTATGAAAGTTTCAAATGAAAATTGTATAATATATAAAAACGAAAAATTTTCAAATCGATTTTTCTAGAAAACGGTGTATCCTACCGACTTAAAGTAAGAGTACCTTTTAGTACTAGAATACCTGAAAATTTACTAATCTAGTGTCACAAATGCTTAAAAGTTAAAGACAAAAAAGTTATGCGTTAAAATAACCGTTTACCTACCCAAAACGGACGCCTATGACCGGTACTAGAAATTCGCAATTGATGGAATCGATTCATCTCTGAAGGATAAATAAGCATACGAGTTTTTGTTTTTCTAAATAGAAGCGTTCGGGAGATATTAAAAAAAAACTAATTAGAAGGCGCCATCTTCAAAGAGCTCTAGCTCCCTTAGGAAGCATTTTCGGGCTAGGGTGAATTCGGTTAAATTGTCTTAAAATTATCTGAGGAATCTCCGGTCTTCCTTTGTTAGGAGAGTTTCTGGACACCCTGTATATACAAATACAAAACAATGACTATTGAACTGTTATTCAACAATTATGGACTATGTAAAATAATAAAACATATCAAAATTAAAATAGGTATAGGCGATAAGTCCTATACCTAGTAGACTAGTTAATAGAGCCACCACGAGCTAACTGCTTTCCTGGAAACGTTTTAATTAAAATATTTTCTGCTTGTAACATAAAACGTGGTGGTTTGACGTGTTGTTTACATACCTCCTTTGAAATTTAGTGGAACATCTTTCAATAATTTTAGTACTCTTCTTGATAGAAAAGTAGCAAGTTTGTCCATTAATATTACGTTCAAAGAAATGTGGGCATATAATATGATTACCAATAATGCCTCCCCATATATTTATGCTCTACCTATCCTGTTGATCTATTAATGATGGGTGCGCACATCAATATTTAATTGCATTCATCATGGGCCATTTCTATTTTATTTTGAGGCTCTTGTAACGTTGCTTTGACTAATATCCAGCAAATGACTTATTTCGCTGGTACTGACGTGATGATTTTCTGTTGTTGCCATAATAATTCGTAAATTATTTTCATCATTTATATCATATACCGTATGTGCCAATTTTCATTAGGTATAGGGATTCAATGTTTACGTGCGATTTATACTTATACAAGTAATACGTGGCAACGTGGCACCCCTACTGTCCGTCACCAATCCCGGCAACAATCGACATCACAACGATTTTCTCCGATCTTCCCACTTCTCCCGACCAGAGTTTACATTCAATGTTTAGCTGCGAACACGTTGCAATCTAGTCTGCAATAAAAGCCGTCTTATTACTGGAACGGGAAACATCAAATGGCCGCCGCGATCTCCTGATCTAGTAGTTTATTATTATTTTCAGAATCCTTTTTTATTTACCTTATTTTTAATTTTATTAGAATTACGCTTTTGTTTGTGTCATGCAGCGTGAACGCAGCTTAATAATTCTCTGCATTAACTGAAAGGAAAAAAAAAACAAATCCTTGCAACTCGTAAATATTATTTCTGAACGCATTACAAACACCCAAGCCGGTGGTAGAATAGTTACTGCTAACCACGCTTTATGAGCATGCATCGGTCGTGCTGGCATTGGAAAGGACAGAAAGGGTACTATGTTGCCACGTACTGTATGGATTAATCGCCTATGGCTAATGAAAATTGACTCATGCTGTACAGGTTTTCGTGGTGTTTAATAAGCAATACTACCAGAAATAATGAAAGTGTCCATTACTCTTCGAGAGGCACCCGTCCTGGGAATCTTTTTCCATGGTTACGCTGTTACTAAACTCTTTGGGCTTATAAATAATTTTTTTAACATTCCTTCAGTAAAAAAATACGATATTCTAATAAAATACACAAAGTTGACAAAATTGTATCAAGAAATGACAATAGCTGAGCAATGGTAACTTTTAAAGTAATAAGGTTTTGCAAGTTTTTAATATAAAATTTAAGTTTAATATAGTCCTAGAGAACAAACCGCCCGGTTACAGACCTATCGGGAGGCCACTTAAGAGATGGAGAGATAGCTGGCTGTCTACCTCCCAGGAAAAGACGCAGGGGCAACTTCAGAATTAACAGATCGACAGATCTCTAAGTAGTAGTAGAAGAAGAAGAAGTTTAATATGTGAACTCTAAGGCGTTTGAGGGATAATTTAGTACAATTTTAAAAGGGATTCAGGTGGGTTTATTATGAATATTTCAACATTGTCAATTTTTGTTCTGTAATTATACTTGCATCTCTTGGAAAAATAAAGATGCTATAGTAATTTTTAAAATTCTCTACTTATTACCTCGATAACAAGGTAGGAATTGCCGACAAGAAACTGGTTAGTGTTATAAAGCAAATTTTGGTCTGTCTTGAAATGTGTGCTTAGAAATAGTAACAGATTATGTTAGAGGGCATCACTGTAACAAACTAAATTAGCAAAAGAAAAATTTACCAACCTCGTTTGTTTCCAATATAAATCACCACACTTAAATGATTAAACACTTTGTACAAAAACTATCATAAATTCCAGAATGTTTTACTATAACACGTAGCGTATGACCATCGTGTTTTAAAATAAAAACATTCGGTTCCTAACTATTATTTGGCTAACTTCATATTATTAATAAAATACTTTTATTTAATTTGAAAGTTATTAAATTGAATTCAAATAAATGTATAGAAATATTTACAGTCTTTTGAAATTCTTTCTTAAAGGAAAAACCTAAAAATTCAAATATAATCAAAAATATTTCAAAGTCTTTTCAAATTATGTGTTGATAAATCTTAAAAGTTCCCTATTGGTAAAATTTTTCTATGTTCCTTTTAATATTTCTTAAAATTTTTACAAGTTCAGATTAAATTTATTAATACAGACACCTAATGTTTATTTTGTATTTAGAGCAGTTTTCACCTGTAATCAGTCTCTCTAAAATCGTCCTACACCGCATTTTATAATAATCATTCATAGACAAAAAACCCAAGCATGTCCGTTAAAAAGATTCTTCCCACTCTTAAAGATGTATAGCATAGCGGCTTATCTATTCATCACTTACTTGAAAAATTTATACAAATAAATGCAGCTTACATTTTGAGGTGATTATGTCAATTTAATACACAAAATTCAAAGAAATACTAGTATATAATTGTGATAAATAGTGAGTTACTGACACCTCCACTTTCAACAAAGTAAGTACCCGAATATCCTAATATTTATTACATTATTTACAGTATAAAACTTAATTATTTACCTCCATTGATCTATAAGGTTATAAATCTCCTTATAACTATTGTTGTGATTTCGAAACCACTTTTTTATGTTGTTCGGATACTTCATTCTAATTTCCTTGTTTTAGTTTTCATAGGAAAATAAAGAAACATGTTCGTAATAGTTGACAGCATCTGGCGAAGAAATATTGTTTACTTCGGGCCTATCCATTGAACGGCCTCAGACATCATAACTTTTTTTTGAAGTTACGGATAAACAATAAGTAAAATATTTACTTGTTATACAAGGCTTATTCTAATATTTATTTCGTGAATAAAAATTTATCATAACTTTCTTCCATTGTATTAATTAAATTTATTGAGATTCACTCAAATCTTAACCTAATAAATATTTATATACAATGTTTTGTTTTAGTCCATGACTATTATAAAATAAAAAAAAATAGTATTTAATTAACTTAAATCTAGATGTGATCTTGAGAAAACTTATATACAACTTAATTCTAAACTCAAGATCACTGCAATATGTTATATATGCCAATCGTAATTTAAATGGACTAAAATTCCTTGCACAAAAATATATTTTCAGTAAACAACTGGATACCTTAACTAATAATTGATAGTAACATATTGTAGTATTTTCGTCCTAATTTACGTTTCTCCTGTGGTAAAAAGAATTCACGTTTCTTCGAAGTGCCAGACTAGTGTTATCCATTTAAAAATGATCATATTTTTTTCCGTTGGCATAGATCATATATCTCGCTCGAACTGCAAGATTTACAAACACCACTGAATGCAAATAACTACCCCTCCGTCAACTTTCCATTCTACCAAACCGAGCGCCTATGTCCATGAAACGTCAGGCAACCGGACCAACTTCATTTCGGCGACTGCTTTAGCTCGGCCCGAAAGTAATTAATGTTCGAGCAACGACAAAACTTCATGACAAACCACATCAAACGGCGAATTTATTTCGTACAAAAAAAATACAGCGAACCGGTCGTGTTTTACTTTACTGCCGACAAATTTAAAACACTCCACGGCCCTGCCGCCGCTGGTGTTCAGCATCGTTCCGTCATTGTCTGTATGTAGATTCGTAATAATAGAGAGCAAAAAGCGAAGGGAAAAAAACAAACGCGAAAAAAATGCCACCCGAATTTGCATATAAATTATACGAATTACATTACCAGCCGAAAGATGAAATATGGCTCGTCATGGTGTTACCGTGAAGCGATTGGACGTTTGAGAATTTGAGCCCTTTTGTGCGAAACTGGAGCGTAATGCAAATAAGCGGGTACTTAACGTGCGCTTTTCGTGAGGAATGATGAAATCTCTGCTGTTCCTTTTTCGATTTATAGATTAAAAACGAAAAAGCTAGTTGTATTTCTGCAGATGTGAATACTTCCTATTATGTTGATTTTTTTTATTGTGTTTATAATATTGATTATGGCCCTTTATTGATAGAAAAACATCAGGAAGTGTATATGTAATTAATGCCGCAGATACTTGTTGAAACTGTATAGTAACAAATAACTACACTGGTTTTGTGAGTTTCAAAATTTTATTTATAGTCACCACCACAGTATTGTTTCGCTATACTGTGGCTTCATCAGTTCGACCAAATATTAAAGCTTGCTACGCCCCTCCAAGAATTTAAGTTGACAAAATTCAAACAAGGGCGTAGACTAAAGGCATCGTCGTAAAACCAAAATGATTCATGCGTTCGGCACTGATAGCAAAACGTTTTGACCAAGCTAAAATAATTGTAACACCGCAAAATAATTCACCAAAGTTTCGGAAAGTTTATGCTTACACCCTCCAGGATGCCTTACCTGTTACTACCCTTGCGTACAGATGTAAAATATGGAGAAAGGAGCTGCGCTTCAGCTCAATCGTATTTTGGATCGTGGATTTACACAGAATCTCAGTTGGATGAGTATACGGACGCCATATTCCTATTGCGTAATATTCCCTTCCCCAAAATTGTCCTTTGATTCGGAAGAGAAACCAGTTTAAGTAGTCGAGGTAGCAAAGGATAAGTCAGAACCACAAATTCTCAGCAACAAACAATTGTATTAAATGACACTTGTTTCAAATTATAAAATTAAGTAGTGAATGTAGATTAAGATACAATAAACTGATAAAAAATTTACACAAGGTTACGACTAGTATACAAATTCTATACAAAATCAAATTATGTACAAGGTACAATTAAAATGACAGAGGTACTCGGACATTCTGTATATAACCCAAGTATTGCAAATTATTTAACATAAATTAAGCTACGATAGCTAGAGATCTCCGCTTAACAACGGTTCTACAATTATATCAACACGGGTATATACAGGGTGTCCCAGAAATAAAAAGACGGAGTAGCAGGTATGTAAAGTCCGAACAGAAACAGGCCCAAATATACCGCAATAACGAAGAAATTAAAAATTTAATTTTCTATGTTGTTTGTTAGATAAAAAAATTACATTACGGAACTGGCACAGAATGTATGTTTATAAATACACGTAAGAATGCTCATTTGTAAATAGAAACGAACACGCATTTATAGAAAAATATGCTTTTATTTGTATAAAACGGGGGAAAAACCGTTAAATCGTACTCATTCATATAAAACATATTTTTTGCCAGATGGGCGACCCACTTTATTGCAGACAATAAAAGATTGTTTTTATTTCTAAAATAGGAAGGTTGTTGCTCTTTAATGTGTTTGTAGTCGGAAACAGCTGATTATTATTATTTTAGAACATTCAATAAATCGTAGTTTTTCTAGCCTTTATTACAGTAAATATCAAGAATGTAATTATTTTTTTCTAGCAGGTGTAAAATTAAAGTAATTAATGGTTTGATATTTATTATGAAGTATCTGCATATTCCTCCTCCTTTTTTTTAACACAAGTAATATGGTGGTCCTGAAAAGGACCGATTGTGAAAGTGAAGCAGGTGGATATTTATATTCCAGGGTCGGCGTAAGGCCAATTGAATTCTTTATTATTATTTTTTCTGACGCCTGCGCACAAATAAAGACTTGATATTTTGAGGGTACGTTTTTACACAATCTAGCTTCGGATTTCTGCTACTCCGTCTTTTTATTTCTGAAACACCCTGTTTAGAGTAAACGAAAATAAATCCACTTAAAGGGTAATTGAAACTTAGCAAACGAAGTTTTTAAAAATACAAATTACAGAAAAGCTGGCTTAAGGCCCTCAACACTAAATATAAACTATCAATTAACTTACAATCAGTACGATAACCCTCGTAACTGAAAATATACTTTTGCCAAATCGGTTAAGAACTGGCAAGATTCTAAAAATACTTAAATGTAAACTTAAAATGTGAATTTAAAACAACGTTCTTTAGCTCTGGATGACACAAGGCTATAACATACCCCTGGCTTCCGAACACAGAAATGCCAACGGGGACAAACTATCAAATTCAGAGCAAAAGTACTTAATGAAATTAAGAAATTAATTATAAAGATACACCACAAATTAAGCTATCGGTAAATTACAGTATAACACACAGATAATAGCAAAAGCAACGTAAAACACTTATCTTGTCTAACAAGTGGGCGCGGCCAGCTCATATGGAAGAATACCTGGAACGACGCTTCTATACTGACTCCCAGGAAAAACGATATCCCATTCAAATGCATTTTCTCACCTTTGAATGACATTTTGAACACGGATGCATTCTAGAGGATCAATTAGGGCTTCAAGTTCATTATTGTGGACTTATTCAACACATCTCTAATTCAAAGCTCAGCATATCTAATCTCTATGTGTGAACACCAAAAAAAAGTTTTATAAATTTTAAATAAATTTACTGACTTTCTTATCTACCTATATGAGTTACCACACACAAAACAAAACCACTAGTTGCACATTCACAAGAAAAATTATTTGTGCAAATACCTGAGCTCATCATATAATTAATTGCTCAAAACTTTCCATAATTTCTTAGTCTCTCAAGTACTTAAATCTGTAAGTGAATTATAAAGAAACAACAAAATCTCATTGTTAATTGTGTACTTAAAAAAAATATAATGTGTCTGTATCCTTATCCTTAATTTACAATAAATTATCAAATAAAACGTCCTAATTTAAACTAATTATAAATATCGGAATCTTTACATTTAGCGTATGCTATCCATTTTTTTTCTAAATTAATGAACCATAGCTCTGATTGCAGATAAAACGTTACACGTGAAGTAAGTTGATCAGTCTGAAAATCATTTACCAGCCCTCGCTCTGTTCGGCTGCATAATCATCCTCGAAGAATAAAGGGTACTTATACCATACCTCCTTTTTGATGTAATTAACCATTTAATGCTAAAATTAAAACAAGCAACCCTCAAAACAAATTCGGGGTCTATAAGCTTGTACGTAGAATTCAATAGATTTAAAACAAAATGTTAGCGTTGAAGAACGTCTAACGAAATTCTTTAAGAATGCCCTAAGTCGACATTTGAAGCCAATATAAAGGAACATAATCACAAAACAACAAACGGTTTGTAAGCTTTTTACATTTTGACGACAAAGGTAAGAAATTAGATATCTAAGAAGTCCTCGAATTATTCAAAAACTCTCGTAATCTTAAAATCAGACTGATTTGATGTATGCACCTTTCTTGCTGTACTTAATATTATGTTATTGTACTTCATTTTCTCTTTTGTAGTTTCTCCATTATGGACTAATTAATAACTAATTGGCGCCTACGTCTGCTATACTTAGAACATATGACTTATTTTGTATTAGTGTACCCCTTTTCTTGTATTCTGTTTGCTGCTTTTCCTAACTAATATATAATTGCCGCCTTTGCTACGTTGTAACACCTAGATATAAGTATAAATAATGTGTAATGTTTTATGCTTCATTTGTATTACTGTGTTTGTTACTAACAAAGTTGGTTGAAACTGCAGACACACTTTTGGTTTAATATAGGGATATAACAAAGTTATACATACATGTTTTCTATGATATAGGTATTTTGAGGTTACAATAAATTGTAGATATTCCTTTTTCAAAATGTACACTTTTCACGTACAATATTTTTAATCATCATTTTGTGTATAGTAGAAATAATCTAAGTTCAATTGCACGTCATTACTAATAAAATACGCATTAAAAATGATAGGTAATTCACTACAAATTAAATTTGAAATAATTAGTAATTAAATGAAGTGATGGAAATGTCTTGGTGAAACATGTCGAAATATAAGCAAGTAATAACAAATAAAACACTTGATATTGTTGCACAAATATATATAATTAAATACTCGATGTACATTTCGTCTTGCGGCATCGTCAGGAGTTCTAGAGAAACTGAAGTAAAATTTAATATACTGTAACTATCTACTTCAAACAAAAATGTAAACAGAAAAAAATATACAAAAATAGAAAATTATGAAAAGGTCATGACTTATCTGGAAAGACCGTTTTTACAATAGTAGGGTTTATTAGCGGTGAATTTATGAGTTCAGTTTGTTCATTAAGAACATTGCCTGGTTGTAAAAGTACACTTTCTTTTATAAAATAACCTTCTAGTACATTCATTTTTTTACTTTTATTTAAACTATACAATACTTCTAAATTTTCTATTGAAAAATGATGTCCCGTGTCTAAAACATGGTTAGCTACACTTGAATTTTCATAATTTAATTTAACGCCTCGCATATGTTCTGAGAACCTTAATTTGAAATTTTGCCCCGTTTGACCTATATAAAATTTACTACATCACTACAATTAATTCTATAAATTCCTGATTTGTTTAGTTTAGGATTCGCTGTTTTATTATTCGTTAATTGACTTTTTAAAGTGTTATTATTATAGAAGGCTATTTTAAAAATCCAGCAGTAATGTTTTAAAGAAGCTGGATTAAATAATCATAATAATAATTACAAGCAATGTGTTTATTTAGACGAAACGTGGGTATTTGAAAATAGAAGTGGAAATTACTCATGGCAAAATAGTAGTCTTCAAACTGTTAAAAAGCTGAAGAGTGAAGGCAAAAGCTTGATCTTGATTTCTCTTACGTTTCAATTATTTCTAATAATATATTTTGTAGAAACATTGTATTGTATGTTGGTAGTAAAGATGGTTTTATACCGGGAGCATCTACAATATTTGCTTCCAAAACAAAAAATACAGACTATCATGGTGAAATCAACAAAGATAGTTTTTTTTAGAGTGGTTTAAAAATCAATTATTACCTAATTTAAAACTACGATATTTAATTATTATGGACAATGCCAGCTACCATTCTGAAATAGCAAATAAAGCACCAGATTCAACTTGGAAAAAAGATAATATAAAGGAGTGGCTAATAAATAATAATATACCATTTGGTGCACATATGTTGAAACATCAGTTGCTCCATTTAGTGGCTTTGTAAGTGTTCGATAAGATACAAATAGACTATACATAATAAATTTCTTTTTCTAGACATAAACCACAACAGGAATATGTTATTGACAATCTCGCAACATAAAGTTTTACGATTACCACCATACCACTGTATATCTAATCCTATTGAAAATATTTGGAGAATAGCTAAGGCATACTATAATAGACATATAGGAAGGGATGGCTATGGAATGGAAAATTGTTTGGAAATGTGGCTCTGCATAAAATTACAAAAGAAACATGGATAAACACAATTGATCATACGGAAAAGGAAATAGTAAGATGGTGGGAAAGAGAAGTAGGATTTGATCGCAATGAAATTGCCCCAATGATAATTGCTGACGATTCAACTAGTTTTAGTGATTCAGATAATGAATAAATTGTATTGAAATTAGAGATTATCATAAAACTCTTGAAATAGTTTAGTCTTAACTTATATTAGATATTTATGAAAGCACATGTTTTTAAATTTCGAGTGTATATAATGACATATATGTGTGTAACTATAAAAACTAGAAATATAAGGTATTCTTAAGTTAGTATTACATAGATTGTAATTAATACTCTGAGAATATATACGACTTGGTTAGTAAAAAACGTATTTTGCTATTGTTTCAACTTATTAAAGGACGAATAAAAAACCTTAAGTCATATATTTTAATATAGTATGTGCAGAGTAGAATTATCAAAAGGCTGGGAATTACCTCCTATAAGAGTGACTAATAAAATATAAACTTATGTATAATAAAAATCATTAATGAAAATCACAGTCTATGTATTTTAATTTTTCTTTACAATTTTTGTTGAATTTTGTTATATAATTCATATTCCCATTTATCACTCCAATATTTCGTAAATAGAACCATATAAAACGCTTTATCTTGAAAGATCCAAAGAAATAAGTACTTCTGAAGGTATAACCTAAATTATGGGTTAATAATTAACGATGTCTGTCAAAAATGAGGAGCGTTTTATATTGCAACACTGAGTAATCTGGCGTCATCATTTCGTCATGAATTTATAATAACGTGCAACGGAACTTAGAAAATTTCTACAATATATTTTTTTTGAAAAGAAGTTACACATCAAATACAGGATTCGGTATTATGGGTGACCAAATATTTTTGTGACTTTTCATTAACCTCTGCTTAATTTGCCTGAATATGTCAAATTTAGATATTTAGGTCCCAATAAGTAATATCTCACATGCGTCCACTTATAATAAGCTATCTGCATTACAGAAATTCAAAAATATCATTTATAATGTTATATAATTATTAATTCATTAGATTTCTCTCTTAAGATGTGTAAGGGGAGTGAAATTAGCATAAATTAGGACGAGTTTTTTCATTTATAAAAAGGACCGTCTTAGCTGAGTATTTAAAGTACTTAAAACAGTAGGAGGAAAAAACATAACGAGATTATTTTTTAAATTAGAATAATTAAGTACTTTCCGCTGTAAGATTGGGGTTATTTCAATTAGTAAAACACATCTTCTCTCTACCTCAGCTTGACGTTTTTCTCTTTCTTGAAAAATAACAGCGATTAAATATCTACATCACCTAATATTTATCTTAATTTTTTATGAAGATCTCGGAACTTAACCCATGTAATATGTACGCATTATATATTGTATAATAAAGTAATGATAGAAAGGAAATATCTCGGAGACCAGTAGGTGTTCCTTACTCAGCATAAGAAATTTAAATTAATTAAAGCAGTAAAGATAGAAATAAGTTAAAGGACGAGGCCGTTAGGGAGATAAAGTTAATAGGTTATAGTTACCACCTGGTTCTTATAATCCGTACTTTATATGCGACACGTTCGCCAAGAATACATCTTCAAAATTTACCCGGTCGGAAAAGGGGCCGCCGTATTAAAAATTGTTCGCTGTTGTAAATGCGGTCTCATATTTTTCGCTCCCGTACGCTCCTCGCAGCAATTCCGTCGCAATTTCCTTTATTTTATGATTGAGTTGATCCAATTTAACTCACCTGAAACAAAAACGAAATATTAAAGAGACATGCGAAAGATCAGAGAGGTAGAATGTAGACGTTGTAACAATGAAATATACTTTTATAATATAGAATTTATGTATTATATAGAACATTTGACCCAGAAGTTAAAATAATAATTTTAAGTAATAGCTATACTGTATAAATATTCCTATCAAATAATAATACTTATTCAAATCCTCAATAACATTACGTCAATTAAAGGCGGGACCCTCCATGAATGAAAATTATGCGAGTGTTGTAACGGTACAGTAAAATTGAAATATTTGATAAGTTTCAATATGAATATTAATTATTTTTCAAAGCATATGTGTTAGAAATTGACGATAAATTTATTAAACTGTTTATTCTAAATGTATATCAGTCTATTTATGTATGGGACAAGTTCTGCTTAGATAAGAAAATGTTTGTAGGACCTGTGACAACGAATTTTTGTTTTTATCACCGTCTGGTACGTGATAATATGTAGAGCAGGGGATTTGTATGTGGGTCCCGGAGAGCGAAGCCCGATGGATGAAGGAAGTCGACGTGGAACATTCGAGAAGATAGGTCGACAGCATATTAGACTGTTACTGTTCTTAGACACTTAGGAGTAAAAGAAAGTTCCATATTTAAATAAGAAGTCGACAGGAGACGTTCTAACATAATGGTTGACTGAGTATTAGACTGTCGTCTTGAACCTCATAAATATATCATTTATATAAAGAGGTCGACTCGCTAATAAGTGTTAAATGTGTAAATTTTAGTATACGTTCATATAAGAAGTTAAAAAAGTGCAAATTCATCTAGAGAAAAAGGAAGACGTGACTTATAAGGGGCCTATAGCAGGTAAAGAAGCTCCTGGTATCTACATCGTTGGAGGAGGTTTCTCACAAAGCAAACCGAAAACGAGATCTTCTATTTCAGCGAAGAGAGTAGAAAAGAAGACGAAAATACATAAAAGGTATTTGAAAGTTATTATTGTCGAGTGCTAAATAAACTAAAATGTTAAAATTTGTCTTAATTTAGAGATTTAATCAAATAATATAATAATCTAAGATTAAAGAACATATTTAATAGTTTGTCTTCGATACGACAATATCTCAATATTCGTAAAATACTTGTCGGTGATAATATAAATATTATATGCGTTGTATGCTTAAATCTGAGCATAATTTCTTTTCTTATATATGCCTATGTTGTTTGTGTTGATATAGATACGGAATGACACCGCAAAACAATGTTTAATGTATTATTTTGTAGAGACAATAACATTTTAAATAGTTTCAACTAATCGTTCAATATTAAATGACTTCTGAAATTATTTTAATAATGTGTTTATTTTAACTGAATTTAATATTAATTTATATATGTTCTTCGTGTTCGTATTGATATATGTAAAATGTTAGTTTGTAGTACAGATGGTGTTTAAATTAGAATACTGTTGTTTTCTTGAATTGTACCATTCAGTGCCCTGAAATTATTTTCTTAAACCTCTTAACCTGAATCGTCCTGAGATAAAAACATGAGCTAGCCAGGCAAAACGATTTAGTTTTCATTTCATTTTAAAAGTGTTAAAATATAACGGGCAATAATTTCATGGTTTCGGTATCGTATATGACGTGGGATTAAACATAATAATAACAATAATAATAATATTTTTTATTTTCCAACAGAATACTCCATTTACAGGATACCTATTACAAAATAATTCAGAGCAGCTGCACTATACAATGTAGAAACACAAATAAATAAAGAAAAAAGAATAACAAATGCGCTGAAAACAACAACAACAACAAGCCTATCATATATCAGTCAGAGTCCGGTGCAATTTGCACCAAAAACCTAGAAATCCAACCACTGAAAGGATCCGGATAAATGCTCATAATAATATTTGTCATCATGTGTGTAAGTGGTGCTATAAGGAGAATGTTTGTTCTACGTCTAGGTAAAACGAAATACTCAGATGATCGCGTTAATTGCGAGTGAATTTACAAAATCAACTTACGAAAGCAAAGTAAAAGAGTCTATTTTCTTATTAATTAAATTAAAGAGGAAGTGAGCACAGCTGATTTTTCTCCTCTCTTATAAAGACTGGAAGGAATGTCTTTTTGAATTCCAGTTTAAATGCTGAATTTTAGGATTTTGCAAAATAAAAACTATAAAGTCGAAAAAAAAACCACGCGACTAATATTTAGTTATTGGGCCTTGAGAAACAGCAAATCACCTCTTCTATTGGCCAATTTCATTTGGAAAACGATGCACCAAGCACCCTGCATATTCTATTGCACTAGAATTTGTTCGCTGCTTTACCCACTGCATCTGAATATCCAAATTAATTTGAACGTCTTGAAGATATAAGAGGCTTAAATATGTTAGAGTAAAAGATTTTACCGACAGCGTATCTGTTTTATACTGCTATTTTATACAAGCATCTCCAGTGTCTGTCCAGCATAACTCCTTTTCACACTGATATATGCTCTGTTAATACAAGATGTATATAACCAGAAAATCACATTATGTAAGAAGGTATATTCATTTAATTTTATTGAAATGTATAACAAATAGCAGGGATTCACATTTCCTTAAGTAAATATAATTGATAGGAATAGTAATAACAATAATGAACTTCCTTGTCGTTGTAGAATTGATATTGTGATAAAATATTTATTATTTGGATTTTACGTAAAAAACAAATAATATAATATATTGACAGCGATACAAAGAAATCAGAGAAGAAAACAGCAGAATATTCACTACAAAAATGGAAATAGAAATATGGAAAAAAATAAGCAAAAACAACAAAGACATTAAAAGATTTTTCAACACGGGGAAGATGCAAATAGGCAAAAAACAAATTTCAGTCAACATTGAGAGGAAGATATGGGAAAAAGCTTCAAAGAGCTGCTGACCGACAATAAAAGTTAAGGTTGGGTTGGGGTAAACGTAGTAAACAAGGAACTAAACCAAATAGACAATAGCACACCCACAATAGAAAATGTCAAGGCAATAATAATAAAGCTCACATTAAACAATTCGTCTGGACCAGGGGGCTTAACGATATATTAAAACTGGAACATGAAGAACTACACACTAAATTATTTTAAGTAGCAATCGATATTCGGAAATACGGAAACAATGTCAAAAGTTAAAATTATTGTTCTGGTGCCAATATTAAAAGCAAGACAACCGTGGGTCTCCAAAAACCATAAGGGGATCAAGTTGCTATTGCAAATTTTTACTACATTAAAAAATAATTGCCTAAAAAATTATGTAGAAACAGTGACAGGAGACTGCCAATAGGAGTATATATTAAACATATATTGGAAAAATGCAATGAATATCATCCACTTTACATAAGATATTTATAAACGTCTGGCAAGCAATTGATTGTCTAAACAGAGAAGAGAGACTGAATGATGCAGAATACACTAAAATACCATAAAAACTCATCAGACTTATGAAAATGAGTCATTTACAAGCTGCAATCATAACACAAGAAGGAATATCAGACTGATTTGAAATAAATAAAGGAGTTAGACAAGGGAATGCAGATCTATCGAGTGGAGACAACAGACAATATTCGAAATAAGTTGGTGCTAACTATAGCGTATGTGGACGATTTGATCATAATAGTCAAAGGCAAAAGAAACTTGAGAAAGGCATCACAAAAATCGTTGAAGCGGCGGTAGAAGGTCTACATATTAAGAAAAGAAAAAAAATACATGGTAAGCAACTTACCCCAGACGGAAGAGCAATAAGTGACATGAACAATAATAGGTGTTCCGAACCGACACACCAAATACAAAACAAAAATCATATTTCGAACAAAAATTAAAATCTACAGGAGAACTATAAGACCAATAGTAATGTACGTTAATTGATGAAGCTGATACATGTTGAAACTTCATATTTAACTCAATAAATAAAATGCGTAAACTTAGTTTCAAAAATTATTTAATAATATCACTAAAATATCGTTTCGCCAAACTTTGGCTTCATCAGGTGATGAGTAACTCATCACCTGATACTATACCATAAAGATTTAATGGTATAGTATGTCCTTTATTTTTATTATCATGTTAGAATTTAATATTTCATTCGTGATTTAACTATTTTATTACATACATATTGCTGTAACCTTTGCTTTATTAAAATAAGATATGATAATGTATGGAAATATGTTTTGACTCTTATTTCTCAGTTTAATTCTCAGGGCTCTAAGTTGATTTAAGATAGCTAAACGAAAACAGCATTTCTTTATATTCTGGGTTCTAACTCTGTCGTGTAGCATTTACTTTCCTTGCCTTCCTTAAAGTTGATTTATTTTCTCTCTCTTTATCTCTCTTTTGGGACAGGTAAGTATGAATAAAGGATGGATATCAATAATACTTATATTTATTTACAATTCTAAATTTATAAAAATATATATGGTTATTTAAACCTATTAATACAATACTTATATTTCATTTATATTGCTTATTTATTCTTTAAATACAAGCATCCTGCAATATTTTATTCCTTTTAAAATTTTCTGAATACTGTTATCGATGTGTTAGTTTGTTTGATTATCTCTTTATATGTGCTCGGGTGTATCCTTTAGTTTAAAATTTTATTCCTGTAAACCTAATTAATTGATATTCTCTATTGTTTCACCAAGTCCAAGATTCGCACGTTGGGTTTCGGTCAAACAATAGCAGAATTTCTTAATGTTTAGTAGAAAATTTGTATTTGTTACGATAGAGACTGAATTGTTTATATTCTCTATTGAATCACCTAGTCCAAGATTCGCACGTTGGGTTTCGGTCAAACAATAGCAGAATTTATTAAATGTTCAATAGACAATTTGTATTTGTTGCGATAGAGACTGAATTGTTTATTATCACAAATATACGTATATCCATTTATACGTAAGCGTATATGAATATATGTACGTGTAGAGATACACAGCATACACTTAGGTGTCATTACCAACAGCGAACGCACAGACACCGGTGTTTCGGCCTTTGAGGCCTCTTCAGTGTACGTGGTGCTGCTGGCAATGATCCACAACTAAAACCGTGTCTTATGTCCGTTGAATCGCAGAAGTGCCTATGAGAATATCTCAGCGACATCTGCCATCCAAGCGCGACACCGAACACGACAGTTTCATCTTGCACACTGTGCTAAAGACAAAACCTGTACGCTAATTGTGTATCTCTGCATATAAGGCCAATAGGTGGCACCGCCATATCACTGTACACTGAAGAGGCCTCAAAGGCCGAAACACCGGTGTCTGTGCGTTCGCTGTTGGTAATGACACCTAAGTGTATGCTGTGTATCTCTACACGTACATATATTCATATACGTTTACGTATAAATAGATATATGTATATTTGTGATAATTATTATCCGTTAATGTACGTTACACATTCAAGTATTTCATATCCTATTTATTTGAATTGTTTATATTCTCTATTGAATCATCTAGTCCAAGATTCGAACGTTGGGTTTCGGTCAAACAATAGCAGAATTTATTAAATTTTCAATAAGCAATTTATATTTGTTGTGATTTTTGAGCACACATAAATGATTGTATTTGTTTATTGATAATAAGATTGCAAGAGAGTTTTATTGCATTATGCTTGTAATCACTCTGTTTGATTATAAATCCCCTCGAATTCTTCTAGAAAACCATTCGATACCATTTTTATTAAGTCTTCTAACTCGCCTATTTCTCTATAGTTGATTCACTTCTGTTTCGGCTTTTTCTCCGAAAACGGTCTTTATTGACTAAAGAATAATTGTTTTTGCGCTCTGTGATCCTTTTGGCGCGATTTCCGTTTTTGAAACTTTAAGCGTTGTTCCCCCACTACACTGTATTTAAACGTATCTATTTCCAATTATTTTCCATGCGAATAGTCTTAACCGCGTTTTTTTGCTTTTGAAGATTAGTAGCTTCTTTTTCTTCTTTTGGATAGTCGGGATCCAATGGAGAACTGCCTGCTTTTGCCGCGTTACCTCCCTTTTATAAGAGAAAATAAATGAGAAACACTTATTTTTGTTTTATATTTAAATCTGTTTCATATTTTTCTTTGAATTTCGTTAACTGCTCCCTCTGTGGCAGTTTTCGTAATTATATGGTAAATTTTTGTTTTTAGTGTTCGACCGCATTTTGAAATTTTGACATTGTTTACGTTACGTCTCCTCGCATACTAATCAATATTGGTCGATTTTTATTAATTGGTAAGTATTTCCTTTATTCTTATTTCTAAATTATTGTGTATTCTTTTTCATATATTTTGTTATCGCCAGCTCGCGTTGTATTTGTATATATTTTCATTACTTTCGTTGTTGTTCTTAATATAATCTTCTTTCGTTGTTAATTACCTAATTCTGATATTTCTCTTTTTATTTATAGGTGTGGGTAATATTAGAAATACGTCGCATATCACCCTTATCCTTTTGGTTTTCTTTGGATTGTTCATTTCCTTTAGGTGTTCCTGCCCTTCTTCGTCGATGAGGTCGTTGAACCATTCTCTTGTGTTTGGTGAATTCTTTAGATCTGTTAACCTTTAATCGAGAATTATTGGTGTAGGTCTTTTTAATTTATGTCGTATTATACTTTGACTGATATCGTATTTGTTTTTAGCTTGGAGTTTACAGGAATGTATTCGTGTGAAGAGAAAATATAAAATCGTATAGCTTAACGTACATTTAGTGATATTTTATTTAAAAGATACCAGTGAAACATGCATATCGACACATAAAGTTCTATTCAATAGTGATAGTGATTACAATAGTTACTGATTCCTATTTCTTTGGTTATTCTCTATGGAACCTGTTATCGCCTTTGTTGTGCATCTGTACCGCCTGCAAGTGGTTCACTCTCCTAACAGAACCGTCTCTAAACATTACCCGTTCCCTATTCTTTATGTTTAATGTTTTTTCCTTCTTAGTTTGGGGTTTTCACATAAGTATTTGTAGTGCTATGTGCGCTGCGCCTTTGTAATCCGGTTCCCCTTTTTCATATTGAAAATATATGTCAAGATTTTCCTGCCTGTAATCCACAATTAAATTGTTAGATGTTGGAAATGGTGTGTGTATACAACCCACGTTATGTTCATAGTGTTGCATATTCGCATATCTGTCAGGGGTCAATTGTTTTTGTGTATTTTTGAGTAATATTATGGTTTTGACTTTTATATGTCTATATAAATGAAATATAAAATTAAAACTGGTGTACTAATTATATATCTAATTGTTTATTAAATAAATTCTCTTAAAATACGTTTGTGTCTTGTTTATTTGTGCTTTATCTTTTTAAAATATTGATTGAATATGTACCTATATCTAATATTTCTTATTTTTGTGTATTTTCTTATTTTAAAATTTAAAATACCACAGCAATATTCTCATTTAATATAATCTAGTTAATTGAAGATTCAATTATTGTATATCATTCACATGTTTATTTAATACTATTTAGTTTTACAAAATTTAACTATTTACTACTCCGACATTTTAGAATAATATTCGGTGTTAAAAAATGCATTGGTCACGGTCATCTTTGTTGTGCATCTGTACCGCCTGCAAGTGGTTCACTCTCCCGACAGAACCGTCTCTTAACATTACCCGTTCCCTATTCTTTATGTTTAATGTTTTTCCCTTCTTAATTTGGGGTTTTCTCATAAGTATTTGTAGTGCTATGTGCACTGCGCCTTTGTAATCGGGTTCCCCTTTTTCATATTGAAAATATATGTCAGGGGTTTCCTGTCTGTAATCGACAATTAAATTGTTAGATGTTGGAAATGGTGTGTGTATGCAACCCACGTTACATGAATGTTCATAGTGTTGCATATTCGCATATCTGTCAGGGGTCAATTATTTTTGTGTATTTTTGATTAATATTATGGTTTTGACTTTTATGTGTCTATATAAATGAAATATAAAATTAAAACTAGTGTACTAGTTATATATCTAATTGTTTATTAAATAAATTCTCTTAAAATACGTTTGTGTCTTGTTTATTTGTGCTTATATTTTTAAAATATTGATTGAATATCTACCTATATCTAATATTTCTTATTTTAAAATTTAAAATACCACAGCAATATGCTCACTTAATATAATCTAGTTTATTGAAGATTCAATTATTGTATATCATTCACATGTTTATTTAATACTGTTTAGCTTTACAAAATTTAACTATTTACTACTCGTACATTTCAAAATAATATTTGGTGTTAAAAAATGCATAATACACGGTTACCGATGACAAATTACCCAAGCACATCTACTTTTATAATTTGTCGTTATTAGCAAAATAGTATAGCCTAAGTTCAACCTAGTGTCTATATTTTCCTTGTATTGAGTAATTCTTGCTTGTGGTTCTAGTGGTATAAATTATTATTCGTATTCAGCTTGCATTCTTTGGGGAAAGGTCTCTATATTGAATTAAATTAAGTTCCAGGTTAATCAGTTTAATTTAAAAACAGTAGCGCTTACCAGCAGTTAACTTGTATGGCGATTTGGACTAAAGACTTAAAAACACCTAATTTAAAGAATAGTATCTCATGTTCTGCTAAGCTATGTGTGAATCACTGTGAGTCACTATTAAACAAGGATGGCTTCTCTTCAAAGGCAACGCGGGAAGACACTGGTGTGGTTGATCATAAGCGATCGCCACGCTTAAGGTAAGTGGATGCCTGATCTCACACTTTCCTATTGTTTATGCCCTATACTCTATACTGGGCTAATTATTCTAGCAGCTTCGTGAGAAAGTTTTCTTTCACTACCAGTAGAACGTGTGCTGTGGAATATTAAAGTGTGTGTGTATTACATGGAAGGTCGTATTGTTTAACCTTGAAACTGGACAGTTTTGTTTGTCATGTGGATGCAGATTTGATAGGAAAATATAAGCAATGAGAAGATAATCAGAATTGATTTGTCAAGATATGTTTGTTTATCATTGAATCATCGACATATATATTCTTTAATATCTAATTACATTTTCCTCAATTTAAACATATATAAGTGCATAATTTACATCACTCTGTTTTCCCTCTCTACGACATTCTTTTCCATTCTTTATGAGCACGATATTGTGTCTATTACATTTCAAGTATTTGCAGTGTTCTTTAACAGGAGACCCTGTTGTCATTTGGGTATGTTAACACCTCACGACTGACATCTGTACGTAACATTGCATATTTTATGTAAGTACAAGAAAAGTTTCAGAGATAAAGTGAGTTCTGTAAAGGCGTGGGCCTCAATATTAAAACAGCCATTAGCTGTCGTAAAGTTCCGACAATAAGGAGTATAAAATTTTGAACGACCGGGTTCGTCGGCAGAGGAAATAAAGTGAAAGGACCAAATTATATACCTTTATGTATATTGTATAGTATGTGGCAGGAAGAAATAACTGTGAAATAAATATTACTCGTAGTGTATATCATTTAGCTCAGAAATAATTTCAAATATATGAATTTCTTAATAGAAAGGAAATGAAACATTCCTGGAGACTTGAAATATTTAATATTAGCTGCAGTAACAAAGGATTTAAATTAATTTGTACCGAAGTATTGAAAGGGATAATATATATTCATTGTAGAAGATATGGAATAAATGGCGTCGTAATTAAAGTGCGATTAAAAAATTATTTTGTCAATTTATAAGATAGTTAATTATTTTGGCATTCTGATTATTGACTCAGAATTCCACATTCTTAAACATTTTCTTAAAGCACAATAACATTTTTATTTTCTTATACCGGGTGTTTTGGAATTGCACGGCACTATTGTAGGTACCGGTTCTCCAGCATGAAATAAACAAAAAAGTCCATATAAACATATGTCTCAAATTAATTTATTACTAAGATATTGGAGCATAAAGATATTTAGTTAACAATACAACATCCAAAAGAACTGTTTAAAGTAGCTACCGCTTTGTTAAATGCAGCATTCAGCAAGACACATTCATTCTTCTTTGGCACATCGTAAAGCATCAGGACGATCCTTGATAGTTGCTGAGGCTTCCACGATGCGATTACTAAACTACCGATCTAACGGCGTTAGATCGGAAGATCGGATTCATCAGAGTTTAGTTATGGCATCGTGGAAGCCGCAGCAACTATCAAGAATCGTCCTGATGCTATACGATGTGCCAAAGGAGCATCAATTTGTCGAGCTGAATGCTGCATCACAACAAAATGGTGGCCACTTTAAACAGTTCTTTTGGATGCTGTATTGTTAAATAAATATCTTTATGCTCCAATATCTTAGTAATAAATTAATTTCAGACATATGCTTATATGGACTTTTTTGTTTATTTTATGCTGGAGGACAAGTATCTACAATAGTGCCGTGCAATTCACCCGGTATATTATGTGTAAGAAAGAAAAATGTTACTATGCTTTCGGGCAGAAGTACTGAGATGAAACATTTTGGGCTTGATATCTGATTAGATTTTTAGTAAAATCGGAATAATGGAGTAATAGTTTGCTTCAGGGAAGAAATCAAATATTACTTATATTTCGTTAACTACTAAGTTTAACCAAATTTATAAAGAATGTAAATGTACTCAAAATGAAATTTGAGATATTTTTAATAAAAAAGTCTTTTGATGTTGCTACCGGAAGTAGGTGTTTTACTCATACTAAAAATCAGTTTTCTACAACTCATGCCTTCAAGCCAGATACATTACAAGAACAAAACTATTTTTCTACTGCCATGTTTAAAATTCCAATTATCGCATATGTTACCATGAAGCTAAGTGAGCTTTTAAGCACACCTTGAAAAGCTTCGTGCACTTTAGTCACGGGCTGAACTTAGCAACGGGCACTTTCAGTCACGGGCTAAAGTTAGCTCTATGTTTTTAAATGCGAAATTCATGTGAAATTCAATCGAAATGGTTGACACTTGCCCTCAATCTGTCAAAATAATCCAACATGGTGCGACAACACGCAGGTATTTTTTTTATTATTTCGATTTTTTGTGGTCGTAGAAAAAGTAAAGTATGAAACTCGATTTATAAACTCGTTTTATAAAACTTGATACATAATATATTATTAAAGCTTGATTTTGAATGCTTTCTATATACAAAATATATCAAAATTTGAACTGGAACTAACTGGAAATGACACTTTTACTCTTATCGAATAGCGTGCTTGTTATTTTTTTGAAAATATCTCGTAAATTATGCATTCTATAAAGATTTATCAAAAGTACAGAAGTATTTAGAGCTAGATTTAAATTAATTTTTGTATCAATGAAATTTCTAAATTTGGACCGAACTAACACTTTTACTCTAATCGAGTTGCACTTTTTTTGGAAATATCTCGCAAACTATGCATTCTGTAGAGATTTATTAAGAGAAGTATTTGCTTGGTATGGGATTTTGAATACTTTTTGTATAAATGTAGCACATTTACTTACAGGTTTATTTTTTAAGAAGAAAAAAGTATATAAAACTTAATTTGCTTCTGCATAATTTTACACGCACATACGTATAAGAAAGTCATGTGGTGCTCACACCACCTCTTATGTTGAAAACCAATTTTGCCGTTTTATCAATTCCCACCAATTACAATTTACTCACTAATAATTCTTTATTTATCTTCTCAATAATTAGAAAAGCTGGTAAGCATTTGTTAGACATAATTTAGATTAGATGATCAGAGGCTTTGATATGAGTATTATTTCAGATTTTTGAAGACATTTCGGCAAATATCGTAATATTATTAGAGCACCGAATATGTTAGCTTAACCATCCTCCTTTGGGCTGTTCTTTCAAAATGTTTGTCTTTATCAGTTCCTAGCATACTCTCATGTTATTTAGGAGAAAAACTTTCTCTTGATTTCCCTAGGAGTTACTACTTTTACACTCACTGTGTGCTGTTCAGAACATCTTTTTTTCTGCTGTAGATTTTTGTCAGTTAAATAGAAAATACTTTAGTTATATTTTGGGCAAATGCTTTTTCACGACTACTTCTAGATGTACTTGTTTCCATTCGTAATGGAGTCGATGTTGCTACAGATGTCTGAAGTACTTAGCAATTGATCGCAAGATTGAATTGTCAGAGTGGGTAAAGTTTTTAGTGCAGTATGAGAATTTGCTGTCCTTCTTTTCTTAAAATTTTGCTTTGAAATTGTTGCTGATTTGATTATAAGTAGTTTTATCAATTAAAAAAATAATAATCATTCATTGCAATTCTCCATGCTACGTTTTGTTGCTAACGAAATACAACATCTAAGGATTCTCCACTGATGCTTTAAATTTGACTTGGAATGATAGGAAAATTCACCAGATATGATTGGAAATATTCTTTTACCAATCAATTCCACTCTTAAATTTTCAAATAAGCAGTTAAAGTGAAGTTGCTACAGGATGTATATAACTACAGATTATTATAAAACAACATTTTTTATTAAGCATTGAATTAAAGTTTTAATATCTTTTTTTATGAAGAAGGGTGTACAGGTACCATCCCATAGTTCGGTGACACAATGTAGAGAAACCCCTATCTCTAAATTAAGATATTTAATTTAAAGTTAAACTTTAGAAATAAAATGTAAAATTATTTCTTTTGCCGGCTCAACTCAAATTATCTCAGGGCGATTCGGGTTAATTGAAATGATTAAGTAAAAGGGGTTCCTGTACATTAAAAAAAAATAACATTTAAAAATTTTAATAATTCTTATATTAAAATCAATGAATCCTGTATATATAATTTTACAAACAACACAAGAAGTAACATATATTCTAATACATTTGAATTTTTTTTACAAACATTTAACTAACACAAACATTTCTTGTCGTAGTTCTATTTAATCGTAAGCTATAGACGCCAGAATTTATTACATACAATGCACATTCTATATTATACGTGTTATATCGATACTTGTGAACATATCAAGTTGCTTTACACATATATTTTTTAGACGATATTTATTTCTGTTTGAACTTTTATTTTTACAGTCTCTCCTCCTTTATTACATAAAACATTACAGTCATTAAATAATAATCATTTAAATAATACCATATTTAAATTCTTCTTATTCATCTCCTTATTTGTACTCTTTCCAGCAGGAACTTCGGGCTGCTTATTATCGACGAAATCTTCTTTATTTCTGCGATGTTTTCAACGGCATCATCGGCTTGTTCTGCCACTCGAAATACAATCTTTATTTTAACAATATAACACGTTGCATAATTACTTATTAGGTGCAACTTTGACCACTAATTTACTACGTTTTCTCGATAGTAAATTATTTATTGAATTTATATTTACAATGACTCTTATGCGTAATCTAATGTTAGGAGTTAGCCTTTTGATACGATATTTAACGTATCTTGCTGTCGACTCTCAAAATTCACTGTTAACCGACTCTCTACTTGAAGTCTTCTTTTGCGGTTCACTTTCTGACTCGAAGTCTAACTGCCGGCTCTCTCGTTTCTCAAGCGTATTTCCCTCTTATATCAGAATGTCTGGGGTTCCCCGCTTTCCACAAAGTTCAGGGGTTACCATTCACATTTACACGCACATACACGTTCATTTAGCCGCGGGATTGTATATTGCTATTGGAGTGTTTATCACGTTAATATAAACTTTCGGCGTCACCCTTTTTTACTCATAAACATATGTAAAACCTATGACTAATATCTACTTAATAATACAATAACATATTCATTGATTTTAAATATCATTTCCCTTCAAAATATTAATAAAAAAAATATACTTAATTAAATCCTTAAAAAATATTATAAAAATTATAAAATTAATAAAGGGAAATGGGTTGTACCATTACATGGGTTTGCAAATTGCTTTAATAATCCCAAATTCCGTGTGTTAAATTCAACCGCACTATAATTATAGTTACATAAATTCCTAGATAGAAAATCACAACGTCTTAAAGGCAATTATGTTTCATAAATGACGATCCACATTCGTGGAATATTGATTTCCAACCTCGCCACATTACCACATACCGCAGAAGATAGTAGGTGTATGCCGTTATCGTCTATCTCATGGGGCATATAAAGTTAAGAATCTAGTTATAGGATCCACTACATAATATCACAGTCGGTTATGTTACAGCTACGGGAAGCGGCTCTTTCAAACGGTAGTTTAATAATTTATTTCGCGTTCTATTACTTTCTTGTATGTCTTTTATAACCAAAGGTAGATAATGTTATTGCTTATATAAAGGTAAATTGTTCTACTTTTATGGAAAACGATTTGTAAATGGAAGTAATATAGTAGGTATTAATAGTTTTCGACATAGAAGAGACGTTTAGAAGAAAAGAGCTATATAAATAAAGCTTTATCCTCGAAAATATTGAACATAATTCAGTTCTAAATATGAACAGACAGAAAAATTGAATTTATACATTCCCTGTGGGATAGACGCATCGTACGTTGGGCAATATGTTAAGCTAAAGAAGGATATATCGACTGCAGTACTTCAAGAGCTAAAATTATGATCACATGCGTCGGATACGTGAGTTTCAAAACAATTTTCCAAATATATTTTATGTGCATATACTGAGAGCAGAACATGATATGTACTTAGAAGTGAATATAGATCATCTTCTAGTGTGAACCGTATTCCTACTGAAGCACTGTATAGTCTATGATGCCGTAAGTTTAAATCCCCAAGTGCATCACTGAAGTCGTGTTTATATTAAAGAATATTTTTATTTAGCTAGTGACTTTAGAGTTACTTGCAATTATATTGGCAGTAGTTGTAAACGTACTAAGAATGTCACCTGGTAAAATTCTGAGAGTACACAAAATGTGCTTTATTTTTATATTCTATTATCCAACAAACGTTAGTAGTGGCTTTTATTTTACATATTTACAAAGTTATTTGGTTTTATGTGCGTCTTATAATGCTAATATATACGGGTTCAAACTGATTTCCATTATTAATTGGTATTAATTAACATCGATACACTAACTTTTTTATAAACAAATTACAAAACCTATTTCGCTTTTTAAAGTACTATATGACTTAAAATCATCAACATCTTACTTTTTTATTTTTTTTTATAATAGTTGAGATATTTTGCTTAATTTCGGTATTTAATGTTTTTTTTTTAATTCTGAGAAAGGGCGCATGTGAAGAACATATTTTTAAATAATTATGTTTGGCACTAAGTGGAAGATGGTTTCTTACAGTGATGTTGAATTCAGTTACTTTTCAGTATTTGCAACTATGCGTTACTTTTTAGTCGTTACCGAGTACTCGTTCAAATGTGCGGTGCGGGAATATGTATAGTTAATATATGGTACAAACAAAATGTTCCCTTATACAGGGTGTTATAAATTAAGTCGGCACTATTGCTAACTTTGTTATTAATGAAGCTACAGTATCGGTTGAATTAGCAAAGTAGTAGTATTTTTATCGTGAACAATGATGGCAGAATCGAAAAGACAGTTGAACTTCTAATTTTCGCGCTATTTACGAAAGTTAATATTTTTTAAATAAAACACCCAGTATATTTTTGGATATATTGAAAGAAAGAATTATTTTAAAAAATAAAGCTTTCATACATTATTGACAAACAATGAAAGTTGCGGCAGTTATCCACTATTTTTTACAGCAATTCATACCAATAAAATCAAGATGGCTATGATAAAAAGAACAGCAAATATTAAACAAGCATTGTGTATTATGTATATTTATTATAATAGATGTTCGTAGACATCACCGTTTTGTCCAATACACTTTCGAATTTGTTTATGTACATTGCGAGTTACTTTTAGAAACGATCTTGCGTCTATGTTATTACCAATAGTAATTATTTTATTTTGCAGCTCTACAACGTTTTCATATCTCCCTTCGTAAATTTCATTTTTTAAATATCTCCAAAAATAAATGTCCATAGGGTTTAGATCCGGGGACCGTGATGGCCACTGAATTGGTCCATTCGTACTTATCCACCTATTCCGAAACATTTCGCTCAAAAAATTTTGCACTTCCTGATGATTATGCGCTGGTGCTTCATCTTGTTGAAAATGTATGTATATGTTGCCGAGTAGCCAAGTCCAGGTTATCCAAAAATATTCCTAAATGTTCAGTCATGAATTGTAAATATCTTTGCCCGGTTAATGTACCATTATAAAAGAATGGTCCGAGAATAGTCGAACCAATTAATCCACACCAAACATTAAAACTAAATCGCATTTGTTTCTCGTGACCAATACTAACATAACTTAACCTAAGAAACAAATTTTAAACATACAAAAACCACTTCCACTCCACCGAGTGCGCGTCATTAGTGATAGCCATCTTGATTTTATTGATATGAATTGTTGTACAAAATAGTGGATAACTGCCGCAACTTTTTTTTTTTTCAATAATGTATGAAAGCTTTCTTTTTTAAAATAATTCCTTCTTTCAATATATGCAAAAATATACTGGGCGTTCCATTTAAAAAAAAGTAACTTTTGTAAATAGCGCGAAAATAAGTTCAACTGTCTTTTCAGTTCTGCCATCATTGTTCACGATAAAAATACTACTACTTTGCTAATTTAACCGACACTGTAGCTTCATTAATAACAAAGTTAGCAATAGTGTCGACTTAATTTATAACACCCTGTATACTAATTTTAATATCGCGAGATCAAAAATTATATTGATTAAAGTTTTCCATGGAATGTAAAACGGCTGTCTTAAGTTATATAATTAAGTGTCATACTGCCATTGTATATTTACAAATTTTATGTCAGTCATATGTCAGTATGGCAATGATATTGTTTAAGACAGACGTTTTACATTCCATGGCAAACCTTTATGAATATAATTTTTGATCTCGCGGTATATATTACGTTAAATAAATAAAATTCGTTAAAAGTATCACAGAAAACATTTCAACTCAAAATTAAATGTAAAATGCCAAAGTCTTAAGTGTTTTTAAGGAGCAATTTTATTTATGATAGGCGAGATATTCTATAATAAAATCATAAAAGTCCCCGACTCCGATATTAAATCACACAAATAAATGTAGAATGTCGTACATGGCACAAAATTTATTTTACATTGCACCAATACAATAAGTTCAAACAAAACTTTTATAATGAAATCGACCTACGCAAATACAAGTAATACTAATAATTGGTTAAATTCAAATATATAGTACAAAGTTATTTACTCTAAATTGTATTTCTTAATAAAATATTTCAGACAAGAATGCATTCTAAAAGTTATATAGTATGAGAGTACTGTTTGGAAAAGTAACGATTATTTGAAACCAGTATTCGTTAATATTCTTCGTAGAAAAGCAATAAAAACACTAAAGTACATAAAAATAAACTCTACAAAGTCGACCTTTCCCAAATTTTCTTTTTGTCTGTTTTTTTTTTGGAAGTTATTAAATATATTTTTTTTAGAATCAATTATAAAAAAAATAAAATGTTGTTTCATTTCTAAATACACTTAACAATATATACAATCTATGAAATTCATAATATATTGTATAGTTTTTGAAAAAAAAACGGGAACTGAAATCAGCGCCATCTCTCGTTTCCGAAACACATTAATTGCATTTCACTTTTTGCCTTAAAGTCCCCTGCCTTTGAGAAAAGCTTATACTGCAGGGGAAAAAATCAGCAGGTGCCATGTTCTATTAATAGGGTGGGTGCCTAATCTCACCTTCGTTCGCTAGAATTAGTGAAAATGTTATGGCGCATTGTCTTCTGACAAGAACCAACTATCATTTTCTGAAAATTGTGGTCGCAATCGAGAAATCCGTTTCAGTAATCTTTTCATCACTTCAAATTAGTATGCTTCAGTAACTGACTGTCCTTTCGGTAAAAATTCTTTATGGATTACACACTGTCTATTGAAAAACGTAATCAGCATGGTTTTAATTCTGGATTTTTGCAAACCAATTTTTTATGTTTTAGTAGTGTCTTTTCAGCCCACTGCATGCGCAGGCCCTTTCTCTTAAGTTCGTACTAAAACACGGTGCATGATTTGGTACCAGTGACAATGTGGTTACGAAAATTTGCATTATCTCCACATTTCTGAACAAATCCTTTGTCGGATGAAACTCTTCTCTATCTCTGCTCATTCGTAAAACTTCTGTGGCATGAACTTCGCACAAATCCTCCTCTTTTCCAAATCTTAATGCAAAGTTGGTCGAATCGTCTCTCTTTTTATGTTTAACTCTTCTGCTATCATTCGAAAGGTCATTCGTCTACCTCATGCCATAAGTTCGCACACTTTTACGATCGTATCTGCCCTTCGACAAATCAAAAGACGTCATCTTGTACAATTTTACATCCATCTTGAATTTGTTTGAACCAATCAAACAGAGTAGTACGACTTAAGGTGTTGTTACGGCACACAGATTTCAACATAGCGTAAGTTTCTGTTGCAGTTTTACTTAATTAGCAGCAAAAGTCAATATTTATTCTTTACTCCAGAACGACTGATGATAGAAACACGATGTGAGCGTTTCCTTCCTGCGAAAAAACTCACAGGTTCTCTATCTTAACTCTACGTGAACACAAACGATATTTACTGTCATATCAACCCGAATATATTGTTTCTATACGCACACAGACGTACCTAATAAAAATACTCATTGCGTTGAGTATAATGCGCAATTTATGTAACAATTAAATTTGCCTTTGTAAAGCATTTAAAACCAGACATGGTAATCATTTTTTCAATGTATTCATATCTGTAATTTTAATATAATCGTTGTTCCACATGCAACTCTAAATCCACTTATTATTCATAATAAATCTGTATGGAATGCATAATTTGTGAGATATTTGAAAAAAAATCGATATTAAATAAATTTAGAAATGTTACTTCAGGGTAGAATTTAGAATGTTTTACACAAATGATTCAGAATTAAGTTTGCAATACATTTATACTCTCAATACATCTATGTCCGGTAGAAATTGAGAGATTTTTTAATTAAATTATACTCGATAAAATAATAGTTACGATTTTATTTTCCAACTAAAATATCGTAATGAAACTATACATTATAATTTTAAACTTTGTGTTTCCTTTTTGGAGTTTATTTTTGCATTAAAATGCTTCCAATCAATGATTTCAGAAAATGTGGTCACGCCGTCGACGTCTCTCGTTTTATGTTTTAGGACATTTATATCCAAATCAGCTCGTAAATGCTCTATGAGACTAAATCCTTTTATTGGCTAGTCCATAGTATCAATTACCGTTTCAGTAAAATACTGCTTTGTTGGAGCAGTGACTAAGAGAAGAACACCCAATGGGCGATAAGGATGATTATTTCGTTGGAAGTTCCTATTTTAGTCGCACTTTATCGGCAAATTTCTGAGCATAAGAAAGATGTAAACCACTTCCGCATTTTTACCAGAACAAACGTTTTACATTATCGGAGAAACAGCCTCACACAAACACATTAATTATGATGATGGGGTCCGAGAAACGACAACGTGCATTAAAAAGAGTCCAAAAATTTAAAGATGCCCACAAAAGTTTCTGCGTCTCTCTAAGTTTACGCAGCGCTCGTTCTTTAATATTAGAGGATATTTTAATTCACAAGAAACCTCATAAATGGCAAGTGTAAGATTTTAATAATCCTTTCAGTAAAATATTGCTTTGCAATACACAAGAGGTAGTCAACTTTATGCGCAAATTTTCTAATCTTAATATGGATTCAAATCGGTTTCATAATATTACCATGGATTTGGACACATGTTTGACAACGCTATTGCAGAAACGGCCTCACAGAAACAAATAAATAATGACAATAGGGTCCACGTATCCTCAGCATTCACTAAAAAGACCGTACTAAATTTCAAGCTGGCGTATAACTTGGTTTGTTAAATTCAGTAATAAACCATAATAAATGAAAATATCAAAAGGTAGGGAAATAGAAACACGAACTTTTTAAATTCTATGTCTATTTATAATAAACTGAAATGCGAACTCATTGAAATTCCTTAGTAGTTACAGTCTAATAGACTAAGTACGGCCTGTTTTACATTCTTTTGGGTTCATAGAATATTAAGAAATTTCATTATCTCCCCGAAGGAATGCATTAACGAAATAATTCTTGAAAATGAACTTTACGCTTTTCAGTGATAATTCTATTCATTAGGACTTTTTCATCACAGATAAATTAAACCACAAATCCAAACTAATAATCAAAGTTTAACCGTGAAAACACACAATTCAAAGTATCAATATTTGTCGAATGGAAACAGAAATTTATTGTACGTAATTGCTCGTGTTAGTTCAGATGGCGCGTTTTGCAGTCATTAATGTCTCGGAAACGAAATTTACAAGGGTATACAGGCAATTACACATTAATCCGACACACCTTCATGTACGTACACAAATTATTCTATTGACGCTCGCAGAATGAAACACTAACGTACCTTAATCCCTCATAAACCATAATTCTCGCAGAGTTTTTTGGGAAATTTATTGATGATATTTTTATACGACAGGACATTTTTATAGGTTTTCCGGATTTAGGATATAGCAAACGCCATTTAATGATTAAGTCATTAACTAATTTGAAGTTTTTGGTAAATAATTGAGGTTCTTATACGTATACGAGTTTAGAATTTTTTATATAAAAGTTATTTCAAATTAAGTTTTAAATACTTTTATCCTATTAATAAACATGTAAGAGGAAGTTTAGCTTCCGATACGAGTTTAAATATTCTTTTATAAAAAACAACTATTTAAAATGCGGCTCTAAATATTTTTGTATTCTTAGTAAATCTGTACCAGAATGAAATATTTAAGACATATTTGCACAAGTCAGTTTTTTGGCAAGACAAAAAGACCTATTTCCAGAAAAATTGTCGAAAAACTTTATTTTAAATTCTTTCGGATTTCACATTTAATGCTTTACTTTGTATTGTCAGTAGTTGGCAAATTATTGCATTTTTTTTTACTTTTTCACTGAAGCTAACAACTACTTCCGGTCCACTCATTTCACTTAAAATGGTGTAAGATCACAACAGGAAGATCATACTCGTGAATATAAAGTTTGGTATTCATAGCTTTGGTCGATTGGCAGTTATCGTGGTCACACATACACGCACACGCAGAGAGAGAGAGAGAGAGAGAGATATTTTCAAAAAAAATTTTTTTTTCCATCAGGCGACTTCAAAACCTGGACATCTACAAAAAGCTCGCGGTCGAAAAATTTCAGTACCTAACAAGTAAAATTATCCAGTGAGGGTAAAACGTTGATTGATTAAAAAAAATGAGGTGTGGGCACCAGGCAACTTTCTTATACGTATGCGCGCTTCAAATTATAAAAAAGTTTTTTTTAAATTAAGTTTTTAATAAAATTATCTTCTTAAAAAAATAAAACTGTTAGTAAATTGTTTCACTTCAGGTCCGAATTTTGAAATTTATTTTGTACCAAAATTATTCCAAATCCTGCTCTCTATATATTCAAAATTCTTTTGTGCTCTTGATAATCCTACATAAAATGCATTATTTTCGAGATAATTGCAAGAAACGGCTATTCGATAATAAATACTATATTATAATAAAAGTAATCAAAATAAATCCTTAAATACTTTTATACCCATAATGTATGTATCTGCTTAGATAGCATGACTCTTCTTAGCTGGGCGATAAAACTTTGTAAACAAATAGAGTATGACAAAGAAAATAATATATTGGTGGAATTCTTTATTTCAAGACTTTTTATTTGCTATATCTATACTCCAAATCCTCTGAATTTCTATATATTAATAATTTCTTATAATAATCTAATTTGGAGTAGTAGTTTAGAATTTATAGAGTGAGGACTTATTTCTACCGGTTCTGCAAAAGTGTAGTGACGAAAAGTAAAATATTGTACGTTGTTAAACAGGAAATTGCGAATATGAAACTATTAGTGAATTTCATGAGACATGGTAAATGCGCGAACGTAAGCGGCGAAACAGCTAAAAAATTAAGTGAAACCGATATAATTACGTATGTGTACGATATTTGTCATAAACTGAAAGATGGCCTCAAAATGAATGAAATAGATAAAAAAAAACTTAATGATTGCCTTCAAACAATTTCAGATCAAAACATATTGATTCATGAAATTTTAAAGTCTATTTCAATCGCCGGAAATAAAACGGAAACAAGGACTTTATACAGTGATACTGTAAAAAATAATAATGATAAAATAATTATAAAACCAAAAAATAAAACACAGAAAAGCCAGGAAACAAACACAAAATTGAGAAATAAAAGTAACCCTACTAAATTGTCTATAAGTGTAGATACAATTAAAAATATAAGCAAAGCTGGTATTTTGGTTAGTTGCGGTGATACTACTTCCAAAGAAAAATTTGAAAAATCAAATGAAAAAAGAATTGGAAAATAAATATGATGTGTTAGATCCTAAGCTTAAAGATGAACAGATTATTATAGTAGGAGTGGAAAAAGAATATATTGACATGCAGCTAGAGGATATTATCTGCCTAATTGTTAATCCGAATGACTTAAAAAATATTAGAAAGTTATGTAAAGGAAAAAGTAAAGATAAATAGGAAGTATTTCAGCAAACGGAAAATGAACTATGGTAACATAATAATTAATGTAAAATCGAATATATTTGGAAAAATGTTACAGAAAAAAAAAATAATGTTGGATGGAAGAAATGCGATATATATGAATACATAAATACAATAAGGTGTTATAACTCTGCAGGTTATAATTATTTTGCGAGGGATTGCGGCTACTAAAGCATGCGGCAGGTGTACAGGTGAACACTGTAATTGATTGTGTTAATGGTGTTGGTGAAGACGAGAAGTATGTAAATTGTATGAGAATGATGGTAAAATTAAAAGTTGATTTGGAAGTTAACCATAGAGCATTTGACCTAAACTGTCTCAGTTATCAACGAATTCTAGAAACACAAAAGTCTAAAATTAAGTATATTTAGTGCAAGACTCTTAATTATAATACATTCTAGAAAAATAAGTAATTTTTTATATATAAATATGTACAAACATCAACAAACGTTATGACAATAATTATAAATTTTGTATATATAGTAAGTAGGTTAGTTAGTTAGTAAACGTTGCACAATTGGCATTTGTATTGAATTTATTGTATGTATTAATAGACAAATGCTGAAAACGTGTAATATATGTAATGTAATGTATATTAGTTCATAAGTCTGTTTTCTGTTATTTTTTTTATTATATTTATTTGTTTCATGTAAACAACAAAGAATGTTTATGGCAGTAAATGTAAAAATATTAGCAACTACTAAATAAACGTATATTATATTATTATAATTATTGTTATTATTATTATTATTATTTAAACCACAAAATGTGTTGTGGCGTCTAACGATCCCTTTTTGTTTACTTGTGTAATATATTTTCTGTACATAATGTAGAATTCGAAGAAGAAGGAGACTCACGCCTTTCCTTCTTTCCAAGTTATTCCAAGTAATGTCTTTTGGTATGGAATACGAAAACACTTTCAGATTTAAAGCTCATACTTTAAATTTAATTAGAACTGCGTACAGCAACTTAAAATTATATTCAAACAGAAACACATTCCATTTTCGCTTGAAAGCTTTATTATGTTTACCTTTTCTGCATCACTACAATACACATGTTTATATTTATTTGATGTGACGGGAAAATAGAACGTTCGGAATGCATGGCTTTGCTTTGTTTTGTTTTTTTTTTGTGTGAAAAAATATGATAATGTAATGCATAAACTGAAATATCTTCGTTGGCAAATCATGAAGAACAGATAATTTTTTTTATTTCATAAAATCTCAGCTTAAAATTAAAGATAAAGGATAATTAGAAATGGAATAGAAAAACAAAATGAACAGGAGACAGAAAAAACGAGAAAATAAAGAAAAAAAAAAGGAAAGGAAGAAGATAGTAAAATGGGACAGAAAAAAAGAGGATAATCAAACTAGTCCAATAATTGTCGAATTTGATATACATATATATATATATGAAGCAAAGGCCCTACGTAAAGCATCATCGCATCAGAAGACTGTCAACTCAAACGACAAAAACGATATATACATAAATAAGGGACTAACTACAAAAAATAATAACCTGCTTTATATCAAGCTAAAAATTTAAAAAACGTAAATAAACTGAAATACTACGTGTGGAGAAGGAAAGGGCATATATACGTTAGAAAAAAACAGTGATCAAATAAGAGTAAGATGCAATGAAGTCCAAACACACAAAAAAAAACTGAGAAACAATAAACAAGAAAAACAAAACGTTAATAGTGCCATAATGTGTACTATGTATATGCCAAATATACGCAGCACAAAAAACAAATTTAGCGAAATACATACAGCGTCTACCATCGAAAATTCACCAGACATAATAATCTTTACCCAAACACTGTTAAAGCAAGAAAAATATTCTCTATATCAATTACACAAGTATAGGGAAATTTTCAATTCTAGAGCCACATGAGGAATGGGAACATCCATATACATAAAACAAGACTAAAAGAGCTAAGTACTTATGAAGAATTCAATATAAAATGTTGAAATACTAACTGTGTCACAGCAAGAACAAAACATAAAAAAGCATTAATATACAAACCACCCCAAGTATATTTCAGAACGTTAAAAAATGTTTTTAAAAATAGTGGAATCAATAGGAAGCACAAACATATCAAAAGTAGGGACTTTAACAAAAGCAGCCAAAAGAGGTATCGTAACTTAAGAATACAATGTGTAAAGGAAACAAACATGAAATATTAAACAGAAGAACAAAACAGTTTCACACTAGAAGAAATATAAATGAAAATGATAGCGCTTTAGACCATGCCATCACGAAAACAAAACTAATATAAAATTAGAAATACTTTCGTACTACAAAAGGGAATAAAACGACCAGAATACAAATATTATGAATATATTAGATCAAATTACACTTCGCCGCAATATTGAGGGATAATGATTTTTTTTTAAAAAAACCTTTTTTTTTGGCAAAATTAATGAAGGAATTTTATTTGCCAATTATTCTTTTGTTTTTTTTTTTAAGTACAAATCTGCTTTTTAAAGTGTTAATTTTTGATCTAAAAAACATGAATTTATTGAAATTATTATGTTGGTGTTAATTTTGATTATTTTATCTATTTAAAAAAAATATGAAAGCGTCATTAAATATATACGTCAATCACGCCATGAACGGTGACAGGCAACATCGTCATTTATCGGAAGTTGAAGTTGTAAAATTGATAATCCTAATAGAAGAAGGGTACCCTCAACAAGAAATTGGTCGAAGACTGGGTGTTACACAATCTGCCATTAGTAGAGCTTGGCGACGATACCAAGAGATTGATAGCTACCGTAGACGGCCAGGCCAAGGTAGAAAACGCACGACAACGATCGCAGAAGACCGATTATTGAGGATAAATGCTAAAAGAAGACGATTTTGTACTGTTAAAGCATTAAAAATGACCTCCAGAATGCAACTGGTGTCGCAGTAAGCGCAGATACCATTCGGAGAAGGTTGGCTGATGCTGGTCTAAAACCGTACCGACCTGCTACTGGGACAGTGTTAACGGCTGCCGACCGAAGAGCTCGATTAGTATTTGCTCAAACGCACTCCCATTGGGAAATTCAAAACTTTAGACACGTTTTGTTTACGGATGAGTCCAGGTTCTGTCTTTCAACTAATGACCCTCGTGATAGAGTGTGGAGAAGACAAGGTGAACGAGTTGCACAGTGTGCCACACGAGAAGAGGAAAAGTTTGATGGCGGATCAGTTATGGTGTGGGGTGGCATAACTCTTGAAGACCGTACTAACATTTATGTCATAAATAGGGGAACATTGACTGCCATAAGGTATCTGGATAAAGTGATAGTTCCAATTGTTGAACCATTTTGTGCAGTACATGGGCCAAAATTTGTATTCATGCATGATAATGTTCGACCACACATTGCTAACATCGTAAGGCAAGAGCTGGTTGCCGCCAATGTCAATGTTTTAGAGTGGCCAGCGCGAAGCCCAGATCTTAACCCCATTGAACATCTCTGGGACAACTTCTGGAGACAGATTAAGGCTCTGGAACATCCTCCTAGGACATTACAAGATCTGTCAATAAGATTTCAAGAAATTTGGGCAGCAGTTCCTCAAGAAGAGATTGCTGCACTAATTCGAATGCCAGAAAGAATGAGGACTTGCATAAGAACGAGGGGTGGTCACATCCGTTACTCACCTTTATTGTTGATTTTTTAATGTTTATTCATTTACTCGTCAGTGTGATGGTTCCTTATTTATTGTATATTTGTTGAAATTAGTTTACGAATTATTGAAATAAATAATCAGAAAGTTGAGTAAATCCTATTTTCTTTATATATCATGCAATAAAAGTCCATGTTTACAAGTACTTATCAAAATGTATTACATTTAGTCTATTATCCCTTAATTTTGCGGCGAAGTGTATTTCAACTAGAAAAATAACGTTAAAGAAATTAAAGAAAATGGGATCGACTGTTTCAAGGAATTATTAACTATACTCCAGAATATAATAGAATCACATCAAAAAAAATCGAAAAAGCTAAAAGAAGAACAGTTTTTTCGCGAATAAAGAAGAAAGAGAAATTATTTATACTAAAATTACATTAAACACATGAGAAACGAAGAAATCTATAGCATATACAAAGATCAAAACAACTTACTAAATATTTAATAAAAAACACTGAGAAAGAATATTACATAAAGCAATTCAGAAACAAAAAAGGCATGGAATCTGATCACCAAAGAAGTCAGCCAGAACCAAAGTAGTGACAAAAATATAAGCGAAATAAAAAGAAAGGAAAACGATAACGACAGTGCCGAAAGATATAGCAGAAAAATCAACAAATACTTTGCAAGTATGTCATTAAAAGCACTAGTTAGTAGTTACAACAAAGACGAAGAAACAAATATATTAATTAAAATTTAGAATGGTAATTCTGAGAGTGACAACAATAATAATTAAAAGGAACAAACCCATTGTGGCGAAATTAATTAACAACATTATAAAAGTTGGTGAATACCAACAATATATTTAAAAAAAAACATCATTGTGCCAATATATCAAAAAAGGCAAAGAACAGTAGAAAACTACTTACCAACTTCCACTAGTTTCAATACCATCTACTATAAAATATAAAATTTTAGAGAAAACCGAGGAGAAAACTCTTAAATTCAGTTGTCTGAACATCTATCACGAAATAAAACTGTGTACTACTGTATAACATCTGTAGTAATAAATTTAAAAAATGAAATTAAAGAAAAAGTGGAAAAAAGAAACATGGCGACAATACTACAATATCTAAAACCCAATTTATCTAAAAATTGCAGAATATAGGTATAAAAAAACGAAAAGAAAAAATAATAGAAACATACCTAATACACTGTCCACAAAAAAAAAACAAAAATTAACAAAGTAGAAAGTGATAAATGTTTGGCCATATATGGAATAAATCAACACATTACATTATACATACTATAACATATATATTTGAATTACAACTCAAAAGTAAAATATTCGGATAAGCAGATGACATCTGTATTGTATTAATAAAAAACCACACAGATACAAAAACAGATTAACAAGGATATGAAACAAATAAATTTTATGTTAAATTTTTAATATCCTATATATATGCATTTTTTTTGTTTTTCTCATTATCCTTAAAGGTGTAGATTGAAAATCTATATTGTAAAATTCGTTTTCTGCAATAAATAAGACACAGTGAATTTTACCTGTCAAATTATTTCAATTATTTCTTCTATAGGTACATATCATTAAATAATAAGATTTATGTAACGTTACATTATTTGATAATGAGAATATCAATAACAAAATGTCAATCATCGTTACAGTGGTTTTCCCTCTACATCAAATGACAGATATCGTAGGCAAATTAACTTCCATACAATTAACGCCTGCTCACTATTGTACCAAAACAAAAGCCTCCCGTAAATAGTAAAGTATAATTGCGCCAGATATGTAGGATTTGCTGGTTGTTATTTCCGACAATTTAATTAAAGGATATATGTAGTGACGGTGTGAGGCAATTCACTAAATTAATGTTCGACTTATATGTTCCAGCAAGAAAATTACCTCAGCACGTCCTTCTAAATGCCGGCGATTAACGTAAAACCATGCTAGACGTGTATTTCATTTTGTATTTGCGCTATAGATGTGAAGTATCTGAAGTTGTATGTTGTTATTCATAATCATAAGAATAATAACTAATATCGCATAGTAGTTAGAAAATAATTTCAAATTATGATAATTTACTGGAATGCCTGCAGAACATATACTAGTGCTGCTGAGGAATTTTACAGTAAAGGTATGCCAGAATATGCCATGTTTCAAACGGGAAGAAAAAATATGGACTAAGCTGCCATAACACCAGAGTTTGGATGCGTAGCATGCATTTCGGTTAATATAAAATACGTGATATAATTTTGTAATAACAGAGCAGCAAACTAAACACTACAGAGAAGGTGATAGGGTATGAGGCAAATGTGGGATAAGATTCTCTCACTAGACGATCAAAAATATTGATATCGAAAAGACATTTCTGACAATAATAGGTCTACGATAGAACACAAGATGGTTTGTTTTCATAACTACTTTTATTGTATTTGCTATGCTGGTTCTAAAAATTATGTTCATTCTTTTAAAACGTGTGTGGAGAAAATATGTTTTGATACCTTTATTATCAAGTTATATATTATATAGTGCGTCCCTAAAGTCCCCCCACCCCTCCCCCCGTTATATTTTAAACGAAGTGGAATAAAACATTGAAACAAAAATTAAATAAAACCTCTATAAAATTACTAATTTTATGACAATGTGTCATTTTAAAATTTTGACAGATGCTATTAAAAAAAAACACCTTTCAGGGGTTCGATAATTACATCATTTGAACGGTATTTAGAATGAATTGGAAAGAGTAGAAGAAACAGATGAAATAATGTTTTTAATAGAATAAATGAACAATTAAATTGAACTTTTTTACAAAACGAATAAAAAAACTACTAATATTGAAAAGAACACAAATAATCCTGAAGAAACATTGCAAAACAATGATGTAATTATCCTACCCGTGAAATTCGGCGGTTTTTTAACAAAAGAATGAAATTTAAGAAAAAATAATTTTGAACGATCTTCCAAATACCTTTCAAATAAGGGCTGGACTCCCTGTGACATTTAATATTTTTAAGTTAATATAGCTTAGAGCGCCATTGGTCAAAACTTTAAAATAAAACATGACCAACAAGTTAGTAACCTTATACCGATTTTTTGCAAATGTTACGTCTCTAAAAGTCACCCTCTATATATGTATATTTTTTATACACTTTAGTAGCATTAGAATCGCTTTTCCTTGGTATCTGGCTCATTTTGTTACAAATTCTAGGTTATATTTTATAATTTACTTTCCTCTAAATAATAATTCTTTATTTGTAAATATGGTTTTGTTCTGATATATATTAATGTTACAATTATTAGTATTCTTATTAGATATGTGCTTTCTGGCTACATTTGTGAGTAACTAGTGTAGTTATTCTAAATTATTTATTTAGAACGGCTAATTCAAATTTGTTTCTAAATATTCTAGTTTAAATTATAGATAATTTCTGCATATATTTCGTTATTAAGAGCGGATATTAAAGCGGTCGAGAAAGCTAGATATCGAATTTATCAGTTTTTTTTTACTATTGTTCAAGATAGAAATGTGAAATTTTCTGTTCAACTCCAATATACAGGGAGAGTCATTAGTAGCCGCTTCTTCGATTGCTCTTTTGTGTTTTAAATAAAAGACAAAACAGTTAGTGGAATATCCATGGTTGCTTGTAGCGCATATTGTAAAAGTACTTTAAGCTCTGGCGCACTTCCGGTTTCACCGGAAATGCACGAGACTTAATTTTTTTAAATGACTCACCCTATATATTTTTGGATTTTCTTGTACTGCCTTAAATTTTCTGTTCAAGTATTTTTTCTTTTTTAAAATTGAGCCAATAGTTTTTGAGTTATTAATATTTTTTGAAAATATTTGACTAAAACACGTGTTCAGAAAAAAATCATTTTCACATTGTTTTTAAAAGTAAAAACACTAACTTTGGTGGTGCTTGTAGCTAAGAAAATTCTGCATCACTTGGTAAAGTTGCACTCGACAATACCTCAAAAAACTTTGTTTTTTGAAAGCCTACTTCCTGAAATTTTCACATACCAAAAACTCATTTTTTTTAAATGGAACACCCAGTATTTTATTGAGGCATTTTGTTCCTTTTTTAATTCTCTTTCATTTTTGTTAACAATGTCCTATACCTGTCTTATGTAATTTTTGAGATAATCACTATAGGAGCAATTAGCGGTTAATATAAAGAACTGCGAGCGCTGTTGTTCTATGCACCATAATAGTCGTTCAACCAATGGAAGGCAGGAATGGCGCCCGACTTCCTTAGTCAACTGTCAAACAAAGTAAATGTTAAAGCCAACTATCCCAAAACTAATAATTTTATAGAATGAAGAGCATCGCATTTCAATTTTTGAATTCCGGCAATGTCCAGTTGCAGTATTTCATTTTTGACACTGGTGGTTAACATTGAAATAAAATAAAGGTTATGTTTACTGAAACATTTGAAGATGTTTTCAAAAAGTTTTGAAAACCCGTCCGTAGATAGCGAAGATACTCTCCTCCATTAACATTTTCATCAAAGAAATAAGGTCCAATTATGTAACTACCCACTATTTCTCCCCACAGTTTTGATGACCAACGATTTTCAAAGTTTACAGGTGTGATAAAGTGGGGGGTTTTATGTGTTATAATAACGGAAATTGTGACGATGAACGTATTGACTTTGATAGAAGGTGGCTTCGTTGGTAAACAACAAAAATTGAGAAAGCCAGGATAATTTATCTGCTGCTAATTAACAAAAATGTAAGCGACACTGAAAATTTATTTCATCTAACACTGTGTATGATTATGCTACGGGTGAATTTCAAATTTCCTAATTATTCTGGATTCTCAAATTTGACTTACATCTAACTGACGACTAATTTTCGTAGTACTCGTGTGGGGTGTCTACACTCGCAAGTACCATAAATGTCTTATTCTGACCAGTTATTGCTTTTTCCGCTCTTTCTTCCATATTCAATACTTTCTGTTCACACAAACCATCCCTTTATACATTTCTACCAGGGATCGCTATGCATAAAGTCTGGATGCTAGCAACGAGTTTGTTTCAGATTCACCCAAAATGTCAATCATATCTATTAATTCTTCATAAGAATAATTCATTTGGATGATAACTAATAGAGACGCTTTTATAAGTTTGACATAAATATATACCGACTTTCGTTAACAGTTGACTCAGGCAGTCAGCCGCATTCCAGCCTTTATTGGACGAATATTTGGATCCATAGAACAGCGCCCGTAGTTCTTTAATTCACCGCTAATTGCTCCTATAGTGATTATTTCAAAAATTACAAAACATAGGTATAGGATATTGTTAACAAAAATGAAAGAGAATAAAAAAAGGAACAAAATGGCTCAATAAAATACTGGGAATTCCATTTAAAAAAAATAAGTTTTTGGTATGTGAAAATTTCAAAAAGTAGGCTTTGAAAAACAAAGTTTTTTGAGGTATTGTCGAGTGCAACATTATCAAATGATGCAGAATTTTCTTGGCTACAAGCACCACCAAAGTTAGTGTTTTTACTTTTAAAAACAATGTGAAAATGATTTTTTTCTGAACATGTGTTTTAGTCAAATATTTTCAAAAAAAATTAATAACTCAAAACCTGTTGTCTCAATTTTGAAAAAGAAAAAATAGTTGAACAGACAATTTAAAGCAGTACAAGAAAATCCAAAAATATATAGGGTGAGTCATTTAAAAAAATTAAGTTCCGTGCAGTTCCGGTGAAACCGGAAGTGCATCAGAACTTAAAGTATTTTTACAATATGCGCCACAGGCCACCATGGATCCTCCACTAATTGTTTTTTCTTTAAAAGACAAAAGAGCAATCGAAGAAGCGGCTACTAATGACTCACCCTGTAGATGTGAATACACGGCAAGGTTGTCAGATTATGTAATTTTTTGTCACAACCATCCATTTTATTTATTCGAAATTAGCGTAAAATGTACGTGTGTTTCTCGGTCAAAATCTGAAATAATTAAATGAAATTGATCAAAACGGATGTAATTTCCGTGTAGACCAATGTTTTCTTGTGAAATATAGCTTTTTGAAAACGCGGAAAAAAGTGTAATTTGTGTAATTAAATTAAGAAATTGCGGAATGGTGCGGAACTGAATTATTTGTATTTTAGCAGCGCCTTCAGCTGTATTACTTTCTTATACGTAGTATAAGGAAGTATTGTGATGATGAAAATTTTCGACCTCGAGATTTTTGCAGATGTCCACGTTTTGAGGTCCCCTGATACCAAAAAAGTGGTTTTTAAAAAATGTCTGTGTCTCTCTCTCTCTCTCTGTGTGTGTGTGTGTGTGTGTGTGTGTCTGTGTGTCTGTGTGTCTGTGTGTCTCTGTGTGTGTGTGTGACCACGATAGCGGTCAAACCGCTGTAGATATCAATTCCAAATTTTGTATTTACGAATATAATCTCCCTCTTGAGAACTGATTAGATTTTGAGGAAAATCGGCAGACCGGAAGTAGTAGTTTACTTCAGTGAAAAAATCGAATTTTGCAAATATTTCGTCAATTACTAAGTTTAAGAAAATTTATAAAGAATTCAAATATACTCAAAATTAAATTTGAGAAAAATTGTTTTAATAAAGTTTTTCGAAATTCCTACCGGAAGTAGGTCTTTTACTCTTATCGAAAATCAGTTTTTTGCGAATATCTTGCAAGTCATGCTTTCTAGGCAGGTACATTACGAGTATAAAAGTATTTAGAACATACTTTTAAATATCTTTTGTATAAAAAAAATTTCAAAATTCAGACCCGAAGTACCACTTTTACTCTTATCGAATTGCGATTTTTTGCAAATATGTCGTAAATTATGCATTCTATATATATTTATGAAGAGTACAAAAGTATTTAGAGTTGGATTTGGAATATTTTTTGTATAAATGAAATTTCAAAATTCGGACCGGAAGTAACACTTTCATACGTATAAGAAAGTCGTGTGGTGGCCACACCTCATTTTTTTTTCTCTGTATTCGGGTGACGGAAAACAACACATTCATGTCAAATATATGAGAATGAGATGGCTTGCCTTTGGCTCCTCCTAGGGGCCAATAACTCCAAAAGCAATTATAGTCAATTCCCAAATACAAATCGACTTTAATATCCCCTTAATTGTAGTTTTATTTTATTTTCGTATATTTTTGCTCAACACACTTCATTTATTTGTTTTTTAAATTAACTAGTTTTGTTTTCCATAGGATACCTTTCACCTTGAACCTTTGTTTTCTATAGTTTCGTGTACTATTTGCTGTCATGCTTTGTAACATTCTCTGTCTCATCATTTTCTTTTGATTTATTTCTTATTCAGACTCGCATCACACAACTTTTTTGCTTTTCGCTGTATTTTTTTTATCATTTATCTTTTTTTCCAATTATCCATAAATAGTATTATCCGTTGCATCTTCTTCACGAAAGGTATTTTTAATTCTGCGCCTACATGTTGTGCAATTGTTTCATTCTTTATTTCTTTTATATTATATTTGTGTTTTTTCTTTTCTTTTTTTCTGATTTATTGCTGTTACTGAATTTGCTTCTTTAAAGATTTTTCCTCTGAAAATTTGTTATATAAAGTTAAAAGAGTTAAAAAAGTTAAACCTACATTTTTGATATTCTGTCCACTTTCTTAAAATAAATAAATACTGCATTTCACAAGTATATATTTGTTAGTAAATATTAATCATTCTAGGCCGGTGTTTTTTGCTTATTATTTACGAAAATGCATAAAAAAGAGACAAAATGTTCATTCACACGAATAGAGTTTCTATCTCTAATTTGAGTCGAAAAAGGTTTGCTGAATAGCATGTGCATGTGTAACAATAAAGTTGAAAATAATTGCTATTGCGCCAACTATTCGAATAAAAGTCTCGCCTGGCAAAGTCAAAATTCCTCGAACTGTAACATCAAATGCCTATTGACAAAGAGCGACACGGGATCGTGACTACCGACAATGCTATAAAAGAATTTGCTGGAAATAAATAAAAAACAGGCAGGCTCACAGACGAGCAATGAGCTTGAAACGTTTCCGCAGTGCAAGGAGTGGCACAATAAAGGGGTTTAAAGTAGATTACCGGGTCTTATTTCGTGTCCAACTTTAAAAAGAAAAACGGAAAAGGTATTCGATCTATAAATAAGAACGATTATTAACGTTTCGTATAACAAGCTACGTAAATTTGCGAGTTCGATGAACAAAACTATTGTGCGCCACGATCGTAATCATTTGAGCCTGTGCGCTGTCACGAAAACAGTTCGAAGGAGGATTATATCGGAGCAAACAAAGCACCTGCGTCCCAAAATGAAACTTGAACGTTGCTTCGGGTAATCTTCCCGGCGAAATAACAAAATGAATTAACCTAGAAAGGTTTTGTAAATTAATTGGAGTTTAGAGTTTATTGCTGGACCTTCTCGTTAAGATCAGGTACTGCATGCAGCAAGTCCTTTATTGATTTTTTTCTTTTTCTTTAATCTGAAGTTGGAAACATCCGCAATACTAATAAGGAATTTAGTAGTAATAAATAATATTCTCTTTGGTCCACCAGAAGTAGTTTTAGTTACATTACAAAAATTATAATTAAATGCAGTTAATAGTAAACAATAATAAATAAATAAATGTTTACTCCCCAACAATGTAACTCAATATAAATACGCAATTAATAATGAAATTTCCCGCAAGAGTATCATGAAGTATTAATTTCATAGTAAATGAAGGACAAATCACATTTTCTCAAGGTGTATTTCGCGGGCACATGGAAGTCACTAAATTTACGGTTAATACAACTTTATAATGAAATGAGTAAACTCAGGATGATTCACCGTATTCCATGGTATATCACACGTTATTAGCACTTTAAGTAGATCCAAATTAAATACTTTTTGCGTTCATAAGCAGTTGCAGAGTCAGCAATACGTGCTTTATGTGTATCCGGCGACACATGTTTTACTACGCAGGTTTTTACTTGCTACGACAGTAATACATTGTAAATTTTGCTTCGGAGTTGGATACAGTCGAATTCTAGGTTAGGCAAACCTGTTACCTACGCTTCAACAGTATCTCGCGACGGATGTGGACGGTGCAAATTTACGCAATGGAACATATATAGCTAATAAAATTAATCAATAGACTGTCTCTCTAGACACAGTGTTTACGATTTAACTAAAATATTTTCAGCTCAAAATCCCGCCCTTCAACGTCGCCTGCATTCGCCGCCCTAGATGCAACTGCATTTATACATATATATCGTGACTTGTAAACATCGTTATTGAAAAAAGAAGAGAGCAGCCAACTGTGTGGCGCTGACGAATGGAAAAAATTGTATATGTACACTTAGTTGCAAAAGAAAGATTCCGCTAAAAATATCAAATATCACCACTCCAATTTCTAACACTCGCGCATATTGTGAAGGTCATTAAGTATTGACTATATACTGTTTCTAATATTCATTCGGTTATTTTGTAAATAAAAATATGTAATACATTAACTTTTTCCAAGACTAAATTGAATAAACTTTAGTTACCGAACAAAGAAGTAGTGAGTGAACATATGATCTTTTCGACGTAAAGTACTACACAGAAATCGCAAAAAGAATAATGGGAAATTAGTCACCGTCATTCCAGAAGCCACGAGAATTATCGTGGAGATAAGGATGTGCATAAAGAGGAGTTTCCAAACGAAAGAAGGGATTATTTGTTCAGTTAGTAATGTAAACATCAGATGTAAAGCAATAAATATAAATTAAGTCATAAATATAAATAAGTTCTAATAAATACTTGTAGTACGTTTAAGTGTATTTTAATCAATTAGTGTTAGTGTCTTCATCGTTTTGTTAAGGCTACATTAAATATCGCATGGTTCTATTTATATATCACAACTAACGGAGGCAAAAATTTTAAAATAATGTTAACTATTCCGGAAAAAGAGCGAGCGATAAATTCCGCAATGGATTGTCCGCAAGAGCTGTTACTCTAGAATTAAAGGTTAACCATACATATATAAATAAATTGCTGCGTCATTGAACAGTTGAGAATAGAATACTACGCTACCACAGATGAAGAGGGCTGAATTTTATCACAATATGACTGGGAGCATCCATTTACCAGCATCCGATTAGCGGTCAACGAAAGTGTTTTACATGCTAGTACGAATACTGTACAAAGCTGCACTGTATCGACTTAAAAAGTATTACTCCGGTGGTGAAACTTTACTAACAGACCACCGCATGAACAGAAATTTTTGGCGGTCAGTAATTTCCTCATGTATATCAACTTTTTAAAGGTCTTTCTATGGAATGAAAACGGTTAATCGTGAGAGAGGACAAATATATGATCCAAGATTTGTTTATAAACGTTCGAGTAGTGGCCGGTTTTCTCTAGGCGCGTGGGAATGAATATCTTTTGATGGGCCAGGGGTTATATGGAAAATGAAGGGTCATTTAAACGGTACGCAATAGTATAGAGTTTTAGCTAATGTCATGTTGCCTAGTGATATTCTACTGCGTAACAACTTCGTGTTTCAACAAGATAAGTCACCGATATATAAATCCAGAGTGGTTCAGCAGTCGATCGAAACTCCAAATATTGAAACTCTACCCTGGCCTCCTAAAAGTCTAAATTTAAATCCTCTGGAAAATCTCTGGCGATTTATGAAGAAGAGAATCTCTGATAATGTATATGACAGAGGACCATTAGATAAAAAAAATGTAGAAGGAATTATAATTGAAAGGAAAAATGATGTTTACCGCATTGACACCAAAAGTGGCATTTTAAAATACTGGCTCACTAGGAGTGACATAACACCTGTTTCGTCAATTAGTTTTACTTATAATGATATTCCCCAAGATTGCTTTATTTGCTTAAGAGAAGCCTGCGCCAAGCAGTCTATGTTTTTGGGTCAAGGATTTTCAAAATGCCAAAATAGGCCTTCAAAAACCCAGTGCCATACTAAACGATGTGTCTGTTTCAAGACTGGAAATTTGTGCAACAGTAGATGCCATTCCAGTAATACCTGCCAAAATAAATTGCAGACAGCTTCTTTTGTCTAAAATTACAATCTCCCTGGTTTACATGCGTTTATTTTATTGTTTATTTCGTTTTACGAGAAGAAGTCTATTCGCCTACGACATTTGTCTTATTGTTAATCATTTTGCCTAAAAACCCAGCTGGCAGATATCATTTGCCTAGGAAAATAGCTTTTGAGCAGAAATAAATGATATGGAGCTATTTGCCAAGGCAGATATCATTTGCCCAGGCAAAAGCTATTTGCCGAAAATGACTATTAGCATGCGACATATACAACAAATCAAAGTAATTATGGAATCAAATTGAAACTACCTGGAAAATGTCACCATGGACTATCGCCAGAAACTTGTCGACAGCATACCGTCTCGTTTATCAGATATTGTAGAAAATAACGGAGGATGGACACACTATTAATTAATTTAAATATTTTAAACTTTAAATTCATTATTTCTTTATATTTCTTTCTTTACCCTTTTATTATCTTTTGTTTTGTTATATTATTTTTCAAGTTTTGTGTAAACAAATGACCTCATTTCCTATTAATTGCCAAAAGTATAAAATGCCATACATATGCAAAAATATCAGCGAAACAGTAAATCAAGAAAAGAAAATATTAATTCTCTTATACATCATCTCTGCCGTGCCACACTGTATGTAAAAAAATTTGTTTTTTAGGTTTTGCGCGTCTCCGATATAACTTTTTTCGCTCTATCTCTATCTTCTTGTTGCATTTTTCTATCATAATTTTTAAGAAAATTATGGAGATGGCTAAACAGTGTAACATGATTGCTCCTGTTTATGTACATAGGTAAAACAACGCATAACGCTAAAAAACACAATTGTGCAATGGCAAACGCCGTTATGTCTTCAAATTAATTTTTTTCTAAGTTTTTCAATTGTCATACTTTGGCAAAACACATTAAAATACCTTACAGCGTTTTACCAATGGAAGTGTATGCAATTTTAGACGGCAAAACAATGTATCTTTTTCATATAATCTCTTTCGGTAGGTGAAGTGTATTCATCTACCGAAACAACATTCAATAGAAAGAAAACCAACAATCCAAAAACCTTCCCCTACTTTAAGGTCATAGTAAGTGTAAAATTTGTCAAAGGATTGTTGCAGCTTTATTTTAAGACCGATTTTGATCAAGTGGAGTGATTATAAATCATGCAATATGTTAAGAAACAGATGTGCTTTGGAACTTCCAGAAAAACTACAAAACCCTCGTGGCATATCAATACAAAAAAAGATCATAATTGACAACCTAGTACCAAAAATGAAAGAGAATAAGAGGGTATTTTGGATTAATTTACCAGAAAATGAAAGGGCACCTGATTTATTAGAAGGTTTTTAAGCTTTGTATCTTGTAAATTTTCTTTATTTATGTAATATCATTTTTAAATCTGTTGAAATTAAATAAATTTCTCAATAAAATATATATTTATGTATTTTACACCTTTATACTAGTAATAAGTAATTCTAATTTGGAATGAAAAAGAAAAGAAATTTAAAATGAAGGTAAGAGACATTACATCGTTTCAAATAAAAATTACTTCTGGGTAACCTTAGCAATTACAACGTCAAAACAAGTTATAGAAAATTAAGGTAAACCGTACAGTTTTTGGACAGCGTTAGTTATTGGACAAGCTAACTTTTTTTTAAGAAATAAGGTTTCTGTAAAGATAAAACTTTATTGCTACCCGTTAGAGCGACACCTATGTTATTTCTATTCAATAAATTAATACTCATTGACTATTTTACAGGTTTCTGTAACCTTAGGAATTTTTATCCTCATTCCCGCCATTTCTCCAGTTTTTCTTAGCAGTTTGGTTAAGAAACGTCTGTCCCTTGATTTATGAATATCGGCTTTATCTTGAGTGTATTTTTGAAAAAGGTTTATTCTGTTTTCAAGAGGTAAGTTTGTAAATTAATAATCACTATTAATAATAGCTTGATGGTTTTTTGTTAAAATAGCACCGTGTCCAATGACTGTCTAGAAAAATCTTAGATGAAGACAATGATTGTACAACTATCCAATTACTATATTTCAAATGAATTTGTACTTTATGCATCTTAGTTTACCACATTTGAAGCCGTGTAAGTATGTCTTTTTAATTTTGAAATTGTTTTATCCAAGATAGTTATTGGACGGGTGGTGTCCAATAACACAATGCATAAAATTTTATATTAAGACAGTAATTGGACAGTGTGTTCTGTCTCAAATTGTGTTATCAAAAATGTGTTGACTACAAATTAACAAAGGAATAACTTATTTTGTATATTTTAGATTGTTTTTGGGACAGATAAATTTTAAAAATAGATCTTAAATACAGTGTAAAATGCCTAAAAAAAGCTGATTACGAGCCAAATTTAATAGACATCGTAGTTCAAGAAGTTAAAAGCGGCAGTTTCTATCGAAGCGTGTCTATTAAATACGGAATACCAAAATCCACGACTGAGTTTAAATTAAAAAATCCTGTACACCGAGGAAGTTGTGGTCCTCCTCCAGTTTTGACTACTGAAGAAGAAAACTCTTTAGAAACGTTAGTCAATAAATTTATTGATAAACAAATCAGTTCTTTATTAATGTAGATGGATATTAGATTCTGCAAAAAATGTTTTCCTAGGAAAAAATATGATATATTAACCAGTGTTCAAAAATTTATTATTGACAATCCAAAGCAGAAACCTTTTAAAGATAATCGTCCTGGAGATGGTTGGTTAAAGGTAAGCGTGGTGCCTGTTACGTCCCTGGGTATTTGTCGTATTTACTAAACCATTTCAGGCATTTTTAAACGACATCCCAAAATAGCAGAAAGAACAAGTGAAGCAGTGTTGTATGCAAGTGCTTGCGTCACAGAAAAGGATATTCGACAATGGTTTCTAGAAGTAGAAACTTACATCAGTGAAACAAATTTGCGCGATGTTATAACGGACCCATCGAGGGTTTACAACGGCGATTAGACTGGATTTCAAATATGTCCTAAAACTGGCAAAGTTTATGCCGCCAAAGGGCAAAAAAAGTGTATACCATTGAGAAAGGTGCTTCAAAGGAAAGCATCACAGTTATGTTTACTTTTTCGGCAAGTGGAACAAATTGTTGCTCTATGGTTATTTACCCTTACAAGAGAATCCCAGAGAAAATTGCGACATCAATCAATCCTAAATGGGGGATAGGTAGAAGCGACAATGGTTGGATGAAGGGTATAACCTTCTCCGAATATATATCAAATGTCTTTTATCCACATTTGATAGAAAACAAACTTGATTTTCCGGTAATTCTTTTTGTATATGGGCATAAAACACCTTTAACCTACGAACTAAGTTTAATATGCAAAAAACTACAGATAGAATTAGTTGCATTGTATCCTAATTCGACACGGAATTTGCAACCTGCCGACGTATCAGTATCAGGCCCATTTAAGTCAACTTGGAAGCAAAGTCTTAGAGAATGGCAAATTGAACATTCTAGAGAGATTTTGAACAAAGTCTCTTTTGCTCCACTTTTAGAACGGATGGTCAATAAATCTATGAAACCAGAAACTATAAGTAAAGGTTTCAAACGTTGTGGATTGTACCCTTTTGATCATAATGCTGTCGACTACAGCAAATGTTTGGGCAATTCAGATACACAGAATCAAAATGCAGAATCAATAACTATGACGTATCGCGATTTTGCCACAATTGTAGGACCAGAGAAAATTAAAAAATTTGAAGACATTGACGTAATCTCTAAAGAGGATGAATGTTTCTGGGATCTTTATAAAATATGGCAACATTTTAAAAGTAATGTAGAAAAAAAATCATATTATTGAAAATAGGGTTATTGCGATGGCTTCGACCTCAAATAAATCACCTGATCCGATGGCTGAAATTTCAAATGAATCACCCGATCAAGTCGAAACAATTGAACATTTTATAGGGGTGGTAGAAAATAACGAAACTATTACTGAAATTTTTGAAAGAGGGAGTGTGGGAGACAAAAACTATACAAGACCTGTTGGTGAAGAAATGGTTAAGCCCACGACTTCCCATTACGATGAAGAGATCAATAATTTACAACAAGAAAATAGACCTCTTTCACAGAATATCTTCTATATTCAAATGTTCCTGAAAGGAAAGGAAAAAGGCAAACTGAAAGACTGCCGTTTGCAATAACATCACACACTTTCCAGGAGATGTGTAGAGAAAAACAAGAAAAATTGATAGACTAAATCGTGAAAAAGAAGAAAGGAAGCGTAAAAGGGATGAATCTAAACTTAACAAAGCTAACACGAAAAAAACAAAAACGGGTTCTTCTAAATTGCTATGTTATGTTTGCAAAGGTGTGATTCATGGTACAAATAAGATTTTATTGCAATACGACTCATTTGATAACAATTTTCATAAAAAATGCGTTCCACAGTCACATCACACACATATACCATCTGAAGAAGAAGACAAATATGGGTGTTGCAATTGCTATCGCGAAGAAAGTGATAGCATAAGTGAGAATAATTATTCTGACGTGGAAGAATTATATAATACGTATTTAAATGAAAGTAAAACACTTAATTATTAAATAAATAATTATTAAATTAAATAAAACTGGTGTCCAATAACTGTCAAATTATTGTCCAATAACCAAAAAAGTGTCCAATCACTGTCCTTTAGTACAATCATTGTTTAAAAAAATTATAATTTTGAACATAAAGAAATCCTACAAAAACTAATCATTCCATTCTTTGGTCAATACCTTGAGGAATACATCTTGATAATTTCATCCTTTAAAAAGACGTATTACGTTGAATAAACTAATATAAAAGATAGTTATTTTCTTAAGTGTCCAATAACTAGCGGGTTTACCCTACCTTGTTTTCATCACTAATGACAATTTTACTTAAAAAAAAACATAAAATGGCAAACAAATTTAAACGATACAAAATGTTTCAAAATTGTGTTTATGCTTTTAAAGGCACGAAAAATTTCGCTAACATCGAAAGAAAAATGTGTAAATGGCAACAATTCAAACGTTAAACGCTTCTTCTGAAAACTAACATTTTTGCGTATACAGTGCAGGTCTGTACATCAATCTTAACAGTAAAAACTCATATGAAACTAGACATATAATACACAATATCGACATTATTCAATATGTCTGAAAGTATTGTTCTTGAAAATTAGAGATAAGTACGAATTTAATTAGAATGTATTTTTGTAGAAACCTTTTTTTGCAACTAAGTGTTCATTAGAACATTACATACATAATGTACAGCTTATTACGTATTATTGTATTACTCCTATTACTATGCCGAATTTGGAATTACAGATTACTTTTATTTAAGTCCAATCTTGCAGTGTACCCCTGACAGCCGATTTATAATTATCACATTAAAAAAAGACCAAATTATTTATTTTTTCAAAGTAGTTTCTTAATCGTTTGGAGTTTGTGCTTTTCTCAAATGATTATAAATCAATATTAAAAACTGCAAAACACTCCTCATGCAAACAAATCTTATTTTTAGTAATAAGAAAGATGCATACAATAACCCCTTCAATGTGTGAAATGTTTGGTAGACTGCAATTAGATTCACTCTATACAAACGACTGAAGCGAGCATTGCAGGAGTTACCACAAAAAATAAAAGCACATGAATTGCGGGCAGTGATATCACATTTTCGTTTAAAGAAGTTCAGATCAAAGAAGAACTGGATGTATTTTATGGGAATTCTGCATCAGGGATAGTTGAAGAATGTTTATTTTTGAATCAATGAGTTAAGCGTAGCCGAACATGCATTGAAACGACATAGTTTAGAAGTTTACGTAAGATGTCGCTCTCAAATGTTGATAGCATCGTAATAATAACCAAGGAGTGTACCTATAGGATTATAGGAACCATAGAAATGAGTGTACAATATCTGATACTAAAAATTACATAATGTGATATACCTAAACGCGTGGTAGGTGAGGTAGTTTTCAAATGCTGAAATGCTATTACAAAACATACATTTCCTGTACATATCCGGTAATATTATGAACCATTTTATTCGTGTCTATTACGTTTTAAGTGGAAAAAAAACTGCTTTACTTATAAGTCAGGCAAATCTACAATCGTAAACGATTACGAAAGATATAGACAATTTAAAATCAGTTTTGTTCTTTTCTGTTTGCGACGAATGAGGAAGTGGCCGAATAAAAGAAACGCGACGAAAGATAATAAATACGCTACTACAACGCTTGACACGAAAACATTTTTTTTCCAAAAATATGTTCATTATAAAACTGGTACGCCGATATTTATTTATCTAAAGTTGTATCTTCAAGAATGTATATTTATGGTGCTCGAAAATCTCGATGTTATCCTGCCTGATATAATAAATATACAAACAAAATTCTTGGGACATGTGGTGACACACACGATCTCGGCTCACCATTAAAGACCGAGATGTATGGGGAAAGTATATTTATTGTTTCGTGATTTAAGATAGAGGTGTTTCAATAATAAACAGCATTAATGTTTCGATTGTTAATTCTAAATGGGCTGATATAGTATAATTATACTTCTATCACGCTACGCAACAAGCGGCTAGAAAAATATTTTTTCTTTGTAATAAGAATTAACAAGTGGTAATAGTTGGAATAAGTTTATATAAAAAGAAATTGTCATTATAATAAATACAAATAAGATATTGACTTTAGTCTTTTGTGTATTGTGATGATGAAAATTTTCGACCTCGAGATTTTTGCAGATGTCCACGTTTTGAAGTCCCCTGATACCGAAAAAGTGGTTTTTAAAAAAGTCTGTGTCTCTCTCTCTCTCTGTGTGTGTGACTACGATAGCGGCCAAACCGCTGCAGATATCAATTCTAAATTTTGTATTTACCTGTATAATCTCCCTCTTGAGATCTGATTAGTTTTTCAGTAAAATCGGTAGACCGGAAGTAGTAGTTTACTTCAGCGAAAAAATCGAATTTTGTCAATATTTCGTCAAATACTAAGTTTAAACAAATTTATAAAGAAATCATATATACTTAGAATTAAAATTGAGAATAATTTTATTTAAAAAGTTTTTCGAAATTCCTACCGGAAGTAGGTCTTTTACTCTTATCGAAAATCATGCTTTTTAGACAAGTACGTTACGGGTATAAAAGTATTTAAAACATAATTTTCAATATCTTTTGTATAAAAAAAATTTCAAAATTCAGACCGGAAGTACCACTTTTACTCTTATCGAATAGCGATTTTTTGCAAATATGTCGTAAGTTATGCATTCTATATATATTTATCAAGAGTACAAAAGTATTTAAAACTGGATTTGCAATATTTTTTGTATATATGAAATTTCAAAATTCGGACCGGAAGTAGCACTTTTACTCTTAGCGAGGAGCACTTTTTTGATAATATCTTGCAAAGTATGCATTCTATAGCGATTTATTAAGACAATGAAAGTACTTAGAATAGGATTTTGAATAAGTTTTGTATTAAAAAAATTCTTAAAATTGTACAGTTTTAAACGCTCATACATATAAGAAAGTCGTGTGGTGGTCACACCTCATTTTTTTAAACGTGAAAGGGTAATATTTTGAAAGGGTCAAACTGCGACTAGTAAGTACTTTAACGTCTTTTATCTCTGACATCAGTAAGAATACATAAAAAAAAACAATCGCAACAAATAGGTGTAAACGAAATTCAGAAAATCAATTCAGGCGTTTAGTATAACGTTATAAGAAAGTGTAGAATAAACAAGAGCATAGTACATATTTAATAGACCGTCAGTATTTAAGCATGATTTCAGCTTTAATATCGCATAGTATATAACCTACGTTGAGAAAAGAATATGCACACGGTCTTGTCACTATTCATCATTAATCTGTTTCTCCTTCACCACGATTGGAATTGATCAATTACCGATCGTAGTAAATTTTGCAGATCTTCCCGGTTACTTGCAGAAAGTGCAACCGATGTATCGTCGGCGTACATCACTACAAGACCATTTTATATGTGCTTCGGCAAGTCATTTATGAATATTAGAAATAGTAAAGGGCCGAAGATTGACCCTTGTGGTAATCCTATACCATTCGTAATTTCCTCCGATTGATGGCCGGATAACGATACGACTATTTTTCTATTACTTAAGTATGATTTTATCCATTGCAATAATGGATCCCGTTTACCGAGACAGTATAATTTATCTACAACATAGTCAATATCAAGACTATCGAATGCGCGAGAGAGATCAAAAAAAGACCTGTCACATATTTACCGGCCTCAAGCGCATCATATATATATCTGAAAAATGAATCGTTGCTGTGCATACTACATTAATAGTGACAGTGGTGTACCTCATCGATTACTTTTAAGCCCTAGACTATTTCTAATATACGTCAACAACCTACCAAATACTCTTTAATGACTAGAGTAAATACTTTTTTATGCTGATGTTATCTCTTCTTCCTATAGTGGCTTTTAAGTCAGGCTTAATGTGGCTTGGTGGAAATGAACTCTTTCAGAGGATTCTTACGGAAGAGATTTTAATCTCATTGATCATTGGATTGGCGAACACTTTCAATAACTTTCATGTATGCATTCAATGGTATTTAAATCAAGGACGTACATGCTTTGTACAAAAAATCAAACAAAAATTTCCAAAATCAAAGTATGTTTTTAAATATCCTCAACAGGTATACATTGTAAACATAACCTTAATTTACATTCACATTTTGTCTTACACAAACAAATTGATAATTAAATAATTATCATAATGAACAGTACAGCGGAAATATCTTAAAATGGGTAATTTGCAGAGAGGACAATTACATTTTCGACGGCATATTACAATATTGTATATAAAATTTGAAATAAAATTTATTATTATTCTATATACCTTTTTTTTAACAGTAAACATTCATTAGTGAGATTCAATCTAAACGAAGTACCACCATTATATTGGAAAGGTATCGGAAAAGTAGGCAAGTGGTAAATTGAAATCGAAAGAGGACTAGAATTCCAGGCCCACTAAGATTAATTTAAATTCATGAAGTAGAAACGAAACTTTTTCCCACATAATCCCTTTCATTTATCTTAGTCGTACAACACCTATTAAAAGTGCGAGTTGCGTAACTAGACACTACAGCAGTCCGGGAACTCTAAGGCAATTGGGTCGAAAATGTCAGAGCAGATAATCGTCGCTAGAACTCTTTTCGGTATAATGTCGTAAATCAGAGTTGCGGTTAATAACAATGCAAATCAGTTCGGTTCAAAGCGATACCTCCACGAGATCACAAGGGTTCCGCCAGGTCGTATGCCACGCACCGGGGATCGATCTGTCCCCGTCGGAGTCGTTGGTGCTTTGTGCTACCAAGCTTACGACTATTTTAATAAAGAATCAACTTGCTTATGGAAATCGTAGTAACTTGACTGAACACCGGAGGTTTACGGTTTAGATGAAGTTCCGTCTCTTTCTCCGTTCGAGTTCACTTTGCGCCAAAATTCGGAATTAATTAGAATATAATCGCAGATGATTTACGTTTGTCGGTTTGACTATTAGATGTATACTGAATATAAATTGGTTGTTACCGGCATTGGGGAGAATCAAGGGCGCGTTTAAATTTTAATTTTATGGCTTCTATGAATTGTACCAATTCCGCCGTTATATGGTCGCAGCTAGTTGCTATTCAAAGCGATTATGTCCTGGTAGAAGTCTTCATTAAATATTTCATGTTAGTGTTGCCGAGAATTTATTTATTTCTCGAGCAGAAAAGAACAAAATGCAAAAGTTTAAAGACTGCATTATATTTCATTCTTCGAGCGCACGTTTTACAGTAAATTAAACTTAACTTTATTAGGCAGAAGTTTCAAGCCATGCACTAACAATTTTACTTCACCGTATATCATAATGAATACCTACAACTTAAATAATGTTTCACGTAGGGTCTTCATAGCATGTAAATTAAACAATTATTGAAATAACTGTAGGTTGATTGAATATTAAATTCACACAACAAACTCCGAAACGTCAGTATATTTATAAAGAAAAATTAATAACGTTTGTTGACTGCTTAAAGTTCATGTTTTTTTTTTTTTTCTAGATTAGGAGTTAAATAAGCGTCGAAGCATGATTTTTAGTTTTCATTGAGAAAGTTGGATTAAATTTACTGAAATGCCTATTTAAATGCTTGTAAAAGTTACCCTACAGCAGAAAGTTTTAGCTTTTTATTGGATTTTAAAATTATGTAGGATTAATACGAAATTAACAAGAAAGTTTAATACGTAATGAAATGTTATCAAACCTTAGCTTACAGTATTCTCAACGTTCTCTTGTTACACATTTGCCTTTAAACCAGTTCCTGACTGTTCTAAAAATTTGTGTATTCTTATGCTAGAATAACTAACTAGATTAACATCATATGGCAAGGAGCATGATGGTTCTGTAAAATGTCTGGTATATTAGGTAGGCCTAGAGAAGAAAAAGTCGAAATCTTAAGAATTTTTATCGAGTCCGGCTTTTTATTTAAAAAAATTTCTTACAATTTTTCGTATTCAATTGTTTCAGTCAATGATGGTGCTGTTTCCGTCCATCAAATTTTCAATTTGGGAGATGTCGGTGTCAGACAGTCTGCTATTACTATAAGATAAATAGCCATCTAATTTCAAAATATTTTTTAAAGAAAGACAAATAAACTTCCAGAAACTATTCTGCTTCAGAAAAGTAATCAGCTTTTAAAAGTATAAACATTCATAATAAACAGGTTTTATATGTGAAGAGATGTGGAAATATAAATTCAGGTAGCAAAAATGATCTGTGACGACCACAAGACTTTCTTGTTCGAATTAGGGTTTATACAAAAACCGACTTTTTGAAAAGCCGGTTTTCGATTTCCAAAAAAAACCGGGTTTAGCCGGTTTTCGAATTTTTGTCAAAAAAAAAGAATAGGGAAAAATATTTTATTTAATTTATATAAAATAACAAAAAACGAAATCATATCAAAGTCAAAATATAAAAAAATATTAAGGATTACACATTACTTACACAAAATAACGAAAACTCATACAAAAATTTTAAATAATACTTATATTTATTTGACTAATAAATATTTTCAAATATCACTAATATAATAATTTCTCCTAAGAAAATAGGATTTTAAAAATCATAAAATATCCACTGAACGGTGGCTCAGTTTTGTTCTTATTTTGGACACAATATTGCCTGAAATTAAAAATACTCCTTCACTAGCTACTGAGCTGGGTTTTATAGTTTTCAGGGCATCAAATAACAAATCTAAGTTTTTGGTTCTTTTATTCGTTGCCTCGACTAATGAAAATTCAGCTTTCAGTGTCTTTGGATTTGTAAGTTTTTCTTCAGGGTCTTCAAGAAACTTATAATTTCATTTTCCATGGCTTCCTTTAAAAAAGCATTACTCTGTAGTAGTTTAGTAGTTTCTTCGATTTGCTCTTCATCAGAATCGGTTTCAACTTAAAATTTAGAAATATTCTAAATAATATCTTTCCAGATAACTTAATAATTTCGGTTTTTGAAGCTAAAGAAAGTACACTAGATTTCTTTGCTGAACTGGAAATGTTTTGTGGATTTTGCAAATACAGCAAATGAGTTGATAATTCTACTTGTCTTCCTTCTTGAATTCGTTCTTCTAAAGCATATAATAATTTCAAACTTATTTCAGTGTTTACATTTTTTTGTTCATTTAACAGAAATTCAAATATACCTTCACTTGTTAATAAATTGGCATCTCGTCGCCCTAAGCCTTCAGCTGCTAGACGAATCGGTCCCAAGATTTCATGAAATTCCAAAAGTTTAGGATATTGAGCTTCATTCCACATATAAGAAGAACCAATATCATTCAATGCTAAAACAACACATTCTTTTACTGCCAGAAATCCTCCAATCTTGTCCTCTATACTATTCCACATTGTTTTGCAGTCAAGAATTAAATTTAATTCCTTCCCTTTTTCTTGTTTGATATAATTTTGAAGAATGGTGTTTCTTACTGGAGATTATCTAAAGAACTTACAATTTTTTCTAATTTGTGAAACTGATTGTTTGTAATTGTCAGACAAAATAGGAATAGGATGTTCTCGGTTACAAACATAATAAAGAGAATCCTCATAATCGTTATATTCGTCTTCATCTTCATCCTCAGATTCCTCACTTGAAATATTTACTTCGGCTTCAGCTTCAGCCATTTCTCTATATTTATATAACACATCAGTAACTGCTAAGTGGATATAGCATAGTTGATTAATTATAGATGATAATTTGCCAAATTTTTTCATTTGTTGCTGCAACTATGTCAGTTTCTAGATTCAAGTTGAAATTTTGTAGCCTTTCAGATACCGATTCTAATGTTCTCTGAGCTACACAGGAACCAGCAATTGGCACTAATCCCAAATTGAAATCTTCTGCCAAGTGGTGTACATTAATGTTTAAATATCTATGATTTCTTTTGCTAGTCCACTCGTCTAAAGTTATAGAGAATTTTTTCCTATTCTTTTTTATTGAATCTAATTCAATAATAGTTTCACGTTTGGCATTGTCATAAAACGCATGAATGAGATCCATTACCCTAGAGTTGTTTCTTGGTAATGAATATCCTTGTTGTTGAAGAGATTCTCGTATGAATGAGCTATTTGTAATGCTATTAATAGAAAATCCATCCATTGCTGCAAGTTTTGATATGATTTCTTCTAAACTACTCCTTTTCACTTTCATAAAATTCCAGGCGTTTCTTCTTCGCCGATCGTTTCTGATTTTGTTCCTATAATTATTTTATGAACTGCTTTCAAATGATTATGTAGATTGCTCGTAGATGAACCTTTGCAGCTCAACATTTTATAACAATGACTGCAGATTGCCTTGTCTATCCCTAACTTTTTGAAACTATCCCAAACTTCCGAGTTATTCATTTTTATCTAAAAATGAAATTAAAGTTATCATTATTTTATTTTTTAATATTTAAGTTTATTTTACAATTTTATTATTTTAACTATTAAAATTAATGTAACTTAAAGAAATCTACAAATTTTTTAGGAATTGTGAAGAAACACGCATCTTCTTAATCTAATTCCAAAGCTTGATATAGACATAATTTATGTTGAAACGTTGCGAAAGAAAATATGAATTTTACTTAACACCCTGTGTTTTATTTAAAATCCGAATAGGCAGAAGCCAGAACTTTTTATTTTACATTAATTTTTGAGAGAAGGAATTTATATAATAAAAGTTTTAAAGTGTAAAATAGAAAATACAAACTTAGAAATTAGAAACATACTTTATACTTACCTTATTTTTACCATCTATAACAACTTCATATTTTTGTTTCCAGTTTTCACTTTACAAGATTAAGCGAGCCTGTTGTGACTCGTGACTGATTGTACATATGTACTAACATAAAATAAGTGCGCAGCGTTTGTGCACGTGCGCAGTGCACAAGCACTGGCCAACGCAACTCCCAACATTGTGAAAATGTGTCTGCTGCCCGTTACATAGAATCAATAGCAAATCAAATTAATAAGTAAAAAATTTAATTTTAAGAAATAATTTGAATTCTTTGAAACCGTTTTGTTTTTTTTAATTTCAAATGTGACAAATTTATTTCAAAAACCAGTTTCTTAAAACCGGCTTTGAAAAACCGTCAAACCCTAGTACGAATGTTAGTGGGCTTGAAGTATTTCAAACGTTCAGTGGGTTCTTTCATAGTTGATTAGACTTGAACGTTGGGACACACTTTGATTCTCTCACTGCATGTTTGACTATGCTTTGAAATTTCACTCCTCACTGGTGGTATCTACTTATAGAACTTGTTCAGTAACTAAGCTTGGGACATACCACCATAAACTATTAAGAGTAACACTCTACTTTGATAGCGTTGAAGTATTTGGTATTATAATTGCTTGCTGTTCCCAAAAGTTTTATACCGTGTGTCCAAATAGATTTTTTACGGCTTTATACAGTAGGAGTTTGTTACAATTGATAATTTTGGTTTTCCACAGAACATCCATTAATACCTATTGAGTTGACAATTATTTTCGTTTTCCCTGTATATATGCATGCCAAGGTAGACTGCATTCAGATAGAGATTGGTACACGACGTCACAGAAACTTGCGCGAAATGTGACGCGTGTATGACGTAGAATAGGCACGGTCATGGAAAATATAACTAAATTGGCGAGGTGTGACTCAGAAGAGTGTAAAACTGGTTTGTGCGCAAGTGACGTAATGTCCCTTTGTCTATCTGAACGAACTCTATTTGACAAAGTCAGCATGTTTCAGTTGGTGGTTATTTAATGTTATTGTAGGGCAGTTTCTCTTTTTTCTTGTGAATTTTATGTTAATTTATTTATTTGCATTGGCTTTCACTTCCCAGCCTTCCCATAATTTTTGAAATTCATTAAAGTGTCATTGTAAAAGTCCTGAGACTGTATTTGGGTTTTGATGGGAAGATAATACCACAGTATTATAGGAAAAACTAGTTTAACTTGCCATTTTAATCTTGTCAGTTGTATATATTAAATGTAAAGTCGGACCTAAGACATAAACTTGGAGTATCCCAGACACTAAGGGATGTAACTACGAAATGTTGTTGCAATGATCTAGCCTCTGGTTAATTACGCAAGCCATTAAATTGTCGCATATCTGATGCGGAAATTCTTTTTTAAGTTCGTTACACAGACCCTCATGCTGGACTTTAAAAAATACCTGTGTAAAATGTAAAAACACAGCTGAGCATTATCTATTTGTCTCCAGATCCTGGCTTACTTGATTGAGCACTCTGTAAACTTTTCCAAGTTCCATGATAGCTTCTACAACCAAATTGGTTAACCGGGATTATTTTATGTTCGTCAAGGATAGTTTTTATTTTTATTATTAGTATATTTTCGAACAGCAACCCATTTTCCAGCATTTGGTATCAAAACTATTTGTGCAGTTTTCCATAGATTTGGAAGGAATCCGATTTTCACAATTGCATTGAATATCTGAGTGATCGGTCTAGTAGCTCTATCTAGCAATTCTTGTAAGACCTTTCGTGTAATTGGTTGGTAGCCCTGTGCTTCCTTTGTGTTGATTTCGTTCTTTGTAGCTTGCTTAACTTCTTGTTCGTTGATATTCTCATTTGGTGTGGTGCGTCAAGAATTTCCTTATTTGGCCTTCATAGTTCTATACAGGCTGTCCCAGAAATAAAAAGACGGAGTAGCAGATATGTAACGTCCGAACAGAAATAGGCCCAAATATACCACAATAACGAAGAAATTAAAATTTTAATTTTCTATGTTGTTTTTTAGATAAAAAAAATTACATTACGGACCTGGCACAGAATGTATGTTTAAAATTCACGTAAGAATGTTCATTTGTAAATAGAAACGAAGACGCATTCATAGAGAAAAATACGCTTTTATTTGCATAAAACGGGAAAAAAATGTTAAATCGTAAAAACATATTTTTTGCGGGATGTGTCTCAATAACGCAGCTATGTAGTCGGTTATTGACCCAGATGGGTGACCTACTTTCTTGCAGGCAATAAAAGGTTGTTTTTATTTTTAAAATAGGAAGGTTGTTGCTCTTTAATGTGTTCGTAGTTGGAAACAGCTGATTATTAGAATATTCAATAAATCGTATTTTTCTAGCATGTTTAAAATTAAAGTAATTAATGGTTTGATATTTATTATGAAGTATCTATTCCTCCTTCTTTTTTTAACACAACTAATATGGTGGTTCTGAAAAGCACCGATTGTGAAAGTGAAGCAGGTGGATATTTAGTGCAGGGTCGGCGTAAGGCCAATTGAATTCTTTATTATTTTTTTTCTGCCGTCTGCGCACGAATGAAGACTTGATATTTTGAGGGTACGTTTTTACACAATCTAGCTTCCGATTTCTGCTACTCCGTCTTTTTATTTCTGGGACAACCTGTAGTTGTTTTCCTAGGAAAAGGCTTGTAGACATCAAATAAATACTCAAAAAACGTATCAGAGTTTTCTTTATTTGTTTTTGCGCTCTCTAGATTTCGTAATTTGTGGAATTTCTGTTTGAGGATTTTTTATTTTCCTAGTCGTTTCCATAGTAAATAATCATTTACTTCGTTTTGGAATAAATGTTCCAAGCAGGTTTGTATTCCTTTATTTTTGTGTTTTATCTTAGGTTTTTTTAAGTGTAAGGGAGCAATTAAATTGTTATAGTGTGTTTTCTGATGGTATTGTCGTTTCTCAAGCTGTGCTTTGTATATTTGCTATCAAATTCACAACTGCTCTCTCTATTTTCTCTTTGCTTTATTTTAGTAATTTCTAAGAATTAAATCAGTTTTAAATGATCAACATCATATTTGCAATGTTATTTTGTCTTAGTAAATTGTATAATTGATACACTTACTAAATTCTCCATATTTAACACACAGAAATCAATAATTTGAATCAAAAATGCGTTCACTCAACCGTCTCTATAATTTCAACTCTAACAAAAATTACATAAAATATTTACTTATTTTCCCCAAAAGCCCACATAAAGCAAAATAACTGACCCTATGCCATACCCAATTATTAAAATTCCTTTTGATTTAGACAGTTGTTTTCTTAAGATTTGGGTGAAGATATCGGTCCATCAGAATTCAAAATGTCTTGGAGAAGCACAGGGGTAGCTTATTCATGCGTATTCACCGTATGATGTACGATACAAATTCGTTGAACTGATTTACATAAATACATATTCTGATTTTCTTCTGGGAATACTGGCGAGTAAATATCCAGTCGCCATACATCGGTAAATATGTATATTTTTTGGTCCTTTTTTATGGGGCGGCGGCATTATTAAATTAAATTAAATATGTAAAAGGCATATGTCCTTCCGTGTTGAAACGAAGTATTTATACACGTACATGTATAAACTCATTACACGATATAGCATATTTAATATTCACGTGTGTAATAATTAACGATAAATTACGTCTTTTAGTAATTACAAGAGAATTGGATGGCGTTTCTGATTGCCGCGCTTAATCTGATAAATTATTTTTTATGGGTCCTTAACATGTTTGTAATTTTTAGAATGAATATAATTAAGTTACCGACTTTTTCTTTTGTATTTAGCAAAACATGAATTCATTATAAACGACATCAGTCTAACGAAGTACAAAACAAGCTTTATAATGTGAGAATGACAATTGCTTTAGTAATATAAAGCTAACTTTGAATTTAGAGAAGATGAAAATTCACGTTTCGATGAATTCATATGTAAATTTTGAAGATAAATATATAATGTTTCGAAAACTGAGTATTGTCGGTTTCCGTTTCCTACAAACCTATATCCTTTTGTGCTTAATTGTTGTTCACTTCCAAACACTTTTCGCAAAATTCAGTCATTTTTGTCGCCGTACCAACATGGTTTTATGTCCAAAAGGTCTACCACATTATCTCAGGCTTTATGTGTAAGACTGGTCAATGGGGAGTAGATGTATGTTATTTACACTTACTCCTCTCAAGCTTTCGACATCATTAATCACGCTCTCCTGACAAAAATGAGTTTGTTTGGTTTCAGCAACTCACTGTTGGCACTTCTTGATTCCTACCTTGCTGAAAGAAGTAACTACATAATAATATACTATAACGGCTACAAATTAAGGATGTTTTTTTAGCCCTCCCTAAATTACGGGCAGGGGGGCTAATCGAATCAAATCGATAGCGTCATGATTTATGATTCATGATTGCCCCCCCCCCCCAACGTCTACCGCCGCCGCAGCAGTTGGGGAAAGAAAACTTTTCGGTTTCGAGAATTTTACAAAGTATAAAGGATAATCGAATACGCCTTTCTAATACTGGAGCCTTCTGGTTTTCAAATTTTTACAAATGCGAGTTAACGAGAACAACTGACAAATGTTACGGTAACCGAACGCGGTATCAGCTACACACCTCGCTATTATGTATATTTTACAATATTGCAGTTGTGGTAGGTATAAAAGAGTAGATTTTCAAAATCAAAACACTTTAAAGTTCTCTTCGCTACAGCCTTGTATCGACCGTATATATGATGGATGGAATTTTATGCCTAGAATTGGTGAACAATTGGTTACAATTATTCACCAGTTAACGATGTAATTTGGTTTAAAAATCACTATATGCCATACAATGCTGGTGACTCTGATACAACATGGAATTCAACGTCATATTTTTTAGGAAGTAAATTGAAAGTACAAAATCAATATATAACAGATTCTAAAAAAGTGGAAGCTGCTATAGCTGCTTCTGTGGATACTCGTACTTACATTAATGTTAATTATAATAAGGAACCACATATTGTAAATATTCTAACAGCATCAACAGATCCCACAAAACAGTATGATGTTCACAATCGTCAGGCACGTAATACAACGATTCCGTTAGCATATTTTGATATCTTACCTGTACCACAATTATATCCATCTACAGATAATACACAATTTCAAAATATTGAAGGAGATTTAGTAATGGAAGTGAATGAAGAGTCTCTTTTTACAATTGGAACTTCAATCCATGGAGAACCTCAAGAATTTAACTTAAGAGTTAATGCATCCGTAGAATCAAATTATTATAATGATTTCAGACCTGGTAATTTAGTTACATTTGGTAATTAAAAATAAATCTTTAAACATAATTGTTCTTTATTTTCACACCCATATTACGAAAAAAATTTATAATTTTCTTTTACATAGTTAACATATAAATATATTATACATGAAGCATTCATTGTTGGTGGAATATCGTAGTCTAACACAAAATGATAAAAAGCAATCGGAATTGTTTTTTTCATACAATGTTTTAAAAATGTAGTAAGTAATATCATTTGGAAAAATATTATTATTTGATAAAACAATAACTGGTGTACGATTGACTATTGCGTCTTGTTGATATTTAACTTTTACATTTACGGTAATTAACTTTTTAATTTAGGTAATTTTCACGTTTCCAAAAAAATATTAACAATTTTATTTTTAAATAATATAAATCAGATTTATAAAGTTTTAACTTAATACACTATCACTACTTCTCTGTAACTTTTTTTTTGCTTTTCTTAATACAGTCTACCTAAATACTATGAAAACTCCCAAATAACACGCATGATTTTGGCAAAAATGTTCCAGTTTGTGCAAAATTTTTATAAAGAATACAGGTATACATTTAATATATTATAATACATGGTCATTGTTAAGAAAAAAGTACATTTCAAATGCAACATCTAGTCGCTTTGCGATTTTGGCTGGATAGTTTATATGTACTTACTGACGAGATGGCTCAAGAAATACACGGGAGACATTGGTCTACGATATAAGACAAGATTTTTGAAGTGAAAACTTCTTTGGGCGCGTTGATGCATTGATTGTTGGGCATTGAACGAGACTGAGCCGTCACTATCGGAATGAAACGCTAGTTCGGGTAAAGTCGGCTCGACGCTCGGCTTTGTATTATAATACTAACTAGTGGTATTTAATTTCAATTAAATTGAAATTTAAAATAAATACGCGAAATGTTGTATTTTTATTTTCTGAAAAATTCTTGTCCGCGTGCAGATTCGATCCCGAGCCGTCGGGTATAAGGCCGGCACGTTACCATTAGACCAGCGCGGGTACTCGTATGAGAATTATAATATTTGTATATATACATGCGTACGTATGAATTTTTGAAGTGAAAACTTGATCAGACCGAGCGAAATGTACTGGAATAATGTATACACAATAATAATAAAGATATATTTTTTAAATGTAATATAGAACGAAAATGGAAAATGGAAAATGTAAATGTAAATGAATATAGAACGAAAAAAAAGTTGTATTTCGTATTATTGACCTCGCCTTGATGAAGTTTTCACTTCTGCCGTGTGGTCTAAAGCACACCCAATTTTTTTTTTGATTTAATTTAAGCTCACATTAAATCATATAGTGAAAGTCACAACTCTAGAGCAATACCATGTAGTTCATGTAGGTCGTATTTGCCACACAAACCATGTCAAATGCCTTAGAATAATCCAGAAGAACCCAGACAGTGATCCTATTCGTAGTAGCATCAGTAACACCATCCATCACACAAAAATTTACGTTTAATGAAAATAGACAGAGAAAATAAATATGATTAATGTTAAAAAAATAAATAATGTTAAGCTGGTTTTAGTATTTCGAAATACCTGAACAAGTAAAAACATTATTAAGAGGTAATGAAAGGAGAGAATCCAGAAAATGATGATGAGGAGAATCATTAACGAAGCCGACGACAGTGACAATATTTAGTTAATATTCCGTTTTTTACACATGCAGATGTTGAGTTTTACAAAAATGCTATTTTTTGTTAAATTTTTCTAAAGAATAGCATTAATGGTAATACGGTAGGTTTCGTGTGTTAGATGGAGAAAATTAAAACTAATTATTAAACTTCTATACACATTTTCTAAAAGTTTATTTACTTAGTTTAGAAATATTTTAAAGGTGTTTTGGCAAAAACACTTTTTCCTGTTTGGTTGAGTTTTGGAAAAACGCTACTCAACTATGCATCAAAAGATACGAACGTAGAATTTATAAGCGTAATCACAGTTTCACAGAAATTACGTATTTTAACATAATCAGATGGGTCAAATTCTCAATCACAAACCGTAATGATCACCATTAATAGAAAAGAGATTTTTTCTGTTATCTCTCTGTTGGTAAGTGAAAAAAAGAAAGATTCTAAAGAAAGCAGGTAGCCCATTCACACGACTGCTTCTTCGCCGTATTACCCGAAATTAATCAATCGAAAAGAACACAGGAGAACCTAATGTATCAAATTTCTTTAATGAAATACTCTGGAGTGGTGCGGGCGTATCAAAAATCGATCGGCCTAGCAGTGACAGATATCTCCTCCACCCGGTGTGAAATAAAGAAGAGAAAGGAAGGCAGGGATCTAATGTAAGCAGCGCATATTCCATGTCTCCTCCTCTCTTTTATTTAATTCATTTCGATACGAATCTTCGGAACGGGATCCCGAAATTCTTTCAAGTTCGTAGTTAATGGGAAACCGGTCGTGTAGTTTTGTCTGCGCGATGATGTTATATAGGAGGACTTTTGTCATAAAGCAAGCGGTGTTCTCACCGGAATGGGAGGAAATCTCTTGTTCGATCTCGAGAATAATGGTTATAGAAGCATTACGTATATGTCGTATATAAGGAAAAAATCTAACTTATTCTATGTTTTGGACAGCCACAATGGAATCGATTTTCGACAAGCAAAATGAAATTCTTCGGGAACATTAAAATCACACCTACACGTCATTTGCAAGATTTATAGTAATTTATGTTGACATACTAGCTTTGTTATAAAATCAATTTAATAATAATAATAATAAAATTAATTTAATTACTTACTACGTACAATGAATTTAGCATGTAACTAATATTAAAATTAGAAACTTGTAGATGTGGATAGCAGCAGCAAAGTGCTTCAATCTTATTGGTTATAGTCAGTGCGGCATAGCTAAACATATTATTTAATTAACACATAATTGTTTAGGTAAGTCACACTGATGATGACTAATAAGTTTGAAACACGTGTATGCGTTTACCACGTTATTATTTGTTCTGCATCTTGAAGTTTCCAATTTGATTATGAGTTACACATTTTTGCTATAAAATCTTTCTATGTTTCGAAAAATTGCATTGGTTGGGATGAAAAGAGTACTCACAAAATTCGAAAAGAAAAAGAAACGCAATATGACATGGATGTCACCCTGATGAAAATATAGTAGCCAAATGGACAAGACATTAATAAATAGAAAGACAGAAACGACTGTTTTAGATGTGGGAATCTACCAAGGTGAGAATATTTATTCAGATCACTTTATGAATATAATGAAAATAAAACAGAAATTAATAGAAACAGAAAAACAAAGAATAGAGCAGAAATAAACGTTTAGAAATTTGAAAACTATTAAGATAAGAGTTATTACAGTGGTATAGAGATAGAAATAGAAAAAACTATTGCAAGACATGCAGACATATTAAAAATGAAAACAATTATGAGATGTCCTTATTGAAACCACAAAGTCACAAATAGGAAGAACCCAAAAACGGTATCAAAACTAGTGGTGGAAGCGGGATGCAGTATAAGTATAGAAAGTAACACAAAATTAAAAAAAAAACAATGAGGTGTTGTCACCACACGGCCTTCTTATACGTATGAGCGCTTCAAATCATACAATTTTAAAAATTATTTTATACAAAAATTATTCAAAATCCTATTCTAAGTACTTCCAGTCTCTTAATAAATCTCTACAGGGTACATACTTTATAAGATATTTGCAAAAAAATGCTACTCGCTAAGAGTAAAAGTATTACTTCCGGTCCGAATTTTGAATTTTCATTTATACAAAAAATATTCCAAATCCAACTCTAAATACTTTTATACTCTTGACAAATATATATAAAATGCATAATTTACGAAATATCTGCAAAAATCGCTATTCGATAAGAGTAAAAGTGTTACTTCGGGTGCGAATTTTGAAATTTCATTTATACAAAAAATATTCCAAATCCAACTCTAAATACTTTTATACTCTTGACAAATATATATAAAATGAATAATTTACGAAATATCTGTAAAAATCGCTATTCAATAAGAGTAAAAGTGTTACTTCCAGAGCGAATTTTGAAATTTCATTTACACAAAAAATATTCCAAATCTAACTCTAAATACTTTTATACTCTTGACAAATATATATAAAATGCATAATTTACGAAATACCTGCAAAAATCGCTATTCCATAAGAGTAAAAGTGTTACTGCCGGTCCGAATTTTGAAATTTCATTTATACAAAAAATATTTCAAATCCAACTCTAAATGTTTTTGTACTCTTGACAAATATATATAAAATGCATAATTTGCGAAATATTTGCAAAAATCGCTATTCGATGAAAGTAGAAGTGTTACTTCCGGTCCGAATTTTGAAATTTTTTTTATACAAAGGTATTGAAAATTAATTTCTAAGCACTTTTATTCTCGTAACGTACCTTTCTAAAAAGCATGACTTGCGAAATATTCGCAAAAAACTGATTTTCGATAAGAGTAAAAGACCTACTTCCGGTAGGAATTTCGAAAAATTTTTTAATAAAATTCTTCTCAAATTTAATTTTGAGTATATATGAATTCTTTACAAATTTGTAGTTAACGAATAATTGTCAAAATTCTATTTTTTTGCTGAAGTAAACTACTACTTCCGGTTTGCCAATTTTACTGAAAATCTAATCAGATCTCAAGAGGGAGATTATATTCGTAAATATAAAATTTGGAATTGATACCTATAGCGGTTTGGCCGCTATCGTGGTTAAACACACACATACAGACATTTTTTAAAAACCAGTTTTTCGGTATCAGGGGACTTCAAAACGTGGACATCTGCAAAAATCTCGAGGTCGAAAATTTTCATCATCACAATACTTCCAAGCAAAAAGCGATACGCGACCGAAGCAAATTAAGCTACAAAGAAAGATGAAGGAAGTAGAAAAAGAAAACGGAAATCATAAACTGAAAAAGTCTTATGAATGCATAAATAAGCAGAGAATACCAGTAAGAAAACAATAAGATGCATCAATAATAAATACGTATGCCAGCAGGAAGTACAGAAGAAATAAGTCAAATATAGTAGGATTTCTTTAAAGGTCTACTAACTGATAGTAATAAAAATAAAGATAAGGATATACAAGAAATGAAAGAACCTGGGATTGACGTAAAGGAATCAAACCTAGAAGAAATAAAGGTGATTATAAGAAATATTTAAAATGGTAATTAGAGGTGACATAAACATGGAAATGATAAAATATTAAAACGAAAAATTGGAGGAAGAAATTTCTAAATCATTAAAGAATTATGGAATGTCGAGTAATGCCAATGCAGTAGAAGTAGAATCAAGGTACAATCATAATAATAGCTAATGTTTTATGGAAAAAGTATAGATGAATCACACTGTTGAACAACCCTTATAAAATCGATCGTTCAAAAACGTTATGCATATACACCAAGAAAACTGTTACTAATGTGACTGTGTACAAGGCAAATCAACAGTGGAATCAACACATGTCGTTAAACAAATAGCAGAAAGGGCACATGAACATAGCATTAATATTGAACTGTTATTGATACACTACAAGCAAGGTATCGAGTCGATAAAAAGAAGTCAATAAATAATGGGTTTCAAGAAAATAAAAACACCACTTAAACATATAAGATTAACACAAATGACCATAAATAACACAAAGCAATGGTGCAAACAAAACACGGGAAAACAAAGCACATGAGAACACATGAGGAAGCCAAGTCAAGCCAACTACAACAAAGGATCTAATTGTAGATACAGAACAAATAAAGGTTATGGTAAGAATCTTGGAAAGAATTGATGAAAAGGGACAGACAATGGGAAAGCAAACAAATGAGAAGAAAACAAAAATTTTGAGAACCGTCAGTTGTAAAATATCTGCGAAAGTACGTAGGAATTGCATGTAACGAATTTGAAGGGGTGAATAAGTTCAAATAATTTGATGTTACTATAAAAACAACAGAAAGAATGTAGGCGTACAGGAAGGGAATCGAAGCAGCAAATAGGGCCTATTACGCTAACAAAAATATGTTTGGAAGTAAAGCAATTAGGGTCAGTAATAAAATAAAAATATACAAATTATAGTATATTATGCAATGAGCATTTAATGATAGCTATTAAGACACGAGTAAGAAAATTACATTACGAGGCGAAGCCGAGTATTATAATGAATACCAGTGTCTTAATAGCCATTAAATGCGAGTTGCATACACTATTTTTTCTACGACCCCATAATAAAACATTATTTTTTGAACATTCCATTTCATAAATTGAGGTTAAAATTTTCCATGCACCTTTGCGAATTTAGCTGGTAATAAATTGTTCGTGGTTACTAAGGCTTGTTCCATAATTTCTGGTGAACTCAAATTTTACATTTCACTGTCATTATCCCTCACTTTTACCGTTTATATTTTCAAAAAAGAACAAATTTTGAGTACTTACTTGTAAATTACAGAGAACTGTGACATTGATTTAATTTGTATATCTGTCAGATATGCAGTCGCCATATTGAATATTGTTTGAATATTGGAATGTCGCATTCCTATTGGATATAAACTTGTATCGTAATGAAAAGTCTGTATTCCTATTGGATATAAACTTGTATCATAATAAAAATCTGTATCGTAATGGACATCATTAAAGTACAGGTTTGGCATATCTAATAATACAATTAAAGTATGGGAGTAGAAAAAATTATTAATATGATCCATTATAAGATTTAGCGAAGAGATCATGTTTTTTATACTAAAAGAAAAACATTCATTAAGAGTATTTGGAAGAAAAAGAATGAGAGGGATACTGGGTGCAATTAAGACAGAAAGAAAAAGTTAAATGAGAAGAAGAACTAATCCAGAAACATAAGATAAACTAGAATGCACAGATATTCCAAACTACATTAAATAATTGGCTAGAATAAACTGAATGGGGAGATGGACTATGGGGATCAGGAAATGTATGGAAGTAATGGCAGCCGAGTAGATCAAGAACTAGATTGCAGAACAAAGTTGCGGAGGTTAAGATTCTTGGACTAACCAAATTGAAAAACTGAAACATTAAAGAAGAAATAGCTGAAAAAATTAAAGCTTCTATATAATGCAAATAACAGCTATTACAGTGAGGACTAATCCACCCCAATAAATGCACTAAAAGGGCTTTAAACCACGAAGTTAAAAAGTGTTCTCTTTTATTATTATGCTTTACTACTCGTGGTACATTTATAACATGTTAGTTATTGCCCCATATAAACTGATGATCTTCTGACAAAAGCTAGAAATGGCAGCCTGTTTCATCAATGAAGCCTGTGCGTCAACATGCCAATTTAGACTGTAAATAGTCACGAATAATTTAATGTTTTCATTAATATGCTCGGCTGAAAATACGGCATTCACAGAGTACATAATACATTACTGACTACTGTTGGTGTACACTGAGGACATGTTTAGTTTTTTGGAGTTTTAGATTCTCAAGGGTAAGATATTATATTACACATATATTCAATCAACAAATGTCTTACTGATGATAACTAATAAGTTTTTTTCGTTATTATTTTCAACATATTAAACATTGGCACAATCTTTGGTTAAAAAATAGTATTTGTTCTACTTCTTTCTTGTTCACATAGTTTATTTCTTCTGGTTTGTGACAAAACCCTGTTACGACCAATAGACAATTAATATAATTACCATTCGGACATATCTAATGCAATCTAAATATACAAACAAAACGCTATTGAAATGATGCACGGCATACAGTTGTCAACTTGAAGCCGATCTGTATCCTCTATATTTAGGCACAAAATCTATCGTTCAGATTACTTTCCCATTCCATCGTCCTTTCATTAATACACGTCTGTTGGATTGACAGAATTTCATTCGGAAAATAGTCAATTCCTTCTACACATGGATGTTTAATATCTCTTCACTTAAAGCTCTGCAGTAGACAATAGGGCGAACAATATAATGGAACGTAAGAAAAATACGGATACTCTTAACATCGTTATCTTTCTTTTATTGAATTTCGTTCTTGTTTTGTGTTATTCTTTTTCTTATTGATTGAACGGAAATGTTCCAAATCATTTCTGAGGAACAGCTCGTCAACCGTTTCGAGTATATCGAAATAATAGATCTGTCTTCTGAGAAGTGATTTATACATTCAATACGAATTTTCAATATAATGCATAATGTGTTGGGCCTTTATTCCCTAAATAAAATGAGCAAATTTTTAACTACTTTATTATTGGTCCGATTTTATTTATCACATAAATTACTTTCTCATCCATCAAAGCAACAATATATTACATAAATAAAACATGATGGTACTCCAAATGTTAGGTTATGTTTATATTCCAATCTGCCATATAAAAGATCAACGTTAGGGCATGAAAAATCCTATACATGCTAAATCTAACTAGAAATATTCTAAAGTGCCAGTAATATTTGCTTCTAACATTTAATTACTAAACTCTCAAGACGTTGAATATATACTTATATGTTTTATGTATTAAAACATATTAATTTTAACAAATGCAATTATTTAATTCAATATGTTAAGTACTTTAGTTCTACTTGCCATATTTTCAACGCTGTTACTTATTTAATTTCTACATACAACAATTATAACTTGATAAGGAAAACAATTCATTATGGAAGTCCTTAAAACAAGAATCACAAATTTGATAAGTAGTCAAATTCTGTTTATTATATACTGATTTATTCCTAAACTATATATTAGTCTTTCAATTAAATTAGAAAGGAATGTACATTCTTGTAACGAAATTATTTCTACTTTATCGCGACTTTATTTACTTTGTATGTAATTTTGGGACGTCTGTCGTTATTCCTTTACGCTATTTTAAAAACTGATTTAAATATTACAATATTTTTTTTTTATCTTATTGGTTTTTATGTATTTCCCCAAAGAATTATTTGTTTTATATGCTACATTTATATCTATTTTATCTAAAAATTTTTCCATTTTTTCACTTGTTGATCCTATGTAAGTTAATACTTTATAATTACTTAATTTCTCTTTTGTTTTTGGGTAAACCATTTCTATTGCCTTTCTATATTTTTTTCTTCTCAAGATTTGATCTACTATATTTGGGTTGTATCATCCATTGTTTGTCGCTATTTCTTTTATTATGTTTAGTTCTTTAAAAAAAATTCTTTATTTAATGGAATTGATACCAGTCTATGTATCATAGAGTAGAACGCCGCTAATTTTTGACTAAAAGGGTGACAAGAACTATTGTCAATGATAACATCTGTATGTGATGGTTTGTCAAAAATTGAAAAATGGAGTTCCAGCAAGTAACGGCCGATTCAATCAAGAAAGATAATTTGTTTAAATATCTGCATCAAAAAGGTAAGTTGGAATCATACAAATAGATGATTTTCTTCTATTCTTCATTGCAAATACCGACTATTTGGCACATAGTATGCATACACAATATTACATAGACAAACGCTTACTTTTGTCGGGGCCTCATATTAGATTCTCCAGCTTGGACCGCACGTCCTTTCTAAGGATTACATCCTTGGTAACAGCAGCACTATTCCGCCATCGCTATTCGCTCTAAGCAGCTTAGACACACCAGAAATGAAGGCAATGTCGGCTGTTCACTTGAAAATCTACGTATAAGTAGACAGATGCGCACAATACGTGTCGCGCTGTTGAAATAAATCAGTTATTTGCTGGATGAGATGGCGTGTGTAGTTTATTTTCGGTGAGAATGGATGCGAGTGATTTTTAGACAGAATTGGAGCGTACGCGCTTAGCCGGATGCCACTGTGTGCCATTGGAAAATAAACAATTGAGGTCTTCGTGAGTAGGAAATTATTTATGTGTGAACGATTGCGGCGATCAAAAAACGTAAGGACAGAGAGTGCACTCGCCCTATTGAGGAAGGAAGATTTCGTATTAGATAAGATTAATGTACGCTGAACTTTGTGAGAAAGTTCGTCTTAATGCATTAGATCGATTGTCTTTGCATATTAAACATGGTTCGATTTAATATTCTCGAAAACACGAAGACCACACTGATGAATAAATCTATCCATTTATTCCAAGACTCTACATACATACTTATTACAACTAAAATTAAAATTCAAGAGTTTATTAAGTAATTTTAAATTTTTTATCATAAATTTAATAATAACAGATACGACAAAGCATATTAATCAATTAGGAAAAAATTTGGACATATATAAATAACACCTCAAAAATGTAAACTTACATTTATATACTCAATTTATGCATATGTTGCAAGAAAAATCAGAACAACATTTTCTAAAAATCAAAAAACGACATATCAAAAAAATAAATAATTTACAGTTTAAAACCACAGATATCAATAAAAATAAAGGAACACATAATGAAAAATGGCTGCAAAACATTTCAAATACTGTAATACCGGATAATATAAAAAACATTTTAAAACTAGGACCAACACATGCTATTAAACACAATGACCCACACAAAGCACCAGCAAACAATATAATTGCTAATATTGAAAGTGGTATATCCTCGTTTACAGAAAACAAAAAAGTTGAAATAACATCAAAGATCTGCAAGGTAATTATTAATTCAAAAATTCAAAAATAACAAGCATAAATAATAATAAAAATAACCTTTTCCAAAAAGATTTAAATCAAACTAAAACTTTGATTAAAAATAACCCACAAACAGTAATCTTAAAACCGGATAAAAGCAATAAAACGGTAATAATGAATACGGCTAACTATGATAAAAAGAATGATGGATCTGTTGCAAGATAAAAACACCTACATCGAACTAAAATATGACCTGACTCACTATTATCGAAATCTAAATAATGATTTAGTTAAAACATGGGAAAAACAAAATCTGATCTCAAAAAGTTTGGCAATTAAACTAAAAATTAACAATTCCCATTCAACAAAAATGTATGGTTTACCTAAACTTCATAAAAATAATATTCCAGTTAGACCCATAATGTCTTGTATACAATCTCCATTTTATAATTTATCAAAATTCTTATCAAAATCTATAAAACAAGTAATAGGACAGAATGAATATTATATAAAAGATTCCTAGCAGTTCAAAAAATATATTGGTAATAACAATACCCAATAATTCTAAACTAGTATCGTTGGATGTAGTATCCTTATATACAAATACTCTAATTGATCTAGCAAAAACTATTGTCACAAAAAAATGGAATCAAATAAAAGAACATACTATTTTAACACTAACAGAATTTCTTAAAGCAATGGAACTAACACTAACTTCGACATATTTTCAATTTAAGAATAAATTTTATAAGCAAATATATGGTTGTGTTATGGGTTCACCGATATCTGCAGCCATAGCCCAACTTACGTTGGAAAATCTAGAAGAAACAGTAATACCAAAACTTAACATAAAACTTCCTTTCTTTAAGAGACACGTGGATGACTGTATAACATCAATGCCAGAACAAGAAATTCATCAAATTTTTCAACAATTCAACAGTTTTCACAAAAAAATTCAGTTTACCACAGAAATAGAAACAAGTAAATCAATAGATTTTTTAAACACAACATTAATAAAACAACACACCACAAATAAAATACTTACAAAATGGCATACCAAGAAAACTTGGTCAAGCATATATATATAAAAAAAATGTTATTATAAATTTAGTAGATCGTGCAATAAAATTAACATCCCCCATATACAGAACCGAAATATTAAATAAAGTTACACGAACACTAACTAACAATAATTATCCCATAGACTTAATTAATAAAATTATTAAAAGAAGGACATACATATCATATAATCAACATAATCAACATAATAATAATAACAATAATGATAATAAAAATTACATAGCCATTCCATATGTGCAAAATTTATCGGAAAATATACAAAATATTCTTAAACCATACAATATTATAATTGCAAATAAAAACAATAACAACTTACAAAATCTTTGGTCTAACTTAAAAGCTAAAATACCGAAAGATCAACAAACACACCTAATATATCAAATACCATGTAAGGAATGCGAAAGTGTTTATATCGGACAAACAAAACAACACCTAAAAAGCAGAATGAATGGCCATAAATACTGTAAAAACAACACCGCATACTATTAATACTGGGCATGAATTTGGTTTCAATCGGGTAAAAATTCTGGACAAAGAACATAACCAAAAAGCAAGAGATATATTAGAAATGATTCATATTAAAAAAACAAAAATACTTAATAAATGACAGATTTGACATTGCAAATCTATCAAATTAATACTTTTCAATAATACAAAATTAGCAATGAATATATGAAAAATTAACCTAGAAAATATTAATGATTGACGAAATGAATTTTAAGGTAGGTTGCCCCTTGCCATACATAAAAATAAAAAGAATTATAATTATTGTTAGTATAAATCATATTGTACCGTATATAGACTGATATTACGTAATCTTTTACAGTTATTTGTTTTATAAACTTTGAAAAAGATGTGAAATACATCGAAACGTTAGTAAAATATATTAGTTTTAATTAAAAGGAATACCACAAACCCAAGAAAGAAAATAAGTTTATATAAAATAATGGTAAACAAAGAAATACATATATATATATATATATATATACATACTTATTACTATTTATTTCGAACATCTAGGGTAGAAGTACCTACTCAGACCTATACTATCACCGATCTAGCAAAAGAAAAGATGTGGGTACCACATTACTTTCTTATACGTATGCCCGTTTCACATTATACAAAAGTTCGAAATTAATTTTAAAATACTTTTATCTCATCACAAAAATAAACCTGTGAGCAAATGTGTTACTTCAGGTTTGAATTTTGAAAACTCTTTAACATTATTCAAATTCCTGTTCTGAAGATATTACTCTAATGAACACACCCACGCACATACACAAACACTTCCTTTTATATAAATAAATAATCAATATGCCCCGAACTAGCTCATTTATGTTTAATAGCAGTTATAACTTTTCCTTTTTTAACTATTATAAGCATGAGAATTATTTATCTTATTATAGAATATATAATGTTATACTAACCATCTTTTAAATACCTTATTTCAACTAATTTTGTTATCAATATTACCATTAGCATACTTCTGATTACTCTATATATTTAAATTTTAAATTTATTCACTTTCGGTATTTTAAGATTTTCAGCTTGGTGTAAAATGTCCAATACTTTATTAAACCAATTAATACCTAAATTATTACTTTTATATTTAATCTCAATTCGTGTATTGGTTCACTGTTATATTTGAATAGCACTGACATGAGCTTGTAAACATTATTTTATAAGCATAAAATAAGGTAAGTAATCAATCAACTATACTTTTTGTTGATATTAAATATTTTTCCATTCTTATTTTTCAGGTTATGTATCACCCTATTGACACGTTATCTATCGTCGTATGCTGTATAATAATACTAATAATATAAACAACACCATTTATAAATTATCAAATTTAATAAAATTTATTTATGGGAGTATAGAGATTCCATTTATATCCAACAACAATAAATGCTTGAATTACAACACTCTGAACAAGATTAATTGACGTTTAGTAATGATATAGAATTCCTAACCTTGTTAAGGTACCTAAATATCTAAAGTAAATATTTTAATATCTCTAGAATTGTAAATGATACACTTGCATATCATCATCATCATCATTAATTAATTATATGAACTCAATATTGATTTATTACTACCATATTACTGGTATATTATTATCATTTATAAAGAATGTGTAATATTTCACTGGTAAATCAAAGTCAAATGAAATTTAGCATATCTGTCAATATAAAATGTATAATATATTTATAATATTATTGAATATGTTTTAAATTATAATTTTATAACCTTTACTAATCAATATCAACTTCTATTTTCGTGACTATTAGTTAATATCAAAATTACAATAATTATTCATACAACCTGGTATAAAATAACCAATTATAATCCGTGGATTTTCCAATATTAATCATAATCCTTTCGTTCTTAGAGATTCTACGTACTGGCTGGTTTTCTTATTATGAGTAGTTCTTCTTTATGATATTTATGGTATTCATACAACTTCTTCGAACTAATAATAGCATCAATTCAGCTCAGGATCGCCGCAGCTATCTCTCAATGGAATATTTGTTGGTAAACAGGAACCCCTGGAACCCCGTGCATTTACTAGGCTCCTAGGACTTCTAGACCTTGGATTTTCGATTAGTTTTATATATCCATACACCAACTCTGCAACTGGTACTTTCCAACACTAGACTCTTGATTAGGATTTTCATTCAGGAATAATGAATACTGCAACTACAACTGGCACTTCGGAATATTAGATTCTTAAATCTTGAATATGATATCTGAAATAAACTTTCATCTCTCTTGAAACTGGATTGATATACCACTCCAATGAATTCTATACACAACAATGGCTCTTCGATGAAATCTTCAACTAATATCATTTATACTTTATTATGGTGAGTATTTTTGATTTATTATCTTCTCTCCTTGTATAATTAAGTTAACACCTTTTTCACTTATTCTCGGATAATTTTAGTATAGATATTTGTGAATATTGATAATTCTTCACAAAATACACCATTTTCTTCCAAGAAGAAAAAATTCTTCCCCTATTTATTTTCATCTCCTTGACGATCCATTTGGATTTTATAATTTAAACCAATCAACATATTACACAATACTTTATCTAATCAATATAAAATTAAAATAAGTTTTATTACTTTTTATACTTTCTAAACTTAAAAAAATTCATCATTATTATTCTTTCCATATTTTAATTAAGATTTTATATGCTTTTAGTATTCCAAAAACTAATTTATACCAATTTTCTAACCAGATGTCAAAATGACATTGAATTTGACAATTCCGGTTTTACGAAATTTAAAATGTGCTTTTTAATTAATTTTATCTATTCAATTACTAATATTCAATTCTTATTATTTTTCATCTCATAAACGTCATTTAAACGAGTTTTTACAAAAAATAATAATACAAATTATATTACAATAATTAACATTTACCTCTCTTCTTTACAGATTATGATAAATCTCAATAGACAATGAAACCATCCACATCTCCATCTACAGGATGTTCATCTTTACCTTAAGGACACTATATCCAACAAGCATTTCTATTATAATAATAAATATATTATCACTTTCCAACGTCAATAAATCATTCTATATCATTACTATTCAATTTCCAATACTTTAATTTACTTTCTTGTACATAATTTTTATATATCACTATTACAGTCTATAAATGAATTTCAACAATATATATTAACAGAATTAAAGTTATATTATTATTATTATCGGGGTTCCACAGAAACATCATTTGGTGTAATAAATTTGTAGGTAAATAGGCCAAAGTTAAAATATACAAAACATGCGTCAGACCTAAAATGACGTATGCTATGGAAACAATAGTTGACAATAAACGGACAATAATATATTAGGAACAATCTAGAAATACTGAAAATACTAAAAAATATAGCACTAACAGATAAAATCCAGAAGAAGAACATAAGAGATGAATGTTAAATATCGGACATTAGAAGATGGTGGCGAAATCGTCTAAAAAAGCAAGCATATCAGCAGAATAGAAAATGTCAAACTAGCAAGGATTGCACGATACACAGTACCTAGAACACGAAGACCTCTAGACGAATCTTCTAAATGCTGAAAGGACTGGTGGGTATCAACATCAAACGAAAACTAGCTAGGAACATATGAATATAAGAACTAAATAAAGAAGTGGAAACAGTAGAAATATAATATTGCTCTTCGATGTACATTCCTTTGAATGACTTTACTCCTGTCTGGTTTCCATTATAACACAGTTCTACCAGAACTGTATCAGTAGTTAATATTATTCTTACATTGATGATGTGTAGCAATGAACGTTTTCTTTTATCTGAGCTACATAGCTAACTAAACGTTTACAATAACTTGTGCAAATATTGAAGATATATGTATTTGCAAGGAATAATGTTGTGGTATTTATATTTACATGATTTAGTGTAAAAGTCTTTAATTATTGTCATAAACAATGAAATTAATCATTTGTTTTAGCAATCATCGTCTAAATAAATGGGAAACTAGTCACGTTCTAAGTAAATATCGAATAACGAATTTTAGTTTAATTAAATATTCCAACCGTTACAAGTTACGTAAATCCATTCAACGCTACGAGTTACACCATGGACTGACTTCCTCTCAATCTTCTGAGCAAACTTATAGAGAAACGAAGTAATAGCACTGCAAAATTCAATACTGAATATAAGTAGTATTCCCTAAAACAATTTCCTTTGAAATTGTTTGATTATTTGCTTTAAAGTATGTCTTTTTCAGGAAGCTCGCCTTGAATTACTTCTGCTTCTTTCGTAACTACTGAATTTTCTTTTATATAACATTTAAATGGATCTTAAACTTGCTACTTGTCGTGTTAATTAAAGTTAGTAGGTTTTATAATTTGAAGTATGGAAACTTGCACTTAGAGCACGTTAATTTAAACTTTTATGTAAAGCAGTAGTAATTACTGTTAACTCATTAAAACCGTGAAATAATATTTCTAAAATGTAACGTTTTAAGTGGTGAGTTTTAAATGGAACTTTGGTAAAGCATATTAACTAGAACTTAAAATATTATTACCTGAATTCTATTTTATATATGCTGCTTGAATTATAAAATTTTTAGTAAAAATCCATATTATTAATAAAATACATTAGTTTAAGGTAGGAGAATGAAACAGTAATTATTACAAAAAACAGACACTCATTTTCGGAAAAATTACTATACTAAACTCAACACAAATGATTAATAATAATAATTATATTTATTCAATTTTTACTTATAATGTATTGAGAACGTTGAAAAAATAAAAATTAGAAAAATTTTGGCTTTATACCAACTAGAGCATCTATTATAGTATTCTTTGCTAAATTTTTTAAATCATAAATTGTGTCTTTATATATTATTACTATAGCGTATATGCATTTTCTGCACATTACTTGTAATGTTCATAATAGTAATCAGGTTGATGCCTTTTAATTAAAAATTTTATTCTCACATTATGTACAGGCACGTTAATGGATCCTTTTTTCCTTAAAAACCTCTTTGCAAGAATCAGTTCTTCACATTTTAAAAACATTTCTAGTGTAAAAATTCGGGTAAATAAATATCGTAATGACGTCCGTAGATGTACCCCAGTATATAAAACCACAACGCAGCCGTGACTAAACGTAAGCATAATATATTGACAGATTGGCTGGCTCATTACTAGGGCGCGGACATGACCAGTTTAAACTACGACGAAGTTACAACGGAGCAAAGAAATAATGTAAACCAACACACGCTTACTGAATAGCACTAATTCATATGGTGAACTGCAACATCTGTTTACGCCCGAGAAGTGCCCGAGAATGAGAGCAAAAAATGACCATAAATAAAATAAGGAATTTATGAGTAAACTCCCTTTTTCGTCGGCGTAGATAGGAGCGTGATGGTTTTTTAAAATTCATTATACGTATTTACCTTATATTTCGCAAGAGAAATAAAATTTTCATTCATACTTACGTTAGTTTCGTTTTTTCATTGTTCTGACTGTTAATTACGTACTTCGAAATTTTTGTAATAGACTGTTTAATACCGGTTTATTGAATCGACTTCTCCCAATTATCTAGACGTAAGTGTGCACTGGATTTCGTTTAGTTTCAATGAAATACGCGTATATTTTTAGTTTACTTTTTCTGATATGAAATTAAATTGTCAGTGATTCCGAAATTTATTACAAAGTCTGTAAAATATCGTTACGCACGCTCGTCACTTAGCTTTGCTAAAACATACACAGAAATATTATTATGCAGAGAAAGTCGATAGTTTACAAAATTTCGTTACAAGTTTAAATGACGATGCTCGAAGTATTTCTGAGTGCAAGGAACTAACACAAATCCCAAATTTAAAAAATCAGTTGTTATTCCTTCACAAACACTTTGGAAATTTGCCTAAACTAATCACATATTTTGAAAATCGAAATGTCAAATTAAAAGATGGATTAACCACATTAGCTGTGGGCTATTAATAATTTCAAAAGTATTCCAAGTGACTTCGGATGTGGCCTTCGGCAAAATTTAGACGCAGTTTTTAATAGAAATCCAGATTTAATAACATTGCGGCAATTGTGTATGCTAAATACGCTGAAATAAAAGAATATTTCCAGTACGCACCTATACAAGTCTTACAGAAGAGAAATGAACAAATAATAAGGTATTTGTTATCCAATTATATAAATAAAATTAAAACCTCTTTAAAAATACAACATTTCAATAGTGCGCCCATGGGCGATGAGTCACCAACCGTACGTGTCGGCGCCCTACTCATGACTGACGTAGTTATTGCTCTTAATTCATAGTTAGAAGACGATATTTTTGGCACCAAATACAAAATATGCTTTTTCTACTTCAAATGCGAGTCTACTTGCATCCCTAAAAATCTCATATCATCTCCAGTCCTTATGTTTTAAATAATTTTGTTAATACCAGTAATTAAGTGAGGATATTTCTGTTGTGTCTGTTAATTTGGTTTTTTTACTTGATATTACAGCTGAGGTGTCGTCAGCAAAAAGTTCACATGTAGGTGCCGTTATCAAAGGCAATTCATTTACATAATTAAAAATAAGAGAGGGCCTAACACCGATACTAGCGGTACTCTCCTCTTCACTGATATCCATGTAAACTTTAAACCACTACCAAAATTAATCAGACAAGTCTGTCTGTTGCTCTAATACTGATTAATTCTATTTGTTGGTACAATATATCATAATTCACAAAATCAAAAGCTGTTTTAAATCAATAAATATTCCAACTATTTATTGGTTATTGTTGATTTTGTTAATTATATCCGCTAGCACTTGATAAATTGCCCTTAATGTCTACCAGATATATATCTGGTGGACATTTGGCTCTCCACAATCTTGGTAAAGTGCGACAAAATGGATAGCGGCAGATAATTTTTAATATCAGAATTATATTAGTTATTTCATTGGGCAATTAAAACTGAATTTGTAATAAAATTTACTTCATTTCAAGTTTTCTTCCCAAATCAGTAACCTATAGTACATGACTATATATTATTGATTAAGCTAAAATATGGGAAAAATATAATTATCGAGTTATCGAGATTACATAATTCTATAATGTTTTAAATAATATGGACGAATCTATTTAGATTTATTATGCCTATAATTTAATTTATATGTGTCATATAATCTGTTTTCGGTTCTCAGTATTACTAATGCTAACGAGTTAAAATTCTGCAGATTATCAACACACATTTGTACTTTGCATGCTGTTACTGAAGCTAATAAATCGCAAGCGAATAAGACCAAAACAATAGCACCAAAATTAAATCCTGAGCCACACCACAAAACTAAGGACGCAGTGTTGGAAGTCCTATCTGTAATTCTGGCAGAATGCATACTATTTTCAAGAAAACTGTTTAATAGATTAATAGCAGCTGATGATAAACCAAAAAATGAAATATGGAATCGATCAATCTAATAGTTCTTTGTCAACTAATTTAAAATATTTGTAATTTTGTATATCAATCATATTGTATATGAATAAGTCATTAAGTGAATTTAAAGTTTATGTAATAAAAATGCCACATCTGGTACGAGTGTATTGACTAATATAGATGATCTCTTTGGTGAATTTTCTTTGGTGGTTTGACATGACCATCAATTAGAGGAACAAATATGAGAGAAAGAGTATGTTCTTAAGGAAGGAATTGCGTTGTCTCCTGAACTACATGCTGGAATGGATATATTGGAGCGGCTAGATTGTTACAGACTGTTACAAATGCCATAAAGAACAATTTAATTTTTACATAATATGCGTAATTATCCATACATGTACTAAAATCCATGATAATATACTCATTTTCTGAAGTTTAGAGTAATACAAATCATTTATTAATAAAGTATTTTTATTAGTAAATATATCAATAAAATTTGTTTTTGATTTTAGGTTAGGTTATGGTTTGAAAATAAACATAACCTACAAAAAGATTTCTTAGTGTATAAAAGCTAATGAACTGACTTTTGGACCAATGATTTTCATTATTATTTAATGAAGATGGCAACTTAGTTGCCGAAATACGTATACAGATTTTTTTGTATATTTTTTGTGGTAAGGGAGTTTTCCTTTCGCATTTTATGTCATTATTTAATACAGCAATTTAAGGACAACTACGTAAAAGAGGTATAATTTCTATTTCTCATTAGAAATAAATAAAGTAGAGACATCTATAAAGGAAGGTCATTGATTAGTGATATAAGGTACGTAGAGTATAATACATGGTATAGACTTCTATATTTTCGTAAAAAGGTATAAAATACACTGTTTTATATGTCTTTAATTTGAATATTTATCATCTCTCATCATAATATTCTTGAACGCCAGTCAGCAGTGTAATCCCATTTCTATATATTAATTTTATAATTTTATTATTTTAAAGAATTAGTTAATCATATTTTATTAATATTTAAAAAAAAAGTATTTAAAATCAATGAATGTATTATTGTAATATTAAGTCGCTAAGTCATAAGTTTAGTATGTATTTATGAATAAGAATTGTGGCGCCAAAAGTTTACATTAATGCGATAAACGCTACAATAGTAATAAACATTCTGACAGCTAAAAGAATGTGTGCATGTGAAATGTGAATGGAAACACCCGAACTATGTAGAAAGCGGGAATTCACTGACATTCTCATATAAAAAGAAAATACACGTTAGAAGTCAAGGGTCGAATGCTGAGAACCGTTATACGTTGTATCGAAAGGCGAACTCCAAATAAAATAATAGACTTCTGAGAAAGTTGGCAATTATCATAAGAATCATTGTTAATATAATTTAAATAAGTAATAGACTACAGGGATAGTCGGTAACAATCATAAGAACTGTTATTATTTGAAAAAGTATTAAAACAGTGATTAAAGTGGCACATACATAGTAAATGTGCAAAGTGTTGTATCTTCGTAATAAAAATATTGTGCTCCATTAGGCAGAGCAAGCAGATTCGTCACGTCTTGGTCGTGAACAAAGCTTTCGCTGATCATAAACAGCGCCCGAAGAAAGAATAAAGAAGCATTATTATAAGGTATTTTTTAAACCATTATTGTACATGAATGTATATTCAAATAGAGACGAAATAAGCAAATGTGAATGTTATATAAACATCGTCCAGTACTATAAAGGATAATGTAACTTGATCTGTATTAGCATCGTGGTATATTTATATAATCACGTACGTCGTAAATTCTTGCCGTTATTGTTTACGTTTTAACATAACGAATAATATACTTAAATATTTGTATCCATTTATTATTTGTAAAGGTGTATTGAAATTGTCTTTTAATGTGTTTTGTTTTTCTTGTTGTTTGTATGAGATTTATCTTTACCTGTAAAAGTATATAAAATTCATTGATTTTAAATATAAGTATTATTTAAACTTAAAATGGCATTTTTCTTTTTATTACAACAAATTAATGTTTAGGAACCTTTTAATTAATCATTTCTAGTAATCCGAATCGCCCTGAGATAATCCGATCTGAGCTTAGCAGGCAAAACAATTTTACATTTTATTTTAGAATTCACGTTATATTAAATATATTAATTTGGATATAGAGGTTCCTGTTCATTATGTCGCGCAACTTTGGGGCATTTTAAGTTTATTATAAAGTGGTTCCTTTACATATTGGCGCAGCAACGTGGCGCAAAATCATATATTATTATTATTATTAATTAATTTAGTTTCAATTTACTAGATCCATTAAAACAGTGGCGTTACAGTATATGATTTTGGGTGCCTCATTATGGTGCACTACTTGGACACATCTCACAAATTATATAAATATCATACTTAAATTCAATAATGTGACATATTACAAGTAACTCAGAATTCTATTGTATTTAATATAAGTTTTTGCAAATGCTATTATGTTCTTAAACAAACAATATAGGAGTAATATCACCCTGTATATTTTATAAGGTCGTATCGTAAATAGCAAAATGTTATATAAAAATTTTTTATTCATATTTTACCACTTATCGCAAAGAAGCAGAATTTAAGAGAGGGGAACCTGTTAGAGCAGAAGATGTCAATCTAGTTGACGTGCGTATGGGCTCGGAAGCTAACCTAAAAGATGACTACAATTAGGTGAGTGCGTCTTCCATAAATTTCACGCAGAAAAATTTAATAACCTCCTGATCGGATCCCGATAAAAATTATACACACCTACTTTTACTGGGAGGCCATAAAGATCCGTCCGGATTTTCGGGGTATAAAATACGTTCGACGTTCGGGAAGTGAATATGATACGTTGTAAAAGTTCCCGATACCATATTCAGATTCACCTCGAAACCCAAATCGTTTATGAGATTGGCGATCCTCATTGAACACTATTTTTACGAGCGGAATAAAGTTTAGAACGTGACCGCCATCTATACGTACTCAAAATGTAACGGTTTGTACGGCGAAATGGGATTTTGCAACCTCCGCCAAATATTACCGATAATAGTAACGAGGTAAGCACAGGAATGAGCACACAATTTCTCAGTGCCGTTATAGGGAATTTGAAATACACTGCAAAAGTTATGCGTAAGGACTTTAAGAATGTAAAAAAAATACATTTTTACGAATATAACTATGTAATTATATTCGTGATGAAAAGCAGAATCTCATATTGCATATAATTGTCTTTGTAATTTGTTAGATTACTCACTGATCACAGATGTGACTTTATATTTTTGTTAATTTTTAAGGCAATAATATTGAAGTTTTTGTGTGTTACTGCAACAGACGTTGGAAAAATGTAGTTCCTTCAATTCTGTTGAAAAGATTGTAGCAATTACGTACGAAATATGTTACTAAAATTATTCAATTTTCATGTGCGCAGTCTTCATTCTATTTTTTATACATACAAATCAGTATAAAAAGTGATACGTTGCACGAAGCAGATTAATAATCAGATCAGTAAAGAGTGAAATGTTGTGGTGGACACGTTACCGACTTACATGTTGCAATATTATAATAATAATAATAACGAGGTATGATGTCAGGAACGTCACATCACAGAACCACGCTAGTCTTTGTGTGGAAGACTGCATAAACAGCCAAAATTACAAAAGCCTTGGAAAGAGAGAAATCAGCACCAAAGGAACATGGGAAGCGGATTACACTGTAATACTTCACGGTGTCATGTGGTTTTGTTACAGACAAGTTTCCCACTTATACTACGCATAATAAATAAATAAATAAATAACCTTTATTGTCACGTAACGGCCGGTTTCATAATCAAGTTAAAGTGAGTTTTAATTTCAAAGTTTACTTTAACCCTGAATTTTGGTTTCATAATGTAAAGTCAACTACAAAATCACTTTAAGCCAAAGTCAGGATTTTCTAACTTTAAGCAACTGTAATATTTACTTTAACGACAAGTACGGTATAACCTCACATAATATACTTGTGTTGTTGACGATTATCTTATTAAATTTGGAAACAGATATACTCTGGTATTTATGTCGAATACTATCTAATAAAATAAACCAATATATATTGCAAACCAGTTTTAGTTCCTCATCAGAAGATGAGGTTGATGTAGTCGTAAGACGACGTAAATAATAATAATAATAATAAAGTTTATTTCATACTAACAAAATTACAAGTTAGCAGGAAAACGTCATAACAGAAAAAAATACAAGATACTTATTCAAAGAACTACATCTAACACAAAGCAAAACTCAAAATTTATAATGACCAGAAATAACGCACCAAAAATATTATTTAATTCCTGTGCTCCAAAAATTCATTTATAGAAAAAGGCTCAATGCTGGATAGATAGGAAAACACTTTACTTTTAAACTCCCTGATATTGCCCAGAGTTTTCATATCATTTAGCAATTTATTAAAAAATAATATACCGGCGTAGCCAAGATTCTTTTCCGTCACGACTAAACGGTATTGCGGTAGTCTATAATTATTTTTGTTTCTTGTGCCATAAGCGTGTTCGACTTCGGAAGCGCTGAAAAACGTTCTGTTTTTATATACAAACAACAAACATTCACAGATGTATATACCATATAGAGTCAGCAATCTTTTTGTCCTGAATAAATTTCGGCAAGTGTTTAAGTAGCGCTTTCCAAACAGAATCCATACAATTCTTTTTTGAATTGTAAAAATCTTACTCATATCCGATGAATAACCCCACGAAATAATTCCAAACCGAATTCTTGAATAAAAAGAGCTGAAATACACCCATAACAGGGCATTTTCATCCACTATGTGAACTAGTATGCGCATAGCGTAACATACCCTCACAAGTACCTCACAAATTTTGTCAATGTGCATCCTCCATTTTAAGTGTTCATCCATTCAGATTCCCAAGAACTTGGTGCAAGGAGACAGCTGAATATTCAAACTATTCAAAATAATGTCTGGTGAGACTAGCATTCCATTTGAACATCTAAACATTATGATTGCAGTTTTGTCTTCATTCAAAATGAGCTTATTTGCTGCAAACCAATCTTGCTACCTATTGTAATATTTTAAGCTCTCCTGATGGACCACATGCAAATCCTTACCACTAATAATTAAGTTGGTGTCATTCGCATAAGTAATGATGCTGTTATTAGAATCGGATACAAAGATCCGATATCATTCATAAAAATTATAAATAGTAGTGGCCCAAGAACACTACCCTGTGGGACACCCATAGTCACAGTAGTCATACATTGCACTTCGTCGGGCGTTGTTGGTGTCAAAATATAGAGAAAGAATATATAAAAGTAAAAAGGAAAATGAGGTAGACTCAGAAGAAGATGAATACACTAACAGAGAAAGAAAAAGAGACAAAAATTATTCTTGTATATTAAAAAGATTGAGGGCTCTAATACCGATAATATTTTTCTCAACATATATTACACTTTTTTCTTTTTGCACATATGATCTAATGAAATTCACAGCTAGCCGTCTAGTTTTAATATATTTTTTATTATAACTTATACAATCGAATATTTTTTTTTATGAATAGCCCTAAAGTTACTTTATTTTAGCCATAAACCAAGAGATCAGGTAATTTTAGGAAATCATTTACGATTGATGTGAAAAATGTCACAAATTTTGCCGAATAGTGTCTCTAGTTACGTAAAGTATCCCTTCAACATTTTTTACAATTCACTGGGAGGCATTCTTTCTTTCAGAGAGATACTGATCGTTTGATCTTAGAGACAATTCAAAACTTCACCCTTCCATTGATTTTAAGCGTATATCATCATCATTTATCGAGGTGGGGATATTCTAGTAACTTCGGATCTAGGAATACCCAATTACAAAAATACCTAATAGTGTAAATATTATGTTGGATGTACTGTAGAGAGTATGCGCCGAGTTGCCTAATATGTTTTAGTGTCTTTAGTTTGTGTCTTTGATTGTCATCTGTCGTTAGGTTATTTTGTGTTTTCGGTATCTTTGTGTTTGTATCTGCTATACATATTCTTATAAAGTCCTTTGTTTACATAATATATGTAATGTTAGAAAAGGTAAATTAACCTTCACATCAGTAAGATGGACATTTGACACCTAACCTAAAAATAAGCCTGTTTGAGAAATGCAACAATAAGTGAAATTTGGCGATATGGCCGTCGAGTTAATTACGTCCCACCTCGTCTGTTAACATAATTGAGCTATACAAGCGTTTAAACTATCTATAATAATATAAAAATAATACAATAATCAATCTACTCTTGAAATATTTCTCCTAAAATATCAAGCTAACGTTTGGCATTTTACTGCATTCATTGTTAATTAATACACTTTACCTTGTATATAGTACTAAATATGTTACAAATTTGTGGTAATATTAATTACCACAACTTGGTGGTTTTCGTATAGTTTCGGTGTTACTATAATAATAATATATATTCCAAATAGGTACAAAGAATCGATATGGCAATTTAATGAACTTTGATTACTTGCCAAAAGACGGAGTAGAAGCTCTTCTGCTAAATTAGTAATCCATCTCATAGCATATAAATGTCAAACGTAATAGGCTGTACAGAGTTACAAATATCTCAGAAATGACGAAATTGTTTCTGACAAGCATTTATTATACGCACGTAATATTTAAAAGGAAAATTCTTATGTGTATTAGGTAGTGCTGGAATTACGAAGCTGACAGTATATTACTGGGAAATTTCTATTAAACTTTGAAATTAATTTTCTATGTAGTTAAGCAAATTGCTTTGTAGATGTATATGTATGTTATAGAAATCGATTTAACTATAAGTAGAACGGATATTACGGAAACGTATTTTGACGGGTCGCTAAACCTTATCAACGATAATTTAATATATGTTATATAATCAGTGCAACTGTCTTAAATATAATTACTAGATTCGAATACCTATAATAATTTGTCGGATATGAGATTCTACAATAACTTGCAAAACAGAAATAATAATCACTAGGCAAATTAACAAACCCTAGTTATTAGGTTATATTATTTGTTTGTTATACGTGAAGTCGATGATATTACGCATAGGCATATCGAGTTGCCTTGGTTGAACATGGCTAATAAGAGAAAATTACAAACCCTATGCTAGTACAATAAATTCATGCTATTCAAACTCCGTCGTACAAATTAAGTTTTTGGTCAGATATACATAATATGACCTTGTTACGGTCTAAAAGAACGGTCTGTATATATGTATATTTCTCCTAAACCGTTAGTTGCATTAGTATCGCTTTTCCGTGGCTTTTGTTTTGATTTCTGGATTATCTCTCGGGACAGCAGTGTGTGCATAATTGTTTGCTGGATTTACATTATTGTTTATTTTTGTCGGTCGTAGCCTTGTTGGTGCTAACGTATGCAACGCGTTCCACTTATACGTTTTTAGTTGCCAGAGCTCGAACGAATGTTATTGTTAAAACACCGTTAACTCATATGACCAGAAATGCAAATGTTTTATATGCTGACCCCTTCCACACTTAATCCATTGCTTGCTGCCATGGCTTTGCCTTTTTCTATCCTATAAAACTGTTAGTTATTTTAGCCAGTCACTAAGATGAGTCAGAGTGCCTAATGGTTATAGTACTATGTAAGATATTCTGATATATATGTTGCCTACATTAATTATTCAGCTTGTATTCGCTTGTTCTTTTATTGGAAATATGCTGATATTTTTGTTTGCACTGTACTATATTTTAATTATTGTTTTATCCTGTATATGGATTCTGCCTGTTGGACAATAAAGTTTATTATTATTAAGAATTATTTACTGTTAAACTTTGAATGTTTTGGGACTGTTATTTATTGTAGAATATATTTAATGGTTTATTAGTACTTTGCAATACCTTAATTGTAAGTATTGTTCAAGTTAGTTACAGTTTTTGAAATAATCCAAATTAAATTACCTTTCAGCGTATCTAGCGCCACCTATTGGTGGGCTGCGTAGTTATGTTATGTTTTCTTCTTTTAAACTCCATTAAAGTTTGGTATTTCTAAGCACGGTTACTTGTTTTCCTGTCTTAATAATTTATAGTTTAAATTTTAGGTATTTTCTACGTTTGTTTCGTCATTTTTCGCAGTTTAAATCTAATTTATAGTAAATTTAGTTTCTTACGCCTTTGCTTCGCGTTGTCACTTAAACAAGGTAATTTCTTTGCCGATTTGCAAGTGTACCTATGTCAGGTAAAGATCTGCCTTTGGGCTATTTTAATATGACACAGCACTACAAATTCCTCAGAAGTTTAAATAATATTTGACCTTATCGTATATTTTAACGACTAGCTTCAGATTTTGATCTGTGGCTGTTATGTGGGAAAAATCCTATGGGCGTTAGAAGTTGACAAACTCTGTTAATGGCCATTTAATTTCTCAGAAAAAAAGTTCAGGTTAGATTAGTGCAAGGTATTTGTTCTCTGGTTATCATAAAACCGAAGATTAACGACGTCGAGTCATCTGAAACACGTGTCTGCGGTTGCACTACAGCGGAATAGCCGCTGTAGTGCCGCTGTCTTCCCGATGGTCTTCCTTGTGTTCTATCTCCAAGGATATCCCACCTTATTCCTTGGCTACACCACACTGACAATGACCAACGAGTCTGAAACACGTGTCTGCGGTTGCAATACAGCGGAATAACCCGATAGTCTTTCTCTATAAACACATTCGAATTAATTTAACGGCATTAGTGTCTGGAAGAAGTTGCTACTTCTGCAGATTAGTTAGTAGTTTAAAATGTGCTTATGTCTGTAGAAGAAAAGTGAAACTAGATCGACACGTGTGTATATAACTAAGAATTTTTTTAATTGAATTTCGAAAGGAACAGGAATTATTTGTAAGTTTATCATGAATTATTTTGATAACTACAATAAATAACTATTTATTTACAAAGCCTTTACAAAATCATGTAACAATGTGTTGTTATAGAAAATTCATTCTCTGAAATGTTGAGTTATACTCCAAAGGAATTTGAAATCTGTACTATTTCCTACATAAATCATATCTCAAAAATTACTGAAAAAATATTACTTAAAGTTATTAGTATCAATACACTTTGTATTAAAATTCACTACAAAGCAGACACATTCTTTGATTAATCGATATTTAACCGCACGCATTATTTAATTTAATTCACTTAAACTGTAAAATATGTATTTTTTTTTTAAAAAAAAAGCTTTTAAACGTTTCCCTTATAGCAAATGGACTCGAAGTCGTTTCGTCAGCATTTTAATCATCGCAATATCTATCACCGGTACCTTTTTGCGGTCGTTTTTTTAAAAGAAATTACACGTAACGAATTCCCAAAGACCCATAAAGTACGCTTTCTGCAGAGGAGCTTGTACCTACTGTATAAGAGCCGTTAGTATAAAAAAGGAGGGTATTCCCAGAGTCGAAATGAAGTTCACCGGCGGGAAGAGTTAGAGCGCCTATAAATATTTCAAACGTCAAGTCCAGCAGTACGACATTTTACCTCTATCCTGGACTGTACGAAAGCCGGTGCAGCAAGCAATATTCCTGCCCCGAAAGAATGTCGAGAGATGTGTGAGTGCCGGTTGCCCTGTCGTAGCCGTAAATTCGTACAATTCGTTCATATTTGTAGTGAAAATACGGTCAAACGGTCGGCAATAGATTCGCGCTGTAAACTTGCAAAAAGCTCGGGTAAACGGCTGTTTCCAGCATGTCATCGTCTACCCCATGCGATTCAGCAAAATTTATATATTGGCAGCTCGTAATATCGAGATATAATGTGAGTTTCACGTTTTGAGGTTTGTGATATGCGGTGTAGGAATGTAAGAAAAAGTGTAAAATAATTCATATACAGGGTGAGTCATCTCCGCGGGTAAGGCAGATTGTGCCTTTATGAGTAAAGATATTTCGAAGCAGTTTTTTATCTTGCGACAGCTGCTCATTAGGAGCACATTTTAAAAATATTTTGTATTATACAGAGTGTTCTATAACTTGGTGGCTAACCATAGTTATGGTTTTTTTTAAAAGGAAGAGCTTATATATTATTGTAAATTTGTATTCCCCGTATAATTTTTAGTCAAAAAGTAATAAAATAGTATAGACCTGAAATCTAAAGTTTTTGACTTATTCCCATTTTTCTGAAAAATTCAATGTTTGTATAAAATTATATTTCTCGAGAACGACGTATTAGATGGACACAATTTTTCGCAGTATTGTTTACAATAAGAGGTCCTAATAGGAGCATGTTTTATTTTTTTACAGTTACTAACTGCATGTGCATAAAACTGGATTAACATTACATGACACATTTTTGTATGAAAGTCAATTTTTTCAAATGGAACATCCTATATATTATTTCATTTTTGAATTTCTTATTACATTTCACATCAAAAACATGTAAGACGTTAATACTTTAAAAGTGACTATTACTGAGCTATTGTCGCTTTTTGATATAGTAATAGTCACTTTTATAGTATTAATGTCTCACATGTTTTTGATGTGAAATTTAAAAAGAAATTCAAAAATGTAATAATATACAGGGTGTTCCATTTGAAAAAATTGACTTTTTTGCAAAAACTAGCAAAAGCATATCAAAGAACGACAATAACTCTGTAATAGTCACTTTTAAAGTATTAGCGTTCTACATATTTCTGACATGAAATTTAATAAACAATTCAAAAATGAACTGATATACAGGGTGTTCTATTTAAAAAAATTGACTTTTCTACAAAAACGTGTCATCTAATTTTAATCCAGTTTCCTGCACATGCAGTTACTAACTCTAAAAAAATAAAACATGCTTCTATTAGGACCTCTTATTGTAAACAATACTGTAAAAAATTATGTCCATCTAATACGTCGTTTTCGGGAAATATAATTTTATGCAAACATTGAATTTTTTAGAAAAGTGGGAATAAGTCAAAAACTTTACACTTTAGGCTTATACTATCATATAACTTTTTGACTAAAAATTATACGGGGAATTCAAAAATGCAATAATATATAGGGTGTTCCATTTAAAAAACTATAACTATGATTAGCCACCAAGTTATGGAACACTCTGTATAATATGAAATTTTTAAAATGTGCCCCTAATGAACAGCTACCACAAGAAAAAAACCGCTTCGAAATATCTTTACTCGTAAAGGCACAATAGGCCTTACCCGTGTAGTTGACTCACCCTGTATATTATAGGTGATCCACATGAATGGTATACGACAGCGCTACTCCTAAATTTACCCTTTTAATTACACAATTTGCGTTGAATTATTTGTGTAGTGGAATTAAATGAATGTCTATGATTTATATAGACTTCTTAATAAAACTGCATAAACAGTAGCTACTGAATGTTTAACTATTCATATTTTTACTTTTGCACATTCATTTTGTCGATGTTAGTATTTAATTCCAAATTGGATTTTAAGAACTCAATACGACATTTCCACCCCAAGATTCAATACATTAATCAGCAAATTAAGATTTAAATTATATTTAGTAGATAATTTATGTAATTTAACCAAATCTGTATTATATATACATCATCAGCCGCGTTTCGGTACTCACGAAAAGAAAATTAATGCAGTAACTGTATGTCATCAGTACAAGCTTGGAAATTTCATTTATTAACAGATGATATCCAAATAAAATAACTGACCTATTCGAAATATTACCGCGCTATGTAATTCATTGTGTTCCTCCAGATAGGTAAAAATTGTAGCAAAACAATTCACCATTGCAAAATCTATAATACTTGAGTTTAGAAATGTGGAACTGATGACAAATTGTATAAAATGCCTTCCAGTAGTCCAAAAGAATGAAGAGATAATTCGCCTAATTATGATCGGTTTTTATTATGTCATTGAATAGGTAAGCCAGAAACCAGCTTAATAATTGAAGGGCAATTATTGGCAGTAAAAAGAAAATGTAAACATGATCATAAAGGACTCTCTAATATTTTATTTTCAAATTGTTCTTATATCGGAAAAGTGGTATGACTAGGTTCTTAGGCAAAAGGATGCCCAAGGCATATGTAACATAAGGATCAATGAAAGGATAGCAGCACTTCAGTATAGTTGAGAAAATGTTATTACACCCATATGCATTAGTTGTAATGCTATTCATAATTAAATATATTTCCTCAACTGATGCCAATTCAAATTCAAGCATGACTTCAGGAATATGATAAGCAATTACATTTTTGGAGTTATCATTTACGAACTTAAAAAAAGGCGCAAAATAATCATTTATGTTCTGAATATCAGCTCAGGAAGTATTTTCTCAGAGGAGAATACGATATTAAGAGACCAAAGCGTAGAAATTATCTTTTCGATTTGAAGAACTCAGTATCCAAATTCTTTACTCATCTAACTATATTAAGTGTGAAATTACGAAATCCTTTATATCTTTCTCTAACTCTGCCTCCCAGCACAATAAAAGCTCTTAAATCTTTAATCAGCTAATGAGCCTTTGGCTGTCATTCTAACTTTTACTAAATGAGCAAGAAAATTAAACAAAGTAGTAATAAATTCATTAGAAATTTCAAATATTTTACTTTTATTGCAAGATTTACTTCAATATGGAGTTTTGCATATTAGTTAATGAATTTCTTTAAGAGAAAAAAGTTTTTGATGATAGAGCCTGAAAGACCTCAGATCTTTTTTCTAATAATACGAGTATCTTGGGAGAGGTTTTAATTTAATACTGAGAGTTTATCCAACTTCAGTACTTGCATGTTTGACGGTTCATTGTGCCATTCAGACAAAAAGTGCTTTCATCCGAAAAGAAGTTTTTTTTATATATAAAAATATTATATTTAACAAAATATGTTCTTGTTAAAATTTATTACTGTAGTGTTCTTCTAGACGAATCTCCGAAACTTACTTTAAAATTTCCGAGGATTGTGAAAGCCAAAAGAGTTAGTCACTTAAATATACAACAGACATCGTCTGGCATCTAGTTCAAAATTTTTTATCACCTCGGACCTAGTGAAACAGAAACAATGTCGACGTTGACATTGAAAAGTTACTGTAATGCTACAAGCAGCTAGAACGCAGATTAATGTAGTTTTCCTGTCAACGAGGCTCTGATCATTACTTTTGAATTTTTGAACTTTCTCAAAGACAAAAGAGCTAATTCACGTTGAATGCTCAAAGTAGATATTAGAGGAAATTTTATTTTTTTGATATACCGGAAAAGTACGCCAACAGAACATTTTCAAAAAATCAATTCTTTATTCTACTTGTACATCCTTCTCTACTTATGTGGCGAGAGATTAATAATCATAGTAATAATAGTTTATTCGTTGTAATTACCATTACAAGAAAGTCAATAAATTAATTAAAAAACACAGTTAGCTGTATATGACAATAAAACAAACAACAACAACAAAACAATAATGTGTGTGTAATGCACATTTCTAAGTATTTAAAAGCCATTAATGTTCTAAGTTACATTTTAAGAACTCTTCTATTGAATAAAAACTGTGATAACCTAAAATATCCTCCACTTTTTTTATGAATAATTTATCCCTCTCTTCAGTATGGTTCTTGATTTTGTTATACAGTTTGGGTCCCCAATAGTCTACGTAGCGTTGTGTCGTTTGCAGGCGGTGATATGGAATTTGGAACTCTTTTCTGTGGCGAGTTTCGTACTTATAATGCTCTCCATTCAATATATACTTTTCCTGTTTTTTTCTAACTTATTTTATACATGTAAGTATAAATAGGCAAGGCAAGGTCAGTATTCTTTCTTGTTTAAAATGTTCCTTACAACCAGCCGCATATTTCCAATTATAAAGAGCTCTAATCGCTGTTTTTTGAAAGCAGAAGAGTCTTGTTGCTGCAGGTGATGTGCCCCAAAACAAAATTCCGTAGCTTATCTTACTGTGAAAGTTCGCAAAATAGGCAGATTTTGAAGCGGCATGGAAAGCAATAGTCTTCAGTCTTCTCATGGTATACCGTACTACGAAAGTAGAATGAGGAAAAGAGCAAGACGAACTAAGGTAAAGATAAACATATGGCGAGGCTGCCAAGTACACTTGGAAAAAGTTCGCTATCAAATGTGAGGATCCCCCGACACTGCGTCGGTTCTCCCACCACTGTTGGCAAGCAGGCATCGCTGCATATTATAAGGTCATCTGCTGCATGGGATAGATAGGTATTATTTCTGTAAACCGAAATTAAAATTTGTCGACTACGGTAATATATCGTTAGCGATTTAGCTAATTCTGATATGTGCATGTCCCAGGTGAGTTTATTGTCAATCGTGAGCCCCAGATATCGAATGGCGTGGCATGACTGTTCATTTCTTGCTGAGAAACAGAGATCCTGAGTTTTCTCTTTATTGAATTTTAGTTCATTATCTTGGAACCATTTTGTTATTTCTTCCATTTCCCGTTTGCTCTCTTTTCCAATTTCGTCAATCGACTTTCCAGTTACTACGTAAGATGTATCGTCAGCACAGAGACATCTTTGTTTAGGTGTTATATTTTTTGGGTGATCATTAACATACATCACAAATAAAATTGGTCCCAATATCGATCATTGTGGTACCCCATTATGAATTGGTCTGGTATTGGATATTCCTCCATTTAAGTCAACTCTCTGGCATCTTCCCCTCAAATAAGAAGCAAGTAGATCATGTGCTGTACCTCTAATACCATAATAGTATAGTTTCTGTAGTAGAATTTAGTGATTTACCATATCGAAAGCCTTATTGAGGTCTTTTCTTAAGTCTTGTAAGTTGAGCAGCCTCTTGCACGTCTGGCGGAGTACAATTCTCTATATCATCCTCAATTTCCTTTATTTTTTGATATTTTGTACTAGTAGAGCAAACCCAAATTCGTTGACAAGGTTCAATATTAGTTCAATTTTAAAAAAGCTCTAATCAGTGCTACAATCATCATAGTGCAGATAAATACTATGTGTGGAGAAAAGTAAAATTTTGTCGTTACATTGGTGAGTTACTCGTGGAGAATGAGTTTAATTTTCGTCACAGTTGAAGACTTAACAACTTTCTCAATTAAAACTGTATTGGAAACAAACAAATTTTTTAACACGATTAAGAAAATATTATTAATTCTATGGAATGTTGCAATATGCATAGTTGAGTTGAATATATAAATCGTTTAAAATTAAAATAACTTTAATCCAATTATTTAATTAAAATAAAAGCGACAAAACAGTTAAGAAAAACGACATGATTCTCCATTACGTGCTATCCATCTGTCAGATGTAAAAGCCGCATTCTCGAATTAAATCAAGCCCAGTCTGTTTCGTGTTTGAGCACCGGCAACGGTAGAATTGCCATTTTAAAATGTGTCATGATCGTCTACGTCTGCTGACAAGAGGAAAAGAAAAAAAACTCCTTACGAAAAGAAGTTCATCATTAAACCTCGGAATGAAGAAACTTCGTCTGCATCACACACACAAAAAAAATGAGTAAACAACAATATACCAACACACCCTTACTCGACGAGTTCAAACTTGGCAATAGGGGCACCGGTGTAGAAGAAAATCTCTCTACCATTTGATTTATTATAGTTCAAGTGTTACATTCACCTAGGGGATACTTCGCTTCTTTTTCACAAAAAACTTTTCGCCAAACTTGTTGTTGGATTTCGCCTTCGGATGAAGTTATTTATTGTGCAAAAAATTGATGCCGAAAAGGCACTCCGAACTATTAAAATGCAAAAGAACCGAGGCACAATTTACAATTTATTATGTCAAATTGCTATGTTTAATTTTTCGAAAAACTTTTTGTGTAATATACTAATAATTATTCTATTTTATACATCTACCTCTATAATATTAAAGCCACAAGCAAAATAAACATCTGAATTTTTATATGAGCTCTATTAAATTATAAATACAACTGTCATAAGAAATGAAGTAAGAATTAAAAAATTTGGTATGTAAAACACAAATAATGCATATTTCACATATACAGGGTGAGTCATTTGCGCGGGGAAGGCCGATTGTGAATTTATGGGAAAAGACATTCTGAAGCGATTTGCTTCCTAAGATGACCACTGTTTAGGACGCGAAGCAGAATATGAAGTTGCTTTGCACAGATCTGTCGAAAGCTTTTGACACGGTCGACCATTCGATTCTGATGCAAAAGTTGGAGTACTGGGGGATAAGAGGCACAGTCTTAAAATTCATAAAGAGCTATTTAGAAGATAGACAACAGCGGGTTTATTGGGGGAACGAGATGTCCGGCACTGCTGAGGTGAAGCTTGGTGTCCCACAGGGGTCGATACTGGGTCCAGTTCTATTTATCATATATATTAACGACCTCCCTATTAATGTGAATTGTGACAGCACTTTCCTGTATGCGGATGATGCCTCCTTTTTAATCAATGTAGACGGTATTGATGGGGAGGATGAGACTGGCAGAGTGGCGAAGGAGGCTCAAGAATGGTTCTGGGCTAATGGTCTGAAAATGAACCAAGATAAACAACAGTCCCTTGTGTTCTCCACTGGTGTTACGGCGAGTGAAAGTCTAACATTTTTGGGTGTGTATTTGTCGGGTAATCTTTCGTGGAATGAACATCTGGATCACTTGCAACACCAACTAGCAACATCCATTTTTGCCGTGAGACGAATTAAACAAATAGCAGGTGCAGAGGCTACAAAAGTAGCATATTATGGCTGCTTTCACAGTAGAGCAACATATGGCATAATCCTGTGGGATGGTTGTGGAGCAGCTAGGAGAATTTTCCTGCAACAAAAACAGGCTATTAGAGCAATAGTTGGCATCACAAGATACACAAGTTGCAGAGACTATTTTAAAAATTTAAAAATACTTACCTTCCAAGCCATTTACATCCTCGCCTGCCTCACACAAATCCACAAATCAAACAAATACAAAACCCACAGTGATGTCCACAACTACAACACAAGGGGACGAAATAATATAGCTTATCCTTATCACCGACTGGCGAGAACGCAGATGGCAACAAATCATCAGGCTCTGATTTTGTTTAATAGGCTGCCCGATACCATTAGACGCCTTGATACAAAGCGATTTAAGAATAGAATAAAAACGATACTGCTTGAAAATGTAATTTATGATATACCGGAATTCATGAACTTGAATTGGGAAAGCTATTGTTAGTTTTAATGTTTTTTAGTGCTTGTGTTTTTTGTTGTTTTGTTACTTTTACACATACGTGAACATGTCTATATTTTTGATGTAGTTTTACTTGTATATATTATGTTTCGTTTAATTTTGTATATATATATTCATGACTATTTGCAAACTTGTACATACCCTGTACATCTTTTTTGAGTAAATAAAAAAAAAAATCAATCAATCAATCAATCAATCAATAGGAGCATTATTTAAATATATTTTGTATTATACAGATGTCCCATAACTTGGTGGCTGACCATAGTTGTAGTTTTTTAAATGGAACAACCTGTATATTATTTCATTTTTGTATTTTGTAGTACAATTTTTCTCAAAAATTCAACGTTTCTATAAAATTATATTTCGCGAAAGCGACGTATTAGATAAACATTATTTTTGGTAATTTTGTTTATAATAAAAGGTCCTAATACGAGCATGTGATAGTTTTTTTTTCAATTACTAATTGCATTTGCAGACTTGATTAAAATAATATTACACAATTTTGCTTAAAAGTCATTTCTTTTAAATGGAACACGCAGTATATCAGTTAATTTTTAATTGCTTACTAAAGTCATACTAAAAGCATAAGGACATTAATATTTTAATCTTTTTTTTTATGTAATTTTGCCAACTTTATGTTTTTTATTTGAATAAGGTATATTTGCTGCGAAATTGAGAGATGAATGGATGATACTTAATAAACTGTTTGTCAGTTGACAAGCATCATTTTATAATGAGCTTTTATAAAAATAAGCTTAAAAATATGACTTTTGTATGTATTGGGGAATGCCAAGAAAATTATTTATTATCTAGAATTTGAATTGCTTATAAAATTGCATTACAAGAATATACAACATGCGATTACACTTCTTCTTTTATTTTACTTATAAAATCTTAGTAAGTGTGTATACCTACCTACGAAAATTGAGGGACATATTTTAGTTACAACACCGTCTATGCCAGCAATATATTTCATAAAATATGTAGAATTTGGAATAATGAACAAATTTTGAAGCAAAACATATTATTACTTGATTATAATAGGCGTAGAAATAGGAAATCTTACGTGAAGGGATGATGAATTAGTGGAACAGGAATTATAAAATAGCAATAAATATAAACATTAAAATAAATAAAAATTATTTCAACAAGTGTTCAAATGAATATTTCTTCACGTCTAAACATTTTTGAATACGCTTCCGAAATGATGAATCGACATTAATAAGGAGTTGAGCACCGTTATATCTAAATATTTTTCGAATATATTACAGCATAGCTTCTTTTGTGTTTACAGGTGTTCTGTATATTTGATGTTCTATCTAGCCCTATAAAAAAATCTAATTTTGTGATGTCCGAAGACCTAGCAAGTTAGTGAATAACACCTCCACAAGCTAGCCACTCCCATGGAAACATTTAAATTAAAATATTTCGTAAAGACCTATCATATGATCAACAAAAATGCCTCTCCATACATTTATAATCCACCACCTATGCTCATGATCTATTTAGTAATTAATTAAAGTTTTCCATTTGAATAATAATGAAAATTGGTTCTGGTATGGAAAATAGTTTCAAACACATTATGAAAAGGAATTGCCTGGACATTAACTTTAGATATTACCCAATGGCAGAACACTCTTCTAGCTTATAAATGATGTGTGTAGTTTTTACTACGGATGAGATTTATCTTATTTTAAAGTCCGTGCAAAGCTGGTTTGGCTAATATCCATCAAAAGACTTACTTCACTGATACTGAGGTGAGGATTTTCTATTGTTGCCATAAGAATTCGAAATTCATTTTTATAATTTATCACCTATTTAGGTCTCGGTGGTTAAGAATAAGCCGAGCCAATAGTAGTAATTAAAGTATTCATTACTCATCAAAAGGCCTCTATCCTGGGAATATTCTCCCAGAGTAACGCTCCTGGTAAACTCTCTGATCTAATAAATACTTTTGTTGATATTCCTAGAGTACCTAAATACCGTATAAAGATAAGACATAAAACCGGCCAAATTATATAAATAAATGACAATAGCTCAACAATGGTCTCAATTAAAGTAATAACGTATGTTTTTGATGAAAAAATGAAGAGATATATAGGACGTTCCATTTAAGAAAATTGACTTTTAGACAAGACCTTACCATCTAACTTTAATCTAGTTTCCGCGCAAGGTATTAGCAGTTGTAAAAAAATGGCGCATGCTTGCGTTAGGTCCCTTTATTACAAACAACATTTCCAAAAGATATGCTCATGTGATACGTCCTTTTCCAGATATATAATTTTTTTGTAACATTGAATCTTTCAGAGAAATGGTAGTAAATCAAAAACTTTAGATTTTAGGCCTATATTATTTTACTACTTTTACTTTCTTATACGTAGTATAAGGAAGTATTGTGATGATGAAAATTTTCGACCTCGAGAGTTTTGCAGATGTCCACGTTTTGAGGTCCCCTGATACCAAAAAAGTGGTTTTTAAAAAATGTCTGTGTGTCTGTGTGTCTGTGTCTGTGTGTGTGTGTGTGTGACCACGATAGCGGTCAAACCGCTGTAGATATCAATTCCAAATTTTGTATTTAAGAATATAATCTCCCTCTTGAGAACTGATTAGATTTTGAGCAAAATCGGCAGACCGGAAGTAGTAGTTTACTTCAGTCAAAAAATCGAATTTTGCAAATATTTCGTCAATTACGAAGTTTATACAAATTTATAAGGAATTCAAATGTACTCAAAATTAAATTTGAGAAAAACAGTATTAATAAAGTTTTTCGAAATTCCTACCGGAAGTAGGTCTTTTACTCTTATCGAAAATCAGTTTTTTGCGAATATCTCGCAAGTCATGCATTCTAGGCAGGTACATTACGAGTATAAAAGTATTTAGAACGTACTTTTAAATATCTTTTGTATAAAAAAAATTTCAAAATTCAGACCGGAAGTACCACTTTTACTCTTACAGAATAGCGATTTTTTGCAAATATGTCGTAAGTTATGCATTCTATATATATTTATCAAGAGTACAAAAGTATTTAAAACTATATTTGCAATATTTTTTCTATATATGAAATTTCAAAATTCGGACCGAAAGTAGCACTTTTACTCTTAGCGGGGAGCACTTTTTTGATATCTGCGAAGTATGCATTCTATAGCGATTTATTAAGATAATGAAAGTACTTAGAATAGGATTTTGAATAAGTTTTGTATTAAAAAAATTCTTAAAATTGTACAGTTTGAAACGCTCATACGTATAAGAAAGTTGTGTGGTGGCCACACCTCATTTTTTGATTAAGAATTATACGGTATATGTGATAATATACAGCATATTCCATTTAAAAAGTTATAACTACGGTCAGCCACAAAGTTATGAAACACTCTGTATAATATCAAATAAATTTAGAAGTTTCAATCGGCCTTCCCCGGGGAGATACCTCACCCTGTATATGTTTTAACGGACGATAATTAATACGTGGATATGTGCATACACGGGATATGGTTTTGTCTAGCAGTAATATAGAATTGATATCGTACCAAAATTGAATCTTGAATACAATCATACGCACAGTTAGCTGATCATGCAAGTGGTTCAGTAACTGCATTTCTAACGTATTTGAAGATAAAGGGCATACTAAACGTGTACTCAAGGATATCATTTAATACGATACTTGATTTACTAAAACAAATCATTTGTGGACGAATGAGTATTACAAAATCTTTAACATAAATATATGCCAAGGCAAAAGATTTCATTATATCATAAATAAATTTTACTTTAAATTGTCTTCTTGTTGTTTTCGTGTGATTTGTGGTTATTACCCACCATATTGCTGTGAATGCGTATATTAGCTTTAAGATAAGAATATGGAAATTATCAATAACATCATTCACATCACGTATTTATCTTTTAACTTTCCAAATTACAATGTGTGTTAAACCTTAAATTATTCAGCTGGGGACTTGAACTTATTTTCTTTAAGATATTCTTTTATACTTTTGTATTTTATATAAGATGAGTGTTGCAATAAAATAGTTATTTTAAATTATCATAAATATTTATGCACCTAGGTGCATGTCTTGTATCACAATACATGCATATATGCATATACGTTTACGTATAAATATATCGTGGTAGTAAATGCCTGATCGATGTGAGCTAGCATCCGTTTATTTTATATTTAACCCTTTAAATATTTATTTCTTAATTACAAAAATATGAAGTTAAAACAAATAAATATCAAATCTTGGAATAATCCTTAATCTTGCTGCACAAATAGAAACATAGATGAAATAAATGTTCATGTATACTACATACAATAGACTATCTTTTATTCAATATAATACAGATAACTTGAATATATTTTTTCACAGAATTATAATGTTCTGTAAATCAAATTTACGTTTATTTCATAAATATTAATGTGAATAGTAACACGTTGGTGCCTACGTCAATCATAGAAATTGTTGTCTAAGCATTTGCATGTGTAAAACAACACTCTTTGTTTTACAACACTGAAACTAAAAAAAAACTAAAACATTATTGTACATGAATGGAAAAACATAAACGATAAGGTTCCTCTTTTAATCTTTAAAATATTAATTTATGATGTACTCTAAGAACTAGTTTCGACATTTGTATGTCATCCTCAGCCTAGAATATAAGCAAATGCAAGATATCACTATAAAATGTTCTTATTAATAAGTCTATACAAAATTAAATCTATCTCCAGTAGTAAATATGCATATAGAATAACTTACTGTCAATAATATTCAAAGTATCTCTTGTCAAGAGAGGTTGTATGCGGCTAAATATAGAATTGGTACTAAATTATTCAAACCCATTTGATAGAAAATTACCATGTTAACATACACAATGAACAGAAGCAAAATCAAAAACAAAAAGTCACACGCAAATATCAATATTACATGCAATGTAAAATGGAGGTAATCAAAGTGAACAACGTAACAAGAAGTATCTTAAATGCAAATTATGAATTTATTAATAAAACATAACAACAGTAAAGTGACTACGATATATATAAATTGTATAAGTCTGCGTAAATATATGGGCAGTTAGGCAGCCAGAAAGGCAGGATATATAGAGCTTCTAAAAATGAAAACAGTGGTTTGTCGTGTGTATATATTTGATCGGTCAATAAATTAAAATGTTGTTTGTGTCTTTCAATTTCCAAAGTTTCAAGTAAATTTAAGCTCTTTGGCTGTCTATGTAATATTGAAATATTTTGGAAATCAATGTTATGTCCAGTTTCAAGTCTATGCTTGTAAATATTTGAAGATAATTGATTTTTATGCTCGTACACTCTGTTACTTAATTGTTGTCCAGTGTGACCTATATAAATAGAGTTACATTGAGAGCATCTCAAAGAGTAAACACCACTTTCTTCTAGGATGTTTTCTTTGGGTTTGATATTGTTTAAAATGTTATAAAGCTGGCTATATCTTTTGAATGAAAGTTGAATATCAAATTTATCAAATACTGGCTTTATTCTAGTGATAATAATGTTGTAGAGTAGAGATCTATATTGTGTTTTATATGAATTAGTCTTATTTTTACTGTAAAGAGGATCTTATTTAAGAATAATATGTTTAAGAAGTTTATTGATTGTATGAATTGGGAATTGAAATTTTCTAGCTAAGTCATAAACATAATTAATTTCATTAATTTTTGAAGTTTGGTCTAGTGGATATGTGATCGCTCTATGTATGTAATATTGAAAGGCAGATAGCTTTTGTGATACACAATGGAAGGAGTTATATGGATTATGGAAGATGGTTTTCTATAAATTTGGAAATGGACATGTTATTTTTGCACCTCGTTAGGGTGATATAATGAAAATTTAAATTTTCATCTTTTTCTATTTCTAGGGGAAATTTTAAGTTCTTATGTAAATTATTTAGGTAGTTATTAAAGTTGTGAAGTTCATCTATTGTACCAGACCACATTCAAAAAACATCGTCTACATATCTTATACATTTTATTATTCTATTATGAAAAGGGTTATCGGAGATATTTATCTTAGAAATCTCTACATGGTTCAAGTATATATCTGCAAGTAGTCCAGAAAGTGACATGCCCATTGGTAATCTATCATTGATTTTATAGAATTGATCATAGTTTTGATTGACTATAAGTTCTAAGATTGCAGTTAAATTATTTATTTTAGTTATATCAGTGTAGTTCTGGGTAAAAATGTTATTGACTATTTTCAATGTATGGTTTACAGAGATATTGGTATATAAATTTGTGATATCAAAAGAAACCATTATAAAATTTGTATCCTGGGGTCTATTTGTAATGTTGTTTATAAATTGATGAGTATTGTTAATAGAATAAGTTGATGTAAAATTTATTTCTTTAAAAACTTTTAACATGTTTTAGTTATGTATTGATGATGTTTACTAAATTTGTTTGGTATCTTATGTATCCATATTTTTATTTATGTCACCTTATTTTATGTCCATCATTTATATAATATAAGATTTTGTAAATGGTGGTAGTAATAATTCTTGATAAATAGATAGCAGGCGATGAGTAAAAAGCAGTGATAGGTCTAACGGGTATATCTATTTTGTGTAGCTTAGGTAAGGCGTATAAAGTTGAATTGTACATATTCAACAATACACTGCCTAAGCATTTGCATGTTACTGCTTCACGTCATTAATAATGCAAACCTAGATTTTATTAGCATTTAATAAATTTACAATAAAATAAATTGTAAATGTATGCATAATTAACAAGATAAATGTGTACCAATTTAAAAAGAAATGGCATCTCATGTTATGTGTACTTACTGATGTTCATTATACAAAAAATTAAATTCCTGATTATGCACATTAGTTACCTTAATCTAAAATTATTACGATAACATTTAATAAACACCTCATCTAATGGAATAAATTGTTTGTTTCGATTGAAAAAAAAAATTGATTCCTTAAATCATATATTTATATAATTTCCATAATTGATATGAAAACCAGATAAACATATTGAAATTATAAAATATACTAAACTTTTTATTTTAAATTTACAACCAAAATGTAATAAAAAAAATGGTATGGAAGCTAACTCTGACAAATGCACGACCACGTAAATTTAAACAAATTTTTATTTACATTTGCAAGTTTTTAACATTAATAATTGTTTTAAAATATTGTTTAATAATTTAAAAATACATTTATCATAAGTTTCGTTTATAATAATATATTGCGAATGTCTCTTAATATGTTGAATTTCTTTAATGTAAATTTGCATTATATATGTATATATATATATACATTACCTTCTGTATGGTTCTTTCATCCAGATACTTTTACCATAAGCAAGCCTAACACAAAACCGTTTTCTTTCCGTTAGGTAAAACATTTCAAGTTGTGGTATTCTTGTGAAAAGACACTATAGATTATTTCATCATCATATTCGGTTCATTTTCCCTGTCTTGAAACAAGACTGTTCAAATCATAACATAAATAATTGCATAGGTAATATTTTTAATGTACATTTTACATATTTAACCTCATGTATTAAATACTGTTTCTTTCCTGTTTTAGGTATACGTTGAAAAAAAAGAAGTATAACAACAATGAAATAAGTAGTAAATAAACTAAACTAACGCTATTACAATCAATATTGAAAACGCGAATTAAATTTTGAAAACTGAATGCAAATGTGTTTGAATTGTCAAATTCTCAGAAGCTGACTCCTAGTGTGAACTTGTTGCTTTATATGCATGCAGTCTTGCAGCTACTTGATGATTTTTAATTATGCCATTTTTTAACATGACAAGTTGTTTTTTTTTTTTTTTACATAGAAGGTATTTCCACAAGCAATAAGGGATTTCTACAAAGCATTCCTAGAGACCTTACAACTGAGTTTGAAAATCTGGCATAACACTGGAAATAAAGAGGTCTGGATTGACATTTCCTTTAGAGATACACGTATAAAGGAACTTTTTCAAAAAACTATCTCAGTTTATTACACTAAAAATCTATCATGTATATTCAAATGCACATTTTTTGTATGTACCTATAGGTATTTATATTTATTGAAAAAGAACATTTAAGATGTTATTTCATTTCAGTTTTTAACAAGTGATTCGATGTCTTGTGTACGCAACCAAGATATCATCTGCATGGTGCCTGACTACATCTGGGCGTACAGCTAACATGTGACCTTAATGTATAGTTAATTGAGAGAAAAATTAACACAAATATAATTAGATTAAACTTAAATATGAATTCTATGTAAATTAGAGTCATAAAAGCAAATTATCAATCATAAAGTACATGTTGATCATGTACTCTGTATACTTGTTTAGTAAAGTCTATGATAATATGTTGAAAAATAAATAAGTAAATTATAACTTGTGTAATTCCAGAAATTAATTTTTTTTTATGCTGATTTACAATACTATTTTTGATTTGATATAAATTAAAATTGAATTGTCTAGATGCATGTGTTTACATGTTAGAAGCATCTGTGGACAGAATGTGTAAAAATAACAAATACTCAATATAAATTAATTAGAGGTAAAAGCCTATTGATTTTGACTTTTATGTAAGTAAATAAGAAATATAAAACAGATAGTAAGATTTAACTAGCTCAAAATTAAAGAATCTAATTGGTAACAAATACATGGCGTCAGTAAATATAAATTTTCCAGTATTTTTCATAAAGTGATATTTCCAAAAACATCTTGTGACAATATCAGGGTCGTTAAATTATGCTTGATATACTTTGAAGTTGTACTGTATATAAGATATATTAAAATCTTCATCGCAAATATTAAATAACATGTTCCATAACTTATTAATTACTAAATACAGACTTAAATAACACTCGAGAAGATACAAAATGCAATTAATTATGATTGGGTTTAAGTAGGAGCAAAGAACGCTGCAGATGTTTCAGGGCGGATGATGGTGTTATGAGCTAAGCTGCAGCACGAGCGACCGATGCGACCTCTTTACTTTTTCTCATCATCCATCTAAATGTACAGCGATACATCTTGAGGCACTTAAATAACTTTAAAATTAATTACTCGTAGTAATTTCTTAAAATTCTCTGAAGTGTAAGTATCTTATATAACAATAGTCACCTAATTTGCTAGAAATTATGTGTAATATTTGGGATTGAAGTATGGCAATAATCATTTCACAGTAATACGGAAATTATTATTTTATAAAGCAGGTGTTTTAAAAATCCAAACGATAAAAAAGGACGTCTTACTCTATAAAGTTATTTGATTCGGTCGAAAGGTTTCGCTTCTATTTACTCTTTTAAATTATGATGAGTAATAGGGAAGAATTTGCAGTTATTAAGTAATAATAGAATAACTTCTGACATTAGGAGGCACTTGATACTCAAGGAATACTACTTCACTAAATGGAAATGCACGGGGTCCATATATTTCCGAAATGAATTTTCTAGACTTCGGTGCTTGCTTAAAACAGAGGTTGGAGCGGCATATAGGGTGTACCAGAGGAGACTTGAGACTAACATTGCCCGAGACCCGAAGCTTTTCTGGAGTTTTGTGAACAGCAAACGATCTACTTCTAGAATACCTGGATCTTTAACACTTGATGACGATATACTTGAACAACCGCAGGATATTGTTCAGGCTTTTTCTGACATTTTTTCTGAAGTCTTCAATTCTCCTAAGCCCGACCTCACGGCTCAGTCTGACTTTGATGTGAATACTGTCTCCTTTGATATTGGCTACTTCACTGCTGAGGAGGTGCTTTGTGGTTTTGGGAAACTGAAGTCAACTATTCCCAGTTTTCTCCTTCGGGATTGTGCTTCAGTGCTTTGTTCTCCACTCACCATATTATTTAACTTATTGCTTCGCACCGCTACTTTCCCTGATCGCTGGAAGATCAGCAAAATTACACTGGTGTTTAAAAAGGGTGACCGTAGTAACGTTCGTAATTATAGACCTATTAGCATTATATCAAACTGTGCTAAGGTATTCGTCATATATGGGAAGTTGTATAGCTGCATTAAACCACTTATTTCAGTCAACCAACATGGTTTTATTGCTGGAAGGTTAACTACAACAAATTTAGTTGAAATCACTCACTATGTAAGTGAGGCTTTAGATGCTCGTCAGCAAGTGGACGTCATTTATATTGACTTTACTAAAGCGTTCGACACAATCGATCACACTCTGCTATCTGCTAAACTACAATCCTTACGTGCTTCCACAAGAACTCTTGCTTTCTTAAACTCATATCTGCGGAATCGCTTGTTCTATGTAGCTTACAATGGATATATATCCAATACTTTTTCAGCCTTCAATGGTGTTCCGCAGGAATCTAATTTGGGCCCGCTATTGTTTAATATACACATCAAAGATCTCCTGATGCAGCTTGAGTGTAAGGTTCTTGCATATTCGGATGACTTAAACATTTTTAATGTGATATCTACTCCTTCGGACTGTTTAGTGCTGCAAAGAAATCTTACATTAATTAATTAATGGTGCAACAATAATAGAGTTTGCTTAAATGTGGACAAATGTGCAACTCCCTCCTACTCTAAATGTTCGAACGTTCTGTCGTACCCTTATGAAGTCTCTCAGAACTGTGTTTCTCGAGTTTTGCAGTTCAGAGGTCTTGGTGTGCTATTCGACAGCCAACTGTCCTTTGTTCCGCATATCAGCGACTTATGTGCTTCCGCCTCCAAGTCCCTGTGGTTCCTTATTCGCTCATGCAGAGCGTTTAACAACTTGGAAACGTTATCTATTTTATTTTACTCCTTTGTACGTTCCAAATTGGAGTATGCATCCCTGGTCTGGTTTTCGCATTATGTATACCACCGTCTCATGCTTGAACGTATGTATACAGAAACGTTTTCTGAAATATATGCCGTTTAAAATCGATGGTGCTTACCCACAACGCGGCATTGATTATGACTATCTACTGAACACACACGGTTTCAGTTCTTTAAGTGAAAGACGGGACAGGGCGAGCTGCAGCTTCATTGTGGAACTGGTCAACAATTGCATTGACTCACCTGCACTTCTTTCTCAGGTGAACTTCTTAGTGCCCAGGTACGCTGCTAAGTCGACGGGTACTTTCTATGTCCCTGCAGCTCGGACAAAATTTGTTCTTCTGAAATCGCCGCTCTATCACATGTGTACAAATGCCAACCTTTTCTGCGCTGACCCATTCTTGGGGAGGTGATGATGTATTGATATATTTATGCTTTTTTTTAATGTATTCTCTATTTTTGTAATCTGTATTGTATTTTGTATTTTATTATTATCTGTGCATCGTATTGTGAACTATTTTAAGTCATATATTACCCTTTAATTAGATATATCTGTTGGGTATTAAAGGAATAAATAAATAAATAAATAAATAAATAAACTCTAATTCATTATTTTATGTAATATTCGTCGTCAGCCAAGTTCCCTTTGTTAATTAGATAGGATTACACAAATATTCAAGTTGTTTAGATGAAAAGTATTAGACATTTGCTATTACCAGTTGATATATTTACAGCCCAATATCAACGGCAACGATGTCAGGAAAATACAAAGAAACGAAAATTAAAACTCCGTTTGGTTTCTAGACTGCCTATAATAATGAAACAGAATTAATGATTACATGAATAAAAAATTCAGGGGAAATACATTTAGTACAATATTATGAATCGTACGGTACACCCTACACTAATTAATAGCTCAGAGCGGAACCTGCAATAAAATAATTTACAATGGAAAACAAAATCGTGCCGTGGTCGCTGCATGGAAACAACTCAATCTAGATAAACTAACAAGCGAATAAAAGATACGTATACGAACACGAATTTAAAAGTTAAGCAACTTAGAACTCTTCCGAAACTGTTGGGGGAGACTTGATCGCTTACTTTTTACCACTACTTCCGTTTTCGTTGGCTATCGAATGCGGTTTTTCAAGTTTTTAGATGTCTTTGAGGAAACAAACGCAATCAGGAAGTTTGGCCGAAAGAAACATTTCGAAAAGTTTCGCCCCCGTTGTTTAAGTGCGCAACGTGTCGTGTCCGTCTCGAACGGGAGAGACTTGCAACTGCAATTTAAACTCAGAGATAAAATATCACCGTAAATTCTCACAGTACATTTGTAAACAAGAAATAAATCTGGCACTTTAGGATCAGCGTGAAACGCAGTATTGATATAAAAAGAATATAAGGATATATATTTATTTTGTCTCGTATCATTTCATTCTTATATTCTTGAAGAATGTAGAAATTATGTGTATTGTATTTGGGTTTTCCTCATATCATTTATTTACTTTGTACTCTAGTTTTGTATAGATAATACATAAAAATTACCTATTTCATTTCTATATAAAAGTTATCTTTATTAAGTAAATCAATATATGATATAATTAATTTAAGTAAGTTCCAGATTTGAATTTTTTTACAAAATTACGGAAATTTAAAAATTACAAAAAATCAAGTATTTAAGGATTTTGAGAAGTATAAGTTGGTTATGAAACTGCATCACAACCATAGATATGGTTGTTTAGAAAGATGCAAGTTGTAACAAACAAATAAAGTGATACTGGGTGAATTCCGCTATAGAGCATCCGTTAACACGTTCCCCAGACTCGTTGGTAATCATCAGTACAATGTAGCAAAACAAATTTTTTATCTATTCTGCAAGATAGGAATAATAAACGGAAAACCATCAGGATGACAGACTGTTATTTGCAGCTCCTATCAGAAGATACATAGATGTGAGCAAAACTTCCGACACCTACCTGGTGACGGACATGATCTCATCCTAATAGTATTTTACAGTATTCCTTGCCTACCACGTTCTGACAATAACCAATAAGCCTGAAACACATGTCTACGGTTGCTTTACAGCGGAGTTTACTCAATAACCGTTGTCCGTACTAAACTTTGGTATATAAATTAAGACGCAACCAATTATGAAGGAAAATATTATATATTCAATAAATAATTTAATGCAACCAAGTTGACAATCACAATAGATTAACGTACGCGTGTGTTGAACAATATCTCTTTAACTTTATTATAACACAGCTTATATTAAGGTGGCCATCTCGCCCATCTCAATTACATTGCAAACATGTTGCGAACATATCGCACCAGAATACGTTAGTAAGCAACAAAATGACAATTAAAAAATACGAGCATAATCTACAAACTTATCTCCAGGGGACTGGGTAGTTTTAATAACGGAAGTTTGTTCGATTAATGTGGAGAAAAATGTTAAAAAACAGGTAGTTTTTAAGAAACTAAACTTGGAGACTGTGGCTTGAAACTACACAAAAACACTAAAACACCTTCACCACACTTTTTTTTTTATTTACGTAAAATAATATAAGAATGTTATTATAATTTTTATAAAAACTATAATATTAGAATAAGCATAAAATATTACGTGAATAATGACAAGAAAGCGTTCCCCGCACGAAGTATACCGTGACTGGGAGAGATCGACCGTTTGGCCCGGCGAAAACAATATTCTTCGCTAGATGCATTAGACGAGTCATGAATATGTAAACAAGTTGATATTTACATATTTGTTTACCTTTTTGAAAGATTACTAATGCACTGCTTTCCCGGGTGGTGTAGCACTGCAGCTATGTATTTCTGGAGGTGGAATCGTATTGTACTGAAGATAACCGTACGTTTTTGTGAAGAAAAATATCCATCTAAGTCGGGAACCGATGAGAAAACGGGAGTTGCTTGGTGTAAACCGCACTCAAAAGAGAAAAAAGGAGAAGTAGGTGGAAACCTCTTCTTCCTCTTAAAATGTTATATTAACTTAGAAGTTTATTCATGAATTTGAACTTAGAATAATTTTCAAAGAGATTTTACGACACTTTTAATTTTTCAACAAGAATTAGAACTTGTAATATTTTTCGTAATAATTTTACTGTACTTATAGAATTTTCCAACCGAAGTGGAACTTAGAATAATTTTTATGAATTAGATATCATTTTAATTCGGAGTTTGGTTTACATTGAGACTTGTAGCATAATAATTTATTTTATATAAACACTTTGTGTTTTAATAAACATTTTCTTTACTATTTTATTTACCAGATTAGAAGATTTGTAGTTAATAATTTTGTTTTATGTATATATAGAATAATTGAACTGTGATCAAGATTTATTTTGAAATATCTATATATATTTGAGATGGATGAGTTTGAGGCGCTGTACGAAGAATTAAGGTGATTTAATAATGTTTATTATAAATGTGTATATAGTGTTGTACAAATTTTTCTTGAGTGGTGTTTTGTATTGGAATCTCAGAGCGAGGTAAAGTTTTATTTTATTATATATATATATATATATATATAGAAAAACGTTTCGTTACTGCTTACCGCAGAATGATGGGTTTAGCTAATTAGTAAATAATACACAGTTTCATATGTATGTGACGTTTCGATCGTATTTCACGATCTTCATCAGACCTTTAATTAAAAGAAAAAAAACCAGGATATACAATATCGTCCAACATTACGTCATTTATCGACTTACACTAACAAGTACTGCTTAAGAAAAAACGTCCAACAAAGAACACATTACAAAAATTACTCCACCACAGTTACACCCATAACATATTAAAATGTAGTATAAAATTTCTTGATATATTAAAATGCAGTATAAAATGTCTTTTAATTTAAAAATAACAACAATTTGCGTACATATTACTGCTCGCAGGTATGAAACCAAATGCGTATATTGACCGTCTGTCTCACACCGACACTTCTTCACACGTTGCAATACGTTTTTCTTGACATCTTTTTTCTCCTTTGTGTATATATTATTGTATACCTTAATTGAACAGTATTCTCATTTAACAATTTCTAAAATCTATAGTTTCATGTTGTGTTGTCTGATTACATTTTAGGAAAACAAACAAAAAAAAAAAATTTTTAAAAATTATGTATATATAATTAATGCGATTGTCATGGATCGGGTCATCTCAGTTTGGCCTCGATCTTATGTTTAATTCGAGGGACCAACGCGGAGTAAATGTTACTGAAACTACCGCAATCACCCTTATTGTTTAAATTGGGTTGGATTGTCTTGATGGCAAGGGTTTCTAAAAATATTTTTAGAAACCCTTCTAAAAATATTTTTAGAAACCCTTGCCATCAAGACAATCCAACCCAATTTAAACAATAAGGGTGATTGCGGTAGTTTCAGTAACATTTACTCCGCGTTGGTCCCTCGAATTAAACATAAGATCGAGGCCAAACTGAGATGACCCGATCCATGACAATCGCATTAATTATATATACATAATTTTTAAAATTTTTTTTTTTTGTTTGTTTTCCTAAAATGTAATCAGACAACACAACATGAAACTATAGATTTTAGAAATTGTTAAATGAGAATACTGTTCAATTAAGGTATACAATAATATATACACAAAGGAGAAAAAAGATGTCAAGAAAAACGTATTGCAACGTGTGAAGAAGTGTCGGTGTGAGACAGACGGTCAATATACGCATTTGGTTTCATACCTGCGAGCAGTAATATGTACGCAAATTGTTGTTATTTTTAAATTAAAAGACATTTTATACTGCATTTTAATATATCAAGAAATTTTATACTACATTTTAATATGTTATGGGTGTAACTGTGGTGGAGTAATTTTTGTAATGTGTTCTTTGTTGGACGTTTTTTCTTAAGCAGTACTTGTTAGTGTAAGTCGATAAATGACGTAATGTTGGACGATATTGTATATCCTGGTTTTTTTTCTTTTAATTAAAGGTCTGATGAAGATCGTGAAATACGATCGAAACGTCACATACATATGAAACTGTGTATTATTTACTAATTAGCTAAACCCATCATTCTGCGGTAAGCAGTAACGAAACGTTTTTCAATACATTAGTCAGTTGACTGAAAGCCACTTGATATCTATATATATATATTTTTTTTTCTTATATATCAAGTATATTTTATTGTGTTTGTGTATTTGATATTAACGTGTTGGGTAATAGATCAGGGATGTGTGCGATGAATTAAGTAGTTGTTTAATTCATAGCATGGAGTCCTGGTGAATCCTTAAAGCACGAATTAGTCTTGGTAGTACTGTTTTGGGAGCGAGCAAAGGCGCCAAGCAGAACTAATCAGGGCTGAGTTAATTAGTTAAATGCACAAAGACATTTTTTTATTATTAATTTTAAATTTATATATATACCTTAAGGGGTGAGCACATAGTAGTGTATGTTCGGGTTGTGTCCAACGAGTTGAAAAGCATACTCGTAGGGTGGAACTTTGGGGTACCTACCAGTGTGAATTTGCTTTCTGATGGTACTGTCTTGGAAGCGAGCAAAGGCGCCAGGCAGGACTAATTAGGGCAAAACCATTTCCTTAATGTTTATATTCTTGTAAATAATAAATCGTGTATTTTTTGTTATTCATATTCCAGTACAATTCACAATATGCAATAAATTTTATTTTATTAAAAATGTTGATTGTTTACATGTATCTTTGACAAATATAAATCATGATAATCACATTTATTTTACAAATATAAATTTGTACTCGATGTTATTCTTTCATTAATTATAATTTCTTTATTGTTTTGACTATTTGATCATGACATGTATGATTTTATATGATGTTTTGAAATATTTAAATTTTTGTGAATATATTTGTGTAATTTAAAATTTTTCTTTCTTTAATATTTTTTTTTAATAAACTAGATGATAAGGTTTATTTTGCATTTTTATTTACTTTACCTGACCTGGTAATAACTAAAGAGCATTCAAGTTTATGGGAGAGTTTATTTATATTTTCTGCCCCTGAGAGAAAAATTTCTTTAGTCATTCTAAACTGAGCTAGTTAAATGTAAAATTGCCTAACCTACAATTTAGCAGAAAATTTATTGAATCTTAGTCTAGCATAAGGCCTAGCACTAGGATGTATGCTTGATTCTTACTTACTTATTGATTGAATAATTTAAATTATTTTTATATAAATCTCAATTTGCAAGAGTCACAGCAATATGTACATTCTTACTTATTGATTGAATAATTTAAATTATTTTTATATAAATCTCAATTTGCAAGAGTCACAGCAATATGTACACTATGTTGCAAATTCTATGTAAATTAAATAAAAATGAAATGAGAAGACATTTTCAGATTCGCATTTACTTTGAAACACAGCGTCACTATGTTTCAAATTAAATGCGAATCTGAAAATATTTTCTCATTTAATTGGCAAATAATTTGCAACATAGTCTACATTAGGGTGGTCGTTATTTTGCAAATTTGAGATTTCTTTCGGGTATCCCCCTATTTTTTTCCTTAAATGTAAAAATATATCAAATAAAATGTCAACTTATTTGATTCATATTAAAGGGTACCGCAGAGGGGTTAAAGTCCACTCCCCCATTCTGGAAAAAGTCAACTTTTTCGCTTTTTCTTCTGTTGAATTAAAGTGCAACTTATTATATACATGAATAGATAGGATCCAAATTATATCCTAGAGGCCAAAAATAGAATAATCGACAAAACTAAAAAATAGATGATGGCGAGAGATATGTCTCATAGTTTCGAATGTCGATGTTTTTCACGAATTTCTGATTTTAAAGGGTGTCGTTCTGTTTCTTCATCATTTATAGTCAGTTATACTAACCTTATATATAAAATTGGTAGTATGTGTGTATGTTCCCTATTGACTCCGAAACAGCTGAACCGATTTTAATGAAATTTTCAGAAAAACTCTAGCATAGTCTGGAGCGTGTACCTGTACCTGAAGTTTGATGCCGATAAAACCAAAAATAAAAAAAATTAGGTGTGGCCACCACACAACCTTCTTATACGTATGAGCGTTTCAAATTATAGAATTTTTTTATACAAAAATTATTCAAAATCCTATTATAAATACTGCTATTTTCTTAATAAATCTCTACAGAATGCATACTTTGCATGATATTCGAAAAAAAGTGCTACTCGATAGGAGTACACGTGTTACTTCCGGTCCGAATTTTGAAATTTCATGTATCCAAAAGACATTGCAAATCCAGCTCTAAATACTTTTGTACCCTTGATAAATATATATAGAATGCATAATTTACCACACATTTGCAAAAAATCGCTAATCGGTAAGAGTAAAAGTCGTACTTCCGGTCCTAATTTCGAAATTTTTTTTATACAAAAGGTATTGAAAATTAATTTCTAAATACTTTTATACTCGCAACGTACCTGTCTAAAAAGCACGACTTGCGAAATATTTGCAAAAACCTGTTTTACGATAAGAGTACCTACTTCCGGTTGGAATTTCAAAAAATATTTTTTTATAAAATTGTTTTCTAATTTACTCTTGATCGCTTTGGTATACTTTAGATTCTAAAATTAGTAGTTGACGAAATATTGCTATTATTTGATTTCTTCACTGAAATAAAGTACTACTCCCGATTTATCGATTTCCGTCGATTTCATTGAAAATCTAATTAGATTTCCGAGAAAGATTATATTCCTAAATATACAGTTCGGTATTGATTTATTTTACCGTTTGGCCGCTATCGTGGTCACAAAAAGAGACAGAGGGAGGGAGAGAGAGAGAGAGAGAGAGCGAGAGACTTTTTTGTAAACGTGGATATCTGCAAAATCTCGAGGTCAAAAATTTTTGTCATCAAAATACTTCCTTTTACTACGTAGGTATAAGAAAGTAAAAAAGGAATTTTATTTATGAAATAAAAATTACCTAAAATAAGTCTAGACAATTTTGGGTTAAATTTGCGAATACATGTTAAAGTGTATCTCATTTATATATTTTTTTAATTAAAATAAATTAGAGGAAATAGTGAGATCATATGAGTTATTTTTTATATTATATCGGACACTAGCGGAATTATCCAGGATGTGAGAGTCAGAATCTGCTTTTCTGCTAAAACCATTCCTTGTTAAATCGGAACGCTGGGTGGAGACACTTAGATGTAAAAGGCAGCTAAGGAATACTCTTAATTGCTTTGGATCAAGCATCAAAAGAAAGAGAATTTATTTCTCTATACGCTAAGCTACTAATATCTTATAATTATTTATATATTCGAAATAAGCACATTTTTAGTACAAAAACTTATTACCATATTATTTGGACAAACTTCAGTTGGAGATAAGTTTGCGGATTATGCCGGAATCTTTTTGATATCGCTTTGTTGCTTACTAACGGATTGTGGTGCGATATGTTAGCAGCATGTTTGCAATGTAATTGAGATTGGTGAGGTAGCCATCTTAATATGACATAATATATTCTTTTAGTTTTTATATAAAAACTAGTATACTATTTCATTTTTGTGAAATACTAATAAAATTGAAATGAATAAATAATAGAACTGTCTACGTATATATTAATACATGACGAAAAAGCTTTGTACTCTTGCATAGTTAAAGTTCACATGGATAAGGAGTGCAGAAAGATAAAATGTATGTATAATATGTGTTACAAATGAATATATTAATTAATTAACTCGAAAATTAATGCATAATGACGTATTTCTACACATCGCAGCTGACGTAATAGAAAACTCAAAAAAATTATAGCAATGCTCGTGTCCGCCCCCTAGTTATTGGTAAAGTAAACTTCAAGAAATCATAAACTAATGCCTCCAGATGAATGCAACCTTTAGTAGATATGATTTAAATTTACTTGCTAGGCCTAAAGCTGAAATGACAGGTATTTTTTAACGTATGAGGATAGAAAAGTTTCCATTTTATAACTTACTTGCTTTCAAATTGGTGTTACTTAGATTTGGCTTGAGAAGATGTCTATAATTCAGGTGTTCTTTCATTTAATATTTACTAATTCTCTTAAGGGGATATTAAAGTCGATTTGGTAAAATTGGAGTGAGAAGAGAATAAGTGAAATAAAATACTCCAGACTACCGCAAAAAGTTCGGACGGTCCCATATGCGGGGCCAAGAAGTAGGTAAGAGCTGAAGGCGCTGCTAAAATACAAATAATTTAGTACCGCACCATTCCGGAATTTATTAATTTAATTACTCAAATTAAAGTTTTATTCTCAATTCAAAAAGCTATATCTCACAAGAAAACATTGGTCTACACGCGAATTATATCCGTTTTTATCAGTTTCATTTAATTATTTCAGATTTTGACCGGGAAACACACGTACATTTTACTCTTATTTGGAATAAAAAAAAATAGATGGTTGTGAATCACATAATCTGACAACCTTTCCGTGTACTCATATCTATATTGGAGTTGTACAGAAAATTTCACATTTCTATCTTGAACAATAGTAAAAAAAAACTGATAAATTCGATATCTTGCTTTCTCGGCAGCTTTAATATCCCCTTAACTACGAAATTATTACGTACATTCTACTGGAAAATATTCCTGCAATGATGTTTTCAGTTTAACACATTTTTAGTCGCTTACCATCGTGTGTAAAACTACATCGTTATAAACAGATGATGGAAATGTCGAATTAAAAAAAAAACTTTAACCCGATTCCCGAGTCTTTTTTCCAACGCATTAGAACAACGGCAAGCGAAGAGACTTTAATTAAAGGTACAATTAAAGCTTAAATTTTTAAATCGCTACTGTCGCTAAACCTTTCACTCCGGAAATGACAAAAGAATAACGAAACGCGCTAAAATATTCATGCGTTCTATTTTTGGTACGTAAAAAATCCCTGTGCTTTCGCTTTAACAGAGAAATTGTTCTTGCGAAAAAGAGACAATCAATGTTTGTGAATAATTTAAATTTACTTCACTTCAAGTTTCAAGCTAAATGTCTTATTGTATGTATTTAGGCGCTTCACTAAAAAAAAACAACTGGAATAATGATATTGAGATGAACCAAAGAATCTAAAAGACTCTTAGGATGTGTCACTCTATGAGCGAGGTATTTATCAATGAAAAATAAATTACAAAAGAGACAAAAGGAAAGTGTAGAAGACAATATACAAAGCTTTCTATACTCGTATATAGTATATATGGGTGTGAATCATAGGTACTATCAACAAGACAGACGTGCAAGTTGCAGGCGGTAGATATGAGATATCTTAGAAAAATCAAAGGAGTGACAAGGAAAGATAGAATAAGAAATAAGAGAATCAGGACAGAGCTTGAAATCAATTTGGTGCATAAATTTATTGAGAAAAGGCAATTAAGTTGGTGAGGCTACCTGCAAAAATTGATGAACAGTTTTCCAGTAAAGACTATATGGGAAGAAAGACGCCAAGGTAAAGGAAGAACCACAGATATTAATGATCAAAAATTGCAAAATTAACAATATTTCTAGAGAGTATATTTTAGAACCCGAAACTGAAGTAGTGTTTTTTATTACCTGAGCCAGGTATCTTGGTCGATTTAAAAATAATTATTACAAGTGAAAGTACTTACTTTAAGGATTCAAATAGCATCATTACTTTCTAGGAAGCTGTTTTTATTTCCAGGTAACAACGGATGCCTATAATCCTATAACAGCTATGTATAATTGAATTTTTAATGAGCGCTAACGTTTATTGCTAGTACTTGCAAGTCCGTGAATTCGCATGAAATGAAAGATTGTAGTGTTGGTAATTAAAATAGTTATTAGTTTACCTGCAGAGAGGAGCGGAACAAAACCTAATGTATATAAATGTGCGATAAGTGCCCTACGTATCTAGTCTTTTTAGAAGTTATGAAGTACACTCGTAACTATAGTTTATTATTTTCTTGGTGTCCTCAACAATTTTTTTAACTTCGTATATTTGTTTTTTCAATTAGTGTGGAATCACTTTTGATTAGTGTTTAGTTAGTGTTTTTGGTGCGTTTTCGGCGTTTTGCCACTGCAATTACACATCTGGATCTACATCAGAAAATGATAGAGGTATCTGGTCAAGGTTTTTCTGCGGTGAAAATTCGTGATGGAGATGTAATTACAACTAGTGCGCTCGAGAATTTTACGAGATAATCGTTTTTCCCTCAATACCTGACAAAGTGGTGTCATTTTGCGTGCTATAAATAGTGGATATTCTATTAATATTAACAAGTTTGACGATTATTGTTAAGCCACTGCAGAATTATATGTAGCTTTGCAGAGTTGATACTTCATGCTACCTACAGTACAAAAAATTCTTATTCATTGTGATGTAATTATTAAGAAAGTTCTACTGCCTACCGGTGAATTATCAGAAGAAGCCCAAGATTCAAAAAATAAGGCCGTAAGGAAGTACCGGGGCAGATATACGCAAAAAATCAACCCCGTTAAAATCAATAAAGACTTATTCCCCTATTGAGCTCAGATTATCATCACATTTCGTATCAATCCAGAGCATAACTCCGCTGCTTGACTTTACAGACGAAGACAAACTTATATTTAAGAAATATAGGGAAGACTATTAGTCTTCTGTGTGTTCTCTTGGCTATGTGTGTGCTAGAAATAGTTTCTTATGTAATTGCAATCAGACAACTGACAACTGACTAAAAAACGTCAACCTCTCTCTCCCCCTTACAACAGCACAACTAGCTCTTTATAACTAAATATTAGCAGTTATTTATTAATAAATATGTGCTTATATCAGAGGAAGAAACGATCGTTGAGATCGTGACATCTTTAAGTGGGTACTTATTTCGTCTCCTAAGGGGTTCAAATCGAATGAGTCTGTATAGATACCACCCCAAAGTTGGGTGACACAATGTAGAGAAACCCCTATCTCTAACCTAAGATATTTAATTTAAAGTTAAACTTTAGAAATGAAATGTAATATTATTTGTTTTGCCAGCTCAACTCAAATTATCTCAGGGCGATTCGAGTTAATTGGAATGATTAAGTAAAAGGGATTCCTGTACATTAATGAAAAATACTATTTAAAATTTTAATAATTCTTATATTAAAATCAATGAATCCTGTATCTATAATTTTACAAACAACACAAGAAGTAACATATATTTAAAAAGCAATTCCAATAATTTTTTTTTTTTAATAATTCTTAAACTAACACAAACATTTCTGAAGGTTCTGTGTTCGATTCAATCCTAAGCTATAAACAACAGAATTTATTACATACAATGCACATTCTATATTATACGTGTTTATATCGATACTTGTGAACATATCAAGTTATTTTACACATTTATTTGTTAGACGATATTTATTTAATTACTTTCTGTTTGAACTTTTATTTTTACAGTCTCTCCTCTTTTATTACATAAAACATTACAGTCTCATTATGCAATAATCATTTAAATAATACCTTATATAAATTCTTCTTATTCATCTTCTTTTTTGTACTGTTTCCAGCAGGAACCTCGGGTTGATTATTATCGACGAAATCTTCTTTATTTCTACGATGTTTTCAACGGAATCATCTGCTTGTTCTGCTACTCGAAATACAATCTTTATTTTAACAATATAACAAGTTGCACAATTACTTCTTAGGTGCAACTTTGACCACTTCTTTACTCGGTTTTATCGGTAGTAAATTATTCATTGAAGTTATAGTAACGACTCTTATGGGTAGTCTAATGTTAGGAGTTAGCATTTTGATACGATATTTAACTTATCTTGCTGTCGACTCTCTCTTATCTCACGCGTATTTCCCTTTTATATCAGAATGTCTGGGGTTCCCAGTCACATTTACACGCACATACACGTTCATTTAGCCGCGGGATTGTATATTGCTACTAGAGTGTTTATACGTTAATATAAACTTTGGGTGTCACTCTTTTTACTCATAAATATATACAGAACCTATGACTAATATCGACTTAATAATACAATAACATATTCATTGATTTTAAATATTATTTCCCTTCAAAATATTAATAAAAAATATACTTAATTAAATCCTTAAAAAAACAATACAATTTTATAAAATTAATAAAGTGAAATGGGCTGTACCATCCATTTATCCATTATTTATAGATATTTGTACGACACAAAATAATTTAACAAGTTTCAATTTTTAGCCCACTTTTACGGCGTGATTAATTTCGATCACGATTCGTTCATTTTGAACACTGTGGGCAGAAACAAAAGTGAGGCAATGCAATTGGAAATATTTGGAGAGAGGAAGCAAGACATTGACAGAAGCATAGTATAGGACAAGATATGAAGAAATGGTGTAAATTTGAGTATGAGCAATAAACAATACAAGCCACGGCACTCTACTCTAAGTGGTAAAAGAGGATATGATTTTATATATTTCTAATTGTATTTTATATATAGTATTAGTTTCTGACGTAACCTATACAAATTACTCCGTAAACTAGGTATTAATAAACTATTAGTATTATTAAATATAGTGTTCAAAATTATTTTCTTAAATTTGTTATACATTGCCGACATTTCGAAGAAATGTCTCTATTGTATTTATTGAAGCAGTATACACAAAAATTATTTTTTCTTTTAAAGAAATATTCAAAGAAGCATTTCAAATATTATAAAAAAAATTAGGGTATCGAACGTATACTAATATATTTTCTACAAAATCTAGCAAATTGCTTATTACAAAATATGAAACATTATTAGAGTATAAGAAATAGCAACCGAAGTGCATTGAAATGATATGTTCTAAGCTACGAATGTAACTGAAGCGCACGCTTTCCTGCAAATATTTCAAGAGTTTCCAAAGTACTTTTGTTTGCGAAGAGTTCTTAAATTGAATAAAAGCGCGAAAACTAACTAAACTAGTATGCTTAATTTTAGACTTTCTAATAGAAATAATATGAGCTTCTATGTAATGGAAAACAACAGCAATGAAGGAAACAAAGTTGAAAGAACTTCAAATAGAAACTCGTTTGTTAAAGAGCTTGAAGCTTTTCAATTATATATTTCTCATCGGATAGCAACTAAAAGCAAAAGAAATAAAATAATGAAAAAGGAAATCATATAATTGTAAAAGAGAAATATGGTAAGAATGGGAAATTACGTATTACCATCTTAAAATGACAAATTTTAAAAGGAATATTTAAGTGCTTAGTGCTCTCTGACGAGGAATTGTTGTCAGTTTTTAATAACTAGCCAGTAATTTGACCTAGCTAAGTCTTGGTGTCTACAAAGCTAATAAAAAAATACAACAGGAATACATACGAACCCAGGAACTATAGTAAATAAAATTTGACTAAATTTGCTAAAATTGTTGAATATTACTGAATGTTAGAAGTAAAATAATATTATTTGCAGTAGTGATGTATTGATAAGAAATTAAAAAAAAATTAAGGTATAACATGCTAAGCAGTTATAGCTAATATACTTTTATAATTTCTAGAGAAACATATTTATGTGCAACAAAGTTTTGCTTTTAAATTATGGAAAATATTACTGCTACCGATTTTCTTTTGCTTTAAAAACCTCTAGAACTAAGTAAAATGCGCTCTTTTTATTCATATAAATTATAATTAGTGTTTTATTTATGAAACTTAAACATATTACCAGCACCTCCACCAAAATTGGTTCAAATAAAATCATATATCGCAGGTAACTTATGGATTGGTATAGAGTTTCTTATAAAATATTATTTAAATTGTATTTATTTAAACATGGCCTTACATTATGAAAACAGTAATTCAGTAAAAAATTCTGTCCGTGGCAAAAAAATAAAATTCCTGTTGGTGGTGTAGCGGCTGTCAATATACAATATAGAAAGTAACGGAAACAAAATATTGGCGATTTGTTAATAAAACTGTAAAATATATTTGAGAAATATTTTGTCTGCAACTTTTTCGTGTTGTAGAAAAGGAATTTTTTTATCAAAAGGCTAAGAGAGAAACGGGTGATAGACAGTAGACGGAGAAACTTTTCCAATGTTTATTTTCTAATTACAATTACTATTAAAGCAGGTTTTTTTTTATAAATATATTTATGCAGACAATAAAATAAGATGTATTATCACATGCAACATTTTGCAAAACATATTGCTGTGATTGCAACAATATATTTTATTAAATGAATACTGATAATTAATTAAAAATGTCACCTCTTAACCTAAACGTCTTATACCCTACAGCATCTCATTTATTGTTTGTTGTGAGTTCTAGCAGTGAATTTTCTTCTTTTATTCCAATGTGTTTCTTATTTAGCTTGTATTTGGATAAGGTCGATAATAAAATAAAGTTTATTATAGATTTCATAAAAAATTGTTTATAATTCATTTTATAAAAATACTATTAAAACATTGTTATTGCACAGCTGCATCATGTACTTTCTTTTTATAATATCAAAAAAACATAGAAAACATATAATTTCTTTTATATGATTCAAAAAAAATATTATCTTGTTATTTTTATTTTCCATATAACAATATTTATTGTTTTTAAAAAAATATGTAATCTTTCCCATATGAAACTAATTTCATATCAACAAAGCCATACATTCACACATAGTGCATATCAACTCCTTGGCGCTTGTCGATCAAGAACATCCCGGTCTATTCGTATATGTCCACTTGAAATTTAAATTAAATTTTTATGAAAATAATCGCTAATGATCTCTTCAATTCACTGAAAGTAAACATTCACATATTATACTTCCAATGTCTCCAATACCATTTTAACTTTTTTCCCATTATTACAAAAATATGAATCTTATTTAACGAGATAATATTTGTTTATATTAATATTGCTTAACGCCTTGCTGAGTGTACATATTCACACATAGTACACTCAGAGTACGTCTTGCACCATTAACTATTTTGTGGTTGAATATTTATTTCAGAAACTTAATTAAATTCATCATACAAATGGTTAAATTCCATCTTGTAGGTGTCCTCCATTTTAAAAAAAATACATCTCTTAATTCAATACAAAAATATAATTGTGAAATGCAAAAATATTAACTAGCAATTATCGAACTAAAGTTAAACTTGAATACTAAATTAAATTTATACATTGTAAAGTAATAAATGTGTTGATCGTAGTGTATTAAAACACCTACGCTTATCAAAAATTTTACGCGTCTACCAAATTCAAAGTACAAGATTCATCTCCCTTCTCATCGTTTTTTCGCGTTCTTTTATAACTTTTCCTTTTGAAACAAAAGACGACCATCCACTCACAGCGCCACGACTCCCACACTAACATTTATGTTGGCCTTGTCTAGTTCATATTTATTTTCTATAAGTTTTCTCAGTCACATATACCTATTCCACTTTTTGACAGTTAATGAATACACAAATGTCGCCACTCACAAATTGTTTATTAAAAGTGTACGCACACTTGCGATTCTTCGTCTTCGGTAGGTATATTCTTCTTTTCTTACTGCCATCCCTCATTATGCTTGTATGTGAACCTATTATCTCTCTCATTGTTAGTTATATACCTCCTTTTTTTCCATTAATTAAAGTTATTCGTACTTTCTTCTTGTAGATATCTTTGTTGGATATGATTGAAAATACATTGTACACTACTGTAATCCTCTTTGTTAGAACTGCATTACAAGGAATACAGACTTCCACAGCACCACCTCCATGCTCTATCCAGTCCCTATCGGCTTCCAGTATGTTGATTTGCAAACAACTGTCTGATGCCATTACATTTATGCATATAACATTTCAAAGATGTGTTTCTACCTATATATCTAGTACATACATAAACTTAATAATGTATTGTCTTGGATAAAGAACACTTTTTGTATATATCCTTTAAAATGTTTTTAAATTTAAGTGTCAGGTATTTATTCTATAGCTAAATATAATTATAAAAGTCTCCCATGAATTAAGATTGTTGTTTACGCCTGAGATATATTTATTTTTATTCAAATTGATGTTTTTCATCTCGAGCATACCTCGTGTTGCTTTGCTCGTAGAACTTAATAGCATTTAAATGATTCACTCCTTTTATTGATCCATCCCCTAACATAATTCTTTCTCTATTTTTAACTTTTCGTACATGTTTATTTTTAAATAGTGGTGTATTTCTTAATATATTTAGAGCTATTCTTACGACTCTTTATATTCAAACCATACATTGTACTTATCCTTTCTATAATAAATATAGAATGAAAATATTTATTTAGTGTTTATTTCTATATCTAAATTCTTATATTTAAGCCTAATTTATACTATTCTCTTAATGACTACAACTTAACTATTTAATAAAATTTATAATTCTTAAAATATTAAAGATCACGACAATATGATGCAGAAAAACTAACTGGCTCAATTAATAAAACGAGTAAATTATGTTTAAAATAATTAATAGATAAATCACTGATGACTAATGTATTGAAAGGGGTTAGAATTTTAAATACGTTAATTTTAAATTTCGTAATAACTAAACGTTACTGCTCGATGGTACTTACGTGAGTTAAGAAATGCTTAGGCAAGCTAGTTAAATTTGGATTAAAACTTGCTGATTTCTTTATCGACCACTTTATGGTACAGGTAAATACTCAGTCGAAAATTATATTTTTCCCTTATCTCTGTTTTGACTTGAAGGATATAAAAGTAAAATTTGGACAAATCGACGTGAGAAAAATTGGGGCATTTCTTAATAGCACTTTTATTTACTTGTGGTATTTTTCAACTTAAATAACATCAGTACACTTTTCCAATCGAATGAAAAGTTTCTTCATAATAACAAATTAGCACTCGAGCTCAATAATCTCATTTATCTAGTGATACAAAATTAATTGTCAAAATAGTCCTCTATTACATTGGACGTTCGCTGAGCGATAATTTCAGACATTGCGGTAAAGGTATATATTACGTTTAATGGACAATTCTGATGATTGCAGCGATAGTTTTAAAACGGCAATTCATTTGAACTGAAGCACCACGCTCAGACCGGTTCACATACAATCGCCGTTCAATCCATACACCAAACTAGACGATAATAATGATGTATAGTTCCCTATTCAGCACGCACATTCACAAAGGCGAATAACGCAGCGTGATTTCGTCGAACGGGTGACTAAGCAGAAAACGAGGAATCCCAATCATGCTAGACGGAATTGATGACCGACACCTTCAAAAAATACCACTCGCTCGGACTTCTGAAAGAATTTACATGCAGCATTCAACTGAAAGTTTTACATTTCTTTCATATCTAGCAAAAATCTGAAAATAGATTTAATTTATCGTTTGAATACATTAAAACGTCAAATTTAAATTTTAGTGTCATCTTTGTGACCACCTCTTGATAGAACAATTGCAAAGCATTGTAGAAGCATTCTTGCGATAACTTGTCTCTGATTTTCTGTAATTATTGAGGTCCAAATTCATCCAAGCTTGTTCCACATATACAGTGTGTTCCAAAGAGTTTTATACAAATGAAAAAAATATTCTTGATAAAAAGCTCTGCATCACTTGTAGATCCATAATTAAGCACAAATGTTATACATTGGCCGAAATACAGGAACAATCAAAATGATGGAGAGCAAAATGTTCATTTTATTTGTTATTAATTAGCAAAAACTTACGCACACCCAGATAAAAATTACAAGATTATTTCAATAAACACGTCAGCAATTGTTGTATTAATGCCCAGTATGAAACATCGTAATCATAATAAGCGCCTGATTTTGTGTTGTTCATCCTTATTAAAAACATTCTGGATAGAGTGCTTTCGAATATCTAATAACTATCAACAATTGTCAAATGTTACATCAGAGTGTCTGTGCAATAATTAGAAATGCCAGTAAATTTGAGTATTAGTGATAAAATTGAAATCGTACTCATTGTTGGAGAAAACTATAAAACATGTAGGGAAGCAGCAGAAACCTTAAATAATAGACACCCTGATAAAACAATACATTTCACAACTGTCAGATATGTAATATGTAAATTCAAGGGTTCTGGAAATGTTGATAATAAATTTAGAAAGAAACATTGGGCATGGGTTAAACTGAAGATATTGAAACTGATGGATGCTATCAGTCGTGGGAAACCCAAAATAGTCACTTCGAAAACGATCCAATTTTTTAAATGTAAGTAAAACTACAGTTGCACGAATTTTAAAGTCAAGTAAATTTAAACCATACAAACCCAAATTTACCAATACTTTAAGAGAAGCAGATGCTGAACGAAAGTTCAAATTTTGTGCTCGCATCCAAGGAGAAAGCGAAGATAACAGATTTGTGACACGGCAAGTACTTTTCTCTGACGAAGCAACGTTTACGTCTAGTGGTACAGTAAGTTCGCAAAATTTTCGATGGTGGAGCGATGTCAATTACAATTTCTATGTCCAAACCAGAGATCAATATCCATTTAAAACTATTGTATGGTGTGGCATTTACAAAGACAGAATTGTTGGACCATTGTTTTTCGAAATAACATGAATGGAGAAAGATACATACAATTTTTAAATAATCAGTTTTCTGACTTTCTTGATGAACTACTATGTCCTGTAACAGAAATATTCTGGATTTTCTCCTCCATACATTTAACGGTAAAGTAATCGGGATAAACATGGAGCTTCTTTGACCTCCAAGGTCTCCAAACATTACCCCTCTAGACTTTTTTTATGAGGCTACTTAAAAGAAAAGGTATACCTTCAGAGGCCATTTCTGGATCTTGATCATCTTGAAAGAATCATTAGAGAAACATGTGAAGCTATAACTCCAGATGTGATTAGAAATATCATTAAAGAATTTAATGAACGAATAATCACCTGTTTAGAAAGGGACGGTAGATACGTTGAAGCTCCGTAGTATTTCACTAATTTTACATTTTGTTGTATTTGCTTTTCTGTTTGTGTAGTAATGGTATTTTTATAGAGATATGTCTATGGAGACCGGGACACCTGAAGATGTTGTCGTTTTTGGTCTTTCACTAGGTGTTTTATTAAAAAAACTGCCACTTTCCCGATAACTTTTAACGTTATACTTGTAGTCGACCTAGAGTGATTTAATTTCATTTTGTTGAATATTTTCCGTTTACTTATGTCAGCTGTATGGTAAGCTTTGTAAGAGCACGTGTTTCAGAATTTAATTCCTTTCTTAGAGGCATTTTAAATAAATATCACTCGGTATTTCGCTAACAATGTTAACAGTGTAAATATCACACTACAACTGATTCATTTTAGTAATATTTTAACAAAGGAATCATCTACAATCTAACCGATTGATACATTTTCCAGGAGATCCCTACAGATTATTATTGTAAAAGCACCGTAATAAACTATGCATGATTAGAGTTAAAAGTAAGGACTTTCTTGTGGAGTTAAAATAACAACATATATCAGTGAATTATTAGCATACATCGCAATAGTGTCTTCTTATTATTATTCTTCATATTCTTTTTCTTATTTTCTTCTTCTTTTTCTTCCCCTTCTCATTATTATTCTTCTTCTCCTTCCACATCTTCTTCTTCTCTTCTCTTTGCTATTATGCAAACTAAATATAACAGGTTTATTATAGGCGCAGATACTGACGTCTCGTCCATTGTTGCAATCTATATCTACAGGGCTGCTTTTATATGTTGATCAAGTTGTCAAGTTGTCAAAACTAGATCCATTTCTTATAATACAGCGAAAAAGACATCTTCAAGATTGCTTGAAGGTGTTGACAGAATCACTGGAGAATAAATTATTCTTCAAGCTACAGCTGAAGACATAACTTCAAGATTGTCCAATCTTTTGCCATTTTGTCTCCTTTCCATGTACTTTTACACATGTACTCAAAAATCCTTACGCTGTTACAATTTATTTTTAGTTTCTAACGCATATCCTCTTGTACAGATGATTTTGAGGTACCCTGTATCTATAGGTTTTGTTTGCGTAATCTTAGTAATGCTGTTACCTTTTGTACGGCTATTAGTTGAATTTCTATTTTTCAGTTTCATGGAATCAATTTCTTGTCCTTGTTATTTCCTTATTTGGGAGAACATTTATTTTGTTTCTATATTTAATTACCATTTGTAGATTGCTTGTATTGATTTTCTTTTATTTGTCTATGTAAAATCGATATAGATCTAATTATTAATTGGGAATATTACCGACATCTATAGGGTAAGGTTGTAAGTGCCGAACTTGCAAAGTGCGCTGTTTCTTACCGCAGCGGTAGCAGCTGTTTAAGAACTATAGTTGGCGCGTGCCTATTTATATTTTAATTTTTACGGAAACTCTTTAATTTATTCCTTGTTGTTTATGTTAAGCTTTGTTTTAGGATTCATAATTTATATTATAATTATTTCGCTTGAGATTATCGTTAACCAAGCCAAAATAGTTGTTTTAGTCAGTTGTTATTGTGTTCTTCTATGTCCACTTGGAGGTCGTTTTTTTTGACGTCTAACCTTCCCGAACATCTTTAACTAAAATTTGGATACGGCCTCTGCCTCTTATCGTTCAGACCTTCTTAAAAGAAACATCTACCAACGCAAAAGTAGCATTGTTCTCAGTCAGCCTTGAGCAAATTAACTTGAATATTTGGGTTTTATCGTTGCTTTAATCACTAATAATGTGGATTGAGTTGTATTTTGTCAAGATTAATTGAATATTGTCGAAAATTGGAAAAGCTCGTAAAGAGGATGTTTTTTTTCCTGACAGGAAGATCTTTCGCTACTGTAAGTACATTTATTGTTGGGTTACATTGATCCTAATTGTGTTATTTTAGAACAAGGGTGTAGCAACCCTCTCATGCTCATGTTTTAAATCATTTCTTTATTTAGAGTATTACTTCTCGGAGCTCTACGATCCTCAATTGTTTTCTGTAGTTTCATAGTAGTTAATAAGAGTTACTATTATTAATAAACAAATTTAACCGAAGATTATATTAACGTTGAATACTCTTCGGAATTATTTATATCTGTTGCATATGTCAGATTGCAAGACTTAAATTTGTATATCCCAAGTCTAATTAATATAATGTTATACTGAAGGACTATTATTTAATATTACAATAACAAAGATAAGAAAAGCACGCCAATGAAACATTGACATAAAACAGAATAAGGTATTGATATATCCTATAGTGAAACTTCTAAAAGTTTTGTTGTCGTTCATAATATCCATTTGGCCCGTCTTCAAATATCCTGACAGGCAAGTCAAGGACCCAATGTCCAGTCTTTTCTTGAACTGGTGATAGAGTGGGAGGTAGTAAGGTGTCGATCGTGTTATAGTAGCAGGTCATGTGAGGTCGTAAAAAATATTGTGGATGGAAATAAAAGCATACCATCACGTAAACGACAATAACATTACTGAAACGAATGCCTGTTGGTCTGGTTGAGCGACATTATGGATTTACTATAAAGCTTGTGTTGTGCTAGTAAAAGGTAATACACTGAAGTGAGGGTGTTAAACTTTAACAAAAGAAAGGAAGTGTTCTTGTAATACAACGTAGTTATGAGCGTTTAATATCAGTATTCGAATGTACAAGTACGTATTCAGCAACAGTTACTCGTATTACTGCAAACTCTTATTTCTTTAACATTTACATGACTTTTTTGCATTTATTACTTAATGGTAACTTACAGATTTGCTTAACCACCGCTGTAATGGAATAGTTTTTCAATAATTTTTACAACCGTTGTTTGTCATACAAAATATTTTCGTTGAAATTAATAACAAAGATATGTTTTAATTCTAGAACAATTTGTAAATTAAAAGTAAGTATTAGTAATATGCTACATAGATTAAAATTCAGGATAGGATATGAGTTATTAAAAAAATAAATCATGTATGAGTTACAACTCACTTTGAGATAAGAATTTTTAAGTAATGTGTGCAAAGGTTTGTGGACATTTATTTTGAAGTAAAATACATACTCTATAGAACAAAATTGAATTCCCATAGGCCTATTGAACAGAAATAAGCGAAAGACAAGGATATTAGTGTTGCGTCAGCTTAATTAATATATATTATTATTCTTTAAACTTGAGATATTGTCAATGTGGTGTATGAAATGACCCAAATACAAAACTTTATAATACTAAAACTAAACAATCATGTCTTTTTCTTTTTACTAAAGTCCCTGATTGAGGCAACCTTTAAACAACGTATTACCATTTATGAAAGTTGATTTAAATACAGTGCGCTCGCGATAATATGAACTAATGAAAACAAGGGCAGTTCAAATTTTTGGGATTGTTCATATTTACAAATGGCACAAAATTTTAATAAAACCAAGTCATTTACTTACCACCTAAAGTTGTTTCCTGTATAAATGAAAGTTTAATTTAAATAGTTTAAATTTTTGTTTTATTTTAAAACATAAAAGGAACTTTTTCATTAAGTTTGTTTGCAGCAAACAAAAATATACTTATTTCTATACATATTCATATACATAAATGCTAGCGGGCTTATTCATAAAAATTATGCAACGTTTAATAAGCTCTTATATGAAAAATGTTTCACAGAAATATGTCAAATAAGAGCTTAATAAACGTTGTATAGTTTTTTTGAATAAGCCCGTAGAAATATAAAGCTAATGTTCAAAAAAGTCGGTTATCTTCTTTTGCCGTTTCTTTTGGTCGAGAACTTTTAAAACTGCCTTCTCACGTAAGTCTCTTAAAACATTTAAAACTCGCTATTCAACCATTTCACCTTCAGCCCAATCCAACGCCTTATTGAAAATATCGACAGCCTCCCCGGCTTTAATCGTCCTCTTTGCTTCTTCCACACAATCATCTTCATCGGATATGGCTTCTACTTCATTATCTTCACATTCAATAACATCCTCATTCCATTCTTTAACGTTCGAGGCCGTATATTCAATCTATGAAAAAATATAGAATAACACACAATTTTAAGTACATTTCAGAGAATACAAACCTCGGGTAGTAAGGCGCATAAAACATTGGCGGCGCTTTCGTCCAATTCACGTAAATTCATTTGCAAATTTTCTCTAACAACACTTAGAGGAATTTCATCTTCGGGATCATCTTGATTCACTACCATATTTAAAATGTTGTTCCAGCATTTGGATAACACAGCTGAATCCACTCTTCTCCAAGCTGATTCCAAAATAATGATAGCTTCCTTCAATGTAGTCGCTTCATAGTTTCTATCAAACCACCCCCTTTAGCAGCAATGGAAGCCAAAAGGCTATTTCTGTAATACAGCTTTGTGATCCTTATAGCATTTTGGTCCATGGGCTGGATGAGTGAGGTCACGTTCGGTGGCATAAACATCACAAAAATAGAGCCGTTTTCAGATTTTAATTCGTCCTCAGGTGGGTGAGATGGGACATTATCTATTAAGAGAATAGCTTTCACTGGAAGCCCTGTTTTGGTTAAAAATTGTTCCACCTGAATTATCTAAAAAATATTTTAAAATGAATAGGTATGTGTCGATTAATGTCAATATAAAAACTTTTACCTCTGGAACAAGTGAGCGATGAAACCAGTCTTTAAAAATGTTACCAGTCATCCACGCTGATTTAGAATGACGATAGTGAACAGGGCAATCAAAATTCTGGAAACAACGGGGTTTTTTGACTTTCCGACAACAAGCAGTTTGAGCTGATGAGACCCGTAGCATTTGCACAGCACAGGAAAGTAACTGTTTGTTTTTCAGTCTTTGTACCTGGGGCTGATTTTTCCTGAGACGACACGTATGTTTTGGTTGGTAAAATTTTCCAAAATAAACCCGATTCATCGGCGTTATAAAGTTGATCATTACTTAATCCAAGCTCTTCAATCTTCGATCTAAGTGCCACTTTAAATGGTTCAACCAACTGGGGTTGAGAAGAAAGTTTCTCTCCAGAAATTTGGAGTAATCTTACGCCGAATCTCTTTTTGAAATTCTGCAGCCATCTGTCACTCGCGTTGAAGTCAGAGTTATTTTCCTTAATATTATAATGAAGCTCCTTGGCCTTTTTTTTCAACATTAGTCCACTGATGGGGAATTTCTTATCCCTCATACGCATAAACCATTTATACAATGATTTTTCCATTTTTGGGTACTCCGGCGGTCGCATAGTTTTTCTTTTTCCAGGTTCGATGAATGTATTGTTGATACATTTTGGAATTGCATTTTTATTCTTTTTTATTCCAGATACTGTTGACTTTGTCACTCCATATTTCTTCGCCAAATTAGTAACACTTGCACCTTTTTGTAAATTCTCCAAAATTTCATATTTTTCCTTTAAAGTTAGAAATTTATGTTTTTTTGTATGCATATTTTACAAATTATTCACTTTTAATTAACACTTAAAAACCAAACATGCGTTTGCGTCTGCATACATGTAAAAACTAACTAAAAAGTGCACTTGTTTGTTTGACCATTGACATTTGGCATTCAAATGTTAATAACTCGGGGTTTCCCCTAATACATATTATGTAGCTGAAATCCGTTTCAAAATAAAAAAAAAAATGTTCATATTTTAAAGCTTTTGGACAAAGTTCATATTTTGGAGTAGTCAATGGCAGAGAAAAAGTGTTCATATTTTGGGGTGTTCATTTATTAGGGTGTTAATATTATCGCGAGTGCACTGTATATATGAATAAAATATATTAAATATTGTCGCAAAGTAGCAGCGCAATTTATTACAATTAGCAATTAAATAGATATTTTGTGTCAATTTGCTGCGTCGGCTTCTGCAACAGTAAATTAAGGAATTAAGGGTCCTTTATAGTGGATCGGAAATGTAATATTGGTTGCATAGCACATAATTTAATAAGCCAAGAATGTCCGAGTACTTTTATTACATATAAGGAATATATAATAAATATTTGAAATAATAAATAACTCAATATCTAAGCGAATAAAAATTTATTTATGACCAAATATTTACACATTTGTAACCGCGGGAAAGATTTTTACCAGAATAACAATTCATTGTAATTTTCTCCAAATTTAAAATCAACAAAAATATCATGCATCAAAAATCTGCTATTTTTCCATCCAGATCCACTATAGAGGACCCTTAAACAACGCAACCCCAAGTGCAAAAAACCAAAGAAACCCTACTGCATACCCCATTTATTATCACCTTTTTTTGAAGTGTAAACTTCTCTAGGCGCGTTGCGCTGATTGTAGGCAGTGAACAAGACTGACCTGCAACGCTCGGATATGTAACGCTCTTCGGGTAAAGTCGGCTAAGGGAACAAGATAAATAAATATATCATATAGAGGTATTTAATTTCAATTAAATTGAAATTTAAATGAATAAATAAATTCATGTCCCAGAGCAGATGTGAACCGGAGCCGCCTGGGTGAGAGGCCAGTACTTAACCATTAGACCAAGGGCGGGAGTCGAAAGCCAGTATTCATAAAAATATCTTTAATAATGCTTGCGGCCGATACAAGACAATCTCGAGTACGTTAAAGTTTTTCGCGGACAAGATATACACACAATTTTTTGGGCAACCGTTAAATTTTTTAATCGATTTAATTTAAATTGAGACACAATTTAATTTAATTTAGTTCTAAAGGTGCTAAATTAAAGTGGTTTACTTGCTTTACATGCGTTATTATGGAAATGAGACGAATATAATAAACTACAAATACTTGATAGTTGTCAAAATAAGTCGTAGAACGTATGATTAAACATGTGTCAAAATGTGTATTTACTTTAACGGACGCTGCCATAGCAACGGCCGCGAAATTGTATTTCGCGAACTGTGTTGCGTTCGCGAATTGGCAACTTCGCGGGCGATTATTTAAATGTAATATAGAACGAAAAAAAAAAGTTGTATTTCGTATTATTAACCTCGCCTTGATGAAGTTTACACTTCTGCTGTGTGGTTTTAAGCAGACCCATTTTCTTGTTGTATTTTGCTAAAGCCGCGACGCCAACTTGCAACTCATCCGTATTTAGGATATCTAAGTTAACAAAGTCCTGCTCAATCTGTTTTTGAATTAGGATAAAAAGTAATATACACTGCTCAAATAAAAAGGAATGCGATGAATATTTTTCAGAGAATCGTGCGTCTAAAAAGACAGTAGGTGTAGTAAACAATAAAAATTATAAATCATTACAGATAATTATTGAAAAACAAATTTTATATATAGAAAACCCAATAGCAATAAAACTAGTCAGAGACTATATGCAATGAAAATATTGTTATCTAGATGTAGAATTTATACGTTAATGCAAATATTAGGAAACTGCAGAATATTACAAAAGCCGGAAGACAAAACAGCATGATTAAGGGGTTAGAATGACAAGAATAGATTAATCGTCGCCAAAATAAATAGCAAAAGACTCCATGTCATCGAAGCAATACTTCTACAATGGACGATATGTTTTCAAAATATCATGGCAGCCATATTTAGAGTGTTAGAAATGTCACTAGCTGTCATTTGAGTTTAGTATTAGTATTTTGAGGAAATATTTGAGTTTACATCCATACTAGATTGTGCTGAAGACTCTTGACCATTATAAGCGTCGTGCGGTTGTTGATTGGGCTCTAGAGCGGCTTGAAATTGATTCTGATTTTTTCAAAACATCACCTATTCAGATGAAGCTCATTTCTAGTAACGGTTTTGTTAACAAACAAAATGATCGTTTATGGTGTGAAAATAATCCACACCATATTTATGAGCAGTCTTTACATCCAGAAAATGTTACTGTTTTGTGTGGTTTATGGCATGGTGTCATCATCGTCTTCATTTTTTCGAAGATGCAAATGGAGAAGCCGTAACAGTGAATGGTGAGCGTTATCAATCAATGTTAACAGATTTGTTGTGGCCGAATTGGATGAAGTTGATTTGCAAGATATATTTCTCCAACAATATGATGCAACACCACATTTTACCAATGCCACTATGGCGTTAATATTTTACAACTGATAGCCAAAAGCGAATGTACCACGGTGTTGTTTCGCCTTGTTGTCAAACAATGCGAAATAACTCTCACTTGGGTCTGTTCAGTATTTCTCCTCCCTCTTCTTTAAAGAGTGTATAGGACGACTAATTCTATTTAAATAGAATAAATAGCATTTCTATCATATTTTATTGTTTAATACGTTTGTTTTTCTGTCGCATAATACATATGGATGAAAATTTTCTATACTTTGCAGGCATAATATTAATTAGTTAATCCAGTCTTTACGTAGGCCATGTTATCAAAGCCTAAAAATATTTTAAATGTTGATTTTAATACCGAGGCAATTATACCTATTATTATGTATTGTACTGTTTTAAAATACAGAACATTTAAAGAATATAAACAAAATTAACATTTCTAAAATGTACCTAATAGTATGGATTTGAAAATATTATTAATTTATATAAATAGAATTATTTATATTAATAGTATAGATATGTAAAAGATATGCAACTTAATTTACTACATGGAATGTTAGAAAAAATAAATCAACGTTTTAAGAAATTCTATTCTACATAACTACATAATTAAATTATTTAAAGTGATATTTTAAAACTAACATGGCTTCATAAGCCCCATAACGGTCAACATTCTCGTAAATTAAATTTGAAATATTATTTGGAAGGAGATATTTCTGTTTCCTTGTATTTCTACGAATGCCTTAAGTTATTTATCAATATGTAGTATTATCTTTCTCATAAGCTTATGTTATATCGGTTTAGTATTTTATACATGTATATTTTTATTTTACCTTGCAGCTTTGTTCGGGATATTAGCTCTAAATTCCAATGAATATTTATAGATAAATTTGTATACATAAGACTTGTTTTATTATATCGAATTTTGATATACCTTTTTGACATAATGACCAGTACTTAGTTTCAAGTAAGATTTATATAGTTATAAAAATACATATTGAACAAAGTTCGTGTCACAAGTATTAAATTAATCTTTAAAAGGAATATTAAGGTAACTTTTTAGTCTAAGAACCTAAGCCTGAGATTATTAAAAGTCTTTTCATTCATGCTCTTCATTGATAAACTTTTTTTTTTTAAAACGACTGATAATACTAAATTCTTTTATCAGTTTAAAAGCTGGCATATTAAATATTTATTAAAGAATAAAATTGTTTTATAAAGCTTCAGTATAGTGCTAAACATAGTATTTAACACTGCATAAATTGAAAATAACTGAGAGGCGCATTTTCCAAAATTATATGCGGGACTTTAAGAAAAGAATATGTTTGATTTGCCTGACTTCTTCCAGAAGATAACCCAGATTATAATCTAGATTCTCAATATTAATGTAGATATATTACTTACTAAGAACAACAATTTAAGTTAAATATGATATAATATCGGGATAAACTCCAATTGTAATGAGATTAAATGCTTTACATTTGAAAAGTTTCAGAATATTAGCAACCCGAGTTGAGTTTCGAAACGCCACTCTTCTGCCGTAATAACATTTTATTCACACCGTGAAGTCCTCTTCCAAAATTTGATTATAACTTTCGGATGGCATTTGAACTAGGTACTGTTTAAGTGTCATATGTCTGAAATGAGCTCACTGTTGCCCTCATAAAAAGGCGGAGAAAGTGAGAGAGAAAACGAAGAGACGTACACGACTAAACGACTATTCACGTTACTCCCTGAACATTAAGATATCATAGTTGTAACACTGCTACGCTATGTTTGTTACAGTTCAATTTTGAAATCCGAAACAGTGAAATTGGTGTCGCCGCTTTTACAGCTTCTCGTCCTGAGTTTTATTAGCTCGGTCATAACGTTCCGACAACCAGGCGAGTTTAGTTATTGCAGTTTGTTCTGTGTGTATAGAGCAAAACACGTTAAAAATCATATCCATACTAATTTGCATAATGTAAATGCGAAGTATTTGATATTTATCGTTAGTTCAAAGTGTTTCGTGTGGCACTGGCAAAGTTTTAATTAACGTCTGTGCAAATAAATCTTAAAACAAATATTACATAAATATTTATTATATTTTCAAAAATTATAATTGAAAAGGCCGCATGCATAGCGTGTTAAATCCATATTTTGCAGATTTTATTTAATTCTATATTTTAGGGATGTGTGAAATCGATTGGTAAAGTTAAAATCAACCGATATTAATGAAATCCAATAGAAAATGTATAGAAAAATAGGTATGGCTACCACACGACTTTCTTATATGTATGAGCGTTTCAGATTATACAGACTTGTTCTAAATTGTTTTAAATAGTTTTATCTTATGCCCAATTTCTTCACTTACGGATAAAGTAACTGATAGCTATCTTCAAGATAAATACAGAGAACGTACATTTGAATTTCTTCACCACAACCTTAGCCCGGTCAAAATAGACATTCAACCTAGACAAAATTCCGACAGAGCCAAAAATTTACACAGATCTTTGAACAGTTATTTTAAATAAAATGTGAAAAGTCCCCATTGATCCAACATGTGCTAAAATTTTTATTCAAGGTCAAAAGTCATGAAAATCAGTTTTTTCGCGAATATCCCTTAAACGGTTAGTTTTATTGTAAAAATAGTTATTATCAAATTTATAGAGCATGCGATTTCCGACAAGAAAGATTCTAACACTTTTTCTGCTACAAACGATCGTTCGCATGTTATGGCAATTTTGAAAACTGGAAACTTGGAATTCTCAATAATATGCACTCCTTTCCACACCACCACGCCGGTAGAGTACTTGGCGCATTTTTTTTTACGTGGTATCCCCTGTAGGCATAATCCACGGTCTATGTAGACAATGAAAAAGATATTGTGAAAGTGATAATGAATAAATAATAAATCTTTATTGATTTGGAAAAAACAGTGCTATCAATCTTCGGATTCAATATATTCAGCCGCATTTTCTTCTTCTTCTTCTTTTTCTTCTGACTGCTGGATTTCTACATATTGCTCTAAGACATCAGCCGGATCTAGTAGTTCGTCGCTGATGTCATAAGAATCATCATCATCAGTTGCATTAGGTGTCACATTAGAGCATGAATGACCGTGACAATTGCCACATACTGCAGAACAGTACAAGCCAACTTTTTTGCATCCACAGTTGAAATTGCAACCCTTGGTGCAATTGCAAAAAATCGTATTAAGTAATATGTCCGGAGCAGGTGGAAGAAGAGTTTGAATTGGCTCCAGATCGTTATTAATCCTTATCCATCCCCAGTCTTCAGGATTTAGTTTATTACCTAGGCATACCTGAACTTGATAATAGACTCGGTATAAATGTTGATAAGCAGCAGCAGATGTTGGAGGGAGACAGGACAATTGCACGACTTTATTGTGTCGGGTACTTTTTACGAAACTGGAAAATCTATAGCTGTTTAAAGAAGTAGTATTTTTTGGAGCAGTTCGCAAGCAGGAAACGAATTCAGTTTTAGATAATTATATTTGGAGTAGAATCAATTCTTTCAAATGCTGTAGCCCATTGAACTAAATCATAATTCTTTTCGAATAATTTAAATACTCTGGTTTTACCTTTCTTAAAAAATACAGACGTAGTGTCGCAACCGGTGATGGCATGAAGAAATAGTATATGAACACGACAATCTGGATATTTGTCGAAACTTTGCAACGAATACATTTCTGATGCCGCTTGTGACTTTTTTGGTTTAAGGAAGTAAATACTATTATTCATGGGAGCTCGTGCAATTAATATTATCAACAAATCGATGTCTTCACCAACAACGATGGTTGTATTCCTATTTGCTTGTTTTATAGCCGTTTCAATGATGAGATCATCATTATCAGCTTGTTTTACTGGAATATTCGCAGCATTAAATTTTTCAGATAACATTTGAATAAATCGAGTCTTGTTATGAGTATTAGACAGAAACTTTTGTTGGATAGTCGATACAGTCATGAACAGATCAAAAAAGATATCCAAAGATGAAGAAGTTTTAGTAGCCCGTCGAAGTTGTTCTGCAACTTTAATATTTTTTTTGAAAATCAATATAGCCATCGAATACGACCACAATGTTGTGGCCGTAATGATTACGGCCATAATCAATGTATTTATCAAAAATAAAAATCGAAAGTTTCCTCCTGGTCCCAGACAACACGATGTAAAAGAAAACCTCCATCGATGATATACGTGGCATCTCGATATAATTTATCCCGATATATTATTCATATTTCTTCTGTTTACGCATATTATGATATGTTTTAAACTTTCAACTCGCAATAACATACGAACGACCGTTTCTAGAGGAAAAAGTGTTAGAAGCTTTCTTGATAATAACAACTTTTACAATAAAACTAACCGTTTAAGAGATATTCGCGAAAAACCGATTTTCATGAACTTTGACCTTGAATAAAAATTTTAGCACATGTTGGATCGATGGGGACTTTTAACATTTTATTCAAAATGACTATTCGAAGGTCTGTGTAAATTTTTAGCTCTGTCGGAGTTTTGTCTAGGTTTGGATTTTTTTGAGTCTATTTTGACCGGACTAATAGGTAACAGAATCGTGCATATGAAGTGCATAATTCGCTCTGATTTGTTTGACGTGTGATGTTATGTTTTATATTGTGTTCATAAACATAAACATACGGCGTTTGTTATGTCCCGTTGTTTCCAGTTTTATTATCTTATGATTAAAGCCTAGACAGCGGAATTTTTTACATCAAAAGTCCAAATTATAATCTCTATGTTCAGACCTCACCGCAAACCCGAGCAAACATTAAATTTCTCGCAAAAAGAATTACAACAGACGCGAATATTTTTCCTCATTTTCAAGAAGTTTATTATCTACTTGAAATGAAGCCGCCGCCGTAAAACCATGACAACGCCACCGAGTTAGGAATACGAAAGTATCTTCTCCGTAATGGGATGATTATTAAACATGTCATAAAATAATTAGCTAAAAGGATTTTTTTGCATTTCAATGGGGAAACTCGCGCCGTGTCTGTTTCGCGGTGGAACGGCGAAGTACTGAAGGTAATGAAGAAAAAATATAAGAGAGAGTGAAAAAACAACCACTCCCAGTTATTTTTCAAGGATCCCTCAATGTTATTCCTAAATGGAAGGGGGAACTTCGAAAGCGCGTGCTATAATAATAACCGCCTCAGTATTATTGTCCTCCTCTTTCAAATAACCGTGATCGCGAACAATATAATAAGTCGGCAACCATCGAGATGAAAAGCTGGAAGGGTATCGTTCCATCCCTTCTCCGTGTGAAAACCTGTCTGTTGGTAATCAAAAACGCAGACGAAGAAAGGGAACGCCACCCTTTTTTCCTACTTCACAATCACATCCGTCACTTCAGGATTTACTGAAAATGTAAAATGGATGAAACCGAATCACGGGGACTTCTAAAGGTGGAAGATGGATACTAGAAAATATACTCCTTTATAAGAAAAAAAATCATCATCTAAAGCAACACAATCGTACAGACAGACGTCTCTGCTTTCGTCTCGCTAGGTTTAAATATCACAGATATAAATTGAGAGGCTGCTGTTATATCTGGGTACTGCTGGGGAATTTCATTTGTGAGCGCGCCCTCTATTACAATATTAATAAATTAATTGTGCTCCTTTATCAAAGACGTGAAACAGAGGTTATTTGTGACGGATAAATTATTGCTTTCGCGTAAAATTTCCGTTTCAACGAATCCGATATTAAGCGTAGTGAGGAGAAAGATGAATTTGCGAAGGATGGTGTACGCAAATTGATTCAAATTTGTTTCATTGTCGTTTAATGTGACGGAAGATCGGAATTGTTAGTGTAATGGGAGCTTTTAGAGATCATTCCTCATTTTTCGTGGAGGCATCTGTTACAGAACATAATTTTATTATTTATACTTTCGTCTTGTATAAATGAAAATAGTAATAATTGCTGAATTGATGATCGCAGAATCCATTTAATTTAGATAATTATTTTTGCGGGGTACGTCACGCTCACTATTCGCAGGCTTGCTAACTATTGTGGCTATAAAGTGGATCATTTAAAGATGTATTACATCACCTAGATGATGTTAGCGTAGAAGGATTGTTGACAAAGCTTTAAAAGTTGATAAAAGAAGCTTTACTTGGCGTTAAATTAGTTGTAACACTGGACAGGTTTATGCACAAATGTTGTACATTAAAATATTTTGTTGACTTGTATAACCGAGTTTTGTTTGTATCACTATAAATTATACTAGAATACGTCTTACGTAGATATGAAGAAGAAAAAGAGGCGCCGATATTTCTGGACTATGTAAAAATCACAAGTGGCTGTGAGCCATACTTACCAATTCAGTGGACTACATTTTTCAAAACTGAATTCACGGTAGTAATTATCATTTAAACGTATATTTTACCGTTTCAATTTGATTGTTCCGTTTTGATTAAAAAATTCAATCGTGTGTCTTTTTTAAGTTGCAAAGAACTCTTCTTGCATTTTTTGCAGGTGAAAATTTATAGTTGCTAATGGCGACGCATCTTATTACAATATTCCATACGATAATCTTTAATAAAATTGTGTTTAACAAGACGATTTTGTTGCGTACATTGCTACTGACCTCTCACCATTGCCTTATAGATTTTATCTTTTGCGTATGGTCTCATATACTTCTTTCCCCCATATCGGATCTTTTAGACAACTTGCTGCTTGTAGAACTTTTGTTTTTGGTGCTTCTATTTCTCTGATGAAGTTTCGATTACTTGCTGCCTCGACTTTTGTACTTAAAACTATTTATTATTTCAATTATTGATCTATACCCTATCTCAGAATAAGAAGGACTGATTTAAATATCTCGCAGAAACCAGGGACTAGCTTAAAAATGTAGTAAACATTTTTATATGAAATCTAAACAGTTGAGAATGTAGTAACTTGTCGACAATTTAAAATTATTTTATTCATTTTTGAAATATATTATAAATTCTTTTTTTATAAATGAAAGTAATATGTGTATACATGGTAGATTATATTATTAATGTTTATATCAGGTTTGATTCTAAAATTTAAAGTAAAACGTGTGTTTTAAATTTATTACGAAAGTGTCTCAAAAATAGAATTTTAAATTACAAATATACAAACATTAGTTGCAGATATTAGTATGATTCCCTGTAATTAGTCACTTTCGCTATCACTATTTCCACAGTAATAATAAATGGTGATTCGATATAAATAGGTAGCCTTTCCCCTCTACGCAAATGATATGATGCATTGTCCATGACTATTACAGCATTATCTGGCCATTTAGGTAGTACTTGTTCAAACCATTTCTCAAGAATAATTAAGTTAACTCACATTCATTTCGTCATGGTTGCCAGCTGGTTTTATACCTTCGAAGAGATTTATTTTTACAAAAGGAACTGCACGCCATCTGCTCTATAATATTTCTGACATTCATCAAACTCTAGTAGTTTAAAGTCTACGTTCTTTCTTTAGAAGATTTTAGTGCGCCTGTTCCTGTTCTTTAATTATACGTAAGGCAGTTCATTTTGCCTTCCTATAATAAATCAATATTTGTAATAGATTATAAGAGAAGTATTAGCTAAATCTTTTGCGATGATCATTACAATTACTGGTGTTGTTAGTTTTTGAGTTTAGAGTGTTCACATTTTGTACATATTTAAAAGTGTGATTGGTCGTCTTGAGTGTTCCAATCGTTGACACTGTTTGTGTGATGAATTTTGATTTGCTTTGTCCGGCTTACTACACTAATATTCGTGACACACTTAAACGTACAGATTGTATTTAAAAACCACAGTAGAGTATAATAAACTATAGCAAAACATGTAAGAGAATTTTTTCTGGTTAAGAAGGGCGTTTACTAATAAATAGGACCTTATGCAACTTATATTACTCGCGGGACGGGTAGACGCAAGGGTGTGTGAGTAGGTGGAGCTAGACGATATTCGGTTCTGTCACAGCGCTTCGGTTTTATTCACAGATACTGCCATAGATAAAGGAATACTACAGACGGGAAACATAATGTATAAAGAATGAGTACTTACGGAACTGTTGATGTTGATGTTTTATAATAAGCCAATTTTCGCTTGCCAGTAACTATTATATTATTATACACTCGAATATTATAGGTATATATGACATTTAAATGCGAGTGAATGTAATTAAACTGTCACTCGCATTTAAGTCTGCAATAGCCGACCGATTCCGATAGATTTTCGTCTTCGCTAGGACCGGTAGAGATACCGTAAAGTGGGGATAGACTACGCGATTAGCTTGGAAAAACCGCGTGTAAATTGTGTATGACAATGTTTACTGTTTAATGTTTTTATCTTTAAAAATAATTACATAAATTTGATTTTTTCTTTATATCGTACATCAAATGTGCAGCTGGCGCATAGAGGTCGTTTTTTTTCTTTTGTGTACCAGCCTTAGTTAGTAGACATTAATCAAATTCATAAATTTTTGTGGTTATTTCTAAAACACATAACTTTCTTAAGAAAATAAATTAGTACAAAAACTGACCTTGACATTATAAATTTATTCCTTTTGCATCACTAACCCAAATTTGAGATTCAAAAATTACAAAATAAGTTTAAAAAACGCGAAACGGCGATGCCTTAATTTTCGATAGGTAAACGCTCCTGTTAAGGGTTGGTTATTTAAAATATAGCGGATATCGCGTACTTATGTCCCTGTACTAAATTCTAAATATATGTAACATTTTGGCGCGATATTTAAATCGCTCCTTCTTATACTGAGACAAGGTATAAAGGAAGTTTTCATCTTTTAGAATCCTTTGATATATCAAGTTTCTTCATAACCTTTATAGGCGTCCTTTGCCAAGCATACTATATTTATATTATATACTAGCCGTTACACGCGGCTTCACCTGCAATCTACACTATTACAAAAATATAATTGTCTGTTCGCTATACCTCGAAATAAAATATTATTAATGCTGTAAATTCCGAGCATTTCTGAGTGGACACAGCAGGTAGTATTGCACGACTAACGCACAGAGGTCATTTTTGAAACTCTAGGTAAAAAAACTTCGCAAAATTTATTATGAAATTATATATTATTATTCCAATGACATTATCTTGAACGAGACACTTTGTAAAACAGGGTTTTTGTGCCAGAATTGTTACACGTCATCGCCCGTCGCTATAACAATAAACAAAATGTATGATATATTTAATTTGAGCGATTTACTGTGCCTTCAAATACTTTCCTCATTACTGTAGGCTGTTTTTTAGGGTTTTTACGTAATCAATGTTGGTGTACATGCTAAACTTCTGAAAACTTCAAGTTATGACAGTTGTCATACTTAAATTCAAATTATATAGTTCAGTCGTTCTCGCAACCGACATGCGCCACTAAATTAAAATGGCGTAATACTTGAGATGTTGCAAAATTTTACCTGTCAGTAATATAACCTACAAACGCCATTTCAGGACTGTCATAAATAATAATATTCATACACCTTTTGACATTTGTTGTAATTATCTTTTGACGTTTGTTATAATTGTCATCTAAACATTTTAAATTTGTCAACAATGCTTGCCTTCTAAACAGTATAGCCAAATGTTATAAAAAATATAGGTGCAAAAAAAATTAAATTTAATAACTTTATTTATAATATTTGATTTGTAACTGGCTTTCATGTAATAGTATTTTACTACGGGAAGGTATATATTCTGAAATATTAATTAATTAGTTTAATTTTATTGTTTTGAAATTGTTCCGATCGATCGAAATTTGTAGTGGTATTGAATCGTCGTCTTTAGTTCGTACTTTGGCCGTGTCGGTTGCAAAAACGACTCGACCATAGACGAGTATAATTATAGATATATTATTTACATGACATAAACCAACTAACAAAATTATGCACTGTCACCAACCATTAAAAAAAAGCATGGCCGTCTCTAATGAGGAAAGAATTTGAAGGCACGGTTTAAGTTTAGTGTCATCCCATCAGTGCATTTGCATGGTTCATTTTGGTGGTTCTATAAAGATTTTCAAAACAGCGAATATGCAGTAATAAATTATAAGGTAAGCATTCACCATACACAACACATTGTTATTTTAAAATCTTGTACATACTAAAAATATAATAAATCACAACAGCTCGATAATTGTAATTTTTTTTGAATAACAAATTTAAAGAGAATGTAGAATGCGGTGTTTACGCTTGTTTATTTGAATAATATTTTTTATTGTTAGCTCAGTTTATTATCTATTGATTCATGGCAGACCTGGCTGCCAAGAAGTGCTAAGAACAGAAGAAAAATTTTTTTTATCTACGACTGTTAAATAATACATTCATTTTCAACGTATCCATACATGCATAATATAATAGAGGAATATGGTTTCCACGGGTGTAGAATATGAATAGGATTAGGTATGTAATTCACAAAAAAAAACTTCATTCAGGTGTAATATAGACTACTTTATATCTTGGTTAAACAATATACTATTTCAGAAACTATGGCAATGCGAATGATTTGTTTGTCATCTGGTGTGAGCAAGTATCGCTGGAAGAGAAAAACGCTTCTGTTTTGAATTTTGTATTGGATAGGTTTAGTTTACACCAATGTCCGGTGTATGACAGATGTGTTGTAGTTAATAAATTGGTAAATTCTTTTAACAATTTTGTTTCTAGAATGTGGAAAAGCAGTAATCGCACACGAAAAGTTTTTGAAAACAAACATCAAGCCTGGTTATGTGTATCTATACAGTTTTTCGAAACAGATCTACATGAACCCGGTCCGAGCAGAGATCAGACCATCCAAATCCATTACGAAACTTGTCGATAAAAGCGAAAGAAGCAAAAAATAAAACCATTGTCGGAAAAGGCATATTAAATGGCCTGATGTAGGTTATAAAATGAGCCAATCAAAAATGAAGAAGCAATCTATCGATAATGCTTCATATTTTATTATATTTCGTTTTATATATTTTGTTTTATAGTATACTTTCACACATTTTATTTGGTATACCACTCATTCTAATCATCCACAAATAAAGGCCAATTAACTCGTCCTTTTTTTAAGACACTCGGTATATATTATACAGCGTGTCCCAGAAATAAAAAGACGGAGTAGCAAAAATCGGAAGCTAGGTTGTGTAAAAACGAACCCTCAAAATATCAAGTCTTTATTCGTGCGCAGACGGCAGAAAAAAATAATAAAGAATTCAATTGGCCTTACGCCAACTCTGGTCGACTTGCGGTATAGAATTGCACACATGCATGCATTGGCGGCTGGTCGGTAATAAAATCGCGCGGCACACGACAAAAACGTATGCATTTTTGTAAATAACATCCATTGTCAAACAGCACAATGGATGTTATTTAAAAAAATAGATAAGTTTTTGTTGTGTCGCCCGCGATTTTATTACCGACCAGCCGCCAATGCATGCATGTGCAAGGGCGATAGATACGTAGATGTTCAGTTTGTTATTAGCCGCCGATGTGAGTTGACACGTAGTTATCGACATGGCTTTTACGACGCAAGAATTATGGGATATGGTGTATCTCTACGGTGAAGTAGGTGGAAATGGAAGAGCTGTTGAACGTTTATACGCCGAACGTTTTCCTAATCGCAGGCGTCCGTCGTATCAAGTGATTATGGACACGGTGTTTAGGTTACGCGAACAAGGCACACTACTCCCACGCTACGAAGGCAGGGGTCGTGAAGGAACACGAAAAGTTTTACATGCGGAAGAGAATCTCCTGGATGTGGTAGATAGGGATCCAGGTATAAGCACGTGATTTGCAGCAAGACAAGTCGGAGTGTCCCGATCGAGAATTCATCAACTTCTCCGCAAGAACTTGCTGTACCCATACCACCTGCAACGGGTTCAAACTCTAACACAACAGGACCGTCCCGCACGTGTTAGATTCTGTACCTGGTTTCGACGAAAACAAGCTAGAAATGTGGACTTTTGTGCCAGAATACTATTACGGATGAATGTTGTTTCACCCGAAATGATGTGTTAAATTTTCATACAGCAGCGTAATTTCCAACACCGCTTCTCAATAAATGTTTGGGCAGGAATTGTCGGTGATAGTCTGCTTGGACCGCACATACTACCTGCACGACTGACCGGAGAGAGTTATTTAGAGTTTTTGTAGAATACGTTGCGAGAATATCTCGACGATGTGCCTCTGCAACTTACAAGACAACTCCGGTACTACGATTTATTGAATATTTTAAAATAATAATAATCAGCTGTTTCCGACTACAAACACATTATTAAAGGGCAACAACCTTCCTATTTTAAAAATAAAAACAATCTTTTATTGTCTGCAATAAAGTGAGTCAGTCGCCCATCTGCGTCAACAATCGAATACATAGCTGCGTTATTTAGACGCATCCGGCAAAAATGTTTTATTATGAATGAGTATGATTTAACATTTTTTTCCCGTTTTATACAAATAAAAGCGTATTATTCTTTGAATGCGTGTTCGTTTCTATTTACAAGTGAGCATTCTTACATGTGCCAGGTCCGTAATGTAATTTTTTTATTTAAAAAAATAATATAGAAAATTAAATTTTTAATTTCTTCGTTATTGCGGCATATTTGGGCCCGTTTCTGTTCGGACTTTACATACCTGCTACTCCGTCTTTTTATTTCTGGGACAGCCTGTATATATTGAATATATTTACAATTTGAATGTGGGTTAGACGGCGAGTTTCTCATATGCCATATTTATTTCCACCTAGAATTTAAAAAATGACCTCTGTGTGACTCTACTCTCCGTTAGTTCTGACGTTTCCCGGTAAGTGCCATTGCGAGCTAAAATTGATTGATGCTTTTGACAGTTTATAACCAGCAATTGAATTTTCGTGTGGCTATCAACGTTAATCAAACGTCAGATGGATTTTCCACTCTTCAATTCTGTCGTTTTCTGGAACATTTAAGTCAACCTAATGTGGACTGTAAGTTGTCATTGTCAGCTGTAACGACCTCCATATTGAATATAGACATTTTGCGTAGCCTGTAGTTACTGTAATATTTAGCTTAAGTCTAATTCTATGTATCTACTATTACTATTATTATTCCAATATAACTTGATTATTATATGAAGTTAGCAACTCCATCGAAATAAGTCTTTCAATATTCCGGCAGGCACAATATCAATCACCACAAGATATTAAATTTTGTAGAATAAATACTTTGTCATATTGCGGTGCTGTTTTCAACACGGCGATTTTACGAATAATTTTTGGCATAGGTCCTAGCAATTAGACAAAATCCAATCAAACTATGTAAATAAGCAATTTGACCCGGAGTGTGTATTTTAAAACACACACAGGACATCACACACAAATAACGTTACAGGCAGTCATTAAAGTTTAAAATTACATTACTCTCACTTCGGCGATGCGAGTCACCCCTATAATTGTATCTTTATGGACCCCGGTAGAATCCCCTCCATGACCCAGCGCGGTACGTCCAATTTATAATATCTTGGGCGTCGCTGAAACGAACATTAGCTCATCAAAGTAGTTTCCGAAGCTGTATGTTGTGGTCTTCGTTGGGTTTCCCTTTCCGACATCAAACGCCTTCCTCTTCAAGGCACTCTGAATAGATGACACAGTTCATCAAAGTTATCCGCCCACGTGTTATTGCCATTTTCGAAAGTACACAGAAGGCTGAACAGAGAACATTGCTTGCAAAATATTTAATAAATATTCTTTGTTATTTTTAAGATTGTATTCATTTGATGTTTGCGGAACAATTTGTAAGAGACATTTAGAAATGATATTAATTCGCATTCTGAAAAATTCATTTGGAGACAATATGGCTATATACAAACTGTCTCCAAAATAGACGAGTCCATAACGCCCTTATTATGGAAGAGTCTCTGTGCCCGTTGTTATAAAAGAATTATTATATAAAAATGTATTTCCAAATGGTAAATTTTGTACTACCGTTAATAAATAATTAGTAAAAATAACCTAAAATATCAAAATTTAACCTACATTTTATTAAATAGATTATTAACAGACTAACATGTGTATATAATATACAATCTACAAAATATTGAATACTGTAACGAAACAAGTGCACAAAGAAAGGCAGACTTCCGAGCGACAATAAAAAGGGGTTGTAAATCATCTCGACGCGACTAGTAAACATCATAAAGCAATAAATCATCCATTTGCGTTGTACTGCAAAGACACAGAATGTCTATCCAATGTTCTATAAACATCGAGAGGAAGATGGAGTTTACGCGAATGCTTCCAGATGTTTCGTATGTGTATATAAGACGGCTGGGTCCCCGATGGATGAGTAATTCCGAAATAAGAGGTTCCTTAAGTAGTCGACGCGCGGAACAGACCAAAGTAGAAATAAATATAAGAAATAAATAAATAGTTCCTTGAGTGGTAGCCGAAGAAAAGACATAAATATTAGAGTGTTATATAAATAGAAGTGATATAAATACGGTGCAGTTTCTATTATAGTGCAATAAAGATATAAATATTACAGACATATAAATAGTACTGGTAAATAAATACCTGTGTTAATTTCAATCGTAGTAGTTTAAATGTGATACGTTAGTTTTACATTTTATATTGTAATTAATTTTAAGTGTATGAATATACAGACTGTTTTAAATAAATAAATTGCACAAGTTGTTTACTGCGAACCCGAAAACGTTACAATATATAAAATCTTTATTAAAAGAGCTTTATATTATGTTCCTTTTGCTTATTCCACTCTTCCAGCATTCCTCTCAGTTGCTGTATGATCTTTGAGTGAAAAGGTTGCGAACTGTGCAGTTCAATTTTTCGCAAAATGTTAAATGTGAAGAGATTATTTATTTCCCACAGGGTGTGAATACATTTTTTTCCATATTTAAAGTTCTAACCTGAAAATGTACTCAGCAGGGTAAAGGGTTTGAAAAAAAGTGTATATTATTCGTACTTCAGTATAAAATTTTGCTAACCAAAATAAGTGATGGAATCTATATAAAGTTGCTACCCCTTCTCCTATCTTAAGCAAAATTTAAAGAAGGTGTAGGAAAGTATGGCGTTGTCGCGAAATTGAAAATTATTAATTCGTACTTCATTATTAATAACAATAATTGGCGATACCAAAAATGGTTGTAACGATCTTATTTTCTTTTAATTTAAATCAAAAATTAACACGGTTTCGGAAAACTTTTGCTTACGCCTTCAGGAATGTCTTACCTGTCTCTACCCTTGTGTACTGATGGTGAAGATAAAGAAAGAAACTGCCTCCAGCTCAATCGTTTTGTGGGCCGTGGATATACACAAAATCACAGATGGATGAATAAACGGACATCCCTCCCTTGTGTATTATTCCCTTCCCCAAAATGATTCTTGATCCGGGAAAAAATCAGTTAAAGTATTCAAGGTGGTTAATGATGAGACAGTTCAAAACAATCACAAAATTTATTAAATTGCTTAACTGGATTAAATATGCTAATAATTCAATTATTAGTAATTAAGAAAAGTAAATACAAAATAAACTAGTTATTACAAATTCAAATTCAACCTAAGGGGTTGAACCAGTGACACAAGACAAAAGAAATTTAAGATGAATAATTTAGAAAAATGAAATAAATTTACCCTGTATAATAATAATAATAATAATAATAATAATAATAATATATTTATTCAGTGTAATAAAATCATTACATGAAAGGTCAAAATATACATATATACAGTAACAAACAAAACAGATTAAAATTGTATATTATTAAAATTATCATTTAAATATTCATTAATTGAATAAAAACTTTTCGTAAGTAAAAGTTTTAATATTTTACTTAAGAAAGTACTAGCATTCATTGTGTGCAGGTGCTTCACTTTGTTGTAAATCTTTGGCCCCCAGTAGTCCACATATCTTTGGGCAGTCTGCACACGGTGATAAGGGGTTCGCAGTTTATCCCTGTTTCTTGTATTGTACTGGTGGGAGTCCCCATTTGCGGCAAAGTCATCCTCATTAAAAATGACATACTTAATGCAGTTGTATATATATATAGATGGTAATGTGAGTATAGCCCCTTTTACAAAATATTTTCTGCAACTATCCCGATGTCCCAAACTCTACAACGCTCGAACAGCCCTCTTCTGCATTTGAAATATTCTCTCTGCCGATGGTAAGCTGCCCCATACCAAGACTCCGTAGCTCATCTTAGAGTGGAAGTTGCAGTAGTAAGCCGTTGTTGCAGCTTCGTGAGTTGCAACACTTTTCATACGTCTTATTGTGTATGTTGCCTTTGCAAGTTTATCAGCCAGACTGGAAACATGATCCTCCTAAGTAAGCCTACTATCCAGCGTCAGACCCAGATAGCATACGTTGCCGTTCGGAGGTTGGTTTTTTGCACAGAAAGTAAGTTGTTGTGTTTTCCCTTCATTTAGTTGTAGACCATTGCAAAGGAACCATTCCCTGGCTTTCTCCATAATGTCCTTCGCCTGTTCATTCAACTCTTCTTCATCTCTTGCAGTCACCAAAAAGGCAGTGTCATCCGCATATAAACAACATTCCATCGGTGCTAAGCATTGCGGCAGGTCATTGATATATAGTATAAACAGAAGGGGACCCAAGATTGAGCCCTGTGGTACCGCATTCTTTGTTGATTTTAAAGATGATGTTTGTCCATTGAGTTCAACAACTTGCTCTCTATCCCTCAGATAGGACACTAAAAGATCATGTGCAGTGCCTCTAATACCATATTGTTGTAGTTTGTGTAACAGAACCTCATGATTGACTAAGTCGAAAGCTTTACTCAAATCACAGCAAGTCAACTGGATTTGCTTTTGCTCATCATATGCATTTACGATTGATTGTATAATGTTCATAATCCCTGTTGTTGTTGATCTCTTTCTTCTATATCCATGTTGACTCGCCGTGACGTAGCCGTTTTTATCTAGATATTTAGTTATTCTTCTTGCAATCACCTTTTCAAATATTTTCGATATTGTGGGTAATATCGCTATTGGACGATAGTTATTTGGATCATCTATATCCGCCTTTTTGTACACTGGAACTACTCGAGATTTTTTTAGTTGTCTCGGAAAGACTCCTTCATTTACGCACTTATTTAGTAGTTTGGTCAGAGGCGTTATGATTTCATTAGTAATTTGTTTTAAGAGATATGTTGAGGTGTCGTATATATCTCGCGTGTGTTTACTTTTAATAAACTGAATAACATTTTTGACTTCATTTTCGTCAATGGGTGAAAAATAAAACGAGTTGGTATTGTTTAAATTAAGATTTTTTACGTGTTTCATTGACTCGATGGTAGATGTAGAGCTGATAATTTGATTTCCAATTTGCACAAAGTGGTCATTCATATCATTTGCTGTTAGTTTGGTTTGAATGTGTGTTGTTCCATTTGTCTGACGAGTTTCATTTTTAATTACTGTCCATATTGCTTTCTGTTTATTTTCTGCGTTTTGTATATGCCTTTGATTAATTTTTTGCTTTTCTGTTCGCACCACATCCAAGTAATCTCTTCTATAGCTTCTGTATATCTGATAAAGATCATGATCCTTATTGACGCTCACCACAGTATTCAGGACATCTAAGATATTCCTCATTCCTTGTATTTGCTGATTACAAAATATTTCATTGTTTTGAAATTTCAATGTGTTAAATCTTCTTTTTTTCTGGGGAAAACTTAAGTTAAAATAATACAGGAAGGTATTATGAAATTTTTCAAAAGCTTCATCTGCCGCAAATCGATCCCAATCACACCAAGAGTGCGAGGCTAGCTTTTCTCTGAATAAACATATTGTTTCGTTATTTATTTGTCTGGTTCTCATCCCATGAATCTTTGTTTCATGTGTAATAGGAAGAATTTTTGTTATAGCAATCTGTGTTAGATGATCTGAGAGATGCAAGTTCATTGTTTGTGTCGTCATTATAATCTGTTGCTCATGATTTGTAAAAATATTATCTATACATGATGAGGTGGAATTTGTTACTCTCGACGGTTCATTAAACAGATATTTTAGATTATATGTTCTCAATAAATCTGTGAGTTGTTCCTTTTCTTTCGTGGTTTTTGTGAAATTTATGTTGAAGTCACCTGCTAATATGATTGTTTTGGTAAGTGTTCCATTTGTTACGCACATCATTGCTTCATTCAATTTTTTAATAAATATATCAATATTTCCCAAAGGAGACCTATAGATACATATGATAATAAGATCATTTTTGATTATTTCTATTGCACACATTTCTATGTGAGTTTCTTCCGAGAGTGATTTAATGTGTGAAATTTCTGTGAATTTTAAATTTTCTTTTAACAAAATGAGTGTACCGCCATGTTTAGCTTGCATTCTGCAAAAAGCAGCTGCTACAATGAAATTTTCAATCGTACAGGTATGAATATTACTTGGAGTCAGCCAATGCTCTGTGACACATTGTCATAAGCATTTAATATTATGTTTTTTTAGAGCTATACTTAGAGCATCTGTTTTGTTGTGAGTAGATTGAATATTATAATTCGCTAACGTAAATTCATTTACTTTGTCATCTACATTTACATTAGGTTTCTCTAATTTACTGTATTTTGAAATAGTGAGGCTCTTTTCGAAAAATTTTTGTATCGTTTTACTACAACGTTTACTGGCCATAATTCGGGATCAAACATCCTTTCATAACAATCTACACTAATCGCAATTTTAAATGCCGATATATTTTTATTTCTTATATCTAATTTTTCGCATGCGATAGTTGTTAATTTGTTTTCGTGTAAGTATTCAGTTACATCTTTTTCTGTCGTGTTTTTAATTAGATTGGAAACAAATATCCACCTTCTTGCTTCTACTGCACTTAATGAGGTGTTTTCTTTTTTCCCTTTAATGATCTTAAATCTGAAATTCTCTTTATTTACATTAATTTCAGTATTCTCTGTGCGTATCTCACTATTTTTCTGGAGATTATTTATATTTTGACTTTTTTGAGATGTTAGTTTATTTTGATTTGTTTTTATATCTATTTTACTTTTTAGATGTACGTCTGCTGTGTTCGTATTCGATTGTGACCTTGTCGTTGGCTTAGACATAATATTGTTGTCTCTGTTATCTTGTTTTTCAGTTGCTTCTGTGTTAGTATGTGTTTGTTTTAAAACAGTAGCTTTTGCTGGCGCGGAAACCAGATGTGCATCTACTTTTTGTGAGTATAACTCTACTATTTTTACATAGGTATGTATTTCTGTTTCCAATCGTTTAATGTAAGAAAGAATGTCGCTCACCTCCGTTCCATTTCCGCCATTTAAGCATTCGTCGCATTTCCAGTTTATATTCCTGTTACCTTCTATGAATTTAAACTCAGCCGGCTTGTAGGTGCTGCAGGTGTAATGAAGGACACTCATGCACAGTTTTTCGCATTTTAACACTTTTTCTGTTTAATGATTCACATGTAATTTGCATTTTAAACACTTATCACTACTTGCATCCGCCATCATACAAAAGATATAGTAAAAGATACAAATATGGGGTGAGAAATCTGATTACAACTGCAAAGAAAATTATTAATAATAACAGGCCATTTATGGCTTTGAGTTCTCAATGCCTTACATAAAAAAAACATATAGTGACCTATCAGTTCACCCTTATCTGTTAACAATTAGCTAACACTAAAGTGAAAATTCCTTAAAACTAGTTGACATTCAGAAACTTTCTGACAAAATTAGTTTTAAACAATATAAATGGCCTCGTAAGAGTGAGGACTTCGACAGGAGCAATTGAATGGCCACTTATAAGCAAGAATTAACCGTATTTGAGTGGTCCCTGTATATAAATAAAACTATTAATGTAGTTATGCCTAACGTTATTACTAAATTTAGGTAAAACAATTGACAATCAATCAATTCGATTGTGCAAAACTACATCAAACAAATAATCAACTTGAAATTCTACTAATCTTCTAATTATACGAACACAAAGAAAACATTTACATTGAGAGTATTATAAATTGCTTTAAAAATATAGTTGACAAAAATTAACTTGAATTAAAAGAAAACTACAGTCTATTAAGACCAGATTTCCCAAACTAACATAAAATTTTAAGAAGGTTCACCAAAATTACAAATAAAGAACCATAATCTGGTTACCTCACAATAATTACATAAATAAAAAACGGCAGCAATTGGTGGAAATCTTGAAAAGGAATTTTCCTTTCCAAGATTTCTACCAATTACTGTACCTTCAGATTTAAAATGGCGGTCCACGTGGTCGTATAAAAATTGTATTTTTCTAAAAATAAAATGATAGGAAAATTAACGGAGCCCTAATAACATCCGAATTTTATGTTCAAGATCTGCCGGGAATAATAGATCGAAAGGAAGCCTCAAGCCCGTCAATCGTGCCAAATCACACATTATCAACCAGAGGAAGTAACAGAAATCAACCAGAGATTAGAAAAGGTACAATTAATAGAATTTAATGAATGACCAGACCAAGCAGAAGTGTTAATTAGTAAAAAGGAATATTAATGATTTACGAGGAACGAAATCACAAGAAATTGACAAAATTTAAAATATTAATACAGCAATACAAAAGAAAAGACTTCAAATTGACTATAAAAAGGGCGTGGCTAACGTAACTGCAGAAGAGTGAAAGGAAAGATGGCAGCACGGTTGCTAAAAACGAATTTAAATTAAACATAATTATTTAATCGAGAAAAGAAACGATAAAGAAACACATTGTTTGTTGCGCCTTTAAAAAAAGATAATAAATATAAGGTAAATGTGCAAATGTCTTCCTCCAAGCCGGCAAGGCTTGAAAGTAACTAAAAGTATCACGTCCTATAACAACGGCGCTATATACAGGGTCTGCCAAACGAATGCAACGGTACCGCAAAATCAAAGGTAATTAACTCCGTGTTCAAAATGAAATCAAATACAGAGTCGTTCAAAATTTAACATAACAAAGTGTATCACCCTAGTCTAGTAGAATTGCGAAAGTGGTAAGAAGGTATGAAAAAGTTTTTTTTGTTTGGGAGTCCCGATCATTTGAAGGGAATCTAAAAATTATAGTGATGACTGCTACTTCTGTTCATATAACGTTAAGGGGTAAAATTTATTGATAAAAGAGATTTTTTTTACCGCAATTTTCCGTTGGTTATAGTTTAGAAATACCAGCTCCCAAACCTACTGAAAAACTGGTAGACAGTCCTAAAGACTGTGAAGACAAATGCAGATGTATGACGAGAAGGGTTTTTCAGATATCTGTGAGCGCCTACCTTTCTCCCAACTAGAATTATATGATTAAGTCATAGATTTGGGCCTTTCTAAAGATTCTGTATAACAGGCAAAAGGAAGAGAATTTATTTTTTCCCAGTACATCTTTCTTTTGTTCGAAAATCTAGAAACAGCCTGATTTTGAAGCATAATACACCAAGTACCCTTCTTTCTTGTGTGAGTGTAACGGCCGGGATAAGGGCAATCACTGGGTCAATAGTGGCCGCATAGGAGAATATTAAAACATCGCAACAAAAATGCAATAAAGAAAAATTTAGTTGATGACAATAAAGTCCTCCTGCCTCTATTTCGCATCAAGCTTGCCTTGATTGATTAGTCTTTTAGGGTTTGATCGAATATGAAATAGTGCTTTAAATACCTCGGCTACAAATCTTCAGGACTGCCGATAACAAAAACAAATGAAGGGGTTTTCGTAGGTCTAGATATTCAGAAAATGTTGCAAGAAGAAGTGTTTGAAAGTAAAATGAAAACTATTAAAAAAAAGGGGGTTTGAAGGCTTTTAAGGAAATCGCCAAACATTCTATGGAAGCTTTAAATAGTTCCTTTCTTAAATTTTCATTTGGGCCGCGTTTCCAAAAATATTGGTGCTGTTAATGAAGAACAAGAAGAACAATTTCACCAAAATATCAAGCACATGGGGTGCAGATAGCAAGATAGGAGCAACTATTACTTGATACTGCACAGAGAAGACCCGTTGGCTGCCTTCAAGAAGCAAAGTGCCAAAAGGGGCTGGCATGGAAAAGGTAGCATGAGGACTTACGAATGCCAGGATAATTTAGCAAATTATTTCCAATAGTTTGATAAATATAGAATTTGCAAGTAAAATTTTTGGTAAATATCCGCCAGAATATGTAAAATATGCTTTTTGCCCATACATTCAAGCCCATATTGTGAAAATTCCTTACGTGACTAAGAAAAATATATGCCATATTTGAAATCAGAGTGCCAAACAATATAAAAATTCACTAAATTTCGAACAATAGTTCATGACTCAAATTTTTCAGACTTGTGTATTTCTTCATCAAAGAACGTAAAAATGTTAATTTCAGAGGTTTATCATTTTACATATAGCGCCACCTACATGTTTGCCTGGTATATATGTATGTTAATTAACTATTAATACTTGAAATAATTAATTAACGAAGTACAAACATTGGGTAAATCGTCCATTTAAGCAATTCAAGGTGTTAATATTTGTATGTCATGCTAATTATAAATCATTGTGTCCAGAGAGGAAATTAAGTTTAATATTTAAATTAGAAATGGATCAAAAGGAGCCTCTTTAAATTGTACATACACGTAGGTGTGCCTCTCGATTAAATAAATAATGGAATTCCACACACGTTTGCGGAATCCAATACGCAGATGTAAAATTTGCAGGCAGGATACGAAACAGAGAGGATTTCCCTGTTATGGCAGTTCATTACCACTTCTATTTTCATAAATTACATGCGGCAGACGCAATTCCGTGTTACCGCACGGGACAAACAGACGCAAACAGAGCTCGCGACAACAACTGGAATCAATTATGTTCCATTAGCTGTGTTCTAATTCACGTACGTCTCATCCATAATGTCGCAATAAAGAATAGGGGCCGAACAATCGAGCTAAACAAAACAAAAAGGCCGTATTATACGACGAGGAAAGTAACGAACAGGATTTATTTCGCAATAATATTCTTAATAGTGTCGCATCGAGTTAGTTTATCGTCTATAATGGTGAAATATTGAAGTCGGTAAGTTGCACTAATGGCTCCGGATTTCGTGTATGCACGACGGCATCCAAATGGTCATATCGACAAACAAGAGGTGATCAATGAACGCTCTGGCTAGAGGTACTTTAAACGATTGAAGTCGAAAAGTAAACATTTGCGGTGAACTCCAACGAGAGGACCACATATCAAAACCGATATTGGAACGTGTATAGAGTGTGGCTGTATTAGTATGTCAATGTTTGTATACCAACTACAACCGGTGAGGCATACGTGGCATGTGTAGGGAAAATAAAGTGCAGTCGGGAAATGGGAAAATATTTATACAGGCCTACGTGTCAAGATGTCGATAGATTCGCTCTGAAATTAAATTGTTGTATTGCAACAAAATATTGCCGACAAATATGTACAAATTTATGTTTCACATATTTAATAACTCCTTGTTGACTACTATATACTTTGTGAGAATGGTTGAACTATAAATTACTATACGAGTTTAGTGAAATGGTGGGATAATTAAAAATCATTATCAGAAATGTCTAATCTCTCTTTTCAAAATAAATGATAATTACTATCCTTCAATAAATCTTTATGAATACGGTTTATAATTCTTCTCTGGGCGTGTATTTGGTCCGATATTGCTTTCTAGGATTTGTATTATACTAACATTCAAGTAAATCTTTATATTTTAATATCCTCAAAGAAAGTAGAATTCAGTATGTGTTTATATATTTTTAGATTTCTGTCTATCCACTGAAGTTACAAATCTGATCCCGAATTATGACCATCTGATTACGTCATATAAAAAACAAAGTTCGATCTATACATATATTAATCAATCGTAATGATCATATGCACAAGATATAAAATATTTAAATTGTGATCAAGACAATTATACTCTAATAAAACTGTTTAATTCGTTGAGTGGTTTAATTTTACAAAGAAAAGATATTCTCCCCTTAAGGCTATATGCCCGGCCTCGAAATCGTTTTTCCCATTTCCTAATCGTATTTTTCATGAAAACCTTACCGAATTTACACGCTAATTTAAGAAAAAAATGCCTTTCAATGGATAAATCGTAATTTCTTCGAAATTGTCCAAAGGGCCCTAAATAAAAATAAAAATGTAAGAAATTTCAAAAAACAAGCCTTTATTTAAAATTATGTAACACTCAACAGCAATACATAAATTTTATTTTTTCTTAATTTTTAAAAATAAGGTCACGAAACGGAAAACAAAATTTTGAAATTTGGGCGAAATTCACAGAAATCAAATAGAGTATGTGGTACGCTCGCACATTGTGTCGAGAGGTAGCTCCGCCCACCATTTCGGGCAGTTTCTACGCAGTTTGTAAAATACTTCTGAGATCGGTGTATGTTAAGAAAGTAATCGTTACTCGGACATTATTTTATCGAAACCGTTGATATTTTCTTTACAATATAGTGTACATATACAGTGTCAGCGTCACAATACTTCCTTATACTACGTATCAGAAAGTAAAAGCAATATCTCTTCCCGTCCCTAACGCTATACCTGCTAGAAGCGCATGCTAGGACTCACACGGCTTGCGGGCAGGGAGTATAATTATCATATTTGACTCGCAATAATTTGCTTCTGAAACGATCTAGAAATTTATTTCTTACACAAAAAATAATTTTGGAATGTTGGCTTTATTTTGTTTCACATATATATGGGTAAATTCTGAAAAATAAGATTAGTAACTCGATAGCTGAAAAATACCTTACACAAATTGGTCGTCTACTAAAACTTTTTTTTTTTTATAAAATTTACACACCATAAAGAAAAATCGAAAACACTAGTATCATTCAAATACTTTAGGGTATAACCTTAAAAAAACAGATCCCTAGCTCTCTGCATTGCTGAGATATCACGTGATAAGTATTAATAATTGAAGAAAATGAAAATTTTAAAATTTACACAAAAAAACGATTTTTCGACCTTTTTGCGATTTCGATTTTATTTTCCAACTCAAAATTTGAATCCGGCAGGTGATTTTACATATCCAGCTTCACTTTTTTTGTGTGTTTGAGAAAATATAGATTGTATAATTTAGGGGCGGTTGCTTCCCGATTGCCAAACATGTGAGCCAACCGGCGATTATCTGAGACCATAACGCAGCCATAAATTACAGGCAGATTAGATTAGGTGACAAGTTGTTTTCTCTATCTTTTTCCTCAGCATAAGACAGAGCACGCGGACCCTTAAACATTTATCTTTTATTTACATTTGCACGAAAAGCAGTGGTACGCCCATTTCAAATCGAACTCAGCTTGAAGCGGGCGTCCAGCCTTAAATTTTCAAGGTAAGTCAACTATATAACCTTACTATTCGTTTAATGCCAAATTGTTAATTGATAAATCAATAATGTGTTTTCTATTTTTAATCAACTCTTATTTTCACTTTGATATTATACATGAATCGAAAATGTACGATATTTATATCATATATAAATATTATTTATATTTGTATTAATTATAACCATATTTTCTATAGAATACAAACTTAACTGATTTTGACATAATAAAACTTTACTATCTTCAATTCTTTTTTAAATATAATCAGTATTGGTTGAATGCTATATATACAACCTTAATGACAAATGTACCATAACTTTGCTAATTTGTCCATTAATTATTAATCCTCTTCTTATAGAATGGTACTGCCTAATTAAATTCACTTTCCTGTGGATATCTGATTGCAATTGGATGTCTCTGCAACCTCATGCCTCGAAGTATGTAATTATGACAAGATGTTACTTGCAATCGTTGTCTTTAACGTTTTTAAATATTTCCCATGGCCGAAAATAAAATATACTTCTACAAGATACTCTTCTGGATCTGGACTAGTTTAAAGATCTTTTCCTCTCCAAGTAAATCGTCTGACTGGTTAAACTTGCTTTTTGGATAAACTTCTTATTGGAGATACTCTGTCCACTGATATTGGATACCTGTAAAATCCCTCTGAAAATTGGTACAATCTCTGCATCTTCTTATTATAAAAATACTTCAAAAAGTGGATAAACTTGAATTGCTGAATAATCCTTCCATTGGAAATACTCTGTCCACTAATATTTGTTACTCGAAAAATCCCTCTGGAAATCTGGTTCAGCACCGTATTATTTTTAATTATAGGTTTATTTATTTATTACTAAAATTCTTCTTTAGCGGTCTTCAGTGGTAGCGGTTTTTGGGCGTCCACTGCGTGGTTCATCACTTGTGCTTGTGCAGCCACCTTTGAACTCGCTTATCCAGAAGCTGATGGTCGAAAATGACGGAGTAGATCCGCCATGAACCTCTAGCAAAATATTTCGAATTTCCGTTGCCGTTTTCCCAACTGGATGGTTGTGTTTTATCACTGCACGAAATTCTATTTTATCAATTTTTGCAAAACCACCTGACTTGCTACACAAAACACACTCTTAAATAACAACTATTGACAGTAGACGTCTGAAATTTTGACAGTTGCTATAAAAAGGGCTGCCCTTATCGACAAATGCCATCTCTTGCCGATTCCGGAAACATTTCTGTTCGCCCTCGTATACGTGCATACCGGTGTGGGGTTGGGTGCGTTGAGTCATAGGAGTGGCAGTATTATTGACTTGTCTGTGAGGCCATCTAATACCAATACTAATAGCAATACTGTATTGGTATTAGATGATCTCACACACAAGTAAATAATACTTTTGTGAAGTCAGGTTGGCGAGGCTGTAACAGTTAGGAATACGTATTATATGATTCAGTGACAATAATTGGAGCCGGTGTGACAAGTAGCATATGTGATAACAGAGGTTTAAAGCAGCTATATTCATGTGGTTGTTTTCGCGAGATGACAGGCACATATATACCATGCCGAGAAAATTTTAGCCTTTTTTTTAAATGTGAAGCCTCATAAGATACTAGGGTAAGTCCGATTATTAATTATCGTTGGAATATAAACTCAAGGCACCATATGTATTAATAAAATAAACATTGCATCATCATTAATAGCTACTACTGCGTCTTTAAATATGTGGTCTATTTCTTTGTTGAAATTTATTGGTGACAGAGGGTGTTGGGTTTGCGTGAAGCCAATGTATTTGATGATGGACTGTAGAGGCGACTCCACGCTAGTTTTCTCAAGTGTTAATCGAAGGACCAAAGGGTTCGTTGATTCAATAAAACTGCAGCACTATAGCACTAACTATTTATTTTAACTACACCTTAAATTGACGCGTTTGTTTAATAAATTCGAATTGCTTGTAACGATTTATTCGTATATTGATACGAATTATCTTGTTTTACAATCAGGAATTGAACTACTTAAATTTTGTTTTAAACACAAACTGTTTGATATGAAATCTTGAAATAAAATGTTGATTTAAGCCTTGAAGCGACTGTTTAATGTTATATCTTGAATCATACTGTCTGTTTCTTAACAGTAAGAATAACTTGAAAATATGAGTTACTCCCACCAAACGAAATGTTATTGGTAGATCACCCTATTTGTTGACGTCAACCTGAACACTTCTTTTATTAATGATAATATACCGATTTGCAAGGTTCTAACGGAAATTCCTGATGACCGTCTGCCTTTGTAATTTTTCTTAAATTATCTGCAATGAAAGTGAAAGATGCTGTCTCTTTGTCAAAGGAAGTAAATTACAGGCAATGTTTTTTGAACGGGAAAACCTTTTGGTACTAAATAATAGGCAAATACCCTGCTTCTTTTGACAAATGATCGTAAACTTAAAAGTAGTGTTCTTCCAAAATTCTTAGTTATAATTATATTTACGTGCCGTCATAAATAGCCGACAAGAAATCATCTAAACTGTACCTTCTCGCGCAGATATAGATATGGTCAATTAGGTCAACTAGGAACACGAATATATGATATACAGTGTGACAAATAGAAACTTGATATTAATTAAATTAATAATAATAACAATATATGATTAATAATATATGACGATACCGTCGTACGACGGAACAGAGGTATTGACAGTAATCTGACGATTAAGAAATAAAAACTACTTTCTTTAAATTATTAATGGATCTTGGTTATATAAGAAGTTTAAGAAAACTTTAATAATGAAATATTCAGGTGTAACTGCAGCAAACAATATCATCTACATATTCTGTCCAAAATTAAATCATATTCTCTTTAGCTCTACAGTTTTCTTGCATTATCCGACGTTTGGCAATAGCACTAATGGATGGATATCCCAAAAAGGACCTGGCCATTTCAGCAATTAATGCCCATATTGTAAAAAAATCTTGATTTGCTCGCTATGTTGCTGGCTGCAGAGTGATGCTAAAACTCCATCATCATGTAATGAGAACTTCTTTAACTCTAGAAGGAGACTAATTTTCAGCCCTTTGCAGCATTGTGTGATAGGAACAACAGCACTTCGACTTTTAGCTCATAAACAGCCCCAAAACATTGTTTTAACAGGGTATTTAACAGTTTGCGCTACGCTGGTTTGACTCGTCACCATCCCTCTTAAATATGGATATGCATTGCCGACACTCTACTTCAAAATTACCATCGTCTAGAAACAGGACTTTTCTCCAGTCATGATTGGTCCATTGTCGGTATTTCCTTCCACAATCTAAGCGTCTTATCACCACTATACCAGTAAAAAGCTGTTTCTTACAAAGTAACATTCATCGGATAGTCACTGAACTCAAATTGACACCATATGTTTTGTGGTTCATATACTTTATTCACCATATCCTGGAATCTTGCTTATAGTTTTTGTCGGTCATATGGAAAGTCACTTGCAAAAATTATAATACCACCACAAGCAAAACAGGTATAAGCACACGCAATCTAGCAAGAAAATTTATTGTCCCAAATTTCCCCACCCCTCTTTTGCTAAACTAATCTCTCTACTAATGCCGTAACAAAAGCGTCGGATGAGTAGGACACCTGTATTGTAGCCAAAAAAAGGTACAGAAATGGTAATTAGATGTGATTCCAAAAGAAGCAAAATAACATGTTTATTAAAATTTTCGTCAATGAAAGATGAAATCATGAAAAATTAATCATCATTTTCAAGTAGATATCGGAGCTCTAGTTTGAACAACCGAACTATGTTTTCGCTATAAATTGTTTGCAAGTAAGTATCACTAATATCCAGTCTTTGTGATATCGTTTCCATAATGATAATATTGGCGATTTTGTAATTGAATCTGGTGTCAAAAGTACAGCCGTATCATCTTCGTTTTATTTTTTCCTGAGTTTCTTAACCGGCACCACAGATAAAGTAAAACCGAATATATTTACAATTATGCGCAGTGTTTTGTGCGATACCGCAATTCTAGGGAACTTTTCATGAAACATATCTATAGCATATCGATAAGATACGTTTACAATGCCATAACATTTAACAAAATAAATAAATATTTCAATTGTTAACATTTAGGAAAACCAACGTAAAAAAACTGAACTGAAAATCTAGATTTAATGGAGGTATATAGTTCAATATTGTCGAAAACACGGCCGCCACTGATTTACAAGATTAAGTTAAGAATTAGCTATATTAAATTGAAGACAACAAGTTATCTTAATTAAACTTCTCAATACGCGACCGTAACATCTGAATTTAGATTTTAAATTTTGTGTTTTAACTGATTGTTTTTAAGGAACCTTTTCTATTAATAATGACCTATAAAATGCAAGATAACAGTAGTTTTTTCTTCAAGTATTTTCATGTTTATTTAGTATAGTTAGGCTCCCCATATGTAGAAAATTTATGTCAAAAGCAATCTAATTTGACAAACAGATTTTTTGTATAAAAAATCGAAAACAATGTTTTTTGCCTTCTTGTCAACTCCTTCCGGGAACATACTGTTTATTTTATTTGTAGAAAAGAAATTAATATTAAATATAATGGAATGCATCTTATGGCAATATGTACACACAAAATACGTGTATGAACATCAATGTTTGTTTTAGATTTAACTAAACTAGTTAATTTTCATTAATAGCATTTCGCAAATTGCAAATATACATATATCTACTCCTTTTAATGCATACCACGCAAACATTTGCATCAATCGCATCTATCAACAGGACCGGTGTACTAACAGAAAGGTCATTAAACACTCTGGATAAGTGTCAAGCTCAGGCCGTACTGGTGTCTGAATATTTAGGGGCAGTTCAAATGGACATTCGAGGGTATTGTCCACATGCAACTGTCCGCCGAGAGCAATTCAACAAATCTACACTGATGGATATCCAAAATCACTGTTAAAATAGGAAACAGGTCAGCGCAGTACTTACCTAAATTACAGCAAATTTTTGCTTTCTAACTGGAGACACTGCAGATAAATCAAATAGAACAGACGAACAATATATAATATAATATATTTCTAATATACATTTAAAACACAAATTCTATCTTCAGGAAATTGCTCTTTCAAAGTGAATTAAAAATGACATAATGCATATATATTATTTGATGCAAAATTTTGGAAATTGATGATACACTTGCATCTTATTTGAATAAAATATGTAAATGAAATGAAAGAAAAATGACCGAGAGTAAAATAGCAGCAAATCAAAACAGGTACAAGTAGTGGAAATAAAGGTATTTCACATGGTGCCATTCTGGGTCCACTGTTTACGATATACCTAGTCATTTTAGCAATGTAAGGACAAGTTTATAGGTAAATGTTACGAATAACAAAAATAATAAAAAAATTTATTCATACCAGTATCCAAAAAAGTTTTACATTTGCCAGAATGAAGATCAGAATAGGTGGCAAGAAATCAAATTCCATGAAATCTATCATATCACTGAAACCACTATCTGAAAATTCATAAAAGTTTACAAAACCATCAAATTCTGACCAATAACTCATTAATGCATTCTGTACTATTGACAGTAAAATATGTGGTATACGCATCAGACACTGACGAACAAAAACGCAAAATGGCGGCTCTTTTGCTGTATATTTCAAATAATTAAATATTTTGAAGAAATCTATTTAGAATGTTTGGCAGTGTATTCCATTTATAGCATTCCACTTGTGTGTCTAATAATAACTATATTTGTAAGCAGGTGATTATCCCAGAAATTACAAAAGATAGGTACAGGACATTGTTAACAAAAACGAAAGAGCATAAAAAAGGGAACAAAATGCCACAATAAAATACCGGGTGTTCCATTAAAAAAAAATAAGTTGTGTGTGAAAATTTCAGGAAGTAGGCTTTGATAAAACTGAGTTTTTTGAGGTATTGTCGAGTGCAACTTATACCAAATGATGCAGAATTTTCTTGGTTACAAGCACCACTAAAGTTAATGTTTTTTCTTTTAAAAGCAATGCAAAAAATGTTTTTTTTTTCTGAACACGTATTTCGGTAAAAATTTACAAAAAAAATTAATAACTCAAAAACAGCTAAATAGACAAATTAAAACAGTACTAGAAAATCCTAAAATATATATATAGTGAGTCATTTAAAAAAATTAAGTTCCATGCATTTCCGGTTTCACCGGAAATGCATGCAGAACGAAAAGTATTTTTAGAATATGCGCCTCGAGCAACCATGAATCTCCCACTAATTATTTTTTCTTTTATTTAAAGTGGAATAAAACGTTGAAACAAAAATAAAACTAAACCACTACAAAAATACTAACTTTACCATGTCTCATTTTAAAATTTGACAGATGGAGCAACTTAAGAATTTAAAATGCAAAGTCGAGTGACCCATCATTTAAAAGGTATCAAAAAATATTTTTTAAATTTTCTTCATTTGGAAAAAAAAATCACGAATAGGATAATCACATCATTGTCTTGCAATCAGTTTTTCTATTGCCAAGAGGTTGAGAGTGCTCATTTTGAACATTTAATTTAAAAATCACAGTGATGTGTGCAGGATTATTCGTTTTTTTCAATTTTAGATTTTTTTTATTCGCTACCCGTGAAATTCGGCGTTTCTTTTAACAAATGAAGGAAATTTAAAAAAAAAAACATAAATCTTCAAACAGCTTTCTTAAAATACAATATTGTTATAATGTTGGTATTTTTATAGTGGTTTTGTTTTATTTTGGTTTCTACGTTTTATTCCACTTCGTTTAAAAGATAACAGGGAGGGGGAATTCGGTCTATTCTTTAATAAAATATTTTTTTCCAAGTCTCAATATTTCGTTATTTATCTATAACTTCATCAGAAGCTATTACTAAAAATCACATAAATGAAGAAGAATAATTACAGAAGAGGGTATCAAACTTACAACTATAAATTACAAAGAGAGAGAGAGAGAGAGGGAGAGAGATAAGGCGGATTTTATATATACAACATTAAGCATATAAAAGCATAAAATATGTTATTCCACTTACATTTAAAGAAAGCAACATACAGGCCGATTTGATTAATAAATATTATTTTACTTAAGTTATTGAGTTTTATTTTATATTTATCGAATCAGATTTGTACAATAGGGTTTAATATTATTAACCCATTTCACAATATTATATTAAACACGGAAAGAGGGATCTTCTTAAAGAAATATTCAAATATTATAATAAAATTAGATATTAATCGTATCCTTTTAGGTGGAGCTTACATATATCAATATTATCGAAACATTTAAATTTTTATATTTTTTGAGTTCATTCTACAGCCGCCGCTAAATTACGAAAAGGGATTGTTATATAATTTAATGTCCTTTATATGAAATTGACCAACAAATTTCAAATATTCATTTCATTACGTAAAAAAAAATTTTTTTCGTTGACATATTTAATGTGTTCTTTAATTTTAGCATATAAAGACATAAAAGTAGCCCATGCAAACAACAAGATTGTGAACATATCGTTCAAGGGATGAACTTTCAAAAGATAATGGTTTCATAAATTTTAGAAATTTAATAATACAGCTGATTCCTACTGGAAATCTTAACAAAGGTACTGAGTACTTAAATGAAGAAAAAGTGGTTCCTATGCAGGCAAAATCTTATTTATTTTATAACTTGCTCTAAAGATAAAACTATAAAATAATTAATTTGATTGGTACAAGATGAACCAAAAATGTGGATTGCAATAAAAGAAAATTCTAAGAACAACTACAAACAGTTGGAAAGGAATCGAACAGGTTGATAATACTTTTCAATTACGATGACTTCATATTATTTATTATACTTTAAGAAGTCGCTAAGAATAAATATTTCTGAAGTATTGTCTCCGTGTTGAAATTGGGCGAAGGCAAGGTTGGATTAAAAATTTGGAAATCTATCGCATTTTCGTTTTTTACTTATAGTGACATTATATCACAAGTATTTTTCCTCCTGTTAAGAAAAAGGAGGTTGTATTATTTAATTTTTGTAGCTTAATTTAGACAGGAATAAGGTGATATTTTAAACAGCAACGTTCACTTAAGCAGATATGATTATATTTTATCAGTTTTTACCCACCTCATTATCTCGAAACAAAGCAAATTTCAAATTTGGCTTCAAGCAATTTTTATTGCGTTATACCCTCTAAAAAATGCAACAATGTATAACATTAATGTTTTCTATAAAATGGTAACAATTGGAAAAATTTAATATATTTCACCATTATTAAATATATGAAAACAGTGTTGTTTCAGAATGTACTTGTATATGGCATTATGAAAAGACTTGATTGGTTGTTTTTATTTTAACAACATCAAGCAGGAGCACGAAAAACACGTCTCTAATTAAAAGATAATATGAGATCATTAATTAAGTACCTAATGAAGGTAATGTAGGTCGATTACCAGATTCATTACCGGAATACATTTGCTTTTTATATCCTGAAGATATTTAATGTGTTTTTTGAGAGTTTTGTATTGTCTCGTTTTCCGGTAGACATAAAACACAACGAATAGACGTTATGAGATAGAATATTTCCAGCATGACAATAATTAATTTAATTTTGCATTTTTTCTAAAAAATAAAACTAAATACATAACAAAAAACGAATTTCCCCATAATATGCATACTTTACCAGTACATTTATAAATTATTAATAAAATGCGTTGTGAAATAAGAGACATCTTGTGGTTATGTAATAAATTTATACAGCACTACATAATTTTTCGGAATTAAGAATTGGATGGTTGCTTACTATAAAAGTTATCCACGTTAAAGAAAGGAACACTGATTCTAGGAGCTGGGGAGATTAAGCTTGCACTGTCTTGATTCACTTTCTGAATTGAATTCTGTATCACTGCTAACAAATACAGCATTGCTACAGAAAAGCCCATGTATTTCTTAACAAAACACTTTTGTGTAGTGATATAGTACTAAAACAACTCATGCCTTTAATTATTTCGAGATATTTATTATTTTCTATATTGTGCCTGCTTAAAATATCTTCGTATTAAGCAGTGCAAAGCAATAAAAATGAAATAAATAAAAGTCAATAATCTAACGACTTTAGAAAAACGTACGTAAGTAAACGAACCCGTGGCACTAGGTAAAATAATCACACTTCAGCGCTGTGATGCATATACCGTATGTGTCAATTTTCATTAGGTATATGGATTCAATGTTTACATGCGATTTATACGTATACAAATAATAGGTGGCAACGTGTGTTACCCCTACTATCCGTCACCAATCCCGACAACAATCGACATCACAACGACTTTCTCCGATCTTCCCACTTCTACATTAAATGTTTAGCTGCGAACACGTTGCGATCTAGTCTGCAATATAAGCCGTCATCATCAAATGACCGCCGCGATCTAGTAGTTTATTATTATTTTGAGAATCCTTTTTTATTTACCTTATTTTTAATTTTATTAGAATTACGCTTTTGTTTGTGACATGCAGCGTGAACGCAGCTTAATAATTCTCTGCATTTACTGAAAGGAAAAAGAAAAATCCTTGCAATGCGTAAATATTATTTCTGAGCGCGGTACAAACACCCTAGTCAATAGTCCAACAGCTACTGCTAACTTGAGCTTGTATCGGTTTCGCGCTCGCATTGAAGAGGAAGGGTGGGGTGCCATGTTGTCACATATTGCATGAATTAATCGCCTATGGCTAATGAAAATTGACACGTGCTGTATAGTAATAAAAATATGATTTCGTTCATCTATGAAAATCAGATAGTTGAAAACTAAGTATAAGTCGTATAACTAAAAATCCTAGGATTTTACGTATTGTAATGATGTGGTTTGCGAAATTGTAAGATTTTGAGTAAGGAATCTGTCCTCTACAGTGTTGTTGAACTTTAGAGGTCGAAATCTACTCATGGGCATTCATAAAATCCTCAACATTTCAATGCAGTTTGTAATCATAAAACAACTAATTCAGCTTGTCAAAAATTAGCTGGGCAGATGTATTGAGAATGCGTGGGCAGCTTTTAAGATCTTCCAAGGAAAAAAAAGCAGAGGACAGGCAGCTTGCAAGCGTCATGAAAATTAATATGCCAAAACGCAGCCTATGTCGTAAGGTGTACGTAAAATGCTTCTCTTAATTAATTTATAATTTGGAACTAAATATAAATTTGTTGAATGTTAATTACTGCGTCATATATTTTCATTATACATGCGTTTATTGATGATAATAGCTATCCTGTATGTCAAAAGTTATTAGAGTGTTATATATAGTGAGCCAGATGAGATTTAACATAATCTATGAATGCCTAGAGGAAAAAAAAGACAGATTTTAAATAAATTGGTTAGTTATGTTCAGCTTCTTTGTCTCACATTTGATGTAAAAACAATTCGTTAACTTCTAAATATACAATTGCTGCAAAGTGGGTTTATTTTCTATTGATTTAAGCTTAATAATAATAATAATAATAATAATGATAATGATTATAATTTTCTGTTTAGCAATTAGGATTGTCAACATTTCGCTTTGTTCATGTGTAGTTTCTTTTCTTTGAGAAAAAAATTATTCTAGTCCGTTGATACGAATCTATAATAAAGCTCCTGTAGTGGTTGTGAAAAGTAGAATACAAATATAGTTTTACATTTTGTTTTATAGGGCTGCCGTTTTTTGTGAAACTTTTTCACACAAGCGTATTTTTTATTAGGTATTTTTTGAATTTTTTGGTATCCCGAATCATTTTCGTAAAAATTTCATATTTCTTGAATTAATAAGTTGTAATTGAGTTTATAACACACTATAACTCTTGCAATATTGCCCACCGACGCAAAAAAAAGTAAGTATTTTTAAATAGTAAATATTTAGTACTTTTCAGTGGCATATAAATACACAGAATTCTCTTTTAATTCTTTTGAGAATTTTAACTTTAGCTAATGGTAATTCTAAAGAACATGATTGAATTGCAGAAGTAGCAATTTCATGATTAGAATGCCGTAAGTAATTTCACTTTCGGAAATGATATCTCCACTAATTGACCCGATAATAAATTGTTAGGTCGTCATCATTAATCGTTATTTCATAGCAATTTTTCCAAAATTGCACAATTTTTGATGAAATATTGCCATATCTCAGTAATATTGATGTTGGATTAATCAGGGCTAACATAAAATGGATAAAAAAAAATGTTGCGTTCCTTTAGCAGATTTTTAATCTTCTTTTTGACATTTGTTGTAGAATCTTTAGTATTCTGGCCTTGAAAAACTATTGTAATTTTTAGTACATTACAAATTTTCCTATTGTCTATAAATTTTTCTCAATTTTTTGCAAAATCGAACAAACTGAGGTTTGCAAATTTGCTTTTCATAATACAAATTTTACATTTACATTTACATTTCTAACTCATATTTATGCATTGATACGCAAACGCAAACGTATAGAAAATAACGTCCATTCTAGATCGACAAAAGTTATTGAACAATCTTATTTTTAATAATTCAAGAAAATCTTGGAACGCGAAATGCCGAGAAAACGGCAGACCAAATCCTCGAAACGAATATTATTTACGGGTAAATAAATGTATGTATTTATGCAATTTCATGTTACATTGCCAAACCGTTTGCCATTAAAGTTTTAGCAGAATAACATTTCTTTAGACAACGAAACCGCTCTGCGGAAAATCCTGAGGGATATCTTATAATCCGTAATCCTTATTCATGACTGTGCCAGTTCTAATTCCATTTTGTTGAGTGAAACAAAACCTTTGTTTAAGAGATTAAGTCTCTGTTTTTGAAATATTTATGTATTGCTTTGTGTCCTTCAATTCTGTGTATAACCTTGAATTTTAGCCAAATAAAACTAGTAAAAAATCAACATGCTTTAGATGTATAAATTATTTAGAGTTGCATTCTCAATAAATCAATACAAAAATAAAATACAACTGCTGTACTAAAAATATCAATGAAAATCAAAATATCGGTGATGTAGATCTAAACATATTTCAATTTTACCATATTTATAGGTATTTTAGTTGGATTTATTCTATTATACATAAGTTTTTATTATTCAGAATATAACAACAAAAAGTCTTGAAAGTCAAGCCTGAAATACCTTTATATTTGCCTAGAAAGCATGACGAAATATTTGCAGAAAACTTTCAGTTTTCTGCAAATAAATAAAAAAGTTTTTAATAATTTTTTTCCCCAAGTTTATTTTTGAGTGCATTTGAATGCTTTATAAATTTGTTTAAACTTAGTAATAGACGAGATATTTGTAAATTTTGATTTTGTTATTGAAGAAAACTGCTAATTCTAGTCTACCGATTTTACTGAAAATCTAATTAGATCTCAACAGCAAGATAATACACGTAAATAAAAGTTTGGTTTTCTAACTGTAGCCGTTTGATCACTATCGTGGTCACATACAAACAGAGAGAGAGAGAGAGAGAGGGGGGGAGGTAGGAGAGCGAGGGAGAGAGAGAGAGAGAGAGAGAGGGAGGGAGAGCGAGAGAGGGAGAGCGAGGGAGAGAGAGTGTTAATAGAACTTTGTGTACTAGTTGTTGATAAGTAATTACCGTTAACATTGAGATTAATGAGAACTCAATGCTGATAGACGTCAAAATAATATTTTGCAAAATTTTATGGACAATCAAGTACATCAGTACGTCGAGTCGCTCGATAAACTGGAATTTCGAAACCTATTGTTTATAAAACGTTAAAGAAAAACAAACACCATCCATGCAACCCAACAATTGTACGAGGTTTAAGCGATAATGACTATCAGCAAAAATTACAATTTAGCTGATGGTATCTACAAAAATGTGAAGATGCTGCTGATTTTCTAGGAAAATACTTTGAAGAGGTAAAAGACGATATACCAATTGTGGAGTATTCAATAGGACATAATTATCTTCATTGGTCTACTAAAAATCCACATTTGGTAAATCAAAGAAGATTCCAAGTTCGATTTGGTTTTAATCTCTGGTGTGGTTTGATTTGTATGAACCTTTATCGATATCATTTTTCTTTTTTTGAGTTTTTGTTTTTTTATTTTAGATTATCACTTAATATGTCCTTTCATCTTTGATTACAATTTAGCTGGTAATAGATATTTGGAGCCTTCCCTAAGACAAATTATGAACCTTAAAGACGTGCAAAACATCTGGTTTCAGCAGGACGGCTGCCCTGCTCATAATGCTCGTCACGTGCAACATTTTTTGAGAGAATATTTCAAAGAGAGCGTTATTTCAAATAATGTACCAGTACAATGGCCTGCGAGATTACCCGACCTTACCCCCTTGACTTTCATGTGTGGGGTGCCACTGATAACGATGTATTTAATTTTGGACCATCAGAGTATCGGGAAATTTTAGAACAACGAGTGCTGTGATGTTGCACACTACGTAGAGTTTGTAACTCTGTTAAAACAAGGTACCAAAAGCGTGTGAAGCAGAATGGTCGCCTTATTGAGCAGTTTGTTTAAGTATATCTGAACGTTAAATTTTGTATTGGAAAGAAATTTATTTTACATATTAATATCTCTCGTATAAATAAAGATTATTTTTAAGAACTATCTAACTAATTAAGAATCCAATATAGCCGGCATAAAAAAAACAAAAGATAGTGCTTAGAACTTGGAAACAAATGAAAATCAGGGGTTACTGATAACATCAAAAAATTTGTCTCAAGAGAGTGTGTCAACAATGTTAGAGTTTAAAAGAGATCGCATTAGTCGTTATCGAGTTATTGAGGAACACTGAAATCGGTTAATATTGGTTTTTTCAAAATATCTCAAAATTGTAAAAATTCCGATTGAATTTGAAATCAGATTTGTTGTCAGCATTGAATTCTGCAGAACGCTCGCAATTTAACCGTTGCTATATCTCTTCTAATAATCCATATACAAATAGTGAGCATCGAAATGTGGACAACTGTATACAACTATTTGACATCGGTGTTCGTGTACATGGAGGACAGTTTATGGAGCCGTATCGATAACAACAAATAAATCGCTCAAATTAAGAATATATAATTATATAAACAATATCAAATAATAATATATATCTGTAGTGCTCAACAATTGGTGCAATGCATAGCAGGTGTGCTATTTACATTGTAAAATAAAGTTAAAGTTCAATGAACACTATTCTCTTAATGGATGCTGCATTTATTTGAAACCTCATTATGCGGTAAATATGTTTAGCATCAGACACCAAATACAACATATCCCTTTTCGAATGCAAATTACATTAGATACAATTACATTTTGTAGGTATTATATTTATTGTGATAAGCAGTATATTCCCATAGATTTAAAAACCCGACACACTCACAACTTACAAATGACATTTACATAAATAAGAATAAGAGTTGCTTCCAGTAGTGCCGAACGCAATTTTATTACTTGCTTACCTCTGCATTTAGATTTTGCCACTTCTATTTTATTACGTTTCCTACAGGATTTACAACAGAAGAAGCGAATTGCAGTCCATTCAGGAGAAAATTGCAGTGCAAATCCGCAAAAAGTCACCTCTTTACGTGCGACTTAGAGGTACGAAAATATTTATAATCTTTATTGAAATTCTCAAGAACCAAATATATTTGAAAATACATTTCTTAAATATGTACGTAACAGTATACAATACTTCATGCCAAAACCTAGTTAGTATTCTATTTACCTTATTCTTGATTTATTTAAATTTTACTTGCTACCAAACATTTGCTTTTCAATGCCTCTTGGAAATGACTACTTTAAACGATTTTATATTACTAGCCATATAGAAACGTATTTTCTCTATCTCGATTGAAATTGAATTCTTAATAGTATGTAGTTATAATTTTACTTTAAACAAGTGGTGCAATAATAAAAGCAGATAAAGCTGCCCTTAGACTCTTGAATTTCTACATTCAAATTACAAGGAAAGTATTAACTATTTGCCAATGTGAAGTTGGAAAAACTGTTCATCTCTTTTATTCATATTTAATAAAGACAGCATAGTTTTAGAGATCCAGTAATAACAATAAGAAGGAATGAACATTTATTGGTGTAAATAATATTATAACATATTGTCATAATTAAACTATCGCAATAAAACTTCGTTAGTACAATACAACAACAAAGATATTACATACCTATTGGTAGGCAAAAAATTTGTCCATGTTATAGCAATGTTTAGCCATTAAAAATCCTTTCACCGGTCTAATGAGGAAACTGCGCCCAATTTATTCCAGTTCGACTTAAGAAGATTTTACAATTTTGGTCAGATAGTAACCCCATATTGTAGTGTTTTAACGTCATATGGTAATACACAATACTTAAATCGTCTCTGAGTCGAATGCTGTGTATGCAGCAGTTTCCATTTCCATAAAATTGTTATCGATGTCTGTGAAAATAGATAAAAAATTTCAGCATATAAACAGACGTGGTCTTAAAATATTCCCTGAAATATTATCACACCTTCAGGTGACATAGAGGTATCTTTTGCAGCAGGAAGACTCTGGTCGCAGCTGTTGATCTTTTCCAGAAGAGAATGTCATGGGCCAAATGGAAATGGAAAGCAGCATGGTAAGTTAGTTTTGCTGCGTGGTTAGTTGCAAATATCCTGATGATAGTGTGTTTGATAATTGGTGGATATGTTTTGTCATCCAAGGAATTTTGTTCTATGAGTTTCACTGTTTGGTTGACTGTGTGCGTTTAGCCTAAGTTTGTTTACAATGAACGATTGATGTTTCTGTTGTCGATATTGATTTATGTTGCGCTTCGTTTCCATCCTTTTCATCTGCTAAAATGAAAGTGTTACCTGCATAAAGGCATACTTCAACACCAAGATATGCTGGAATAACATTGATAAAGATAATGAATGATAATGGTACCAAGATTGCGCCTTGCGGAACTTCATAGTGAAAGCAGTCAATATTCACAGGAGTGATAGTAATGTTATTTGAAACAAAGTAAAGTTACATGAGTCGAAAAGTATTTATGAGAAGTTAAAATTATATATGCATAGCTGTTGTTTCACTTAAAAGATAATATTAATGAAGTAAATAACAAAGTATCAACATATTTGTTGTTTATCCAAATTTATGAATGACCTATAATGGAACTTCATACATTTAAGAACAAAATTAAAAAGATAGTTTTATATTAAAACTGATATGTTTAAACGTACGCTCAAAGCAAAACTCTTTAATGTTTTAATTTAATCGTTACTCTGTTTTGTGTATATTTCCATGTATTTTGCAAAAAAGTCGTTTATTATTCTTATATTATTACTATTTACTTTAGTAAAGAATTTACGAAATAATACCAAATATTATTTATGCTATTCGCAATTTATTGTTAAAATGTTTTACCGAGAGAAATCCATCACTTCGTGTAATTATTTGATAACAATTAATCAATTACACAAATTACTAAAGTATTCGATGATTAGGCAAGCAGCCAGGAAAAAATAAATCACAGAAATATTCACATTTGAGGAGAAAGGTGCATGACATTCCGTATGCCATGAAATAACGATCCACTTAGACATCAGTTAAATCATAAATAGCAGCAGAGCAAGCAACTTCAGTACCAAAAATGTCTGTTATTCCATGATAAATCACGTATGTGAGTAATATCTGCTAAATAACAATTCGGCGCAAAAGACATGGTGATATAAGCTCAAACAATCTTATCATTATAGTATGAGAAAAGCTTATTCGATTTTGGTATCAAAGAGATTTGTGTATCATAATTTTCTGAAAAATTCTCAACAACAAATATTGCCTGCGAGCATGTGTTTGAAAGTCAATATTTTGTGATAAATATGATCATTTCTAGAAATTATAAATACGCTATAGACATGCATTTTGAAACCATCGAATTCATCACCAAGGGAATTGATTTAAAGCACTAAGGTGAATTGGAGTACAGTCTGTAAATTGTGACAATGAAAATGGATCCTTTCTTGCTCATTAATTCAATATTCTTTTGAAAAGAAAAAGTTTGTTTAAATTAAGATAAGCATTTTTAATTTGCAAATTTGATATTATCTAGAAATAAACCCAAGCTTTTGCTTCTTCCACAATTAGTATACGTCTACTATTCTACCGCACTAAGCGAAATCGGGCTATGTGCAACTTTTTTAGAAAACGAGATATTGGTGTCTAGGAATTTTAGGTCTCGTGTTGTGTCTTACACTATACTTAATTAAATATTTATTTAAACTAAAACGTGTAAACTAGAATTTATGTCGTTTCTTAATAAAATATGTTTCAGTCTATTTTTATTTTATTCTTATATTTAAATAGCTTATGTAATTGTTTCTATTTATATATAATATAAATGTAAGGTTCACGACAATAGATATATGTACACTTGATCGCGCTGTGTGATATATATAAATAACTGCCTGCGGATTAATGATCTACCGTAATTGATTACCTAAATTATCATTAACGTCAACTTTATAATTAATAGACGTAAAGTTTTTTTATATACCTACCTATAAATTACCATAATCTATCAAAGTATATTTTTTCATAGTATATTGCTTTGCTTTACATATTCACCTATCCAAAGAATGCACATACAAACATTGTCAAAGCAACAATTTTTTATGTGTAATATTTCGAAATCCATTTTTTACAGGTATTTTGTCAGCCTTTCTATGCCAGCACATGTGCAAAGCATTTTGCCTTTGGGCATGTCTGTAAAAGCATAATATAACATCCAGGTTTCCAGAAAGTACAAGTACATATAATATATCTATACACACATCGGTACCTTACTTTATTCGAATGAAACTGTGTTTCAAGAAGATTAACAAGAAATGTTCGATGTTTGTTTATTCAGAGCCGTAATTGAGCATACCTACGATTTGGATTATGTTGCCGGAATTCTCCCTTTTTCTCTTTCTATTTGTACATATGAATTCTGGCATCAAAATTGTAAACAAGAAATAATAAAACATCTCAGGGAGAATATTAAAATAAGTAAATATACATTAAAGCTAGGTTACAGAAGTCCCTTTTTGTTAAATTACAACATTAACTTTACGAAACTGAAACTTCCAATGAAATTAAGGTCGAAATAATAAAGGAAGACTTGGAAATTGTAATTGTTAGCTTGAGAAATGTGGTATGTTTTTTGTATTATTTTCCAACCTACGATTCAATGCGGTTGACAACGTGGCCAATGTATAAGCTTTAACTTTGGTGTTATAGAACAAACGGAAAGTACACCAATATATTTGCTTATTGTTACCGAATATTTACGTACGTAATACATGTAATTGATAATGTATACATTATAATATTTACTAAATAATACTTCAAAATTAGGTTTAATTTTTCAATTTTATTATACATATGATTTGCATATGCTCATACAGTGAAATTATTTATATTTACCATAGGTTTTCAACATTAAAAGTATATTTTTCTTATTCTAAATGTTAGTGATTTTCGATCTTTTCAAAAATTGTAATCTATTTTAAAAAGTGTTAAACTAGTAGAAAAAATGACATCTATTAAAGCTATCTTTTCATAAACTGATTTTCGGCAGTTGGCCTTATAGCATTCTCTTCATCATTAATTTCTAGTATCATACCAACCGAAAACATAATATAACACGTAAAGGTCAAAATAGCAGTTACTTTTTGCGATTTGTTTATTGTTAATTATTTAAAATTCTTTTATTTTTGTTTTTAAATTATATATTTACTTTAATATTATTTATTATTATCTATTTGAGAAGAAACATAAAAGAATGCAAAGACCTAATGTTACTCATACATGTATGTATACACTGCTGTTCATAGAAATAGTAACATTTATTTTGTTTTGTATATTTAGAGAATACATTGATAAATTATTTAACTAAATGATCAATGCTCGATTGTGAAATTATCGTTTATGTTTAATTACTTTGTATAAATTATCACATATATATTAAATGAATTGAAAGACAGATTCACAGAACGAGGACCTGATTAAATAATAATAATAAAAGTGACACTGGAAGATATTTTCTCTTAAATTTAGACTGTTTAGGCGATATTGTAAAGGAATCACATTTCTACCACTACGAGGTTTCTTATACTAAATAATAATAGCATAGACACTGAGCATAGATGTTATTATATACAAAAATGTTTATTCAATATTTCGTACATATAGGTTTATTTAATATTCCGCTTTTTATTGGTTTTATGATAACATATTTTATTTTTGTAGAATAGTTTTATTTCAAAATTATATGTAGGGTAACAAGAGGTAATTCCGTAATGTTCTCAGAGATTTTGAATCAATTCTAATGACATATATATAGATAGCGCATGACTTACCATAAGCAACAGTTCTATTCCCAAATGTATATTCTCTGCTACAGTCTCTCTATGAAAACAGAAACAGACGTATTGTTTTTGTGTGCAATTCCGTTTGAGATATTGACTTGTTGAAAACGAATGATTTTCGTACAATGTTCTTGATTGATTTTATTGACTCGATTGGTTTTAAACAAATTGTTGAACAGCCGACCAGATTAACATGTGATACTGCTACGTTGTTGGATCTGGTAATTGTTAGTGATGATTCTGTTGTAGACGGGGGACGGGGGGGGGGGGGTTACCGCGTGTAATCTCTCTGATCATGATCTCGTATTCTTTTCTATTAACCTGAGAAGGCCCGTAGGGCCTCCCCTTATGCGGTCGTTTAGAGGCTTTGCGAGTATTGATTGGCATAGTTTCGAGTTCGAGCTGCGGAATGTTCCTTTCCATCGGATATTTGGTATGCAGGGTATAGACAATAAGGTGGAATATTTCAATGCTTGTTTATTATGGGTTTTCGACAAACACGCCCCATTGATCACGCGACGATTTACTAAGCCCTTCATTCCTTGGCTAACTGAAAATTTAAAGCTTTTGTGCCAAAAGTTTGCGCCTAATATGCGCCGTCGATATCTGAAGAAAAAACACCGGCGCATTAATTTGTTGCAAAGTTATAAACAAAAACAGTTTTTTGGTGCCAACTTCACGCTAGCACCACAACTTGCGGCGCAAATGTTCTTTTTAGTGCAAAAATGTTGCGCCCAATATGCGCCGTCGATATCTGAAGGAAAAACACCGGCGCATTAATTTGTTACAAAGTTATAAACAAAAACATTTTTTGGTGCCAACTTCACGCGTGAAGTTAGCACCACAACTTGCGGCGCAAGTATCTACTTTTTACCTGACTAAAATTTCCGGCGCAAACTTTCAATTTAGTGCAAGTCGTTAGCTCACAACATGCGCCGTCGATATCTGAAGAAAAACACCGAAACACTTAATTGTTATAAAGTTATAAACAAATACAATTATACAGGTGCGTGAAGTTAGCACCACAACTTGCGGCGCAAATGTTCTTTTTAGTGCCAAAAGTTTGCGATTAATATGCGCCGTCGATATGTGAAGAAAAAACACCGGCGCACTAATTTGTTACAAAGTTATAAACAAAAATAGGTCGTGGTCGAACTGTAGGGTCGGATTAACGCCAGGTCATTAGCGTGGTCGAATTGACGGCCGCTATGTACAATCGGTCTAGTAAAAGTGGTTCGTAAAGAGGATTAATATAATTACATATACCCGTTTTAGAAATATTGTCAGTTGGATGATCATTAGGTTATATTAACCCTATAATCATACAAACAGATACAAACAGATTTCTGAGTAAGTAAGGGATTTTTGACCATTCTAACGTTTCTTTTTGCATCAATAGAATGCTTCCTAAATTCATTCATTACCTGATATAAAGAAGGCAAAATGAACAGGTTTTTAATATTCAACAGCTTCACGAATATAATCATATAATGTTAACAATTATAGAACCACCATTTTTGGATTAAAATCGTCATGACTACAAGTCAAGGAGAATATTACATATGGTTAAAAGTAGACAACGGACGGAATCCACTAAGAGTTCTTGCAATGAGTAATAGCTTAACAATTGCAAATGATCACAAAAAACGAGAACAGATAGTTAAAGTAGGCGAAGAAGACGAGGCAATTATTTATGACTTTGTTTTGGCCGCAAAGGTCTGGTAAGAAGTTGATACTAATTAACTATTTTTGTTTATAACTTTGTAACAAATTAATGCGCCGGTGTTTTTTCTTCACATATCGACGGCGCATATTAAGCGCAAACTTTTGGCACTAAAAAGAACATTTGCGCCGCAAGTTGTGGTGCTAATTTCACGCACCTACATAATTGTATTTGTTTATAACTTTATAACAATTAAGTGTTTCGGTGTTTTTTCTTCAGATATCGACGGCGCATGTTGTGAGCTAACGACTTGCACTAAATTGAAAGTTTGCGCCGGAAATTTTGGTCAGGTAAAAAGTTGATACTAATTAACTATTTTTGTTTATAACTTTGTAACAAATTAAAGCGCCGGTGTTTTTTCTTCACATATCGACGGCGCATATTAAGCGCAAACTTTTGGCACTAAAAAGAACATTTGCGCCGCAAGTTGTGGTGCTAACTTCACGCACCTACATAATTGTATTTGTTTATAACTTTATAACAATTAAGTGTTTCGGTATTTTTTCTTCAGATATCGACGGCGCATGTTGTGAGCTAACGACTTGCACTAAATTGAAGGTTTGCGCCGGAAATTTTGGTCAGGTAAGAAGTTGATACTAATTAACTATTTTTGTTTATAACTTTGTAACAAATTAATGCGCCGGTGTTTTTTCTTCACATATCGACGGCGCATATTAAGCGCAAACTTTTGGCACTAAAAACAACATTTGCGCCGCAAGTTGTGGTGCTAACTTTACGCGTGAAGTTGGCACCAAAAAATGTTTTTGTTTATAACTTTGTAACAAATTAATGCGCCGGTGTTTTTCCTTCAGATATCGACGGCGCATATTGGGCGCAACATTTTTGCACTAAAAAGAACATTTGCACCGCAAGTTGTGGTGCTGGCGTGAAGTTGGCACCAAAAAACTGTTTTTGTTTATAACTTTGCAACAAATTAATGCGCCGGTGTTTTTTCTTCAGATATCGACGGCGCATATTAGGCGCAAACTTTTGGCACTAAAAAGAACATTTGCGCCGCAAGTTGTGGTGCCAACTTCACGCACCTGCTTTTGATGTCCTTGAGAGATCGAGCTAAAAGTCAGTATCGCCGATCTGGGTCCCCTGGGGATTGGAGCTATTATAAGAAATTACGGAATTTGACTACTAATACATTCAGGTTGGAAAAGAAGGCCTACTTTGATTATTTGTCAAGTAGGAAGGACCTCACTCGGCTATGGAAACATTTGAACCAGCTTGGGTTAAGTCCCAAGCGTTCGTCTGAAATTCCTCCTTACTTGTGCGACGTAAATAAAATTAATGATTATTTTGTGCAAGTTGCCGGCGCCGGCGCCGGCCGGTGACGCGGATCACATTAAAGATTTCTATGAAAAACATCACACTGGGCTGGACTTTCACTTCGAGCCTGTTGATGCGTCCCAAATATACAGCATCATATCATCAATGAGATCTGCGTCATATGGGGCTGATGGCATCAATATCACAATGTTGAAAGTATGTTGTCTCTATATATTGCCTTTCATCACGCACATAATTAATTCATGTATAGTTGACTCGGTGTTCCCGGATTGCTGGCGGCAGGCATTGGTTTCTCCAGTACCTAAGTCCAGAGAACCTAAACAAATGAAAGACCTTAGACCCATTAGCCTGCTGCCTGTAATGTCCAAGATCCTAGAGAAGGTCCTCGCTGCACAGATAGCTGTTTTTGTTGCAAGAGAGAACAGTTTGCCCTCTACTCAGTCGGGATTCAGGCCGGGGTATAGCTGCGAAACGGCTCTGTTGTCTATGACTGATGACCTGATTACGGCTTCTGATAAAAACCTTGTATCCCGCCTGGTCTTACTTGATTACAGCAAGGCATTCGATACAGTTAATCATGGCACTCTTCTTTGTATTTTGAAATCCATTGGCTTTAATGGTAGCGCTCTCACTCTAATGACAAATTATCTATATGGTCGTAAGCAGGTAGTAAGATTAAAAGGCAATTGCTCTGCTCCCCTTGCCTTAGTGCAAGGTGTACCCCAGGGTTCGGTTCTTGGGCCAATTCTATTCACTATATACACCTCAAAATTATTACTGTGTATAGAGCACTGTAAATCACATATGTATGCTGATGATACTCAGCCTTATTACTCCTTTCCCCCATCTGAATGGCAAGCTGCTATGCACAGAATTAACACCGATCTTTCAAATCTATTTGATGCTTCTGTCAATCATAGCCTTCATATAAACCCGGAGAAATCGCAGGTCGTCCTTTTCGGTCCTAAAAAAACGTGCTTCAACATTGGCAGAACTTTAGAGATTGTTATTGATAATATACATTTACCGGTTGTGAATAGGGTGAGGAGCCTTGGTCTCTACATTGACAACACATTCATATATAAGGATCAGATATCCAAATATATTACCTCTGCTTATATTAATTTGAGGAGACTATACCCTTACAGGCGTACTCTTAATGAAACAGTGAAGAAAATGTTGTGTGAGGCTTTTGCTTTGTCGCATTTTTCTTACTGTTCAACACTATCATGGGTCCTTGGATTCCTTTACCAGCTCCAGAATTCAAAAAGTACAAAATGCTTGTCTACGATACATTTACAATATACGAAAATTTGATCACATCTCTCACAAGTTGAGTGATGCGGACTGGTTGTGCATGGCGGGACGTAGGAGGTTGCACGCATTGTGTTTCTATCATGGTGCGCTTCTGCATAGGTCTCCGCCATATCTTTATAATAGGATTAGATTTAGGTCAGATGTACACAGTGTGACCACCAGATTTCGCGGATTGATCTCTCCCACGCCCCATAAGACTTCCCTATATGAACGATCTTTTATGTATCAGGTATACTGTAATTACAATCCCCTACCAACTGAGTTTAAGTCCCTCACAGCATCCAAGTTTAAATCTAGACTCAAGTCACACCTTCTATTGCGGTAATGGGTTGATGCAAGCTGCTTGCTGGTTATCGATATGGACGTTCACTTGCAAGTGACTTTTATGTGTTATTATTTATTATTACACTATTTATTTTAGTTCATGGTGCTCATCATCGAACTTTAGGCTAAGTTAGTTTTAAGCAGGATTTTATTTTTGTTGCATATTGCTCATATTTATCATCAAGGTCAAGTAAACAGTTTATACTGGGGTTCGCCTTGCGATTATGTATTTACCAAATCGTTATTTACCAAATCGTTATTTTGGTGTTTTCACTTGTATATTTCTTTATACATAATAAAGACATTTATTATTATTATTATTATTATTATTATTATATTTGGGGCTGTTAATCAGACAATTTTAAATACATATTAACTTGTGACAGTGCGTATTAAAGCCCATGAATCGTAGTATATTCTAACAATTCCAAAAATTGCACCAACATTGTTTGAGCCTTGATAAATTCTTACATAAACTGGCAAATTTTTTACGTTTTAGCTTTACATTTTTGTGATCCTTACTCAACAGCAGTGAAAAACATTTTTTTGCTTTTGTGAAGATTTATGTTAGTACAATTTAGTGTTATATTAATCTACTAAGCCTTTGATATGTCATATTAAAAAGATTTGTGAGTTTCAATTTATTTTTTTTAACACGACCCTACTTATCAATTTTATGACATACGTAAATGTTAAACAGTCTTACTTTGATTATTTGTTTCTTAAAGTGCGTGCTTTTCGGAAAATTACTTATGCCTTCTAAGAGAAAAAAATAAATAAAGGTAAAGAACGACTGTATATGAATAATTCAGTATTCTTCAAGCAACCTATTTCGAAACCAAAAATTTACTTTATGTCGTGCAGCTAAAGACACAGGTTTTCCTTGATCGTATTTAAATGAATTTTTTTGCAAGTAATAGAGATACTGACCATGTCTATATTGTCAATGTGAAGACCATTTCCTCCCCCTGCTGAAACTTTATTAAAAGTATATCATTACTGCACACATTACCATGCAGAAGTTGGGATTTGAGTTAACTGTTCTAAAAGTGAGTAAATCATCATACGAATTAGCTAAATTCATCAACCAGGAAAAGGTCTTTAATATTGAAAAGCTAATAACGAGCAAGTAGTGGTGGTTACAATTTAAAGAGGTGCAAAACATATCTGCCGACTTATCCATGGTCAATCCGACAATGATCAAAAATTAGAAGATCTTTTAACAAAAATATATATTATGGAGAATTTGCAACGTAGAAAAAAATAGCTTAACATTTGTTATCAATAAGGGACAAATTTTCTGTTAGATCAGGAAAAGATTTATATATAAACGAACATACACCAAGCTGGGAGATATCCACACCATGGTTGCTCGTATCTGCGATAATGGCACCATACCACCATCTGTCACCTTTAAAGAAATTTATTGGAATAAGAATTTAGCAAATAATGCAATCTCCAATGGATTGGAGTAACAAAAGTTTATTCAGAGAATGGCTTGATCTTTTGTTGCCCCAATCCCTGCCAGTAGTTTTAATTGTTTTAGTCATGGATTCTCACAGTTCCTACATAAATCGGACGTAATACAATCAGCTCAAGGAAACGAAATTTATCTGTTCACACTCCCGGCACATACCTCAGATTTACTTCAGTTAGTTTAGACGTAGGTGTCCACAAACCCCTAAAAAGTCACTGAGATAAAACCCTCACTAATTATATTCTTAGTTATCCCGTTGAAATACTTAACCGATATATATTTCATGCACTTTTTAGCGAGCTATTCATATTAAGTATGACACCAATAAACATTATCAATATTTATCAATGCATTTAAAAAGCAGACGCATATATATCGATTAATTAAAAATGCAATTTTACCAAAAGCTCTAAATCTGTCTATGTTAACTGACTAACTCGCTGTTCCTAACCTACAATCGCAGACACCACTAACGCCAAAACCGCCTACTCTGCTACCACAGCGACTACAATTTCGTCAAGAGTGAATAACATTATTCCGCACGTGCCGACTGTACAGAGAAATAAATACCAACGCGTAAAAGAAAACGAGAATCTAGAGCTCGTTTGTTGACAACCTATGATTCTGATTCAGATAAGAATGAACCTGTGACATCCGCATCAACATCAATTAGCGCTCCTTGCACTTTTAAAGTCAAAGTATCTGCCAAATCGAATGAAAACGGAGAAGACTTTTGGACATGCGGAAAGTGCAATGTGAAATTTTCAACTGATATAAGAAGAAAAACTGGCGCCAATTAGGTGTAATGCTCCTTTTATTTGATTCCATACCACACAACCTGCCGAAATTACTTTGAAGACGTTAAAGATGTGTATATAAGCAGCAGTTGTAAAGCTAAAGAAATTCATGGTATGTTATATGTTTTATATTTTATAACCATAATGCCCAATTGTTGGGTAATCAATAACTATGGATAAAATATTTTTCCAACACAATTTTGTCAAAATATCACGACATAGCCTTACTTACCCTATTTGATGCAACATATTGGGGTAGCTTTGGAAATATTTGAATTTAATAAATATACTGTATTAAAATGTACTTCCTGTCTTAACACTCCTAGACATTTAGAGATGTCCAGTGTATAGTGTAGACGTGTATATATCGGCTCCGGATTTTTAACCCAATAATAGGGAGAAACCGAGTTAATAATACACAGAAAGGAGACAAGTGTGAAGAAGAAGAAAAAGTAAAAGTGATACAGAAATACAAGAAGAAAGTAGAAGGTAAGACAATTTATTCAGATTAATAAAACATGTGTTGACTGCCTCCGAGAGGTCGACTCGGGCATTCGATACACACGGATATATGTCAACAATAACAACTAAAGAAAAAAGTACGGTGCTGCGAACCATACCAGAGATTTGGAAACAGAAATAATAAAATAAAGTACGGTACCCTGAAGAGAAGTCGGGCGTCAATAAAATAAATAGAGGCGATAAGAAGAAAAGGCCCGCCATAAGAAAAACTAAAATAGTAGGAACACTGTTGGAAATGGATAGCGATGGGAGCACAACAGATGAGGGAAAAAGAAAGAGGGGACAAAGATATATAACCGAAATGCTTAGGAAGAGTAAAAAGACAACTAAAACAACGGAGAAAAGAGCAAGCGATGACGAAAATAAACTAGACAAGTTAATGGAAATGATTCAAGGACTGGTTACACAAGTGCAACATATAGAGGGAGAACAAGATAAATATATGGAAGAAATGAAAGGAATTAAATTGGAAAATGAGAAAATCAAAGAAGAAAATGCAGAACTGAAAAAAGAAATGAGGAGTGTGAAAGGAAGACTAGATAGACTGGAGGGAGTGAATAGAAGAAATAATGCAGTTATGCAGGGATTAAAAATATATGTGAGTGATCAAGGGCACCTAAAAGTAGTGGTAGAAGAAATTATCCAGAAGTACATGGAAATACAAATAGAAATTAAAGCGGTGAAACAACTGGGCCCAGAAACTTGCTTAATAGAACTGAAGAATACACATGATAAGATACAAATGATGAAAAACAAGGGTAAATTAAGAGAATACAAAGAACAAAAGATATATATTAACGATGATATGACGAAGGAGGAAAGAGAAATACAAGAAAAGATACGTAGAAAGACCAAAGAAGAGAGAATGAAAGGAAAAACCGTCAAGATAGGATTTCAAAAGCTAATAGTGGAGGGAGAACAATGGAGATGGAATAGAGAAAAAGAGAATTGGAATAAGAAGGAAGGAGAATTGGAAAGAAAAAAAGAAATCGCAAAAATAATGTCAAAAAACTAATAATAAAGACTAGTAGAAATGAAGATGATGACCCGGGCAAGAGAAAGGACACGATAAAGGAGAATAAACAAAATAATGATGAATATGATAACGATGACACAAAAAAAATAGAAAAGAGAAGGAAAAGTAAGGATAAAGAAAACATAATATGGAAAATTGGCACGTGGAACATAAAAAGTATAACAGGAAAAGAAAAGGAATTAGTACAGGAATTCGAAGAGTTAGAAGTAGACATATTAGCAATTACGGAAACGAAGAAAAAGGCACAGGGAATAATTAAGATGGACAATGGTCACACTTTATTATACAGTGGTGTAGGAAAAGAAAGAAGAGCAGCTGCAGGAGTAGGATGCATTTACACAAAAAATTAGAAAACCAAATTCATAGCTGGAAGACATGGTCAGAAAGAATATTACTAATAGAGATGAAGGAGAGGAACATAATGAAAACAATAATAGTAGTATACGGACCAAATGAAGACGACACAGCAGATAACAAAAATAAGACTTGGGAAGAATTAACAGTGGTGGTAGAAGATGCGAAAGGAATAATTTTTGTAATGGGAGACTTCAGCAGTAGAGTTGGTATAAGAGACGATGAATACACTGAAGTATTAGGAAAAAACGGAGAGACGGTTAGAAATAACAATGGAAAAAGAATGCTAGACTTTTGCATGATACACAACTTGGTAATAACTAATAGTCTTTTCCAACACAAAAATATACACACATATACCAGGGAAGTTAAGAGCAGGGGAGAGAAGTCCATAATTGATTATATATTAGTTGACAAAAAGAATAGAAGAATCGTGACTGATACAAAAGTAAGAAGAGGACCGGAAATAGGGAGCGATCACTTTGTCGTTATATCAAAAATAAAGGAAAAAGTTCAAAATAAAGAAAAGAAATATATATACAAACAGAAAGAAAACCAAAAAGAATTACTTAGAACATACAAACTAAGAAGTAAAGATATCGCTGAAAGTTACCAGAAAAGGATAACTGGAAGAGTAGAAAATGTAGAAATGAATAGAAATATTGAAGAAACTTGGAATACGTTCAAAGAAATTATAATAACTACAACTAAAGAGATATGTGGAGTAAGCAAGAAGAAAAACAAAAGACAAACAAAGTGGTGGACAAATGAAATAAGGTATCAAGTAAAGTCAAAAAAAAGGCATGGAAAATATATTTAGCAGAACAAACAGCGGAAAAATACAATATATACAAAGAAGAAAGAAAAAAAGTAAAACAGTTAGTGGCAGAAGCCAAAAAAGAGACATGGCAAGAATTTGGTGAAAAGATGAAAAAAAATAGTAAAGAAAACCAAAAACTGTTTTATAGAGTTTTGAAGTCAGTAAAGAATGAAGGAATGTCTCAATCTACACACCATAATAATATACAAAATAAGAAGGGAGATATACTAAGCGATAAAAAAAATCATAGAAAGATGGAAAGAATATTTCCAAGAATTGCTAAACGAAGGAGTGGAAAATGAGAATACCGATGAACAACAAACAATAGAAGAAGAGACGGAAGAAATAATTACCATGGACGAATTGGAAGAAGCAATACATAAACAGAGAAATGGGAAAGCACCAGGCTGCGACAAGATTACGGCAGAAATGATTAAAAATATAGGACAAAAAGGAAGAGAAGTAATGTTGAAAATATATAACAGAATATGGAGAGAAGAGGAGATACCAAACGATTGGAGGAAGTCATTAATAGTACCAATATACAAGAATAAAGGAAACAAAAAAGAATGCAATAACTACAGAGGAATAACCCTTCTAAGCACTGCAATGAAGATTGTTGAGCAAATAATAGATAAAAGACTAAGAGCAAAACTCGAAAATACGCTACACGAATCACAAAGTTGGTTTAGAAAAGGAAGGAGCACACAAGACCAAATATTTTCCGTGAAGCAAATAATACAAAAAGCCTATAGAGAGCAGAAGAAAGTATTTTTAGCATTTATAGATCTAGAAAAAGCATTCGATAAGGTACCAAGAGAAAGACTGTGGAATATATTAAAAGAGAGAGGGGTCAATGGAAAAATAAGACGATTAATACAGAAAATATATGATAATAACACCAACGCTGTAATAGCTAATAATTTAGAATCAGAAACCTTCAGAACAAAGGAGGGACTCCGACAGGGAGGAAGCCTGAGCCCAATGCTGTTTATAGTTTATATGGACGACATTATCAAAAGGTGTACAAAAGAAAGTAAAAAGATCAGAGTTGGACACATTAACTTAAAGCTATAGTCGAAGTTTCACAGGGAGCATTCGCAGACGACATAGTAATTACAGCTGACAGTGCCGAAGATCTACAACGGAATTTAACAATATGGAATACGACACTAAATAAAAGTGGAATGATGATGAATAAGAATAACACCAAAGTAATGGTAGTGGGAGATGAAGAGATAGATACGAAAATCGAAATAGAAGGAATTGAAATAGAAGAAGTGAGAACGTTCCAGTACTTGGGAGTGAGAATTGATGGAAAAGGGACCCAGGACGCCGAGATTAACCAACGAATAGAAAAAGCAACAAAGCTGTATTATAGTATGAGGAATAAGTTCATTAACAAAAAAGGGATATCCCGCGAAACAAAATTAAAAGTATATAAGGCAATATACCGACCGATATTAGTATATGGATGCGAATCCTGGATATTAAATACAAGACAAAAAAGTAAAATACAAGCAGTAGAAATGAAATATTTAAGAAGAGTCAGAGGAGTTACAAAGATGGAAAGAATAAGAAATTCGGAAATAAGAAAAGATCTAAATATACAGTCAGTGTTGGAACATATTGAGCAAAGACAGTTGGGATGGTGGGGACATCTATATAGAATGGAAAATACGAGACAGACAAGAAGGATATGGGAAGCAAGAATAATGAAAAATAAAAGAAGAGGAAGGCCAAGGACGACATGGAATGATGTCATAGCAGAGATTTTGAGGAGGAAGGGCAAAACTTGGACAGAGGCGAAGAGCATGGCGAGGAATAGAAATGAATGGAAAAGATTCATAAAAAGTTAGAAGAGGATAAACGCCCCACACCATTAATATGGTAGAGGGGATTATTAGATTATACCATAAGACCGCGTGCGTCTGCATTATCGCGATACCTGTAGAGTAAGCGAAACAGATAGAGATGTCTGTGTATTAGAACGGTAAACAAGTAGACGCAGTGTTATACTGGATTACAACAGAGCTAGTATTTCGCATATGCCTATGATGCACTCGTATTTGTCCAAAAAATCCAGATTATACGGTGTAGTCGGGCAGTCGCATTCGCCGTCGCTTCCACATATGGGCGTCAGTTCGAGTTTTATTATTGCTTAAGAATAACATTTTTTTAGCTAATTACAGGTTAATTGTAATGTTGAATTACAATTCTGTTTTAAGAAGTAAATATTTTATGTTTCAGTATTTTATTATAGTTGAGTTTTTAGATTATAATATTTGTTGAAAAATATTATTTTAGTTAAGAAGTTTTTTTTATTTTAAAGTCTAGGAGTTATTTATTATTTATTTTTGCTCTTTTATGTTGTTTATGAAGCTGTGATGAGTTACTTCACTGACATATTATCAGTGATTATCTGATGCTTCAAACAACTACAAATAATTACTTACAACGGGAACGCAATACCTATTACACTGCTCTTCACTTGATTTGCCTACGAATACATTTATACGTATAACTTATACGCCCGCTGTCGGTGTGGCAATTCAAGTTGGCACGCCCATTTATAGTCGACCAGTAGTTACTAATACATGCATCGCGCTATGAACGGCGGCCACACGGTATATATATATAAGAAAAGAATACGGAAAGAGAATTTTGGTACCTGAAGAAAAAGAGTTAATTTAAACATTTTATAACAATAAAGAAAAATGTAAAAGTTGTATCCAACCCACATACTTGCAGAACCATATGTTTCATGAAAAATAATAATTAAAATAATTAGCGCTTTTAAGTGGAATCTTTATTACTACAGTCAACATAATAAACTTCATGCATGAAGAATGTCCATAGCAGTACATGCTCTCGTTCTCTTGTTATAATTCTATACATTAATGTTATGTACAACGTTAAAGTTTCTTCAGTGTTCAAGCATCTCGGTACACAAGGCCGGCAAATATTCTCATGAAAATATATTAATAATTACATGTTATAAGGAAGTACTCACATACAAGCTTAATTAGCTTAACAAGAAGCCCTTAATATGTATAGAAATCTCTTTCATAAATAAAGCACGAGGAAATAGAAGAATTTTCATTAGATTATATTCTTTCTCCTTGGAGTTAACCTTACGAATACAGTATATAATTAAGTTTTCCTCAGAGAAGAGAGAATAAAACACAAAGTACAACTAACATAGTCTATATTGTAGGCGTATTAAGGCACAGTATTTTGTGTCGAGGGCATTTTATTCTTACCAATGCATTCATTGAAGTTTCTGCTTTCTCATTGTTTTTCGTTACGTTTACTTTGCATCCGTTAATTTCCAATTATTCTGTGAAATTCAACAAAACACACTGGGAAGATTTCTTTCGTTAATTAAATTTCAGTCCAGATAATTATAAATTAAACTTATTCACGCATTAATAAAATTATATAACTAAAATTTTATATCTTTTCTCTCCTGTTTTTCCATTCGCTTGCTGTCGGTCTTTTAATTAGTAAAGCCGCCTACCACTTGCATTAGAATAATCCATTCGAACTGTTGGGACGATTTCATAACACACGCAACCACAAACAAATATGATAATATACATTTGTGCATCGAATTAGTTGTTATGGTAATGAAAATCAATTTAGTTCAGTTAAAAGAAGATAAAATTTTATGACCAGTCATAAAATTGAAAAGGAACGTTTGTAAATCACTTAATGGGAATGTTTTTTAATTAAGTCATTATTATTAACTATTGTGCCGGATCATAAAACATTCGATCAGGGCCTCTTTAAAAAGAATAAATAACTGTTTCTCTGGAATCGTTACTTTATTCAATTAAGAAATGAATATTTAACCATGGGAAATGAAAGTAAAATAATAATAATGATTATGTTTATTATCCTTAATATATTAGAAATATAGATCAAATATACATCAATTTAAGAGTATGGGTATAAAAGGGAACTACGAAGTAGAGATTGACTTTGGTACTTAACACCACAGCCATTTTACCACTTCACTTTCAGTTACAAAAAAGTAAAAATATAATAATAAATAACTATAATGTTTGAAATACACTTAAGTCCGGTTGTTCCAAAATTGAAAGTGTAGGTAACTGTCATAGTAATGAAAGATACCCAGGAATACATCAACATTGACATGTCATACGCAGCTTTCTCGTTAAAGAAAGTACTTTTGGAGTTAATAATAAGAGATTATTTATTAGCAATACATTAATGCATGTAAATATTAGCTTACCACGGGAGTATAAATAATTGGAGTGCATGAAGATCTATTTTCTGAAGAGAGCAGATATCTTTTGTTAAGTTTATAATTTTGATTTGTGATTTTTATGGCGAATTTCTTCTTCTTTTGTTTTTGGATATCCTTGAAAGTTAATTTGAATTTATAATCTCTACTTTGAGTTTAGCGTCTTGCGTTTTTTATATGGTTTATTTGTGTAGACTTCCTAGACTCCTCGGGGTATTTTTCGGTGATACTATATAGTTGGCTTTTACTTATGCTGCGTTAAATTTTTTGTCTTACATTTTTACTTTCTAAAATTAGTTATATTAATATGTACTCAGTTTCGTTTCCAAAATTATTTAAGTAATTTGTTTAAATATCGTTCTTCGTCTTCAATTTCTTGTGTTCTTTATGTTTAATTCCTTTTGACTTCCCCGTGCGTGCGCATTTGCATTTGCACAATTCCCTGACCTTGAGCAGACTGCCTTTCAGCTTCACTATTAAGTTGTTATAAACACCAATTCCTAATGGCGTTAATCCTTCGACTACTCGCATATTTGCTATTGGGCTGCTGCTGATACCATATTAAATGAGATTACAAGCGAGAGGTGTTTAATTGATTTGAAAATTATTAGTATTAGTTGCCTTGAATTATGTAAGCGTGTGTTTAAATTATTCTTTGCGTGCACTTTATTCGTAACTTAATTTCTAATTGTCGTTTCTTTCTTACTGTTTTGTTTATTTTCCTGTTTCTCAACACTTGGCGAATAGAATTCATTCAGGATTTTTAAAAGACGCCCCCGTATTGGAGTTATAGATGAGGTTACGTAAAGCAATTTTATTTTAGTTTATGTATATTTATTTATTACGAATAACAAGTGAAGCCATAGAAATCGAAAAGCGACCACATGGCAACCGATAGCTACAAATATAACAAAAACAGCCCGAATATGGAATCAAGCGTAGAGAAGAGGCACCGCCAGAAGTCACCAAAGGAGTGACACAATTTCTACCACTACCACCACGCACACGAGTGCTCTGATTAGTGGTTCACACGACGAGCCAACATATAATAGGCACACTAACAACCAGCCGCCTTCTCCGACTGAAAACCGAACACGATCGTCCAGCAGAAGATGAGTGCGATCTCATTGAAACGTCGATCAAGCAGCGCAAGCAGTCCTTCTTAGAACTCTGTAATTGCTTAATTACCTATTGTTATAGTTTAAATTTTGCATTTATTTTTAATTTTTAATTATTATAACCTTTCTCTTCCATTATTGTAAATGGATTACTGTCATTTATTCGGATGCCTTTATCATTTATGCGACGGGAAAAATATGCCGTTTAGCTGTCTCGTTGGATAATTTTTTAGCGTCTTTTTCGACAACGATCTTTTCTTCCCGGACTATAAGCAAAAGATGGGATCCAACGTACATTTTAGAAAAAACCCTCAGATACCCCATTCGTTCGACGACGCATGAATTACACAACGGCTGGGAAAAATGGCTTTAATGAAATAACAAATTAACAAACAAAAACAGAAAAAATAATTTAGTATAGACAACAGAAGTTTATCGATTAATTACTACACCTCAAGCATTGATTATAATTCGTACTTATAAATCTAATAGGCATTAAATAAAATTATTAATATTCGACACACAGGCAACGACTCTAGCACGTGCCAGAATTGTCTTAAATCAAATAGTTTCAAGTATCTCATTCAAGAAGCGCGCGATATACACAAAGATCGTAAATGGTTGACCGTGCCGCTTCATAGGCATGTTGTAATTGCCGCATATATCATATTCTGAATTGTATTTCGTCCGTGCGACATCTATTATTTTACGAATGAACTATTTTCAAAATTTTTATTACATTTACTCGTTTTAATAACTCAAGAAATACATTCAATAATTGAAAATACCTTTATTAAAAATAATTTAAGACAAAGATCGATATTGCATATAGGTAACATTACATACCGGGTATTCCACGAGAGCCCTTCGTTAGAAGTTTTCGTGGTTAGAAAAAACTTAGAATTCTGAAATTTTGGGTTCCAGGGTTATTCAAGATTCTCTTTCATTTTAAAATATTTTCAAGATCATACTACTTCCGGTTATACCGGAAGTCGCCATTAACTTCCTTATTTTAAATGGAACACCCGGTATATTATTTCATTTTTGGATTCCTGAGAAAATTTCATAGTGGATTGTCATGAGGTTTTCCTATACCTATTTTAATTTTCTTTTAGATATCTTGATTTTTTTTGAAACTTTTGACAGATGTAGCCCTGTTTTGAACATTGCGCCCTTTAACCAATTTCGATTGGTGGAAAGCGCTTCTGGAGTAGACGGAAGCACATGAATGATAGTTTCGAATGCCATATTGACAACTGATTTATCGCAGGTTATCCAAAATTTAATGACCAATTACATCATTTTAAAAGTTGAAAAAGTTCGTTTTCTCAAATGGGACACCCTGTATTTTATTAGATGGTCGGATGCAGAATTTGATTCTGCATCGATTTGCTATAACATTCCCTATACCTATTTCCAGAGGGTTTCTTGTTAATCCAATTTTTTTATTTTAATGTGGTTTTTTGGCAGAAACCGAAACATCGCTTGCCTTTCGAAGCCAAATAAACATCAATGAAACGGTAAAAAATTTACTTTAATTAGAACATGACATTAGTACGACATTTAGAACGAAATATAAAATAAAAGCAAAAAATTGGAACATAATGACAAAAAATAATAAGAGAATGTAAAATTACAATAATTGTTCTATATGACCTCCATTTTGGTTCAAACACTGAATAACTCTGTCATATACTCCTCGAGAAACAGATCTCCGAAGTTCGTCCGGACTTATATTAGTAAACGCATGGTGAACACGGTTCAATAATTCCTCTCTAGTTTGTACCGGCCTAAAGTAGGGGAGACTGGGGTTAGATGTTACAGGGGTTGGTTGTTACAGTCTGAATATTTTTTTTTACAATTATGTATCCGAGTCTCAAACACAGTGTAGTAGTTCTTTTAGTCGACTACTAACTTCATACAATTTTGTAGAGATGGCGCTACAAACGAAAAAGTAATATGGTGGAAAACGTGTTTTTGATGGTTCAACGTAATTCTGTGCGTAAGGTAAAAATTTCTTTTTATTAAAATCTCCAAATGTCTGTGAAAGTTCTAACTGCTGTAATCGCTACCTTGATATTTGTTCTTTTTGATATGTACTATATTCCATTTCACTGGAATAAATTGTTTAGCTGTATTTAACAAAGTCATTGAAAAACTTCGAAATGGGTTGGTTGTTACATCTAAACTGGGGCAGGTTGTGACAGTGTAACAACTAACCCCCAAGGGCTAGAGCAATTGTTCTGAAAGTCGTAATTGGTTTTTTGTTCATTTGCAGACCAAACATGCGGGTTTATAAAAAGAAGACTGATAGGGGAAATGTCCCACAAGACATTTTTATAAGAGCGGCTCGAGAAGTAGAGAAGGGCAGAGGTTTGAGAAAAGTAGCAGCTGATTTTGACATAAATTTCATGACTTTACAAAGATTTTGTAAGAAGTTAAAAAATAAAGGTATAACCGCTCTTTACGAATTAGTCAGATATTTATATTTTTGTTTTTTCAATAACCATAGGTGAAACAGATCCTATACCTAAGGTTGGATATCGGCGTAATCGGCAACTGTTCAATGACACGTTTGAAGAAGAATTAGTTACCTATCTCGACCAAAGTGCTAAGATGTATCATGGTCTTACTCCTAAAGAGACTCGCAAATTAGCATACCAGTATGCAGTAAAAAACAATATTACTGTACATAATAGTTGGCATCAGTTTCAAATGGCTACCTATGATTGGTTATGGGGATTTCTTCGTCGACATCCTACTTTATCTATAAGAAAACCCGAAGCTACAAGTCTAGCTCGGGCAACCAGTTTCAATAAAGCAAATGTCAAAAAATTTTTTGATTTATTAGAAGAAGTTTTGGATAAATACAAATTTGAGTGCCAAGATATATATAATATAGACGAGACAGGCGTCACTACGGTGCAAAAACCTGACGGAATCATTGCACGTAAAGGAATGAAACAAATTGGATCTGTAGTATCTGCTGAGCGAGGAACTTTGGTGACATTAGCAGTAGCAGTTAATGCAAATGGAAGTTATATTCCACCGTTTTTTGTTTTTCCCCGAAAAAATTATAAAAAGTACTTTGTTGCAAACGGTCCACCTGGTTGCATAGGCTCAGCTAACAAATCTGGTTGGATGAATCAAGAGGACTTTTACATTTTTTTAGAACACTTTGCTAAACACAGTCGTTGTAGCAAGGAGCGACCTGTCCTTTTACTTCTAGACAACCATGACTCACACTTATCTGTAAAAGGCATCGATTTTTGTAGAGAAAAAGGTATAATTGTTTTATCCTTCCCGCCACATACTACGCATAAACTCCAACCATTGGATAGATCGGTTTATGGCCCACTTAAAAAATATATTAATTCTTTCTGTGACTCATGGATCAGAAATAACCCAGGGAAAACGTTAACTATTTACGATATTCCTTCTATTGTACGCGATGCTTTACCACTAGCTGCAACACCAGTGAACATTCAATCTGGTTTCCGTGTCACTGGTATTTGGCCCACAAATAGAAACATTTTTAATGATGACGAATTTTTGAGCTCGTCTGTGACAGACCGTCCATTAGAAGGCACCAATGAACACGAACATGAAGATAATATAAGTCACGATGCAGAAGTTGAAGAAGTGAGTAACACTCACGATCAAAACCCTCATTCTAATGTAACTCCTCCGAGGTTAGTAAATAACAATAAACTTGTTGAAAACGTCAGTGTCAATGAAACTCAACCTGTGTCAAGCTGTTATTATAATCCAGCTGTAGCTTCTACCTCAAACCAAGATCACCAACATATAACTCCAGAATGTATTCGTCCTTTTCCAAAAGCAGGCATGAGGAAAAATACGAATACAAGAAAACGCAGAAAAGCCGCTGTATGGACTGATACACCAAATAAAAAAGAATTGGAAGAAGAGGAAGAGAAAAAAAGAAAAACAAATAAAAAAGCTGATAAAGTTAAAAAAAATTTAAAGAAAAACATTGTGGGTAATAAGAAAAAAGGTAAGAAATCTGTAGCAGATAGTTCCGAAGATGAAAATGAAGAGTGTGTGATATGTGGAGAACTTTATTTAAACTCAAAACCAGGCGAAGGATGGATCAAATGCCATAAATGTGAAAAATGGGCACATGAACTATGTACTCCAGGTGAAACTTACTTTATTTGTCAGCACTGCGATTCAGATGATGACATGTAACAAATTGCCCCAAGCATGTATCAATCAACCCCACCTTGGGGAAAGTTGTTACGTTTTGACTTTTTTTAATTATTATATATTTTCTAAAAAAATAGTTTAGTTTTTGTTAAACTGTAAGGCCTATTACATAAATAAAGGTTATTACTTTCTTATGATATATTTCAAATTTTTAAAACAATTACTAAAATAAAATAAAAAATTCATAATCAAAAACTGTAACATCCAACCCCAGTCTCCCCTACACTAGTCCTTTTATACGACCCCAGAGGTAAAAATCCAAGGGGGTCAAATTGGGTGATCTGGGTGGCCAGTTCCAAGGTCCCCGCGGGCCAATCCACCGATCCTTTAACATCATTGACAATTGCCGGTGTACAGCTATAGTTGAATGTGCTGGAGCACCATCAAGCTGAAACCAACTGTTTGCTCTATCACGTGGAGGTAGGGCATTTAGAACATCACTAACAAACCCTCTCAGTATCTCCAGATATCTAGCCGCATTTAAATTTTCATCGTACACTTGATAAGCCACTCTGTTGTCCATAATTAAATAAAAAACATTGAAACTAAAGCGGTCTTGGTGATTATGTTCCCTAATAACATGTGGATTATCTTGTGCCCAGTAGTGAGTATTTCGGCAATTTGTAATTCCTTGCCTGCTGAATTTCGATTCATCAGTCCACAGAATCTGATGAAGAAATCTCGGATCTTCGGTCATTCTCAAAATCATAAATTCGCAAAAGTTGACAAGTCTTGCCTCATCACCAAGACGTAATCCGTGAACAGCTATCTCACAAAAAGGATGCATTCCATGTTTTTTTTAATATGCTGTGGATTGATGTTTTTGAAATACCCAAATCCAGCGCTGCTGTCGAAATTGAACCCCGCGGATAAGCTTGGAAAAACGCCAACACATTCACCACGTTATCTTCGTTATCAGTTACGGGCTTTAGGTTATTTTGAGTTGCCCTTACGTTTTCAGTTGCTATAAAGCGAGTTTCTATTCTTGCGAATTTTCCGGCAGTCATTGTTGGTACGTCCGGATATCGTTCATTAAATAGTCTGCATGTTCGTCGAACAATTCGTCCACATTCACCGTGCGTGTAAAATAAATTTAATAAATCAGTATTGGAATATTCTTCAACATTCTCCATTATAAACTGTACTTAAGCAAGTTAACAAAATCCCTAGAACTGTAAGTAGATACCTCACGAATCTGTACGATGATAGTGCTTTGACATTCAATCAACATTGTTTCAATTCCTGTCAAAATCAAGGCTTACTAGGTAGAACTTTTGGAGTTTGATCACATTTTGATAAAAATATGGATTAACAAGAAAACCACTGGAAATAGTATAGGGAAACCTGATGAAAACCCACTATGAAATTTTCTCAGGAATCCAAAAATGAAATAATATACCGGGTGTTCCATTTAAAATAAGGAAGTTAATGGCGACTTCCGGTATAACCGGAAGTAGTATGATCTTGAAAATATTTTAGAATGAAAGAGAATCTTGAATAACCCTGGAAACCAAAATTTCAGAATTCTAAGTTTTTTTTAACCACGAAAACTTCTAACGAACGGCTCTCGTGGAATACCCTGTATTTAGAAATATTACATCATATATTCAAAATAAGATCCTTCACTTTGTAGACACACATTTATACGTCTTTTGAGAGAATTGAAAACATTTTGAATCATTTCTTCTGTTACATTGTTAACAACATTCGTAATAGCATCTTGTAGTTCTGGTAATGTATGAAGCGGACTCTTAAAGACAGTGTTTTTTTTAAATACCCAAATAGGAAAAAATCCAGAGGAGTCAAATCTGGTGATCTAGGAGGCCATCAATTTCTGGTAATCAGTTGGTTGTTATTAAAATATCTTTGGAAGAATTCAATTGTAGCATGTGCAATGTGAGCGGTAGCACCATCCTGCTAAAAATAGCCAAACTCTCTTTCATTGTCGTCAAGTTGTCTAATAAATGGGTCTAAAAGAAGTGTTCTATGTTGTATCATGGAAGAAAATTGGCCCTATTATTCCTCTTCGTGATATTGCACACCAAACACCTATTTTAATAGGATGCATGTCAGTTTCAATAGAAACATGTGGGTTTACGGATGACCAGTGTCGATAATTTTGGGAATTGGCATACCCACTTAGATGAAACTAGGCCTCGTCTGAGAAAAATGTGATGTCCAACAAATTATTATCCGCAAGATTATTATCAAACCACGTACAAAATTGTACGTGTTTCTCAAAGTATGCTGGCAATAATTTCTGTACAACATATACTTTTTATGGATGTAAGTGTAGTTGTTTAGTGGCTTTATGGCATGTTCAATAAGGTAGTCCTATATGAACATAAAATCAGAATTAATAAATTTTCTGTATATCGAACAAAGTAATATTTTACCTGTCTGCGCTGATAGTCACCTTAAGAGGGATCTCTACTCCCAGCCGCTGAGGCCACTGTCGACAGTTTGATTTCCCCATAAAATTAACCGTAAATATTAATCAATTTTAAATTTTTTTATACCAAATAAAAGAGAATTCGAATATCTATGTACGCCTAGTAATATTTTTTCTAAAAATATTTTAGAAATTGTCATAATTAGTAGCAGAAGTAGGTCATTATTAGACATTTTGTCGAATTTATTTTGAAATAAATAAAAAGAAATACAAAATTTTACTACTAAGCGTGCGTAAATTTGAGTTTTCTCTACAAATTGATGTAATTATTTATAGCATTGGTTGAAATTTGATCTTAATTTTATGGGGAAATCGAAACCCCTGCAGTGATAATGTTTATGATTTTTGTACATTGTCAAATGGACTAGCCCGCCCAGTAGAGATCCCTCTTAATGATTTCTTAGGATTCACGTCCAGCGAACGACTGCACGTGAATATCTTCTAGCACTTCTCTTATTAGTAAAGTAGGTCTACAGAAGAGTCTTTCTTAGATATACTGCCAGTTTCTTGAAAACGACTAATAAGACGGTTGACATTCTTGTAAAAATATCTTGTTGGAATTTCATTTCTGGGAATCGAGTGTGAAACTGTTGTCTACATGAATCAATAGAATATTTCCATTCTGCATTAGATAACATTTCTCAGCTACTAAAATAAGCCTCCACAATAAACTTATCTTGTTCTTCTGTAAATGGCATTGTTGATTTCAACGCAACTTTAAAATCGAGCAAAAATGATAATAATGATACAAAAAAATAACTTACAGTAACAACGAAATGTGCCTTTTATTGCCTTGAGAGTTTCTAATATTCAATTAAACGCAGTAAACCAAGGGAAAAAGAAACGTCAAAAAGCTTATATGACTGACAAATATGTTTAAATGACAGAATATTGTACTGACAGCCACTTTACCAAAGTTAGATACAACCTAAATATTCATACTACCACAATCAACGTGTGGCAAACTTGTGCTAAAGTTGATATATCGATGATACGGCACGGTAAAGCATTTACGATCTCTCTGTACAAATATTACCCTTTCAGAAAAATTAAATAAATTACTATGTTTCATAAAGTAGAAAGAATATTCAAAAGAATCAATTAATAATCTCTAGTCAAAATATTCATTTCATTTCGCTTCGTGGATCTCCATAACAAAATGAGCTTTGCAAGTCAAGAAATAAATGGAACGAATTTAAAACTAATCGGAATTACGAATGTAAAAGGAAACAATAGCTATGTGTACTGCATTCATTTTGTAGCACGTTTAGTCATCGGTCATTTCCAAGCACAATAAAAGGATTAATTCACATTACCAATTCATGTCATTTATCCATGTTGGTATTGACAGTAAACTGACGTTTCTCCGCTTGCGTATTAGTGAGTTAATGCTTTTTGCGGCCATCTGAATTAAATTCTGTCCGCAAGGCGTGTTTCGTGATACGTGAAGCCAATTTTTTTTATATAACTTTGAATTCAATGTTTACTCTCGTTATGAAATTCTATTGGTATTTTTGTGAAGTAATACAAAAGAATTAAGATACAATGTAACAGTAATTCTTGGAGAGTAAGCGCTCTCACACTATTAAATCACGCAGTATACGTATACGAAAAATTTTTTTTCGTATATGAATAAATGTATGAATGCACATCTACCCTAAGCCGGCATTGCCAATGTAAGGTCGAAACAGCTGTCTGCACGTTGTTTGTTCGCAATGCCGACTTAGGGTAGATGTGCATTCAACCATTTATTCATATAAGAAAAAAAAATTTCGTATACGTATACTGCGTGATTTAATAGTGTGAGAGCGCTTACTCTCCAAGAATTACTGTTACATTGTATTGTAATAGGTACGCCACCTATGGCGTTTTTATTGAATGCACGTATATCTACAGTTGCCTGATTAGTAGTTGTAATACGGAGGGCAACATTACCTTGCGTTGTCGCACTTGGGTAACAGATGCCGCTGAGAATCTCTCATGGCGTTTGGTACATAAGTTGACAATATCAGGTTTTCTAAGCTTTGAAGCATTGTGTAGCAATATTCCTCGATATAGCAAAAGCTTTTGACAGGGTGTGGCACCAGGCGCTCATATACAAAATGTTTTCTAAGCATTATCCCCACCATATAATCCGTATCATAGCGTCATATCTTCATCGCAGATCTTTTACAATCAAAATCCAAAACACTCACTCTTCCACCAGATTCATATCAGCAGGAGTTCCACAGGGCTCAGCCCTTTCACCTCATCTATATGCCATATTCACATCAGATATTCCCAAAACTGAAAAAACCCTCATAGCCACATACGCAGATGACACTGCCATGCTTGCCTCCTCCATAAGCCCCAAAACAGCCCTCAATAATTTGCAACTAGCAGTAAACAGAATAACCGCTTGGTGTCACACCTGGAGAATAGCCATAAATGGCGAAAAATCTCAGGCCATAGTCTTCCGACGGAACATTAAACCCTTAACGGGCCACTTATACATTGATCATCAAGAAGTCCCTTGGACGCCAACAGTAAAATACCTCGGGGTAACGCTAGATCGAAGACTAACCTACTTTACCCACATCAGAAACGTCTGCAAAAAGACAAAAATAGTCCGCGGAAGACTATGGCCTCTCCTGGGAGCAGCCAGTACACTCTCGAGAAAATTCAAATATAGAATCTACACTCAGATCCTAAGACCTATGCTTACGTACGCCGCTCCAATCTGGATAAACGCCGCCCCGACATTGATACATGCTTTACAAGTTATACAGAATACAACGTTGAGAATGGTCCTGAGAGCCCCCTGGTTCATGTGAAACTCCCAAACCCACAGGGACACTAACACGCAATCACTAGACGAATTTATTAAGCATCTCACAGCTGAATTCTATACGAAAATGGACAACAATCCTAACATAACAGTCTTGGCAGAAATGCAATACGATCCGCTGGATTACCTGCCGCAAAAGCGCCCTCGCCTCGCCCTCGCCCCCGTCATTAATCCTCACTAGAGCTCAGTCACCACTCATCAACATCAGGATCGAATCTTACCCAGACTATTAGTTAAAGGCCTAAGGCCTAACTGCAAAGCACAACAAGAAGGAGAAGAAGAAGCATTGTGTGGCTTAGGGTAGATGTGCATTCATACATTTATTCATATACGAAAATTTTTTTCTTGTATATGTATACCAAAAGAATTAAGGTTATATATTAATAGTACTCACTGATTTTAGAGATGTAACGAGCATATTCTGATATTACAAATAATAATATTGGAAGTGTCTTGTTCAATATTCCGGTTTGTTGAATGCCAGAGCCTTTTTTTAGACAGCCGATTTATTTGAAATAAAGACTGTAGAGGCGAAATCGACGTCTAAAGGATAAAAACCGATACTATTAGATTCATCACTAGGACCAGAATCACATTTGTCAATACAAAATGACAGTAAGCTTTATAATTTGAAGACTAATTTTCTTCCACCTAGATAGAGGCAAATTTGAAAAACAACTACATTTCAATTGCTATCTTCTAATAGTAGAGTAGAGACTTGTTATCCATGCATTTGATCAAGCTTACAGCAGAATTTGAAAGTGGTAATTATAGAAAACCGGTTGTATCTTTTTTTTTGCTATTTTCAACATTTCATTTTCCAAGTGAAAGCAAAGAAACAAAAAAAAAATTCTGCTGCAGTAACTTTCAGCGCTGTTAATAGAAGACATATTTTTATAATCGATGATACCATTAACAATTTGTAATCGCCATGACTTTCTATACTCGGAGCAGAACGATGATACATTTAGACAAAAAAAAAAAAGGATTCGACAAAATTTTCGAGTTACGAGTGTGCAGATGTAGCAAAGTAATAGTGACGATATCATCATTATTTACTCTATTGGTACTATATGTGCCATTCAAATGTATCAACATATAATAACATACCTTGACTAATTACGTGAACACATGTTCGATTTCATTATCGGCTATTAATAATAATTAGCTTTGGTTATATGATAAACACTTTGACAATATATAATCATGAAGAATAAGTATTGGTAAAAATGTGAGTTAGCAGATAAAAAACATATCTAAATACATAAACTGCAATAATTCATACTCGAAATAATAAAATTGCAGTAACTTTTTTTTTAAAAAATTTAATATCAAATTATTTTATTTTAAATATTATTTTTATTATTTGATCAGGCAACGTTATTTTATAAGTATTTTCAATTTATTTTGGCATAAGGTCGCGTCTATTTCAATCATATGGCTTTTGATTTCATGCTTTAGATCTGGAGCTATTCGAGAATTGTTCTTGGAGACCTGATTCTTCAAATACCCTCAAAGAAAAGAAAAAAAACTAGGTGTCATGTAGCACAAACTTACCAGAAAATTATGGTTTTCAAAACCATAAAATTATTCGACCTTGAAGTTTTCTTTGCAATAATTGTATAGGGTCTCTTGCTGTATAGTAGGTTACACCATCTTGTAAGTACACATAATCCACATCAACATTTTCCAATTGATTGCAAAAAACGCTGGTTATCATTTCAAAGTAAAGAACACTGTTAATCGTGAATATGCCTCAATCAGTTCATAACAAAAATCCATAGGAAATTGCCTTTTTGGGGGATGAATGTGTAGCTCATAAATAGCGTGTGGTTGTTCTACGCCACTATTGCTGCAATTTTGTCTAAGAAGATAGTCTCTCAAGTGGAACTGAACTACATCAAAGGTGATTATTTCTTGATGAAAACCAGTCACCTTGTTTTACTTCAGTATCCATTCAACAAACTGTCTTCTTTCAGCATGGACAGTTGGCTGCAGTTCAGTCTTGTAGGATTTGAAGAAGTAGAATTTTATGCTTAATTTGATGAAAGGTTGTTCATGGAATGGCTAGTTGTCGAGATCGATATTGTATGAATTTAGATCATCTAATACTGCAACTATATTTTCTTCTATGTTTAAATTTACGAATTGTGATCCTAACATTTTCTCCAATTTGATAATGCGTTTTAAAATTAATAATTATAACAAAAGCTGACGAAAGGACCTGGTCGTTATTTTGTAAATGGCAATGTTTCAATATGTTATTTACCAAATATGACCGCGTGATTACCATACATAAAATGGTGGGATTTTCTTTAAATGAAGTTATTCTTAGAATACCTTTATTTGCAGCAGAATTTATCATTTGTACCTTAACCTTCCTTTATATTCAACAAAAAGTTTGTTAACTGCCGTGCTCCTTTCCATAATATTCAATGTATATTTTTACGTTTTAGGAAATCTTAATTATCTAGTTGAATGACTTTTCGGTCGAGTTTAAAACTTTACATTCAAGATTTTCATATTTATTGAATGTCTTATGTCAGCTTAGAATAATTTCATTCTATTTCGAGCGGGGAGCAAACTTTATGTGCAATATTTTGAACACAAATATTTTACATTCTCCACGTAATCGGTGCTTTGCTTACAATGTATTTCAGCGAAATAGTAATTTATTTTATACATTTTAATGCAGTTATAATAATGAATGAAATACAATTTATTGAAAAAGCAATGGTTAAATGGGGTTGTTTGAAAGACAAGTCCGCTAAATAACATTTATTGACATAATTTGGTGAACGAAATGGAGTAATAAATACTCGCGGATGAATTATTTACTTTCAATCACAAACTAATGTAGCCATATACCTACTACATGTGCCAAAATATTAGTTTTAATAAATTGGATTTTAAACATCACAAAGCGCTGGCGTTTACTAAAATATTCCTCATATATAAAGCTATGTAATTTGCTTCTATGTTAATTTGAAATGTATTCGCAGAACAGAGAGATAATTTATGATGAATTTTAATTAAATAAGTGACAAAAGAGGCTTAAATTTACAACAATGTCATAAAGGGATGTCGGAAATTATTAATTAATTTAATATCCACACACACAAAAATGAATGATTATCCGAATGCCAGAAATGGTTTTACCAAATTATATTTTCCATAAAGTGCCGCGTATTCAGCATTTTATGGAAAATATAACATTTATTTCTAAAATTCCTCTCACAAAATTCTCTCTAAAACAAATAAGAACGTTTAGATTTTCTTTAACTAAATATGCATTTGTATAAGTCATAAAGTGCAAGTATCTCAGACCGACAGGTATGTATTAATATGTTATCTATTATTTCCTTGTGAAACTATTAATTTTTAATAGAAGGTTATTTTACTAGCCACCACATTGGGTGTCAAAATAATATCTCCCTCTCTCTAGTAGAGTGGTGTCTACAGTGGTAGCTTAATTACATACTTTAAAAACACAGTAAATTGTTTTATTTGAATCAATAAGCACCAAATAAAATATTATAATTAATAATCCCTAAATGTATTTACATGTACATAGGATGTTAAAAAATGAACTAAAATATATGTTAATCTTTTCTTAAATTATCTTCCTTGTTTTAAAATAGCAACTGAGAACTTTGGTAATTTTCAAACTTTAAATATGAGTCTATGTGATACCGTCTTGTATATTTTCAAAAGAAAATAACCAATTTCCTTCTTCTATTTAATCAAAGAATGGAATTCCAATTCAAGTTAAAATGACTTTTACTGTGTAAAACGGTCTGTATTCATTTTAATAATGACACAATGTTTTCTTTAGATAAGGCTGCTCTCTGTGTAATTTTAACAAAATACGAATATAGCTTTTTTCGTGTTCATTAATTCTCCTAAAAGATGCTACAATGAAAAAAAGATGGATTCAACATTTGCCAACAATTGCATAGAACTAAACATGAAATTTAATAAAGAAGTTAAAATTTTACATGTACAAAATAAGGGAAAAAACTCAACTTATTTGAAGCTTTATAAATTAGTAGATACAGAAAAATATGTTTCACACTAAACGAACAAACAGATTTAAATCACTACCCTCTACTGTCTTTCTAAATTTGTAATAACGGCACTTATGTAAAATATATAACTCTGTAATCATTTTGTAAACATTTTTCCGTTATCACCTGATGAAGAAAAGTTTGGCGAAACAATATTGTAGCGAACAATAAAACTTATTTGGAACTGTTTTTACAATTATTATTTATCCTAATATGGAATTTCAACAAGTAACATCTCCTTCAATTAGTTATTTAATAATATGTACATTTGAAATATCTGTAAACTTTATAATCACAGTGAATAGTTGAGTGATTTCGACAATTTTATTACAATTAAATGGGTAAATGTCTGTTTATACAAAATCCAAACACTATGCAAAATAATTAATTCCCAATTAATTTTACATTTTGAACTATTACAAAATTGTTATCCCACCTTAAACAACAGCTCTTTTATTTTATTTCGTTCGATGTCATTATTTTAAAATTACTAATATTAACTATAGTAAAGTTAATGTTTAAAGTATTATTTAATGGTCATTTCAATAAAACTTTGAGGAATCATTCATTTTGTGTTTTATATTCTATTACTAGAGAAAATATTTTGAGGTTAACAAAAAAAATTGAGCAATTTAAATCCCGATTGCACAATGGTGGAATTCTGAGGTGTCAATTTGCTAGCTAGGTCGAAATATGTATCCCTAGGTGGACGTTAAAAATTGTTTAATCCTTATTTGTATATTGTGATGCTAAAATTTGATAATTTTACGTTATTGTATTAGTATGCTTACTGCAATTTGTAAATGCTTTAAAACTTCTTTCGTGCTTTAAATACTGTAGTATGTAATTTCCATTTCTATTATTTGAACAAGGCTATAATTGCAAAAAAGGGGGCAGGATGCATTAAAATAATTAACGCATAGCTATTCGTTTATTGTGAGTTAGTATATTAAAATAAGTAATTCACATTCGTATGCTAGTTGAGTATTGTTCTCTTTGTCAGTATTTTCTGTTTGAGCTTCTATCAAATAATTACAAAATCCCCTATAATTTTAATTTATTTCTATTAGTAGATAATAAGGAACAACTGGAATTATGTCAAATCATGTTTTCCTTCAGCTAAAATGAGATATCACAAAACATATATCACGCAAAGGTTTCATTTTATGTGTTCCAGCCTATAACACGCCCTGTAACTAGCCGCGCTGTCACACCGCCTCTACGTCGCTTTTGTCAGATTTCCTTCTATGGGTGCTTACGCGCCTTAAGGACACGCAGCTTTATATGCACTTAAATGAGAATGCTGGGGGTGGGACGATATAATGTGTAGGCCCCCTTATCTCTTACCTTTCTCAACACTCAAATGAACATCTACTGGGATATTTTCATGTTAAACTAATTGCTGTTTATTCATTTATTACTTAGTAAGATGAAAGAAAATAAGAGAAAAGTGTCTATTGCTCAACAAGCTTTTTTAGTCGGATTACGGTATGTCATTAGGTTTTACTTAATATCTTATATCCGGGATAATACTTTTATTAGACATCTAGATTATTTACACACACAAATATTATTCAAATACAATTAAGAACATCCTTAATATATCTAACGAATATATTTACACATAAAAGAAAGTTCTTTCGAATTAAATATAAAAGCCAAGTTTTATAACTTCTGTTGATGTCATTATATTCATCTATGAATTTACGGGAGACATGATAGTAGACATGCACTGATTTTGTTAGGGTCACTTTCAAAATATTCCCCGGATTTTTTTCACGGGGCTAATATTAATATGTGACATATAAACGACGCATTACAATATGTATCTTACAAATAGGTTTATTATCGGATCGGTTACGGGAACAAAATTACAACTTGATTCGTAAATGCACAATCAAGAATAATGCGATAATTAGTAACTATTTGATTCGTGAATGCACAGTCGAAATATGGCAATGACAATATAAAAATACTATTTTATGACAATAAGCATGCCTTGATAACGTGACTAACTCGTGCTAACCAGACGAAGAATTCCAAATTTATTAAGGCCAAAATTAACAATAGTGTTTTATTTCTTATCTCAACACTTCTATACATGGGCGAACAAAAGATCGTTACAATTTTTTTTAATTAAATTTAATAAATAGATTCAACATATTTTTAGTGTTAAATTAAAACACAAGATTTTACTCGGTGTTAGTAAATAAGATTATATGCCGATGAAAATATTAAAATTTATCTTAAAGTCTTTATTACAAACAGTTACTCTTCCGACTTTTCCTACGATAAGTGAAATATTTAACGCTGAAGTAGATGAAATAAATCACACAGAATAAACATTTCAAGTTAAACATACTTTCGCCAATGTTCAATATTGAAATATTTATTGGAAAACGCGAAAAAGTTTGAATTTAATTTATCGGCAAAACGATGTCGTAAAGCTCAATCAATTCCGCTTTCAATTTATTCGGATCGTATTAGTTTTAGGCGAGTTGTTATTGAAATATTTAACACGAAAAGTAATTAAAAATGAAGAAGGGCCCTGTTCCCGTCGTACATCGAGTTTGATCGTAAATTTTTGTGTGTCAGAAGATTAATTAACGTTTCAGTCGGTTAAACGTTATTATTATTATATAAAAATCATATTGGCGGTTGTAAATCAATATTATGATCGAGTAATATTTAAAGGGAAGGCGATAAAGGTTTTAAAATAAATGTTAATGTAAATATTAACGTAACAAGAGGATGATGTATTTATAATTAATTACTGAATGAAATACAATGCGTGTATTTATTTGGTGCAAGCATCAATAGAAATAATTGCAGATAATTAAATACCCATTTTCGTAATTAAATATTTGCATTAATATTTCCGATTGTTGTTATAACCTTTTACAATTCTATGATAAACTGATGTCCCTTTGAAATTACATTATATAAATATACATTCAATTAATGCATAATTGTGCAGTTTTCCTAAAGCTATGCTTATTAAATAAATAGTATATGATAGTGTAGGCACCAATCGACTTCCCCGTGTGTATATGCAGTCCGATTTTTGTGAATCTTTGTTTTTTACATAATTATATCCTTTGCAGAATACGTATTTGTAAAATATTTCCATAAAAATATTTTTCGATACGAGTAAAAGTTGACCAAATGTATGCTAAATTATTTCTTTTAGACTTTCGTTTTACCAATTTGGTCCAAAAACCGATCAGTACCAACAAGTTGTAGACCTTTGCGGTTTTTTCTTATATATAGATCTCCCAGTTGGACGTTTCATATACTATCACAAGGAATATCTGCTGGGATGTACAGAGGTACTTGAGAAGTCGTAGCTATTAGAGCAAGTTTTGTAGCTATTAGAGCAGGGTTTGCTACGTAGCTAAAAAGGGACGCAGTTTGGCGAAAAGAAAGAATATTTAATTTTTAGCAATCGATCAATTAACGATCACAAATTTATTCCAATATTTTTTCACTAAGGCTGTCTCCAAAAAAATTCCTTGCATCAGTCCTTAAAAAATACCTCCACTGCTTCTGTTAGGTATTTATCTGAAGAAAATAGACTTCCCGCCAAGTGCCTTTTAAATTGAGGAAGATATATTAGTTACTCGATATTAAATCTGAGTTTTGGGATAAATGCTCTATTTCTACAAAGTTAAACACCTCGATTACTTCACAAAATTGGCAAAATTTTATAACTCTACAGTTGCTATGAAGCAGCATAATCTTTTTATTAGAGTTGCGAGCTTGTTTTCTGTGTTTTGCTTGTTTTCGAACAAAAACCTGCAAGAAATCTACAGATAAAACCAAGATCCTTTTAGTGCATGCACAAACAATGTCTACTGCCAAAAAGGGAAAGAACACAGAATTTATCATGATACCTTATAGCAACGATGTTTTGAGATATAATAGTAATCCCACTAATTGATGATAAAAAGATTCTATTGTAATCGGAGAAGTCTGAAAGAATACAATCAGAAAGTTCAAAACCACAGAATTTATCATGATACCTTATAGCAACGATGTTTTGAGATATAATAGTAATCCCACTAATTGATGATAAAAAGATTCTATTGTAATCGGAGAAGTCTGAAAGAATACAATCAGAAAGTTCAAGGTTTTGAACTTTCTGATTGTATTCTTTCAGACTTCTCCGATCAGAAAGTTCAAAACCACAGAATTTATCATGATACCTTATAGCAACGATGTTTTGAGATATAATAGTAATCCCACTAATTGATGATAAAAAGATTCTATTGTAATCGGAGAAGTCTGAAAGAATACAATAGAATCTTTTTATCATCAATTGGTGGGATTACTATTATATCTCAAAACATCGTTGCTATAAGGTATCATGATAAATTCTGTGGTTTTGAACTTTCTGATTGTATTCTTTTAGACTTCTCCGATTACAATAGAATCTTTTTATCATCAATAAGTGGGATTACTATTATATCTCAAAACATCGTCGCTATAAGGTATCATGATAAATTCTGTGTTCTTTCCCTTTTTGGCAGTAGACATTGTTTGTGCATGCACTAAAAGGATCTTGGTTTTATCTGTAGATTTCTTACAGGTTTTTATTCGAAAGTAAACAATTTCCTAATACAACGAGATGAAGCCATATTTTTAGTACTGTAGCTTAAAATCGCCAAACTTTGAAACACTTTTTCTTTGATTTGCTAGAACCAAAACCTGAACATTCTTGATATTTTTGTTGGTTCTGGCTTCAGCAGGATTTCCGCATCTTGGGTAATCTTCAACTGATTCTCTACCTCATCGAAATGTATGCACCAAAATTTTATATTAAAAAATCATATTTACATACAGATTATCTTCTGGTGTATATTACTGGATACATTTCTTTCTCTTCTCCCGAATTTGATTTTGGTTTTATGTTCTAGTTGAATTTTACTCATATTTTTGATTTGTTTAGTAAACATGAAACAGCTTAAATGTAAATGACATTTGACGAAAATGCTAGCAACCAAGTGGAATACGGGAAGGAACAAGCAAGTAGTAATACAATAGACCAACAACTTTTAGTCAGTAATTGGTCAAGATGTGCCCATTGTACTGTACAGAATAAATATTGTAATCATACAAAGTCTGTACACTGTTATAGGGAGTTAAGTAAGAAGATGTACATATAAGCAGATATAATGTCTTAGAAACGATATATTTCTGTATGTTTATCTATGTATGATTTAAGCACTAGTTAGATAAGCAAATGTTTGTTTTGATTATAATATGAGATTTGTGGCACCAACTGTTTGTGTCATCGCCGAAGTTGTGTTTGTCGCCGTATCGTGCGTGCAAGTCGACCAAAAAGACTTCAAAAAAAAGTCAAAAAAGAGAATCTTTTAATGTAACGGCCGACGACGTATTGAGAGTGTCCTATTATACCGTTACAAGTACATAGAAGTTTCAGTCGACAAAGTACTAGACGCTTTGAACCTCATAAGTATAGTTTCATCATTTATATAAATATATCCATCGACAAAGAAGTGTTAAATGTGTAAAGAGCGAATAGCAGCTAAAGAAGCTCCAAGTATCTCTGTTGTCGGAAGAGGATTCTTATAAATTGGATCGACTGGTATATAGTATGTCATCTAGTCCTCTATAACGCAAAGATATATTATATTAAAGGAAGACAAGTATGGAGCCGTTTCAGCAATTATTACTTAGACGTGAAAGTTAACCTAAACCTTAATTAGGAATAGAGACAGTCTAACTTTATGTATATGAAAAATATTTGAAAATATGAGAGCATAATTCAAGTTGAATGGCTTCAAAACCCTCTTCTTTGATGTTATACACAGCGATAAAAAAATAAACGTTTTCAGAAAGCGATGTCATCAAACTCAGATGATGTACGTTTCTAAAGCAGAAATTCGTTTATTAAATTACACATAACTTTACAGTCTTTCGTTTCTTTTCATTGTTTAAGTACATTCTAATTTTTTTCTCTTAACTTAAATATTGTAAAATATTTACATCAATGGTGTTTCTTAATTACAGTCATGTACACCTTATCATTAAATGTTTCATCCATTTAATTCATTGTCCTCTATATTAAATATATAAATGTATTAGTAATGTTGTACTAATTATGTGGTGTAAATATTTGCATACCGTATATTTCTTTTATTGGAGTACTGCAGGGTTCCAATTTAGGTCCATTACTCTTCAATATTTTTATCAACGGCGTTGCTGATTAGTTTGAGTGTAATAAATTTCTGATTGCTCACGATTTGAAGATATAACTTAGTAATACCAATATAAATGTTGGCCGTCAGATATAGACTGACTTAGAATAAATGTAAAATTGGTGTTCAATAAACTATTTAGCTATGACTGTCGATAAATATAAACTTATTACTTTCACCAGAAGACTGGAATCTTTTAGTTACAGCTATTTTCCATACTGGTGTGGAATAAGTTGATATGGTTAAAGACTTGAAGGTGATTTTTGGTTGTAAAACTTTCTTGTAATGTACATGACTGCCACATATCTAAGCTAGCTAAATAAACTTTCGGGTATGTTATTCGTATTTATGGAGCTTTTTTAACACAACTTAACAAACTTTGGTGGTCGATAGTATGTATGCTAGTCTTATATGGTATACATTATACATTACTCAAAATCGTTTAGAAAAGATTTTAAATTTTCATTATACAAAGTTAATTATGTTTATCCTACTAGAGGCTGGGTGTACTTCTTACTCACTTCTGCTTTTAAGATCCCTCCGCTCTGCCTTAGATGGTTCCACTACAACCTCACGTTCTTTTATTAGCTGCCCCATTTCAAGGTCGATTCACAAAAACTATTATGATTTCTTAACTTCCTGGTTCTAAAATGCCTCATCCATTGTTCATCTGCTTTTTCTCTCCAATCTTCCAGCACCAATGTCCCAATTAAATCGCTATGGTGTAGGTAATATCTTCTAACTGTAATCAAATTTTCTTCTTTCTTTGACATTTCCAACATGTTATTTACAATTGCTTCAAGAAAATTGCATTTTAATATTAAATTAATTGTAGATTAGTTTTAATTTGGACTATTGCTACTAATTTTATTGTTCCTGTTTTTGTCTTTGTAAACTCGCAGCATATTACTTTTGTTTTATGGTTTAAAATTAATTGGAGCTGTAAAATAAATAAAATGTTTTTCTTTATTCATTCAGTTTTTTTATTACACTTTAAATAACAATACTTTTATTTTATTATTAGTTATATCCATATACGTATATTTCGTCCATATTTAATTGACATCTGTAATATCTAATATAAATGTAAACCATAATAATACGTAAGTTAATTTAGGTAAAAGGTATTAGTTGCATAAACCGTCACCTGCATAAAATACATTTAAATAATGCATCTATTTATATTTTAGATATAATTCATTTTAATCAGGATAGATATATATTTGCTCCAATTTTCCATTCTGTCGTCTTGTTGAAAATGTTTATCGATCACGTTCGTTTTGAATGACCGATTCCATAGATATTGCCAGTGAAGGAACTGCAAAACGAACTCAAGCAATTGATACTGAAATTGGCAAATAAAATGGTCATCGTCTGTTCATCGGGTCAGCCCCAACAGTTAACCTCGAATAACATCGAATGGCATTCTTCCCCTGAACAATACAATACTTAATCATGATATATTCTATTGGATTCTATTGGGATTGCGAATAGTCGACATAGAAGTAATTGCTTTGTAGCGACGTTTACGGATTTTTAAAATTATTTTCCGATTTGTTTTGAATTTCCACACCGAATCACGAGTAGGTATAATATTTTGCATTTTTTTCTGTGATTGCAAGATGTACGCATGATAATAACTTTACAAAGTGGAAGTAAAGAAAGAAAAATAAGGTATGAGAGGGAAAAGCCATCAATGAAAATAAAAAGAATTCTCTTTCTCCAAATTTCTTCAGATAGTCAGTATGTTAAAATAAAGGAACACTATTCTGCTATATGAGGAACCATTTCATATTTGATACGAGAAGGAAACACTACTAGCAGATTTCAAGTTACAACCATATACAAGAAATTCCAATAAAATCTAATAAATTAGCTTACTTGAGAAAGCCTGCAAATTTTAGTGAACATACAATACTTTTTAAATTTTCAAGCACAAGTCATTGTAGTATAAGAATATATAACGAGACCAAAAAGAAAATAACAGCAGTGTTCCAGAGGAAATTTAATTTTAATATTACAGTGTTCTAACTTTCGTTTATATCCACTCATTTTTCTCGTGAAGAAGCAGTTTCCTGCAAAAATAACCAATGTATAAAATATGAGAATTAACATATTACTAATTATCTGTGCCTAGTAGCTAATATTCAATAAATAACGTTCTTACATTGAAAGGCAAACTTGAGCCAATACCTACAGCAAATATCTTCAAAAACAAGGAAGATGTAAAGTTTTTTTCGCAATTATATTAAAATGGAGAAAATTGCTTTTGGTTGCTTTTCTCCAAAAGCTCCGCATATGTATTACATATGAATGATTGTTCCTGTAATGTTCGAGGCAGGAAGTTATGTCTACGGACGATGATACTTTGCTGTTAGTGGAGGTAAGAAACATAGAATATCTCGAAGCAAAATCCATTATTGCCATACAAAAACCAGAAGCCTGGATTACTATATATAGCTAAAAATTTATCCAAATAAAGTTCAGATCTGGAAATTTACCATAAAAACATCTGAGAATGCTAAAATGTCAAATCTTTGTTCTGATTTGAATCTGATGTAGAACTTACGCATAGATTGCCTAGCTAGTAAACTAAAATATTCCCTGTATACGCTGTAAAGTTTAAGACATGTAGCCACATAAGACATAGCTAGAGCAGCACACTTATCGTATTTTCATTTCTTCCTGAGTGATGAAATTCTGTTTGGAGTAGTTTCCTGAAAGCTTCTGAAATGCAGCACACTCTTGACCAAAAAAATGGACAAACATAGTTGACAATTTCGAAATTACAAGAAATGATATACACATCTTGCTAGATTTGATAAAATATAGGTATAAAAAGTTATATCTAGCGTTTTAATAGAAAATAATCTGTATTTCCTTTGTGTATCAGTTAGGTATAACATGTATTCTCTTACTTTAAAGAATTATTCTCACCTTTGTGCATAAACTACATACATTTGATTACAGCGTACGTAAGATATTTTCTAAATTCCTTTTGAAGTAACTGAGAAATATAACACGTCAACAGCTTTTACGATATTTCTGTGGAATGAAGCTGACGTTTGAAGTCCAATAATTTTATAGACGGATATTAAAAAGAAAAGAAAAGCGTAAAATTTGTCGTAAGTAAAGAAGGCCATTAAATTATACCTATTATACATCCGCCAATATTGTTATAAAACCTCTGCATGTTACGATTCCTCTCTTTCAAACACCTCATATCGGATATTTAAGTGTGGTTGTAAAGCTCAGGATTCACCTCACTGCAAAGTACATAAAAATTCTGAGGACGTTATTTGCAGCTGTCAATATCGAAACTGGTTATTATTTTACAATTTTAAAAATAATAATGCGGATTTTTCAAGAAAACCTCTGGAAAATAGATGTAGAAATATTTTAAGTAGGTACTCAATATGCACAATTATTGTTTTAAATTATGCACTACTTTATAGTAGCAAATCGGAAAAGCATAATAATAGCAATAAGTTATTATAAAGTTTACATAATGACACCAAGAATATCAAATAAGAAATATCTAAGTGGCTTGTCGATGTTCAAAATGTAAACAAATTGAAGCAGTTATAAAAATTTCACTTATTACTTAATATGCCACGAGAGCGCTTGCAGCAATAAAGGCTCTCCTCTAATCTCTCATTATGTCATTAACACAAGTTAGGATATAATAACGTGGCTAATGGTTACGGCTTGGTGCGGTTAAACAGTGACTTTTATTACAATTGCGGTTCTCAGCTAGCAGTCTATCAATAATTTATTGCATTATATTCCCAGTAGCATATAACGTTTATTATAATGGAGATTCTAAATGATATAATTTTACGAAAACATATTAGTATGATCGTGTAATGGTTGTCGGCAAAATGTTCGAAATTGTATTTTAAACGGATAATAATACTTTATTGTATATTTTATCATTATATACATTTTGATGTATACACCGTTTCAACTACTAGCCTATTTACTTTATTAGATAAAGAAAAACTACTGACATTTCGTATACCAATAATATGCAACATTCTAATTAAGACAACTTTATTTTTACTAAGCATTTTAGCTCATAATTAATAATTTTAGAGGAATATTGCCGAAGAAATATAGCTTCATGCAGAACATATTGCAGTGGATGCCACATTGCTAATAAATAGTAAATATATTTGGAATGAAAATGTAACGTCGCCACTCGTTGGTAGAGCCATTTAAATTATGCTGTAATACCTACTTATACGTATAATTGATACAAATAATGTAACACTTTCATAATCGATTTGTTCGTATCAGCATAAATTATTATATTTTATTCGTAAATTCATAGAGTGATTTGCTTCTTGATTTCTGCTCTTTCTCTTATTTAGTATACTTTAGGATAAGGTAAGGAAATTAAACATAATATCTATCTTTTATACTAATAACAGATATATTTTGAATTATGATTACAAACAACATCAATATTTTGTAAAATATTGTTCTTAATTGAAAACATCTATACTCCCTTTTGAATTGTAATATGTGTGAGATCTATATATATTGATGTTTAAATGCATGATCTCTATCTTCTTTTAACTTTAAAACAAATTTTATTCTTGCAAAATTTATTAATACGATGCCGTCACTATTTTACTAAAACAAACATTGGCACGTAGAGCTTTAGTAATCTAGAATCTTGCTACTTAAATACTTTGAAATTGGTTCATACTAACTGCTAGCCGTTTGTTTGAAATTTAATTAAATGATTATTCAATACTTAATAATGCCCAACAATCCACTAAAGGCAAATATTCGCACATAGTACCTTTGTAGCATGTTCAACACCATTAAATACATTTATAATCTGAAATTACTAAACACAATATTTAAAATCAAGTGAACATTTATTTGATATTAGATAAACTAAAATATTTCTATATCACGATTCACTTCATTTGATCATACAATTGATCAAACTCCATCTTATTGATATCTTCCATTTTTATCTTTATAACGATAAAAAGAAATTAATTTAACGAATTTGTTTGAAAAGAAATTCTTAACTAAAATCTTAAACTTTATTCTGAATACACACTTCTGAATTATGAATTAACAAGCAGTGCTTATATGCGGAGTTTCGCTTTGTAATTTTCGCGTGTTTACAATTCAAATTGCAGTCGAGATCTCTATTTTGTCCTATCCTGTCTTCCTTTTTATATGGGCAAACAAAACACAATAGGTGCTTTGGCGACCTCTATTTTAAATTTTAAGTTGGCATCTTCTAAAAATGTTCGTAGTAAAATTTTTCTTTGTCCTTTTAAGTTGTCACTTCCATTCCAATACACATGAATTACATTGACAGTGGCACAACAATGGCGACTCTTCAAAATTACTTGTTATTGAAGTTTACAAATTTGTTGCTTCTTATCTTAGGTAAGTGTATTGTTCCTTTTCTTCTTCTTCAATATAAACATTCGTTGTATCTATATATTAATGCTTTGCTTTTTTCACTGTTCGTCAAATACTTTCTTTTGCCGTTCGCTAACAGTATTCTGATTCTCTTTTTATTAGTCCGTCTGTCTGGAAACAAGGGAAAAACATTGCAGATAACCTGGACTTCTTTACAAAGTCCGTGCTATGAAGAATTGCCGCCTCCGCTTCTTTCTCCCTGTCCTCAAGCCACATTATTTCTTCAGGTGATATAGCTATTCGTAGAACGCTATAAACAAATATTAACGTTGTATTTTTCTCTTGCGGATGCCCAAATCATATATGATTATTTCCAGTGCCTCCAAAACACTAAGGCTATATATAAGAATTAAAGAACGCAATTCAATCCTTCATTACTATTTAGAACAATGTTTTTATCTACGATTTAACATTTCTTACAAGAAACATTGTATATACAGGGTCGGGCAAAAAGAGCGGAACACCGAATTTATGGCTTAACTAGCACTTTTTCGAAAATTTAACCTAAATTAAAGTTTTTGTATACTTTATGTATTATTTATTGGTGTTTGCAGATTTTCCGTTTTTGTCACATTTTTGGAGATATGATGTCACCGGATAGTATTTTAAATGAATCACCCTGTATTTATATTTTTTTTTGAATAGATATTTTTTTCCTGAATTCACTAATACCAGATTTAGTGGGTCTCTGACTTATGGTTTCATAAGAAAAAAATAAAATGTAATGGCACCTAAATATTTATTTAATAAAAAACGAACGACAATAACTAAAGATTCTATTCATTAAAGCGTCCATTAACTCTAACAAATGATTATGAAATTCATTTCTCGCTTAAAGGTTACATGAACTTTTAATGCAGCATTAACTTTTATTATGATATCGGCCCTAAGTAATTATCGCAGTAGGTATACCAAAAACTTTTTATCTACAATATTTTTTTCTGAGTTATGCCAAAGTAAAAACGTACATTCGAATAACACTATTAGGTACAAAAACTCCAGTTTGAACACCTATTGTAAATAAATGTACGTAGATTCAGTTATTGTCGTTCGTTTTTTATTAAATAAATATTTAGGTGCCATTACATTTTATTTTTTTCTTATGAAACCATAAGTCAGAGACCCACTAAACCTGGTATTAGTGAATTCAGGAAAAAAATGTCTACTCAAAAAAAAATATAAATACAGGGTAATTCATTTAAAATACTATCCGGTGACATCATATCTCCAAAAATGTGACAAAAACGGAAAATCTGCAAACACCAATAAATAATACATAAAGTATACAAAAACTTTAATTTAGGTTAAATGTTCGAAAAAGTGCTAGTTAAGCCATAAATTCGGTGTTCCGCTCTTTTTGCCCGACCCTGTATATCCTTTTTTCTTTATGAAATGTACGTATTTACTATATTTTAGTTTTACTGCTGACAATACATTTATGAATTAACATTATTCATGTTCACACTTATTTCTTTATTCAAGATTGTGTCATCCTCTTGAGCACATCTGATTTCACCTTGCTCGTATAATTTAATAGCATTCAGATGATTCACCCTTTTTATTGTCCTATCCTTTAATATTACTCTTTCTCTATTATTTGCTCTCAATACCTCAATAGGGTCCACTTCTTAAAATATTTAAAGCCATTTTTACATTTTGTGTATAATTAGGTTCTGTATCTTTATACTCAAACCATACTTCTTGTTTGTCTTTTCTACAAAATAAAGTCCATTGATTTATTTAGTATTTGTATTATCTCTCTCATCTTTATATCTAATATTTAAGTTACTATAGCTTCTGATAAAGGAATTTGTCCTTAAATGTTTGCAACTTATTTTACTTATGTGCATATATTCTAACTTATTTTCTAGCTTTGAATAAATATTTAAAATCAATTATTGCTCTTATTTAATAACTAGATTAAGACTATTATTTTCAAAAATGTTAGGGTCACAGCAATATGTAGGTATGTCATTTATTTAAACACCAAACGATTTTTTTTCTAAATTGTAACACCTTACAAAAAAAACTATGGGCATCATTACCCCAGGTAGATGAGTTAATGAGAGCAGTGGCCTCCAGTAATCTGTTATGTTCCATTTGCATGATCAGTATGTATTATTCGGTGGGCAACAGGCTCTCTAAAGAGAGGACAGATGCCACATATCGATCCAGCCATATAAATTTTTTGACTTCTGGCAGTTCAATAGCATAAAGGAAACTGGACGAGAACACATCCACAGGTGTACATAGGTTTCCAGCGATGGGCTCGTCACAGACAAAAGAAGAGGTTATCATTAGAAAAACTGGAAACACAGAAACTACAGTTGGTCCCATCATAGTTACAAATTGACAAATTTGAGGCGTAGCAGTTGTATTAGTGGTGGTGATCGCAGTAGTATACTTCACATGGTGTCAATGTAAGAAGAAGTTACAGAAAAAGATACGTAAGGAGATTCTCAAAAGTCGAGATGAATTGGAGAAGCTGGAGAAAGTGTAAAACTAAAAAGGTTAGTGTAGTGGACATAATAGAGGAATTTAAAACATTATATTATGAAGTTGAACAATTTCAAACAAACAGACTTAAAGAGAATAAAGAAAGACGAATAAATCTTGAACACACAGAAAAAAGTTACAAAAAGTAAAGTGCTTTATAAATAAACAAAGTAATTTAAACAAGAAAATGGGTGTGCTTAAACCACACGGCAGAAGTGAAAACTTCATCATGGCGAGGTTAATAATACGAAATCCAACGTTTCTTTTTCGTTGTATGTTACATTAGGGTCATCCTGCATTGACGAATTCAGTTGCTGAGATTTAGTGTGTTTCTTTTGACGATATTTCTTCACGCGCGCATTAGACAATTCCCTTCTTCGTTTTAATTTGTCATCGATTTGATTTTCTTCATCCATCCTGTGTAACATAAAAGAATGAAATGCTTATAAATTCATATATAATGAGCAATTAAAGCAATGCTCTCTTCTCAACGTTTCTGTTTTGTATTGGTATACAAATTATAGTAAAGGCGTGTGGACGTTATTTAACACCCGGAATATACTAATCAGTTTCCGAGTCATCCATATCATTTTAATAAAAATTCTAGAACTTACCTGATCGCGAAATATTATATTATATTATTATAGAGATAATGTCACATACACACAACAAATTTTTTGGTTAACCGTCCGCGAAGTTACCAATTAGCGAACGCAACACAGTCCGCGACATACAATTTCGCGGCCGATGCTATGGCAGCGGCCGCGAAATATAATCGCGTGGGTGTACGAACAACTTTAAAGCGTTCCTCGACGGAGAGATTTTCCGATAGGCTTCTGGGTCGGTTCGGACGCATGTATATATATATATATATATGAGTATCTACTAATCCGGTTTTTAACACGGATTCACTTCGGACGCGGGATGCAACCCAAGAAAGCAATTTTTCATATATATATATATATATATATATATATATATAAATAGACGATATTAATACTCGCTTACGAATTCCGCGCTGGTCTGATATATATAATATAAAAATGCGTTCTTTTCGTAGCCGTTTGATAAAACAGTTTCCTTTCGTGGTTTAGCGGCTGTAAAATGAACTCAAAAAAACACAATAAGAATTAAAACGTTTCGATAATATAAATATTATCTTTGTCAATTATTTAACACAAACTAACTAAATTAAACATTAAAACACCAATAACTATTAATAAAACTGTAACATATACTTGACAAATATTTTTTTGACAAATATATTGGCGGCAAATATATGGTACAGAATAAACAATATTGGTGTATCCTAGACGACCCAGAATACGTAAATGAAGCAGACACAATACAATATATTAAATTATTGAATGGTATGCTATTGCCAAATTATTAATTTCTGTTCGGTCATTTACTGCATTATCATGTTTCTTAATTTGTATGAGTTCTAGAAAGTTTCTAATTTTGTTGTTATGTTCTTTACATAAAATTGTTGTTTCATCAAATTTAAACTTATGTTTTGTAATGTTCATATGTTTTTTTAAAGCCGTAATGTTTTTTGCGTATTTGTGTCCATTTAGTCTTTCCGATAAATATTGTAGGGTTTGACCTATATATACACCATTACAATCTCCACATGGAATTTTGTATACTACATGTGTTTGTTTAAAGAAAGGATCTTTATCTTTAATATTACTAAACAGAAATCTTAAATTATTATGATTTTTATGTGCAATTTTGATATTAAATGGGCGTAATACTTTACTAATTTTTTCTGATAAATTTTTTACATAAGGAATTCCAACATATTTTTGTATATCTGTTGATTTTGAATGACTATTATTTCTATTATTATTATAGAATTTATTTATTCTATCTCTAATAATGGAATTTATAAAGTTCAAAGGATAATTGTTATTCATTAATATGTCTTTCATTTGTTGTAAGATTTTTGGTCTATATTTAGAACTTGTTAGCTTGAGTGTTCTGTCTATTTGTGAAATAACAACGCTTTTTCTGATTGACATGGATTGGTAAGACTCATAATTTAAATATCTACCTGAAGAAGTTGGTTTTTGATATAATTTTGCTAAAATTTGATTATTTTCACGAATTAATGTTAAATCTAAAAAGTGTATTTCATTGTTTGTTTCTTTTACTTTCTTATACGTAGTATAAGGAAGTATTGTGACAATGAAAATTTTCGACCTCGAGATTTTTGCAGATGTCCACGTTTTGAGGTCCCCTGATACCAAAAAAGTGGTTTTTAAAAAATGTCTGTGTGTCTGTGTGTGTGTCTGTGTGTGTGTCTGTGTGTCTGTGTGTCTGTGTGTCTGTGTTTGACCACGATAGCGGTCAAACCGCTTTAGATATCAATTCCAAATTTTGTATTTACGTGTATAATCTCCCTCTTGAGAACTGATTAGATTTTGAGAAAAATCGGCAGACCGGAAGTAGTAGTTTACTTCAGTGAAAAAATCGAATTTTACAAATATTTCGTCAATTACTAAGTTTACACAAATTTATAAAGAATTCAAATGTACTCAGAATTAAATTTGAGACAAATTTTCTTAAAAAAGTTTTTTGAAATTCCTACCGGAAGTAGGTCTTTTACTCTTATCGAAAATCAGTTTTTTGCGAATATCTCGCAAGTCATGCTTTCTAGGCAGGTACATTACGAGTATGAAAGTGTTTAAATGATAATTCTAAATATCTTTTGTATAAAAAAAAATTCAAAATTCGGACCGGAAGTACCACTTTTACTCTTACCGAATAGCGATTTTTTGCAAATATGTCGTAAATTATGTATTCTATATATATTTATTAAGAGTACAAAAGTATTTAGAGGTGGATTTTCAATATTTTTGGTATACATGAAATTTCAAAATTCGGACCGGAAGTAGCACTTTTACTCTTAGCGAGTAGCACTTTTTTTCGAATATCTTGCAAAGTATGCATTCTATAGCGATTTATTAAGAGAATGAAAGTACTTAGAATAGGATTTTGTATGATTTTTGTATAAAAAAATTCTTAAAATTGCATAGTTTGAAACGCTCATACGTATAAGAAAGTCGTGTGGTGGCCACACCTCATTTTTTCTAATGTAAATTGAAGTTTTGGATGATATGTGTTAAATTGTTCTAAAATATATTCAGCTTTGTTTGCTAGTAAACATAAAATACAGTCATCTACATAACGCTTATAAAAAACTGGTATGAAATTAATTTTGGAAAGAATATCTTTTTCTAAATCTTCTAATACTAACTGTGCAATGGAACTTGAAATTGGAGATCCCATAGCACAACCAAAAATTTGTTTATAGAAGACATTATTGTATTGAAAATAAGTAGTGTTTAAAGTAAGTTCTAAGGCTTTAATAAATTCTCCTTGCGGTAAACTAGTAAATTCTAAATATAGACCAAAAATCTTACAACAAATGAAAGACATATTAATGAATAACAATTATCCTTTGAACTTTATAAATTCCATTATTAGAGATAGAATAAATAAATTCTATAATAATAACAGAAATAATAGTCATTCAAAATCAACAGATATACAAAAATATGTTGCAATTCCTTATGTAAAAAATTTATCAGAAAAAATTAGTAAAGTATTATGCCCATTTAATATCAAAATTGCACATAAAAATCATAATAATTTAAGATTTCTGTTTAGTAATATTAAAGATAAAGATCCTTTCTTTAAACAAACACATGTAGTATACAAAATTCCATGTGGAGATTGTAATGGTGTATATATAGGTCAAACCCTACAATATTTATCGGAAAGACTAAATGGACACAAATACGCAAAAAACATTACGGCTTTAAAAAAACATATGAACATTACAAAACATAAGTTTAAATTTGATGAAACAACAATTTTATGTAAAGAACATAACAACAAAATTAGAAACTTTCTAGAACTCATACAAATTAAGAAACATGATAATCCAGTAAATGACCGAACAGAAATTAATAATTTGGCAATAGCATACCATTCAATAATTTAATATATTGTATTGTGTCTGCTTCATTTACGTATTCTGGGTCGTCTAGGATACACCAATATTGTTTATTCTGTACCATATATTTGCCGCCAATATATTTGTCAAAAAAATATTTGTCAAGTATATGTTACAGTTTTATTAATAGTTATTGGTGTTTTAATGTTTAATTTAGTTAGTTTGTGTTAAATAATTGACAAAGATAATATTTATATTATCGAAACGTTTTAATTCTTATTGTGTTTTTTTGAGTTCATTTTACAGCCGCTAAACCACGAAAGGAAACTGTCTATAATATAAATATATATATAAATAGACGATATTAATACTCGCTTACGAATCCCGCGCTGATCTGATGCTAACGTGCCGGCTTCTCACCCGTGCGGCACGGGATCGAATCTGCTCGGGGACATGAATTTATTTGTTCATTTAAATTTCAATTTAATTGAAATTAAATACCTCTACATGATGTATTTCTCTCGTTCCCTTAGTCGACTCGAGCCGACTTTATCCGAACGAGCATTACATAGCCGAGCGTGACGGCTCAGGCTTGTTCAGTGCCCACAATCAACGCAACGCACCCAACGAAGTTTACACTTCAAAAATATATGCAAAAAAAAGTAAAAGTTTAGAATTTAATGAGGAAATTACAAGACACTCTACAAAAATTAATGATAACTCTAATGAGATATATTCTTTATTAGACAAAATAATACAGAGAAAGGTAGATGTAGGGGTAAAATTTAACATCCATACCATGGGTGGTAAAGAGTAGACTACCAAGCAATTGACTGATTCGATTTTATTTTATTCGGATATACTTTCAGACGATTAAAAACCACTTTTAATAAGATATGTATGAAACAGCAGAATCTCGCATGAAAAGCCTAACAGACAATTGTATGCCTAAAAAATCCACAGTAGCATTATCAAATTATTTGTTTCAAAGAAAGCAATCTACTAAAACTATAAATGAATAGGGGGAAGAAATTGAACGTCTTTTAGGAGAACTAACATTAGCTCAATCGGAGGGCGATGAAAGTATAAGAAAAACGCTATGACCAATTAACGAAAAAAAGCAATAAATACATTTTTTAAATAATCACGATTTTAAAAGCTTGGGATGTAAACCCACTTAATGGAGCCATCGCCCTTGCTAAAGAAGAAATTTGAATGCAAATGCGGTTGCAATTTTATTGCATTATCAACAAACAAGATACAATAACAGTCAATGTGACTACCGAAAGCCAGTAAACAATAATATGCATAATAGGAAAATGCATACGCAACAAATTCACAACGGTCGACGATTAATAGATCGAATAAATTTACACAAATTATCAATTTAACAAACAAAATCAAAGTAATATCAAACACCGTAAATATTGTCATAATACTTCAAACAAATATACAAACAAACGAAAAGAAAAGAAACAAACTTCATGTTCGTTTCCTTGAATTATAAGAAAAACAAAATGATCTTTTTGGTGGATACTAGTGCAGCAATAACCGTAATTTATTCTAATACTTTACATAAATATGAAAATATAAATATATACAAAAAACTTACTTTAAATAGAATTGCGGGATCTATAACATCAAAGGATTCCACAAGTATTTCTTTAAATGTAAAACAGCATACATTTAAACACAAATGCAATCGTTACAAGGTTCGGTTTAATGCTAAATAAAGAAAATAGGGCTGAAATTTATAAAACTGTGGATGGTAATCTGGGTTTCAATGCATTCTATGAGTCATTATTGTATTATTTCAGAGTGTGCTTTGTTTTGATTAAGCGCCGGATTAACACGAATATGAATGTACTATTGCATAATTACAGGTTGCAGGAAGAGGCCTATTGATTCTACGTTGTGTAAATTTGCGATTAATTTGAAACTCTATGGTTATGTGTAGAATTAAAAAAAGAAGAGTATATTTGATTAATTACAAATGAAAAACAAACACGTGATAACTTACTGGTTACATCACGCAATAAATGTAGAACTTCTTGACGTTTAATTAGCAATGAAGTAATATGTGTAAATGCATGATTCGGGCGCGTTATTGAGAATGCTGATGAGCTGGCGGATATGTTTAATGAATTTTCTGTAGATTCAGTTATTACAAAGCGCTATACGCTAATTAACAGTAGTGCTTCGACCGTGCAGAAGAGGAGTGGTATTAATAATGCTAATAGTAAGATTTTTTTAGTGAACCCTGCAAAAGAAATACAAACGGAAAAAGGTCATTGATTCGGTTTCTGTCAAAAGTTCAGTAGGTACGGTAGGCATACCTCATTTTCTATTCAAAGGTGTTGATATAACCCCGCCACTGGTGTATTTGTTAAATAGCTATTGGTTGTGGTCTTTTTTTGGAAAAGTTAAAATTAGCAAAAGTAGTGTCGTGTTTTAACAGAGGATATTGTGGAAGTCTAAATAACTATAACCCGCTATCCCGGTACTGCACGCCTTCAGTAAGATTTATGAGAAAGTTCTTAATAATCGTTTAATGGATTTTCTGACTAAAAATATTATTCTGAATGTTTCGAATTATCTTCATATGTGCTGTATATAACATGACGAACACGATTTAAATGAATATGGACGAAGACAGTTGCATGACGGGGTGTTATCATTGACATGGAAAAAGCATTTGACCTATTGGATCACGATCTTTTATTGAATAACGTGGAAGGTTATGGAGTCAGAGCTATAGCACTGTAACACTTCAAACAGTATTTGGCAGGTAGATATCAGGTTATTTTAATGGTAGGTCAGGAATGCCATATTATTAAACAGAATTTTTCAGTATCAAAAAAAATATTTGTGGGGTTCCGCAAGCGTCGGTATTGGGCCCTAACTTGTTACTGATTTACGTAAATGACATAGGAGCAGGATTGGGAAATTGTGTCTTATCCCAATACATCATGTGGTGTATAATCACATACCGTGCCAAATACAATTGGTGCAATGAGGGGCGTTATTTCGGATATGCATAACTAGTGTCACTTGATTTCAAAAAAAAAAATCCCAGAATAAATTTTATTTTCTCTAATGAATTTTTCTATGAAGTAGATTGAATTTGAAAGACCCAGATTGTGATGAGATCGGTGCAATAACTGTTTCTTGATATGATCGAGGAGTTGATTACTTGGGAAGAATTACGAAACGCCCATATTTGACCAAGAAATAAGTTTTCATCCATCCTGCCAATAAGCGAGTGCATTACTGTTCACTTTGGATTCCATAAATGCACGAATTATGGGTTAACGTGTGGTCAACAGATGTCGCCCACACTTGCCGGAACTTCTTTCTGCTTTCAAATTTGAATACATGCTCGTCGAACACATATTTACATAGAACGAAGAAGTCATTGTTGAAACAGATGCTTATTTTGAGGGCCTTCTTAAATCTAACTTTTTGGATGGGTTCCTAAATTAGTAGAAATGGTATAACATTTAATGAACCTAAAATAATGTGCTTTTCTGTTTTCCTTTGTAACGACATGACGCACCCTCATAATGGACCAAGCGACATCAATACGAACTAATGAATAGCGTCGTTTTGCCACTTAAGAAAGAGGATAGAAACGTATGTGTTTTCCTGAACTCATAGTGAAGTTTCTAACTTACGTACGAGACTTACGTCAATTTAAAGTTAATTTTTCCTTACCGCCATTACTAATTTGTTTCCCAGTGCTTTAAAATTATTGCTTATACATTTATGTATGAGATTATAATTTTAAGTGTAACTTTTATGCGTTTCTCATATTCTTTTGTTCTTAAGTGTATATTATATAAGTATATACATATTATTAATCCTATCTAAAATCTTATCACTTCAAGCAGAAACTTTTCCATTAATTCTCCCCAAAATTCATAACTCACGCAAATTCAAATTCTGTTATGTGATATCTTTCCGATCTAAAACATGTTTGAATTAATCTTTCATATGTAACGCGAAACTTACACTTTAAAAGTCATTAAACATTCATTTATAATTACAGATAGTAGGTATTTATTATATCTTGAAGTATATTATATAACGTCTAGAATGGCGAATATTAATTGTAAATAAATTTCTTCTTTTTTTGCATAAAATGAAATAGTACTTATTAGATTAAGAAGGGTAGAATATTTTGTACTATTTAAGGAGCAGAAAGATAAAAAATATTGGATAACCAAGCAATAAAATAAACATTAAAATTTTTATAGAAGCGACTCTATTATACTTTTGCTTAATTTTAATTTTGACAATAATTTTCAACTTTGATAAACACATTTTTTAGCACCGAATCACTTCATGACAGTCTATAGTTCAGCATATTGAGCAAAGCTGCCTTCATCAAGAATATAATTTAAAAGTCGACTGAAGCTGGAAAATTTACTTAATATTTACGAGCAACACATCGTTGTTTCTGTTGTTCGAGAACAATGTTCAAAGAGCCGATTAAAAAATCAATTTGTGATAATAACAATACGTAGAAAATTCACAAATCTTTATCTTTAGTTAGTGGGTCGCTAGAGGGGTCAGTATGAACACAATTGTTCACACAAAAATTATTTGCTATGATTCCACAAAAGTACAATAAAAGAAGTAAAGAAAAGGGTTACAAAGTCTATTCTCATTTAATTAACCAATTAAATTATCAGAAAGTCCAAACCCTGGGATAAGTTATAGTAAAATTAATATTAATAATTGAAATCCCACACCATTAAAACCAGAAAAAATAATCATTACATTAAATGGCAGACAATGCTATATTACTATAAGAAAGGATAATACTCGTATTATTGCAATTTGCTATTTTTACATAGCATAATGAAGTATTAATAATAGTAATAATATTTTGTTTGTCCCCATTGTCACATTTATACATAAAAACCACATATCATTTATACACACCAAAAAACTAAAATTACACACAGCCTGACTACATTCAGAAGTCGTTGAAGTACTCAACCAAAGAGTATAGATGCCTTTAAAAAATAGATATTTTTTTAATATCATTTCTAAATTATCTCTATGGTATCAATTTATATATCTGCTTGGTGTTTTATTGCAGACCTCTATAGACTTATACATCCAACTATTCTTACTGAATGTACATCTGTGCTTTGATATCTCTAATAACAGAAATTTACTGGTACCATATGTATGAAAACTACTTATAGTGTACTACTCAATTATCTTTTTATATAATAGTAATTGAAGCAAGTAATTGCAGGGCAGCGTCATTATGTGCTTTCTCGTTCAAATAAAATTAATGTATTTTTAATAGTTGCTACTAGTATTTACTTAAAGTATTTTCTGGCTCGAAAACCCAAACTTGCTGTTAGAGGGATAAAATGACAAAAATACTCATTGCTGATGATGTATATTTAAATGCGAGGAGCTAGAAGAATGATTCAATTTATTTGAAAAGTACGACTTATTTACTTAAATTTCGGTGAATAAATCTTAAAACTGAAGATGTTACTGTTTTTTAACGGCCATTATTATGATTTTGTATAGTTCATGACTTCAAATCAAGAAGATTTTGGCCAAGATGATATGTTCTAAACATTGGTCGAGGTTTGTAGTAAAGAAATAAATGACTAATGTTTATGTGCTCGGTTACATTACCTGTAATTGGAGTCTATTGTGGTAAAAAATGAAATCGCAGAAAAAAAAGTTATGGAAATGGTCGAGGATGTGTCAAAAAAAAAGCGCAAACAACAAAAAAGTTGATCATATGTATTCATATTACAAAGAAAAAATAAGGTGTGGCCATAACACGACTTTCTTATACGCATGAGCGTTTCAAATTATACAAGTTTTTTATACAAAAATTAGTTAATACCTATTACGTACATCTATTCTCTTAATAAATCTTATAGTATGCATACTTTGCAAGATATTCGAAAAAAGTGCTACTCGATAGGAGTAAAAGTGTTACTTCCGGTCCGAATTTTAAAATTTTTTTATACAAAAGATATTTCAAATTATGTTTTAAATACTTTTATACTCGTAATGTGCCTGCCTAGAAAACTTGACTTGCGAGATATTCGCAAAAAAACTAATTTTCAATAAGAGTAAAAGACCTACTTCCGATAGGAATTTTGAAAAACTTTTTTATTACGATTTTTCTCAAATTTAATTTTGAGTACATTTGAATTCTTTAGAAATTTGTTTAAACTTAGCAATCGACGAAATATTGAAAAAAAAAATTCACTGAAGTAAACTATACTAGTTCCGGAGATTATATACGTAAATACAAAATTTGGAATAGATGTCTACAGCGGTTTTACCGTTATCGTGGTCACACACATAGACAGACACACACATACACACACAGAGAGAGAGACGTACACACACAGAGAGAGGCATTTTTTAAAAAACCCTTTTTTGGTATCAGGGGACTTCAAAACGTAGACATCTCCAAAAATCTCGCTATCGAACATTTTGGACTAACTGTGGACTAAATTGTATGTATTACATTTTTTACCACAAAGTTTAACATAGCTTTCTTCCAACCCATGAAAAATCAATGTGCTTCCTACAAAACCTTAAATGTTGAAGAGAAAACTGACATAGAAAAATCATACTAACGTGTGCATATTAAAAATAAAAGTAGAGAGAAAAACCACTTGACGAAGAAAGAGGAATGCTCCCGATATAAAGATAGTTCGCTTTGACATACAGACAGACTTTCCCACAATATGTGAAAATATTTCGACTTTTTTCTACAAATACCTCTTGAACTGTTTGAATTCAAGATTTTTAAGATAATTGAACAAATAATTCATTTTTAGTTTTGACAAAAAGCCATTGGTAACCGCACCTCCGACAGAATAGCTAAGTGTCCACGGTACATTTTTGAGAAGGAAGATATTTTATAGTAATAACTCCTTTTGGGAAAAATAATACATAGAAAATTGATCACTCGTAAATTTTTGCGAGTTAAATACACACAAAATGAATGCTATGTACTCCGTACTTCGTTATCAGAAGGCAGAAAATAAGAATTCTTATAAGTAGTCCAACATACATACATACAATGTGTCTGTTAATATTTGTACGCCAATTAAGTTGGTATGCGTGCAGTTATATCAAGGTTTAGTGGTAACTCTGCCGCTTAAGCTGTGTACATAGACATAGATAAATAAATTGTCATTAATTGTATTGACAGTTATTATCATCGGTCTTGTAAATATCATTTGCTCTTAACTATTCATATTTATACCTTTAATTTCGAACAGTTCATTTTAGAGCTCAATAATTATCGTTTGTAAGTTATAGGGAAGTAATAATTTAATATGGAATGAAACTTGTGTTTGAATAACCACTATTTTAACTTTTTTTTAGTGTTGACTGGAAAGCCAAACATGTGTACGCTTGAACAAGACGCACACATTCTTATGGCCAGGGTATATACTAACTCACAATTTTGAAATTCCCTGACTTTTCCAGGTTTTGCAGGGGTTTTCAATCAAAATTCCAGAAGAATTTTCTGTTGCTTTTCAAAGTATAAACATAATTTCAAATTAACAGAAACATTATTATTTATTTATTAAGAAAATATATAATTAAAAAGAAAACAATAAATTCTTTACCGGCATACGTAACAATTAACAACTAAAAACAAAATTCTAATCTTTGTACTTGTTGTAGTATTTTGACCAGGACTAGGGTACTACCTACATGTTATTATGAACAACTAGTAACTTTTTAAATAAATAATGACTACATTTCATTTAAAAAAACTATAACAATAATAATACAGAATATACATTTTTAAGATTGATTTTCATATAACATAACGTTCGCTTACATGTTGGCTCCGACCGCTGCAATTTCTTCATCAATTAAAGATTCATCTTGCCTTGCTCTGCATCCACTCTCCTCTTCTTTGCCTCTAGATGTTTCAATTTTAACCTTTGTATTTTCCTACTCTTTAATTTTTCCTCTGCTGCAGCTTGCAGCAATTTCTTTTTTTGCAGCTTTTCTTTATATTTAGCGTTCGCGTTTCTGAAATAATTGCATCATATATAATCTTTTGTCCAAAGAAAGACTGTTCAAATAAATGTTGAGTTAAACACTGTCTGTTGACAGAGAATTCCCTCTCAACAGCAGCGTTCCCGTGTGACAATGTCATAACAAGCTTGGAAAATTGAATGAACTCCTCTGGGGCACTTTCTTGTTGGCATAAGCTAAAACATAATTTGTCCAGTCTGACAGTATGTTTCTTCAACAGTATTATTACTTCAGTGAGTTTTATTAAATGCTTTAATCTCGCCGATAACTGGCTTCTGTCTGACAAATTTATCGAAATATTTTGATATTGTATCAGCTGCCACGGGATCTAAAGAAGATATTCCCCATACGATTTTATAACGTACTGGTGACTTGCCCAACATTTTTTTTTGTAAATTGTACCAAGGAATTTACACATCCCTTTTACCAGAATATCAGCTTCCTTGTCAATTTTTCTCAGTTCAAATTTTGTTGCAAATCCTAGGTTGACACCTTTTAAAACTTTATGATTTGATGGTTCATCCACTTTCATTTTCAACAAATCGTTCACACTATGATTTTTGTCCATAACTTCTGTGTTAATATAGCTTCCTAAAATTGTGTTCATTGGGTCATGTAATTGCTCCTACAATAAAGGTACCAAGGGTTTATCTACTTGAAATTTTCCTAAAAATGGTTGCAAATCCTCTACTACGCTTTTAAAAAAGGTCAACTTACATGCTATCATTTTATCATCTAAACATTGTTTCACAATTTCATAGCTTCCACATTTCGGTTCCTTCTTTTGGAGTTTAGCGTGTTCTATGAAATTTTTTAAATGAGGTAACATATCTAAAGCTCTCTCTGCAATTTCAGCATTTTCCTGCCATCGCACAGCGCAAAATTTAATGAGAAATTGACATGAGCTAGTATAGCGAATGAAATCAGCTCGTCTGGCTGGTACATTTTTAAATAAGTTTTAAAGAGCTCGCAGAAATTTTATTACAACAGTTTGAGACTGATTACTTCTCATGGCACATTTAAATGAATTGTGGACCCTATACAATCCACACCTTCCCAATTCTAGAATGGATGGACCATTAGGCGTTTCTAGCTCCATTTTAAGGTCATTGAGAAGTTTGAAGTTCACATTTGGGCCATCCATTGAGAGTTGAAGTAAATTTGGATATTGAAGTCTTTTAAGGCGTTTTTCAAAGCTTCTAGAAGATCTGCAGCAGTTGTATGGCCCAGAAAGGATGATGTTAAATATTTCGTCGATGTTTTGATCAAGTTCTTTGTCGTCTGTTTTAATTAATTTTCCCTGACTTATTTTATAAAACCATCAAGTTCCCTGACTTTTCCCTGTTTCCAGAATTAGAATGTAATTCCCTGACTTTTCCAGGTTTTCCCTGTTTTCTAGAAAGTATACACCCTGTTATGGCCCACTTTCGAAGTGCAACTCGCAATCAGGATGGAACTTGGTCGTACAGTTTGCAGTCTTGCTTGGATCAGTTTGTAGAAGCGTTTCCTAATGAAATGTCAACCATGAGGTTTTCGGTCATCACAAGAGTGAGATTGTAAAGCGTTTTGAGAGAAAATTGTATTTGTAAGGATAAATCAACCGGAATTCCTACAATATTAACTGAAGATGGTGTTAATGATCTTGAAGAACGAATTAATTAAAGCCCCAAGAAATCACTACGAAGGCTAACGGAACAGTCAGGTACAAGAGTATTTATATAAGCGCAAGTCCTTAATTATTTGTTCTTTTCATGCATTAGTAGAGCTAGTTGTGCAATTGCTCTAAGTAAAAAATCACATATGCATTCATATCGACTTTCGGTTGTGCAGCAATTCTACCCTCGTGATTATCAACAATGTATACTGTACTGTCAATAGTTTAATGAGCATCTTAATAATAATGATTTACTGGACCTAACCTTCTTCACTGACGAAGCATGGATCTATTTATCTGGGTATGTAAATAGGAATTACCGAACGTGGGTTACGGAGAACCCTCACAATTTCGTTGAAAAAGATTTGCACCCATTAAAACTTAGAATTTGGATTGCAATTTCAAGGCGAAGAATAATACGGCCAATATTCTTTCACGGAACAATTAATGCAGAGAGATGTCAAACTGTCATTTTGACTGAATTTATTAATCAACTGCCACTGCTCATACTGCACAGACCACCATAGATTATTTGCCACAATGTTAACGTCTGTGGCCACCGAGAAGTCCAGATTTAACTCCATCAGATTATTTGCTTTTGGGACAAGTAAAGAATAATGTTTATAAAAACCGCTTGCACAATTTAGAGGAACCTCAGCATGCGATTAGGCATGAAATTCAAAACATAATACAAGAACAGCTTTGCCACGTATTTGAAAACATGAAACGAAAAATAAATGTTGTGTTTACAAGCAAATGGAGAATATGTTCAACAATTTTTATAAATAAACCTATTTTCTACTTAAGCAAATGGAGAACATTGTCAAAAATTTTTATAAATAAATTTGTATCCTACTTATCAGTGTCATTTTCATTTAATAATATCGTTTTTAATGTATCTATTAAAAAGTCTATATAATATAACCTCATTGTGCTTTAGTGCTTGTCATTATTCAGAAAAATAAGTGGCCATGCCGTGCTTCTATTACTCCGCCACTGGATTTTACCAACATTAGAAAAACAAACACAAGTATTTACAGACAGCCTGTATATTCCCGCACAAGCTCGCCATTATAAGATTTGCCATTTTTTTGCAAAAACCTTATAACTTGATAAATAAATTGCATATTATTATTGATAAAAGTTCAATGTATTTAATTATTTATACACCTTGGGAAATACGTTATATAAAAAATGATATAAACTAACCAAAATGCGCCATAACAGCAACAACCTTGCAATTTATCATGTTACAGTTCAATTCTGCCCCCACCCCCATACTTTTTTTGTAGATCGCTTCTCGCCACTTTATTTGCGGTAGATCGCTGACAGTACGGGTGTGAGCATTCCCTTAGTATATCTCCCATCAATATAATTTAATGTATGTGAAAAAGAACTCACTGTTCTTGATGGAAGAAGGACTATTAGTATTCAATCATCTTAATTAATTACGAACAATTTTCCAGGAAGTGTAAATTTCTAATTCCCAATAAACATCTGTAAAAGAGAATTACTACACTTTACGCCTAATTAATTTAACTGTTATATATTTAGCTTTCCACATTCAACCTTGAATAAATTAAGATTTTCCCGGAACAAAGTTATAATATCTATGTATAACTGACAAACTCCCTTTCAATGGATATCTATTAGGCAAAGTTGATAATCCCAATTAGGTTTTGGAGTCGATTAAGCAATCCCTGAGATGTTGTGTTAAGCTCCAAAGAACATTGCCGATACAAGGAGGCCGTTAAAGAGAATGCTCCATACTAAATTGCTTCCAATAACATACCTCTCGATCCCTTTTTGTCTTCGCCTATGTAAGCCATCAGGTTCGTGATTAATTTATATGAGATCTCTTGTTCTCATGATCACATGTATTAGTAGGTAAGAATAAGAACACACACAGTCAAATTTCGAACGGTTTTTGTTGTCGCTTTAATAATACTAGAGGATTCTTTTAAATATAAGGGATTTGTCGTAATTGTTTTTGAATACCAAAATTACTGAATAATAAGCAAACTCAAACTTGATATATAATTAGTTCCGTCTAGACTGATAATGATTTTATTAAAAATTTAAGAACTTAATGCATATTTAATAAAGAGAAATTTAAAACTTGCACTATGATATTGATATCAACATGCAAAAAGATATGATAAAATTTTGAAGTTGATGTTTTATATTGACGGAGCAGATATATGTTGAAACTGTAAACAATATATAGCCAGCACATTTGTAATTGTGACAAACTTGCTATTGTTTTTGTAAAATTTTCTTTCTTTCTTTGTAGTATACATTACTCTAAAAGCAAATAATGAGATGTGGCTACCACACGACTTTCTATTACGTATGAGAATTTCGAATTATAGAATTTTAAGAATGTTTATAAAAAATTTGAAGTTGATGTTTTATATTGACGGAGCAGATATATGTTGAAACTGTAAACAATATATAGCCAGCACATTTGTAATTGTGACAAACTTGCTATTGTTTTTGTAAAATTTTCTTTCTTTCTTTGTAGTATACATTACTCTAAAAGCAAATAATGAGGTGTGGCTACCACACGACTTTCTATTACGTATGAGAATTTCGAATTATAGAATTTTAAGAATTTTTATAAAAAATGAGGTGTGGCTGCCACACGACTTGTTTCATTGGCAAAATTAGGTATTACACCGTCCTGTTGAAGCCAACTATCCTCTAGATCAGGGGTCTCCAAACTACGGCCCGAGGGCCACATCCGGCCCGCGGACAGATTTTGTCCGGCCCGCGGAGAGCTAGCATACTTGAAAACTCCTTTTAGAGAACATATTTTTTATAGCAAATTAAATTTAGTTTACTGAAGTATTCTAATTTTATGTTGAATAATTATTAATATGACATCTACATTGATATGGTCATGGGCTAACTACTCATAACATTGTTGTAGGCTTATTGTTATTGTTTTTGTGATAAGTTGGATAAAGAAACACAGAATTGTAATGAGTAAAGACATGTATAATATGCAGAAAATTTTACTTCAGTATATAATAACTAACAAATTATTGAAATGAATCCAACTAACATTTTATACATTTTAAATAAAAACATAACTTATAACAAGCATAATGACATATGAAATACTAATGAGATTTGTGTAATTGAGATTTTCCACTGACAATAGTTTGTAGTTGTGGACTAATTTTACTTGTACCAATTATTAAAAGAGATTTAAGATGCTCATCAGTTAATTTAGATCTGTAAATATTTTTTGTGTACTTCATTTTGGAGAAGGTCTTCTCACACAAATAAGTAGCACCAAAAACAGAAAATAGCCCACGAGCAAATTTATGCAAATTATCAAATTGTGTCAGTGGAAGACTCTTATAAAATTCCAACAAAGATGAGTTTTGATATTTGTTCGTAATTATATCACTGCACTGTAGATCAATTATTTCCATTTGAAGTTCCGGGGCTAGGGTTTCAATGTCAGTATCAAAAGGATTCTGAAAAATCTTAATTTGATTCGCAATGGCATCAAAGTCCGAGAAACGAGTATCAAAATTTATTTTCAAAGCACTCAAAGTTTCGATTGCAAAATCGATAGGAAACTCAGTCTCAGTAGTGTGGCTGAATATTTCACATGTTTTAAAATGTGAAAAACATTTACTTCGTAGTTGTGATTGAAACAGTATCAATTTCTTCCGGAATGATTTGATATTAGTGTATAAATCAGGAAGATGCTGGTTTTTTCCTTGCAATCTCAAATTCAGTTCGTTCACATGTTTTGTCAAATCAACATAGAATGCTAACTTCCACAGCCATGCGTTGTTTTGTAATTCAGTAAGAGGGCGATGCTTTTCATTCAAAAAAATTTCGATCACTGCTCGAAGTTCAAAAAAGCGCTGAAGGACTTTCCCACAACTAAGCCAACGTACGGCAGTATGATAAGGTAAGTCATTTTCTCCAATCTCTTCAATAAATTGTCGGAATTGTCGGTGATTCAGCCCAAAAGATCTGATATAATTAACAGTTGATATGACTGGTTTCAGAACTTCAGACATATCCAAACATTTTCCGCACAAAGACTGTTGATGGATGATACAATGTAAGACTAATGGTTTTAAACCACCGTCATTTTCTACAGCCTTTGACACAAGAGCGACCACTCCTTTATCTTTCCCACTCATGTTTTTGCCTCCATCAGTTGTAATACATTTCAAGTTTTTCCATTGAAGGTTCTTTTGATTAATGGCCATTTCAACTCCTTTAAAAATATCTGTACCAGTAGTTGTTCCATGAATACTATTCATATCAAGAAGTTCTTCATGCACTTCATAGCTTTTATCTACTCCTCGAATATAAATCAACACCTGAGCAGTATCTGACACATCCGTTGACTCATCCAAGGCCAAAGAAAACCACTCAACATGTCCATTTTTGTCGAACAGTTGAGAGGATATATTTTCAGCGATGTTTTCTACCCTTCGAGCCACAGTGTTTGCTGACGTACTGACACTTTTTAATAAATTTACCTTTTCAGGGCACATTTCTTCGGCTACTGCAATTATGCATTCTTTGATCATTTCTCCATCGGTGAATGGTTTTCCACGTTTTGCAATTTCAAGAGCCACACGAAAGCTGGCACGCGTTGCAGCCTATTGTTCAGTTTTGAGTTTTGTAAATGAAGATTGCTGCGATTTCAATCCGCGCTTCATAGCTTCGAATTTTTCTGTCCGCAAACTTCCTGTATATTTTGAGTAATTTTGAAAATGTTTTGTTTCATAATGACGTTTAATGTTATATTCTTTGAGAACGGCTATGCTTTCATTGCAAATCAAACATAGCGCCTTCTTACTGGACTCAATTACGAAATACTGAATGTTCCACTGATCTTTGAATTTTCTGCATTCACTATCAATTTTTCGCTTCTTTTCCATACTACTAAATCACACACAAAAGCAACAATTCAAATCAAAATACTGTTACAAAGATGTCTTAAACTTAAACACGTTTAAACACAAACACGTTTTAAGGAGGTACGCACTATTTTATTTCACAACAGTGTTATAGGAACTGACTTGTGGTTGCGCCACTAGCCTTCTTATATATTCCAATTACTGTCATCTAGAAGTGAGTGGAAGACACCAGAACTTTCTCGAACCAACGAGATTATTCTGTACGTGCTATTAGCGCCATCTGTTAGCGATAGAAGGTACTACCTATTTCCGCTTGTGTCCACCAGATGTCGTGTCACGTTACTCCTCATGGCTCGTACTCTACGACTAATCTAGAAATTACAGATAATGACAGGAAAATTAATAATATGCAGTGTTGCCGTTTTGCAGCCTTTTTTAAACGTTGCGTACTTTTTCGGACTTTTTTTCATCAGTGGACTATTTCACTTTTTACCACCGGCAACAATGATAATATGGTTTTGGCCCTCGGAACTTACTGGGGTAATCAGTATGGCCCTAAGGCTGGAAAGTTTGGAGACCCCTGCTCTAGATCAATATCATTCAGTTCAGCCCACAAACACCATTTACTGTTATAGAAACACCAGCGGCATTTTGAAAGAAATATGGTCCAGTTACACCACCTAACCATAATGCACACCAAACAATGACTCGCTGAGGATGTAGAGGTCTTTCATGAATCACTAGTAGATTTTTCTCACCCCAAATTCGACAATTTTGTTTGTTAACAAAACCACCAATTTCAAAATGTGCATAATCAGAAAAAATATTTTTTTGTGAAAAGTCATCTGGTTGTTTTTTAATCCAACTGATGAATTCACGACATTTTGCATGGTCCAATGACTTCAATTCCTGTGTTATTTGAAACTTATATGCCTTTAAAGCTAAATCCTCTTTCGTAAAATACGCCGTGTTGTTGATTCACTGTGTCCAACTTGTTATGAACATCGACCAATGGACATTTCAGGTGTTACGGCAACACTTTCACGAACCAAATCAATATGCTCTTGTGAACGACCACTGCGACTGTGCCTTTCTACATTTTGATCTTCCACCGAACCGGTATCTTGAAATGTTCTAATAATTCGAGCAATAGCTTTTTTAGAGGGACGACCATGTAAACCATAACATTCGCGTGATGTTCTATACACATTTTTCACAGAACGCTGATTTTCATAAAATAATACAACAATTTGCACGCGTTGTTTTAACTTGTACGAAGGCATTTTTATAAATGTCATATATTACACTTCGTAAATGTCAAAATACTCAGACGATTTCAGTGCGCCATCTATATTGTATTTATTCTTAAAATAAGAAGCTCAATTTGAAAGACCCATTATTTGATTAAAAATATTTTTTTTATTTGTTACGATAAGAATATTCTACAAGACTTATTATTAATGTTTAAATATAAAAAAAATCTATATACCTTCCATTATAATGATCATTAAAAGAGCATTAGCCATCACATGAAGGAGCTCATTTTTCATGCAGATAATAAATTACATCCTTTCCGATTTGAAATCTAATAAGTTTAGGTAAATATTTTGACAGTCGATTACCCGCGTGATGCCTTGTTAATTATGCACGCTAATTATGCGCCTTTTAATAATTGATTCTTGTCATATCTCCAAATTGACCGCATCACCTAACCGAATAATAAATTATAGCCCTCTACTTCATTAACTTTTCCAATTAACACTGCCGTTGAATGAATGAATTCTTGTATTTTAAATTGCCACCGGGGACGGAATATTAAACTAGAAGTCGGAATGGAAACTGAATAAGAATTAGTTACGTAATTGATGTCATCTCGAACTGATGGGGTATTTAATTGTGAACTTACATTTCGTAATATCATTAAAGAAGACGGGGTGAAGATTATTTAGTTGGTCTAAAATTAAAAAAAAAAAATATGCAAAAATTGCAATGAGTAGGTTAAATTCATTTATTAGAATTAAAAAAAGAATTAAAAAAAAACAACTAATTTGGAAGAATAGTACCCCCATACATGCTAATAAAGTTAATGTGCAACTAAAACGTATTTCAGGCATTTTAGAGTTTAATTTGTCAGCTTTAAGTCTTACATATTTACATGATTTTTATGAGTTAGGAATAATATTAGGTATCAAGTATTCTTGAGATAAATATGCATATTTATGTGCTGCAATCTACTTGTGCTTTACAATTTAAACCGTCACATCGGCGTCGTCTAAAAGCAATCCCAGATATTTTATTGCTTCTTGATGTGTCTCTTTTCTGTTCCCAAACTTCATGGTTTTTGTCATGTTAATTCTTAATGTTAAACGATTTCTGCTACACCATATTTTGCTTTCATGTTGTAAATTTACACCCTCTACTTGGAGCAAATTTTGATGTTTGTTTTTTGTTAAAAAAACAGTGTCATCGGCAAATAATCTTTTTCCCGCCTGAACATTACTAGATAAATCGTTCACATATATCAGAAATAATAGTGGTCCCAATATAGAACCTTGGGGCACACCGTGTGTAGTTACTTGCATTATAATGTGATAACTACTTTAGTTTTAACCACCATGACGTTAGCATAATTTCTGTATTTAAAAACATTCTTCTTGCTGTATTAAATTTAATATGTACTCAAATAAAATAAATGATTGTAATTGAATAATATAATCAAAATTTTGTAAAATGAAGTTAATTTATAAATGTACAAGTAATCAACAATAAGTCCGAAACGTTTATAAATTATTTTAATAGCTGAGTAACTTTTAATTATAATTCTTATTTAAAAACGATATTCTAAGTCTAAATTCTTTAATTATTTTTAAATCAAATATAACGTTTTTAGACGTGATAACGCACAAATATTCCATTCTGATATGTATATAGTACTATATAGTATACAGCACGTGTCAATTTTCATTAGCCATAGGCGATTAATTCATGCAATACGTGACAATATGGCACCCCACCTTTCCGCTTCAATGCCAGCGCGACCGATACAAGCTCAAGTTAGCAGTTGCTGTTGGACTATTGATTAGGGTGTTTGTACTGCGCTCAGAAATAATATTTACGCATTGCAAGGATTTTTCTTTTTCCTTTCAATAAATGCAGAGAATTATTAAGCTGCGTTCACGCTACATGTCACAAACAAAAGCGTAATTCTAATAAAATTAAAAATAAGGTAAATAAAAAAGGATTCTGAAAATAATAATAAACTACTAGATCGCGGCGGCCATTTGATGATGACGACTTTTATTGGAGACTAGATCGCAACGTGTTCGCAGCTAAACATTTAATGTAGAAGTGGGAAGATCGGAGAAAGTCGTTGTGATATCGATTGTTGTCGGGATTGGTGACGGATAGTAGGGGTGACACACGTTGTATACGTATAAATCGCATGTAAATATTGAATCCATATACCTAACGAAAATTGACAAATACGGTATATAGTGCTACAGGTTTTATAACAATTTCAAGAAAGTTACAAGTCAGTACATCTTCTATTAGGATTTTGTTAGGTATACATTGTAAGAATAACAATAAGTTGTTTATGTAACAGCTTCCTTTATTGAAGTGTAAACTTCTTTAGGCGCGTTGCGCTGATTGTAGGCACTGAACAAGACTGACCTGCAACGCTCGGATATGTAACGCTCGGATATGTGTACATTGTGTAACACTCGGATATGTGTAACGCTCGTTCGGGTAAAGTCGGCTAAGGGAACAAGATAAATAAATATACCATATAGAGGTATTTACTTTCAATTAAATTGAAATTTAAATGAATAAATAAATTCATGTTCCAGAACAGATTCGATCCCGAGCCGCACGGGTATGAAGTACTTTGAAGCCGACACGTTACCATCAGACCAAGCGCGGGACCGTAAGCGAGTATTTATATCGTCTATTTATACATATACGTACGTCCGAACCGACCAAACGAAATGGCCGCTCGCGTAAATGTAATAAATATGTTTTATTTAATACGTTACTGAATATTATACGCGTGTATTTCGTATTATTGAAAACTGACGTATGAAAGTGAAATTTTAGATACGGGGGTGTCTTAGGTCGCCGATCACCAATCCATAGTCAAAATGTCAAAAAAAAAAACGAAATGGCGGAAGAGTTTTTTGAAAATTGACGTATTAATGTGAAATTTTAGATACGGGAGTGTCTTAGGTCGCCGATCACAAATGCAAAGTCAAAATGTCAAAAAAAAAAAAAAATGGCGGACGAGTTTTTTGAAAATTGACGTATGTATGTGAAATTTTAGATACGGGGGTTTTGGGGATCGCCGATCACGATTCCAAAGTCAAAATGTCAAAAAAAACAAAATGGCGGAAGATTTTTTTGAAAATTGACGTATGAATGTGAAATTTTAGATACGGGGGTGTCTTAGGTCGCCGATCACGATTCCAAAGTAAAAATGTCAAAAAAAAAAACAAAATGTCGGACGAGTTTTTTGAAAATTCACGTATGGATGTGAAATTTTAGATACGGGGGTTTTGAGGGTCGCTGATCACAATTCCAAAGTCAAAATGTCAAAAAAACAAAATGGCGGAAGAATTTTTTGAAAATTGGCGTATGAATGTGAAATTTTAGATACGTGGGTGTCTTAGGTCGCCGATCACAAATCTAAAGTCAAAATGTCAAAAAAACAAAATGGTGGAAGAATTTTTTGAAAATTGACGTATGAATGTGAAATTTTAGATACGGGGATTGTTGAGGTTTACGTTTTATTTAAAACGTTACTGAATATTATACGCGTGTATTTCGTATTATTGAAAACTGACGTATGAAAGTGAAATTTTAGATACGGGGGTGTCTTAGGTCGCCGATCACCAATCCATAGTCAAAATGTCAAAAAAAAAAACGAAATGGCGGAAGAGTTTTTTGAAAATTGACGTATTAATGTGAAATTTTAGATACGGGAGTGTCTTAGGTCGCCGATCACAAATGCAAAGTCAAAATGTCAAAAAAAAAACAAAATGGCGGACGAGTTTTTTGAAAATTGACGTATGTATGTGAAATTTTAGATACGGGGGTTTTGGGGATCGCCGATCACGATTCCAAAGTCAAAATGTCAAAAAAAACAAAATGGCGGAAGATTTTTTTGAAAATTGACGTATGAATGTGAAATTTTAGATACGGGGGTGTCTTAGGTCGCCGATCACGATTCCAAAGTAAAAATGTCAAAAAAAAAAAAATGTCGGACGAGTTTTTTGAAAATTGACGTATGGATGTGAAATTTTAGATACGGGGGTTTTGAGGGTCGCTGATCACAATTCCAAAGTCAAAATGTCAAAAAAACAAAATGGCGGAAGAATTTTTTGAAAATTGGTGTATGAATGTGAAATTTTAGATACGTGGGTGTCTTAGGTCGCCGATCACAAATCTAAAGTCAAAATGTCAAAAAAACAAAATGGTGGAAGAATTTTTTGAAAATTGACTATGAATGTGAAATTTTAGATACGGGGATTGTTGAGGTTTACGTTTTATTTAAAACGTTACTGAATATTATACGCATGTATTTCGTATTATTAACCTCGCCTTGATGAAGTTTTCACTTCTGCCGTGTGGTTTTAAGCACACTTATTCTTATTGTTTTTATTTTGAAAATTGAATATTATGTTTGGTATCGTCTTTTTGTACTTATCTTGTAAAAACAATTTCTAATTCTCTATTCAGCTCAGGAAATTAATTTCTAATAAATTGCTTGATTTAAATTTTATTCTCAAAATTATATCTATCTACCTAAAGTCAGGTGTTGGGACTTACATGACATATCAATTACCCCGATGACTGGCCGATGTAAAATCATTGGCTCGAGTTATTGCCGTCCGAAACATACTAGCAGCTCATTTTTTTTTAATTAAAAAATACCAAACTGAGTGGCCGGAAATAGAAACTCGTACCTAGCATTTGACAATCCAGTTCACAATTATTTGAACATAAAAGTCACAATAGCCAAAAAATAGATTCTATCAGTATATTGTAACTACTTAATTTTTTTACCAAAGACCTTAAGTGTACCTTTACGTGTATCAAAGTGTGAAAACAGAGATGAAACACACGTTTATTCGAATAGACGAACATGTATATGACAACAAAATAATATATTACAAAAATTATTATATTATTCAGCACTTGCAAGGACGTCCATAACCTGACGGTGAAGGCACTGCTGTACAATTTATATAGAATATTACAGATAAGGAAACGATCATACATCAGCTAAAGCAGCAGCATGCATGCTACTAACTTGGTACAAATCATTTTTTAAAACAAATCTACCAATACTTAAAAACCTTAAGTCTGATTGAAAAAAATATTAGTTAGTATTACAGCTAGTTAAATACAGTTGTATATAATCAATACATGAAAGACTAAATAATTAAACAGTGATTTTTGCTCTTTGAATAATAATAAAAAAACCCACAATTCTAGGATCTTTCAAAAAGCATTTTATTGTAAAATATAAAATTCATATAAACTGATGTTAATATATATATATATAAGTAATACAATTATGATAATAGAAGAAATAGAATAAATAAGTACGCAAAATAAGTACTCTTCATAATCCAATTATTAAAAATTATTTCTTATATGAATAGTGTGTGTATAGAAGTAGGTATTTCTTATTTAAACGAGTTATTTTAAACTGGTAGTTTATCAATGCAGATTTATAAGAACAGGTTCTCTGACTACTTCCAGTCCCTCGATACTGAACTAATTAATTCGTTTTAATGCAATACAAAATAAAATATTGTGTATGTTGCGTCCAAATCAGGTTTCTATATTTAGTGTCGAAAATAATGTAAATTAAATATCACGTTCATTTTACGTTGCTGCGCTTAAACAATTTATGAAATTGAGTTATACACAAATCATACACATTTATTGCTTGTATTTATTGTATTTTATTACATTTTCATTTAAATCAGTAATGTATATCTTTATTTTATTTTATTTATCTGTAATCGCAAGAAAGAGTAGACAATATTTCCTTAACTTAAGCTTTATTAAACTAACTTGAAGTCTGTGGCTTGACTAAAACAGAAACGCTAAAACACCTTTACAACACTAAAGCACAAAAAACTAAATACGTATTTCAGTGCTACTGAAGATGACAACATTGTTTCCGAAATACGTAATTAGTTTTTTGTTCTTTAGTGTGGTAAAGGTGTCTTAGTGTTTTTGTTAAGCTTTATTGTATTCATTATATGAACTACGAAGAAGAATTGATAGGTTCGGTACTCCATTAGCGCTAATAAGTTAAATTTACTCCTCTCAAAGAATAATATAAAGGGGACATTTTCCATACTATCCTATTCACGAACAAAACACCAGAAAGGGGTGTATCCATGTATAATCCATACGACTTATAAAACGCAACTTCTTATATAGGCTGCCTACAAAACAATCATTTGGTTTTAAAGAACTGTATTTTAGAAACTGTTGAGATATAGTAGTAAGAAGGCGAAAGTTTTTAAGTTTGAAATACGCGCTTGCAAACTTCAATGATCGCCAGATGGCGGCGTGAAAAGTGTTTGCAAAATGGCGACTATGCAAAAGAAAGCGTTTTACATTTAGAAGAAAGTACGAAACAAAACCACCAGGTCACCATAGCATTCAGGGATGGTACATACAATTCAATAACTCAGATTCCCTTAATAAATGCAAAAGCAATGGAAGAACGTGGGTCTCTAATGACATAGTGGAGACTGATAATAATAATAATAATAATATATTTACTGTCATACAATTCCAAAGAAGATTATCGACATTGTCATAATTACAATCCTCCACAATAAGTATAAGAGACTACAAAAACAAACTTACAACCAAGGTAACAAATTAAAAATTATTAAGTTGTTTGTTCATTACACATATCAAAATATTCATCAATAGAATAAATACAGCTTTCTATTAATAATTCCCCAACACCACGTTTAAACACATGCTCTGCTAGGCAATGTTTTGTGAGTATTCTACAACAGTGTTCCCGCAAAGCAAATCGTCAAATTGATATTCCGCATCAAACTGTAAAGTATAATCTCTCCTAAGGGGGGCTAACGCAGAGGTGCCGACTAACTGCCGTGAGGTAGGACGTAAGGGGGTGGTACCATATGCGCTAATGTAAATTCTGGTCTTTACAAGGTTTCGTTAAAACAATAGTACCGCTTTTATTTACGAAATATCAAAACGAAATTTAAAACGCACATAAACAAAGGCTTAATGCATGTTCGACTGGAATTAGTTTTTAAAATAAAATTTCTGAAACTGTGTTATGATGTAAATTTTGCCAACTTTGAGAGTGAAATGTAAGGGTAAATAATTTGAATTATAAGAAAGTACTCCCAATGATGCCTTAAATAATTCTTTGAATTCAATTTACTGCAAAAACATAATAAGAAAAACAAACATTTCTGCTGTTTGTTTTATTTTAATGAATACCTTACATCGGCGGAATTTACATTAGCCCATATGGCGCCATCCCCTTACGTCCTACCTCACTGCAGTTAGTCGGCACCTCTGCGTAAGCTCCCTTAAGATCTGTTTAGATATTCAGTAAAATCTGTAGACCGGAAGTAGTAGTTTATTTCAGTGAAAAAATTGAATTTTACCAATATTTCGTTACTACTAAGTTTTAACAAATTTTTAGAGAATTTACATGTACTGAACTTAAGAAGCACTTATTAAAAAAAGTTTTTCGAAATTTGTACCGGTATTTGCCCTTATACTCTTATCGAATATCAGTTTTTAGCGAATATTGTGCAAGTCATGCTTTCTTGTAAATATATTATGAGTATCAAACTATTTAAAGGTTGATTTTCGATACGTTTTCTATAAAAAAAATTTGGACTAGAAGTAACATTTGACTCTTATCGAAGAGCAATTCTTTGCAAATATCTCCTAAAGTTATGCATTCTATATATATTTATCAAGAGGATAACAGTATTTAGAGCTGAATTTGAATTTTTTTTTCTATAAAAGAAATTTAAAAATTCGGACTGGGAATAACACTTTTACTCTTATTGAGCAGCAAATATCTCGCAAAGTATGCATTCCATAGAGATTTATTAAGAAAATAGAAATACTTAGAATAAGATTTTGAAAAATTTTTTACAAAAAAATTCTCAAAATTTGAAGTTGAAGTAACACATTTGTCCTAGGTTTATTTTTTTTAAGAAAATAAAAGCATTTAAAACATAATTTAAAACAACTTTTGCATAATTTGAAACACCCATACGTTTAAAAAATTGGTGTGACGCGACACCTCATTTTTTAGAAAAAGTACACCGCTCATCATTATTTCTTTACATTTATTTCAATTTTATTCTCACGACAAAATGCCTTGCAGAAACTGCCAATTAAATGCATTGTGTTCATTTATCCCCTATTTACTTTCTAGAACAATTACAAATAATATCCTGATTGTAATGCTCAATCTAAGCAAGCAAAAACGCGCTGGATCTACTGATCTGAATTTAAATATAAGCTAACTCGGCGAAATTGCTACTTTGATATATTACTGGGCTAGATAGATAGAATGAATGCCCGCCTTCGTAGATTCCAATAAATTAGATTTGATTGCTGGTGAGCACGAAACGTCTTGCTACTGAAATCGATGTCTGTTCAATTTACAATAACTGCAATTTCCCAAAGACATCTATTTATTCATTCCGTTATAGTTTCAATATCTATTTTCATGTCATAGAAACGGACCAGATATATTCGAAGTATCGCAATAAAGATACTCGACATTGCCCGGAAATTCGTCGTTCAATATACGAGATAAGGAAAAGCTAAAAAAAAATTTATTTTTGACAATTTTATTATGAAGGTGTTCAAAATTGAATTTGTATTTCTAATAACATTTGATTTTTAATTAATTTGCTAAATTACCCTAGCATTCATAGGTCTCCCTGCTCTCTTTTCCTTTTTCGGTGAAAGCTCCTTTTGATATTTTGCCTATTCTAGACAGCACGAGGGTCTACTCTGTGCAGCATCCAACAGAAGTTAGCCAGCAGTTTCACGTGCTACTTTTACCTTGGTATCTACGCTAAATTTTCTTTGTATCTTGATGAAATCTCTGTCCTTGTTCTTTACTAACAGCACCAAATTGTTCGGAAAAATAGTTCATTTGCAAATTTAGGAAATGTACTTTAGTCTTTGAATTTTGTTAACACGTTTTCCACGGTAGTAGATAGGATTCGCCGGTTCTAGATCCACACTCCACCCAAAATGCTTTGAACAGCTTTGAACTGCAACCCAAGTGCTTCGAAACAGGTAATATACAGCACTGATGAGCTTTGAAACAGGTAATATACAGCTTACAATGGGATTTAAACGCTTGATATAGGTTTTGAAGAGTTCTGTATATTACCTGTTTCGAAGCACTTGGGTTGCAGTTCAACGCTGTTCGAAGCATTTTGGGTGGAGTGTGGATCTAGAACCGGCGAATCCCATCTACTCACGATAAACTTATAGTTTGAGTCCTTAAAGTCCCGCGGAAATTTTTGAAGACTTCCTTGAAATCTCTCCGGATATCTTTTGCACTCATTATCATTTTACTTTCAAACACTTCGTTTTGAAAAATATCTGGACACACGGAAACACCTTTCTTTACTTTGGTTTCGACAGTCCTCGAAACTTGTAGAGAGATATTTAAAGCACTTTTTTCTCTTCCCAAACCATTACGCCAAGCTTGACGTGCATTGGAGTTAAGAAGACCTTACTGGGAGCAACCAAACTTTTCCCTTCTACATCTTTGCTTCAAGGTTTTAGTGTTTTTCAAGATAGCCACTCCTTTTTGATCTCGGCTGTCCCATTGACAAAGGAAGAAGGGTGCTTACTTTATCTTGAGAAAACTATGGAATGACATCTCTTTCTCGCTTTTTGGACTATGAGAAGGAGGTGCTAGAAACCAATACATTTCTTTCCTCTAGCCCACAGTTCTGCAGAATCTTTAGAAAGGCATAAATTTCTGAATAATCATTCAATTCTTGTAGGGAAAAGGTGAGCTCCAAACTGCTCTCTGAAACACCATAAAATTCCGCGTCATAAGCCTGGCCTTTGTCATCAGATTCTTAAGGAGTTTCTTCTAGGTTCTGTGTAGGTTTCGGTACATGTATTTTTGAGATATGCCGACGGACGTTTTGGATACAAGAGTCTCATATTAATTAAATTGTACTCCTTCACGTTAGTCGAGGCGCGCATCGAAATGGTACGTACGTGGCGTGGAAGTGGCGTGGTGACAACGTGGCATGTGGCAAATTTTTAACTAGTGAAATCAGTTGCCACAGCGCCATATTGATGCCCGCTGTCGCATCTGATTTCACTAGTTTAAAAATTGCCACATGCCACGTTGTCACAACGCCACTTCCACGCCATCGCCACACCACTTTGGTGCGCGCCTCGACTTACATGAACAGAAGTAACAGTCATCACTATGACATTTACGTTACCTCCAGGTCATAGGGTCCAAAACGGAAGGTCATTTTTATATATGTGACCACTTTCACAATTCTTCACACATTTTATGTGTCGCTCATACTTATTCTGGTCATCAAGTTTTACATCGAAATATGTATAAAATATTTTCTTGACAAAATAATATGTTATATATATTTTTATGATATTTCTTCACAAAAAATTTCCACAAATGTAACAAAAGAAATCAAGTGAACTAAGACAAGCTCTTTGTGCACTGAGTACATTTTATAATTTAAGACTTTAAATATGAAAACTGTAAAAATGAGTATACTAAGTTTTCCTTAATTGTTTGGTACTTATACAGGGTGAGTGATATCCGCGGGTAAGGCCGATTATGGCTTTATGAGTAAAGATATTTCGAAACGGTGTTTTTCGTGTGATAGCTGCTCATTATTAGGAGCACGTTTCAAAAATATTTTGTATTATACAAGCTGTTCCATAACTAGCTGGCTAACCATAGTAATAGTTTTTTAAACGGAACAGCCTATATATTATTGCATTTTTGTATTCCCCGTATAATTTTTAGTCAAAAAGTAATAAGAAAGTATAAGCCTAAAATCTAAAGTTTTTGACTTATTCCCATTTATCTGAAAAATTCAATGTTTGTATAAAATTATATTCCTCGAAAACGACGTATTAGATGGACAAAACTTTTTGCAGTATTGTTTAAAATAAGAGGTCCTAATAGTGTCCTAATGTTTTATTTTTTTACAGTTACTAAATGCATGTGCAGAAAACTGGATTAAAATTACATGACACGTTTTTGTATAAAAGTAATTTTTTTCAAATGGAACACCCTGTATATCACTTAATTTTTGATTTCCTTATTAAATTTCTCATCAAAAACATGTAGACGTTGATACTTTAAAGGTGACTATTACTGAGCTGTTGTCGCTTTTTGATAATTTTGTCCCTACTATACTATATTAATTATTAAAAGCATAAAACTGACAAAATTATATCAAAAAGCGACAATAGCTCAGTAATAGTCACTTTTAAAGTACCAAGTCTTACATGTTTTTAATGTGAAATTTAATAAGGAATTCAAAAATGCACTGATATACAACTTTAGATTTTAGGCCTATACTATCTTACTACTTTTTGACTAAAAATTATACGGGGAATACAAAAATGCAATAATATATAAGGTGTTCCATTTAAAAAACTATAACTATGGTTAGCCACCAAGTTATGGAACACCTTGTATAACACAAAGTATTTTTAAAATGTGCTGCTAATGAGCAGCTATCATAAGAAAAGAATCTCTTCGAAATATCTTTACTCATAAAGGCATAATCGGCCGTACCCGCGGAGATGACTCACCCTGTATATATTCATTTATTTATTATTAATGTCTGTTGTTAATATCTTATTTAAATTCTTCAAATCTGATATTTGTTTTAACTCGGTTTATTTCTGTTAGATGAATCGGTTGTAGATAAGATTATGTTGTTGGCATGATGTTTCTTATAAAGAAATTTACCCTCTAACATTGCTAGCTACAGTATTTATTTAAAATTCTTCTTACGTTCAAACGTACCTACTAAAATATAAACATATGTGCATATTTTAGAATAGCTTCTTCCTACTGCTTGTAATACGGTAAAATATTATACGTTTCATACCATTAAATTGTGTATATAACATCTTCGTAACCCTTTTCACGTAAAGCGTCTGTCACAACACTCCTAACTCCTAAATATATAACAATGTAATAGTAGGATCTGCCGTAGATGCACTTCAAGTTCTTATAACTTGCTTCTATACTGGAAACATCTTTCAAATACTATAAAATTTAAATGCAACTATAAATGCGGAAACTCGAGGAAACTGTTGCAATATGCGTTTATACAAGGGAGAATAATATATATAATGTGTATTTTATATGAAGTTATGCTTATGACATATTTAAATTTGCAAAACTATGTTTTATTACATCACAGTATTATGAATTTTCATTTATTAAAAATACGTCGTTTTTCTTAATAGAAAACATTTCATTTTTATGGTATTTAGATTCTACAAAATTTTCGAGTCAGGAGTGTGAAGTAACCAGTGCAGAAGTTGCGAAGTAATAGTGACGATATCATCATTACTTAATCTATTGATATTGTGGTTACCATTTAAATGTATCAAAATATTATAAAATATGTTAGTATTGAACTGGTATTGTATCTTAGCCAAGACCAGTCAAATATATACAATTAATTAGTTCATATTTCAAATAATCACATAAATAAGTTAGTGTAAGGTTACTTAGGGACGAACCCTTGTACAAGGTAGATATTGTATTTGCTGTTAATTCACTCAAGTAAATGAGGCCAACAGGAATCCACAATGCACACAGGCACATCCCATATATTGAGATAACAAACATTTGTACCTTGATCATGAATTTATTTATAATTGCCATACTAAATATAATTCATCACAAATATTCTATGCGTACATAAATTACGTAAGACAAATTTAAATACTAAGATTACTGTGCAGTCTTACATTTATGAAACTCATACTGTCTTCATCCCTTTAATATGCTTATACCGTGAATTTAAACAAAGCATCTTTTATATCACACACACATGCATACATTTGAGCCTACAAATATGGCCGATATAAAGGTGTGAATTATGACAAAACCCAACCATAATTGTTAATTTTGCAAATTAAGAATGATACTCCAAAGTTACTTGTTTATATATCACAGGCTTTAGTAAGCACATATAAATTTATTGACCGTGAAGAATATGCAAAAAATGGACGTCCATCAGGATCGCCCATTATTATGCCATTATATTTTAAATTAAGTAAAGAAACTAATTTTCGCATACATACATAAGTAAACCAAAGCCTATTTCATATCCAGAACATGTTAAAAACAGGGCATGAATGTTATTGAGACTTAAATTTAGGAACAAACATCTATAAAATTCGTTAGAAGCGGAAGAATACCCACCCATACATTTTCTGGCGTCCAACGTGGGGCTTTATTAGGATTTTCCCTTTTGAATAAAACAGTTTCACTTTTAAATAAGCGGTTCATACCCTCTTATACCCACCATTACATTTTCTGGCGCCCAACGTGGGGCACCGGAATTTAAGTAAATCACAGGTATTGTAAGGTATTCTGGAAGGTTTTTGATTCCTAACAACGACCCTCCTTATCATTATAAGTATAACACCTTTCACTAGACCTAACTTAACATCTATAAAATTCGTTAGAAGCGGAAGTATACCCCCACTATAGGCGTAAGCTCATTGGCTTGACAGCCGAAAGGAAATAACTTCAAGCGCGATAGTTTAAAACTTTGCTGTTAGTAAATTAATAATTTCAAAACGTTAGTAAAATATTTGTTGTAGACAGTCACCATCTACAGGGAGCAGTCAAATAATAATCAACGTTCACTTATTCAGTATAAGGAGTAATATTTAGATTCTTTTCAATTAATTCATCAACATTACAATTTATATCTGTATCACTTGAAACACGGTTTATTTAAATTCTCCCTACCCTTCATACTACAACCATCTGGTTAGCCGATATAGGATTTTAGAAGTATTTTTATTTTTTTTTAAGTAGACAATTTTACTTGAGATTCAGATTTAACCATATAAAGAGTTAATAAAAATTATTTAAAGCCCTTCACCCCCCCCCCACCAGAGCATTTTCTAGCTCACCAACGTTGGGCTTTATTAGCATTTCCCCTTTTGAATAAAACAGTTTCACTTTTAAATAAGCGGTTCATACCCTCTTATACCCACCATTACAGTATATAACGCGAAATCAAAAATTATATTGATAAAGGTTTGCCATGGATTGTTAAACGTCTGTTTTAAGTTATATCATTAAGTGCCATACTGTCATTAATATTAATGACAGTATGTAGCATGTGTATCAAATGTGATGTGGGATTATGTTTACAATGTAATGTGATTTTTCATAAAAAATAATTATGTTGCCCTTGCTTTTGTGTGCTATAAACGGCCAGTGTTACCTATATATAACACTAGTTTTTAACAAAAATATTAGTTTTTCTCTTAAAAAATACCTTAATAATAAACCATTTTTGATACATGCACTGACTTTTTATTATTTTATAAATTTAAAAATATAATCTCGCTGTTGAAGGGTTAATTGTACATTTTAGGTTGGATATAATATAATATAATCAGGAATTATTTACTTTCACTTATTGTATACAATAAACATATTAGGTAAATCATTAAAAATATTTACATATTTTGGCGAAGGTAATTTAATACGATTTCAGCATGCCTATAAAACGATATTAAAGGATAAATGATTCTTCCGCTTCGGATGAATATGCATATATGAACAGCTTTCATAATAATTCCATACAAGAATCTCTGCCTACCCTTTATAACTCAATCAACATAATTTTCAATTTTAATGAAATTCATGGGAAGCTGCTCTAAGAGAAGGTTCCGCTATACAATTACCATTTTTCCATAGAAGCGTTAAAGCGGACAAAGGGAAAATCTATTAGTGATTCTTCCGATGATGCAGCGAAAACCGAAGTGCTTGTCCGAACGTAGAGGTGAAATTTATCACGAATCTCTCACTCTCAAACTGCACTCAATTATGTCGTCGTCGGGAATGGTATTTCTCTGTTTCGGACACGACACCGACGGCGAGAAAAGGAGGGTTTCACGTCAATTTAGCTATAAAAATCAAAGGAAACCGACTATCAAAGACTCATATTTAAAGATTAAATTCAAATTGGACCGGAACCTTAACCAACCATGAATGTTCAGACGCGGCAGAAAAGGGAGTAATTTAAACGATTTTTCGTTGAGGCTCTTGTTCGAGAATACTACCTGTCTTTTTTGTGCTGTTTTCTTCTTCTTACCGAAAAACTCGATGCGCCCAATTAAGCTTTCTCCGTTAATGTTCGAACGAAAGACAACTAAATTCTAGTCATTTAGTTGACCAAAATTCTTATAGTGAAAATTCAGTTGAATGGTAATAGTAAAGAAATTGATATTTAAAGAGAAAGATAGTTTTTTACACGATTTTTACTTTTTTATACGTAGTGTGAGGAAGTATTCTGATGATGAAAATCTTCGACATCGAGATTTTTGCAGATGTCCACGTTTTGAAGTCCCCTGATACCGAAAAAGTGGCTTTTAAAAAATGTCTGCCTCTCTCTGTGTGCGTCAGTTTGTCTATGTGTGACCACGATAGCGGTTAAACCGCTATAGCTATCAATTCCAATTTTTTTATTTATGAGTATAATCGCCCTCTTGAGATCTGATTAGATTTTCGGTAAAATCTGCAAGAATTAAATTTTGCCAATATTTCGTCAACTACTAAGTTTAAGTAAATTTATAAAGAATTCGTATGTTCTTAAAATTAAAATTCAGAACAATTTTATTAAAAAAGTTTTTCGAAATTATTGCCGGAATAGGTCTTTCATTTTTTACGAATATTTTGCAAGTCATGCTTTTTAGACAGGTACGTTACGAGTATAAAAGTATTTAGAACTTAATTTTCAATACCTTTTGTATAAAAAAAATTCAAAATTCTGACAGGAACTAACACTTTTACTTTTATCTAATAGCGATTTTTTGGTAAATGTCGAAAATTGAGCATCCTAAATATATTTATCAAGAGTCAAAAGTACTTAGAGTTGGATTTAGAATATTTTTTGTGTAAATGAAATTTCAAAATTCAGACCGAAAGTAACACTTTTACTCTTAGCGAGTAGAACTTTCTTTGGAATATCTCGCAAAGTATGCATTCTATAGAGATTTATTATGAGAATATAAGTATTTATAATAGGATTTTGAATAATTTTTAAATAAAAAAATTCTTAAAATTCTATAATTTGAAACTGTCATACGTATAAAAAAACTCGTGTGGTGGCCACACCTCATTATTTTTATGGTTGTAATTCAGTCTTTTTATCGACTCTTGGGACTGCATACACTCACAGTCAATAAACATCACAATTATAATCAAACCATACGATATAAAGCGAGAAAAAAGAGACAACCTAACAAACAAATCATTTGATTTTATGAATAACTTCATATCATCTCGAAACACTAAAGGTGTTATAGACAGACACCCATGTTATAAAAATTTGATTTAAGTAAATACCATTTTAATTTAAATTTGAAGAATTGAAAAAAAATTGGTAATATTAAAGAAATTGATATTTATAGAAAAAATTGTTTTTTACTCAATTTTTGTTATGATTGTAATTCAATCTTTTTATCGATTCTTGGGACTCCATACACTCACAGTCAATAAACATTACAATTATAATCAAACCAGACGATATAAAGCGAGAAGAAATAGGCAACCCAACTAACAAATATTATTTGATTTTATGAACAACTTCGTATCATCTAAAAACACTAAAGGTGTTATAGTCAAGTCACCCATGTTATAAGAATTTCATTTAAGGATATATTATTTTCATTTAAATTTTAAGATAGTAATGTTGACTTTTCATTTGTACTGTTGATTTTTTCGTATTAGGGGAAGGTGATGCAGGTTGTTATATGCGGCAATTTGTTATGTTGCATATGTCATATGTAATGTTCCATGCAAACATTCTGTATTATAATACAAAAAAGGAAATTCGTGAACCACCTATCGCTGAAATGTTTTACTACTATCTAACTTTTAAATATTTCAGCGCACTGAAAGCTCTTTGATTTCTAAGTTAAATCTTTTTGTTTTATTATCGAAACGGTGAGGTATCTGATTAAACTGATTGTGTCCTCTTAATCGAATGTTAATTACTAAGAATAATGTGGAATATTTTTGATATAATACTAACGACTTTCCTAAAAATGAAACCTGAACTATTAATTGCATGTGGAGGTAGGATGTTACATTATCTATGGGGCAGATTGTTACATCTAACAATCTGTTCTATACTTTAAAATCTACAATTTCTAGTGATTAAATTTATTTCTTATTATTCCTATAGAATGTAAAATATCATAAGAACATTTCAGTTGGTTCCATAAATAAATAAATAAATAGGTCTTTTACTCTTATCGAAAATCAGTTTTTTGCGAATATTTCGTAAGTCATGCCTTTTAGGGAGGTACGTTACGAGTAAGAAAATATTTAGAACATAACTTTCAATACTTTTTGTATAACAAAAATTTAAAAATTCGGATCGGAAGTAACACTTTTACTCTATGGAATATCGATTTTTTGCAAATATGTCGCAAATTATGCATTCTATATATATTTGTCAAGAGTACAAAAGTATTTAGAGCTAGATTTGGAATATTTTTTGTATAAATGAAATTTCGAAATTCGGACCGGAAGTAGCACTTCTACTCTTAGCGTGTAACACTTTTTTTCAAAATATCTCGCAAAGCATGTGTTCGATAGAGTTTTTTAAAAGAATAGAAGTATTTAGAATAGGATTTTGAATATTTTTTGTATAAAAAAATTCTTAAAATTTGGACTTGAAGTAACACACTTACGGGTTTATTTTTCGGATTATTTTTCTATGATAAAAGTATTTAAAACAATTCAGAACAACTTATGTATAATTTGAAACGCTTATAAGTATAAGAAAGTCGTGTGGTGACCACACCTAATTTTTTATAAGAGTTTACAAATTATTCTTTTTTTATTTCTTCAAAAGAAGGTAGATAACTCATGACGTGTAATTGTTGACGATGGAGTATAATTTGAGTTGTTGTTTGGGCTATTTCCATCGTTTAAGGAACATAGGTAGTCCGATGTTTCGGCAGTCCGTCTACTGCCGTCATCAGGGTAGTCCTGAGAAGGACTGTTTCTTGCAAAACTTGTCATTATATCAACGACTTTATCTGGCGGTATGTGTCTTCCCTATAATTTTTTTAATCTGATGTGCTCTGTGTCAGGTTTTGAACCCGGTCGATAATTTCCGAATTTCAATATCCTATCCACTTTACCACTCGACTAATTCGGGGGACAGAAGGTAGATATATAAGTTTCTATGCCCTACTTTGTAAGTTTTACCAAATAAATTCAAAATATTTTTAAAATAAAGGAAAAAATGTTTTATTTAAATTATTTTCACGTTAAAAAGTTCATTCCCATCAATAATATATAATAGAAAAAAAAAGGAACATATTGCTAACACGCTTCAAATAATATTCTACCTATTCTGAAATGTATAAAGCTATAAACTTCTACAGAGTAAATACATATAAAAAAAAATACACAATACACCTGAGAGAACTACTTTTGACACCATCAAATACAATGCCACTTCTTTCTATCGCACTCCGGTGGTGTATTTGTATTTCGTATTGTTTTATTGCGTGAACTCGTATCTACCGATTTGTACCGGTGCGTAGAATTTTTATGTGGCGTTATGTAGTAACATTTTTTTCTTTGTCTTTTTTTGTGGCGCAGAGATTGACAGCTCCGAACATTTGAGTCAATGGTTCCTGAAATTTGACCTACTTCAGCCTGTCGCGTGTGGTATTGTCAACGCGTGTGTGTATGTCAGTCTGATACTGAAACAAGTCGTAATTTATTGACGTAATCATTGTCGACGCTTACATAAATTATACTTAATAAATCATCCACGCTAAATACGTTTGATATTTTTAACTTAAAAAACAAAACGCAATCGGTCCGGTATGAAGGGTGAGGTGGTGCGATTAAATGAGAAAAACACGGAAAGCTTTACGCGATATAATTTATTGCTATTTTTGAAGTCGCGATTTTGTATTATTCCGTGTGAAATTGTGTGCGTTTAATTTAACGCTGTCATTTCTCCCGAAAAGTAATCAGTTAAACATAGATAACGAAGTTAAAAATAATAATATGTAGTTAATTTCCCAAGAGTAAATTACTAATTACAAGACAAACATAGACAAATTAGGCACAGAATTAATATAATTGAATTTATTGTAGATATTTCCAAGTGCATAATAGCTTGTGAACCAACTTTTAGACCCATAAATTATATTATTTTGTTAATACATATATCAATTAAAAAACAGTAAGGTTGGATAAGTAATATACAATTTTTCCAACAAGAAGTAAATATGGCAGCTGTATCTCGTTATTGCTACACGACATTAGGTCATCACATAACTTCGATTTACGTCATTGAAATTGACTCTGCTAACACTAAAATATCGATCATTAAGTAGCGCCATCTAGTAATAGAATAAAAAACTAAAAAAATCGATTTCTCAATTTTTATTGAAATAAACTTTAAAATAACACTTTCAGCATTAACTAAAATAAATAGTAACAATATTAATAAAATAATGAAATAGAACGAAACAAAATTAACAAAATGATGCTGAAAATTACGTTGTTAAGTAGTTTCAAGAATAACAATTTTATTTACATTTTTAATTTTTCTAACAATTTAAAAGGTAAAACTAATTGGGAATCAATTATGTTTGTAAAGTGTTTGTTTGGATTTTCATATGACTTTGTGGATTCTAAAAAAAATTGCGGTACTAACGTAATCGACGCTTTCCACTGTACTGAAGATTTTGAAGCTTTTACTATTCCACATCGCAATATTTGTCTCATAAAATATTCAAACACTCTGGCATCGGTAGCATCATTTGCACTTTCTTTAAGCATAATATGTGAAAAGATTTCTACTAGAAAATCGGAAATAAATGATCTTGTTAAAATTAAATATTACAATAAACAGATATGTACACTTACTAAAACAAATGTAGAATATTTCCAGCTAACACTGGTTAAAAATCTAATATTCACTAAACTCATTCTATTCTTTGTATTTTGGTATGTATTTGATATGCTTTTTTCCACTTTGGCACTACATATTGGCTAATTTAGTTAGGTGACATAAATTAAGTGTTTCCCCTTAATAAAATATGGGGGGGGGGAACTGCCGACTCGCAAAGCGTACGGCATTTTGCTGGCTTCGGTCCACTATTGAACTCCACCAATCCCAACAGAACCCAACCATCCCAACTCTCACCGTAAAAATTAGCGGGGGGAGGGGGTTAGCCCCCATTCTCCCTTTTTTCCTTTTCATTCTACTCACTTTCATTCTCTTTACCGCTTACCTTCGCGCCCTAGTCCTCGAAATTCCAATCCTCCACCATGACTATTTCTGCCAAGCCTTTAATGGCCTGCACTACTCTTTCCCTATCCTTATCAATCTCACATCTTATCACCCTTTCCTCCTCATTCATTCCTAGTTCCTCTCGGAACATTACCCTTGCAATCTTTCTATCATCCAACTCGCATTCCCACCAGACGTGGTCAGCCATTTCTTCCGCCTGGCCGCACTCGCATGTACTGTCCCCTTCTCACAAGGCAAACCTCTTGTAATAGGCTTTCATGTAGCCGTGGCCCGTGAGCATTTGGACCGCCTTCGGTGTCAGGTGCCACTCGCCCAAGTATACCTTTGGGAATACCTTGTACACGCTTCTTCCCGTGTGTTCCTTGTCCCAGTATTCCTGCCAAGCCTTTACGGTTCCTCTTATTTCGGAACCTTGCCTTCCCGCTGGTCTCCACCTCTCTTGCAGTTTATGTCTTCCCTCACCCTACCCCTTTTTGCCGCCGCGTCCGCTTGCCTTATCTCGGCTTTTTCTTTACACTGTCTGATTGTGATTTCTCTTCTCTCATTTATGCTTCTCCATATTATTTCCTGTAGGACTTCCTTTTGCCTTACCCGGCTTTTCTGCACCTTGTCAGTTCTTACTCTTTCTCTTTTCTAGTGCCTACTCATTGCTCTAGTCCATACCGGCGGTAGTTAGGTGACCGTGACACATTCCTTAGTGCTGCCCATACCAAATCTATTGTATTCCTTTGCACATATTTCAAGGCAGATTAAAATTTGTTTCAATACTAACAATTTTTTGTTGACACTTTTCAACTGTACTATGATAACAAGGTACATTCTTGGTAATAATAAAAGCATTTTAATAATTACGCTATCATCTTTATTTATCCAATAGATACAAGTATAATTACACAAATATCATTCGTTATTTAATTGATTTAAAGGTTCTTGCAAGGATGGTTTGGCTAATTATCTAGCAAACGACTTATTTCCTGGGTACTGGTGTGTCGATTTTATGTTGGTGCCATAAGAATTCATATCATTTACCACATATTTAGGTTTTTTTTTTTTTGGTTTTAAATTAGCAATACTACCAGAAGTAATAAAGACAGAAATTGCATTTCTTTCCCATTCCTTCGGTACAAAAATATTGTATTAAAATCAAAATATAAAATTGGAAATATTATATCAAAAACCGACGGTAGATGGTCACTTTTAAAGTAACAATATCTTACATCGTTTTGGTACGAAATTTAGTAAGCAATCCATAAATGAACCGATATGCAGGGTGTTCTATTTGAAAAAAATCACTCTTAGACAAAAAAGTGTCATATAACTTTATCCAGGTTTCTGCAAATTTAATTAGGATCTTCAAAAAAATAAAATACGTTTGTATTAAGATATCTTATTATGAATAACGCTACGCGAATACGTCGTTTTCGAAAATTACGCTTTTATAAAAACATTGAAGTTTTCAGAAAAATTGTAATAAATCGAAAACCTTAAATTTAAGACCTACACCCTCTCACCACTTTTTGACTAAGAATTATATGGGCAATACAAAAGTGCAGTAAGATACATGATATTCTATTTAAGAACTATAACTACAGTCAGCCATCAAATTATGGAACACTATATAATACAAAATAATTTTAAAAGGTGCTCCTAATAAGTGGTTATCAGAGGGAAAAAACCACTTCTAAATATCTCTTTTATAAAGTCACAATCTGCCTTCCTCGCGGAGATAACACACCCTGTATATACTATTTTGATTGAAAATGAAAATAATTTAAATTTTATTTAAAAAATTGGAATTAAAACAACACAGATTATGCATTCAGTGCTCGGGTAATATAGCACCAATAAATAAAGATTACGAAAGATTTCGTGTGAGTATAGCATTCAATACAAAAGTATTGCCTTTCGGCTCAAACGTACAAACGAACCTCTCAACAGGTGTTTCAGTAATAATTAAAAGTATTTTAAGTCCTACGAGCAAAGTCCTAGCTGTAAATATATTTTAAACATGAAAATAGAAGCAAGGTAAAATGATTGTAAATAAATTAATTAAAACAATTGGTGTAGTAACCCCACGATTTTCCTAGAGTATGTGCATTTTAATTTTTTTATACAAAACTTATTAAACACTAACATTTAAATCTCTTTTTTAAAATAAAGTAAACTTGTGTAAAGCGCTAAATATTGTGATTTTCTATTAAAAAATATTTCAAATTTAGTTATAAATATTTTTGTACTTGTAAAAAATCTGCATTAAATGCATAAATTGTCAGACATTTAAAAAGACATGCTGTGTGATAAGAGTAATACTGTTACTTTCGTTCAGAATTCTGCAATTTTATTTATACCAAAATTGTTATAAATTCAGCTGTAAATACTTCCGCACTTGTAATAAATCTGGATATAATATATAACTTGAAATATATTTATAAAAACTGCTAGTAGATAGGTGTAAAAATACCATTTACGGTCCTAATTTAATTCTCTTTCCACAAAAATTAATGAAATCTAGCTTAAAATACTTACCCAAAAGCAGCATCGTAATAATTTTTAACAATTTTCGTAAAATGGATAAATCAAAATCCACAACTTATTGCACGTCGTCTTTCGACCAAATTCTCAATAAAAATAAAATTATTACAAGCCATTATTACCAACTATTCGTCAACTACAATTTCGAGGGAATACAAAGGTGCTGAAGAGTAAATCTGAAGACAATTCGTGTAGTGCTCACAGGTCCCTTTTTCACAACATTGGTATATCAAATCTTTTCTGAGGCGTACACGAATATACTTCAGGCGAATAATAAATAATGTTATAGTCTATGAAAAATCAGCTTCAATATGTTTGTTTAGAAGCAAAATCGACAATCTCCATGACACTTACTAAATTAAACATAAAAATATTCATTTCGACTTATCACAGTCAATGTCCAAGTCGCGTGGTTGATTGTTTTTTTACTTTTGTTGAGAAAATATAATAATAATGACGTGTTCGAAAGTCATGTTGAGTCAATTAATGCTTAAAAAGGGATACTTGACCCAACGGCATAAAAATATAATGTGTGTAGAAAAATTAGATACGTAAGTTTATTATATTTACTATACACCTGTTAATATTATTGACTTTGTTCTAAATCTTAATGAATAATAACAATCTTCATCCTATATTTATTTTATGCATAACATTGTTGGTGGTTAAAGTTATTTTTATTTCACCCAAGTTTTCATCTTGAAGATATTAAATATCCAAAAGTTAAACAAACTTGTTTTCAAAAAATAACCAAAGTGTTTGCTAATAGTTAGCTTAAACTAGAATAGCATCGTTCATAATACGATAAATGACCGCAAACAATTTCGAAAAATGATATTTCTTGTTCATATTGCACTTAATCCGCAGTATTTCAACATAATTTTCAACACCTACAGTCGTCACATGGTCACTCATTCATATGTTTTATTATTTATCTCAATGTGCTATTGTTAACAGATTTTCTTAAGGTATTTAAACGTATAACTAAACATGATTAGTGAAGTGTTTAATTACATCAGTTTCCTTGATATTCCATTGGGTACCTTTTATTACAAGATGACTGCTTTATTAGAACAAAATTTGTTCGAAATGTACAAGAATTTACTTATCGAAATGACAAACTACTCTGGTCGCCATTGTCAGGAAATAACCTTAGATTTTAGATCTAGAAAACACATAATCGAAGCTGATACATTCTCAAGAGTTTACAAAAATGTTACTTTCACACATAAGCATGTATTACTTTCTTTAAATATTTTAGTTTACAAGTAATATTCAAAGGTATAGTTTATCTAGACTACTACTTTAACTATCATTTGGTATTGAGAAATAACATAGTCTTATATAAATGTATTCTTATAGCAGCAGTGTCTTTCATTTAAATATTTTTACCGAAAAATTTGTTGTTAATCTCTAATTAATCTTAAAACCGTTAATTTAAACTAAACTAGTTTTTCTCTAATGTTGCTATGTGAATGGAAATCTTAAACTATACTCAAAAACTTAAAAACTTATACTCACAATAGTAATAAAGGAAAATAACGGCAAAACAATTAGTTGAATTTTAAATATTAATTATTTAGAATACAATCTAAGTAAAACATAAGCAATCATCAATTAAATTTTTTTTCAGATACTGACTTCAGTAAAATTACTCCCGATGACCAAATAAAAAAAAACTTAAAATTTTAAGTGCCTATTGTATTTTACTAAAGATATTTATTAACAATTTTAAACATCAATGCTTCTTACTGGATATCCGTGAATTAAATATAATTTTTAATGCTTGTAAATCATGTCTACCTTCGTATTAATAGTGTCGTAATTTCCGACACAAATAAAACACAATTATATCTAGCTGCGGCAGTAAAATAAAGTTAACATTTATCGTCGAATTAAACGATGATTTATTAATCTATTAATATGAAAACAAATTCACTACCTTCAATTATACGTAATAATTCACTTGTTTCATGTCATGTTAAGAGTGAAAGTTGTAGATGAAGGTTAACTCCGATTGACAGAAAAAGAAGATTATGTTATACATACATAATGTACTCATTAAGACTGGAATAAGGAAGAATTTTTGTCCGTGTATGTACAATGTATAAAACACCAGTACATTTCATCAGAAACGATAACTGCCTTGTAATAATTTTTGAAATAATTTTATCCAATGATCTTTCATTTCCGTTTCTTTAGTGTCATTCAAATATAAAAACATGATACAGGAAAGAGAAAATGAATGAAATAGAGTGACGAATTAAAGTGACCGCGTAATCATAGAAAAAGCGGGTGCTTCTGTTTAATACAGCAGGCATGCCACAAAAACAAGCGTATATTGGCTTATTGAGCTAATTAACAGAAGTGAGGATGTACTAATGTTTCATGTCATTTTGTAGTGTACTTATAAATTTGTATACTGAAGCCTTGTAAAATACGATTTATAATTTTTAAAAATAGAATTTTATGAGTTAAATTTTTGTAAGCATTAAATTAAGAAATAATAATTATAGTAATATCTCTCGTAGGTGTCTATTAGCAAAGCGTTGATATAAATTACTGCTTGCAACGATTCTCAAATATTTCATTTGGCAATGTAGTAACGGCTCCTGATGTATCTCTGTCTTGCATCAGAGAACAACGATCAACGGGAAGCTCAATAGTAGTTATATTAAAATGTTGTCTATCCTTGCTTATACCGCAATACGAAGTCACATATTTCTGAATGTCAGTCACAAATTGGTTCCTGATATACTGTCACAAATTGTGGCAATTACACAATATTTTAGTAAGAAACTTGACATGCGTGGCCAAATTGATGTTGTATATACAGATTTCAGTAGTGCTTTTGATACATTAGACCATTATTAATTATTAACACAAAACCTTTGGCATGTTGGTATCAGCCCGTTATTATTAAAGTTGTTGCATTTATACTTATGTTAGGGAGCGGAATCGAGCGAGCTAAACTACCACGGAGCCACAACCGTGAAAAGAAATAATGTAAACAACTGCGTGTTGTTCACATTATATCTGAATAGCACTAATTCATAGGGCGAACTGCAACATCTGGTTACGCTCGACAAGAGACCGAGAATCAGAGAAAAAAGGGCAATAAAATAAGGAATTTATGAGGTAAAATTCTTTATACACGGGCGTAGATAACGGCGTCAGGAGTGTTTAAAATTTATTATATTTACGTTATATTTCCAAGAGAAATAAAATTTTCATTTATACCTTACGTTAGTTTCCTTGTTTCATTGTTTTAACTGTTAATTACGTACTTCGTAATTTTTGTAATAGTTCCTGCCGGTTCATTGAATCTACTTCTTCTATTTATATGGACGTAAGTGTTAATTGGATTTTGTTAAGATTAAGAATAAAATTTTTAGTTATCGTTTATTTAGATCTAGTACATTGTTTATGTTACTTTTTCAGATATGATATGGAAGAACGTCGAGAAATACATCGTGAAACAATGGCGAGTTGGATTGAGGGTCATACTGATTGTATGTCCATTGTCAGTGATTCCGATATTTATTGCAAAGTCTGTAAAATATCGTTACAGAATGCCAAAAAATCGAACGTACAACGTCACTTAGCATCGCTAAAACATACACAGAAATTGGACCCGTTGAAAGCTGACAATTTTAACGAAGAACTCTGTGAAGCTTTAATGGCGGCTAATATCCCATTAAAGAAACTTGACAATCCCACTTTCAAAACATTTCTCCAAAAATATACTGGTCGACATGTTCCTGATGAATCCACCTTACGCAAATGTTATGTTTCTAAGTGCTTCACGAAAACAGTAGAATGCATTAGAAGACATCCTTCAAATCAGTAGCTATGGATAAGTGCCGACGAAACTGTCGATATATTAGGACGCTGTGTGGTAAATATTGTAGCTGGTGTACTACATCCAACTATTCCATAAACGCATATGTAATAGCATCTAAAGTTATAAATACAGTTGATGCGGAAACAGTTGCTAAAACCATTGACGAGAATTTGCACAAAATGCTTCATTCGGACGACAGGTACAGGGAAAAAATACTTTTATTTGTTAGTGACAGTGCCGCATATATGTTAAAAACAGGCAGACTATTAAAGGAAACATATCCTTATATGCTGCATATTACTTGTGTAGCACATGCTCTCCACAGAATCTGTGAATATATCAGAGACAACTATCCGGAAGTTGATAGACTTGTATCGGCTTTTAAAAAAGTTTTCAGAAACGCACCATCGAGAGTGGCCCTTTACAGGGAAAAACTTCCATCTTTGTCACTGCCACCCGCGCCAGTAATAACTAGATGGGGAACATGGCTGGAAGCTACTAGTTTTTATGCAGAGAATTTCGATAGTTTACAAAATTTCGTTACATGTTTAAATGACGACGCTCGAAGTATTTCTGAGTGCAAGGAACTAACACAAATCCCAAATTTAAAAAATCCGCTGTTATTCCTTCAGGAACACTTTGGAAATTTGCCTAAACTAATCACATATTTTGAAAATCTAAATCTCAAACTAAAAGATGGATTAACCACATTAGATGCGGCTATTAATAATTTCAAAAGTATTCTAAGTGACTTCGGATGCGGCCTTCGGCAAAAGTTAGACGCAGTTTTTAATAGAAATCCAGACTTAATAACATTTCGGCAATTGTGCATACTAAATACGCTGACATAAAAGAATATTTCCAGTACGCACCTATAACCAGTTGCGATGTAGAAAGGACGTTTTCTATCTACAAGGATGTACTTCATTCAAAAAGAACAAATCTTACAGAAGAGAACCTTGAGAAAGTATTGCTGGTGAATATTAATACTCCTTTACTCGACTTGAACAACAAAATCAACAAATAATAATGTATTTTGTATTTTATGAGTTGTTATTCAATTATATAAATAAAATTAAAACCTCTTTAAAAATACAACATTTCAATAATGCGCCCATGAGCGATGAGTCATGGCTCGCTCGATTCCGCTCCCTACGATGTAGTATGCGTGATATGTCTCACAATGGGTTTAAATCTAGTGTATTCTATCCCATATCTGGTGTTACTCAGGGATCAAATCTGGCCTCACTGCGTTTCATATTGGTTATTAATGATTTAATAGTCAATGAATTGTCTAATTCTTGCATATGCGGACGATCTAAAAGATATATGGATGTATTAACATTCTTGATAATATGGTAGATCTATAACAAAATTTTAATGTTGTAACTTATTGGTATTTAAATAATGAACCCCGACTTAATGGTGATAAATGTTTTTTGAGTACTCGAGAAGAATCGATCCCTTACCTTATTTTATAAATGCCGCGTCGAAAACATTTGAATTTTTAATGTGTATCTCGAAATATTTCTCAAATACGTTCATTTTCAAAGTTCTCTATTTCAGTTTTGTCACTTGTAATCTGGGGTATGCCCCCAATGTGTGGTCTCTTCACTATATTTACCTGAAGCTAAGTTTTTAGAGGATTCGGCGTTGTTTTTTGAAATTTCTATTATTGTATATCGGTGGGCTTTTCGAGAGATATTGTGGCCAGTTCTTGAGTGGTCGTCAAGAAAACCATGGTGCCCGATTTCTAAGGAAGCACCTTGGAAGGGTAAACGCATTATTCATAACATAAGTGAAATATTTGGTTTTAATTTTTTAACTTTAATTAGGTACCTATTGTAATTTCTGTCACGTTATTGTGGTGTCATAAAGTAGATATGGAATGTACTTTATATTAAAATTTACAATAAAATATGCTTTTGTTTAAAATAATTTGTGAATGGTACAATGTGGATATAAAATTGTGAATATAAATTGATAAAAACACTTTTAATTTTTTTAATAAATTAGAAACATTTATACATATTTCATTCTCTTAAAGCGAAAATAACATTATAACTCTCAGAAATGTACATACATGTAATAATTTTGTTTCCTTCGTATCTCTTCTTATAACTTCTTAACGAATGAAGGTAGCAACGTCCAGTTTTCTACTTTTTCATTGGTTATTTACGTGATTCAATATAATGATATTCAGTTCCATTCAGAATTTTAAAGAAAAGACAAATAATATGTTTCAATTAAAAGCAGCGTCTCCTGTTATTACTTTGGAAAACCACAAAACTTTGCACTAAATACATTTCAATTTTACTTAAAATTCTCTATTTAATAAGCCTAGAAGCATCAAAATTCGTTATAGTAAGCCAAAGTTATAACTTGTTTTGAAAGCAGATAAGACCCATTCAATAATGGCAGTCTTATGGGAGCTAGATTATAATTTGCCAAACAAACATTGCATTAAAATATCAGAATATTTTTTAACTTGAATTTAATGGTAAATTGTCAAATTTTTAATTCACCCAGAAAATTGCGACCCCTTGCGTTTATTTTGGAAACTTAAAAATATTCTTGTTGCAATTCCTTTGGTAACCTTTATAATACAGATTTTTTCAGCAAGGCTCTACGATGAACGGTTGCCGTGACATGGTCGTCGGCCAAGCTTAAACAAACACCCGGTATATTGAAAATAATAAAGATAACATCGACAGTGCCTAAATAATATATAAAAGTGATAGGTTACGTATTATGACGTTGAAATATAAATAACAATAGGATCCATAAAATTATTTAATCAACATTATAGGTCATTTCCTCTTGTATCTCCCCTCATATAACAATATTAATCATGGTTCAATATGACCATAATCATTCTGTTGTATAAGCATGTGTTTGTCTGTGTAAAATTTGTCAAAGCAAAATGAATTCTCCCACACCGAATACTCGTAAATACTTTGATGTATTCCCAAACACACCGAATAACGTCCTTAATTTCAGATCATCACCAACGATAAACGCTTCTGATGTTGTCGAAAACATTATTATATACTCCCCGGGCCCGGTTAATTACTCATTTCGTCTCAGCTCTGTATTATAATTAATTTTAAGACCTGAGGGTTTAATATCATTTTGCAGTTTTCGACTGACTTTGCCAAGAGAGATTTCTTTCTCGCTTTTCGCGTTTACGCGCACAATTGGAAAGAATGCAAAAGAATCAGCCGAAAGAAATAAAACGCTTCTTTGAGAAGTCATTATTTACGCGTTTATACTCGCGGAATCGCAGGAGTCTTCCTTGAGCGTTTTTCAGTTAAAAAGGCATTACAGAATGGGTTGACAACTTTTCACGCTATTCCAAAAATTGTTTTTTATTCTTATCGCGTAGGAAGCAGTCGTAGGTGGTTGTAATATCACTCCGGGAAGGTTTTGTTAATATTTGTAAGTTTCCCTGTAAAGTCGATTTTCTAAAGCATTGCAAATTGCAGGGACGTGCCCAGTTCATTCTAGAATTTTGCTAAAACACAACTAATAAATAATTCTAGGCCAGTTGTTCATTGCTTGTGTTTTAACAATATTAACGTATCCAGTTCATCCTAGAATCTTGCTAAAATATTAACTAATAAATAAATAGCCCAGAATCAAAACAGGCAATCTTCAATTTTTACAAAATAATAAATTGACTTGTCTGTCAGAATATAGCAAGTAATAAATGCACCAACATCTTATATATAAAAAATCTGTTCAGAAACAAAGCTAGCGAGCTGAATGACACTTTCAGAATTAAATGTGTGCTCACGTGACTAAGAGTTCGTCACACCTCTATCGTTTCAAAATTTGATAGTTTAATGAATATAATAGTTTGCATTTCATAAAGAGGCAAATTAAGGACCAGCTTTTGTGTCCAACACGAATCCACCTACTTACTTTTGGGGAAAACCCCTAATAGAAATAAATTCAATTCTGGGTGCAAGAGGTTTGTGTGAAGCAGTACATTCACTTACCTTAATAAATAATTATTAATCGCTTATGATTAATATTTAAGTTTCCAATTTCTAGATGTTAACCTTGAAGTAGACTGTCGATGTTATTTATAAGTATATGTGACCCACCCTATATATATATAGCTAACTCAGAGCTTGAGATTACTAAAAGATGTTAATGCCCGTTTGCGCTACCCATTTTATAATTATCAAGACACAAATGTAATTAAAACAATAACAATTTATTAAATAAAATAACAATAGAAATGTAAAATAGAAAATTTGGTACAGTAAAGATGACAATTATAAAATTGAAATATTTACTTCACAAAGTATTATAGCACAAATATGAATAAGTATTAAATAAACAAATAGGATTAACTTTTGCTTTGACAACGGGGACTGGTATTGGTAACTCTTTCACTACCACTTACTGTGTTGTTTCAATTTAATGTGAATGAATGATGCACTAGTAATGAATGAATTTCAACGCTCTTCACCCTCTTTAAAGACTCGGACGGGTAGAGGGGTATCTTCGAGAGAAATTGGCGGCAGTAAGACGCTGTTGGATCACGCCACCCCAAAATGCCAAATACGCAATATTGCGAAATACGCAATTTCTGCACACAAGGAGCTATGGGAACTCTTTAGATAAGATAACTAAAATTGTAAATATGGCGTCTCTGAAATTGAACAAAGCGTTGTTTATAAACTGAATATTTCAAATCGAATATTCTCGATGAAATATATACGACGCAGATATCAATGTTGAGAATTTTAAGACGAAATTTTTTTGGAAATTTTAACATAATTTAAATTAATACTGATTTGAAAATATGATATACAGGGATAAGTGAATTAAATATTGGCCGCGTCTTTTTACATGTAACACACCTTTCAGGAAAAAAAAAATGAGGTTTAGCCACCACACGACTTTTTTATACGTATGGGCGCTTCAAACTATACAATTTTAAGACTCTTTTTACACAAAAATTATTCAAAATCCTATTCTAAGTACTTCTATTCTCTTAATAAATCGCTATAGAATGCATACTTTGCAAGATATTCGAAAAAAGGTGCTACTCCCTAAGAGTAAAAGTGTTACTTCCGGTCCGAATTTTGAAGTTTCATTTATACAAAACTATTGCAAATTTAACACTAAATACTTTTGTACTCTTGATAAATATACAGGGTGATCAACTACGCGGGTAACGCCGATTGTGCCTTTACGAGTAAAGATATTTCGAAACGGTTTTTTTCTTGTGGTAGCTGTTCATTAGGGGCACATTTTAAAAATATTTTGCATTATACAGATGTGTTCCATAACTTGGTGGCTAACCATAGTTATAGTTTTTTAAATGGAATACCCTATATATTATTACATTTTTGTATTCCCCGTATAATTTTTAGTCAAAAAGTTATAAGATAGTATAGGCCTAAAGTTTAAAGTTTTTGACTTATTCCCATTTTTCTGAAAAATTCAATGTTTGTATAAAATTATATTTCTCGAAAACGACGTATTAGATGGACAAAATTTTTTGCAGTTTTGTTTACAATAAGAGGTCCTAATAGAAGCATGTTTTATTTTTTTACAGTTACTAACTGCATGTGCCGGAAACTGGTTTAAAGTTAGATGACACGTTTTTGTATAAAAGTCATTTTTTTTAATGGAACACCCTGTATATCAGTTCATTTTTGAATTGTTTATTAAATTTTATGTCAGAAACATGTAAAACGTTAATACTTGAAAAGTGACTATTACAGAGTTATTGTCGTTTTTTGATATGTTTTTGTTAACTTTTGCAAAAAAGTGAATTTTTTCAAATGGAACATCCTGTATATTATTTCATTTTTGAATTTCTTATTAAATTTCACATCAAAAACATGTAAGACGTTAATACTTTAAAAGTGACTATTACTGAGCTATTGTCTCTTTTTGATACTATTTTGTCAGTACTATAATTAATTAAAACCTCAAAACTGACAAAATTATATCAAAAAGGGACAATAGCTCAGTAATAGTCACTTTTAAAGTATTAACGTCTTTACATGTTTTTGATGTGAAATTTAATAAGAAATTCAAAAATGAAATAATATACAGGGTGTTCCATTTGAAAAAATTGACTTTTTTGCAAAAACTAACAAGAGCATATGAAAAAGCCACAATAACTCTGTAATAGTCACCTTTAAAGTATTAACGTTTTACATGTTTCTGAAATGAAATTTAATAAACAATTCAAAAATGAACTGATATACAGGGTGTTCCATTTAAAAAAATTGACTTTTATACATAAACGTGTCATATAATTTTAAACCAGTTTCCTGCACATGCAGTTAGTAACTGTAAAAAAATAAAACATGATTCTATTAGGACCTCTTATTGTAAACAAAACTGCAAAAAATTTTGTCCATCTAATACGTCGTTTTCAAGAAATATAATTTTATACAAACATTGAATTTTCCAGAAAAATGGGAATAAGTCAAAAACTTTACACTTTAGGCCTATACTATCTTATAACTTTTTGACTAAAAATTATACGGGGAATACAAAAATGCAATAATATATAAGGTGTTCCATTTAAAAAACTATAGCTATGGTTAGCCACCAAGTTATGGAACACTCTGTATAATACAACATATTTTTAAAATGTGCCCCTAATGAACAGCTACCACAAGAAAAAAACCGCTTCGAAATATCTTTACTCGTAAAGGCACAATCAGCCTTACCCGCGTAGTTGACTCACCCTGTATATAAAATGCATAATTTACGACATATTTGCAAAAAGTCTCTATTCGAATAGAGTAAAGTGGTACTTTCGGTCTGAATTTTGAATTTGTTTTTATACAAAACATATTGAAAATTATGTTCTAAATACTTTTATACCCGTAACGTACCTGTCTAAAAAGCATAACTTGCGAAATACTCGCAAAAAACTGATTCTCGATAGGAGCAAAAGACCTACTTCCGGTAGGGATTTCGAAAAATTTTTTAAATAAAATTGTTGTCAATTTTAATTTTAAGTACATACGAATTCTTCATAAATTTGTTTAAACTTAGTAGTTGACGAAATATCAATTTTTTCACAGAAGTAAACTGCTACTTCCGGTCTACCGATTTTACTGAAAAACTAATCAGATCTCAAGAGGGATATTATACACGTAAATACAAAATATGGCATTGATATCTACAGCGGTTTGACCGCTATCGTGATCACACACACCCAGACACACGACATTTTTTAAAAGCCACTTTTTCGGTGTCAGGGGACTTCAAAACGTGGACAAATATCTCAAGGTCGAAGATGTTCGTCATCACAATACTTCGTTATACTACGTATAAGAAAGTAAAAATACAAATTGTGAAAATGATGAAGAAGATAAGAAAGATCAATTAGCTCAAAACAAAGTACACAAACTAAAAGTAGATGCTTTTTGATTTTACTAAGACCAGATAGTGATCTTATGGTGGAACTCTTTTTTGACTGCCAATACAAGACTAGTCCTTCTAAAAGTACCAAATTAAAATACCAACTACTTAAAACAAATGTATTTGAAAAATTTCACGATTGTTAAAGTTATATCAAAGTCTTAAATCATTCCAGAAAATATTCTTTTCTATTACTAGTTTGAAAGTGACCATAGCAAAAATTCCAAGCAAGTTTATTGGTTTAAAAAATTGATATTGGAAGTAGCCAAACTTTAATTCTATTTATAAATGAATGCATCTGCAAAACTAAAAAAATAACAGTGTTCATATTGGAATTTGTTACAAGTAGAGAACAACTGATTCCATATTCCAAAACGTGATATATATATGTACTATAGTAAGCCACTTCTTTCTACCAGAGGTATTTGGTCATATCAAAAAATATATCAAAAGACCAAGAAATAATAACGCAACCTGACAGTTTTTCATTTAGTTGGCAAATGATAATTGTATAATTGGAAAAAAGTGTGAAGTAAAATCGGAATTTGTATAATTTTTCGATTGTGTATTGTAAATCAAAATCCGAACTTAGCAGAGAAAATGTATTTTTTCTATTAATTGCCGAAAAATGACTACGGAACAGTTCATGGAATCTCATAGCTTTAATAAAATTGATTTTGAAAGTAATCAACCTAAGTAAGTCTAATTGCAAATGGATGTAGCTGCCAAAATAAAAACAGTGTTCATATTGAAATATGTAGCAAGTGGATAGCAACTTATACTTCAATGAATGTTGAATATATTGTAGTTGTACCTACGTCACATAGTAAATCACTGCTTCTATCAGTAAATTAAATATTTGTCATATTGAAAAAGATAGCCAAACATACAAATAGTAAAGCAATCTGAAAATTTACTCATTTAGTCGAAGAATGGATAATTTATATCAACCTAAAACCTTTTCGGAGAATAGTATTTTGTTTAAATAGATAAGAAAGTTGGTTCACAGTCGAGGCTGGTAGTTCACAGCCGAGCGTAGTGAGATTACCAATTCAACCAAGAGGCAATCAATTTGCTTTACTGCTGAGTTGAACATAGAATTTTCTCTTTGATATTTTTTGTGCAACTTATTAATATCACATAACCTCTTAATTTTTCCTTTTATAATAAATTCAGTAAAAAATCAATAGAAATCGTACTTGTTGATTGGGTGTTTAAATACTTTGGAAATGTATATGTCAATAATCCCAGTGATAATCAAAGTTTAACAAGTTATATAAGTTCTTACAAGTGTCGTGAAAAAATATAAATATATATATATTATGGATAGTGATAGTTATCACTAGCAGTACCTATTCCTCCAGAAATAAGCGGGTGGCACAAAAAGTTAAATTAAATTTAAAATTTAAAGTTTCGAAGTAAATATGGAGGTAATAATAAACGATTTATGGATTATTGTCTTCTTTCTAAAAGAATGCTTATTTTGCTAAATTATCTAAAATAATGAAGAGTAGTTCACCTTGGTCCATTTATTCAATGTTGAAAACAACTCTAAAAGTTACAAATAGCATAGATATACGAAGATATTTCAAACCGTGCGCATTTTTAAAACGTCCATCCGAAGGCTACAAGGTCAAGTAGTATCGGATTTTCGAAAAACAAGATATTACAAAATTTATATTCCGGATCATCAGTATTTATTAGCAAAAGTAAGTTTTTATTTAATATATTTATTTATTCTCCTAAAAGTAAATGGACGATAAAGCAAAAATACCTATAATCAATTTCTTCTGGTCGTATTGATTTTCGGATTTGCCAAGCATATTGCTGCAATAAACTGTTGTTGTTCATATCCTCAATATTAAAAAATATTGAAGATATGAGCGACGGATAAACTATTGGTATCCCTATTAAACATGAATGAAGTATTTAGGTGGTAGAAAATATATATCTCCTTTGCCAATTAAATTAAAAGACGCCAGATTCGTTTCAAATACACAAAATGCAAACTGCAAAGCAGTTTATCGGTATCCACAAATTTGGTAGTATATGTTAAAAAAATAGCTGCCTATATGAAGAATATACCTGCTTCCGGAGAACTTTCGCCACTTTACCTGAAGCAAACCAAACTAGTATTATAGTAAATGTAGACAGAAGGATGGGTGAAGAATAAAACGGAAAATACTTATTCACAATTGTAGTAATTTTATTATTAATGTTAACAATAGCTAAATGTATATTATCAATTTTTATTTGAGACATTATTTAATTGTTGTGCGTCTTAAATAAAAGAATAAATTTTTGCGGTCAAAAAATTTTAAATAGTTAGCTGCTATGGAGACCATTTATTTTTTTTTTGTAGAGAGAGAAAGTGATAGATGATTGATAGGTACTTGTCTACAAAATTACTATTTCGCTGTCAATCGTTTAAAAAAAAAAAATTTCTGGTACAAAAGTGATTATGGCCCAAGTTGTATGGTATCTAATAAGCTTAGTAAAATTGATTTTGGAGGTAACTATACTACTGTAAGCTTAAATGGAAGCAGCTGATTAAACGAAATAGTGTCAACATTAGATATGTTGTAAATGGTCAACAACTGATGCACCACTGAATGTTGCAAAAGTAGGCTTCCTGCCAACCGACCAGATATTTGGCCATATCGAAAAGTATAACAAAAATATAGAAATAATATAGCAAACTAAACAATTACTCATTTAGGCGAGGAATGAGTACAGTGTTATTTGAAAAAAGCACAAAGGATTATGGGATTTTAAGATTATGAAAAGCAAACGATTTGGTCTTAAGAAAAACCCAATCCGGGAGTATTTATTATAAAAGAAGAGCTTGTAACTTCAAACCCCTAAAGGAGTCACAAAAAAGGGGAAAAAAACAGTTGCACATGATAAAGACTATAAACAAGGTTTAACAAACTAACATTCTGAAATTAATTGATGTGATTAATATAATTAACAACAACTTTTGGAATAACCGGAAAAATATGGAAGAATTTTTGTAAGATTCTTATATTATTATTACCAAAATGGAGGAAAATAAAAATTCAAATGAATTTATGGAATCCCAAAATATCTTCATTGAAGAAGTTAGATGGGGATTAGTCTTATCAATTTTAGTTTAAAGAAAATTTTAATTTTTTTTAATAATTGTCTTCATATGTTACATTATGTAAATGTTTTAAAAGACGAAAACTTTATATTGCATTATTATTTCAGCATAACTGAATTCATTTCTTCAACAAATGTGTTCTTTCTAGAAACAACGATGACAATATACATAAGTTTAACAAAAACGTTAGGAGTTTTAATATCTCAAAACTTGATGTCATTAATATAATTAACGACAACTTCTGGAATAACCAGAAAAATATGGATTTTCTTCTACGACTCTTATTACTACCAAAATTGGAGAAGATAAAAATCCAGATGAGTTATTAAAAACCCTAATTATATTCATTGAAGAAGTTACATGGAAATTAGTTTTATCAATTTATTGTTTAACAAGAATTTTAATTTTGTTTAATAATTGTCTTCATATGTTATATTATGTAAATCTTTTAAAAGTCGAAAACATTATACTTATTTATCAGTATATCATTATTTAATATTGCATTATTATTTTAGCCTAACTGAATTTATTTCGTTAACAAAACAGGCAATGCTTTCCTTCTAAAAACAACGGTGGCAATATACTTTATTTACCAAGAACGTTAGGAGTTTTAATATCTCAAAACAGTGAAAGTGGAATGTTCACGTTTTTGATTCTAAACCCCCATATATATTATTTACATATAAATATAAAAACAATCGTCAAGAGTTTTTTTTTTTAGTTATAATAGATATATACTATGGAATAGGTTAACAATTTTTCGCGCTAATGTAAAAATTGTTTTTCATCATTTCAAAGCAGGAAATAGAAGTGGACGCTGGTAATACCGTTGTGGAAAGATCTTTTTACGATTTGTAAGTTCCAGTATATAAATCGAAAATTCCTTTTTGACACAAATAGTAAAGGAAGCGCTAGCAAAAAGAGATATGGATGTATAATAAAAGGGACGTACCCGGTTCATCCTCGATTTTTGTCAGAGCACCGCCAACACATACAATATTCACACATATAGAAACAATCACTGCAATGTAAAAAAACGTAAGCACACAGTTGTTAGTTTTATAAAACACAAATTCTGGCATTTTCTCGTGGTAATATTTAATCCCTGCGTGCGAATCACAAAAGCACAATAATTTAACTAAGAAATTAATTCATCAGCACACATAACTGCAGTCATACAATAGTAATAAAAAAAAAAACTGAAAAGGAAAAGATATGGAAGAACGAGTTTACGCAATTTATTTTTGAACAGTTTCGATTTCGCTTCTTGAAAGCGTCCAAGACACAGTACGCTTTCGAACCTATCGCAACATAAGCTGGACGAGAGACACACGCAACAGTAACGACAACGCGCATATCACCGCGGATGGGCATCCACTGTGTAAAGTTTCCGATAGTCTCGCGCCCCGGCTCAAGCTCCTACGCGAACAACCCCGAGATCGTACGAGCGTGGAGCTGTTTTTCTGGCACCTGTCCTCTGTATACCAACACTCTATACCATCGTAGCTACCATCCCTCTTCTTTTTTTCGAAAAATCGAGAGAGGTTCACATAATACTGAACAGCGAACATGTATACCAAAGCTTTGACAGCGACCACAACGTAAAGGAGCTTTGCGTGAATCGAGTTAGTAGTTGGCTGGCGTTATAATGCATATTTATGCAGGTTGCACGTGTTTACGTTAGTTCGGAAGATGAAACTTTTCCGAATGATGATATACCAATGATGCGGATGCGTTAGAATTGCCAAAGCAAAATTGTGAAAGTATCACTTGTAAACGATGTAAATTTAAACTGTTAACAGTTAGTAGGAACTGGAATATTTCAATATTCTACAAATATTAATCAACAGTAATGAATAAAATATAGGTATAGGACGCGGTGATGTAAAAATGGCGCAAAGAAAATTTTGGGTAACAAGGAGACAATAAGTAAATATAATACAGGCTGGGGCAGGGGAACATCCCTAAATTTGAAGTTGAATAAAAACGGAACTAGAAAAGGTGAAACAAATTTGTTTTATTAATTATTATATAAAAAAACAATATTGGAAGTTTGTTTAGTTAAGTTTTAAATAAAATATCTTGAAAATGATAGCCTACATTATCAATACATTATTTTTTTTGTAAAAAATATTTTATTTTGGGAAGACTTTTTATGCTGGTATTATTCTAGAATAAAATCTGCATACGAATGGTAATTTTTGATAATGAGTTTCGCAAATTAACATGCAAAAAAATTAAAAGCATTGAACCGTCGCCTACTGATTTATATTATAATATGTAAATATATTATGTAAATTGTCCCACTGCTGGCTCCACAATCTAATAATTGTGTTGTATGTATCTAATATCTCTTTAATTAAATTATACTACATCTTATTATTCAAGAAAAATTACACTTCCTTGTATATGTACCAAAATGAATAAAAAACGCTGTATGTCTCTTATAAGAAGATGTGAAATAGATATTGTACTAGTAGTGGGGGTAAAAGTTGAAACCAATACCACCTCACGTTACTAGACCAAGTTATAAATGATAATCCCAATATTTTTATATATTCCAAAACCAACATTTTGAAAACTTATTGAACGCTCCCTGTATATGCATTAAATAATAAATATTTATAATATGATATGTATACAAACGTTTCTTTTAATATAATAATATAATTCTCCCGACTAGCTAGCTCTATTTAATGCTGAATCCTATATTTCTTTATAATTTTTTTATACATTTTAAATATATGAGACTCTTAAATCGTACAATGAAATTCTTTTATATTTTTTTTTGTAATATCACAAAGTCTGTATTTCTTTCTTTTAAAAAACTACCTGATTTGTAATTTTCAATACACTATTCACAATCCTGTAACTTCTATTTTTATAAATATTTTTAATTCTGGATATTTAATACTATGAAGTTAGCTTCAATCTGATCAATCTTCTATACATTAATAATTACTTTCATACTATGCTTATTTCGTGTAAACAATTAAATCTGTTTTGAATGATATAAATAATTCCGCTATAATAGTTCAACTAGTTCAATGATTATATGAAAACTACTACTTTCAACTTGTAAATATGGTAAGTAATCCTTTAAATACCATTTTATTCAATATTAACTAAATTTTTGTTCTATTTTTATTCTAGGTTATAAATGTCATCTGTTTACAAGCTATAAATTCTCAATAGTATTCAAAAATATTTCAAAATATCATATGCTTTATTTATCCCAATTATTATACTCGAATATGTGTCATATACTTACGAAGAATAAATGTTTTAAAATACATTAACGATAAACTGATGTAATCAACGTCAAGAATGTTTTGTGATGTGAATATTTGACAGCTGTTTTCATAACAGGTAACCTACAATTAATTTACTTTAGAATGTGAATTTATTTATATAGTTCCATTTATTTTAAATTACTTGTAGTAAAAATCAATCTACTTATAATAAAATAATTATTAAGATCTACATGCAATGATTATATGTTATAGGTAATAGATGTAATTTAAGTTGTCTATATGACACACTAACTGGAAAGTAGATATTTAAAATCATATGTTGCTTAGAAACAATATTTGGAAAATTACAATGCTTTTATATATTTTTTTATATGAATGAATATTAATTGAAAGATATTACTATCATAAATATTATATGATAATACTTTTAATACAAAGTTCTATTAAATTTGATCAAATATTATATAAAGAAATTTGAATACTTAATGTGTTATTTTCTTGTAAAATGTAAACCATAGTCCAAAATGCTTCTGAAGATCCTGTGAATTCTTATGAAGATAGCTGGTTATAAATACTTCTTGAAACTTATTTGAAGTGTACTGCACTCCTTAACAGCACTCGTGTGTGTCCTTTATGGAATGTGACTCCCCTATTTGGAATATTGCTTGACTAAACAGAATTCGGCACCTCTATAACTGGAATTCTACTCTTCTAATTGGATTACTGCTCCTCTAAACGGAAATCTGCACCTCTTTAATTGGAATTTTACTCTTCTAATTGGATTATTGCTCCTCTAAACGGAAATCTGCACCTTTATATTGGAATAAATCAGCCTTTCTTCAAGAACCGGATAACTTAAATTATTCTTCTGGAATTAAATCCACACAATACAAGATTCCTCTTCAAATTAGGTAAGTGATATCACCTATGATGTTATATAGTAACAATTCTTTCTGAAATTTTCTTTAAACACTATGATATCACATATACTTGTAGTTGTATTAAATAATATCACTCTTTGACTATTTTTATATTACTCTCGCGTTAATATCGTAGAGAATTATGCTCTTACGAAAAAACGCTACTAATTCTTTTTAGAATTCACAAAATTCTTTTTTATTTATTTAATATCACCTTGACGATTATTTCATTTTCAAATTTAGCCAATGAACACAATGTTGTTTAAAGATATACTAATGAATACATTAGTATATCTTTAAACAACATACCCTTTTAATTCTTTTAAGTTCCTTTAATACTCTCTAATATTATATGACCTTATTATTTTAATTCTTTCTATAATTTTTTTAACATTTTCATGCATATTAATGTATCTCAAATTACTTCTAATCAATTACTTTACAAATGTCAAATAAATGTCAGATCCTAAATTTGAATTATTACCCGCGAACTTATCGACATTATAAATGATTTGTCTTTTCAAATTAAAATCCTATTTCCTCATCACATCATCAACGTTAATTATACTAGTTTTTACAAAATCATAATCTACAACTTAACATAGCAATTAATATTTAAATTTCTTCTTTCCAGATTATGGTTGACTACAATGAAAAATGAAACTATACTACTTCCCAATATACAGGATGATTATTTTTAGTATGAATTCTTAACAAATAGTATTCTTGTTATATCCAATTAACCTTATTACTCACAATACAAATATCTAAATTCACATCACAATTTTATAAACTTCATCAAATGCTTAAAATAACGATATCAGTTATTGTAATATTAGTGCATATTTTCACCCCATAACAATATATTAAACTGTGATTTAATGTAATATGTGCATTACTTAAAACAAACAATATTAATTTTATAGTACATACTGTAAAAATTCAAAATTACATCTTTTTTTCTTTGATTTAAAATTAAAAAAAAATTTACTTTGGAATACCGTCTTTCAGTTTTATTTTAATTATAATTAGGTTTACTTATTCAAATATCAGTGAGTCATATAATTCATGAGGAATAATTTATTTGAAGATTTCTTTCAAATTGTGAATCAAAACGCCATGTTATGCAAGCGTAATTATGTTGTACGAAGCCACGTATTTTTTCATTTATTTTTATGGCGAAAAGGGATATTGGAAATGAATTTAATTTAATCGATAGCACCTAGGACAACTCATTTAATAGACTTTGAAGGGAATAATAATGTAATGAACGTATTTCAATGCAGGTGATATTGGCTATCCCATGGTTATTTATTACAATGAATAATGCAAATGCAGATTCTCCAGTAGCATGTTTAACACCGAATATGTACAATATTATCGAAATGATAAATGCTAATTTGTGAAGTAGATGTCTGTCCAGGTTGATGATTTTAAATATCACTAAGTCCGAATGTTACGTTAGTATCGCATTACCCATGTATTAGTCATTAACACATTGCCTGATAGTTCAGTTAGCTTTATTTCAAAATTCAGACTGAAAGTAACACTTCTACTCTTATTGAATAGCAGTTTTTTTCAAGTATTTCTCAAATTATATTTCTATAGAAAATTATTAATAGAATAAAAGTAAAACGAAAATGAAAAGTGTAAACACATGGATGTTAAAACTAACATCAAGCAGTAAATAATTACTGTGACTTACATATATACATTTATACGTAAAACGTATATGCATATATGCATGTGTTTGAGATACACACATACATTAAGTGCCATTGCCGACAATCGAACGCACAGACACCGGTGTTTCGACCTTTGAGATCTCGTCAGTGTACGTAGAGACTGTCGACAATGGCTTCAAGACTTAAAACGCTTAAAAAATTAAATTCGGACCGCAAGTAACACTATTAGTCGAAGGTTTATTTGCTTAAGGAATAGAGAAATTAATGTTTAATTTGGTACAACTTCGGTATACACATACGTATGAGAAAGTCGTGTGGTGACCACACCTATTTTTTAAATTATAGTAATATAAGGAAATAATACGTATTTCATTTAGTTATAAAATTATTTATTTATGTTAAGCTACTTATTTTCAGTAACTATATAATTGGTGATATTGACTGGACATTTTGAGAATAACATCAGCGCCATCGTACCGTACCTACTGGTACAATTACCATAAAGTAAAGTCCCACAATACTCGTAACACTACGCTCGTAAATCTTAACGGTACATTGCACATCTTACACCCTTCAATTCTAATATCCACTATCAGTTTAGAATTTACGATGTTGCCCGTACTCTGATGTAAGATAATTTCCGCGAACGCCTATATATAAATGGGAGGTACGAGCGGATTTAATTCCTGGCGTTTGGAAAATTTGACGCCCCGAAATGATTTCACCACTTCGGAAAAACACATAAATCGCCTTTTATTTGCCTGACCTTTCTCCTTAAGTAAGATAAACGTTTCGGTCACCGGACTACCGGAAACAGACAAGAGGAACGAGTCGCATTGCTTGACGAAACGGTTGTTTATACGCGCAGTTGATTCAATGAAACAGGTTTCCAAACGCTCAAACGCAGATTTCAGCCTAAAAGAAGAGTTCTCGGAAAAATGTCAGCGACAAAAAGACTGCCGATTGTAAACATAATAGAAAAGCGGAGAATAATTGACAGAAAGTTTCGCCTCCGTAGAATACTTAAGTGAATCTCTCAAATTAAGTTGATGTGAACTTTTTAAATTTAAACACAAATTTAGTTAAGGGTCTTTTACCTACAATGTGATTATTTGTGGATTGCTATACATACACAGAATAGCTGTTCAAGGAAATGTATATTTATTTAAACACTTATTAAAATAATTTTTACCTATTTTAGTGCTCATATATATTGTTTGGATCGATGTAGCCTTTACTTGATGGAAATTCATAACGTTGAAAGTAAATAACACTGACAGTAAAAATCATTATTACTTTATTGATAACATGTCATGACTAAAGGGCGGAATATATGCAAAGTGCATATATTTGCATATTTTGCATATTTTAACAAATTTCACAAAAAATTGCATATTTCGGCAAAAATAAAATTTGTGTGCAATTTTTTTATGTTTTTCGTTTTATGAAAAGATTAAGTGCGACCCTGTTTAGGAATTTCCAAGTAATCAGCTTGCCTAATGGAGAGCAGATGTGGTCTATTCTTTTATATTTATATTGTATAGTTTTTATTATTATATAGTTTATTGCCGGCATTTATTGGGTGTTTAGGAATTTCCAAGTAATCAGCTTGCCTAATGGAGAGCAGATGTGGTCTATTCTTTTATATTTATATTGTATAGTTTAGTTTGTCGATAGATTCCAGTGTGAAAAGAGTGATTTCGAAAATATTTTATTTCAAACGCCTAAAATGCCGAAAGCCGCTTCGTGGATTAAAAATTTTCCTGAGTTGGAGTTTAGTGGGGATAAAGTGTTTTGCAAAGTTTGTGCCAAAATCATTGTTTGTGAAAACAAGTTCCAAATTGATCAACACTTGAAAACAGCTATGCATAAAGCTAAGTTGCAGAAAAATAAATCAGTGCCTGTTCAGCAGTGTGTGCAAACCGCATTTCAAAATGTCAAACCAAAGAGTGAAAAGGAGGTGTTTCATCAAGACTTATGCAAAGCTTTAGTCGCAGCAGATATACCTTTGAAGAAACTGCAAAATACACAATTCAGAGATTTTTTGCAAAAATATTGTAATCAAAACATCCCTGACGAATCCACACTTAGAAAGAAGAATGTGCAAACAGTATACGAAACCGTAATGGGAGAAATTAAAGTTACACTGGGCGATGAACATTTTTATATTATTGTTGATGAAAGCACAGACTCATGTGGTCGATATATCGCACATCTTATGATTGGAGGGCTTCAAGAAAATGAGCCAGGGAAACCATATTTAATATCTTCTAAACAGTTAGACAAAACAAATAATGAGACCGTAACTCGATTTATTCAGCAGTCTCTATCAAATTTTTTTTTACCAAATCCAGTTCCAGTAGAGAAGTTTTTAGTGTTTTTGTCTGACGCAGCGCCGTATATGGTTAAAGTAGGCCAAAACTTAAAAATATTTTATCCCAATATGGTACATGTCACTTGTCTTTTACACGGGATAAACAGAGTTGCAGAAATTATTAGAACAGCATATGCCTTGGTGAACAAATTAATTTCAAATGTAAAGAAAGTGTTTTTGAAAGCACCTCTAAGAGTGCAGATCTATAGAGAGAAATTGCCAGGAGTTTGTTTACCTCCAGATCCCGTAATTACTCGATGGGGAACATGGATTAAGGCCGCGATATTCTACCCAGACCATTTTGAAGCCATTAAAGACATAGTTTTAGATTTAGAAGACAATTCGCAGTGTGTAGTGCAAAGTCAAGCATTATTCAAAAATGTAAATTTAGCTAAGGAACTTGTTTTTATTAAGGTTAATTTTAGTTTTGTACCAGATATAATAACTTCGTTAGAAAGTAGGAATATAAGTTTAAGAGAATCAATTAATATTGTTGAAACTTTTTCCGACAAATGCAAAAAAGTTCCCGGTGATGTAGGAAATCAAGTAAGAAGGAAACTCGAAGTTATTGTGGGAAAGAATAAAGGCTTTAAGTATTTAATGGAAGTCAAAAATATTTTTGATAGTAAACCATCCAACGAAGTAATACCTTGGCCTTGTAGCTTACTACCCAAATTAAAATATTGCCAGATCACATCGGTAGATGTTGAAAGAACTTTTTCTTTGTACAAACATATTTTTACAGACAGAAGGCAAACATTTTTATTGGAAAATTTTGAAAAATATATCGTTATAAATGCATTTTATACTATTTCAGGTTGAAAATTGTACCTATTATGTTTTTCTTTTAATTTTACTTAAAATAAATAATTTTTGTAAGAGTCGGCGTTTCTTTATTTCCATTTTTCCATGTTATATTCAAGGCATATAATTGCATATTTTGACAATTAAATGCATATTGTTGCATATTTCAGAGAAAAACGATGCATATATATGCGCATATTTTAACTGAATTGACGTGCATATATTCCGCGCTTTAAGTCATGACGTTCGTTTCGACACTTTAATTAAAAGTCGTGTATTTTTATGTTTCAAAATTTCCATAGTTTCTAACAAATTTAATTTCTGAGATTTATTTACTGTGTGTAAAATTTTAAAATGTGAATCATCTTTATTATTAATATAGCTTCGTTCGTGTTCCTTAATTCTTTTAGAAACAGATTTAACTGTCTGGCCTATGTGAAATTTAGGGCAAAAACTGCAAACTAGTTTGTAAACTCCTGACTTGTTATGTTTGTCTGTTTTTTGTTTATTATTTTTAATAACTGAACTTAAAGAATTGTTAGTTGCTTTTCTTAGACAGGATTTTCGAAATTTTGTATGTAAAATTTCCCGTATACATTTAGTGTGCTATATTTCTTCTTTGTATCAACTTCTGTGTAGGATATACTAAATTAATAGCTTTCTTGTAACAAAGTTTATTGAGGATATTGTGAATAATGTCTGGGTTATAACTAGGGTGCGGACACGAACGGTTGATGACTCATCGCCCATGGGCGCACTATTGAAATGTATTTTCAAAGAGATTTTAATTTTATTTATGTAATTGAACCTATAAAATACAAAATACCTTATTATTTCTTCATTTTCTCTTCTGTAAGACTTGTTCTCTTTGTATTAAGTACATCCACGTAGATATAAAACGTCCATTTAAACATTTAACGAAATTTTGTAAACTATTGAAATTCTCTGCATAAACACTATTTATGTGTATGTTTTAGCAAAGCTAAGTGACGAACGTACGATATTTTGGCATTCTGTAAGGATATTTTAATACATTCCGGAATCACTAACAATTCATTTTCATATCAGAAAAAGTAACATTAACAACGTTCTAGATCTAAATAAATGATAACTAAAAATGTACACGTATGTTATTGAAACTTAACGAAATCCAGTGCACACTTACGTCTAGCTAATTGGGAGAAGTCGATTCAATAAATCGGTATTAAACAGACTATTACAAAAATTTCGAAGTACGTAATTAACAGTCAAAACAATGAAAAAACGAAACGAACTAAGTATGAACGAAAATATTATTTCTCTTGCGAAATATAAGGTAAATACAATAAATTTAGAAAACCCCTCACGCTCCTATCTACGCCGATGAAAAAAGGATTTTACTCATAAATTCCTTATTTTATGGGCATTTGTTGCTCTCATTCTTGGGCACTTGTCGGGCGTAAATAGATGTTGCAGTTCACCATATGAATTAGTGCTATTCAGTAAGCGTGTGTTGTTTACATTATTTCTTTGCTCCGTTGTAACTTCGTCGTAGTTTAAACCGGTCATATCCGCGCCCTAGTTATAACCATTGTTGTAAACTATTTACTTGATGTAGTTGAATTCTATATTATACTTATCTTTAGATAAGGGACCATTAATGAGTCTATGAATTAACGAATTGAACGGAGCCATTTTATGAAAGTAAGGATAAGTAGAGTTACTACGAATAGTCGTGTTCGTATGAGACGGTTTATGGTAATTTGCAAAATCGTGTTTGTTATTATTCTTTGGAATCGTTAAAACTAAAAAATTGACAGCTTGGTTTATTTTCAATCGTAAACATAATGTTAGGGTATAGGTTGTTGATATATGATAGGTATTGGTTTATTTGTCTATCTCCTCCTGTGAAGCAATCTAAGATATCGTCTACATATCTGTACCAGTAGATAAATTTTTTAGACAATAGGATTTCGTGAATTTTCTCTTCTAAATTGTTCATAAAATGGGGACTTAGAGGGTTACCCATTATTTAAACATTCTTTGACAAATAGTATAGGTTATTGAAAGTACACTAATTTTGCTCTAAACATAACATCAACAATACTAAAATATCCTTTTTAATAATAAAAGTAACATTGTTTTTTATTAAACAATTCTCTGCTAGTTTTAAAACATCCTCAGGTGGGATAGAAGGGAACAGATTATGTATATCAAAACAAAGAAATTTATTATTGTGTGGAAGCTTAACCTGTTTCATCTTACCCATTAGTTCGTATGAATTTTGTATACTATATTTAGGTTTAAAATTGCAATGAGATGGTAAAACAGCAAATCATTTTTTTGGACATCTTAACCGACGGCACTGATCCAAACGAAAGAAGTGATCTAATACGAAAGTTTTCTTTATGAAGTTTAGTTAAAGCATATAACTTAGGAGCTCATATTTATTGTCGTATTATAGTTTCTTTTATACTAATTATTCATCCATTTATGTAACAATTCCTGTTTCTACACCTCTAAACTCAAGTTGTGTGGTTTTAAAATTTGATTATTATGCCATCGTCTACATATTTTATGAAATATATTGCTGATACAGAGTGTATTGTAAATAACATATATCCTCTTCTTTGTCATTTCCACAACACATACAAAAATCATATTTATAAGCTTATTTTTAGAAAAATTTATTACAAAATCAACTTATTAAATGACATTGATTCAATTTTCAATTTAACGGCAAATATCATTGCTCACTGTATCGTATTCAAATATAAAGAAACATACAGTTGGCAAAATTATATAAAAAATGGCAATAGCCCAGTAATGGCCACTTTTAAAGCAATAATGCCATAAATGTTGTTGGTACACAGTTTAGTAGGCAATCAGAGGTAGCGAAGTAGCGTTACCTCTAATATACTTGACATCCTCATTTAACATTAGAGGGGTTGTTTACCCATATATTTCTCAGGAACTACTGAGCCGATTTACTTTTTTCCTGTTTTTAAAAATGTTGTCTTGATCAGATTTTATTTAAACTTTAAGGATCAGAAAGTTTTCAAAAATTCAAGTTTTTTCAAACCTCATGCACTTTATGGCAGGTAATTGAAATCGGTCTGGCGTAATTTATTTTGTATTTATATTGTAATTTAACAGCCAGTTTCTGTGTTTTAAATAAGTGTCGAAGGAATAACCTATGGACATTTTGGCATTTCGTCGCCTGAGAGTAACAAGATTGTATGTAACATTTCTGGTGAAATTGACTTTCTAATGTAATAAGATTGTATCTGTTCTGGAGCATAGTTCACTCTTAGTTCGGTAGATGTCGCTCCCTTGCACTAAAAGTTAACCAATGAAAATGACGGGTGTATGTTGTCGAAACCGAACAAAATTGAATTTATATGGTTGAATGTTACACATTCAACCTTGTGCTGTTTTGCGCCTCACTATAATTCGAAATTTAGTGTTACGAAGGTGTATGTGATCACATACACCCTTGTAACGTTGACAGTTTGACAATTCCACCGAAACATACCTACCTGACCTTGAAAAAGTGAATCGCAGTTTATGCTGGTTTGTAGCAAAGTTTCTATAATAATTAAAACGAAATATGGACTGGGATAGTGACGACTCAGTACAAGATGAAAATTACAACCCCGTGACTGACGAATCCGACAGGTAAATTCCGTACCTAGCAATTTGTTTTAGAGCGATATTAAATTAAATCACCATTCTTTTTAGTACTAGCGATAGTAGTTGCGGTTCTGTTTTGAAACATAAATCGCAAATATATAGCAATTTGGTTTTGTCAAATCGCAAGGGCAAGAAAAATGTAGGCCCAATTTATCTGAACAGTGACTGTGCTTCTACTAGGTACAATTGGTTAAAACACGTTTATTTCCTTTTAATTATTGTAATTTTGTTTAGCACTGCACAGACAGAACCAAACAGCAATTCTCAGCGTGAGAATGAAGCCACTGAAAATATACTAAATACTGTAGACATAGGAGAAGAAATAGACATCAATAATCAAAATATCGAAGAAGAATCAAGCAACAACAATGAAGTACAGTCTAGAAAACGCAAACGGAACTCTAGCAAATGGAAAAGTGTTACTCGAAAATCAAAGCATGACAAAGGAGAAGAATACGTTTCTCTGAGAAATAAACTCGTTCTGGCTAAGAGAATTAAACCTTTCAAAAACTGTATAAGTAGTTGCATTTATAAATGTCAGACAATAATATCTACTGCAGATAGAGATAAGATATTTAAGGCATATTACAGTTTATCATCAGGAGCAAAAAAGCTATTCCTGGCGTCTACAGTGCAAAAAGTTCAGGCACACATAACAAAAAGGGAAAGTGTTCACAGACTTCAAGAAGGAAGGTAAGATACAACCATTTCTTTGATGTCAGGGGTACCAAGGTCCAGGTCTGTAAGAAGTTTTTTTGTGGAACATTGGACATCAGCCAAAAGCCCAATTTATACAACACTTGCAAATAAAGAAAATGATGTATCTATTATTCCTAGCTCAAGTAAACAGAGTAAACACAGAAAACATGCAATTTCTGACGATAATAAGAAAAATGTCAAGGCCCATATTGATTCGTTTCCAAAAGTGGCCTCCCACTATTGTAGAAGCTCAACTCAAAAGGAATATTTAGAGGCTGGTTTATCAGTTGCAAGAATGTATAATTTATATGTTGACAAAATGACGGAAAAGGGAGCAAATATTGTAACATCTTCTTTTTATCGGAACATATTACACACCTAAGAAAAGGATAGGTGTAATTTGCGCTCAGAGGTTGAGATAATGAAAAAGGAAGACAGAATGACTAATGACAAACAATTAGAATATGATGCATATGTAAAAGAAAAAAATGCACTGAGAAAAGAAAGGCAGAGTGATAGAGATGATCCAAAGAAAGTAGCATTGTGCTTTGACCTGCAAAACGTTCTCACATGCCCAAAAGCAGAAATTGGCCAATTCTATTATAGAAGCAAATTTTCTGTATATAATCTCACTGCACACACATACATCAACAAGCAAGTATGCTGCGCGTTTTGGACTGAGGCGACAATGGGATGAAAAGGCAATGGCATTGCAAGTGCCTTATATAAAATTATTGAAAGGGTGTTAGAGGATAATCCTACCATAACAGAAATAAGTATGTGGAGCTATAGTTGCGTACCACAAAACAAAAACAGCGTCATGTCATTTGCAATGACAATGATGTTATCCAAACATCCAAATTTAAAATTCATTACAAAGAAATCTTCCATTCCCGGGCATTCTGCGGTACAAGAGGTGGACCCTGTACATAGCACAACAGATGAATATTATTCTCCAGTAGGACTACTGAGAATCTTAACAAAACAAGTTAGCCATAGAAAGAAATATAAAATAATAGAAACCAGAAGACTTCTTAAACTTTCAGAAACATCCGTATCATTCAATTATGGGATCATACCCTATACCAGGGGTCGGCAACCTATGACCCGTGGGTCACCGAGTGACCCATTTGGTAATTTCAAGTGACCCACTTTAGTTCCGAAAATAAAGTATAAGATATACAAACATTTTTTTCTTTTTCTCAAAAAATTTTTGTCGCAAAGTTATGAACGTACCAAATTTGAATCCAGTATAACATATAAAAATATCAGTTAAGGCCCCACCCCGCCTGACTGAATATGGAATCGGCCGATAGTATGCGGAATGCAGCGACATTGTCCGAACAAATTGTACTATTCTTGGATGCGCGCGTCGTTATCTCAGTTGTATGTCAGTTATAGGACGTGTAGTACAGTAGCACAATAATATTGACCTAGTGAAATAAATATCATTATTTAAAAAAATTACCATGAACAAACAAAAAGCAAAAAAGAGAGTATTTCAAGATGTGTGGACAGAAAAGTATGGGTGTATCGAAAATGGTGACAAATTGATATATACTTTATGTACAGATATAATTACCGCCAGGACTTATAATATTGAGCGACACTTTTCTTCAAAAGATAAAGATGTGTGTGAAATGGCAAATGAAGATAAATCTGAACATATTGCTAAACGTGTATTAAATTTTGGAAAACAAAATAAATTCTTAAACAGTTTTGTTACCAGCAACAATCACGCTACGTCTGCCAGCTTTGTTGCAGCTCTTAGCATTGGTACCAACGGAAAACCATTTACAGACGGCGAGTTTTTAAAAAACGCATTCATAAATTGTTCCGAACACTTATTTAATGACTTCGCAAATAAAAAACAAATAATTGAGAGAATCAAGGAAATGCCATTGTCAGCTAGAACAGTCCACCGTCGCGTTGAAGATATGACCAAGAATATTGATGAACAGGTCAAAAATGATTTGTTAGCTTGTGACATAATTAGCATTGCAGTTGACGAAAGTGCCGACATAAATAGTATTGGTAGGCTTGCAATAATTATTAGATTTGCATCAATAAATAGCTCGAATGTCAATGAAGAACTATGCGTTCTTGCTTCAATGAATGACACCACCAAAGGCACTGATATTTTTCGTCAAGTACAAGAGTTTACAAATTTCAAAAATGGGCAAGTATTGGATTTAAAAAGTAAATTGTTTACCATAACAACTGACGGTGCTCCAAGTATGAGGGGAAAAACTATTGGATTTTTAAACTTATGGAAAATGAACTTGGCCGTTCGCTTTTATCGTTTCATTGTATCATACATGAAGAAAATTTATTTGCAAAGGCATCTACACAACAACTTACGGATGTAATGGAAAAAGTTGTTAAGATCGTAAACATGATAATAGCGCGATCAGCATTAATACACAGGCGCTTTAAAGCTTTTTTGGAGGAAATTGAATCGAAATATGGAGATTTGTTATTACATTCTGAAATACGATGGTTAAGTCGGGGCAAAGTTCTTAATAGATTTGTAGAGTGTTTTGATGATATTCAAATATTTCTTCACGAAATCGGTGAAAATGATCTCGAATTCAATGATAAACAATGGTTTTTAAGACTTTTGTTCTTAACAGACATAATGAACCATTATAATGATTTCAACGTACGACTCCAAGGAAATAACCTCACAATTTTGAAAATGTATGAGGAATGGAAGAGCTTTACTTCAAAATTGATATTATTTGAAATTGACATGAAAACTAAAAAATTTCATTTCTTTCCCTTGTTAAAAAGGGAACATGAAAAAGAAAATATCGATGAACGCAATCTAAATATGTTCTAAAGTTGGATGTCGGTCATTAAAAGTGAATATGAAAGTCGGTTTCAAAGTCTTAAGAAACATGGAGAAATGTTTACATTTATAATAAAGCCCGATGAAATAGAAGAAAATATTATAAATTTGCAGTATTTTGAATATCTAAGAATTGACAATTTTAGTTTAGAAATGATTGATTTTAAAAGTTCAACATTATGGACGGATAAATTCAAGGAATTGCGGAACGATTTGGAAAATACAGAAGATAATCATTTTCTCATGATATCAACATGTTGGGCATCACTTCCTACGAGGCTTTCATCATTAGAAAAAATTGGCTTTGCCATTTTGTCCACATTCGGGTGCACTTATAAATGTGAGCAAATATTTTCACAAATGAAATTTATTTTAAGCAAAAACAGGAGCAGGTTAACTATTGATAATTCAGATGCTTGTGTTCGACTTAAAATGACTAACTATATACCAGACTTAACTAAATTGACGTCACAAGTTCAACATCAGGGGAGCCATTGATATCGTAGAGAAAGTTTATAAATAAAATTTATTCAACTATGTTTGTAATTAGTTTCTTAATAATATATATATTTTATATTTACTAAAATGCTGTTTTAATACGAAAATATCTCTGACCCAAATGTCTCTTTAATACTCGCATTTTGGTAGATTTTGACCCGCGGCCAAAAAAGGTTGCCGACCCCCGCCCTATACCAAAATTAAAATTTTACATTACAAGCGAGTATTGTTTACGATTACATATAAAACTTCGTATTACGGCAACGAAGACTGTGCCCATTTAAATCACATAAATACCAGAAAGAGCAAGAATACAGATCTTAAAAACATATTTTTACATGTTAAAGTATCAACAATTAAAAATGTGTTACCAGACAACAAAGTTTCTGCCCTAAGGGCAATGACGCCCTGAATGCTCCAAGTCGATAAAATATATTTTGAGGCCATACTGCCACCACCAACGCCGAAGAGGGCAAAACCCTCTAGACCCTCTAGCAATGCCTCATTTTCATAGTTGGCCGACTTCAAGAATTCCCTTGTCGTGTTTTTTTTTTTAGTTTTGTATTGTTGTTCAACATTATTTTCAAAATAACTATAGTGTGTGTTGACAAAAAATTAAATATATTCAATTTATTTCTTTACAAAGGTGTATGTTATTTTTACTTTTTGTCATAAAAATTAATCAGATATTCTGTTCTCAAAATCAACATACGGGTTTTGTACCAATTGCTTATACTGTGTGTCCAAAAAGTCTGGAAACACCCAAATAAAATCGAAACGGATGATTTTTGAGAAAAATGCGAAAGCAGGTCAATTAGTATTTTCAAAAAACTACTGGCTGATGGTACCTGTTTGGAATTTTTGATGACCTTGAAAAAGTTATGATGTCATCAAAAAAAATTTAAATGGCAACTTCGCATTTTAAATTTTATTTTTGATAGATCTTTTAATTGTCTAAACGACAGTCAAAAAATTTTTCAATCTACATAAGAAAAATTTTGAAAAAAAAATCATTATAGAAAACAAAGAAAATTTTAATCGTAGAAATCAGCAACAACTCTTACAATAAATGTTCAAAATGTTGTCCTTCAGCATCTTGGCAATACCCTAAACGATAATAAAATTCATTTTGAACGTTTTCTATCATTTCAGGAGTGACTTTTAAGCCAACTATGTTTTTTTTTAAAGACAAACTTTTCCATTTTCGAAGAAGTAATTAAATTTTTCTCTGTCATTTTCTTAAGTAAAATGAATTTTTTTTACAGTCATTTAAACAATTAAAAGATCTATCAAAAATAATATTAAAAATGCAACGTTGCCATTTAAAATTTTTTTTGATGACATCATAACTTTTTCAAGGTCATCCAAAATTCCAAACAGATACCATCAGCCAGTAGTTTTTTGGAAATACTAATTGACCTGTTTTTGCATTTTTCTCAAAAATCATACGTTTCGATTTTATTTAAGTGTTTCCAGACTTTTTGGACACACAGTATAAATCTCTAGGTTTAAAATAGTCCTTATTATGAGGTTAACAAAAAAGTTACAATATCCAAAATTTTCAATGCTGAATAACTCGAAATGGTCATCATGTTACATAGAACCTTATTACTCTCAGGCGCCGATTTGTTATATTAATTACTGCGTTTAAATTATTCATTTCATTGAGGTAATGCTTTAATTACCACTGAAGAGGTACGTACTAACTAATGGAGAAAATGCCCGGAAGAAAAAGGGTGAATATACTTAAAAAAAGGCCGCGGATATAAAAAAAAGAAATGTAAAGGTGTGTACAAGTGTTATTTTCATCGGCACATTAAGAAGTGGATTTAACTGATGAGTTGTGCTATAGTTTCATAACTTGGATAACGATATTTTCACCAGACACTGTATATTCCACAGCCGAGCAAGTAAAGGAAAAAATTGATGAAGCTTGATATATTTTAGCTATGCTTTAGTTGTTTATCAATTAGATATGAGAGATCAAGAATGCAAAATAAAGCTCTCCCAGCGTGTACTACACGAAGAGCTGTTCTATATATTTTGCATGTACATCATTGCATAGCCCGCCAAGACTGGTTTTTTGGTTCCTTATAGGTTACAAAGTCACATAAAGTACGAAATGGTTAGAGGCAAAAGCGGGGCTGCAAAGATAAATTGTTTGGTGAACATATTTTGTCCAAGTTATGAGACTATAGCACAATTACAAAAATGAAGCAATACACAGGCTGTTCTATTTGTAAACGTTGACTTTTAGGCGAAAACGTGTTATTTAACTTTTATGTCACGACTTTTCTGGGGAGGCAATCGGTAACTGAAAAAAAAATGGTGTTAGGACCTTTTGTTATAAACCAGATTACGAAAAATTGTGCTCATGTAATTCGTCGTTTTCGAAGAAGGTAATTTTATAAAAACATGAATTTTTCAGAGAAATTGTAACAAACCGAAAACTTTAATTATTAGGCCTATTCTATCTTAAAACTTCTTGACTAAGAATTATACGGCGAATATAAAAATGTTGTAATACATCGGGTGTTCTATTTAAAAACCTATAACTATGGTCAGCCAACAAGTTATGTAACACACTGTATAAAACAAAATACATAAGTGCCTATCATGGCAAGAAGCCGTTTGAGATTACTTTTCTCATAAAGTAAGTCTGCCTTTCCCAAGATGATGACTCACTCTGTACATGTATTACATCAATCAGATCTTTAAATAGTCTTTAATGTTTCATGTGGTTATCATAATAAAAACATAGGATTGTTTAGTTTTATTTATAAAAGTCAATACGAACATGAAAGAAGAGTAATATTTATCTGAGCCTACAACGTACTTATTGGTGTTACTAGGGTTGTAAAATAACAAGAGGTAATTGGGCCTCATCCATACCAGGCGCACTTTTTCCCTCTGAGATAAAGCAAATAAAGAACTTTATTGAAGCGTTTGTTTGAAGTGTTGGGTGTATAAATAAACTCGGAGTGGGTAATAAAAGAATATGAAGCAATGGCATTTACTTCATCATCTGAAACAGCGTTGTAATTCGTAATAAAGTAAATTAATTCCGAAAACGAAAGGTTTTATACTTTTGGGAGTGGTTGCTGGTAATTTGTTAGCATGCATCAATAAAGTAATTTTTCATAGTCTACAAATGTAAATGTGTATTAATAAATATAAAATTCAGAGGGTATTTACACAATGCCTTACATAAAAGGTCAACATTTTCAACTAATAATGTCTGTTTATTAGTAGAAAGTGTGTTAATAAAAGTGTGACTGATTTATAATCTTTTTTTGAGAAATTAGGGTATGTATCGCCTGTCCAATTTTTCTTTGCTTTTCTTCCGTTTATTTATATAACTATAATAAACAAAATACGTCGAATCCATGTCATATAATTTAAATGCAAGAGAGGAGGATAAAAACATACAAATTAAAAGCATTTCTACATATAGTGCATCAAAGAAGAAATATGATCTAGATACTCTATAGTAGTTAAAAAGAGAAGGTATTTAAACAATCGTAACTTGTTTTGTTTAACAAGCATCCATAATACTGCGGAAATAATACAATTATCAACCTACAATAGAGATTTGCAATACTTTAAAGTTATACGTATTTTTAGCGAATAAAACTTATTTAATAGAAATTCTAGATAACCGAAAAATATGGAGGATATTTTTGAAATTGTACTATTTAAAACTGATAATGTTGTCAATGATAACAAATCTACAAAGTAATGTTTGCTATAAAGATTATTAGCAAAACATATTTATTTGAATAAAAAAAACTGTTTAAAAAAATAAAGCGAAGATAACATAAACAACAAAGCTATATTTACTTATACTTTGTTCTAAAGTTACTCTTAAGATGACCTGCGTATATATTTATAAAAAGATGTAGCCCAGCTACTAGAAGCTTGTAAGAGAACTCCAAAGAAAGCAAGTAACAGAAAATGCTTCATTTTGCTTCTGGCAAACATCGCTGTTTTCAATTTATCTATTCACTAACATATTGCCGTGATCCCTATATTGGTCAGGCATTGTAAGATAAATAAATAGTTATGTAATAGAATAAGTAAATAATATTTAGTAGTAAGTGTAATTATAGAAAAATGTATCATGAGTTGCATAACCGCAACGGCGTAACATTATAATGTAAGGTATATGATAATTAAAATTGAAATAAAATTTATACAAAGGTACAAAAATAAACACCAAAAATAAAATTCATGTATTCTATATTTGTAGAAACGAGGAGCACAAGATGCAATTTCAATATACAAAGACAGAACCAAATTTTATGCATTGTGTGAGAGTCGCATTAAATATATTGAGCAGTAAACCACTATTCAAACTCAATAATGTATTAAAAATAAATAACACACAGAGAGAGTTATGATGAAAGATGGTGTAGTCAAAAGAGTTAGTCATTTGAATGCCGTAAAGTTATATGAAAAGGGTGAAATTAGACATTCACGACATGAAAACATCTTTCATCATGAGTAGACGTAAATTTATAAAGATTGTTATTTGTTTGACATTCTATGGTCACAGTTAACAATATGATAAATATCTGAGACTTATATCTAAGCATAATTTTAAAAGGAATATGTAAAAAGGTATATTTTTTTATTCGACACAATATAATAAAGCAAAAACTTCAGTAATAGCAGGTTAAATCCAGTTTAATCCAGGAAAATTCCGGAAATAACCCGTTGAAATTGGTTTAATCTGATTAAATCTACAAAGAAAAAACAATATTTAATATTGTTAACAGCTGCATACAAATCAACCTACATGAAGACGTGAAAAGATGGTTCGAAGATATAGATGAAATTATCAAGGTCCAGGTTCATGACAATATAATTAATAAAAGAAGTATTCCAGTCGTATGCAATGTTTTTCCTATTATTTTCAAAGGAAACGTCTGCAAAAGAAAAATACGAATAGTGTTAAATAGTGGTAAAAGAATGTATTTGAATAATGATGAAGGAAGCAATGAATTCATCTATAAACACAATAAAGGATGGCGTTAAGGAAAAAGAATGTACCTACCAAGATAAGAAAATCGCAAATGTGCATAGACATTAACAATAATAAACAATTTGAGTGCGTGTATATTTTGTGTAATTTCTGGATGTCAAAACAATATGAGTACAGGTCAGCTTAGGGAAAACATCAAGAAAATAAATCTGAGCAGAACAATGCCAACTTAAACGTTAGTGCGAAAATTGTGGCGCTGCGAACGAAGAATGTTTTTTTTCTGATGAACCGAAAATTAATAAAAAGCCGGGAACGAGGCAAGTACGGGAGAAGTCGTTGAGCCATGGGTGAAGTAGCCTAACTTTTTAAAAAAGAAGCGATCAATCTTCGATCTTCGAATTTTGTTTGATGATTGCAGGCGTATAATACACTGCATAGAAATCATCCTTAGTAAATGTATTAAGTTATTTTTTATTTTCAATAAGTACTTTTCATTTCATAATTAATTTTTGCCATTTAGTTTAATTTAATTTTTTTTAATTATCACTGTGATAGACTAATATCAGGAGGAATTTGATGAAATGTATGAACATCATAAGTAAGTTTTACTTAATATAAATTATGCTAAAGATGCTATGTGAAAATATTCATCTTTAGCAAAGCGTTTAAAAATTGATTTAATATTTTGGATGAGATTATTATCTTCTTTTTTATAAGTAAACTAATGTAATAAATAATGGGAGTATTGTTCACAATGTAGAAAGGCATCAATGATACAACGTGTGAATGTTTGTTTGCGATGTTATCTATGCATTGTTAACAAGTTTTAGATACAAAATTTTATAGGAATTCAAATATATTAATATACGTAAAGATAGGAGCATTTTTGATAGACAATAGCCAATTTGTGGTATGTACAACGTGTAAATATTTGCATATGATGATTGGTGACAGTCTTATCAAGGTGTTTTCTGTTCTGCGGAATTTTGTATTTTCAAAGACACTTCGTGTGAATGAGTGTCTTTGTGGAAGCGAAATCTAGCATAGTATAAGAAAATTATTATTTCTTTGAAACTACACAATGTTAAAATTTTAATATAGCAAAGAGCGATATTTATTCTGAATCTATATGTTATATTTGTAATGTAATGGGTTTTCGTATTTATAAAATACACGTTTTTTTTTTACTTGTAATTGGAAAGTAAAAAGGACAATTTCTTTTTACGGCCACATGTGGCAAGAGAATTATTTCATCGATACTGTTATTATAAGATGTTAAAATTAAATATAAATATTTTATGAGATTTATTTTCTTAATAGTAACCTTATCCTATTAATTTTAAATAAGAAATGTTGTTGGAAAAACAAAAGGAATATCACTGCTAGAACCTACAAGAAATATACGAATGTTAATAGAGATTGAATTTATAAATTTAATAAAGAATTTTTTTTTACATGACAAAGTTATCTCTACATTCGTGATAAATTATGCAGCTTTGTATTATCGTAGTTTGATTAAGTTATGCTGGTACAAGATTATTATTTGTAATTTGAAAACAAAGCTATAGCAATATGTAATTGTAGGGTTAACCCGATGCTTGTTTAATATCTTGCAATATTACACATGTACATACTGCATACTGTCGCACATATCGAGATGTCGCCTATTTCATAATAAACCATATGTCTGTATTCTCTGCCTAACAGCTTGGCCACATTGTTCTTAAGAACACGTTCCTTAATTTATTCCTTATTTAAAGCTTCATTTGCTGGTTAAACATAGGATTCCTAGGTTGTTACTTGCAATGTTTCCTTTCCTTTAAAGGTGACAAATGATTCCCTTTCAAAGGTTTTCCTTAAAACCTAAAAGTCGAATGTACAATTAGCATGTGTTGCTTTTGAGGTTAAAAATTCAATCGTTACAAATAGCGCTTGTAAAATTAGAAACAATTATCAAAAGGTGCATTACTTATTATCATTACTAAGCATGATGACTTGAGATTTTAATTAAATGATATTAACAATCAAGCTTACCCTAGAGTCTTATGAGGAGGCTACACAATTAAAAGGAAGCTAAAATTCTCTCGGCATAGTATATATGCGCCCGTCAACTTCACAAAAAGAAGCGCATGAATATAGCTGTTTCAAAACCTCTGTGATTACACATGCTACTTGTCACACCGGCAACAATGATTGTTTCTGAACCATAACAGGTATTTCTAACTGTTACACCCTCATCGCCTTATAAGCAGAGGTGTTTCGCCAGCGCGATCAACAGACCTTAACTCCGTTAGATTTTTCTATTTTCGGATTGCTAAAAAAAACGAAGTACCTTTACAAGACAAGAATTAAGAACTTAAATGACCTGATGAATGCAATTACAATTAAATGCAATGAAATAGCAGGACATGTATTGGAGAATATCTTTGACAACATGAAACGTCGTATTGCATTATGCATTTAACAGAATGGTCACCATTTTGAACTCTTTTTATAAATTATAATTAATTAAAATTTTTCACATAAGTTATTTATCTTAGTTGTTCGATTAATATCTCATCTTTATAGTTAACTTATTAAATAAATTAATAATCCAATTCTACTTGATATTGTTTCATCACCATATCGCTTGATGATAAGTTTTGACAGTGACAGGTGGATAACATTTATACTATTTAATCTATATCCGCATTTCAAGAATGCGGAAGATGATAATTTATAGATGAAATTTATGGACAACTAGATGAAGTTCTTTTTGAAGCAGACAGTATTTAATACTATTAGCATTATTATTATTAATAACTACGGGGCGGACAGGAGCGGTTGATGACTCATCGCTCATGGGCGCACTATTAAAATGTTGCACTTTTAAAGAGGTTTTAATTTTATTTATTTATAAGTGGATAACAAGTGGCTGGTGATCTATAAAATACAAAATACCTTATTATTTGCTATTTTCTCTTCTGTAAGACTTGTTCTCTTTGAATTAAGTACATCTTTGTAGATAGAAAACGTCCTTTCTACATCGCAACTGGTTATAGGTGCTTACTGGAAATATTCTTAAATTTCAGCGTATTTAGCATACAGAATTGCCGCAATGTTACTAAATCTGGATTTCTATTAAAAACTGCGTCTAAATTTTGCCAAAGGCCACATCCGAAGTCACTTGGAATTATTAATAGCCACATCTAATGTGGTTAATCCAATTTTTAATTTGAGATTCCATTTTCAAAATTTGTGATTAGTTTAGACAAATTTCCAAAGTGTTCCTGAAGGAATAACAACTGATGAAGATGTTTTAGCAAAGCTAAGTGATGAACGTGCGATATTTGGCATTCTGTAACGATATTTTACAGACTTTGTAATAAATTTCGGAATCACTGACAATTCATTTTCATATCAGAAAAAGTAACATAAACAACGTTCTAGATCTAAATAAATGATAACTAAAAATGTACGCGTATGTTATTGAAACTAAATTGCAGTAAGTATATACTTATTTACATTATTTCTCTTGCGAAATATAAGGTAAATATAATAAATTTTAAAAACCCCTCACGCTCCTATCTACGCCGATGAAAAAGGATTTTACTCATAAATTCCTTAGTTTATGGGCATTTTTTGCTCTCATTCTAGGGCACTTCTCGGGCGTAAGCAGATGTTGCAATTCACCATATAAACTAGTGCTAATCAATAAATGTGTGTTCGTCGTAGTTTAAACCGGTCATGTCCGCGCCCTATTAATAATCAATTCAAATATAGCCTCAAATATCTACAGAAAAGCACTGCTTTTAGCTGCAGCCAATAATAAATTCCAAAAAATCCATTGAAAATATGGCCTTTAACGAACTAAATTAGTGTTCGTTACGAGGAAAGGGTGTAAAGTATAAATTATCACTTGTAATTAACCTATACTCTAGCCAATAACTTCCGCATAATAGCTCCCTTTAGCACATCGAGTATATACTCGGTACACGACCGCCCCGAAAAAATTCCCCCACGTATGATATGTTGATGGGAACGCTTTCCCCGTTAGTGTGGCACTCTGATCGTTCCATATATACGCTCGAAGTCGATAATGGTTGTTGTGCGATTGTGAGTTATTCCCTGTCTCCACTGGGGAGATTACTTTTTATATTGTGGCCACTGCTTTAACCCAAAAAATCCATTAGGGACTTTCCGTGCTGAAAATAGATAACAACTCATGATAATAGGAATAATCTCTGTTTTGTTATTAATTAATTTTTGTGTAAAGCCGAATTTAATTACTTTATGGCAGATGAAACATATGTATTTAGCATGAAGTTAAATAAAATAACTATTGGAATTCATTAAAATAATCCTGATTAATTAATATTTGTGTTACTATTTTCTTAAATGTACTGATTTAAAATAGCACACATAAAATGTGTTGTTTAGTCTAAAATTTTAGTATTTTTCATTGTTTTAAACACGAAAACTGTTCTGAAATAGGGTATCACATCACAATTTCAAAATAAAATTTGTATCATTCAGATTGACGTAAAATTTAAAATTAAAAAAGTTTTGTAAAAAGATCTAGCATGTTCGCGGCTATACCGTGAAGGGCGAAGTGTCACTGAATTGTCACTTAGTTAAGACAGTTTGAAGCAGTGTTCTACAAGTTGTGTTGCGTGTGACTTTCAAGAATGGAAAACTGTGCAAAAAGCTCTAAAAATCCTCCGGACAATTTTTGGTATGTTTGTGGATTATATGTTACAAAATCGCGAAAGAATAAAAATATTATAAATAATATTTTGGCTTCAAAAATAAAAATCAAGACAGAAATGTATGCTGTATTTCGTGTTATGTCATATTAACTCAGTGGTACAAGAACAAGAATTCTTCTGAAGTCCTGTCAGAAAAGCCAATGATTGGGCATGAATCAGTGGATCACGTCATAGACTGTTACTTCTGTCTTCTAAAAATTGAAGAGTTTTCAAAAGGAAACAAACATAAAAACGATAATCGGCGAGGTAAATCTTTTATACCATCATCTAAAAGGCAATTCAATCTGAGCCCATGCGCAGCTTAAGGGTGAGCTCGTAGCTGTTTCTGAAACTTGTTCTAAAACTCCTCTTTGAAGAAAAGTAAGAACTGCAGAATACGAAAAAATATAGTTCTTTAAATGATCAGCGTGTTTTTCTATTTAATGCGAATTATAGTAATAGTATAACCTGTTTTAGCAGAAAAATAATTACTTAAGAGAAACGTTTACATATCGAAAACTAAGGCATCGCCGTTTCGCGTTTTTTGAATTTATTTTGTAATTTTAGAATCTCAAACTTCAGTCAAGGTCAGTTTTTGTACTAATTTATTTTCTTAAAAAAGTTATTAAATAGTAAACATTGTCACACATTTTATACGAGGTTTTTCCAAGCTATTTCGTCGTCTATCCCCACTTTACGGTATCTCTACCGGTCCTAGCGAAGAAGAAAATCTATCGGAATCGGTCGGCTATTCCAGACTTAAGTCAGAGTGTCAGTTTGTAATTAGAAAGAAATGTCATATATACATATAATATTCGAGTGTATAATAATATAACAGTTATGGGCAAGCGAAAATTCGCTTATTATAAAACATCAACAACTTCAACAGTTTCGTAAGTACTCATTCTTTATACATTATGTTTCCCATCTATAGTATTCCTTTATCTATGACAGAATCTGTGAATAAAACCGAAGCGCTGTGACAGAACCGAATATCGTCTACCTCCACCTACTCACACCCCCTTGCGCCTACCCGTCCCGAAAGTAATATAAGTTGCATAAGGTTCTATTTGTTAGTAAACGTCCCTCTTTATATGTTAGATAACAACTTCGCTAGGCTATAAGTCACAATTTTTATAAGAAATTTTGTAGTTTCTCCTGAAGAAGTAATGATTAAATTACGAAATAATTAGGCATAAACAAAAATTACTTTCCAGACTATGTTGAAGTTTTACTGTGTCCTCAGTGGTAGCTATTTTTTCATATACTAAAGTAGGGCAAAACATTTATAAAAAGAATAAATAATAAGGAACTTAAATTTGACCCCTGTAGTACACACGAAGTGGGCACAAAGTTCTCAGAACGATATTATATTCTTGCAGGTTTGATGATAGCATTAGATACATGACGCAACAAATCCGAAAGAACCAGCCATGTTGGCTAGGTGAAATTAACGAACACTTTCGTAAAATTAGAAATCACTTAAAATACCCTATAATTTAAGATCAACATGCGGTCACCTTTTTTTATGGAAGAGTACGATTTTTGTTTGTTTTCAATTCTTCTCTTTTTACAGGAAAAGCAAACATACAGCGACAATCTTTGACCATAAGACTTGCAAATAAGTCATCTCCTGCAGTATTTTTATTAAGACATGTTACCATTAAGTTAATTAATTCATCTTCTGTAGATAATTGGCAGAAATAAGGGCGAGAGAAAGCTTTTGCAAAGGCATTTACAATTCGATGGTTTGGTATTGATAGCTTTAACTGTTCGGCCACTATCAAAGTTAAACGCCCACGCAGAAATAGAGAGAGACATTTTTGTTATCAGAAAACGTGAAAACGTGGATATCTTCAAAAATTTTGGGGTCAGAAATTCTCTTCACTGCAATACTATCTTGTTTTTTATTCCACAAACTGTGCTTCTTAATCAAAAATAATAACGTTTATGGAAGTATTATAATCTAATAAGAAATGAAATCAAAAGGCAGAAATTAAATCAAGAAGAAATGACATTAAAAAGGTGATAATAAGTATCGGAGAAATATAAGCCTAAAGAAAGAGGCTAGGTCAAGAAAATATTCCAAATAAAGTATAAGAAACACGAACAAAACTCTGAGATACATTAAAAAGGCAACAATGCCGGTATTTTCTGTTGACGTCACTAGTATCTTAGGTCAAGGTTCACAATCCAAACAAACCACATACTTCTTTTTATCGCGTGTAAAGTATATGGAGTTAAATAAGGGCTACTTCATAGTAATTTTTATAAAAGTTTTGTACATAGATTGATCTTTTTTAGTGTTAGCTATGATATTTGAAATGTATTCATTATAGTTTAACACATAAAATGCTTATATTTTGAGATTTTAGACAATACATCTTTGTGTTTACAACAAGCAGTCATTGTTTTTTCTGAACTCTTTTTTTTGGTAGTAAGTAGTAAAAGTCGAATATTAAAACACTATTAACAGAATAAATTTCATCGCAATCAGCAGCCATATGAATCTGTAAATAAAATACTACTTACTTCTTTATTCTGTTCAAAATATTTTTTAACTTGCAAGATTAACTATATCAATAATACAAAGCAATACACTTGAAGAAAAGAAACAGTATTTAAATTTTATCCAACATAGAAAGCTATTTTAGTTAAGGTTTTGCATATATACGTTTACTAAAATTCTTTGATAATTATAATTTCATGTTTTTTTTTTTGAAGAATCTAAGTATGAAAAGATTAAATTACTTACTAGGTAGGTATAAATAAAATATTTCAGAAAAAACAGCTACAGTTTGTTGTAAACACTATGTTATATTGTCTATAAATCTGAAAATACAAGTATTTTATGTGTTAAACTATAGTAAATAATTAGAACACATTTTACACATCATATCTATCACTAAAAAAGTCAATTTATGTTGGCACGCTTTATTAAAATACTTGACCTCCCTCAATAATGCCCTCAGAGAATTGTTGCGCATTTAATAGTTAGTTGGCATTGCAGGAATAACAATAAAGAACAAAATGCCAACGCCCGGAGATATACATGCATCCGAAGAAGATGATTTGCATGACACATTGTTATAAGTATCAACATCAAACAAACATTTATTTTCTGACCTATATTATACCCTTTCAAAACTTTTTTATTGAATGTACCGAAAACCAGCTTGAGAAGACCTATCATCAACAGTACAATAAAAATGATTCTCGAAAATATGATATCAAACGGAGATGAGCACGAATTAAGCGATTGTGTATTAATTTTATTGCTGTGTGTTCCGGTGATATAGTTAATTGGTAGTGAGTGTATTCTTCATTGAACCGGGATCCTGTATTTACAGCGACCGCAACTAAGCCGGAGTGGTCCTAATCAATTCCAATTAGCCGGATGACATGGACGATTTACTAGTGCGAGTATAGAAAGGAGTCCGGAACGTGACCGCAGTAGACAAAACACAGGGCTGTAGGTTTTGTGCTGCTTACTGCTGGCCAACGCCGCATAAACGGATCGATGGTGGAGTTGCATAAGAAAACGTGGGGATCGGTTATCGAATGTATATACATACCATAACACAGAAGAGACGCAACTGTTATATCAACAAGTCGCTAATGGCGCACTTTTGTTTGTAAATGAGCTTTTGTATGTGTCTGTCTGTGTATGTATAGGAATACATTATAAACGATGTATGAGGGTACAAAAGATATTCAACGTTGTCCCTGAAACTGTGGAAGATGCACCTCGAGCGTGGATAATTAATTAATGTAAATTAAGATTGCTTGCCAAATTGACAATGATACAATGGTAGACACACATAGTATATATTCACATGTTAATTTAACGCTAAAATAACACCGGGTGCTGTTAGTTGGGTTACTGTAACTCTGGCGATGTGTGAATCTTTCGTAAATGTGAATACTCGAATGGATATCTAGTTAGCAGGCATGTAGTAGGTCATATAACTCACGTATTGGGTCAGAATCTGGAATCTAGACGATCGATTCTGCTGTAGACAAGTGTCATTTCTATCACGATTGCTCACGATAGTACCTACAACATTAAGCTGTTTTCAGAGCGTAAAGTAAAGAATATATTTAAACGAGTGTAACCTATTCACATAGAATCGGGTTTAATCTATTAACCCAAATATGCCTACCACTTTTTCTTCTTCTAAAAGGTATAAACAGTACTTCATCAGTTTAGGCTCATTGATGGCAATATTTAAAAAAATCTTTCTTTTTTTAGTAATACTCACAAAGTGATGTTCTTTTAAAATGACAACAGTAAAGTCATATTTTTTATTTTATTTTATTTTTAATAATTTTTTTAGCTAAAAATGACAAATCAAGAAGTGCGAAAATATAAAAAAAAATTATGTCTTCGTGTGATATCCGCAAAACACATCACATGTAAAGCTACGTCACATTTTGTACACTTGCTAGATACTTTCTTATAACTAGAGCTAGGATAGTTAGTAAAAATAAAGTCTCGTAAAAGGCAGGCAAAAGGGCAAAAAAAATTATTTAAAAAAGCACTAGAAAGGCAAAAATAAAATATAGAAATGGCAACAACATAAAACTAAAACTGCTTATTTAAAAACAAGAAGAATGAGTGTGCTTAAAACCACACTGCAGAAGTGAAAACTTCATCAAGGCGAGGTTAATAATACAAAATACACGCGTATAATATTCAGTAACGTATTAAATAAAACGTATTCGCACATTTATTACATTTACACATGTACACACGCGTATAATACTCAGTAACGTATTAAATAAAACGTAAACCTCAACCATCCCCGTATCTAAAATTTCACATTCATACGTCAATTATCAAAAAATTCTTCCGCCATTTTGTTTTTTTGACATATTGACTTTAGATTCGTGATCGGCGATCTAAGACACCCCCGTATCTAAAATTTCACATTCATACGCCAATTTTAAAAAGCTCGTCCGCCATTTTGTCTTTTTTTGACATTTTGACTTTGGAATCGTGATCGGCGACCCCCAAAACCCTGTATCTAAAATTTCACATCCATACGCCAATTTTCAAAAAACTCGTCCGCCATTTTGTTTTTTTTGACATTTTGACTTTGGATTTGTGATCGGCAACCTAAGTCACCCCCGTATCTAAACTTTCACTTTCATACATCGATTTTCAATAATACGAAACACACGCGTATAATATTCAGTAACGTATTAAATAAAACATATTCGCACATTCATTACATTTACGCGAGCCGCGTTTGGTCGGTTCGGACGTATGCGTATGTATAAATAGATGATATTAATACTCGCTTACGGTCCCGCGCTTGGTGTGATGGTAACGTGTCGGCTTCATAGTACTTCATACCCGTGCGGCTCGGGATCGAATTTGTTCTGGAACATGTATTTATTTATTCATTTAAAATTCAATTTAATTGAAATTAAATACCTCTACATGATATATTTATTTATCTTGTTCCCTTAGCCGATTTTACCCAAAAGAGCGTTACATGTCCGAGCGTTGCAGTCAGTCTTGTTCAGTGCCTACAATCAGCGCAACGCGCCTAAAGAAGTTTACACTTCAAGAATAGCATAAGTACGTATATATTAACTATTTATTGTAGGTAGACACATGATTCTTTAAGCATTGGTTTTATTACACTGCCAGCTAGTCACCAGTAATTTCTCTGTGTTCTCGGAAGTCAAACAATGTTCTCTTGCCGCTGACAATTTGTTTGTAGCTTGAAAAGGATCTTTATACATCACATGATATTATCGGAGCGTATTTTCAATTGGTTTGTTGTGGTGACATTATATCAAAGACATAATTTCGAGTGAAAATTCCCTGGTGAATTTCGGAAATTATTTTTAACTTTTCTAAAGAAGAATTTTTTTTGCAAAACAGCTTAAAGTTTATCCTTTATTTTTATTCCTGCTGGTCCTCTGTTAGGCGCTACGGATACAGTACTGCGACGTTGCAATTCTGATGTATTTTGGACATGCTATTTTAAGTGTTCCATTACACAAGCTGTATAAGTTATTTTTACAATTTATTTCAGAAATTTAAAATGTGCATTTTTCCAAAAAAAAAATTGCTAGTATAATTTTTTTTTAATTAAAAATTTAAAAATTAGATTTCTTAAAATTTTATTTTAGTATACAATAAAAGGCACAAAAAGGCAAGAAAACAGGAGATTCCTAAAAAAAGGCAGAATCCTAAAAAAGCGCGAAAAAGGAAAAAAGGCATAATAAGTCAATTTGCCTAATTATCCTAGTTCTACTTATGACACGCTCTACATCTGGAATTCTTAGTTTGTTCAATTACTAAATGATCGACTCTACAAATCTTGACTAGCATTTTCAAATGTAGAAGGACATGATTTTGATTTGTGGAATATAAAGTAATGGCAATAAGCCCTAGAGCAATATTCCTTCTAAAAGTGAGGTGATCTATGTTGCGTACATATAATTTATGGAGTTTCCAGGCATTTTGTTCTTCAAAGTCTATCATTTTCCTCGAATTCCTATACGCTATAGGCTGATCGCTTCGATCAACACCACCCATATATGCGTTATAATGTTTGATGAGATTATGTTGGTCTACCATGATTGTTTTTTTTTTGTAAAAAACGTGAAACTTGTAAACTTACAATAAATGTTGAGCTATTCTCCGTTGTCTTGTAGTCGGTCAAATTTGTATCCGACTCTAATGAATAATCATTCAATCGATTTTTTGTGGAAGTTACTGTCATACCTCAGCTAGTACGACTACCTATCAAAGACTATGTTGTGAAGCAATTATCAAAGTATAAGTGATATGAAAGTTGCTTATGATGGGTTAAAACATCAAGGTATTTGGGAATTACGGTAGGTTCCAAACCAAGAATTCTATGACACTCTTTTATTTCTAATTTTCCCCTTGATATGGCTCAACTAAACCACACATCGGGAGGCAAGGCGCCGACCTAGAGCTTGTAACCGTACTTCAAAGATTTTTCTCTGATAAATTGTTGCAGCCGTGTTGTCCAAAGTAGCATGGTGTCATTTAGAGAGTGATGAAAACTTGACAAACCCCTCATGAAGTATGTTGAAAAGAGATCTGACTTTGGAATAACAATCTCTATTATCTAAATCTCCTATATCACAACAATGAATATTCGATAATAAATTTCAAACCTGTTCCTTAACTTTGCATTCGATACTAAATTATTATGGATTTCCCGTCAATTCTGTCAAAACATGCGGGGTAATCTGGGTAATTTTACATTACCTCTTAGTAAGAGAATAAGGACAAATTATTTCCACAATTGTGATGTCACTTTTTCTAGTTTTTGAATAAGCATAACTATTAGAATATGACGAGAACATATCAATTACATACTTGTCATTTCAAATAAATTTAGTGGATCGGAAGTATCAACCGAAGTATGAACAGACGCAGTTGAAGCATTATTTGGCCATTCTTCTGTCAACTGAGTTTTTATATCTACTTTTTTCACATGTACACCATAATCTTTTTGATGCCAATTGTCTTCATCATTGCTAGTCTCAATAAATAGATAGCTCCTGCTAGTAATTGAGCCTTAGGTGAATTGTTGACATCCACAATGTCTTCGTTCTAGGAGTCCTCTCCGTGACATTATCACAAGCAGTAGTAAGAGGGATTATTCCTATTTCTACATTTGGAGTTGATGTTTCTTCATCGTCCTTTTCCAACGAACGGAGTAGTTAGTCTAGTGTCAAACCTCTGAAAATATGTAGTTTTGTTATTATATGTGACTATTGTTCTTTTAAAAGGACACAATTGGTAGCAGCTACTTGTGTAATAATACGGCCTATTTTATCATTTTAAATAAACTTTATAACATTAAATAATCATATGAATGATATTTTATTAAGTTTATATATACATATTAGAAATCAATAGACACATATATTTATAAGTTTATTCCCTATATATTCATATGTATGTCAAATATTTAATAGTTTGATAAGAAAGTTACAAGAAGAGTGGTGCCGAACACTTGTGTTAATTTAAAATAAGTGGCAAGATATCTATAACTTCGTTCGGTATACGTGACCATGTGTGTGAGAACCGCAACGGGAATAACTAGAAATTATAGAAAAATGGGAATCCCACGTTTCAAACTATAAGAGGTAAAAAAACGTGATGCCAAGAAAGAGTCGACAAGCAGACTTCAAGCAGAGAGAGTCGACAAGCAGATTTCAAGCAGAGAGAGTCGACAAGCAGACTTCAAGCAGAACAAGTTGACAAGTGGACTTCAAGCAGAGAGTCGACAAGTAAACATGAAGCAGAGTCGACTAAGGTCTTGTTGTTTAAAAGTTTGTCGGCTCCAACAGATATATAACCATCGGTCAATTAAATAAATATTTACAAGTAGAACCTTGTGAAATCGACCGCGTATTAAGTGTTCAAGTTATCATTTCTTCCGTTTAAAAGCTTTTATTCTACAATTGGCAGAGTATGCAAATATCCAACGTCTTGCTCGTCGAAGATAGAAAGTACAATTGAAAGCTTCCAGCGTCTTGTTCGTTAAATGAGAAGACTCAACTTGAACACACCAAAAAATAAGAAGATTTCAGTCAAATTCAAGAAAGAAGAAAGAAGTATTAAAATAAGGTATTTAGAAATTGTTGTGTGTAAATATTTCGATAAAAATAAAAAACTAAATATAATAATATAATAAAGCATCAGCGTCTCAAAATTGTTATCAATATTGTAATTTGATCTATTCTTGGCGTAGTAGTGTATACACGCAGATATAAATGAAACGTATATAGCCTAAGTTATTATGTCTAGCTAATGTTGTCATATTGTTTATTAGAATGGATGATGTAAATAAATAATGTTAAATGTTACCGTTATAAAAATGTATGGAACTTATTTGTTAATGTGCTTGCTTTTGTTACAAGCAGTTTATTGTATAAGTATTTTGCTATGTTTGTTATAAACTATAAAAATCATTGATTTCTAACACAATTGTTATCTGAACTTATACAATTGTATTTTATTAAATTACACCCAATAATGCCCTCCAAAACTATTAATTCATAAAAATCTCTTTTATCCGAATCGCCCTGGGATAAAAATTGAGTTTACATGTAAATAAATCAATTAATTTTATTCTATTTTATATATCCTAATATTATTAAACAATGTAGGGCATAATTCATATTATTATTAATTTCATTATTATATTAGGGGATTCCTTTATACTTGCAACCCAGAATAAAAATATTTATCCCTTGAAAACTAAGTACTGTCCTTCTTTAGATATGAATAAACGTGTACAATTTGTTAACAATCTGTTATAAAACACCTACCCCACAAGTCTGAAATCATAGGAAATTAAAATTATATTCTTGCCATAGGTTTTTAAACTTGAAACATAAAACTAATAAGGTATCTTCCATGGATGTTAATCTGTAAATCACGTTGTGATTTAGAAAATTTGTTCATTATTAATTCGTATGCTTACAAACGTCAACACTAGGGTGAAACATTATAATTTAAAATGACATAAGTCGGCTCATATATAAATTAGACTGTAGTTGCTTTTATCCATATACCCTAGTATATGACAATTAAACTAAATAATAAAAACCAAAATATTCTTGGAATTTAAAAATAATTCAAATCCAAATTAATTATACATAATTAAAAGACAAAATATTTCTTTGTTAAGTCTCTATTAATTTTAATTTATTGCAATTAGAAGACGCTACTTTAATGATATATTAGTTAAACATGTTATTGTAGTGCCTGTTGCGTAGGTTGTGGGTCAATCAATTCCTATTTAAATGTGGCGACTGTGTTTGTACTAGTTGAATATCGGTATACAAACAAACACAGAGGGTTAATAATAAATAAATTAAACATTAATGGAGAAGTTGTATTTAGATTAGATTTGTTTGAGCACTGTATAAATATCGAGTGGATAAGGTCAATATTACGGTTCCGGTAATTTCTAAGTAAATGGGAGGATGTGCGTAGGAATTTCGTGTTGCTTCAATAACACACATGTGTATATTAAATATTCCGGGAGTTGTTGATATGTACAACAATACAATATTTGTAATGTATTTAATTAATTTTGGAAATGTTATATCGTCAATAAAACAGTAGGAAAATTACACGAATATATGTATTTTCTTGTTCATATATTTCAGTTATCTTCTGTAATTGGGGTAGATACATAACGCAGATATGGTATCATTTTTCTTAATTAGTGGAAAATAAATACTTCGGGAATATAACCAGGGATACATCTCATTCGTCACACATTATTTCGAATGTCTTACAAGTTTATTTTTGGATACAGATCGCTTCGCTATTCAAGAATCAAATTTTATAGGTTTTGTACGACAGTAAGAGAGAGGGAGAGAGAGAGAGATAAAAGTTACAAATACAAGTATATAAGAGACAAAACATGACATATAGTAGCTGGTGGATGTTCTATTAGAAGTATGAACTATAAAGAATTAAAGTTTTGCAGACTGTAGTAATCTACAGTCTTCAGAAATAATATTTACGAGTTGCAAGGATTTGTTTTTCTTTTTCCTTTCAGTAGATGCAGAGAATGCTTAAGCTTGCGTTGACGCTGCTTGACACACACAAAAGCGTAATTCTAATAAAATTAAAAAATAACCCTAATAAGATAAATAAGAAAGGATTCTGAAAATAATAATAAACTATACAAGGGGCTCAAAAATTCCTCCCCCGGCACAGCAAAGCTTTGCTCTAGGTGGTCGTATAAATTCCCTCTTACGATTGCTAACATGTGAGCAGTTACTGAATTAGCAGCCTCAATTATTTTTTCTCTCAAGGCGATTATGATTTCTGCTCTACCAGCTTCATGGGTATAAACAATATTTTTTAGATATCCCCACAAAAATAAAATCATTTGGAGATAGATCGGGAGATCGCGGAGGCCATTTGATGTTTCCCGTTCCAGTAATAAGACGGCCAGGAAAAGTATTCCCTAGAAATTCCTTTACCATGACTTGCATTATGTGCTGGACAGCCATCATGATGAAACCAAACGATTTCCTGATTTATTTCAGTGTTTTGAATGGCGGAAAGTACTTGATTTTACAATAATTCGAGGTACTGATAGACATTTAATATATCATCAATAAAAAAAACGGTGCTATCAAATGGTCACCTAAAATACCTGCCTAAACGTTTACTTTTTGAGGATATTGGGTGAGGTTTGCAATATGCCGGTGTTCATTTTCCGTAGGTCAATATCGAAGAACAGAGGGATTGTGTTTTCCGTGCAATGGACATTTTGACCCATCGGTGAAACAAATACTTCTAACAAAATTGGCGTCTCGATGTATCTTATCCATAACGGATTGACAAAACTCCATTCTTCGAAAATGGTCCTCCGGAATATTTCTTGGGTCTTCGAATACTTGAAACATTTCAAACCATTACTTTTCCAAATATGTGAAACATTTTTGTTACTTATACCCAAATCCTCGGCAGCATTTCTAGTTGATATCGTGTTGTCAATTTCCACAATACTACAAACTAATACATCTCGCCGTTCACTTTCTTAAATTTCTTGTGGGGACATCTCTCTTGGTTTGCATTTCGTGCAGTTATTGAGACAGAAACATTTTCCAAATGTATTGATAATATTATAAATTGTTTGTCTGCAAGGTGCTGGACCCTCTGTAAAAGCTAGCGCAAACATATTTATGCAGTTAATTGCAGAGTTATTACCATAAAACCATTTTCCTATCTGAAGCTTTTCAGCGGGGTATATACAGACTCATTATAAATTACTTTTATTGAATGTTTTTATTGCACACCCCAAAGTGTCCGCAGCTAAACATTGAATGTAAAATCTGGGTCGGGACAATCGAGATCGGAGAAAATCGTTGTGGTGTCGGTTGCCACCGGCATTCGTGACGGGCAGTAGGGGTACCACGTTGCCACGTATTACATACATACTGCTGTGGCCTCAATAATTTGAATAATTTAAATAAATGATAATTTTTATGATAAAATTATTATCGTCTTAATCATAAGCTAGTTCCTGATCAGCATAATATTTTAAAATTTCTTCTACTGATTTTAGCTTCTTCGTTTTCTGGTATACTTCTTATTCAGTTTTGTTTGGGATGAGGTTACAAATTAAAAGAAAAGTCTAAATTGTAATTGCTATACTGTATCTAAAGCAATTTGTATTTTATAAGTAATGAAAAAGAAAAACATTTCGACCCATCTTTGGGTTATAATGTTTGTGTAAAGCTTATATCTCTATAATGATCGTCATAAAATAACTATTCTGTTCTTTTAAAAACAAGAAAAACCTTGATTCTTGATAAGTAATTTTTTAACATGTAGCTGATTCTATTTTACCAAAAACATACATTTTCAAATAGTGCGTTGGTAATCTAGAACTTTGCAATCGTAAATGCTCGGAAATTGGCCTATACTAATCACTTGCTGCAAACATTCGCACGTAATACCGCTAGCGTCTTAATACCTGCCCACCAAAAACATTCCCTTTTTATTCGTATCAGCGCATCCAACACCATTAACTATCCTTCCATTACTATTACAAACAAATAAATTATTATTACTAAACAGGATAATATTTATCTAATTAATAATGCTCAACGTCTTACTAAAAGCAAATATTTTTACACAGTACTTTTAGAAACGCACAGCACCATTAATTATTTCCAAAATTGAATCATTTATTTACTACTTTACTTTATTTCATCATATACCTTTTCAAATTCTGCCTTATTCATATCCTCCATTTTAAAATAAACAGCAATACAAAAAAATTAATTGAAAGGAAATTAATTTTTAAATATAAAAGCTAAATTAAGAATTGAATTCTAAAGCTTAATACAAATTTTTAATAAACTAATCGTGAGTCGAAAAGTAGTATATCAACGCTACTCTCACTTTTGCTATATCAAAAGTTTTATCTTGTTAGAAAATTTTACGTCTTTCTAACTCAAAATACAAATTTCATCTTGGACAAGTCGATTCTTGTTTTCCGATTATATATGAAGAAAATTGACTATCGACAATTCACAGCGCTTCTCTTCTTAAATTAAATTTTAAGTTGGCATCGATTGTTTGAAATACTCATAGTGAAATCCCTCTTATTCATTTTCTTCAAGTTACCGCATCTACCCAATACACACACCTTGTCTTTGACAGTTCATACACAAAAATGTCAGCACTAAAAGACTTTCTCGAACTTGCTATGTTTCATCTACGGTAGGAATATTCCTTTTTTCTTTTTCTTCTTAATATAGTCCCTCGTTGTACTTGTATATAAACGTATTTCCTTTTTCATCATCTGTTACGTATTTTCTTTTCCCAATTGCTAACATTATCCTTAATTTTCTTTTAGGAATACTCCGATTAGGTAGTATTGGGAACACGTTATACACAACTGGGATTTTCTTCACGGAGCCTGTACTACAAAGACCACTCGCCTCCGTCACATTGTCTTCAAATTCCATCCATGCCCTCTCTTCTGGTAGTATGTTTATTTGCAGAACGCTGTAAACAATATTGACACTGCATTTTTCTTTTGTAGGTTTTTAAACCACACATGACCATTTCCATAGTCTATTGAAGCCCTTGCGTTATGCGTATAAAAACTTATAAATGTATTTTTGTATAGATACAGTTATTATTTATACAGAATATTGCCATCGAATATATCGTATTATAAATGTTTGGACTCATATTATTTTACTATTCATAGATATAAGTTCAAGTTATTTGCTATATTTTTAAGTATGATTATTAAAATCTTTCTTATAAATTGTCACCATTATGAATGTCTGAATTTTACATTTATTCACTCAAAGTTATGTTTCAAGACTGCATCATTTATTTCAAGCACGTCTTGTTTTTGTTTTCATTCATATGATATTTATGTGTCTTTTAGACAACATAAAACCTATTGATTTGTTTTGTATTTGTCTTGTACTTAATTTCTAGTACTTATTCAACTTAATAAAACTTATATACTAATAAAATTATACTTGTTTTGATATGAGTTTACCTTTAAATTATACCCTTGTGTTACCTATCCTGTCTAATGCTTAAAACTTAAAATAAACGCTTTAAAATAAAAATTAATATTCTTTTTTAACAACTAAGGTAATTCTTAACATTCTTAATTTTATTTAATTTGAAGGTGACAGCAATACATATATTTTGCTGGTATGCATTGAATCCCTATGCCTAATGATATTTGACACATGCTGTATATTAAATTATGTTATCTAAAATCGATAAAGCCTTTGTATTTTTCACGTTATCAGAACAAAATCGTCAGAATTCCAATTGACACGATTCGAACGCATGTGATTCTACAGGTTTCCCGCGTTTTTTTTATAATATCATTACCAATCGGTTTAGTTGTGAAACTTCAGAAAGCTTATTTTACTAAAATTATACGTAAGATGTACATAAGAAAAACATAGTGTTGAATTTACTTCAACTTTATGTATTTCTTACCTTCACACTTAAGGCATACGTAAACATAACATAAATACTACGGCCATTGCGAATAGGTGCATTGGTTACTCATACATTTAACTTTACTTATGTCCATTGTAAACAAGGCCTGATACTTGTGCCTATTAGATATGACTTACAAACCTCTGTGTTATACGAAATATTCATATGATATCTATACTATTTATCAGTGTGCCCTAAATGTACATGCGATAATTATTTAAATCGAAACCTTCCGTTAGTCCTTCCAAATAATGCAAGGTAATGTTTTAATTAAAACACTGAGTGTATAAAACATCTTGAATTTATGTTCACAATTAATTTTAACCCAACGCACGCAAAATTTACAACTTTATTCCTCTTCTCAACACATTCCAATAATAAAACCTGCCAATGATGAATTACGGTAAAACTGTACAGAATTTATTGTCGGGAACCCCTCGTAAAAAAAAAGAATGAAGAGGAGGCTTTTTAATACCTTATTAATTACAGCGCTCCATACGCTCTCGCCAAGATTGGATTTAAATAATTTGGTGGCGTGTGGAAATGGGGACCTTCGATTTATTAAGATCAAGATAAGGGGACCGTGAATGAGATTATCGGCACCCCAAACTTGTACGTGCAGTTAATGAAGGTGTCCGGTCTAAACAAAATCATTACCGGGACGGATTTATTGCCAACTAAAACGACTTAATTATAGTAAAAGAGAGTAATCAATTTTCGTAGCTTTGTACAAATTAAGAGGGTTGAAACCCTTTTAAGTACGTGTATATAATTTTGTTGAAAGTGTTAGCAAAATTGCAATAAACGTAATTTTTTTTAATACATTTATTACATGTAAATATTTACACTACCGGTATATCATTAACTTTTTACACTATTTATAATAATTTGGATCGAATTAAAGTATAAAATAATTATTCTCTATTTATCATACTACATAGGAAAATAGTTAATAATAAAGCTGATAATAATATGAATGTATACAAAAACACTAAAACACCTTCACATTTGTGGTGAAGGTGTTTTAGTGTTTTTGTGTAGTTTCATGCCACAGACTCCAAGTTTAGTTTCATATGAATGTATGTACATGCGTCAGCTCTTTAAATGCATTGATAATGTTTATTGGTGTAATACTTGATATGAATGGCTCACTAAAACGTGCATAGAATATGTATCGGTTAAGTTCTTCAAGGGAATGACTAAACATATAACTAGTGAGCATTTTTCCTTAGTGAGTTTGGAGGGGTTTGTGAAAACCAACATCTAATCTAACTGAAGTAACTGTGAGGTATAAGATCAGAAGGTGAACAGATAAATTTCGAAGACATTGAAGGGACAATGCACGTAACCTCACACAAACGCATATACGCATAATTTTGATAGTTTGGTTATGTCATGTAAATGTGTGTAATAATTATCATTATCGCCATTACTATAGTTATGAAATTTACGTAATACCCAACCCAACCCAGCCCTGTCATATGAAATTTACTTATTCAACACTGAAATTATGCCACGTCGCGTGCGATCTCCATAAGAGCAAACCTTGATTCCAGGGTGGAATAGACTATAGTAAGTGGTTTTTTATTTTTTTTTATTATAATAGTCAAAATTAAAAGAAAATAATACTAAAGAAGAAGTTGGAAATGTTAAATATTATTTTGAACTTGAAAACAATGTTGAACTCTACGCTTCATGCTTTCAAAGCCGTTGCCATTTATTAGTGTTTCTTGGGTTATGTTAGCACAAGAATTCACACTATCATTACGAAGCTTTTCGCTTGTTTAGTGTCTGGTCTTAAAATATGGGAAAAAATAGTTCAACTATTCCATACAACAGTTGATGCGGAAACAGTTGCTAATACCATTGACGAGAATTTGCACAAAATGCTTCATTCAGACGAAAGATACAAATAAAAAGTACTTTTGTTAGTGACAGTGTATATGTTAAAAACAGGCATACTTTTAAAGGAAACATATTCTTATATGCTGCATATTACTTGTGTAGCACATACTCTGCACAGAATCTGTGAATATATCAGACACACCTATCCGGAAGTTGATAGACTTGTATCCGCTTTAAAAGAAGTTTTCATCCGCTGAAAAAAAAAGTTTTCAGAAAAACACCACTGAGAGTAGCTCTTACAAGGAAAAACGTCCATCTTTTTCACTGCCTCCCTCGCCAGTAATAACTAGATGAGGAATATGGTTCGAAGCTACTAGTTTTTATGTAGAGAATTTCGTTACATGTTTAAATGTCGATGCTCGAAGTATTTCTGAGTGCAAGGAACTAACGCAAATCCTAAATTAAAAAAATCAGTTGTTATTCCTTCAGGAACATTTTGGAAATTTGCCTAAACTAATTACATACTTTGAAAATCGAAATTTCAAATTGAAAGACGGATTAACCACATTAGATGTGGCTAGTAATAATTTCAAAAGTATTCTAAGTGACTTCGGATGTGACCCTCGGCAAAAGATAGACGCAGTTTTTAATAGAAATCCAGAATTAATAACATTGCGGCAATTGTGTATGGGTACAATGACACAAAATCTAACAGTTAAATACGCTGAAATAAAAGAATATTTCCAGTACGCACCTATAACCAGTTGCGATGTAGAAAGGACGTCTTCTATCTACAAGGATGTACTTAATTCAAAGAGAAGAAGTCTTACAGAAGAGAAAATGAACAAATAATAAGGCATTTTGTATTTTATAGATCACCAGCCACTTGTTATCCAATTATATAAATAAAATTAAAACCTCTTTAAAAATACAATATTTCAATAGTGCGCCCATGGGCGATGAGTCATCAACCGATCGTGTCCGCGCCATAATAATGACATTAAACCAGGAACATTTCTCGCTAACAGTCAAGAAACCTGTGGTCTTAGAGCCGGTCTTTACAATGTAAATAATTTTTTTACATTTTATTTAATATTTGGTGCTATTGTGTATTATGTGATTAATTTGATGTTTATTTGTTACTAATATGTAACATAGCTTTCTTTCTGATTGCAACAAACCATTCATTCATGCATTTACTGCATTAATTATTAGTACTGTGTGATCTGCATATTTCACTAATATTATTTCGCATTATATCTTTTTTGAATATAATTCGATACTACGCAGCTGATGTACGATAAACAAAAAGAAAATATGCAAAGTAAAAATTCACTCTTCTTCGGAATACAGGAAAACACATTAAAAACGAAATGCAACATTTTACTTTTCAATAATAGGCTAAAGTTCCCCACGGCATCTCAGTAATCTGTAATCGTTGATTGGAAAAGCGAAACAATCCGAAGCGAGAAATGCGTACTTGTAATAATTTGCCCGGGGTAAAAATCGAATATCAGACGTGCCTTCAAATACAGGTGCGTGATGTCATTTCCGTTGCACGCCAGGAAACCAGTTCCACGCGTTGAACTGATTCTTCGCATTGCAGCAATCGCAGCGAACACGAGTACCCATTCAATTAGGGCCGGAATAATTATGAAAAGCAAAAATAGTGGTGAATCGTTAAAGTACTGCCGCGTCTGCAGTTTAATTTTCTTGCTGTATTCGTAATGAAGAGATGTTTATCTATTCACTTTTTTTTATTTATTTTTCGAATTAGTACACAAATATATGTTCTTAGGTAAATGTTTCGAATTAGTAGTAATCTATGCAAGCATGTTTTACATTCAAAATAAAGTATCAGTTACATGAAAAAAATGTGACTGCCTATGTTCTAATCTCAGCTCTTAATTACGGTTCAATTTGCATATGAATTCAAGCATACTATTAACTAAATCACCTTCTCGTGTTTTCATGTTTTTGCGATTTTTATTCTCGAAGGGGGTTTCTACGTTGTCGGAAGGTAACTATTACAAATAACTGTAATTAATCACAAGCGTTCTTCATACAGAGACGGCTTTTGCTATTACACACCTTACATTAGTATATCTTTACGAACCAGGCAACATTTAAATTGTGTATAAATTAAAAAGTCTTATATTAAAATACACTTAAAAAATTCATGTAGGTACTATGAAAAAGGCATTATCAACCTAAATATATTTTTATTCTTTTTAAATTTTCTCAAAAATGGTAGTCTAATTTCTATTTTACAGATTTTTGTGTTGTTGAAAATTTCTGTATTGGATTTCTTTTCACAACGTTATTTCAGGTAAAGTTATCACGCAATTAACCTGATATTGGCTGTAATTTTTATGTAGATTGTCTTGCGTACATTTTTTAATAATCTCAAGTATATAAACAATGGTTCAGAGTGATCTCTACACTTGCGCTAACCATGTCAATGAAAAATTTTCTTTGTCTTGAAAACTCTGTTGTCAAGGGCAGTTAGTATCTCCCCAAAATGAAATGATGCTAATTAAATAGAAAAGCGTTGCTTGAAGTTAAAACACTATTATAAATAAATAAATAAATAGTCATCTTTATTACCCAACACGCAAAGCCCAACAAACACAGAGTTATAAACATAGTACAGGTGTATACATTTACTCAGTAAAAAGAAAAACATATCTGCTACCGTAAATAGCCAAAACACGTTATTACGCGTACTTACTAGTAAGAATGCGAAATAACTACAAGCATTTGTAATTTCGCGTTCTTACTAGAAAATACACGAATTAAATTTATTAATTCGGCTATTTACTGCAGCTTTCAGTTAGAATGCGTTCTAACTACATGCATAACAGTAACTACTGGGCAAGAACGGGTCGATCAATGATATATTTTTTAAATGTGGCAACCAAAAGTCGCCATTCAAAATGTAATAATCAGTATTCCGCAATCCGCTACGGTGGCGGATTACGAAATACTGATTCTTACATTCAAGGGCACACACGCACGATTATTATTTAGAGGTAAGTGAACAATCTAAATATATTGTAACGTTTTCGGGTTCCAATAAACAACTCGTGCAATTATTTTTTTAAAACAGTCTGTATATTTATATCACTTCTAATTATTTAACAATATAAAAATATAAAAACTAACGTATCACACTTAAACTACTATTAATAAATTAAAATTAACACATGTATTTATTTAGTTCTATTACTAATACCTCTGTCCGTATTTATGTAACACTTTTATCTATTTGACACGCACCACTATATTTATTTCTACCGTACGACTTATATTTATTTATTTCTAGGCGCGTCCGCTACTTCTTACGGACTTTCTTAATCCCGAATTACTCCGCAATTACTTATCCTGCAATGAATCCAGCCGCCTTATATACGTATGCAATGTTGGTGTTCGAAACATCTCGAAGCATTGGTGTAAACCTCCAACCTTTTCTCGATGTTTAAGGAACATTCCATAGACATTCTGCTTCCGACTCAATACCATGCGTAAATGGATGACTCACGGTTACTTGCATTTCGTTTTTATACGCCGCGCCGAGATGATTTATGGTCTTTGTTTTTTCGTCGTCGTACACTCATTTCGTTACAATATTATTTGTATTATTTTCATAGAAGTAAAGATTCATAACAAGAAACAATTCATGAAGAAAAACTTTTTTGTACCAGTAGTAAAAAATCATAGCATTTTTACACATAACAAAGCGCCACGAAGTGACATTTCTCGACTTGGAACTAATAACAGGTAAATAATGAGGCTATTATTGACCTAGAGAAATAATGAAAACAAATAAAACGAATTCCGCAACCATGCAATCGCAGTAGTATGTATGTTAAGTTGTCAACCGTCAAAATTCATTCTAGTTTATTTTTTTTAGATCTATACCACAAATCATACCTAAAATTTAAAACTTTTAAATGCTCGACCTTTAAGTTAAAATAATTAACTGTATTTTAGGTTAACAATAGCAGAATATGTTTCATAGTATAATTGGAAACAATATCCTAACCCGTAACTATTATAGATGTAAAGAAGGTAAGTAAAATAAATAACTTTATTTTAGGTTATGTAACAATAACAAAATATTTATAATATGGAAATAATATAACACGTAACTATTACAGATGTGAAGAATTATTTAATTTATTTATAAAAATTGATAGTGTAATTGTGGCATGTCAAATTTATTGATGGTTCAATTCTATTTGAAAAACCAGGATTTTGCAGATCTGTGGGCACATTAATGACAGTATTATTAATTGAGTTAATTTCATGAGTATTTACGATATCTTCAGTCGAAATAGATCCTGATTGTACTGCTGATGTTGATGGAATTTGATTCATATCGAAAATTCCTGTATATTTTGCAGGTGTGGTTGCGTATGTAGATGTAGGTAGACCTTGTAACATACATGCTATATTTTTTTTATTTAACAGGGAATCTTCGATATAACCTTCAGCTATACTAGAAGATTTCCAACCACCATGTTGTTTTAACTGAAGGATATTACCACCATTGACAGCTAAAAGTGTAGCCGAGGTTCTACGGAAACTGTGACCTGTATAAAACTGTGGATTTTGTAAATTTAAGTAAAGAGCAATTTTTTTTGGCATCTGTCCTATTGTGTTATGTCCAATGTTTTGTCTAGTACATTTACCATTACGTACACTAATAAAGAATTTTGCTATATCTGGAATTGGTCTAATTTTTAAATAGTTTTTAATTATTCTGATCCAAAGTGGCTCCATTATTACAAACTTTCGAGACGAACCATTTTTGCTATTGCGGATGTGAATAATAATTAAATCATCTTTCATGATGACCTCAGAAATTAATAAATTACACAGCTCATCACTTCGGCATGCACCAGCAACACCAATAACAAGAGCAGTCTACAAGGTTATATATTGTCAATAATTTCAAAGTATTAATATATAAACATACTACCTTAGTTGCAATGTAACATTTGTCGGGTGCCTCAGTAAGAAATTTTATAATTTCCTCTTGAGTAAATACTAATGATTTTTTGGGCTTATAATTTTCATTTTTTCTTTTTAAAAAGGCAACTAATTTAAAATATTTTGATATGTTAATATCCTCTTTTAGGCCAAGTGTAGCTTTCAACATCGAATAATTTTTTATTTTTTGAATATTCTTGAAAATAAGCCAGAAGTACATTTTCAGAAGTTACTATTGTATTTTTGCTATTACATCATTTTTTAAATTCTGTATACGTTTTCATATATAAGTGTATAGATTTATGCGGAAGCAAGTTCTCAACTGCCTGTTCTGCAATCTCGCGCATTTCAGGTGGTGTACCTACATCTAAACTCTTCAGACATTATAAACGGAATGAAAAATAATTTAATAAATACTTGACTTTTAGTTTCAGTATTTATGTCAAAACTTATTTGTCAACATGAAAATATAGCCTACTTATTTCTTTATATGAAGTTTTATTACAAGAGCATTTTTACATATATGAGTAAATTTATTCATAATTATTAAGGTTTCAAGATCCAATTAGACTACTGGTACAAAAATAGTATACATACTACGGTTGAGAAGACTATTATTGTCCTTGTGGCTTAAATTCCTCGGCGCTGCGCGCCTCGGAATTTAATCTCGTCACTCGGGCTATAATAGTCATCTTCTCAACCTTGGTATGTAATATACTATTATCTTTCATATTAACAAAATAATTCAAAAAGCAACTTTTTATTTATCTTTATAAAACCTAGATAAATCTTACTCTTAATTGGGCAGAATTTGATTTATATATTTCTGATATACAAATAATCGAAAAAAATTCTGAAAAAATTACTAATATTTTTAATCAGCAGAAAGAAGAAAAAATTGCACACTAAATTCTCAAAAAAAATTTTCCGTAAAGAAAATTGTTTCTAAAGTTTCAGTCAAACTAGTTTCTTTATCTGAATCTTTATTTAGTAGCAAATGACATAAATGCGATTTCAACTTTCAAATAGTATATTGAGAGAAAATCATATTATGATGCATTTTGTATATGGAATGAAAATTATTTTTTTTATTTAGTGCAATAAATATGTTTTTAGAAACATGTTCTCAAAAAAAGAAAAAAGTCTGGAGCACAAAATAGAAAAAGGAAATTGCAACGAGAAGAAGCTAAAGAGAAACTGGTGGGATCTCTAAATAAATATCCAAAAACACAATTGGATTAGACGGACAAGCAATTAAACCAGGACCATCAACATCAACATCTGGTTTCGAATTTCATATTGAAAATTTATTTCAAAATGTAAAATTCATCAGAATATGATCAAGAATAAGCCACGATAGTATCAATAGAAAACTTATGTGTTTTATAAGAACAAGGAAACCAATAAACCCCAAATTGAAGAACATTTTTTTAGGATTCCAATCTGTCGACGACACTACTGGACAGTGTCTGTATGAATTTATAAATGGACATTCAAAATCGTTGGAACTAAATTTATCAGATTTACGAGGCCAATCGTACGATAATGGTGGTAATATGAGAGGAAAGCACAAAGGATTGCAACAAAAAATTATTGAAAATAATTCGAGGGCACTCTATATCCCCTGCTCTGCTCTAAATTTAGTTGTAAATGATGCAGCTAAAATTTCCTTCAAAACAGTTAATTTTCTCGAAGTAGTGCAGGAGCTTTACAACTACTTTTCTTCATCCGTTAAACGTTGGTCTATTTTGCAACAGTATGTTGAAAGTCTAACTTTAAAGCTACTCTCCAACACCAGATGGGAAAGTAGAATTCAAGCTTTGAAAAACGATTTGAAGGGAATTTTGAGAGCGTTAATAAATATTCAAGAAGATCAAATAAGAGACATGGAATCAAGAACTCGAGCAAAAAATTTGATTCGGAAGGTTTCCTCGTTTAAATTCATTTGTTCCATTAACGGCTGGCACGATATTTTAAATTTAGTAAATGTGGTAAATGAAATAATGCAAAATTCTAAATGTGTTTTACAAATCGTGACTGACAATTTACAAAATCTTATATTAGAACTAAATAATCTTAGATCAGATGAAGTGTATGAACATGCAATTGCCAATGCAAGTATCGTTACTGATGATTTGGGGGTGGATAATGATTTTCCACAAAGTCGAAGCAGGTCTAAAAAGAAGCTATTCCAAGATGAACAAACAGACGAACCAATCAGTAATCCAAGACAAAAATGTAAGGTTGAATTTTACAATATAATATTAGGGACACTGCTATTTCTTCAATTACTGAAATATTCAGTCAATTAAAAGAACATTACAATTACTTCAAGGTAGTACACTGTATACCTCATTTAAAAAACTGGAGTGACAATGAAATTTTAAAACATTGTAAAGAATTAGAACAAAAATTAACGGATACTAAAAATGTTAATGAAAAGGAGTAGTGTATATTCGCCGGTCCTATCTCCACCGCCGGGCGGTGGAGGTCAAAGGTCAAAGGTCAAAGGTCAAGGGTCAAAGGTCATCGGAGGCGGAGGTGGCGCCCTCTGACGGCCACTAGCCAAACTAAAAATGGCAGATTTCTTGATTACCAACCCAACTAATGTGGCGCCCTCTAACGGCCACTAGCCAAACTAAAAATGGCAGATTTCTTGATTACCAACCCAACTAATATGGCGCCCTCTGACGGCCACTAGCCAAACTAAAAATTGTATCTCTCATCATTACCAACCCAACTAAAGTGGTGCCCTCTAATGGTCACTAACCAAACTAAAAATGGCGCCCTCTGACGGTCACTAACCAAACTAAAAAATTGCATCTCTCATCATTACCAACCCAACTAAAATGGCGCCCTCTGACGATCATTTGCCAAACTAAAAAATTGCATCTCTCATCATTACCAACACAACTAAAATGGCGCCCTCTGACGATCATTTGCCAAACTAAAAAATTGCATCTCTCATCATTACCAACCCAACTAAAATAGCGCTCTCTGACATTCACTAACCCAACTAATGTGACATCAGGCAAAATGGCCGACCATCAAGATGGTCAATAAAAATATAAACTTTGCTTCTAGAGAATTCCTGAATAAATTACACAACTTGCTATCGCGCTTCTCAATGTATTTCTAGCAGGTCTAAACATGTTTTCCAGCGGAAACCGCAACGTCTGCATGCTTCTGTGATAGCTGCAGGCTTGAAATGTATTTCTATATCTTATAAAATGAAAAAAGAAACAATGTATTTTTTAAGAAAAAACAATTTATTATTATAAATTAACAATATGACCAAGTTTCATAACTTCAAAGTCATAGTGAAGTGAATTATAACAAATATGTAGCACTTCCATCATAAGGAAAGCGTTAAACGAATTACAATGATCAACAAGCAATTCTGATACATTTGTATATAAATCTCCAGTTAATGTTATACAAGCGGTTAAGATCATCTTATAAAATGCTATAAAATCGCTGTTTACTAAAAATTCTAATTTACTCTTAATGAGCGGTTGTAAATTAAACAAATTGCTATAGGTATCCGAAGACAATACCAGCTGTTGATTACGACTACTTAATACAATGACAGTAGTATTCCTAAATGTTGACGTTCGAATTTGATGATTCGGACTGCAACCATCTGTCTTACAAAATTCCTCCCAGTCGTCCAATGTGAAGAATACACAGCTTGCAGGCGATCGAATCTGGATGATGGGCACGAATCCAGCCGCTGGACTAAGACCGATATTCACCCATTTCGAACCGCATTTGTTGAGGAAGTATGATGACTGCCCAATTAACTGTTTTTCCTTAACGATATTCTCATCTATCATTTTAAGCGAATCACCAATAAATTCATTATAAGTTTCTGAAAAAGAATTAAAAAAATATAGATATAAGTTTATGTATATAATAATTTTGTGTTCTTACTAGCTTCCATTTTAATCTTAGTGTGTTAAAATATGTGCGAACTCGAATGCAAACAAACTAATACTGATTTAGTGAGAGAAAATTACAGTGAGAACCATTGACGCCCTCTGACGGTTACCAAGCAAAGTAAATATTAAATATATAAGAGAAGAATTTCGAATATAATATCAGCAGTATCAATTGTAAAGCGGTGTAACACATTTTATATAGATAGTGATAATCAAGTACCTATAATGACAGTGAAACCATACAACGTGGAGAAGTATGAAAACTTTTTAGCAGTTAATGACATCGAAATACCTATTGGAGTTGGGAATTGGCTATTATCCTCGGAATTGAATCAAAGTGATTGTTTATTCATAGCAGCATTTGCATATCAGAACGATCAATATTTCGATATTGATCAATTAATCCACATGTTAGAATATTGTAACCCCAATATAACCCAACTAAAAAAGTGTTGTATTTATTGTGAATATGAATATCTACGTGAACCTGATTTTGAACTTCGTGATGAAATTTGTGTGTTTGATATAGAAACGTCGAATGTGCTAACTTTAAATAAGAATATACCGGAGATGTTAATGACTTGGTATCCTTAATATGATCATCCAGAATTGGATTATAATGAAGAACTCGTCGTGAATGGTGGTGGATATGTTATATACGCTCATCAGAAGTGTTTCGCAAGTAGCTAACATGTACAGATCTGTATAATCTTGTCTGTACTTGTTTGGAAATACATCAGTCGACAATGTACGTTGAACGCAGGCATAGTGCGCTAAGATTGAAGAAAGTAGTATTAAACAATAGAATTAAGAGGTTTATATCCGAATTAGAAAAAATTAAAACTGATATCGAAATATATAAATTAGTTGTAAACATCGGCAAAATAAATATATAAAAAATGGATAATATTGAAAAATAGAGATGATCGGGCAATCAGACAAATCGATAAACATTTTGGATTATTGGATGAGGTGGATAAGACGATGATTAAAAATATTCCACTGTTTATCCTCCAAAATAAGGTGAAAAGCTGAATCTCTAAAGCAACACTGGCATTACATTCCTCAGGAGATGCGAGCAAGTCTAAGAGAGTATTTACCCTATGGCTCTCATTATAATCAACCTTGGCAAGACAATCATCTGGATGGTTGGACCCCAGCTCGAAGAAATTGTTATTTATGTAACTTTATAGAATAAATATACATATATGTAATGTACAATATAGTATACAATATTTTAAATAAAAGAACAAACAAAATTATTGTTTTTTATTTATAGATAGTCATATAAATATATATACATATTTTAGAGGTTGAATGAATATACGATTCTACATATGTTCTATACATATTTATTAGGTATATTATATACATTTCCAAATCAAAATTTATGGCTGACCGAGAAAATAAATTACATATACACTCAAACACTCAGTGATGTAGTAATCATTTTTGAGTATACAGATTGTTTCAAAGGTAAGATGGCGGATACAATATGGTCACAACCAGATTATGTAACAATTAATATTTGTTTTATACATATTTATTAATCAAATATCTTATACACCATTACATTTCAAAATTTATGGCATTATAATGTAAGTATAATACTTCAAGCCTATATAAGACATTTAAGAATTTATCATGACAAGAGATTTAATATTTTAATGTAAAGCACCTTACAATGAAAGCAGACTTGTAGCATACTTTTATGAAATCGAATAAAATCAGTACTCTTGAGCACACTTAACTTTTTCATTAGCTAAGACTGGAGATCTCTATTTGACATAAATTTTAAAATACATGTTCACGTATCATGGATTTTTTTTTTTTTAAATAGTCATATAAATATATATACATATTTTAGAGGTTGAATGAATATACGATTCTACATATGTTTTATACATATTTATTAAGCATATATTATTATATTACATCTCCAAATCAAAATTTATGAGTGATACATAAAACGAAAATAAATACATATAAACTCAAGTACTGAGTGACGTAGTAACAAAATTTTAATATACAGGGTGTTTCAAAAGTAAGAGGCGGATACATACAGAATGTTTCAAAGGTAAGGGGTGGGTGGATACATACAAGGTTTTCAAGTACACCGAGTTTTTATTACCAGTTTTAAAATTCACAGGGTTTTTATCATCGGTTTTAAAATACCAGGGTTCTCAGAAATTAATTGTTCATATCTTTGTAGATGTTAAATTCATCGCTATATTAGTAGTATTATACTTGTATGTATGATTATAACATTATTCATTATATATATAAATATATATTTGTGACGAATAGAAAGAGTTAAATAGATAATGCGAGCTATTTCTTCAATTATTTTGTTAGAAAGCGCATTTTTTTATATTGTCGTCAGAAATATCTTTGAAAGCATTACCTCGATATAATTTAAAAAATTCCACAGCACTAATTAGACGACTTGAGGTAATTGTATAGTTAGAAAGCGCATTTTTAAAGTTGACGTCATACTGATGTCATGTAGTTTGACCAGGAATTTAATATCCTTTAAGTTATATATTATATAATCTATAATATTTTTACTTAATATTGTAAGAACATTAAATAAAAAAATTGAGGTTGCAGTTGGATTAGTAAACAATGGGCGTGGTCAAGATCTCTTTATTGCATGTAAATATCAATAAAGTAAATTTATAGTTGACGTCAGAGCTAGTATAATTTTTATATATGTATATAATACCTTGATATAATTAAAAAAATCCGCTCATACATAAATTCCTTATTGATCAATACATTTTAACGAACATAAAATTACATTGAAGTTCAGAAGTATTTCCATATGATAATATTAATGCAGACTTCAATAAGAAACAATGAACGATTCTGTTTTAAATGTATACACAATTTCAACGTTCATATTACTATAAAAATGATGTGGAACCGTGTCTTTCACCTATAAATTATGGACATTTAGCACCGATTGTTATTATAGACTCCAGTCATCAAAGTGAGTTGGTGAAGAACGAAGCAGTTGATATTCGATTAGACTTCAGTAAACGTGACAGAAAAAACTACAACATTTTGTCTGATTTTACACGATCGGATTGTTAAATATAACCCATTAACAAGTGTTGTAAAATTATTCTAAAGAGAGAAAATGTTTATAATAGATATTCAGGGATATCAGTATGAAGATAGCGAATATTTCATTAAAGAAATCGCAATCTACGATTTAACTACGCATCACGTTAACCATACTTTCGTTCAAATGCCTAACAAGTTGTCATGGTTTTGTCCAACAATTAAAAAACATATGGAATGGTTATGTAATAATATACATGGATTACATTGGGATAACATGGACAAACAACAATCAATATCGATGAATCATATAGAAAACTACATTCAGAGTATCGTTGGTGATGCTATCATAATGGTAAAAGGATTGAATAAGAAGAACATTTTGGAAAATTTTCTGTCCAATACAATTATCGATATGGAGAGATTCACTTGTCCAAATCTAAGTACTTTAAGACAAAATGAATGGAGTCGACATTGTAATTTCCATAAGAACAATAATTTAAAATGTGCAAAAGAAAATGTATATTTGTTATATCACTGGTTTATAAAATAATAAAACACAATATTTATTTAAAACCTTTAACCTATTTACATTATATTCTATAACTGTGCAATGTCTTGACTAACATTAATAATAATCTTCTTGTAATCATTACAAAAGCCGAACTTATACATTATTAAGCGCGAAAACCTACCTTTTCCTGTTACCTATAAATGTATAAAGTTTACATTACTAATTACTTAATATTGTGACGAATAGAAAGAGTTAATTAGATATGTGAGCTATTTCAATTATCTTGTTAGAAAGTATATTAACAAGCTGACGTCAAGTATTTGTAGGCGTTAATGATTGTACAACAGTGTTATTTATTACATGTCTTACAATATTAATTGTTTTATGAAACAGTTGATTCAATTTTATATCTATCAACGTCACAACCGCATATTTTTATTTAAAGACTTGTCTATACAAGTAAAATTGTTAAATATCATGTATTAAGTCTCCTAATAGATTATTTCGAGAAAACATACATTAACAAGCTTTTAGAAAAACTCTCTAATTATGTAGCCAAAAATATTTTACCTCAATCCATAAAATATGACATTTTTGTTTCAGTTTATATGATCAGTAACACGATGGTTGGTATATCTTCTTATAATGTAAATGTTTCTTTATGCAATTAGGGATTTACTTTTTTTCATTGTACCATATTTCAAGTTAATATCTATTATATTTTCTGTATTATTACATAATACGGAATTTGAAATTAGACAGCGAACAACATTAACAAATAATGAAAAGCGAACATTTTGATTAACACGCAAAAGAGATTTAATAATTTATTGCCATATACTACGAAAATAATATTTTTTACTTAATATTGTAAAAATATTAAATAAACAAAAAAAATTGAGTTGAAGTTCGATTAGTAAACAATGGGTGTAACCAAGATATCTTTATTACATGCAAATATCAATAAAGCTAATGATATAAATCTAGAATAGATGATGTAGGATATTTTCACATACATAGTTAACAATATGTAAAGTATATATTATCAAATGTTGACATCAGAACTCTAGAGTATAATTGATATATTAGTCAGATAAATTGTGAAAGTATATAGAAAGAATGATAATCATTCTTCATAATACCTCAACTAAATTTTAAAATGTATCTGATCCTCATCCCAGCAAGTCGAACATAATTTAGCATTTTCTCGATGTATTATCATCTAAAATTACAAAAACATTCAAATATAACAACATGAACCGTTATACATATGTAGAAAGAAACCAACCTTGTCATAGTTATACCAACAGTATTATTTATTCCTAGTCTTACTGTGCTAATTATTCTGAATTCAATCAATCGGAATGTTGTTTTCTGAAACAGTCCAATAAAAAACTAAAAAAATCACTAATTTCTTTAAATAATAAAACTGAATCATGGAGATATATTTAAACCATAAGCAGAATTAATCATTCATATCTTTGTAAATATTAAAATCAGAATTATTATACACTAGTTGACAAAAATTTCCATTCATTAATATATAAATGAAAGCGTATATCAAGAAATTCCAAAAATTTTAATGATCGAGTTAATAGGTATCGTCTAATAATTTCTCTCAATGTATACCAGTATAACGCTTGTTCTGTATATGTTTCTTCTTTACATATATAATATATGTATATATTTGTTTTAATTTTTATACAATATTCTTACAATATTAAATAAAATATAATATTTGTACAATCCTGAGATATATAAAATATATATAATTAGTTATAATTGTATAAAAGAACAACAATAATAACAACTTTTTCCTAATGCTTTGCAGAACGGAACTATTTATTCAAGTAATTTGATTAAATTTCTTTATAATATTTATCTATATACTATTGCGGCGGTGCTTGATACATTATTTTTTTCGGCAAGACTCTAAAAAGAAATCCCACGGTGTGAGATCACAATATTATGTTTATTATTCAAACTAATTAAAAGATTTTTAAATACTTCTCGTAATATATTCATTTCTCACCCATTCTAGCAGAGGTTTATAACTCAAGTAACTCAAAGCTGTATCATCATTGACTAAGCTGATAAAGAAGGGCAGGATTATTTTGAATTGGATCAATAATTCTTCATCTACTTATGGTGGATCAAAACACCAACTTTTGTGCATATAGAGGAACTTCTACACAAAAATCAGCGAGGGTATAAATAAGAAATCAAATGTTTTTGATTTTTATATACAGGGTGAGTCATTAGTAGCCGCTCTTTTGTGTTTTAAATAAAAGAAAAAACAATTAGTGGAAGATTCATGATTGTTTGGGGAGTATATTATCAAAATACTTTAGCCCTAACACACTTCCGGTTTCACCGGAAATACACTCAACACAAGAACAACAATGTTTATTCTTAGACATATATCTTCAACTATACATTTCCTACCACTTAATGTAAAAACGTATCAAGTAATTTCTAAAATTTTAACGATCATTGTTTTTCAACTACATATTTTTCCGCACTTAGAGAGCACAATCAATGGATTTATAAAATCTTAATGACCGAGTTTATAGACATCGACTAAAAAAATTTTCTATTATATAATATATTATATATATTAATGAATAGAAATTTTTAGGTGATGTCTATTAGCTTGGTTATTAAGATTTTATAAATCCATTGATTGTGCTCTCTAAGTGCGGAAAAATATGTAGTTGAAAAACAATGATCGTTAAAATTTTAGAAATTACTTGATACGTTTTTACATTAAGTGGTAGGAAATGTATAGTTGAAGATATATGTCTAAGAATAAACATTGTTGTTCTTGTGTTGAGTGTATTTCCGGTGAAACCGGAAGTGTGTTAGGGCTAAAGTATTTTGATAATATACTCCCCAAACAATCATGAATCTTCCACTAATTGTTTTTTCTTTTATTTAAAACACAAAAGAGCGGCTACTAATGACTCACCCTGTATATAAAAATCAAAAACATTTGATTTCTTATTTATACCCTCGCTGATTTTTGTGTAGAAGTTCCTCTATATGCACAAAAGTTGGTGTTTTGATCCACCATAAGTAGATGAAGAATTATTGATCCAATTCAAAATAATCCTGCCCTTCTTTATCAGCTTAGTCAATGATGATACAGCTTTGAGTTACTTGAGTTATAAACCTCTGCTAGAATGGGTGAGAAATGAATATATTACGAGAAGTATTTAAAAATCTTTTAATTAGTTTGAATAATAAACATAATATTGTGATCTCACACCGTGGGATTTCTTTTTAGAGTCTTGCCGAAAAAAATAATGTATCAAGCACCGCCGCAATAGTATATAGATAAATATTATAAAGAAATTTAATCAAATTACTTGAATAAATAGTTCCGTTCTGCAAAGCATTAGGAAAAAGTTGTTATTATTGTTGTTCTTTTATACAATTATAACTAATTATATATATTTTATATATCTCAGGATTGTACAAATATTATATTTTATTTAATATTGTAAGAATATTGTATAAAAATTAAAACAAATATATACATATATTATATATGTAAAGAAGAAACATATACAGAACAAGCGTTATACTGGTATACATTGAGAGAAATTATTAGACGATACCTATTAACTCGATCATTAAAATTTTTGGAATTTCTTGATATACGCTTTCATTTATATATTAATGAATGGAAATTTTTGTCAACTAGTGTATAATAATTCTGATTTTAATATTTACAAAGATATGAATGATTAATTCTGCTTATGGTTTAAATATATCTCCATGATTCAGTTTTATTATTTAAAGAAATTAGTGATTTTTTTAGTTTTTTATTGGACTGTTTCAGAAAACAACATTCCGATTGATTGAATTCAGAATAATTAGCACAGTAAGACTAGGAATAAATAATACTGTTGGTATAACTATGACAAGGTTGGTTTCTTTCTACATATGTATAACGGTTCATGTTGTTATATTTGAATGTTTTTGTAATTTTAGATGATAATACATCGAGAAAATGCTAAATTATGTTCGACTTGCTGGGATGAGGATCAGATACATTTTAAAATTTAGTTGAGGTATTATGAAGAATGATTATCATTCTTTCTATATACTTTCACAATTTATCTGACTAATATATCAATTATACTCTAGAGTTCTGATGTCAACATTTGATAATATATACTTTACATATTGTTAACTATGTATGTGAAAATATCCTACATCATCTATTCTAGATTTATATCATTAGCTTTATTGATATTTGCATGTAATAAAGATATCTTGGTTACACCCATTGTTTACTAATCGAACTTCAACTCAATTTTTTTTGTTTATTTAATATTTTTACAATATTAAGTAAAAAATATTATTTTCGTAGTATATGGCAATAAATTATTAAATCTCTTTTGCGTGTTAATCAAAATGTTCGCTTTTCATTATTTGTTAATGTTGTTCGCTGTCTAATTTCAAATTCCGTATTATGTAATAATACAGAAAATATAATAGATATTAACTTGAAATATGGTACAATGAAAAAAAGTAAATCCCTAATTGCATAAAGAAACATTTACATTATAAGAAGATATACCAACCATCGTGTTACTGATCATATAAACTGAAACAAAAATGTCATATTTTATGGATTGAGGTAAAATATTTTTGGCTACATAATTAGAGAGTTTTTCTAAAAGCTTGTTAATGTATGTTTTCTCGAAATAATCTATTAGGAGACTTAATACATGATATTTAACAATTTTACTTGTATAGACAAGTCTTTAAATAAAAATATGCGGTTGTGACGTTGATAGATATAAAATTGAATCAACTGTTTCATAAAACAATTAATATTGTAAGACATGTAATAAATAACACTGTTGTACAATCATTAACGCCTACAAATACTTGACGTCAGCTTGTTAATATACTTTCTAACAAGATAATTGAAATAGCTCACATATCTAATTAACTCTTTCTATTCGTCACAATATTAAGTAATTAGTAATGTAAACTTTATACATTTATAGGTAACAGGAAAAGGTAGGTTTTCGCGCTTAATAATGTATAAGTTCGGCTTTTGTAATGATTACAAGAAGATTATTATTAATGTTAGTCAAGACATTGCACAGTTATAGAATATAATGTAAATAGGTTAAAGGTTTTAAATAAATATTGTGTTTTATTATTTTATAAACCAGTGATATAACAAATATACATTTTCTTTTGCACATTTTAAATTATTGTTCTTATGGAAATTACAATGTCGACTCCATTCATTTTGTCTTAAAGTACTTAGATTTGGACAAGTGAATCTCTCCATATCGATAATTGTATTGGACAGAAAATTTTCCAAAATGTTCTTCTTATTCAATCCTTTTACCATTATGATAGCATCACCAACGATACTCTGAATGTAGTTTTCTATATGATTCATCGATATTGATTGTTGTTTGTCCATGTTATCCCAATGTAATCCATGTATATTATTACATAACCATTCCATATGTTTTTTAATTGTTGGACAAAACCATGACAACTTGTTAGGCATTTGAACGAAAGTATGGTTAACGTGATGCGTAGTTAAATCGTAGATTGCGATTTCTTTAATGAAATATTCGCTATCTTCATACTGATATCCCTGAATATCTATTATAAACATTTTCTCTCTTTAGAATAATTTTACAACACTTGTTAATGGGTTATATTTAACAATCCGATCGTGTAAAATCAGACAAAATGTTGTAGTTTTTTCTGTCACGTTTACTGAAGTCTAATCGAATATCAACTGCTTCGTTCTTCACCAACTCACTTTGATGACTGGAGTCTATAATAACAATCGGTGCTAAATGTCCATAATTTATAGGTGAAAGACACGGTTCCACATCATTTTTATAGTAATATGAACGTTGAAATTGTGTATACATTTAAAACAGAATCGTTCATTGTTTCTTATTGAAGTCTGCATTAATATTATCATATGGAAATACTTCTGAACTTCAATGTAATTTTATGTTCGTTAAAATGTATTGATCAATAAGGAATTTATGTATGAGCGGATTTTTTTAATTATATCAAGGTATTATATACATATATAAAAATTATACTAGCTCTGACGTCAACTATAAATTTACTTTATTGATATTTACATGCAATAAAGAGATCTTGACCACGCCCATTGTTTACTAATCCAACTGCAACCTCAATTTTTTTATTTAATGTTCTTACAATATTAAGTAAAAATATTATAGATTATATAATATATAACTTAAAGGATATTAAATTCCTGGTCAAACTACATGACATCAGTATGACGTCAACTTTAAAAATGCGCTTTCTAACTATACAATTACCTCAAGTCGTCTAATTAGTGCTGTGGAATTTTTTAAATTATATCGAGGTAATGCTTTCAAAGATATTTCTGACGACAATATAAAAAAATGCGCTTTCTAACAAAATAATTGAAGAAATAGCTCGCATTATCTATTTAACTCTTTCTATTCGTCACAAATATATATTTATATATATAATGAATAATGTTATAATCATACATACAAGTATAATACTACTAATATAGCGATGAATTTAACATCTACAAAGATATGAACAATTAATTTCTGAGAACCCTGGTATTTTAAAACCGATGATAAAAACCCTGTGAATTTTAAAACTGGTAATAAAAACTCGGTGTACTTGAAAACCTTGTATGTATCCACCCACCCCTTACCTTTGAAACATTCTGTATGTATCCGCCTCTTACTTTTGAAACACCCTGTATATTAAAATTTTGTTACTACGTCACTCAGTACTTGAGTTTATATGTATTTATTTTCGTTTTATGTATCACTCATAAATTTTGATTTGGAGATGTAATATAATAATATATGCTTAATAAATATGTATAAAACATATGTAGAATCGTATATTCATTCAACCTCTAAAATATGTATATATATTTATATGACTATTTAAAAAAAAAAAAATCCATGATACGTGAACATGTATTTTAAAATTTATGTCAAATAGAGATCTCCAGTCTTAGCTAATGAAAAAGTTAAGTGTGCTCAAGAGTACTGATTTTATTCGATTTCATAAAAGTATGCTACAAGTCTGCTTTCATTGTAAGGTGCTTTACATTAAAATATTAAATCTCTTGTCATGATAAATTCTTAAATGTCTTATATAGGCTTGAAGTATTATACTTACATTATAATGCCATAAATTTTGAAATGTAATGGTGTATAAGATATTTGATTAATAAATATGTATAAAACAAATATTAATTGTTACATAATCTGGTTGTGACCATATTGTATCCGCCATCTTACCTTTGAAACAATCTGTATACTCAAAAATGATTACTACATCACTGAGTGTTTGAGTGTATATGTAATTTATTTTCTCGGTCAGCCATAAATTTTGATTTGGAAATGTATGTAATATACCTAATAAATATGTATAGAACATATGTAGAATCGTATATTCATTCAACCTCTAAAATATGTATATATATTTATATGACTATCTATAAATAAAAAACAATAATTTTGTTTGTTCTTTTATTTAAAATATTGTATACTATATTGTACATTACATATATGTATATTTATTCTATAAAGTTACATAAATAACAATTTCTTCGAGCTGGGGTCCAACCATCCAGATGATTGTCTTGCCAAGGTTGATTATAATGAGAGCCATAGGGTAAATACTCTCTTAGACTTGCTCGCATCTCCTGAGGAATGTAATGCCAGTGTTGCTTTAGAGATTCAGCTTTTCACCTTATTTTGGAGGATAAACAGTGGAATATTTTTAATCATCGTCTTATCCACCTCATCCAATAATCCAAAATGTTTATCGATTTGTCTGATTGCCCGATCATCTCTATTTTTCAATATTATCCATTTTTTATATATTTATTTTGCCGATGTTTACAACTAATTTATATATTTCGATATCAGTTTTAATTTTTTCTAATTCGGATATAAACCTCTTAATTCTATTGTTTAATACTACTTTCTTCAATCTTAGCGCACTATGCCTGCGTTCAACGTACATTGTCGACTGATGTATTTCCAAACAAGTACAGACAAGATTATACAGATCTGTACATGTTAGCTACTTGCGAAACACTTCTGATGAGCGTATATAACATATCCACCACCATTCACGACGAGTTCTTCATTATAATCCAATTCTGGATGATCATATTAAGGATACCAAGTCATTAACATCTCCGGTATATTCTTATTTAAAGTTAGCACATTCGACGTTTCTATATCAAACACACAAATTTCATCACGAAGTTCAAAATCAGGTTCACGTAGATATTCATATTCACAATAAATACAACACTTTTTTAGTTGGGTTATATTGGGGTTACAATATTCTAACATGTGGATTAATTGATCAATATCGAAATATTGATCGTTCTGATATGCAAATGCTGCTATGAATAAACAATCACTTTGATTCAATTCCGAGGATAATAGCCAATTCCCAACTCCAATAGGTATTTCGATGTCATTAACTGCTAAAAAGTTTTCATACTTCTCCACGTTGTATGGTTTCACTGTCATTATAGGTACTTGATTATCACTATCTATATAAAATGTGTTACACCGCTTTACAATTGATACTGCTGATATTATATTCGAAATTCTTCTCTTATATATTTAATATTTACTTTGCTTGGTAACCGTCAGAGGGCGTCAATGGTTCTCACTGTAATTTTCTCTCACTAAATCAGTATTAGTTTGTTTGCATTCGAGTTCGCACATATTTTAACACACTAAGATTAAAATGGAAGCTAGTAAGAACACAAAATTATTATATACATAAACTTATATCTATATTTTTTTAATTCTTTTTCAGAAACTTATAATGAATTTATTGGTGATTCGCTTAAAATGATAGATGAGAATATCGTTAAGGAAAAACAGTTAATTGGGCAGTCATCATACTTCCTCAACAAATGCGGTTCGAAATGGGTGAATATCGGTCTTAGTCCAGCGGCTGGATTCGTGCCCATCATCCAGATTCGATCGCCTGCAAGCTGTGTATTCTTCACATTGGACGACTGGGAGGAATTTTGTAAGACAGATGGTTGCAGTCCGAATCATCAAATTCGAACGTCAACATTTAGGAATACTACTGTCATTGTATTAAGTAGTCGTAATCAACAGCTGGTATTGTCTTCGGATACCTATAGCAATTTGTTTAATTTACAACCGCTCATTAAGAGTAAATTAGAATTTTTAGTAAACAGCGATTTTATAGCATTTTATAAGATGATCTTAACCGCTTGTATAACATTAACTGGAGATTTATATACAAATGTATCAGAATTGCTTGTTGATCATTGTAATTCGTTTAACGCTTTCCTTATGATGGAAGTGCTACATATTTGTTATAATTCACTTCACTATGACTTTGAAGTTATGAAACTTGGTCATATTGTTAATTTATAATAATAAATTGTTTTTTCTTAAAAAATACATTGTTTCTTTTTTCATTTTATAAGATATAGAAATACATTTCAAGCCTGCAGCTATCACAGAAGCATGCAGACGTTGCGGTTTCCGCTGGAAAACATGTTTAGACCTGCTAGAAATACATTGAGAAGCGCGATAGCAAGTTGTGTAATTTATTCAGGAATTCTCTAGAAGCAAAGTTTATATTTTTATTGACCATCTTGATGGTCGGCCATTTTGCCTGATGTCACATTAGTTGGGTTAGTGAATGTCAGAGAGCGCTATTTTAGTTGGGTTGGTAATGATGAGAGATGCAATTTTTTAGTTTGGCAAATGATCGTCAGAGGGCGCCATTTTAGTTGTGTTGGTAATGATGAGAGATGCAATTTTTTAGTTTGGCAAATGATCGTCAGAGGGCGCCATTTTAGTTGGGTTGGTAATGATGAGAGATGCAATTTTTTAGTTTGGTTAGTGACCGTCAGAGGGCGCCATTTTTAGTTTGGTTAGTGACCATTAGAGGGCACCACTTTAGTTGGGTTGGTAATGATGAGAGATACAATTTTTAGTTTGGCTAGTGGCCGTCAGAGGGCGCCATATTAGTTGGGTTGGTAATCAAGAAATCTGCCATTTTTAGTTTGGCTAGTGGCCGTTAGAGGGCGCCACATTAGTTGGGTTGGTAATCAAGAAATCTGCCATTTTTAGTTTGGCTAGTGGCCGTCAGAGGGCGCCACCTCCGCCTCCGATGACCTTTGACCCTTGACCTTTGACCTCCACCTCCGATGACCTTTGACCCTTGACCTTTGACCCTTGACCTTTGACCCTTGACCTTTGACCCCTTGACCTTTGACCCTTGACCTTTGACCCCTTGACCTTTGACCCTTGACCTTTGACCTTTGACCTTTGACCTTTGACCTTTGACCTTTGACCTTTGACCCTTGACCTTTGGCCTTTGTCCTTTGCCCCTTGACCTTTGACCCTTGACCTCCACCGCCCGGCGGTGGAGATAGGACCGGCGAATATACACTACTAAAAGGACATTGATGGTTTAAATTTGTTCGAAGAAATAAAATCTTTACGATGTTTTACCAAAAAGGATATGTCACATATTGATGTTTTAAATTACATTTATGAAAACAATCTTACCGATACATTTCCAAATATTGCAATAGCTTTACGGATTTCTTTAACCCTGCCAGTTTCGGTGGCTACTAGAGAACAAAGTTTTTCAAAACTTAAAATTAAAAAAAAACTACATGCGATCTGAGACATTATCGGACTTGTCAATTATATCCATAGAGAGCGAAATTTTGGGTAAATTAAATATAAAGGAATTGATACGACCGTTTGTAGCTGCTAAAGCTAGGAGAACGAATATCTGAATATATTTTCTTATCTTATATTTCACTTAAAAAATGTTTTTTTGTTTTGTTTTTAAATTAATAAAATAATAAAAAACAATAAGAGAAACGTGTTTTAATATTTTAAAGCTTTTCAGTTCGAAAGTCAAATTTTGAATACAATAAAAGAGTATTTCACATATAATTTGCAGCACTTTATAAGAGTGCAACAGAGCCCCATAAAGGCACAGGGGCGCCAAATTTCAATTTGAACAAGAGCGCCTAATAACCACGCGTCGGCCCTGTTTTCAGAATTGTAGAGAGTTTGTCTCGTCTTCTAAAAACTAGAATTTTTGTTGATATGCCCTTCTGGCACGATGCTCTCAATATAACAATTTTGTAGATTCTGGAATAGATCTCTTCGCTGCCCCTTTAATGACACCCATAAACCTAATATAATTTTTAGGTAAAGGTGGTATCCATCGAAGATTTGAATCAACTTGTCTCCTAAATTCATTCCAGTCAGCATTTTTAAAGTTCCACCGAGGTTTTTCCGTAAGATTTAACTAGCGGAATTTGAATTCCAACATTAATTAAAACTGGACGATGTTGACTTCGCGGAAAGTCGTTTAAAACTGACCGTATTGTAGGCAATAAATTATTTTTATCATCAGATGTAACAAAACAAAGATCGGGATTATAGTCTTTCTTCCATCTATCCGAATGAAAGCTCTTCTTATCTTTTGCATCAAAAACCAGATGTAAGTTATTCGCCTCACACCAAGTCATTAAGGAAATTCCATTCATATCGCTATCAGAATATCCCCACATTTCATGATGACAATTGAAATCTCCTTCGAAAACAGCAGGATGTTGGTAATTAACTTTAAGATTGGTTGGCCTTCGAATATTTGGTGGTTTATAAATATTTATTATAAATATTTCGGCTACTTTAATAGTAATAATATAAGTATCACTTGTAGTATTTCTTTCAATTGTCTGGATATTTGATATGTCTGATTTTACATAAGTTGCCAATCCATAGACAGGACTAAGAATGTTGTCAACCAAAGTAAAACCAGAAATATCTGCTCTTGAAACCAGTTGATCCACTGATGCTACATGAATTTCCTGAAGTACAATAACATCAAATTCCATTTCGTTCGCCAATCTCGCTAAGTAGTTACATTTGTCTCTGGATATACCTTCGATATTAAGTTGACAAATCTTAACAACTGGACCAATATTCCTAAAAGAAACACAATATGAATTCAAAATTGAAAAGTCTTACCTGTCATATGACCGTGAGGATCTTATGAATCTTGTGCGGTCTTCCAAGTGATGGTTATTATCGACAACATTATATTCTCCATTTTGGACCATCGTATAGATGGTTACCATTGACCAAAATCAAATAAAACTAAAGAAATATAGATTAAATCATAAAAATAACTAGGATAATAGAAACTTAAAATTGACACTGACACTAAAGTACTAAAGCACATACATTCGATTTGTTCAAACGTGGTTTCTTACTGGTAAGAAGTAAGCACTAAATTATTGTAAATACAGCACGATATATGGTAGTAACTTCATCTTTGTCAAACAGTCATGAAATATTCTGCATGCGTGGTTTAAAAGGCCCAAATGAAATATACTTTTTAAAATAAAACGAGGTGTTCTTCAGGGGCAATTCTAGACCAAATATTATTTATAATTTACGTAAACGATTCTTCAAAACCTTGAGAAAGCCTAAATAAAGGAACTTAATATGCAGATGATACATCGTGTTAAATCGTGTATACTATATTCTACAACTATTGCAGATATATCTTATTTGGCGACATATTATCACATTAATGTATAAAATTATTATTGTCATTATTATATTATAAAGTAGATCCTATTGTAAAACCTTTATTTTGTCGTGTTGTACAAAATTATTATTTTACAATATGCCGCTTAAGGATTCGATATTTTAAAGAAATTAATAATGAAATGTACTGCGAACCTGTCGTTATATTGCACCTCAGTTTTAATTTAGGGCCAGATTTGTTTACTTAATCATGCAGCAAGAACACTTTCATTAAAATTTTACGGCTCAAAATAAAAGTCATGCATGAAAATTCCATTTCCTTTTACTGCATTGCAGTTACACGGCACATACGTTTTCATCATAACGTAAACAACAAATATTTCTAAATTCTTTAGGTTTTTTACGAGCTCTTTGCGCACATTTAGTTTTCAAAATTATGAAGTTATACGGCACCTACACATAGCGAAACCTTGTATATAATGGACACATAGCATATGTTTGAAATGGGCGAAAATGTGACTCACTCCCTGCTTACTTACAGTCGCCCTCGGTGAAATAATAGAACCGTGCGGAGTTGTTGAATGCGGAAAAGGGAAGTCCTGGATGGCACCCCCGTGCCGTGAAACCGTAAATTACGCACCTGGTATTTCTTAATTCGCGAAGCTCCTCAACAGCTTCTAAATTGGACAGTTGAATGGGGCTTTCTCTAATATATGATAAGCCTAAGTTTAGGATTCAATTAAAAGAAAATTTACTAACAATTTTATTAACTGGGTAGCGTCGGACCCTCTGCGCTGTATAATAGTTGGAAATTACATATTTTCGTTTTAGCAGGCAATTTATGCCGCGACTAAATTCCAATAAGTAGGGTGTTAGTTAGAATTATTAGCTTGATAATGTAATGTCATATGAATAAACACCCTCTAAACATGCATGAATTGTGTGCGTACTATAAATTTATTTGTGTGTGTTCGTGTAGTTTGCCTGGTTGTTTGTTAATAGCTTTCATTGATTCCTAATAGTTGTTAAAAAGAATCATCAAAATTATTCTCATAACTATTTCTAAGGTTTTACTCTGTGCCACTCAATAGGAGTGGAGGTTCAAAGTATAAACTTCTCAGTAGCCTGTTGTTGAATATACTTTTTAGATTAGCAAACATTAAAGACAAATTATACGCACACACACAGAGAGTGAGAGAGAGTATCTGTGTGTAGTCAAGTTGTTTTGAGTTTGATTCCTTGTATCAGAGCTTGTATTCTATAAAACAGCGGTGCAACGTTCAGGTAAAAGCTCTTTTACCACCTTCAGGCAATTGTGTGTCTGTCTGCTTGTAACGCAAAAGTAATTAAAATTTAAAAACACCCTGATAATTTCAGCAGGGGAGAAGATGCAACACGTCTACCGGACATTTGGAAAACAGCTCTAACGTAAGGACGTATTCAATACAATAGCTCAACAACGTCTAGGGCGTTTGAGCGAACTGGCAAGGATGCTTGCGTAGTAGTGCTACGTGGGATTAAAACTCGAAACATCGAAACTAGGGTACTACACATTACACCTGCGAAAACCTGCGTAAATTATATACATGTATACATACCGTGAGTTTTTTTAATCACTGAACATAGTACTATGTTCAGTTTTAAAATAAACGTGTCAGTGCATGGAACACTATGCAACCAACATTGCGATAATTGTGTCATCACTTGTCATAACAAGGCATTTTAGTTGTCAGTGTCAACAAAGGGTGAAAATAAGTATATTAAATTATTTTAGCATTTATTATAATGTATTTTAAAACACATTGAAAAGAAAATATTTTTATTTGAAATGCTTTAACTTTTTAATTAATGTTCGAAATGTCCACCTTCACATTCCATACAATATGCGAGTCGATTATGAAATTCTTGTAAAGACCGAGTTAAAAATTCCGGTGCGGTTTGTAATTCGGCGCAGGATGTGCTTATGCGTGCTTTTAAATCTTCAATGTTAGTTAAAATTACATTATTATAAATTTTAGATTTAAGGTAAAAAGTCATTTGGCGATAAATCTGGCGAACGGGCTGGCCAAACAATCGGACCACGCCACCCTATCCATCGACCAGGAAAACTTGAATTCAGAAAATTTGTAATTGCTGCAGTTGAATGAATTGGGGCTCCATCCATTTGAAACCAGGAATTCTCAATGTTTAAATTTTCAATTCGTGTACGAAGTAATTCCAAGAACTTATTGGAATTAAAATTTGTATCAATAAAATATAGTCCCACAAGTTCAGTGCCGATAATACCTGCCCATACATTAACTCTAGCGTTATACTGTGTATGTGTTAAATTTTGAATATGATCATTCGTCCGTGACCAGTACCTAATAATGTAAAATGAAGTCATTGATTTAGTGAAATAAGGTGCTGTTATAACATTCCGATAATTTTGAGAGTTAACAGAACCATTTAATGTAAAAGACGCTTCATTAGTGAAAAGTATTTTCTTCAACATATTATCATTTTCATTTAATAAATTAAATAGTCTTTCGCAAAAATCAACACGTCTTATTTTATCTACGTCAAATAATTGTTGGCGATTTGAAAACTTGTAAAATTTGTATTTGTACTCTTTGAGAATTTTAAATATAAATGTCTTCGAAATATTAAATTGTTGTGCTAATTTACTTAATAGTGTAGTGGGGCTTTCTTCAATGTAACATAACACATTTAATTTTAATGCTTTTGTTAGGATGTGAGGAGTTTTAATTTTCTTTCTGTGGATATTTATTATACAGCCATCAGAATCAAATTTCCTACTAATCGCCTGAATTGTTCCGATAGATGGTATGGGCTTGTCAGGATATTTGACAGAAAACAGATCCCGCACTTTCCTTAAACTGTTTCCAGCTTTATACCAGTTTAAAATTTCTATTTTATCATCTTTTGTATACATTTTTTAAATTAGGTGAATACACATGTGACATATCGAAATAATCAAAATGTCATTTCTGTTATGACATTGATTTTGACGTTTGTCGAAACAAATAATTGACCGATGTTAGTTACATAACGCAATGTTGGTTGCATAATGTTCCATGCATTGACGGGTTTATTTTAAAACTGAACATAGGTGTTATCGTGTGCTATTTTCAGTGATAAAAAAAACCCACGGTATGTTTCTTTCTCAGCAGATTGAATAATTATTGCTTTTATTGGTTTAGTGACTTCTCTTTCTGGATATTTTCATATTTTTTATAATACGTAGAGACTTCTAACTTTGCTATTTGTAACAATTTACTCGCATCCATTTTGCCTGTGCTATAAGATATTATTTTAATAGTATTATGTCACCGGCTAACGGTACTATTGTAACTTTCTTCTACATTTTAATGTTCAAGTTATAGCCAGCAGAACTGGTTATAATAATTTTCTCTTAGTTCTTATATATAAATTTTATATCAAATATTTCTATTAGCGATTCAGATATGACAATAGGTTCAGAGCATCTGTTATGTTGCCAAATTTAGTGTACTGTCCAAAATATTTTCTGAAGTGTTATAAGATCCACGTAAGTAGATCTGTTTGATCAAGCTTTTGAATAAAGTACATGCAATTTTTTATAACTAAGTGAATCTAGTTTAGAGGGTGATTCACTTTTCGTCATATTTATTACATTTTTATTATTAAATGACTGAAATATTACTCTACACACAATGATTCATCTTTCACCACCTTCATTGTTTTTTTTTATTATTATTAAATAATTTAGTATATTACTATACAGAGTGATTTGGCTTACATTACTTTTGATACATTTTCTTTTTTATTAATTATTAAATAATTTTTGAAACAAACTTGAGAAACTTAGTGTGTAATCACACACTAATTGAAGAAAGAATTATACGAAAATAATAAACTAGACTTACGACTTTTCCTTTAATTACCTACACTATAATCTTTCGTTTCATGAAAAATTCACGAACTAACAAGTATTAGCAATAAAAGTTAACCCTCACTAAAAATTCAATTATACGTAGCTCTTATAGGATTATAGACAGCCAATGTTGTATTTCATTTCAATTAAATTGAAATTTAAATGAATAAATAAATTCATGTCCCAGAGCAGATGTGAACCGGAGCCACCTAGGTGAGAGGCCAGCACTTAACCATTAGATCAAGGGCGGGAGTCCAAAGCGAGTACCTATTTATATCGTCTATTTATATATACACATGCGTCCGAAAATCTCCTTAATAATGCTTGCGGCTGAGGCAAGACAATCACGAGTACGTTAAAGTTTTTCGCGGACAAGATATACACATAATTTTTTGGGCAACCGTTAAATTTTTCAATCGATTTAATTTAAATTGAGACACAATTTAATTTAATTTGGTTCTAAAGGTGCTAAATTAAAGTGGTTTACTTGCTTTACATACGTTACCATGGAAATGAGACGAATATAATAAACTACAAATACTTGATAGTTGTCAAAATAAGTCGTAGAATGTGTGATTAAACATGTGTCAAAATGTGTATTTACTTTAACGGCCGCTGCCATAGCAACGGCCGCGAAATTGTATTTCGCGAACTTTGTTGCGTTCGCGAATTGGTAACTTCGCGGACGATTATTTAAATGTAATATAAAACGAAAAAAGAAAGTTGTATTTCGTATTATTAACCTCGCCTTGATGAAGTTTACACTTCTGCTGTATGGTTTTAAGCACACCCATTTTCTTGTTTAATTACGATCACGTTTTTGTCGAGTTTGAACACGTGGCAGCCCGATTGAGAAGTTTACTCACACGTAAGTGGGTTTAGATTTTTTGTAACATTTTTTTAATGCATTCTAAATATAATTTTAATTTCGCAAACTGGTACCAATCGGTATACTACCATCTAGGCTCTTGTATAATATACGTGGCAACTCTTGACACTGGAATTTCATCGGTAAAACCTTACTGCGACTGACATTTTTATATATGTATATGGTTGCGCAAAGAGGAACGGGTAGGAAAAGGTTTTATCAACATTGAAAAATACGGTACAAATAAAGTTACTCTTGGTGTATGGATTTCGAATAGTATTAAAATAATAAATTCTGGTATTGATGCGAAGGTAGGAAACACCACACTAACAATAAGTGGGGTACGAAACGGGATTGGCCTAGCGCGATAATATAAAGCGAGGCATTCTGCTATGAACAGTTTCATTTTCCCGGTAATCGGTTTCCGGAAGTAGAAGATGTGGGGGCCCGAACAGTTCACTGGCCCGAATGCATGCAGCTCCTCTTTTATTAGAATTCTTTCCTTTCCGAAACATTGACCAATTCAAGTTCGCGTCAAACTAACCATTATGATCTGCAAACATAATTTAACGTGACGCCAGACGCTTGCGATTTTGACGCTGATATGTGACCGCCAAACCTTTTCGCAGATATGGCCTTCTTTTTTATTGCGGCCGTAATGGCTGATGTGTACAAATTGAATCAGAACACGAGGAAAAGATGTTTTCTGCCTTTATCTTGACCGCCCCTTATTCACTCGACAATTCGTGTAGTTAAGGTCGGAAAGTACAGGTCTTTTATCATACGCACTTTATGATTGATTTTCTAGCTTTGATCGAATGAAGTTTCAAATATATTACTTCGACATGATTCAATAGACAACACACATTTACGTGCCTTAAATGTTCGATCTACTTCTGGGTAAGCTTGAATTGTCGATTCAAAACATGGCACTACTTTCTCTCATGGTAACATTAGCAATTGGAACAATACAATATTCTCCTTTATACTATAATAAATATGTGTGAACCACGTCACAAATAAAGATACACAATATACAGGGTGTCAGAAAATATTTAATAATGATTATAACTTTTTATTTGGTAAAGTTATAGAACAACCTTTCAGACAAAAGTACTAATGAATAGAGAAAAATACGCTTATTTTAAAATACAATAAGTATTTGGGGTGTCATTTAAAAAAATATAATCGGCTGCCATGGCAAGGAAACAAAAGAAAACGTCAATAAATAAAAATAACGAAATATGCACAATAATAAACCAAACAACTAAATTTTTTCCCAACTTTTCGAAATAGAGATTTACATACATCCAATGTTAGATACAAAAGATGACAAGTAGATGTTATACATAGATCTCTGACCAAAGGATTTAATCTCATTCACGATAGAATTCTATTCTATAAACTAGGTACTTGCGGATTTGTTTTATTTATGTATTCTACTATTCCCATCCTTTAAAAAAAAAAGATATAGTGTTACTATCACAAGTATACATATACAGGGTGAGTCAACTAAGCGGGTAAGGCTGATTGTGCCTTTACGAGTAAAGATATTTTGAAGCGGTTTTTATCTTGTGGTAGCTGTTCATTAGGGGCACATTTTAAAAATATTTTGTATTATACAAAGTGTTCCATAACTTGGTGGCTAACAATAGTTAAATTTTTTTAAATGGAACACCCTATATATTATTGCATTTTTGAATTCCCCGTATAATTTTTAGTCAACAAGGTATAAGATAGTATAGGCCTAAAGTGTAAAGTTTTTGACTTATTCCCATTTTTCTGAAAAATTCAATGTTTGTATAAACTTATATTTCCCGTAAACGACGTATTAGATGGTCAAATTGTTTGCAGTATTGTGTACAATAAGAGGTCCTATTAGAAGAATGTTTTATTTTTTTACAGTTAGTAACTGCATGTGCAGGAAACTAGATTAAAATTAGATGACACGTTTTTGTATAAAAGTAATTTCTTTTAAATGGAACAGCCTGTATATCAGTTCATTTTTGAATTGTCTATTAAATTTCATGTCAGAAACATGTAAAACGTTAATACTTTAAAAGTGACTATTACAGAGTTATTGTCGTTTTTTGATATGCTTTTGTTAGTTTTTGCAAAAAAGTCAATTTTTTCAAATGGAACACCCAATATATTATTTCATTTTTGAATTTCTTATTAAATTTCACATCAAAAACATGTAAGACGTTAATACTTTAAAAGTGACTATTACTGAACTATTGTCTCTTTTTAATATAATTTTGTCAGTTTTGTGGTTTAATTAATATAGTATAGTAGTACTGACAAAATTATATCAAAAAGAGACAATAGCTCAGTAATAGTCACTTTTATAGTATTAACGTCTGACATGTTTTTTATGTGAAATTTAATAAGAAATTCAAAAATGAAATAATATATAGGGTGTTCCATTTGAAAAAATTTACTTTTTTGCAAAAACTAACAAAACATATCAAAAAACGACAATAACTCTGTAATAGTCACTTTTAAAGTATTAACGTTTTACATGTTTCTGACATGAAATTTAATAGACAATTCAAAAATGAACTGATATACAGGGTGTTCCATTTAAAAAAAATTGCTTTTATACAAAAACGTGTCATCTAATTTTAATCTAGTTTCCTGCAGGTGCAGTTACTAACTGTAGAAAAATAAAACATGCTTCTAATAGGACCTCTTATTGCAAACAATACTGCAAACAATTTTGTCCATCTAATACGTCGTTTTCGGGAAATATAATTTTATACAAACATTGAATTTTTCAGAAAAATGGGAATAAGTCAAAAACTTTACACTTTAGGCCTATACTATCTTATAACTTTTTGACTAAAAATTATACGGGGAATTCAAAAATGCAATAATATATAGGGTGTTCCATTTAAAAAACTATAACCATGGTTAGCCACCAAGTTATGGAACACTCTGTATAATACAAAATATGTTTAAAATGTGCCCCTAATGAACAGTTACCACAAGAAAAAAACCGCTTCGAAATATCTTTACTCGTAAAGGCACAATCGGCCTTACCCGCGTAGTTGACTCACCCTGTATATGTACATTTATATGTAAACGTATGTATATGCACATATTGTAATGGTTTAATTTATGTGAGTATTTTTTGATTCTAAAGTTCATAATAATAATAAGGGTATATGTTTGTATAAATATTTTGAAATGACAATTAAAAATATGTTAATGATATTGACAATAGATGACAGTTGAATAATGGGTAGAATATGAATTTTAAGATAGATTTTTTGAAAGAAATGTTATTAAAAAGAAGAGGAAATGTTTTAGAAATTGTAATTACGTTCAAAGTAGATGTGAAATGCTGAAAAAACAGTTTTAGATAATTTAAAGTCTAAAAGTCTATCTCATTGAAATCTATAAATATAATATAATGGAATTAAAATGTAACTATAGACATTTATTCAGAAAATAGTGGTTTGGTATGTTTCGAATTACTATGAATTAATATTGATGACATGATTTTTAGACCTTGGAGACATGAGGGGATTGTTTATGGATATAGAAAAATGAATGGAAGATATAAGAAAAAGATTGATTGACACCAGATTTCATCGTGCCTTCAAAAGTTAATAACATTTATTTATTTATTTATTTATTTATTTATTGAAGCGGATACAAACAGGACGTACCTAATAGAGTATCCCAAATTACAAAATTTAGTACGTATCACAATTGATTAATGAAATAACAAAGATAACAATGTAATGAATGTTACATAGAGCGAGCTGGAGAAGTTCACACCACAAGGCAAAGAGACACTAATTGTTTGGAGAATAATAGATTTTTAATTAATAATAATTTTTTAATTAATATGGCAATCAAACTACAAATACAAGCCTTTGTAGTGAAATTCCTAGTCGCGTCTCACTCAACCACATCAAGTAAACGATATTTAATTTGGCGACTATTGAGATAAAAAATGTCAATATCGATTTGATTGAAAGTCCTGCAGATTCTCACTAGAGGGGAGTTCATTGCTGCATTAGTATTGAATTTTGTTATATATAAAAAAATCATGACTTCGTAAGGTCCTCTGAGGTATAGTAAGAGATATAGATGACAAACAGGTGGGTGAATCAAACAGATTTGTCAAGAATTTTGTACATGTTAAAAAATCACTCATCTTTCTGCGTGCTGCTAACGATTTTAATTTAAAGTAGCTGCGCAAATCACCATAAGAAATTCCGTGAGGGTAAACTTTAAATTGCTTAAAGTAACAATACTTTAGGAATATGTTTTGAACCCGTTCGATTCTACTAATGTATATCTCATACATCGGATTCCATATAGTACTCAAGTACTGCAGTTGACTATAAACAAAGGAGAAGTACAATACTTTAAGCGCCGAAATTGAAGTAAAGTGATAGCATGAACGAATGAGGAATCCAAGCATTTTATTAGGCTTTATTACAATGTTATCTATATGTATCTTAAAGGAAACTTTTGAGTCAATCGTAAGTCCAAGATCTTTTATATATTCCACCGATTGCACGTTATTGTTTCCTATATGATAGTTGGCCAGCGTAAAGGTTTTATTTCTGGTAAAAGTTATTTTGGCACATTTATTGAGATTGAGATACAAACAGTTTTGTCGGCAGTAACAATCTAAGCGATCCAAATCTTGCTGCATTCCCTCAGCATCGGCAAACGAACTAATAGTCGTAAAATTTTTTAAATCATCTGCATACATTAAGAAACGCACATTTTTGAAGCAATATTGAATATCATTTATATATAAAATAAATAATAGGGGACCGAGATGGCTTCCCTGTGCAACCCCTGAGGGAATGGTAGCATACTCAGACGAATAGCCGCATATTGACACAAATTGCAATCTGATATCAAAATAAGATTTAAACCAACGCAACAAATTGCCACAAATACCAGAGCGAGCCAGCTTATCAAGCAATATAACATGAGATATTTTGTCAAAAGCTTAACTAAAATCTACGTAAACAGCATCAACCTGTAAACGTCTATCCATGGCGTGATGCAAGTACGTTACATATTCAATTAGATTGGTTTCAGTCGACCGCCCTCTGAAGAAGCCATGTTGGTTATTCATTAATAAAACTTAATAAATTATAAAAACAACAATAATTAATAAAACATAATGCAAAAGTGTTAAATATTTATATGCATTTGTAAGATCTTCTATTAGTATTGAAAACAAAGATGATATTAGGTATTTATACACTTGAAAATAATTGTGACAGAGAAACATTTTGTTTGGAGCCCTGGACTAATATAATATACCTATAACTGTTTTGCTCCAGTTACGAAACACTTCAACCGTTCCAACTCAATCTGCTACTGAGAGAACTGCTACTTTTAAACCGGTGTCACTCTTACCAACTGTAATTGAGTAGACACACTGACAAAGTAGCGAATTGCGATTTCACAACTCGTCCCTAGGATGAATTTCCGGAAATGATGTCGACATGATTTCATCTCAGAAGCCAAGAAGGGATGATTATTGGGGCCAACTGTATTTCAGCCAATTACGTTAATATTAATTTTTGTATTATTTTTTAAATCTAAATTCATGAAAATATATAGGTATACAAAATTATCTAGAACACAGAAAATAACGAGTAAATCTTATTAACAGGTTATCTTGATATTTACGAAGTAATTAAATCGTTACCTATTGGGATCGATAAAAGGTAAAGTAGTAAATACCGTTCACGCCTATTGTTGCATTTGTTAAACGATAAGAGGAGATAAAATTCGTATTATATGTTGACATTTTTCAGAACAGTATCCATAAAAAATACTTTAGTTAGTGTCTACTATCTTAGTAGGTTGTAATTTCAAAATATTATCTTGTTCGAATAGATTTTTTACGTAAATATCTAATTTATAGCTTTTCTGTGAGTCGATACGTAAATAATTATGTAAGAATTTATTTATATAGCAAGAAATATATTGTAGAAAGTTGTTATTGAGACATTATAACAAGTTAATTAGATAAAACAAAATTAATGAAGCTGAAGTCTTACATACAGTCAAGTTCTACGGTTAAGTAAGAAACCTGAATACCCTACGTAAACGTTTGATTTCTTATCTCTTGTATAAATTCACAACAATATGATGTAAAAAGTCACTTCTTAAATTGCAAACAAATGATAAATTCAAATGTTACAATAAATAGTCCAAGAGAAATACGAAAATTATATAATAATTTAGAATTCAATCAAACAAATGTTGGTGTTAAAATTATTTCATTATTATCTAGGGCGCACTATTGAAATGTTGTATTTTTAAAGAAGTTTTAATTTTATTTATATAATTGGATAACAACTCATAAAATACAAAGTACATTATTATTTCTTCATTTTGTTGTTCAAGTCGAGTAAAGGAGTATTATATATTCACTAGCAATACTTTCGCAAGGTTCTCTTCTGTAAGACTTGTTCTCTTTGAATTAAGTGCATCCTTGTAGATAGAAAACGTCCTTTCTACATCGCAACTGGTTATAGGTGAGTACTGGAAGTATTCTTTTATTTCAGCGTATTAAGCAGTTTGATTTTGTGTCATTGTCCCCATACACAAATGCCACAATGTTATTAAATCTGGATTTCTATTAAAAACTGCGTCTAACTTTTGCCGAAGGCCTCATCCGAAGTCACTTGGAATACTTTTGAAATTATTAATAGCCACATGTAATGTGGTTAATCCATTTTTTAATTTGAGATTCGATTTTCAAAATATGTGACTAGTTTAGGCAAATTTCCAAAGTGTTCCTGAAGGAATAACAACTGATTTTTTATTTCTTTCTTATACGTAGTGTAAGGAGGTATTGTGATGACGAAAATTTTCGACCTCAAGATTTTTGCAGGAGTCCACTTTTTGAAGTCCCCTGATACCAAAAAAGTGGTTCTTAAAAAATGTCTGTGTGTCTGTCTGTCTGTGACCATGAGAGCGGTCAAACCGCTGTAGATATCTATTCCAAATTTTGTATTTATGTATATAATCCCCTCTTGAGATCTGGTTAGTTTTTCAGTAAAATCGATAGACCGAAAGTAGTAGTTTACTTCAGTAAAATAATCGAATTTTGCAAATATTTCGTCAATTACTAACCTTAAACAAATTTATAAATAATTCAAATGTACTCAAAATTAGATTTGAGACAAATTGTCTTAAAAAAGTTTTTCGAAATTTCAACCGGAAGTAGGTCTTTTACTCTTACCGAAAATCAGTTTTTTGCGAATATCTCGCAAGTCATGCTTCCTAGGCAGGTACATTACGAGTATAAAAGTATTTAAATTATAATTTTAAATATCTTTTGTATGAAAGAAATTTCAATATTCGCACCGGAAGTAGGACTTTTACACTTACCGAATAGCGATTTTTTGCAAATATGTCGTAAATTATGCATTCTATATATATTTATTAAGAGTACAAAAGCATTTAGAGTTGAATTTGCAATATTTTTTGTATACATGAAACATCAAAATTCGGACAAGAAGTAGCACTTTTACTCTTGCGAGTAGCACTTTTTACTTTCTTATACGTAGTATAAGGAAGTATTGTGATGATGAAAATTTTCGACCTCGAGATTTTTGCAGATGTCCACGTTTTGAGGTCCCCTGATACAAAAAAAGTGGTTTTTAAAAAATGTCTGTGTGTCTGTGTGTGTGTGTGTGTGTCTGTGTGTCTGTGTGTCTGTGTGTGACCACGATAGCGGTCAAACCGCTTTAGATATCAATTCCAAATTTTGTATTTACGTGTATAATCTCCCTCTTGAGAACTGCTTAGAATTTGAGAAAAATCGGCACACCGGAAGTAGTAGTTTACTTCAGTGAAAAAATCGAATTTTACAAATATTTCGTCAATTACTAAGTTTACACAAATTTATAAAGAATTCAAATGTACTCAGAATTAAATTTAAGACAAATTTTCTTAAAAATGTTTTTTGAAATTCCTACCGGAAGTAGGTCTTTTACTCTTATCGAAAATCAGTTTTTTGCGAATATCTCGCAAGTCATGCTTTCTAGGCAGGTACATTACGAGTATGAAAGTGTTTAGATGATAATTCTAAATATCTTTTGTATAAAAAAAAATTCAAAATTCGGACCGGAAGTACCACTTTTACTCTTACCGAATAGCGATTTTTTGCAAATATGTCGTAAATTATGTATTCTATATATATTTATTAAGAGTACAAAAGTATTTAGAGGTGGATTTTCAATATTTTTGGTATACATGAAATTTCAAAATTCGGACCGGAAGTAGCACTTTTACTCTTAGCGAGTAGCACTCTTTTTCGAATATCTTGCAAAGTATGCATTCTATAGCGATTTATTAAGAGAATGAAAGTACTTAGAATAGGATTTTGAATGATTTTTGTATAAAAAAATTCTTAAAATTGCATAGTTTGAAACGCTCATACGTATAAGAAAGTCGTGTGGTGGCCACACCTCATTTTTTTCAAATATCTTGCAAAGTATGCTTTCTATAGCGATTTAATAGGAGAATGAATGTACTTCGAATAGGATTTAGAATAAGGTTTGTATAAAAAAATTCTTAAAATTGTATAAGAAAGTCGTGTGATGGCCACACCTCATTTTTCAAATTTGATATTTGTGTTAGTTCCTTGTACTCAGAAATACTTCGAGCATCGTCATTTATACATGTAACGAAATTTTGTAAACCATCGAAATTCTCTGCATAAAAACTATATATTCTGTAAAGATATTTTACAGAGTTTGTAATAAATTTTGAAATCACTGACAATTCATTTTCATATTAGAAAAAGGAACATAAACAACGTTCTAGATCTAAATAAATGCTAACTAAAAATATAGGCGTATGTTATTGAAACTAAATAATAGTAAGTATATATTACATATTTACATTATTTCTCTTGCGCAATATAAGGTAAATATAATAAATAAATTTTAAAAACTCCTCAGGCTATCTACGCCGATGTAGAAAGAATTTTACCTCATAAATTCCTTATTTTATTGCCATTTTTTGCTCTGATTCTCGGGCACTTCTCGGGCGTAAACAGATGTTGCAATTCGCCCTATGAATTAGTGCTATTCAGATATAATGTAAACAACACACAGTTGTTTACACTATTTCTTTGCTCGGTTGTAGCTCCATGGTAGTTTAGCTCGCTCGATTCCGCGCCCTACAAATATATTACTAAATCCAAATAATAAAGAAACTCAAAATTGAAAAAAAAAGTTAAAGTAGCAATAAAAAATTTAAACGATTACATGAGTAGTGCACAATGCATAAAGTGAAATACAATCAACATATAAAAAGCGATTGGAAGATAATGCAAATTCCTGTTATTCGTATCTAACTGATAGTGATGAAGGCAAAAGCATAATAAATAGATTTAAAAATGTATTATGATCTAAGTGTTATATTTACTTTTGTCTCAAAAAAACTCATCAACTAAATACAATAGGTACTTGTTTTATAACTATGGCACATCTTTTTGATTTGTCCAATAATTAGCGTTTTGCCCTACTAGGTTATTTTTGTATTGAAGACACCCAAGTTGGCATTTATTTCAGGTAAAAACATTAACTCGAAGGCTACTTTCGAGTTAATGAAATTGCATCTAAACCCACGAATATTAATGTTTCAATTCTTATTTTCTCTAATTCCTTATCGTACTACTTATATATGATCCTACTCTGTATAAAATGAGTAAAATCAAAGATGTAAAACCTAAATAAATTTTCAGTCAATCTTTTTCTCTGTCTGTAAGACAACACCATTACTTAATATTAACACTCATATTAATAAGATAACTCTCTACCTGTAGATAATTATCAATGAAAAACATCTTGTAAAAGAAAATTTTAACGATAGCGATCAATTAAAATCAAACAAAAGGGAAACAATCTGGCTTGTTGTCGATTTACCCTCAATGCAAAGTTAAATGCTTCCTTTGTGATCATAATTACTTAGCAATTATGCCAGGTAGAAAAGAAAACGTAGGATCTGATACAATCTAAATCGCAGCGGCTACATATCTAATTGATTTTTATCCGTTGACGAGCGCTCGCACGCTATGCCTGCCAATGAATGGAAACATAAGAGGGAAAAAGGAAGAGAAACAACAAAAGGCCCGGAATATCTTACTTATTTTATCCTTCAATCTCAATAATGAGTACATATATCTTGGTTAATCTTGTTTACTATAAATTTTCGGTAACGTAATGCGCCTATACTTTAATTAAATTATACATCACAGAAGATAGCGGATCGGTGATATTCTTTCTTATCCCAGCAGAGAGATATAAAGGACGTTTATTACTATTTATTACTATCATTGTGATAATGTTACTTTATCTGATTAGCCAAAGTGGTGATAATTGATAAGTGTCACAGGAGTGATATGTTTCATTCCGTTTTCTTTATCTAAGTGTAGTAACAAGTATTGTAAAACATTGTTATTTTTGTACTTATCTTACTTTTTTCAGCTACATACCAGCAGATGTATATGATTGTATAGTATATTAGTTCAAATACAGCTGGTGTTCTGAAGAAACTATACAGTAAGCCAGCAAAAATATTAATTTGAAATAATAAGTATGCGCGTGCTTTCCATAATTATTACTATTATTATTATTAATGTTTATCATAAACTGGAGTTTCAGCAATTATCTCCCTCGTCAATCAATCATTTAATATCAACCAGTGAACAGGGAAAATATTAAAATGCTTTTTTGAACTGAGGTTAAACTACAAGATTAACGAAGGCAACATTTGGTTCCTGCATATGTGTAAACAACATGAAGTTCTGACTGAGGTATTCAAAATTACAAATAAATATATATTTGTAATTTTGAATACCTCAGTCTTTACCTGACGAAACCCTTGTATACCGAAACAATATTGTTGTGTACAATAAAAATATTTAAAACTGTCAATTAGTTTTGTTTTGTTTATCGTAAAATGGAATTTCAACAATTATCTATCTCATCGATCAATTATTTAATAATTATTTCAAAATTTTTAAATATTCTACTAGGGTGTAGGATATATGTGGATTTAGAAATCTATAGCTTATCTATAGATTGCTTATAGATATTGCTAAGTGGTTTAGCGGATAGATAGGGAAAGTATTTAAAGTGGGCGATACCGGGTTGCGGTAATGGTCAGGGTAAATGTTAATTCTTTCCCCGAGTTGCGGTACGACAAGTCTAGGTAGATTCGCTTGTTATAATCCCACTCCTTAATTGCGGTAAATTTGCGGATTAAATTTGATTTTTTCCTCTTTGCTGTACTTACATGTTGAGTGTCAACTTGAATTGTTTATAAAATATGTTACAAAAATGATTGATTCTTTATACTTTATGTGTTTATCTGTAACAATTTCTTTGTCCTTATATAGAAAACGTGAATATATTGTACACAGTACATCATCTTTACTTCGAAAATTAACGGGTTAAGAAAAAGAAAAGTAAATAATAAATTACAACTATTTATTTTCAACTGCGTTATACTTATAAGAAACACATTTAACAAAGTTTAGTCTATCTATTTCATGATTATTATATTGCCTAATTTTTTCTAAAATAAATGATTTAGGCTGTCTAATAGTACGACAATTAATGGAAGTTCTTTTTACATAAGTGTCTATTTGAACATCGTTAATACATTTTAGAAAAGTGTTTATATTCGGATGTGGCGATGGACATGCTGCGTTGAATCGCGCGTGGAAAGACTTGCACGCATTCGTTGTTCTCCATGGACAGTATACAAGTGCTGCCCAAATATGTGGAGGAAAACTAGAGCTTTCTTGTATGTAGTAGTCGACTAAATAGTCACAAAATTCTGTTAACCTTGAATCAATGGGCCGTTCTTCCATCAGCTCGACGAAAGCATCACCAACTTCATCGGGAGGCAAGAATGTTAGGCCAAAAACATAATGCAGCCATTTTCCACTAGGAGAACTTTTATCTCTATAATCGCGAGTTAAGCCGAATGATTGTATTTTTCTCCACCTATAAATACATTTTTAATTTTAAAAAATTATACCTAAGATTAAATATAAAACGCTACGAATTATAAAACTTACCACGCTTGACTCAAATGAAATCTGCAACCTATTAGATTTGCTGCTGGTAGTATATCCCTTGCTGCGGAATGAATTGCTTTCTCAAAATCAAGCACTATATTCTTGGGTTGAAATGAATATTCCATTTTCGAACATTCCGATTTTAAAACTCTGAACAAATTCTTATATGTCTCTTCTTTTTTATCTTTTAGTAAGCAATATGCGACTGGTATGTACATATTATTTACATATGAATGTATTGTGAACATCTGCAAGAAGTGCTTCGTACAGTAATCAAAAGTTCCATCTACCAAAATGATTTCTTGTTGACAAAGTAATTTAATATTACTTTTACACGAAAATATAGCAATGTTATTCGACATATTATTATAAAACAAAAAATCTTCATCACGAATTGTTCTTATTTGAATTGAATCTAAATATTCATGAACTTCTGTGGTACAAGATGGCAATTTCGGATATAATTGCAAGCGTGCGTAGCTGATATTATTGCTGATATATTTGACGTCTTTGACTGTTAATGTGTTCAGTGTGAGTTTTTGAAAAGCCACTTCTTCGTGAATTAATTTACGAGGCCTATCTGAAATCGCAGATTGTGCTTTCCTCTTCACACTGTTGTTTAACTTCTGTCGGTTCAAAATTTCATCCGAAAGTGAAACATGATTATGGTCACCTGATTTTCGCGAAAATATATTGTCAGGTCCAATAGTAAAAACTTTTGCAATACAAGTTTTTAATGTACAACACCAACACACTTCACCGCTCGTTTTATTATCGCGATATCATCGAAATTTAAAATTGTCTATCGCAAGCAACAACTTCCCTTTTTCACTTAACATTGTTGTATAGGACATTTTGTCACTTTCAAATACAATTTTAAAACTGAACGTTTTGGAAGGCGTAAACAGATATTTATACCTATTCTTCGGATAATCCATTACTAATTTGTACTTAATTATTTTGATAGTTTGTGTATTCTATGAGAACACACTTCACCAAATTCATTATTTAATCTTTAAAAGGAATTTCCCCTTATCCCATTTTATTTCATATTGTTGGGGATTACCTATATCGGCGTACCGCAACTAGGTCGAAGGATTATTATGACCATTTTGACATGCAGGTAAAGGAGTGACCAGTACCGCAACTCGGGCGATCCCTTTAAAGTAATACCTCAAACATTTTACGAAAGTTTTGGGTATTTTTTCAATTTTGGTTCTAATTACAACCTCCTTCAAATACAATTTTTTCTCATCACGTCAGTTTGATGGTAATAAGTTAAATATCCTATGGTGTGTTTGGCGCATGCAGTAACTTTGTGTTTGATTTTTATTTTGATTTATCGGAAACATTTGTTTATAATAATAATAAAAATATATATTTATCCATCCGACTATCTACATAGTATAGTATAGTCAATACAGCATATTAAAATTACATATACTAGCAATATAAAAGTGAATACACAACATTGCAAGTAATTTATGTTTAATAAAAAGAACTCGCACAAAAGTAAGTCAACACACATCACTAAGGACTCCAACTGACTTTCTCATAATATGTTTATCTTCATTTGCTTAAAATGAAATTTCTCACTGAGTAAGGGTGCAAATTAATAGGGTATCCGTTAACAATCCCAAAAAATAAAGAAAGTATGCATATCACATATGTAATCAATCTTAACATGAGACATAAAATACTTATGCAGTCATCGATATATAGTGATGGGACCATAATCCTGTTGCATTTGGGGTCATAATACTGTTTCTAGTGAATGTGTTAATACAGAAATTTAAGAGCTTTATATCAAATATCAACCTAATAATAGGCTTTTGCAAAACTAGAACTCCCTGGACTTCAGGCCACAATATTTATTAGTTAATGCAGATTATACTACTGAACAATAGACCCTCAACAGATTTTTGGCACTTATCGCTCCTTTCATTTGCAACATAAGATAATAATTTCTATTAATACTTTTACAAATCTGTCGAATTTGACTTGCCCAACCCATGTCCAAATATACTATAACACTCAAATAATTAGTTTAAGACATTCATCCCCAGTATTAACAGCTAATGCTTTGTTGGTTCTAGGCATTATCAGGAAACTTATTATTGAAGTTCAAGTACACTAAGGAATTTGATAAAATCAACCATGGCATTCTCATGCCTGTGTTTAAACACATTGGTATGGGTAGCAGTCCTGTTGCGCTGATTAAAGAATATTTGATTGATGGTAAGTAGACTGTGAAACTAAATAGTAATGTATCTACTGCCCTTTATCTATCGCGAGGGGTTCCACAGGTGTCCGTTCTCGGGCCTATCTTATTTTCACTGCATACGTCCAAATTGCTTTCATGTGTTAAGTATTGCAAAACTCATATATATGTGGACGACACAGAATTATATTTTTCATTTTAGCCTTCAAATGAAACAAGTCATAATTTGAGTAAGATTATAAATATTGCTGTATACAGCAGTAGCACAACTATTGTGAATAAAGCAAAACCTGGGTTTATATCTTGATATAGTGATCAAATTTCCAAATATATTAAAAATGCTCAATTTAAAGAAACTTTGCCCTTTCAGATAATTACTTAATCATTGTACAAACATGAATCTATATATTTGTATTGTCACAATTGACATACTGTTCATCAATATATTATGGAGCTCTGATTCAATCTACATCATGTGGAATACATAGAGTTCAGAATGCTTATCTTGAAATATAATTACATTTCCCAAAAAACTCGCTGAGCCTTTTTCACAAAATGATGTTTCTGTCTAATTCTTCAGTAGAACCTAACATTGAAAACAGGTGCCGCCAATGATTGGCTCTCATAGGAAAAAACCGCCTCGAAATATCTTTTCTCATAATGTTACAATCTGCCTGCCCCAAAGAGATGACTCACACGTATATAAAAATTACAAATATATTTGCAATATGTAAATGTTAAAAAATTACTTCAATACCCATCTTCACAAAGCCGATGCCAACATTTGTGGAGCTTATCTGCAAAACTCATTAGTTCGAAGAAATTACCAATTTTAACTAAAGGTGGGCGCTACCTACATTAAATTGAATAATTTAACTTTACTTCTATTATTACTTATTTTCAAAAGCAAGTATAGTACTACTGCTACACGTTCTCCTAACTATCAGCAAAATTAAAAGAGAGTGTAGCAAAATATGGCGCCGTCGCGCAATTTAAAATTATCAATTTCTTTGACACTATTAATAATAATTGGCGATACTAAAATGATGTAACGTATAAGTTTTTTTTTATTATTTAACAAAGTCTCGGAAAAATGTCCGCTTACACCTTCAGGGATGCTTTACCTGCCTCTATCCTTGTATTGTGATGATAAATATGAAGAAAGGAACTGCACTCCAGGTCAATCGTTTTGTGGGTCGTGGATTTACATAAAATCACCGATGGATAAATTAATGGACGCCACTCCGTTGTGTAACTATTCCCTTCCCCAAAATGATCCTTGATCTGGGACAAAATCAGATAAGACTATTCAAGGTAGTTTTAAAGATAAGACAAAACCACGAATTTCCAACAACAAAACAATTTAATATTCAATTGGAATACAGGCTTGAACAATCATCACTTATCGTTTGTCGAAGAAGGCGTAGCCTCAATATAAACTGTAGGAAGCCGGAGGTATCATGCAAGTCACTATTCGGAACTTGCATGAAATGCAAGCTTCTTGTAAGAAGATTCAGAGGATTCCTAGCTCTACTGATTCTGTTGTTAGTTTTCTTCTACCAAAAAATAAATTTCTTCACAAGATATCCTATTTTAAAGATGGCGTCAACAAGTGTTGCTAATTTTCCATTAACTTAGGGGGACGATATATATGCGCGTAATTTCACACAAAATAAGAAGCAGAGTTTAATTCCACCAACCTATAGGCGTATTTTACGAACGGTAACGGCAAAATTCCACCAAGATAAAACGCAAGGATTAAGCGATGGCGATTTTTAAATCTGCTTCTTAACCGATAAACCGGTAAAATGAACGAGAAGCCGCTCTAATTAACTCCCCTTAAAGATAACAGCACAAGACGGCCAAAATGAGAACTAAAATGCAATTGTACAAAAGAGAGCTTAATAATTCTTAGGGAAGAAAGGGAAAAATCAAAGAAAATTCTCAAAGACGAAACAATGGGAGTAAAGCTACTTAATTATTATCAAAAGCAATTAACATCATACGGCAGTACTTAAGTACATTAAATTACCTAACGTATCAGTTATATTTTGAAGAACTTAATCTATCGCAACTAAGGTTGCATATAGGCCCAGTTAACTATGGCTTCGAGAGACAACCGCGAAGTAAAGATCTATATATTACACGACAACGACCGCGATCGCCAGGAGATGGCGGAACAACCCCAAAAAAATTAGAAATAAGATTAACCTAAATTATATTTTAAATATAAAAACTGCACATCGTCACCCCTAAATATAATAACGCGATAAGTAAAACTAAACCAAAGCGAAAATTACTAACGTCAAAACGACAGAGAACAATAAGAATAAACCTACCAAAATAAATTAAAAAAAGGCCCAAATTCATGAATATACAGGACTGTCCAATATTAACGTAAAACTACGTATAAGAAAGTAGAATTAGTTAATAAGTGAAGCTATTTTAAAAATATATTTCAACATAGGACCTGTATTATTTACCGAACAAATCAGCCTGCATAGAAACTACAAGTCTTTGTTTGAAGAAGGGTTTTACAGTGATCAAATAGGTACATTCTTATACAAAATGTAATATTTACAATGAAATGGAACGCGACCTGATATCTGTTATTATAAAAACAGATAACAATGCCCTAATATTTCATACAAACAGCATACGCCAAAAGTTGAAGATATGAACGATGGATGCGGAACTAGAACACACGAGAAGAACCGGTGGTACATAATATAAATTTATATTTTCCAAAAGGAGCTTCCGCTATCAAAGTACGAAATTTAATATTCTCATGCGACTCGCCTCGAAACAATCTTTTGCATATTAAGCATTCACATGTATTTTTGACCTTACCCGCTCGTTTTTCAAAGTTTCGTCTTATCTGAAAGGAATTTCCTATTCCTTCCTTCGACTGCTGCCGGTGACACTCTAATTCAAGTTTAAGATTTCTCCGTTTTTATTGTTAGAACTTTTCATATCTAGGTCTCCTTGTCGATTTATAACACTCATCTCATTTCGTATGCATGAAATATCAAATGGATTTTTAAATCTAATTGGGTAGATTTCACTTCACATTTTCGTTTCGCTTGCATATAGATATATATATTCCAGACGAACTCCCCATTGTATTTAGTGTGGTACGTATTTGCACGGAATTTGATACTAATTCATATAAAATGGTGAGGTGAAAATTTAATACATACTTACACTATTTAATGGACATATATATTTAAGTCGTGGCAAATTTATTAATTATAAATTAGTACAAATGCTTAACTGAAAATTTCAGGATACTTTGAAATACATTGGAATGCTCAAAGGTTTTTCCGAATTAGGTTTTATTTCTTTCACAATAAATCCGCGTAAACGTATAATTTACGAGATACTTGTAATTCTATAAGAGTAAAAATCTTATTTCAGAGGCTAATTTAAAAATTACTTTTCAAAAAATGTTACGGTATAAAAATCGCGCCCCGTATATTCGGTTTGCCAAAGTCTGATTATTGATTTTCGTAATATTGCCGCCGCGCTTTTGGTTGCCTACTCTTATTCTTGATAGTTGCTATTTTGTATTTTAATTAATCTTAGTTTATTTTTACTAAATTATATTAAGAGGCGAGTTTACTAACAAATAGAACCTTATGCAACTTATATTACTCGCGGGACGGGTAGACGCAAGAGGGTTTGAGTAGGTGGAGGTAGACGATATTCGGTTCTGTCACAGCGCTTCGGTTTTATTCACAGAATCTGTCATAGATAATGGAATACTATAGATGGGAAACATAATGTATAAAGAATGAGTACTTACGGAACTGTTGATGTTGTTGATGTTTTATAATAAGCCAATCTTCGCGTGTCCATAACTGTTATATTATTATACACTCGAATATTATAGGTATATATGACATATAAATGCGAGTGACAGTTTGTAATTAAACTGTCACTCGCATTTAAGTCTGTAATAGCCGACCGATTCCGAGAGATTTTCGTTTTCGCTAGGACCGGTAGAGATACCGTAAAGTGGGGATAGATGACGCGATTAGCTTGGAAAAACCTCGTGTAAAATGTGTGTGACAATGTTGACTGTTCAATGATTTTTTCCTTTAAAAATAATTACATAAATTTGATTTTTTCTTTATATTGTACATCAAATGTGCAGCTGGCGCGTAGAGGTCGTTTTTTTTCTTTTGTGTACCAGCCTTAGTTAGTAGACATTAATCAAATTTATGCATTTTTGTGGTTATTTCTAAAACATAACTTTCTTAAGAAAATAAATGAGTACAAAAACTGACCTTGACATAATAAATTTATGCCTTTTGCATCACTAACCCAAATTTGAGATTCTAAAATTACAAGATAAATTTAAAAAACGGGAAACGGGGAAGCCTTAATTTTCTATAGGTAAACGCTCTTCTTAATAGAGCTTTTTTTAATAATTATTCAATAACTTCCCTCATTTCTACCGTGACTTATTTAACTATGTTTTGAATATTTTATTAAGAAATTTTCTTTCGATTCGTGCATCTTGTACCACCTGTGAGTTATGTTACTCTTCTTATTGATTTTTAAATAAAATTCTCTTTTAAATTCGGGATTAATTTTTAATGAATTTTCTGCCAAATCTGTGGTTTAGATCTTATTTTTCTTTCTAAACCTTTACCTTCTTTTTGATTTCTCGTTACGGGAACTTCACATATTGGATTATAATTGTGCTGCAGTTTAACCCAAAAAATTATTAAAATTCTCTCCTAAATAGCTTCATATTTTTAATATATCTGTATAGAATTGCATGATTTGCAAAAAAACTACTATTCTATAAAAAATGTAAACTGTTACTTGCAATGTGAATATTGAATCTTTATTTATACAAAAATTATTACGAATCTAGTCCTAAATACTTTTTTACTCTTTATAAATCTGTATAAAATGCATAATTGATGAGATATTTGCAAATGGCTGCTGTGCGATAAGAGTAAAAGTATTAAGCTTTAAATACTTTTATACTCATAATGTATCTGCGCATAAAACTGTTTTTCGATAAGAGTAAAAGGTCTACTTCCGGTAAAAATACCGAAAAACTTTTTTGAGGAAAAAATTTCAAATTTATTTTCGAGTTCTTTCGTATTTCCTATAAGTTCGTTTAACCTTAATAGTTGGCGAGATGATTTTTGCTATAAAGTAGTCTTCTACTTCCGGTCTATCCATTTTACTAAAAATCAGTTAAAATAATTGTATTCTGAAATGCAAGGGTTTGGATTGATAGCTTTAGCAGTTTGTCCGTTATAGTGGTTACAGACAAACCCATACAAAGGCAGACAGACATACATTTTTTAAATACCACTTTTTTGGTATGGGGAGGGGGGGGCTTCAAAACGTCGACATTTGTAAAAATCTAGACTACAAAAATGTTCGTCATCATAATACTTCCTCATAGTGCGTAGAGGAAAGTAAAAATGCAAATACACCGAAATGATTTCCAACTCTGCCCTGATTCTTTCATTTCTAAATCCATATCTTCTTGTTACACCCTTAGCTCTTCCAAGATATCTCATCTCTGCCGGCTGCAATATGCTCTTCTGTCTTGCGATAGTACCCAGGATTCACACCCATATGTGAGTATAGGCCTGTATATTTTTTGTACACTTTAATTTTTGTTTGTTTTGGTACTTCTTTCTTATTGATAAATCCTCTGCTCATAACGTAATACATCTTATTAGATTTTTGAATTCTTTGATTTATCTCAACATCGTTGTGCCCATTGTCTTCCACCGCGGCGCCTAAATATTTGAATGTGTCCACCTGTTCCAATTTTATCCCATCTATACATATATTCATATTATCTCTTTCTCTTGCACAATCATAACCTTTGTTTTCATCTTATTTAATTTCATTCCTTCCTTCTCCAATACATCATCCCCATACTTCTAAATTCTCTTTCAATTCTTTTTCGCTATCTGAAATAATTACCACATCATCGGCAAAAGCACAGTCTGTGATCTCAACACTGTTCAATTCTCTATAGCCTAAAAACATTGACTTGGTTCGTTGTCTGGTCTCATTGATGATGTCATCCATATAAGTTATGAACAGTAATGGGCTGAGTGCATCACCATTCCTAACTCCTCCACTTGTTCTAAATAGATCTGACTTGAGATTATTCTTAATTAAGTAATTATTAGTTTCTTCATATAGGCATTTGCTTGCTTTTACTAATTCATTGTTGATGTTTCTTTCCTCCAGGCTTTTCCATATACTTTTCCTAGGTATGCTGTCAAAGGCTTTTTCCATATCAATAAAAGCCAAGTACGTTTTTTACCTTTAATTAGTCTTCTACTCGTTATTTCTTTATTTGTAAATACATATATGTTATTGGGCACTTCTTCGTTTTCTAAACCCACTTTGCGACTTATTAAGTGTTGGTTCCACCAAATTCCTAAATTTTCTTTCCAAAATCTGTTCACATACTTTTACCCCTGTATCTAAAATAGACAAGGAACCGTAGGTTATCTTGCGGCGAAATGCCCAGTAGGGAAACGGCCAGGGCGAAACTTACGGATCCTAAATCTTCAAACCTTACTCACAAATAATATCATATATAGACTAAGGATACCTATTCTGCTAGAATTTCTATTAAATCCTATTACTATCATCTAAAGTAGTTCCTATTTTTCTCGTCGAACTACCTAGAGCCTTCTCTGCTATGTTCAGCACATGTTCTTCCCATCCTCCAATTTCTCTGGACAATCAACTTTTTAACTTGGAATAAAGTCATTCCAAACTATCAAGCTTTTAAGGTAACAATTGTTTAACATACTGCTAAGAAATTGCTTGTAAGTAGTTGATACATTTAAAGCTATTATTTAAAGCATATATATTGTATTTTTTACATGTGACCTTATTTATTCTTATAAATTTTACATATTTATTTTACTTTTATTTTTGTATTTAGATTGAATTTTTTGAACTTTTGCCGAATTAGTAAACTATCTAGTGTCTTTTTGTACATTATTATATAATAACTGTATGTAGTTTTTGATATTGATAAATAAAAATTAGCTAATCGCTCTATCCAGCGCACATAACTGTAGCAGAAATATTAAAGTTTCAAGGGAGGACATCGTAGTAACTTAATTAAATTACGGTATTCAGACATCTATTTCAATTCAATTTGAAATATCTGGAAATTACCATTTAGTTAATGAGGGCCGCGGTAATATGCTAAATGAAATTTGTAACTGTTCAGTTGATTCCATAAAATCACACACACGCTTTTAACATGAGTTATAACCGACTCAAATACCTGAAACGTGTTTTATTGTTAAATAGCAATTAAATTCCGCAAACGGAACTGGGCAAATTAAACCTTCAGTTCTAGGATTTTCCACGGACAATTCCTTTTCGGTCAAACTTGTAAAATTAAATTAAATACTTCGTGTAGTTCTCTCCAGGCAGCGGCGCACCAACGGGCGACAGTTTTAAACTGGCTGGAAGTGCGCCAGAGCTGTGTGGCCTTTGCTGTCGGCGTTACGTTATTAGGAAGTTCAGAGCCAAAAGCACTTTATCTGTTTAATATTGGACAGAGAGTTAGTAACCCCAGGGCTATAACTCATACAACAACTACCGAAGGGCGCTGACCAAGTCTGTTTGGGAAAGAAATTGGATCGTATTAAGGTTTTTGTCGTTTCAAATGGACGAAAATGGATCTTTTTCAAAGTCTAATGAATGAGTCAAAATAAATTATTTGAATGTTTGCGTTTACTAAAGATTCAGACTCTGATGTAAAGAAATTACAACTACTTTGTTTTCTTCATGTTTGTTATAAACATACTAAATAAAATAAACAATATTAAATAATAAAGCTGTCTCTTTTAAGCCATATAATAACTTAAAATGCAGCAATTTATCATATAACTTGATATAACATGTAAATAGTAAAGAATAATATCCAAAGAGTCTTGTCAATCTGGATTACTATGTCTACTCAAAATTAGGATTACAATGCGATGTTTGGTATAACTTATTCTGGTAAACTCAAGTTTTTAAATATTATAAATTGAATATTGTTACATAACTAAACTGTGTCTAATTTTTCGTTTTTTATAATTCTAAACTTCAAAGTTATAGAAAATTAACCTAAATTTCTTATTTTAATTTAAATGAACATGTCTCAAAATATATCTACGGCATTACAACTTAATTTCAAAATGATTGTGATTTAATAATCACTTAAAACCGAATGAAAATATTATTATTATAGTTTTATTTTTTCACACTGTATTAATAAATTAAATATAATACATATTGCCGTGACCCTTATATTTTTGAAAATGATAGTGTTAAGTATTAATCTAGTTATTAAATAAGAGCAATAATTTATTTAAGTAATTATTCAAAGCTAGATAGTAGGATTAGAATATATGCACATAAGTAAAATAAGTTGCAAACAACAAGGATGAATTCCTTTATTAGAAGTAATAGTAGTGTGAAATAAACATATAGTTATTAATACACTATAATTAAATAAACTTAAATATTAGAAATAAAGACAAGAGAGATGTGATACGCATCCTAAATAAATTGGGAGGCTTTAATTTGTCAAAATGACACATTAAATACTACAATACGAACAAAATCAAATCAGATGTGCTCGAGAAAATGACACAATCTTGAATAAGGACATAAATGTGAAAATGAATAATATTAATTCATAAAAGTGATTGTAACAATATAAGTAAAATATAGTAAATACATACACTTTAAAAAAAAGATATATCTACGATGTTTGTCTGATAACAAGTTCAATAGTAAATAAAAACATTTTTGTAAATAGTAATGTAAGATATAAATGCTTTCTTTCATTCTTGTATGTGTAGCCTTTGTGTACCGGAGGCATTGGAAATAATCATGTATGATTTAAGCACCTGCAAGAGAAAAATACAACGTTAATATTTGTTTATAGCATTCTACAAATAGCTATATCACCTGAAGTAATAACGTGGATTGCAGATAGGGAGAAAGAAACGGAGGCGGCAATTCTGCACAGTACGAGCTCGGTCAGGAACATAAAGGTTGCCTGCAACGTTTTTTCCTTGTTTCCAGATAGACGGACTAATAAAAGGAGAATCAGAATACAGTTAGCAAATGGCAAAGAAAATATTTGACGAACAGTGAAAAGAGTAATGCATTTATATATAGATACAACGAATCTCTATATTGAAGAAGAAGAAAAGAAACACTACACTCACCCAAGATAAGAAGCAAAAAATTTGTAAACTTCAATAACAAATAGTTTTGAAGCGTCGACATTGTTGTGCAACTGTCAGTGCAATTCATGTGTACTTAAGTAAAAGTGACAACTTAAAAGACAAAGAAAAATTTTACTACGAACATTATAAAGATGCCAATTTAAAATTTGAAAGAGATGCCGCCAAAGCAGCGACAGTGTTTTGACCATATAAAAAGGCAAAACAGGATAGGACATGCAAAGTTCTCGACTGCAATTTGAATGGAAAACACGAAAAAATTATAAAGCGAAACTCCGAGGTAATACTTTAAAATTTATAGTAGGGCAAATAAGCACTACTTATTCATTTATGATTTAGAAATTTGTATTCAGAAATTGAGTTTAAGATTTTAGTTAAGTTCTTCTTTTCAAATAAATCCGTTTAATTAATTTTTTATCGTTATAAAAATAAAATGGAAGATATTAATAAGTTTGATCAATTGTATGATCGAATGAACTGAGTTATAATATGAAAATATTTTAATTTATCTAATATCAAATGAATGTTCACTTGATTTTATATATTTCGTATAGTCATTTTCGATTATAAATGTATTTAATGATATTGTACATGCTCCAAAGGTACTATGTGCGAATATTTGCCTTAAGTAGATTGTTGGGCATTATTAAGTATTGAATAGTCATTTAATAAAATTTCAAACAACTTAATATGAACATGCGAAGATGTTTTTGACGGGTAAACACTAAATGGCTAGAAGTACTATGTGAAAATATTTGCGGCTAGCAGTTAGTGTGAACCCACTTCAGAACAAAAATTTATACCTCCCATTCAAAAAAAACTGTAAACAAAAATAACATTCTAAGGGCGAAAAACCCATATTATTATCCTTCAAACAACATGTCTATGCAAAAAAAAATAATTTTTTGCATTATCGAAGTACTACCCTATAAAGGGTTAATTCAATCTATGTAATCATTACTTTTAGTTTTCCATAAGCAAAGATAACTTTTGTACAGTCCAATAAAACCTGCCATAAAGGCTTCCGGAGAGTGTCTTAAATCTAACATTAACCCGTAACTGGTGAGGTCAGATTTTTGATAAATAACTGGTGAGGTGGGGTTTGACAAACCCCATTGAAAAAATGCTATTTCTGCGAAAACATTATAAACGCTATCGTAATTAAATTTTTTAAACACCTTTTAGTGACTTTTAAGCAGATTACAGTGAGCTATGAAATGAAAAAGTTATATCCATTAGGGAAAGTATTTGTGTTTCAAGCCTATGTTAAAAAAACTGCAAAATTTCACCTGGAGGATATTTATTTATTATACAAGAACTAAAATAAAATACACAAAAACAAATTACACAGAAATACTAAGACGGCTTATAATAAACTATCTAAGAAATAATTTTACAAGTTTAAGGAAGAATAGGTAATATTTAACCAACATACATTATTGGTTACAATCCACACAACGACCCAGAGTACAGCTGCCACAAATGGGAGTATTACAGTCAATACAAGTGAATCTTGTCTTCTTATCCTTATCTCTTGGGCATTTACCGCATCTAACTTGTTTTTGCAAGGGTTGTGGAACACTGCTTGTTATTGGTTTCATGAGAATTCGACCGATAGACAACCGCAATTCGCGAGGTAAACGGCTGTTGAGCAGTCTTATATTCAGTTGAGGCTCTACCAGTTCTCTAGCAACACTTTTGACAAAATCTATTCTTGTCTTGTCGCTATTTCCAGGAAAACTCGAAAATATCACATATGCATTGACGAGACTAATGTTGAGGAGCGTATAGAAAATAGCAAGCGGCCAGCGGTTGGTTCGTCGACTTGTAGAGTACACGATGCACTTTTCGTCTAAAGCATCCACTCCGCCTTTCGTTGCATTATAGAACATAATAATTTCTGGTTTTTCAGTTTCCGGATCAGTTCTACTGTCGTGATGCATAGAGGAAATTAAAAGAACAACTTTGTTCCTTTTTGGTACGAAAGATACTAAGCTGAGGTCATTGGTAAAACCGTAAAGTGTTGACTTTTCTTGCTTTCCTTTTGCCGGCAGGAATTCTCGTGGAACCTCTCTTTTGTTCCTTTTCAAAGTGCCAACATATGTCAAGCCTCTTTTCTGTAGCTCTTCTACAAGCTGGATTGATGAAAACCAGTTGTCGGCTGTAATGTTTCGGTTTGTTCCGTTAATTGGAGTAGCTAGGCGTAAAACCGACTGTGTAGGTTTTGCCATTTTTCTCTCGACTTCAGACAGTGTATCTCCATCGCTGTCTTTACCAGAGTAAATATAGGCGTTTAGAAAGTAGTGTGTCTTTGCGTCGTTCAATACCATCACCTTTAGACCATATTTGCGAGGCTTGTTGGGAATATACATCCGAAATTTACACCGGCCCCTGAATCCTACAAGCATCTCATCGACGCAGGCGTATTCTCCTATGGAGTAACATGCTTGACAATTTTTTATAAAAGTTTCGAACGCCCAAGATATTGCAGCAGTGGCATCAACCTTTTTTCTTTCTTCCCTATCTAAAGCATTATCAAAGCGAAGGCACGCTAGAATGACCAAGACTCGCTTCAAAGATATAGTGCAGCGAAAGATGTCACGTCCGGTGCCATCTGTAGCAAATAGTGCTTCCATATCTTCATGATTTGATTTAAACACTGAAGAATATAACAAGATCCCCAGAAATGCTCTAAATTCTACAATATTTATATATCTGTAGTCGTACCGATCTGGTGTAGAAAGATGCTGTCTAACCTGTAATATTTTTTCGTTCATTCGGAGAAGTATTTCGTTTAATATTTCGTCTGTAAACAATAGTTCCCAAGAAGAAAGAGGCCTACAATACTTTCCCATCCGTTTTGCAGGACCAATGATGCCTGGTAGATGTGAAATTATGTTATTATGCTCGTGCGAACATTTGGATTCGGGGGTTCAGCAGACCACTTGAATTTGTTCTTCCCATAAAATGCTTTAGAATTGCTTTTCTTTCTTTTTTCACTATCACTATTGGTCTGGCTATCATCCTGAGACAGCTCTTGGACGGAATCACTCTCATGATCACTGTGAAAGTTCGGGTCAACGACATCTTCTTCATCGCCACTATAATTGCTTTCTAAATCATTGTAAACATCTGTAGCCCATTCCTCAAAACGAGGATCATCAGTTCTCATTTTATAAACAGAAGATGTAGACGCCATAATACAGTTTGAAACATAAAAAGTAACGTATTTGGTGAGGTGGGGTTTGGTACACCCCAAACTGAACTTGAATCGAAATTGATCAAAACGTCGAACGTATTTCACGGCATGCGAACACTAGTAGTATAGATGGTCAACTGATTGAAAGCTACACGAACGGTTGCCGATCCCCCACCACTCCTTATCGCGCGGGCGCACTTCTTAATTTCGATGGGGTTTGGCAAACCCCACCTCACCAGCTACGGGTTAAGAAACTTCCTTTTTAAAAACAGAAATGAAACAACCTAAATACGCTAGACACTGAACTCAAAATGTATGCGAATGAAGCGTGGCACTTGGCCACACAGCGACGATCTTGTATGCACGTTCATGCTTGCGCGTAATGTATTCCAGCCAAACTCGGAAAAACTTGTAGACGCTCATGTTTGCCATTTTTTCGACACACACTGGCAAACATCAACGCTCCGAGCATGTGTAACACGCTTGTTTGACGCCATGGAGGTCCTATTCGCTAGTCAGCTACGTTTTCGGACATCACAAAACTAGTTTTTTTTTATAGGGATACGTTAACTTGCAGAAATATACAGTATACCTTAACCACAAAAGAGACTATGCGGGAGCATAATATATTCGCCAAATATTTAGAACTATAGGTACTTAACTCCTTGTTAATATCGATTTATCATTTCGGAAGCGTGTTCAAAAATGTTTAAAAGTAAATGAATATTTATTTGAAGATATGTTGCAATAATTTTTACTTATTTTAATGTTCATATTTATTGTTATTTTATAATTTCTTTTCCACTAATTGCTCATCCATTCACGTTTTATACTGTTTCTACACCTACTGCAATATCAACTTATTAATTTGCTTTGTTTCAAAATTTGTTTACTCTGCCATAGTCTGTATATTTTATGAAATATGTTACTAGTATAGAGTGTATTGTAAATAAGATATATCCATTTTTTTTGGACTTACTCTAATACATAAAAAAATTATATCTCTAAGCTCATTTTTAGAAAAATTCGTTTTAAACTCATGCTTGTCAATTGAGAAGCAACTTACGAAATGTCATCCATTCAGTTGTGCAAATCGCCTCGTATGTTAATAAAAAATGAAGATGATGAAATGTTTTCATAAAACTCTCATGATCCATGTCATGTACATATATTATAATTAGAAATCGTTTCATAATTATCTACCAGGCACATAATTATTTAGATGTCATTTTTTTTATTATATTCTCTTATAAACAATATATATATATAGTATAATACACTGTTACATTTTAATGTTTTATATTATGGAGTAGTTTTAAATACCTTTTATAAATGAAGGTTTCTTATCTGAAGTCGAATTCGTCGTGATCGAGAAGTTAATATTAGGTACTGAACAACTAATATTCTGCAATCTTAAAGACACGTGATTCATTCCTATTACGAAAAAAATATATAATGTTTAAATTTCTTTTTTAACCCTAGAATGCATAAAGTGAGTCTTTCGGATTTGGTGCGCCTATTGACTGCCTGCTGCTTGCAAACGGCTCTGTGTACCATGTTTTCCGTTCAGGAATGCCTCTATAACCCCTTTATAAGTAATTTAACAATATTTTCAAACAGGGGGGTCACAAGTGGTTACACATACACATTTTTGTGTGTTACTACTGCACATAAACATCAAGTGAGTCTCAGAGACTAAATCCCGTCAAACAACATAAATACAGTTCCACATATTCATAAATAGTTTATATTGAAGACTACTTCCCTACTCCCCCCACAGTCGCTGTTTCAGTAAAAGTGGACCGATCCTACTTGAAGCTGCAACTTCCCCCCTTCCGCGTGTCGTGGTGCAGTAGTGATTAGTCAGTGTCTAGCTCCGACTGCTATTCAGAAGAGAAAGCCGAGGAATGTGTTCATCCAAACAGGAACGAGGAAATTGAAAATATGGAGGAAGACATTTTATCAGCCAGTGAAGATGAAGCTCTAGAATCAGATGATCAAGATTTAGAAGAAATCATTGAAAATGAGAATTCTCAGAGTATGAAAGGAAAGAATGGGTACGAGTAGAAAATCGATGCTCCAGCTCAGACAAAAATTTCATGTCACAACATTATTCGTTTTACTCCTGGTCCAAAGCAACGCAACAGGATAATATCATTTATTGATGTTGAGTTGTTGCTTGTACTAACAAGGAAGCAAAGCGGCAATATTCTGACAAAGGTAAAGAGTGGAAAAATGTGGAAGTTGATGAGATGAACGCATTTCTGGGATTGTTGCTGTTAGCAGGAGTCGAAAAACAATCGGATAGTCCGATAAGGGAATTGTTTTTGAATAAATGTTCAAATCCGATGTACCTCTGTACATCGGATTTGAGAACGCGTGCCGCTCGTTTGGGAACAGATAAACTTACACCAATAAGATATATTTGGGACATATTTATCAAACAATGTAAAACTGTTATGATACCAAAGGCGAACGTGACTATTGATGAACAATTACTGGGATTTCGTGGACGTTGTAGTTTTATACAATATATGCCCAGTAAGCCATGTAAATACGGCATAAAGTTTTTCTGGCTTTGTGAAAGTGAAACTGGGTACGCTATTGATGGTATTATATATATTGGAAAGCAACCTGGAGCAGAAGTCCAACGACGTCTTGGAGAAACTGTAGTGACTACTCTTATAACTGGTATAAAGAATAGTTCTCGTAATATAACCTGCGATAACTACTTTACCACTATAGATTTGTTTCAAAATCTGCTAAAAGTCGGTATCACCGCAGTAGGAACACTTCGTAAAGATAAAAAGGAGATTCCCATAGAGTTCAAAGCTTCGAAAGATCGTCAGGTATCCTCTTCGTTGTTTGGATTCAGTGAAAACTTAACCCTTGTTAGTTATGTCCCCAAAAAAATAAATCAGTTATATTGCTTAGTACAATGCACCATGACAGCGCTGTGAATGAAGATAGTACAAAGAAAAAACCCGAAATCATCGAATTTTAAAATAAAACCAAAGGGGGTGTAAGATCATATGGATCAAATGGTTACCAATTATACGTGCAACAGGCAAACACCGCGGCGGCCATTTGCCGTATTTTCAAACATGTTAGATATCGGTGCAGTAAATGCATTTTTTCTTTATGTAACTGAGCATCCACATTTTGAAGCACGAAAAAAACATCGCCTTAGGATTTTTATAAAAAACCTTTCCGAAGCGGTGATATTACCCTATATGACTAGAAGATCTAAAAATCCGTTTTTACATAAAAGAACAGTCGAAGCAATAAAGATCTTCATTGAAATTCCAGTAAAGCAACCAGAGGAGCCACCTACAAAGAAAAGGCGTTGTCATATCTGTCCATCAAAATTAGGAAGAATGCGCAAACAGATTTGTAATAAATGTAAGAACAATGTGTGTAAGGAGCATAGTTTTATGATATGTAGTAGCTGCCATTAAAAATTCTTATTATTTGGAACAATTATAATAATGTAAACTAAGGGTATTTCATTATTTTAGAATATCCATATGGATATCAAATGGTATTTTGTATTTTCATTTTTTTGAGTTATTAAATTGTATTTAATGCTACAGAACTGTTTTTCTAAACCAAAACTACTAACTACTAATGAATAATAAAAAAACGCACCAAGAAAAGGCAGCTAAATCCTATTTTCTCGTACTTAATGTATGTGAGTCTCAAAGACTCACTATGTAAAAGAGTAAAAAATTTAGGTCATGCATTCTAGGGTTAAGAGTATGTGGACTTTTGAAAATATGATATTTAATAATTTTTTATAGTTTTTGATATTAATAACAATGATGAATTGATATTTATTTCTAATATTAAAGATTATTAATGGAGTGTTACTGAACAATTTACATTCAGATTTAATTTTTTATTTACGCCGGCCAGTATGGTCAAATAAAAAAAATATTTAAGCAAATGAAAAATTAAATATTTACAAGGTATAATTTGTATGTCACTCTTTACAGATATTCCTATTTGCAAAAAGATATATGGAGTTATTCTGTTTAATACCATACCCTAGGCACGCACCCTTTGGTAAGTGAATATAAAACCTCTACTCAAACAAAAACGGAGAAATGTGTAAACGTATCCTTTTGCTAGTTGACATTTTATTTCATTCATGGTATATCGGAACCCTCGAGTGTAGGGTGAAACCCTTGTTAGGTCAACGATCCACAAATAAAAGATTCATTGTTTACAAAGATTAGGAATACAAGTCAGGTTCAACGTTTAACGCAAAGAGAATTTTATTCACGTTTTCCGCTTTAATTGGAGGAAGCCAAATGCAAAATGACATTAATTCTGCTCCATATAAAAAAATTAAAAGTCATGATTTTACAAATACGTAGATGATGACGCATTATTTTTGTTTTTAATAGGCAAGAGTATATTGTAGCTGCTTAATTTCCTAAGATAATGAAGTATATAAAGCGTACTTATGTAATTTAAATGTCAAAAATATAAAACTATTGATCAATTGTATATACAAGTAAATAAATGCCTCTTAACAAATTCAAAAAGGAATTAAATAGTCACATACGAACCAAGTCCTGGAATACTATGCTCCCTCATGAGCGCATTTTTAAAAGCACGGGCGAGTGAAAGGAGCGAGCGCTTATTTATAAAGACAAAAGAATCAAATTTTGCGTAAAGTTATCTACATACTTAATAAAAAAAACGCATAATGTTTAAAATGTTTCAGTGGCAGCCAAAACGTCAGTAAGCTGTCTATTTCATCTTTTCAATCGTGAACCGGCTTTCTCTACCAGCGTTTTATTTAATGTGTTTTAGGATTTGACATTTTCTGGTATTCTGGCAATAGTGTCGGTTACCACACTGATTGCTTAACTAAATAGTGGTATATATACGAATGGATGACAATTGTGATGCACGTGGACATCTGTGGGTTTTTCTTTGTGACAATGGTGCTCTCGCCGAAGGTATATGGGAGTACGGTAATCATCTTGTCAAGCCTTTCAATTTTGTCAATATCACGTATTAAATAATGTGATAATTTTGGTTATTAATGATAATTACTGTTTTGTTTAAAATGCGATAAGTTTGTATTGTTCTTCACGTATGACACCTAAAGCAGTGCATTTAAACGTTTTGTTACATCTTTAGGTTGTTTCATTTCTGCTTTTAAAAAGGAAGTTTCTTAATGTTAGATTTAAGACACTCTCCGAAAGCCTTTATGGCAGGTTTTATTGGACTATACAAAAGTTATATTTGCTTATGGAAATCTAAAGTAATGATTACAAAGATTGAATTAAAGAATATAGAGCTTATATGTAACAGCTAAAGTAAATAACATACGCGGCAGCTTTCGAAGAGATATGAAGTAAATCGATCAGGTATAAGAGCAGTTCAAATATGGAAATATACAAAGTTGAAAAGCTGTTAAATTTTACATAATTACTTGCCGTCATTCTACATAATCTTCGTTATTAAAGTAATGCATGTACTATTTTCTGATTTGCTTTGCATAATTGTTCACTCTTTGGTTATGACTCAGTTGTAGGAGAAGAAAATCAGTCACTTGTAAACCCCATTTCAGTATTTTCTTTGCACAATTATGTGGTACAAATACAGTACTTCTCAAATAGTAAAGCAAAACACAGGCTGCCTTAACTAAACTGTCAATTGCATTTAAACTAACAGAAATAGCAGTGTGAAATACTCGAAATCGATTGCAAATTATGTCCAAGGCATGTTCAACTTTACTTCTTGCACGCCTCAGACGATATTTGGAAATATTTTTTCCGTTATTCAAATCTTTGCGACTGAAAGGCTTCAAAAAAATTTCCCGAAGGGTACATGCTTACCGCCAACAAAACCAAATGCAAGAGCTCTCAAGTTTTGGTCTTCTTTATCAATTATTGGAGACACTAACCTTAATAGTGTTACCTCATTCTAAAGTAATTTCTCCAGTTATCAGGTTCTAAAGGTAATTCTTCCAGGAGATTAATATAATTTGATCCTTTTGAAAGCTGCTAACAAAATGTAAGCATCATCACTACTCATCGTGCTCTTTTAAACTAATTAGTTTGACAAGCTATTATGTAGGCCTGTGGGTAACCTCTATTGGCAAACAAATACGTCAAGCATATACGTATGACACACATGTCTGACGCACATGTTGGCTAGTCTGTGAGCACGTTAATGTGAAGGTATAATAAGTACTTTCGGAACTTTATAAAAGTGCATCTGAGCAAAGGAAAACTGTAGAAGTCCTAATTTTTATGAAAGTCTCTCGTAAAGACAGTCGTCTCATATTCTACAGAAATATTCAAAAAATTTTCTATTACCAGCATGGATCTACAAACAAAAATAATTGATCGTTCATTTTTGGTGTATGTTTCGTCTTGTCTTGTCACTATTTTTAACATTTATTCTTCCCAACATAGTAAACATTTTTCAAGATTTGGTTTAAAAATGTATACCTTTACGAGTTTATGCTTGGGGAAACCTGAGAAAATTTCTTCTTGATGTGTTTTTTTTTACATATATTATTAACTACTTTATCGTATGTAGTTGACCATCACTGCATACGTTCGATGAAAAGAATGAGGCGCCCTTCTTTTATCAAAAATATCTTGAACTGCTACCGTCTACCCCCGTGCACGGTACATTCAAAAGCGAAATTAACAAAAGGAATACCGGGAATGCAAATAATACAGCCGGATTCAGTGTAGAAGAAATGGCAATTTAATACTCTGCCTACGAAAGCGTACCTACATAAAATCTATTCGAATAAGCCATTACGTTACAATTCAACAGATCCATTTGTAATTTCAATATTTACACTTACAATAGGCGAGTGTCGATATAATGCAAAATGCACTAGAGCATTCGAGACCTCTAACTTCGGCATTCTCCAAGCGGCTGCCTCATATAAAGATAATGAATTCGAAATGTCGATTTATTTTCCTCTTATTTTACATATCTAATATCAACATTTATAAACGATTTTTCTTTTTCTATTAAAAGTTAATATGACCATAAAATATCTATTTGATAAAAGTAATTTATGATTACATATGTAATTGAATTACTGATTTCAGAAAGGATATATGTGTTAGAGGATGAGTTTTGAGAAAAATACAAAAGACTGTTTTTCGCTTTCCACGCGTCAAAAGTAAAGCATGTTAAGAGTTGTATCAAAAATATTTCTAGATTTGAACAAGTTTTGAAAAGTTTTATCATATAATATTTGTGAAGAGCATGTAAAAACGGCATTAGAATTCATTGCACATATACCCTTTCTGCACTATTATTTTTTAGAAAAGAAAAGTACGATGTAACTCATAAATTATGTTTATTTAATACAAAAAGCCAAAAACATAGTACCTACACAAACCACAACTGAAACTACATTACATATTTTTGCAATATACATATCTAACACAGTCAATTAGTTGTAGGCCATTCGAAGATTGAATTCTAAAACTCTTCTACGTTCTCAAAATCTTCCACGAATTTAGCAGACTTCTTAATATGGTCCATTTTTTCTGTAGTAATAGGAATTTTTCCTTCAGGGTAGGCTTTTCCAAGAGGTTCACTTAGATTTTCCGATAGAGATAATACAAAAGTGTGTGTTACAAACGAATTAATAAAGGGTCTGGCCACCACTACTCCTTTACCATCTTTGATATGGTAGCTAAAATGATGGAAAGTGCTGATATTGAATGGAATTCGTTTATCCTTAGGGGCTTGTTTCAACAGAAACTGCTGTAGATTTGTAGATATGACGCCACCAGTCTTTAAAGTTTATGATATCATTGCCCTCAACAACATGTATTGTAGCCTTATGTTTGCTGTTTGCAGATGCTATTAGTTCAATGTATTGATGTAAAGTATGTACACGATCAAACTTTCTGAGTTTGCGTTTGAGGTGACTGAAATCTCTGTCGCAGGGCAAAAATGAGTGACCTCTTATTGGAAAATATTGATCTATTGAATCAAATCTACCGGAGTCTTTCAAAAAGAGACACATTCTGGATACAGTGTTATTTTTATTTTGCCCTGGACAATTGTCGCAGAATAAGTGAAGTTCCTTTACATGATTCGGTATATACTGCTGTATGTATCGGTAAATATAAGAACAAACTTCATTAGGGCCTTTTTTAGCATTGCCTTCGTGGTGAATGAAGTAAACTACTTCATCGGTTTTCATATTATGAATACAAAATACACTCACTGTAAGTTGACGTAAATAAAATAAATCCTGCACTGGAATTTTAGGTAGCTGTAAGTTTTGCATGTAATCGAATGCTAAGCCAACGACGTTATCGTTTTCCTTGCATTTCTTTTGTACGTCCTGCAAAGTCCTGTAAAAGTTTTTGCTACGCCTCTTATGCACTATCATTTCGGCGGCAGCTACCCTTTTAGCATTCTCGTTGAGGTTTTTACTCTTAATTTTTATATTCAGTGCTTCGCATGTACAGCAAGTATCCACCTGCTGCCTTCCAAATTTAAGATTAAAATCTTCACGAAATATTTTATTATAATATTCGTAAGTTATTCTGGAATTTGGGAACTTTTCTTTAAATAAGGTGTACATTATCTTTACTGTTAAACTCGAGTCTAAGTAGCGATAGTCCTTTGAGGCGTAATGAGCTTCTTTTATCGGAAAAAGAGCTATGTGTTCATGCACACGTATTTTTTCAGTGGCTTCCATTATATTTGCGCTAATATTATGTCCCCTCTTATCATGAGGAATGATACCTGCAGCCAGTAGCTGCTGAATTCGTTACAATCTTTTGTTACTTATGGCATGCATGTTAATAAAAGCTTTTTTACAAATAACCTTTCTTTCACTGTTGACCAAAACACAGTAGCTAAATGAACAATTCCGCTTACTACCTATAAACTCTTCTGTTTGTTTTCTGCGTCGTTTTACTGGACGAAAACTTAACAAACCTTGCAAGTAAATGTCTTGCTCGTCCTTACTCGCTAAACCATACAATCTATTAAACACAGTCAATCTATCTGCTTCCACAATCTTCTCGAAACATTTGCGCTTGCATTTACAATTTTCTCCAACTGACTTTGCACGTACAACGTTTCCTTTATAATTGATATACTCCTGGCCCTTTACTCTAAAAATACAAACACAACAAAATGTAGTAGATAGATATATAATATGTCTGTATGTGCAGTAAGTAAAATTGTTACCTTACCTGCTGCGCTTTATCACGCTTCTCTGATAATCTTCAGGGTGTACCATACCTCTTTTACGTGTCTTGCGATGTTCGACCTCCATCGTGACTTACAAAATGATAATTTTTGTTATAAACACCTACCTACACATAAGCTTAGCCGGCCATTTGTAAATAATATATTTGAAATATACTAGCGACACCTAACGTTGACTGCAGAAAGGGTACAAGAGCGTAACATATACCCTTTCTGCATTCAATAACAATGCGGATACTTAATAAAACACACTTTCGAAATGCAAATTGACTTCTTTCTGCACTCAATCGCTTGGTATTCATCTAAAGAACTTGACTTCGCATTAAACCCAATTTCGACTAAAATGGCGCTTAGACCCTTTCTGCAATCATTGATTCAATTGTTCTCTAGTCTTTAGTCCAAGTATATAATTTTGCAGTAATATTCCTCTATCTTGTTACGTTAAATTTTGAACGACTCTGTATTCTATTATCATTTTGAACACTGAGTTAATTACCTTTGATTTTGCGGTATTGTTCCATTCGTTTAACACACCCCGTATATAGCGCCGTCGTTATTATGACGCAATACTTTATTCACTTTTAAGTATTGACGGCTTAGTGGGAACACTCCCATATTTATTTTTATTTTATTTTATATTTACTTTGAAGGCGTAGTATACGAGTATTTTCTTTATCGTTTCCTTTCTCGTTTAAATAATCATGTTTAATTTTAATTCGTTTTTAGCAACCGTGCTGCTATCTTTCCTTCGCTCTTCTGCAGTTACGTTCTTCTTTTATAGTCAATTTGAAGTCTTACGTTTTGTACTGTTGTATTAATATTTTAAATTTTGTCAATTTCCTTGTGATTTCGTCCTTCGTAAATCATTAATAATTCCTTTTTACTACTTAACATTTCTGCTTAGTCTGGTCATTCTTTAAATTCAACTAATTGCATGTTGATTCAACGCATTTATGTCGATCTATTTTCCCGACAGATCTTGAAAAGTGCAGTCTTGTCGCCGTCATCTGCATTTTGCAAATAGTGTAGTAAGTTCCGTTAAGTTGTAACTTCCGCTCTGATATGGGATACCATAAGTGCAGACCTGTTGTATTTTTGTTAATAATTAGTCGTGAGACGCTTAATTCTTGAAGGCGACATATTGACTGGTACGCTATTCTACGCAGTTTTTCTCCCTTGTTTAATCAGTATCTGTTCATGCCATTCTCTCTCGTTAGCTTCTAGTTACGATCATAAAACCCTGAAACATAACATTCGGATGCTATTTAGGGCTCCATTATTTTTCCTAGCGTTGTATTGTTGGAAGAATTCCATTTTTATACGACCACGTGGACCGCCATTTTAAATCTGGAGGTACAGTTACTGGTGAAAATCTTGTCTACTGCCGTTTTGTATTTATGTGATTATTGTGAGATAACCAATTTATCGTTCTTTTATTTGTAATTTGGGTGAACCTTCGCAAATTTTACGATAATTTGGGAAATTTGGTTTTAAAAGACTGTAGTTTTCTTTTAATTCAAATTAATTTATATCAAATATTTTTATAGGGTAAGTCCGGGAGAGATCGACCGCCGGGACAGTCCGACCAGTACGGATAACTCAAGAAAAAAGCAAGAGAGGGCCCTGTGTCTCACATATTCGATGGAATTAGTTGAGCTTGTTGCAACCAACGTGTAAACACGGGCTGTGACATCAGTGCGAATTTATAAATTAAGTTTTAAGCTTTTTACGAACTAGAAAGTTTTTTGACTTATTTACTGTGTTAGTGATATTTTAAAGACGGGTAAGTTTATTTAAACTATTTCGATACTGCATGATAAAATATGCATGAATCTGTAACATAACCTCAAAAATGTAGTCTTTCTTCGTTTTTGCTCCAGTTAATAAGGTGGTCCATCTCTCCCGTGACTTTGGTAGAGTTCGACCACATTAATCCGGGAGAGATCGACCACGCAAAAAAAATTAAAAATTTGATTTCAAGTAAATTAGAGATTTATGAAGCCCAATTTAAACAGTTAAATATATTGTAAAATAATATTCTTACAGATTAACAAAAATGTCGACAATTTACAAAAGAAAAAATGAAGAAAGAGCTAAATGGTGTGCCGATTCTTTAAGCAATTGAATGTGTACAAAATCGTACAATGGGTGTAAATGAAGCCGCCCGAGAGTTTGGGATTCCTAAAACAACTCTAAAAGATTATATTAAGAAGTCGGAGGGAATAAAACGAAAGAGACTGGGTGCGTCATCGGTGTTGGTAGATGGTGCAGAACTGAAATTGGTGCGACATATTAAAAAATGCAAACATTTGGATTTGCACCAGATCGGTAGTCCGTCAGAATATGAGCTTTTCAACTTGCCGAACAACTGAAATTAAAGCACACGTTCAATAAAGAAAAAGGCAAAGCCGGCTATGATTGTCTGAACTCTTTTTTGCGACGACATCCAGATATATCAATTAGAAAAGCCGAAGGAGTTTCGATTGCTTATGCGACTGGAATGAACCGTGACAATGTGACACACTATTTTACCCTATTAGACAATATTCTCACTGATAACCAACTCCATGACAAACCTTCTAATATTTTTAACATGGACGAAAGCGGTTTGCAGTTGACCAATAAACCAACTGAAGTGTTAGCTGCAAAAGGTTCAAAAAATGTTTCTTCGTTGACATCAGGCGAGAAGGGCGAAACCATTTCCGTCATAGGTTGCTCCAATGCAGAGGGAATGTTTCTCCCACCTTACGCAATATTTAAAGGAAAAAATGTCAGTTAAATCGGCGTATGTTAGCGCTACCATTTCCAAGGATTAGTTGGAATCCCATTTTCTGCTACGAAAACCAGCAGCTTAAATCGCAGAAATTTGAGAATTTCTGCGATTTAAGCGGAAAATGAAAAAGAAAAGTCGCAAAAACTAATTTTGTTTATACTTTCCTATTATACTATTATTACTATTATGCTGCTGTTCGAAGATATACGTTTTGTTATTTTATGAAGTCGATCTCACCCGTAGTTGGTGGTCGGTCTAACCCAGATATCCGGGTGAGATCGCCCAGTTGCAATGTTTGTACTTTTTATTCAAAATAAAAATGTATTTTGCTATGATATCATAAATTATATTTTATATAGTCTCCAAACCCTTTGGGCAATGCTTAGATAGTGTAAAGACAATTTTATCTCAGAACATAAGCAAGTTATAATTTTTTCCCAAAAAGTGGTCGAACTCTCCCGGACTTACCCTAGTAATTTAGAATACTCTCAATGTAAATGTTTTCTTTGTGCTCTTATAATTAGTAGAATTTCAAATTGATTAATTGTTTGAATTAGTTTTGCACAATCGAATTGATTGTTTGTCAATTGTTTTACCTAAATTTAGTAATAACATTAGACATAACTACGTTAATAGTTTCATTTATATACAGGAACTACTCAAATAAGGTTAATTCTTGCTTTTGTCGAAGTCCTCGCTGTTACGAGGCCATTTATATTATTAAAATTAATTTGGTCATAATGTTTCTTAATTTAAACTAGTTTTAAGGGATATTCACTTTAGTGTTAGCTAATTGTTAACAGATAAGGGTAAACCGATAGGTCACTATATGACTTTTTTTTGTGTAAGAGATTGAGATCTCAAAACCATAAATGGTCTGTTATTATTAATAATACAATTTGTAGATGTAATCAGATTTCTCACCGCATATCGGCTGTATCTTTTACTACATAGGGTGAATTAATTTTGTTTTTCTAAATTCTTGATCTTAAATTTCCTTTGTCTTGTATAACTGATTCAATCCCTTAGGATAAATTTGAATTTCAATAACTAGTTTACTTTGTATTTACTTTTATTAATTACTGGTGTGTGAATAATTAGCATATTTACTCCAGTAGAGCAATTTAATAAATTTTGTTATTGTTTTGAACAGTGGGATTTTGTCTTATCTTTAACTACCTTGAATACTTTAACTGATTTTCTCCCGGATAATAGATCATTTTGGAGAAGGGAGTAGCTTCCGTTTATTCATCCATCTGTGATTTTGTGTAAATCCACGGCCCACAAAACGATTGAGCTGGAGGCAGTGCCTTTCTTTGTATTCACTATAAGTATACAAGGGTAGATCCAGGTAAGCCATCCTTGAAGGTGTATGCGGAAATTTTCAGAAACTTTGTCAATTTAAAAAAACACGTTATATCATTTTAGTATCGCCAATTCTTATTATTAACAATGTCGAAAGATGAATAATTTTTAGTTTCGCGACGACGCCATATTTTCCTGCACCATCTTTTAATTTTGCTTATAGTTAGGAGAAGGTGTATCAAGCTTTACATTCCTTGCATTTTTCCTTCTCATGTTTTATATTTGCTGTTTTAGATTTTAATTCATCTTCGTAACAGATTTATTCAGTTAGCTGGTCTTCAGATCTATTTCATTCGTTACCAGACTATTATAAAGAACCTCTAACAAAAGAGTTCTTTATAGTAGTCTGCTCATATCTATTTATATTTACTTTCTCTTATTATCACTTTGCCTGTCTTATAGATTGTTTGGTCTGATTTGTCGTACTACGCTCTAAATGTTTCTTCTTACGATATAGGAATTTTAAATTGAATTTACTGCTATTCCACTTTGACTTGAACATCATACTATTTTGTGGGATCTATTGACACTGTTAAAATATTTACAACATGTGGTTACTTATAACTAAAGGGCGGAATATATGCACGTCAATTCAGTTAAAATATGCGCATATATATGCATCGTTTTTCTCTGAAATATGCAACAATATGCATTTATTTGTCAAAATAAGCAATTATATGCCTTGAATATAACATGGACAAATGGAAATAAAGAAACTCCGACTCTTACAAAAATTATTTATTTTAAGTGAAATTAAAAGAAAAACATAATAGGTACAATTTTCAACCTGAAATAGTATAAAATGCATTTATAACGATATATTTTTCAAAATTTTCCAATAAAAATGTTTGCCTTCTGTCTGTAAAAATATGTTTGTACAAAGAAAAAGTTCTTTCACCATCTACCGATGTGATCTGGCAATATTTTAATTTGGGTAGTAAGTTATAAGGCCAAGGTATTACTTCGTTGGATGGTTTACTATCAAAAATATTTTTGAGTTCCATTAAATACTTAAAGCCTTCATTCTTTCCCACAATAACTTCGAGTTTCCTTCTTACTTGATTTCCTACATCACCGGGAACTTTTTTGTATTTGTCGGAAAAAGTTTCAACAATATTAATTGATTCTCTTAAACTTATATTCCTACTTTCTAACGAAGTTATTATATCTGGTACAAAACTAAAATTAACCTTAATAAAAACAAGTTCCTTAGCGAAATTTACATTTTTGAATAATGCTTGACTTTGCACTACACACTGCGAATTGTCTTCTAAATCTAAAACTATATCTTTAATGGCTTCAAAATGGTCTGCGTAGAATATCGCGGCCTTAATCCATGTTCCCCATCGAGTAATTACGGGCCCTGGAGGTAAACAAACTCCTGGCAATTTCTCTCTATAGATCTGCACTCTTAGAGGTGCTTTCAAAAACACTTTCTTTACATTTGAAATTAATTTGTTCACCAAGGGATATGCTGTTCTAATAATTTCTGCAACTATGTTTATCCCGTGTAAAAGACAAGTGACATGTACCATATTAGGATAAAATATTTTTAAGTTTTGGCCTACTTTAACCATATACGGCGCTGCGTCAGACAAAAACACTAAAAACTTCTCTACTGGAACTGGATTTGGTAAAAAAAAATTTGATAGAGACTGCTGAATAAATCGAGTTACGGTCTCATTATTTGTTTTGTCTAACTGTTTAGAAGATATTAAATATGGTTTCCCTGGCTCATTTTCTTGAAGCCATCCAATCATAAGATGTGCGATATATCGACCACATGAGTCTGTGCTTTCATCAACAATAATATAAAAATGTTTATCGCCCAGTGTAACTTTAATTTCTCCCATTACGGTTTCGTATACTGTTTGCACATTCTTCTTTCTAAGTGTGGATTCGTCAGGGATGTTTTGATTACAATATTTTTGCAAACAATCTCTGAATTGTGTATTTTGCAGTTTCTTCAAAGGTATATTTGCTGCGACTAACGCTTTGCATAAGTCTTGATGAAACACCTCCTTTTCACTCTTTGGTTTGACATTTTGAAATGCGGTTTGCACACACTGCTGAACAGGCACTGATTTATTTTTCTGCAACTTAGCTTTATGCATAGCTGTTTTCAAGTGTTGATCAATTTGGAACTTCTTTTCACAAACAATGATTTTGGCACAAACTTTGCAAAACACTTTATCCCCACTAAACTCCAACTCAGGAAAATTTTTAATCCACGAAGCGGCTTTCGGCATTTTAGGCGTTTGAAATAAAATATTTTCGAAATCACTCTTTTCACACTGGAATCTATCGACAAACTAAACTATACAATATAAATATAAAAGAATAGACCACATCTGCTCTCCATTAGGCAAGCTGATTACTTGGAAATTCCTAAACACCCAATAAATGCCGGCAATAAACCATATAATAATAAAAACTATACAATATAAATATAAAAGAATAGACCACATCTGCTCTCCATTAGGCAAGCTGATTACTTGGAAATTCCTAAACAGGGTCGCACTTAATCTTTTCATAAAACGAAAAACATAAAAATATGCACACAAATTTTATTTTTGCCGAAATATGCAATTTTTTGTGAAATTTGTTAAAATATGCAAAATATGCAAATATATGCACTTTGCATATATTCCGCCCTTTACTATAACTAACATTAATGTAAGAACGAGTATCCGCAGAAGCAGGTATAGCAGATTCCACTTTTTTAGATCTGCTATATATTGATTTTGTACTTTCAATTTACTTCCTAAAAAATTGGACGTTGAATTTCATGCTGTATCAGAGTCAGTAGCAATGTATGGCAAATAGTGACTTTTAAACCAAATTACACCGTTAACTGGTGTATAATTGTTATCAATTACTTGTTCACCAATTCTAGGCATAAAATTCTATTCGAATCAAATCGACGGCGTCATGATTTATGAATATTCATTTATTTTCTTATAAATGAGTATTTTGTTAATTTCTTCCTTGCATTCCTTTCTAGTCTTTTCACTCCTTCCTTTTTGTCATTATCTTTTCTTTTTGCTTTTCTATAATTTCGTAGTATTTTTTTTTGTACAGATTAAGAAAATAACAAAAATTTCGAGAATTGGCGAAAAATAGCTTTTTGAAGACCTGTCTGAATAATCTTAAAATTCTGTCATAATTCGCGGTGCTATCCTATATACATCTTTAATAGACTAAAGGATATCCTAAATTTCTTCTGATATGCAACAAAGTCTGTATCACAAATCTTCTTACAAAGTTAGAACAAACCGCTAGGATTTTGGAATTTAAATATACACATCAGAATGATATGGAAACTTCTTCTTTTTGCTTCCTCTTTTCTTAAAACTTAGTCTTGTTTCTTCTATTCTTCTTAATATCGTTCAGCCACTTGGGGAGCAGATATCCAGCTCCTTGAACTCGGATTTTCATCTTTTGCCCATTTTGCCCATCGATCCTCTGTCATTCTGTCGACATGGTCTTTCCAATGTCGTCGTCTCGATCTCATAAAAGCACCACATCTTGAATTTTGAGATCTGCTCTTATATATTTGCTTCCTACCTGGTCTCTCAAGCTTATTCCTTTAATATTCTTCAATATATTCATCTCTGCTGCCCTCATCATATATGGAATCAAACTACCACAAAACTACAACAATTCTTAGAACGATTAATGAAATTAATGATAATATTATGACAAACTTGCAAAATTACATCAAGGGGATAGCTAGGAATGTATGAATTAATTATATGTACCCTCTTTCTTACTAACAGACCAGCTGTGTCTGATTTACTTTCATCTATATATACACAGCAGAACCCTGAGAGGACGATAATATATGGTATGTTACTTTTTCAAGTTTACTTTACTTCCAGCTGGACAAGTCTAGCGCAGGCATCTCATTTTATATAAAGAGTATTATGATGACTTGAACAGATGTTAACTGTGAAGCACGCTCAAACTTCAATTAATATTTGACATAATTTTTGGCATTTGTTATGTTCATATATTGGGGGTCTGTAATGGCTTTAAGCAATGTGATTACAAAATTTTATTTATTTTTATTAAATCAGCAGCTTGGAAAAGTCTTCCTTCATTTCTTCAACGGCCAGTGTCGTGCTTAAATAATTAATTTACTGTATAAACATCACTTTGTATTCATACAATTATGCTTGTATGCAACTATAAGATTGCCAATATATTGAAATAGTACTAATAATCTGTAATTTCGAACTGAGGTTATGTTAAACTTAATTAGTTTACGCCGATGCTTTTTAAAATTATTGCCAAAAAACCATTTAGCTGCGATTATCGGATTCAAATGTCAAATTTGAAAATTAAATTAAATTCACGCAGGGGTGGAATTTGTAAAGCGTAAATATTGCTAAAATGCAAATGACGGGTACGTATTAGTGCGTAAGTCAATTACAGATACATTTTACAGTAGAGCCACGTGTAAAAGTTACTAAAATTATTATGAAAATGGACATTGAAATAAAAAAAGCTTATATTGCATTGCGTGATTTTTTGGTCAACAAATTCAACCAATCGAGAGCGTAATTGCCTAAATAATGAAAAAAATTCCAACAGGCTGCCTGGCCGACAACATTGCTGCAGTGTGCGAGAGAATGGCTTAAACGCTAAGTACCTCACTTTGTCACCGTGCGTATGAATTAAACCTATCGATAACGAGGTTGCATCAAATTTTAACGAAAGGTGTAAATTTACACGCCTCCAAAGTTTAAATAACACAACAACTGAATCTCCTGCTGATCAATTGAAGCGATGCACATTCACGGATTGGATGCACAAGCTAACCCAATATGCTCACAATTTTTCAAAGAAAATCTTAAGTGATGAGGGCCATTTTATTTTCTCCTGAGTGGATTCGTTTATAAACAAAATTGTTGCATTCCGATTGATCAGAATCCCAGAAAGGTCGTCGGTAAACCGATAGAACTACAAAGTCACTGATAGGTGTGGATATTTGGTGGAAAGAGAAACTTAGTATGGTCCAAATTGGATCCAGTAGACGTGGACAATAGGTGGTTTCAAGAAGATGGCGCCACATGCCACACACTCAATGCTACAATAACCTTACTTCAGGAGAAGCTTGCAAGTCACATTATTTCAAGAATCAACGAAGTTAATTTTCCATGGAAATCATGACATTTGACACCACTGAACTTCATTCTTTAGAGCTACCTCAAATCTAAAGTAATCGCCATATACCTAATACCAAGACGCAATAAAGAACTTACAGTGTTATATCAAAACACCGCTTATATTTACTATTAACATTAATCTGTCTTATTGTAATACTATTTATTTCTAAATGATCACAATAATCTAAGTAACTCTGGTACTGCGTATGTTATTTTATCGGGAAAACCTACTACTCAAGTCTTTTAAAAAGATCACTATTAATTGTTTCTCATTTAATTTACATCTCGATAATAGTGGACTTTTTAGCGCTTTGCCGAATGCCGCCTCATTCCGTAAACCGGTTAGCTCTAATTGTGTTTTGGTCCGTGTTCGCCTCCGTACAAACTTACCCCTCGTTATCTTAACGATCCCTTTCCTACTAAACAACAATTAATAAGCACTAAATCTAGCCCTCCGTGTATTACTACCTTGGAATTATATTCTAAATAGTTGAGATAACAATGATTTATGGAACAGTTGCGGTCAGTTGGATACTTCATGCATCCTCTTGCACGGTTTTAGCGAACAGTAAATATAATGCGTGGGAATAAATAAATCAAGTGGTCGACGGTGGCCGTAGCAGTGGTGGTAGTCGCTTGTTGTTGTATATATATATGTATATGGATCTGTATGTGCAGGGACGTGTGAACAATACATATGCAATTAACACAGAGTCTATTTATTGATTCGTTTTTAATTAAAATTCGCACAGTGCCGCCGATACTAAACTACAAATAGATTTTCAAATATGACCATTATGTATTTTAATATAGTGCAAAACGGTTTTATAATTTATGCATTCAACGCAACTAAATCACGGTCTGGGTAGCAGGATATTTTGCCATTATGACAGTTTCGATTGTTGGTAAACGGTGGTGACATCTATAGAGAAAACTGTTACTTCAATTTATATTATAAAAATTCAGCTTACTGTGATTCCTGAAAGTTTGTGCAACATTTGATTGAATTGTTGTATTCAATGTAGTAGTATAAATCAATGAGTGGTTTTTTGCGTTTTACTTTCTTTATCGAAAAATTCTTAAATCATTCCTAGAGCGTACAGTATTCAAAATGAACGAATTTGTGATCTAAATTTATCACGCTACAAAAGTAGGTTAAAAATGGAATCTTTTTGAATTATTTTATGCCGTACAAGTATGTATAAAGTATAACGATATTTATATATTAAAGTCATGGGTATATGAATAAAAGATTGTATCAATATTTATAAATTTAATTTAGAGTAAACTCAAAACAATGCAACTTAAGATACAAATATTAATATAGAATAATTCAATCTTAGTAAATATATTTGAAAATATAAGAAATTATAAAAGAATTCAGAAGTTAATAAATTTTCAAAATTAAGGAAAAATTGAATAATATCAACATGTAAACAATACTAGAAAATATCTTAGTTAGTCACTCAAAAAATTAGACAACTTAATATACAAATCAGTTTTAAAGAAAAAATCACAATAACCATTGATGGTCAGGAAAAAAAAAACAAATGGAGGTATAAAAAAAGTTTTTTCACAGAGAAAAAAACGTCGAAAAGGGCGCTCTTATAATGTTAAGTAAAAATACAGATTAATTAAGAAAAGTATTAAATACCTGTGTGCTTATATAAATCTACTACGATTTTTATACGAGAATTATAAAGAGTGTTAAAATAGAGGATTTTTCACCGAATAAACTGAACTCCACTACCTGCAAGGAAACAGGAAAATTAAATATTTGAATTGAAGTATTAAAATTAATTTATTTATCCGAATAAAGAAAACCAAAACGTAGTACTCGAGGGCTAAGCTATCCAAATTGGAAAACTCACACCAAGATACCAGTTCCCGGACGAAGAAGTTCACAAGAGGACAGGAGTGTACCAGATACACAACTCGGAAAGAATTGGCCACTAAACAAACAAACAAAAATATAAAACTCGAGTTAAGTAATTACATATATATTAGTATCGAGAATTTAAGAATAAGAATTATTAAAAACCATAATTGCAAGACAATTACTATAGTTAATTTAACGTTAAGTATGTTCATAATTGTAAGGATTATTCTATTTTAACTTTCATCACAATTTAATATAAATAATAGTTTCATAAAGGAGTTTTCACACCTAGTATTTAAAGTACCTTTTTAATTAAATTCAAATGTTTGGTCTGAGATTTATATATTTAAAAATTCTTAGAAGTAATTCATTAGTAGTAAATCATTGATAATTTGAAATTGTGTATACATACCTATGTGATTTATTTGTTACTGTTGTTTATTTGTAAACAATTCACATAATTAACATTTTCACCAACAGTTAAGTTGTAGGATGATGATTTGATTATAACCTAATTTATGTAGGTCAGTGTACTTAATTTCCAATATATTTATTGTTCACAGTTGTTTCTTTATACGAAGGTAATTTTCCACAAACTAAGAATCATAACACCCTGAGATGAGTTTCATAGTATTCTTATAAGTAATTTTAGACTGAGCATATAATTCTTATAAGTAATTTTGTCGGTAAACATACATAACCCAACATTTAGGTGTTTGCAGTTCACAAATTTCCCATCTAATTCTGTTTAAGTACGCTGAAATTAAGTAGAATCATATCCCAGATATTTTGAGATACAGTGTGGTAAAATAGTTATTGAACAAACTCAGAATTAGTTTTAAAAATAAGTTTTAAACTCTTTTAAAGACTAAATCATACGTTTAAAATAAAATAAAATAGTAATAACTAATTATATATTTCATACTACCTTAAAGAATAGTGTAAAACAATGGATAACGACTCAATCCATTTTAACCCCTTTCAACTCCTTAGGGAATGAAATAAGTACTTAAAGATGTCACGATCGTTACTTCCTATGATATTTAGCACATAAGTATTTGTTTATTAATAAATAACTACCAATATTTAGTTATAATGAGTAAGAGGCGTTGTTGTAAAGGGGAGGGGGTGGCTGACGTTTTTAGCCAGTTGTCTGTTGCTTTATTGCAAGTAAATATTGTAGAAACTATTTTTGACATACACATAGCCAAGTCAAGACAGAGAAAAAACAAATATAAAACTGATCATTCGAGTCTTCACTTGCATCTTCCTTATACATTTTGCTTTCGTCGTCATACCCGTACTCCTTAAGTTCAAGTTCGTCTTCTGTGAGGTCAAGCAACAGAATCACGCTCTGGATTTATATGAAATCAGAAGAGGATCTGAGCTCAATAGGAGCCTATAGAATAAGTCGTCATTGATTTTAACGGGGTTGATTTTTCGCGTATGTCTGTCCCGGTGTTTCCTTACGTCTTTAACTCTTGGTCTTCTTCTGATAATTCACCGGTAGGCAATAGAACTTCCTTAATAATTGCAACACCATAAATAAGAATTTGATGTACTGTGTGAAGTACGAATTGTACAAAGATACATATAATTCTGCAGTGGCCTTACAATATTCGTCAAACTTGTCAATATTAATAGAATATCGACTATTTAAAATACGCAAAATGACACAACTTTGAAAGGTATTGCGGGAAAAACCATTATCTCATAAGATTTTCGAGCGCACTAGTTGTAATTTCATCCCCATCTGTTTGAATATGTTCTCTGAGATAGTCCAAAACACAAATTTTCTTCACAGAAAAACCTGGACTAGATACTTCCATCATTTTCTGATGTGGATCCAGATATGTAATTTCCATAGCGGAACAACGCCGAAAATGCACCAAAAACACTAAGTAAACATCAAAATCACTAAGTAAACATTAATTAAAAGTGATAACACACTATTTGAAGAAACAATTATGCGAAATTAAAAAGTTTTCCCAGGACACCAAGAAAATAATAAACTATACTTACGACTGCACTCAATAACTTCTAATAAAAGACTAAATGCGTAATGCACTCATCACACATTTATTTACCTCTTCCGCACCTTTCCGCAGATAAAATAATAACTTTTTTAATTACCTACACTATCATCTTTCATTTCAAGAAAAATTCACGGACTAGCAAGTATTAGCAATAAACATTATTAGAAATTCAGTCATACATTGCTGTTCTAGGATTATAGGCAGCCGATGTTACCTGGAAATAAAAAGAGCTTTCTAGAAAAGTAATGATGCCATTTGAATCCTTAAAGTAAGTACTTTCACCTGCAATAATTACTTTTAAATCGACCAAGATACCTGGCTCTTGCAATAACAAATACAACTTAAGTTTCGGGTGCTAAAATATACCGTACAGATATATTGTTAATTTTGCACATTTTGGTCATTAGTATCTCTGGTTCTGACAAAAATAAAACAGCCATTCTTGGTGACAAGTTGTATGATGATGCATACAAAGAAATACATAAGCTAGAGCTTTATCAAAAGTTTTAAACTTCTTTAATTACATTCTTTGTCGATTTTGAACACCGGCAGCGTAGCGTGCTATTTTGTAAATTCGATACCTTTCTCGCTCTTCTTAGATATTGGGTTTTCCCGTCTAGTGGCGTAAAGATAAAGTAGAAAGATTATATCGGCCCTACCAGCAAAAACTATAGTAAATCAAATATTACACTTTTGAGCAATTGAATATTTGAATGTCAATAAAATATCAAGGAATTTTTTAATATTATTGAAAACTCTTGGCGACCATTAATTTCGTAAAAATTTGTTTATTTAAGGTTTTTTTTTAATGCTGTAGTATTTATTACCTGACTTACTACATTTTTCATTGGAATTTATTTAGTAAATAAAAGATACTACATATTTTATTTAAAGAGATTTTAATTTTTTGCGAAGAAATATTTATAATAAACCCACTTCTTTTTTAACCTTTATAAAATTGTAGTAAATCAGGCCTCAAATACCTTAGACTTCATGTTAATATTAGTGACCAAATAATGTCTACCAATGCTGCTTTACTTTAGACCAGCAATTTGTCCATTAGAATTTAAACAAAAAGTTCTAAATCGTAGGTTTCCACGGTTGTCGTTGATATCTTTTTGGTTTCTGGGTTGAAACCTCGTCGTCTTTTTTGCTTCTACGGCCAACGTTTCGTCTATTATCTTAGGGGACATATTCCGGGTTTCTACTGCTGCGATTACCTGAAATAGAATGTTTCAGGTAAACTCAGCCTTTTAGCTTTTTTCAATTGTAATCTTTTACACACTGTTGGCAAATGGTCATAGATTCTCAAGATCTCTGTTTACACCTAATAATAAGTTAATGGTGGTTATATATAACTAAAGTGCTCATGACAACGTCACAGTGGAGAGGGCACTCTAAAAGACTTCATTTAGGCTGTTCTAACTTAACCCTGACATAAATAATTTAACTCCAATTTCTAAACAGTCTGTTTCAGATTATCTCAGTAATAGACGCCCTGAAAATGTCGCTTATAATAATAGACGATACGTCGGCACTAGAAGCAGAGATGACGGCGCGGTTTCAACCCAGAAACAAAAAGTAGGTAAAACTTTACAACTAAAACATATGTATATAAATGCGTTTGTTGCAGAATATGTGTTTGGGTAATTTTATCTTTGTGGTCCTTTGTAATCTCTTCTTTTCACATTTGTGGGATTTTACTGGCACTCTCTGGGGAATGCGGAAAAGCACATTAAGTAGAGTCTCTGCTCAAGAGCGAGGTAGGCGCCATAAATTCTCGGCCTGATATACAAAAAAGAAACTTGGAACCATATAAGAATTTTTTTCTATTCCGGTGCTATAAAGTTCACTTTACGACACCCGTTTTGGTTGCATAAAGTATTACTTTATCGCACCCTAATTTTATTTTTTTGAAGTTGGTAACAACAAAAAATGGAACCAAATCATATTTAAATGTCAAAATATAAGTCTTTAATCTAACAAACATGTGTAAGAAGATGTACAGAGAATAAAAAACACAGTTACGAACATTTTATTTACGCTAATTAACAATATAAATGGGATGATGCCTTTTTATCTTTCTTTCTTTGTCAAAATAAGCAATTACTACATTTTCTGTAATATTCACAATATTATTTTCTTTACACCAACATAAAAAGAGGTATTGCTTTTCATAAATATGTCGATACTTTGTTGGCAAAAGATTTTCTAAATTGGCTTCTGCTATTTTGTGAATCTCTGGAGGCGTGCAGTTATTTATTTCTTCCATTTTGTTGATAATTTGAAATAATTTATTGCATAAATCAGACTAAATTTTAAACAAAATGACAAGTCCGCCGATATTCAAATAATTAAATTGTTTTACTTAAAAATCAGAGTAACCAACTTCAAAAAAACAATATTTCTAAAATGTTCGAACAAAACATGTCTCTCATTTTACTTTTTTTTGAACTTTCAATAACCGAAATAGAAAAAATAATATAAAATACACGTTTCATAAGACATTTTTGCGCACTTGTTCTTTAGAAAACTCGCCTAGCGGCTCGTTTTCTAAACTTGAACGCGTGCGCAAAAATCGTGTCTTATGAAACTTGTATCTTAATATACTATTATTTTTCAGTGTAATCTCCCCTACCTTCTATACACTTATTACAACGATTAATTAATAATTCGATACACTTGTAAAAATAATCTGAAGTTTTTCCGACAGAATGTTCTATAACAGGTGCTTGCAAGTCACTGTGGTTCTTAAAACTACGTCTCCTAAGGTCTTTTCTAAATTATAAAACAAAAAAATCACAAAGAGCCAATCCGAACTATACAATGGATGTTCCAATTCTTAAAAGCCGAATTCGCGGATGGAAGCTTGTGAAATGGTGGCAGTATGGACGGGAGGATTGTCATGCAATAATCGCACACCTTTTGTCAATTTTCCACAACGTTTTGCACGAATACTGTCCCTTAATTTATGCAATAAAGACGCATAATATCTGCCGCGCACACTTGTATTGCGCTCTTTAAAGTCAATTAGCAAAATGCCCCCACAATCCCAGAATATTGTGGCCGTCACCTTTTTCTTTGATTGAACGACTTTCGCCTTTCTAAGACGAGGTTCATCAGGTCGCCGCTATTCCATGGACTCGCTTTTCGATAGAGGATCGCAAAACAGAACTATTGTTTCATACCCTGTGACAATGGACTCCAAAATCGGTTTTGGGTCGTCTCCACACATGTTTAAAAACGACTGCGCACATTCGACTCGACGTTCACGTTGGAGAGCAGAAAGAAGTCGCAGTACCCATCTAGCACTAATTTTAGTAATACTTCACTTTCAAATAGCGATCTTCTATAGCACTAAATGTTCAATACCTAATTAAAATTTGTTGAGGCGTTATCACTTCAATTGGTCGACCCGACCGATCAGCATCTTCCGAGGATACTTGTTCCAAATGGACACACTTTTCCCACTTTTTTACCGTTGAATACGAAGGAGATGAATCACCGTAAACGCTGTCTAAACGTTGTTTAATGTGATAAGGTGTATGCCCTTCTTTTGTTAAAAATTTAATGACCGCGCGGTACTCAATTTTCGTGCGCTAGTCACGTTGGTTGGATGGTTACTAAAAACTACTAAGCTTCGAACGGTCATATTTATAGTGCACACCTTGCGTATGTGCATGCATGACGTGATGGAGTTTGAACACGTTTAAACCTGTATAAGCCTGTCAGGCCGAGAATTTACGGCGCCTACCAAATAATAACTTGTGGCAAACGTCGCGTCATTAGGTAGCATGAAACGGTTTGGTTAATAAATAAAACAATATAAATAATAAATCAGAATATTTCCAAATTAAATATTGTTTATGTTTGTTTCTAGACAATAAAGCCACTCCTGACAAGTGTACCAGTATTTAAAATTGTTAAATAATCGTGTTTTAGGAAATTTATTTGAAACAAAGAAACTTTTCATTAATAGCAAATTTCTTTTTATCCAATATAAAAAAATAAAAATAAAACATGTTGGTTGTGCTTTACTAATAATGACAAAAGATAATAGTACTTACCTCTTTGCCACGCAGTTCAGTTTATATATTTATATAAAAAGGATCTTTGTAGATTCTAAATCAATAATTATTTTTCGTATGTTAACTAACGCGTTTTCGCTTTGAGCAAGCTATTTTATTTTACAACAGGAGGAATAATATATAAACGTTAATTGTTCTCTTTATAATAGAAAACTGTTGGTCCAAGCCGAAATTAAAATGTATTCGCGCTCTACGGACATTTTAAATTACAAATGCCCAGCTCAGTAATTTATACTACACTTGGGAAATAAGGTAACTACGGGAATATAGAGTCGTTTGTGCTACCCATACATGTATGTTCGTATGTTGTATGTAGGAACGTGTCCTGTGCAATTCTGCGATGAAAGGGAGCGCCCTGGGAATTTTCTCCTGCAACATTAACTGCTGTAACAATATCTTATTATGGTTGTTTAGTTAGCCTTTTTTGTCAAACTGTGATTAAAGCTGGTTGATATGATTTCGTGCCTAGAAATATTTACTATTCTATTTATTTAAGGAAAAATGAAACGTTATATATTATTATATTATAAAACATTCAAAAAGAAAACCAACATTACCTACTTAGACAAATTAGAATTACATGTCCAAGTGGTATAATTATTAATTGTAGTGCCGCTCGACTTGCTCTTTTGAAATTCTAATAACTAGTAACACTTCTGCTCTTATCATAGCAATGTTTTGCAAATATCTCCCAAAATATGTATTCCATATAAGTTTACTAAAAGGGTAAAAGAATTCAGAGCTGTATTTGGAATAACTATTGTTCCAAACAAAAAAACAAAAAATTAGGAACAGAAGTCACTTTTACTCTTGAAATGTAATTTGGAAAAAGTTGAGTGGCGCCCACACTTCATTTTTAGATAAGCCATTAACGCATGCGGAGTTATATGTGGAAGGGGTTCCACATGTAACTCCTTAATGCTGCCATTTCTTTCTCTTTAGTAACTATGTGAGTGCACTACTGATCTGAGCTGAATCAATGAATTTGATATTTGTCTTACAGTACTACTTTCTTATATGTAGTATAAGGAGTATGGTGATGAATTCGTCCTCGAGATTTTTGCAGATGTCCACGTTTTGAAGTCCCCTGATACCGAATTTTTTTTTTAAAAAAATGCTTTTCTCCATCTCTCACTCTGACGCGATTAAACGGCTACATATATCAATTTCAAGTTTTGTAATTACGGGCATAATCTCCGTCTTGAGATCTGATTAGTTTTTCAGTAAAATCGGTAGGCCGGAAGTAGTAGTTGACTTCAGTTAAAAACCGAAATTTGCCAATAGTTCGGCAATTATTAAGTTTAAACGAATTTTTAAGAATTCAAATGAACTCAAAATTAAATTTGAAAAGAATTGTCTTAAAAAAGTTTTTCGAAGAGAAAGAGTATGAAAGTATTTAGAACTTAATTTTCAACACTTTTGTATAAAAAAATTTAAAATTCAGACCGGAAGTAACACTTTTATTCTTAGCGAGTAGCACTTTTTCTCGAATATCTTGCAAAGTATTCATTCTATAGAGATTTATTAAGATAATAGAAAAAAATCTTAAAATTGTATAATTTGAAACGCTCATACGTGTAAGAAAATCATGTGCTGGCCAAACCTCATTATTTTATTCTGATATGTATTTTGCATAATTATTTAACTCTATGATGTACTAATACAGTACTATGTTTTGTTATTGGAAATACAGTGATATGTTTATTTTGCCATGTACCGTATTGTAATTATTGTTTTGTTCTGTAAATTGATCCTGACTGTTAAACAATAAACGTATTTATTATTATTATAAAAATATTGAAGTATCTGTATTACCTTTAAGAAAAATTGTGCTTTTGACAATGAATATTCCGGCCAGAGACAATTAGGCGAATTCACTGAGTCATTGCTCAATATAAAATACGGTACACAAACAACACTTTTTTGTAAAAATAAATATATATTTAAAATTCCTCCTCAATAAAAGAACACATAAATTATGACCATTTCATTTACAATAAACCTACAGTTTTTCTTGTCTCGTAATCAAACAAAATACTTGTAACATTTTGCAAACACTCATTAAATCGAAAGGATGACAAACAGCCAGTTACGTATATTAAATAATTGAACGGGATGTTAATTTTGAAAGTCCATATTAGAATAAATAATAATCGTAAAAGTAGTTTCAAATAATTTTTATTGTTCTCTACAATATTGTTTCGCCAAACTTTGGCTTCATCAGGTGATGACGGAGTGTCGGGATTCGAAGAAGGGGTGTTTCTATAAATTTAGAAAGACAGTAGAGGGAAGTGACTACTAGATCTTAAAATAAATTAAGTTTAATTTATTTGAAGCTTTAGAAATTAATAGATATAGAAAAATACGTTTGAAACTAAACGAACAAACAGATTTAAATCACACCCCTCTACTGTCTTTCTAAATTTGTAAAAACACCTCCTGTATGAACCCCGACACTTATATAAAAGATATAACGCTGTAATCATTTTATAACCATTACTCCGTCATCACCTGATGAAGCCAAAGTTTGGCGAAACAATACTGTAGTGAAAAATAAAAATTGTTTGAAACTATTGTTACGATTATTATTTATGCCAGTTATATTATCAAGCTGAATTTCCATAATAGTGGAAAATGTTTTACAGAGGCAGCTTCAGGCTCAAGTAAAGGGCACAACACTATCCTTCTAATGTGTTGCAATTAAGTAATAACAGCATGTAATCCGATATTAAAAAATTGGCCTACTAAATATTGGAATTACACACCCTTTTAATAATAATAATAATAATAATAATAATAATAATAGATCTTTATTGTCCAACAGAATAAATTCCAATTACTGAACAAATATAGATAATATAAAAAGAAAAAAGAAGGTATATAAAATAAAATAAACATAAACATAAGATGCACAAAAGCTAAACAAAAACATCATCAAGCCGGCGATCAGCTAAACGGCACATTATTGACACTGGAGAACGTTGTAAGACATTAGTTCTTGAAGTCGCCGTGCTGAATGTAGACCCATGTCTCGACGATAGCCTTGGTACTCGAAATGCCACAGCAGATAGCAGAGCAGCACAATCGACCCCACCACGAACCAGTTTGCTAATAAACTGCAGGCAGTGAGCTTCCCTTCTCTCAGATAGTGATTGGAGTCCATGACGCCGCAGCAATTCATCCTGACATGTACCAACCGCAGGATAAACTCCATCCAGTTTGAAGGATAAATATTTCAGGAATCGTCGGTGGATGCGATCAAGAGCCATGCAGTGCCGCGCATAAGTGGGGTACCATACAATGCAAGCATATTCCATTTTACTCAGAACATACGCAGAGTATAATATTTTCAACAGCTGAATATCCCGAAAGTATTTGGATGCACGCATAATAAATCCCAGCGCCCTGCTTGCAGTACCACATACTAACTCAATATGATCAACAAATGCTAATGTGGAGTCAAAAACAACACCTAGGTCTTTGATTTTTGACTTTTTTTCGAGTACATAATCCTTTATTGAGTATATTGTTTCCAACGGAAAGTTTTTCCTGGTGTAGGATACCGACGCACATTTAGAGGCATTCAAAGTTAACTTGTTATCATCGCACCACACAATTATTTTATTAAGATTGTTTTGTAAAGGTATGGGATCATCGGGTGAAGAGATTTCCAGAAAGATCTTTATATCGTCAGCATATGCAAGAACTGGACAATTTAAACTGAGAAGTAAATCATTTATAAAAATTACAAATAACAACGGGCCAAGATTAGAACCCTGTGGGACACCTGTAGAAGCGATATATTCATTGGAGCAGTATCCATTATATGACACATAGAAGATTCTATCTTGCAGATAGGACTGAAGCAATTTCAATGCTGACGGAGAAAAGCCAAGTGATGCAAGTTTTTGTAAAAGAATGCTGTGATTAACCGTATCGAATGCACGAGAGAAATCTGTGTATATTACATCAACCTGACCGCGTTTATCCAAAGCCTCACTAACGTATTGTGAAAGAGTACACAAATTTGTAACAGTGGAACGTTGAGGAATAAATCCATGTTGATCAGGAGATATGAAGGAAATTACATGACTGTATATTTGTTTGTACAGCACACGCTCATACAATTTTGCAAAATTAGATAAGATGGAAATCGGTCTATAGTTAGATAGAGAAGAGGTATCGCCTTTCTTATGCACTGGACAGACTCTGGAGCGCTTCCAGCATCTCGGAAAGGCACCTGTTTTAATAGATAAATTGATGATTGTAGTTAAGGGAGATGCAAAAACATAGCGACAATCGCGTATGAGGAAGCTGGGTAGCGCGTCATCACCAGAAGTAAATTTTGAAGAGAAAGATGATAAAATAGCAATGAGATCATCTTCTGATATAGTAGAAAAAGAAAATGGCAATGAGTGATTATAATCATCGGAAACAGAAAACTCCCCACCACCCATATAAGCATCAGCAAACGTAGTAGCAAAAGCATTAACAATCTCAGTTGGATCATTAAGTTCATAATTATCTGCAAACATCTTTCCAGGGATTCTTGTTGACTTACGTCTATCATTCAAGAATTTCCACAATTTACTTGGATCAACCTTAATATCATTTTCAACTTCTGAGATATAGTTTCTGTAAGCATCAGAAATTAGTGACTTACATATGGATCTACGTCGTTTAAATTCATTGTAAAATACTGAATCCTTTGTTTTAATCCATTTACGATGGTAATAATATTTATATTTAAGGTGAATCATACTATTGCTATACCATAGTGGATAACGTGACTTGTCGTTTCTAGGTCTTGTGCGCGGAATAGATTTTTGCAAAATATTGTATAGAGTTTTGTAAAAGCAATTCACGGCCAAATCTACGTCATGAAACCGTTGGAGAAACGACCAGTCAACATTAAAAAGGTCATTATACAAGGTTGCAGAATTTGCCTTACGATAATTAAAACAAAGCTTACTGCAGGTTGAAAATCTTGGGAATCGGTCACTCGAAATATACTCAAACTTGATACTAAGAGCTGGATGGTAAAGGTCTTCAGGGACTAGTGGACAATCATCACGACTAACTGCAATAGAGCAGTCAAGATTCGATTTACTAGCTTATCAATTGGAATCAAGTCTGATGAAAGCTTTATCTATTTGGTAAACTGACTCCTTATGAAGGCAAACTTCTGCTTCTGTTTTGAGAAATTTATTTGTACAATCAATTGCTACTTTTACTTACTCTACTATTAGTCAATTTATTAGTCAGGTAAATAATATTTGAAATAACACTTAATCATCATGACTTTTTATTTACAAACGCATGTCATCAATATAGCATCTAGGTATTTGTCACCATAAAAACGACAATTTAAAATAATCACTTATAATACCATGAGTAGTCAAAGTTATGTCGATTATTTTTGTGGTGGTTACACGAATGTCTTTCATGATTGCATTTAAATACTACGAGTGCGGAGCACGAGTAGTATTCGCAATTATGAAAGACATGAGTGTAAAGCACCACAAAAATAGTAGACTCAACTTTGACTACGAATCGTATTCGAGAGACTATTCAATGAACCAAATCAATTTTTCATATTAAAATGACTCAAAATTTAGTTACACATGATTACGTTTCCATGTCAACAAAAAAAACATTTATGTTTGTCATTAAAATTTTTGGAATCGTGTTCCTATTTAGTTCGTTTCGTTGAATAAAAACTGGTGTTTCTAAATAATGGGAACTGAGAAAAGATTTGGCACGAAATCTGAAGACGAAATCGATGCTGAAATTTGCGAAAATATCCCTTGGAACACGAAGAAATCCAAAGATTCAGTATGGAGACAATTTAGTACATTTTTAACAGCAAAAGGCTATAAACTGGATCAATCTACTTCTCCTGTGGACTTAAATGTCATCTTAAAGTCGTGGGCATGTAATATGAAGAAAAAAGATGGGTCCGATTATAAAGAAGGCGTCATCAAGCACATGTGGAACGTGACGGCGAAAATGGTTCAAGAAATGTTCTTCAATAAGTGGAAAATAAACGTAAACCCGTTTTCTGATGCAATATTTAAGTCAGCACGTGACGCCAGGGATGCTACAAGAAGAAAACTGCAAGAGTGTCCTGAAAAAAGAACCAGCAACGCGGCGGCACTTACAGAACCAGAATACTTAAATATGATACGCATATTAGATGAGAGTACCCCAGACGGTTTACAGAAAAAGTTTTTCTTAATAGCATCTTACGAACTAGCTTGGCGGGGAGGAGAAGGGAGCAACTGTTTCACCTATTACTTCAAGGAGGAACTCGATAACAAGGGAAGAAGAACTGGTAGAATTGAGTATAATCCAGTATTTTCGAAAACTGCGCAGGGGGGAACTAAATCATTGACAGGCAGCAAGTGGTTGATAGAGAATAAAAGCAATACCGATATGTGTCCAGTTAGGTAACCTATTTATATTTAATTTCAAGACGGTATAATTAATATTCTTCTGTTATTTAGATTGTATTATCTACTGAAATCGAAGAGAGGAAAAAATGTGAAAACAGAAAGGATGTTTTTGACACCGAATCCGTTTTGGGATAAAGTTGAGAATGCGGTGTGGTATAAGAACAGTCCAGTTGGTATATGTGAGATCAGTAAATGGGTGAAGTTATTAGCTGAAAAAACTGGATTAGATGTTAAAAGAAGGAAGATATCAAATCATTCGGTACGCTCTTCAACTGTATCATCTCTGGCGAAAGCTGGAGTCGGAGAGCAACAACTGATGAAAATAACGGGACACCAAAATCTGAATTCCATAAAATCGTACTTGCAGCTTGATGATGAGCACCACGAGTCGATTATCACCAAAATGCGAAGAAATTTTACAACAACAAATGTGTCATGTACAACTTCGACATCTGTCAGTAATAGTGACGGTATTAAGCTACAAGAGAAAGGTACTCCCTCGGGTACTCCCAGTGATAGCTCTGTTCCAGAATGTCTGCTGCAGCACTGCAGTAATGTTAGTTTTTCTAATTGTACCTTCAATATTGTTAGTAAATGAGTTACATTAATAAAAACTTTCACTTGTTTAAAATATCCACTTGAATACCTTCTAGGAAGATATAATCGCTGAAATTTCCTGTTGCTATGATACGAAAGTAAATATTTGCTATTTTATTGGTTCATATTTGAACAATGACAGGTGAATTGAATAGTCAATATTACATTGCAAAACTTAATGTTTAATCAATCCTTAGTCATTACTTAAAAATAGAAAACAATCGTTATTAGTTTATACAATCTCATTTTTGTTTGTGAAGTCATTTATTTGAGATTGTCCATTGTTTTATTATCATAGATTTGCACAAGAAATGGATTAGGTACATTTTAATGAATAAATATTTATGTATACACGCCCAATTATTTGATCTTTTTTATTATCAGTCACAGTTTTAAATAAAAAATAAGCAGTTAATCAAGGGGATGCAATGAATAAACGAAGAAATGCATCGTTTTTGTCACGTTGTTTTATAGGTTACATTAGGAAAGACCCTACAATATAAATTATATATATTTTCATATTATTACTTCCTCAATATATCAATTCTCTAATATTCAATAATTATTGTGGATTACTCCTATACAAACCAATGTATTAATTATATTTATCGAATCATTTATTCTCCCGAGGTAACCCATTATGTTGAATAACCACGCCATCAATCAAATTTAATTATTCTGATTATTATTAATTACCTACATTAATACTTATTAATTACGATTGTTAATAACCTGAACTGCAATATAATCTATTTTAAAATGTGTGACTTGCATTTATAATTTATCTCAAAAATCGTATAGGTGAAACAAATATTTTCAACGTGCAATTTAAACTGCATGATTCGAGTGATTTTTGACAGACTCACAAAGGTTAAGAACTGTTGAGTTCTATTCTCGACAGCTAATAAGAGCGGAAGACGCACTGTGAATTACTTGTTGGAGAAGCGAGTTTACACCTTGGAACAATGGTCGCAATCAGCAGACGGATCGGGAACTGTTTCCGGTCGTAATGTTCGCTTGACAGCAGTTGAGTGTTCGCTGGACAGGACCGTTTACCTTTATGTGATCAGCTTCCATTTGCTACTTTTCGCTGCTGCCATATGTTAGAATTATAGAGATTAAAACGAATATACAATAATAATAAATTATTTTTCTCCATAACTTTAGGCGTAGTTTTAGTGTAAGGGTCAGTTTCTCCAACTCCGATTAAAATACTCAGTTAACTCCAATATTATAATACATTTATTTCTGCACAATACCTTTAATTAGCTTATCTTACTTTTCTAGTAACTTTCTTCAAAACTGTATGTTACGTTGGTGTTGGAATGCGTTAATGGCGCAACTGGACAGTATACGCTCACTAAGTGAGCGTAGAATTTTTCCGCTCACAAAAATGGCGACCGTTCCACCATATGTTCAGAGTGAGTATAAATTATCTGAATCCGATCAGTGAACACAGTTGTTACACAGTTGTGTCTGCTCAATGCGACCAATTCAAACCAGCATTAAAGGTCTAGCCATTTTAACCACTAAGTCACGCATCCGATTCATAAAGCTAATAATCCTTTGCTAGAATTTTGTTCGTGGACTATAAAATGAAGGTCGAACGTATTGTTAAAATATAAACATAAACATTAATGCCCAGGATTTCGTAAAACACACACACACAAAAAAATTAAACAAGTAATTCGTTATTTGAAAATGCACATTGCCTCAATAAAATAATTTATGATAATGTCTGACAAATAGAATTATCTATTGAATATTCGCGAGCAAAAAAAGAAATTGGCGTGTGCATTTGACATGGTACATTTTCCACATGTAATATATGAGTTCATGCAAATTCAATACCGTATAAAATGTATAAATCAATAACTTTGTTGTACGGCGTTAAACTCTATTGTGAAGGACCATTTCGTCCATTTATTGCAAAATATTTGTTCATTTTCAGGTTTTGCAAAACGTCAGAATGTACGTAAAATATATACAGTACTATTAAGAAAAAGTTTCACTATTCAAAGCAGAGAATAATTATCAACGAGAAACAAAGACTTTAAAATAATGTCCTTTCGTCGATGGGTGGAGCAAAGTTGGGTCGTAATTGCCACTAATGTCACTGGCGTCTCTGGTCTGCTGTCATATTCTTGGCTGTAGTGCACCTACTTGGTTGTTTATCACTCAAATTTAATGAGGTGAAAGAGCGACACGCAACATCGAAGGACCCGACTATACTGTACAAGATTTTAGGTTGTGCAATGGTATTACCGTAGAGAGAATATATTGCAATAGGTATTACTACATACATTTAAGTTCAACCCTCGACATTATCATTTATTTCTTTTTCAGTTTAAATGCCACAAATTGGACTATCTATGAAATGAAATAATACTCTAGACATGAACTGTATAATAACTATGAATTAATGAACAACCCTCGTATGTGATTTTCTTATAATCTCGTTACTTATTTTATAATATTCAATTTACCATAAGTATGTATTTTATTTTTATGCCCGACTAGCTTTATGTTATAATCTCAAGATAAATTACTTTAAATTATAATACTTCTTTATCTACTTGATGTGTAATTAATTCAAATTACAATTCTTTACTTTTGAAAATTTTAATTAGCCTTCAAAATTTATTTTGTACTAACATTTATATTTTACTGATTTCTGTATTATCTTATATCTTTTCTGTACTTTTAAATAATCCAATCAACCAACAAGTGTTTAATAAGTCATATAGATGGCACCACTAAATATTATATCGTATGTGCATATGAAAACTAATGCCTGTTCATGTATTAAAAATATCTAAATGTTTACTTGTTTGTTATGAAATGCTTTTTACCAAGAGGTTCTTTTATAACTCCGAAAATACTTCTAATAACATTTACCAAACTCTTTTCGGTAAGAAAATATTATTCAACAGTTTTCATTACACTATTTCATATGACATTTATTTATTTCAGGTTATATCTTACGTAAAAATTACTGGATTGCAATTTTTATTTATCATAAATAAAACGACACTCTTCTAATAAAAATTAAGTGTATATTCGAACATCTTATTAGGACATTGCTGGACATTAACTTGTTAACAATATTTTATAAATAATCGAAACTTGATAAGTTGACGTCGAAAAAATTTATTCTGATGTGTAGTTTATCCCTCTACAACCACTTAATACAAGTAAGTGTACCGATTATATTTACTTTGGTTATTTAAATTTAAGAATACCTCCTATAATTAACTCAAATTCAATTACAATGTTATTCATTTATATGTTCAAATTATGTATTTATAAAAAATTACCTCATGTAATTTTAAACGAATGACAATTATTCATGTACTAGACATATTCTAGAAAATAGAGAATTAAAAACTTATATTGTTTATCACATATGTAACTGATGAATTATCTTAAAGTTCAGTTACTTTATCTAATGACCTATTATATAAACATTCAATCTTTGTCAAAATATAAACAATTAAATCTTTCTTTTCTGCTATCCCAAATAATATACTAAATTGGTAATACTTAAATGCTCCTTTCTTATAGATGTATTTCGATCCACTCCCTGATACTGCTTAATACTGGATCACTTCCTGATGCTATTAAACTTCAATCTTGTACCATAATTAGAAGACAAATTTACCGAATATCCTATGTATGGTCCTGCTCGTCTTATGGTATAAAATTGTCCTTTTATTCGGATGTTGATACTCTTAGAATACTGCCACCTCTCTTATACTACCGGAACATGAAAAATTCTCCAACCTTTATGGACTACTCCTAAAAAATTCCGGATCTTGAAGTATACTGCAGCCTCAATGGAACTTTCAAATAATCTGGTATCTCAACTGCCTCCTGAAAACTCCGCCTCAACAACTCTCTACTAGTTGTACCTGGATCTTGTACCAAATTTGTAAGTGTTTTCTCTTTTCTTATGTTAAATTATTTATATATAACGAATTTAACTTTGGACACAACTTTATCTTCTATATATCACTGAAATCGTGTTAAATATCAGAAATTTTCTTCTGATAAGAAAAAAACACGTCTCTCGGTTTTTGAAATTGAAAATAATTTTTCTTTTATTTATATCCATTTCCCTAGCAATCCCTATCTTATTTTCTATTATCCAATCAACGTTTTACAACAGTAATTGAAACCAACAATACAGCTTTTAAATTCTCTAACATACCAAAAATACTTCTTTAAATTGCATTATCTAATAATCTAAATTCTTTTTATAATTTTAACAACCCTTCTTTACATATTCATATACTAATACCCATATAAATCCATATTTCTTAACAAATGTCAAATAATGACAGTTCCTGTATTTCAAATTATTCCCGGGAACTTATCTACATTAAAATCTATACACCTTTCAAAATTAGATTCTAAATATTTTCCTCACCTCATTAACGTCAATTAATCAAGTTTTTACAAATTTATAATACATTTTACAAAATAACAACTAATATTCAACTCTCTTCTTTCCAGAATATTGTGAACTTCTAAGAAAAATGAACATGGTCAACCTTACCATATACAGGTGGTTTATTATAAAATTCGAATACTTGTTAAATTCAATAATCATCGATTATTATAAACCCAATAAACTTTTTAAACACATCATAATAAATTTTCCTACGTCTATTTAACTAAATTTTGTAATTTTCATAACTTTCAACAAAATATTATTAACGGATGCCCTTTATATTATAACAATATATAGGGAGCCCATTAGATAGGGAAATGGTGGTAGAAAGCAGATAAGACAACTATTACCATCTATACATTTAGAACGAAACTAAACCATACGAAATTTATATACAACGCTGTAACCAACAAGATTATGAATGAAATAAACACACATAAGCATCATATCAAAGTGATTTATTACTCACTGTCAACCAAAAAATGTATGGCTTTAAAAAAAACCTGAAAATATATTCAGACATCCCTATTTCTATCTTATAAATAACGTCCTTTTTACTTTTTGTATACCCATATTTTCTGCCTTAAATGTGTAAGTAATCTTTTGCTATATAATTTAACTGCTTTCACACATTTATGCTGTTTATTTACATATTGCAGTGACCTTGAGTTTGGTGGTAGATTATAAATAGATATAATCAAGATCACTTCAAGATTTAGTTTAATTAATTGTTACTTTATTTATTTTTATTATGATGTGTATATAAATATCCATTATGTCAATAATTTGCCAAAATTTACCTTTTATTTAAGTAAAATAATAAAAGAATGTTAGTATAAATTTTATAAAAGTCATAATATTAAAATAAGCATAAAATGTTACGTGAAGTATAACGAGAAAGTGTTTTCCCGCACGAAGAATACTGGTACCGGGAGAGATCGATAGTGTGGCCGGCGAAAACAATATTTTTCGCTAGATGCATTAGATGAGTCATGAACTTGTAAACAAGTTGATATTTATATGTTTGTTTACCTTTTTCAAAGATTGTTAATGTGCTGGTTTCCTGATGGTGCAGCACTGCAGGTATGTATTTCTGGAGGTGGAAACGTATCATACCGAACTGAACCGGACGTTTTTGTGATGAAAAATATCTATATAAGACCGGGACCGTGGAGAAAACGGCAGAGTTGCTTGGTGTAAACCGCACTCAAAAGAGGAAAAAAGGAGAAGGTGGAAACCTCTTCTTCCTCTTGAATGTTATATTAACTTAAAGGTTTATTCATGAATTTGAACTTAGAATATTTTCAAAGAGATTTGTCGATACTTATAAAATTTTCAATAATAATTAAAACTTGTAATATTTTCCGTAATAACTTTACTGTACTTATAGAATTTTCTAACCGAAGCGGAACTCAGAATAATTTTATGAATTAGATATCGTTTTAATTTGGAGTTTAATTTACATTGAGACATGTAATTATTTTAGAAATAATTATTTATGTATGGAACAATTTTATTTAATTAGAACTTTGAATTTATTTTTATTTATTTTCTAAAATGTTTTGTTTTATATGTAGGGTTACTACACCATGCATTATGATAAAACATTTCAGTGACTGTAATGATTAAATTGAATAGCGTAATAATAATTTTTTTTATAAAGATTTTCTTTACTATTTTTATTTACCAGATTAGAGGATTTGTGGTTAATAATTTTGGTTTATGTATATACAGAATAATCGAACAGTGATCGATATTTAAATAATGGATGAGTTTGAAGTGATGTACGAAGAACTAAGGTGATTTGATAATATTTGTTATAAATGTGTGTATTGTGTTGTACCAATTTTTTTTTGAATGGTGTTTTGTATTGGATTCTCAAAAGGAGGTAAAGTTTTATTTTAATATATATATTTTCTTGTATGTATATCAAGTATATTTTATAGTACTTGTGTGTTTGATATTAACGTGTTGAGTAATAGATCAGGGATGTATGCGATGAATTAAGTAGTTGTTTAATTCATAGCATGGAGTCCTGGTGATTCCTTAAAACACGTATTAGTCTTGGTGGTACTGTGTTGGGAGCGAGAAAAGGCGCCAGGCAGAACTAATCAGGGCTGAGTTAATTAATTAAATGCACAAAGACATTTTTTTTTATTATTTTATTAAATTTAAAATTTATATATATACCTTAAGGGGTGAGCACAAGTAGTGCATGTTCGGGTTGTGTCCAACGAGTTGAAAAGCATACCCGTAGGGTGGAACTTTGGGGTACCTACCAGTGTGAATTTGCTTGCTGATGGTACTGTCTTGGGAGCGAGCAAAGGCGCCAGGCAGGACTAATTGGGGCAAAGCCATTTCTTTAATGTTTATATTTTTGTAAATAATAAATCGCGTAATTTTTGGTTATTCATATTCCAGTACAATTCACAATATGCAATAAATTTTATTTTATTAAAGATGTTGATTGTTTACATGTATCTTTGACGAATATAAATCATGATAATCACGTTTATTTTTAAAAATATAATTTTTTTCTCGATGTTATGCTTTCATTAATTATAATTTCTTTATTATTTTGACTATTTGATCATGATATGTGTGATTTTATATGATGTTTTGAAATATTAAATTTTTGTAAATATATATTTGTGTAATTTAAAATTTCTCTTTCTTTAATACTTTCTTTTAATAAATTAGATGATAAGATTTATTTTGCATTTTATTTTCTTTACCTGACCTGGTGATAATTAAAGAGCATTCAAATTGATTGGAGAATTTATTTATATTTTCTGCCCCTGAGAGAAGATTTTCTTTAGTCATTCTAAACTGAGCTAGTTAAATGTAAAATTGCCTAACCTACTATTTAGCAGAAAATTTGTTGAATCTTAGTCTAGCATAAGGCCTAGCACTAGGATTCATGCTTGATTCTTACTTACTTATTGATTTAATAATTTAAATTATTTTTATATAAATCTCAAATTGCAAGAGTCACAGCAATATGTATAGGGTTTGAGCCCATCTATTGTGTTTTAACTGAAGAGAACATAATGAATACTGATAATAATCCATTCCTCCCAGACCGTTTGTATTTTTGTTTTTGTGGGCAACTTTGATTCTTTATTCTTTGCAATATTACTTTCAGTCATTAAATACTTTAGGGGAGTAATTCAAGCTATTTAAATTTTATGTATATTCATTACATTATTGAATTTCATACTTTTACGTCCTCATTACTTATAACAATTATAACTGGAGTTCGGGATGTGGCAGGTAGATGAAATGTAATTGTTAATATTTAGGATGACCTGATTAAATAGAACAATTCTATTTTCTAAATGTGCAATATAGGTGTAAATATCAATAACTTGAAATTATTTTTAATGAGTATGCAGAAAAAAGTATATTCCAATTTAAAAATAAAAGACATTTCCTGTTTTACCAGACACGATATTTTTTAAGCATTCTTTCATAATTTCTTCATATTTAAAGTTTTTCGGCTTAAGACCTATTGACATTTAATATTTATTACCGCTACACTCAGACGATGTATTAATCAGAAACTAATTACCCCGCAAATAAAAAAAAGTGTATAAGATTGTGTTTGTTTCTATGTATATAACTCGTTTATAATACGTGGCACATCGGCAGCAACACTGTCATAAGGCGAAAATTGTGTTTTGTGATCAAATGACGTTTTAAAAATTTAGCGTTTAACATTCGGTTTTTTTCATAATTTAAGAGGTAATTAACGTTTTTATCCCTCAATTTGTGAAAAAAATCCAATGCTAAATATTACAAAATAATTTTAAACGTCATTTGATTACAAAACACAATATTCTGACTGGCCTTGGTTTACATTTTCATGTCTATATTGCAATATATTATATATTAAGGATATAAAGACAGGCAATTTAGTAAAATACTTATGTTATTTTATGACCATATGTGGAAACACAAAATTTGATGTATGAGTTCTCTGTGCATTTTTCCTTGTCAGAAAGAATCGGCCTTGATTTTACACATGCATTCACAAGTTTTTATATATGCGTATTTTAATAAGGTTCTTACCGTAACGTATTTTGTTGGAATTTATACATATAAGAGATTGTATTCATTTTGTTTCTAAATCTAAATAATAAAATTTATTATTAAATATGAGTGAATTAATACTAGCTATTAGGTACTATTTCGTTTATATAATAATAATAATAATATATATTAATACTAAAAAATATTTGAAAATTCTTCACATCTACCAGGCATAAGCTTAATCCCAGGAGCAGGTGCTGCCGTTAGTTCTGGACGTAGCCGTTCATACCTCCACGTCCACAATGGCGTATCCAAAAAATAACATTGCATGGGTTCTCTATACAGTGTGCTTACCGACGACCTGCGTATAGGGCTTACTGTGAGATAAAACGACGACACCTAGAGTTTGTATGAGTTAGTACGAAAAAGCAGTATACAAACTGCTCCTTGGTCGAGTGTAGTGTTGGAAAAGAGGGGATTCGAGTAGATTTACGCTGAGGCTAGAACGGGCTAGGCTGACTCTCCGTTTAAGCAGGGCAACGAGGATAGATAGCGCAGCTGTACTGCAGTTTGTATATTGCTTTCTCGTACTAACTCATACAAACTCTCGGTGTCGTCGTTTTATCTTACAGTAAGCCCTATACGCAGGTCGCCTGCAAGCACATGGTATATATTATCTCTACGGTATTACTATAAAGAATCACAGTAAAGGAGTAGGATGCTGGCAGGTCAGAATCTATCCGGAGTATATATTGCTATAAGGGGGGTGATGTGCGTTATATGCCCCTTAGCATTTAAAATTCTTAAGAGCAATGAGACTAAGTAAATTAATAAAATAAAAGAGATTAAAAATTAAGAAAGCAAAGTTCACCAAATTAAATTTTTGAACGCTAATAGTACGCTAGTGCACGTTAATCTAAAATTATTACTAACTGTATATGTGGGTTTACTTTAACAATTCAATTAAAAGGTGACTAACTCTGCGATAATAAATTTGAACTGTACTAAATTTCGCGCTTGAAACTGACTTCCTATTGCTTATATTTTGACCAATGTTCTATTTCTAATAGGGGAAGGGGTTGTTTCCGGCATTCTACAATGAATTATGTGAATATGCAATGACGGCAGTGCGCGCTATGTTAACTTTTATCTTCGGGGCCGTTGTAGGGGTTCTGCGGAATAACTACTACTCAGAGTGACCTACACAATACCTGTTATTCTTACGAGGTCCCAGGACTCCTGTGTGTGCTCGTTGTGGGCTGCTACCGGTACCTATATACAATGAATGATGTGTCTCCCCGAATTCACGATGGATGCCAATTCAAAATACAAATAATAAACACAAAGGTAGGTATAACTTCTAATTCTTTATATAAATACTTTAATGTGTTACATATAAATGGACTTATGAGTATGTTCATTAAAAAAACAATAATATACCTTATACATTACAATTTAATACCTGGAGAGATATAACACAGATCCACTCAATCGTGCAAACTTTCCCAAAGTGGGTGAACATATATGTGAGTATGCAAATATAGATGAACTGTATATGAGCTTAATTATAAGGTGAAAAGAAACAATGAAAACAATCTGTTTAATACTGGGAAAATTAGTTCAGATTGGCGACAACAAATCTATTTTAAAAGGTTAGCTATTCATATTGTTTAATCTAAATCTTCGCAAAGTATAAAGCTACTTGCTTACCAATATAGGTTAGGTTTTTATTTCCTTGAATGTGACTGACTGTATGTTGAATAATGACTTCAATGTTTGTTAATTTTAACGAAAGACAACTTATTGATATGTGGGTTCTAACTATTTGATTACTAATGACTATGATACCACTTTGAAATGACTGACATTGATTTTAATCGTCGTAAAACACGAATTACAACTGATTTGACGCAAATATTATTCTTTGACAACTGAACCTTTCTTTCGGTTTATTAGTACTTGTAAACATATCACGATACCTTCATCTAATTATGTTAAATGTCCTTTAGCCATATGGTGGATTTCCCTGGAATCTTTCCGTATCCTGGACCGATGGACAGGTAACGCCGGTGGGCAACTCGTTCGTAGGCGGAATACAGGTAGCAGAATACGCTTCGGTAGATTGCAGTATCTTATACTACAAGTCTCGGCAGTCGCAGGTCTCGGTGTTGCAGATGTGTTACAGGTGAGTTAATTTTCTTGGTTATGTTCGTTGTTGATATTTTTTTTCTCTTTCTCTTTTCTAGGTCATGGACTTTATTCTCGTGGTATTTTATTGATGCAGGTTCGGTGATCGACGGATCGCCTATCTGGCTGGCGTAGTGGTTCGCCGCACTGGGATTTTATTTGACTTGTCGGTTTGATTCAAGTTCGTCTAATGACGGCTGTTGTTTGTTTTTATGAACTCTGATGTTTCATCCTTAGTGGATGCTTATCTAATTTAATCTCCCTGCCTTCAGCAATGTCTACCTATTTTATATGTTACCGTAGTCGATTGTTTAAAGCCTTGAACCCAAAGCAGTTGCTTCATATAATTTTATTAATTGTTATTATTTTATGTATCCAAACGTGATTTGGATATTGTTTAAAAGTTTATTTTTATATTTATGATTAAATAAAAATATTTTTAGTGCGTAAAATTTTTGAATGCTCATATTTGTATTTTTAATGCGTCTGACAGCTTTAGCGTCGGTTTTTGAAAACTCAGTACAGTCATGTACAAGAAAATAATGATATTTTCTAATTTTTGGATTTTATCCAAAAATAAGGATATTAATAGATTTTGTGGATCTGGTTTACAAATAATCTTAAAATATAAATACATATAAATTTATTTCCGTTTTTTACTTGATTAAAATCCGATCATTCATAATACAATGCCTGCTGTGAATATTAAATTTCCAAATTTAAATCAAATTCATTTTATATAGTCATTTTGGTTTAAATTGCTTAAAAGCTTATCAAAACTTTATCAAGTCAGTTGTATCTTGCCATTCAAGGAATTATATTAACATTTCTAAATGCGTTTAATTGTACCAAGTGCTCACTTAATTTTTGGATTTCAACTACTATTTTAGTTTTGACAGTAATTAATTGTTAATCGCTTTATTCAAATAAGGCATCTATTTATGCACACAACTTATATTATTAATTTGCCATGCATACTTATATTTCGTGCGTTTTTCTGCATTTAAAATATTAATGTTTGACATTTCTTAAAGAAGCTATTCGGCCTAAATTTGAAAAGATGCTTTTGGTAATTATTCGTTTGTAAGGGGGTAATTCATGAGAATTGCTAATCATAACTGTGCTGTGATATGTGCAGTTTGAGTATTTAACTTCATATACCAGGCTATTACTAAATTTAGTCACGAAATTCTAGCTTTAATATGACATGTGCTCTAGGTCTCTTAGTGATGCTTCAAATGCTGTTTGTACTTAAATTAAAGCCCTATTGATATTCATGCCCTAATTAAAATCTGTTCTAAATATTGAAAAGGTTGTAATTAATTTGTGTTTTCACATTAAAATTGGTTTCCTCACAGAGTTAAATTGCAATTGACTTGATAATGGGCGTTCGAAAGATGAACGTCCATGCTATACATTAAATGATGCTATTGAAAATTTCTAGGTCACTAATTCTATTTGTGCTTTTAAAATCATGAGATATGCATTCAACGAGCTTTGGAGTGTCACTCCTAGTATGTACAAATTATGATTATGTTTTGATTTAGTCCTAATTTGCATTTTTATATCGGCCATATTTGTAAGTTCTAAATACATGTGTTGTTTGTGCTAGACATGATGCTTTGTCAAAACTAAATGTAAAATGATAACGCAAGATTGAAAATAATGTATGCTAAATAAGTACCAGATTGTATAGTGCGTTTCTGTTGTATTTGAGATTTGTTCGCACTACTATGGTCATGTTTTTATGCTAAATTCTTTAACCTTATTTCTTCAACTAAACTTTATGATCAAGATATGATTGTTTGTAAACGATTAGATGGGATTGAATCTGTGTGACTAGTAATATCTCTCCTTTATTTACGTAACTCAAAAAAAACTACAACATTTCAATATGTACAAGGGTTCGTCCCTAATAACAAACTTAAATAATTATTGAGTGGTATTGAGGAGGCTCAAGACCATCTCAATATACATAGGTTTCTACCTATACCATATATGAAGAGGCCAGAGGAAAAATTATAAATTTTACATTCCAAGCTTGAGAAAATCGCGTTTTACTTTTAGAAAAGGAATAACTTTTGTCAAAGTGACTTATCAAATTATTAAGTCATTAAAAAATTAGGATAAAATATTTTTGTTATTCGCAAAAGTAAGAAAGGAAAAACTTAGAAAAATATCAAATTTTTCAAAAACAAATTAAAATAATGAGGTGTGGCCACCACACGACTTTCTTATACGTATAAGAGTTTGAAATTATAGATTTTTTATATAAAAATAAAAATTATTCAAACTCATACTTTAAACACTTCTATTCTCTTAATAATGCTACCCCTTCTACCGTTAAGCGTAAAAGTAGACATCAATTATCAATGCAGAAGGTGCAGTAAAATGGCGCCGTCCGAAACTAAAATATATTCATCAGTGTGAGCCCGTTTATCTAAACTAAAGTAACTGTAACTTTACAAAATAATAAAAAGTCGTGAAAGTTTCGGTGAGATTCGTGCTACGCCTTCAAATGTGCCTTACTTTCGCTTTCCTAGGTACCGTTGTCAAATATGGAGGGGAGATCTGCCTCTTGCCAGTCGGTTTATGGGCATTGGTCTACATGAAACCTGTTGGATGAATGCAAAGGACGCCAACTCTTTAATGTATTAATCTCCACCCCAAAATGTTACTTGATCCAGGAGTAAAATCAAATAAAATACCCCAGATAGCAAAGTTAAGACAAATCACGAAATTTCAAAACGATAACAAGTTTTATTAAAATTTATGGTTGATCTCAAATTTAAAATTAGCAGGAAAAGAACATTTGTAATAATTAAAGAAAGAAAACAGAGGTTGAAATTGTAAACAGAAAGAATCTTAAACTTGTAAGTGACAAAATAATATGTAAATTAAACGTATTGGTTGGTATATCACCAAAGATGAGTAACGAACGGATAAAAAAAAACATTTTAAGTTAAATTAAGGTAGCAATACTTCAATAAAGTGCTCTTAAAAATTAAATTAAGGAAGCAAAAATATAATGCAATACACTTTGAACTTAGATTAAGGAAGGAAGAAGATCTCGCTTTACAGAAATTCTTACAATTGTGCACCTACAGGTTCACCCTGTAGGTATAAAACAATATATGAACGTAGATAAGATACACAGAAAACTTTGCAAACAGCTTATATATGACTTGAGCCTCCGATCTTAGTATCTATCGGGGCCAAAATAACAATTATTGGTCAAAATGAATAAAATAAAATTAAGAAATTAATTTTCGTAGGTTGAACAAGCATAAATTAATAGTTATTTACAATTTAACCCTCCCAAAGGAACAAAAACATAAACATAAAGAAGTTAACTTAACTCGTCGAAGTACAGTGTCCATTGTACAGTAATGGAAAATTCTGAGAATAAACTTCCCTCGAAACGAACTCGGTGACGGAAGGTACAGTCGGTTGATCTGTCAGCCCACGGAATAGATGAAGGAAAATATCCTTTTCCAAAATTTCACCAATATCTTAGGCCAAGAACGTGGAATTGTCAAAATGGCCGGCGGCAACCATTGCTTATATTGCACATGGCAGGCAATTATATGCATATAATTGCCTGCCTATGTCGTACGAGAAGCTATAGATAAAAGCAAAAACGAAACGAAATGCGTTACTAAAAGTCTTTATTAACGTTAAGAAGAAAAAAGCCTTACCAGCTGATTAATATTTTCCGCAAAAAAATCAATCCGACATACTAGTAGTGTAATCTCTCTCTTGAGATCTGGTTAGATTTTCAGTAAAATTGGTAGACCGGAAGTTTAAACAAATTTACAAAAAATTCAAATGTACTGGAAAGTGAATTTATTAATAATTTTATTAAAAATGTCATGCTTTCTAGGCAGGCACATTATGAGTATAAAATAATTTTATATATATTTTATATAGAATAGAATTTTGAAAATTCTTTTATAAAAAAAATTCTGAAATTCGCTCCTGAAGTAAAATACTTACAGATTTATTTTTTAATTAAATAAAAGTTAATTTAGAACAACTTTTGTATAATTTGAAACGGTCATATTGCTGTAGCCTCAATAATTTGAATAATTTAAGTAAATGATAATTTTTATGATAAAATTATTAGTTTTAATCATAAGCTAGTTCCTGATCAGCATAATATTTTAAAATTTCTTATGAGTTCTTGCAGTGATTTTAGCTTCTTCGTTTTCTGGTATACCTCTTATTCAGTTTTGTTTGGGATAAGGTTACAAATTAAAAAAAAAAGTCTAAATTTTATCTAAAGATCATATTTATATTTTTATTAAAACATCAATCATAAATAGCATTGCTATACTGTATAGCAATTTTTATTTTATAAGTAATGGAAAAGAAAAAAACATTTCTACCCATCTTTGGGTTATAATGTTTGTGTAAAGCTTATATATCTATAATGGTCGTCATAAAATAATTATCCTGTTCTTTTAAAAATAAGAAAAACCGTGATTCTTTATAAGTAATTTGTTAATATGTAGCTGATTCTATTTTACCAAGAACATACAATTTCACATAGTGCCTTGGTAATCTAGAACTTTGCAATCGTGAATGCTGGGAAATTGGCCTATACTAATCACTAGCTGTAAACATTCGCACGTAATACCGCTAGCGTCTTAATACCTGCCCACCAAAAACATTCCCCTTTTATTCGTATTTATTTGTTTTGAAATTTTAAATCAAAATGATAAAGTATAATAATTAATGATGCCTAATGATTTACTGAAAGCAAATATTTGCACATAGTACTCTCAGCGCATCCAACACCATTAATTATCCTATCATTACTATTAGAAACAAATAAATTATTATTACTAAACAGGATAATATTTATCTAATTAATAATGCTCAACGTCTTACTAAAAGCAAATATTTTCACATAGTACTTTTAGAAACGCACAGAACCACTAATTATTTCCAAAATTGAATTATTTATTTATTAACTTACTTTATTTCATCATATGTCTTTTCAAATTCTGCCTTATTCATATCCTCCATTTTAAAATAAACAGCAATACAAAGAAAATTAATTGAAAGGAAATTATTTAAAAATAAAAGCTAAACTAAAAATTGAATTCTAAATCTTAATACAAATAAACTAATCGTGAGTCGAAATGTAGTGTATCAACCCTACTCTCACTTTTGTATATCAAAAATTTTATCTTTTTAGAAAATTTTACGTCTTTCTAGCTCGAAGTAGCAAATTCATCTCTAACATGTCGATTGTTTTTCGATTATATATGAAGACAATTGACTATCGGGAATTTGCAGCGCTTCTCTTCTCAAACTAATTTTAAGTTGGCATCGATTTCTTAAAACGCTCGTGATGAAATCCCTCTTGTTCGTTTTCTTCAAGTTGCTGCATCTACACTAACACGCACACATTGTCTATTACAGTTTATTCACTAATGTCAGCATCCCGAACGTCCACCACCAAAATCCCCACAAACCCAACATGTCTCATCCACGGTAGGTATATTTTTTTCTTTCTTCTTAATATAGTCCCTCATTGTACTTGTATATGAACGTATTACCTTTTTCATCATTTGTTATGTATTTTCTTTTTCCATTGACTAAGGTTATCCTTATTTTTCTTTTACCTCGATTAGGTAATACCTGGAACACATTATAGATAAATGGAATCTGTCTTACGAATCCTGTATCACAAAGGCAAGTCGCTCCCATCATATCGTCTCCATCCATATTCTATCCAGGTCCTCTCCTCTGGTAGTAAGTTAATTTGCGAAAAACTGTAAACAATATTGACACTATATTTTTTCTTTGCAAGTTTTCTAACCATACAAGACCATTTCCATAGTCTATTAGAGTTCCTGTGTCACACATACAAGAATTCATGAATGTATTATTTGTATTTGTACAGTTATTGTTTACACAGAACATTGCCATCGAATATATGGTATTATAAATGTGTTGACTCATATCCTTTTACTATTTATAGATATAAGTTCAGGTATTTGCTATATTTTACGTGTGATTATTAAAATCTTTCTTATAAATTGTCACCATTATGCACGTTTAAATTTACATTTATTTATTTTATTGTATTCTTGTCTCGAGCATACCTAATGTGACCTTGCTCATATAATTTAATGGCATTAAGATGATTTACTCTCTTTACCGTTCCATCCCTCAACATAACTCTTTCTCTGTTATTAACTTTGAGTAGCTTTTTGTTTTTAAATAATGGTCAATTACTTAAGATGTTTAAAGCTATTCTAATGCCTTGTGAAAAATTAGGTTGTGTTTCTGAGTATTCAAACCATATCTCGTGCTTGTCTTTCCTACAAAAATATAGATTTTTGTGTTTGTTTTATACTTAATTTTTAGTACTTATTCAACTTAAGATATACTAATAAATCATGTTTATTTTGATACAAAAGTTTCTCTTTAAATATAGGCAATCCATTATACCCTTGTGTTACCTGTTTTGTCTAATGCTTAACACTTAAACATAAACGTTTTAAAATAAAATTAATATTCTTTTTCAACAATTAAGCTAATTCTTAACATTCTTATTTTTATTTAATTTGAAGGTTACAGCAATATGTATATGGACGTCGTGTGGTGGCCACACTTCAATTTTTTACTATCGTTTGAAGAGAAGTATAGAATATGAATTGGGATGTTGACAGAACATGATTATTAAATTATTATTATCTCAGGTTCTGAGGGGATATACATTATCCGTGGACACATTAGGAAAAAAATTTTTTTTTTTTGAAATCCATTGCAACGACAGTTTTTTCAGCAGAACACGTATTAACGTTGTTTTTATCTCTCTCTCTCTCTCTCTCTTTCTCTCTCCCTCTCTCTCTTTCGCTTTGAGCGCGAGAAAGGCCAAACTGCTAAAGCTATCAATATCACACCTTGTATTTCAGAGTATAGGTATCTTATTAACAGCTAATTAAATTTTCAGTAAAATCGGTAGACCGGAAGTAGCAGTTTAGTTCGGTAAAAAAAATCTTTTTTTCAATATCACATCCACTACAACGTTTAAACAAATTTCTAGTGACTACGAAAATACTCATGATTATATTTGAATTTTTTTTTAAGTTTTCGATAGGTCTTTTACTCTTATTGAAAAAGAGTTTATTGACTATATCTCACAAATCTTGCTTTCTAAGTAGATACATTATAAGAATAAAAGTATTTAAGGGTTGATTCTGAACACTTTTTGTATGAAAAGAATTCAAAATTCGGACCGGAAGTAACAACTTCTCTCTTATCGAATAGCAGTTCCTTGCAAATATCTCGCAAATTATGCAGAATCTCTACAGATTTATCAAGAGTTAGAACAGGATTTCGAATAATTTTTGTACCTTTAAAGAATTTTCATAATTTGGACCTGAAGTAGCACATTTACTCACAGGTTTGTTTATTTCTTTAAGATGATAAAAGTATTTAAAACTGAATTGCGAACAACTTTTGATTAATTTAAAACGCATATACGTATAAGAACGTCGTGTGGCGCCTACACCTCAATTCTTTCTATTATAAAAGGCTTAGGCCTTTAGTTTGTGTAATGTGTTTAAAATCGTAAGCCTTTTTATTTCATTCTTGTATTTTCGGGGACTAGTGCTTCAGTTTTGTTGTAAATTCATCACACGTCGTCTCTATTTCATCAATTGAAAGAGGCCTAAAGCAGACTGAGCCAGTTTCAGATAATCGCTAAAATTATCATTTTATGAATGGACGACGATATATACGTCTAAATGATAAAAACCGTTTAAATGCGTGCGGCTTATATAGATCGTCAATATTTTCGTTGAAAAAACTCTAAACGTATAGCATGCATGCATTACGTGTGATCATTGAGCGCGTTTTGCATTCGTTTGTAATAAGGTCATCGATCTAATGCGTTGCTTTTATGCGATAGAATTATTAATGGGCGCAAATAAGGGTGGTATACTTCCGCCTATGGCTTGTTAATTTACTAATGACTTAGGTGCCCATTACTTCGCTATCTGACATCTGCATACTTTATACCGCTTGTAATTTATTTTAATGCAAAATGCTTTTAATTATAATTAGAAATTCTGTATTGTTAATGTAATTGACTCAATATTTTATCAGTGCAATTAAATTAACTTCATAAATTCATCTAAGTGATGCTGTCGTAGCTCTTTCTAATTTTGTAACAGGACAGTGTAAAATTACCTGTGGGGCAATTGAAATGTAAGGGTGCACTTTAATTTTTTCATAATCAAATTATATAAAGAAAATTTTAGTAGAAAATTTAATGAAGATTAATGAATTGTTTTTATTTATTATAGATACATACGCGCAATTTTGCAAATTATTACTGTAAAATTACAAAATATACATAAATGCATTACATCGTAATATACAGGGTGAGTCAACTCCGCGGGTAAGCCCGATTGTGCCTTTACGAGTAAAGATATTTCAAAACGGCTTCCCATTGTGATAGCTGCTCATTAGAAGCACTTTGTAAATGTATTTTGTATTATACAGAGTGTTAAATAACTTGGTGGCTGACAAATTTTTTAAACGGAACGCCCTGTATATTATTACATTTTTGTATTCCTCGTATAATTCTTAGTCAACACGGAATAAGATAGTATGGGCCTAAACTTGAAGGTTTTTGACTTATTACCATTTTTCTAAAAAATTTAATGTTTTCATAAAATTATACTTCTCGAAAACGACGTATTAGATGGGCACAACTTTTGGTAGAATTGTTCATAATAAAAGGGTATAATACAAACATATTTTTTTTTCAATTACTAATTGAATTTGCAGAAAACTGGATTAAACATACATAACATAGTTTTCTCTAAAAGTTAATTTTTTCAAATGGTACACCCTGTATATCGGTTTATGTTTGAATTGCTTACTAAATTTCGCACTAAAAACATATAAGACGTTAATATTTCAAAAGTGACCATTACTAAGCCATTGTGTGTTTTTTATATAATTTTGTCATATTTATGTTTTTTATTTTAATACGGTCTTTTTGTACTGAAGGAATATCAAAAAAATTATTTATCAGTCCAAAGAGTTTACCAGCAGCGTTGCTCTGAGAGAAGGTGTCCGAAAACAGATACCTTTAGAAGAGGTATGGATCCTTTCATTGCTACTTATAGTATTGCTAATTCAAAAACAAAGAAACCTGAATATGTAGTTAGTGATAAAAATCAGTTATAGACAGTGGATGAAATTACCAACAATAATTCTGGCAAGAGAAAGCGATGATAATTTTCCTAAATTTGATAATAAACTGCCAAACAAATCTTCACTAGAGATCAAAAAAGACAATTAAGTATTTCTATATGGAAGTATTCAAATTTAGACTATGGTGTATTATATAAGCAGATTAGGACCTTGACATATGGTTGTACTAAATCGATAAATATTCTGTAATTCCATGTAATTCGGAATCTATGAAATTATCATGTTTATCATTTCATTTAAGGAAAAGAATGAACGTTCTGAAAGAGTATCCCGATCTGTGTTCTGAAAACCCGAAAGTACTAGTTTAGTCGTTCAGTGGCGTTTAATAAACCGGTCCTAGACAATTTTTTTGGAAAATATGTTGAAATATTGGGAAGACTTAAATTTCATGTTGAATAGATCTAGAATTGTGATGAAACGATGATTACTACTGTAATAAGACTTTTAAAATTGGCTTCCATAAAGAGCAAAAATAAATCGGGGCAAATGGCATCTGCGAAAAGGGGTGCCCTGCTTGCTTTTGTGTACATTATTAGAGCCACTATCCTACCAGTGTTCGTCTATGCATGAATTCGTAACCCATCTGAACACTTAACTGGGGACTCACCAGGGGGTTCTATTGCATGAGGAAGTAATTCTGGTTGGATGACAACAGAATTACTCTCAGAAGTCTTAAACCATATTTTGAATTACACACATTGCTATCCAGGAAACAAAATTTTGTTGCTGATAGACAATCATGAATCACACATCGAATTCCAATCTATTCGTTTTCTAAATCAAATGCACACAACACACAGGTTTGCAACTTTTAGATGTTGGGATTTATGGGCCATCAAAACATATCTTGGAAATGCTTTTGATGATTAGATGTTGGTACATACCTGTCAGGCCATAACCATAGGGAACATTGGATACTTGGCAAATAAAGTATATCCAAATACATTTTCTTTAAAAACATTATATATGTCTTCGAAAACAACTGGCCTTGGCTGAAACCACGTACCTGAGAAACTACAACTGATCGGGTGGTGAATATAGGGAATCGTCGCAGACTGAATTATGCTGCACTTGTGGATTTAGTGATTAGAACATCTTCTACAGCTTACTTGTCTTAAAAAACCTTGAATCATTACAAATTGCATAGTATTAATACCAGGTACAGGTAGCATTTTGTAGTCCCTAGCCATCACACAACAATGTTTAAACGCTCATTCTTTTACAATGCTCTTACTACCTTTAATAAAGTTAATGATTATTTTGAACAATTACCTACTACCGCATTTGCACCAGCATATAAGCGATCTCCACTTAACAACTAATGCTGAGTGTTCTGCTTTTGCTTTGTCAGCTGAAACTTAGCTTTCGTTATAATTAAAACGAGATGATATGTACACATGTATGTTTCTGTACATACTGATTCTTAAACTTCGCCTTGTTCATAAAGACCTTATCATTATCAACAATATATTATTATACTAGCTAAAGAGGGGAGAAATATTGATAAATGCACATACAAAGCGTCTTTCGTGTAGTATATGACCATGTGTTTTGCGTTACAATTTTAATTCACTTAGTTGTTGACAAATGTGTCTATGTACATATATGCTCTTGATATTTTCATATTCACATATCTAATCCTTAGTGTTAAACCAAATGGACTTGATAAATATGAATCCAGATAAGAATAAATGATTTGAAAAATGACCTTAATAATGTTTTTTAAGTAAGCTGATGATTATTTAATCTCTATTTCGAGTAAACAAAGTAAAACTACTTTTGTCAATATTGTCATTGTTATCAAGTTTATCATTTATGTGATTTTTAACTTGTGACATACAAATATATATTCTTACTTTTCTTCTTGACCAAATAGTCGCTAATTGAAGTGTAATAGTAATAATTAAACGTACTTCATTCGCATCGTAGGGGTGAGTATATATCATAACTTATAATAAATAATTTTTATATCAATGTTTCATATAAGACAGACACTGCCAAAACAATACATATAGTATTAAACGTATAGTTCTATGGATGACCGCTCCTTTGAATATGAAGATCACATAAAATAATGAAACAAGCTAAACCTTATCGAAACGAAAATATCTATGACCTTGAATTTCGCGTATCACCGAAAAGTTGTAGTGTAGGAATATAATACGCAAAAGTATACGTTTGTATACAGGGTGAGTCGTATATTCTATATGTAATACAATTTTGTTATACTGTTTTTAATTATTTTTTTGCAAAACGTCATTCTCACAGCGTTCTTGTTACAAAATTTATGAGATGTAATAGATGACAAAATTATAAGTTGCGAGCAAGTTGAATTAAATTTTCATCAAATATATACAAATGATTTCCTCTTATCAATTGATGAATCCATGATTCCATATTTCGGAAGAAATGGTTATACCTAAGCAATAAAACCCATTGAGATTTGAAGAAATATTTGAATAACTTGATAATGCTTATAGCAACAACCTGGCCGAAGATGACAAAATTATAAGTTTCGAGCATTGCTGGACAAGTTGAATTAAATTTTCATCAGATATACAAGGTATCTAAAGTTAAGTGTTTACCATTGCTAACTTTGTTATTATTGAAGTTACGAAGTCGGTTAAATTAGCAAACTAGTAGGACTTTTTTTGTTGATTAAGTTAGTCAAAACAAAGAAACAATTGAAGACCTAGTTTCTGAGATATTCACAAAATCAACAAATTTTTAAATGGAACATCCTGTATATTTCGACATTTCTTGAACGAGAATTAAAGTCTAAACAAAAATTTAGTAAGACACTATCGTCCTAAATTTAAAAATAAGCGAATAAAATGCACATAAACACTTTGATTATCATTACTTTAATACTTCTTACATATTAAATGTGTTTTTTATTCGCTTATTTTTAAATTTAGGACGGTAGTGTATTACTTACTTTTTATTTAGAATTTAACTCTCTTTCAAAATATGTCGAAATATACAGGATATTCCATTTAAAAATCTGTTGCTTTTGTGAATATCTCAGAAACTAGCTCTTCAATTGTTTCTCTGTTTTGACTAACGTAATCAGCCAAAAAAGTCCTAGTAGTTTGCTAATTTAACCGATTTCGTAGCTTCAATAATAACAAAGTTAGCAATGGTGTACACTTAACTTTAGACACTTGTATACAAATGAATTCCCATGTATCAATTGATGAGTCCATGATTCCATATTGCGGAAGAAATGATTATAAGCAATATAAACCCATTTGTTTTCGGTATAAATTTTGGTCTCTTTCATGAGGCTAGTCTATAACTTCGACATTTACCAAGGACGGACATTTCGAGATAACGGCACCAAAAGTCTTGGATAGGGATGTCACTTGTTCTAAATGTAACAATAAAAAGAGATGTTCGGGACATTGAATTTTCACTTTTCTTTTATAATTCCATGTGCGTCACTAATAACAACATTGAAGATTATGGAGTTTAGTGGTACGGGCACCCTCCGCAATATCAAATAGCGCAATTCTTGATACCAAAAATAACATTGCTTGTTTGAGGTGGACAGCATTGTCACATTGTTGTCTAACGACATGCCGCTGTTAGAGATATTGTCTTGATCTAAGAAAATATATTTTCTTCCGTATATACAAAGCCTTAATTTACTTGATTTAAAACGGTTTGGAAATATTTACTTGTAATAAAACGGACCGTTTCAAATCAAGTAAATTAAAGCTTTGTATATACGCAAGAAAATATACTTTCTTAGATCAAGACAATGAACCCCATTGTCTTGATCTGCTGCTACTTTAAAGAAGACTTTACGCTATTCTGTCAAAGACAAGCAAAGATCGAAATACCTCAACCAAATATACTAAACTGTTACAATTAGTTCAAGTGAGGTGTTGATCAAATAGACAACAACATTGGTAACTATAGAATTAATTTTTGGCGAAAGATATGGTATACGCCAATGTTATTCTGGAGTTTTAACGTATGTGTATCTAAATCTTCCCCATCATCTACCGTATGCTTTACTATAATTGGTGTGTCTTCACTGTCTGAGTCGGAAGTTGTTAGCAATTTAAAAAAGTTAGAGCATGCCTATACTATGGGTCAGGATAATATACCAAATTTTCTTGCTCGTGATTATGCGTGCATATTTGCTAAACTTCTCGCTTTTCTCTTTAATTTAGTACTTAAAACGTCTGTCTTTTCTGAGTGCTGGAAAGTAAGCAAACTATTTCCAATTCACAAAAAAAGGTGATACAGCCTTGATCGAAATTCAATGTATTGACTATCAATCGGAAGTAAGAACCTCTCTGTTTCAATTACGCCTTTGGCGGGCTCCCTATTCATCGTTGCACAGTGGATAGGAATTTGGGCGTTCTCTTTGACTCTAAATTAACGTTTTCTGACCACATCAATAGCAATATTTCATCGGCATTGAAAACATTAGGGTGTGTTATTAGAAATACGAGGCAGTTTGCATCCATAGAGGCCATTACTACCCTTTATTTTTCCTTTGTTCGCTCTCGCCTCGAATATGCTTCATTCGTTTGGTCGCCAATATATAAAACTTATTCTGAAGCGCTCGAGAGGGTTCAGAGGCGTTTCTTGAAATATCTGTACTTCAAGAAGCGTGGTTTGTACCCCGTTCAGGGGACATGCTATGATGTCCTTCTTGAAGAATAAATTTGAATCTTTGGAGATACGAAGGCATAAAACAGATATTAAGTTCATTTATGATGTATTGCACAATAATATAGATGTTCCATCTTTTTTGGCAAAGATCATGTTTGTTGTACCTCAGTACCCATGTCGCACAAGAAATGTACCAATATTTTACTTGGATCCCCACTGTATAGGGGTTGTAGTCGTTGCAATGCTACTTGCGATGATGATCTCGATATTAATTTTTCACCTTTATCTCAATTAATTAGTAGGTACTGTTGTTACGCTTGCTTTTACTTATACGTTGCAGCGACTTGTTTTTTCTTTTTCTCTCTTTCTTAATTCATGTAGTGCAGTGTATTGAGTTATATATGTGTATATGTGTATGTATGTATGTATGTGTGTATATGTATATGTACATTTGTTTGATTTTGTATTGTTCAGTTATCGATTCATTGCATTTTTTTTGTCCTGTAATTACATGTACATATGTCTGTTGGGCAATAAAGATATATTATTATTATTATTATTATTATTATTATTATTATTATTATTAAACGTTTTGGAATAAAATTGGACAGGTTGGCATTCATGAGAAGTGTTGCAATAGCTCTGCTACAAATATATGGCAAAAGCGCCACAAGCTCTAGTTTGTCTTTTATGCCCCTGAGTTTCACATCCGCGTTCAGCATTTAATTCTGACCGAACGGGCGCGCAGAAGATGTATTTGCTTCTAGACCAAAACAAATAAACCTTGCAATGAGTGTGAAGAGGTGTTGCAGGGAAAGTGCGTTTATTTCTATCGTAAATAATTTGTTTATTACATAAAGTTTAATTATATAATTAAAAGTATTTAACTTTGGAGTGATATTTGAATATTTTCTGCAACGATTTGCAAATAAAATTATCTTCCTAAATATGTACAAATATACTGGTGTTCCACTTCAAAAAAAAAAAAAAAAATTCAAATTTCTAAGAAATATGTAATTTAATTGTTTTTCATGAACTGCATATTAATCAGCGTTAAAAACACTAATCATTGGCTAATTTAACAGAAATCGTAACTCAAGAAATAACGAAGATTTCAATAGTCCACCGATATCTTTGGACACGGTGTATATAGGTATATCTAGGTATTCAAAATAATTTCGTCTGTGTTATCCCTAACACAACTCTGTAAAAGCATACTAAATTCTAATACAGCCACACATACACAACTACAAACATTTCTCAATTTCATTAATTCTATTCACTTACGCTTCAATTTTAATTTAAAAGAACACAAGTAAATTTTGAATTTCTATAACGAACAATTCTCTGCTTGGTTTTAATGTAATGAGATGAATAAAAACAGCCTCTTTATTAAATATTAGAATTTGGAATACTCGAGTTATGATATCACTTTAGATTAGATTACATTTATTTATCATTAACTTTGCAAACAACTACATATTTATCCATAAGCACATTCGACTTTTGTTTTCAAGATACATCATGGACAAGTGGACAAGGCCAGCTCATGTAACTGTCCCCACGGTTTGGTCAACATTCGAAGGCAAAAAAGAAATCAATGGAAGAAAGAGAAAATATTGGATACAAGATATTACTGACGAGTATATCGATGAAATTGTTACATACATGGGAGAGGAATTTATTAAGGAAGAACCTTTGGCAAAATATAGCAGTAAGTGCTCAACAATTTTAACTTTCATTTTGACAAATGAAGTACCTAATAAAAAGAGGGCGTGTACTAATAAATAGAAACTAATGCAACTTATATTACTCGAGGAACGGGTAGACGCAAGGGGGTGTGAGTAGATGGAGCTACACGATATTCGGTTTCGATCACAGCCCCTCGGTTATATTCACAGATTCTGTCATAGATAAAGGCATACTATAGATAGGAAACATAATGTATAAAGAATTAGTACTTACGGAACTGTTGATGTTGATGTTTTATAATAAGCCAATGTTCACTTGCCCATAACTGTTATATTATTACACACTCGAATATTATAGGGATATATGACATTTAAATGCGAGTGACAGTTTGTAATTAAACTGTCACCCGCTTTTAAGTCTGCAATAGCCGACCGATTCCGATAGATTTTCGTATTTGCTAGGACTGGTAGAGATACCGTAAAGTGGGGATAGACGACGTGATTAGATTGGAAAAACCTCGTGTAAAATGTGTGTGACAATGTTTACTGTTTAATGTTTTTTATCTTTAAAAATAATTACATAAATTTGATTTTTTCTTTATATCGTACATCAAATGTGCAGCTGGCGCGTAGAGGTCGTTTTTTTTCTTTTGTGTACCAGCTTTAGTTAGTAGACATTAATCAAATTCAAGCATTTTTGTGGTTATTTCTAAAACACATAACTTTCTTAAAAAAACAAATTAGTACAAAATCTGACCTTGACATTATAAATTAATGCCTTTTGCATCACTAACCCAAATTTGAAATTCTAAAATTACAAAATAATTTTAGAAAACACGAAAGGGCGACGCCTTAATTTTCGATAGGTAAACGCTCCTCTTAAAACAACATTATAACCATGCATTATCCCAGTAATACATAAAAAGCTAAAAACGTATTTCGAACACAATGCTACTGATGATGGCAATACATTTGTCGAAATACGTACTTTGCTTTTTGTTCCTTAGTTTGATAATGGTGTTTTTATTGTATTTTGTTTATTTTCAGACGAATTTATTTTTTAAACAAGCTACTTTAAATAACTACTTTGAGGCAATTAATTAGTAACTTGTGTAATGGTAATTGTAAACGTTACAACTAATAAGACTCAGTAAAATTTTAATTTTTTAAGAGTAATGATAATTCAAAGCCTTTGATACAATCAATCGTGCAACGCTACTTACCGTAATGCATTTTGGTTCCTATATTATCTTTAATTCATTCCACGGATCTGTTTAGATCCATCCGAAATTGTACCGTAAATTACAAAAGCTAAATATGTTTCAAGGAGACTATTTTAATAGGTCCTTACTAGTGCTCATCACATTAAATTTTTATTAAATTTATTAATTACTTTAAAAAAATTCAATAAAAACCGATTTCCAGCGACGTCCTTCAGGGACGCATATCTCCGTAGGAGGGGCCTGTGGGAAATTTTTTTATAGGAACTCGTCATCTTATTTATTCATGTTCTATCTGCATCCAAGAGATTTCCCACATTTTCCCGGACTCCCTGTATATAGCATTATCATAAGCTTATTTTGTAAGTTTTGAAGAGATGGTATCCCATTTCACAATCTTCTCTTAAAAACAGAATTCTTATCGAATGCTGTTTTTAAAATATAATTTATATTCATTTTCAGAGTGTTTTGATGTTCCTGAAATTTCGAACGGCTTTAAGAATATGTTGTCTGTGGCCTTGAAAGATAATTTAGGTTTAGTATGCCTAACTAAAGACGGAAACGACAAACCCACGGTTGTGGCTATGAACTGTACAGTTCTTGCCAGTGAGCATAAAGATAAGAGCCCAGACGTAGACGTTGCAGTTTTGCATACCGTGAAATTCTTAAAAAGCCAAGTGGATCCCTTTAAGAAGTTTAATATTACAGAATACCTTGATGCTTTCGGCCTTTATGTCCCAGCGAAGAATAGAGGAGAGGGTTTAGGTTTAGAACTGTTAAAAGCTCGGTAATACATTTTGAATGATTATTATTAGTGTTGATACATACTTAAAAATATATATTGTTGTTCTTTCTAGGGCAGCACTATGTCGCGCATGTGGAATAAAAGCGAGTTTAACTATGTTTACGTCAGTTGTATCTCAAAAATTAGCTGAGCGCGCTGGTTTCAAGTATGTATATAGCATAGACTACGATGAATTAGAAAGAAGAGATCCTAAATCAAGATATCCTGGAATTCAGGAACACACAAAAACTCTACGATGGATGTACATTTTATATGAATAAATATTATACATGGAACCTATTTATTGTAATATTTAAAATACAGAATCTTGAAAATATACTTTTATTCTATTTGTGACTCGTTAAAATATAGTCTGTGTAGAATATGCTGACACTAGATATTTGCAAAACGAACAACTTCAAGTTATTCTTATAAAATAGGTCGAGTGCTGTATAATAAAGGTAATATTAAACTCTGTTGGAGATGATTATAATAACAATAATTACTTGAATGTGTAACGTACATTAACGGATAATACTATCATAAGTATACATATATACATTCATACGTAAACGTATATGCACATATGTAAATGTATGAATGCACATCTACCCTAAGCTGGCATTGCGAACAACAACGTGCAGACAGCTGTTTCGACCTTACATTGGTCTCATCAGTGCACGAACGTGTTGTTCACAATGCCTTAAAAACTTAGATTACCTGATATAGTCAAATGTCAATAGAGATTCCCAGCGGCATCTGCATATACGTTTACGTATAAATGTATGTATGTATACTTATGATATTATTATCCGTTAATGTACGTTACACACTCAAGTATTTTATATTGTTACATTGTATTGTAATAGGTACGCCACCTATGCCGTGTTCATTGAATGCACGTATATCTACAATTGCCCGATTAGTAGTTGTACTACGGAGGGTAACATTACCTAGCAATGTCGCGCTTGTGTAACAGATGCGGCTGGAAATCTCTCATGGCATTTGGTACGCAAGTCGACTATATCAGGTAATCTAAATTTTTAAGGCATTGTGAAGAACACTTTCGTTCACTGATGAGGCCAATGTAAGGTCGAAACAGCTGTCTGCACGTTGTTGTTCGCAATGCCAGCGTAGGGTAGATGTGCATTCATACATTTACATATGTATACTTATGATAATATCAGTAATCATTTAATAACGATAGAATCATATTTTGCTAAAATTTGGGGCAAGTGATAGTTTTATTAATACTCATAGAGAATGCAAACGTCTTTAAGTCTTTACTTTGGCGGCGAAAAAGGGTTTTGCGATAGTATTTAGAATCTTTGAAACAACTTTTATATACAATAATTTTTAAAATTAGGATCAGAAGACTAATATTCTCATTTGTAAGCAACCTTCTCAAAATACATAGCCAGTTAGGCTTTCTGCACAGCTGTTTTGAAGCATAGATGTACTTAAGACTTAATTTGGAACAACATTTGTAAAAATAAATCTTACTAAGAAGACTTAAATATGTTCTATAAATAGTTTCAAACAAACTATTTCGAATCGAACGTGTATACAAACAAGAATTTCGTATAATGTCCACACCGATTATTATAATTAAATATAGAATGTCGATATTATCAAAAACTAACAGCGGTGAGACAAATTTTATTTTGGCTGACAATAAAATGTTTGAAATGTTAATTTAGATGTAAGCAAGTCCTTCGGTTGTCAAACTAGTGGAGTCCCGTTAAGAGAGCAAAAGGGCTCAAAATACAATAAATTAGTCTTTTTACAATTCAACTTTAATCCACACCATGCATTCATAATAGAAGCAGACGTATCATCAGCATATTGCACTAGTTTATTCACTGGAAGGTTGGGGGAAAAGTCATTAACGTAGAATTAAAACAAGAGTGGTCTCAGCACGGAACCTTGCGGGACACCAGTTTTAATGTCGCTGGATCCGACAAGAACTCACTTCCTGTACCATCTGTCATCGTAACAAGTTGATTTCTTTGTTGCAAATATGAACTAATCCGTTGTAGTACCGGGCATCAGATTCCGTAAAAGAATAACGTATTCAGTAAGATCCCGTGATGCATGCTATCAAATGCCCGGGATAGGTTAAAATATTTTGCTACAACTTTATAATAGTTATCTGATAAATGCTAATTAAAGCTAATTAGATAGTATTATTAGTCGATTGACCCTCCGGAAAACCGACTTGGTTCTGGCTAAGTATTAATATGATTCCAGATATCTCCGTGATCTACAACACATTATCGATTCGGATATCTTTGTAAAAACCGAAAGTAAGGATACCGGTCTATAGTTGTCAATATCATGCTATTCTCCCCGTTTGTAGACAGGAATAACGTCCTTCCTAACATCTGAGGAAACGCCTGGTTAATCAGAAAGGTTAATGGATCCGCTGTTTCCTTGACGACATGTCTCAAAATATTGCATGGCACAATATCAAGGCAACACACAGCTTTCCCCGTCCAACGCTCTATTCGTCGGATAGATTTGTATAAATTTATTATATCAAAGTATACGTCCTTCAGATGCCCTAGTCTGATTGGCTCGATCGGTCTACTCCGGATGTTTCCCCCAAGCTTTGCGTTTAAGAATACACACATTCCTCTAGCATGGAGATTTAATTTGAAATTGCCGCCGATGTTTTTCTTAAATCGTCAGTAACTTATATTTTCTTGATGGAAGGTCGTCAAATTCATTACCAGTGGGTAATAAATCTTGTATTTTCTTTTAAATGTATTTCTGATACATGAATATTTTCTTCTTGTTAACAGAATTACTTCTATCAGCAGCCGCAACTTGACAAATATAAACAAAACAAACACGGCCAATTGACACTTAACGTGGGTAGAATTATAATTCTTTTATTACTAGTGATTTTATATATCACTATTTATTCTCATAGCTACTTGTTATTAAACATTTTGGTGACACTATTTTTAATACTAAGCTACCCACTCCTTGATTGTCTAGATTCTCTTGAGTGTCTCTTTGTTCTATTGTTTATTTTGAAAATGTGTAAGTTTAAGTTTTACTTTTACATTAATCTGCTTGTTTTATACATATGACTGTTTTTGATTTGAAACCATATTTGATTACGTTGTGTATGAATGGATATTTAGTGTGAAATTATTCATTAAATTATAAATTAGATTAATAATATTCCCTTTACATTTTTAAAATTACTATTTATGTATTAATTTATTCATTAATTTTTTGAACTATATTTTAACAATTAATATATGTAAATAATTATAGTAATATGTTTTTAAAGAGTATTTTATCATAAATCTATTAATTAATTAAGGTAAAGTCCGTTATCATTAACAATATACCGCGAGATCAAAAATTATATTGATAAAGGTTTGCCATGGAATGTAAACCGTATGTCTTAAATGTCATACTGTCATTAATATTTGTCATTATGACACTTAATGATATAACTTAAGACAGACGTTTTACATTCCATGGCAAACCTTTATCGATATAATTTTTGATCTCGTGGTATATATATAGTGTATACAAATCATATTTAGACAAAACTTTATACATAAATGGAGAAGCGATCCGAAGAAAATTTGACATCAGATGCGATGAGGATGTTAAATAAATTTACGAAATAAATCAATCAGTTAGAGATCTTCTTATGTTGCTTTTCTAACATTTTGGAAGGTCATCAAAGTGGTTAAGAAATTACCTATGTCTCTGGAAGATTACTGCTGTAAGCAAACATGTTATAAAATACGTTAAGGATAAGGATGCACTAACAACAGTAAAATTAAAGACACACTTGTTTACCTTTTATATTTCAATAACAGTTTAACAGAATTTGTTTTGCCGCTGTGTGTTGTTGACAATATGTACATTCATTATATAATTACAATATCAAATAATTTAGTGACAGCATAGGATTTTCTTATTTGCATAGAGGTAAGATGCGAAATAGGTTGTTCGACAGTACTTGTAAAACAGAATTAAGTCTTCTTTTAAATACATCTATAGTCTTAATAAAACTGTTCCGACCCCAATTTTGCGAGTTATTTTATAGAAAAGTTATTTTAAAAGTTCTAAATACTTCTATCTTTAGTCACTAAATAACTATATATATTGTACAATATTTCAGTAGATATTTTTTCCATTACTTAATCATAAACAATACACTTAAGTACTTGCCGAATCTAGTATAAAAATAGAATTCCGCGTATTATGTAAGGTGAATTTTAATTTGTGAAGTCTCGCTTGTTTGTGCGCAAGACGGATAATTTAGTTTATATTTAGCACTTATGATTAGACGCTAAACACACATAACGCATGAGAATTGAGAACAGTGTAGTATATTTTATTTCGTTGTACACGAAAAATGTCACCGTGGACAAGGCCAGCTTCCATACCTATCCCAACAGTTTGGTCAACATTCGAAGGTCGCATTGAAACGAATGGGAAAAAGAGAACGTATTGGATACAAGATATCACCGACGAATACAAAGACGAAATAATTAGATATATGGTAGATGAATTCAATGCTGAAGAGATTTTAGGCAAATATAGCAGTGAGTAGTTGTGATACAATTGGTGTGAATCTCTATACCTATACAATTGGTTTACTGACACGTGTATAGTAACTTTCATGATTGTATGTTGACGCAATATTTTTTATCTTATTTGCGAGCGTGGAAAATTTACTTTACAGCTTGATCATAAGTAAAAAATCTACCTCATATTATTTATTGAAAAATAAGCATATTTTTAGACAATTCAATATATGGGAATATAATTACTTAGGGCAATTATATTTAAAAAGGGTTACATTGATACGTGAATACTATATATAACCATTTGAAGATATTCTTGTGTTTGTGTATCCGGGGTATATACGCCGTTTTTGAACAAAAAATTATTTTGCTGTTGCATTTATTAAAAATTCCAAAATAACTTTGTGAGGAATTCATGCTATTATGTCAGTTATGTTATTATGTTTGTTTATTATAAGCCGCTTGTATAGAAATCGAATAATTGATACAATTTAAATAATAACATATTAATTGGTACACTAGATTCCTGATTTACCTAAAGCGTTTCATCGAATATGGCACCCACTGCTGCTCCACATGATCTTCAGCATTTGTTACGCACCCACACTACCTTCGTTATTTGCATCATATTTGTCTAGTAGAAGCCACTACGTCTATTACAAAAGCTATAGATTGGTAGATTTCCATCTTACTTCTGGGGTTACGCAGGGACCCATTCTTGGACCCCTGTTATTTTCTCTCTATATGGGTATATTGTTAATGTTCTTGACTGTCAACAATTCCTTTTTGTAAATGATTTAACTACATTTCACGCTATAAATAACATAAACGATTGGATTTACCTCCAGAAATAATTAAATTCTCTCCAGATTTATCGCTATATGAACAAATCAAATATGTAAAATTTTCACGAACAATTCGCAACTGAAAAAATATAATATTTCTAATTCAGACTTAAAAATTAGATATCATTATCAGAACTACAAGAACCTTTTCGTCAATTGATACTCAAAATTTAATTACACTTAAAATAAGCTCTACATGTCAATCGAGGTGGAAGATAGTCTTGAGCACACTCTTCTGAATAACAAAGACGCGGACAAGTTTGTTAATATCAGTGCAAAGGACAGTACCAAATTGTATGTGTGGGAAGGCACGCGCAACACTTCATTACTGGTAATATTACGTAGAACACAAACAGAATAGAAAAAAAAACTTCTTAAGTACCTTTTCACTGCAATTTAGGCATTTAGATAGTTACAACCAATATAAAGAGAGAAATTTGTATACGATATTGGATATTATTAAAAGACCAAGTAGAGGCAAAGACAATCTCTCTAGACCTGTTATATAAGTAAGGTTATATATGTTTTATTATAGTTGACTTCTAAACGATTGGACGGCAGCCATGGCTCAAGACGAGCTAGATACCTGCATGGAACATTACCGCCGACTACCCCAAGTGTATCTTTAACAGTTACCAATGATTTGGCATCAACTTAATTCATCTTAAAAGTTTGGTTATATATCGAAGTATCAGCAACAATATAAACAACATTGAAGTATATGTTAAAGAGCAAGGGTGCTAAAATGCAAGATTGAGGTAGACCATTACTGATAATAATTTGATCAGAATTTGAATCTGCTGTAGGAAGCAACTCTGACTTCTTACTTTTTATGAAATACATGAAAGATAAACTATGATAAAGCAAAACCCCAAATGCTATAATATACAATCTTATAGATTATATCAGAGTGAACAACTTATACATAATAACAGCTCCTGTTTGAAGAATTCATTATAAAAAGTCTATAAATTCTACAAAATATGATAGGCACAATTTATTTATAAATGCTATAAGTTGTCATATATATATATTTAATGTATTTTAAGGATTAACTCATTATCACTTTATTATTAAAGTATGTCTTATCAGTTCCATTTCTAAGTGTCAGACGCGCTTGGTACCTTAAATTTTGCGATTTTTAAATGTTTAATTTTGCGTCCTGACGATACTAGTAAAATAGTATGTCACTCTTCCATTAGTAGTTTGTTAGTGTAAATTTAAAGAAACCCAAATATCAGTAATACCAAATTTCATCTTGAAAACTTATCATAAGCTATTTTCGTGTAAAATTGCAAAATATTGAACATCAGATAGGTAAAGATATATGATACTTCTTATTTAATAAAATATTTAAATATTTAGACATAAAATTTAGATTATACAGAAATGTGTGACACAAGAAAAAAAATTTTTTTTCTCTTATATATATATTTACTGAATTTAATATTATCTACTATTCTAAGTTCACGCACTTGATTACAGTTTCTCCACAAAAAAGAATTATTACACAAAGATACACTGGGCGACCACTAATTGTTATTATTACTATAATTAAACAACTAAACGTTAAGCTGTTCGTTTAAGAACAATTAACAGTTATTATTTAAAAAGTCAAGGAAATAAAGCAAACTTTCATAACACAACATTCATTATACCAGTTATAAACTCGTATCAATCACAATGATAACTTATGGTCGATGACACTCCAAATAACAGCTAACTCAAGCTGTAAAAAAAATTGAGAAATGAATTGTGATTATTTCTGTAGTTTACTCGTATTCCAAGAACAGCTTAATTTTAATTACCCTCCCCAAATTATTTCGAAAACAGGAACTTTCACACTGTTATGATACAAGAGGAATAGACAATTCTTATTTGCTCCTTCCTCAAACAAGAAAGACATTAATTAGTAAAAGTGTTATCTCACATACAATAAAAATATACAATCACTTGTCGACAAATTTGAAGCAGATGTCCAGCGAGAATTTCAAGGGAAGACTTAAAAGACTAATAATAGACAAAGCATATTATAATATCACTGATTTCTTTTTGAGTCAATTTTAAATTGTTGTTACGTTGTATCACATTCTGTGTTATTTATATGTTTTTATGTATTTGACGTTTTCTATGTATTTTACAATATCTGAAATGGAATGAATAAATGAAAACAAAACAAATAGTAAGTAAAATGCCCCTGAAATAACCTCTTTTATTTTACAGCTCCAGATGAGGTGGAAGAATTGCGAAAACCTTTTCTAGATGGATGGTCTGACTTAAATAAATATAATTTAGGTTTAGTGTGTTTAACTAAAGACGAAAACGACAAACCAATTGTTGCTGCTATGAATTGCACAACTCTCTGTAGCGTTTACGACAAAAAGCAACTAGAATCGGATAATAAAGTTTTACAAACGATCAAGTACGTCAAAGATCAAGTGGATCCATTCAAAGAATTAAACATTACAGAATATCTGGATTCGGTGGGACTTTACGTACCTGTTAAGTTTAGAGGGGAAGGTCTTGGTTTGGAGCTTCTTAAAGCCCGGTAATATATCGTTAATTAGTTACAAGTAAGTCATTACTAATGTGGTACTTTTATTATTATTATTAGGGAGGCGCTTTGTCGAGCATGTGGAATAGAAGCATCACTGACTCTATTTTCGTCGACAACATCTCAGAAGCTAGCAGATCGTGCGGGATTTAAGGATTTGTATTGCATAGATTTTGAAGAATTAGAAAAAAGAAATCCTAAATTTAAATATCCCGGTGTTCAGGAACATACAAAATCACTGCGATTAATGTATATTCTATACAAATGACTATATTATTTATGTACAGATTTTTTTACTCCAAGAATATGAATATAGCATTTTTTAAATAAATGTTTTGTCATTTACTGATTTTTATTACTTTCTTATAGGTAGAACAAGGAAGTATTGTGATGACGAAACTTTTCGACCTCGAGATTTTTGCAGATGTACACGTTTTGAAGTCCCCTAATACCAAAAAAGTGGTTTTTAAAAAATGTCTCTCTCTCTCTCTCTCTCTCTCTCTCTCTCTCTCTCTCTCTCTCTCTCTCTCTCTCTCTCTCTCTCCATCTCTCTCTCTCTCTGTGTGTGTGTGTGTGTGCGTGTATCCAAGATAGCGGTCAAACCGCTGTAGATATCGATTCCAAATTATGTATTTACCTGTATAATTTCTCTATAGAGATCTGATTAGTTTTTCAGTAAAATCAGTAGACCGTTTACTTCAGTGAAAAAATCGAATTTTGCAAATATTTCGACAACTACTAAGTTAAAACAAATTTATAAAGAATTCATATCTACTTAAAATTAAAATTGACAACAATTTTACTTAAAAACTTTTTCGAAATTCCTACCTGTCTTTTATTCCTATCGAAAATGAGTTTTTTGCGAATATTTCGCGTCATGATTTTTAGACGGGTACGTTTAAGTAAGTAAAACATAATTTTCAATATCTTTTGTATAAAAAAAATTTTAAAATTCAGACGGGAAGTACCATTTTTACTCTCATCGAATAGCGATTTTTACAAATATGTCGTAAATTATGCATTCTATATATATTTATCAAGAGTACATAAGTAATTAGTGCTAGATTTTAAATATTTTTGGTATAAATGAAATTTCAAAATTCGAACCGGAAGTAACACTTTTACTCTTAGTAAGTAGCACTTTTTTTCCAATATTTTGCAAAGTATGCATTCTATAGCGATTTATTAAGCGAATAGAAGTACTTAGAATAGGATTTTGAATAATTTTTGTGTAAGAAAATTCTGAAAATTGTATAATATGAAACGCTCATGAGTATAAGAAAGTCGTGTGGTGGCCACACCTTATTTTTAGCGTTTGTTTTCTTTATCCCTATTTGATTATTGATGTACCTTAAAATGAATAATGAGGCGTGGCAACCACACGATTTCTTATACGTATTAGACTTCAAATTATACAAAAAAATTTCTAATTTATTTTAAATACTTTTATCTTCTTAGAAAAATAAACCTATGAGTAAGTGTGTTACTTCAAGTCCAAATTTTTAGAATTTTTTTATAAAAATTATTCAAACTCCTATTCTAGGTACGTCTATTCCTTTAATAAATCTCTATAGAATAGGTATTCGAAAAAAAGTGCTATAGTCGCTAAAAGTAAAAGCATTACTTCTTGTTCGATTTTTGAAATTAAATTTTTTCAAAAAATATTTCAAATCCCTGCTCTAAATACTTTTGTACTCTTAATAAATATATATGGAATGCATAATTTACGATATATTTGCAAAATTTTATTAGAAAATATTCTCTATTCGGAGAGTTCCTAAATTACTAAAACTATGTTTTTTTGTTTTTATTGTTTTACACTGTATATTTGTCTATTTATTTATGACATATGGATTTTGTTATAGTTATAATTTTTATTGTAATGTATGTGAAATGTAGATGTTGTTACAGTGACTAAATTCTATTCAATTCTAATCCCTTGCACTTTTCTCCGTATATTGTTGAACAATTTGAGACAATTATAAGTCCTACTTTAGGCATCCCTATGTTGACCAAGAAAGAGGTCACTGTGTTCCATTTTATGCACTTTGATAAAAATAATAAAATCAATATTATTGAGATTGTTTAATAAATTTATAATCAATATACCAGATCGTACACGATTTTAGAAGAAAACGTAATAGAAAAATATAAAAACAGACCGTTAATATTATTAGATGAAATATTATGCATGACAATGTTGAACTCTTGGTGTATTATGTTTATCTTAAAGCAAAGTTTCACTACAATCACATAACAAGATTTATCATTATTGAGAAATTGAATTTTAACAAGTCTGTAAAGCGCTTACCTAAAAACTTTTGCACCCCAACTTCTCAAGACATTACGAAGATTAGAGACTTTAGATAAACTTGTTCAACGACGAAACGAGAACAAAAAAAAACTATAATAAAATTTTAACTAGTTTTAAGTGAAATTCTCATCGAACATTGGCAAGCTAAATGAGAAAGTTTTCTCTTTCTTGTCTTATTAGGGAGATTGACAAGATTTTATAAATTTTGGCTGAAGTTGCGCCAGATTTAATATTTTAACGTTCAAAAGGGTATAGGGTATTCGAATGTTTTTCGGACGAGTTGTGCTTATTTATATTTTATATAGTATCTTCTGCCTCGAGAAATTTAACTGAAAATTATTACAGTTGTTTTGTTCGGTGTAGGAAGAGATATCTAAAGTAAAGAGGATAGGAAGTTGAAAATATATTCGGTCGAAAGATATTTTGTATTTGGAACATAATTTGAATGTATGGTAGGTTAGAAGAGGAATAAAAATTCGCATTTTTCTTTAAACTTGTTTTTTTGCGAGGTGACAAAGTTGAAATTCCAAAATCTTCAGGATAATATTTGCTGAAGTTATGATAACTTTCTCGGTGTTTATCAAATATACATAAATTGATTGATTTTATATTTAATATTATCTTTTCGTAAAACAGAGTCAAATGGAAAGGTTTTCGTTTGTCAAATTAAGATCGTAACAAAAATGAAAATGAAAAAAACTATTTGCCCAGAAAATCATTCGCTAGAGGTAAAACACACATACATTTAAGCGCAATTCTCTTACATTAGAGTTCTTTATAGTAATCATAGTACAAATATATAAGGTATGTTCTAGCGCAGCTTCCCTATGACGTAATTTGAACACAACTACGTCATTACCACTGATATTAAGAAAAGAAAGATTACTTTTGAAAAACCACAGATGTAATAGTATATAGATTGCTATATAAAGAATAATAAACATAATGCATAGCACAGTTGTTTACGAATGTGTAACTAAAATAAAATTACAAATTACTTGTTTAAAAAAGACTCATAAAGCAAAATAATGAGACTGTATTAATGAAAAAGCTCCCACTCGATATTATGTGACACTTTGGTTTACGAAACCTGTTTTAAGTCGTTTGATAATACAATTTGTAATTTCTTTACTGACAAAGTAATTTATCACAAAAATAAATTTGACTTGAAAATGTGCATTTTTTCTAGTATATTGCTTTAAATTACTGATACCAATGAATACTGCAAAAGTTGAAAGTATAAAAGTAAGGAAATTATTGGTTTAATATTGGATTTTTGTTTATTAATTTTTAATTTACAGGTAATAAATAAAACAACTATCAATAAAAAGGAAAATTCCAAAAAAATTGCAAAATGATGTGAATAATATATATATATATATATATATATATATATATATATATATATATATATATAATAACATCATTAAAAGGTATATAAATACATCCAAATACAAAACTTACGATTTCTTGTGTTTTTTATCCTTCTACTACAGGCTTGTATCCACTGCTGAGATAGGTTTTGATCTTTAGGAAAACGAAAATATCTAATATTCCTTCCTCGGGTGTTTTCTGACCTGCTTTTACTAAATGTATTGCTTTATAATACAATATTTAATAAACTCATTACCTTTAACGTTATAACCTCTTCTTATGTTCTAAATAAATCAAATTAAAAGCCTTTGGCATAACAAAAATATTTACAAATCTTAATCGCTACACATGAAATAATAACTATAATTACACAAAATACGATATAATCGGATATAACTTCTTCGAAATCTAAATATAAACAAAATGCAAACTACAAACATATGATGGATGACGCAACATTGATGACGTAGGTGTGTTCAGCGCAGAAATAGATGAATTTGAGTCAAAGTTGTAGCATACCTTATATATTTGTACCATGATTGTAATATTAAAAAATAAATATTAAAAGATGTTCAGCTTCGACACCACTTAAGGATTTTAATACATTTCCAAACATGGGCGGTCATGAATTCGGCACTATATACCTGCATTTTAATCTCGACACATGAATTCGGCACCAGACCATGGATTAGACATTTTTCAAGCACTCAAACTGGGCACCGCTGATCTTTATTGTCATTAGGGAATACATTAAAAATGAAACCAAAAAAAATTTAAACTAAATTTATTTACAATAGACAACAAGAATTCATTGCTTATAAAAATATCCTAATCATTTTACAAATTGTAGTCTTTCTATTCTACTTACAAAGTAAACGGCGATTATTTATTTTAAAAATCCCTGTCTTTTTTTGGTTTAGGATCCTTGCATCGCATAGGTTCTTGAACATAGTGTTCAAGAACCTATGCTATAATTTAATATAAGTCTCGGTTTGAAAATTGTTTAAAATATTAATAAATACAAATAACGATGAATATGTTTCATAAAAACATTCATTAAATTTTGAATGAAATGATTCACAACAGTTAGTTATTCTACTGATAGAAGTATTGCAACTAGCCCATATTTTAGGAGGAAAGATAGCTTCTTCATCTATGTAATTTTCAACTAAGTAATCTGAAAACTCGGTCACTCTGGATTAAAAACTAAATGTATATTATTACACTTTTATTTAATAATTTCAAATGTTTCAATATAAGCTGAAGTACTTTGACTTGGTAAAATACAAAATACTAGTGGAATGTAATGACCATTTTAATAAAAGTGTGCAAAGTAAATAACTGCAAAAAATAATTTAAGCTATAATTAATCGTGCCGTCTAAATATATTGTCTCGCAATTATACAAGGCGCAGCGTTTTACATTACAAATCTTGTAAAATTTTGATGGTTTGTTCTGCACTGGTCGGCAAAGTAGGCCGCATTTTCTTTCTCTTATAATAGACATTATTTCTTATGTAGTTGATGTCTTTCATAGTCAAAGTGTCCATTGCGTCTGTACGATTTTTCAATGCTGAATGAATAATTTTTGACGGTTTTTCTGCAATGTCTTCTTCTGCCGTCTTTTCGCACTGTTGCTAACTGTAATAATGATATCCAATTAAAATTTGTTTCGGAATAAATTAATAAATATATTTTTACACTGCATTCGTGTTTTAGTTGCGTTTAAAATTTTTCTTGGATAAAAAAAAGCTTACTACACTTATACAATCAATAACTATTATCTACAAACCTATTTTCCTGTTTAGCGCCTTCGTATGTTTGGAATGTGTATGTTCTAATTCACTTCTTGATATTAGTTTTTCAGTGTCGACAGTCCACACTTTTGCTTCGGTTTTCAACGAAAGGAGCTTATCAACAGGATGTGGATAGGTATTAGGTATTAGGTGCCCAATTCATGTATCTGGTCCAAGTAAAAAAGGGGTACAGGTAGTTGGAGATTATAATAGTGCCGAATTCATGCACGCCCCCAAACATAGAGGGTGTTCGAAAATGATTGTAAGGAAGTATTTCAAAGTTATACCTCATGGGGCGTGCATGAATTCGGCACTATTATAATCTCCAACTACCTGTACCCCTTTTTTACTTGGACCAGATACATGAATTGGGCACCTAATACCTAATACCTATCCACATCCTGTTGATAAGCTCCTTTCGTTGAAAACCGAAGCAAAAGTGTGGACTGTCGGCCCTGAAAACCTAATATCAAGAAGTGAACTAGAACATACACATTCCAAACATACGAAGGCGCTAAACAGGAAAATAGATTTGTAGATAATAGTTATTGATTGTATAAGTGTAGTAAGCTTTTTTTATCCACGAAAAATTTTAAACGCAACTAAAACACGAATGCAGTGTAAAAATATATTTATTAATTTATTCCGAAACAAATTTTAATTGGATATCATTATTACAGTTAGCAACAGTGCGAAAAGAAGGCAGAAGAAGACATTGCAGAAAAACCGTCAAAAATTATTCATTCAGCATTGAAAAATCGTACAGACGCAATGGACACTTTGACTATGAAAGACATCAACTACATAAGAAATAATGTCTATGACAAGAGAAAGAAAATGCGGCCTACTTTGCCGACCAGTGCAGAACAAACCATCAAAATTTTACAAGATTTGTAATGTAAAACGCTGCGCCTTGTATAATTGCGAGACAATATATTTAGACGACACGATTAATTATTGCCTAAATTATTTTTTGCAGTTATTTACTTTGCACACTTTTATTAATGGTCATTACATTCCACTAGTATTTTGTATTTTACCAAGTCAAAGTACTTCAGTTTATATTGAAACATTTGAAATTATTAAATAAAAGTGTAATAATATACATTTAGTTTTTAATCCAGAGTGACCGAGTTTTCAGATTACTTAGTTGAAAATTACATAAATGAAGAAGTTATCTTTCCTCCTAAAATATGGGCTAGTTGCAATACTTCTATCAGTAGAATAACTAACTGTTGTGAATCATTTCATTCAAAATTTAATGAATGTTTTTATGAAACGCATCCATCGTTATTTATATTTATTAATATTTTAAACAATTTTCAAACCGAGACTTATATTAAATTAAATAATGTTCAAGAACCTATGCGATGCAAGGATCCTAAAACAAAAAGAAGACAGACATTTTTAGAACAAATAATCGCCGTTTACTTTGTAAATAGAATAGAAAGACTACAATTTGTAAAATGATTGGGATATTTTCATAAGCAATGAATTCTTGTTGTCTATTGTAAATAAATTTAGTTTAAATTTTTTTTTGTTTCATTTTTAATGTATTCCCTAATGACAATAAAGATCAGCGGTGCCCAGTTTGAGTGCTTGAAAAATGTCTAATCCATGGTCTGGTGCCGAATTCATGTGTCGAGATTAAAATGCAGGTATATAGTGCCGAATTCATGACCGCCCACCTCATGCAACTAAAATTAAAACCGTATACATTTTACAACCATAAATCTCTCATGACAGACAATGCCCATCACTAACTAGTTGAATAAAATAGGTAGTATTTGTCATTATTTATAATATACCGGGTGTTCAAGCAAAGTGACGAAAACCATTATCGACATCTAATAAAATAGATAGTGATAAAGCTATTAAATGTCTAAAGGTAGCGCTTACTTCTGTATACAGTTGACGTGTGTACAACCATATATGCAGGACAAACAACAAATAGTAAAAGTAGTTGCCAATGGAGATATTGTGAAATCAGATCCGGAAGTTAAAATAAGGGGCTTGCCTCAGGGAAGTGTCCTTGGTGCTCTGTTATATAATATTTATATTATAGATCTGTGTAAGTTGCTAGTGAGTACCCCACATACGCATATCAATTAGGCTGATGATTATTCATGGTTAATAGTTGCTAAAAAGTCTATGCCTTACAATGTGTGGCTGAAAAGATTTTACACAAAATTAAACCTTGGACAATGCAAAACGACCAAGTCCTAAACACCGGCAAAACTACAGTTGTTCTTTTCAAAGCAAGAAAATCGATTTTAGTAGTGAATAATATAACTGTTAATAACAACCTTTTCACTTTAAATAATAATGATAGAATTTTGGGCCTAATTCTTGATGAAAATATGAGCTGGAGCCCGTATCTTGATGTATTAGCAAAGAAATTAAATAAAGTCAGTTACTGCATAAAAGTTCTAAAAATTGTTGCTAAAAAACAGTTCTCATGGCTATTCACTATGGGGTATTTATTTCCAAACTAAAATACCGTATACTTTTTCGGGGCAATTGCCCAGATTTGGGCCGGGTTTTGCAATTCAAAAGCAAATCTTTCAAGTAATTTTTGGCATCCTCTTCAGAGAATCATGTCGTGGATAATTCAGGTCAGCCAGTCTTCTTACTGCCGCACCTTTGTATATTTCTGAATGTTTAATTTTAAATTTTAAAAACAAGGAGAAATTTGGTCATTTCCTACCTAATCACGATTACGAGACTCGATGTCAAATTACATATAATTATCCAATACACAGACTTAGCATGTTGTAAAAAGGTCCGTCCTATTCCAGCATAAAATTATTGAATAACTTTCTCAACAAAAGAAAGGTATGACAACTTTTAAAAACTTTAAAAGGGCTACGTTTAATCTGCTTGTCAATTTAGAGCCCTACACTATTGGCGAATTTTTAGGAAGCTAATTTTCTTGCAACAATTTTTACTTTAACAGATTGACATTTGTCAAAGGATTACTGCAGTCTGGTATTATGATTAAGGTAATGCACTATTAATTTGTAATTATAATTTGAATTTATATAATATGTGTGAGTATCTCTTTAGACATGTTTCAACTTACATATACAGGCTGTCCAGAAACCCTCCTGACAAACGAAGACCGGAGATTCCTCATATAATTTTAAGACAATTTAACCCAATTCACCCTAGTCCGAAAATGCTTCCTAAGGTCATAGGCGTCCGTTTTGGGTAGGTAAACGGTTATTTTAACGCATAACTTTTTTGTCTTTAACTCTTAAGCATTTGTGACACTAGATTATTAAATTTTCAGGTATTCTAGTACTAAAAGGTACTCTTACTTTAAGTCGGTAGGATACACCGTTTTCTAGAAAAATCGATTTGAAAATTTTTCGTTTTTTCGTCATTAAAATTCAATTTATTATTTTTTGCACTAGTTCGCTCTGAACTGCCAACAGAAATAAAACCTACGTTTTTAATTGTCAAATTGTTGTCAGTTCGCGAAGTTGAAATGACGAAAGATGAAATGACGAAAAAACGAAAAATTTTCAAATCGATTTTTCTAGAAAACGGTGTATCCTACCGACTTAAAGCAAGAGTACCTTTTAGTATTAAAATACCTGAAAATTTAGTAATCTAGTGTCACAAATGCTTAAAAGTTGAAGACAAAAAAGTTATGCGTTAAAATAACCGTTTACCTATCCAAAACGGACGCCTATGACCGGTACTAGAAATTCGCAATTGATGGAATCGATTCATCTCTGGAGGATAAATAAGCATACCAGTTTTTGTTTTTCTAAATAGAAGCATTCGGGAGATATTAAAAAAAACTAATTACAAGGCGCCATCTTCAAAGAGCTCTAGCTCCCTTAGGAAGTATTTTCGGACTAGGATGAATTGGGTTAAATTGTCTTAAAATTATCGGAGGAATCTCCGGTCTTTGTTTGTCAGGAGAGTTTCTGGACACCCTGTATGTATATATACTTTCAAAAATTTATTTTTCATTACTTACATAAACAAATATATCCCTTCTATATTTTCAAAAATCAGTCCGTTTAATGCTTATTTGATACTTGCATTGTAAAAATTTTTGTAATGACATTGTTATTAGTATATGTTAACAATTTTGAATTGTTAATCTAGAAATCATATTGCTAACATTTATAATTATATTTTGATATATGTCAAGTCTTTTGACAAAATTTTAAAAGAAGCATTTTATTTATACAATTTTAGTTGTTATACTTATTTTTAACGTAAGTAATCTTATATTGTATTAATTTTGAAGCATTATTTGTATTAAATATGTCGAAACGTTAACTCAGTATTTTTTATTGTATTTCTTTCCATAAAGGCCTAAATACCAAGAATTTAACGTATACGAATACATATAATAAAGGCCAAGAAGTATAAAGTATTGTTAATACAATACTTATTTAAATACTATGTATGTATATATACACGTATTACTTTGTGATTGATTGAAATGAAATAAATTATTATTATTATTATTATTATAAACATGGTATGTAATTCTAAAAAATGTGTGTTATCAATATTAATACACACCTAATTTATTGTTTAAAATGTTATGTCAACAATGGAAAAATAGCAGATTTTAGATGCAAGATATTTTTGTTGATTTTAAATTTGGATAAAACCTTTCAACGTCAACTTATGAAGAATTTAGTAATCAACCCCACTGAATAATCAAATTTAGAAAAAATTATCGGATTAAAGGAAATTAATTAACATGTCAAAATATTAAACACAAATTTCCTCAAAAATCCTTCGGAGGAGATTTGTTTGCTTGGGTTCGCGTTATAAATTGAATAAAAAGCTACCACGCTCTGCACTTATTATTCGTTCAATTATTCTTTACTTTGTTTTAAATGAATATAAAATAAATTAAAATTAGGCAACCCACATTACAATGAATTGTTATTCTAGTAAAAATCTTTTCCGCTGTTACAAATGTGTAAATATTTGGTCATAAATGAATTTTTATTCGCTTAGATATTGAGTTCTTATTTCAAATATTTATTATATATTCCCTATGTGTAATAAGTACTCGGACATCCTTGGCTTATTAAATTATGTGCTATGCAACCAATATTGCATTTCCGATCCACTATATAGGACCCTTAATATTCAATATGAAGTCAAATTCATTTTGACAGAAATACATGTGATTATATTATTTGGCAACCATGGTAACATCTATATTATAAATGATTGAGGATAAAAGACGATTTATCTTACTAACAAAGAAATGCTGAATGTTGCATAATCAAGATTCACTAAAGCAAAAATAAAATATTTCGCACTTACTAAAGACTCGTAATCGTTCACATAAAGCTTGTTCCGGAATATCATTTAGAAAGCATCGGTCTGTTTATTGGCGAAGTAGCAATTCAATGTACCTCAACCGCTTAAAACGATGCATAAATAATTGTAGCTTCTACCGAAAAAAAAAACAGACCAATTTTAACAAACTTTCAAAAGTTTTAATTTATTTTTAATTTGTATGCTTATCTGTACTAATTATTATTACGGTTGTAATAAGTATTACATATTAAATTGACAGGTCCAGCTGTGAGACCATCATAATATTTTATCAAATTAGATTTATCACTGCCCATAAATGCATAAATTATATTCATGACATATTTTGAATGCAATTGTTAAATACCTTTGTACGGTATATTTCGACCTGATATTCACGCAAAATGATGTCACCCATAGCTCAGTATTACTGAAAAATGGACAATATGCGTACACGAAGTGATGATGATGATTTTAAAAAGCTTAGGCTCTAAGTATCACTTACTGAATGCCCTTTTGCGAACGTTCGAATATAGTGGTAATTCAGTGCATTTCTTACTGTTTATTGCATTAATAACAAAGTTGAGAAAATTTGTTTCAAACTGTGTATTCAAGTGGCAGAAAATAAAATGCCGTTAGTCCAGAAAGTCTGAAAATATTCAAATAAAATTGAAACCGATGATTTTCCTGGTAAATGTATAAAGTAAAAAATTGCAAAATTCTTATAAATATGTCAATTATTATTTTTTAAAAAGCATCTTGTGTATGGCATCTCTCTTATTTTCTTTAAAAAGTTATGAAATTTTATTTAATAGCAACCACTAATACTTTCAATACATCTTTCAATTCTGTAAATGACATGTTAAAAGTATATCTAACGCAAAAAAATGTCCGAGAAAAGTTTTATCTAAAAATTTAATTTTTTACAATATAAGTAGAAATTTAACTTTACTCTGTACTATTTATTTGAATATTGAATCAATTACATCATCAATATTATTTTCTACAAAATATAATATAAATTATTTTCTATGCCTCATTTTTACTCATCCACTTCTTAGAATTTCAAATACAAGCATTAGCACAAAAAGATTGCTTACAGATGTGCTATTACATACACTACTGAATTCAAGTGTATTAAAGTAATTTTTATTATTCATTCTTTGCTAACATATCAGCATAAACAAAGTTTGAAAAAGTTTTTTCATGAATACATTAATCATTTCCAAATAAAAAAATTAGGTGTGCCCACCACACGACTTTCTTACACGAATTTTGAGATTTTCTGTATACATCATTCAAAATTCAATTCTAAGTAGGTATTTTTATTCTCTTAATAAATGTCTATTGAAAGCATACTTTGCGAGATATTTTTCAAAAATTGCCTCTCGATAATTTCACATACTTAGTTGGAATAAGCACGTAGAAATAATTTCCATAAGTTTTTATGTTCAAAATCCACTGGAATCAAACTTCGTATCGTTCATGGATTTTCTTTATTCTACGTCTTATTTTCTGCCTAAATCTAGAAGTCTACTGCTACACTCGTCTTATCTAAACTTGCACAAATACAATCTATAATCAGTAAAAAAACAAAAATGAAATGTTTTTTTCAATGAACTCAAAATTACTGTTAAGGACGTTTACTATTATTATTTTTCTTTTATTCCTTTTTATAAAGTAATATTCACTGTTCTATGTAAAACGTATATATGTTTAGTTTCAATATCAATCTGCTTTATTTTACAAAGGTACAATTAATTAGAACATGCATATTTCTCTGTATAAGTGCTTACAGTCATTTTATTACTTCATAATCGTAAAATAATGTATATTTAAAATTAAATCTGGAAAGACCAAGAGGGACGTCAGTCTCCTAATGTAATCTCTTTCTTAGAAACTCCTCTATTGTCCGTTCTAGAAAATCGGTAAAATGCTTTGTCTAAATTACCATTTATTTTCTTTCTTTTATTAACATTCTAGTACTTAAAAATTTATAAACATTTGCCGGATTTCAGAATTATAGATATTCTGTAATTGAAGAAACCCGTAAACGCACAACAGGGCTCATATATTTATATTAGATAATTGTATTGCTATTTGCTCCTTCCGAGAACCTTTAATGAAACTTACAACCCATTAATGTTCGGTTTTTCCAGACAACAATAGAGGAGGTACGGTTTTGTAAACTTACCACCCCACTCTAAATACTGAATTTGTTTGTAACAGAAAATTGAAATCAGTTTCTCAACGAAACTCAACTTGTTAGGAGTCAGCTATCACGTACGGTTCAACTTGGCCAATACAAGAAGTCTACATTTATTCGCATTGTTATTTTATTTAATTGTAAATAAAGTTGTATATAACAGTGTAGTGTTATTTCATTTGTGAATAACCACGTATAACGTAAATTCAGTGAAGAGTTATTCTTTACTACTTCTAAAAGAAGACGATCCAAGTGAAAGAAAAACGATTCAAGTCTTTCAAAAGAGGAAGACTCAACAATTACCAAACGGATACTGTCAACATCAAGCTTCACGAAAAAAGAAGTTATCTGTTTTAACTTTTATAGATATCTGAATATTTCAGTATTTTGGACAATGTTTATTACTATTAAATAGACTATAACATCTTTTGAAATACTTCAGTATATTTTGACATAATGTTGTGTATTGAGATAATTGATAACATGCAGGTTATCATCCTATTTGAAAGCTAACAGCTGTAATACCTAAGTATAATTAAGTAATCTATGTTACACTATACATTAATTTAACAAATTCAGATATTTTTAATAGGGTTATCGGCAAAACACTTTACCGCTCAAATAAGAACAAAGCACCTTATTTAAGAGATAAAAGGAAACATGCCTAAACTAGTTAGACCTTAATAAAGATAAAATGATACACCACTTTCGCTGCTATTTTAAGGCAACAAGTTTTTATCTGATCGACCATACCATCTCGTCTTAATAAAAGTAATCTCTGGCATAAAGTGCTCTCGGAGAACGAGGAGCGTTCATCAGTGCTAGCGAACACACTCACTAAACACACGATAATATGATGCATGAATTTCACTGCGTCACAGACCCTTCCCGATTAGAGAAAACCATTAATTATTTATCCAATGTCATACGTTTTATTTCTTCAATGTTGGTATTTTATTTTAATGTTATTATTACATCGAAACCTGTCAGTAAGGATCACTCAGACCATAGATTATTATTAAATAAATTATCAATCGATTCGATACGGACTATGTATCGCATTTCAATATATCCTAATTAGATTTTCTCCACCTCTCGTTCTTATCGGATGGTGTCGGGATCGGAATCTTCTCGGTCGTCTTAATAATTCGGAGGTGGTTCGTCGGTCGATCGTTTCGTGAGAAATATGGCGCGTCAATGCGGTTATGGTAATTACAAACTCAAACGAATCTGGTTTTGTTATGTACAACATTAATAGCGTGTCATTTTAATTTATCTCTGTCGTACAAATGATAGCTTTTTCTCCTGCGGGATCGCTCGTAGAGATTGTAAAGGATGATTTTTAGGTGTAATAATTTTTGTGTCGAAACGTTATTATTATTATTCATAAGGTGTGTTCAATTGATATATTATGTATGTATGTGAGAATTCTTTAATAATTTGTCTACCCATTTAATTGTCCATAAAACATATTGGAGTTTTTCTACAAATTTATTAAAGCGAGGTGGTAAAAATATTTCATGTTTTGTTTAATTTATGCTTCTATTAAGGCGAAAGGTGAAATGCATTTAATGTGTTTCGGAAACGAGAGATGGCGCTGATTTTAGTTCCCGTTTTTTTCAAAGACTATACAATATATTATGAATTTCATTGATTGTATATATAGTTAAGTGTAATTTTTTTATATTTCATTCTATAAAAAAAATATATTTAATAACTTCCAAAAAAACAGAAAACAAAAATTCGAGGAAGGGCGACGTTGTAGAGTTAATTTTTATGTACTTTAGTGTTTTTTTACGATGAATATTAACGTCCGAAACGCATATTTTCATAATTTATCCGTCCATTTACATCCCTCACAACTTCCCATCCCGAACGCGCGAGATCACGATGATCGCGCGTGACCACATGTCTTGATTCGAAACTATCACGCACCTGATGCAGTACAAGTTATCAATTTAAAGTTTTCGCATTCGTGAGTTCGTTTCTGTAGTGATAAAACAGACATGAATAACATGGATGAAAGATACTCGACTAAGGGGAGAAACCATCTTCGAGTCAGTGCCAAACTTAATAATGAGGTGTGGTCACCTTCTTCTTATACGTATGAGCGTTCCAAATTATACAAAATTGTTCCAAATTGTTTCTTCTTAGAAAAATAAGCCGAATTTTATGAATTTTTTTATATATAAATTATTCAAAATCCTATTATAAATACTTCTATTCTCTTAACAAATCTTTATAGAATGCATACTTTGCGAGATATTTGAAAGAAATTGCTACTCGTTAAGAGTAAAAGTGTTACTTCCGGTCCGAATTTTGAAATGTCATTTATACAAAAAATATTCGGAAGTCAGCTCTAAATGCTTTCATACTCTTGATAAATATATATAGAATGAATAATTTACGACATATTTGCAAAAAATCGCTATTCGATAAGAGTAAAAGTGTTACTTCCGGTCCGAATTTTGAATTTTTTTTATACAAAAGGTATTTAAAATTAAGTTCTGAATACTTTTATACTCGTAACGTACCTGTTTAAAAAGCACGATTATTATCACCAGGTACAGGGACAACTTCATGTAACAAAAAAAAAATTCTGTGAATTTGTTGTGTGGACCCTGAAAGACATACATGTTGAAAGAACTTTTCCAGAGCAGGAACTATGGGAAATAATGCTTCCAAAATATTTTTCTTTTTGAAAAAGCTCTCTTGTCCGAAATTTTAAACCCTAGAAAATGCAGGAGCATGAATATAAGGGAACCACACAATGGATTGCCTCCAATTTTCCACCAACACCCTTGCCATCAAAGTTTATCAGGTTTTGTGGAGCCCTAATATCTATTGATATCTTTGGTCAATGTTGTTTATTCGAAATGTAGTTTTCGTGAAAGTATTTACCGATGAGGATGGTAAACAAAGTGTTGACTGGTATTGTTTTCTACTTTGCGAATATTTTCTGGTTCATAATTCAATAGATGCTACTTCAGACGAAATTCAAAGCTAGTGTTGTATAGGATAATTGCATGCTAAATTAAAAAAAGAATAAAACTACAGGCACTGTAAGAATGTGAAAGGAACCTTCATGTCGAATTGTAATACAATAAATTTGGATTAAAATTATTTGACAAGACTGAACACTCCTATATTTTAAACTGAACTTATCTTTGGACTGACAGGCTCTTATCCATTTATTTGCCATTTCCACATCTTTCAGGAATCTAAGATATTGTATAATAGTTCCCTTAATTTTCCGATTGTAATTTGAACACCCAAAAACTGCATAACATCGCATTCTTAGATAATAATAACTAATAAGAGTCGATCGCAATAACTGATAAATTACCACTACTAACACACCTACAAGTAACACAAGTAATAAATACCCAAACATGAAAACAAATCGTACTTGCTGCTTCGAAGATGACATGACAATTTCTGACACTCCCTTATACTTATATCACTGTATTTTTGTCATTTAAATTTCTTCCTCAAAAATATGTAATAGTTTTAAGGAAAATTGATCCATTTATACTGTTAAGTTATCCGATGTAATTCATTCATTTAATGCTATATATTTTCACCCCCTACCTCTATCTAGTTAATGTATGTGTTTCTGTATATGTAGGATTGTAAGTTTAATTAAATTTGTCTAAACACGTAAATAAGCAGCTTAATCAATTCCTGCTAATGATGTGTATAGTGCATACGAAATTTACATCAAGTTAGTAAACTATTCTTCGAAAAAAAAGGTTGTTTCATTCCAAGTATTATTTCATTGTTACACTAATTTCCATGTTTTTCGTTATAAGTAGAACATCTTTGTTTTAAATTTTATAGCGTATATTGTTTACATGCTCACTTATTTATGTCGGGCAAAATATCATATTATAAAAAAAGTCAAATTAACTTTTAGATTAGTTAGATTTTGGATAATTAGTTTTTCTCCATATAAACAAATATCACTAGTATAATTTAAAAATTAACTGAAGCCCATCCTAAATAACTAACTCGCTTGCATCCGATAATTTTTAATTACCGTCTCTAAAACTTGAGTAAATATTTGTAATTGCAATTAAACAAAAAATAAATCTCAATCTACTCGCACCACCCGTCGGGCATTTTAAATTAGATACCCACTAATATTAAACATATACACATATTCTAATACATTCTGAAAAGACGATGATGAAAAGGATCAAAATAATAATAATCAACCACGGCCGTGGGGCGTTCACAGTTAAAACGAAAAAAAAAAAAACCAACCCCTCAATCTCCACCAAAATATAAGTAGTGTATCATTGGTCGGAGAAGTCAGTGCAGTATGTTCGGCTTTCAAGTTATAATAAATCAGATTTAAGGGCCTTCTAGGTACCTACTAGTTGTGATGTCCGCTTTAATATATCGTCGCCGGCTAAAATGTAGCAGCCTGCATTCCTGTACCTGGTTAGCGCTGCATTATGCATAAGAACTGGATCTGCACTCGTTACACATGCGCCTGCCTTTTTTAATTCAGGAAGGTGAACTGAACACTTCTCGGTGTTCCTCACCCTATTCTAACGTAGTTAGTTCGGTGATACTCGAGGGTGTTGGTAATTATACAGTCGACAGAGATGCTGTCGAAACATGCGAGGATGCTAAAGCCTCTAATAGTATCGGCGGCAATCTCTTACGCTCGCAATAATGACTGATAAGACTCTGATTGAGAAGGGAAAGTATGCGGAGATTTTAATACGTAACTGCTTATTAATTTTTACGAACTGAAGATTTACCTTGATAAAATGAGGATAAATTCAGAAGCATGAGTAATTAACGTGTGTTATAATTGATATAATTGCATAGCAACGAAATTTGCAAGTATAAAATATTGCATGATGTGATAGCAAATGCTGATAAAGTTTGCTAAAGGCACCGAATTACAAGCCATAGCCATCTATTATCATGATATTTAATTAAAGTCATTACATGGAAATAAACTGACGCTAAAATTCACTGATACTACAACAATACTTTATGCAATTGTATATAATACGACATTTTACTTCAAATTGTTATAAATGTATAAAAATATGCAGTAATTAATATTACAGCTTAATGTAGTATTATATTGTAACGAAACAAGCCCACAAAGAAACAGACATCCGGGCGACGACAAAAGGAAAGTAAATATCGTCGCGACGCACTGTAAATAAGTCATAAATCAACTGCACTCATATACTACGTTAGCACTTCTAGAATATGGTAGAATAGAGCCAGAATTTGCTAGACCATTTGTCTGCACATATATATAAATGCCACCGATGGGATAAGGCATTCATTCATTCATTCATTCATTCATTCCCTCAATAGTAATTCATTCAGTAGTATTTGTACAGTGCAAATAAACATAAATAGGTGAGCGGTGCAGTTTTTATTACAGTGCAATAAATACATAAATATTACAGATATAAATAGTGGTAATAGAAATAAATACGTGTGTTAATTTATTCGTAGTAGTTTTAAGTGTGTAAATATAAAGACTGTTTCAAAACATTTGCACGAGTTGTTTATTTCGAACCCGAAAACGCAACAATATCAAAATTCAGTGTTTAACTGATGATATATGAATAAATATAATTTACTACCAGTGTGACAGAATTAGAGTTTAAAGTTTAAAGTATCAAGAAAAAGCTATCTTGAGCTCGTGAAGTTTCAGTCTTGATTAAGACTTTGATCAGACCTTTATTTAATTAACAAAGACATATTAATGAGTCACATTACATTAGTTTTGTAAAAAATTACTTACAGTTTGCTAAGTTTTTGGGCAAAAACTTAATATTGCAAAAATTTTGACATGTTATTTCCAATTTACACACCTTGATGTAGGAAAAACATCTATGAAAAACCCTGGATTATTCCGAAATCTCCAAAAACGCTCAATATTTTTTTAAACATTTTTAATTTAGACACGAATATAAATTTTGATTTGCGGTACGTTAGTGTGTATTATATCTTTTTTTCTTTAAATATGGTAAAGAGCACTATGGAATTTGCTAAAATTTTGAGAATCAGTTATGGTATTTAAATTATTGGTTACATATTTCTAATTACTGTATATATAAATTTATTTTATGATAATTTCTAAAATACAATGTTTGTAAATAAGTAGCTATTGTCATATTGTTTGTAATTAAATGAATTTGTAAATGAGCAACTGTGTATTAGCAAAGTTAATTCATGTGTATATAGAAAGATAATGTTATTTGTTTACATGTTATGGAAAAAAGATAATAATAATTTTGATGTTTGAAAAAGCTTGACATAAAAATTTAAATATCTATATTTATAAGATTAATATCCAAAAGTTAATAGATTAAATCCATTCTATGAAGTAATTGTTATAATCCAAGCAAAAATATTTAGATATTTGTGAAAAAATATTTCACATATAGTTGAAGAATATTTGACAATTAAAAAAAAAATAAAAAATTTGGTTTACTTACTGCAATGTGAAGCTGTTATTGGGAAGCATATTGGATGTCGATAATTTTGGAAAACAAGTACTGTTGATCTTGATAATTGAGCACTTGTGAATTTTAAACAATTAATTAGAAAGAAAAACTCGTTTCACAAAAATATATATGATTTGTTTCATAAACTAAATGTATGTGTTTCTTCTCAACAGATTACAGAACACCCCACTTTCTAAAATAAATTATAATAAAGAGTTAGCATACATATACAAAGTAGCCGCTGAGAACGGGTACGAGAAAGATACAATAGATCGAATAAAACGTAAATTAGAAAGGAAAAAATTAATTACCAACAGAACTACATTAGAATCCATTAAATTAGAAAACAAAAAAGTTTTTTGTAAATTTTGTTTAAATAAAAGATGGGAATATCAAATTTCAAACTTGTGTAAAAGATACAATATAATTCCTTTATTTGTCAATGAACAGAATACTAAGAGTTTACTACATAACAACATTGAAAAGTCAGACCCTTTAAAATACTTAGGAATATACAAAATTGATTGTAATAATTGCAATAAAGTGTATATTGGACAAACAAAAAGAAACGCAGAAATTAGGGCATCAGAACATTTGTATCATTTGAAAAATCATAATAGTGATAAATCAGCTTTAGCGTATCATTTTGTAAACACAGGACATACATTTTCAATTGATAATGTACAAGTTATCAAAAGAACTAGATGTAAAAATTTAAATATGTGGGAAAGTATTTATATGAAGAAATTTAAAAACAATTTATTAAATACAGATGTTTCTCCACTTTGTCAGAGTTTCCTAGAATTCATACCACCCTTACACATTCATTAAACACCCACCATAGTTTTACAATATTACTATAATAAAAGTACGGTTAGATTTATAGAGGTCTTAACTTACTACAATGAGAAGGTTTGTCACTGCAAACGTTCGAACATATATATAATGTAAAAACACGAATGAATCTGTACACTACCGACGATGTTCGCATGGCAAACGAAATGTACATTTAGTTTATGAAATAAATCATATATATTTTTGTGAAACGAGTTTTTCTTTCTAATTAATTAAGTACTGTTGATACACGCTGTTTGGAAAAAAATTGTTAGAACCTTTGGACCTATGTATGAATATTCCTGTATGGTGAAACTGCATTAAAGTTTGTGACATAATTGGAGTTGAAATAACTTGACCTAATAATTGCGTAATATTCCATCTGGAAAAGATTAAGTAAGCAAATTAATGTTCCTTTAATGAATTTGTGGTTTCATTTTATGTAATTCAAATTGTGCATCATAAGAATTGGTTTTTGTTTAATAATTTGACATTTACAAATACCCTCTCTAAAATTGAGCTAACTCGAATTATTTAAATTTTTTTATGTTTTTTTTTTAATAATAGGTATATACTTTATTATAGAAAAAAAGAGTTCTTTTATTGGTTTAACGTTTGGAAAGATATAAAAAATATATTTTCGTTAATTTAAGCTAATTATTATGTAACGTAAAGTAAAGATTAACAAACCATTATGATTTAGAACAACCCAATCCAACGAGATAAAAATAAAATTTTATTAAAGGATAATATTTTTTTTCTAACTATATACAGGGTGGGGTAGAATGGAAGGGCGTCCTCGAAACGAGTAGTACACACGAATGGGAGGAGGCAGAGGGTTGCGGCTGACGTCGTTCGATTCAGAAGACCTTACCACTTCTTAATGTACGGTTTCCTAAGAAAGCGGTACCGCTATCTAGCGGCCGTAATGTAGCGGTGGGTGACGTCACAAAAACATTGTCCATTAAAGCCAGATAGCGGTGGCAAACAGTTGGTGAACGTTTTCTTCTGAGACGGCGAACATTTTTTTTTAAGAAAACAACTTTTATAAGCAAAAATGAGTAATAAAAGTGCAACTGCTACTGTTTGGACCAGCGAGGAGGATGATAGTAATGAATCATTATGTAATATTAAAAGATAAGATTACAGAAGATTACTCTCCCGTAGCCAAATGTTTAAATAGAAATAAAATCATTAGGTTATTTATATATACGTAATGGATTATTACATTCGGCGTAGAGGAAAACCTGGTACTGATTCAGGAGGAGAAGCAGCGAAGAAGAGGTCTGAACTGCTATCATTCTTGGATAGCACACATTCATTACAAGGAAGCTCAATTACCAATATTGTTGGAGATGACCTTCAAGAAAGTGAAATCACGGAACATACACGTGCTGGCATTGAAGAAGAAATATCTCACATTGATAAAACATAAAACACAAAATAAGACAACACTCAATCTTGATGAAAATGATAATAACAAAGGGGATGTCAGTAAAGATGAATTTGTGAGAGAAAAGAAAAAGAAAAAAATATCAAACCCAAAAGAACGACTGCAACTACTGAAAGAAATAGCTCAGCAAAATGCAAATGGTGCCCAAAATGAATTTGATGAAACAGACTTGTTCTTCAAGTCTATGGCAAAAATTGTAAAACTACTCGGTATGAACAAATTCAACTGAGGATGCAAATTTCATCGTCGGTTGGTAATGCTGAATTAAGAAGTATTTCAATTGCGTCAAGGCAAACCAATGAATCATCAACACCGAGCTCAGCACAAAACACTAGCTTTCCAGTAAACATGATTTCTCCAATAACTAATGAAACAAGTCACCAGCGACAATTGTATTAGACTTGAGACACAAGTATGTCTACTTCAAACGAATCTCGTCAAAACAACGAGTTATCAAGACCGAGCCCGTCACTAAGCACCACCAGTAATTCAGAATTATTATTTGCCGCAGCATCAAATCAAAAGCGGGCTTTTTATTATATTGTTTGTGCTTTGTGTACTTACCTTAAAAATATACATAACTTTTCTTCTGGGCATTGTCATCTCTTATGTGATTAGTGCATAATCAAACACCAACAAAAAATGTTTGGTTCCAACAAGATGGTGCCGCGGCATATACAGCGAGAGCTTCAATTAAAGTTGTGTGTCTAATTTTGCTAGACACGTAATCTCCCGTTTCGGTGATGTGCCGTAGTCCCATCGTTCTCCTTACCACATAGCATATGATTATTATTTATGGGGATACATATTTAAAGGCAAAAGTCTATGTCGATAAACCGCCAAGTCTGCAAGAGTTGAAACAAACCATCACAACAGAAGTTAGGTCCACTTACATCGACTTGTGTGAGAGAGTGATGCGGAACTTTGAAGAACGTCTACAGTAGTGCGTTACAGAAAACGAACTTCATCAGTCCGATATCATTTTTAGAACATTATCACCTTTTTATAATTAAATGGAACATGTAATCCTTCATTTTTCGTAATTACAATTTTTTAAGTTAAAAGCGGCTGAGCTGTTCTCATTTAAAAAACGCCTTTTTATTCTGCCCGCCCTGTATATATACAGGGTGTCCCAAAAGCATACCGACAAACTTTAAGGGGCGTTTGGGGATATCAAAACAACATTTTCTGTTTAATAAACAATGTCCGCAAATAAGCCATATTAGCATAAAAGACGAAAAATTGTTTTGGTATTATTTTACAAAAGAAAGTTTAGGCTGACATTAATAAATCAGTGTTTGTACATGTTATCTTTTATTTTATTGACAAATAAATGATGGTTTACAAACATTTTTGAAAATGTTGGCCATTAGCTTCAATACAAAGACAGATTTCTTCGGTTCATTGACCCTCGGATCCTATGCAATAATCCGGGAATAGCTTCTGCATGTGAACAACTCGCTATTGCTCTTGATAGGAGATCTTCCTAATTACAAATAGGTGTTTCGTAAACTAAAGATTTCAGATAACCCCAAAAGAAAAAATCCGCCTGGCCCGCGCGTTCTCCTGATCTCAACCACCTGGATTTTCTCCTTTGGTGTTATCTGAAATCCTTAGTTTACGAAACACCTATTTGTAATAAGAAAGAACAAAAACTGATTTATCAATGTTATCCTAAGTTTTTTTGTAAAATAATACCAACACAATTTTTCCTCTTTTATGATAATATGGCTCATTTGCGGGTATTGTTTATTTAAAAAAAAATGTTTTGATGTCCTCAACCGCCCCTTAAAGTTTGTTGGTATGTTTTATACACCCTGTATATTGTGGGAGAAATTTTATGTTGAACAAACGCCGTACGTTCTAAATTTAATATTTTGTTATAGATATGTGTGTAGCTATGAAATAGTCTCATGACTACTCAATGCTTCTTAGCATGGCACGCACCCAATATTATCCTAACATATCTCACATAAATAAATTATAAGAGGACCTACATTATCGTTTTCTACCCTATAATCCAGCAACTACTTTTATCTATCTAATCGGGCCTTATAAACTTTTGAAACTAATTTAGTGGTGGTGAACACAAAAGGACGTAAACAGATCTTTGACTTTTCCACGAAGAGGAAGAACCCCGGTGATATTCAATAAAGGCCCCGTACAACAGTATTACCACACAACAATGCGAACCTCTTGTGTTACAAAGAGATGACTTCAGATACTCTTAGAATTATGAGGATTTTTCGACTTGTATGGAACTGGCATAAATCTACGCGTGTTCTCTTTTTTTCCCCGATTTCTTTTTCTATGGCGGCAAGCGGGTGGTATTCGTTTAACCCCGCACGATATACACATATATTTAGACGTTCTAAGGAGAAAATGACAAATTTTATGTGGAAGCTACTTTGTTACTCTTACATGCATGCGCCTGTGTGTTTCAAGCTGTACAGCGACATAGAATATATGAACTGAAAATCCTCAGGGGCTTATATGTATAAAAATTTCTTGATAGTTTCGATACATACGTAAACTCTTTAAGCTTTTACACAAGGGGCGTTATTTCACTTCGCTGGGTAATGTAAGGGCCAAGAAAGGAGATTATAGTGTCTGTCAGTGTGATATGTAGTAGATTATATATTAATAATATGTAAGAGACATGTAATATTAATGGAAATAACTGGCATTTATATAGTCGCTATAAATATTTAATAATTCAACTATTTGTGAGTTCAGTAAAATACTAAATAATAAAAATTTCTACTTCTGGCTATGCATCTATGTCAGCAGTCTTTTTAAAGTATGAACCCATATTTTACTAATGATAAAAATAAAATTAAAGTTGTATGATTGTTATCTTATGGACACACTTGAAATTATAGGATATGTGTCTTTTCCTGCAGGAGAAACTCAAGAGAGGTTGTAACTCTCATATTGACTAGAAATAATTTAGATAGTGCTGAACTGCTGCGAGGTAAACGAGTTTGCAAAAGAGGGTCATTTAGAAATATCTTCTATATGTAAAAGCACTATGGAAACAATAGCAATATCTCATTATAGACCTCCATCGGCTGATGTAAATATGCTTGAAGAATCTTTGATCGAAATCCTTAGGAGGATTAGTAAAAAATATACAGACAAACTAATTATTCTTGAAGGAGACTTTGACATAAACCCAAACAAAGATAACAAAAATAAAAATGATCTGATAGAAATTAAATTTGTAGTAAGTTTGGCCCAAGGTGAGTAATGTATGAAGCCACAAGGCTTAATAATATATCGTTCATGCAACTTCAATATGTCGCAAGCCACAGAGTGGTAATTTTCCAGGAGGCAATTAAAACTTCATCATTTCAATTTTATTCATAATTAGCTTGTACTGTTTTGCATGTTAAAGCATATTGGCATCCCCTTTACATCTGTAAAACTAAAATATACTAAAGTTCGACAGGAAAAAAAATATGTGGCTTACGACATTTTAAATTCTGGAAAATGCAAACTTTGTTGGTTAAAACTTATTGCCAATAAGTGAAAATTAAATAATAGGTAATATTTCTTTTAGAATAAAAAAAAATATTATATTAAGTATTATTAAAAATTAAACTTTATTTTTCTTATTTCAATCGTAAGGCAAAGATTCATAAAAAGGTTGACAATCCTTAGGCAGTAATAGTTTCGGTTGTTCCAAATGCCCATACTTTACTGCAGAAATTCTTCTTGGTTCAGTATGTAATTTGGGCCATTCAGGAGGATTTTTAATGGGTTTCATACGTTGAGGTAATAAAGTCCATGATTTCTGAAAGTCAGTTTTGTACCAAATTTCTTCTTGAGGAGTATACTTGAGGGCTCTAATATCGATAACTTTCTGTGCATCAGGACGAATGCTGTTTACCCTGGTAGCAAAACGTATAAGATGCAAAGCTACTTTACGAAGAAGATTGAACTAGGTACCTTTGTAGGGATGATACTGAATAGTTGGTAATTGCACTAAAATCCATCCACGTTGCTTAGTATGGAAACGGTTTCTTTCGTGCTTCTATGGTGGCTGTGGAGTAGTTGCTGGGAAGGTGAATAGGCCTGTTCTTCAATTTCTCTTCAATTTTGCTGTGAACGGAGTCACACTCCATTTGAGTATGACCCCGTTCTAAAAAAATTTGGATAATTGTTTGTCTACTATTTATAGTGTAGTCTAACAGAGCATTTGCCATAATACTGTTACGATTTTGATTTGTGCATCCGTCGCTGTATATAATTACCTCCTTTTCATTGGCACAATATGTCTTGAGGTAGTTTAAAATGAGGGAGGCAAATGTAGATGGTGATAAGTCACTGTCAACTTTAGTAAACCAATAGCACTTACAATGCTTGGATGCTAGGTTATAAACTGTAAAATTGTGGCTGGTTAATTTGGTTTTGAAGTAACACGCATTTGCCTGAATGGATGGAGAAATTTTTACCGCTTGCAGATCCATTGTAAGAACGGTAACTAAATTTTCGTCAACCAAAGTTTTGTCATTTTGCTTCTCTTTTCTTGCCATTTTTTTTTTTAAACATGTTCATTCCAATCTTGGTCTGTAAGGTTTCCTACTTCGTGCAAGTATCACATTGATCTTTCTCTAAAGTGTACAAAGATAAAATTTTTCACGAAATTCGGATGTGAATTTTGTTCTGCTTACTGGTTTTGCAGTTAAAGGTTCCTCCATCTCTATTCTTTTAAGATAGATGGTATACAGTTGAGTTAGAGATTCAATTTTCTGTTCTAAAAACATTTTTGAGATGTTTTTTCTAGCGTAATGAGAAGGTAATTTGGGCAGGTCATCATTCATATATACGAATTTTTAAATTATATTCATAAAAATAAGTACGCGTTTCAACGTGATAATGATATTCATTCTTATGAATCGTTTATGTCAAAACTTTCATATACTTAAGTACTCATTGAATTTGTCTGGAAATTCTCCTCAAGTTTTGAGTTTAAGTGATTTTATTGCATTGCCTCAGAGATTTCAAATTACAACGATTGAGCGTATGTTTAAGCGTAGTGTTGGGACGTTCTTAATAGAAAGCTGTATTTATTCCATTGATGAATATTTTGATGTGTGTAGTGAACAGCCAATTGTATAACTTAATAATTATTAATTTGTTGTCTTTGTTGTAGTTGTTGTTGTCTTTTATACTTATTGTGGAAGATTGTAATTATGACAATGTCGATATTCTTTTTTAGAATTGTATGACAGTAAATATATTATTATTATTATTATTATTATTATTTAGTGTGCGTTACAACTTCTATGTCACCGGGCGTAATTGCATGCAGAATATGCTCATGGGGTTTTGTACATTCGTCGCGAATCATCATCATCCTGTATAATAGACACTACTAAGCAAAACCAAAGCAACTCTTCATTATAGTCTTTCGGATAACTGTTTCCTATAAAAATCGGAAAACTCGCATTTTCCACAAGTAAATGGCAAAAGTTACAATCTATCACGAGACGCAAAACTTTCCTATATTTTCAATTTATGTTAATCACAGGGCGCAAACGGTTGCTCTATGAGGAGATGAAGAGAACCAGTCGCGCATAATTACGGTGCCATAAATGATGAAGTCTGATATTCTCTTCGGCGCAGAAGATTTACTAAAAGAAAAATGCCGTAAACAAGACTTTATTTCGCTGTCACAAATCTTTATGTGAAAACTTTGCGCGGAGATGTAGTGTTATATAACTTTTTTTAATCCGTCTAAGTGGTATTTACCCGAGGCATTCTTACCGAATTAAACCGTTCCACGAATAAGAGAACAATCCAGAGGCGACAATTCCTCTTCAAGACGGCACTTTTTTTATCGGACCGAAGAGGTGGTTAAAGGGAGGACGTTATCTTTGATGACGTTTGACATTTCTCCCTCGCGAAAAACGGAGAATAAAATATCCGATTATGACTAGCGACTTGTAAATTTATGCAAAACACCAGGCGACGGGGCGAATCAATATGGAAGCTATTTCCTAATTAAAACACGTTCCTCTTTTTTATGGCAGATACGCGAAGCGCCCGTTTCTGCTGCGCCCGCAAGAGAGAAAAACACAACGAAAATTATAATCATCCAGTTCGACTTTTAACATTAATTGTCAGTCCCGGTGTTTGCATAAGATTTAGTGAGAATTCACGCGACAGTTTTTCAATTTGTAAATGCAAATTTTTGTACATTACGAATTCGTTGTGAGTTCCTTTATCGCCATAATTATTTGTCAATATTTACATTCTCAGACAATGGTCGCTTCGTTTTTTCTCCGCGTCGGGTGTTTAGATGGAATGTTTGTGATTAATTTATTCCGGCTCTGACAATATAATTTGTCGTGCTGATAAATGGATAACGACGTGGGTTCACTTCGTTGTTCGTCTTTGTTGTTTACTGAGAGTTTATAAATAGTTCTATCTGTAATAAGTTTAATGGATATTTTTTGCTTAAGCTGAGGTGGGGCAAGTGAAGTAATTGTTATTATTCTTAAAATAGGATGAAATATATCGTGCATGGCCAACTGGATCTTTCTATAGTTGCTCTGCGAAAAGCTAGTTTTCTCATTAAATGGATAATGTAATATTATACTTGTCATTACGTTAAACAGAAATTATAGTGTATTTCTTTGGTGACATTGGTTACTTTTGTTGTGTCATGAGTTATGGTATAATAAGAAGAACTGACTAAAGTAAATAACATTTTCGTGAGTATTAACGTTAATTTAAGATGTTTGATAATAACGGGGAATTGAAAATATACATAATACATTATTGCACAGCTGATGTGTAACAAGAAAAGAAAGCTGTGAGATACCCTTATAGTAGAACGAACATTCATGGTTTCTTAGGGCGCGTATTTTAAAAATACATTCAGCTCACACGCACTTCCGGTTTCCTAAGCTTAACTTTTTTTAACGACTCACCCTGTATATTTTTAGATTTTCCAGTATTGTTTTAAATTGCCTATTCAATTTCTTTTCCTTATTCAATATTGAGCCAAAATTTTTTGAGTTATTAATCTTTTTTGGAAATTTTTGACCAAAGCACGTGTTCAGAAAGAAAATCATATTCCCATGGTTTCTAAATATAAAAACATTAATTTTTATGGCGCGTGTACCCAAGAAAATTCTGTATCACTTGGTATAAGTTGCACTCGACAATACCTCACAAAACTTTATTTTTTCAAAGCCTACTTCACATGATCTAACTCATTCTGAAAAGAGATTTTCAGAATCAATTACATTTTTGTTAATGGGCATTAGACAAATTAGAAAAAAACGACCCGAATTGCTCAATTTTTTGTTGTTTACAGACAAAGCTTCCTTTCATAAAAATGGAGACCTTAATCGTCACAATTTTCATTATTATGACACACAAAACTTTAGCAGACCTGCAACCTTTCAGAATCTTTGGTCGTTAGATGTTTGAATAGTAGGCGCTACATACTTGGACCTTCTTTATAAGATTAAGAATGGTGAAAAAAGTATTATAGGGGACTGGTATACGGATGAATTGCAACAGATATTAGATGCTATGGAAGTGGTACCAATGTCCTCACAACAAACAGAAGATGCAATGGATATATATATAAAGTATAAAGCAGAATATAAACAAACAGTGGAAAGAGTGCGAAGAGAAGCGGTAGCACAACACATACAGCAAAGTAAAAATAAAATAAAAACAACTTTGGCCGTTATAAATAATGAATTCCGACTTGGCAAATCAAAACGCTCCACCACAGATGCAATGATCAACTCAAATAAGTTCAATACGTTTTTTTCAGAGATACGAGATAGAACCATAAAAACAATACCAGGTCGAGTACAGTTAGCCACTACGCACCTGAAGAAAGCAGGAGATATGATTGAAAATAGAATATTTCTGGGATCAGTGACGGAGAAAGAAGTATTTTCAATCGTTGAGGGACTAAAAAATAAAAGTACAGCTGATAGTCATGGGATGTCGGTGGATATGTAAAGGGGGGTACTTCCGGCATTAGCAGCCTCAATAACAAGCCTTATAAATATCAGCATCGTAAATGGCACTTTTCCGGCGGAGCTGGGAGTTGCCAGAATAGCACCGATTTACAAAAAAGGCGAAAAAAACGATCCAAGCAACTACAGACCGATTGCTATATTATCAACAATATCAAAAGTATTTGAAATTGCAATGAAAAACACTTAGTAAATTATTTCGAAACAAAAAACCTCCTTGTGCCATCGCAGAACGGCTATCGCACTGGTAGATCGACGGTGACGGCTCTACTGAACATGGTGGGACAGATTGCAGAGAGTTTAAATGGTGGTTAGGAAGTGATTCTTTCTACTTGTGACCCGAGTAAGGCGTTCGACACCCTATCTGTCAACACTCTCCTGGAGAAATTATGTCAGTACTAGGACCAGTGTTTTTTATAATTTATGTAAGTGACCTCTCGAGCAACATCGGGGCAGGAAGAGTTAATCAATTTGCAAACGACACCTCGATACTGACTTCAGCAGAGACCACGGATGAGGTATGGGAGAAGACAGAAAACGCAATGGGAAAGGCGCAAGAATGGTTTGGCTACAATAACTTAAAAATTAACAAAAGTACAACCAATCATCTGAAAATATCAACCAAATCAAACACTTGTGCCCAAAGAGTTAGGTTCCTGGGAATAGAAATGAACAAGAATCTTAAACCCATGTACAGGTGTTGCACAACCGTTTATCATCAGCCATTTATCTCATACGAAGAACCAAGCAGATATCGAATTACCATGTTGCAAGAACCGTGTATTATGCTCACTTCCACTCCAGATCATCGTATAGGATAATAGTGTGGGGTTCGTCTGGGGCGGCCTTGAAGATATTCTTACAGCAGAAAGAGGCAGTAAGAGGGCTGACCGGGGCTGAATACAGAGACAGCTGTAGAGATAATCTTAAACAGCACCAAATACTAACCTTACCCTCGATATATATACTCTCCTGTTTTCTTCACGTCCATGGATCCCAAAACAAGTTCCAGAGGCACTCTGATATCCATACTTACCCAACAAGAAATCAGAATAACATGGTGCTACCAACGCAGTACCTGGAGAGGGTCAAAACAGGAACGAATTACCACGATATCAGGTTGTACAACCACCTGCCGGTGTCCATAAGAAGCCTCGACGAGAGAAAGTTTTCTCTGTTTATTAAATAAATTCTTATGAGAGAGGCCTTTACACCTCAGAAGAATTTTTACGTTTTAATTTTAATTTATTACCATCAGTTGTTGCGTATTTACTGAATATTATGTACATTTTTATATAAAGGGTTCGGCAATGAAACGGGAAGATTTCATAAATAATTTTATTGTTAAAAAAATATTTTTTTTGTAATTATTAATACATTAATGGGAAATAAAGGAGTAGCCATTTGATATACAATGTTAAAAAAAAATATTTTTTGAAAACTACATCTGCCAAATGTCCTCCGTTGACACCTATGCATTCATGGAGTCGAGCCTGAAAGTTCTGCATAATTCTTCGCAGCATATCAAGAGGTATTGCTGCAATCTCGACACGAATTCGTTGTTTGAGGGTCGGGATTGTCCTGGCTGGATCATTTCCAAACACTTTCGTTTTGAGATAACCCCATAAAAAGAAGTCGCAGACAGTTAGGTCTGGAGACCGAGGGGGTCAAGCGATATCCCCGTTTCGAGAAACGACACGCCCTGGCAACAAAGCACCCACCGCGTTCATTGAAATTCTTGCAGTGTGGCTTGTTGCACCGTCTTGTTGAAAAAGAGTATTTTCATTAACTGGAAAGCGGTGAAGTTGAGGTGTGAGGAAGTTCCGAATCATTGCAACGTTGCAACGTATCTCTCAGAATTAACGGTAACGGCATTTTCAGCCTCATCCTCAAAAAGATATGGACCGATGATTCCATTTGCCGACATTGCACACCATACTGTCACTTTCTGAGCATGAAGAGGCGTTTCATGAAGCAAACGAGGGTTCTCCTCCGCCCAGTACCTGAACTTTTGTTTATTAACAAAACCGGAGAGGTGAAAGTGTGCCTCATCACTCATCCACAAGTTGTTAACTTGGTCATCATTTTCTTCCAACCTGGCAAGCATAACCTCACAAAATCTGAGACGCTGTTGATAATCACCCGGGTTAAGAGATTGAACAACCTGTATTTTATACGGGTGATATCGAAGATCTTGATGGAGTATCCTCCTCACGGATCTGTCACTTATTCGAAAGCGTGTGGCGTGACGGATGGCCGATCGACGTGGACTTCTTAGCATTGCTTGTCGAACACGTTCGATATTTTCAGGGGTTCGCATTGTTCTGGCACTACCACCTCTTTTTCTATGCGTCGATTCAGTTTGCTCGAGGTTGTTGACCCACATTTTAATCGCATTGTCTGACGGAACAGGTTGGTTACGCGGTATGTTAAAATGCCGTCTAAAATCTCGACGCGTTTGCACTAAACTTTCGCCATTTTGATAATAAGCCTTAATTGCGTAACCGCGATGCTCACCCGTCCAACGCTCAATTGTAGACTAAATGGCAAGCCACTCGAGTCCCGGCAGGCTTGTGACTGTCTTCTCTACCACTTCACCGCGCGCTGCAAGCTCCACCCCAAATCTTCCCGTTTCATTGCCGAACCCTGTATATTACAACAGTTTTGTATTCTTTTTATTTACCATATTGACAATTGTAATTGCTTTTGAATTGCAAATAAATTTGAATTGGAATTTGAATATTTCTTTGACGGAAATGTTCTTGAATATCTAGATCAGGATCATCAATTTCAGATAAGTGTATTGGGGTGGTTCTGTACTATGTCCTGCTGATTTCACTAAATTAGGCTTCTTTTTGTGGGGATACGTAAAAGATCTACTTTATCAAACGCTGCATACTACCAAAGGATATGAAAATCAGAATTAGAAATTCCTTTACAAGAATAAGTCGAAATGTTTAACGTAACGTTAGTACTTCTTTGGAAAACAGAATACGCACGTGCATTGCACAGAATGGTGGTTATATTGGACATATTGTTTGATGAAATTTGTTTGTCTTACTTTAGTTTGTTGATGCTTTAGTTAATAATTATTTAGGTTATTTAAATGCGTTTTTATATTTTTTTTCGTTTTACATTATAAATTTATAGTTTTGAAAAGCTGCAACCATCTATTCTTAAGAGCATTAGCCAAATGAATGAATGGGAGCAATCAGGCAAAGTAAGTTAAAAAAAATACTGCAACTGAATATTGCTGGAATCAAAAAAAATAATTGAAAAAGTAGTACTCTGTAAAATTATGACTTTTGGAATAATTGGGTTTAATCTTTACTTGACTTCAGTTGACACAGGCAGTCGGGCCTTCCCATTGGCTAAACGAATATTTGGGTGCATAGAATAACTACGCTTGTAGTTCTTTATTTCACCGCTGATGGCTCCTATAGTGATTATCTCAGAAATTAGGCAGAGAATAAAAAAAGGAACAAAATGCCTTAATAAAATACAGGGTATTCCACATATTTAGAATATGCGCTCCAAGCAACCATAAAACTACCACCATTGCTTTTATTTTATTTAAAATACAAAAGATGAATCGAATAAACAGCTATTAATGACTCACCCTGTATACAAGGACCAGATCCAGATGATAGAAAATTACATTAGCAGTTGAAAAAGGATAGACGCATAAGAAATTTACATAGAAGAAGTATACAAAAACACAAAATGATTACAAAATAATGTTAGTTATTTATATTATATAAATTGGGAAAATTAGATACTGTAATGAATAGGTACTATTGTGAAGTAATCACGAACATGATAGTCAAAATTCATATTATATTGATTTGAAATTTATCTATATACAAATATTATTTTTTTATATTCTTTATGAAACAAACGACAATAATTACTATACAAATTTTGCTTGCTGTGCAATACAATTAAATATAGTGTTTTGAATTATATGTTGATGTAAAATGGTTACTAATTTTTTAAAGAGTCCTGCCAACTATAATTTGGAGATGCTAAATAACTATGGTCTTTAAGATAAATTAATAATAACAAAGAATCAAGAACAACCAGAATAGTAAAAAACAGACAAGTGATGACATTAAAAAATTTCATTTAATTTCTCATCAATGGAACCTCGCATAGTAGTAGCGACTCATAACTTGTGTTTTCAGAAATAACAGTTTTACAAACGCGGAGCGACAACAAACAAGTTATTTTTTTTGTATTATTTTGATTATTTTCTGTGAGAGAAAAAGTATAGCATGAAACTTATTAGTCACACGTTTTCTTAAACACTCGTTACCAAAATAAAGAAAGGAAAAGAACATTAGAAACTAGTAATAGTATTCCCAATAAACTGGTTTCGAAAATTTAATAAAGGTGGGAAATAGACAAATCTAAAATTGAATTTAATCTCTTTCAAAACTATCACGAGAAATTGTTAAAAATGTATATGAACTAGAAAATTTTATACCATTTAATTAATAGTAAAATGGTTGATGTGATTTTCAAAAGAGAGAAGAGAGTTTATAGCTTTGACCGAATATACGATACGGGAGGGATTGTGTATACTACATATACATTAGTAATGAAGAATAACGGCAATGTCAACACGGCGTGTCATAGCTTCTTGGCAGTGTTTTAGCTGTAGACTCTGGGGAACTAGGAAGCAGGGGATTTTTCACTGGGCTATGTCTGGATGTGTTGCAGTTAAGGCGGAAAATGTGTCATCCTGACGTTGATGAAACTATTTCTTGATAAAAGTAGCTGTTGGGTAGATACTTTAATAAAAAGGATAAATACAGCAGAATATACTCACCTAAAGTAATGCATTTTAATTTCTCTTAAATTTTTATCACGCATATATGGTTCCCCTTATTCATCTACACATTAATGTAAAATATTTACTTTTAATATATTTTATTAGTTATTGTTAGGGGGCGGACACAAGCGGTTGATGACTTTATTTTTAAAGAGATTTTAATTTTATGTATATAATTGGATAACAAGTGGCTGGTGATATATAAAATACAAAATACATTATTTGTTCATTTTCTCTTCTGTAAGACTTTTTCTCTTTGAATTAAGTACATCCTTGTAGATAGAAAACGTCCTTTATACATCGCAACTGGTTATAGGTGCGTACTGGAAATATTCTGTTATTTCAGGGTATTTAGCATACACAATGGCCGCAATGTTATTAAATCTGGATTTCTATCAAAAACTACGTCTAACTTTTGCCGAAGGCCACATTCGAAGTCACTTGGAATACTTTTGAAATTATTAATAGCCACATCTAATGTGGTTAATCAATTTTTTTAATTTCAGATTCGATTTTCAAAATACGTGATTAGTTTAGGGAAATTTCCAAAGTGTTCCTGCAGGAATAACAACTGATTTTTTAAATTTGGGATTTGTGTTAGTTTCTTGCACTCAGAAATACTTCGAGCATCGTCATTTAAACATGTAACGAAATTTTGTAAACAATCGAAATTCTCTGCATAAAAACTATTTCTGTGTATGTTTTAGCAAAGCTGAGTGACGAACTTGCGTTATTTTGGCATTTGGTAACGATATTTTACAGACTTTGTAATAAATTTCGAAATCACTGACAATTCATTTTCATATCAGAAAAAGTAACATAAATAACGTTCTAGATCTAAATAAATGATAACTAAAAATGTACGCCTATGTTATTGAAACTAAATAACAGTAAGTATAAACATATTTACATTATTTCTCTTGCCAAATATAAGGTAAATATAATAAATTTTTAAAACCCCTCACGCTCCTATCTACGACGATGTAGAAAGGATTTCACTCATAAATTCCTTATTTTATGAGTATTTTTTGCTCTCATTCTCGGGCACTTCTCAGGCGTAAACAGATGTTGCAGTTCACCATACGAATTAGTGCTATTTAGTAAGTGGGTGTTGTTTACATTATTTCTTTGCTCCGTTGTAACTTCGTCGTAGTTTAAACCCGCCATGTCCGCCCCCTAGTTGTTGTCGCTAATTATATAGAAATATTTTTAAATTTAATAAATAACGATTACTTATACTAAATATTGAACTTTCAAGAACATCATCGACCTTATAGAAAGTGGCAATATTGAAAATTTTAGTAGTTTGCATTGTTTTAAACATAAAAACTGTATTCTAACATAGGGTATTACGTCATATTTTCAAAATAAAATTTGTATCTGTTATCTGATGTAAATCAACTTTTCTATGAAAGGAGTATTGTATATAACCCTGAAGAATGATGAACAATCAAATCTCAAAGCCGTTTTAATTTATAATGCTTACTCGAAACCATCAATTCCAATGGCTTATTTTATAAATTCAAAAGAAACGTATGACAGTATGTCAACTATATTAAATCTTATTCAATATTCAAATCATCTTTGACGAATCTGTGGTGAGCTTAAGGTGGCCATCTCGCCCATCTAAATTACATTGCAAACATGTTGCGAACATATTGCACCAGAATCCGTTAGTAAGCCACAAAATTACAAAAAAAAAAATACGAGCATAATCTACAAACTTATCTCCAGGGGACTGGGTAGTTTTAATAACGGAAGCTTGTTCGATTAATGTGGAAAAAAATGTTAAAAAACAGGAAGTTTTTATACCAAAAGTCTGCTACTTTATTTCGTAATTACTTGGAATATATAGATAATTGCCAGATATTAGATAGCTTACCCCCTGGAGAAATAAATTCTCTTTCTTTTGATGCTTGATACAAAGCAATTAAGCGTATTTTATAGCTGTCTTGTGCTTTTAAATGTCTTCACACGTAAATTCCCATTGATTTGTATCTAAGAGACATATTCTTATGGGAAAAGTAGATTTCGTTTATTATAATCAGGGTGGTAGGTGCAGCAATTCTTAAACAGAGGGCGCTGCCAACGATCGGTTATTGTTAGGCAAGTTGAGTGTTGCAAAATTTTAATGTCTACGGCAAATATAGACTCGACATACTTGTATATTGCTTACTCAGTCATACTCAGTTACGTTATATATGTGTTTGTCAGGCATCAAAAGAGTATCTTTAAAGAAAAGAAGGTTACAAACAACATGCTCTTCAATTACAAAAAATCGAAAACAGAACTCAGGCGTTTCGGATTCTCATTTAATAATAAATCTACTGAAAATATCGGGCCAACAGAGTATTTCAAGTACCTATTGTTCAACCATATTTTACGAAAAATATTTATGTTTTGATGATTATGTACAGTGTATCCCAATTACATGCTAATCTGAAAATACTTTCTGATTTAATTTCCATTTAATTTGCAGTCGATTTCCATAAATTTGCTTTTAATTTGCAGCATATGTACAGTATGTTGCAACATACAGGGTGAGTCATTAGTAGCCGTTTCTTTGATTGCTCCTTTATGTTTTAAATAAAAAAAAAAAACAATTAGAGAAAGTTTCATGGTTGCTTAAGGCGCATATTCTAAAAATACTTTAAGCCCTGACGCACTTCCGGTTTCACCGGAATGCATGGAACTTAATTTTTTTAAATGACTCACTCTATATATTTTTGGATTTTTTAGTACTGAAAGTAAACTTATGCTTTATTATATTTGGTTGTTAGCCAATAGTTTAAGAAATGAAATACTGCAACTGGATATTGCCGAAATTAAAAAAACTGAAACGCGATGCCCTTCACTCTGTAAAATTATTACTTTTGGGATAGTGGATTTAACCTTTACTTTGTTTGACAGTTGAATAAGGAGGTCGGGCACCATTCCAGCCTTCCATTGGTTGAACGAATATTTCGGCGCATAGAACAACAACGCTCGTAGTTTTTTTTTGACCGCTAATTGCTCCTATAGTGATTATCTCAGAAACTACAAAAGATAGGTACAGGACATTGTTAACAAAAATGAAAGAGAAAAAAAAAGAAACAAAATGCCACAATAAAATACAAAATTAGTAGAAGTAGGCCAAATGATGCAGAATTTTCTTGGCTACAAGCACCACCAAAGTTTATGTTTTTACTTTTAAAAACAATGTGAAAATGATTCTTTTCTGAACACGTGTTCTGGTCAAATATTTTCAAAAAAATATTAAAATTGAGAATGACATATTATTTAAAGAAAGTATTCTAAAATTATACGATGAAATGATGTAAGTTAAATTATTTGAAGATTGGAGAAAGTGTAGAAATGGTGTATTATGATTAAACAATTTTTTTTTAAATATATATATATTTTCAAATATATATAAATCGTTGGTACGTTTGTGTGCGATCTTGTAGCTTCTAAACGAATTGACCGATTGAGGTCATATTCACGCAATATATTTATTTTGTCGAGACGATGCGATGGTTCATAGCTAGGCAAGGATCCGATAAATGGTGCTGTAGTCAAGTTACTTAAGAAATTTATATAAAAAGCAGATTTGCGAGATATTTCAAAAAGCTGCTATTCGATAAGAGTGAAAGTCAGTTGCAGACTGATGAGTTCGTTTAGGTGAAGCAATTACATAGACAAGACTGATTCGTTTATTATTGCTGATGTACTCCCAGTAGCCGAACATATCACCGATAATAAACGAATCAGTCTTGTCTGTCTAATTGCTTCTCTAAAACGTTCTCACCAGCGGTCACTGTCGAAAGTGTTATTTCCGGTCCGAATTTTGAATTTTTTTTTTACAAAAATATTCCAAATCCATGTTTAAATACTTTTATACTGTATAAAATGCATAATTTTCGAGATATTTTCAAAAAATTGATATTCGATTAGAATAAAATTGCTAGGTACTTTCAGTTCGAATTTTGGAAATTTCTTATTACAAAAATATTCGAAATTGAGCTTTCAATATTTTCATACACTCGATATGTTTGTCTAGAATGCATGACTTGCCATATATTCGCAAAAAGCTGTTTTACGATCAGAGTAAACACCTACTTCCGGTAGGAATTCTTTTATAAAATTGTTTTCTAATTTACTCTTGATCACTTTGTTATACTTTAGATATTTGCCTAAAATTAGTAATTGACGAGATATTGCTATTATTTGTTTTCTTCACTGAAATGAAGTACTACTCCCGATTTATCGATTTCACTGAAAATATAATCAGATTTCCGAGGGAGATTATATTCCTAAATATACACTTCGGTATTGATGGCTTTTACCGTTTGGCCGCTATCATGGTCAAACAGTGAGAGAATTTTTTTTTGCAAACAAATACATTAATTAATTAACTCGAAAATTAATGCATAATGACGTATTTCTACACGCTCGCAGCTGACGTAATAGAAAATTGAAAAAAATTGTATGCAATGGTTATAGAAGTATACTTTTTGACAAAAAAACCTCAATAACTCAAACTTAAAAATTTAATGAATTGAGATCAAATTTCGGCCACTGATCGACCACTAGTATTAATTATAAGGCAAGTTATTTAGGTACCTACACAAAATTTTTAATCTATTTTCTTCAATCCTGTAATAAAAATTACTTACATACGTAAGAAATTTAATTCAATATTCTGCAGATCTCGTTTTTAATTATATTTTAGTAAATTATTATGAACGTGGGAAATCCACACTGTCGGATAGATTTTAGGGTGGTCTTTCAAATTTTTTTCCAACTGAATCGGGCATTCTAATAGCTGATGCGGTATCAAAAGTAAAACAAAGAGGGCATTTTATGATATTCAAAACTACTTTCTGAGCACACATGTAGATTTAACCTATTTAATTAGAGTGTTATAGGTATGTGAAACATATTGATTGTTTCTCTTTTTCTTACTTTTACACACACAATAGGCCTTGTGTTTCTTACATTGACAGGTTCACTACTTATGGGTTTTCTTAAATAAACATTTTTTAGTCAAATTTGAATAAATACTTGGCGAGATACTTCTATAAAAAAAACTATTTATCTATAAAAATAAAAATGTACTGCCTCTGTGAAAGTAGATTTTTTTATGCAAAAGTTGTTCCAAACTTACTTCTGAATACTTTTGTATCCATTACACATTTTGAAAAAACTAACCATTGACAACATACTTGGTAACTATGTATTTCGCGCTCAAGTGTTACTTCTCATCTACTAATCTAATTCTTCCAACTAAGACATGGTACATGCTCAAGTTACATAACACAACACAAAATTTACCGACTTTACCAAACTCAAACCTACTCTCTATTCCAAATAATAAGCGAAATACCCATGGTGACCAACAAAATAGAATCAGCCTATATATTCCTTTTTCAAAAATGCAATAATCACTAAAAAAATACCTGTTTATTATCTAAATCAAATAGATAAAGCACATAGATATACATAGGTATTTACAAAACAAACATTATATGTAACAGTATGTTCCTATTATTCTTGTAAGGACGCAATTTGCATTTTTACAATTTAGGGTAAATATCAATGATTTCAAAATAGACACATATTCTATTAAATCGTGTATGAGACAAAAACTCTGTTTTTGTCTCATACACAAAAAAACAACGGCCTGGTTTACCAGTCTCTGTATAATTTGGTTCAATCTAAGAGATACGTTGCGTTAGTAGTGCCATCTTTAATCCAATAAATTTGTTTTACAAATAATATCGCTGCTACTGGCAACCAGATGACTAATTAAAATACAATCACGTATGCAACACATAATACACGCCTAATGGTTAGAAAAGGACAGAGCAATGTGACGATTCTCTTTCTATTAAATGGCCACATTAAGGTTATTTTCTTATTACTTAAACTACAAGGAGGGTTTACCATGAATGATTTAGAGCTGGCAGCGTGGGCTTCTTTTAAAAGTTTTTGCAAATATTTTCTGGGCAAAAGAGTAAAAACTACCTAGATATCGTAGCTAATTTGCTAGAAAAGTATACAAATTTATGGTGCCGAATGTCGCTCGAAGTTCATTTTTTGCATTGGCATTTGAATTTATTTTCTGCTAATTTAAGAAAGACGAGTGATGAACAGGGGGAAATGTCAATTTTTCTGTATGGGTTCAATAAAATGACAATGTAAAAAATGCATTTTTTTAGTATAAATCTGTTAAAAAATATCGATACTAAATATTTAGTGCTAAAATAATATTATTATCTTGTCACAGTTGCAAATATTTAGATTTTTTACGCAACTTTCCATTTTTTTAAAGAGGAGTCTTTATAACCAAAAATCGATGCCGTTGCTTACACGTCTATGGTTATGGGTTAAAATGTGAAGAGGAAATGATTAGTGATCCTAAAAATATTGCAGATTTGTTCAGCAATTACATTGTTGGCACTCCTTTAATGTTATAAAATCAGTTGCAAATGATGCAAATAAGGTTTATAATGCCTATGCGGTTGATGATCCTGGTGCATTGTTTTTGAGGTCACTGGCTGTGGATGAAGTTCTCGATATTCTGAAGATTAGCATTAAAGGCAAAGGCCATTGAAGCCGGATGAGGTTCCCTCGGTGTTGAAAGTTTGTTTGATGTATAGTTTTTCTGAAATGTTTCCCCAAGTCGTAGATTGAAGTTGATGTGCATTGACTTTTCCTTCTGGCATTGTAAACCTTACATCTAATAGAAGTACAGAATCAGACTACAGTAATATTAAAATATAACAGATATATAAGCAATCAACAATTTTAAGAACAGTTACGAATAACAAAGAATATTTTAGCAACAAAAAACTGCGTAATTTGGCAATTTGTCATACATAAACCAGTGTCACCCCAAAATTTTTACGTTTTGCTCATTTCCTTATTACCTTCAAACAATCGCTTTCATTATATGTTTTAGAAATATTACATTTGATTTGGAGGTTAGTTTACACTAGGTCCGGATATGCTATTTTTGTATATGTAATCTCAACACTTTCCTTATTTTGGTTATTTTCCACATATCGATGACTGATATATTTACTGCAATTTTTTATTTGCTAAACAGCAAAATATTTAATATAAACGATGGAAGAACGGGTTGATTTAGAAAAGTTAATCATCTTATGTAGATAATATCAATCATTTAATAGCATAGAATAATTATTATTATATTAATGTGGGACTCTGTATATTACCGCTAACGAGACAGTAACAACTTAATTCTTTTTCACATCGATTGAGATTACCTTGGATTTTTCTTATTGAAAGGCAGAAGAAGAGATATATAACGTCTTTAACTATAAAAAGATTACAGATGTGAAAAGTTCTGAATTTCCAACACCGAAGTCTTGACATTTTGAATAATTTATTACTTACTCCGTTGGCTTGGTAATTAATTACCTTGTAGACATTATGAATAAAACTAACACTTTGCTCAGTTCGCCTTTGTAATTTTAATTTTAAATTTTTCTACCTTTTTAACTATCTTGTAGCGAATTATATCTCTTATGCACATATAGGGTATGTGTACGTTTACTAGATTAAAAGATCAAAGGTTTTGATATAATGTCATTTTTATATTCATTTAATGCAAATGTGAGGAAGTTTGGAACAAAATTCATAAATCATTCTATAATGTTTTTAAGAAAATCGTTCGGACAGGTCAATTTTTGCTTTTAAAATGTCGTCTTTTGACAATTTTTTAACGGCATTGGTTTTTGTATAATGGCGTCATCATATTTTTTTTAAATGACAACTTTTACGTTTTTTTCCTGATTTTAATAAACTTTCATACTGTTTAAATGTTAATGTAAAAAAGTGGTGCCTTGCATAACAATTCTTTTAAATAAATGACACATTTACTTCATAACTTCGATAGTTTTAATTTATTAAAAATAATAATCAAAAAGCAAACATACATCAAATATTAAACAAATTAATCAACAAAACTTAATGCAAATTCTCATGGTGACCTCCTCCAACCATTTGTCAAATTTGTATATCGGGCGGCAGTCAGATTTCCTTCAAGAAAGTAAGGTCCTAAAAAACGCCGTCCTATCATTTCCACCCACACATTTAATTTGCCTTGATGTTGACTGTGTGACTCCAGAATCCAGTGAGGATTATCACATGAGCAATACCTACAGTTATGGTGATGTACTGATTCGTTGAGGAAAAAAGTTTATTCATTAGAAAAAATAATGTTGTTTAAAAATTGGAATTTTGATCACATCATGACATAAGTCTTCACAAAATTGGAATCGGCGGTGTGAATCACTTTTGTTTAATTTTATTTTTTAAATAATTTTACAACAAAACTATGGCGGACGTTGTTATCTAGGGCAAATTGCATTGTAGGAATGTTTTGCTGCTTCAAGTAACACTTTCAATTTTGTTTCGTTACTTATTCGTGGTCGATCTTCTCGAAATAAATCATTTACACTTCCAGTTTCCGTAAATTTGGCGACCAATCTGCTTACTGAAAATCTTGAAATTGGAGGCCCATCAGGACGCTTGATTGAATAACTAACAAGCTTTCGCATGAGTACTTGCCCTATTGCCGCATCCAACTATTATTAAAATCCTTATTCTTTCCATTTAGTTAAATATGCCATTTTTTGTACTTAACTTCAAAAATTAAATTGACTTTTTGCAATTTACATAACTGTCAAACTTTTCCCAGTTCAGTTGATTTCAGTTAAAATTTTTGTTAATATAATTTTTAATTTGTATGTCATTTATTTAAAGAATGTTCTATAAGTTACCAATTTTTCTACATAATCGTTTAAATAGTATTGTAACGATTTCGGGTTCGCAATAAACAACTCGTGCAATTTATTTATTTAAAACAGTCTGTATATTCATACACTTAAAATTAATTACAATATAAAAATGTAAAACTAATGTATCACACTTAAACTATTACGATTTAAATTAACACAGGTATTTATTTACCAGTACTATTTATATACCTGTAATATTTATATCTTTATTGCACTATAATAAAAACTGCACCGTATTTATCACTTCTATTTATATAACACTCTAATATTTATGTATTTTCTTCGGCTACCACTCAAGGAACTATTTATTTATTTCTTATATTTATTTCTACTTTGGTCTGTTCCGCGCGTCGACTACTTAAGGAACTTCTTATTCCGGAATTAATTATCACTAGGCTCAGGTACTTTATATACGCAGATAAAACTTCTGAAAAAGTGCGAGCGAACTCTCGATACGCTCGGAGTATACTAGAAGAATCTGCAGACTTTCCGTCGCCGACACAGTACCATGCGTGTGATTTACGACCTTGTTTACATCTCGTTTTTTGTCGTCGGCCGGTCTGTCTCTCTTTTGTGGGACATATTTCGTTACAGTATGAAGGCCTACTTAAAACTGAAAATAATGAAGTGTGGTGGCCACACGACTTTCTTATACGCATGAGCATTTCAAATTATAAAATTTTAAGAAATGTTTCATAGAAAAATTATTCAAAATCCTATTCTAAGTGCTTTTATTCTCTTATGGGGAGGGTAAGGTTTAAAAAAAAAATTGCATTTTTTTTATTTGATTTTCTGAATGGAGAATCTTTCAAGAATATTGTGTGAAGATTTGAGATGAATCAGAACAAAACAGACGAAGATACAGCGGTTTAAGCGACCGCGTGTCACTTTCGCGCGCTATAAAGGACGGTATAGCGGTGGCCGTTATACAGACGCCTAATGCCCTTCAAGGATTTGACCTCTACAGATACATTGCTCTTCCCAAGGATGTTCTGGATGACATCAAGCCTATCTATGAAGATCTGAGCAAAGATGCCTTCCTAGAGCGATGTGTCGGAGGTTTTACACAGAACAACAATGAGAGTTTGAACCAACTTATTTGGAAAATCTCACCAAAGCACTTGAATGGAACCTCTGTCATCGTTGAGATTACAGCTTATGTGGCAGCCTGTGTCTTCAATGAAAGTTCTTTTGCTTTACTAACCTTAATGCAAGACATGGGAATCAGTAATGAACCAAGCGCTCAAGAATGGGCGCGATCAACTGACTCTATGCGTATAAGCCGAGCGGAGCAGGAAGCTAGAAAACAAACTAAAGAATGCAGGATTGGTCGTAGACAGGATCAAAAAGAAGCTTTAGATATCATGGATGATAGCAACGTTCTTTACGGACCTGACATCGATGATTCAGTATGAGGTAAGCCGATAAAACTCGCTTATGGATGTTTCATTCCAAATTTTTTTAGTGTTCAAAGTTTCAAGCGTTTTTCCCACAATTCACGTTTTCAAAGTCGGTGCCCCTCATAACTTCAAAACTACTGCACCGATCCTTTTGTAGTTTTGAACACTATTTCTGTACATAATTTACAAGGTAACGCTGGAGAGTTTTTTTCAAATTTGTTGATATTTTTTATTTTACAATAACAAATTAGCCGACTTTTTCCGCAAACATAGTGTTTCTCATTTCAAAGTGTTCCCGAAAAGTGAAAAATTTAAATTTCGAAAAACCCTCCCAGCGTTACCTGGAGAAAGGGATTATCTGACGAAAGAACTTTGATTTTTTCATTTCAGATGATCCAGCACCGAGCTGTGAGGGACACCGCAATTCAAATTTTTTCCGAGACGCTTTCAAATAATTGCTGCCATTGCCGAATTTTTTGATATTTCTTCATGAAAATTTCACATAATGTTCTTCAAATGTTATACTTTAATGTACCATTGGCTTTAATGCATAGATTTCAACTGTGTCGTCAAAAAAATTCACAAAAATATGCCTTTTTTGCACGAATTAACCTTGCCCGCCCCTCTTAATAAATCTATATAGAGTGCGTAATTTGCAAGATATTCGAAAAAAAGTGCTTCTCGCGAATAGTAAAAGCGTTGCTTCTGGTCCGAATTTTGATATTTCATATATACAAAAAAGATTTCAAATCCAGCTCTAATAGTATATTATGCAATGAGCATTTAATGATAGCTATTAAGACACGAGTAAGAAAATTATAATACGAGGCGAAGCCGAGTATTGTAATGAATACGAGTGTCTTAATAGCCATTAAATGCGAGTTGCGTACACTATTTTTTCTACGACCCCATAATAAAACATTATTTTTTGAACATTCCATTTCATAAATTGAGGTTAAAATTTTCCATGCACCTTTGCGAATTTAGCTGGTAATAAATTGTTCGTGGTTACTAAGGCTTGTTCCATAATTTCTGCTGGAGTCAAATTTTACATTTCACTGGTCATTATCCCTCATTTTTACCGTTTATATTTTCAAAACAGCACAAATTTTAAGTACTTTCTTGTAAATTGCAGAGAATATCACATTTATTTAATTTGTACATCTGTCAGATATGCAGTCGCCATATTGAATATTGTTTGAATATTGGAATGTCGCATTCCTATTGGATATAAACTTGTATCGTAATGAAAAATCTGTATTCCTATTGGATATAAACTTGTATCATAATGAAAATCTGTATCGTAATGGACATCATTAAAGTACAGGTTCGGCATATCTAATAATACAATTAAAGTATGGGAGTAGAAAAATACTTTTATACTCTTGATAAATATATATAGAATGTAAAATTTACGACAAATTTGCAAAAGATCGCTATTCGATAAAAGGAAAAGTGTTACTTCCGGCCGGAATTTTTTTTTTTTTTATACAAATGGTATTGAAATTATGTTTTAAATCCTTTTATACTCATAATGTACCTATCTAGAAAGCATGACTTGCGAGATATTAATAAATAAAATATTATGTATAAAAGACCTACTTCCGATAGGAATTTTGAAAAATTTTTTTAACACATTTTTTCTCAAATTTAATTTTGAGTACTTACATTTGAATTCTTTATAAATTAAGCTTAGTAATTGACGAAATATTGGCAAAATACATTTTTTTAACTGAAGTAAACTACTACTTCCAGTCTACCGATTTTACTGAAAATCTAATCAGATCTCGTTATTATACTCGTAAGTACAAAATGTGGAATTGATATTTACAGCGGCTTGACCGCTATCGTGATCACACACACACACACACTGACACACATACAGACAGGCAGACACACAGAAATATATTTTCTAAAAACTATTTTTTCGGTATCAGGGGACTTTAAAACGTGGCATCTGCAAACATCTCGTAGTCGAAAATTTTCATCACAATACTTCCTTATATTACGTATAAGAAAGTAAAAACAGAAATGACAAAACGAGCGGTGTTAGTATCTAGAATAAATGATCCAAACACAAACTTTGTGTCAAAATAACGCTGGCGTGTAAAATTCACTTAAGAATATTACTCTCCTAACAAGCAGTAAAGAACATTTCCTCATCGGTCAACGTCACGCTAATACAACTTCGAACAATTTACAGGAACTAAGCGACACTTAGCGGTACGCGATCGTGATTGATATAGTGTAGGTATGGATTATATAGATATAGGTATATGGTGTATAAAAAAAAAATTAATCTGACCAGAACAACAAGAACTTCCGGAAATTTCTAAAGACCAAGTAGAGGAAATTCGTCTCTTTTCTTTGGTATAAGCATACACCGGCTAATGTATGGTTCAGCAAAGCGACAGCCGATATATTTACATTTCTACAGAATGTTCTTCTTATTACATTTTATGACAGTTTTAAACAGTTTGTAAGATATGGTAATTTTTTGTCGAAAATTGTAGAAATCTTGGAAAATTTACATGCAATAATAAATTTGAAATAATATTCTAATTATCATTTTCTGCTTTGGCACTAATAATTATTTAATTAGGTAACTTCCAATTTATCAAAAAAAAAAGTCCAGAGGTGAAATTCGACCCCCCCCCCCCCAACATCGAAGCACTGTAGATGCTATGAATTTAAGTTTTTTAAATAGCAGTGGATCATATCACGCAACAATTTACAAAAAAAAAACAGATTTACCTAAGTAAATAATTATGAGCGAATATGTAGCAGATTCATTCCAAATAATATTTTTGCTTGCAAACCCAAAAAAATCTTACCAAAAACAAAACAAAAACTTGCCTATAATTAAATCCATTAGGAGCATAGAAAAAAAAACTATGTTGTCAGCTATTATAGACCCTAGCTAGATGCTATAACAGGAAACACAGTTAACCATATCTGAATTTTCTTGGGTGGTACATAAAAAAATTGTCAAGTTTTCACTGACAACTAAGAAGTTTCGTATTTAATAAAGATATCTGACATATATTTCGAATTAAATCCTCGTGGATTCCGGAAATTTGCTTTTGAACGTGCAACTACTCTAGAAAGGAAAATTTCACCGTTCTGGACTACTAACAAGATGGATTCGCTTTTAATAAATTGAGTATGTTAGCGTTTGTACAAAACAGCAAAGCGTGGAACCTTGGTTACTATAGCGTTAGGAGTCTCAGCAAATGTAAATTATATACCCCTTACTTTGTATTTCCACTAATGCATTTTCTGCTACATATTGTAACAAAAAAACACCTAGAACCCAAGGAGGTGCTAACATGTCCGGGTGGATGGATGAAAACATAATTTACGAATTTATGGGTCACTTTGGAAGGTATATTAAATGCAACAAAGAACACACACTGTTCTGTTGTTAGATAATCAACTCCAATCTTAAGATTAAAACACTTGACTTCTGCAAGGAAAATGTGGTCTTATCCTTCCCACCACATTGTTCATGTACGTTACAAATCCTGGATCGGGGCGTTTATGGACCCTTATGTCAATACGGCAGCGGAAGACTGAATTTGAATCCAGCCTGATAAAACCATGAAAATGGACAAGGTCCAAGCAATTGTTTGGGAAGCTCTACCACCAGCGATACGTAGGAAAAATATAGTGGTTAATTTTTCTTATACGGGAATTTATCCATTTAATCAAAACATCTTCCCAGAATTAGATTAGGTACACCAAATACATCTGAACTTGTAGCTGTGACGCCAGAAAATTTATTGGAGAAGCAAATCAGGTTATAAAATCGAAGAAGTCGCCAATTCCTCAACCAAGCACGTCGAAAAGGTCTCCATTTCCCCGGCTGAGCATATTAAGGAGGTGCCTGTCTCCACGGCTATAACTGTTCATGAAAATGGTGAAACAACTCCATCTAGAATTCAGATTATGCAATGCCTACACTAGAAAGCATTTACCCACTTCGAAAAATCAGTAGTAGAAAATCTGACGGTAGAACAAACAAAAGACAATTTCTGCAATTCAAAGAGATACGTCTGTTAAACATGCATTGGCGGAATTAGGAAAGAAATCAAGCAAGAAAGCCTAAGAAACGACTAGACTCTCCGAGTTTACAAAAAAAAAAATAACAGCAAAAGGTAACCAAAACTGTGCAGCAAGACACCTGTGCCTAAAATGTTGACTCCGTTCTGATTAGTTCTGCTCAGCGCCTTTGCTCGCTCCCAAACAAAACCACCAAAACTAATTCGGGTTTTTAGGATTAATCAAGGCTCCATACCATGAATTAATTACGTACTTAATTCACTGTACACATCCCTGACCGACTACCCAACACGTCAAATTCTGATACACAAGCACCAAATAATAATAAAAAAAAATCAATTATGAAAGTACATACATAATAAAGAAAAATAAAATTACTAACTTCGTAGAAAACTCCAACAGAAATCACCACACAATAATTTGTTTAACACCAATTACATACCTAACAAATAAAAACACAAACTAACAACCTTAATTCTTAATTCCTCATAAAGGTTTTCAAATTCTTCCATTTTCCATATTATGGATAAAATTCTGAATATCACAAAATATTCTACAAGCAAAGAAATACTTAAACTAAACTTGATACTTTCAACCTTTTTTTAAAAAAAAAACTTTCAAAAACAAATAAAAATGTCAAGTCTTCATAATAAAATTAATTCATGAAATATTGATAAGTATAAACACCCTGTGTCTTTAGGAAGCGGTTCCCACCTGCTTCTAGAGGATTAATTTAAAGAGCGGTTCGCACCAGCAATCTCTTTTAAAATCGTCATGTCCTCGCTTATATTAACATTTTCTTAATAAAAACTTGAGACATGTTCTGTATCGATATCCTTTCCACTTCACAAAAATGAATAACGATAGTGCTGCACCTCCCGGTAAAGTGATGTATTACATATTTAAAAATATAAACAAACATCCATCTCGATGTCGACTTGTTTACGTTTGTGATTGTTAGAGCATCTCGCGGGGAATATTGTTTCGCCGGGCCTATCCATTGAACGTTTTCGGTCATAACATTTTCTGGCGCTGAAGCTTGCGGGAAACACTTTATTGTGAATATTTACTTGCTATTATAAGTCTTATTTTAATTATTAATTTTATGATTAAAATTTATAATAACATTCCTACGTGATTTTAATTAAATAGATTTAAATTTGCTAAAATCCTAACTTAATAAATATTTATATACAATGATCATTATAAAATAAATAAAATAGTAATTAACTAAATTAAATCTAGAAGTGGTCTTGATTATGCTTATTTACAATTCAATCCCAGACTCACGATCATTGCAATATGTATTTTAAAATTTTATGGAATTACTTTGTAGAAAAGTACTAAGGGAAGAGTGTTTAATTTTAATAAATAGTAAGCATTATGATAAGCTTACCATTTTTCTATATAATAATAAAACTGATATGAAAATTGTGACAACTATTCCCTTTCTTCCACGATCTTAAAGAACTGGCATTCAAATGTCAAAACTGACATTAAATTCAAGTAGTAGAACGATATTTCTCTAATTGTGCTCATAACTGCTCCGTCATATTTAATCGTTATTTTGTAGGAATTTTTCAGATTTTGTAAAATTCTCGACAAAAAATTACTATGTCTTGGGAAAAGTTGAAAATCGGCCAAATTGCTATTAATTTAATCAACTCCCTTTATTGATATCTCTCGTAAAATAGAATAAACTAAAAGACAAGTGATTAAGAAAAAAATATAAGTGGGTGTTGGTTTATTTTTCACAAACACTTTCTTTAAATGAAAATATTTTCGAATCGTACAGCTCAAAATAATCTAAAATTTTTTTATTACGAATTTTGTGATACTAATTAGATACCAATTATCTTTGATTCGTTAGGACATATCAGATAAAGAAAAAGAAGAAAAAGACCCAAAGAATGTAAGGAAAGGAAACATGGAGATCCTGTAAAACGTAAAAATTATGATAAGACTCGTGATTAGGGGCTTTACAGTGTCGTATATTTCAGGCACAAAACTCTTCAAAATATCCTCCATTGCACGTCAGATCCTTGTGCATGTGTGTACATATAAAAAGAACAGCTCGACATGAAAAGATGTCTCTGAAAATTTGAAGAGTCAATCTAAATGGTAGGGCGTTCGCTACATAGCGCCAGCGGTTTAAATAATTTATGTGTGGTGGCGTCTTGCCTGAGAAACAACATACGTAGAATACGGGAACGTGTTAGACGTTCAGGAAGAAGTGTATTACAGAAAAGAAAACAACCAGAAAATCCCTGTAACAAATTTATTCAGATAGCTACACTTTTAAACACACACAAAGAAGGGAATAGTATTTGTATAGTGGAAGTTCAAAAGGGTAGACTGGTGCGTTAAAGAATTTTAACTTCCAAAGTGATTTAAATCTATCTTAAAGATGTTGTATTTTAATTTTATTCTATTTGATTATTGCGTCACGTAAGAAAGAAAACAAACATTATTATGTATTCTATATCAATGCAAACTTTAATTTAAGCAAAATTAGATATGAAAAAGAACTTAGTTTAATTAAAAATATAGCGAAGGACAACGGTTTAGATTCAAAAATAGTAACTAAGCTTATTAGGAGACATAAATTTAAGAAAAAAATTCAAGATACTACATGCTTGCTACCTCAAAAAACTCTTGGTAATAAGTTTGTTTCTTTGCCGTATCATTCAATCACACAAAATTTGAACAGCATTTTTAAAGAACAGGAACTTCAAATCGCGTTTAAATCGGCCAATTCATTAAAATCGCCCTTAGGGAACGCTAAAGATAAAATTGAGGTAGATCAAAAATCTGGTATTTATGAAATAAACTGCAAAGATTGTAATCAAAAATATGTAGGGCAAATTAGGCGTTCAATTTTAACTCGTTACAAAGAACACATTTCATATTTCAGATACCACAGACCGGAAAAATCAAGTGTTGCTTGACATATTTTCGACACAGACCACGGCATGCCTACAGATAGTCTTAGATTAATAAAAACTGTAAATAATTTTAGAGAATTAGACATTTACGAAAGTATTTATATACATAGAAATAGATGTACGGATTATTGTAATTTTAGTTGATTAGTCTGTCACGCTTTACGGTCCCGTTAGATTTAGATAGTATATACAGGATGTCCCAGAAATAAAAAGACGGAGTAGCAGAAATCGGAAGCTAGATTGTGTAAAAACGTACCCTCAAAATATCAAGTCTTTATTCGTGCGCAGATGGCAGAAAAAAAAATAATAAAGAATTCAATTGGCCTTACGCCGACTCTGGTCGACTTGCGGTATAAAATTGCACACATGCATGCATTGGCGGCTGGTCGGTAATATAATCGCGCGGCACACGACAAAAACGTATGTATTTTTGTAAATAACATCCATTGTCAAACAGCACAATGGATGTTATTTAAAAAAATACATAAGTTTTTGTTGTGTGACCCGCGATTTTATTACCGACCAGCCGCCAATGCATGCATGTGCAAGGGCGATAGATACACAGATGTTCAGTTTGTTATTAGCCGCCGATGTGAGTTGACACGTAGTTATCGACATGTATTTAAGGACGCAAGAATTATGGGATATGGTGTATCTGTACGGTGAAGTAGGTGGAAATGGAAGATCTGTTGAACGTTTATACGCCGAACGTTTTCCAAATCGCAGGCGTCCGTCGTATCAATCGTCGTATGGACACGGTGTTTAGGTTACGCGAACAAGGCACACTACACCCACGCTACGAAGGCAGGGGTCATGAAAGAACACGGAGAGTTTTACATGCGGAAGAGCATCTCCTGCATGTGGTAGATAGGGATCCAGGTATAAGCACGCGATCTGCAGCAAGACAAGTCGGAGTGTCCCGATCAACAATTCATCGACTCCTCCGCGAGAACTTGCTGTACCCATACCACCTGCAACGGGTGCAAGCTCTAGCACAACAGGACCTGTACCTGTACCTGGTTTCGACGAAAACAAGCTAGAGATGTGGACTTTTGTGCCAGCATACTATTCACGGATGAATGTTGTTTCACCCGAAATGGTCTGCTTGGACCGCACATACTACCTGCACGACTGACCGGAGAGAGTTATTTAGAGTTTTTGCAGAATAAGCTGCCGGAATATCTCGACGATGTGCCTCTGCAACTTACAAGACAACTCCGGTTCATGCACGATGGCGCACCTCCACACATTTCATTGGCAGTGCGCAATTACCTCAATGCTTCATATCCTCGATGGATTGGACGTGGAGGACATACACCATGGCCGGCGCGCAGTCCGGATTTAAATCTCTTAGATTTTTTTTTATGGAGGTATATGAAAAAATTGGTGTATGATGGGGATGAGATTGCCACAGAAGAAGATCTTCGGCAACGTATTTTTACGGCTGCGAAACGTATACGTGGGGAACCAGGTACCTTCCAACGAGTGCGTGGTAAACTTCTCCGACGGACTGACGTCTGTCTTCGTGCGCACGGCGGACACATAGAGCACCTTCTATAAATATCCACCTGCTTCACTTACACAATCGGTTCTTTTCAGGACCACCATATTACTTGTGTTAAAAAAAAGCAGGAGGAATAGATACTTCATAATAAATATCACACCATTAATTACTTTTTAGACCTGCTAGAAAAAAATAATTAAATTTTGATATTTACTACGATTTATTGAATATTCTAAAATAAAAATAATCTTTTATTGTCTGCAATAAAGTGAGTCAGTCTCCCGTCTGCGTCAACAATCGAATACATAGCTGCGTTATTTAGACGCTTCCGGCAAAAAATATGTTTTATTACCAATGAGTATGATTTAATATTTTTTTCCCGTATTATACAAATAAAAGCGAATTTTTCTTTGAATGCGTGTTCGTTTCTATTTACAAATGAGCAGTCTTACGTGTGCCAGGTCCGTAATGCAATTTTTTATTTAAAAAAATAACAAAAATTAAATTTTTAATTTCTTCGTTATTGCGGTATATTTGGCCCTGTTTCTGTTCGGACTTTACATACCTGCTACTCCGTCTTTTTATTTCCAAAAATACTACGTTTAGCACTCTTTTTTGTTTTATACAGATTTCTATTGAAGATAAGAACTTATTTGCCGAAATACGTATATAGATTTTTATATATTTTTTATGGTAAGGAATTTTTCCTTTTGCATTTCATTTCATATTCCTTATATTTATTTATTATTCCTCTTTTATAATTCAGACGCTCTTTATATTTATTTATTGAAGAAATCGTCCTTTAACAGTATTTTAAAAAAAAAACTTCCAAACACTTTAATAGTGTTACTGAGTGATGTGCAATATATCCGCAGGATTCTTTACGGAAAATCGAAACTAAATTGCACAAAGTCGTTCTCTATTAAACCGACGTACACACAAACGCAATCGTACTATCGCAATCGTTCCATCTAACCCGAACGGTTGATTATTTGAAAAAGGACCGAGGCCACTGGTAGTGAGACGACGAGTGTGTCAGATCCGAGATAGGAACCAGGGATATCATTCATGTTAAGAATTCACTTACAACCGCGATCCTGTCAATTATTCGCCGTCGAACCGAAGCAAACTTACAGGCAGACAGATAAATGGGTGGTATTTTATGAAATTGAAAAGCTCGAAATATATACACACACACTCGTACTCACACTCCACCATTTACAAGGACTTGTACAGTTGAGACGCCCATGGGGTCCTTTATTTCTAGATAAAACTCGGTGCACCGTAAGAATTGGAAAACGTGATTTCATACGGGGAAATCTGCTGTTCTGGTTCGCGTTAGTAACGCTCCGGGTGTAGGCGTTCTGATTACAACTGCGCAAATTATGTTTTTCCTACATAATACTTACGTTTTCAATTTATAATAATAAGGTAAAACATATAGATAATTCAATTGCATTGCAATGGTGTTTCTTTGTACATATTCTCCTTAGATATCATGAGTGGAAAGAAAAACATTTCATGTAATATCAACTCCAAAATTATTTAAATTAACACACAAGAATATAATTCGCTTTTCGTTAGAAGATCCAGTTAAATATGTATTAACATCACCTTCAGTTAATGATCACTGAGTTTCCATGCGTTAACACACCATTCAACATGTCCTATTCCTGTATATAATAACTACAGAGCGGACGTCCCGGGTATAAACTACGACGGAGCAAAGAAATAATGTAAACAGCACGCAGCTACTGAATAGCACTATTCATAATATGGTGAACTGCAACATCTCCTTACGCCCGAGAATGAGCGCAAAAAAGTCCATTTTACTCGTAAATTTCCTATCTTCATCGGCGTAGATGGGAGCATGAGGGGTTTTTAAAATTTACTATATTTACCTTATATTTCGCAAGAGAAATAAAGTTATATATGTATATACCTATTTACACTTACGTTAGTCCTTTTTTTTATTGTTTTGACTGCTAATTATGTACTTCGTAATTTATGTAATAGTTCCTGTTTAATCCCGTTTCATTGACCCTACTTCTAGACCAATTATCTAGACGTAAGCGATTTCGTTAAGTTCCAATAACACGCATACATTTTTAGTTATCATTTATTTAGATCTAGAAGATTGTTTATATTAGTTTTCCAGATATTATATGGAAGAACGTCGAGAATGGCATCGTGAAACAATGGCGAGTTGGATTAAGGGTCATACTAATTGTATGTCTATTGTCAGTGATTCCGATATTTATTACAAAGTTTGTAAAATGTCGTTATAGAATGCCCAAAAAGGGTACGTCACTTAGCATCGCTAAAACATACACAGACATTGGACCAGTTGGAAGCTGACAATTTTAACGAAGAACTCTGTGAAGCTTTAATGGCGGCTAATATCCCATTAAAGAAACTTGACAATCCCATATTCAAAACATTTTTTCAAAAATATGCTGGTCGAAATGTTCCTGATGTATCCACCTTACGCAAATATTATGTTTCTAAATTCTTCACGAAAACAGTAGAATGCATTAGGAGACATCTTTCAAATCAGTACCTATGGATAAGTGCTGACGAAACTGTCGATATATTAGGACGCTGTGTGGTGAATGTTGTAGCTGGTATACTACATCCAACTATTGCATATAACTCATATGTAATAGCATCTAAAGTTATATATAGAGTCCATTGATGAAAATTTGCACAAAATGCTTCATTCGGACGACAGGTACAGGGAAAAAATACTTTTATTTGTTAGTGACACTGCCGCATATATGTTAAAAACAGTCATACTATTAAAGGAAATATATCCTTATATGCTGCAAACTACTTGTGTAGCACATGCTCTCCACAGAATCTGTGATTATATCAGAGACACCTATTCGGAAATTAATAGACTTTTAAAAAAGTTTTCAGAAAAGCAGCATTGAGAGTAGCTCTTTACAGGGAAAAACTTCCATCTTTGTCACTGCCTCCCTCGCCAGTAATAACTAGATGGGGAACATGGTTGGGAGCTGCTAGTTTTTATGCAGAGAATTTCGATAGCTTACAAAATTTCGTTACATGTTTAAATGACGGTGCTCGAAGTATTTCTGAGTGCAAGGAACTAACACATATCTCAAATTTAAAAAATCAGTTGTTATTCCTTCAGGAACAGATTGGAAATTTGCCAAAACTAATCACATATTTTGAAAATCGAAATCTCGAATTAAAAGATGGATTAACCACGTTAGATAAGGCCATTAATAATTTAAAAAGTATAGACTTTTCCGTACATCGTGAACTCGAATAAGGAAGTGTTGTGATTGTCAAAAGGACTGCAGGCAGAACTTCAAACAATATTCCTGTTTTTATAACATTTTTACATTTTATAAATAAAACAATTTTTATGTTAATTTATACAAATATATTTTGTAATGAAATATATTTCTCGTTTAATTTGAAGGAGGTATACACAATAAAGATACCGAATTGTGAACATGAATAAAATAAAATTTAATTTTTTATTTCTTAGGTAGAAATTGAACTCTGCACACTAATCCGTTGATTTGATTAACAAAACTTATCTTTTCATGACGTATTCCGCTGCAAATGCAACTGCAGATACGTGTTTCGAACTGGCTCTCATTTTCTAACTGACGATAATAATTGTTCCGATCTTTATTGTATCATGTCTAAAGTAGATATAATAATCATATCTGGGCTCAAATAGCAGGACAAAGTAGTGAAGCCAATTTCTGATTACAGAGACAAAACGTGACCTTGAACACGAATAATAGCTGTGTGTTCCGGATTTCAAATTCACTACTTTGACCAAGTGGTAACTCTATCTGATAAGTACAATCCTTTAATTAATCGTTATCCAATTTATATATTAAGGTGCGACCGACATATCTCTTCTGTTCATGTTTTACTCATTGAAATGATTGTACAAGTTATATAGTTGTATTCATATCATCGCCTTAAATCAGTCCAGTGCAAATTTTATCGTTACAAATTTACCTTACTGGATACATCGAAAGAAAGTTATATACTTAGAAAATACAGCGGACAATATAACGATTATAAGTGTCAAACAAAATTAGGAATTTCCTTTGATGTACTTCAAAAAAGCAGTAAATGCTCATTTAACATAAAACTCTAATGTATTGTTAATTATGTAAGAAAAAGATTCGTCTAAAATATTTATTAATTTCTCAACTTACAGATGTTGATTTAAACCTGTTTTAAAATAATTATTATTAGGCGCCTGTGTTGCGACTTTAATTGGCGCCTCTCGGCATTCGCCCCAGAGAGCGAACGAAAGTAGCTCTTCATATTCAAACTGCACTGTTATTTTATAATAATTCTAAAATAAAAGTTTAATCCACTACATATTTCAACACTCTCTCGTATCCATCCCTTTCCTTAAATTAATTACTACCTAGAAAAGGTGCTTATAAATCTATTTAATTAGAAACTCTAATATGCACATCACACATTCATATTTCAATTTCTTACATTAAAATATTTACAATCCATAATAAATACTAATTTATGTATACAGGTAATACTAAATGCAACTCTTGCTTTTGATTATTTCCGAAGCAAAATACACCATCGCAAAGATTAAAGAAACACTAACTTTGTGAAACACTGCATATTATCGATTTTCCCTGCAATTCAATGGACTGAAAACTTTGAACTACTTATGTTTTCCTTTCTATTTTACGATGTCGTTTTATTCCGCCTTCGATTTCAATGGAAATAATCCTATAGGGATTACGTCCAAATTGTTTGGTGCCGTTAAAATAAATACTCACAAAGAAATTTCTATTTAAATGGAAAAGTCTTGTTGCGTTATTTGCAGTTATTTATTAGCGAAAGAATGAATGTATTACATTTCATGACTGGTATATTATTCTGAAACTGGTATAATAAACTGAAGTCATATAATAGGTACATACCTTTATTGAAATATTTCAGAATAGTTGTAATTAAGTTCATATTAAGTCAAAAAAAAATATAGACAAAAGAAGATATACCAATTTAGGATTTATACAACAACCCTGATTACGAGATTCATTTAGTATGGGGAATATGGAATTTTGATAATGATAATGGTAATGCTTCAAAATTTCATTGCTAGTATAACTCAAGCATCAACGTAGGTAAATAATGCCGTGGTAATGTCATACTTTTGTAGTGTTTGCAGAGGTTGTGGAAGATATTGTGTTCTCTCAGATTACGTGTCTAAAATCAGAGTCTTTTGGAGATGATGGTATTGGGTTGAACTAGTTATCCTTTTGTGTCCTTTTTTCGTCCGTTAATGACTCACATTATAAATTATTGTAAAGAATGTAGTGTTTTCCCAAATCATTAGGGTAGGTCCTACCTTGTCAAAGGTACTGGAGAAAGGCATGATTCGTCACATATATATTGTAGTAACCCTGAGTGTAATAAAATACCCAAGTAAAATCTAACAATGAAATTATCATTCACTCATAATATTTCTTTATTACATCCTGGGTTAGACATTTTTTTGTAAATAAGTATGACAAAAGTTCTTGATCATATATGGCAATCCAGAGGAATTGTCACACGTTGGGTTAGTCGATAAAATAAAGTAATATGTTTTCAATATTATACCTGACTTTATTATAATATGTAATATTTATTTGCCCGTAACTAACTCAGTCGTTATAAAAATCTTGGTATCCTTTTCTAAATACACTTACAATACTTAATTATGTACTTCAAATATTATAAATCATATATTTATGACAATTAAATTTACTTCTTTGTAATTTATATTTTTATAGTTTCTTTTTTCCTAATATAAAATTTAATCCGGTCCTGTCTCTTTAGTTTTTCCTATAGCATATAAAGCCCTAGTACTATTCATCATATAAGTTGGTAATCCGTAACTAAACTGATCTTACCGCTTGAAGTGAGAACTAACCTGATTAGTTTGCTAAATATTTATTTTAATCGATAAAAAAATCTTTACTATAAGTTCAATTTGAATTTTACTCCACTTATTATCTTATAGTATGGTAAGTTCTTTTTATACAAATACTATAACTCTCTTATACCTTAAACTTTTCATATATTTCTATTTTTTAGGAGATTCCACACCAATATACCAGATAATGTTTACTTGTCAGAATGCTTCAACATAAATTAAAACACAGATGGATGTATAACCATAAATATAATGTAATAATCAAAGAAATTTAACAACGATGACGTACCTGATGAACATGCCTATAATATTTACAATTTCCTTTTTAAAACTTGTCCAATATTTATTATGATATGGCTATGATAAGAATTGTATAAAATTTCTAAATAACTGAAGGTAGGTTTGTTTATTTTAAGTGTATAACTTTTTATAAATGAATATTATTACTTTTAAATACAAATAGTACTATAATGCCGTTATTTATGGCTGTAATTTATAACAGAAATATTTTAAAGATAAATTATTCGATCGATAAAAATTCAAATCATGGAAAAATAGAGATATTCAAATAAAATATTAACAAATAACAAATACAACCTTGTTTTACAATGGGGTTACTTCTTGATAAGGAAATTTATTAATTCTTGTCTCCTTGTAGACTCGGATAGACTTGAATCCCTCAATCGAACAGCTGTTTGTGCTTCGTGAAATTTATTTCAAGTGTTCGAACTGGATTTTGTATTAGATATACACGTACTTGGTTCCTCGGACTGGATATTATACTGGTTCAAACCTCCTACCTCGGACTGGATATTCACGTTCTTTCTTCGTCCCAGAAAAACTTTACTGCCTATGGTCCCTCGTTGGTTTCAGAATTTTTCAATAAATCAATCCTTTTATTGTAAGTAATCTTTATTTATTTAAATCCTTTATGCACCTAAATCTTCTTATATAATCTCTTTATCCCTGTATACTGCTTATTTTACAGTGATGATACACTAATATTTTGTTAATATGTCAATTAACTTTACACAGTATAAGAATATTAATTTCCTACACTAAAAATGCCTTTTAATCACTTTTAATTATAAAAATTCGGCGTTATTTCTTAGAACCGAATTTTTATGAACTCTCTTCTCATAAAATTTTTTCAGAAGTTTTTTCTTTTTATTTTGCCCTCATTTCCTTAGTGATAATATTCCTTTTTGAATTGACCAATCTCTATTTAACACCTCTTAATTATATTCAAAATACCTTCTATTAATTTACTATTTTCTCGAATCCCTTTCTGTACAACTGTACTTATATTTTCACAATTTTAACCATGAATTTACCAATAAATTTAAGCATTTAGAACAATTTAAAAACACAATCTATTAAAATTTCCTGTAAGTGTCAAAATCTGTCATCCACTGACATTTCCTCTAAATTAAATTTTATGCGGGAGTTTTTTATCTATTTTGACGTTACATTTAAACAATATTACCCTCCTTTAACATCAATTCTCATCATTAAAGACTATTGAACAAGTTTTTACAATTTTATATTACATAACAAACACTCAATTAATTTCAAAATCTCTATTTTCCAGGTCTTGGTCTTATTCGAAAAACTATGGACCTTATCCACACAACTTTACTACAAACAGTAAATATACGATTGTAATTATAAAAATTAGTACTAAAAATATTTTTCCTCATAACTTCATTTTTATTTATAAGTTTTTCAATCTTTTAACATTTAAAATTAAATACAACTCACAACCATATATAAATATTGATGGTAGGTTTCTAGCACTACCTCAATATATATAGACTGAAATGTCAAATGCACGGGAAGCTTTCGCAAGGCATGCAAGTCTTCTACTGGCCATAGCCAGAATGCTATTTTTTGGCGCAGTCGTTGAATGCTCTTCATCATTAAAGCTTATTTTATTTAGGATTGTTTCCTGGATTTGCTATTGGTCTAGGCTTTACTTAACGAAGTTTCCGCTCTGTCTTTGAGTCAAATGGATTTCTTACGATTGAGGGCATAAATTCTATTTTACAATTCTTTGGAGGGTGCTGCTGTTAGTATCCAATTCCTTGAGTCTGTCTCTTAGAGGGGTAATATTATCAGCCAACCTTCGCAGGCGATGAAGCGTAGGGATTCTCTCACTTTTCGATAATTAGTACTTTTCAGCCTAATAGTCTACTAAAGTTTTTCCAGTAAGATAACGTACACCAAAATGGTCACGTAATTTGTTTATGAGTTGTATAGATGCAAAACCCGCCAAGTCAAGAAAATACTGTTACCAGCAGTCACTAGTTTAATGAGTCTTACACGTATTTGAATGCTCATTTCCTTTCAAAACCCGCCAAAGACATTATTCCTTTGCTTTAAAATCCACGTTTAAATTCAAAACCCCCCAACTGCAGCGGTCATTCAAGTACATATTCCGCCAACTCAATTTTAACAAATAGATGTACCGGAGAGTATCACGTGACGTCTTGGTGAGCGACACACATGAGTGTTTTACTTTTAGTTTTAGTTTAGAATTGTGTATAAGAGTGCATAATAATTGACATTAATATTAATTAATTGCACTGCCGACAAACCAAGCAATCGGAAAGTTAATGGAAATGAAGCGAATATTTGTCATAATTTTTTTCTTTTTGAGTATCTTGAATGTAAAAAGGGCAGAGTCCAGGGAGTAATTAGACGATTCTTGGCACAAGGGACTCCTCTAGAAGAATGTCGCGGAGGTGACAGAATAAAACATAAGAATGACCAAAACAAGAATGCAATATCAACATTCATAGAATGTTTGACTTGTTCTGAAATCCATTACTGTCGCAGTGAAACAGTAATTAGAAAATACTTACCTTGTGAGCTGAATATCTGAAAATTGCACAAAATGTACAATCAATCAGTGGATGGACAATTAAGAGTTAAAGAATGTTTCTTTAGAAGCTAACTGTTATTACAATAGATGCTTTGGAACATCCCTGACAGACATGCGATCAGATTGTCTAAAATCGCAAGAAAATCTAAAAACTGATGCAAATCGGAATGTAAGAAAGGAACTTATGCTGGCTAATAGGGTACATAAGCTAAAGTCACAGGCTTTTTACTGGTACCTTAAAAACGAATGCAATAATATTCAGTGTTTCTTATTCGATTGACAGAAAAATCTAGCTTTCCCCAAACTAGCCGACCAGCCAGCGTATTTTTCACAATAATTCAATTTGTATAACTTTACAGTTGTAAAGAGGCCATCATCTACTAAGTTAAATCCTCAATACGTAACATCATACTTGTGGACAAATCAGAAATTACCAAAAAACCCTAGCGTCATAGCCTCAGCGCTCTTTCATATTCTCTCAAAATTTGATTTTTCTGGAGAAATTACCACTGCTCGTATTTTTGCTGATGAGTGCGTTGGGTAAAAGAAGAACTTCATCGTTCTTGGTATAGTCGGCGCGTGGCTTTATAGAATTGCTCCAAATCATATTTCTAATATTGAATTTATTTTTCCCGTGGTTGGTCATTCTTATATGCCTCGCGATCGAGTGTTAGCTCATTGAACGAAAAGTAAAAAAAAAAACAGCAAATACAAATCCAGAAAAATATTATAAAGTAATTAGCCGTATCCAGATTCTAGGAAAAGACTGGGATGATAATAAATGGAAATATCTACTCCGCTTTTTAAACCTCCAACAAATTGTCATTTCCAGTTTAACTGTGCCAAAAAATTTATTTAGGATAAGAGGGATACGCGGCGAAGTAAATTACAGAATCGATAACGGAGCTTCAAAAACCATTATGCAACGTGGCAAATCAGTAATTATGTTAAATCCTGATATTATGCAAGCAGGAAGACCTGTTGATCCTCAGAAAGCGGCATCCGTCGCCAATTTCTTAAGTAAACATTATGGAGATGAGTGGAGAGTGTTGCTAAATTTAAAGTTCTATAAGAAAGTAATTGACCAAGAAACAGAAACTATGCAAATGCCCATAGAAGATAATGGCGACACTGCTTGCTGCCAAAATAACGATGGTCTTGGAATGGACATTGATTTACAGGTTTAGAATTTAGTTCAGGAATTTCTTCTCTCTTTTAAATTAATTTTTTTTGTGTTGTTACGCATTTTCCAATGTTATTTTCAATATTTTTTCCGTTGTATTATAAATAAACATAGTATACAAAAATGGTGAACAATTTTCTTTAAGTTGAAATGCAAAATCCGCCAAGTCATTTTTTGAAAATTCGTTATTAATATGTTACCGTAAATAGCCGAAATCCGTTTCTACGCGTACTTACTAGTAAGAATGCGAAGTAACTAGGAGCATTTGTAATTTCGCTTTCTTACTAGGAAAGACACGAATTAAAATTTTAATTCGGCTATTTACTGTAGCTTTCCGTTAGAACCCGTTCTAACTATACATACAACAGTAAGTATCCGAAATACATAATATCTTAACAGCGGACATACTCTGTTTAATAGACAATTTTTCAATGATGTGCAAATACCTCCTAACAAGCGCATTACTTATGAAGTTATACCAAATACCTTCTTTTATTTAGTTTTCTTTCTTATAATAAATTACGATTGGTTTCAAAATTATGTAATACGTTGAGAAATAAACTGGCTTATTAATTATTACACGGACTACTATTGTGACACTTTGAATTGCATAAGACTATTTTTTTTTACACTTACAGAAATTAGTGAGACACTTTTTTTGTTCACTTGCATAGAGAAGCCGCATGTCGTAAAGATATTTGCTTATCCTTCTTTACTACATCAATATCAATAAATGTTTGCTTAGAAATATCGAATTCTCATCTGGTGTACAGTTGATCTCATGTTGTCATCGGTTTTTAATGAAACAACAGCTATAATATTTCTGAATGCACCTTTAGCTTTGTCAACGTCAAGAACAGGTATTGTGACGTTATCTAGATTATATTACCTCTGGTTCTTTTTCTTAATTTCAAATTCTATGTTCGAATCTTCTCCATGAATTTCTGCCATGTTAATTTTTACGTCACCAATAATATTTTCCAAATCTTCTTCCCGCTCCAGAGAATAAATAACGTCAATAGGCAAAGAGCCCAACCCTACCCAACCCTAGACTCGATGCCAAACATAGTCTTATATGGAGTTTGCTTTATGCCTGAATGAAACGCACGGTGTTTCATATATTGTACAAATGGTAGATCTTCTGACCATTTAAAGGTGTTATTATGGGACATCCACACGGTAATCATATTTTCAACAGCTTGATTGGCTTATTCAACTGAGCCTTGGCTCTGATTGTTGCATGGCTTATATACAGGGCGCTCCGAACGTCAAAAATATTTCATTTGTTTTATAAGCTATTTCTTCTGCTCGTCTCGATGTTAAAGCTTTTAATAAAATAAACGTGGTTAGATGATCATGATAAACCATGTTGACTATATATCATGAATGTATATTCATCATGGTTTATTATGATCATCTAGCAGATTTGCTAGATCTACTTGGCATCGGCTGTTTAACTCATTGTGCAAAACTGGTTTAGAAACTAATCCCTTCTTCTTCTTAGATTTTTTACTATTGCAGATTTCACATATTGACAAGAAACAGGAACAAATTAATTATTTTAGTAGTAACGTTGGCATATTTTCCACTTCTTTCCATTCGAAGTCTTTTGCGACCTCCATGTCCAATTGCTATGTCAGCTGCTCCGATTACATCGAAAATGTCTTCAACTGGCAAGTAATATAGTATTTTATTACTCTCCGACTTTGCAATTATTCGCTGAACGACGTCCATTTCTATTATGTCAAAACTGTTCACGCGTCGTAACAGCGATGAAGTTTCTTCGATGCCAGTTTAGCTTGTTTTATTTCCTGAAGTAATTCTTCATATACCTCTCTATTCATTACAATGTATTTACACAATTTGGCTACTTCGCTATTTAGTACGTGATAAGAAGTAACCAATTAACGCATAGATCATTCATCGACCCGTTCTTGCTCAGTAGTTACTGTTATGCCAGTAGTTAGAACGGGTTCTAACTGAAAGCTGCAGTAAATAGCCGAATTAAAATTTTAATTCGGGTCTTTCCTAGTAAGAACGCGAAATTACAAATGCTCGTAGTTACTTCGCATTCTTACTAGTAAGTACGCGTAATAACGGATTTCGGCTATTTACGGTAACAAATATACCAAACACGTTTAGATTTTATAAATATACTTATTTTTGCTAATAAACTATCCTAGTAGCCTTTACTCAATTAATGAACATACTTCCACGTTCGTTAGCGACAATGTTTGTAAATGTCAATGTTTCACTACGACAACTACCAATCATGACTGACTAAACAACTCATTCAAATTTCTATTTCTTATTGAGACATACTTCAAAACAGCAAATGTCTATTACATATTTTCGTTTGATATTCACTAAAAATTACCCACACTTGCCACCTCTGTTTTAAAAGAATTTTAGTAATGTAATAAAATACGAATTTGTATGAAAAACAACTTTTGAAATAAGCTTGAGAAATCATTTCAGATTGAGATGTGAGCAAATATTATCAAATTTCTCGTGAATTACAGTCGATGATACAGTCGTCTGGTGTAATGAGCTCTACCGGGAGCGAAATGTCGTCATGATTGTTGATTAATAGCAGAATTAGACGCGACACGCGCGTGTTATATACGTACTAATTATTTGCACAAATCCGTCAATTGTGGATTTCCCTTGAGCAACCGAATTAACAAATCTCGAAACGTCATCACCGAGAAGGCAAATTGCAGATTATAATTGTAGATATCTCGCACATGTAGTATTTCGATAAAGCACATATTGCTCGTAATTTGTATACAAGGTCTGTCCAAAAAGAATATCCAGCTGTATATAGTGATGATTTTCACAAAGGCAGTTCAGTCAACATTGCGATGTTATTTCCATATCAATAAAGTGCTTTAATTTACTTTTACATATTTATCTTATATAATTTTTTTCCAAAAACTGCCTGCAAACTCAATTAACAAAATTAATTTACATATTTTTTCGGTACGATTTATGAGGCAATGTAATTTATCAAAATTTATTAGTAGTTTTTATAAGCTAATTATTTATTTTTTCATTATTTTCATATTTCACTAAACTATTAATGTTGAAAATCACCCTTAGCTACAAAATAATCAATAGGAAAAGATTGTAATTCAAAAATTACGTGTTTTTTAAATAACTGTGTTTGTCCAGGAAGAGATACCGTAAATGACACAGTAGCTGAGGGTTTTCGCTCAACTTTCAGATGCTTTATGTTATATAATTTTTGTATTCAGAAGCGAATGTCAATGACAGTTCGGCGTCCTACTTTATTGCATTACTCCACAAAAAAGTAGTACCGATATAATTTATATTAGTAAAATTGTTGACATTTCGCTCGTTACAGAAAATATTGTACAAAATTCGTGCGTGAAACATTTCGCGCACTTGGTTCGTAAACAACTAAAACTTAATGGAAATGTGAGTAATTGGTATGTACATGAAATGCTTAAATTAATTAGGTATGTAATCTATTTTAGGTTAGGTATGATTCTAATCCCTTTAATCAATATTTCTTCATGTTCGTACAAAAGATTTTTTACAAACCACTTGCGTGAAGACATCTTCCACGCATTCGCGCAATTAAAAGCACTCGCTTCCTTCGGTCGCTCGTGCTTTCAAAGTGCGCTCATGCGGGAAAATAGTCTTCCCGCACTTTTTTTTTTTTTAAGAGGGGAAATCTTCGAAAAGACACCTGCAAAGTTGTCGTATGCAGGTAGTGCTGGATTCATACCAACTAAAAACGCCCCTGTGTTCCATCTTACACCTCACACTGGAACCGCGTTAGCATTACTTCAGCGTGGGTGGTGTTTTTGGTCTAGGACCTCATTAGTCTTTCTTTACCTTCTATTATGCTCCTTATGGTGGGATACGTATTTTCCCATCCCTCTTGAGATTCAAGCAGTGTCTGCATCGCATTTTCTGGCGTAAAAGTTTTACCAGTTTTGCGTTGGTAGCTATAACGTTCGTCATTCCACTTGTCACACAGAAATAGTGTGTGTTCAGCGTCATCGCTTTCACCACAGTGAGGGCAACCTTCAGCATCAACCCGTCCACGCTGGTAAAGGTATCGGCGGAAACAGCCGTGTCCCGAAAGGGCCTGGGTCAGGTGGTAGTCCACTTCCCCGAAGGGTCGTTCCACTCACTACCTTATATCAGGTGTAAGTTTGTACGTCCATCGTCCGTAGGTCCCCGTGGCCCACTTCTCTTGCCATTTCTGTTTCAGACTTTCTGCAGCTTCCTTTTTTGATTTTCCGTTGTACTTTTCATATCTTTCGTTAATTAATAATTCTATTGGAGGCATACTTGCAATGACTCCTGCCCCTTCTGCGGAGATGGTTCGATATCCACTACAAATCCTAATGTTTAGAGTTCTCTATACTCTTCTTAGTCTACCAATTAACTTGGCATTACTTGCAACCTTGCACCAGATAGGCGCAGCATATAATATCTGTGAGTGGACCACACTAGCTAGAATTTTCCTTTTGGATGGTGTTGGCCCACCGACGTTTGGCATTAAGCTAAGAAGCGCTGTTGTTGTCTTTTCTACCTTTTCCACTGTCTTGTCTACATGTTCAGCGAAGGTAAGCTTTTTGTCCAGCCACACCCCCAGGTACTTCACAGCTCTGCTTGGTATCACTTTCAATCCTTGTACATTGAATTCCACCTGTCCCAGTTTCCTCTTTGTTGTCAGGAGAACTGCTTCTGTTTTGGCTGGTGCTAGCTGTAGTCCCTTCTCTCTTAACCACCTTGTTAGTCTTAGTAGTGCGGTGTTCACTATATTCACCAGCGCCTCCTCAGTCTTCGCCTCTGCCACTACGATTACGTCTTCCGCGAAACCTATTAATTGAACCCCTTGAGGCTGTTCCATCCTTAGCAATTTGTCGTACATAATATTCCATAAGATTGGTCCTAGTACAGACCCTTGTGGTACTCCGCTACTCACTTTAATGTTTCTTACATCACCTTCAGTTTCTAAAGTAATTTCCCGATCAGACAAATAATCCGCTATGATAGTGGTTAAGCTTTCGTCTATATGTCGGCCCCGCATTTCATCAAAAATCATCTGCCACGAAGCGCTGTTGAAAGTGTTTTTGACGTCTAGGGTTACAGCGGCACATAATCTTCTGTGTCGGCTGCCATATTTGGTTGCTGCTTCCGCTATACTTATTACTGCCTTTACGGCATCCACCGTCTGTCGGCCTTATCTGAAGCCGTACTGGTTCTCAGCAAGGCCCCCGGTTCTTTCAATCTCCTTCTTTAGCCTAATGGCTATCAGTTGTTCGTAGAGTTTGCCTTCAGCGTCAAGTAGGCAGATCGGTCTGTACGAGCTAGCCTCTTGCATTACTTTATTACCTTTCTTTAGTAGGACTAGTCTTGCTACCTTCCATTTACTTGGAAATTCTCCCCGCATTGCCAGCTGGTTGATCGTTGCAAGCACGTACTCAGGTTTTACCAAGGCCAACTGCTTTACTATCTCTGGAGGTATATTTCCTGGTCCATGTGCTTTGTTGGTTTTGATTCTAGTTACTGCTACTTTCAATTCTTCCACGGTAAACTTTGAAAAGATGGCCTCTCTATTGCGGTGGAAAACTACCGGCTCGTGAATAGGAAACAGGTGTCTTATCACCTCTTGCATCATCATTATAGACATTCGTGGTTTGGGTGGGCAGCTAATCATTCTTTTCATGACTATCTTATATCCGTCGCCCCACACATCTCTGTCAATATCGTGCAGAATTGATTTCCAACTTGTTTGTTTGGCCTTTCTGATGCTTCTCTGCAGTTCTTTCTTGCTCTGTATATAACCATCCCAGAGGTTTGCCTTTAGTTCCGGATCATTCTTTTTGAGGTTTCTTGTGTATTCTCTCCTATTTCTTATACATATTTTTCGGAGTTCCGCTATTTCATCATTCCACCAATAAACCGGCTGGCCCTTCTTTCTTAATCTCCTCTTTGGCATGCATTTGTTGCAGATTTGTGTCAGTGTATCTGAAAACTTTTTCGCTGTTATATTCCTCTCCTCAGTTACGCCTTCTATAGCTTCTTTTAGCTTTTCCTGATCCAATTTCCTAACGCTCCATCCTTGACTGGATTGTAGTAATGTGCCAGTGTAAGGACCTTTTGCCACTTCAAAGATGATGTAGTTGTGATCGCTAAGGGTTTCGTTGTCTGCTACTTGCCATTTACAGATTTTCTTTCCGATGTCTTGACTTGCCAACGTAAGGTCTAGTATTGATCCATACTCTCGACATACAAACGTAGGTTTGTTTTCTTGGTTCAAAATCATCAGGTCCATGTGTGCAATCCATTCTGTGACAACTCGCCCTCTGCTATCAGTAGAGGGCGAGTTGTGGTGATTTCGCATTGAAATCACCCACTATTATAACCTTTTCGTTTCTAGATCTGATTTGATCACTCATGTCTTCCCGCACTTGGTTCGTAAATAACTATTGTATATAATTATCTAAACTGAATTTTAATATTTCTATTTGTTCAACTAAAAGTATCAGCTACTGGGACAACAAATGTCCACTGCTGGGTGTCAGCTATAGGTACAATAATAGCGCTTTATTTTTGAATTCAGTAAGAAAATTATAATAGCTTATAGTGTGCTGGTAACGGACTTAGCATAATATACAATATGTCTAGCTTTAATGTTAAAAAAAAAAGTCGACGTTATTAGACTTTTTTTTAACATGAGTTTAGATATACAGATTGTCGTAGTTAAAAGTTAATATGCATCTTCAAATACACACACATAAACATGTACCTATGTATAAGACCGGTGGTGTGGGGAGATAGTGGGGAGATCGAGAGCGGGGACAACACATTCGTACCGTAATATCCGTAACTTTAGAGCGTGAACGTACATACATTGTATCTGAGCAAACTCGCTAATATTAATACCGCTGAAGGAAATAGAGCGATTGATTTGGATGGCTTAAGAGAACAAATTCTTAACGCCATACAAATGATTACTCCTGAAATGCTATCGAATGTACGAAATGGGTTTTATAATCGTTTAGGGTACTGCTTGATGAAAGAGGGACAGACATTTGAACATCTTCAACCTTAAATTTTGTATAGTTCATTAAGTATAATATTTTGTTTCGTTTTAAATGTGAGAATTTTATTTAATTTTTTATAAGAATTTTATTTTAGTTACAAATTTTATAGAGTTTTGTTTCAGTTCAATGTCAATACATTATACATCAGTTACCAAAATATACAAAAGCCGTAAAGAGCGTAGCAATTCCTTAAAGCAAACGTCTACATACTAACTTTCAACGTTTTGCACTAAAGCCTGGGTACCCCGGTGTCCCGATATGAACTCATCTGTACTCCCCTACTATCGTACCCCTCCATTTCATGTTTGCATGCACATGTGTGCGTGTCTGTATTTCCCTATATCTACTTTTATTTCAGTCAAACGATATACTGTATGACATGGAAACTGCAACACCAAGAAGGGGTGCGGATTTTTTGACCAAACTTGGTAGAAACGTATAACTAGTCAAAGGCAATAATTGATTAAAATTTCAAAGAAAAAAAAACAAAAGACTAACACAATTTAACATAATTTTTATTAATAATGTGTTGAACCGCCCCTATTAGTGTCACACTCCCTCACTCTTCGTGGCATTGATTCGACTAGGTGGTCGATATCCTCTTGGGGTATGGTGTCCCAAGCAACCTGTAATTCATGCCGGAGAGCTATTAGTGTCTGCGGGGGATTGGCTAAATTCATAAGTTTTCGTCCCATAATGTCCCACACATGTTCTATTGGCGAGAGGTCGGGGGATTTGGGTGGCCCTGGCAAGATATTGACATGAGCCTCTTCCAAGCGATTTATAGAAATTCTCGCTACGTGGGGAGGGGCATTATCCTGCTGGAAAAGTGGGTCTTCGAGCGTTTGAAGATATGGTAGAATATGGGGTTCTACCACCTTATCAATGTAACGCTGGGCGTTCATGGTGGTTTGGATGAACACCAATTGAGACCTACTCCCATATGCTATAGCACCCCATACCATAACACCCACTGCTCGATGCACATGCCTTTCAACGGAAAACTGAATATCACGACGTTCCCCACGTCTTCGTCTGACCCTCATACGGCCATCATGCATCCCTAGACAAAATCGAGATTCATCACTGAATACCACCCTGTGCCACTCCACGTTCCAGTGCAGTCGCAATCTACACCACTCCAAACGTTGCTGTCGGTGTTGAGCCGTAAGTGGTAACACAAGATGTGGACGATAAGATTGTAAGCCGAAACCCCTAATTCGACGATAAACGGTTCGACGGGTTACAGGACGACCAATATTACCTAACCACACGTCAGCAATTGATCTGGTACTGGAAAACCTATCTCTTAGTGCCATTAAGCGAAGGCGGCGGTCCTGTATCTCATTAGTTCTTCTTCGGCCTCCGGTTCCTCTTTGGCGTCTTTCCAGACCTTCCCTAGTCCATGATTGATAACAGCGCATAATGGTGGATTGGTTCCGGTTAAGGCGATTTGCAATTTCTCTGTATGAAAAACCACCTTCTCGCAAACCAACAATTCGACTTCTGTCGAATTCGCTTAATTGGCGATAATTTCCACGTTGCCGCACTCTAGGCATAATAAAACTCTTTAAACACTTTAAACAAAGGTATAATAAGACAAAACCGTTGAAATTAATTTCAAACAAACAATTAATACACCACACATTAATGTCAGTGAAAACTGAATGAAGTGTCAGATGTGTCATGACCACTTGATCTATCGCAACAAAATTTTAATCAATTATTGCTTTTGACTAGTTATACGTTTCTACCAAGTTTGGTCAAAAAATTCGCACCCATTCTTGGTGTTGCACTTTCCATGTCATGCAGCATACATTAGTTATTTACGAACCAAGTGCGGGAAGACTATTTCCCGCATTAGCGCACTTTGAAAGGACGAGCGACCGAAGGAAGCCCCCAAGTCCGAGAAGTTTTTTTTGGATTATTTGATTGCCAAGTAATTGTCCTTAATTTTTTATCATAAATTGTCTCTGAACACATTGCACTTACATATATATCATTTCCATCGATTTTTTCAAAAATAGCAGGGTAACATTTGTTCGCATATTTTACTATGACGTAGTCATAAATCTTTAAACCTTTTAGCTATTTTTGTCCTGCAAATTATTATTTGTAAAAGAGTGATTTGTATCTGTCATTGTTAACTTGTGATATACATTCTTTCCTTTCATCAAGATCCCAAAGAGTATTTTTTTCTTCTCATTTTCTTTCTTCGTATGATATTCTTCCCATTATGGGGAAGTAGCAACAGCCGGATGTTTTCTTTTCTTTGTTTCTTTGCGTTTGTCATTCCTTTACTATAAATATTATTTTCTGTCTTAAAGCGAATGCAGAGAGGCAGAAACTAAAGTCGCGCCTCTTTCGCATAATTATGACGCATGCTCCAAATTATTGTTGAGGGATATTCGGCTATAGGTTATTGTTCTTCTTCGTCCTTTTCTCTTTCTTTAGATTTAATCTTGTTTCTTCTACTCTTTTTTTATTTCGTACATCCTCTTGGGAAGCAGATGTCCAGCTCTCGCACCATTTTTTAGGAGGTCGACGGGGGGTCTCCTTGAACTCGACTTTTCATCCTTTGCCCATTTTGCCCATCGATCCTCTGTCATTCTGTCAACGTGGTCTTTCCAATATCGTCGTTTCGATCTCGTAAACTGCATCACATCTTGAATTTTGACATCTGCTTTTATATCTTTGCTTCTTATCTGGTCTCTCAAGCTTACTCCCTTAATATTCCTCAATGTCTTTATCTCTGTTGCCCTCATTATGCTCTTTGGTTTGTTGTATCCGCTCGAGTTTCTACTGCATATGTGAGTACAGGTCTCACGGCTGTCTTATATATGCTTTCAGAGGAAATGTATTTGTTCCCCCATATGAGGTCCCTCAGATAGCCAAAGATTCTTGAAGCTTTATTCACTTAGGTTCTGACTCTCTGTTGTAAGTTTTTGGAGTTCATTATCTAGCTCCTAATTACGTATATTCCATACGTTGGTTGTTGGGTTTCTGGTTTACAGCCAGTTTACATCTTGTGGGTTTCTTTGCTATGACCATTGATTCTGTCTTTTCTATAGATATCTGCATATTACGGTTCTCCGCTCTTACTTGAAACCTATACATACAGTAGTCGTTGTAGATCGTCTACGTTATCCACCATCGAAATTTGAATTCAAATATCACTCGCCTTAAATATAAATCGTTGAGGTTATAAAACAGCATAAAAATTTCTAATCTCTTCTTTTTCTAAATTTTTCAAATTCCGCAAGCATATATCTAGTCCACTATTAATGAAAAATAATCGCGCGAAACTAACAAATAGTTTTAATTTTTCATAAAACCATTGATTACATTCAGCGTACCGACGCCACATGACGGCACATTATAAATAAAGATTTCATTCCGTAATACTGTACAATTTCTCAGTGAAATTAGCCCAATTAAATCGGGTAGCGGCCGTGCTCGACAAGCACGAGTATTGCTGCTGCTGCTGCTGAAAAACAAAAACTCGACGATGCGGTGAAACGGTGAGAAATTATTTAAAATGCATGCATTGGAGAGGGTCGTGATTAAATTATACATTCAAACGACCGCGGTCTAGGAGCTGGAATAATGCTCACAGGAGATTTGATTCCTGTTCGAATTAAAACGTTCAATATGGTGAACATCATAATCTGGCCCGGACGAGTCCCGTGGGTATAAAAATGTTCTGTCAGCGTGTAAAATTTTTAGAAGACGCAAGCGTGCCCTAAACAAAATTCATTTAAGTGTTTCGATGAAGTTTTCCTGTATTAATTTATAACTCTGTCACGTTAGGAGATTACTATTGAATAAAATAATGAATATCAGCGGGGATTTTTTTTTTTTTATTGCCTGTTTACTAGAGCTATGGATTGGGTATTTAAATAAATAAGCATATTGAAATATTCTATTGGTTGCTTTTCTTGTTATAGATGTATTGTATATTTTTGAATATATTTTGTAATGATGTTGATTTGTATCGCTTCGGCTTGCAGAGTACCAGGGATCATCTCTTCAACTTTTTTGGTCTAATAGAGTGTTCACCCGAGTTTCCAGGTACTCGATCCACGTTCAACTCAAGCGAAACTTGTTGATTCTAGAAGTCGAACCCACCCGACGGAGTGGTGATGCGGATCTTGCATCAAGCCCGTGTGAAATCGTCCTTGGTTGTGGATACAGCCAAGGGATCTCTGGATCATAGTTGGTGGATTGGGATGATCTTGGACTCTGTCGAAGGTCTTGGTGGCAGTTATAATTATTCATTCATTCAGTATGTGTTTCGTGTTGGTGTGTCGGTGGAGGGTGCAAATCCTAGTATACTAGGGGGCATCGAGAGCTATCGATGGTCTGATGACAGACTTGTAAAGTTTGATATTACAAGCAGGATCAAGCTTGAATCATAAATCATGACGCCGTCGATTTGATTCGATTTGATTGTCCCCTCTCGCCCCGCTGCCCCCTCCACCGCTTCCGCTACCCCGTCACCTCTGCCGTCGTGGGTATAAAACCAGTTGGTTTTGTAATTTTTACCAATTTAAAAGTTCCGATCCAACAGTACAGACACATCATGTCGTTATTACAAAGTGCCAGTGGTAGTAGTGTTAGTAAAACAGAAAATCGAATTAATTCACAAGTATATCATAATAAATTCAAAATTATAAACCTGAAATATTCCATTTAGACCCCGACGGTTTCTTGGAAACCGATGGTGATTGTTTATTAAACGCAAATAATTTTAAAGAAATATAACAAAATTTATTAATTGTCAAAAATGGTCACGCTTATGGCAAATATTCTGCTTCTTTAAAGTTTGATGGTAATATCAAAAAAAAAAAATTCCACGATGGCTTCACGAAAAGTTGTATAATGTATCTACTCATTTTGCTTACGATCTTTCTTGCCAACAATACGTATTTATTAGTAGTATGGTAGAGGGTAGAGCTGCAATATCGTGTCGAAACTGTGTTTATAAATTCAAAAATACCGCTAAGAATTACTATGATGCTCAATATTGGGCAATGCATAATCATGGTTTTAAACATGTACACTGCACATGGTGTCTGCGTACTGTTGTGTTTGGGTATAGTAAATGCTGTCTCCTTGAGGTTTCTGATGAGGAAATCTCAATGGAGCCAGTTTTATTGAAACACACAACACAAAATCCTTTATTAGCAATAAACGATTTCATTGAAAACGATAGATTTATAAGCGATATTGAAAATAATCAAATTTTATTTCTAGAATAGCAATGACAATGGCTGTAGTTCAGGAACAAGACCAATACTTTTTGACATTGATGGAAACACAATGTCCGATCGAAGTAGCGACCGAACAGACAGAGGATTGTCAACAGGATTGTCTTCTGAATTTGATAGAATTAATATGGAGCGATCCCTTCAAAATAGCATCGGTAATAATGTGGTTGGAGATAACAATCTCGAGATCCATCAAAGATCAATATCTGACTGGGAAACGGATCTGCAAGAATTATTTAATGCCACTGAAGAAAATAATGAAAGAAATGAAAGAAGTGAAATTATCGGAAAAAGCAGAAATTTCATTCGAGAAGTTTACGGAGCTATTAAAGGAAAAAAACTTATTCACGATGTATTGCCAGACATTACTTCCGAGCAAAATAAAAGATATTTTAGTCGATGTTTACAACAAAAATTTAAAGGCGGTGTCTTCATTTGGGTCTGGCACACCGACCACGCACACATTGTCCATGACTGTTCCTGGAGCGGTGGATACTGTCGATGTACCAGAATTATTGGATTACCAGTCAAACGAACTTGAAGACGAATTATCCGGACCGAGTACCTCCAAGAATCCTACGTATTCAATCTCACAAAATATTTCCTGGAACACCCCAGACGGATTTTGTACTATTCAATCTCCGGGCGAAAAAGGATCCCACCTAGTGAAATTGGAACTTTACGAATTGAAGAATTTAAGGAAAGAGGCGACGATTCGTATGAATTTTGTCCTTGCGACGCCAGTGGACCCTCTGTATCAACCAATTCAAGAAATCATCAAGTCAGGCATTCTAAGAATAAAAAATATCAAAGACATCAAGAAAGAAGTGAGGAAGAAGAATTATTGGAATTCATTTGTCAATTCCCGACAAGCCCCTTATTAAATGTCGTAAATACACCGGCTTGGTTAAGTTCTAATTTTAAATTTAAACGTAGAAACGATATAATTGTTCAAAATGTTATTGAAATAATTTATTTAGAAATTGTATCATATGATATTCTACCTATGTATAGTTTTTTAAATATATTTTGCGTGCACTAAAATATTTTTGATTACTATTATTCTATTGAAGAATCGGTACATATTTGTAAGCAATTATTATTATTTCAATTACATAGTGAAGAAAATGTACGACAATTTTTATTAGATATTTACCATATTGTAGAAAAAATTTACCAAAAATTAATTGTTTCGAAGTTGTATCTCCAGCTAGTAGTGGAATTTTTTTTTATATGATCTTTCATTATTTTATAAATTTTGGTCAAATAGGTAATTTTAGTAAATTTTCAAATTTTCCTAAGCAAGAATGTGTAAATAAACGTATTTTATTATGGAATGAACCAATGGTGAAGTAACACAATTCGATACATTTAAAATGCTTTTTGGCGGCGATACTATAAATGTTAAAGTTAAATATCAACAAGATGCAATTGTAAATCGTACTCCAATAATTGTTTTGTCTAACAATAATATATTTCCTAATGATGCGACTTTTACATGCCGTATGATTAGATATAAATGGCAAACAGTTCCATTTTTAAGAAATTATATTAAAAACCCAATACCTATTGCTTTTTATCATTTATTATTAGAGTACGATATTTTACCGAGTGCATCTGCTGAGAGCAACCGACGACGAATTGCAGTATGTGGAGTCCAAATGTCAGCCGGGCACCCAACGTGACTCGCTCCGTAGATTTATATTGGTTTCTTTCATAAATGCAAGGTCCTATATTTGTGTGACAATATTCATTTATATAGATAGGAAGTTCGTTGTTTAGAAAACACAGCTGCGACTAAGGTTATTGTAAGGTGTTTTCACTCTATTCTGTAAGTTAGTCGATAATATACGATCGTTGAATACTTTGAAAATATTAGCGCATTTGTGATCGGCGACCGCAAACACACTCGTATCTAAAATTTCACAGTCATACGTCAGTTTTCAAAAAAATTCTTCCGACATTTTGTTTTTTTTTTTACATTTCGACTATGGATTTGTGATCGGCGACCGCAAACACCCCCGTATCTAAAGTTCCTACAAATTCCTTATTTAATATATTAGATGCAACAAGAGTTAACGCTCTTTTCTAACACAACAAACATGCTATCTGCTGGTCGATGTGTTTAAGAATGAAAGCAAGTTAATCAGTGTAACAAGGTTAGCAATTGCACTTGCACATTTCATTAGGATTTTGTTTGCTAGAAATGGCCGCTCTCGAGACAACTAGCACATTTTTTAATCGCGTTCCGACGGTTGTTATTTAATGATGGGTTACTATACGCCAGAAGCAAAACTATTTGTGATAAAGCAACTTTACGGTGATAACTATGCCGAAGTATGGTTTATTTCTAATTATAAGAATATAACGTTGAACGGCTCTAATGCACCACTTTCTGTGACGATAATTATTATATCTGGTCTCCTTATTGAACGGGTACGGTTTACCTATTTGCAACGTATGAATGAGTTATTGCCGCAGATGGTGCAATAAAAGCATTAGAGTCGTTTAAATTTATATTCTTATAATTTGAAATAAACTATAACAAGTTATTTATTTGCAGTGAATTATCCGGAAAGATCCATTCCTAGCCCAAATAAAATTCGTAACACGGTTCCACGTTTTCAAATGACTTTTACGTTAGTAAATAACAAAAACAGAAATGATTGGTTGAATTAAATCCTAGTATGGCATATGCTACAACGGTCCAAAAATTATGACGTATAATTGTATGCGCTATATTTTCGAGTTGCATTAGTTAAACATGGCTAATAGAAGAAGATTACATGCTCTATGCCTGTACCATAAAATTCTTGTTTCTCAAACTCGGTCATACCTAACAGCAAAAATACGTGTTAGGTCAGATGTGTATAATATAAATCTTCGTAACACGTACTTTATTAGACCCCAAAACATAGATTGGCAATTTTCGAAAAAGATCCTTTAAGTACAAGATTTATGAACTATTTAATAGTATTTCTATTTATTAAAAATCCTAGAGCCAGAGGCGTTTAGACGTCAAATTGTGCAGTATCTCTTAGGCGTAAGTAATAGTTCTCAACCATTTTTTCTTGTTTTCATATACAGGGTGTACCACTTAAAATTCCCAGGTCAAATATCTCGGAAACGGATAAAGATATTTGAATTTTGTAAAAAGTAGTTACTAAAGAATGTGATCGACTCTAGTTTGCTCTCACAATTGTGTTTTATTATGTGAAGATATAGATGGCGCTGCAATGAAAAGAATTTTTTTGATCGCCACAATCTTCATTTGTTTTTTATTTGAAAGAGTATTAAAATTAATGTAAATTTTATTATTTGTGTTAGCTTCCAAAATTTAACGGTTTCATAGATATTCGTGTTTAAAGAAAGTAAAGAGTAATTTTAAAGTTTTGTCTTTATTTTGTTTAAATAATTAATTTGTAGGGAAAAATAGCAGTAAACATATTCACAATTCTTGCTATTATAGTTACTTCACAATTTAAATTTTATAGTTTGTAGTTCCTTTTTATAAATTCCACTTCATAGGCACCCATAGGTATGTAAGCAGAAAAGCATTCATGTCTGTGTTATATGTATGTATGCTTGCTTTGATTATTTAGGAAATATTTTGACATTAGCACTGTAATGTTAGCGGAAAACAACAACTTTATGATTCAGATCATGTGGAGTGACGAATGTCGTTTTCACAACAATGGTACTTAAACATAATGCTTGATATTGGTCAGAAGATAATCCTAGGTGGATAAGGCAAACAAGAAATCAAACAGTTTTTGGCGTTAACGTTTGGTGTGGAATTTTAAACGGATATATCTTTAGCCCCCACTTTTATCATGAATCATTAACTGGTGTGCGCTACTTACATTTCCTGCAAAATGAGTTGCCACTACTTTTGGAAGATGTTATGGAGCTGCGAAATAAATGTGGTTACATCAAACTGCTAATAATGTCAACATAGTTACTGACAATTTTAATCAAACGTTCCCACGTCGTTGGATTGGTACTAATGGAGTCCTTAGGTGGGCGGCTCGTTCGCCGGATCTAACCCCGTTAGATTTGTTTCTTGTGGGCTTACTTGAAAGCTGAAGTTTACAAGGAACCCATAACAGATATGGGCGACCTTTATAAAAAAAAATATGCAAGTATTCAAAAAATTAGTAGAAATACATTGTTAAATGCTTGCGGAAGAGAACTAATAAGGCGATATACGTTATGTAGCAATCAAGAAGGAAACAATTTTGAACATCTTTGTTAGTTATATTTGATCCTTTTAAGTATTTAAACAAAATAAAGACAAAACGTTAAATTTACTTTTACTTTCTTTAAACACGAATATCTATAAAACCGTTAAATTTTGGAAACTAACACAAATAATAAAATTTACATTAATTTTAATACTCTTTCAAATAAGAAACAAATGAAGATTGTGGCGATCAAAATAATTCTTTTCATCGCAGCGCCATCTATATCTTCATATAATAAAACACAATTGTGCGAGCAAACTAGAGTCAATCACATTCTTTAGTAACTATTTTTTACAAAATTTAAATATCTTTATCGGTTTCCGAGATATTTGACCTGGGAGTTTTAAGTGGTACAGCCTGTATATAGCGGAATCTTAGAAATAAGTTTGGATAGGCGACCTTTGTTATATTTATTCTCTTAATGTTAAGATTCAAGAACAAGGTGTGAAGAACTTCTTCATCCATCTGAACCACGCCTTAAGATTTCAACTACATATTTTTTGAAATAAATCCAAAAGGAAAAAATCCTTATCACAAAAATTAAAAAGATATGTAAAGATATTATTGTTATTATCTAAACAACGATCCTTACGCGTAGGGTAACATTGTAATTGGTTAATATCAATGCATTGAAATTGTATATAATCATACGAGTACACTCAAATGAAACGCTAGTAAAATACTTAGAGCCGAGGTTACAACAGAACAGTACTTGTTCAGCAGCGCCATGAATGGTGTAGGTACAAAAGACTAGGCATGTAAATGTACCTTCAACCACTCGAACAATTGCTATCGTAACTTAGTCAACCATAATGTTTTGTATGTATATAGGTAGGTATGTGACGAAACTGATCGCTTCTACTATTAGCTGGCAATGCACGTAGCGCCATTATTTGGTGAACGAGAGAGCGCTCATTACGTCCTAAGCGAGCGTTCGCTCCACACTGTGTTTGTGTGTGTATGTGGAGAGACGCATTGCGCACATCTGATTGCCGTATAACACTCTAACGTGCTGCAGGTTAAGCGAGATTTGAGTGACGGCCGGTGACAAACTCCTGAGATATATTATGTTGCCGCCATCGTCCTGGACGGGGGCGCTTATATTGAGAAGTTTCAGCATGCGAATGATGTACAAGTGGAAAAACTAGTTCTGAATAACTTTTGCGAACGTGACATGAATTCAAATTACTTTATTACAATAGAAACCATAAATATGTTAATATAATATTATGATGACGTTTTAAGTTCATTTTGAAATGGTATGTTAGCAACTAAGATGTACTGTTTATAGGGTTCTGTTGGCATTTTATACATGCTCCTGGATTCTGTAATACACACAATATGATTGTATCGCTTGATCCATCAATTTAGAAAATTAAAGGACTGATAGCATTTGTATAGGGCAACGGGTGGGAATGGAAGCCAGTGGGTAATGGGAACCAGTACTTAAAATACAACCGGAGTCGTATAGTTGGGCCAGTTTACCTTAATGACCCTTGGCTTGAAAGATTACGTTGTTAATCGTACTGTATAGTTGGCCCAAGGGGCTGCGGTTCTTGTCTAGCGAGGCATATACAAATTTCTTGTAGGAGTAATAAAATTAAAGTTCATATTTATTTGCCGAAGCATATTTTGAAAAAAAATACACAGCAGTAAGAAAATAATATACATATTTATTTAAAAGACAAAGACATTATATAGATCCACATAAGTACAACACAATTACAGAAGTTTTAGGGGGGAAAATACAATACAATACAATACAATATTTTTATCACTTAAATATTTACAAATGCTACATAATTGGCGCATATTTATAAGAAATTGTTTTAACAAAATCTAACCTACTTATGGTTTTAAGCATAAACTTTTCAATTTTACTTTGTATATACTTTTGTTTTATTCTTATGGTAGGTCTAACTGGATGAATATACCTGTTAAAACTATTAATTTTTACATAAACTTCACTTTGAAAGCTTAAAAGTTGATCTAAAAATTAAAAAATATTTGGGTGTGTGGCGTAAAAACTTTTATTGAATCTAGAGTGAAAGGATTCACAGGTATTCGTAGTTCTGCTAATAGAGGCACTTGAAGAGGTCCAAATATGTGGAGGGACAATGAATCTTCAGTAATATAATTGTCAGTCAAATAATCACAAAATTTTTCTAACTTATTATTTTTTGGTATGTCAGAAATTAAATCAAAAGTACAACAATCATCTACTTCAATAGTATTTAAAAGTTGCAGTCCAAAGAAGTATTTTTAAGTATTTCCGACATCAGTATTATTTTTGTAATCATTGCCTATCCTATCCAATCCTAAAGACAAAAATTTTCTATACCATGCCTGCGACAAATGAAACCTACATCCTATAATATTAACATCTTTCCATATTTGATTAACAGCATTATGAATTCCTAATTCAAAGTCAATAACAACATTTTTTGGAAGAAACTTTAAGTTATTTTCATTACATTTATCCGTCAGTAAATTTAATAGAGTTGTATATACACTTTGGTTTTCGCCAGGCAGCAAACAGAAAATTAGAGGTATGTAATGCCTTTGCCTGAAACAGTGAATAGTAAAAAACTGTGTGAAAAATTTTGTACAAAAGTCAAACGTGCCATCCATATAAATGGTTTCAACAGAACATAAAAAGTGCAAGTTCGTAAAACATGTAAAGATAATAATTTTATTATGGACATAATTTACCAGTAAAAATGGCTCTCCTTTGTTCGTTTTTGGAGCGAAATTTTCCAAAGATAAAAAGACTTCTTTCTGATCCTTTGGAAGAGGAGGAAGTTGAGTTCTTCTGTACATGTAGATGTTATGTCGAATAAGCTCCAGGTCATGAGTATTAATGGTTTCAAATGGACTATTTGCTGGAAGTTCTCCATGTATCAGTTTTGCAGGTTTCCCGTATAAATCCGTTGAAGATTTTCGTTTAACGCTGTTGCTTATTATTTGTCGTTGAAGATGCTCGTCGTAGAGATGATTGTGATTCAAATCTGAATCAAGAATCACACTGTGGTCACCAGCGGGTGTGTATAATTTTGCCGGACACTTAAGATTTTTTATTTACACATCTTCAACGCACAGTCTTGTCTTTTAGAATATTTTCGACACAAAACTTACATTTATTAACTGATAGTAGGTAATTCTTTACCCTTTTCACAATACATTTTTGTCACTTCCATAATTCACAAATTTCTGACTGAAGGTTTCAGAATAATATAACAATTTTCTAAAAGTTTACATTTATAAGCCCTTATCCCCGCCACAGTCTCAAAATATTTTCAAAGTAACCGGTAATTCCGTCCCAATTGCTTTTAAAAATAAATATTATTGGCCGAATCTATAAATGCATAAACAGGGATTAGAAAGTGTCATTAGCAGGGCACCTAATCCCTACGTCGGACCGTTCCGGCCCACTAAATTTAAATTGTCCTGCCATCTCTTATTGTGTAGAACTAACTATAACCCCAACAGCAAACCGTCACTATGCAGTTAACATTTTATTTAGCGGTTATTGTGTTTACATCACTTTTAGTGTAAGGTTATCCCAATTTCTTTAACTGTAAGTATAAAAATTAACTGATATATTTTTTATTATGAATTGCTTCGTTATTAAAATAGAATGCGTAGTTTATGGTCACATAATTATTTTGTCGAAAAAATTATTATTAGTGGTTTTAAAAAAGTGTTAGTATAGGTTATGCACTGGGTCTCATTTCCCCACGTCTCTTTTTCAGTTTAGGATGCCAAGAAAAGAGGAAACGAACTACCGAAAAGGCTTCTTGGACTGCAGATATTCTGCCAAATGCAGTTTAAGCGGTAAAGGGAAAAAGGAAATCAATTCATAAAGTCGGCAGAGATATGGGAATTCCAATACAGCACATTTCAAAAAAGATATATGTGCAGAAACCTTGAAATTGAAACATCCTTTTTGCAAAGTAAAACGTTTAGCAGGACGAGACTGGCTAGAACGATTTCTTAAACGTAACTCTCTAATAAGCATATGTAGGCCAGAAGCTACTAGTATTAACAGAATTAGAGGTATAAACAGGAGGTGCAAGGTTTTTATAAAAATTTAGAGCAGGTCATGGAAAAGCATCGCTTTTCCCCATCCCACATTTATAACATGGATGAAACGAGGATCTCCACCGTACAGGAACCAGGACGTATGTTGGCAGTAAAAAATCAGAAGAGAGTTGGGGCTATCACCAGCTAGCAGAGGAGGAAGATGTAACTGTCGGAAATTTCATACTTCATCTTGATTCACAATATTACTGCACTTCTCATGGATGGACTAATGAACAGGTCTTTCTAAATCGGGCTATTTTTGATGATAAAGATTTTTCTTTTTATTATGAACCTGATGACAGTGATGAATTTCCTCCCTCAATTAGTCACAGTCCTGTAAAATACATAGAATTTTGATGAAGCTGCTCTAAGATACTAACAACAGATCAGCTTCCTCCAGTCGCTTTTCAGTCTATCATAAATACTTTATCTCCACTTCCTACTATGACAAACAAGATAGTCCAGAAATCTCGCAGAGAAAAGCAACATTCTGAAATACTTACGGGAATACCAATGAAGACACTGTTTGAACTGAAAAAGACAAGACGCGTTTGTAACGGAAAAAAAAAGAAAAATGCATGGCAGAAGAAAATGAAGACAGCACCGAAAAGTAAACCAAAAATACAGAAAAAGAAGATTCAGCATGAAACCTCTCCAGAAGACAACACTGATGAATCTTAAATTTGCGACGATGGTGAGCTGGAAGACATTGAAAGTTCTTCCAAAGAACTAAAATCTACATTCAACGCACCTAAAATTAAACAATAATGCTTTTCTGATTCCTCGTCTAATGAAAATTATGATGATGACAATAATTGTCAGATGTGTGTAATATGCAATGACTCTGTGGTATTGTTGCAGGTGGTGTGGGAAATGGGCTCATGCAGAGTGGCAGTGGAACTGAAAACGCAAAAAATTACGTTTGCGATTTTGCATAAAATTGCATACTTTTAAATTAACATTTTAAAATGTTTTAATTAAGTTGATACTGTTAAATTTCTTTGTTTTCCAGCATGGCTCTCATCACCCCAAGCATAAGGAAATGGGAGTCAAAAGGAGTTTTTTTTATTTTTTTTAATATTGAGAAAAATATTTTAATTTTTATATAATTGCCCTGTATACTCGAAAGAAGAAACTTGAAAGACTATGTTTGTAAAGTTACTATATATTTACTATTTTTTTTACATGTTTTCCCTTAAGTGGACGCTGATAATAACAAATATACATTTATACTGATCTGCAAAAGGGATTTGATCGTATTGACCATGGAATAATGTAGGGTAAGCTAGAGAGATTGGATGTTAGTGCGTCACTAGTACGTTTTTGTGAACCTTAATTACAACGAATGCATTTCTTGCTGCTTACAATGATTATCTCTGGCGCTTGTAACATTTCTTCTGGTGTGCCACTGGGATCTAGTCTTAGACCTCTTTTATTCTTAGTATTCGTAAATGATTGTGTGGAGGAATTAGACTGCAATATGTTAATGTTAGCTGCGACCGACGTCAAGTTACATTAAAAGATTGTCTCAAGCTTAAATCTAATTTACTAGCTGTTCATAGCTGGTGCGCTAATAATGAATTGGACCTCAACGTTTCAAAATGTAAAACTTTCTCATACACTAGAAAACTAACTACTACACTGTGTACATTATAAGTATTTCTAAATGTGAAGGTATCTGTAACTTAAGTGTCTCTTTAGATTCGTCATTGAGATTTAATAATAGTGTTCAGGTTCGTGCATATGTAGTAGCTGCGGCTAGTAGGATGTTGATTTATCTTTCGGAATACAAGACCTTTTTGCTAGTCTAGCAACACTCAAGATTATATTTCACTTTGGTACGCTTTAAAATATAATATGCTGTACTTGTTGGGAATCCATATCACCAAACCCATCAGCTTTCATTAGAGAATGTTGAAAGACGATTTTAAAGAAATAGTCGGTATGAATAAGTGTTGTGCCATTAAAAAGCACAACTCTTAATTATACCGACGATTTCCTCATAGCACCTTACTTATGAAATTTTCAGTTACTTCCCTTGAAGCTCAGCGTAACAACATAAGACTGACCTTTATACATTGTTCCATTATCAGGTAGACGCTAGGGAACTTTCTTCAATATTTAACTGTTATATGCTTCGACAATCTTCTCGAATTCTGATACATTTTATATCGACCAGGTTAGAAGGAATTTGTTATCACGCTCACCGATTTCTTTTATATGTTCAATGTATATCGATTTTAGTTAGTAAGAACAAATATAATTTATTTTAATTTAGGTTGGATTGCGTTTTTCCAGATTTTTTTTGAGTTATTTCCATCCTGGTAGAATAATGAATAAATCAAAAAGAAATCATCTAAATATGTCACTTCTAGTGTCAGTTATGATCAAGAGTGTATACAAAAGTTATGATTTTTTTAGCTTGACCTAATTTTTCAACTTTCCTTTGTAATTGTCTCGAATTTCTTTTTCCTGAAAACTTATGCAGTACCACAACGAAGAAGTTCATACAAAAAAATCTTCTAGAAGAAGGCACTTTCAGTATTTCCCGAATATTCCGATTTTTCGGCCAACTTTCCAATTTTTCTTTCCCTCAAAACCACAATGTATTTTTAAAAAAAACAGCCAAATCGGTCCAGCCATTCCTAAGTGAGTTGCTTACTTACCAACGTACAGCATTTTATTTTTATTTGTATAGATATACATTTTGGTTTATGCAGTGATTAAATAAAAAAATAATAATTATTATATAATTAATTTGCAAGATATTCCCTAAAAACTGCCTTTCAGGAAGAGTAAACAAGCTACTTAGAAATTCTGAACAATATGTGTCATAAAGTTATTGTAAAGTACATTTGCATTCTTTAAAATTTGTTTAAACTTAGTAGCTGAAGAGATATTAGTATAATTTAATTTTTTGACTCAAGAATATTACTTCTGGTCTAGAAAAATGATTCAAAATCAAATAAAGTCTTGAGAGGAAGATTATAGTATTATTATTAAATAATGCTGACAATGTTACCATCTGGAAAAAAGTCACAATTCTTTTTACCCCATCCAAGTTAAATAATTAAATTAAATAAATAGCATAGCCTTGTTAATATACGAAAGATATAAGAACTTTAATTCGTTGATGACAATATGAAGTATCTAGTTATTAACGAAATTGGACGAAAGAATGGAACTGAATAACCTCAAACTGAACATCAAGAAACACGATATCAGGCACACAACAAAATATTAGATAAGGTAAATTATATTCGTATTTCGAATTGTAAAATAATTATTAATGTAATAGCCTTTTCTCAAACACTACACAAGAAGTTCATTTCCGATTACTGTCCCTTTTTGTAACGTAATTAACAATTCTGATAGGTCAAGACTAAATAAACATTTTCAGTTTTACAGACACTCTGAAGTGGATCCATTAAGGCTAAACAGAACCAGGAATAAAGACAATATCAATTTTATTTCATATAGCTCCGAATGAATAATATACATTATTTAGACTTTATCGTTTTTCATTTCATTTTGTCAGTACCCCACAGCTAATATTGATGACAGGTTTTATTGATAAGCCAGGGAGGGACAAACGAATATCTCAAGAGAAATTTGAACTAACTCCTTTGAAAGATATCAGACTGCAGACAGTTTGTTCATGTATGTGAAAATACCCATATATGTGGGTGTGCTGAAAACGGTTTATATACATAAATCTAGACAAAAGTCTGGTTTATCGTGTTGACGGCAATAAAAATATACGCCGTTGTAGTTGGTGTCCTATGAAATATTATTAAGAACCGTCATCCATCACAGTTTCTGAATATATATCGCGCATTTGTATAGAGTTTTCGCATAAAGATTTACACCTGATAATATGTGGTTGGTGAATATCAATAACGAATATTATAACTTGAACTCTATTGGTACCTAAGTATTGTTAATAAGTTATATTATATATATTTGTACATTAAAATGTAACATATTACGCCAAATATTGGATTAAACTTATTAAATTAATATATGAAAGAGATGAGTGTTAATAATTAGTGATTAGCATTATTAATGAATGCTTCGGGTATCACTTTTGCATAATGTAGCTGCATTTGCAGTGCAAACGATGATGTTTTCAGTAAGTTTTATTAAACCTCCACCAGTGATCTGTAACAGTTTATTTATTAATCTAAAGTATCTTCTACAGCGAAGTATTTAGAAATGAATGGAAGACCAGAGTATCTGGATATGCAAGACAGAAATAGTAAGAAATATGTTACCTTTCAAGCTAATCACTTCCTCTCTAATCACACTTAAGTGGATGAGAAAAATGTAAGTCTCTTTGGCTTGGTCCTTTGTCCTACGAAGAAATATCTATCGGTTTGATAGGATTTGGAATCAACTTGAAAATGTGGTAGATATTTTTTAGTTTTGTAGTAATTGCTCCCACACTTAGTAAAATTCTCTTTATAAATTAAAAAAAAAAGCAGCTAAAGGGTAGGCATTTAAATTGTTACTGTTATGATATTATTCAGTTTTTGTGTATTATTCTTGAAGTAGACTTTTTTGAAAACGTTTATTAATACTATTCTATGATTTTGCCCAGTTTTAGCAAGGAAATAAGCTGGTTTATTTTCCTTACGGTAAGAGAGAACTTTATCTATAGTACAGCGTTAAGGTAATTATTATAAATTTGGAACTATTAGGGATAGATCACGTTACACTATTCGTCTAACGATGCTAAACTAGATACATTCTATATCAAATTGTAATTGTACTCGTTATTTTACTGATCTTAATCTTTTTATGGAAAAGAACCATTTTGTTGATGAAGTACTAAGATACTTTAAAGTTAAGACCTTGACTGGTGAATTATATTTCTTTCAATTTCGTTGTTTATTTCTACAAAAAACAATCAGTTGAGTCACTTGGTATTAAGCCTTCAATATATTGTTGCACTCTCTGGCTTTTTGTTTTATTTCTTTTCAACCATCTCTATTTAACGATTTTTTGTTGACTAGTGAAAGATAATTCTTCCTTTTCTTCTCCAACCTAGGGACTAGGGCCAGCAAATCATGCTTTTCTTATATTCCTTTATTAACACTTCTGATTTAATTGCAGCTTTTGGAGAATACTTGAGTGTCAATATATAACCCATTTTCTCCCTGTAGAGCTAGTTTGTTTTCTTAATGTTGAGAAGAACTATTTTTCTTTTTCTCTGTCATTGGAACTAAATTGTTGTTTTCTCAGACCATTTTTTTTTTCAAAATCGACTTGATGCAGTATAATGTTTATTATTTATAAAAGTATTCGGTATAGCATAATATTAACATAATACGTGGAATATGTTTCAACCTCCGAAGTGATTATCCGACTATTTCACGGCTCCTCCACCAAAATATCCTTAATGTAGCACAGTTGCAAGCTCTTAACATGACCAGCATAATTGATTCTGCCACCAAGTTTGAGACGCTAATCGCTATTTATTTTCTAAAACTTGAAGTAGCATAGAAAACCATCAATAAATGAGCAGCGTAAACAGTGCAAATTTTATTAGAGATGGTGTTGTGCCATAGTATTGTAGGAAATATAAACAAGGCCGGATTTATGGTCACGAGGAAAATGAAGATGTCGGTTAACAAGCTGACCAAGTAGTTTGACAAAGACATAGGTTTAGTATTAATCCATTCTCAGTGTCAGCTTATTGCACGATAGTAATGCGCATAATACAATTAAAAGAACAATCCGAATAATGAATGCACAGAAACTATCCAAACAAATCCAAAAAGTTTAAACAAGCGTCTAATAATAGGAATACCACGTGCACCGGTTTTTTAGATTAGCGCAAACGTGTATTTAGAGATAGATATTGATTTGGTAATTTTGGTGTGCCTACAAAGGGAACAGCTGCTGACCCTTTCGAAAATACACGGCAATGTATAGTTCATCCTTCTAGTCCGCTGCCAGCGTTCTGCCATTAATTAATAATGCAACATTCTTTCCAAACTCTAATTATTTCCATCTTTCAGCATTTGTCCGCATCTCCATTCTTCATCTTCTACCGACATTCTTTTTTCGCTCTCCCTCATTCTTTCACCATCTCTTCAACCTCAGCTAAAAACTCTTCCCTGGCTTTTGTTTCTCTACTCCTGCGCAACTCCACTTGCTATGATACTCCTTTCAGAACAACCAACTAACCGACCACTTTCTCTTAGACTGAAATGTTTACAACAACTTTTATATGGCCTTCGACGTGGTGCTTCTGTTTCCTTGTGACCCTGGAATCAGTGTCCGTATACGCCACCTTGTCTTTTCCAGGTTTCACTCTCCCTGTCATATTTTCTTTTTCTCTTGTTACGGAACCTCGTCTAACTCTCTAATGCTCAAGTTCTTTTTTCTGGCGGCATTGCAAGACATGTTGTCTCCTACTGAGAACAACTCTTGCATAGTAACAATGATCACCAAGAACCCGTGAAGACCTCTCTGAACACGATTGCGACAAACCTTCTTGGAAAAAGGTACTGAAAAACTTATCCACAGCTGCAAAATGTTTCAATATTCACTTTGATTTTTATTGTATGTACTTGACTTTTGGTTGAAAAACGCTTTTTGTTTTCACACTTGTTCTTATTTTATTCCAAATAAGAGATAAAAAAACGTATTACTTATTAAATGTTAACCAGGACTCACAATACATAGAGCGGTTTCGTTAATACTTGTTCTTGGGATATGTATTTCAAATAGTTGATAGCATATATACTTATTGCGTGACTTACACAAACTTATAAAATACAAACGAAACCTTATTTTTATATTTACATATAATAATTCATACCCCGTGACATTATAGACTAGTATCAAAATCAATTACTCAGCATGAATTATAATGTTTGTTGTAACACCCCTGTGCCATAAAATAATAGATTTGAGTGAATTATGTGATGATGTTTTCTTAATAGTAATAGGCGGGAACAGTCTCGCTAATAAATCCTGTAAACATTTACACATAGAAATGAAGGTGTAAATTATAGAATCCGAAAAATCCGTTATGCCATGTGTGAAAACACTTAACGTTGCCGTGTCTATTAAACACAGGCCGCTATTAATTTAACTGCTCGGCTTGAAGGCGCACTCGCTTAACAGGTATAATTTCGTATATCGATTGGTCCTCCTAAAATAGGATGTAGGTAATACTATTAATGACGATCGAAATTTATGACACAACATCCCTATAATAAACAAAACAATTATCTACGTCAAAATAGAGTGGAAGTATTTTTATAAGGGTGATGTTTGGGGGCCATCAATCGTACGTTTATAATTATCAAAGTAGAAATTTGAAATGTTGCATGAAAAAACAGTTTTGTATGTAATGTTTACGATTTTTTCCGAAGTGAACTTAAGAACTTTAAACAAAGCTCTGTATATTTTTATTAATATTTGGGTATCTGAATATTTTAAAAAGGCAATCTAAGAGATGTATTTCTAAATTTAATATGGCTATGGTTTGTGTTTACCCAGGAAACAACCTTTATAATAATAATAAACAAAATGGGTTTCTCCTTTGGCCTTTTATAAAATTTACAAAAGTTGTAATTTGTCAAAGAAATGGAAACGATTTTTGTTGTTTAAAATTTTGATTAGTACGTGATAATTATTAAGTTTTCAACTTTTTGGTTCTACCTTTGTCTAAATGTTGGCAAATTGCTAGGGTAGATCATAAAATAAGTGGACACTGATAGTTATTAAAGAACAACTTTTTGTTCATTTAGTAATATTCATGATAGGTATGTCTTTAATTTTTGATTGAAATTACAAGTTCTAGTGTAGTTTAATAGAAGCTGCACATTATCTAACTATTAACAGAAACTTACAATACTGTAGCCAGTTACAAACACCTACTCTGATTTTTTCAGAATGTTTGTAAGCTCTAGCAAAGTTAATATTATATATATGCTTCATACATTAAATAACTTAAAAACACTTGGTTTGTTTCACTATGAGTTTATTAACAATGCTCTGTGAGTTCCTAAACGTAATAAATTCTATAAACCATAAGATACAATTTACAATAAAAACTGAAAAATAAACTTTCTAGACGTTAAAATAAACAGAAATAATAATAAACTTACATTTGAAATCTACAGAAAGCTTACTTTTACTGACAACATATTACACGTAAATGCTAAACAATCAATGGAAATAAAATTGGCAGCCTTCCATAGTTATATACATAGAATAGAGCCACAAACATAGCACTAGACAAGAGATCCTTTAATAATGAAATAAACACAATTAAATTAATTGCAATAAATAATGGATATAACCCTAAAATCATAGAAAAACTGTTAAAACAAAAGAAAAGCACAATAATAAGAACAAATACTTATACCCGAAAATAACAGAAGATACACAAAAATGGCACAAAGTTACATATATACTTCAACTTGCTAACAAAATAAACAAAATAGTGAAACGATTAGATGTCAAAATAAGCTGGGTAAACAAACCAAGTTAAGGAACAATGATTAGCAACAACAAAGATAAAATAAATAAAATGGAACAATCAGGAATTTATAAATTAAAATGTAAAGATTGTGAGGCTATCTATATCGGGCAAAGTGGACGAGCTATTAAAACTAGAGTCAAAGAACATAAAAAATCAATATTATATAGTGAGAAAAATACAGGCTTTGCCGAACATTGTATAGATTATAACCACTTTCCCGACATAGATAACTGCGAGTTAATACATAATGTTACAAAAAGCAAAAGATTAGATCTCTTAGAAATATTAGAAATAAAACAAGCTCAAAAACAAAAACGATTTGTTACCCACACACAGATAGAATTTGGCAACACACCCTTCATAGACACTGTCATTAACAATATAATAACACCCCACCACACACAAGAACATACAAGTATATAAGGCAAACATTTATAGACTTTAAGTTAGTTCTTTGATAATGTTGTAACAACCGAAACATATATGTCAGAGTATTGTTAATATACTCACAGTGAAACATGCCAAGTGTTTTAAGTTATTTAATGTATGAAGTTAAAAATGTTTCACCAAGAAGTGTCTGCTACAATAGTCAAGAATATTATATTGTTGCGTTTTCGGGGTCGAAATAAACAACTCGTGCAAATGTTTTAAAACTGTCTGTATATTTTCACACTTAAAACTAATCACAATATAAAAACATAAAATAAATGTAACGCACTTAAAACTACTACGCATAAATTAACACGCGTATTTATATCTATCACTACTATTTATGTCTGTAATTTTTATGTAATAAAACTGTACCGCTCACTTATTTACGTTTATTTGAACTGAACGACTACTATTCAATGAATGAATATCCCACCGGCGGCATTTATATATATGTGCAGACAAAAGGTCTAGCAAATTCTGGCCCTCTTCTACCATATTCCAGACTTTCTGTCGCTGACGTAGTATATGAGTGCAGTTGATTTACGACTTGTTTACCGGTACGTATTTTGTCGTCACCCGGATGCCTGCTTCTTTTTTTTGTGAGGGCTTATTTCATTACAATATATTATATATGCTTTATAATAAACCATTATTTTTCTTAATTTATTAATTTCTAACGTCAGAAAACAAAAACCTGTCCCGTCCATTAACCATAAGTATTATTATCATATATCATTAATAGACAAGCGTTCAGTACCTTAATTTATTGCATTTTTCATGTAATACCATTCTTTTCTAAATTATTTATTTTTTTAATAATATCAGTACCTGAAACGGACATACGCAAATGGTTTGCTGAAATAGAATTATACAATAAAGTCAAATATCTAGGCAATGTGATTAAAAGCCCATCACGAGTTTCTAATGGAGATGAGTCGGAATTCTCGGTTTGTTTCAAAATTGGCAAAGTTTACGCTTTTAAGTTCTTGCATTATATCTAAATGCTACCCGCGTTTTTCAACTTGCCTCTGTATCACCATTTAGACCGTTTCAGTGCGCATTGCATAGGGGTTGCGTTAAAGAATGACACATTTATCGACGTCCTCTTTGCAGTAACGCTGTTGTAGAGCCAATAACTCAATAAATAAAGATATTCATGCATTTCTGGCGGAGAAAAACGAAATGGATGGACAAAATGAAAGGACTAACTAAGGCCAGTATAAGAATAGCAGAAGAAAAAGAAGAAATAACTGACAAGAGAAGTCGTGTAAACGAAAAATGAAAATATACTGCGAAGAAGTGAGTTAAATCTTAATTTAAGATCAGAAAGTATGCTGCAGGTACAAAGGGATGGTCAGGATATCTATCAAAAAACCAAATCGATCGTTGTTAAGTAATTATCAACTGCATCCAATTTTACATACTAAAAAGAGAAAATAATATAAAACATACAAAAACATGTAAAAACCTTAACACTTGAAATCAGTATAGAAAGGATATAAAATGCAAGTCATTCCTATCATGTGACAAATGTAAGGAAAGCTTTCATAAGAGCTGCATTCCACGACATGATGAACGCCCACATTTCTGATGAAGCAGGATGTAACTTCAATAACTGTAGGACTTTGTACTAAAAGTTCAATATAACAGCATTTCTTAGGCCATCATGAATGTCTAAACAAATATTCAACAACAACCAATTTTAAATAGTCCTTTTAGAAAGAAAAGCAGAGTTGACGAAGAAATAGAATATTTGAATGTGTCAAATACGATCTAGATAGTATAAAGTTGAAACACGGAAAGAAAAATTTTTCAGTAAGCCTTAAGCTTGCGAGGCTAGTAGTGCTTTACAAATTAAGTTAACATAACCAAAAATAATTCACATTATGCAACATGGTTGATGCATCTTTGTATGCTAGAGATAGTAACATACTGCTGTGACTCTTGCAATTTGAGATTTATATAAAAATAATTTAAATTATTCAATCAATAAGTAAGTAAGAATCAAGCATACATCCTAGTGCTAGGCCTTATGCTAGACTAAGATTCAATAAAATTTTCTGCTAATTTGTAGGTTAGGCAATTTTACATTTAACTAGCTCAGTTTAGAATGACTAAAGAAAATGTTCTCTCAGGGGCAGAAAATATAAATAAATTCTCCAATCAATTTGAATGCTCTTTAATTATCACCAGGTCAGGTAAAGTAAATAAAATGAAAAATAAACCTTATCATCTAATTTATTAAAAGAAAGTATTAAAGAAAGAAAGATTTTAAATTACACAAATATATTCACAAAAATTTAAATATTTCAAAACTTCATATAAAATCATACATGTCATGATCAAATAGTCAAAACAATAAACAAATTATCATTAATGAAAGAATAACATCAAGTACCAATTTATATTTTAAAATAAACGTGATTATCATGATTTATATTCGTCAAAGATACATGTAAACAATCAACATCTTTAATAAAATAAAATTTATTGCATATTGTGAATTGTACTGGAATATGAATAATAAAAAAAAAATTACGCGATTTATTATTTACAAAAATATAAACATTAAGGAAATGGCTTTGCCCTAATTAGTCCTGCCTGGCGCCTTTGCTCGCTCCCAAGACAGTACCATCAGAAAGCAAATTCACACTGGTAGGTACCCCAAAGTTCCACCCTACGAGTATGCTTTTCAACTCGTCGGACACAACCCGAACATACACTACTATGTGCTCACCCCTTAAGGTATATATATATAAATCTAAACTTAATAATAAAAAAAATGTCTTTGTGCATTTAATTAATTAACTCAGCCCTGATTAGTTCTGCCTGGCGCCTTTTCTCGCTCCCAAAACAGTACCACCAAGACTAATTCGTGTTTTAAGGATTCACCAGGACACCATGCTATGAATTAAACAACTACTTAATTCATCGCACACATCCCCGATCTATTACCCAACACGTTAATATCAAATACACAACACTATAAAATATACTTGATATACATATAAAAAAAAATATATAATAAAATAAAACTTTACCTCACTCTGAGATTCCAATACAAAACACCACTCAAGAAAATTTTGTGCAACACTATACACAAATTTATAACAAACATTATTAAATCACCTTAATTCTTCGTACATCGCTTCAAATTCATCCATCTCATATATATATATCTAAGAAAATCTCGATCACCGTTCAATTATTCCATGTATACATAATTATTAACAACAAATCTTCTAATCTGGTAAATAAAAATAGTAAAGAAAATGTTTATTAAAACATCAAGTGTTTATACATACAAAAAAAAAATGTTGTGCTATTCAATTTGATCGTTACAGACACTAAAATGCTTTATCATAATGCATGGTGTAATAACCCTGCATATAAAACAAAACATTCTAGAAAAATAAAAAAAATTCAAATGTCTAATTAAATAAAACTGTTCCGAACATAAATAATTATTTCCAAGAATAATTACAAGTCTCAATGTAAACCAAACTCCGTATTAAAAACGATATCTAATTCATAAAATTATTCCAAGTTCCACTTCGGTTGGAAAATTCTATAAGTACAGCAAAATTATTACGGAAAATATTACAAGTTCTAATTCTTGTTGAAAAATTTATAAGTGTCGTAAAATCTCTTTGAAAATTATTCTAAGTTCAAATTCATGAATAAACTTCTAAGTTAATATAACATTTAAGAGGAAGAAGAGGTTTCCACCTACTTCTCCTGTTTTCCTCTTTTGAGTGCTGTTTACACCAAGAAACTCCCAGTTTCTCATCGGTCCCGGACTTATATCGATATTTTTCTTCACAAAAACGCACGGTTATCTTCGACAGATACGATTCCACCTCCAGAAATACATAGCTGCAGTGCTGCACCACTCAGAAAAACAGCGCATTACTAATCTTTCAAAAAGTAAACAAACATGTAAATATCAACTTGTTTACATATTCATGACTCGTCTAATGCATCTAGCGTAGGATATTGTTTTCGCCGGGCCAAACGGTCAATCTCTCCCAGTCACAGTATTCTTCGTGTGGGAAACACTTTCTTGTTATAATTCACGTAACATTTTATGCTTACTCTAATACTATAGTTTTTATAGAAATTATAATAACATTCTTATATTATTTAACGTAAATAAAAATTAAATTTTGGCAAAACATTGACTTAATGAATATTTATATACACATCATGATAAAAATAAATAAAATAATAATTAATTAAATTAAATCTCGAAGTGATCTTGATTATGCCTGTTTATAATTTGCCACCAAACTCAAGGTCACTGCAATACGTAGAGATCTGGCAATCGGGGATGTAGCCAGCGAAATTAGAAGATCTGCCGCCAAACACGAGGCAACAATGCATGAACACACCAATATCGAAGCAATTAGTCTCCTTGATGTCCAAAACCTAAACAGATGGCTGAATAGGGTTAAGCCATACAATGTTTAGTTTAGTGTGCGGTGTTCCAGTGCACATTGTATTTGTTCCTGCAAAATAGAATTAACTAAAAGACGCCTTTGGGAGAATTTTAGATTATATACTCGTATTTGTTTAGGTTAAGATATGTCAGAGTGAAATTGATAGCTGGACCTTATTTTATACAATTATATACTATTTTTATACAAAAATTATTCAAAATCCTATTCTAAGTACTTCTATTCTCTTAATAAATCTCTATAGAATGTATAATTTGCGAAATATTTGAAAGAAAATGCTACTCGCTAAGAGTAAAAGTGGTACTTCCGGTCCGAATTTTGAAATTTGTTTAAACTTAGTAGTAGACGAAATATTGGCAAAATCCGATTTTTGCAATGAAGTAAACTACTACTTCCGTTCTGCCGATTTTACTGAAAATCTAATCAGATCTCAAGTGGTAGATTATACTCGTAAATACAAGATTTAGAATTGACATTTATAGCGGTTTGACCGCTATCGTGGTCACACGCAGAGCAGAGCGAGAGAGAGACAATTTTTAAAAACCAATTTTTCGGTATCAGGGGACTTCGAAACGTGGACATCTGCAAAAATCTCGAGGTCGAAAATTTTCATCATCACAATACTTCCTTATACTACATACAAAAATAACTATTTCACAACGGATAACTCCCGTCAATATTACAAATATATTAACATTTTTAATTTCGTTTACTGTCCACATAAAGTAATGATAATCGGAGATAATTGAAGTTCTATACTTCCGATTAATTTACTCGCACAGGAGATACATAATCAATCATGAGCAAGAGGACAAACGCTGTAAACATACGCACATAACTAAATAACTGGGAATAATTTAGGGAATGAATCCGTGTCGTTCTTTTGTTGTTTCCGCGTGTTATTTACAGGCAAAGTTTTAATCGACACCGAAACTGTCCAAACAAACATTATGAAATATATTTAGGAATGTGGAGAGCTGGAGATGGGAGCGTGACGGTTTTTACACGTTCGGTGCTGAAAAATGTTTCCTTGTAAATTCTTCGGCCGAAAGTTTTCTCATTAATTAATATAATAAGATTATATTTTACGTTAAACTCTGCCTGTGCTCTATATCATAAACTGGCAAACAAATTACATTTTTCTACATCCTTCTTTTTCATATTCTTTTCCGAGACTAAAATTCAATATGTACACTAGGAGAAATAAGTAACCGTACACTTCGTGGGATATAAGGTGGTATAGGCGTGTTTATTATGCATTAGTATATGACGAACATGCCCATACCACTTTATATATCTGCGAAGTGTACGGTTACTTATTTCTCCTAGCGTACATGTAAGGATATAGTGTCTGCAAGGCTGTTGAATCAAATAAACTTCTTTATCTTCTAAACACGTTAAATAAATAGAAAATGAGATATTCTTATCTAATAAGATCAAAATTTTTAAATATGCTTTTAGGTTACTGTCATTATAATAAAAGATAACCGAAAATAGAAGTAAATAGTCCCCAAAACCCAGATAATTAGAATTGACAGAAGTTACGCTTTTGTTTGCATTCCTTCAATGTATAAAAGTACTCTTTGAAGTTAATTAACAATTATTTTGATCAGTAATTTAGTAACTGTGTTGTTTTTCATGAAGGGCATGAACACCATAACTAAAATTATAAATAACGTAATATTTATCTGCCATAACTGTATGTAATTTTTAGGTCACTACAGAAATAAAATTAGAAAGTACAAAAGCATTCTGATAAAGAAAAAGGAGTTTTGGAATTTCTTTAATAAATCTGCAAATTTCAGTCAATTTATGGGGATCCTAAATATTCTATGGTAATTTTCGTCTGCATTGAGTGTTCTTCGCTCTGCAATTACATTGAAGAGAAATTTATTGAAAAGACATCCTGATGTCAAAATTACAAAGCAAATATGAAACAAATTTTTGCAGGATATGGCGTGATCCAGTTAGGAAGATTGTGCAGATACTTTACGCAGAACAGTTAAATCCAACATTAAGAATTATTACCGGCAACCTTCAGATTCCTTTAAAGCATGACTTTATTGAAATTGTAATCATGTAAGCTAATTTGCAAACACATTTGGAATCAATCTTTCTTCGTTAAAAGTGTTCGGAATTCAAGTTAATTGAGAGTAATCTACCTTTTAAATATTTTACTATAGATCGGACGTACCGAGCCAAAATTACGACGTACAAATAAAGTATAACATCTGTTGTTGTCGCGAAAACGACAGCAAAAAAAGGCGATCATACTCGTAAATTCCTTTCTTCATCGACGTAGGTAGGAGGGTGAGGAGTTTTTAAAATTTATGCTACTTACATTATATTTCGTAAGATAAATAAAGTACGGGGAGTTAGTATCGTTTTTTCATTGTTTTGACTGTTAATTACATACTTCGTAATTTTTGTAATAGGTCTTGTTTAATACCGTTTCATTGAATCTACTTCTCCCAATTATCTTGACGTAAGTGTGCACTGGATTTCGTTACGTTTCAATAACATACGCATGCATTTGTAGTTATCATTTATTTACATCTAGAACGTTGTTCAAGTTACTTTTTCAGATATGATATAGAAGAATGGCATCGAGAAACAAAAGCGAATTGAATTAAGAGTCATACTGACTGTATATCCTCCATTGTCAGTGATTCCGAAATTTATTGCAAAGTCTGTAAAATATCGTTACAGAAGGCCAAAAAATCGCACGTACGTCACTTAGCATCGCTTCCAGTTGGAAGCTGACAATTTTAACAAAGAACTCTTTGAAACTTTAATGCGGCTAATGTTCCATTAAGTAAACTTGACAATTACACATTGAAAACATTTCTCCTAAAATATATAGGCCGAAATGTTCCTCATGAATTCACCTCACGCAAATATTATGTTTCTAATTGCTTTACGAATGCATTAGAAGACATCTTTCAAATCAGTATGTACCTATGGATAGGTGCCGACGAAACTGTTGTAGCTGGTGTACTACATCCAACAATTGCATATAACAGTTAATGCGGAAACAGTTACTAAAACTATTGACGAGGATTTGCACAAAATGCTTCATTCGGACGACAGGTACAAGGATAAATACTTTTATTTGTTATTAAGTTATGTTATCATATATGTGGCACTATCACCGTATATATGTTAAAAACAGGCATACTATTAAAGGACACATATCCTTATATTATTATGTTGCATATCACTTGTGTAGCACATACTCTCCACAGAATCTGTGAATATATCAGACACCTATCCAGAAGTTGATAGACTTGTATCCGCATTCAAAAGTTTTCAGAAAAGCACCATTGAGGTAGCTCTTTACAGTGAAAAACTTCCATCTTTATCACTGCCTCCCTCGCCAGTAATAACTAGATGGTGAACATAGTTAGCAGCTACTAGTTTTTATGCAGAGAATTTCCATAGTTTACAAAATTTGGTTACATGTTTAAATGACGATGATCCGAGAATTTCTGAGTGCAATGAACTAACACAAATCCCAAATTTAAAAAATTAGTTGTTATTCCTTCAGGAACACTTTGGAAATTTGCCTAAACTAATCACATATTTCGAAAATCGAAATATCAAATTAAAAGATGGATTAACCACATTAGATGTGGCTATTAATAATTTCAAACGTATTACAAGTGACTTCGGATGTGACTTTTGGCAAAAGTTAGATGCAGTTTTTAATAGAAACCCAGATTTAATAACATTGCGGCAATTGTGTATGGGGACAATGACACAAATTGCTAAATACGCTGAAATAAAAGAATATTTCCAGTATGCACCTATAACCAGTTGCGATATAGAAAGGACGTTTTCTATCTGCATGGATGTACTTCATCCACAGAGAAAAAATCTTTACTCGACTTGAACTACAAAAGGAACAAACAATAACGTATTTTGTATTTTATAGATCACCACCCACTTGTCATCCAATTATATAAATAAAATTAAAACCTCTTTAAAAATACAACAGTTTAATAGTGCGCCCATGGGCGATGAGTCATCGCCCGTTCGTGTTCGGTCTATATATATGACCCTTGAATAAAAGTACCTCGGTTATGTATGTTACAGAAATTTGGCTCAAATTAAATCGTCTCGGTTATGTAAAGAACAATAATATGTTATACAGTTGGAATGTTTTCGAATATTTCCTGTTCTCTTCTTCTTCTTTGTTTTTGTTTACGTTTCGCCTTATTCATTCTTTTTCTTCGTTTTCGTTTTTTTCTTCTTTGTCTCCTTCTTCTCCTACTTCTTCTTCTTTTTGCACTTCTACTTCTTCTTCTTCTGTTTCTTCTTGTTCTTCTACTTCTTCTCCTATTTCTTCTTCTTCTTATTATTATTATTCTTTCTCTACTTCTACTTCTTTCCATTCTTCTCCTTTTTCATCTGGACTTAAACTTGCATTGTATTTCCACGGTTGTTTTTAGTTTTTCCATTATTCTGGCATTCTGTTCTCACCGATAGTTTTCTGAAACAGCTTAGTTATTTCTTCTACAGCAGTTCTTGGGTCATTTTTGACACTTTCGTTGCTAATATCATCAACGTCTGATACTCTTCTGTTATTTAACTTTCCAAATAAACTTCTGATTTAATTTATGCTGATCTGTCGATCTCGTGGTTTTTTGTATAGTACGAGGGACACTATTTATGTATTGAGAATAGAAAGAATAAACAAATGAATTTGATGAAAAATACCTTTATTGCTTTTCAAAATAATCGCCTTTAAGATCTATACACTTTTGCATGCGATTGAACCACCCTTCAAAGCACTTTGTCCAGTCAGAAGATGGTAGCTCTAAAACATGCGTTTTGAAGGCCTCAACCGCTTCTTCGGGCGATGAAAATCGTTGTCCACGCAGTTATCTTCAATTACTGGAAACAAGAAGAAGTCATTGGGTGCCAAGTCGGGGCTGTAAGGCGGATGACCCATCAATTCGATCTTTTGTGTCTCCAAATACTCGTTTGTTGCATGTGATGTGTGTGAGCTCGCATTGTCATGATGCAAAATGATTCGTCGTTTTGGGTTGGTTTCTCTCAATTTACCGAAAACTTCAGGCAAGCAAATGGTCGTATACCACGCTGAATTAACGGTCTTTTGATTTTCGAGGGCCACAGTTGCCACAGGACCAGTTTTCGTGAAGAAAAACGGCACCATTTGCTTCCTAACGCTGCGAGAACGAACAACTTTTGTTGGCTTTGCTTCACATTGAAACACCCAAACTGCCGACTGGCCTTTTCTTTCTGGCTCATAAGAATAAATCCACGACTCGTCACCTGTGACGATGTTGTATACCGCTTTGGATGCATCATTTTGAAATCATTTTACGGCACCAATCGACACGAGCATTTTTTTGAGCATCTTTCAACAAATGTGGAATCCAACGCGCACACAGTTTCCGAATACACAAATGTTCGTGCAAAATCTTATGTATGCTGGTCATACGAATGCTTAAATATCTCTCGATTTCTTGATATGTCACATGACGATCTTCTTCAATTAGTTTTCGCAAAGCATCGATATTTTCCGGCACAACGACCGATTTTGGAGGACCTTCTTTAACTTCGTCCGTAAGCGAACTATGTCCACGTTTGAATTCAATGTACCAGCGATATACAGTGGGTGTGGATGGCGCTTCATCACCAAAGGTTGAATTCAGTTGATTGATGCATTGTCCTTGAGTTAGACCACGTCGAAAGTCATAATAAATCATAGCTCGAAAATTTTCGCGAGTTAATCCCATATTTTGGCTGAGATGAAATTTTAAACACTGCAAAAAACACAAATATTGCTTGCACGTCAAAACTTTCTGACTACCTGTAACGTCAAAAATGTCAAACTTTAAGATGACAATTTCAAATTTCATCTGGCAATACCAGTGTTGCCAATTCTCAATACATCAATAGGGTCCCTCGTATACTTTCTTTCTAATTCGGATTTTTGTATTTTTCTTTAAATTTGTAACGCATTTTACATAACTGATAGTGGCGACTTTTAATTCCTGTTACAAATTTTAAATATTCTTTGTATATAAAAAAAATTCTACACGCTGTATTCGCAAAAAAAAATCTGACATTTTATTTACTAAAACAAAATATAAGAAAAAATAAGATAAGGCGAAAAGAGATAAAGGACAAATTCAAATGCAAAAATGTGCCAATACTATTAGAACAATTTACAGGTGCATGTAAAATAGAATGCACTTTATGTAGACATCCTTGTACTGCCATTTTGTTGACATATTTTAGAAAAAAGCTGGATTTCATCTTATTGGATAGCACCTGTTAAAGCTAGTCCATAGTTAGTTTTAATCGATGATTAGTTAACCGAATATGATTGCTGGATGTAGAAAAATCGGGCCTTACTTTCTTTATGACAAACTAAATATAACAAACAAGTATAACAACGGAAACATTTTATATTTGCTGTGAACGCAATTTTTCCAGAAACTTAAACCTCATTCATTATTTGTATTGTAAATGAAACACATTAAAGTTTTTATTTCGTAGAATATAGGTTTAATCAAGTCCAGTATTCAATTAAAAGCATCCATGGTAATACGAACTGCATTGCATAAAAGGTGTTCAACATCTCGCAATGTCATCTGAATAAGTTGTACTCTTCGTTTACGCTGGGTTTCCACTTATTGTTTTAATAAATACACCATACTTACGGCAAATCGTAACATCTACTATGATAACTATCTTTATGTTTGTTAATATTCTTGCCTCTTGTTTCAACTATGAACATATTAGAACTATTAGATACATTGCATCTAATTCACAAAATTAATTGCAGTAATGTTTTACCAGCACAAAAACATGGAAGACGATAACTGTGTTTTATCTTTCATTGCTCTATAGCAACCATAAAATTTTATCCATTTTGTAGATATTTTTATCTTTTTTAAAATTGCCGTTGTAACTTTCTCATTTTTTCTTTGCTAACTACATAGTTCAGTGAAAACTAATACTAAATACACAGTGTGATCAATGTCAAGGGAAGGTTGTGCGGCCAAAATTCTGAAGTTGGCAACATTGACTAGTTGGTAACATTTAAAAAGACAGGCACTGGACACATATGGTTGACAGATATGCTTTACTATATTTTTATCGGTAATGAAACCCAAAAAAATTACATTTTCAATGTTTATAACAAAAAGAAATCATTAAAATCACAATGACAAAGAACGCTATGTTTGAAATAAATAGAAAAATATATGTGTCTAGGTATCCAGTTAGAAATAAAAGTGGTGCAGGTCGACTTAATTTAAATCACTTATGAAAGGCTGTAAAATCAGTTCTCTATATCTTTGTGAATTAATGGTGCCATTAAAGAAATGTTGGTCGAACTATACGTATTCGTGACATGGCAATCCAAACTCCAATCTTTATTGAATGTAGACTGCTTTCCTAGAAAATGTGGATTTTTTAGTAGACCAGTTTCTATAATATTCGCTATTGATACAACCTAACGAATGCATCCACGTTTCTTCAGACAAAAATGTGGTAGGTATCTAATATTTTAGATGTTATTGTTAATTGTATTGCCGAATTACTGAGAATAATTTCTTCCTTGTAGGGATGCACGTGTAGGTGTTTCTTCAGGGGTTTATAAACATCTCCGTATGATATACCTATTAACAATATTTTTATAAGCTACTTCTATTTTCCAATTAATTAACAGAAACTTGATTGTGCCGACAATTTTCGTATAGACTTACTTACTGCCTTCTATTCTACTTTGAATGTCTGTTACAGTGTCTTCGGTTAGAATTGTTGGCGCAGGATTCTGTTTTCATGAACCGTTTTACTAGTCTGTTAGGTACGATGTTGCAGAAATGTATTATGTGCAATATTATAATTTGGGTATTACACAGTCAATTTATTTATCCAGGTTTGTACAGCATGTCCATCACTCATCTTCATCTTCAGTACCTCTACGAAAGATCGCCATAATAATGAACTGTTCAGTAGGATGAGCACTGGACGGTAAACGGCATCGCTATCGAGTTTTCTAAATATATGTAATCTTGTTAAGGACGTTTATTATTATTATTTTTCTTTTATTCCTTTTATGTAAAGTAATACTCTCTGTTCAATGTAAAACGTATATATGTTTAGTTTTAATCTCAATTTGTTTTATTTTACAAAGGTACAATTAATTAGAACATCTATATTTCTGTATGTTTAAAATTAAATATGGAAAGACCAAGAGGGAGATCAGTCTCCTAATGTAATCTCTTTCTTAGAAATCTCTCTATTGTCCGTTCTAGAAAATCGGTAAAATGCTTTGTCTAAATTACAATTTATTTTCTTTCTTTTATTAACATCATGCCGTTGTAGTACTTAAAAATTCATAAACATTTGCCGGATTTCAGAATTATAGATATTCTGTAATTGAAGAAACCCGTAAACGCACAGCAGGGCTCATATATTTATGTTAGATAATTTTATTGCCATTTGCTCCTTCCGAAAACCTTTAATGAAACTTACAACCCATTAATGTTCGGTTTTTCCAGACAACAATAGAGGAGGTACGGTTTTGTAAACTTACCACCCCACTCTAAATACTGAATTTGTTTATAACAGAAAATTGAAAACAGTTTATCAACGAAACTCAACTTGTTAGACAGTTAGCTATCATGTACGGTTCAACTTCCCAATGCAAGAAGCCTACATTTATTCGCATTGTTATTTTATTTAATTGTAAATAAAGTTGTATATAACAGTGTAGTGTTATTTCAATTGTGAATAACCACGTATAACGTAAATTCAGTGAGGAGTTTCTCTTTACTACTTCTAAAACAAGAAGATCCTTGTGAATGAAAAACGATATAAGTCTTTCAAAACAGCAAGACTCCACAAATCTAATAATTTATTTTGGCTTAGAAATCATACAACACCTACCAAACAGCTGAATATTTAATCGACAAATTGTCCTTAGAAAGACAGATATGGAAAAACGTAGGGAAACAAAAATAAGGAGCAAGTAAATGGTGATAATAAAATGACAAAAAACAGAAACAAAATGTGTATTTAGAATAAGTACCTATCTAACAAAAAATATCTAATCTAGGGATATCACCATACTGCACCCGAGATTGAGCTCACTGTACAACGTGCAAGTATTCTTCAAAAAAAAAAAAACGTGAGCGTGGTCGTTGTCCAGAACAATTTTTATCCTACATGTAAGTTGCTCTTTCCTTTTTATCTTCTTTCTATTGTTCATTGTTACCTTAAATACTCTCCAGAATATCCTGCTATATTCATAACCAAGTATGTAAATAACCACATCTTTTATTTACGATACTTATGTATTATTTATTTATTTTTGAACACCTTAGACTTACAAAGTATTTCGATTACAAAGCAAGAATTCAAGTGCGGTTGGCGGTTTTTGTTTTGTGCGCAAAAACAATATAAAAGTCCTTTATATCCCTTTCAAAATATACATGCGAACATAAAATCTCAGAATCACTTCGTTTTTATTCAAACGAAAAACGGAATGCGTAAAATTGTCACCGGCACAGCAATTTGCATAAGAAGAGCGGAAAAAGAGGCTGACCGCAGATTGGACACGGGTCATAAACAAGGTCAGCGGTTTCTTTTTGTGCCTGTCACGAAAACGGTGTGATAAATGAAAAACACACCTTTGACGGCGCTTTGAAACAAACACAAACGTGTTCCGTCTTCCATGCTTAAATTAACTTAATTTACATAAATATCGTTTTCTCTGCCATGATAAATATAAATGTGGTACGTTTATGGTGTTAAAAATAACTGCTTTTCTAATTTGTTTTCAACCAAATCTATTTCCAGTCAGCCCAACAAGAAATATTAGATGTACTGCATTCGCATGTATGGTATCATATTTGTTAAACTTTATATAAACATTCTATAAGGCCTATTTAAGCTTACGATTTTTTTTTGAAAATGTTGCTATTGTAAGTAACTTATAGAATACGAAAAAGTTAACCAGGCAAATAATAATAATATTGATCTTTATTGTAATAGATCTGATTTTCAGATATTTATATTGTCACATCACACAAACACAAAAACTTTTCGCAATATTGTGAAAATAATTAGTGTAGTGTTATGAATGGAAGCTAGGCAGCTTCAAACAATATTCCTGTTTTTATGATATTGTTACTTTCCATACATATTTCTTATCATTTTATAAATTTGTATGTGTCTATTGATTCATACAAATATTTATATTTTACAATAAAATAGATTTAGACAATTTCATGAAAGTATATACAAAATAGAATTTTAAACATAAATAAAATAAAATTTCATTCTATGCTTCGTAAGTAGAAATTGTACTCCGCTCATTGATTTAATTATTGAATTAAATACATCAACATACCGTTTTTACAAAAATAATATAAATTATTTGCAAAGTCTCATTTCTACTCATTTTAGTGTATAATCATAAACATCAGAAAAAAATGGCTGTCTTTACGAATGTGCTATTTAATACACAAGTGAGCACCTCTTAAAGAGGTGCTCACTTGTGTCATTGACTACTTCTTACAGCCCTAGATTTCGTATTCACAAATTCAGGGGGGAGCTGGCGTTCATTTTTTCGCAATGTTCCCAACAATGAAACTTTTTTTCGTTGAGAGCCTGCACTAATTCGTAACTGTTGAACCAGTCGTCGCACGTTATGTTACGTCCTGATCCATACAACGGTGGAACAATTCTCATGACCACGTCTTGCGGCTTATTGCTCATCGCGAAGGGGCCTTCTGGCTGTTTACCTGCATATATCTCCAATTTGTGTGTGTAGAACAGTTTGGCATCAACGGCAGCATAGATCTTGATACCGTATTGGGTTTTGATGGGATGTACTGTATAAATGATCATCTTCCTCGAAACGCTTCCAGTTTTTCATCTACAGTAACATTTTGTTCAGGTGAGTAACTCTTTTGGCAGTTCGTTACAAATAGGTCAAAAACTTCGCGAACTGCTGCTAGTTTATCGTATTGTTTTCTCTGATCTCGCGTATTTACGTCATCCAGGCGAGTGCACTTGATAAGAAATTTGAATCTTTTCAAGTTCATTACCAGATGAAAAAATTGTACACCAAAACCATCTTCACCCCATAACTCTTCTAGCGACTACCTATTGCTCCTTAGAACGCCTGCAAGATAAAGCAAGCCAATAAAACTGCGGAATTCAATCAAATCTGTAGGCTTCGCATCCCTTTCTCTTGAATATTTTTCTTGTATTTTCTCAATGTATATATTTGTATACTTTACGATCAACTCAATTACGTCATCAGAAAATATATTTTTCCAGCATTCCTTTGGAGACCTTGCATTCGGAGCATTTCCAGCGGGGTCAGGTAATCCCGACAAAACATTATGCGCTCTCTTTCTGATTCTAGCTGAAGGCTTCACTTTTGACCATTTAGTTCCATCCTTACCTACATAAAATTCTTGGCCAGCCATTTCGTTTTCATTAGTCTCACCGTCTTGGTCAGTATCAGAATTATCTTCTCTTTCTTCTACATTTTCTTCAGTATCAGTGTCGGCCCCGTCATCTCCACTGTCCTCATTAGTCAATATTTCGTCTTCATCCCACAAAATACGTTCTATTTCAGCCAAGTCTGCAGCGTTCCGCAGGTCAAACGTTCGAGCAGGAGGACCTCTTAATGTTGAAGCCATTAGGGGAATAAATTACTTCGATAAAGAAAGTTTTCCTTTCTAAAAAATAAAAAATAATAATCCTATTTTACAATCGGGCGCAATAATCTGACAGATTATTCTTTCATTTTACAGTAAAACAAAGTTAATATCACTGAATTTGGGGTTAGAACTTGTTATACATGCTATTTTACGTATACAAAAAGAAATATAAACAAGAAAAAGTGGTAATTCGAAAGTCAAAAATACTTACACGATCGGGCGCAATTCATCTGAGAGATTAATACATCTCTCACGGCATTCGAAGACGTACTGGGCAATAATCAACGCCGACTTTCTGTGAAAGGGGAGGAAACAGTTGGTTGCGCCCCATGGAAGGTTAATAATATAATTTCACATATACTAATAAGCAGTAACAGTATGTAATCAGTTCAAAAGTTTTTCTATAAGATGAAATGAAACAATCGGTATTTACATTTAATAATATAATTACACGTATACCAATAAGCAGTAACAGTATGTAATCAGTTCGCAAGTTTTTTTATAAGATGAAATGGAACAATCGGTATTTACATTTAATAATATAATTTTATATATACCAATATGCAGTAACAGTATGTAATCAATTCACAAGTTTTTCTATAAGATGAAATAAAACAGTCGGTATTTACATTTAATAATATAACATCACGTATACCAATAAGCAGTAACAGTATGTAATCAGTTCACAAGTTTTTCTATAAGATAAAATGAAACAATCGGTATTTACATTTGATAATATAACTTCACGTATACCAATAAGCAGTAACAGTATGTAATCAGTTCACAAGTTTTTCTGTAAGATGAAATAAAACAGTCGGTATTTACATTTAATAATATAACATCACGTATACCAATAAGCAGTAACAGTATGTAATCAGTTCACATGTTTTTCTATAAGATGAAATGAAACAATCGGTATTTACATTTGATAATATAACTTCACGTATACCAATAAGCAGTAACAGTATGTAATCAGTTCACAAGTTTTTCTGTAAGATGAAATGAAACAATCGGTATTTACATTTAATAATATAATTTCACCTATACCAATAAGCAGTAACAGTATGTAATAAGTTCACAAGTTGTTCTGTGAGATGAAATGAAACAATCGGTATTTACATTTAATAATATAATTTCACCTATACCAATAAGCAGTAACAGTATGTAATTAGTTCACAAGTTTTTCTGTAAGATGAAATGAAGCAATCGGTATTTACATTTAATAATATAATTTCACCTATACCAATAAGCAGTAACAGTATGTAATAAGTTCACAAGTTGTTCTGTGAGATGAAATGAAACAATCGGTATTTACGTTTAATAATATGATTGCACATATACCAATTAGCACTAACAGTATGTAAAAACTTTACAAGTTTTTCTGTAAGATGAAATAAAATAATCGGTATTTGGATTTAATAATGTAATTTTACATATTCCAATAAACACATATAAATCAATGCAGAAGTTAAAGTAGTTTTTTTGCAGACACTTTCGAAATAGAAAACTTAATTTACAACAAGCTTTGCATTAAAAAAATTCTTGAATAAATAATTTGCTATAGGAAAGTCGTGTGGAGCTGTCACATTATTATTTACTAACTATGTAATCATACTAAAATACAAAAAAAATACCTTTTTAAAAAATAAAATGTCATCTCAATTTAACAAAAAGAAACATAAAATTTTTTCATATTATAAAAAAAAATACTAATTTTGCCACAAAGTGCACAAACAATAAAGTGAAAAAAGGGAAACAGACGATACCAAAGCGAAACTTTTTAATCGCCATTTAATTCCCTTCCCTATTAAAAATGAATGTACAGCCTTTTTAATTTGCATCATTCCATCCGAGTAATGTAAACGTGCTCGTACAATAACTGACAACGAGATGACAGAGTTACAGGCGAGGAAGAAAAAGACGAAGAAAAAAAATTAAACCCAATTCAAATGTTAATTAATAACTTCCTTTGTGGGGGTTGAAAAGAGAAACGGTTTCCAGTCGAAAATTTTTTTTAAAGATATTAATACGTTCGAGACTCCTGCGGCGAATAATATGAAACGTTTGATTAGTTTAAGGGCGCCGTCAAAAGGGAGGACCACGTGTCTTAAAGTACTACGTACAACGGAGAAGGGTGTCACTGTCAGGTCTGGCTTTCATCAACCGCACGAACCTACATCTTTTACACTCCGCCTTCATTCTCCACACAGAAAATTATCATATTTTAAACATACATACACATATATGGAGTCAAGTGTGGAAACTCCTTTGACATATGTTCTTGTTCATGCTCGTTATGCTAAACAAGACATTAATCTAAGGGTAAACTAGAAGCGAGGAACGTGGGAATGAAAGGTATGCATGTAAATATCTATCTATGTATTTCTTTTGGTTAACAAATAATGTATTTTTAGACAATAAATGTACGTAAAAATATGTGCGTGTTTATATAAATGAGATATAAGTTTTAATAATTAGTATTACACTATTGCATGATTTTCGCGTTGTAAGCCTTATGTGTTATATAATATCTATAGCTGTACAAGCAAATATTTCAATTAATCCAGATATGCTTACCGAACGGCTAAACTAACAGTGTACAAATCCCTACTAAAATATTTTCTCTCTTAACTCTAGATGGAAGATAGATGGGGCAAGCTTCATTATTTCAAGAAAGCTTCTTCCTACGATTTGTGAATTTGTTATACGAGTTGTGTGTGATTTTATTACTGCAAAGAAGTTTTTATCTCAGCTATGTCTCTTAGAATGGTACATTCATTGGATTTTCGACGCGTGGCCAAGTAAACCATCTACCGTTCTGTTCAAAACGCCTTATGATTTATTATACGATTAAATATATATTGAGGTTAGATTTTTGTCAGGTATCCTTGTAAAGTACAGTAAGCACACTGTAGCACAAAATTTCGAAAATTATAGAAACTGGCTCAGGTATCAGAAAAATATTTTTTTTCTCTGTAGTGGAATAACTTAGTACCCCGACCAATAATGAAGTGGATATTGTTATTTTATCTCCTACGAATGTGACTGATGATTTCACAGATGAGGATCCCGAGGATGAACAAGAAGTTGTGATAAATAAATTGCCAGCTGAGGCTGAAATTTTTAATGACTTTGAAGACGTTAATGGAGAAGGGACGAGTATAGTCCGTGCCAACTTTCATGAGCTAAAATTCGTGGAAGACCGCTGCGTCATTTCTTGGAATAAAGCCGACGGAAGGCTCTACCTCGACTAGATATTTGCAAGCAGTGGCGTGCCTTGTTTTTTCTTGGTATTTTGTTTTTGGCGAATATTTAGAAAGTAGTCTCTAAAAGGTCTTTAAACAACTCTACCACGTATTTTTCGGACCAAAATAAACCGATTTAGCAAAACTTGGCTAAGTGAAAGTTGCTTAGTTTGTGCGCAATACGGTCCTGAAGTTGCAGTTGGAAAATGGTTTTTTTGTTATAAATTTGAAACGGCTGGAGCGATTGCGCTAAATTTTGTCACGTTTACATAGTTTTATGAGTCAAGAAATTCTGTATCAAAATTGTGATAGTAATCAATCCATAGGCGGAGAACTTGCGTTTATAAATATTAAAACATTTCCATTTTCTACGCCAATGGATAAAAAAGAGTTTGTCTATAAAATTTAAATTAAGTGTCTTAAGTACAAGAAAAAAGGTACTCTTGGTAAGACTCGAAAAATTGCATCGTTTTCTCAAAAATCGCATTTTAAGATTTGAGAACATTAACAGAGGACGGCAGCGCATACTGTGTGCTGCCGGTATTGGCCGTTCTGTATTTTTTAGAAAAGAAAACATTTTACAAAAAAAAATTATCAATTCAAAAACGACGTCAAAAGACGTGTACATAGTTTAAAGAGACGTCTAAACGGCCTAAGAGACGTGTACACGGCTTAAAGATACATGTACATGGAGCACACAGTATGCGCTGCCGTCCTGTAGTTAATGTTCTCAAATCTTAAAATGCGATTTTTGAGAAAACGATGCAATTTTTCGAGTCTTACCAAGAGTACCTTCTTTCTTGTACTTAAGACACTTAATCTAAATTTTATAGACAAATTCTTTTTTATCCATTGACGTAGAAAATGGAAATGTTTTAATATTTATAAACGCAGGTTCTCCGCCTATGGATTGATTACTATCACAATTTTGATACAGAATTTCTTGACTCATAAAACTATGTAAACGTGACAAAATTTAGCGCAATCGCTCCAGCCGTTTCAAATTTATAACAAAAAAACAATTTTCCAACTGCAACTTCAGGACCGTATTGCGCACAAACTAAGCAACTTTGACTAAGCCAAGTTTTGCTAAATCGGTTTATTTTGGCCCGAAAAATACGTGGTAGAGTTGTTTAAAGACCTTTTAGAGACACCTTGTAGAATAGATCTTCAGCAAGTTTTGTTTGTTGTAAGAAATTAAATCACGATAAATAAAGCGGGTGGCCAGCGTCGACTTTTTGTAATAAAACTAATTTCAAATTATATATTTTTATTTATTTGACAGAAAGATAAATATAATAATAATAATAATAAAAGATAAATGTGATGATACAATTTAATAATATACACGTTAGCATAAAAAAGAAGGGATAAACAAATACATACTTATTTGGATAACTTCCACAGCCCCTTAATCTGATAAATTTTCGAAGTCAGTGTCATTAGATGTTTCACTATCAGAATCTGTTATAATTAAATTTTCTGTCAGCACATCAACTCGAATCTCATGTTGTGCAAGTAATTGTCTTCAGATTGAACAACATGTCGGCAACACTTTATCCAGTCTTGAACATTAACCGAAACAAATTCTTCTTCTGTCAGAGTCTTCACAGTGTCTAGTTTAAACGAGACATTTTTCCTTGCTACGTTATTTTTTACTTCAGCCCATATCACTTCGATCGGATTTAAATCGTGATGGTAGGGTGGAAGTCTTAAAGCCACATGCCCATGTTCTTCTAACAGTTTATCGAATTTGCAAACAATATGTTGTCGTTTGTGATACATTATTATTTTATATAACTCTGGCTTATGTAAATTCGTCGAAAAAGGTATATTTTTGCTTGTCAGCCATTCTATCATATCTGCTTTCCTTGAGTTGCTGGTAGGTGGTCTTTGTACTTGTATATTGTGATATGATGCATTATCAGAAACAATAACAGAATTCGGGGGAAGATTTGGAATTAGCTTTTCCGTAAGCCATTTCTCATAATTTTGTGAGTTCATATCGTCGTGGTAATCTCCGGATTTGGTTCCAGATTTAAAAATCAATAAACAGTTAGGTATGAAACCCATTTCACCACCGGCGTGAAGAATAACGAGTCGATTAGATATGGTTGATAACAAACCATTAGTGCTATTGTCTGTCCAACTACTAGGACTAGTATGGCCAGCATGAATGTAAGTTTCATCTAAAAATAAAATTGGCTTACCTTGACTTCTATAATATTTAATTTTGTCCAGATAATTCAGTCTCAAAGCACGAATATCACTCTTCTCTATTAGCAATCCCCGATTGTTCTTACTTTTACTCCACTTGAATCCGAGTTTTCTAATAATTCTATGCAGGGAGGTACGTTTGCCGGAGAAGTCGTATTCCGCACTTAACTTTTCTTGCAGTTGAGCCAAAGTAACTCGACAATGTTCGGTTTTATGAAAATTGTAAATCATATTTCTAATGTCCGTTTGTTCCCATGGTGGTATGTCAGTTATTGTACATTTTCTCTTGCGTTTCTTGGGAGAACTGAATTTTATTTTACCATCACCGTTCTTTGTATCTTGCAAAGTGACACCTTCACTGATGATTCTCTTTACGGTTGCTAGAGAAACTCCCGTAGCAGCCACAACACAATTTTTTAGTTCCGTTTTATTTTTATTTGGAAAAATTGTCTTTACATAATTATATACGTTGAACACAATACCCTTACACTGGCCATTACAGTTATGTCTTTTATTTTTCGCCTCCATTGATTTATTTTAATTATAGGCGCACACTCGCAAGTCGCAACGATGCACAGGCTCTCAACGAAAATCGACTGCAAATAACGACATCAAACTAGAGTTATATGAATTGATGGCAATATATATACCTTATTTGGTAACATCTGAGACACACTGCAAATTAAATACCTATTACTCTGATCTATTTTAAATTGTTGATGTTCAGTTACAAAATGTTCCAGCTCACTTTTATATTAATATACTGTTATAATAGGATTTAGACAACTTTAAATAAGGAGTATACAAAAGATCTGTTTGGTCAATAAGTAATATTTCATCTGATTTATTATTTGTTTTAAAAATCTCTAATGCTTCTAAAAGGTTTAATTTTAATCCTTTATCACTGTAATGTTAAATTTTGATATTATTTTCTGAGAATGTGTGGTTATATTCTATTAAATGATTTGCAAAACATTATGACATTATTATAATAGTATATTAATATAAAAGTGAGTTGGGAAATTTTGTAACCGAACATAAACAATTTAAAATAGATTAGAGTAATAGGTATTTAATTTGTAATGTGTCTCAGATGTTACCAAATAAGATATTATATTGCCATCAATTCATGTAACTCTAGTTTGATAATGACATGTAAAATATTGAAACTGCAGTCACATAGTGATTAAAAATAAAGTGAAGGTATTTAAAGCTTAATTGAGTGTTTTATTTTACTTATATCCAGTATCATGATTCTTCACAAAGTAACAGCCGAAAGTGTTATATATTTGCTATAATAATTGTACGGTGAAAGACCGCCGCCTATGCGTGCCTTATTCTACTCGAGGGTCGGATCGATTCCAAGAAAGTGACGTAGCGGTCTTCCACGAATTTTAGCTCATGAAAGTTGGTACGGACTATATAAGACATTCAAAAAAGTACGAAGGAGAAGAATAAGCTTAGGATGGGGTGTGAGGAATTACCAGTATCACGTTATAAAAGTTCTAAATCGAACAAGATTACCACGAATTCATACAAATGGGAGAAATACGATCGTAGCACACAACATTTCAATACTGTATAGGTACCCGCTCCTAGGGTTGCTAACAAAAATTCACCACCACAGCTGTTCTTGTAATTTTTTGATGAAGCAGTTATAGAAATGTTGTTTCGATTTTGCAATTTGGGAGTATTATTAGCAAGTGGATATTGCACGGATAGTAAAAGACGAATGTAATGGGAAAACTTGGAGGATTCACAAACCAGTGTTATTTCAAATTTGATAAGCAGAGATTGATTTGAACATATTATAACCAACATCCATTGCTGCGATAATGATGATTTGGATAAAAACGACAGATTTGCTAAAGTTAGACGACTATTTGAGAAAACGAATGAAAAATGTGTAGAAAACGCGCCGCACGTGGATAAGCATAGTATTGACGAAGCAATGATACCATATTTTGGGAGACATCAGAAATATCGCTACAAAATTTGGGCCGATATTCAATTGATAGAAGTACTCACCAACAGACAAATCAAGGCAACAGCCACCCTCCACGAAAATAGAAGAGATAAATGTGTCTTTACCTACTAACAAAATATTCAAAAAAACTAAAGTATGAAGTTGGGATTTCAGATCAACAAAAAGCGTTCGATTCCAATCGCTACATGGAATGACAATTAACAGTCAACGTAGTATAAAGCCATGCAACCAACTCATACAGTGTTTCGCTTTTTACGCGTTGACTAAAAAAAAGCTGTACATCTTGAACAACTTAAAAACATAAAAATATATGATAAGCACATGGGTGGCGTCGACTGCAGCGACCAAAACATAAGTTTTTACAGAACTTGACTATCTAACTTTTCAAAGGAGAGTGGCCAAGACATTTCTTGAGACTGACGGGGACATAAATGGTAATAAAAGATCAAAATATTCTAATTAGAAAAAGCCCATTCAAGATTTTATAGAATCACTTCGTCAGCACACAGCAAAAACCAAGACGTCGTGTCGTAGGATGTGGCACAAAGCAGTTTCAGGTATTTGCACCAAGTGCAAAGTTGCATTATATACGCATAAGATGCATTACTACCTATCTCACATCCATATCAAATAAATTTTTAATTGCTGATTAGCCTTATATTTTCAATAATGTCAATAATACTGTTTATAATAAAACTTTGCGAAAGTGTTTTTTATTTCATTACACCCATTTTTAAGTAAAAAAAAAACAATTTTCTTTTAATTTAACCATTAGGTTTTAAACATGGTGTCTTTAGTTCCGAAATACTCCAAATTTAGAAAGAAATATTAAAAAAATTCAGGCATATCTGGGTTAAGACTCTTCATGGAGTTATATACTATTTCAAAATGTATTAAGTGTATAAGTAATATAATAATATACCTATACCTAGATTACTTACCAAGAATATCTAATTTAGTTTCTAGTTATATAAATAATTTTAACAGAATGAATATAATTAAGTTTAGAACATGAGTTTAATGAATACAAAACGTAAGATAAAGAATTATTGTGTATAAACTTTAATTTTAAAGTATAATCAACCCTCTCTAGATATAAGTGATGTTAGTATACAATTTAATGCAAACTATTTAATTAAAGGTGAAGGATATCTAGTAATGAAATTGATTATAAAGCAATATAATTTGTTTTAAAATAAAAAAGGATGGTGTAAAGAATATTTTCAGGAAGAATAGACGTAGAAAAGACGCTACGTAAATTTATCGAATTTATCAGGTATAAAACTTATTAATTAAATTTAAAATACCTGCAATATTAATATTGATATATTATATCAGTGCATAAAGAGAAATCATTAAATTAATTGCATTCGAGACTTCAGAAATTACTGTATTAAGAAGCATCAGCCTAATACCACCCTGTTGCACTATGTACACTGAATTGCAAAGGAAAAAGTTTCCAATAAGATCTGATTAGATTTTCAGTAAAATCGACAGACTGGAAGTAATAGTTTACTTCAGTGAAAAAATCGAATTTTGCCAATATTTCGTCAACTACTAAGTTTAAACAAATTTATAAACAATTCATATCTACTTAAAATTAAAATTGAGAACAATTTTATTTAAAAAGTTTTTTGAAATTCCTTAGATAGGTGTTTTACTCCTATCGAAAATCAGTTTTTTGCAAATATTTCGCAAGTCATGCTTTTTAGACAGGTACGTTACGGGCATAAACGTATTTAAAACATAATTTTCAATACCTTTTGTATAAAAAAAATTTCAAAATTCAGACTGGAAGTACCACTTTTACTCTTATCGATTAACTATTTTTTATATAAATGAAATTTCAAAATTCGGACCGGAAGTAACACTTTTACTCTTAGGGAGTGGCACTTTTTTCGAATTTCTTGCAAGGTATGCATTCAATAGCGACCTATTAAGAGAATAGAAGAACTTATAATAGGATTTTGTGTAAAAGAAATCTTAAAATTGTATAGTTTGAAACGCTCATACGTATAAGAAAGTCGCGTTGTGGTCGCACCTCCTTTTTTTTTGCTAATGAAAGTGTGTTTGCTGGAGGATAAAAATTAATAATTAACTACAGTGCAGGTTTTCTACAACATACGCAATTAATTCGGTTTGATGTTACGTGAAAATTCGTTGGCGAAATGCAAGAATGCAATGTATATAAATCAAAATGAGGAATCAAAATTTGCCAGCAGTTTAGAATATCTATCAACGGTTCTTTGTGAGCTTCCGAACCATCCCCTGGAACGGAGATTTACGAGACTGAGAAGTTTCCATATCAAAGATGTTCATAATTCAAAGTACTGCAAAATTCATAGTGCGATATCGTTCGTACGTTGGAACGGTTCGATGCAGTGAAACATTCCCGACTATGCAATTTGTTGTGCATGTACTTTGCATTGTATGATATCGCTCTGTTGCTTTTTATAAGAGCCGATTGACCTTTGTTTTCCAACGTATGCCGTATGTATTGGAAATGCTTCTTTTTACTTATGCAACGAACAAAATACCGCAGTGCGTATTAATTTCAAATGTTTCTGGTTTCTATACATATTTTAAGCAAAAAGTTTTTATTATAGACACTTGACATAAAAAATACATGGAGAATGTCATATAACTATGTATATAAATAGAAGTTATTGAAGATATGCCATGGAAAAATTTAAAATAATATTATATATAAGCCTGTAAATTGCACTTCATTTTTATTTACTGTTTTTGCAAATAATAAGAGTTTTGTTTTTTAAATTTTGCATTTGCGTAATTATAATTTTACCTTTAGTAATGCATTTCATTTCTTTTCCAGTTTTTCTAAATTTTAATATTCGCATTTTAGTGATATGTTTAATTATCTAATTTCAAAACATTATTGAAGCATCTGTGCGTTCAAATAACTGGCTTTCTGTCTGCGATCTCGGGGTTGTTTATTTAAGATAGATTTTTCTTATGACCAATTGGCCACGTTATATACGTGCACGTTTCTATTCATACTAGAAAGGAAAAGAGACAGAAAGCAACCCCCCCTCCCCCCACCGTTACCTATAAAACCAAGGGTATGCTTACTTTTGGTCAATTGCAGCTGAAAAATTAATAATAACTAGCCACTAAAGTCCCCGACGCTGTGCACACCATACTATCAAAGCATCTGTTCATTTACAAACCATTTAGAGTAAGTGATTTAATTAGTTAGAAGTGTAACATGTTGCCATGTTTGTGGGTACACCATCGAGATTAGGTTTCTAGACCATATAAGGCTGTGGATATATTTGCGCCATAGACAAATTTTTTTTGATAAACTTTGTTGTTCTCGTCAATAATTAAAATACCTTACACCGAGGATGAGCTACAAAAATGTATAGTAACTGCTGCAACTCATTAATATACCTGTCGACTCTTATTTAATTAGTCATACAACCTTATATGCCTCATAATTTTAAAATTCAGGTACCGTCGCTTCCGACGAAATATGTATTAATTTCTTTGCCTTGTTTATCTATCTTCTTCCCGTAAAACTAAACTTGTAAATTTATTTATTTGTCAATTTATTGTAATCTGATTTGCTGGGCTTTGTGATTACATAATGTTAAAACTATTGTCATTTTAATGACAACTATTGGATTTGCTTAGTTCTATTATTTCAGTCATGCATGACACGTTATTTATGTATTTTTTGCTATTTTGTCTATTTTATTACAAATTTCATATGCATTTAATACTATCTTTAATACTCATTACTTGAATACTAACTCTGTTTTTTTCTTATTCCCTGTGGGAAGATCAACTATATTTGCGTTGCTGCGTCAGTTGTTAATAAATATTATCATTATTAATGAGTTTGTCGTTTCTTTGAGGGTAGGTTTTGACACTTCATTGATTTTCCAGTTTATTCAATATAGTTTAAAATAGTTACGTGATCACGTCACAAAACTGTAATCTGATTTGCCGGGCTTTGTGATTACATAATGTTAAAACTATTTTGTCATTTTAATTACGACTATTGGATTTGCTTAGTTCGATTATTGCAATCATGCATGACACGTTATTTATGTATTTTTTGCTATTTTGTCTATTTTATTTCAAATTTCATATGCATTTATACTATCTTTAATTCTCATTACTTGAATAATAACTCTGTTTTTTCTTATTCCCTGTGCGGGAAGATCAATTATATTTGTGTTGTTGCGTCAGTTGTTAATAAATAATATTATTATTTATGAGTTTGTCGTTTCTTTGAGGGTAAGTTCTGAACACTTCATTGATTTTCCAGTTTATTTAATAAAGTTTAAAATAGTTACGTGGTCACGTCACAAAGCTGGTGGCGCTCTTTTGGGTTTACATCTCTTGTTAAAATATAAAGCTTTTCTTTTCTTACCGAGTTATAAAAAGTGAACTACGAAAATACTTCTAAAAGAACCTTTTTTATAAAATAAATCTTTAAAATTCACTTTTGTTTTTCCTAGAATTTTGTCTAAACTTACGAGTTGACGAGATATTGGTAGAATTTAATTTTTCTTTCTGAAGTAAATTAGTACTTTCGGTCTACCAATTTCATTGAAAATCTAATAAGATTTGTTTATATTTCACCGGTCAGCTGTCACTATAGTCACACACGCACACAGAGAGAGGAAGAGATTCTACCTACCTGACTCTCTTCTTCTCTGGGCGTGTGACAGACTTTTTTTAAAACTTTTTCGGTATCAGAGAACTTGAAAAAATGGATATCTCAAAAATCTCTAGGTAAAACAATTTTATCATCACAATACTTCCTTATACTAAGTATAAGAAAGCAATATGACCAATATCACCTATTTAATGATTTCATCAAAGAATCCTTGTCAACAATTGCTTACCATGTGTCAATTTGACGTCTGAATAATAGTCATTGACAATTTGGCGGCCAAGTTAGACAATTATTATCTTATATAGGATCAGTATTTCTAATTTTACTTTAAACTATGAAACATATTTTAGACTTTACCATATAAACAATAATCAATTGTCTGTGCACTAAGGAATTAATGAAAAAATATATAAATTGTTTTATTTATAGGTATGTAGGGGCACCTATAAGTTAGCATATATGTATAAACTTTCTAATTCGTCGACTTATTGAAATTGTTTTCTTATTTGTTATTCTTGTTATTAATTTGCTATTTTTAATCGATATAACTGCAATGAAACAATTTAAATAGCTCACTACTTTCCTAATTGTAATTTTTGTTTTCTAATTAGTATAGCCAATACGTCATAATAACAGCTGTTTAATTACATTTCTTGTGTATTTTGCCTGGCTAAAAATTGACATTTACAAAACACAAAGTGCATTACTAACTACTGTTGCTATACAGAATGGACATACAGATATGCCTTTTTGTAAAACTGAAATTCTTAAAGTAAGACATACTACACATCTTATTTGTTTAACACTCACTTTCTCGATTGCAGCGTACTGACAACAACAAAGACTGAAACACATATGTCGGCGGTTACCAAACATGTATCAGTTTAAATCCAAGCCGTAGGCTTTCACGGTTGTCGTTGATACCTTCTTGGTTTCCAACCAGAAACCCTGAAGGTACCATTACTTTACATTTTTATTTTTGATTTACACAGTTCTGTATTATCGTTATTCTTTGTATTGTCACTCATGCATTATTTGTAAGTATATTATTTATGTGGTGAAAGAAGATATAGTCTATGATAAATCAGGATCTTCTGATGGATCCACATGATTTCCTAAATATTGGAAAATATCATATATAGTATCTGTCCTAAATGTAAATAGGACGAAATTGTGTGAAGAATACAGACCTATAAGTACAGTGCCATCAAATGAAAAAGTGTTGGAAATGTGCGTGAAAAGACAAATTGATAATTATTGTGATGCAAATAATATAATATCATTGAACCAGTCAGGTTTCAATAAATCACACTCTTGTGAAACAGTTTTGGTCAACATTTGTTATAATTAGTCAAGGGAAATGGACAGTGCAAAATGGTGCTGGCTGTGTTTTGGATTTCCGAAGAGCTTTTGAGACCATCGACCGAGAATTACTATTGAAGAAATCGGCTTCAAAGGCATCGTTCTGGAATGGTTTCGTTCATACATGACTGAGAGATACCAAAGAGTAAAGTTTAATCGGGCAACATCAGGTGTGCGCTCTACTAAATATGGTGTACCACAAAGAACAATATTAGGACCGTTACTTTTTAATTTGTAGGTCAATGAAATTATGCTTAGGACCAAGAACAGTAAATTATATTTGTTTACTGATGACTCAATGTTGTATGTTAGTGGAAATGATTTGAATGACATGAAGAATAAAATAAATGAAGACTTGTCTTTAATATATAGATGGTTATGTGCCAATAGTTTAAGTATTAATATAAGTAAATCTGAATTTATAATCATTGGTAGTGCATATAAATTAAACACAATTAATTATGACATTATTAATATAAAAATAGGTAGATAATAATTATTTAGAAAAAGTAAATAGTATAAAATATTTAGGAATAATTATAGATCAGCATTTAAATTTAAAAAAAAAATACAAAGCATATTCTAAATAAAATGTCTAAAAATTAGGTTGTTTAACTAAAATAAGTCAAAATATGTCAACATATATTAAGCTGACTCTATATAAATCGCTAATTGCGGTACAGATGGAATACTGCACAACTCTTCTATTTAAGTTAACTAAATTAGTTAACTTAAATAGAAGAGTTTTTTGCAATTTCTGGGTTTCGTAATTAAATTACGAAACCCAGAAATTGCAAAAAATACAAAATAGGGCGATCAGAGCAATTTTAAAGTGTAACAAATATAACATTCATTATTCATTTACAGCAGTAAACAAGGTATTATGCCGTGGTATATTAATCAGAAATTAATTTATGTACATGAAACTCATAAATATAGTACAAGAATCATAAATAATTTTTTTCTAGAAAAAGTAAATAAATAGACCATCAACGGCTAATAATGTTTTTGTTAATAGTCTAAAAATGTTTAACAACCTAGCATATAACATAAAATATTGTAATAATATAAATAGGTTTAAGAGACAAATTGTTATTATATATTTTAGAGAAATGGATATAAATAATTTAAGTGTATGTAAATAGCGTATTACTAATAAAGATATATATTAAAAGTAGAACTGTGTAATTAATAGTAAAAATGTAAACATTTTGATGTAGACCAGCCGCATACACCAAAACGTTTACATTTTCAATATCAATTACACACGCTTCGATATTATTTATGTGGTGGAATTAAATGTTCTCCATGATAAATCAGGGTCTTCTGATATTATTTAAATGGATAAAAGCTGCAGTTTTATACTCAAATGTTTACACTTTCACATTTAATTACACGTTTCGTGTTAGCATCTTTCTATGTTTATCTACTTGAAGGATTTGCTTCCTTATTTGTCATTTTTCTTATTAATTTTGCTATTTCTTATCAATATAGCCAGTTCGTCATAATGACAACTTCCTTTGATTAAATTCTTTATATGTGTATATATAGACGTATATCCCTAGAAGAGAAATTGGCAGTCCCGATGAGTGACGTAGTGCGCGTATTATATAACCAAGAGAGCCATTCTAGCAAATGATATCCGCAGGAGGCGACGTCTACATATATCGATTCGCATAAAATATTACATAGCGGTGAAATGCAGTCAGTTATCAAAATTTCAGACCAGGAGATTTATACGAACGCCTTCTATGAAATTCCTCTGTCGCATACCGTCGCGAACTATGAAGCTCGTATTACAAAAAGCGCGACCGTCATATTCGCGATACAAAGTTTTTGGTGATTGTTCATTTGCGAATACCAACTATATGTATGTGTGATTACAATTAATTACTGCCACTGCTGAACGGTATTGAATTAATAGTGCTGAGTCCTCGAATAGTACGAAAAAGTTTGATAGATAGCACTCAAATTGAAATGCCTCATTGAAGATATTTGATTGCGGAAGGAAATGATTATATTGAAATTGACACATTAGAGAAATGTCACAATTTAATCGAAATTTAAAGTGAGGTTTTTCTAAATTTAATTAAAATAATTAATAATTTATTTATTTCCTCCCGAGAATATTACATACGCACTGTTAGAAACGCCATAAATACATGTAACTAATATTGAAACAAATTAAATTGGAAATAACAGGATTCAGAATCAGTCGAAGACTTGTCTTCCTCTTAGACCTATAACTTAACTAAGCATAACAGTTAACAGATGTAGCTAAGCATAAAAGTAAGGAATGCACGTATATTCGAGAAAGAGTTTAGTAAGAGATTGAGCCAAAGCTTCCATAATTATCACATACCCATGCAAACAGCGCCCCGCTCCCGAAACAGAAATATCTTCAATTTATATTTAAGTGGGCCGCCATGTGCGCTAATGAAAATTCTGCCGGTGTAAGGTATTCGTTAAAATAAAACAAACAGCAAAAAATTTTGTTTTTCTTATTACGTTTTTGCATTAAATTGAATACAAAGGATTAATTAAGGCTTCGTTGGGAGTACTTTCGTATAATTCAAATTATTTACTCCTACATTTCACTCTCAAAGTTGGCAAAATTTATATCTTAACACAGTTGCAGAAACTTTATTTTAAAAACTAATTCCAGTCGACCATGCATTGAGTCTTTGCTTATTTGTGTTTTAAATATATTTATTTATACGTTCGTATACAAATTTAAATCACTCTGTATATGCAAAGCAACTCTGTTCTATTTATAATAGTGCAGGTCTAATTATATTTAAGATGCATACAATTAAAAAAAAAACATCAATAAGACGATATACCATCGTTAACAATAGATGCATTTTAGAAATAATGCACGCTTCTGACACAACAAACTGACACTGAGATTTTCAGCCGAAAAGGTTTATTCCTAAACGAGATTTTTATTAATATCCCTTTTCACTTTTCCTATATGCCCGTCGAAAGGTTATAAAAATTTAAATTCGGTAACACACACTTTTCATGTATTTTGGGCGAGCGAGACACTTAAATTTTGTCCGAATATATCAAAAAATCAAAACGATTTAAAAATGCCACCAAGTGCAGTCAATAAAGTTGAAAAAACATGCCGTGAGTTGTGAATGTTTTTTATATGATTCGCTGTAATATATAACTTGAATATGAACCAATAGGAATGCACAATTTACTTGAAGGTAGGTATTCTAGATATATTTTAACCGCAAACAATGTGGCAATTTAGAGAGCATTATTGTGAGCGAATACTGTTAAATAACATTTGTACTATTAACACACGTTTTAGCTGGCTGAAACACTCAAATTTTGTCGGAATATAACGAAAAATCAAACTGGAACAAGACCTGCCGCCATCACCGATTTAAAAATTCCAGGAACTGTAGCGTCTATAATGAAGTTGGAAACGTGTTAGTGGCGAATGTTTTTTCTTTGATATAGGTACGTAGTGTAAGGAAGTATTTTATGATTGGCTTTTAGATCTTTACTTTTTATTTATAGACATACATCATTCCCAATAAGTATGTGTATGTGGTTACAAAAATAAAAAACTTTTAAGTATTCCTGGTAAGAAATTTAAATACGCAAAATATCGAGGGATATTGACTTGTCTAGTTTTGTTTTCTCAGTATTACATGCACTGCGTTAAACAGTAAGGAAGTCCGCGGGAAATTCTTAAATACGTTTTGTTTTGTTCCATGATCCTATTTGAATGTGGCATATTATAATTTTAGCGTCAAAAACCTCAAATATACTATTGATATAATAAATTAATTATAAGAAAAATATAAATTAAATATCAATCGTAGCAGTACCTGTGCGCAACTTAGCCTTGATCTGAATTGAACAATATTAGGCTATAAATGACGTCCTTAACTAAAGCAAAAGATAGACATTAATAGTAATATCTCGCTTATTTCTGTACAATTTTGGCCAACGGAAATGACGTTTTACAACTTTTTTTTAGCGGGGTGATTTCGCAAAATGGCGTTAATGTTGCCGAAGGATTAATTTCGAAAATAGGGTTTTCGCAACATATATTGCGTTATGTTCGAACAAAATACGTCTCCCTTTTGCAACCTTTTTGGACTTTCAACACCAGAAATAGAAAAAATAGTATAAAACACACGTTTCATAAGACATTTTGGGCGACCCAACCTCTTTTATTCCCATTTCTCTTTTATTTCCCATTTTGTGTAAAGAGAGAAACAAAGACAATAACACAAATGTCTTTATCACTAAAATTAGTAAAATATCTACACGATAAATCATAAATGAATACAAAACCTTGAAATATATTTGCTTCCATTTTCATTTTAAAGTAAAAAATGTTTTTTTGATTTAAAATTCTCTCATATTCTTTATTTATTTTTCATTCTTGTTTTATAAAAACCATTTTTAATTTAGAATAATAATAACTGTAAGAAATTGTTCAACAAGAACGGAACACATAGTGGGACTGATGTAGCCTCTTAACAAAAATGTTACCGTGTCTGCAGCTTACAATTGATTTAAAGTGGAATCTAATGCACGTATATTGCAAAACATTATACGTGTTAAAATTAGATTAAACAACAAGCGTGTAGCGTTACTAAATACAAAGAAACCATCGAAAAAATCAAAATATAATTATAGAAAGTTGCAAGATATTATACAGAGCAACCATCAAGTAAACTGGAATCTAAAACACGTATATTTCAAGAGTGTAGGTGCTGGAAATAGATTAAAGAACAAAGTGTAGAATTAATAAATACAAAGAAATATTAGAGAAAATCGAAATATAATTCTCATACTACGGGAAAAGAAAAATACGAAGGGAAAAAATTATCTTACGGAAATAGATTTGTGCTGGAGAAGATGAAGTAGGTGTTTGCATAGAGCAGCTACTGTGACTGGTCGAAATACTGACCCGATCAACTGTATTAAAATTCAGAAGGAACACATTGTTATATACTTTCAAATACATTTTTCTGCCCTTTAATTCTGACTTCATTTATTTTAATTTTTCCGGAGTCGTAATTGGGTTAGTTTCTCCAGTTACACTTTCCATCTTTCTACTTTTGGTGATTATTGCCATCTTGTTTATCATATGCCCTTACATTTTCTTCATTTGCCAACCCTAATTCCTCTGTTCTTGTATCTCTGTTTTCCTACTTGCTTCTTTTCTCGTGTCTGTACCGGAATACTCGTTTCAGAAACATAATTCAGGAGAACATTACAGATAATAAAAACACAAGAGAATCTACAGCCTGGAATTGAAAAGTTAAATTATTATTGTGATCCCGGAAGACCTTTTTTACTCGTATAAAAGAACAAAGGTGTTCATTATCAGTTGGTAATGAATAGTTACGAATTATACATTTTATACCAAAGGATTGACACGTCATGCGAATAAGATTCTTTTAACTCCCCAGACATAATAATTCTGAATCGTATTTTAATATGAATTGGTCACTTAAAATCATTACCTTCGGAAAATCGTCAAATTAACAGTATTAATAAATATAAAAAGCAGAGGTCCGAAGCAAGATTCCTGTTGCACTCCAGTTGTAAACAAGTATTAATATTAAATAAATGTATCTGTATTCTACGTAATTTATTCGATTCCATAGATATGATATAAAGTTTACAACTAAACACCAAGACCAAGCCAGCATAACTTTTCCAGAAGCAAATCATGCGGTACTTACTCAAAAGTGTACTGGGAATCGGCCATCTAAGATTTTAATAAGTACACCATATAGGAAGATACGTTATTTACAGTGCTGTTCTGTTCTACAAACAATTTTTTCTTTAATTCAACAATTGCGCCTTTTTGATTATCTTTCCTGGGTTCAAATGGCAGGCAGGTTAACAATGTCTTCCTCGTGGCGATGTTGGTTGTTGTCCTTAAAACCTAGAATCTTCTAACTGAGGCAACAGGCGGAAGTCTATAACCTTATGGGGTTCAGTGTATGTTTACATTTCCAAAGTTATTCCCAATGAGTCGGAAACACCTGTCTACGGTTGTTCAAATGCGGAATTTATCCAATGTCAAATATCCTTCTAATTCTTATATATTGTAATGATTAAAATGCAAAACATTTAACAGTCTATAATCTAAAATTAACACTTCTCATATTTAATTATATAGTATTGAAGTAAAAATATCATTCATTTATATAAAACAGAATAATTTATTTTAAATAGTATAGGTATGTGAAAAGATTAGTAAATTTAAAGAATTTATACATCTTATAAAAGTCAATGTAATCATAATGATGTGACATAAGATAAGCAACTTAAATTACTACAGGATAATTATGTAAATATGTAAATCACATATGTATGAACAAATATAGTACGAGAATAACTTGTATACCGAAAAAAATAGAAAGCTGTTTAGTAATTTTGGAGATAGAAGATAATAAATTATTGATATAATTTTGAAGAAAAGGAGAACTTAACTCGGACCTTGTATGTTTTATTGTCCGGACCTTAAGTACCTGCAGTCCAGCGTGGATGGATGTTGTGGAAATGAGCATTACTAAAGAGAAAGAAACAATCATTAAGTAGTTTATAAACATTTAAATGAAAATTCTTTGATAATCTTTTATATCAGGGATTGAATTAATCTATTTATAAGATAGAGATAATAGAATTGATTTTGTTGCTTTGTAAGAATAATTCTATTTTATATACACATCATATGAACTAACCATAAAATAAATGTATAATCACACTAGTTTAAAGGCGTTTTCGGAAAATGTATAGCATTAACCTGACCCGGTTAGAAAGTACCTAACAGGTTAAGTAACTTTACCCGGTTAAATGAAACATTCCGAACGCAATTGCGGTCACGTTGAGTAACGTAACGTAAACGTCTGCATATAACCTTATAAATAGCTATCTTCATAACATAATTTAGCTGTACTGGCAATACGACAGAAGAAATGGACCAGGAAGGGGGTAAAACAACCTGCATTAGCCTACTCACTTACCAGGGTTATGAACGAACCGGGTTGTTGAACCCGGTTACTTTCTTGATTTTGCGAACAAGGTTGTTTTTAGCCGACTAAATTAACGAACGCATTCGTGCTAACCGTGTTGTAACCCCAATGACCGGGTTTAATTTCCGAAAACACCTTAAGATAATTATTTTTAACATACAATTAAACTAACATGATAGATATGTTATTACAATTATATTCATATTATTGATTTTAATAATCGATAATTTATCACTTAGAAAGATTTGAGAATTGTTTTTTTTTTTGAATATTTCATTAAGATTGAGAATGAATTTATTGTTTATATGATATAAAGAAAAAAGAATTTAAATAATCGTTAATGATACATAATGATTTACTGAAAGCAAATATTCGCACATCGTACTCTCAGCGCCTCCAACACTATTAACCATCATCCCATTATTTAAAAAAAATGAATGACTCATTTAACAAGATAATATTTATTTAACGTTTTCCTAAAAGCAAATATTCTCACATAGTACTTTGAGAGTACGTCCATCATCAAACAATAAGAAAACTAAAATTAAACCTGAATTCAAAACAAAACTTAATACATTGAAAACTAATAATGAAACTGTCGTAGTGTATTAAACCCCTACTCTCATTCTCTTTACTATATGAAGAGATCTCAAGATTTTTACGTCTTTCAAACTCAAAAGATCGGATTCAACTCCCTCCAGTTTATTCTCGCATCCCGTATATATATTCAAACAAAAGCTATCGAATATTCACAGCGGCACACCTGTTCAACTAACATTTACGTTGGCATTCATTTCTTCTTATTTATTTTCTTTAAATTTTCTTATTCACAACAACACACATACCATCTTTGACAGTCAATACATACAAATGGCGTCCCTTCAAAATTGTTTATTATCGATGGTTTACACACACTTGTTATTCTTCGATTTTCGGTAGGTATGTCCTTTTCTCTTCCTAATACAATCCTTCATTATACTTGTATATGAACACATTACCTCTTTCGTTGTTGGTTATGTATTTTCTTTTCCCATTGACTATGGTTATCCTTATTTTCTTTTTATAGATCCCTTTATTAGGTAAAATTGGAAATACATTATGTACAACTGAAATTTTCTTCATGGAACCTGCATTACAAAGACTATTTGTCTCCGTTACACTGTCTCCAAACTCTATGCAGTCCTTCACTGCTGGTGGTATGTCGATTTGCAGATAACTACAAACAATACTAATATTATATTCTTCTTTGTAGGTTTTGAAACCACACATGACCTGTTCTATTGTCTTAGAAGCCCTTGTGTTTATGCATACAAAAACTAATAAAAATGTACTTTGATTTATACATTTATTATTAACATAAATCGTAACATTGTCTTCTCGTACAAAGAGTACTTTTCCATTTATATCCTTTTAGTGTTTTTAGATTCAAGTATAAGGTATTTACTATGTTTTAAATACGATTATAAAATCTATCTTATGAATTGGTATTATTATACATGTTGAAATTTATTTCTATCCATTTAAATTTGTGTTTTCATCTCGGGCATGCCCTATATGGCCTTGCTCATATAACTTAATGTCATTGAAATGATTCACTCTCTTTACTGTTCCATCTTTTAACATAACTCCTTTTCTGTTATTTACCTTTAGCACATTTTTATTTTTGAACAATGTTCCATTTCTTAAAATGTTCAAAGCTATTCTAACGCCTTGTGAGAAATTAGGCTCTATTTCTTTATATTCAAACCAGACCTTATGCTTGTCTTTTCTACAAAAATATAGAATGCATTGTTTCATTTTGTGTTTGTTTTGTATCTAATATTTAAACTTATTTTTACTTAAAATGTCTATATATATAGTTTAACACATACATTTTTCTAATGATATTGCCCCTTAAAGGTTGGCAACCTATCTTACTTCTAGTAATTTGATTAAATTATACCTATTCTATTAAAATAACCATTCTAAAGATAAAATTAATGTTCTTATTTTACAACTTAACTATTCTTTAATTTTTATAATTCTTAATGATACGAAGGTCACAGCATAAGTCGAAGAAAAGAACGTTTTACAAGAGCTAAAGATTTATGATTATAAAAGAAATATTAGAGTAACTTTTATTTAAGAATTCAAACCTGAGATTAATAGTTTTTTTTTTATTCATGCTCATTGATAATTTTATAACCGACCGAGAAAATTTTAATTTTGATTATTTAATTACAAGCCGGTGTAATAAAGAATTTATTTATGAGTGCGTTCAAAGTATTCCTTATAAGCTTGACATTCATATTTTGATAGTACAGTAACGAAAGAAAATAACTATACAAAAATTTTAATTAATTCCTTATAAGTTACAAACAATAAATATAATAAAGCCACATTAGAGCACGATAAGACGAATAGTATATATACTGCATATGAGAGACAGACATCATGGCTATTTGTTATATTTTCATTATATAAGTAGATAGGAAAGTAGACTAAAACAAAACCCTGTAGAACTCACAAAATGCAGCATATCAGTGCAACCTGGTGCATTGTGTTCCGCATATATTTATATAGGGTCGATGAGCGATGTATATTACAAATTATGGGCACAGCATTTGTATAAGATATAATTTTAAAATAAGATTAATTTGGATAAGATATACCACCAAGATATATGTACTGTTAAATATATTTTTGAATTATGATCGTGAGATTTTATCTTATTATTTATTTAATAATAAGTTATGGGAAAAAATTCTTTTTCAGAAAACTATCCATGCTAATTTTGACACGATTATATAAACTACTTTAAAGTGAGAAGGTTATTTGTAATGACATATTTCAGAACTCTTAAAAACATTTAACAGGTCTCCAGACACGCACAGAACAAAACAAGCAAAGAAACAGGCAATCTTCTCATAAGAGACTGCAGCTAAATACCTGCACAGTGTTAATTCGATCCGGTCTCGCCGGAGATAACAATAATAATAACTGCCGTACTGCAGGACGGTGTACAATTGCACTTACATGAAATTTTAGCAGTAAACAGTTGGTAGTAAGAAGGGAGCGCCAGTAGTACACCGACGTGATGGTGGCGATAAACCACAGGCCGTGACGGTAATGGAGTCGTTACGGATCGTGGCCCTGGCGGACCCATTCTCTCAGTCAGGTCTCAACTCAAGTGGCTCAATTGCATTACAAGAGCTTTTTATATGTTGCCCCACGGGGAGTACCCCGTCTGAAGAAGAATCGCTGAATGTTTTCTGCGGCAAAGTTGGATATTTTTTTGTAAGCGCCAGCGTTCGCTGCCAACGTTTACAAGCAAAATTGCACAATTAAATTGGAATAGTTGAATGCTAATGCGTTTACTGAATGAAATACTTACTACAATGAACGTCTCCTCAATCTCTTTGTTCTTTATCGTGAATTCAAGAGATTGATAAAATACATTACATTACGTACAAGCGAGAATGTGAAACACAATATTATTGAAATTAATGAAATAGTTGGTATTATTTGAATGAATACAAAATAATTAATAAAATAAGTACTACTTACATGGAAACTTTTCAACCATTATGTACTATTACGCTTCTGTGGTGCAACTTTAAATTATGCTTCTCTGCATTCGCCTAGGAGTGACGAAAGCCCCAGCAAAACCTTCACACAGGAAAAATGTAGATGAATGTACTGCGTGTCTGGAAATGTTTGTACGCCAATTAAGTGGTAGTAAGGATTTTATTTTTCTAAAGTTGGTGAAATCCTATGGCAGTGTACAGAAGCATGGCATGACCATATTGCTCTAAATAATGGCAAGCGCTAAAACACAATGAGGTTATATTGTACAGACTTTTTAATAAACACCTTAAAAACGTTATTATTAAATGAAAATAACACTGATAAGTCAAAAATAAGTGTATTTATAAAAATTGGTGAAAATGTTCTGCATTTGCTCGTGAATACAATATCATTCGTTGTTTCATGTTTTCAAATACATAGCAAAACTGTTCTTGTGTTATGTTTTGAATTGCATGCCTATCGCTTGCTGAAGTTCGTCCAAATTATGCAAGCGGTATTTATAAAATTTTGTAAAAATGACAGTTTGATATATCTCTGCATTAATTGTTTTGTTAAAGAATATTGGCCCTATTATTCTCCGTCTTAACCCTTAACCGCAGGTCTCAAAATCCGGACGTTCGTACCCGGAACCGGTCAGTGAGACCGCAACATTTCTTGTAGAAATATACGAAGTTTAAATTATTATTTATATGCTGTAAGTAGCTTAAACTATTTATTGGGATTGGTATGAGTAATTAAACCACATGCAGCCCTTGGATTTTTTTTTATTTGTAACAAAATAATTTATTTTACAAAGCTAACATTTAATTGCTATTTCACAACAGATCTAAATAAAAACCGCTCAACATAAAAACTGGCATGAAAAAAATACTAAAGCTACAAATTTCTCTTAGTTAAAAGATCAAAATAATTGAAAATCAGGAACTGGATAAGAAAAAAAAATTAACGTAAAAATTGTAAGGTGGTAATATGACCCTAAATATTTTCGCTGAAGTTACGACAACTCTTATTTGTGCAATCTAAACACTCTGGTTTCCTGCAGCTGTGGCATAAATAAAATGTTTTTCTTTTTAACTTCGGATCATACATGTAACAGGTTTTTCACTTCGCTAGGTTTGCATCTGCTCGAGGAATTGCTGCTTGAATGCCTAGTACTCTGCGTATATATGCTCGAAGTTCATACGTTAAATGGAAGTCCTCATGTCTTCTTTGCATATGCGGTGTTACTAACTGCCTAGCCACAAGAGATATGAAATCAAATCTTGTAGTGTTTGGATTGTCTTTATAAGGATTATACAAAACAAATGCACTTATATCTAGCATTCTAAAATATAAAACCATAGGCCAACGCCTAATACGACGTCCAGTTGAATAATTGGCACATTTTTGACTTGGATAATCAACCTCTTTTGTGTTGTTGTAGTACATGATTATTTCTGATTTTCCGCTTTCTTCATTAACATCGATGAAACAAGCACAACTGCTTTATTCAATTTTGGGACGCACGACACTAACATGATGGTAAATCCAAAAAGACTTGTGTTAAAATCTCTAGATTTTGATGGCAAAAATTCTTTTCGTTGTTCCGTTAGACCTCTGTCCCGTAATAAGTTTACAAGTTCTATGGAAGGCGCAATACGGCTTAAGTAGGTTTGGAATATTTTCTTTCCTCGGGCAACAATGTTTCACCATCTGAATTCTTGCCGGTATAGATGTATGCATTGGATAAATAGTTTGTGCTGGAATCAGTAACGCACATCAACTTTACACCGTATTTTGCTGATTTGTTTGGCATTTTTGAATTTTACTCTTTCGCGGAAACTAACAAGCAATTTCATCTACGCAAGCCGCACATCCCAAACTATAAACCGACTGACTATTATTTATAAATAAATTGAAAATTTCTGAAAACGCCGCTGCAGGATCCCTACTTTTCTTTCTTCTCTGACTTTGGGATTATCAAAACGAATATGCGAAAGTAAAGCACCGAATCGATTCTTTGCCATAACACACTTGCTTCATCATCTTCAAAATATTGCATAACAGTTTCTTCAAAATCTTCAGGTGAACGTCTTGCAGATAACTGATTTCAAAATTTGAAAATATGGAGTGGTTGTTATAAAAAAAAGGGTGGTATCTATTTGTGAGCAGGGATTGGTCTAAATTGGTTGTGCAGCGATAGTGGAGGAGGTTGGATTAGCTGAAAGCGAAGTTATGGGTATTTCCACGAAGAGCAGACCTTTTACAAATTTAGGCTGTTAAGGGTCCTATATAGTGGATCGGAAATGTAATATTGGTTGCATAGCACATAATTTAATAAGCCAAAGATGTCCGAGTACTTATAACACATAGGGAATATATAATAAATATTTGAAATAATAACTCAATATCTAAGCGAATAAAAATTCATTTATGACCAAATATTTACACATTTGTAACCGCGGGAAAGATTTTTATTAGAATAACGATTCATTGTAATGTGGGTTGCCTAATTTTAATTTATTTTATATTTATTTAATAACAAAGTAAAGAGTAGTTGAACGAAAAATAAGTGCAGAGCGGGCTAGCTTTTTATTCAATTTATAACGTGAACCCAAGCAAACAAATCTCCTCCAAAGGATTTTTGAGAAAGCTGATTTTCAATATTTTGACATATTAATTAATTTTCTTTAATCCGATAATTTTTTTCTAAATTTTATTACTCAGCGGGGTAGATTACTAAATTCTTCATAAGTTGACGTTGAAAGGTTGTCTCAAAACTTAAAATCAACAAAAATATCTTGCATCTAAAATCTGCTATTTTTCCATTGTTGACAGATCCACTATATAGAACCCTTAAGGCTTAGAAATGCAAGTATAATTAGGGGACGACTACAACAATGATTACTGAGAAATAACAACCTTGGAAAGTCCACAGTCACCACACATGTGCAAGCGTCTCGAACACATAAATACCGGTCACAGTGACCGCTGTAATGTTTTTAAAAAAATTAATCAATGTTTACGCACAATTAATAACAAACGGACAGTAGACATTTGATTGTTATAATGCAGTGAACGATTAGCTAGGCATGGTAAGCTGTTAGCTTGTTTGTAAAAAAGGAAAAATGCGATTCGTAAAACCGTTCCGGTCTGTGATCGGCGGACCTAGGTGGTTAAGGGTTAAAATTGGAATCCAAATTCGATGCAAATCTTTTTCAACCAATTTGTGAGGGTTTTCTATAGCCGACGTCCGGTAATTCTGGCTATTTATAAACCAAATAAAAGAACCATGCTTAGTCAGTGAAGGTTAGGTCCAGTAAATCGTTATTATTAAGGTGCTCGTTAAACCATTGATAGAACATTGTACGTTGTTGATAATCACGAGGGTACAATTGCTACACAACCGAAACATTCGTTTTTCTCGATTTGTAAGAGTGGGAACAAATAATTTTTCAAACTTTTTTTTTTATTCAATATATTTGTTTCATTTTAATACTTGATTACTTTCTCGCAGTACATCACAGGTAGCTGCATTTGGAGACCCTGGGAAATCTTAAGCTGGTATCTCCTCACCACTCTAGTTGTCTAAAGTTGTCTAAAGTTAAAGATGATGAACTATAACAATCATAGTAGAAGAAGAGTTGAATGTAATATTAATAAAACACAAGAAAAATTGACATGTCGCATCTTAAGAAAAAAGCGGTAAAAAAACGTAAGATATAAGGTTGAACAGAACATGGAGAATATCGTTACAGAAGAAAGAAATTTTCTTGAAGAAATTAGATTCAATTAGTTATCAAAAAAATAAAAGAGTAAATAAGTTAAAAAATATTTATAAATATGAACACGTTCAAAGGGTGGTCAATCAAGTAAACCAGGATTTGGATATAAAAACATATATTGCTCATCTGTGTTTTTAGACTTTACACAGTCATTTGATAAAGTCTGACATGAGATTTTGTGTTACAAACTTATAAAAGTATTTCCACTTCAGGTATATGATGTTTTAAAGTCTTAAACAATAGAAAGTCGAACAACGCAACGAAATTTCGGACTTAAATCTAATATTGTCTGGGGTACCCTAAGGTAGTATCCTCGGTCCCATTTTATATTTAATATGTTACAGCTGACACGCCTAAGAGCAAAATGACAAATTCATTGGAATTGCTACCCTCTACGACCATTGAAATCCAAAAAATATATACTTAATGTCTTATATTAGGACAGATTTTATGTAAGATGGGGAATAAAGAAATTAAACACTTCTATAAATTAAAGTCAGCAAATCACGAATAAAATCAGTTTGTAACGATTATTTTGGTAAATTTCTTTACTTTATTTTCTATGACAAATTTTATCGCCTTGACTGTATGTTTGTATTTTTGAATTGTCATTTCGGATTTTGAAGAGCGGACGCGAATAATTTTTCGGTAGTTTTTATTCAATATATTTGTGTTATTTTAAGAATTGTTTATCTTTTCCTCAGTACGTCACCAGGTGGCTTCATTTGAAGACCCGACTCTGGGAATCTTAAACTGGTATTCCCTCACCTCTATGGCTGTTGGGGGTTATAAGTTATCTAAACCTAAAGATGATGAACTATGAAGAACCACATGAGAGGAAGATGTGAATGTAATATTAAGAAAACACAAGCAAAATGGACAGGCAGAATCTTAAGAAGAATGTAATGAAAAAAAATATAAGATAAAGGTTGAACTGAACATGGAGAATATCATTACTGAGAAAATAGAACATTTTTTAAAAAAATTAGATACAATTAGTTATAAGAAAAGAATGATCAAATAAGTAATTTAAAAACATTCATAAATAGTAATAATAATGGTAATAAATCTTATTTGTGAATTTAATTTTGTGTTAAATACCTTTAAATTGAAGATTTTCTAAACAAAATTATTAATTTACGATGACTTGAGAGAGCATGATAACTCACTCTTTACACATTAATAAAGCTATAAATCATTTCTCCTAATAAATAGTCATGTTTACATAAACAAAGTAATAACATTTAAAAACGAAAACATTGTTACAAATCCTCTTAATGAATATTTCTCATAAATCAAACAGGAATAAAAACAGATAAATGATGCCATAACGTCGCCCTCGTATTTGGAACCATAGAATACGGCGGAAAATGAAGATCGAAAAGGATATTCAATATCGCGAGAATGAAAAGCAACACAACTGTTAACAGAAATAATTAGAATTTTCGGTTACAGCGGCGGCTGTAGAAGAAAAGAATGGACGATTTCTATTCCCTGCGCTTCGGCTCTTCGACCTTTTTCATTACGAGTTAACACTTCCCCGGCAGTTTCATTTCATCATTTGAAAGCGCAAGTTTCCTTCTCAGGACGACGCACAACGGTAAACAAGGGCTCCCAAGTTACTCCTAAATCCATTTTGACCGCGGCAACAAGAAAGCCTGAGTTATTAAAATGATCTTTCCGGGCCAACGGCGGGACGACTTTCTCATTCCTATCCCGGAAATATTCGCTTGAAATTTTCTCCGAAATAAACATGCCTATCGAAATTTTTTATGGGTTTTTGTCTTGGAGCACGTTCTGTGAAAATGAAAGAATTGAATTTCAAAGAGAAAAGTTTTTGGTAGTTGGCAATTTGGCCGCCAAGTATCATGAACGTAATAATCTTGCAAGTATATTTACAACAAATGCGGAAATGTAAATTTTAATCTTTGCGTCTCTCTTATATTATTAGGAATACCTAAAACTTGAAGAAAGCCATAATTATTAGTAGGTACGTGCCAATGTCAGTGTTAATAATAATCATAATTAAAAAAAGGGTTAGCAGAAAGAAGTAAAAGCCGAGAAATACTTGCAAAGAGTGTAAGGATAAGGAACAATACTAAGAGTGTACCAAACAATACTAACGGCCACAGTTATATACGCATACCAGAAGTAAATATTGACAAAAGAGAAGAAAAGAAAGCTGTACATCTGGAAATGTAAAATATTAAAGAGGATGTTGAGAGGAATTAAATGCAGGACGAACTCTGAAGCAATATAAGAACAATACAGATGATCAAACATTATTTATGTGGTGCTAATGCAAGGAGCTAAGTTGGGATGTCTAGCAAACAACGGCTTAAGGGAATAGCTATGGAAGATGAAAGTGGAAAAAGATGCAGTGAAAGTCGAGGAAGAAAAGGATGCAAGAAGAGATGAAAGATGTGAGAGACGTAGAAAAACTGGAAGAAAGAGGCGTTAGACGAAAATGGAAATGAAAAAACTGAGAGATTTCAAAGACAATCTTAATTAATTTTTATTATCATTACAAATAACAATTGTTATTCTATTATGTAAATCAGCTAATGATTGTGGCGTTATCTTATAAACAACAAATTTCAAATATTCATATCTAGGGGAATTAAATCGGGGGAGCGAGCTGGTCATTCAATAGAACCCCTAGGTCCATCCTATATACAATGTCCTGGATAAACATTATCCAAATAATTCCTAACTTCTAAACAATAATATGGCCCAGCTCCACTTGTTGGAAGTATAATTGCTCCTTCCTCTATTACATTCAAGTTTTAATCTAGACACTGTACGATAAGAAGGTTAGCTCTTCCAAAAACTGTAGGTACTTAGGTCAATTTAAATTTTCCTGGAAGAATATTGGACCAATTACTTGGTTATTAAGAATTCCAGCCCATACATTAGTTTTTGGGGATATTGTGTGTTGCTTTCTCGGAAAAAGTGGGGATTTACGTCGCTCAAATTTCGACAGTTGTGTCTATTCACAAGACTATTTAAGTAAAAGTATCTTTCATAACTGAAGCAAATTCTTCGAAAAACATTTCCATTTTGCCCAATCATATGTGTCATTATTTCACAAAATTCGACTCTTCTGTCACCCAACTCTTGACGAAGTTGATTTTATAAGGGTGCATCTTCCTAAATTTTTATATCTTACGGCAGGTTGATTTTGGCAGTCCTAAAGCTTCGCATGATTTTCTCAATGAATGTTCTGAATCTACATTACTAAGCCCACGAACTGCTAGTTACGTAGTTTCATGTAGTACACCACGATTATTCGCAGTCCATTTTTTATTATTTATAGATCCAGTTTGCAAACATTTTTCTATTAGCGTTCGTACTTAAACAACAGATACGTTTCTGTTTGGGTGGCTTTTATTAAATAAGGTCGCTTTTGGAAATAATTTTTCTTTGCATGACATATAAAATCACAATTTCAGTTCTCTCTTCCAGAGTGTAAACGATTTCAGCAAAAATGGCGAAACTTTAAGAAACATTTTACACGTATTAATATTAAATAGTGGTGGTAATGTATTTGTAACACTCATACATAAATTTTACCTTCTGCACTCCCTCTCTATATGAACGTTAACTATGACACTTTTAAATGTCAATTGACATTTAAAAGTGTCAAATATATGGATGCTTTATTTTATTTAATTTAATGTATTTGTAAAACATATTATACATAAATTTTCACTCCTTCTTCATATGAACTTTAACTAAGCCAAATCTCATACTCCTTCGTGCGCTCAATTTACTTAAAAGGGGTACAAAGTTTTTTCTTCACATATTAATATACAGGGTGAGTCAACTACGCGGGTAAGGCCGATTGTGAATTTACGAGTAAAGATATTTCGAAGCGGTTCATTAGGGGCACATTTTAAAAATATTTTGTATTATACAGGGTGTTCCATAACTTGGTGGCTAACCATAGTTATAGTTTTTATATGGAATACCCATTATATTATTGCATTTTTGAATTCCCCGTATAATTTTTAGTCAAAAAGTTATAAGATAGTATAGGTCTAAAGTGTAAAGTTTTTGACTTATTCCCATTTTTCTGAAAAATTCAATGTTTGTATAAAATTATATTTCTCGAAAACGACGTATTAGATGGACAAAATTGTTTGCAATATTGTTTACAATATAAGTCCTAATAGAAGCATGTTTTATTTTTTTACAGTTACTAACTGCATGTGCAGGAAACTGGATTAAAATTAGATGACACGTTTTTCTATAAAAGTAATTTTTTTAAATGGAACACCCTGTAGATCAGTTCATTTTTGAATTGTTTATTAAATTTCATGTCAGAAACATGTAAGCCGTTAATACAGTAAAACTGACTATTACAGAGTTATTGTCGTTTTTAGATATGCTTTCGTTAGTTTTTGCAAAAAAGTATTTTTTTTAAATGGAACACCCTGTATATTATTTCATTTTTGAATTTCTTATTAAATTTCACATCAAAAACATGTAAGACGTTAATACTTTAAAAGGTACTATTACTCTTTTTGATATAATTTTGTCAGTTTTGAGGTTTTAATTAATATAGTATAGTACTGACAAAATTGTATCAAAAAGAGACAATAGCTCAATAATAGTCACTTTTAAAGTATTAACATCTTACATGTTTTTGATGTGAAATTTAATAAGAAATTCAAAAATGAAATAATATACAGGCTGTTCCATTTGAATTTCGTTCTGTTTCTTCCAAATTTACTAATTTTATGATTTTTTTTGAAAAAACTAAGGGCACTAGGACTTTCAAAATAACTCAACCTGATGAGTGTGATTTAACATTTACTGTGTGAAAATTTCACTGTTCTTGATTTATAACTTTTCGTTAAATTGGTACCTATATTCCTTATGGACATATAACACTGGCGAACCCCAGCCTTAATTAAATTCTTTAAAATAATAAAAATATAAAATTAATATACGGAAATGGGCTATACCATTACAATATATATGTGTCGGTTATCACAAACAAACGGGTGTTTTAAGAAAACTGATCAAGGAGAGTGGAATTAATTGACCTTTACCTGAATATCAATCTAACGAGCTGCCTCTAGAAGTATGCGCGACCCCTTAGGTACCCAGGAACAACCTCGCAACGAACAGGTGTACATAATCTGTTTTTAAGATGTTTAAATTCCATGGCAAATTCCTTTTCTATTTGTGATGTCACCGCGATACATTTTTACAGCAATAGGTAAAGAAAGAATTTGAGAAATAGTTTAAGGATATGTGATGAATAATATTAGCTAGTAATTGTAATATTAAATTAAAACTGCCGGGTGCTTCTTTTATACCATTTCTTCTATTTCGGGTAGTAAAAGTTCAAAAAGGCTTAAAATAAGCAACATGTTTTGTTCGAACATTTTAGAAATTTAGGTTTTTTTTGAAATTGAATACGCCGATTTTTAACTAGAGCATACCAAATATTTGAAAGTCGGCGGTAGTGAGATGCAAATTTCAGTAGTGGTATTAGAAATTTTACCATCCAATTCTGTATAAGGATATATACAGTGTGTATAGTTTATTTCGTATTATAAGAATATAACTTTCAACAGCTCTAATGCTTTTATTGCACCACCTTCTTTGACCATAATTATTATACCTGGTCTCCTTATTGAACGGGTACGGTTTATCTATTTGCAACGTATAAATCTAGGGGCCGTATTGACTATAAATTAGGGCCCTATAAGATAATAAAATGCTGTTAATTTCAAGTATATAATAAAAAATGTCTATACATTGGGTTTACATACAAAGAAAAAATTACAAATCGTGTGACAACATGTGTAGTGGATACATATTATAGATACATAAAGGTAATTAGTTTGTAATACACAATAAAATTTTCATGTGTCACCGCATTTCATAAATCATCTTCTGTGATTGAATTGTCTTGCAAAACCATTCTTCAGATAAAGATGGTAATAAAAACCTTCACTTTTGTGTTATTTATTGGCCGTATGTAACTCCGTTGTCTAATATTATTACATTTACGAGCAATTTATTCATTTGTATGTAAGCCAATAATTTCTAACATTTGTTCGTTGAACAATAAATTCGCAGCTTGCTCAGGAGATTGAACTGTTTTGGCTTCTCCTTGAAGACCAGGTAAATGTAAAACAATGTTTTCTCGTCTTGTACACCCTTGTCTTGATGGTGCTCGAGTGCTCCAACAATGGCCATTTTTACCCTGTAATCTGTTAATATTTCTCACTGGTTCGTTTACTACTTCGTCTTCATTTTCGCTTTGTTCACTATCGCTATCTGAGAGTTGTTCTTCTATATAATCCTCATTAGAATCTTATCCTCCAAAAATACCTTCAACGATGTCGTTTTCAGTCTCATTTTCCCACAGATTGTCTGCCTCTATCTGTAATTCCAGCTCAGTTAACGGACGATGATTTTCTCTACTCGTTGAAGCCATTATACTAAAACAATCAACCATAGATTCACACAAAATAATTAACATGAACATCACACTTGAATCTGACGTACCCATGCTACTATTCTATCGAATATCTTACCTCTTTATTTCACTGAAATGCAACAATTGACCCCACACCTCAACTCGGCAAACTGCAAACTGAATTTACGTAAATTGGCAACACAAACAAATCACTCATGCGCATGTCAAATTATATTTAATGACGGTCTGGGTGCCTGAGACCCATATGTGCAGTTCCAGGGTTAAAAGTATATCATAACTAACCTCTTTTCTGATACTCATATATGTATGTGTAAGTTTTTTATTCTTATCTTAAATGATTACTAGTTTTCTTTATTTACCAAACAGAATTTCATACAATTAATGTTTTTTATAAAGAATAAGTTTTAACTCATACTAAAACATTTTCCCCCATAAACATCACTTTACACATACACATACACATACTATATAAAAATGTTTATTCTTTGGTTGTTACATGAAATCCTTTGTATATTATTATATTATTAAACATAATTTAACCGGGTTTTAACATATTTAACTCTAAGCGTCGACTATTAAAACAGATAAGTACATTTTTTTTCGAGTTTGCTGTTTACTAAATCCCAAAATCTTTCCCTCCGCAAGTTTGAAAATTTTATCATAGAGAGCAATTCTGTAAGTTTTACTAATCAGTGAACAGTGGCTGTTATAATAATATCAATGAAAGAACATTTGTGAAAAAAGGAAACAACTATCTATTACTTTTCGGCGCTACAATTTAACGATATTACAAATTTTACGACCAATAATTTTTTTATTTACAAATAAACGCAGTTAATTAAGATTTCTCACGGCTATTGTAGTAATTGAGACCCTAATTTTGGTTTCATCGAATTTTTATTTTTCACACGGTCATTTTAGTATAAAAGACAGACCTTCTGTTAGTTTTATGTTGCACTTATTGCAAGTTCAACCGTAACGTTACTCGTAAACTTAATATTATATTAAACACTTCACTAACAAGTTGTAATAACCTTATATTTCAATCTCACGGGCTTATTTAAGCAAGTCGTAAATTTACTTATTATAGAATATATTTTTTCTAAAGGCGATTTGTCGTACTGATGGTCTTGCGTATTTAGCGTATATGTTTCTCAGGATGCACCACCTTATTCCTTGACTACACCATACTGACAATGACCAAAAAGTTTGAAACACATGTATACAGTTGGTATACAAAGGAATTTTCCCATTACATGTAATACAATTTTTTTTTTCAAATACATATATAGGTATTTGAAAAACCATATATATTTCTTATTTGCTGTAAATTAATTTACCACTTTCTTGAGTAGGTTTTTTTGACAGTTTGGGTATAAAAACAATGGTCTTCTTCAGAAATAGTTATCTGTAATAAAATTTAAAATTTTACATATACAGGGTGTACCACTTAAAACTCCCAGGTCAAATATCTCGGAAACGGATAAAGATATTTGAATTTTGTAAAAAATAGTTACTAAAGAATGTGATTGACTCTAGTTTCCTCACACAATTGTGTTTTATAATATGAAGATATAGATGGCGCTGCGATGAAAAGAATTATTTTGATCGCCACAATCTTCATTTGTTTCTTATTTGAAAGAGTATTAAAATTAATGTAAATTTTATTATTTGTGTTAGTTTCCAAAATTTAACGGTTTTATAGATATTCGTGTTTAAAGAAAAGTAAATTTAACGTTTTGTCTATATTTTGTTTAAATACTTAAAAGGATCAAAATTTTGGTTACCCAAAGAAACACGCTGACACCTGTCACTCAAATAAGACTCGAACCAGCTGAGGGCATTACCCCTAACTCCATATTTCTCTAACTTTTTCAAAAGAAATTCATGATCGACACAATCAAAGGCCTTTGAGAAATCCACAAAGATTCCCAACACGGTATTCCCAGTGTCTCGAGCCTGAACAATTAAATTAATGAATTCGCAGAGTGTCGTATTTACAAATTTTTTTTTTTATAAAACCATGTTGGTTCTTGTTTAAAAGATTATTATTAATGAAAAACGACATTAACCTCTCACTGACAATGCACTCGAAAACTTTTGAAAATGATGACAATAGACTAATCGGTCTATAGCTCTTGACATCATTATGATCTCCTTTCTTGTATAAAGGTTTAATATCAGCAAGTTTTAAATTATGAGGGAAAATTCCCTCCAAAAAAGATAGATTAATAATATGCGATATACATAGTATACTTATGGAACAGTAATTATTAATATTACTTGGATCATCCTTCTAGAATATCTGATATACATATTTTCTAATTTGAAAAATCATTAAAAACACAAACACTTCGGGAGCAAATGCCATGTTTTCACATATAGAAATTACAAATGTGAATTAGTAGTATGTAATTTGTAAATATCTGTAAAGACAACGTGGTTTGATCGACAACCGTGTGGTCAACTACAGAATTTTGATACTAGAGAACATCTTATCACGTGTTTCTAATAGTTTTTATTGTCATTTCATTTTGATCGATAAAGTAATTGTATTCATGTAATATTTGTTTTTAGATTCGAGTAATATATTGCTGAAGTCCTTAAGCTTATGACAATACATTTGTTCAAAATATATTGACAAACATATCATTGAGACAATATGGTAAAAATTCACCTTTTGCTACTGCTCCGGCAGAATTAAATAACTCTACTGACTTTACATTAGTGAATTCCTAGAGCGGTATTTCTCTTTTTCATCGCGCCTAGAGAGATTATTGTACTGTCACGTACGTTTCCTTAAATCGAAATAACGGACATCGGACACACTGCGGAATAAATGCTCGAGAAATTCATTTCATTCAGCGAGTCGGACGCACAAAAGCTCACTCCGTCCCCGGACGCTCCACACGCCGGTACTTTTTCGACCACCGGCTTCACACCGCTAAACACAGGAGCGGCATTTTTTATCGCCAGTATTTCCTCGAACATCACCGACGACATATTTATGGCCGCCGATAAGATTTATGGGATTTTCGAGAATTGTCTTGTATTTGCACGTGTTAAACGTGGCCGTTTGCGTGCTCAGTCCATCAGATAGTGACCATCGAACGGGTATTAAAAGCCCACCTAGTGAAAATTACCACTGGCGGAGACATTTCACTGGATCGCTCGATGATAAGAAATCTTTACATGCAGTACACTTGCAGCATGTGGATACAGTGGATAATTTATGTTTTGTTACCATTGGACTTGGCACGAGAGTTTTTCCGGGTGGTATTGTTAAGCGTTGGCTTTAAAATGGAAATAAAATGAGGAAATGCGCGACTGAGGGGTGAAAAGGAAAGCACATACTTTAGATAAGGTAATGACGCATTTGCGTTTTTGTAAGTAACGATCACCCACATGTAATTTGCATTACAAGTTTTCAAACTATTGAAAAATATTTATTTCATTTAGCAGATTTAAAGCTTTTACATAAAATACAGCCTTCGACAATAAAATAAGTAAATTGAAAATACAAAAATTATAAAAAGATATGAAAGTACTATTGGCATGTAATGGTACAGCCCATTTCCATTTATTAATTTTATAATTTTTATTAACTTTTTTAAGGATTTAATTAAGTATATTTTGTTATTAATATTTTGAAGGGAAATAATATTTAAAATGAATAAATATGTTATTGTATTATTAAGTAGATATTAGTCATAGGTTTAGTATATATTTATGAGTAAAAAAAAGGTGACGCCGCAAGTTTATATTAACGTGATAAACACTCCAATAGCAATATACAATCCCACGGCTAAATGAACGTGTATGTGTGTGTAAATGTGAATGGGAAACCCTGAACTTTGTGGAAAGCGGGGAACCCCAGACATTCTGATATAAAAGGGAAATACGTGTTAGAAAAGGAGAGTTGACAGCAAGACACGTTAAATATCGTATCAAAAGGCTAACTCCTAACATTAGACTAAGCATAAGAGTCAATGTTAATATAACTTCAATAAATAATTTACTACCGAGAAAACGTAGTAAATTAGTGGTCAAAGTTGCACCTAAGTAGTAATTGTGCAACGTGTTATATTGTTAAAATAAAGATCGTATTTCGAGTGGAAGAACAAGCAGATGATACTGTTTAAAACATCGTGGAAATAAAGGAGATTTCGTCGATAATAAGCAGCCCGAAGTTCCTGCTGGAAACAATACAAAAAAGAAGAGGAATAAGAAGAATTTAGATAAGGCATTATTTAAATAATTATTGTTTAATGACTGTAATGTTTTATGTAATAAAGGAAGAGAGACTGTAAAAATAGAAGTTCTGTAAAACTGTAAAAATAGAAGTTCAAAGAAGTTCAAAGTTTAAATAAATATTGTCTAACAAATATATGTGTAAAGTAACTTGATATGTTCACAAGTATCGATATAAACACGTATAATATGGAATGTGTATTGTATGTAATAAATTCTGGCGTTTATAGCTTACGATTGAATCGAACAAATGACCTACAGAAATGTTTGTGTTAGTTTAATATTTGTAGAAAAAATTCAAATGTATTAGAATTGCTTTTTAAATATATGCTACTTTTTGTGTTGTTTGTAAAATTATAGATACAGGATTCACTGATTTTAATATAAGAATTATTAAAATGCTTAAATGGTGATTTTTTTTAAGTAATAAATGTCCATTTGTAAAGTTGTAATTGAAGAAAACACAAATATAATGATGGATCCTCTTTATTCTTTACAATAGTTTCTGATATACTCTAAGGTGATTTTTTTTATTAATGTTCAGGAACCCCTACTTAATCATTTCAATGAACTCGAATCGCCCTGACATAATTTGAGTTGAACCGGCAAAATAAACAGTTTTACATTTTATTTCTAAAGTTTAACTTTAAATTAAATATCTTAATTTAGATATAGGCGTTTTTCTACATTGTGTCACCCAAAATTGGGGATGTACCAATACAGGCAATAGAATACAAAATATATCAAAACTACTCGGAACAATTCCTTCGTGTATTTTCGTCAATTTTACTTTTACGTATATATTCTCATGAAATTCCAAGATGATGTAAAATTGATCAGAAACAGCAAACGTAAAGAAAAATAAAGGACTCCTATTGATATGAGACGAAGAAATGTAGAAGTACTGTGGTTATATCCGCAAACTATTGCAAACTAAGTGTATAAATAGTAAGTTCATAAATAATTTGCAATTTGAAAGAATGAAAAAGAAAAACCGTGCCAGAAATAACAGATATACAAGTTTTGTTGATTTAAGGTGAAACAAGTCTTAAGATGGATAAGCAATTGATATAAAGCAGTGTATAATAAATAATAAACAAAATCCGGCATGTATTATTGACAATAAATTCTAGAACACTTGAACTGTTTAATAAGTATCAATTTTAATTTAAAATAATGCTTTTATAAAAAAATGTTATGTGTTCGTTAAACAACCCTAGTATACTCATTTGCAATTCATACAAAAATATAAAGTTCTAGCACAATAGCGTCATTAGTCTAAACTAAACTATCGTCGACCAAACCGAAGACAAGAAGAAATTGTCAAATATGGAGTAAATTGAGAATGTAGCACGTGGATGTAAAGTTCTTTATAAAACAATATGTCATCGCATTATGGAGGTTTATTATTATTTTTTATTTTAATTTACAAAAGCTATAGGTCTGTTGCCTTGAACAATTTATAGCTGGCGTTATAGTAAATTTGTTATTAGCGAAAATGAAAAAGACCTTGAATATGTAATATATAAAAGTTAGAATTCGTTAATTACCTAACTTAAATAGTAATATACCCTGTCTCGGAATAAGAAGGAGTAATTCAAATATCGCGCCATGAAGGTACATTTTTTCTGAGCTTTCATTGATTCTTGCGCAGGCAGGTTTAATATGCATAAATAAGTACGCCCATTCCGCCATTTTATGTTTATAACCTACGATTTTGCTTTCATATGCTTTTGCTTTGATATATCACATTTAACTATTATTATATAAATAAAATCTGTACTTTTGAATATAAGTAATCTGCCATGTCCCAGTAAAGCGTTAGTCTCGCTGCCTAAACAGCGTGATCGATTAGGACATCTAACACATCACGAAAAACAAACTGTTTTAAATATGTATAAAATGTTAACGGTACAAATTTTCAGAATGGAATAACAGAAATGGTAATAAACATCTCCAGAACATTAAGTAAGGTATAAGTATTACTTCAATAACAATATATTATAAATATGTATTTTAGGGTTAGCAAAGTCAACTCTATATCGGATAATGAAGGAATATAAAGAGACAGGCAAATTAAAACCTCCTAAAGTACGAGTAGGCAGGCATTCAAAACTTTATAAAATTGACGAATCTGTAAAAAATACTGTACGACAGAGAGTGCACGGTTTTTTTTTTAAAACAAACTTTCGACCTTTGATAAAATTATGGCAGATATAACTATGGATGAGTTCATACCAAAAATGAGCCGAGCAACTATACACAGATTCTTGATACTCATCGATTTCAAGTAGGTGTTAATGAAACATTGGAAAGGAAAATACCTGAGAATAACAAAACAATATAGAGATGATGGTCGTCCGATATTTTACTTGATGAAACATGGTTGAACAAAGGATACACAAAGGGAAAAGTTTGGATTGACAGAGGAATTATCAGTGCACGGTAAGCTTTCGTTGAAGGTTTATCAACAGGATTAAGAAACCCAAATGCGAGAACTTTTAATCGAAGCAGTTAGAAATGTTACAATAAGTAATTGAAGCAATTGTATCGACCATGTAATTGAAGTAGAACAGAGAATGTGGAACTTACATGAGGTTTGTTTTTGTTTCGCTAAGAACGATTCTAGAACAGTTCACGTCATGCGCAGAATTATGTTAAGTGTTCGGGTTTCCGGAACTGTTCTGGAACAAAAAATGTCGTGTTTTGGTTTGTGATTGGCAGTTCTGGAACCGTTCTAGAACTGTAGAACTAATTCGGGCTAAAGGCATCGAATCGTTACAGATTCGTTCGGAACCGTTTCGAACGGTGTACTATGACGCATCAGTTCTGCGCAGTAACAGAACGGTGTTAGAACCGTTCGTAATATTAAACACAAACAAACCTATGGATTAGTGGATAATATTGTGGAACTATTTATTATTTGTATCGGAAACCGTGATAGCGCAAGTGATTCATACTTGTCTATCACAAGTGATTCAGACTATGTGGCCGTTTTGTTTAATATTTATAATCACTATTATTATATTTTAACATCTTTATAAAATGTTATTCGTCTTTACAAACACTTTACTTTGAATGTTAAAATTCAAAATGGATTTTAATATATGTATATTTGTGTGTATAAGTATCAACAATGGATTCAATTCAAATATGCTCTCTTTAAAATGAACTCTTGTACTGTATAGTGTATAAAGTGCAGTGTGATAAACATATCACACACTACATTAATTATTATTATTATACAATTTTGCTTAATATATTTTTTCCTACAGCAAAATTCACAAGCAAGTGTATTAGTTGACTCGTTTTGCTGTAGCTTTTCCTAATTCTGTAGCGAATGCTGAAAGATTACCACTGATGTCCAACTTCAGATACATAATAACTCATTGCTGATGGTGATCCGGGTAATTCGTGGGGATATTCAGTTATGAGTTATTGTAATTTATTACTATTATATCTACTATTTATGTGTATACAGTGATGTGCAAATGTATGGAACCAAGTAAATATCTCTGGAGTTTCTAGAGATGTAGAAATTAAATTTGGTGTGTATATATTACACTATATTTTGTATTTAGTTCGAATGTTTTTATCGCAATTCAACTTCGAGTTTAACCGGAAGTAATGTCAGCTTGAAATTTTTAAATAGAACACCCTGTATATTATTTTAGTTTTGAATAGAACACTTTATTGCAAGTACAAAAATAATGGGTTCGATATGTTTTATTTCATGGCCAACCGTGATATTAACAAAAGAGTGATTTTTGTTACAATGCTAAGATCTAGTATTTTGCGAGTGTAAATCACAAATGTAACAATAACATTAAATACCAAAACTGAAATTGAGTACAACAGTACTTAAATTACTGAAAAGGGCGCTAAACATAGTAAAATAAAACATGACTACGACAAAGCGTTAGGATACCGTTAGTGTATTAAATGTTCAAACTGAGCACCATTTACCTCTTGACAGTAGGCCAGTCTATTTTTAAATGCCATTGTAACATTGGCCTTTGTTTCTGGTGGAATTCTTTGAATCTCTTGAGTTATTCTCTCAGCTAATTCTTGCAAATTATCTGGTCGATTAAAATAAACTTTGGACTTCAAAAAACCCCATAGATAATAGTCCAGTGGATTAAGGTCTGGTGATCGAGGAGGCCATTCTATAGCACCTCTTCTTCCAATCCACCTATTAGGAAATGTCCTGTTTAAACGATCTCGAACAATGCGAGCGAATGAGGTGGTGCCCCATCTTGCTGAAACCAGATATTATTTGGCAGTTGTCCATTTTCCTCCAGCGCCGGAATTATTTGTGCATCCAAAAGTTCTAAATACATGTTCCCGTTCAAATTTCCTTCTAAAAAGAAAGGCCCAATAATTCTGTTATTGTAAATACCGGCCCAAACGTTCAGTTTTTGAGAGTGTTGCGTATGAGCTTCTTGTACCCAGTAAGGATTATTTTGGGACCAGTAACGGCAGTTGTGTCGATTAACTGTACCGTTCAAACAAAAAGTTGCTTCATCAGAAAACACTACATTTTGTACAAAATTATCGTCACGGTTACAAATATCCATAACTGATTCACAAAATTCTAGCCGTCTGTTGAAGTCGTCGTCGGAAAGTTCTTGAACAAGGCGAATTTTGTACGGGTAATATCTTTCTCGTTTTAATATCCTCCCTACTGAACGACGGCTAATTTCGTGCATATTGGCCAGTTCAGTAGTAGACAAATTATGATTTTCCTCTAAAGATATAGCAATATTTTGAGCTACTTCTTCATTTGTAGCAGTATTTATACGTCCACTTTTTCTTAAATTTCCGACGGTGCCATTTGTATTGTACCTTTGCAAAGTCTTTGTAACTATCGAACGTGTTATTTGCCTATTCGGATGAATATTGTTAAAAAGGTCACAAACTTCTTGATGCGTTCTTCTTCTGTCGCCAAATCCAATCATCATTAGTATTTCAATTCTTTCTCTTTCGCTTAAATGAGCCATTTTTGCGTTAAAACTAAAATACTACTTATTTTGACAATAACTGTCACTGCTACAATTATTACATGGACTACCAGATATTATTACATTTTCATTCAAAAATAATTTTTTTTTGTTAATATCACGGTTGGCCATGAAATAAAACATATCGAACCCATTATTTTTGTACTTGCAATAAAGTGTTCTATTCAAAACTAAAATAATATACAGGGTGTTCTATTTAAAAATTTCAAGCTGACATTACTTCCGGTTAAACTGGAAGTTGAATTGCGATAAAAACATTCGAACTAAATACAAAATATAGTGTAATATATACACACCAAATTTAATTTCTACATCTCTAGAAACTCCAGAGATATTTACTTGGTTCCATACATTTGCCCATCAAAGCAAACAATTAGTACTTCTTTTATAGACCACATTTTTTGGCCAGAGGAGTCGCCACAAAAAAATGATAGCTGTAGAAAGAAAGAAAGACTCCCTCATGCCACTACTTCGCTCAGATGGCTACAATATCATGAAGACAAAGAAAAGTTGAAAATGCAAAAGGAAGAAGCAAAACGAGAAAAAGCAATGCTAAGAAAGAAAAAGAAAGAGGAGAAGCTAGAAAAAGCTGAAACTAAATTAGTGAAAGGATGCAGAAAGCGAAAAGTAAAGCAAAGAGACGATTCTGAAAGTGAAGAGCATGAAGATTGGTCAGAAAGTGGAACCAGTATTGATGATATATCTGACGAACATTTTACAAGTGACAGTGATAATGAGACGTTGGCTAAAATTGCAAAAAGAGAAGAACCTTGTTCAAGTCACACTGAAAACGAGAGTTTGGCTAAAATTGCCAAAGCAGACGAACGCTGTTTAAAAGGAGATTTTTATTTAGTTAGTTTTCCTGGAAAAAAGAAGTCCCATAACTATGTTTGCTGCATTCAGAATATATTTAGCTCAAATGAAGTAGAGGTCCAAGCCCTTTGTGCCACCGGTGAGGACAGATCAACGTATAAAATTATAGAAAATGATATTAGTACTGTTGATATTGAACAGCTTCTATACAAGCTAGAAGAACCAAAAATTATAGGTACTGGAAACCGCCGGAGATATAAATTTTCTTCTGAAATAATGTGAAAACATGGAAAAATATTTTTGAAAAATGTTTTTGTATCTTTAAGAATGTTCGTTTTTATTTTTGTAATACGTACCTGCATGATCTTATAATATAAAACTCGTGTTTTTTGTTAGACATAAAATTGGTCAATTACTGGAAAAGGTGTGGTTCAACAGTGGATGGTTAATGGTCAACTACTAGAAATTTCTGACTTTTTATTAAATATATTTTTTTTTTCTTACAAGAAATACTTTTTCTTTTGTTAATAATTAATTTTAGAATCATAGATTATAAGTTTACATTATAGTATTTTTTATTTTATTCAAAATTGAAAACATAAAAAATTATAAATTTTTATTTCTGAACAATTTCTTAAATGGTCAATTACTGGCGAAGGCACCCTATATGCAAATATTTTTGCAGATAGTATAAGCATCTTCAGCCGATGTAAATTATTATATTTATTACTGTTGTATGTAGATTCATATTTCTAAAAGTAATTGCTTGAATTTTCCTAAGTTTTTCACAGTAACACAAATAATTTATTTGTATAACTTCTTTATTAATATTATTTACGATATAAAATAATATGTAAAAGCTTCTTCGCAAATTCTTGAGGACCTCTTAATGAGAGGTTTGATACATTCTCCCTCTCTGGTAAAAATATTTAATAACAGACTTAATTCACAATTTTATAAAATAAAAATAATTTTGTATTTACTTTCTCCTATTTTTCCCAATTCTGCGATCTCGTATATATGTACCGGTTGAGTTATTAGTAGGCGCTTTTTCGATTGCTCTTTCGTGATTTTAATAAGGAAAAAAAACTATTAGTGGAAGACTTATTGTTGCTTTGAACGCAAATTTTAAAAATGCCTTAAGCTCTGACTCACTTCCGGTTTCACCGGGGCTGCATGAACTCTATACTCTATATGTTTTTTGATTTTCTAGTACTGCTTTAAATTGTCGATTTTACTGTTGTTTTTCAAAATAGCTTTTGTTTTGTATTTTTTTTTTTGAAATTTTTGACCAAAACTCATGTTCAGAAAAAAATCATTTAGTATATGTTGCACTCGATATTACCTCAAAAAAATTGTGTTTTGAAAGCCTACTTCCCGCATTTTTCGCACACCACAAAGTTTTTTTTTTAAATGGAACACCCAATATTTTATTCTGGTATTTTGTTCCTCTTTTTAGTCTCTTTCATATTTGTTCACAATATCCTATACCAACTTTTATAATTTCTGAGATAATCAGTATAGGAGCAATCAGCGGTCAAATAAAAAACTACGGGCGCTGGTGTTCTATGCACCCAAATAATCGTTCAACCAATTAGAGCAATGTCCAGTTGCAGTATTTCATTTTTTACAGTGTTGGTTAACAACGAAAGAAAAGAAAGGTTGTATTTACTGACAAATTTGAAGATGCCGCCCCACTAAAAGTTGCATAAAACAATGCTGCTATCTTCAATTTAATTTGCCTAATTGCTCGTAATCTTTCATTGTTGATGCTCTTCATAAGAGGCTGTAACTTTTCAAAATTATAAAATGATGTAAAACTTCGATAAAAAAAAATGAGTTCAAAAAAATATATAAAAATGCAATATAAATAACCTATTAAGCAACGCAACAACAATCGAAAGTAAGAAAAACAAGTTTCAACATATTGTTGCGTTTTCGGATTCGCAATAAACAACTCGTGCAATTTATTTATTTAAAACAGTCTGTATATTCATACACGTAAAATTAATTACAATGTAAAAATATAAAACTAATGTATCACACTTAAAACTACTATAAATGAATAAACACATGTATTTATTTACCAGTACTATTTATATGTCAGTAATATTTATATCTTTACTGCACTATAATAAAAATTGCACCGTATTTATATTACTTCTATTTATATAAAAGTCTAATATTTATGTCTTTATTACACTATATTTATGTTTATTCGGCTACCACTTAAAGGACTATTTATTTATTTCTTATCTTTATTTCTACTTTGGTCTGTTCCGCGAACTTCTTATTCCGGAATTACTCATCCATCCATTCAACTGCCTTTTATATACACATACGAAACATCTGGAAGCTTCGCGTAAACTCCATCTCCCTCTCGATGTTTGTGGTACATTCCACAGACATTCTGTCTTCGCAGTACAACGCAAATGGATGATTTATTGCGGTTTGTAAACAAGAGCGTTTTTATACGTCGCCCGGTAGTACACATGTGTGTGATTTACGACCTTGTCCGTTTTTTATACTTCACCCAGTCTGCCTCCTTTTTGTGGGACTTGTTTCATTACATTGCCCCCTTCTTAAAAACTGCGTTTCGTTCCGAACACACACTATTCCATGTTCTTGTCGCTGGCGGATGACGAAATCCACACCGGGACCCACGGGTGCACCCAGCCGTCTTGTGGAAATGGCAATCCACCGTGCCAGGCTGCACAACGGGCTGATTGGGCCGACAGCCGCACACGACCATTTCCATACTAGTATGCCGAAACACCGCCTCCAGCATGTTTCTTGCGATTGATTCTCCATTCCAAACGGTCTAATTCGCAGCCCAGTTTCGGAATTGCCAGCTCCTTATATTTTGTTCGAGTGCACGTCCTCGTAAATCGACAAGGGATTCCCATAAGTTGGCTCTCTAGGTTTTCCGGTAATTTGTCGCACATTCGCCACTTCACCGCTGTCACGTACATGGTATGGGGCCAATTGGTTGAAACGCACCACCCCTGGCTCATTATGGGGTGTTAGTCTTATGCGATAAACGACGTCGTGTATTCGCTCTAGTATTTCGCATGGTCCCTCCCAGTATTGTTGGAGCTTTGGAGACAGGCCTCGGCAACGTTGAGGATCATACAACCAAACAAGGTCTCCTTCTCCGTAACCACCTCTCTCGGCTTGCACGTCGTAACGATTCTTCGTCCTGTCGCTGGAATCCTGAGTGTGATGGCGTACTCGCTCGTGGACATCCTTCAACCTTCGCCAGGATCCACTGACGTAGTCTTCTCCATTTGGGTTCTCCACAACATCCTTAAGTAGGCCATCCTCCACCTTCAGAGAGTCCCATTGAGCCCAGTAGGATTCCAGTCCATGTGAGCGAGGAGCTACTTCTTGACAAGCCGGTCCGCGACCAGTACCTTTCCAAACCATCAATGAACCAAGGTCTTCATCAGCTTCTTGACCGATCCGCAAATTGTCAGGTTGCCACTGATCGTGAATCACGGTAGTTCTGAATGCGTTGTCCGATTTTTCTTCTAGTCGGTTGCTATGCCTGCAGTCTTCTGGACGTGGTCTCCTTGCAACAGCATCAGCGTTTTGGTGTTGCACAGATGCAATTCGCGCTATTTATTTTGAGGCTCTACGATACTGGGTTGACGATTGCCTCTTCTCATCGACCCGTTTCAGTTTTCGCTGCTCTACTATGGTTTTCTTGGGCTCCTTCCGGCATTTACTATGCACATGGCCCATTTCCATTTCCATTTCCAATTCCAGCATCGGAGCTTTTTTCTCTTAGGTTGCACCTGATTCACTAATCGTCGGACTACCTGTCCCAGGTGTGCCTGCCCATTCTTCATCTCAAGACGCTTGATTAATTTAAGGTAGTCTTGACACTCTTCCGGACGTAAGGTCTGCAGAATGTCACTGGCCTCTCCTCTTGACACAATCAGAGTAGTAGCTTTCTCCGGGGACGTCCACCCATTTGCTCCTGCAGCGGCTTCGAATTGTCTCCGGTACAGTTATACCAAATGATGCAGAATTTTCTTGTCTACACGCACGAAAAAGTTAATCCTTTAGCGGCAATGATGTTTTTTGAAAGAAAAAACAGTTACATCGACAATTTAAAACCTACTAGAAAATCCAAAAATATATAGTGTCATTTAAAAAAATTCAATTTCCTGCATTTCCGGTAAAACCGGAAGTGCGTCAGAGCTTAAAGTATTTTCAGAATATGTGCCGCAAGCAACCATGAATTTTTCACTAATTATTTTTTCTCTTATTTAAAATACAAAAAAAGCAACCGAGGGAGCGGCTACTAATTTCTATATGAAGTGATTCGGTAGCTCGATTCTGTAATAACAAAAGTTAGTTCATAATTGTCCATGTTCCCGAAAATAAAAGATCATATTACTTTATTACAATATGAAAATTAGTAAAATAAATCATTTTTAAGGCACATATATAACTACCAGTTTTCATTAATTACCGCGATTTTGTAGAATTCGAGTAATGCATTTCTTATATTGTTTGTGTCGGTGAGCTAACGTGTAGACTTCTTTTTCCGTTTCTTTTCCATTTTCTCTCCCACACGCAAATACACCCTAAAACAAATGGTTTCATTCGGACGTGATGTAACATTAAATTGAATATGGCAAACTTAATAAGTATAAAACTTTCTCTTTTTTTCCTCGAGAGTGTGTGACACAGTTCACGCCCTTTCCTCAAATATATTCACGCATTAGCCGTCCGAGTTTGGCAGGCTGCGGAAACCAACTTCTTGGAAGCAGAGAAAAAAAAAGAAGGGAATGAAAAAAGATTCTGGAAGTTGTTGTTGTCATCTCCTTTAGTTGTTTTGAGGGGGAAACTGCTCATATAGAGATAGAAAAGGGTAGAAGTAGTAAACCGATACTTTTCGTACCTCCGAAACTTTTCCGTTAAATGAGTTATTTCATTTTCTGTTTTATCTAATAACACATGATACTTTAGAAGAACGGAAAATATATGTACAGCGGAACGTGCGGCTAGATAACAGTAACACACACGTTCATATGAAGTAACATACACTGGCATAGCAAAATCAATTCGATTCTGATATGGGGTGAGATGAAGAACCAGGACGTGATATGGCGCCAGTATCAGACGCTGTCTGAGGCGTGAAATATGTAAGGAAAGTTAATGCAAACCGTCCATCTTTCATGTGTGGGATATTGCATTTCTTCATTTTCCGCACAATATCATTAATTATAGTGGTGTTTCAATTGTTTGATTAGTTCGAATGTACTCCGCTTATGGTGGAAATTGATATTATCTATAACCTAGATGTAACGTCAGTTTCTGGAGTCTCTGACAGTTTTCCATTAAAGAGGCTAAATAAAAGGAATGATATTACTCATAATTGAAATAGAATTCTTTTGATATTTGAAATTGTATTGAGATATTAGGAACTAGATTCGTCTGATAGAAATATATATATATATATGGTATATAAGTAATTAAAAAATTAGGTGTGGCCACCACACGACTTTCTTATACGTATGAGCGTTTCAAATTATAGAATTTTAAGAATTTTTTTTACAAAAATTATTCAAAATTCTATTCTAAGTACTTCTATTCTCTTAATAAATCTCTATAGAATACATACTTTGCAAGATATTATCAAAAAAGTGCTATTCGCTAAGAGTAAAAGTGCTACTTTCGGTCCGAATTTTGAAATTTCATATATACAAAAAAAAATAGCACATCCAGTTTTAAATACTTTTATACTCTTGATAAATATATATGGAATGCATAACTTACGACACATTTGCAAAAAATCGCTATTCGATAAGAGTAAAAGTGGCACTTCCGGTCAGAATTTTGAAATTTTCTTTATACAAAAGATATTGAAAATTATGTTTTAAATACTTATATACCCGTAACGTACCTGTCTAAAGAGCATGATTTGGGAAATATTCGCAAAAAACCGATTTTCGATAAGAGTAAAAGACCTACTTCCGGTAGGAATTTCGAAAAACTTTTTAAACAAAATTGTTCTCAATTTTAATTTTAAGTACATATGAATTCTTTATAAATTTGTATAAACTTTGTATTTGACGAAATATTGGCAAAAAAGATTTTTATACTGAAGTAAACTGCTACTTCCGGTCTACCGGTCGAATCAGATCTCAAGAGGGAGATTATACACGTAAATACAAAATTTGGAATTGATATCTCCAGCGGTTTGAGCGCTACCGTGGTCACAGACAGACAGACACACAGACAGACAGACACACACACAGAGAGACATTTTTTAAAAACCACTTTTTTGGTATCAGGGGACCTCAAAACGTGGACATCTGCAAAAATCGCGAGGTCGAAAATTTTCATCATCACAATACTTCCTTATACTACGTATAAGAAAGTAAAAATGGATAAAGTTGATATTTTGTTACATTTTTGATTTGTTATTTTTTGAGTAAAATCTTTTGTTTCTATATTTTTAGGGGCTAATGTATGTTATCTTCTGTATACCCGTAAAATATTTTCTGCAATAAACTAATGGTCGGATTCTGAAACCTTCTCGTAAGCTGCGCTTATCGTAGTCCCTGGCAACGAAGTGACGTATATGACGATTTTCGGAATTTTTACAGTGAGTGACGTTTACGATTTTTTGTAAACAACCTTTATGTTTAACATGTAAATAGACATATCATCTCGTAAATATATACCATATATACGAACATTGTTTGAAATATAATGTAAGCGATTGCTAACATTCTTTTTTTTAAGAAAATGTACGAAAAATTTTGTAATGCGAAGACATAATATAAACATATGTTTATACTGGGCCAAGGTAGCACGAAGCACTTTGGAACATTTCAGCAAGAACTGCTACCATTAAGAGAGTTTAAAAGGACGTAGTATCACAGTAGTGTATAGTGAATTTGCAGATAATGTCTTTTAAGGCACATCTGTCGATGATGAAATGTGATTTTTCTATGAAGCCAACAAGAACAGGTATTCCTATAAAGTGGACATTGTTTTTCTTACAAGAGTCCCTAAACACACAAAAATACATATACCCAGCAGACAATATCCATACAATATAACGCATGTGAAATGTGCACCTGCATTGAAATATGTAGATTACATTATTAGAATGTTATCGTACAACATACTTACCCTTGTGTAACATATTTTGATTCACAGTTTACGGAAAATTTTATCTGCTCAACAAACTTCCTCATCATGTGATCTTATGAATTACACAACTAACTGATATCTGACCAAATACAACAAGCTATTATTCTGGTAGCTGCCAAATAATGTAAAATATCCATAAACTAAATATTGTTTAGACCTGTAACAAAGGTATTATGTACACTGTATAGGTATAGGCACTTCAAGTAATCTTCAAATGTAACTAAATATATGTATATTATTTACCTGGATAAGGTTCTGAACTTCTAAACTTTTGCTTAAAATGCCTGTTAGGGATTTACATGATCGATTAACTGCTTTCGTAAAACGGCATATAATTTCTGGAATAAAGCGAATATATTACACTCTATAAATATATTTGACATAGACAATCCCTACCTGTTGTGGTCTACATCTAACGATAACAAATATAAAATTATAACCTACAAGACCTGTATTTATGCTCCTCATGACACTTCTACGTCACTAACTCTAAAAATTCTGAAATCGTCATCGCAACGTCACTTCGTTGCTAGAGCCTACGGTAATCGGAGCTTACGAGAGTGTGTCAGAATTCCACTATAAGTAATAGAAAAAATGAGGTGTGGCCATCACACGACTTTCTTATACGTATGAGCGTTTCAAACTATACAATTTTAAGAATTTTTTTATACAAAACTTATTCAAAATCATATTCTAAGTACATACTTTCATTCTCTTAATAAATCTCTCTAGAATGCATACTTTGCAAGATATTCGAACAAAAGTGCTACTCGCTAAGAGTAAAAGTGCTACTTCCAGTCCGAATTTTGAAATTTCATGTATACAAAAAATATTGCAAATCTAACTCCAAATACTTTTGTACTCTTAATAAATATATATAGAATGAATAATTTACGACATATTTGCAAAAAATCGCTATTCGGTAAGAGTAAAACTGTTACTTCCGCTCCGAATTTTGAAATTTTTTTTATACAAAAGATATTGAAAAGTATGTTTTAAATACTTTTACACCCGCAACGTACCTGTCTAAAAAGCTTGACTTGCGAAATATTCGCAAAAAACCGATTTTTGATAAGAGTAAAAGACCTACTTCCGGTAGGAATTTCGAAAAACTTTTTAAATAAAATTGTTCTCAATTTTAATTTTAAGTACATATGGATTCTTTATAAATTTGTTTAAACTTAGTATTTGAGGAAATATTGGCAAAATTCGATTTTTTCACTGAAGTAAACTGCTACTTCCGGTCTACCGATTTTACTGAAAAACTAATCAGATCTCAAGAGGGAGATTATACACGTAAATACAAAATTTGGAATTGATATCTACAGCGGTTTGACCGCTATCGTGGTCACACACACAGAGAGAGACACACACACACACACAGAGAGAGAGAGAGACATTGTTTAAAAACCACTTTTTCGGTATCAGGGGACTTCAAAACGTGGACATCTGCAAAAATCTCGAGGTCGAAAATTTTCGTCATCACAATACTTCCTTATACTACGTATAAGAAAGTAAAACCGTTGAAAGCACGGTTTACAATTGTTGGAACTTTGATTAATGGTATTAATCTTAGTCCTTTTGTTGCTGGAGTTATCAATTCTTTGTGCCGCAGGTTGTAAGGCCACGGTTTCTGGTTACGATATAAATTTCGTTTAAACTTACAATCAGTAGTATCAAATTTTGGTCGTCAATGTCATTAAAAACTTTTCCTCATCTATCACGAATTAAAAATTTCATCTAATTGGTAATTATATTGAAAATAATTGTCAAAATTAAATTTATTTGGCATAATAATGCCATTCCTTACTCTAGTAAAATTTAAATATCTTTAATTGAAGTGGACTATCTGAGGCTGCGGTTGCAGTTCAAATGGGAATGTTCAAAAGTACAGTAAGACGTTGGAGGGAAAGAGGATGTCTGGAAAGGTTGCCTGGTTCTAGACCTTCACGCGCATCAACACGTGAAAATGATGATAACCTTTTAGACGTTATTGAAAGTAATCCCTTTACAACTGTCGTAGAAGCACTAAATTTTAGAGGTTTTCCTGTATCTGTATATACAGCCCTTCGTTGCATTTGGGAAAGAAATTTAAAGTGCTACTCAGTAGCTAGAAAAGTCTTACTTAAAACTTACTGATAGGCACAAAGAAATTAGAATTGATTTTGCACTAGAGTACATCTTTAAAGATTACATTTTTTAGGAACATACTTGTACATGTCATTTTTAGCGATGAAAAAACGTTCAATTCATCTAATCTGGACGATTGAGGGTTTATAGACCAAGGAACCAAAGATATAATGTTAGTAAACCTGAAAATAATCGTAAGTTATCTGTAAATATTTTGAGTTGGACTTCCGCAATAGTCCTGGAATATTACTCCACGTAAAAGAAAGCCTTACAAGTCCTGTACATAAACAGATTTTAGAAGACATGATGGCATCTTCAATAAAACAAATTTTTCCAGAAAGCAACTTTACATTTCAGCAAGACAATTGCCCAATTCACACATCGCGTCAATTAAAGAATAGTTTCAACATCATGAAGTAAATGTGCTTAACTGGCCGGTTTTAGGCCAGGATATAAACCCAGTGGAGAATATGTGGGGAAGATTGACGAAACTCATAGGAAGCAGTCGTTATTTTGGTCGCAATACATGATGCCTGGAATAATTTTCCTCATGATTATTTTAGATATATAAGTTTGTCAATGCCTAATCGTTTAAACTAAATAATTGAAAGTAATGGAGAAATGGCGATATATAAATTTATTTTATAGTTTTTTTTTTATTGTTCGTGCCAATTTTGTTGTATTTTAAACTTTAAATAAACACATTACCCATATTTCATGTTCAACTTCTTGATCTGTTGTGCATATAAAAGACTAATAACATTATTGACAACGTCAAGCAGAACTTTGAAGTTACTAATTGTAAGGTTATGACTTACTTACAATACAACATTTTCGGTGTTTCGTGTCAGAAAATGACATTGACGACCAAAATTTAATGCTATTAGTTCAATTTCTTGATCTGTTGTGCATATAGACAGCTGACTCGTCGTCGATTTTGGAGATAAATGTCAGTCATATTACGTACTTATTTTTAGTTATTATTATACATTCTGGGTATTTCTTAAATATACGACTATTGTAAAAAATTATACCTACATTATTTCACGTCCTAAACCGGCTTAATAAAGTCAATTACTCGAAGTTCTATTCAACATTTGCTATTAGCATACATATTTACCGCCTTAAAATTATCTCCAAAATGGCGGACGAGTCAGCTATGCTTTATACAGTAGTTGTATAACAGACTAAAACATTATTGACAACGTCAGGCAGAACTTTGAAGTTACTAATTGTAGGGTTATGACCTACTTACAATAGAACATTATCGGTGTTTCGTGTCAGAAAATGACATTGACGACCAAAATTTAATACTAGTGAGTGTACATACCGTAGTCGACAAATTTTAATTTCGGTTCACAGCAATACTACCTATCTATCCCATGCAGAAGATGACCTTATAATATGCAGCGATGCTTGGTTGCCAACAGTGATGGGAGACCCGACGCAGTGTCGGGGGATCCTCACATTTGGTAGCGAACGTTTTCCGAGTACACTTGGCAGCCTCGCTATATGTTTATCTTTACTTTAGTTCGTCCTTGCTCTTTTCCTCTTTTTACTTTCGTATCAGAATTTAAAATTTGTCGACTACGGTATGAGAGGAACACTTGCTCGTTTACACAATAAATAAAACACGTTTGTCTTGAAATATAAATGTATATTAGGGACAGATGTAGCTGCTTCTTTCAGAACTAAATTGTTTCACATTTTTATTTTCTTCAGTAATTCTAATTCTCACTCTTCAAATATAAAAATCTAGGGGGGATAAAAAATTTTAGTAAATAATATAATTATACTGAAGTGATTTTTCCTAATGACTGGTAAGTTTTACACCTATACACTTTTGAATAGAAAACAATGTATTTACGGTAAAAGGGATTGGATTAATTTACCTTCTTAGAATATAATAAAATAAATCTAATTATCTAATCATGGGTGGAAACTGTCGAGAAAAGTCTGAAATACATTGCAAAAGGAAAAATCCCTTAAAAAATATAAAAACTAAATATACGTATTTTAGCAACTAAGTTGGCATCTTCAGTAGAAATCCGTAGAAAAGCAAAAAAGAGTGTTAAACGTAGTATTTATGGCTAAGGTGTAATCTTAGATATATAATCTCTTCACTAAATCACCAGTGGGATAACAATCTGTGTGTTATCCCACTAGTGATTTAGTGACGAGCATATCTTCTAAGGTAACTAACTCTAAATGTAAAACTAATTTTAATAATACACTAAAGGGCATTATTGTCATATAAAACTGTTGTTTGGCGTTTCCAAACACACGGTATAATATTTATGTTCTTCTAATACATTGGGACTCCAAAAAAGATTGGACATAAATAAATACATAATATAATGTATCAATAATCGGAGTTCAGATGAATAAATAATGTCGGAAGATCTCAGCCTACTCAAGTATCATTAATATTTACAGATCAAACAAATTCCTACTAAGTAATATTCAAATTAATGATCCTACACAAATACACTTTACTTTTTAATTTGCCTCTGCGAGACACTAGCACAATGAAGTGACATTCCGGATTGTACACAGAAACAGGCCTCAGAATTTAATTTAATATGCCTTGCTTGATTTGAAATTTCACAAAAGCCCACTACAGAGACACAGTCGTACCGCTAATATTTATCATAACAGCATCGTTGCTTTTTCATTGTTTAGTTCGCAAACACTAGTCGTTAATTAAATCGCGAAACTTTAATCCAAACATTAATTTAATTCTATGTTTGATTGTGTTCAGAAACGTATCAAATTGCAGGGACCCGGCTACTGTTGTCAGCAATAATTGCTATTCGTAAATAAATTAAATTTAATTTACATTGCAATGTAGTTTCTCTTGAAAAATATCACCGTAATTTAAAGATTTTTATTCTGTAATAATTGCATGGAACAAGTAGCATTATAAATTAAGAAAAACTTATTTCTAAAATAAAATTTTGTAGTTGATTGTAAATTATATAGTTAAGTTATTTAATTTTGTAGTAGGATCTATATGTAATTTACCTGCACTTTCAGATATACATATTACAGTAAATGCCTCGAAATTAAAATTATAATTATAAATACTGAATGTGTGAGTAGTAGGCCAACACCTTATGCTAAATTCAGATTATTTTGTTTTTGCTAGAAGCGTGGCGTAGACAATGCCGCCTTTTCTCAGCTTTAATGAGCTAAAATAGCCGTGAGATCTTCCCTCAAATGCAGAAAAAGATCTTCCTCCTCTTTAATTTTCAATCAGTGAATTCTTTAAGCAGAACAAATATGCTAAACAACATTTTATTATGTTTTAAGTATGTAAATTGAATTCAAACAATAATTCAATAATTAATAATAGTAGACGGAGTAAAACACAATTTACAATAAATTCAGTATATTAACACAACATATTACAAAGTATGACATGTTTCGCTATCATTGTAGCTTCTTCGGATATTCAATTACTACTAAACTATATATTTTCTACAAAATCAGGTGTTCAGATCTTATAATGTCTAGGATACTGTGGGAAGTTTCTGTAATTTACTTTAATGACTTTTTATTATCTATTTTATGTTAAAAGTATTTAGCTTTTAAATGTTTTATGATCTTAAGGTCTGTTATAGGTATTTATTTAATGTGGGTTTGGATTTTCACAATACATATTCAAAAGAGGTGAATTATTAAGATCTAATTGTTCATTAAGTAATATGTTTGAATTTTTAAGTTTGTTTATTTCAAGAGACATTAGTAAGTTTAATCGGAGGCCTTTTGTTTCTGAATGTAAAATTTCAAAATTACTTTTAAATTTGTGGTTATTTTCCAACAGGTGACATGTACAATTTGATTTCATATTTTTGTTGTTATAACATCTGTAGTGCTCCTTAATTCTTTTATCGAAATTCCTACCCGTTTGGCCAATGTATGCTTTTGGGCAATCGTTACAATTTAATTTATATATTCCTGATTTATTTTCTTTGCTAATTTTTGATTTGTTATTTTTTATGAATTTATCTAGTGAGCTATTTCTAGACTTCATTAATAATTTACATCAGAATATTAAGTTTACGATTGAGAACGAATTAAATAAATGTTTAAATTTTCTGGACTTACCAATTTTAAGAGAAAATAATAACCATATATTTTCAATTTATCATAAACCGTCATACACAGACGTCATTATTCATAATAAGGCGAAACATCCGATTAAACAAAAACTCCCCGCCTTTCACTCCATGATTCACAGATTAACTTCTATACCACTAAATAAACAAAATTTCCTCATAGAATTAAAAATTATAAAACAATTAGCAATAAATAATGGATACAATCCCCAATTAATAGACCAATTATTAAACAAAAAGGATTATAAGAAAGCAATAGAGATGGTTTATTTAAATAAAAAAGAAACAACCAACAATTATAAATTAATAACATATTGCTGTGGCAACATAACTATTTGAATATGATAATTGTAGTATTGCCATACATTAGGCCTTGCCAAATAAATTATGTTGTGTGCTGTTTCAGCAACATAAATAATTAAGATGATGATAATTTTTATTATCCTGATGTGTATTTTATTTATCTTAACAGCACGTGCTTTATAAGTATTCGTGAATTCTTCAGTGTATCTGAATTTCTTCCCTCTCGTCTAATCTCTTGTTTTTATTTAAGATTGGGATAAGGTTATAGCTTATTTTAAAATGAAAAACCAGAAATCATATAAAACATAATTGTCGAATTTATTTAATATTTATTACATAAAAAAAAATATAGCATCGCTATACTGTATTTACCATACATATATTTTTTAAGAAACATAATTATAAGAAAAACGTTTGTACCTCGTTCTAGGTTGTAACGTTTCTTTATGATACGAATATATTTTCTTATGCTTTATTAAATAGAACTCTAAAAATATTTTTCTGTTTATCAACAAATAAATCCAATTAACTTTTGTATATTGTTTATTTTATGGTCAATGTTTGGAGAAAAGCTTGAATCTGATTACTATCTATAACCATTCGCACGCGTTATAGCTAGCATTTCAGAGTCGACTACCCAGAAACACTTTCCTTATTTCTAATCTAATCTTAAATCATTAATTCATAATCAAAATTTTATTGTAACTATTAATGATGCCAAATACTGTGCCAGAAAATATACATTTGCACGCTATATCCTCTTAACACAACACCATTAATTATTTTATCTCTTTTAAACTTGAAACTAAAGAATGCTTATTACATATCACAGGAAAATATATATTATCCCTGTTGCATAACGTTATACTGAATATACGTTCGCACGATATATTTCAATACTCGTATAGCCACATTGATAAGTCTTTGCCTCTAACTTACTTTGAATCATTGAAAAACTTTTCAAACTCGGTCATTTGCATCTCCATTATTTTTACAAAATTACACTAAACAATTAAACAAAGAAAATAAAAATAAATGAAACTTGAATGAAAATAAAAGTAACACGCTAATACAAAAGAAATCAATATGAATCGTGGTGTATCTAACCCTACGATTTATATAACCAGCTAAACTGTCTATAAATGAATTGAAAATCAATGAATGCACAATCAATGAATTAATGTCAGTGAATGAATCTTGTCGATTCTTGTTTTCAATTTATATTCCCGGGAAAGACACGCGACCGTTCTCAACGCCATCTTCAGAAACTACCATTTACGTTGTCACCCTGCATCTTCAGTGCTCCTGGCTTTCAAGTTGCCGTAGTGATTTGAACACCCACACACACGCGCTTGTTGTCTTTTTGACAGTTCCTCACCGCAAAAGGTCAACACCCCAAGAATTGTCTGTTTACAACTTAAAAACTTCCTATAAATTGTACAGCGTTTCTCCAACGTAGGTATACTTGTATTAATATAACTCTTCTTTATATTTGTCTATGAATTTATTACCTTCTTTACTATTTTTCACATATTTCCTCTTTCCATTGGCTAGTACAATTCTTATTTTTGTTCTTTTTCCAGCTCTCGGCAATATTGGAAAAACATTGCAAACAACAGGTATCCTTTTAATAAGATTACTTGCACCACCATGGTCCACTTGGTTTGCCCCTTCGTCGCCTCCTTCTATCCAAGACTTCTCCAACGGTGATATGTCTATCTGTAATAAACTATAAACCAAGTTTACATTATATTTTCTTTTTATTTTGTAGGTTATCGAAAACCGTACAAGAACCTCTCTACTGTTTATGAAACATGATATTACATATACAAATTCCTGAATGTATTCTATTATTACCAGCTGTCGTTTATAAAAAAAACACTACTGCTTTATTTTTATTTATATCCTTTTTTATTTACTTATCTAGTCATAAGTTAAGGTAAATATTTATTCTTTTTGTATGATTTATTTAATAAGTTTTATTACCTTATGCACGTTCTCAAGTTTACATAATTATTCAACTATCTTTCTCTCGTGCATATCGAATTCTATTTTCTTCATACATTTTTACTGCATTAAGATGACTAGTTCGTATTACACTACCATCCATAAGCATAACCCTCTCTCGGTTATTTGCTTTCATTTCTTTTTTATTTTTAAACAACGGTCCATTATTTAAAATGTTCAGTGCAATTCTCACACATTTTATAAAGTCAGGTTGTTTCTCATTATACACAAACCATACATACATCTTGTTTCTCTTTTCTATAAAAGAAATATATATACATCTTAAATTCTATCTCGTCTTTTATTTTAGTACTTATTTAAATTGTAAATATAAATTCAATTTTTATGTCTACATAAAAGTGTATGCAACCCAATATACTCATGTTAATTTTTTTTAAATACAATAAACTTATTATTATTGTTTCTTTTATATTTTATACACTTGAATTAAGTCTTAATACTATTACTATTATCTTATTAATATGCAAGATACCACGGCAATATGTAGGAAAAATTATCGAAAAAATAGGCACAGAATTACAAAAAATAAATTTAAAACCAGCATATAACACTAATAGCTCACTAGGTACATTCATAAAAAATAACAAATCAAAACTAGCGAAGGAAATAAATCAGGAATATATAAATTAAATTGTAACGATTGTCCAAAAGCATACATTGGCCAAACGGGTAGGAATTTCGATAAAAGAATTAAGGAACACTCCAGAGTTATAACAACAAAAATATGGAATCAAATTATACATCTCACCTGGTGGAAAATAACCACAAATTTAATAGTAATTTTGAAATTTTACATTCAGAGACAAAATGTCGCTTTCGATTAAACTTACTAGAATCTCTTGAAATAAACAAACTTAAATATTACTCAATGAACAATTAGATCTTAATAATTTACCTCTTTTGAATATGTATTGCGAAAATCCAAACCCATATTAATATCTATAACAGACCTTAAGATCATAAACTATTTAAAAGCTATTGTTTTAACATAAAATAGATAATAAAAAGTCATTAAAGTAAATTACAGAAATTCATACAGTATCCTAGACATTGTTAGATCTGAACACCTGATTTTGTAGAAAATATATAGTTTAGTAATAATTGAATATCCGAAGAAGCTACAGTAATAGCGAAACATGTCATATACTTTGTAATAAGTTTTATTGTAAATTGTGTTTTACTCCGTCTACTATTATTAATTAGTATGGATGTCCAGCAAGTATCGGCCAACTCAATTAATAATTCATTTGTTGAAAATCGCTTTATCCAATTACTTTTAATATAGAAAACTACAAACGCCGTCTGACAATTAGCTAGTATAATAGATAGAACACGGATATAAGAGATTAGGTCAAATGGCTGAAAGGGACTAGCTGACAGGATTCAGAAAACGAAATCCTAGTTTATCATTAAGAGGGCCAGAGCCAACACCAACAGCAAGAGTGAGAGCGTTAACAAACTACAAGTGATGAAGTTTCTTACTCTACCAGAAAGTATATCTGAGGAAAATATTATACCGCACAGAATTTAATACATGGACAAATCTGGTCTTTGGACTGTTCAAGAACCTACAAAAATGTTTGGCCTTACCAGATAAAAAACAAGAGAGCGCCAAAAGTTGTGAACATATTACTGTTGTTGTCTGCGCTAGTGCGACTGATAATTTAAACTAACTTAACTAAACTAAACTTAACCTTTCTCTGAAAGAACCATAAGAAAGATTATCTTGATGAAGCACCGCCAGGCACTTTAGAAATGTATTACGAAAGTGAATGCATGGTAAGGTGAACTGTTTTTAAAGCAAATGAAGCTCTTTGCAAATTCCAGTGGTTGCAACATAAGGTTCTTTTGATTCTAGATCAGAGTTTGCTAAACCAAACGGAGTCATGATCCTGTGCTTGCCTCCTCATTGCACGCATCGTATGTAGCCGCTCGATGTGTCTTCCCTTGGCCCATTAGATACATATTATAATCATAAAATAACGACGTGGTTAAAAAGCTACTCTGGTAGAATCGTTGGTATTCACTAAGTAAGTGGTATTTTCGGAAAAGCTTAAGGAAACGATGCATCAGTTGGAAATATCACGAGCGGTTTTGAAAAATGCAGCATATATTCTTTGAACGATATATTTTTCCCGATTACTTGTTCCTGCCAAGCGAAGTGACCGAGAATGAAATCTAAATTGATAATAACATTACTAATGAGACACTTGCTAGAAAAGAGCAGTCTGTTCAGGAAACTTTAAATCCTTCCACATCGATTACTATATTAAAACCAGTTCACTACAGCGACGTTATACTTGACTCTACCATATCAACTCTATCCATTTCCGATGCTCAAGAATCTTCGTCATCGGTACCGAGTACTACTAAAAAAATTTCCCTCCCTGTTCCCAAAAAGTGTATCTACGGAGTGGGTAAGAAAAATTGATCTTTAGGCTCACAAGTTTTTACTAGTACTCCTTTCATGAGCAAAATTAAAGCTAAGGTGCAGTTAAAAAGAGAAAAGGAAATAAGCAAAAGCAATAGAAAACAGGTCAAATACGCTGTTTTCGAAGAAAAAGAAGACAAAAAATCCGAACCAATGGATCCTTTTGCTAATTATGATGATGACGACAATCCGACTTGCATCTATTGTAACGATTTATACAGTAGATCACCACCAGAAGAATTCTGGCTTCGTTGTCAGTAATGTTCAAGATGGTGTCACTGGCTGTATGTTGGGGTACCAGCAAAAACAAAGGAATTTTTTTGCAAAATGTGTGCAGACGACTAGTATGTGATCTTAAGAAGAAGTATCTCGTCATAAGAAAGTGTTAATACATTCCAGTTACAACTTTTGTTTTGCAAAATTTAAATACTTAATAGTAGAAATACGCTGTTTTCTTTCATATCACAATTTTATGTTATTATTTCTGCTGCTTAAAAAAAATATGTCATCTTGAGCAAAATTCCATCCAAATTACATTTGCATATGTAAGAGTAGACATATGGAAAGGTGCTTACTTTTAAACAATTCGAGGTAATTGTATTTACACAACTCCAAACATTTAGAAATGTTATTTTCCTCATAAGAATGTTTTATTAATATTGTAGCTCCATACAATTACTACTAGTAGAACATAGAAAAATGAAAATCCTTCGTACCAAAATAGATTTCCTAATATTGAAAGGCAACCTTAAGTTGAAATGTCTTAAGTACAAAAAAGAGTGTATTTTTTTAGTAAACATAATTAGACATTAGAATTTCCTTTATACAAATTTATTGGTGTTTGAGAGTTTAAATATTCATTAGATATTGTTAATTTTTCTTATGCAATATGTCGATATAAAGGTAGTTTAATTAAATACGTTTTTCCCCTTTCTCTAAGAAAACAAAGAATTACGCATCCTTGAAGTATTGTAATGATTTAAATTGTCAATATAAATAGTATATAAAAAAAGAAATTAACGTCTCAAGAAAATTAATTTTTGTTAAACATATAAGGGATCATTCGTATATAGAATAGAAGAATTTCACTAGAATAATAATGAAATGTATAAAATGCTAGATAGGATCTAAATTTATTGTAATCTCACTTCTTAATGAAAGATTTTTAAAAAATCACAATGTTAGAAATATTGTCAAGATAAGATAGGCAACTTAAATTACTTTACATAAAAAAAAAATTCAATATTATGAAAAATTAAATACGTATTATGGAAACTAAGAAAAATGTCCTGGTTACTTATAAGCAAAAATAGGTGATTTGTAAATTTTGACATAAAAACTAGAAAAATATTGAATGAGACGAGAATTTTGAAATAAAGAAGAATTAATATAGAAATTGTGGTATAAAAATAATACATACTTAATTTTACAAGTTGATATTATCATCTGCGTGTTTTTGGGAAGTCGTAAGATTTATGAAACTCATATGTTGGATTAAATTGATTACTACGCCGGAATTATCTTAATGTTACATATAAAATAAATGGAATTGGAATTATAGAAGGAGGAAAATACAAACAGCGTGTGTCGATTTTCATTAGCCATAGGCGATTAATCCATGTGGCAACATAGTACCCCTTCTTTCCTTTCCAATGCCAGCACGACCGATGCCTGTTCGTAAATACAAGTTAGCGTAGTTAGCAGTAACTATTCGACCACCGGCTTGGGTGTTTGTAATGCGTTCAGAAATAATATTTACGAGTTGCAAGGATTTGTTTTTCTTTTTCCTTTCAGTAAATGCAGAGAATTATTAAGCTGCGTTCACGCTGCATGACACAAACAAAAGCGTAATTCTAATAAAATTAAAAATACGGTAAATAAAAAAGAATTCTGAAAATAATAATAAACTACTAGATCAGGAGATCGCGGCGGCTATTTGATGTTTCACGTTCCAGTAATAAGACGGCTTTTATTGCAGACTAGATCGCAACGTGTTCGCAGCTAAACATTGAATGTAGAACTGGGAAGATCGGAGAAAATTGTTGTGATGTCGATTGTTGCCGGGATTGGTGACGGACAGTAGGGGTGCCATGTTGCCACGCATTACTTGTATACGTATAAATCGCACGTAAACATTGAATCCCTATACCTAATGAAAATTGACACATACGGTATAGGAGACGTTTTCCTGTAATATAAGAATTCCATAACGAGTATACGAATACGAGGATATTGGATGCAGTTAACTTGGACCTTATGTGACGTATTATCAGTATCTTAAGAAAGTGTACCTGCAATCCAGGATAGAGGCATTTTGTGAAGAGGATTAGACCTGTGGTGAAAACAGAAAGTTAGTGAAGAAGAATTTTAAACATTATTAAAAGACAATCATTTAATAATCATTAGAATCAAGCAATGAAGTGAAAATTTGAAGAGATAAAGAGAATAATAGAATTAATCTATACTTTGTTGTAAAAAAATGATTCTATTTTATATTATCTGAATAGTCATATCTATATTCTTGAATTGGTGATTTTCATTAAGGAGGAGAAGTTAATTTTTTTAAATTGAATTGTTGTTTAGAGGTAAAAAGAGTTTTACATTATTACGTTAATTATTTACTAACATACATTATATCGCGTTTTGAATAAAATATTATTTTGAAATAAATAGTAAAATAACTTTTACCAAAGAATTCAATCCTGAGAGTATTATTTATTTTCATGCTTAATTATAATTTCTACCGTCTGAGCTTAGCTAGAAAAACATTAGTATAGTATATTATGTGGGCGTACTTTTAGAATCTTTCAGATCCCCTCTTATTTCTCCGTTAGTAAAACTAGTGGGTGTTACTTAATTAAGATTCAATCAATTGCTTTCTTTATATGAGAAGATTTAATTTTCGCCTAGAAAAAAGAATAATTTCCGAGATTCTCATTTAATAGTATTTTTACTTCGAAAGGTTTCCATTCAATAAGAAATAACATCGAAGTATTATTCTCAATAGTTTATTGCGACTTCCTGTCTCTGCTGTAGCTTTGTTACAGAAAACTCTTCTGAAGATGTCTCTGCCGGACACTTAGAAGTTTGTTTAACTGTTATCCGAAACAGGACGTCGACGTCCGTTTTTTCTACTTCTGTAACGGCGTTGAAACAATCTATCAAGGCCACAGCAATTCAGACACGAACGCCGAAATACAATAACACCGGAAGGGCGCAAATTAAACCCTCTGTCTAACAAAAACTAATACCGATGACTGATATAGAAGCGGACATAAATAACACAGGTTTGCAAAACTTGAGTAATGGAAAAGTGTTTGCAGTGTAATGACTGACTCTAATATTCTTTTGTCCATTGATTCCAAATATGGCACTCATTTTTCTCATTTACTTAAGGATTTTTCACACAGAGTGAGTAAAAATCTTACTTTACATATTCAGGGTAAACGTAGTTCTTTTCAAACTGATATATTAAATGGTTTACTAACAAATTTATTATTTGTCAAATTATTGAAAATGATTAGCTAGTTTATCAAAACATTCATAGATCCTTAAGTTGTTTTTTCTTTTTCTCCTGAAAGCTTCCTTTGGCGCTTTGCCTCTTGTAGGCAGCATGTGGGACTTTCTGTGTGTAGCATATGAGAGTAGTCCGTTATCATACCAGCGTTCCACCAACCTCGACATCTACCCCCCATTTTATGATATCTTGGTAAAACCTTTCATCTTATTCTTCGCGACCAGAACTAATATTTTCAGGAAAGTAATTCAAATGCAAATTTAAGAAATAAACTTTCAAACTAATGACACAACCTAAGTCTCCAATTATTTTCCAGCATACATTTATAGTTTGGGTCCTTAAAGTTCCCGAAGAACTTTCTAACAACTTCCTTAAAAGCCCCCAACTTCGTTTTCACTAATTTCCATTTCATTTTCAAACAATTCGTTTTAAAGTTCCGACAGCGTGGAAAATATTTTAATAAGTGGAAGCAAGAGGACTTTACTGGGATCAACCAACATTTTATTAACTACATTTTTTCCAAGTTTTAATGCTTTCCTATGCAGCCACTTCTTCCCGTAATTACTCTTACCCTAACCGAGACATTCACACAAAAAGCAGTGATACTTGGTGTGTCCTGCTTGTTGTCCAAAATGCATAGAAAGCACATTCAGACCACCGCATATCGTCCCTCCGATAGCTTTATATTTCAATTTGATGAGAATCAAAGCTAAATTCTCGTAAAATTCCATCAGGTATAGAGAATGTCTGAATGACACTGAAGCATACTTGTTGCAATTAAGTAGAAGCACTGCCTTTAGGCTGCTCTTTGATTAATCAATAAAGAACCTCAACTCGTTTACCTCATACTATATTAAGCATCTTCATTAATCCACGAACATTGCTACAGTATCTTGAGAAAAATGTAGAATAAAATCTATGTCTCGTTTTCTAAACCATGAGAAAGAGATACAAGAAGACAGTTTTTTTTTATCTTAAATGCCAGCAGTTCTGTAGAATCTCAGAAATGCCCAAATCTCTGTCATTAAGTTTCAGTTGAGAAAAAGGTTGAGTCTGCTGCTATCTGAAACACCGTAAAAGTCCTAATCATAAATCTGATCTCCTTCTTTAGAGACATCGGGAGTGTGTTATAGTTTCTCAGTGGGTCTAAATACACTTTATATATAATGTAGGATATCCTAATTAATTAAGCTTCAACCAATTGCTTTCTTTACATAAGAAGATTTAATGTTTGCCAAGAAAAAATAATAATAATAATATAATTTAATTACTTCGAAAGGTTTGCATTCAATAATAAATAACACCGAAGTATTATTGTCAATGGTTTATTGATACTTCCTGTCCTTTTTATTTTACCTTCCTGTTTTGTTTTGTATGTTGTATTTCATTTGTGTCTTTTATCAGAATATTTCTTGGCAAGTGTGTGACACAGGAACTCTTTTATTTAGAGTGTAATTTAATTTAGTTTTCTTTGACTACAAGTAATTTCCTTCATTGCATCGTCTCTGTATTGTACGGGTCACTAGTGGGTGGACAAAAACACTGTGTGATCATTGATCTAACAATTTCTGCTGCTATGTGTTACATATTTAAATAACTAATTGAACGGAATGTTACTTGTTGAAACTCCATGTTAGAATAAATGATAAACGTAAAGATAGTGTCAAATAGTTTTTATTGTTTCACACACAACAATATTGTTTCGCCAAACTTTGGCTTCATCAGGTAATGACGGAATAATGTTTACAAAATCATTACAGCGTTATATATACTTATTTTACAAAAATGTCGGGGTTCAAATAGGGGGTGTTTCAACAAATTTAGAAAGACAGTAGAGGGAAATGATTTAAATCTGTTTGTTCGTTTAGTGCCTGACCTATTTTCTTATATCTATTAATTTCTAAAGCTTCAAATAAATTAAGTTTTTTCCTTTATCTTGTACATGTAAAATTTGAAATTCTTTATTAAATTAATGCTTTGGTTCTATGCAATGGTTGGCAAATGTTAAATCCGTTTTTCTTTCCTTGTAGCTTTTTTCGTGTTCCTTAATTCTTTGTTCAAAGGTGAGTCCTGTTTGACCGATGTAATACAAAATAATACAAAAACGATATCTAACAGTAACCAAAAACATTTCCTAAAACTGATGAACCCACAACCACCCAAATTATACGGTTTAATTAAACTTCATAAAACAGACATGCCCATAAGATCGGTAGTTTCTTATGTCAAAGCCCCCCGTAAAAGAGTTTGCAAGGAATTAATTAACCTCATATTAGAACATACGAAATTTAAGTCTGATTAACACGAAAAAAGCTACAAGGAAAAAAGACGGATTCAACATTTGCCAACCATTGCATAGAACTAAACCATAAATTTAATAAAGAATTTCAAATTTTACATGTACAAGATAAAGGAAAAAAAATTAATTTATTTGAAGCTTTAGAAATTAATAGATATAAGAAAATAGGTCAGGCACTAAACGAACAAACAGATTTCAATCACTCCCCTCTACAGTCTTTCTAAATTTGTTAAAACACCCTCTCTTTGAACCCCGACATTTATGCAAAATAAGTATATATAACGCTGTAATGATTTTTTCATCACCTGATGAAGCCAAAGTTTGGGGAAGCAATATTGTTGTGAGTGAAACAATAAAAATTATTTGAAACTATCTTTACGTTTATCATTTATTCTTACATATTTAAACTTAAAGAACGCTTTTTCGTTTATTATCCACTATTAAATTACAATTAATACCAACCAATTTTATCAATTCTGAGATGAGAAGGCTTGCAGATTATGTTGTAAAAATTGAAGATATGCAATCCTTTTTTCGGTAAATCTATTGGCATTCCTTCATAAGAAAATTGGGTAGCAACCCTTAATGTTATAACTGGGAATGAATGTTAAATTACCTTTATTTGTCCTAAAGGCAGATTTATTTTGTATTAAACACATGGTTTATTTTTCTTTAAATTACGTTTGTATTTTGCTTATTGTGAACCTAGTACAGCAAAAAAAAATACTTTTGTTGTTGTAAAAATACGTCTATAGTTTTCTTTCAACAAGCCTCTGATTAGACGAATTCTGCAGTTTCGCCTTTATTTCGGAAATGCCAATAAGCCCACATAGATTTTAGTCAAAACTTGTTACTCAAAAACCTTAAGTAAATTTTACATAAAGCTCTGTTTTGTGTATTTTGACATTTGCCCAAGTATTATAGGAGCTACATTACCGGTGATGGTGTCAGTATAAATATAAATACGTTTTCAGAGTCTAATTGGTAGTTTATCAGTAAAATACCACGAGGCAAAAGTAGAACACGAAACGTCAAAGAATACGACTATGCTGTGACTTCTCCTTAATCGTTGTTCTCTGGTACAAGGAAGTATTTTGATGAGGACATTTTCGACCTAGAGATTTTTGCAGATGTCCACGTTTTAAAGTCCCCCGATACCGAAAGAGTGTTTTTTGAAAATTGCCTCTCTCTCTGTGTGTGTGTGGGTGTGTGTTCTCTCTGTGTGTGTAACCACCTCAGCGGACAAACGGTTAAAACTATCAATACCTACTTTATATTTCAGAAATACACTCTCCTTCTTGAGATCTGATAAGATTTTCAGTAAATTCGGTAGACCGGTGGTTATAGTTTACTTTAGAGAAAAAGCCAAATTTTATTAATATTTCATCAACTACTAAGTTTAAACAAATATCTGAAGAATACAAACGTACTAAAGAGTGACTTGGAGTAATTTAAAAGAAAAGTTATTCGAGTAAGTCTTTTATCGAAAAATAGTTTTTTAGAATATCTCACAAGTTATCTTTTCTAAGCAGATTTATTAAGAGAGAACACTTGTACTCTTAGCGAATAGGAATTTTAGTTCCAATATATCGCAATTTATGCATCCTGTACAGATTTATTTGCGGTATGGAAGTACTTGGTTTTGAAATTAGAGTAATTTGTGTATAAAACAAAATTCAAAATTTGGATCAGAAGTCACACTTTGACTCCTAAGTTAATTAAGAAGATAAAAGCATTTAAAACTTAATTTGGAACAATTTTTATACAACAAATTCGTATAAAGAAAAGGCCTGTGGTGCCCTCAGTTCATTTTTTTTTTATAATATGATATTTGATAAAGCCGAACTCTAGGTATAATAATAATAATAATTTTATTAGTCCAACGGTGACAAACCCAATTTCAGCACTAAGAAATAACGTACATTAATACAATGTAAATTAACTATTGTTATTTGATAAGTAAGTAATTTATAACTATATAAGAAAAATTACGAAAGAATCCTCCCATTACAAATAAAGAAAATATATTCGTAATGTAACTTTGCAATCCGACACATAGTAATCTATGGCGACCTCCGAAGAAGATTAGTCATCGAAAAAGGCAACAGAAACGTGGAGGACGAACGGGAGAAAATCCTGGGAATAATGAAGTACAGTCGGGTCCGCTTATAACGATGGCGCTGGTGCCAAAAAAATTTGTCCGCTATATGCAAACGCTCGCTATAAGCGATTCTTACCAGGTTTGTAAGTACATATTTATTTGACATAGAATGTATATACATATATGTATATATATATTTGTTTAGTATAATATGTATAAACAAGATACAAATTCTTAATATGGAATACATATTAACAAAATTCATACAAACGTATGAATTTATATGTATACAATGTAATGTTCATTTTAAATAGTCTGATCTTTTTTTGAGTTGCACTTTTCTTCAACAAAAAATCTTCAATTCCTTTTTGTACAAAATCAAACTGTTGCTTCAAGTTGCTTTGGAAATCATTGAATTCCAAATAAGTGGATACGGTTTTTATTGCACTAAGTACTTGTTGAGCTGTTGGTGGTTCAAAGATGCTTTCTGGCCCTTCCTCTTCTTCTTCTGATTCCGACTTTTCATTAAATTGCGTTTTTGTAACTGCTGCTGCAATTTCAATTTCTGATGGGTACTCGCAAGTTACCAAATAATCGTCGACTTCTTGAAATGCATTAATTATGTCAGCGTTTAAAGACCCTTTCACAATATCATTTGTGATAGCCCAGCCATTTAAACTAAGGGAGTCTTCTTCATCTACAGCTTCTGGGTCTTTATGCTTTAATATCCACTGAGCCAAAGGAATCTCATCATCATCATCAAATTCCGAATAAAATCCAGCGTGTTTATAACAATTAACAATAGTTTTTGTGAAACACGATTCCATGCTGTGTTTGTAGCTAATATACCATCCAACAAAGTAAAGTTAAAATCCTTAGCTTCATCCAAACAAGAAATCATCCTGCATAAAACCATTTTCTTATAATGTTGTTTGAGACAGGCGATAATACCTTGATTCATGGGTTGTAGGGCTGCCGTTGTGTTGGGTGGAAGAAAAACTAACTTTATGGCACGTAGGTTTTCAATTGCAGGATGGGCTGGACAATTGTCAATCATTAACAATATGTTTCTGTTCTGTTTTTGTAGTTCATAGTCCCAGTTTTTTATTTCCTTTTCGAAACTCTCTGATGTTACCCATGCTTTCTTATTAGCGGTGTAATTAACCGGTAACACTTTGCAAGTCCTAAAACAACGAGGTGCTTTAGATTTTCCAATGACCAGCAACTTTCTCTTTTCGGTTCCCGTCATGTTGGCACAGACAAAAACGGTGATTCTTTCTTTGCTTTTTTTGCCTCCTTGACACTTTTCTTTTCGGAACTTCAGTGTTTGGTTTGGGACAATTTTATAAAAGGGACCAGTTCCATCCCCGTTAAAAATATCGCTGTCGGAATAACCTCTCCTTATTGTGGGCCAAACATTGTCTAACCAGTCCTTTGTTGTTTCAGCAGAAACACTTGCGCCTTCTCCATGGATTTTACTAGATGACATATGGTACCTCTTCTTAAAACGGTCTATCGAGCTTTTTGAACAAGATGTTTCATTATTGGGGAACATTATTTTGGAAAATTCTTCTGCTTTTTCCTGTAGTATTGGTCCACTTATTGGCACATTTTGAGTCCTTTTTTGCTTAAACCACTGCAATAATGCTTGATCAACTTCCTTGTTAACTGGTTTTCGAATTCGTTTTAACTTAGAAATATTCGAATTTAATGTCCCTTTAATTTTATTCTTGTTTTTCCAAATTGTGGAAACAGTCGAAGTTGACAAGCTATACTTTCTACAAATGTTAGCATTAGATGTTCCACTGTTGATGTCACCGATAATTTTAATTTTTTGTTCTAATGTAAGGGATTTTCTGTTTCTCGGCATGATGATAATGTTACTAGTAACAAGCTATAAAAATTACTGAATAAAAATTCTGTATATGCACGGCATGCCAGTAGACGAATTATGACAAGTTTGTTTACATCGGGCCTGCGTTAACAGCCGAAGAATGTGTCAACTCCTCGTTATAATCGCAGCGATAACAGAAAATTTGCTCGTACTAAAAGAAGTGCTCGTTATATCCGAGCTCGTTGTATCCGAACTCAAATTGTATTAAGTTTAAAGAACACTGAAAATCACTCGTTAAAACCGGACGTTCGTTATAAGTTGTACTCGTTATAAGCGGACCCGACTGTGTATGGAAGACAGGAGATGTGGGCAATCAACCATTCCATTACATAACATCCATACAAAGCGCGCACCATAAATTTGTCTGCGATCTCGCAGTGGGTGAAGTTCATGCGTTTGCAGTAAGCGATTGTATTCCACTTCATTCTCAGGATAGACACCCCGCATCCTTGTACTTCAGAAATTGCTGGTGCACTCTCTCAATGTCTCTAATTGTAAATATATATACTGAAATGACCAGATTTGTGACGCATATTCCAGATTACTGACAACAAAACTGAAATATAAGGTTTACAGGGGCAGTGAATTTAAAAAAACTTACAACAACGTATAACGAAACCCAAAGTGTTTGAGGCTATACAGCAAATGTAATGTACCTATATAGCTGAAAAAGCTCACATATAGCAGCATTTGTTTATATTTAGTTTTAAATTGTAATTGGATCAAGTAGATATAAGATTCAAGTTCTCTTGAAGATGAAATACATCATTCCAGGTTCGTGTAAAGCAATAGATCTTTAAATCATCCGCATATGCGAGTACGTTACATATTATGATTGAAGCAAATCCTTAGTATATAACATAAATAATAGAGGCCCCAATTTATAAGGTACAATAAGTAAAATAAAAATTTATAAAGTACCATTTTGAAATATTTCAGTGAATAAATAAAATTGCGTATAACGTCTAATGATTGCATGGTAAAAACAAAAAATATATATTTACTATAAATTCAGCCATTTATTTCTACTCTACCTCAAATAAATTACTTCTCCGAAGTGTATTAAGATAATCCTTGAAATACTGTTCGCTTTATATGTAAGAGATACATCACTGCTGGAATGCAGACAAAAAGATCACGGAGTTTTAACGGAATGAAAAAACTTGACGGAATACGCTTGACATTGGTACGCATGGTTTCAATTCGCGTAGAAAAAAGCATTCGCTTCAATAAAACTCCTTCGTTTAAGTGTTCGACCATAATAAATATTTCGATAGAGAGCACCTGCAGGCTCTCATCTCTTTTTCGCCCTTCCATTCATTCGACAGAAATAAAACAATGAGCCTTCTGTGCATAGGACAGGAGTAGGAGCTATCATTCTGATCCGTTGAATGCGACGATTCGAGATCGAAGAGTCAACGTAAACGACAGGACAATAACTCCGGCCCATCGTGCGGGGAGATTTACCGTAGTCCTCACGAAGACATGTAAATGCTAATTTAAAATAACGAGTCGAATTATCAATTAAATTAACATACGTCCGTCTTCCATTGATACCAGGACTGCGTGCATCGGTAGATCCATTCAGTATTTTTTTTAATGCCCAAACGGTTCGTCGAAAAGTATTACGAACAAAAGGGAAGACTAATTAAACAGGAGAATGGTCATTGATGAATCGCAATTCGTCAGAATGAAAGTCTGGCAGATGTTTCAGTAATATATTCGGGTTAATTCGTAAACTGTAGTATTGAATGCCATGGATCGGTGTACAAAGAAAAACGAAAAGAATTAAGTTAAATTTCTTATCGTTTATTTAAAAGGAAAATTTTACTAATTCAATGCACACGAATTATTTGTTGGAATAATAAACGTTCAAATAATACGTTTAATTCAATGATATGTCTTAGTAAATGCAATATTATAGAGATGATCCTCAGTGGTAAACAATAGGACCGTTATTGTTTATAATACTTTATAATATATTCATTCGTTACTTTTTATTGTGAAAATCGTCAAAAAAAATCTATTTACAATGGTATGGAATTAAAATATATTTTTCTTGACACATAAATTTAAAAAAAAATCATTCTCTGGTATGACTCAAACATACTGGGTAAGAACAAAAAATTACGAGAATTTTCTTTTTTCTCAAAAAATATTTGTTGATTTACTAATATTAATTTTGCCTCCTTGAAAGTGGTACCCCCTCAAATAACGGGTGTCCCAAAAATAAACGGCATCTTAAATTTGCCGCCATTTTTTTCGCGATAAAACTAGCGTAGAAATATTTAAATGCTCTCATTAATAAACATTAAGGTTCAGTTATGAAAAGGTATACAATCGAACAACGGGTAGAAATTGTTAAAATTTACTTAAAACATGCTGAACATTTTGAAGAAACAGTTCGAAGATGCCGTAGTTGTTCGGTCATCGTAATGGTTCTACTCGTAACACCGTGGTGAATTTAATCAATAAATTTGAGTCAACCGGTTCAGTTGAAAACAAAAAAAAAATCAGTGGCCGTCCTGGTACGGGTTGTTAAAATGGAGTCATAATCAGTGTTAGTGAAAGTATTGAGGAGAGTCCTTCAACATCAATTCGTCGTCGCAGCCAACAATCAGGCATTTCAAGGAGCTCTTTTCAACGAATTTTCCAGAAAGATTGAATTTGTTTGCTTACAAAATTCAATTAACACAAGAATTAAAACCACAAGGTCATGCTAGTCGTCGAGCGTTCACATATTGGGTTTTGGAAAGACGACAAGTTGTTGTTGAGTTTTCGAACAAAATCATCTGTAGTGATGAGGCGTAATTTGAACCTTATCGGCTATGTTAATAAACAAAATTGCCGAATTTGTGGTTCCCAAAATACAAAAGTGATTAAAGAATTTCCTATACATCCTCGACGGGTCACAGTTTGGTGCGGATTTTGGTCTGTGGGAGTGGTTGGACCTTACCTAAGATGATTTTAAACGTTTTATTGCCTAAAATTAATGGTATGTATGTTAAAGAAATTTGGTTTCAACAAGACGGTACAACATGTCATACTGCCAATGAAACCATGCAGCTATTGCAAGGAAAATATAATGATCGTGTTATTTCTAAGCGGGGTAATGTGAATTGGCCACCTAGGTCATGTGACTTGACACCGTTTGACTTCTTTCTGTGGGGTTATCTTAAGTATAGAATGTACAGCAGTAAACTACAAACAACGGAGGAACTCGAGGATGAAATTCGACACAACATTGAGAATAATTCCCAGCAACTATGTCAAAATTGCATTAAAAGAGTGAATATGTGATAGAACAGCAGATGCGGTCATTTGTCAGATGTTTTATATCACACATAACCTCCATCTCTCTACTTTCTAAATCAATAAAAATATTATCAGTTATCAAATATAAAATGTGTTTTATTAAAAATTTAAAATGTGAGTTATTTTTGGGACACGCTTTATAATATTATAATTGTTCCAGTGCTCTTCTCAATTTTCAATGCACCTCTGAAATTCATTTTTATGTATGTCGTTCAGTTACTTCAGTGATTTTGTCTTTAGATCTTCAATATTGGAAATGTCGAACTTTCGTGGTTCTCATTTAAGGAATAGGAAGTAGTCATGGATGCCATGTAATTTACGCATTATAATGGTATTGTTGGTCAAAAAGTTACGACCAAGCAGTGATGTGTGCTGCAACTTCCACAAGTTGTTTTGCTCTTTTCGTCTTATTGCTTTACGCAAACAACACATAACTTCCAGATAGTATTTCTTATCGACCATACAAATATGGTAGGGACGTACACCATGTCATTGACATCGAAGAAGACAGTGAGAGAAGCTTTAACTTTACCTTTAATTTAATCGAACTTATAGATTTTTTTTCGGTTTTGGCTTTTCAGATTGGAAAAATCAGGCTTTGGTTTCAATGTCATACCCATATAATCATGCTTTGCACCAGTTAAATCTGGGATGTCCAGGTCAGTCGTCATCTTCAACACCTTCATGGCCTATTCAGAAGTGTATAACACTTGCAAATTTTTGCATTAGTTCGCCAACAATAAACTAAACATCAAATATTAGTACAAATGTCAGCATACGCCAGTAACAAGTAAACTGAAAGGGTTAGCTTCCGAACTATTAGCATCACACTTGGACAACAGAAAATAAATATTATAGTAGCAGAGTAGATTCTCGGTTGTAACCTCTGGAAATGCTGGAGTGCCCTATAGATCTATTTTGGGACCACTAATGTTTATTATTTATGTAAATGATCTCCAGATCAGCATTATGCATTGCAAAACAATCACATATGCAGATGACACCTAGATCCTTGTACGGAGGAGTCCCGAGAGAACCGAAACTATACTGAAAATAGCAATAGAGAAGGCAGAAAATTGGTTCGTGTCCAATAAACTCTTGTTAAGCCAAGAGAAGACACAGATCACAAACTTCAAATCAAATGAACAAAATGAGAAAGTAGTAAATCTCCTAGGTATAAATGTCAATAACGGACTGACTTGGAACGTTTCTAGAGACACATTCCCAGCATTCCAAGCATTTCTAGAGAAGCATGGAAAAGATTAAATGTGGCATTCTATGCAATACGATAAGATACAATAAAAAATGTTTCCACGCACCAAGTAGCAAAAAGTATGCAGTTTTCCAGAGTGTAGCTACCTATGGAATGGGGGGATACTCTAATTCTATAAAAAGAAGGCAATTTGAAAGTTTTATGGGTTAGAATATCGTTAATGAAACTTCAATATGTCGCAAGCCACAGAGTGGTAAATTTCCAGGAGGCAATTAAAACTTCATCATTTCAGTTTTATTCATAATTAGCTTGTACTGTTCTGTAAGTTCAAGCATATTGGCATCCCCTCTACACTAAAATATACTAAAGTAGGTCAGGAAAAAAAAAGTGGCTTACGACATTTTAAATTCTGGAAAATGCAAAATTTGTTGGTTACAACTTATTGCCAATAGAATAAAAAAAATTATTATATTAAGTATTATTAAAAATTAAACTTTATTTTTCTTATTTCAATAGTGAGGCAAAGATTCATAAAAAGGTTGACAATCCTTAGGCAGTAACAGTTTCAGTTGTTGCAAATGCCCATACTTTACTGCAGCAATTCTTCTTGGTTCAGTATGTAATTTGGGCCATTCAGGAGGATTTTTAATGGGTTTCATGCGTTGAGGTAATAATGTCCATGATATCTGAAACTCAGTTTTGTACCAAATTTCTTCTTGAGGAGTATACTTGAGGGCTCTAATATCGGTAACTTTCTGTGCACCAGGATGAATGCTGTTTACCCTGGAAACAAAACGTATGAGATGCAAAGCCATTTTACGAAGAAGATTGAACTAGGTACCTTTGTAGGGATGGTACTGAATAGCTGGTAAATGCACTAAAATCCATCTACGGTGCTTTGTATGGAAATGGTTTCTTTCGTACTTCTATCGTCGCTGTGGAGTAGTTGCTGGGAAGGTGAATAGACCTGTTCTTCAATTTCTTTTCAATTTGGCTGTGAACGGAGTCATACTCCATTTGAGTATGACCCCGTTCTAAAAAATTTTGGAGTTTGTCTACTATTTATATAGTAGTCTAACAGAGCATTTGCCATAATACAGTTACGATTTTGATATGTGCAACCGTCGCGGTATATAATTACCTCCTTGTCATTTGCCCAATGTGCCCTGAGGTAGTTTTAAGTGAGGGAGGCAAATGTAGATACTGTTATGTCAGTGTCAATTTCAGTAAACGAATAGCACTTACTATGCTTGCATGCTAGGTTATAAACTGTAAAATTGTGGCTGGTTAATTTGGTTTTGAAGTAACATGCATTTGCCTGAATGGATAGAGAAATTTTTACCGCTTGCAAATCCATTGTAAGAACGGTAACTAAATTTTCTTCAACCAAAGTTTTGTCACTTTGCTTCTATTTTCTTGCTAATTCTTTTTTTAAAACATGTTCATTCCAATCTTGGTCTTTAAGGTTTCCTACTTCGTGCAAAGCACAAGTATCACATTGATCTTTTTTTAAAGTGTACAAAGACCAATTTTTTTTCACGAAATTCAAATATGAATTTTGTTCTGCTTACTGGCTTTGCAGCCAAAGGTTCCTCCTACTCTATTCTTTTAAGATAGATATTATACAGTTGAGTTAGATATTCAATTTTCTGTTCTAAAAACATGTTTGAGATGTTCTTTCTAGCGTAATGAGAAGGTAATTTGGGAAGGTCATCAAAGAGTGTCAATATCTTTTTTACGATTGTGATCTACTGACGTTCTTTTTGGAAGTGCAACTTCTTGAGATTGGTACATACCATCTGTACTTTTCAAAATCCATTCCCCGACAGATCGTTCACCTAAACCTAGAGTCGATAGAAACATCGCCTTGCACACAGGATACAGATTGTTATTTATTTTCAGGCGATACAAAAAACTATGGGACCTTCTAGAGTTTGGTTCACTTGTATAGCGTCTTTTGGGTTTTGTTTTGACAACATTATTAGCAACGTATATTCGCCTTTGATCCCATGACAAATCTGACCAAAACATTTCGAACAATAACTTTCTTTCGTCTTCGATAATATCAGAACACATACGTAAGCTACTGCGTTTGCATTCTGCAGATTCGCAACGCTTACCCATTTTTCTTTCACCCCTATTTGATTATGCCTTATAGTATTACCCACCCTAGTAAAGCCTAAGTAGTTTTTTCCCATCATCCTAAGATTTTTTTTTCCATTTAGTTTTGTCGGCACGTTTTCGTTTATTGGCATTCTCAGTTTCATTTTCCTCATTGTTCATTGCATCATCTCTATGTCTATTATTATCATTATTAGCACCACCTGTATCATTATGGTTATCTACTTTATCAACCGCTCCTCCGCTTTCTGAACTGTCACTGCTTTCATTTTCAGCCTCATTTTCACCTTCCAAGTCACTTTCCCAGTTACTCGCGATTTCACTTTGCACATCAATCTCAGTTTCTACTTGTTTTTTAATATCATGATCTTCTTCTTTATCCTGAATCATTTCTGCAGAAGCATCATCTTGGTGTATATTTCGGCTTTCATTATTACCTCCATTTCCTGTTTCCTCATTAATTATCATGTTATGGGTAACTCCTTCAATATCTTGCGTATTTGATATCTATGATCTGTTTACAACCTCCCAGTTATTATTATCCTCATGTTCATCTATACGTCGATAACCATTATCGTATTATCAAATTTTTCTAGTGGAGATTCATCTGATGGGCTTATAATATCAAGAACCTCCTTCTCTGGTTCCATCACATGAAAATCATTATTTGTATCAATAATAACTATATCAGCTACAGCTGTACTACAATTTAGCCCCTTAAGAGACATACCTACAAATTTTTTTTACCCCTTGAACCCATTGTAATCTGAAAATTACAAATTTGAAAAATTAAAATCAATCCATAAAACTTGTAACGAATACAAGACCTTGTAAATGATTAAAAACTTGAAGTTACGTTAAGGTTTGATTCAAATGCAAGGTAATGCAATAAAAATAAGAAAATGTGCAGAAATACTGGTATGTGACCTGACATAACCTCTAAAATATGTTTGTGATACTTAACCTACATAATAATTATTTAAAACTGTATTCACCTACCTACCTTGTTAAAAAGTGGAAAAATACACCTTCACAATTTTTCAATGTTCAAGGAATGCACAACAGTAAAATGCAATACGCCGTAAAAACTAAAAGCGCATTAATTTAGCAGTCGCTTGCTGTAGTGAACTGTCAGACATGAATTTGTTAGAATGTCGCAACCCACAAATGCTCGATTTATATGACTTACGACGTCTTGACACAATGCAATGGGATTACAACATATTAGTTATAAGCAGATATTTTATAGGATATTATATTTGTAGATTACGACATATTGCAGGCGTGCTGGACAATTATGACCTCTATCCAATGATCCCATAAAGTCAATTTTCAAATTTTTGAGTGTTACGACAAATCACCGTTGCATGAACGACATAGTGAATCTTTCCGAGAAAATTTTAAGAGCAAACTTATAGTGGAATTCTGTAACCTTCTCGGAAGCTTCGGTTATCGTAGGCCCTGGCAGCGAAGTGACGTTGCGATGACGATTTCAGAATTTTTAGAATTAGTGATGTAGAAGTGTCATGAGGAGCATAAATACAAGTTTTGTAGGTTATAATTTTGTATTTATTATCGTTCTTGTATGCAAATATAAATATGACTTTATAGCATTATTGTTAGATGTAGACCACAACAGGTAGGGATTGTCTATGTAAAATATATTTATAAAGTGTAATATACTCGCTTTATTCCAGAAATTATATGCCGTTTTACGAAAGCAGTTAATCGATGTAATCGATCATGTAAAATCATTTTAAGCGAAAGTTTAGGAGTTCAGAGCCTTATCCAGGTAAATAATATACATATATGTAGTTACATTTGAAGATTACTTGAAGTGGCTATACCTATACACTGTACATAATATCTTTGCTACAGGTCTAAACAATATTTAGTTTATGGATATTTTACATTATTTGGCAGCTACCAGAATAATAGCTTGTTTTATTTGGTCTGATATCAGTTAGTTGTGTAATTCATAAGATCACATGATGAGGAAATTTGTTGAGCAGACAAAATTTCCCGTAAACTATGAATCAAAAAAATGTTATGCAAGGGTAATTATGTTGTACGATAACATTTTAATAATTTAATCTACATATTTCAATGCAGATAATATTGGATATCTTATGGAACTATGGTTATTCAACCCAATCAATAATTCCTCAGAAGCGTGCTTAATATTGAATTGACTATTATCGAAATGACAAATGTTATTTTGTAAAGTTGTTATTGGTGTCGCTCCATATTCTGCACATTAATGTACCATCCTGTGAAAATAGCTAGTATAATTTACAAATATTGTATATCATGGCACTAAAGAGTAATTTTCAATTACGTAAGGCAATGACGAACAACATATTACAGGTAAAATTGTGACTTATATTCTATATTTTATTATGTACATATATATGTATATACATCTTTTAGTTCAAAACCAGAAAAATTATTTGGAAATTGGAAGAATGTGATGCATCACAAACTGACTGGAAGCATGCACTTGCATTTTTAATCTATATAAAAGTGTTTACAACTAATTTAAAACAAATAGGTTGTCTTATGAACCAAATCCTAAATATGAATATAATGTACATATTAAATATATTAGAAATAGGATATGAAACTTGTGTAAAGGATTTATGCAAACTCTTGGACTGTATTGAAAATCCGTTGAAAGTATTTGGTAAAATATTAAATTTACCATATACATTTAACAACATCAGTGCATTTACATAGTAAATATAACATACTCTTGAGATATTTAAGAAGTTTGCCACACTTTAGATAGGTATAAAAAAATGAGGGAATAATATATTATAGTCCATCAGTCGATACATATTTTAAAATGCCTTTACTGTAATTCACATATATCTCACAAGTTTATATACTTTACCTTGTAATACTTTTGCTTGGAGTCTTTCATTTATTAGCATATATATATATTTCTTTTCTAAGTATTGTTTATATTCCAGGAACTGTAATTGCTTTTCTTTAATTTTACCATTATAATATATGTGTTTTTTTATGTGTTAATAAAAAAAATATATTTGGCAATAAAATATCTTTTATTTTTCAATAAATAAGTAAGATTTAAAAGGAAACACATAATTCATATCTAGTATTAATATAATTATCCAAGTCCAATGTCTTCATTATTTTATAATACATACTGGTATTTTTTTAAACCATTAAACAATAATTTTTTATATTCTTACCGCTTTTTCGAGTTGAAATTGTGCCAATTTTAGCTACTGAATATTACTTTCCTGTTAAAACTGCACATGAACATAACATTCAATTTATATATCTTCAGTGGCTCGACAAAAAAATCCTGCAATAATATTGAATGATTTGGTGTATTCGATATCAAATGTTATTGTGTAAGCCTTTTGTAGTCAGGTAATACATTCCTACAGCTAGTAAAATACAAATGATTTGGGACGAACAACAATATTGAAACCAAGTGCAACCATATATTACAAGATTGGTCAACTTTCTAAATACAAAATCATCTATATCCTTCAACCATTTATATTCTTTGCCCTATGCTGTTAAAACTTAATGTTACCTTTTTGGAGCTTAAAACATTAATCGTTCAATATAGTTTACATGTTGATAAAATCTTTGCGGTTTGACTTCTTATGAAAAAGTCAACTTTAAATTGTGAAGTTATTGTGAACACCATGATAGACTTTTTCGAACATTTAGTTTGTGCACATTTCACATGCGTTATGTTGTATGGATATTGTCTGCTGGGTTTATGTATTTTTTTGTGTTTAGGTACTCTTGTAAAAAAAAATGTCCACTTTATAGGAATACCTGTTCTTGTTGGCTTCAAATAAAAATCATATTTCACCATCCACAGACGTGTCTGAAAAGACATTTATTTGCAAATTCACTATGCACTACAGTGATACTATGTCCTTTTAAACTCTCTTAATGGTAGCAGTTCTTGCTGAAATTTTCCAAAGTGCTTCGTGCTACCTTGGCCACAGTATAAACCTATGTTTATACTATGTCTTAGCATTATAAAATTTTTCGTACATTTTCTTTAAAAAAAAATGTTTGCAATCGCTTATATTATATTTCAAACAATTTTTGTATATATGGTATATATTTACGAGATGATATGTGTGTTTACATGTTAAACATAAAGATTATGTACAAAAAATCGTATATTGACACTTCTACGTCACTAACTCTAAAAATTCTGAAATCGTCATCGCAACGTCACTTCGTTGCCAGGGCCTACGATAACCGCAGCTTCAGAGAAGGTTACAGAATTCCACCATTACTTTGGTTCGTGCCTGCGTTTACTTATGTATCATATACATACGTGAATATACCTAAATTCACGAGCAATATGAACTTTCATGGGTATGGCAAGCGAAATTAGGATGGCTTGGTAATCTCATATCATTTTAATAAAAAAAATAACTTAGCTTAATTGGTTAACTAAGGACAGGCCCTTTGAAAGAAAACGCAAGTACGTAATATTATTGAGATGACATTGCGAAATGAGAAAATATATCCATTATTCCCCAGAACAATAGTTTATATACGTTGCAGCGGAAAGCACGGCACTTTTCGTAATTTTTCAAATAACGCAGACAACGATTCGCTGCGTTATTCGTATCCTAAACGGTCAGTAATTTGGAAAATTATGTACATATTTAATCATGAAAATTTCCTTGGAAAAGAGAGCACATCCATTTATACAGAGCGAGCAGCAGATGCATGAATGTCCTGAGAAATTGAAAAATTTACATATATGGAAATATCCATCCTGATTATCCTGTTCATTTATATCTTACGTAAATACTGCGACACTACTACAAGTGCATTTCTAGATATGGAAATAATTTGAATGTTGTGGAAAATACGGCCGACTATATTATGCCGTTCCCGGAATGATATTGTAATTTTATGTCGAAATATATTCCGGAATTTATGAAAGTACTTCAAAAGGAAAATTAAAATTCATGAAATTTTCATGATATGACCCATACAATATCGAAAAGTGGTAGATGAAGAAATGGCAAAGAGGCACAATTTATTTATATAAAAAATTCTTTTGAGCAAAAAGCAGGGCTGGATTAAATGGTAAACATAAAATTATACGGGAGATTGAGTGTTATATTTTTCGTACTATATTCAGTTAGCTTTTGAAATAACAACGAGCTGGTGTTGCAAACTTGAAGTTCCATTAGTAACGAGTCAATTATTCAATAGCGATAAAAAAAAATATGAAATATTTTCTTCTTCCAATAGCCATCGATAGTGGTGAGTTTTTTTAGGTATTTGCTTCCTATTTCGTAAAATACGTTTCTTATCATAATGAAAGAAGCAATTTTTTTACTATAATGGCCAATGATATATATTTCTACTTCTAGAGTGTCCCAGGTATCTAATAATACACCCTTATATTTATAATTTTTTTTTAATATTTTAATAATGTTTATAAATTGTTAAGTTTTGACTTATGCTGATGATTTAAATATTGTTGATGAAATTGACGGCGCTCAATGTGCTGCGTTTCTTCAAGAGAACCTGGACCGAGTTACGAACTGGCACATTTTAAACAAAGTTAAACATCGGCAAATATTGCTGTATAGGTACATTAGAAACTGCACTAAATTTTATCCCAATTATCTTATTGACAACATAGGGATCGACCAAGAAAACCACGACAGTGACTTCGGATATACATTTGGTAAAATGTTTACCTTTGCTGAATTTGTTTTTTTCGCTACACATTTTGAGCATTGGCCATTATTATTTGCTTCTATAAAGATTGTGGCAATATTGCAACACTCAAATACTTTTTTTATATGCACATATTAATACAATTAGTTCTACGCAGCACAAATTTCTAAAGTGTTTGCGTTACAAATTCGATGGAACGTACCTTCCTCATGAATGGTCTACAACTTGATCCTGATCGATACTAAATTGGATCGCTTAGAAGCAATACGACACTTAGTTCAAATTCTATAAAACTAATATTTTTTTTTATATCCTGTCACTTTCTTTGTTTGTAAAAGTTAACTTTCTTCTATATCGTCCAAGAACAAGATTAAATGAGGCATTTCTACTTCCAACTGCTAAAACGAGTAATTCCCCGAGTACTTCTATGGTCCATAACACCAATAATTTTATTATTATATCATTAGCGGTTTCTTCCAATGCTTTTATATTTCTCTGTATTGGGTTAAGCAGATTAGCTTATTTGTTGTTGAATTGTTGAATGAAGTTAAATCACCATTTTTGTATTAACTTTGTTATTTTGTTTATATTGTGATCTATTGGACAATTTAAAAATAAGTACTTATTATTATTATTTCGGATTTTGATTTGAATAATACTATTGAAATTGAAACATAAAAATTGACGTTTCGACAATTTCTTATTGCCTCATTTAGATATAATTTTTATAAATTTCTAATTCCTAGCTGCAAAAGTAGACATGTAGTTGTAGTTCTCAGCTAAATTTTCATATTTACATTCGTTTTCTCCGTCAGATAAACTAAAGCTCAAACAATTAGTAATTTCGTTAGATTTTAAAAAAAATACATGATATTTTTCATATATCATTTATTATCTCTTTAGAATTTATGTGTATTTAAATATCTGAACTGGAATGGCATTAGCGATTGTATGAAACTAATATTTTACATGTCTTCTAATATAATAAAAAATGCGTTGATCTCTAATAATGAGTTCTTATTTTATTTTTGAAGTGTAAACTTCTTTGGGCGCGTTGCGCTGAATGTAGGCACTGAACAAGACTGACCCGTCACGCTCGGATATGTAACGTTCGTTCGGGTAATGTCGGCTCGAGTCGACTAAGGGAACAAGATGATAAATATATCATATAGAGGTATTTAATTTCAATTAAATTGTAATTCAAATGAATAAATAAATTCATGTCCCAGAGCAGATGTGAACCGGAGCCGCCTGGGTGAGAGGCCGGCACTTAACCATTAGACCAAGCGTGGGGATCGTAAGTGAGTATTCATATCCTCTATTTATATATATACATACGTCCAACCGACCGTTACATGGGACAGCATGACGCATCAGTCGTATTATAATACGTTACTGAATATTATACGCGTGTGTACATGTGTAAATGTAATAAATGTGCGAATACGTTTTATTTAATACGTTACTGGATACCATACGCGTGTATTTCGTATTATTAACCTCGCCTTGATGAAGTTTACACTTCTGCTGTGTGGTTTTAAGCACACCCATTTTCTTGTTTCTATTTCAATCTACCTATAGCTTTCTATAACTAGACACTGGTGAATATTTCCAACCAAAATATGTTGTAATGATGTAAAAGCAAAACCGCTATTTTTAAAAATTAATTAAATTAGATGTTTATTTACTACATTTCCGTGTATTTACGAAAACATGCCTATTAATCTCAATGGGCGTACGAGGGGTTGTTAACCGTGAATATGTTAAAAGGGTTTGATACTAAAAAATAACCGATCTAATAATATATGAATTACTTTATTCTTTCAATTTGTGCAAAACAATTACTAAAGCAGTTTATTATCAGTAATTCATTTATTGAACTTAATTAATGATTGAGCTTTCCATGACAATATATCTAGTTGCAATAGTAGTCAAGACAATTATTACACTTAAATTTACCTTACTATTTATTATACTGTGAAGCTAATTAATCCTCCTATGATAAAAGATAAATTTAGAATTTCATTGACTTTTAGTGATTAAAATATTTTTTGTTGTTCGCAAACGTTCTTAAAATAGTTTCTATACTCATAAAAGTTTTGTTTAAGTTTTTCACGTGAAAATTACTAAAATTACTTAGGCGACACATCAAACAAACTTTCATATAGATACTACTAAGACTTTCCTCTTAAGAATATGCAACTACTTGAAAAGTATACTTAAAAAAAACAGCATCTCTCAAAATAATAATATAATTTAATGCCATGTGTAACGGTACGGCATAATTTATTATTTTTATAATTTTTAAAATTCGAATATGAATTATATTTTAAAGCTATGAATTAGAAACCAAATGATATAGTTCTTTGAACTGTTTATTCTAAATGTATGATTTAAGCACTACTTAGATAAGCTAATGTTTGTATTGATTATATTATAAGACTAAAGACGCCGAGTGCTTATCTTATCATCAGCTAAACGTGACATTAGCGTGTGAAAACTATAACTAGGATACATAGACAGAGGAGAAAAGGGAGTACGTGGGTCCCAGGAAAAGAGTGAAATCCGATGAAAGAAGGAAGTCGACTGAGGACCTTCGAAGAGATCGGTCACCTGTGTATTGGTCCGGCTTAAATAGACCGTTTAAAAAAGTAATAAGGTACTCCAATTAATAAGGAAGTTGACCCACACATAGCGGTCGATAATATATTAAATTGTCGATGTTAGAACCTTAAAAGTAAATAAATAGGTTCTTTGTTTACATAAAGATCGACCACTAACTAAGTGCAAATGTGTAAAGTTTAACATATCTTCCTATAAAAAGTCACTGTTGTGTGATTAGCATTTAAAGAATCTACAGGCCTCTCTACCGTCGAAAGAGGACTCCCACTAAGGACACCGATAACAGGAAGATTCTCTTCAGATGAAGAAAAAAAATATATATAAAAGGTATTTTTATCGTGCGAGTGCTCAATAACCTAGAACGTTCGAATTTGTCTTATTGTAGAGACGTAATTAATTAATATAATAATCTAAGATCGAAAACATATTTTATAAGTTGTCTTAGATATGAGAATGTCTCGGTATTTGTAAATTACTTGCCAATGTTGTTTTAAAAATTATTATATGCATTGTAGATATATATCAATCTCAGCATAGTTTATGTTTCTCTTGAGGCCTACGTTGATAGTATTGATATAAATACTAAGAGGCGGTGGAAAACCAAGGATGTTTGATGCATTTCAGAGAAACGATAATATACAAATAAATCATAACTAATCTTTCAGTATTGTATACACTACGAAATTATTCTGTTAATGTGTTTGTTCTAATTAAAATTGATATTATTTTGTGTACGTTTTTTATGTTTGTATTAGTATATGCAAAAACCTTGGTTTCTAATTGAGATGTTATTTAAACTAAAATAATTTTGTTTTATTTAATTGTGCCAATTAATGTCCGAAGATTGTTTTCTGTTGATATCTCTTAACCTGGATCGTCCCCGGAATATGAGCTAGCTCGGTAAAACAATTCAATTATTTTACTTTATTTTATTTAAAATATATTAAAATATATATGGTATTTTTATTATTGGGCTTTAATTACAATATGGCTTTACCAATGTGGTGCCGTTATTAATATAAAAGGGGTTCTATTATACATCTGCGTAAAATTGTCATCAACATCTATTATGTATTGTCGCCTTTCATTTATGTATGGAGAAAATGTAAAAAAAAAGAGAGTTATTAAACCGTTATTTGTCTGGCAATAATTTCAGGTTGTATTTCATCTGACAAATATATATATATATATATATATATATATATATATATATATATACACGTACAATATTTCTTCCCGAATTTATATCGTTGTTTTGGTCGCAACCTGAAATATATACCGATATGACAATAAAGCACCGGCAGACAGAACGAACTGAAGAGTGTAAAAATAGCGTACGCGACTGCGAATCCGATAAGGAAAGCCGCCATGGCAAAAACCTTAAATTTTTGATGATGTATGTGAAAATGAAAAATTGCAGCACTTAACCGGTCGACACTCGCGAACACTATATTTATCATCGAAATAGCCCGGTTTCCGTTCTTATTACTGCTAGAGACACGTTTCAGTTTAATTGAGAACTATATGTAACTGCAATGGCAAAACAAGTTTGAATATTAGTTATAACGGCGGCGGAATTGTCTGAATATTTTGGAAGACATAGAACAGATTTATTTATGATTAACTAAAGGATAAAATAGACCTACTGTATTAGAAAAGTTAGTTTGTTACGCTTCAATATACTTTCCGCACACAAAATGTGTTTGAATTTATTCAACGGCTAGAATTAACATTTTATTGACACCCCAGCTTTATGGAAGCTAGAGATACTTCTAATGTCATTTGCAGGGATGAACTAGATATTATTTTTTCTGTGCTATCAGTACTAATTACACGCCTTTGTTTAAATTTACTTTATTTTTCTTAAAACCTACTGTATATTTAAGTTACTAATCGTCAGAAATTTCTTTTGCTTTTCTACACCTGCTCGTCTGTTGGAAAGTTTTCCGAAAATTTATCGGTTTAGTATAAAATCTCGTCTCCGCTAGCTGGCAACCAAATGTGAAGATGTTTTTGACTATACCTTCTCCGTGTTAACGGTCGAGTATGTAAAGATGCGTTGTGAGCTTTTATATCTTACCAAAACATGTTTCCCATAAATGCTGTTTTTGCATAAAATATTAAAGTAGAACTGTAACAGTAGTTATGAAAATTTTCAATAATAACAATAAATGCATTTATTACGTATAAATAAAAAATTAATAACAAAGTACAAATAAGTAACAATATACAACTGCTTAAAAACAAACTTAGCCTAAAATTCGATAATGAGCACCATGAACTGAATATCCTTTACAAGTGACACCCAACTAACAAGCAGCATATGTCAACTCATTACCGACTTGAGTCTGGATATATAGGGGTTTATAACTACTGTATACCTGATATGTAAGATATCGTTCATATAGCGAAATCCTATGGGTCGTGGGAGAAATCAATCCACGAAACCTAGTGGCCAGATTATTTATATATGATCTAAATCTAATCCTATTATAAAGATACGGTGGACATCTATGTAAGAGTATGTCAAATTTGCGTATGTTGTAAATGTATCGTAGACAAGCATTTTGTATTCCCTGAATTCTGGAGCTGGTAAAGAAATTCAATGCCTCATGATATAGTATTGAACAGTATGAAAAATGCGACAGAACGAAAGCCTCAAACAACATTTTCTTTACCGATTCATTAAGAGTATAGTTTCTTCAAATTCATGTAAGCCGTGATAATATATTTGGAGATCTGATCTTTATATCTGAATCAGTTGTCAATGTAAATACCAAAACTCTCACTCTATTCACAACCCGTAAATGTATATTAACACTAAGAATCTCTAAAGTTCTGTCAATGTTGAAGCAAGTTCTTTTAGGACCAAAAAGGGCGACCTGCGATTTCTTCGGGTTTATAAGAAGGCTGTGATTGTCAGATGCATTGAATATTTAAAAGGTAAGTGCTAATTCTATGCATTGCAGCTTGCCACTCAGATGGGGGAAAAGAGAAACAAAGCCGAGTATCATCAGCACACATATGTGATTTTTAGTGTTCTATACACATAATAATTTTAAGGTGTATGTAGTGAATAGAATTGGCCCAAGAACTAAACCCTGAGATGCACCTTGCAATAAAGCAAGGGGAGCAGAGCAATTGCCATTTAATCTTACCACATGCATACGACCATTTAAATAATTTGTCATTAAAGTGGGAGCGCTACTATTAAAGACAATGGATTTCAAAATACAAAGAAGGGCACCATAATTAACTGTATCGAATGCCTTGCTATAATCAAGTAACGTCAGGCAGGATGCAAGGTTTTGATCGGAAGCCGTGTTACACTCGCTTCTCCTTAGGATTGTCCTGGCAGAAAAGGAGGCCCATATGGCGCTAACGGTAACTAGAATAATGTCATCTGGTCGAAAATTAGAGATGTGCCCGTTTGTCGGAGTTTCACACCTATAGCTTCGTCCAACTAAATGTATGACAGTTTCGGAAATTTATTGTGTGTCACCTTCAACCTGCCTTACCTTACTTCCCTAGTGTGCGTTGGAAAAGGTGGTTTAGAGCCTGTGCCTCTAACTCTCGGTTTTATGGGATGGGTCACTCAGATTACTGAAGGTGGATGACTCTTAGGCGCCAGCTGTCATTCTATTTCAGGCCCACTCCAATAAGTTACTTATTCCAACAGTGAAAATAACTCAGGTACACTAGGTATAGTATGACATTCATACACGTTAAAAACAACAATAACAAATTTATTAAATAGAAATAGCCAGGAAAACAAAACAAGATTCTTTGGAAAGATTGTATATACATAAACGTATAGCTGGATCACCCTATATATATGTATACCACTTTATTAGTTTAGAAATACAAAATTAACTATCTCATTAAGAATCTAAATTGCCCACTAGAATTTACATGTACTAGAAATTAAATTTATGACCAGAATCAACAAGTATGTACTTAAAATTGAATAATTAAAAGAAAAAAAGGTATACACTAAAATTCGATTAAATGGTTAGAAAACAAAAGAAATTTAAGGCTCGTACATGATGTTGCATACATTAGTGCCTCTACAGACCTAACATGCTGTAGCGATATTTTGAGGTATAAAAAGAAACAAAAGACTATCTACAATTTGAAATCAATGTATGAAAGCAAACCAATCTATATTCTATCGTCGAGGGTCTCCAAATAAAAGCAAGTACACCAAACAAATTTAACATGTCGAGAGCCCTCGTTACTCAAATACGAATCAGTAGCCTCACCAGCTAGAGCTGTCGATGAGCCTAATAGTTTAATTAACGTGAAATTTATATAATTTAATTGCAATTTTAAAATCCTCAACAGGCCAATCCGGTTGGGAATCGATCAACAAAACTTAGCAAATCTTAAGGTTCCTTATAACGTTAATGAAATTAAATTTACAGAAAATAGCGCAAGTGATGCTTATGAAATTAGTTAAAACCAATACAGATAAATAAATTTCCAAATAAAACGATTGTATACATAACTTAAAATGTATTTAATCCTCACAGGACATCGGCTTTTTCCAACTAGACATCCACAAGAAATTGATTAATTCCGTGTCCAAAATTGGAAGAAGTAAATCGTCACACAAAAGGGCGGTAAGGATACTTCAGCTAATCCAATATTTTAAGAAGCCATGTGCCTACAGGAGGAAAGATGGCGGCCAATGACGTTGCTTTCGCAATCCAGGAAACGTGTTCGTACGGAAATACGATCGACAGTACGGAATAGATATATATAAAAAAAAAAGCTAAAAGAGGAAAATATACGAAACAAGGCATTAGTCAGGAGAAAGAGAAATTAAGAGACTTAGCAGCTTCCCGATCCAATGATGTGCTTCAAGCGAAGTAAATCCTGCACAAACGCAGCCAAGAACGAGTAATTAAACACCAAAAATATACTTGTCACTGTTTAACATCCACAATTTTTATCGTGTGAATTGAACGGTAGATAGACAAAATAGTCCATGAATTACAGTGAGCTCGGATTGAAGCAAATGGATCGCTTTTAAAATCAACTAGATTATTCGATCGATATCGAAAGAATGCCAGGATGACAGGATCACAATGCCGAGGTCAAGGATGCCCGCGCCACCTAATGTGACAGCGACATCTAAGTAGAAGGTGAATTGTTACGTAAAACTATTTAAAAGAAATGGGACAAATTAATAAGAACAAAACAAAGTAATAATTAAATAGAAATAATCGCGTATAATTATGCATCGACGAAGAGGTTCTTTAAACTTCCTAATAGCATAAACAATCGCACACCCGAGATGGCGCCACCGCCGCAAACTGAGGTAAAAGAAATCAAAGTTAATTAGAAATGAAAGAAACCACTGAATTACTCGAGATAACTAAATAAAATAAATTAAATGAAAATTCCACATTCCACAGAAAATATTTATACGTAATTCCAACAGTAAACAAAAGATAAATTCTAGACGTGACCTAATTCGTACGAAATTATACAAGGTAAGTATACAGCGTCACTCGCTGGAAATGCAGAAAAATGATAGAATGCTGATAAGGCATAAGATACAAAAAAAAGGTTTAACAGCCGTAATGACATCATCAGATATCGATAGCAAAGCAAATGGTTTATTAAAATTTGTTTCAAGCTTACATAAAAAAATTATATGCAAATTAGCAATACTTTGTGCGTATTAGAAAGTACATTGTAATAATGCATGGTAGCCTAATCCCTCTAACGTAAAACTGTTGAAGGATATTAGAACAAGAGTAATTACTATAATCACTAAAAGTGAATAAGTGAATGTATAAATGAAATATGAGATAGTTATGATGATCAAGAACTTTAAATACATATATATATTTATTTCTGGTTATAAACTTGCATTACCTTTTATTCTATGTAATAAACGTTTGCAGCATGAAGGGTATGATGTATTTAATTATATTCTCAAAGGTATGTAAGTGACGCTTGGTCAGAATTTTAAGTGGTTTTTAAAATCCCCGAAGGAAAAGAGAAAATAGCTTCACGACCCAATAATTTCCCTGGGCGTAATCGTTTATAGTTTCTAGTATTATTTCAAATGGACGCTTTTACGGTAATCCTTATATATTTCTGTAGTAAGTGGCCATCCGTTTTGTTGAACGACTAATGTAATCAACTTTATGCAAGATAGATACCTATCTACCTTAACCGCTGTACGTTCTGAATACGGAATCGTTGATTTCGTATGCCACCGTCGCTCGAGATGTGTGCGTGCAGATTTGTATCTTTTTTTCGGGGAGCTTATCTTTACGCTTTCTCTACTTTTGCCGTTCTTTCCTTCTTATCGACCAATTATCAAAATTTTATTTTAATGTCGGCCGCTCCATACACTCATCTTAACCGTCATAATGGTTTTAAGGGTTAAACTTACGCGTTGTTCCAGTGTGTTAATCCTACTTGAGTACCGCAATGGTAATAAATTTTACTGTTTTAAGAACTTAATAAATGATGGAAATAGTCAGTTAGTCTTTCCTTCGTCCGCATCGTTTGATTGTAACTAAGAATGCGGTAGTAATATCCACTCGAAACAGATTGACATTCAACTGCGAACGTTAAAAGTAGATCTAATCAAATTAATGAATGCAATTGTAGCATTCATGGCAAGCAGTAGACACATGTGAATTTCTGTTTAATTTAAGTATCTCTCAGATATGTAGTACGTAAGTTTTTGCCTTTTCTGCATTGTAAAAATATTCACATTAAACCGAATGGTGATAAAACATGTTGATTTAACACTAGTGTCACTCATTAAGCCCGATTTATAAACTTGAAATTGATGTTGTAGTTGCAGTTGACCCTAGCAGTTACCGTTCGTTCTTTCGATTTCTTTCGGAAATTGCATTTATAAACATGAAGTTCGTTCGAACTGCCAATGGAAAAGTTGACAACTAAATAAGTGTACACATAACTTACAAATAACTACCATGTTTTTTTATGCAATTTAAAAGATTTCAAAAATGAATTCGATAGACGATAATACGAAGTTCGCAGCAGCTGGTATTGTTTTATGTGCATATGCAGCTTTGATATTGAAAATGAAAAATCGAAAAGAGCGACAATACAAAGTGAGACCCATTAATCGAAACAGAAGAGTAGGAGGAAATTACCAGTATTATCAGAAAATGAAGGGTTGGGATACATCTCAATTCTTTAAGTACACAAGAATGACAATACCTGTTTTTGAAAAGTTATTAAACATCATCAAACCCTCAATATGACGGCAAGTCAGGTCAGATGGCATATCATCAGAGGAAAGACTAGTGATAACATTACAGTAAGGCTTACACACACATATGGTATATAATAAATTTAAAGAATAATTATATATGTTAAGCTGTTATTGTAAAATATAAGTTTTTTGTTAATATTTTTCATTCTTCTAGATATCTATCACAAGGTACAAGTATGCAAGCACTGGCATGGTCATCTAATGTTGGCATGACAACTGTCCACCAAATCGTCCATGAAACATGCAAAGCGCTATGGGATACACTTAGCCCTATATATTTACAGTTCCCCTCTGCAGAAGAAGAATGGTTGGATATTGCAAATGGCTTCTTGCATCGGTGGAATTTCCCCCACTGTATAGGTGCTCTGGATGGAAAGCACATACATATTCAGGCACCAGCAAGAAGTGGGTCATTATACTACAATTATAAACACAGATTTAGTATAGTTCTATTAGCATGTTGTGGCAGTAGATATCGCTTTACAATGGTTGATATAGGGGCATTTGGGTCACAAAGTGATGGTGGTATTTTCCAAAACAGTATTTTTGGTAAAAGACTTGAGGAAGCAGATATGAATCTTCCAGGAGCCAGGAGCTTACCAGGCACAGATAAGGAAATGCCGTATTTCATAGTAGCTGATGAGGCATTTCCTTTAAAATATTATATTATGAGATCATATCCAGGAAAAAATCTTTCAAATCAACAAAAAGTTTTCAATTATAGATTATCTCGTGCCCGACAAGTTATTGAAAATGCTTTTGGCATTATGGTTGCAAGATGGAGAATTTTAAAAACCACTATCATTGCAAAAGTGGAAAATGTGGACAATTTACTAAAAGCTACTGTTGTGCTTCATAATTTCTATCAAACGGAAAATGTTAATATGTAGTGTCCAACCGGTTTTACTGATACAGCCGATCACCAAAACGGGGCACGGAGAGAAGATCAAGCCCCACTCGAGGCAGTTGGACGAGTAGGTGCTAATATCTCACGCAGGCAAATCTACACCATTAGGGATGCATTAGCGGTTTATTTTATTTCTGAACATGGAATCGTTTCATGGCAGAATGAAATGATTAATAGAGGGAGATTTTAACTATTTGTGTACTTTTGAAAATACCCTTGTTTGTAAGTGTTCAATAATGTAAATGGATAAAATAAAGATATTCAGTTTTAAAATATTTATATATTTTATTTTAAAAGAATTCACTTAAAAATACATATTTAATCTATAGCCTCCAATATTAATAGCCTCCTTTTTCTCTTCTCCTTGGCCTCTGTGGCAGGCATTTCCAGTAGACAAGAATACACGTAATTTGTGAATTCTCGGTTGGAGTCGTTATGCTTTCCTTTGGGTTCCAGTGAACCCGCTATTTTTTTGGCCACACCACTGATCTCTTCGTCAAACTTCTTTTTCTTATTTACTATAATAGATGTATAAACACTGTGTAAAGCATCAACAGTACAAATCACATGAATTTACCTTTTGATGAAGTTGGTGTATTCTAAACATCTTCTACGTGTGTCTCTAGGCCTGTCTCAATTTTCGTTTCATATCCATCTGTAGTTGGTGATAGAATGGCATCAACACTCGACCAGGCAGACCCAGATGAACAAGACGATGATGGTGCACTTTCTATACGTGTTTTAAGTGTTGTTGTGTACGTTCTATAAAAAAAGCACTGGCATTAAAACAAATTTTCACCCACATTTATTTTATACTGACTTTCTTGGTCGTGTATATTTGTTATAGAATAACATCTTGTCAAAATATGGCAAGTTCGATTCAGATGTACCACACCCAGACCCACTGGGTTTCAACCGTTTTTCGCGGGTAAAACGATCTCGCAGATTCTTCCAAGATCTCATACATTCGTCAACTAAACATTGTATTTAGTATATTACAATATGTATATGCTTACCATCCATATTTACAATCTGCGCGATCTCTTTCCATGTTTCTTCTTTTTTTTTCAGGCTTGTATAATCTTTATGACCTAAGTCATAAAGAAATTCATAATTTTGGACAACTTCCACTAAAAGAAGCATCCTAACTTCTGGAAAAAAATGTTTTTCTAAGATTAACAATCTCTACTAAAATCAAAATATGAAACTTACCAGACTGTTTTTGTTGCATTGTCGCTTCTATATTTATTATCAGAAAACACTTTATTATGATCGTATACACACAATACATCAGCGGCGTCGACTAGTAATACAGCGTGCGTACTTACCGATCGACTGCATGTTATCTGCAGTTTGATTGGCTAACTGTTTGACGTCAGCAAACGGCAACGACAAAACATAAAAGTTGGTTATGTACCAACTGACTCCAACGTCAAGCGAACGAAACTTCAATGTTGAACTGCAACGATAACGGAATTTATAAATGACTCTATAGCTTCCCATGTATTCGACTTTGAACGGGAACTGCAACTGCGAACTGTAACGTCAACTTCAAGTATATAAATCGGGTTTTACTACTCGTACCTACATGAATATTGATTCCCGCAAATCGATCAAATAAGCAAAGTAGTAGCATTTTTAGTTTTAATTAATTTGAAGGAACAAAAAAGTCAACAAGATAGCAATAATAAGCCATCTTCACACGGAACACATCACACGTAGAATTAAAAACATGTAAGCAGCCGACTTTAACCGTATACCAAACAAACTCTTAAAACACAATAGAGAGCATATCATGGGAAAATTCAGAATGCTCCCCAGCGAGATCTCAACATCCAAAAACAAGAATTGATTAGAAGCATGTACTGCCGTGCAAATATTCAAAAAAGGCAATAGTCCGGGAGGTAGCGTTGCATTTTAGGTAGTGATTTTACGCCGATCGACTGTTATCTTTTTCGATACCTATGTTATTACTAATAACTAAACCAAGCGTCAGCTGACGCACCTGCGGTGGGTGTAGTTGTAAGAGGCCGCGAAACGTGAAAAAAAAAAGAATTAAAAAAGTCATAGCACGCCGGCTGGTTTTTTTTTATTAATAGTTGACATCATAGTAAGTTGAAATGAAATCGTCAGCTGCATCGTGGAGGGGGGATTATGCGTCAGCTACGCGAATGAACTTGTACAAAAATCACTTCAAATAAAGTAATAGTACGCCGGCGGATTTATTTTTTTATAAATAGTTGACATCATACTGAGTTGAAATAAAATCGTCAGCTGCATCTTGGAGGGGGGGATTATGCGTCAGCTGCGTGCATGAACTTGTAAGAAAATAACGTCAAATTAGGTAATAGTACGCCTGACGAAAATTAACTAGGATATTGTTTACATAATTAAAAGTAGGAAAAAAATCTGCTGTGTGTATAGTGGTGAAAAGACCTTCATCCGATGCAGTAAACAATGTTATTCGCACCCCCTTCATCAAATGTGCAGGGTGCATCTGCGTTTCATGTTGCTAGGTAGACCATAAGGGATGTACGCATCTCTTTCACATACGTGACAGTTTCGAGTGTACTCATTGAAAGATCGGACGCCAGTGCAAATAAGTTTAAAATTCATCCGTTTTGTGTATTCTGTGGCAAAAAGAAAGAATTATTATCTTTTATGGAAAAAACATTATAAATTAAATAAAAAATAACAAAAAGAAGTTACGACCATCAATTTTCTTTTTCAAATGGAAACATGTTTTTTATTTAATTTGCTAATTCTGCATCGAATTCTAAGTATGTTTCATGTACTATGTCCTATACCCAAACTCAACAGTTATCGAAAAATTTTCAATTGAACATGCAGTTATTGATATGTTCAATTGTACATTTCTCGATAACTATTGAGTTTGGGTATAGGACATGGTACATGAAACATACTTAGAATTCGATGTAGAATTAACAAATTTAATAAAAAACATATGATTCCATTTGAAAAAAAAATTTGATGGTCGTAACTTATTTTTGGACCATCAATTTACCATCAAAAAAACCGCAGCCAAAAATAAAAATCGACCTATTCGAGCGTTTTTCCATAAAACAAAACCAAAAATTTTAAATGAATTTATTCCAACCCGCGCGTCCTCCCTGTATGTAAGTCCCGATATTGTCATTCATTTGTCACTACCCCGGTTGAAATTTGACAATACCATAGTTTAATAATTACGTCTGGGAAATTAGCAGTCAGCAGAGTGCGAGCAGGGGGGGAGTACTGTCAGCAGGACCCTGAAAGATACCGTGCGTAGCTCGAATAATATTTGCTTTTACAGCGTCAGCTGATGGTCTCTCCACCACTACACACTCGGCTGATTCTTGTTTTCATACTTTTAATTATTTAAACAATTACCTAGTAAGATTTCATGCGGCATACTATAACTTTATTTCACGTGTTTTTTTACAAGTTCATGCGAGCAGCTGACGCATAATCCCCCCTCCACGATGCAGCTGACGATTTGAATTCAACTCACTATGATGTCAACTATTTATAAAAAAAAGTTTCAGCCGGCGTACTATTACTTAAAATTTTAACTTTTTTTACAACTTTCACGGCCCCCCATACCCATATCCACCGCTACTTGAGCAGCTAATGGTCGGTTGACTGATTAGTTGTACGATACCTACTACCGATATCAAAATCAGCCGGCTTACTATGACTTTTTCATTTGCAACGCTACCTCCCGGACTACAACAATAATTAAACAGCAATAATCATACTGTGCCCAGTTATGAGAGATACGCTGAATTTATTGAGAATAAGAAAATCTAGTAGACTGTGAAAAACAATCGTACAGTGTTTATTTAGAGCAACTCCTTATCTGTTATTTGACGTTTAGTTGTTGAGGTTACGTTATAACTCAGTTACATATTTTTTTAAAAGTAAAAGAAAATGGAATAGACCAGAGAGTACTTTTGAATCATAATTTACAATGATTTTAAAAGAGGTTTAAGCACTTGTGAGTGCAAAGAGAGTTTAGATTCCGTTTTTAGCGAACAAGTACCTTCCTCGGATACCATTTACCAATGGTGTAAGGAATTTGAACTCGAAAGAAATGCTGTTGAACAACAAAAAGGTTCAGGGCGTCCTCCTACGGTTGTTACCGCCAAAAATTGCTGCTGTTAAAAAAATGAAGGGGACAATAAAGTCACATATGCGGTAATAGAGCATCACTTCAAGATTGGATTCTCGGCTGTTAAAACAATCATACACCATCACGTGTATTTAAAAAAAAGTGGCAAGTCGTTTTGTGCGTTATCACTTTATCAAGATTATACCAACATCCTTAGCTATATAATAGTCCATAGTGCCTCTTGGTTGGTTTTCCATTTCTGCTTCGGTTTTGAGTTGGCATTGTTTCGGAATTCTATTTTCTCTTATTGTTCATGTGCCTGAAAAAATAATATAACTGAATGCCAAAGAGCATACTGTCGATATAAAATTTATATGGTTAATTCTTAATAGATAAAGTTTGTATCATACTAACAGATGGTGCTGCTGCCTAGGCCAAGCAGTCGTTCATAATTTTCATTTCCAATAAAGCGCTTTCATTGATAAACTTCGAAGATTATTACATACCTACCCTTATTTGGTGTTCATGTTCCAAACTTTATAACCAAACCTCACAAATTTCCCATGGATAAACTGTTTGCAGCCATAATGGCCGTATTACTTGATCATGAACTCGTCATAATCAATGTGTTGTTCAGATACGAAAGCTCTTATACAGGGTGACTCATTAGTAGCCGCTTCTTCGACTGCTCTTTTGTGTTTAAAATAAAAGAAAAAACAATTACTGGAAGATTCATGGTTGCTTGGGGTGCATATTGTAAAATATTTGCAGCTCTGACGCACTTCCGGTTTCACCGAAAATGCACGAAACTTAATTTTTGTAAATGACTCACTCTATATATTTTTGGATTTTCTTGTACATTAACCTTGGTGGTGCTTGTTACCATTATTCCCTGCATTCCGCCAATAAGAACATAATGTTCCCAACGTTGTCGTAGTAACGATAGACAAGTTCGGCCATTTTACTAACTGTCTAACCGTCAAACGTCATATTTATATAGTAATCTGACATTTTCCTTTAATTATTTTGATTTCTTTTAGTAATCTTCAGTTGGTCGTCGATAAAGTAGTGTATACTAACTCGCAATAATGACTATTATTCCCTCGAGCCGAATTACTCCCTCGCCACTTCGCGGCTCGGTTCGTAAATTCGGCTCTCGGGAATAATAACTGTCATTATTGACTCGTTGTATAAACAACTATTACCTGCCGCTAATATCTGTCACGATAGCATAATTGTATGACATCGCTGTTATAAAATGTCATAATTCATTATATCCTTATTTTTTAAATTAACAATTTTTACTGTTGGCGATAAAATTTTGTATGCATCATCTCAGTAAAGTGTCTTTATCGAACTCGTCTGATACTCGCCTCGCTCGCTTGGCTCATAAATCAGATTCGTTCGATAAAGAAGCACTTTACTGACTTGGTTCGTAAATACCTATTACTAATTTTGTAAAAAATACATTGGGGAATTAGACATTTATAAGATTTACGTAAGGTGAATGTCCATTCCTTCTGCAATTCAGTTGGCACGTACGTTTGTCAGATGAATTGTACAACATTAAACACTTTTCAACAATAAAACACCAACATCTGTTTTGTTTGGTATACAAAGGGACGCCCTCTTGCGGCATTTACCAGTACGTCAGGTAAATCCTGTCTAGCAGCCTGCAGAATACGGTATTATGTTTGTTACCATATGGGAAGTTGAGAACTTCAAGGGTTAAATAGCCCAAGAAATAACCTGTGGCATATTTAGTAAACAGATTTTATTATGCTGTATGTGATGATCTGAATGTTCTGTCCTTCTTGGAAAGAGTTAATGACAATTCCGAAGTTTAACTCAATATACAATGGAAATTCTTGTTTACCTTTTCCATCCCCTTATGCCTGTAATCCCCAATATTACTCACTGAGGCATTATAAATATACTTGAAGTGTACTATGTTTATTAGAATCAAGACCGCGTTTCAATCTGCTGCTTCTAATTATTTGTTCCTTCAGTTTTCCCATTTATTGCTTTATTATTTTCGGAGAGCTTAATGCATAAGTACACATTTGCACTCTCTATATGTATATATTATACACAGAGAAATATAAAACATAGAAGTACACTAGTATTATGCGCTACGAGTGAGGCGAACAACACGAGGAGGAGGCTTATGATGCTTCGTATGTGTGATACAAGGATTCCGCCGGTTAAATTCACAAACGAGGAGCACTTATGCGGCTTTAATTTATCGGATACAATTAAAACTGACATTCTCCCGAACTGAAGACGTATCTCTAAACTCTACAATGGCACTTTATTTTATAAACTTATTACGTACACGATATCCCCGGCTAAGTTTGCAAAATTAACACGAGGAAGTTTCTCCGCTTAATTGTTATAGTTCACGGGCGAAGTCGTTTAATTTTGCAAACTAAAAACACAACGGGGTACACAGATATTTACGGAAAACTTAATCAGCAGAAATTAGCAACGGCAATTATGCGTCCATTAATAAGGTAACCATCTGTTTACTTAATTACTTGTTGTGAATTTTATTGCTGCAACTACACGGATACATTGTTAACGTATTCTTATTTCTTGTTCGGAATTTGTATGATTTAGTTTAGCACGGGCTGATTCGTAGATTAAAATCGTTTATATCTGTTGTAAAATCCAAAATAATTAATAATATATTTCAAAGACATTTATGTAAGTATGCCAGTTAAATGAAATTCACTATTGTATTGTATTGTATTTTATTCGTCATCAAAAAAACTTACATGACATGTCAGATAAGTAACAAATTCTTTTAAAGAATTTCTAAATAAATAATCACAAGCAATATAACATATAACACATAAATAAATAAAATCAGTTGTATATATAAGTGAGCAAACATAGATAATATAAAATTTCATAAAACAACATCAAAATACATTTACTTAAAAAAAACAGAGCAATAAAATCATTGTATCTACAAAGGATCAAAAACAGAGTGAGAATATTCCTAGTTTTGAATGGTAATAAGTCCAATTAATAACATTCGACAAAGCCTCCAGATATTCCTCTGAAGTCGTGTGACAGATATTCCTCAACGTCGTAAAAAACATTAGTCAATAAAAAACGCCTAATTGTTTTACTAAACTTGTTCACGCTTAACTCCTTAACAAAGTCTGGTATTTTGTTGTAAAGCTTCACACCTCAATAACTGAACGATTGCTGCGTCTGCTTCAATCGGTGGCGCGCTGTCACTAATTCATCCTTACTTCTAGTATGGTAGCTGTGATTATCGGAATTTCTCATAAACTGGGTTTTATTTGTATGTATATACTTTACACAAGCCATTATATATACGTTAATGATAGTCATAGACCCCTCCTCAGCAAAAACACCCCTGCAGCTGTCACACGGCCGCAACCCGCGCAGAGCCCGCATAGCACGCTTCTGCAGCAAAAGGACACGCCCCAGCCCCGACGGTGTACCCCATATCACTATCGCATACGATGCTATGCTGTGGAAGTTCGAGTAGTAGGCCAATTTCGCAGCTTCATGAGTTACCAGTTGTTTGATCCTCCTTATTGCATATACAGCAGTACTCAACCTCAAGAGAAGAGTTGTTACATGTTCAGACCACGTAAGTCTGCTATCCATTATGACCCCCAGAATATTTAGCATTTCACCCTGCGTGGCTGATGAAAAAGTAAGTGTTTGTGTTTTTTCCCAGTTTAGTTTTAGCTTATTTGCATCACACCAGGTTTTTATTTGAAGTATTATGCGGTCCCGCTCATACACCATATCACTACCCCCTTTCCTCAATACGAAGGAGGTATCATCCGCATACAAGCATACTTTGGCATCAACATTTTCCGGAATATCATTTATATATATTATAAACAGTATTGGGTCAAGAATAGACCCCTGGGGAACTCCACTGTTGACTGATTCTCTCCTCGATATCTCATGGTTCCATTCTACTGCCTGCTGTCTATCTTCAAGATAAGACCTAAGCAGTTTGAGTGCGATACCTCGCACCCCATAGTAAGCCAATTTCTGCAGCAGCAGTCCATGCGACACGGAGTCAAATGCCTTGCTAAGATCACAGGCCACTATTTCCGGGGTTTCATAATTATCTCTAGCATCCATTATATCACTCAATGTTCCTAGCATCGCTGTTATTGTGGACCTTCCAGATCTGTAGCCATGCTGTAATGGAGTAAAAATATTCTGTTTCTCGAGAAATGAAACCTATCTCGTGCGTATTACCATTTCCATGACCTTTGATATAGTTGGGAGAACAGATATGGGCCTATAATTTTCTTCATTATCCCTTTCTCCTTTTTTATATATAGGTGTAATTTTAGCAAGCTTCAATTGCTTTGGAAAGATTCCTTCTTTCAAGCAGCAGTTTATTATATATGTTAGTGGTTCTGCAATTTCCCTTGTTATTTCCTTTAACAAGGATACACTCATACCATATTATCTTTCGATTTTTTATTTTTTAGAGTTTTGATAATGTTGATCACTTCCTCAACATCTACATGTCCAATATAACACGAATCAACTGGCGATTTGTTAGTATTCTTGAGCATTTCATTCGAATCTTCCCAACTATCATCAATATGATTTCGTATACTATTTCCAACTCGAAGAAAGTAATTTGAAAAATCATCTGGAGTCAATTTTGTTTGATTTTGCGGTAAAAATCTTCCATTTTTTCCTGTCTCCTTGTTAATTATACTCCATATGGTTTGCTGTCTATTCTCCGCACTTCTAATTTGCTCTTCATACCTTCTTCTCTTTACACTCTTCACTTCCTCATTATACCTTTTTTTTTAATTTTTGTACATCTGCAGCACATTTACATCTTTCGTCACCCTGAATATTGTATACAAAGCATCTAGACCGTTCTCTATGTTTTCACACTCTCGCGGCCTTCTATTGGTTTTTAAATTCCGTTCCCCAGCCCTATATATTTCTGGGAAACATATCTCAAAGGAGACTTCGAAAACATTGTGAAATCTTGCATATTTTTTTTATGCATCACCACTGTTTAAGATTTGATTCCATTCCACCTCAGACAACATGTTTCTGAATAGCTGTATCTGTTCTTCATTTATCATTCTTACTTTATGAATCTTATTTTTCTTGTCAAGCAAGTCCATCGAAACTTCAATTGTCACAATCTGTGCAAGATGATCCGAAAGATGAGTTTCAATCACTTTTGTTGTAATACCAAATTCATAATCCGTAAATATGTTGTCTATGCACGTTTCCGATGTGCTTATCCTAGTCGCCTCATTTATTAATTTTGTTAATCCAAACATATTGCTTATATTTATGAAATCGAGTTTCTCTCGTGTATTTGCATTAAAGTCAATATTGAAATCCCCCGCAAGTACTATCTTCTGGTACTGATATCTCTCAGTTATTTCTGCCAAGACATTTATAATATTTTCATTAAAAATTGCTATATCACCCATAGGCGGCCTGTAGATCGTTACCACAACAGTATTTATGTCACTAATCATTGCAGCACACAACTCAATATGACCTTTAACCATATATGTTTCCACTCCATTCAATGCAACAGCATCATAACAGCTTTTAGTCAGTATAAGAGTTCCTCCTCCTTTCTGTTCTGCTCTAAAACTATATCCACAAACTTTGTAGTCGTCTATTTTTAAAATTGATATTAGCTCCAAAGAAAGCCAATGCTCACTAACTATGAATGTCGTTTTCCAACAAAAATATTTCCAACATATCTATTTTCTGTCTAATCGATTGTATGTTTAAATTCATTATGTTTACCTTCTTACTAGATTTACTCCGATCTACATGCGTGATTGGTCCTCCCTCACTCTTTGAAAATTTTGCCGGTTAAATACAAAACGTCGCACTGCCGCTCCCGTCGGCCATAGTTCAGGTTCATACACTCGCGACACATAGTCCATCGAGAAAGAAACACGGAAAGACACACTTATTTTGTTTCTTTTCAGTTCTTCACATTCCGATGCTGTTTTCTCCAAATGTTGCAGCATCAACTCAACAGTAGTCGTAGTATCAAGTCTATACACATGCAAGTATCCCTTTTTCTTTACACTCTTTATTTCGGAAGTTGAAATTCCAATAATTGGACGAGCGTATGAGTTCTGCCGAGGTAATGTCCCACCATTTATCGATTTATCAGTATTTAACGAGACTTCCCCCGTTGCACTTTTTCCATTTGTTGTTGTTTCCACTCGTTTTATTTCTTTATCGTTTTTATTCAGATAGTTTTTTCCCTGTAAGTTTTTCGATTCATCACTTTTAGTCAGCTGGACGGGTTTTTCATTTGTTGATTCTATATTATTCTTATTAAAATCACTGTATCTCTTCATTAAATTTATCAGTTCTTCTTGTTCCAAAGTTCTCTTTTCTAGGTGAAACACTAGTTTTTTCAACATTCCACTTTCGGTGCCTTCCAACTCTTCGTTTTTCATCGTATCTTTTTTGGTTGCTTGAGTGTTCCCCTGTGACCCATCTGCCTTTTCCGCTGTTTTACTAGACTTTTCGTCTTTTAAGTTGCAATTACACATTTCAGCCACGAATTGCTGGACAATAGCACTACTATTTACACTCATCGGTACTTTCTTATACAATATAACATCAATTAGTTCCTGTTTTCTAAGTTTTAACAAATCTACGCATAGCACGTCCATCAGAGCCGACATATCGAACCGAACTGTACTAAAGTAGATGGAATTATTATCTTATTCCTTCGTTTGAAATTGTGTGGAATTTTGAGTGTGGTTCAAAATTCTTTTTAATCGCAGGTTTACAAGCTAATGATCATTTCTCGTAAAGCACATTACGCTTACAATGCTGTAATACAGAGTAAAGGAAGCCACGGCTGGTTAGGCAATCGAGTACTCGGGTCACTTCTAATTATTTTTATTATTATGTCTACATAAACATTGCCATCTATGAATGACGTGTTAAATATATGTACCGGCATAACAAGGCAATCATCGATGCACCAGAAGCTTCGTCACGGTTGAGTGATCCTAACCTTGCTTTAAGTAGATGTGAAATGTTATCGCGTGCTCATTAACACGACAGTTTGACTGAAATTTCGTTGATAATTAGCAAATACTTTATATTTAGAATAAATTATAAACAGCGGAGATTATAAAAATATCATCATACTTTAAAAAGGTATTTCTTCGATGAGTTTGAAATAAAAAATATGTTTGGTAAACATTGGGGCACAGTAGCCATGATTTATGGGGGTACAGTGAACACTGATCTCAATAAATTTTTAAGTAGTGACCAGTGAACCCCAATTTCTGACTTGCATGTCTTTCTGAATATGGATCTTTTGCTTTTTAGACAGAACACGGTGGTTTGCAACAGAAAAAGAAAGACAGATATTGGCAAAACTGATCTAGGGCTTATATTAGAGGCTATTAGGTACCTTCAATAATTCCTAATTATTCAACATACAGAGTATTTAACAACGATGAATAATCAATATTGGTGAATATTTAGTAAAATGCTCTCAACTTCAGTACGGATTGATACCGCAGCGTGCTTGATAACTTGCATTTCAATTTGCTAAAACTAGCAATAAAAAGTTACCTCGGATTTGGAAGAAAAATCAATCTGCAGGAGCTGGCTGGTTTACGTTATTTTTGAAAAGAAATACCGGCATTAGTCAAGCGTCAAGAAAATAGAAAAAAAAAACAGGAAACCGACTCTAGACATTGGCAGAAAGTGATAGCGACGAAGAATATTTTGTGCCTAATAATATGGAAAATGTTCAAGATAGATATTGCTGACATTGGAGTTAACAGCTTTGTACTGATTAAATTCGAAGTCAAAAAAAAAAATTATGTTATTTAAATTGTTCTAAAACATATTGGCAGACATGAATAGACTGTAAACTTTTTAAGAAAACATGGCACCAATTTTGTATTTTCTGCTCTCGAAGACCAATCAGTTGTGGAAGCCGGCAACATTGTATTTCACCTCGCTCCTCATATTCAGGCTGGTGGAACCGCAAGAGTTAATAGTTTTGTACCGCTTTAGTTGTTGACATGAACTCTTATAACATGGGTTAAATATACATTTGTCTTTAAATCAACTTTTTTGTTTTTCATAATGATGTGAGTGACCCAACGATCCTATCCAGGGTAGCCCGGCATGGGACAGGCTGGTTACATTTTACTCTACTTGACAAACCTGTTAATTTTTTTTTTGTATCTTATACCTCATTAGCGTTCTATAATTCTTGTTGCATTTCCTGCGAGTGATGTTGTACATTTATCTTGAATTCCTTCGCGCGAAGTCAGGTCACGCCTAGAATTAATCTTTTGTTTACTGTCGGAATTACGTATAATTATTTTCTGCGGGATGTGGAATTTTCATCCAATTTACTTCTATTTAATTTCCTCGTGTAATTAAGTGGCTTCCTTCATTTTTAATTAATTTGGGATATTCTTCCTTCAATTAGTCATGATGGCGCCATCTCGTGTGTGTGCGACTGATTATGCTATAGGCAGCATTAAGAATGTCTTTCCGTTTAATATTGTTACATTCCTTACGTCGATGCCTAAGTATCTGCGACTATTTCTAATTAATTATTTCTTTGTTTTGTTCTTATTAATCTGTCCCTTATCCGTTAAATATTTTATGTAACAATTGTCTTTCAACTGGTCAGATGTCGCTCCATATTGAGCGGGTGGCTTCTCCAACCGCAATCTCGTGTTATATCATTTCCATTCTTCCGTTATCGATCGAACTATTTAGTTGGATTAAAAAAGCGATCCAATTACTTCATTCAGTACTCACTGTATAATGAATGGATTGGATTTGTTTAATTACCGTACAAGTCACACATTAAAATCGTGGATCTTAACTGTGGCAATATATTTTTGGTAGTTACTTAGTTTTTTAGCTGCATTACGCACACATTTTGTTAAATATGATTTTTCAATATTTCAAAACAGTAATTAAGGAACTGGTGTAGAAGTATCCAACTGTTTGTGAAACGAAGCTCTTAAGCTAGGATACAGTATAGTTACGTTAAAAAAAACGAAGAAAAAAGTGGCTAAGGTGCACCGGTCTCCATTACTTTTTTTTTATAACATATTGTTATAGTCTTGTTAACATATAAACGTATTTTATCACTTTTATAATATTGTTAACAATAAAATGTATATCGCCACACTGCTACCCTCTTGTATTTAAATTACAAATGGCCAAGGCCCTAAACAAAATCGGTACCCAAATTCCAAGAAGGTAGTAAGTTAGACACCACCACGGTAATTAACCTTCTATTCAAATTTTAGAAGGAGGCTTGTCTATTAATTAATCACCAACTTATAACACTCAGTCTTACCTCTTACTTCCCCAAGGGTCGATGTTAAATATGGGAGTCAGCTCTGCCTCCAGCTACAGTCAGAGAAGGGCGAGTTCGAACACCGTACTAAGTCGAAGGTTAAGTTGTCAGGGCGTCTATCCGTAAAAATATGCTAAGCCCAACAGATATTCAGACCCCGGACCAGATCCAATGTAAAACTCCCCAGGTGATAAGAAAATAAGACCAACACACGCTCATTCAAACTTAACAAACAGTTTATTGAAATTCAATCACAGATCTCAACAGCGCATTCCAATTACTGTACATATCCGGCTAATCTTTGATTTTCAAGGGATATATAGAACAAAGGAAAAAAAACAGTGAAATGTAAATCACAAGCGCAACTCAGTTGCCAGTATTAAATTCTGAAGGATTAATTAAAATTTAAATGGTCACCCAAGGTGATCCACAACTCAAAATTTTCAATGACGTACAATTACATAATTTAAGAAATTCGATATGGTGAACACAAGAAACAATCTTAAAATTAAAATTAATTAACCAACAATATTCTTACAAGCACACAGTTATAAGGCAACTTGCCGGAAGTCCCTCCAAAGTCGAACAGTTTGATCGTGATTTGCAACACGTCAACACAAAAATAAAACACTCTGTATACCAGAGGCAACCGACAATCTATTCGACATCAGAGTGCAGACTCTAAGTTATAAGTATCTAATTCTATTAAAAAAAATTAGCGCTAGTTAACTATGCTTTACATAAGGAAACACTCTGTATACCAGAGGCAACCGACAATCTATTCGACATCAGAGTGCAGACTCTAAGTTTTAAGTATCTAATTCTATTAAAAAAAATTAGCGCTAGTTAACTATGCTTTACATAAGGAAATGTGATTCGATTAAATTCAAAAATTTCTTACGAGATTGTACAAAAATAAATTACAATGGTTGACTAAATGCACTAAATAACAACTAAGAAGTTACACAAGACAGATGTGAGGCTACACTGCCCATACACATCCAACATTTAGTTCAAATTCTGAGTCCAAAAATAAAAAGGCTACGTAACGTCTCCAAAAATGTCAAAGTAACTTCCAAATTGAGGTCACTATAATTAATAAAACTACGTTAATTTAATTAATTCAAAACATAAGGCTCATATGCCACAAGAAGTTAAAATAGGGAATTACGATGACTTATTTAATTAGCTAGGCCGGAAAATTGAAATTTACTGTTCAAAGTACACGATATTGACATAAATTTTACCAAAACTGTTTAGTCAATAAACTCTACACTCTGGATAATATCAGAGAAATTTACACAGACACAGTACCTTAAAGAAAGTCACATCCACAGCTACCAAACATGATACCTTCTACGGATCCACACGTTACAAGAAATCTGCTCGCCTATCTTCGGCTAACGACATCTCAAGAAAATAGCGTATGAAGGCTACAGAATTCCAATAATCTGTACCTTAAATATGTCTTCACCGCAAGATCCAGCAATAAATTTCCTGGCACCGTAAGATTACCATAGCACGTGGTTCTTAAATCTTAACCACAACAAAAGTGCTCAAATGAGGTCTAGGCCATGCACCACACTAACCGCTATATTTGAAGATAGAAACAACACAAATTAAAATCGATTAGACACGTGGGAAAAATACTTACAGCAATTAAACAATTCCTAGCCAAGAAGAAAATATCCTCGCAAGATTCAATCAAAACGCCAAAAATCCAATAATAACACTTGAGAAGTACTATAACATCCGCTTTTGTAAGCGATTACAGACGATAAACCTCCAAACTCTCCAACATTCTCAAGTAAAGCTAAGGAAATTGCTTCTGCTCTTGTGGTATTTAACCCTTCCTCGACGACCGTTAAAGTGCAAGAGAAAGACTCTAACATGTCAAAGCCCGACCATCAAACGGAACACGACAATTGCTCTAAAAGACCGAACGACCCAATCTGATATTTTAAACGTACGACAAAATGCAGGTTCAAATGACAATAGAAAAATGGAAAATAATTATAAATAATTTGTTACATAACTCTAGGCCCAAAAGAAGCACTAAAACTAAATTAGCAACAAATAAAGAAAACAAATTTATTAAATAAAACAACGTACGCCATCTACCCGTCAATGCATGTATACGCCACATACACCTGCGATAAGGCAGAACGCGTGCAATAGGAATCTTAAGCAAATCTACACCAGATGGCAGTAGTAGTAGGAAGATGACATAAATTTAATCCAAAATAAATTACGTATTCCACGACAACCTAAAATAATCCATTAAAAGATAGAATACAACAAAAAAAATTGTAACAACACGTTTAATACAAAAAAAAAAATTGAAGACTGTACAATGCTCTACCTTGCCTAGGTCTAATTCTGTGTAATAGATATAACGAAATATACAAGCCCTGATGAATTTTTAAAACTAATTTAATGACCGTAGATCAGCGGTCGGGGAACTTTTTTAATCATTACCCCAAAATATTTTTGTGTAAGTTGATATTACCCCACGGCGAAGGGCAAAAAAAAACGAAATCGCCTCTTTTTAGCATCTTTCATATTATAGCCCCCCATGATAATTTTGAAAAGAAAACAATAACTAAAAATTTAATTTAAACATCATTTATTCAATTTATCAATGTAATACCTAGTAATACATAATGGTAATAATAGTAATATATATAACAAATTGAAACCCATTGGGGTAAAATTGAGGGTTGACAATTTGGGGTACTGTAACAAATTATAATAATAATAATGGTGGTACAAACAAAAATTAGAATTGAAAAAATTAGAAAAAAAAGAATAATTGAAAACATTCTTTCTTCACGTTTTGGAGAAACGATGTTGTTTCATGTTTGATACAATTGCTTCAAAATTGGGACTTTTTGATGTAAGAGCGATTTGAATACAGTCTTCGGCGTTTAATCGATTTCTGTTCTTCGTTTTTATGTTCATTAGAGTGGAAAAGCCTTGTTCGCACAAATATGTTGTTCCAAATGGCAGCAACTTTTTAACTGCCTCTTCATGTGCAGTTTTGAAAGTCTTTGCAACTTTTGACATCCAAAAAGACGACAGATTTGGTTTACTCTCAAATTGAATACGTGCTTCAGTATTAGATCGAAGTTCAAGAATTGCTTCTGCCAAACCTGAAGGTTCTTCTGGTATCATAGCAATTTCACATTTAAAAGGATCTACAATCCAACTGACAGTACGTGTATCAAGATCTGGAAAGTAATCTGAAAACCGCTTTCTGAGTTTGATAAGATGTCTTACAATTGTATCCTTGATGTCGGCAAAAGTAATATTTTCGTAATCTTCCAAAAACAAAGCTAACCTTGAAAAAGAAGCTATCTTGTTCTGTTCTACTTTCTGTCTCCAATATTGCAGCTTTAATCCAAACGCTGACACTATTTCTCTCGCTGAAATGATATTAATATTCTTTCCTTGCAATTCTTTGTTTAATATATTTATACTCTCAAAAATGTCCGCTAAATATGCGAGATATGCAACCCAGGAAGAGTTTTTAAACTTATCTGCGAGAATATTTTTTTGATCAACCATAAAAATTTCGACTTCAGTTTTAAGTGTCCATACTCGATTTAGTACATTTCCGCGAGAGAGCCACCTTACTTCTGTATAATAAAGTAGGTCTGTATATTCAGCTTCACCGTCCTGACATAATTCACGAAATAGCCGCGTGTTTAGTGCATGTCCCTTGATAAAATTTACAATCTTGATGACATCATGCATGATGGCTTCCAGTGTAGGTTCTAAATATTTGACCATAAGGGCCTGGCGATGGATCATACAGTGAGTAACTTCAATATTTGGGTTGTTTTTTTTTACGAAAGCTGAAAAACCATTAATATGACCCAGCATAGCTGGAGCTTCATCCAAAGATACAGAAATACAGTTTTCCCATTTTAAACTTTGCGCATTGAAGTATTCATTTACTTTATTATAGACATCAATTCCACGAGATCTCAACTCGAGAGGAGAACAAAACAGCAATTCCTCTTCAAAATTATCTGCACATTTGTAGCGAACATATACCATTAGCTGTGAATTGCTACTAAAATCAGTTGTCTCATCAAGTTGAATAGCAAAATATTTAGCCTGTTTTAATGCGACAATAACCTGTTCCTTCACATTTTCTGCTAATATAGAAATTCGTTCTTTCACAATTTCGCAGACAAGGGCACTGAATTCAGTTTCTTCGCTTCTTTTTGACCACACATAATCTCTGCCATTTTTACAGCAGCTGGTTTAACCAAATCTTCACCAATAGTGTATGGTTTCTTATTTCGAGCAATCAACCAGGCTACTTCAATAGCCCTTGATGCTGAACGCTGATCAAATGTACCAAACAAGTTGCTATTCAATCTTTGTCTTTTAACAGATATTTCTAAATTTGCAAAGTATTCTCGCGGTTTGGAAGACAGGTGTGAATGCAAATTATCTAAATGTTTCTTGAATTGACTTTTTTTGAAAGATTCTGAAGTCAGTACCTTCATACATACAATACATTGTGGTTTCATTGTACCATTGTCTTCTATTTGTGTAAAACCGTAATTAAGGAATTCGTCTTGGTATGTTCTTTTTCTATTTGCTGCCATCTGAAGGGAGACAGAAAATAATAATTAAAATACTTGAATTACATTTTCAAATTGCGGCTTACCTTGATCGATATATTGATGATTAATGATAAAATGGTGGTCTTGTCAGCAACTAACTAGTAAAAACTGGCTCTCTGACTCGTCAATGTATTTATATCTTGACGGCATGGCACGGACTGAGCAGGTAGCCGGGCTGTGCTTTACTGCGCAAAGATATAACTCGAGAACACTCTAGTGGTGGGAACACTCTAGTGGTGGGGAGTGAGATGGCGTGGCCTGCATATGTCGCTAAATTGTTTAAGTTGAAAAAAATACTAACAGGTTTATAAAATAGCAAATTAAAAATATATACTTTTTATTCACAAAAGTTTCATTTTTACCCCCAAAATTTCATTTTTACCCCATTTGGGGTAATTTACCCCGGTTCCCCGACCGCTGCCGTAGATCAACACATCAAAACATTTTTGGCATAAACGCTCAAATACTGCATAAAATCATTTTGAATAAAGGAGTCGCACAATGATTAAAATACACCGTTAAGTTAAAAGCAATTTAAAATACATTTGAAGGTCACACAACATTTAAAAAATGAAACGGAAATTTCGTTGTTTGTACTGAAATTGTACAAGAAGGTAAAACTCAAATTAAAACCCAAACATACACTTACGAAATAAATTGTTCGAAAAGTGTTTAATAGATATTAACAATTTTTATATAATTTCTTTGGAAATAGTTTTTTTTTTTTTAAGAAAGTAGTAGCTATAGAAAATTGTATTTGGCAATATGCTTTCACATTGAGACTTGTTTAGATTGTGTCACGTGCGTTTCAATATGGCTTAACTTAAATGTTAAAAGAAAAAAGTTCAAGAATTCCATCATGTTTATGTTTAAATAACCGGTATTTTTACCGTACCGTACGGTTTTCAAAAATAATAAGAGGTTAAATGAAAAAATAAAATCATATACAGCAAAAGAGGACTATTCTTGGAAACCACTGAAAAAAGATGAGAAGAAAAAACATCCCGCCGACATATTCAAGAGTCAATTTAAACCTGCCCGCCGGGTTATTGTATTAGCATTTTTCAATTCTCGCCAAGGTATACCTACACCCATATATACATTTGTGTATGTGTGTGTAAGTCCTTGCGTCAAATGCGTTTTTGTAAGAAAATATTGATTTCGGGAAAGATTTTGTCACTACTTTCTTAACTATTTCTTTTTCTATTTAATAATAATTATTATTTGTATTGTATGGCAAAAGTTGCCAATATTAATTTAAACTTATAATCTTCTGTTGTTCAGTATTTACAGAATAACAGGACTCGAAATGTAAATAACAAACGATGTAAAAAAATCATTGCCGATAATTAAAAAAAAAGTATTTATAACGTTCACTGTAATAAAATGTTAATAACGAATTTTAATATGTCTATACATCTTAACAATCCTTCATTAATGAATTAAAAAATTCTAGCATTGATTTTTAGCTATTGTTTCAGCTGTTTAAAAAATATTTCTTCTTTTCCAAACTTCCTCCATTTCCAAAATTCCTCGATAAATTTAACACCATTTCAAAACAATGTTAAATGGTCATTTTCAATGTATAAATGTATTTACATTGACAGACAATTTTTAACACCTGAGCTTATGGAAGAATTAATGGTGATTCACTTTCATTAGAACTCTCAACCTGAACAATTAACAGGCATTATTGTTTTTGGAGAAGATGTACTTACTATGCGACCAGCCTTGTTATTGATTAGATGTTTTGGTCCAATAAAAGGATGTCACTTTTAATATGTCATTGAACTTGCTCAATAATTAACGCAAAAATCAAGAACGTTGCCCCTGTAACTCGTTAGTCGGTGCAAAAGGCCATGGGTCTATATAAGCGCCACATGCTTTTAAAAGAACAAAAACATGAAAACTAGTATTAGGACTTATAGCAATAGCAATCAAACCGCACAAGATCTAATTTAATTGTATAATTAACAGTAAAAAATATACAACAATGCTCTAGCTGACAACGATGCTAAAAAGAGGTTATTCCGGAGTTCCTGCATATAATACAAGGAATATCCGAACAACAATGCTAAATTGTGTTAATTAGCTACAGTGTCTTAGAGCCTTTGCATTCAATAAATAAGCTACACTTAAAACTACTTATCTTATACAATCTGCAAGAGTGAAGGTCCCGTTAAAATATGTTGGTCGAAGTTTGTTATTCTGCTTCACACTGTAACACATCTGCATCTAGTCGATGAATTTGCACTAGTGAATAATGGCTTCATATAGGTGATAATGTACAATACTCCTCAGCTACGCATTGCTTCTCTATTCACTAACATCTAGATGTTGTCGCCTATTTCATAATAAATCATACGTCCGCATTCTCTGCCTAACAGCTTGTCACATTGTTCTTAAGAACACGTTCCATAAAGTATTTCTTATTTAGATGTTCATTCGACACATAGTCTGCTTAGGTTGTTACTTGCAATACTTTCATTTAAATGGTAACAAAGGATTTTCCTGAACACAGGGATTTCCTTAAAACATTTTCCTTGAAACAAGGATCTTCCTGAAAACAAGGATTTCCTTAAAAAGCCTAAAAGTCGAAATAACAATTAGCATGTGTCAATTGACAAAAAGAAGCGCATGAATATAGCCGTGTCAAAACCTCTGTGATTACACATGCTACTAGTCACACCGGCAACAATGATTGTTACTGAACCATAGCAGGTATTCCTAACTGTTACAACTGTTACTGGATAAGTGCTTGTATCTCTATACGTATTTTAATTGGCGTGTAAGAAATTTAAAATCGGGATTCATGACGCCCCCGATGCGTCCCTAGCACTGACGTCATGTGCTCCTGACTTTTGATCTCTACTTATTATTACTACGTCTTAGACAGCAAAAGAATAACCGCAATTACAGAGTCCTTTCACTTTTAAACCATTTTCGAATAAGCTTTTTTACATATATTTTTTTGGAACAGTTTGATTTCGAATTTTTTCCCCACACCCAGTCAAGCAGCACGATGAAAACACATTTTAGCGGGGCTACTCGCCACCGCCCCAAGCGCACGGGAGCCAGGTCCACGTCATTTATCAAACCGGCAGTAAAGTACCCGTACAGAGTCGTCATGTCGACCTCGTCTAAGCTTTAAATAATAAATCACCTGGTCGTGAATCAGACCACACACCAAGCACAAAACGCCACCGCACCTTTGTATGTATGTTTCTCATCTGACGATACGGAAGCTGTATGTTCTTTACGCCTTCTGCGCGCCATATAACATATCGAACAATCGTTCATTTGCTCGGGCGCCAAACATCAAAATAAATTAAACAACTACTACAGCCGCCGAAGTACATCAGACAGGGGAGAATTTTAAAGCTCCTGTTTGCTTGAAATTTTATGTGATATTATAAATAACGCCACCTCAAAATAATCAGCATTTACTACTTCTGTGCGCGTTTTACCTAAGGTGTGATTTATTCTAATCGTCATGTCGGCACTTATTAAGCTTATTGAGCGATGTAAATGTCAACGTGTAATGACTCGTATTAATTGAAAGTTTCTCACAGGGTAAAGGGACGAAAGACAAATTGCGAGTTGATTTCGGGGAGTTTCGTTATTGCGGTGTTGTAAATCGGTTTATTAGATAAAATTATCTTGGATGTATTACATTTACTAATTGTTTGTATTTTAAATGTAATGGATAAAGTGTAGAATAGTTTTCTAATCTTAAAGCTGTTACAATTTAGTTACATAGCGTTATAATTGAAAAGTTTGTTTCCAAAGCTGTCTAAGAGTCGTCTTATTTGTGCAGATAAAAATGATATAACATACCAATCCATTAATATTGATAAACACGAACACAAGAAAAACCGGGACAATAAAAATATCGCAAATTTTGTTACATAAAAAAGAAAGATATCAGACATAAATAACTATAGCTTATATCACTTTAGTAGCAACCAGAAGCAAGGTATTGAGAAAAATTATCCAAAGAGAATTAGAAAAATATATCAACGATAAATCAGCTGCATTTAATTAATCAATTAATAGAAAATTAGTAACTTTATAAATAGTTCATATAAATTAATAATTAAATAATTATCAAGGAATTGTACAAAGCGAATATACCTATATAGTCGTGTCGTTTTAGCAACCGACACGGCCAAAGTACGAACTAAAGACGACGATTCAACACCTCTACAAATTTCGGTCGGCCGGAACAATTTCAAAACAATAAAATCAAACTAATTAATTAATATTTCAGGATATATACCTTCCCATAGTAAAATTCTCTTACAAAAATCCAGTTACAAAATAAATATTATAAATAGAGCTCTTAAATATTATTTTTTCTACAGCTATATTTTATATAACATTTGGCTATACTGTTTAGGAGGCAAGCATTTGTTGACAAATTTAAAATGTTTAGATGACAATTATAACAAACGTCAAAAAATAATTAGGACAAATGTCAAAAAATGTGTACCAATTATTATTATTATTATTATTATTATTATTATTATATTATTATTTATGTCAGTCATGAAATGATTTTGCAACATCTCAAATTTCACGCCATTTTAATTTAGTGGCGCATGTCGGTTGCGTGAGCGACTTAACAATAGCATTAAACTAAATAAACAGGAAAGAAGGTACTATTTTTGATGCCTTTAACTGCGTTCTACGAAATACTATTAGTAAAATATCCGAAAACAACAGAAACTGTGGAACAATCTTCGATTTGCAGATGTTATGACCTCAATTACATCGCCGGCAAACCTACAATAATTTCTTGTGAATATACGTAGGTTAAACAGAACGTGAAGTAGGACTAGGAATGAATTTAACCAAGACTTAAGTAATTTCAAATAGTAAAAAATGAGGTGTAGGAACCACGCGACCTTCTTGTAAGCATGTGTTCCAAATTTTTGAACACTGGCATCTGACTCTTGGTGAAACATAATCGAATTCTAATTGAAGCTACAAATAGCTGTCTGTCACTTGATGATTTTTCGTGTATGCTTACATCTTAAAGTTATTCTTATTACTGATGACTCGAAATACGTGTCTGCGACTGTTCAACAGCGAAATTTATCGAAATTTTTTTTATTTATATTTATATCAACGATTACTCCTTTCTTAATTATCTCTCTTGGGTTCGGAAGGAATGCAGGTTGACAATGTCTTCCTCGTGGCGATGTTGGTTGTTGTCCTGAAAACCGAATCTTCTATCTGAAACAATAAATAGCGCTCTGTCAGATGATGGTCTTACCTGTATGATTACATCTGCAAGGTTATCACACTTGCACCTTGACTAAACCGTACTGATCACGACCAATGAGTCAGAAACACTTGTCTACGGTTGTTCTACTGTGGAATTATTTAATTTTATTATTTCTCATATACTTTAAAATAGTTATTCTCGTTTGTTTTGTAGTTTTGAAAAATTCCCTTCCAAACACTTTTTTTGAGATCTACAACAGTTTTTTGTAAAGTGCGCTTTTGGAATTATTAGTAATGCCCTCATTAAATATTGGGATTTGCAAATTCTGCCTCATTGTCAACGTCGTCATTGTCGTCGTCTTGATTTTCTCCCAATAGTACTTTTCGAACGTTGTTCAATAAACGTTCATCTGTTAACTTACCGCATATTTCCACATCCACATCTCATAAAACAATTGATTCTCCTCAGGATCTTCACCGTTCTGTATTATAAAACCGATAAGCTTAACATAATTTTTAATAAACTTGTTCCTGCAGGTACCTTGGCGCACGCTTTGACAACATATTTATAGCGTCTGCGATATTACTGTTCATTTAGAAATTTTCTTTGCAATTTTCGATCATCTTCATAACTAGAAACTTACGAAAAAGAGTTTTTAAATGCTTAATGATCCCCTGATCGCAGGGCTGAAGCACTGACGTTATGTTTGGATGTATATAATTCAAATCCTGCTTATGAGGATGTGGGTCGTAGTTGTCAATTAAATGAAGACTTGGAATTTGACAATTCTTTATCCCAATCTCTAAGAAATTCTGTGTGTCGTCCATGCCATTTTTTTCTTATTTATCAAAGTATCATTGAAGGCTGCTTTAATCTAAACTTTTCTGGATTTTTCCAGATTATGGTCAGCGATGAACGTGATAAATTAAATTCACAGAAGTAATGTCATTGGATTTACCATATCCTAGTCTAGCAAGAATTGCTTCATTTTATTCTATCCATAGTAGTTTTTATTTTTTTGCTGACATATCCTGCATTACACATTGACAACTCGCTAGACGGTATAGCTGAGCGTTGGATCAAAAGAAGCAGGCAAATTTGCTTTCATATGCGACCCCACCGCTATATACGGCAGTAATTAGTATGTATTGGTTTATATGAGGGTTCTACCAATAATATGTCAAACTATGCTGCTGTAAGCGTTGGTGATATAAGTGACGTCTTCTGTACAACTGTAAAACAACAATAACAGCTGTGAAAATGTTACGTCACAAATATTATATTAGTCAATATCTCAAACTTTACATAAAAAAAAACATATGTTTCGGAGATATTACGTCAAGACTTATTAAGTAAACTGTTAAGTATATTATAAATAAGGTATAAGAGATAAGGAGAAAAATCTAGACGAATATATTTAATATATAATAATATTTGATTTGGTCGTAGAGTACTTATAATATTGTTGTATTTTTTGAATATTATTTTCTTTTTAACCTTTAATAAATGTTTGTTAATTGACGTCATTTACGTAATAAAATAAGTTCAATTAATACGGTTTAGCAATCTCTCTGTAGGCTTTGTTGGACGAATTTAAAAGTAAAAGCCTGTCATTATAACAATGGATCATTAATTTTCCGCCCTTGTGGTTAATAAATAACGATTCCGCGAAGGGACCGGTTCAATTTGTAGAGTGACAAATCCTAATTGCAAAATTTTATTACGCATTATATTTTAATGGAAATTTAATCATTTCAGTTATGATATATTTATTGCTGGTTTCCAGCAATATTAATAACATTATATTGTATTACATAAATAGACAATTTGACAAGGTATCTCTCCATATTATTTCCACTAAACGATAAATAGGAAATGATGTTTGGTGCTATAGAATAATAGAAATTTTGAGTAGAAATATAAATAATTTTTTTCTATATTTTGTTCAAAATAATTAAATTACTGGAGCAATCAACAATAACTTACTTACCATTTATAACTCAATGAGTATTAGCATTAATTAGTAGCTTAACAGCAACTGTCTGCTTTAAAGTTATCATCCCGTATCTCTATTGAACTCGATAGAAAGCACCGCTTATGAGAGTTCTTGAAACTCCTAAGCAAATTATCATTTTACGAAAGTAGTTCTCAATATTTGGTCAAAAAAAGGCATACAATAAGTTGCCAGAGAGCATTAAGCCAGGAAGTGGCAATGTTCTTAGGAAGTCTATTAAATGGTTCTTGTTGCAAAAATGCTACTACTAACTGAAAAGCATAAAGTTAGCAAAATTATTTCAAGAAATGAGCTCATTCACTTTTAAAGTAATAATGTCTTACCTGTTGTTGGTGCGAAATTTAGTAAGCAATTCAAATATTAACCTATAATACACAGGGTATTCCATTTAAAAAAAATGTCATCTAACTTTAATCCAGTTTTCTGCCCTCATAGTTAGTAATTGAAAAAAATATAAAGTATTCTATTAGGATCTTTTATTATAAACAATACTATCAAAAAATTTATCCACCTAATACGTCGGTTTCGAGAAATATAATTTTATAAAAACATTGAGTTTTTCAGAAAAATAGTAATCACACAAAAATTCTAAATTTTAGGCGTACACTACCTTAGAACGTTTTGAAAATAATTATACGTGGAATACACAAATGTATTAATATACACAGTATTTTATTTAAAAAAAAGCATTAACTATGGGCAACCACCAAGTTATGGAATATACGGTATAATATAAAATAAATTGGTAGTGAGTTGCTATTCTAGGAAGGAAGCCATTAAAAATATCTTTTTTCATAAAATCACAATCTGCCTTCCCCAAGAAGATGACTTACTGAATTGACATTATGGGTCTTATATATGGATCGGAAATGTAATATTGGTTGCATAGCACATAATTTAATAAGTCAAGGATGTCCGAGTACTTATTACACATAGGGAATATATTGTAAATATTTGAAATAGTAACTCAATATCTAAGCGAATAAAAATTCATTTATGACCAAATATTTATTTGTAACCACGGGAAAGATATTTACTAGAATAACAATTCATTGTAATGTGGGTAGCCTAATTTTAATTTATTTTATATTTATTTAAAACAAAGTAAAGAATAGTTGAACGAAAAATAAGTGCAGAGCGGGGTAGCTTTTATTCAATTTATAACGTGAACCCTAGCAAACAAATCTACTCCGAAGGATTTTTGAGAAAACTTGTTTTTAATATTTTGATATATTAATTAATTTTCTTTAATCCGATAATTTTTTTCTAAATTTGATTCTTCAGCGGGGTAGATTACTAAATTCTTCATAAGTTGACGTTGAAATGTTTTCTCCAAATTTAATATCAACAACAATAATTTGCATCTAAGATCTGCTATTTTTCCATTGTTGCCAGATTCGCTATATAGGACCCTTAAATGTAAAAGCCATATCCGTAGTTTCAACATTTTAATACTGGAAATACCAAAGCGCAGTTTGACGTTCTACAAAAGAAATCCGCACTGTAAGACAATCATTATATACAACGCACCTGCGGGACACTTTTAAAATGTGCGATGAAAACCAATATCAAAAGAAAATTAAAATAATACTTCTGCGTAGTAGATATTACTACTCTGTACATAAATATTTGAATGATAGGGAAATGAGTTAATTTTGATACTAGTGCTAAAGCAAATACGTTGTTTATTCTTACTATCCTTACTATTTTTTTTATTATTATCATTATTATATTGCGTTATAAGGACCCTATACCAATAAAAAATAATCAGGAATTTGATTATCTAACTTTATACTGGAAGACGGTAGATAAGTTATGCAATTAAGACTATTATTTCTTATAGCTACCTATTTAATAATGATATTCATTGCAAGTCTTATATAACATGTCTGTATTATTAAATACCCCTTCATCCACTTTATTATTTGGAAAACCTATAATTTTATCTTCATTTTTGCTCGTGGATAACAGGATAAGAAAATTACGGTCATTATCTTCTTAAAATTGTGCAAGTGTTAGGTTGGCAGAGGCAAACATGTAATAATGCTTCCCTTTTCTTTATTTTTAGTATTCGGTGATTATCTTCCGTAACCCCTAAATCAAATCCCGTAGGCAATGAACTGCATGAGGGTTTATTCTCAGGTGTTATGTTACACGGGAGTGTATAATATACCGCTGAGTTATTATGCACGAAAATAATACTACTAAAATGCTTCCTACCTCCAAATGCATCTGATTTACGAGTTCATTCCGCATAATTTATAGTGTAATTATTTGATCAAGAGTAGCTTTTGTAAATATAGATTTAAGTTTTAATAACTTCTACTTAATAAGGAAACCGATCAATTTAAAGATAAGGATGTTAGGTTTCTCGTATCAATTTGTTTTAGGAATAATCGTTTATAGGTGTTCCAAATTTCGCACTTCGTGAATATAAACATTTTTATAAAATATTTGATTTATTGATATATATGCAAAAAATTGAGCAGTTTAATTAATGTTAAAACGTCCAAAGACCAAAATATAAATCACTTATTTTAATAATAGTAATTCAATATATACCGGGTGTCCCAGCGGAGCGGTAAAACCTATTATTTGTATCTAATAATGTAGATAGGATAATTTTTAATACAAAAATTGTAGACAATCATAAGCGCTACAGTTTAAAAATATTTTCATTTATATAAAGTGTTCGACAACGACGAACCAACACAAGCTTATGTTTATTTAAATGGAATGCTAGGCATTTTTTTAAATGTTGTGAATGCCCTTGAAGTGCTGATTAAACTGACATCAACTTGTATTTGTCGATCTTCAAGTGTTTCTGAGATATAGCGATTTTTCTTTAAAAATTGTACAGCATTTGAAAAGTTGCTATGAAATAACGCTTGATGATGAAATACTTATTATGGGCTCAATTGGTAGAAATATCTTTGCAGAACGTCAAATTAATGTTTATTTCGACATATCTACGCATCTTCTTTACAATTACATACCATTCGCTAATTTTAAAAGGTTTAAGAAAAAATAAATGGAACACCCTGATTATTTACATGTCATTGAAAAGCACTTAAAATTTACTAATTAAAGGTATATACATTCTAGTGCCTGTAAGCGATATTGCAAAAGTTATAGGATATTATATCTGAATAAACCCGATTACGATTTATAAATATGAGTTGCCTTGACTTAATTAAACAAAGCATAATTAAAATTAATCGAAAAGCGTTACTTCTAATATTTTCTTTCTACAAATAATTAATTTTCATTAAAATAGTAAAACTCATAAAATGAAAAGTTTGGAAGTTCATGAATTAACAATAGTTAAAATATAACAATCGCTCTGTGTCATAAAATTGTTTATCGTCATACTTTGACTAAATTTTAAATTACTTTAAAATTAAAGAAGTCATACTTACATTTATAACTTCACTTGAAAAGCAACCGTCAATACAAGTATTTAAATGTACGATATTGAAAACTTCTATAACTTTCGCAATATCTTGAAGAACATATAAGTTACTATTTTCATGCATCACAGTAATTATAAGTTATCATATATCGAATTAAAAAATCTCCGTTAAGCAGCTTCATAGCATTCCATTAACTAAACAAAAGTTAGTGTTGGTTCGTCGTTGTCGAACACTCCGTATAAATATAAATATTTTTAGATTGTAGTGCTTAGGATTATCTACAATTTTTGTATTAAAAATTATTTGTTACCTACATTATTAGATACCAATAATGGACTTTACCTCTTCGCTGGGACACCGGTATATACCTAGTTTTTTCCTTGGTAGTTTTGGATTTGCTGTTTTTTATATATTTCTCTAGAGAATTAACTGTTTTATAAGCTACTATCAATTTATTTAAATGAAGAAATATTAACTGCTTTAATTCTATCAAAAAAATGGCGCCATCTATCAGACTGCAACATATACCAAAACAATTTTGTTGACCACGCCAACATATCGTGTACCTAGATATAAGTACATCATTCAGTTTATAAATTAAAAATTTTTAGTAACTGGATAACAGCGCCAACTATCGAGTCTAGATTGTATAATTTTCTTCTTTGACACTATACAACATATATTGTGTATATGAGTTATATTGGTCCAAAAATACAGAATTTGTTAATAACTTGATTACAGCGCAACCTATCGGATCCCATCATAGCTATACATCTTCGCCTCAAAAAAGTAAATCAATAATGTGAATATAACCTCAGTCGGTCAAAATTGTTAGTAATTGGGTGCATTGAAAGACACACCAACGAGTATACAGGGCGAGTCATTAGTAGCCGCTTCTTCGATTGCTCTTTTGCGTTTTAAATAAAAGAAAAAACAATTAGTAGAAGATCCATGGTTGCTTGTGGCGCATATTGTAAAAATACATAAAGCTCTGACGCACTTCCGGTTTCACCGGAAATGAACGGAACTTAATTTTTTTAAATGACACCCTATATATTTTTGGATTTTCTTGTACTGCTTTAAATTCTCTGTTCAACTGTTTTTTCTTTTTCAACATTGAGCCAATAGTTTTTGAGCAATATAACAATAAATTTTGTTATTTTTGAGCACTAGCTTTTACTTTATTTAAAAAAAGGTGTACTCGTATTAAATATAGTTTTTATTTAACGTCTAAGTATATAATTTTTTTAAAATTTACAACATCGCGTTGCTGTCCTATATACAGCAACATTTTATATTAAGCGCACAGTATAAATATATTTGATTCTAACAAATATCTCTCGCAGTGTATTTAAAACAATTTAGAAGAATTTTGAATAATTTGAAACGCTCATACATATAAGAAAGTCGTGTGGTGACCACACCTCACTTTTTCATTGTTTCTTCGTATATTTCTTATATTGTTGGTAGTACAGCTATTGGCCTGTAGTTGATGTAGTTATTTGTCTGTTTGTAAATCGGTGCTATCCTGGCACTCTCAGCTCCTCCGGAGAAATGCCATTTACAATTCAACTCTAATTTTAGTTTTTAATCCCTCAACAATTAAAATCACTTCTTCTTCTCTCACTGGTTACAGTAACATCGTATTTTTGATCATATCTCCTACTTTCTATATTATGTGTTACAATATATCTATTAATGCAATGTACTAACAGAGAGTCCCATTTATTTCGCCATTCAGATCTTGTAGATAAAAAACTCTGTATTAATTGTTGCACATTAATCTAAATTGATTGTTACTTTGTCAGTTTGTTTGTGACGAATAAACTACTTTCTGGATGCAATCACAAATCAATGTCTATGAGAAGCAGTACACATTTTTTTTCCGAATAGACGGTCATTACCGAGTAAATAAATCAGTTTATTTTCTTGGATACTTTGATCGATTATTGTTGACCATTTGTGTCAGTGTACGTGCTCGTCGTCTGTGTTCTTAGAAGCTGCCCGATAACCTAAACTTCGTTAACACAGTACGATAAATTGATGCTCTTTCTTTCGTACGGAGGGAACATTACGGTGTAATGAAATTAAAGCGTCCTGTGGACAATGACATAAACTTAATAATGATGAAATAGATCTTACGGGAAGATATGTAGAAAATCGAATTGGTTAGTCTTGGACAAAAGTAAATTAACGACGGCACTAATGTATGTGCTTCTATAATATTTAATGTGAAAAACTAGTATTTAATGCAAGTAATTTGCACTTAATGATCACATTTTTATATAATATTATATACACTCATGAGTAAAAGTATAGCATATCTTGAATATGTTAAGTAATTTATTACACTTTTCTTATTTCTTTATTCTTTGTTTAGTAAACGTAATATCTTTGATTGTATGTAACAACTGAAACTAAAATTGATAAAAGAGTGCTTTTATAAGAAATTAATAAACCAAGACAAGTTCCTTAGATAAATGAAACAGTTTGTTATGAGCTAGATCTTATTTAAAGTTTGATATAATATCGCGTATTACCTTCTCTAGCAACTAATACAGTTTGTATACGCCTTCCCATCCCAAAAATCAAATTTGCTATTTACTCTTGCGGAATTGGTTGCCATTCTTTCTCAGATACTATTCGTATGTCTTGTAGACTTCTTGGAGGCGGATTTTATTTCGTAATTCATCTCTTCAGATAGTCCCCTACGTGCTCTACTGGATTACAATCCGGATTCTTGCAGGCCAGATCATCACTCTCTGAATTTCAATATCAGTAAGATACTGTTGTACAACATCAGCAATGTGCGATGATGTGTTATCATGGATTAATCTGAACTTATCAAACCCAGTAAAGCCGGTGTATGGGTAAACATGGTCTTGAAGGATAATTTGCAAGTACCAACCACCTGTCATTCTTTGAGTGACCACTACAAGCTCAGTACGTCCTTCTGAACCTATACCTGCCCAATACATCACTGATCCTCCTCCAAAAGCAATATTTTTCACCAAAATACTTGGTGCAAAACGTTAATTTCTTCGCATATACACTAAGTTACGCCCATCTGGATAACTACTTAATCTCTCGAAGAAAGACTTTCCACCTCGGTATACTGTTACGAATTAAACTGATAATACAATTCGTAATCACTAGGGATTGGCAGCATAACTATAATATATACAGGGTTAGTAAAAAGTCCCGGAACGGTCGAATAACTTTGTTATTTGAAAATTATGATTTCTGAAATTTGGTATGGGGGTATTATATATACTAAAAGCCGAGTAGTCAATGGCAACCAAACCCGGTCAAAATCGACGAAAATTGGGTACGCGGGGGGAAGAACTCGTCTCTGGATACGCAAAATTGAAAGCTGCCCTTTGGCGTGAAGTTACCGACGACCTTGAATTGTTCCTCGACGGAGAGTTTTTCCTTCTAAGTGGAACGTGTGCAGAGATATGGGCTTTTAAAGAGGAGCGTGCATACGGTGTTTTAACAGAAAAATGGCTTACGTCATGACGATTCACGTGACAACCGATCAAAATCGTAAAAATGTCAGGTATGACAGGCACTCGCGAAAGAATTGTAAAAGTTTCACATTGACGAAGAAATTTCAGGCCGTCGAGGTTTAGAGTGCGGAAAGAGGGTTGGAAACGAAAATAGTGGACTTTTCCGCGACGATTGAGTGCACTGTCCACGTGCCAAATCTGTCGCTGTGGAAGGTGCGATTCATTTAAAGCTTTTCTGCAGGGTAAAAAAATCTCGCGACGACGAGTTTGCGTGTCATTAATGACTATATATATATTCACGTTCATCCATCGGTTGTCAAGTTTAAATGTCAGAAGGCCGACAAATAAAGGGATTATGAAGGAAATGTGGTACCTTTCAGACACGTATTAGTGTTATTATTATCAATTGTTACTATTTCTTTTTTATTTATGAATATATGAACAATGCCGACGGATATGATAAAATAAACTTAAAGTATATTATCGCACGTAAGTACAGTGACAAATATAACGATCTTTCTATATTTTATTAAGATATATTAAATACAAATTATATATGTCATCGAAATGTCGTCACTTCTCGCGAAAGAAGTACCGAAGCAAGCCTAAATAAAGAATCATCTGAGTTTTCTTTATTTGTCAGATGTGTCCGAAACACTTCGAAATAACATAAATACATCAAATATGTAAAATTCCCATAAGCATTTATGTAATTTCGTTTATCAATTCAGTTATAAAAGCAAGTATTTAAAGTATGCGACTACGCGGATTGGCACAAACTAATAAGAAGTACATTTTCGGTTAGATGGTATTAGGAGCCAGCAAGATTTTTGATTGGGTTTTACAAAGTACATATATATACTATTAAAGCGTAATATGAAAATTAATTAATTCTCTCAATGACCTGTAAGTTTAAAACATGTTTTGTTAAAGTTCATCATGTTATGTTGTTAATTTCATTTGACAATTGGAAAGACAATTTGGTTAAGCACTGTTCGTCTGACATTTCGTTGTCACAAGTTTATGTGTGAACGAATACACTACGACGAAGTATTGTCACGATGACAGGTGGAACGACAATTTGGTTAAACATCAACTTTTCATTGTCGTATAAGTGTCACGATGACAGTCTGTCAAAAAATTTGAAGTATACACTATTTTTATCGTAAACTTGACACAAGGCATGGTACTGCCAATTTTATAGAACGAATAACATGAAACAACATTTAATTGCCGAACCGTCTTGGTTTTTTTTTGGTCTGTCGACGTTCACCTTGGGCTAGATGCACACAATTAGACAATTAGACTTAGCAATCAGTAAAAACAGTAACAAAACCATAAACATAGAAACTGAAAGTGTCATGAGCTCTGATCACAATCCAATTATAATAACTTGGCACGAAGACATAACCGAAAGAACATATCACACCTTCAAGACAGACTGGGCCGGCTACAAAACAGAACTAGAACAAACCATCACTGCAGTTCCTAAAATACAAAACACTGCAGAATTAGAACAGAACATAAAATCACTACAAGATAAAATAACAAACGCTGTTAAAAATAATACCATCAAAATAGAAAGGATATATAAATCAGGTAGTCTACCACATCATATTAAAGAACGAATAAAGGAAAAGAACAGAGCTAGAAGAAGACAAAACTATACTAAACAACCTTCAACATCAAGTACATAAGGAATTACTGGAACTGAAAAATGTAGAATGGCAAAAACACTCGAAGAAATAGGTGCAGACCCCTCTAAGACATGGAAAATAATCAAGGCAATCAAAAGAGAACAAATACAAATCCCACCACTTCAATTCAATAACTTCACACAAGTCACAGCAGAAGAAAAAGCAGAAGCTCTAGCGGAATCACTAGAAGAGCAATTCACTCCGAACTTGGATGAACTAGACATGCAACACGTAGTGCAGATTCACAAAGTAGTAAGCAGAGAAATACGTGAACACCACTCCCCTAGCAACGACCCAGTCACAGCCGAGAACCTAAAAGCAATCCTTAAAGCATTAAAGCCCAAAAAAGCTCCTGGTATAGACAACATCACCAACAGATCACTACAAAACCTCCCCCGAAAAGCAATAATGTCAATTCTAGCAATAGCAAACTCCGTTATCAGACTCCAAACATTCCCAAAGATATGGAAACATGACAAAGTAATAGTTATACCTAAACCAGGAAAACCATAAAACAATACCAAGCAGCTACAGGCCCATAAGCCTGTTACCATCCATTAGCAAAGTGATAGAAAAAATAATCCTACAGAAGATAAAGTACCACTCTGACAATCAAGACATAATACCAGAAGATCAACATGGGTTTAGAGAAGAACATTCAACGATAACACAACTTTCAAGAGTCACTGAGATTATCCAAGAAGGATTCAACAAAAATCAAGTGACAGCAGCTGTATTTCTCGACATAGCAAAGGCATTTGATAAAGTCTGGAGGCAGGGACTCATATGTAAAATGATAATACACAATTACCCAACACACATCATAAAAATCACGAACAGTTTTGTCTAAGGACGCTGCTTTCCTCAATAAAACCTCCAACAGCGGGAGTCTCCCAGGGCTCATGCCTGTCACCTCACCTATATACAATATTTACAGCCGACATACCAGTATCAAATCCTACAAGATATTTAAATACGGCCACCTTTGCAAATGATTCGGCACTGCTCTCAACATCAAGGTGTCCGACGAACGCAGTACAGGAACTCCAAACGCACCTAGACAACACGATAAAATGGTTCAAACAATGGAGGACAACAATAAACGAAGACAAATCCTAAGCAATAATCTTTCAAAGGAATCGGAAGACAACTGACAACGAAATAACCATCAACAACAACACTATACCATGGAGTAGAGAAATTAAATACCTGGGAATATACCTGGATATAAAGCTCAATTATAACACACACATAGCAAAAAGGATAACCAAAACCAAACAAACAAGATGTCAACTATGGCTTCTTATAGGCAGAAAAAGCCAGCGAACACGAACAACAAAATTCTACTTTACAAACAAGTATTAGGTCCAATATTCACATATGCATGCCCAATATGGGTGCATATGTGCAAGACCAACATCAAAAAACTGCAAATAATACAAAACACCAGTCTTAGAATGATACTAAATGCTCTATGGTATATGAGAAATAATCAAATAATGAATGAAACAAATACCCCAACCATTATTGACTACATCAAGGAAAGAGCGCTCAGTTTCTATAACCAGATGGAAAACCACTCAAATCAAAATCTTAAAAGAGCACTTGCATATGATGGAAATGAAAATTTCAAACACAAAAGACATAAAATGGTTCTACTTTAATTCTTAATCAAAATAAAGATAAACAATAGCTAATCAAATTCAACTCCAACATTCCAAGATTCACCGCACTCAGATGAAGAGTAAAAGACTAAATAGTCTAACTCAAAGCCACAATAAAGAAGAAGAAGAAGAAGATGCACACAATTGATACAAAACCTAAATGTCAACAAATTTTTTCTAAATATCAGCGTTGGCGTTCAGTAAATTATATAGAAATGTTGTTCGCTTTGTGGGCAAAGTCTTAATAAATAAATTCATTTGCCACTAATTATAAATGTCACAATAATATTTAATTTATTTCTAAGAGACATTTTGCTTAATATGCGTCTTCATTCATAAACAAGAACAAACTGAACTGCGGTTGTAATTACTCTACAATGTCGGTCATTCGGGTACAGTTTCCAATATCGTAGTTTTAAAAATTAAAGCAAAGGCGCGATTAATAACATTTAACGTCCACTGAAAGAAATATTATATCAATTATTATTATTATTACTATTGTATCGGTCATTTATCGTATCTTTAATGTCTTCGACACATCTCTGTCATCTTTCTACATACAAATATACATACTGCGTCTTTAATTTAAATTTAGAGTAGCTTATGATATCAATATTAATTTGGGAATACTGTGCTACAGTAATGTTTTTCATTTTGACTACTGTCATAGTTAAGTCAATTTATTGAAAAGTTCCACAGTGTTTTCAAATTAATATTGAAATCGTAGGTTATTCTAAAAAAAAATAATTGAAGGCACGGTATGTCTACAATGACATTCAATTTGACAATTCATTCTCGCAATAGATCGAACTGTCACCACGATGACAGTTTGCAAGAAAATTTTACGTATGGGCAACGTTTATCATAAAACTTGAGACAAATAGAGTTAGAGTACTACCAAATTTAAAAAACAACGAAATTTATATATGATACAACAAATCTTGATCATACAACCATCTTAGGGTTACCTGTTCGGCCTACTTATATTCAACTTAGACTAGGTGCACACGCATTATATCAAACTTGAATGTCAACGAAATGTTCCAAGTAATCAGCTTTCAGTAAATTCTATAGAAATGTTAAACATTTTAAGGGAAATTTTTTAGTTAATAAATCCATTTGTCTATAATTATAGATGCCACAATAATGTATAATTAATTTCTAGAGATATTTCATTTAATTTGCATCTTCATTCATAAACTAATTAAAAGAAAATTTATAACCGTTAAAATTCAAGTGCCTCTGCCACTGGCAGTAGTCACGTTCCAAAGAAGCAATTCACACTCGAAGAGTTTCATGGAATAACAAAAAGAGCAAGTATTCTATTAAATTAATGTGTCCTAAATAAAAAAAAAAAGGGGGAAAGAGTAAATTGAATAATCAGCACTTGATGACTTATATCGACATTTTATGACAAACATTATGGAGCACTGATGAGCTTGATTATTTGCAACGAACGTCATATAAATTTATTTCTATCGACTATTGTCCCGGAAGCCCTACGTTAATTGTAATTCAAAGAAACGAATACATCATGCTGATCAAAATTGGTGAACATAGTATATTATTAAACTAAAATTAAGTAACAGTTAAAGGGTGTAGCCATCTTTACTCATCTATTATTATTTTAACACCGATATATTTAACTAGAGCATACGCGAAATGTTGGTCAACTCAACATTCACGTTAGGTGGCTTAAATGTTACAGGAAACGTCAGAATTGTCAGAAAAAGTCCATCTGACTTTTGATTAATGTTGGCAATTTCACAAAAATTTAATTGCAGGTTATAAAACGTCAAAACGATCAATCGATTTCAGTTCGTGATGAAATCTGAACTGCTTTCATGATGACAATTATTTCAAAAAAAAAGGTTAAACACCCTGACATCTGTCTGATATTTCATGGTTCATGTTTTTAAGCTTCATCGATATTTATTGTAGACCTTGACACAAAAAGATATGAAATTACAAATTTTATACAGCGAAATGACTAAAATATTAATGAGAAAAGTGCTATCAGATCCATTTTAGTTTTGCCTATATACCGTGCCTTCAAATACTTTCCGCATTAGAGACGGCCATGCTTTTTTTTTAATGGTTGGTGACAGTGCATAATTTTAATAGTTTGGTTATGTCATATAAATAATAATAGGCGTCTATAATTTGAATTTAAGTATGACAACTGTCAGAATTTGAAGTTTTCAAAAAATTAGCATGTACACCAACATTGATTACTTAAAAACTTCAAAAACAGCCTACTCTAATGCGGAAAGTATTTGACGGCACGGTATTAGACAATTACCTTAAAATATGATTTATATTATTATTACTAGGTGACAGACGAATCAAATTCCAATGTAATGACAATTGTTTTGTAACTATTCAATTTACTAAAGTAAATATTCCAGTCTAATTCAACAATTACTTCTACTAAATAGTTTGATTGTCAGTAGAAAGTCTGAAGTATGGGCAGCGTTCAATCATTTAATGCGATATGTTTGAAAATACACCATTAAATCAAATTGTTAATCAAACATTCTGATGATGGTTGATGATGATCGTGTCCCAGGCTGGTGGCTTTTATTTCGATGGATTGGTTGTAATCATGAACTACCTTTTTGTGTTATTTTTCCTTAAATACTTAATAAAAGTCACAAAATGATCCAACAATTACAAATTATATTCTTTTTACAGTGTGTGTAAGCAAAATGTTTACACAGATATTCCAACGTCGGTCAGTATTATTTTTGGTTATTGTTTTTAGTTCAACTACCAGCGTCACTACTAAATATTTAAATTATAATAGGATCGTCTCAGCAACCGACATAGCCAGAGCACGATCTACAGGCGACGACTCAATGCCACTGCAAACTCACTTTGACAGGGACAATTTCAGAGCAGACAAATGAAACTAATTATTAATATGGAAGCCAGTTATAAATTCACTATTATAAATAAAAGTAATAAGTCATACTTATTCTATACCAACATTTTATTTAAAACTTGATTCTTCTGTGTAATGGGCATGCATTGTTCACAAATTTGCATTATAACAAAGCTCAAAAGGTATGTCAAAAGTATGTTTGCGGGCCATGATAATTGGCAGGTTAAATTATGCAAAATTAAAATAAATCTGATATTACATTTTCAATAATGATTTAGTCCTTTCATTGTGTAAAACTAATAAAACTATGAATCTTTTAGTGTCAAGTTTTAGTATTACGCTAAATAGCATCTAAATTTCAAACTCCAACAACGAAAAGTCAGACTGACGTTAAGATGCTTTAAATTGTCGTTCCACCTGTCACCGTGACAGTACTTCGTTGACAAAAATATACGTCTATACAAGGTGTGCCAAAAGTTTAGAAAATCAAAAATGATTTTTTTTGGCGTTTTACAGCGAACTGTAATAAAATTGTAAGCGGACGCGAAAGGCGATTCAAGCTCGAAGAGATTGATGGACAGCTAGTAGTTAATATAAATGCATTTTATGCAATACAGTTAATATTTTTTTCACTTCCGGTTTAATCGGCAATACGTCCAACTTTTTTTTTTTAAATGGAACGCCCAGACTTTTTTAACACTTTTGAGTGCAAAATAAAAAACTACGTTCAGGAAGTATTAAGATGTTTATTTTTATTCACAAGAAAACAGCTAAAAAATTAAAAAAAGTGTCCTAATACAGAAAAATCAAGACACCTGTCTATTCAGGTTGCGATTACAATAATTGTTCAAAATGCTCACCATTTACAATTTGACAAAAATGTAAACGGTCAGTAAAATTTCTTATTGAATTTTGTATTTGTTCTGGAGTGATGCGATTGGCTTCTTGAACTATTCTCTCTTCCAATTGTTCAAGATTATGGGGACGATTTTTGTACGCTTGACATTTCAAGTGACCCCAAAAGAAAAAAATCTAATGGCGAGAGATCTGACGAACGTGCTGGCCATTCGATTGCTCCTCTACGTTCGATCCAACGTCCCGGAAAATTTTCATTCAAATAATCGCGGACATTATGGGCAAAATGGGGGGAGCTCCATCTAGTTGAAACCAAAAATGTGCATTAGGGTGATCACCTATGTTTGCATTTGGAAAGAGGGCCGCAAGTGCTGGAACAACCTCATTTCGCAATAAATTTAAGTAGACGTTGCCAGTTAAATTTCCTCTTATAAAAAATGGTCCTATGATGTTGTTTCCAACAAGACCAGCCCAGACATTCACCTTTTGAGGACGCTGTGTATGGACTTCTTCAATCCAATGCGGATTTTCAATTGACCAGTAGCGACAATTATGTCTGTTCACATTGCCGTTGAGACAAAACGTTGCCTCATCCGAAAAAATGATGTGATCTAAAACATTAGGCTGCTGCTCGATCAATTCCGTCATTGTTTCGCAAAATTGTAGTCTACGATCTGGATCATCTTCAGTTAACTCATGGACGGGATACATTTTATAGGCTTTCATTCTTGCTGATTTAAGAATATTATGAGCAGATTTTTGAGAGATCTCATGAATTTGACCTAATTCTGTTGTGGACACGTGATGATTTTCTTCCACTGTAAGTAACACATTCAAACTAGTTTCTTCATCTGTTGCTGTTAATGGACGTCCCCTTCTAGGTAAATCCTTCACCTGACGAAAGACTTCAAACTTTTGAATTGTTCGGCATACCGTACTTTTACTAATGTGACGATCCGGATAAACAGTATTAAACAAAATACGAACCTCTTCAAAAGAACGTTGACGATCACCGTACCCACGCATCATTAATATCTCAATTCGTTCTGATTCAGTAAGTTTTACTGCCATTTTCAAATGTGTCAATGTCTAAAATAAGTAAACTCATAGCGATACAAAAGTTAAAACGCTTTTAAAATTGTCAAATGTGACGGCAAAAAGAATGCAAACACTAAACAACAACTTTTTTCAAAGGTGCCTTGATTTTTCTGTATTAGGACACTTTTTTAATTTTTTAACTGTTTTCTTGTGAATAAAAATAAACATCTTAATACTTCCTGAACGTAGGTTTTTATTTTGCATTCAAAAGTGTTAAAAAAATCTGGGCGTTCCATTTAAAAAAAAAAGTTGGACGTATTGCCGATTAAACCGGAAGTGAAAAAAATATTAACTGTATTGCATAAAATGCATTTATATTAACTATATCCCCATACCAAATTTCAGAAACCATAATTTTCAAATAACAAAGTTATTCGACCGTTCCGGGACTTTTTACTAACGCTGTTTATAAATACTTTCCTCATTAGAGACGGCCATGTTTTTTTTAATGGTTGGTGACAGTACACAACTTTGATAGTTTGGTTATGCCATGTGAATAATAATAGACGTCTATAATTTGAATTTAAGAATGACAACTGTCAAAATTTTAAGTTTTCACAAGCTTAACATGTATACCAACAATGATTACTTAAAAAACTTAAAAAACAACCTAATCTAATGAGGAAAGTATTTGAAAGCACGGTACATGATTTCTGCCAATGTACCCCTGACTGCCTATCTCTAGTAATCACAAGTAATTCGTTGTACGAATCAATTATACTTGAGAGTAGCTATATACAGTAAATTTTATATAATATTCATGTAAGCGATAAACAGACTTAATTTAAAGATTCCCAAAGTTTACCATACAAAAATAAACGAATAAATCTTACAATTAATCTATATCTGTCTCTCATTTCTTACACGTCAAACTAAAATGTTATTATTTTATTGGTTGTATAAAATTGATATTACTAATTGCTACACCTACCTTTTGTAAACTTGCCGCATATTAAAATAGTAAAGTAAAGCGAGGTATATCTATTGATAGATCGAAAATAGTAACTTCAAATCGAATGATTTGATAAACGGAACAATTGATAGCTGTCAATGAAAGCAAAGCATAACACTAAACTAAAGTCAAATATTGCATGATTTAGACTTAGATATTTGTCCAAATTTTGAGATAATGCTATCAAATATTATTATTAATTGTATATCAAAATGGAGATACCTTTGACCAAAGTGATGATTTCCGATTTTATTGGGTTATTCGTTTTGGAACGTGTTCAGCAACGGCTGAAGTTAAAAGTTTGCAAGTAAGCTAGCATTTTAAGTACTCATTAAAACTAAATTTGTATATTAAATTTATCCAACATGCATCTAATAAAATGCACTTACTCGTATATGCAATTTTGTAGGTTTCAGATTTTTATCCTTCGAATTCCTTGTTTCGTGTAAATTGCGCTTTATTTTTAAGCGCTTGTTTTCGCTAATACATAATTATACTTTTGCGTCATTATATTTTATATTCTCTCTAGTAATCGTATTTTTGTCGCCTTGATTACTAGCATTTCAATAAAACAAATAATAACTTTTACTTTCTTATACGTAGTAGGGTAAGTCCGGGAGAGATCGACCACCGGGACAGTCCGACCAGTACGAAAAACTCAAGAAAAGAAGCAAGAGAGGGCCCTGTGTATCACATATTCGATGGAATTAGTTGAGCTTGTTGCAACCAACGTGTAAACATGGGCCGTGACATCAGTGTGAATTTATAAATTAAGTTTTAAGCTTTTTACGAACGTGAAAGTTTTTTGACTTATTTGCTGTGTTAGTGATATTTTAAAGACGGGTAAGTTTATTTAAACTATTTCGATACCGGATGATAAAATATGCATGAATCTGTAACATAACCTCAAAAATGTAGTCTTTCTTCGTTTTTGCTCCAGTTAATAAGGTGGTCCATCTCTCCCGTGACTTTGGTAGAGTTCGACCACATTAATCCGGGAGAGATCGACCACGAAAAAAAAAAGAAAAATTTGATTTGAAGTAAATTAGAGATTTAATGAAGCCTAATTTAAACAGGTAAATATATTGTACAATAATATTCTTACAGATTAACAAAAATTTCCACAATTTACAAAAGAAAAAATGAAGAAAGAGCTAAATGGTTTGCCGATTCTTTAAGAAATGCAATTGAATGTGTACAATATCGTACAATGGGTGTAAATGAAGCCGCCCGAGAGTTTGGGATTCCTAAAACAACTCTGAAGGATTATATTAAGAAGTCGGAGGGAATAAAACGAAAGAGACTGGGTCCGTCTACGGTGTTGGTAGATTATGCAGAACTGAAATTGGTGCGACATATTTGGATTTGCACCAGATCGGTAGTCCGTCAGAATATGAGCCTTTCAATTTGCCGAACATCTGAAACTGAAGCACACGTTCAATAAAGAAAAAGGCAAAGCCGGCTATGATTGGCTTAACTATTCTTTGCGACGACATCCAGATATATCAATTACAAAAGCCGAAGGAATTGCTTATGCGACTGGAATGAACCGTGACAATATGACACACTATTTTACCCTATTAGACAATATTCTCACTGATAACCAACTCCATGACAAACCTTATAATATTTTTAACATGGACGAAAGCAGTTTGCAGTTGAACAATAAACCAACTGAAGTGTTGGCCGCAAAAGGCTCAAAAATTGTTTCTTCGTTGACATCAGGCGAGAAGGGCGAAACCACTTCCGTCATAGGTTGCTCCAATGCAGAGGGAATATTTCTCCCACCTTACGCAATATTTAAAGGAAAAACTGTCAGTTAAATCGGCGTATGTCAACGCTACCATTTCCAATGATTAGTTGGAATCCCATTTTCTGATACGAAAACCAGCAGAAAAATGAAAAAGAAAAGTCGTAAAAACTAATTTTGTTTATACTTTCCTATTATACTATTATTACTATTATGCTGTTCGAAGATACACGTTTTGTTATTTCTTGAAGTCGATCTCACCCGTAGTTGGTGGTCGGTCTAACCCAGATATCCGGGTGAGATCGCCCAGTTGCAATGTTTGTACTTTTTATTTAAAATAAAAATGTATTTTGCTATGATATCGTAAATTATATTTTATATAGTCTCTAAACCCTTTGGGCAATGCTTTGACGGTGTAAAGAAAATTTTATCTCAGAACACAAGCAAGTTATAATCTTTTCCCCAAAAAGTGGTCGAACTCTCCCGGACTTACCCTATAAGGAAGTATTGTGATGATGAAAATTTTCGACTTCGAGATTTTTGCAGATGTTCACGTTTTGAGGTCCCCTGATACCAAAAAAGTGGTTTTTAAAAAATGTCTGTGTGCGTGTCTGTGACCACGTTAGCGATCAAACCGCTATAGGTATCAATTCCAACTTTTATATTTACGAATACAATCTCCCTCTTTAGATCTCATTAGATTTTCAGTAAAATCGGCTGACTGGAAGTAGTAGTTGGCTCAGTGAAAAAATCGAGTTTTGCCGATATTTCGCAAACTATTAAGTTTAAACAAATTTATAAAGAATTCATATGTACTCAAAATTGAATTTGAGAAGAATTTTATTACGAAACTGATACTGGAAGTAAATCTTTTACTCTTATCAAAAATCAGTTTTTTGCAAATATTTCGCAAGTCATGCTTTTTAGACAGGTACGTTATGATGTTATGAATATAATAGTATTTAGAACTTAATTTTCAATATCTTTTGTATAAAATAAAACTCAAAATTCGGACCGGAAGTATCACTTTTACTTTTAACGAATAGCGATTTTTTGCCAATATGTCGTAAATTGTGCATTCTATATATATTTCTCAAGAGTACAAAAGTATTTAGAGTTGGATTTGAAATATTTTTTGTATAAATGAAATTTCAAAATTCGCACCGGAAGTATCACTTTTACTCTTTGCGAAATTTACTAAGAGAATAGAAGTACTTATAATAGGATTTTGAATAATTTTTATTTAAAACTCTATAATTTGAAACGCTCATACGTATAAAAAAGTCGTGTGGTGGCCACACCTAATTTTTTTATCATTCTAAATACTAATATTCACCTGGCAGTAATACATTCAATTTATTTTCATATATTTTTTTTTATATTAAATTTAATATTCACATTTCAGTTATATATTTTCTATTCATATTAAAAATTCATAATCATTTCTCTACATACAAAACGTTACTGAAGCAGCTCAGCTTGACAAAATGAATATTGTTTTGTCTGCGACCTCGAGGTTGTGTACACGTCCTCTAATCGTTCTAGAATAATTTCGAAAACCCTAAAATATGGAGGGGAGAGGCAGGAAACAAAGCCCCCCCCCCCGCCAATAGCTACATAACTAAAAATACGTATATTATTATTCCTTGTTGGGAGACTTACAGAATGTATTTGTGCTACTGAATCAATTGTTAATAAATTTTGTCATTATTTGTACTTTTGTGTTTCTTTGGGGATACGCTTTTGAACACTTCATTTATCTTCCAGGTTATTCAATATAGTTATAAACAATTAGGTTGTCATGTCATGCGCTTTTTCAGACTTTCTATCTTTAGTTAAATGCCAAACTAACTCCTTTTCTTATTGAGTTATAAAAATAAACCACATTTTTTTGGCATCATCTGTTCAGGAGAGCTGCAGAGACATCATATTAACTTTGAAAGGATATTTGGCTTTTACTACCCACGGACTGATAGTAGTAATAAATTATAATTGTGGCACGTCTTCATTTCTTAATGATAATCATTCTTCATCCGGCTTCAAAACTAAATTTTAGTTCACAGTTGAAGAAGTTAATTTCTCTTTCTAAATCCTCAAACGCTGCTTAATCAAATGCTTTTGTGTTGTGATACTGACCAAGACAATCGGTGCTTATCAGAGCTCAAACATTTATATTTATTACATTTTTAGCAACTTATAGTGATTCAATCAGGATCTCGTCCTGAGCTAAGCACAATTTCATTTATTAGAGGAAAACAGACAAAAACGTTTCTAAACGAATTCTCGGCTATAAATTAGCTTGAGGCTCATTCCCTATTTCATCGGGTTTTAACATTTCCAACCGTTCATTTTCCTCGGAAATACATAATGGAGAAAAATTGGAATTAAATGCAATTTAAACCAATAAAATTTACATTAAGTATGGTTTACTGTTCGCAGTGTGGCGTATTTCGTAGTAGGAGAGATCGACACAGAAGGAGAATACTAATTTAATAATACAGTTCACAGCGGATGAATAAAATAAGGGAAATTACGCCAATATTGGGCCTCTTAACGAGTTTCGAATCCTATCCGATGTATATTGAGAGAAATTCGACGGACGTCTGTAAATATGGTGCCCGAAAGTATATCTTTAAGGAACTTTTCCAATTTATAAAAGTATTGTTGGGTATAGATAAATTTTATAGATAAGTGAAATCTATGCAAGGAATTCTTCTTAGTTTGTCTTTCTTCATTCATTTCCATGAAATTACCAAATCGTTCGATATTCATGGAATGTTGTTAGAGAAGATTTCTAAAGATATCGAAATTAACATAATTGTATTACTTATATACTTTGAGAGTTTTATCATATAAACGTGATAATAAATATGATGTTTGTGAGTTCTTTTAAAAACGGTTTTATTAGAAATACTGGGGTTAGATTGTTAATCAGGGTATTTTTTCATGGTAATACATATACAAATTTCTTCTACATAATATTATATTCAACGATTATAATACGAAGTAGGCGCCATAAATTCTGGGCCTTATATACAAAAAGGAAACTTGGAAAAATATAAGAATTTTTATTTTTCAATGTAATTTCCCCTAACTTCTATACATTTATTACAACGATTAATTAATAATTCGATACCCTTGGAAAAATAATCTGAGCAGCTGCTTGCAACTCACTGTCGCGTTTAGAACTACGTCCCTTAAGGTCTTTTTTTAAATTAGAAAACAAAAAAAAGTCACAAGGAGCCATATCCGGACTATACGGTGGATATTAAAATTCTTGAAAGCCGCATTCGTGGATGGCAGCTTGTGAAATGGCGGCAGTATGGCGGGAGCATTGTCGTGCGATAATCGCATACTTTTTATCAATTTTCCACGACGTTTTGCACGAATACTGTCACACTTGTATTGTGCTCTTTAAAGTCAATTAACAAAATGCCCTCACAATCCCAGAATATTGTGGCCATCACGTTTTTCGTTGATTGAACGACTTTCGCCTTTCTGGACGAGATTCATCAGGTCGCCGCCATTCCATGGATCCCCACTTCAATAGAGGATCGTAAAACAGAACAATTGTTTCATCCCCTGTGACAATGGACTCTAAAATCGGTTTTGGGTCGTCTCCACACATGTTGAAAAACGACTGCGCACATTCGACTCGACGTTCAGTTCACGTTGGAGAGCAGAAAGAAGTTGCGGTACCCATCCAGCTCTAATTTTATTCATACCCAAATCGTCATGGAGAATTCGGCAAACACTTGTTTCGGAAATGTTTGTTATCACTGCTAATTCCTCCACTTTCATCCGGCGATCTTCTAGCACTAAATGATCAATAATTGTAATTCGTTGAGGCGTTATCACTTCAATTGGTCGACCCGATCGATCAGCATCTTCCAGGGATTCTTGTCCCAAACGGAAACATTTTGCCCACTTTTTTACAGTTGAATACGAACGTGATGAATCACCGTAAACGCCATTTAAACTTTGTTTAATGTGATAAGGTCTATGCCCTTACGATACTCAATTCTCGTTACTTCAGATATTTTCGTGCGCTAGTCACGTTGGTTGGCTGGTTACTAAAAACTACTAGGCTTCGAACCGTCATATTTATAGTGTACACCTCGCGTATGTACATCCATAACGTGACGGAGTTTGAACACGTTTGAACCTGTACAAGGCTGTCAGGCCGAGAATTTATGGCCCCCACCTAGTTTATTTCGCATAGGGATTTATGAAGTTAGCCTCCGTTTTTTTTTGAAAATCGAACATTTGACCATTGTTTCAAGTTGTTCTGGGATTGTTCTAAATTGCCCTAAAGTATAAAAAAAAAATTCAAAATTGCCCGAGATAATGAAAAGAACGACTTTTTTACCCAGTCCCCCTTTTTCGAAAATTGAAATTCTGAAGGTTGTTCTACGTTGTTCCATGTGTTCCAAAAAGTCTCGGAAAAAAAATCAACATTGATCGAAATAATTGGAAAAAAGTTTTGCCAGCCCCTCTTTTCTTGTTGTAATTCTGACGATTGTTCTAGGTTTGTTCTAAACATTATTCTCATACGTCAAAACCGTATCTCTTATATATCAAAATATATTGCAAAAAAAAAATATATCCAAACATGAGAAGTCAGCCAGCCTTTTTTGAAAATCTAAATCCTGACGGTTGTTCCAGATTGTTCTACGTTTGTTCTAAATTGTTCCAAAGTAGTTCAAAACATAATTCATAATCGGCCGAGAAAATGGCAAAAAATCGAAATTCTGACGGTTTTTCTAAGTTTGTTTTAAATTGTTCCAAAACATCATACTTGGCCGAGTTAATAGGAAAACACAAATTTCTTATGGCTCCCTTTTTGCGAAAATTTAAAATCCGACGGATATTCGTGTTACACGTGCTGCAGCTATCCATGGAGTTTAGTTATAAACTACGCATTTCATGATCTCTTAACAAGTGAGCTAAGACTTCTAATTGAAGTCGTGAGTAAGAGAGGCATGCTATCCATATTTAAGTTTTTATTAACTAAGTGAATATATGCATTATTCACTACTAAAGTGTAGCAATTTTATATAACATTAAATGTGTTTTTTTATAGTTTTTCTTAAAAATGCCGTATATGGTAGATAAGTTTACCAGCCTGTATGCCACCAATGTACTTCCCCTAATAAGTACAAACTTGCTTGGAAGTAACATTTTATTACTGCCGATGTAAAATATATTTTCACTTCTATATAGTATGAACTGAATAAGTAAATTAAAAATATCATATTACAAGTATAGCACGATTGAGTAGTTGAAGTAATTAAAAACATTTCTGGACGATTTTCATTTCCACTAGGATTAAATTATTTCCTAAAAATTTCCGTAATTAACTTTTATTTGTTTCTGACGTTCATAATTAAAAGAGGAGTGACGAGACGAGAATGGGGAATATTGAATTAAAATTCCTTTAATTACACCTTTTAAGTAATTAAATTGAAAGGAAAAACGAAAGAGGTTATAGATAGAATACGATATTCTGAGGTCCCGAAATTTCATCTCTAAATTATAAATCATAACTCTTTCAATTTCGGCAAACAAATCCCAATCAGCAACGTGATGACGACCTGCGGAAGAACTAGGGAACAATCAGCTATAGAATATTTTACTTATGGTGATAGTGTTAGTTGTAAATGTAGCAATAAAATTGCAATGTACATTCATTTATATTTATTATACAGCGTGCAATTATTCTGCAGTGTTGTATATTCAAAAATACAAATGATTACCTTCTGAAATACTGTTAATTAAATCTGTTATTTTTTATTAGTATACAGGCTGATCCATTACTCTCTCATAACATGTAGGAGTTAACGGGTTAGATAAAATTACATCCATTTTGCAAAATATTGTAACAATACCTTTAATTAATAAAGATACGATTACACTCAGATAAATTTAATAATATTTATTCTTACTATGTGTTTGAAACCTGTACTTATTCTCGTCTATATATAAAATTGAAATCTTTATGTACTTTTTAAATCTATTTTCAAATTCTCTCAGGTAATTTTTTATTTATGCCCTCACTAACTCAGTTCTTATATAAAATATTTAAACTAATTATTTCATATGTTGCTAACTTCCCTTGAATCATCATAACCCAAACAGTTGCCTATATGTAACTTTTTCAATATCTGCCTATATCATAGGATCTTTACGTTTTATATTTCTTAACTTTATAAATCACAGTTTACAAAACAGTTATTCTTTAGTGAATTATGATGTGTATTTCAACTTTATCTTCAAATAACAATACTTACTGTGAACTCAATCTCAAGGTATATATTAACATACTATTCAAATAATAATATAATCACTGACAGTTGTTTTTTCTATTTATAGGTTACGGTTCTAAGCGTCATATCTGTTTCATCAATTTAATTCAAAAACCTTCTTTATATACCAAATAAAAACAAATGTATCAAACTAATTTGTTTAATAAATCAGGCAAATTATAAATTATATGGTAGTTCTCAACACACACAACCAAATAAGACATTCATGGAAGTACCAAGCTTGTTTACGTAAACATTCTTTTGACAATTTATATGTGCATGAAAATACACCTTTCGTGGATCGAAAAATATACAAGTAAGTATATTAATTATATTATTTTAAAAATACTGTATAGTTTTTTTGTATGTAAATCAAATACCCACACAAATTAATCAGTTTTAGTTTGCCGATCAGTTTTTTTTGACTTTTAAAAATTATACAAATGATGATACAAATTAATGTTGTGCACAGAACTTACAAAATATCTTTTCTTGATTATCAACACAGTTATAATGTACGTATAAATAATAGATCTCTAAATTTTGATATACTTTTCAATTCGAAACTGATAAATTCAAATTATTTCAAAGAATTATACGACCTGTTATTACTACTGAACTGGTATTCTTATTTATACACCAAACGATTTTCTTTTTAGCTTGTCGAAGACATTTCCTGGAATCAATGAGGGAGATCCTTTCCTTTTCCTAATTGTCTGGAATGCTCGGAATGTGGACTGTAATGACTGCTATCCTGTAATACCTTCAACCTCTGCAATCAACTAGAATCTCGAACCGTCGAACGCTTTCGTGAAGACCTTTGAAACCTGCCTTTCCTCTACTGGACTGGAATACCTGTGTTAGCTGCTATGTTGAATATCTCGTATCTTTCAAGTCCTGGACTAAACTATTTGTATAACTTCTGGAATTTCACCAACTCTCCAATGCAATAAATCTCTCGCCAAATATGGAATAATATTTACCAATGCAGTAAGTTTATTTTTAAATTGTAATTATATATTTCTTCGCTTTCTTCTCAAGTATGAATATTCTTCAATTATTTCTTTATTCGTTACCGAAATTCTTTCTTCTAATTTATTTTTAATTATATTTGCATGATACAAAAAATGGTACTATTCTGGAAAATGTTGCAATCACCTAAAAAATATCTGCTTTCTTTTCTACTATCTCCTAACCACTTCTTTTACACTTTTGTATAATGATGAATCTCTTAATTATGTGTTTTTCGGAAGGAAAATTTCGTTTTCCGAAAACACATCTACCGCTTTTCTTAAATTCTTTTTGAATCCCTCTCTATTTATTCCCCATATCCCTGGCAATAAATCCTTAGTTTCTATAATATCCAATCATATTGTTCCACACATTATAATAATCCAAAATATGTTTTATTTGTAATTGAATATTTATAATACCTTTTTGTAATTCCAAAAATTTATCAATTTAATTCTTTACTTTAATTTTCACAACCTTTTATACCCTTCGGCAAACCAAATACTCAATACTTTTACTATATTATTTTAAATGTCAAAATCTGACACTTCTTACATTTGAATTTTAGCGCGTAACTATACATCATTTTCCAACCTTTATGATTCAAAATCCATACTAATATTCTCTATTTTTTCAAAAGTGTTAATTAAACAAGCTTTAACAAATAATATTACATATAAAAATACAACAAGTAACATTTACAATTCTACTTTCAGAAATGGGAAATATTACTACAACAAAGAAACCTGATAGGCAACCAACCACTCGATGCAAGGCGAACTTCAACATAACCCGATATGTAACCAACTTTACACGGTTCACAAAAACTATAGGGAAATACCCAATTAATATTCTCACAATTATTTTAAGTATAATTTAAATATTCTCACATCTACTTATTTAATTATAGTTTGGTCCATAAAATATTACCATCTTTTATTTTTTTAATACTCACTACAAGAACATATACAGTATATTTTATTAACATTAGTACTTCCATCATATCCCTACTCATCTAAGTTGGTGAACTACCACATATGCCCCTTTTTTAATAAATCTAAATTTCTATAGAATATATAAATTTATATTTATTCAACAATCTATACTAAAATGATGTACTTCAATTTGTACTACTTCTGTAGCATAACTATACATTCTCATATAAATCCATGTACATTTCTTAATATTTGGTATATAAGATAATTATTTACCTCACTGTATCTATTTTCATTTTTAACTCTCAATTATTTACAACAAACCATTTTAACTAATCTTATTCTCATAAATATACTAATTTATACCAACATATTCAAAATTTACATCTTTATCCATTTGTCTTCATCAATAATGTCATAAAATGTATCTTTTAACATTTCTATGCTTTCTATATAAGTAACTTTATTCCTTTTCTTATCCAATCTTATACCTTCTTTGTATTATCCTATTCATGATTTTAAACCCTCTAAAAATTCTTATCAATATTATAATCGAAACTACTTTTAACATTTACTGGTGATTACTTTTAAGTTGTATCTGTTACTTCTTCAGATATTTAATAGCCTCTACAAAATATGCTTTACCTATGCTCACTTATTCTTTATTATTTTATTTTATATAACTGTTCCTAGCTGAACAAAAACCCTATACCTATAATAGACATTTTCGTCTACCATTTCAAACTTTCACTTTTGGAAAGTACACAAATTATATTTTCGTTTTTTAAGGCGTACGTGACCTACATATTTCTTTTATACATTATTATTCTATATATTTATTATCATTTTGGGTTTTATTTACCCTTTCATACATAATCTCTATAAATTATTCCATATATTTTTATGTTTCCCTTTTATTATTTATTATACATAGCAAGCATTCATTATTATCTTTTCTATACATATTTTATTTTATAGGCTTCTTCTATTTGTATATCACATTTTTTTTTTATAACTCTTAATGACTTTAATATTTCTTGACCATTAAATGCTTTTATTACTCCGATAAATATCCTTTAAAAAATTTTTTTTTTTTTTAATAAGGTTCCTTCTTACTCATCTTTCATATATCTACTTTATACATTTCTTCACATTTTTATACTCGTATGTTTCTTTACTTACTGTAAAGTTACTTATATACTCCTCTAACACTTATATTTACAAATTTTATAATGTAAGGAATGAGGAAAATAAATTAAATATTACTAATTTCTTCATACTAACTAATCTTTACAACTCTTCTTCGTCTAAATAATTCTATCCTGATTCAATTAATTTAGAGCAAGGAAATAAAATACATAAACCTTTGTTAGATCATTTTAGCTAAAATTTCTTACATGATTAACTCAATCATAAAAAAAAAAATTAAATGCACATATTTATATTTCTCTTCTGTATGACATACTTTTATAGAAACAAAATACATTAACCATGCCCCTAAATTTTGGTTCTATTAATTTTGATGTAGCTCTGGTCAGGTGGTATCGCTACTTACCAACGGTTGTCGCCCTATGAAATTCAACCGCCATGCCCCTAAATTTTGGGCTTTATTATATACAGTGTAGCTCTGGTGGGTGGTAGCGCTATTTACCAACGGTAACTGGCCCTTCAGTACCGCCATGCCCTTAAATTTTTTAATCATCTATTTTTAATCGCACCCTATTTTTCAATATTCCATATGTTTCTTCTTTATTCACATCTTCTTCATACCAAAATTCATTTTCTTCAGTTTTATAAAGCACCTTGTTCACAAATTTTCCTACCTGTTCATATACACTCATAACATCTGCATTTCTCGATGTAACTGTATCTGTACCTTTCTGATCTTCAATAACCCATTCCAATAATTCTTTGTACTTAATCTCCATAATCATTATAACCTGATGAACATTTCTTCGTACATATCTTTCTGAAGAATCTCCTATACTCATAACATAATCATTTCCATTTATAAATTCTTTATACTTCTTAAACATTCTAATCTTTTCATTTCCCAAAACATTTTTCACATAAGATGGAATTATATTATGTCCAACTTTAAAACTTCTTCCGGTATACTTTTCGTCTTTGATAACTATCCCTGTTATCTGCCTTGAGGTGAATAAGTATAGCTTTTTGTCATCTTTTTCTCCTACTAAAAGTGTATCTAAATACGATCTTAAAATTCTTCTACCGGAATCTAAGTATTTTGTTTTCTTTGTTATTGGAAAAATTTTATTCGTTTTCTTACTTTCAGCTGTGTTTTGTTCAACATCAATGCAGTTTAGAACACCCTTCTCAAAATTTCCTATTACTTCTTCTTTTTCCATTTCCACTATTCCCTTAACCTCTGCTGTATCTTGTTTGTCTTTCACGCAAACTTGTGTTACTAGTATCATTTCTTCTGGATTACTCACCAAAGATTCTTTAAATTCTTCAATATCCCTTTTATAATCTTCTCTAGTATCTTTATACATCTTGTCTATCTTTCCACCTAATTCTTCCTTAAATTCCATTAAATTCTTCTTTCTTTCTTCGTTCATGTTTTTATTATCTTCATTCATCTGTTTTAACATTTGTAAAATTGATCCAAAATCTACTACTGGTGTCGACATTTCTATTTTCGAAGTCTCTCCTTGAATTTCCACCTTATCACCTCTATCCTGTAACTCTCCAGTCAATTGACCTTCTACCTGCACCTGTGACATATCTTCTCCTCCCTCTAGTAAATTCACATTCTGTCCTACCTCCTCTTCACTATCACTAGAAGATTCCGTTCTATACAATCCAGAATTACTCTTGGATCTTGTATTCATTCTAAATTATTATAGTACACAATTTCTTATACCTTGATATACTTTAAACTGATTTTATTACCTTTGTAAAATGGATACTAATGTTACCGTTATTATTATAATTAATAAAATATTTGAAATATGTTGTTGCGAGTCTTATTTTAATCGCCCCACGTTGGGCACGCCATAAAATGTAACAATACCTTTAATTAATAAAGATACGATTACACTCAGATAAATTTAATAATATTTATTCTTACTATGTGTTTGAAACCTGTACTTATTCTCGTCTATATATAAAATTGAAATCTTTATGTACTTTTTAAATCTATTTTCAAATTCTCTCAGGTAATTTTTTATTTATGCCCTCACTAACTCAGTTCTTATATAAAATATTTAAACTAATTATTTCATATGTTGCTAACTTCCCTTGAATCATCATAACCCAAACAGTTGCCTATATGTAACTTTTTCAATATCTGCCTATATCATAGGATCTTTACGTTTTATATTTCTTAACTTTATAAATCACAGTTTACAAAACAGTTATTCTTTAGTGAATTATGATGTGTATTTCAACTTTATCTTCAAATAACAATACTTACTGTGAACTCAATCTCAAGGTATATATTAACATACTATTCAAATAATAATATAATCACTGACAGTTGTTTTTTCTATTTATAGGTTACGGTTCTAAGCGTCATATCTGTTTCATCAATTTAATTCAAAAACCTTCTTTATATACCAAATAAAAACAAATGTATCAAACTAATTTGTTTAATAAATCAGGCAAATTATAAATTATATGGTAGTTCTCAACACACACAACCAAATAAGACATTCATGGAAGTACCAAGCTTGTTTACGTAAACATTCTTTTGACAATTTATATGTGCATGAAAATACACCTTTCGTGGATCGAAAAATATACAAGTAAGTATATTAATTATATTATTTTAAAAATACTGTATAGTTTTTTTGTATGTAAATCAAATACCCACACAAATTAATCAGTTTTAGTTTGCCGATCAGTTTTTTTTGACTTTTAAAAATTATACAAATGATGATACAAATTAATGTTGTGCACAGAACTTACAAAATATCTTTTCTTGATTATCAACACAGTTATAATGTACGTATAAATAATAGATCTCTAAATTTTGATATACTTTTCAATTCGAAACTGATAAATTCAAATTATTTCAAAGAATTATACGACCTGTTATTACTACTGAACTGGTATTCTTATTTATACACCAAACGATTTTCTTTTTAGCTTGTCGAAGACATTTCCTGGAATCAATGAGGGAGATCCTTTCCTTTTCCTAATTGTCTGGAATGCTCGGAATGTGGACTGTAATGACTGCTATCCTGTAATACCTTCAACCTCTGCAATCAACTAGAATCTCGAACCGTCGAACGCTTTCGTGAAGACCTTTGAAACCTGCCTTTCCTCTACTGGACTGGAATACCTGTGTTAGCTGCTATGTTGAATATCTCGTATCTTTCAAGTCCTGGACTAAACTATTTGTATAACTTCTGGAATTTCACCAACTCTCCAATGCAATAAATCTCTCGCCAAATATGGAATAATATTTACCAATGCAGTAAGTTTATTTTTAAATTGTAATTATATATTTCTTCGCTTTCTTCTCAAGTATGAATATTCTTCAATTATTTCTTTATTCGTTACCGAAATTCTTTCTTCTAATTTATTTTTAATTATATTTGCATGATACAAAAAATGGTACTATTCTGGAAAATGTTGCAATCACCTAAAAAATATCTGCTTTCTTTTCTACTATCTCCTAACCACTTCTTTTACACTTTTGTATAATGATGAATCTCTTAATTATGTGTTTTTCGGAAGGAAAATTTCGTTTTCCGAAAACACATCTACCGCTTTTCTTAAATTCTTTTTGAATCCCTCTCTATTTATTCCCCATATCCCTGGCAATAAATCCTTAGTTTCTATAATATCCAATCATATTGTTCCACACATTATAATAATCCAAAATATGTTTTATTTGTAATTGAATATTTATAATACCTTTTTGTAATTCCAAAAATTTATCAATTTAATTCTTTACTTTAATTTTCACAACCTTTTATACCCTTCGGCAAACCAAATACTCAATACTTTTACTATATTATTTTAAATGTCAAAATCTGACACTTCTTACATTTGAATTTTAGCGCGTAACTATACATCATTTTCCAACCTTTATGATTCAAAATCCATACTAATATTCTCTATTTTTTCAAAAGTGTTAATTAAACAAGCTTTAACAAATAATATTACATATAAAAATACAACAAGTAACATTTACAATTCTACTTTCAGAAATGGGAAATATTACTACAACAAAGAAACCTGATAGGCAACCAACCACTCGATGCAAGGCGAACTTCAACATAACCCGATATGTAACCAACTTTACACGGTTCACAAAAACTATAGGGAAATACCCAATTAATATTCTCACAATTATTTTAAGTATAATTTAAATATTCTCACATCTACTTATTTAATTATAGTTTGGTCCATAAAATATTACCATCTTTTATTTTTTTAATACTCACTACAAGAACATATACAGTATATTTTATTAACATTAGTACTTCCATCATATCCCTACTCATCTAAGTTGGTGAACTACCACAATATATTACCATGACCCTTACATTTTTGAAAATGATAGTGTTAAGTATTAATCTAGTTATTAAATAAGAGCAATAATTTATTTAAGTATTTATTCAAAGTTAGTTAGGGGGATTAGAATATATGCACATAAGTAAAATAAATTGCAAACATTTACTGATGAATTCCTTTATTTGGAGGAAGGAATTTGATTCATTGGCAATATTTCTGAGAAAATATGCGAAATATAATCAGCAGCTTCTTTAACAGCAAGAATGTTCAAACTGAGACGTGGCCAACATTTTTTGGTTGGTATATTCCCCACAACATGGTCATAAGTATACTCTATATTCAAATAAAAATATTTGCAGTTTTTAAGTAAATCATGTGCTTTATTGAAAAATTAGATAAATATACTAACTGACACTACTTTTTATTATCATTTTAATGGTATATTTGTTAACTGTTTTCAGCAGTGTATATGCATGTGTTAAATATTCCACAAGTAGAATACTTTATTTCTCTCCAAGTTAAACATAGAAATCAAAGTGAATAATTTCGAAACCCAAATTGAATCTCGTATCGGTGCAGGTTGATGTAGTTACCTGTATCGATTTTTACAATAACGAAACGTGCGAATTTTTTTTTCCTGTTGCGTATCCATGAAACTTTATCAATAATTATCCGTATCTGTCACACGGATTTTGGAGCTTTTAATATACAAACATGTAAATGAGTTTTTATGTAAAACAGTCATGGTTAATGTATGTTTTTTTAACATTCAATGTACTACCGAAAATCCCTGACACAATGAAAGCTTTATTTGGGTTAATAGATTTTTTCTTAACATATTTTAAATTCGATTTAAATTAAATTGGTGTGAAATGGTTGTAAATACACGTAAGTTCAGTAATGTATGAAAGCGGTTAGATATGTTTAGTGTATCGCCATGATATTAAACTATATTTCGTATAGGATGAAATTTTAAAAAAATATGAGGAAGTCAAATAAAATAAAAATAAAAATATAAACTAAAGCTCCCAAAAAAAAAAAATAAATAAAGGTTGTAAAAAGTATAATTAATAATTGTGATTATGTGTCTTTTGAAATATGAAGTAGGTGTTTTACTTTTTGCGTAGATACACTTTTCTGGAAAATCCATTTGATAATTCATCTTGACAAGAGATAAGTACAAGTTTGGATTTTTCTCCTGATCATAACAATTGTGATTTTACAGGTGTTGAAATACATACTTCGTAATATTTTTTTACAAATAAAGGGGTATGCCCATCATGCATAGATACGTCATGTGGTAGGTATTCCCTTATTAAAAAAATTCTTTGCAAAAATCGATTTGTCTCAATTTAAACACGTTCTGAAAGAAGAATAATCAGTAGCGTCTGAAGATGCTGACTAAAATATAATACGACAGCCCAATCGAGACTGAACATATTGTTGTGAGCTCCGTGCCTAAATGAATTAATTAAGTGTGAACCACGGAAATTGTTAAAAAAGTTCAACAAATTATTTATTTAATACGTAAGATTTTAAGTTTTCTTATTTGTTAAAAAGAAAAACCACCGAATTTTAATAATCCTGAACACATCATTGTGATTTTAAATTAAATAATCAAAATTTCAACCTCAACCTCTATGCAATATAACAACCATACAATGGTTTTGTAATTGATTGTTCTATTGCCCAGAGGTTGGATTTGCAATTTGAATATTTAATTTAATGACAATGATGTGTTCAGGATTATTAAAATTCGGCGTTGTTTCTTTTCCACAACTAAGAAAACTTAAAAAAAAATGAATAGACCACCACCTTTCAAAAATGAGGGTACATGTGATAAAAATTCCGGTAATGTTCTGACATATCGAGTTGACAACTTTGTGATTTAGTAGCGTAAACGTCAAATAAATAAATGCCAGTTTAACCCATTTGTTCCCACAACTATTTTTTTTACAAAATTTCAATATGGTCGTGTTTTTCTTATTAAAGGTATGCCCAAAGAACAAAATAGGACAGTTTTTCGATAAATTTTTGAATAGAATATGAAAAAAAGGTATGTACTCAAGTGAGTACAACGGGAATATAGGGACGTTAATGAAAATATAAATTATATAATATTTAGCTAATTTATTTTAGTGATTTACAATAGAAAATGTTATTCACTATGGAACTTTATAAAACATTCCCTTTCTAAACAAAGTGTAACATTACACTTCATACAAATCCACCTAGCTCGTTGATGGCACTTGCGACTTCGCAATTGCTTTTCAATTTTTTTGGGAAAATGCCCTCTTTGATCTTCTACAATACTTCTTGGGACAGTGCTTGGGTGCCTGGAGTGTTGAGCTTTCTCAAAAACTCTCAAGTAATGCCTTGATATACTTCTTATAAAGTTGAGCAAATCCATATTACCGCCTGCCAATGAATGTAACCTCCAGGCGTTGATTGCTGCAACATTCAGCATGTGGGTCCAAAGGGGCCACCACCACTTCTTACCTTGGATGGACACTCGGTAATTATTTACAGATTGGTCTAGCAAGTCTACGCCGCCCATAGCTGAATTATAATTGGCAAAGATACGAGGTTGAGGTACATCAATTTTTTCTTTCTGTTCCTTGGACCAACGTTTTACATTTGAAAGGGGATGAATACTGTCGTAATTGGTCATCATAGACACGATACTGTTGTCCTTCCATTTTACTAGAAGTAATGAATGTTCTTTATCGTATTTGTATTGAAAAAAACCGCGATTTTCTTTTTTCAATTGCTGCTGATCAGGCAAAGGACATTTTTTGTGCGATTGTCCCTCACTGTCCCCGTCGCTCTATAGCCCAAGTCCCTAAGAGTTTTCAACAAACCGTGACTTGTGAAGTAGTTGTCGAAAAATATTATATGATCTTGCGGTTCTGTCACTACTTCTAATAAATCCAACACAACTTTAGACCCTAAAGGCAAATTTTGATCCGTCCCTTTTCTATTTTGTTTTGCCCCACAGTAGGTATCGAAATGATAGCAATAACCAGAAGAACTACAAATCATCCAGTCTTTATAGCCGAAATGCACTGGCTTTCCACGGATAAATTGTTTTGACGAGTGATGTCCGAAGTATTTTACCATAGCCTCGTCAATGGAGAGCTTGCCATGGAATATACCCCACTGCAAGAATCGCTTATTCAGTTTTTCCATGAGAGGACGAATTTTATACATCTTGTCGTTTTTATCAACTGTTTCGTTATTTGCTAAATGAAAGTATTTTTTTATTTCATAATATTTATTGCGGGACATACTACCTCTAACTAGTGGTATATTTAGATCTTCATCTGTACACCAATATAATTTCTCTCTTGGTAATCGATGATATCCAGTGAATAATAAGAAACCTATAAATATTTTTATCTCGTTGTTTGTTACAGTAAATGAATGGTTGTTTTGCTGAGCAGCATATCTCTGGGTTTCTTTGATAATATAAGTTATTATTTCATCGTCAAATAATTTTTCAAAAATCTGGACAGGATTTAGTCCTGCTAATTCTTGTTTGACAATATCTTCGCGAGCTAAATATCCATTTCCTTGGTTCATTGTGATATCAATTATTTCGTCAGTCCAATTCGGTTCTTTTTCTGCAATTTCTCCCTGTTTCGTAGATGATTCACCAGTATTACTAATACTGCGTAACATACTCAACGGAATATTATCTTCTGGGTCACTCTCTGTGCTGTCCTGAGAAAAAATTTCAACAGCACCAGGAACATCGAATGGGAGGGTATCTGCTTGAATATCATCTTCATCGATATCGTCCTCATCTGTTTGATAATCGGCATCCGGTGGTATTATAACGATATCAATATCTTTTTCATTTTCAGTAATATCGTCTATGGCAGCTTGCAAATTCTGGTAGGATCTGCCATAAAACATATTAGTGCTGATGGGCTTGGCATCCATAGTAATTTATCTACCAAAAATAAATACAGCTCTAACAACGTATTGTTCCCGCTGTACTCATATGAGTACACCTATATGTAAGTATGAAAAAATACCAGTGCATGTATTTTATGTATAATTCACAAAAATAATAGTAAAACATACATACCTCAGTAACTAATTTTAGTAGAATAAAATGTTTTTTTTATAGATAGGTAAAAAATAACAAAAAGTTACACGGTCACACTGGCACAATTTGTAGCAAAAAGTAAGGTTACGTTTTCCATACATAAAAGCGACATCTAGTGGCCAATTTCTAAAAGAATATTCCTCCTTTACTGTACTTTGCATCGCCACTAAGCATAGAACTCTGAATGTACCATATGGAGCTTAAAAAATATTTCATTAACCGTACTCAAATGGGTACACTGGGAACAAATGGGTTAAGACATTTCCAAACTTTTAAAAAGTCGGAAATGTCAACTCGATTTATCAGAATAATATGTCGTATGTTTGTACTCGCAAAACTCGAAAATTTGTAAGTCGATTGATTTGAAATTTTGACACAACGTTGCACTTGAATACGCAAATGTTTTTATAGTGAAATAAAATTTTGAGTCGACGTTCCATTCAAATATAAGGCGCGACATAAATCTTCCCGCACCGGTAAAATATTCGCTATAGCGCTAACTATCGCAATAAGCGAAACAATAAAAAATATTTTTTTGGGAAGAACGTGTTCTTACTTGCTCTCCTTTCATTCCACATACCTACAGCGACGCAAGGCCGAGTATTGGATTGAATGATGTGTTTTTTCAGTAAATATCTCGTATGTTCGCTACAATACTTTTAAATACCTTCTCAAATATCTCATATTAGACTGATTTACAGCGAAGCGTGGCCGGGTTTAGCTAGTAAGAATATAATTATCAATAATTCAAAACATCGGTGTATTAGAGAATATAAAATATTTTATAAGAAAAATAGACATTGTTATTTTTAAAGCTCAAAAAAGTGTTTTAATATTTTAGTTTTCTATAAAAATAAATTAACACAATTAAAAAACTAAAGTAAATAAAAATTACTGAGGTAAGTAATAAGTAACAAGTCGTGAAATTTAATAATAACAGTATATCTTTATTCCATAAAAACGTTAATATGTAATTAATTCGGGAAAATATCATTCTAATAATGACAAATATCATAAAGCGGAGATTTTATTAAAACATCGTTTTTGGTTGAAAATAAAATCCATTTAGAAAGCGAGACAGATATTGATACGAAACATAAAGAATTTTTTGTAATAAATTAGCTGTACCAGTGTAAGATGTACTTGCTTTTATAAAATAGTTTAATATATTTAATTAATCTTATATATATCAAATTAAAGACAATCTCTTTTTATTTGCTCTTAGAAGCCGACCAAAAGCATGAGCGACTTAAACGAGCGAGTGCCTTTGGATGCGTGAATGCTTGGAGGACGTCTTCATACAAGTGGTTTGTACAATATTTTTTGGAAATATTATTAAATTCAAAAATTTTTGATACCTAACCTAAAATGGATTACTTAATTAATTTAAGCATTTCATGTGCACAACTATTATTCACCTATGCATTAACATAAGTTATTACATTCATGCACATAATTAATCATTTATTTATGGTGGATTTATCACCTTTTTGGTTTGATTAAAATTAACTGCCATGCCAAAGTCGTTAAGCAATTATCTAATAGATGGCGCTTACATATTTGTTGAAAGAACTTTTAGCAATTGCTCGTATTTCTCTAACTTAAAGTAAAAGAAAATCCGGGGAAGTGGTATTTTATAAACCAATTTTTTTATTGCCCGAAAGACCCAGTGTTTTTTGCAATTTTTACAGTCGATTCGACCAGGAGGCACTCGTTACTGGTCGAGCGAAGCATGAGCGCAATATCACTTTAATGGCGGTGAGTACAAAAATTTTCTTTTTCTTAATTAAACAGGCTGTCCCAGAAATAAAAAGACGGAGTAGCAGGTATGTAAAGTCCGAACAGAAACAGTCCCAAATATACCGCAATAACGAAGAAATTAAAAATTTAATTTTCTATGTTGTTTTCTAGTTAAAAAAATTACATTACGGACCTGGCACATAATGTATGTTTATAAATACACGTAAGAATGCTAATTTGTAAGTAGAAACGAACACGCATTCATAGAAAAATAAGCTTTTATTTGTATAAAACGGGAAAAAAACGTTAAATCGTACTCACTCATATAAAACATATTTTTATTTGTTGACGCAGATGGGCGACGCACTTTATTGCAGACAATAAAAGATTGTTTTTATTTTCAAAATAGGAAGGTTTAATGTGTTTGTAGTCGGAAACAGCTGATTATTATTATTTTAGAATATTCAATAAATGGTAGTAAATATCAAGAATGTAATTATTTTTTTCTAGCAGGTGTGAAATTAAAGTAATTAATGGTTTGATATTTATTATGAAGTATCTGTTCCTCTTCTTTTTTTTTAATACAAGTAATATGGTGGTCCTGAAAAGGACCGATTGTGAAAGTGAAGCAGGTGTATATTTAGTCCAGGGTCGGCGTAAGGCCAATTGAATTCTTTATTATTTTTTTTCTGCCGTCTGCGCAGAAATAAAGACTTGATATTTTGAGGGTACGTTTTTACGCAATCTTGCTTCCGATTTCTGCTACGCCGTCTTTTTATTTCTGTGACACCCTGTATATAATTGTCGTGATGATTGAGAGCGACTTTGAGGCAAATATCCAGTAAGACAACAAAGTGTCCAAAATAATTAACAAAGCTTATTTTATTAAAGCGCCACATGCCAGTAAAAGTACACCTAAAATGTCGCTTGGTTTACGATAACCCCTCTATACATCATTAAAATAACTAAACTTGGGTTAAAATAAATTCAATAACATAAAGATAATCTGATGTAAATGAATATAACGTGTATAAAAGTATTTAGAACTCGATTTGCGACAATTTCTGCAAGTATACAAAAGTCAAGTTTACACTTTTACTCTTATCCAACAACATTCTTCGCGCACTTTATATTAAGAGTATAACAGTATATAGAACTCGCTTTGCAATAAGTTTAGTGGAAAGTTTGAAATTTCAAAACTCAGGCCGGAACTTATATTCGCTGTTATGAAAGCGCAGAAATTTATTAAGAGAATGAAATAATTTTAAAGTTAATTTGCGACAAGTTTTGTATAAGAAAGTCATTCCATATAGGTATACGTCTAAAAAAATGTATGATGACACATATCATTCTTGGTATTTTATAATTACTGGATTAACTGGTAACAAGTTAGGCTTCCTGTTCACTAAACTAAATGCAGATTATCTATTTTCTTTTGAAAATTTGCTCCAGAACTAAGCTTCAAAAACAAATGCTGTATAGCTTTGATTTTAATGTCCGAATATAATTTTGCTTGTGTATACATAAAGTCAAGTATGAATAGTAATTTACATGCTAAGCTACGTTATCAAATAGAAGCACAATGCGAAATATATGTGTGCCGTCACTGTCAAATGAATACAGAAGCCACTTGGGCGAGACCAGTATAGTAATAACTGAGTAATACATACTAGAAATACCGGCTGGAACTTCCGGCAAACTCGGCGAGTATTCATCGAGAATAAACTTCCCCTATTGCACCTTTATCGCGGATAAAACCGACTATCCACGATGCAATAGTTTATGCCGCCCAGTAATGTCTACAGATACAACAGACTGGCACATAATCCTGATTAGATGTAATTAAGCTGCCACGGTAGCCGCCGAGGTGTATCTAGTTAATTGAGGATAGGCGCTCCTGTAGGTACTTTGTAATTAAACAAACAGGACCTTTATGCTAATGAATTCTAAATTCATGTTTTCCCTCAATGTCAATAATTTAGAACAAAAAGTTTGCTTTCAAGAATTTGTTTGTATTATGGTTTCCCTTTACGAACGAGATGTCTCGCGATTTAGGACAAACTGTGAAAAAATTCACCATATATTTGTTTTATAATAGGAGTTAGGTTGCAACTAGTTATATATGTAATTGAAGAAATAATATAATTAACGATGATGTGTAATTTATGTTGATATTTAAATCTTTTGTGAAATGAATAGTTTACGCTCTCCTTTAATTTTTCAGTACTGCAGTTCTGTTCAATTAGTGAAATAGAGGATAAGTTAAAACCAATTTCTTTTGTATAAGAAAAATAGTATTATTTATACAAATAATATTACAATAAACAACTATTGTTAATATGTTCATATTTTCTTATTATAAAATACATTAAGTGGGGGGGGGGGGGAGCAAGCTATTTGATATTATGAAATACAGTTTAACCCTCTATTGCATATTGTTGCCAATTGGTAACTCAAACGTTAAAATTTCCTATCTATTTCGCATTACTATAAACTGTTCCTTGTATGCATGTCGTTACCTCCTGGTAACATAACTGAATGCATTGGTACGCGCGTAAATTGATAGATGGTGCTAGGTGTTGTAAATGTGATTTTTATTTGTTGACAGCACAAAAGCAAGGTTATAGTTGTAACCTTGGTGTGTTCAACTAGAAGTTTGAAGTTTTTATAGTGAAATAAAGGTAAGAACTGCTGTAGTAAAAATCAAAACTGGTCGCATAAATCATCACTATGTCATATTGTATTTCTCAAATATGACTTTTGCATGAGGAAATTGAAACAATTACGTGCTCAACGAATGTTACCGTTCGGAAACGTTATGCATTGACCAAACATTTTCGTAAAATAAAAAATTATATTGATACATGAAATTCTTCCAGATAATGGATCATAAAATATTTTACGGGCGAAAAAATGTTACGCAAAACTATACCGTTCGTGATATCCCCTCTGATAGTGAGGACAGTTAGTTGTCAGATGACGATGACACCCCTAGTGAATAGTTATTGGTGCAAGCAGGAGTTTCTTCAAACAACATTGAAGAGAGTGATGACGAGTTTTCAGATGAAGATGACATTCCTCTAATACAACTCCACAATCAAGCCCGGAATCCAGCAAACCAAAAATCCAAAGGGAAAGTGACTAAAAACTAAAATTGAACTGGAAAAATTCAGTGACGAGTAAAGATGAAGCGGGTATACTGTTTTGTGGCAGTGAGTTACTTTCTGATGAAATTTTGAAATTAGATACTCCTCTGAAACTTTTTGGATACTTTTTATCTGAAGACCTTTTCACCGAAGTTGTTCGCCAATCTTGTTTATATATCGTCCAAACACGACCTAACAGACCATTGTGCACTAGTGTTGAGGAAATACAACGGTTGTGGGTATGATAATTTGGATGTCGATTATCAAACTACCTAATACCAGAAGCTATTGGTCTCCTCAAACCAGAATTTCGCAAGTTGCCAATGTTATGCCAGTAAATAGATTCGAGGTAATCAAAAGTTTATTGCATTTTTCAGACTATAGTCAAAATACAAGCAGTTTAGATAAAATTATGCCAGTTTTGGAAACAATCAGAAAAGCCTGTTTGACCATTCCTCTTAAACAGCATCTGTCTTGCGATGAACAGTTCATCCCGTTTAAAGGAAGGATTAGTATAAAAACGTACAACCCTAAGAAACCCCATAAATGGGGTTACAAGATGTGGGTTCTTAGTGGGTTATCCGGTTTCTTCTACAATTTGAATTGTTTGCGGGAAAGCGAGGCTATACAATTGATGATAATGAGCCTGATTTGGGGGCCGCAAGTAACGTTGTACTTCGATTGAGCAGACCTATTCCACATGACAAACACCACAAAATTTTCTACGATAATTATTTTTCTTCGTTGCCGCTAATATCGTACTTAGCGGAACGGAAAATTCATTCTGTGGCCACAGTCCGCCAAAATCGATTGCCTAATTATCAAGGACAGACAGAAAAACAAATGAAGCAAAAAGGAAGAGGTGCCATAAATGAAATCACAACACACGACAACAAAATTGTCACTATAATTTCTGAGTATTGTGGAAACCGACCTATCACCAAAGTAAAAATATTTTTCAAATCTGAAAACTGCAAAAGAGAAGTAGATTGTCCAAATATAATCACAGAATACAACCGCCATATCGGGGTTGTTGATTTGCAAGATTCGCTAATAGGACTTTACCCGATAAAGCTAAAAAGTCGGAAATGGCATCACCGAATATTTTATCATATGATAGATGTTGTGGTGGTAAAATCTTGGCTATTGAATAGACGAATAAAAAGGCATCAAAGATCCACGGACAAAATAATGCGGCTTCTCGGATTCAAAACTCTTTTGGTAGAACAGCTTTGCTCTATAGGAATTCGAGTATCTAACAAAAGAGCTTGGCTAAGCGGGTCAAACAATGGAACACCAGAACCACCCTAAAAGTCGCGAAGATGCCTGGCACCGAGACCAAACAATTTTGTTCAGAGTGACCATATTAGCCATTGGCCAGAATGGACAATTGAACGCGAAAGATGCAAGATGCAAGGCTGCAAAAATGCCAAGTTCACTATCGTTGCAATTCCAAAAACAATTGTTTCTTACAAATTCATCAATAAAATTACTACATTTTCTGAACTTTAGTATTTTTTTTAATCTTTTGTTTTGTTGTATGGGTTCATAATGTTACCATTTGGTAACCAAAAATAAAATTTTGAAAAACCTTTCAAATAACTTACATTGGGTTTGGAATAATTTTGGTTGGCAAAATTATTCCAAACCCAATGTAAGTTATTTCAAAGGTCATCATCTGTTATTTAGAAACATAATTACAAATTACAAATTTTGATAATTCATGTATTAGAGGGTTAACATCTGATTAGTGTTCTTAATATAGATTAATGTTGATGTTGAATAAATGTGAATGTGTGAATGTGTGTGATGTGATGATGAATTGAATAGATGTTGATATTAGACTATAGTCTAATATCAACATTTTAAGCGCTTATGATTTTGATTCCTCATATTTCGTGCCTATTGATGGTGTACTAGAGGTAAATAAGTGACTTCTTCCTTGTTTGGGGATTAACATTGGACTCTTGCTATGTTGAAGATGATAATGAAGAAGAAACAGTAAATGGAGTTAAAGATCTAACCATTCTTCCTCTCATAAATGCCATAAGCGAGTAGACAAATGAAGATTCAGAAGACAAAGGAAACTTCTTAATAAATAATTAGCCAGGATCTCAACTTCGCGCTCCAGTTGAATTAAATTTTCAGTAATTTGAAGATCGTGCTAGTGATATTGCCAGTTTAGAGGATAGTTCAAAATGCCCTTAGCCCAAACAAAAAAACCGTTAAAGGCAGAAAAGGAAAAAATGAAGACGTACAAGGAAACAACGACGAAGATGAAAAAGGACGGTCAGAAACTGAGGATTTGTGTAATATATAACCGAATTTCCATTTTATTCGTGATAATGAGATGCCTCTTTCTATTCGTCAGCTTAAACTATTTACAAGTTTTTGGCGATTATATGCAAAGCAAATGACAATGACGTAAATCAATTACAGACTTATTATACGAAACTATTCATATATGTTGAGCTTTTATAGTATGTTTCGCAAACTTCGAAACTTCCACCAACATCACTTCTAATAATTTTGAACAGCTTTTTAATATCTCTTGAACAGCTTCCTAACAGCTGTTAACAACTTTGTAGGATTTCCTCTTAGTTATGTATAGACAGTGGTGATAGAATTAATTTACTAATTTGAAAATCAGATAAAGCTGTTAAGAACACGTTCAAAGCTATATAAAGCTGTTCAGGACTGTTTGGAATGACTTTAGGGAGAGTCCTGTGATTTGCCACGCATAATGCAAAAGCTAAACGTGTGAATAATTTCGGAAGAGGTAAATGCTGTTTCAATAAGAGCGCAAGAATTGAATTGCCCGCCATGTTTGATGGTCATAATTAGAAGTAATTATGAAGTTATAGTTGAAAGATGGGAATTAGTAAACATGAAGCATTACACGATAGAACAACGCGTGAGGATTGTTAAACATTATTATTAAAATTTTGCGGACAAAATCATTTTCCGTGATGAGGCCCTTTTTCAACCTCGATGGCTTCGTTAATCGGCAAAACTGTCGCATGTGGGGTTCAGAAAATCCGCATAATGATTCGTCAGAAAGCCATGCATCCGAAACATGTTACTGTTTATTGTGAATTGTGGTCTGGAGGAATAATTGGACCGTATTTTTTTGAAGATGCGGAAGATAATGCAGCGACGGTGAATGGCGAACATTATCGTGCTATGAGAACGCAGTTTTTTGTGGCTCAATTCAAAAATATTGCTTTTACAAGTAAAAAATTGAAATAAATTCAAATTGAGTTCAAAACAGTTTTATTTAATTCACAACAATTGTTTCACCCTACTAGGGCTTCATCAGGTGATGAATATTATAATACAAAATATTTGTAGACGTTCTTATTTATGTCTTTTCCTAAATGAAGAGGGGGGAGTGGGGGGAGGGAGGAGTGGGGCTTTTGATGACATGTGGTTTCACCAGGACGGTCACACATGTCATACCACCTGTGAAACATTGACTGTCTTGCACAAGTTTGCTCCTGGTCGTGTCATTTTCCGGTTTGGTGACCAGTAATAACAGCCACGTTCTTGCGATATGACCCCTTTGGATTTCTGGTTGTGGGGCTATCTGAAATCACGGTTTTATGCCGACACGCCCGCGACCACTGAAGAATTGGAGGCCAATATTAGACGCTCTATCAATGAAATACCAGCAACGCCGTGGCGGTCATTTACAAGATATTTTGTTTCATACATAATTCCCAAACGTATACATTATAAATCAATAAATATTTCAACACTTTGCTACCGAAAACCATGTTTTATTGAATCTTAAAATCTCGCGCTCTTATTGAAACACCCATTATAATACACATAACATCGTATCCGCATGAGTGCTCCGAAATTTGCTGTAATTGCTTTGTATGCGAAAGCTATTACAGCCTGTATAAACAAAGTTTATATTTAGGAATATAGCCTTCCCAAAAGGTATGATTAGAAAAACAGTTTTTTGCAAATATCTCACAAGTTGTGCTTTCTAGACAGATATATTGTGGATATAAACGTATTAAAACTTGATTTTTCATAATTTTTGTGCAAGAAAAAAATTAAAAATTCATGGACAAAATTGGTATTTTTACACTTATCTCAGTCTCACTCTGTCTTTTGCAAATATGTCGCAAATTATGGATTCTATACGAAATCATTTTAAGTGTTTAAAGTTGGATTTAGAATGATTTAAAAAAAATTAAATTAGAATCGGCAATAACACATTTAGTCACAGATTTATTTTATTAAGGAGGTAAAAGTATTTACGTCTTAATTTGAAACAACAAATTCGGGTCGCACATACATGTAAAAAAGTCGTATGGTGTCCATACCACATTTTTATTCATGACAATTTAAATTTCTATTTCACTACTTTTATGTAATTCTGACCAATTACTTGTCACATTACGTTATTTATAAAGTAGCCGATAATATTTTTTTTATATATTTAATAATTTAACTGACAATAACAACAAGAAATTACTTATCAGAATATAGTTATGAATACAGCATTTGTACTTAAAAAAAAATTAATAATGAAAATATAATTCATTATATCGAGGACCATGGATATCATCACTACAATATATATTATATAAATAAATTACAATTGTTTCAAAATTTTCAATATATTTATGTATTAATCATTAACATAATTAATATGGCATCTGAATACATATAAATCAGTTCAGTTTAAATTTACGCCGATCCAACAGAATGTAGAAATGTTTAAGTAACGAGCTGTAAAACGAATTCATTGTGTCAGTTCGTTTACATTTATTTATATTGTAATAAATTAAACGTGATTTTATCATTTAAGGACTTTCGTGGGAGAAACAGTATTTTAATGTTAAACTTTTCACCAAATTTTCATATAAATTACCCAGAATTATTACCTCTGAGCATTTCACAGATGATATAATGAAAACTTTACTTTCCCTCCTGCGTTGACTTGTCTTTTTCATCAACATAAATTAACATAAAATCTCCGCTCATTTTATCATAATTCGTTATCAAATTGTGTAAATATTTCATTAATTCCTTCTATTCTGTTTTAAGAAATGGTTTGGCGTAAACAAATTCCATATTCATACAATTATGAAACATAGTTGTAAATATTAAATTGTGTAATATTGCATTTGGATAATATGAATGTATGTTTTATTCAAGTCGTGTTTTTCACTCGTTTATAAAATGAAGAACTCAAAATTTACATTTAGTTATATAAATTGGTAGCTGAAAAGAATAGTGTCAAAAATAATTTAGAATACAATGAATATTATTATTATTATACCGGGGTGTCCCAGCTAAGACTTTCGGGTCATATATCTCCATTATTATTAAACGAATTTTTATAAAATTTGGGATATAGACAATTTATTAAGTGAAGAACTGTTGCGCTATACTGAAACAACCATAGTATTTAAAACGTGAATTCAACTAGCTTTTATTTCCTGTTATTTATAAATCATTATTCATGAAATCGTAATGCAATTCTTTCACTCAATGACATTCGGCTTCTGAGATGAGATACCCATTTCCTTTCAAGGCTTGCTGTGTTAGTTAAATGTTGCTATTGGTTAACATTATAAGCACTTCCATCAACTCATGAGTATTTCCTGATATACTGAGGTATGCTATTAACATGCCAGTTTATAAGGAAGAAAGAAAGGATGAATTGAAATACTATAGGCAAATGCATTGCAACACCACGGAGATTTATGGCAACAGCAAATCAAATTCAAGAAGTTGAAATACCAGAGTTTAAGGGGATATTAAAGTCGATTTGTATTTGGGAATTGACTATAATTGCTTTTGGAGGTGTTGGCCCGTAGGAGGAGCCAAATGCAAGCCATCTCATTCTCATATACTTGAAATGAATGTGTTGTTTTCCGTCACCAGAACACAGAGAAAAAATACAGCTGAAGGCGCTGCTAAAATACAAATAATTCAGTACCGCACCTTTCCGGAATTTCTTAATTTAATTATTCAAATTAAACTTTTTTCCGCGATTCAGAAAGCTATATCTCACAAGAAAACATTGGTCTACACGGGAATTACATCCGTTTTGATCAATTTCATTTAATTATTTCAGATTTTGACCGAGAAACACACGTACATTTTACTCTAATTTGGAATAAAAAAATAGATGGTTGTGACAAAAAATTACATAATCTGACAACCTTTCCGTGTACTCATATCTATATTGGAGTTGTACAGAAAATTTCACTTTTCTATCTTGAACAATAGTAAAAAAAACTAATAAATTCGATATCTTGCTTTCTCGACCGCTTTAATATCCCCTTAATAAGTATTTAAATTATAAAATGAATAAATATATAAACGGCAAAGAAATTTCATTTATATGAGAACAATAATCAAAACGCTTGAAAAGGTGAATAAGCATTCAGTACTTATAAAATCAACGATAGTGTTCTCCTGTATATGTTGATTTATGCCAACGTCAAGAGTTCCTTTCAAAAATTTGTAGATTGCCAAATCAATGCCCATCTGTACTGGACTAAATTATAAAGAAAACACTGAGACAGTATGTGCAAGATTCCACTTGCTATTTTAAATCAATACTTAACAGCTGTTCGTGCACACTGGATTTAATCGTTCAGTGACTAAAATATTGATAATGTTATAAAACTGTGAAAATGTATAGTAACTGGATATTATGATGACAAGTACATTAACATTATTATATAATATGTATGAATACACAATCCTACATTCCAATTCTATAAGGCACAAGTTGATAAAAAAGGCCAAATTGTAAATTCTATTCCAACAATATAAATGTGTAATAAGAGGTACTGATTACAATTGTCTGTGAATTTTGGTAAACAAATATCATCTACAACGTTAGCTAATAATGAATCCAAGCTATTAACATAACAATATAACTCTAAAAGTTTTAATTTACACAATTGAATAAGACAGACAAAAATATTTATAAAAGTATTGAGTTTTTCGATAGAGACATAACAATGTTGTATTTAAACACAGACATCTTTAATTTTTTTTATGATGTCAATGTCAAAACGTTATTCAAGGTTTACATTTTTATCATGGTGAAGTTCACGAACGAGCAAAGTTTGGAAATTATTAAAAATTACTACCGAAATTTTGAGTTGGTGGTCGCAATTTTAAGAGCGTTTGCTCCAATTTTTGGAAGTCCTTCAGTTCAAAATGAGCCAACTCCGTCGATTCACAAGAATTGGGAATCTTTCAGTCCACATTGTGGTGAATTTTGCGTGAAGATCTTAATCTACACTATTACAAATTAACTCAAGAAATGAAGCCTCAAGTCATGGACTCTGCAAAAATTTGAAGAAAATCCTGAATTTCATCGAAAAATCATCTTCAGCGACGGAGGTCATTTTTAGCTTAATGGCTTTGTCAGTAAGCAAAATATGCGTCATTGAACAGCCACCAACCCACATGTGCCTTAAGAAACTCCATTGCAGCCACAAAAATTGTCCGTGTTTCGCGGATTTTGTGCCGAAGGTGTGATTGCCTCGTACTTTTTCGTCAATGAAAATGATCGTCATGTTATGGTCAATTGAGTTTGTTATAGTTACATGTTGTGCAACTAATTTTTGCCAGAATTGGATGGACTTGATATTATTGATATGCACACATACAGCTGGTTCGGTCAAATAGTCACCCTGCTCATGTAATTTAACGTCGTTGAATTCATTTTTATGGAGTTACTCTAAGTCGTTGATCTATGCCAACAAACCAATAACGTTAGTGGAGCTCAGGAACAATATAGAATGCGAAATTACGAACGTCCCGGCCGATATGTGTGAAATAGTAATGGTAAATTGGTTCCAAAGAATCGATTACTGCATATTTGCTCGTGGTGGTCATATGAGCTATATAAAATTCCATACTTAAATTTACATTTACGCATACAATATAATTCAGTCCGATATTTCAATTATTCTGTGTTTTATTTAATACAAAATTGTTATGTCCTCATTGAAAAGCCCTTTACTTATCTAACCACACAGACTTTTAGGGTCCGGTGTTTTTCCCCATCCTCTTGATTAATTCTTCTTACACTCATAGTAGTACAGCTGGCAGGATCTAATTGCGTTGGACCTTTCAAGTCTAACATCAGAACGCGTTGACCTCATGCTACTTCCAGTTAAAAATACAATTCATCTCACGATTCAGTTAGTTGGCATGTCCATTGGAAATGAATCAAGCAGCATACTACATCTATTTGAGAATGCACTAATCGGCAAAACATAACTCGATTTTTCTACCATACACAGCATGTGGAATACCAACAAGCATCAGTCGAACTCGTAACACAATACATTCAATAAACCTTTGCTTATTTAGTTCATCACGTTAGTAAAAGTGGTTAACTTCTTCTTGGTGGTAACAGTACATTCTATAGAATAACATCAAAAACCCAAATTGTGCCAAACGATTAACAAAATTTCCTAAAAGCGAAATTAGAATTACTAACACGTGCCTTTCTAGGTTATATTAATCAAAAGAATATCTCTTGTAACTTTACATGTGAAAAATATTCAATAAACTGATTCTCGTTTTTAAACCGTAGAGGAATATCTCCACCCTTTTTCCCACGGTAAGTAATGTTATTAATTAAATCATTATCATTCAAATATGTCTCTATTCTGTTTGGTCCTTCATATATACAAATGAATACTTAACTATGTTTGTTTAAAAAATGTATTTTGATGACATTTTATTTTTTTATATGTATTTATACTGTTTGTTATTATTTATTTAGAAGTTCCCTAAAAGAATTTGTCATTACACTATTGTACCTGAGATGTAAGTTTGCATGGCTAATAACCTATCACTACTACTATTACTAATTCCGTTAAGAATTTCAAAAAAATCTTGTTATAAAATTTTTCTGCATTTCTCATTTTTCCATACATTTGTATTCTTTGAAGTTGTTACGCCGGAACTACGTCGCTCTAAGATAGCAGACTAAATTTTAGTTAAAGATAACGGAGAATCACAATAGGCGATGTTTGAATCTGGAAGACGCAGGGCCGAGCTAACTCTGTCTTAGACGGCGTGACGGTTCAGATAAACTTACACCAAAAGTAGAGCGTCGGTCGGCAACGACGCTAGCGACGTTGTCCGGGCACCAGGACACTATGTTACCTTACGATAACCTACCTGCGCCTCCTATGAGCTACCACTGGCTGTGTCCCTCCAGCGGGTTTCCTATTGAACACTCTGTATAATCCGCTGCACCTAACCTAACGCTTATTCAACTGCTTGTCACAGATATAATAGATAATAGTAAGGTATGTTGAGGGATTAATAATTAAAAGAAAAGAAATTATGATGTGAAGAAAGGTGCTATATTCAACAAATTGTTTTCTTTTGAAAATATTAAAATGTGAACAGATAATGTATGAATTAAAACATATTTTAAACAAAGTTGTGAAAAGTTATTCGGTAAATAAAAAAAAACAATAGAACCTCTGCGCCTTGGCAGGAGGATGGTTGGCGCAGAAACGTTTCCTTGCCTTACAGGCCAATATACATATGTAAATAATAAACGCCACCAACGGCGAAGTTCTAAATTAATTATTTACAAGCAAATAAAATTGATTAAAGTTAGCGCATAAGACTTAAAGTAATTTAATTAATCAAGTGACAGGTAAAACGTGAAATTACAAGATCAAAATTTGAAATAATCCAAATAAACTGCTTACATTAATTATTCAATTAAACGACGCTATCGAAAGTTACAAAGGAAAACCAGTAATAGCGCAAAAGAATCTACTGAGCTTCGGTATTTAAATTTTCCTACAATGACTTAACTATATCCAATAGCTCAGAAAATTAAAACAAGAACATACGTGAAAGTCAAATTTCCTAAATTTACGGTAATAAACGAGCAAAAATTATTATCAAAAACAAGATTAAAAATTCAACACATCAAAGAGAAATACTATTATTATTTCGGTAATGAAAATACCAGAAATACTACTAATTTAAAGATTAGCACTCCATAGAGATGTAGTGCTATGGTAATGAAATTTACTAAAATTATTATTTAATTAAATATTCAACACAACAAAGAGTTATATAACTACGGGAATGACATTACTAAAATTATTATTGATCTAAAAATTCAACATAACAGTGAGAGCCCTTATCTAATCTTCTTAGGGTCACTCTGTATTCAGCAATTCCAGATTGCATAAAAAAAATTAACAAAAGAAATAATGGTAAATTAATTGGATTAATATGTGACCTTGCAGTTAACTAAGTGGTGCATTGGTTAATATAGCCACTCAAAATTCCTAGGTCAAATTTAGGTAAGATTAAGTTCAGCACTCTGGCATAAAGACGTCGAAAATCAGTCGTAAATTTATGATGAAAATTACAACATTAGTTGCACTTAACTGACAGGATGGCCGCTTCCGGAAACCAAAATGGCGGAGGGCCCCTCGATGAAAATTCCACTTCAACGGACAAGATGGACGTCTAGGTGCAACTACTGCAGCAACGATAGAATCCACCACACTCTTCAATGATAATGCGGGGTGATAATACCAGAAATATGGCTACTGAGGGCTTTTGTGCCCGTCAAAAGAATCCTATTAAATTAGAAGAGAAACGAAACAAAGATAAAATCCCGAAAATTAACACAAAGTTTCAAACACTTACCCCAAAATAATAATGGAGATTCCGCGATAAACGACTTCACAAGTCACTCAAAGGTGCAAAATTTAGATTAAAAAAAACCAGCACGTGGCCATGCGTGAATTTTAGGCAACGGTATATCGGTAAAAATTCACGATAAATAACCAAAACTAAGGTATCGATAATTGCTGCTTACTCCATTCAAAGCCGCATCCGCGAAAATATCTACATAGATAATGTGACAAAGTACTAAAGGAAGATAAGCAATTTGCACACCATGTTCTTACACAAGAATCGACTATAAAGTGCCGTCAAAAAGCGGGAACCTCTTTCATCACAAATGCGCGTCAGCTACACGCATCCTTTCCGAAGTAACATGCCCGGAAATATCTCAGAACGAAAGGCGGGAGATTTCAATTGAACATAATAGGCACAAAACTAAATTGACAATGAAGAGAGTCAACATCGTGACGTATATAAAATTAAACACAACCCTACACATAACTTAGACGAAAAGAGAATACCGAAACACTCCTACAATTGTACGTAAAATTAACAAAGTCGGCAATTCGAAAGGAACACACATGCTAAACGGTTGGCAAGCGTGAAGCGAACGTTCACCTTGTCGACGAAACCAAACGTTTGACAGATGGAAATCAAAACAAACTCCGATGTAGTCACAATTTTTAAGTACGGAAGAACAAGAATTCTGTAGGTAACTATTGAAATTTTCCAAGCTTTTAAATCACGCTACAACCGGCGGTTAAAAAGAACCGACCAAAACATATGTTTCAGAGTAACAACGACACTTAACCCCTACAACGGTTCTGGGGACGAATTAATAGAAGTTTCTAATACTTAGAATATCGAAGATAGAGCAACAAACGAACTGCAAAACAAATAAAAGTATGCCCTACATTCCAAGCACTTCCCTATTTAATACTCCTTGCATTTTTAGTGGCACAAACACGAAGGCAGAATATTAGTCAGCCGTACAAGAGAGTCTATGCCTAGGAATACGCATAAACACAGGCGACAGTAAATACAACGAGGCTGGCTGATGTGTCGAAGAATTTAAATACACAAATGAATGCACTTCGCAGAGTTCGGAAGTAATAAATAAGCAGATACTGATAAAACTGAAACAAGACGTAAAAAGTAACTGCAAAAGCAGAAAATACAAATTTACAGGTAGGTTAGAATAAGCTAGAGATAAGATAGTTAGAAGTAGTTACCTAAGATACAGAGTTTTTTTTTACACATAAAGAGTGTATTTGCCCGATATTACATATTACACATGTGTCAATCTCACGGTTCGTGACTTAGGTCTCCAACAGCACAATAGTAGTTTTAGCACACGCACGGACATACAACAAACGACCTCTTCACACGGTGAACCAAACGATGTACAAGGTTCGCTAAAAAAAAAAAAAAGGCACGCGCTTATACAAATTCTACGTACTTAAACAAAGACACATAATCTTACGAGAACTAAATACAGAAGTAAATTTTACAGCATAACAAAGTTTGTTTAAGCTTAGTAGTTGTGTGCAAAATACTCATTTATTTGCATTGCCAACTCATTATTAAGTTTACACATTAACATCAACGAATCTTTTGATTTATATTTAATCTACTATTATTCTCAACACAATGAACAGTTATAGAAATTTTGGTTCAAAAATAATGCTTCTTGCGGACGATTCGTTTTTATTCCATTTAGTATATTTTATTACTAACTACCTGGCCTGCCAGACGTTCTTCTACCACAGCTCGACTAAACCAACATATATTGTAAATATGCCTTATTTTAGTCCGTAAATATAGAATTTGATAATAAATTGACTACAGCGCCACCTATCGGATCTTAGGATAGCTATGAACAATAGTCTCGACGTAGCAAATGTATGTTGGTTAGTAAAATAAAAATAAAAAATGTAGTTATTTTAATTCTATTCCAATTTATTTCGCTACTTGCGCAAATGTCGTTTGACAGCTCATTGTAAAATGTCAAGTTATGAATCAAGCCAATCGGCGACATAGTGATGAAAAAGTGTTACATAATTAGAAATGAAATAACTACATTTCTTGGACAAATCGTGATACAACACAAAAGTAAAACCAAATATAATTTGATTGGAATGCGTTTTTCAAAATTTTTCTCCAGATATTCTGAATTTTTTTTTTCAGTTGAAGACATTCAATTGAATTATTTTCATCACTGGAGCATAACGAACAATATAAAGAAAGAATCAACTAATCAACTAAATATGTCGATATTATCGTTAGTTATGAACGAGAGTGCATACAAATGTGGTTTTTGTAGTTTTTAAAATTTTCTGCTTTCTTTTGCAATTGTTTCCAAATTTTTTTCCTGAAAACTTTTCCAGGACCATAACGAAAAAAAAAACAAAGAATTACGTATATCCATCGTTAGAATCGTCAGTTATGGTTTTAAGTTTATACAAAAGTCCTATAGAAAATAGAACTTTTAGTTTCTCCCGAATTTTCCAATTTTCTGGACAACAAATTTTTCTTTCCCTAAAGACCTTATTCGAAATACTACGAATATTAAAAAAAATTAACCAAATCAGTCCAGCCGTTCTCAAGTGCTGCGATCACCATAGAACAGCATTTTATTTGTATTTACGAGGGACACTATTTATGTATTGAGAATTGGCAACACTGGTATTACCAGGTGAAATTTGAAATTGTCATCGTAAAGTTTGACATTTTTGACGTTATAGGTAGTCAGAAAGTTTTGACGTGCGAGCAATATTTGTGTTTTTTGCAGTGTTTAAAATTTCATCTCAGCCAAAATATGAATTAACTCGCGAAAATTTTCGAGCTATGATTTATTATGACTTTCGACGTGGTCTAACTCAAGAACGATGCATCAATCAACTGAATTCAACTTTTGGTGATGAAGCGCCATCCACACCCACTCTATATCGCTGGTACATTGAATTCAAACGTGGACGTAGTTCGGTCACGGACGAAGTTAAAGAAGATCGTCGAAAATCGGTCGTTGTCCGGAAAATATCGATGTTGTGCGAAAACTAATTGAAGATCGCCATGTGACATATCAAGAAATCGAGAGATATTTAATTATTAGTATGACCAGCATACATAAGATTTTGCACGAACATTTGTGTGTTCGGAAGCTGTGTGCGCGTTGGATTCCACATTTGTTGAAAGATGCTCAAAAAAATGCTCGTGTTGATTGGTGCCGTAAAATGATTTCAAAATACAACTGTGGTGCATCCAAAGCGGTATACAACATCGTCACGGGTGACGAGTCGTGGATTTATTCTTATGAGCCAGAAAGAAAAGGCCAGTCGGCAGTTTGGGTGTTTCAATGTGAAGCAAAGCCAGCAAAAGTTGTTCGTTTTCGCAGCGTTACGAAGCAAATGGTGGCGTTTTTCTTCACGAAAACTGGTCCTGTGGCAACTGTGGCTCTCGAAAATCAAAAGACCGTTAATTCGGCGTGGTATACGACCATTTGTTTGCCTGAAGTTTTCGGTAAATTGAGAGAAACCAACCCAAAACGACGAATCATTTTCCATAATGACAATGCGAGCTCACACACATCACATGCAACAAACGAGTATTTGGACACACAAAAGATCGAATTGATGGGTCATCCGCCTTACAGCCCCGACTTGGCACCCAATGACTTTTTCTTGTTTCCAGTAATTAAGGATAAACTGCGTGGACAACAATTTTCATCGCCCGAAGAAGCGGTTGAGGCTTTCAAAACGCATGTTTTAGAGCTACCATCTTCTGACTGGACAAAGTGCTTTGAAGGGTGGTTCAATCGCATGTAAAAGTGTATAGATCTTAAAGGCGATTATTTTGAAAAGCAATAAAGGTATTTTTCATCAAATTCATTTGGTTATTCTTTCTATTCTCAATACATAAATAGTGTACGTATATCTGAATAAACTCGATTACGATTTAAAAATATGAGTTGGCTTGACTTAATCACATATAGCATAATTAAGATTAATCGAAAAGAGTTACTTCTAATATTTTATTTTTATAAATAATTAATTTTTAATAAAATTTTAAATCTCATGAAATGAAAAATTTGGAAGTTCATGAATTTACAATATCGCAGTCGCTCTGTGCCAAAAAGTTGTGCAACGTCATACTTGGAGTAAATTTTGAATTACTCTAAAATTGAAGAAGTCATACTCAGATCTATAATTTAACTTGAAAAGCAAACCATCAATACAAGTATTTAAATGTGCGTTGTTGAAAACTTCTATATCTTTCGCAATATCTGAAGAACATATAAGTTACTATTTTCAAGCATCACAGTAATTATAAGTTATCATATAACAAATTAAAAACTCTTCTTTAAGTTTTCTTAATAATGTTCTTGCTTGTATGATGATTTGCTTGAACGCATAACAAAAGAACCTTCTGTGCATCTGCGTTTTCTACGGCAGCAGTAACACGGCTTCTTTTTCATACGAAATAATGCCATTTTCTTTAAATTGTTAACAATTTTGGAAAACACTCATCGATGGCAATATATTTTTGTATTTCGATATTTTTGGTTGTATATCTTTGTGCCAGCAAATAATTATTTTCCCCTGAAACATACAGCCTGTCCCAGAAATAAAAAGACGGAGTAGCAGAAATCGGAAGCTAGATTGTCTAAAAACGCACCCTCAAAATATCAAGTCTTTATTCATGCGCAAACGGCAGAAAAAAATAATAAAGCAATTGGCCTTACGCCGGACCCTGGACTAAATATCCACCTGCTTCACTTTCATAATCGGTCCTTTTCAGGACCACCATATTATTTGTGTTAAAAAAAAAGGAGGAGGAATAGATACTTCATAATAAATATCAAACCACTAATTACTTTAATTTTACACCTGCTAGAAAAAAAAAAGAATTACGTTCTTGATATTTACTGTAATAAAGGCCAGAAAAACTAGGATTTATTGAATATTCTAAAATAATAATAATCAGCTGTTTCCGACTGCAAACACATTAAAGAGCAACAAGCTTTCTATTTTAGAAATAAAAACAATCTTTTATTGTCTGCAATAAAGTGTGTCGCCCATCTGGGTCAACAACCGACTACATAGGTGCGTTATCTAGACGAATCGTACAAAAAGTATGTTTTATATGAATATGATTTAATGTTCTTTTTCCATTTTATACAAATAAAAGCGTATTTTTCTATGAGTGCGTGTTCGTTTCTATTTAAAAATGACGAGCATTCTTACGTGTATTTATAAACATACAAGGTCCGTAATGTAATTTTTTTATCTAAAAACAACATAGAAAATTAAATTTTAATTTCTTTGTTATTGCGGTATATTTGGGCCTGTTTCTGTATATAGATAAATTTATCTATATTTATTTTAAATAAAAACAATATATTTTGCACTAGTTTTTTTTTTAACGACAATACATATACCTAAAGACCCGTCTATAACTTGTGAATTTTCGAACTGAAAAAAACATCAACAAAGAAGAAGAAGAAGACATAAAATCATTTCCGGAAAGAGCGTACTCCACTGAAAGATTAAAAACAAACAGGGAAAAAAACACTAGCGTGCTATAAAGCCCTTCATCGAAAGCGATGCCCGCATTGGGAATCTTTATTTTCATTTATACGTGGCTCATATTTCCACATCGACGAAGTTCACTGTAAAATCAAAAGAAATAAGAAGGAACAAGTTGTGTCATAAAAAACGCTATAAATAATGAAAACTGTTTACATTTCGACCATCAAAAATATTCGCAGCGACTTTCGCTCAATAAACTCCATTTTACCATCAATTGTTATGATGATGTCTGTTCGTTTTTCTTTTGACAGTTACGGATATAATCTTCAACATTATGCAAAGTCTTTTTATGTGCGTCTTTGATTGCGTCAGTCGGATAGTAAAAGGCGAGCATCAGGAGTCTTAAGACCACTTTTTTCTATTCTTTTACTTTTTTTCGGTCTCTATTCTTTTAGTGGGTTGCTCGCCAGACGTCTGTTGTGCTTTCAAGTAATTTATTAGTTCCCATCTTCATTAGCTATATTGAATACAGCCATAAATTTTGTAAAAACCGTTCGCTAAGCGTATAAATGTACAAAAACACATATACAATACACATACACAATGGGAAAAGAGAAGTCCCGGCCTCACAAAAGATATCGCACCGGTTACATGGTCAATGAGGTTAAACAATGTGCATTAAGGGGCTGGTGGAAATGGAAAAGTTTAATTCTTTCAATTTGTCTTTCGTCGACGTATCGCGGTTCAGACACTTCGAACGGTCGAGGATTAATTGCACTCTTTAAATGCTCCGGAGGAGTTCCGGTCGCCGTTTGTCGTTCTTTGTTTTTCGCTCTTGTTGTTAAAGTTACCTCGCTGGAGCCGAGAATAATTGTCCACTTTACTTTTGTTGTCGATCCAAAAAGAATTCATTCAGTGTACTGTAATTATAATAGACTACGAAGAGAATTAGCAACAAATTGCGAATGTTAAATCCCTTATTGTTTAGTAACCTCTCAATATTTAAATACAGGATGTTATCAGCTTCAAGGGTCTGATTCTATTATACATATCATAGTAGTTTTATTATTAACTAGCTGACCCGGTAGAAGTTATTCTCACCTTTCCGATAGGTGGCGAGATTAGTATTTTATCAAAAAAATTGCGCCATCTATCGGACGGCAGCATATACCAAAACAATTTTGTTGACCACGCGAACATATTGCGTACATATAAACCGTTTCGGTATATAAATATAAAATTTAGTGATAACTCGACCACAGCGCCACCTATCAGGTCCAGATTTTGTGATTTTACTTTTTGGCACTAAACCAATATGGGTTATTTTCAATAATCTTTACCTTTACATGTACCCTATAACTACAATCTTATTTAAAATGATATTAGGGCGTACAATTTTTTTTTTAGGTATATTACGTTATGGTGTGTCAATTTGAAGACAAAAAATAACCTAAAATTGCAATCTCCTTTTATTTTTAAATTTTAAATATTACATTTTACATTACCGTCACGTTATACTTTTTCAATTTTTCAAATTTGGCTTTCTATATTTCATCATACTTTGTATACCTATATCTTATACAAATATTTTTTTTACATTCTTTCAACACTTGTTCTTCGCCATATTTATGTAAAATTGCAAAGATATAGCATTTTTTTTTAATTATAAATATTTACTGGATATACCTAAGAGCACTAACATTACCTTCACGCCAACTTTTAAACAATGTATGGCGCCGGTTGATCGTTTGTTTACTTTTATGATCTTCTATAGCCAAGTGGATGTTGAGTACGTGTTTTACAAAAATAACTGCCGTTATACAGGTTTTTTTCTATACAAAAGGGTGTTTCAAGCAGCGTATTTTTTCTCTTAACATTACCTTCCCATGGGACAATTTACTTCTGATAGAGTAGCCATCGTTATCATCACATTCGTCCAATATTTTAAACCACTGCTAGTTTCATATTTCCTAACCTCAAGTTTTTCTTTCTAGATGTAACATTTCTAACACTGTTTTACTACTGTTCAAACATTACCGTCACGTTCGCAAAACAGCCAATACGTAATGGTAATGATAATAAAGTGATGGTAAAAATTTCAATTTACAAATTAATAATTAGTTTCTAAACATCTAAAATATCACTACAAACAGTATAACAGTGTAATCGGTAAAAGCATATTTTTTGGAAGTAATATTGATCAAAAGTTAAAGGTTATTGAAAATGACCCATATACTATGATCATGAGTTATTTTGGTCCATAATTATAGAATTTGTTAATAACATGACTACAGTGTCCCCTATCGGATTTTAGCATAGCTATGAACCATCGTCTCGACAAAACAAATATATTGCGTGAATATGAGCTCAATCGGTCAAATTGTTCAGAAGTTACACGATAACTAACAGACGCACCGATTTAGGTTGGAATACGTTTTTCCAACTTTTTGTCGTTTAAAAACATTGAATTGGGTTATTTCTATCTCGGGAGCATAGCGAACAAAACAAAAAAAGAAAGAATCAATCAAATATGTCGCTCCTATTGCCATTTTTGATCGAGAGTGCGTACAAAAATTATGATTTTTGTAGTTTTTCCGAATTTTACGATTTTTCTTTGTAACTGTCCCGAATTTCTTTTCGTAAAAACTTTTTCAGCACCTTAATGAACAAAACAAAAAAGAATTACGCATATCCGTCACTCGAATTTTGAATTATGGTCTTGAGTTCATACAAAAATCCTATAGAAAAAAATGAGGTGTGACCACCACACGACTTTCTTAAACGTATGAAAGTGTTACTTTCGGTCCGAATTTTGAAATTTCATTTATATAAATAATATTCCAAATCCAACTCTAAATACTTTTGTACTCTTCATAAATATATATAGAATGCATAATTTACGACATATTTGCAAAAAACCGATTTTTGATAAGAGTAAAAAACCTACTTCCGGTAGGAATTTCGAAGAGTTTTTTTAATAAAATTCTTCTCAAATTTAATTTTAAGTACATATGAATTCTTTAAAAATTCGTCTAAACTTAGTACTTGACGAAATATTGGCAAAATTCGAGTTTTTCACCGAAGTAAACTACTACTTCCGGTCGGCCGAATTTGCTGAGAATCTAATCAATTCTCAAGAGGGAGATTATACAAGTAAATGCAAAATTTGGAATTGATATATCCAGCGGTTTGTCCGCTATCGTGGTCACAGACAGACAGACAGACAGACACACACAGAGAGAGAGAGAGAGAGAGAGACATTTTTTAAAAACCACTTTTTCGGTATCAGGGGATCTCAAAACGTGGACATCTGCAAAAATCTCGAGGTCGAAAATTTTCATCATCACAATACTTCCTTATACTACGTATAAGAAAGTAAAAGCACTTTTAGTTTTTCCTCAATTTTCCCGACAATTTTTCTAATTTTTCTTTCCTTAAAAACGATATTCGAACTACTACGAATATTTTTAAAAAAATTAGCGAAATCGGTCAATTAACATGTGCTACTTCTGGGGAATCTCTGTAATTTCAAATCGTATATTAACAACACGTGTGATACTTTTGTAGAATCTGTTCGGGGTAGGTGAGGAACTAAAAATGCAGAAAATGGCGCTAAGCATTCAATTTCACTTATTTTAAACTAATATTGTGTTTGATAAACATCCCCCAATTGTACGCTGTCGAATTTATGCGAATGAAATGTAACTTTCACTGTTTGTCTAACAACAGTAATATTCAATTCTTCTATATGTAGGGTGATATTGTGACTTTATGAGAAAAGATATTTCGAGACGGTTTTCTTGCTAAGATAGCCACTCATTAGGAGCACGTTTTGAAATTATTTTGTATTATACAAGGTATTCCATAACTTGGTGACTGACCATAGTTAGAGCTTTTAAATAGAACAGCCTATATAATATTACATTTTTGTATTCCCAGTATAATTCTTAGTCAAAAACACTTAAATTTGAGGTTATTGACTTAATAAAATTTTTTCTAAAAAAATTCAGTGTTTTTATAAAATTAGATTTCTTGAAAACGGCGTATTAGATGGACACAATTTTTACTAGCGTTCTTCATAATAAAAAGTCCTAATACAAACATATTTTATTTTTTGTAATTACTAATATATTTTGCCGAAAACTGGATTAAAGTTACGTAATATATTTTTGTTTAAAAGCGATTTTTTCAAGTAGAACAGTAATAGTATATCGGTTCAATTTTAAATTGCTTACTAATTTTAGCATCAACAACATGTAAAACATTATTTTAAAAGTGACCATTATTGAGCTATTGTCGTTTTTTTATATAATTTTGCCAACTTTATATTTTTATTTTAATACGGTCTTTTTGTACTGAAGGAATGTCAAAAAAATTATTTATTAGCCCAAAAATTTACCAGCAGCTTGACAGAAGAGGTCCCATAACAGATGCCTTTAGAAGAGTAATGGATGCTTTCATTATTAGTAGTATTGCTATTGCTAAAAATTACAGACACAATATATTTTAATGCAATGTTTGCAGCGAAGTGGCTAGCTTATGAAAGCCTTCTTGACCAGCCTGCTGAGTCTTCAGACATTACAAAATTGGTTACTTTTTATAAGGATGCGTAAAAGAGCGGTATAGCTGTAAGCACAAAATAACTTATGAGGGAACATATTGGTCAAATATTTAGAAATATAAGTACCCAACGCCTTATTAATGTCGATTTATTATTTCGGAAGCATGTTGAAAAACTTTTAAACGTGAATTTCAATACTTATACATGTGTATTTTATAATTTCTGTTCGACTAATTACTCATCCATTCACGCAGCAGTTCCTGTTTATACACCTACTAAAATCAAATTATTAATTTGCTTGCTTTCAAAATTTGTTTATTGTGCCATATTCTACATATTCTTTGAATTACATTGCTGTATTGTAAATAAACATCCATTATAAGATTAGGCTTGACAACTGAAAATCCAGCTTTCATCAAATATGTTTGTATTATGAACAACACTACAAAAAATTGTGTCCATCAAATGTCTGTCGTCGTTTTCAAGAAATATAATTTTATAGAAACATTGAATTTTTCAGAAAAATGGTAATAAGTCGAAAACTTTAAATTTAAAACTTATACTATCTTATAAATTTTTCACTAAAAATTATACAGGGAATACCACAAGGTAATAATATATAGGCTGTTCCATTTAAAAACCTGTAACTATGGTCAGCCACCAAGTGATGGAACTGCCTTTTTAATAAAAAAAAAAAATTTCAAACGTGTTCCTACTGAGTGGCTAACTTAGCAAGAAAACCATTTCGAAATATCTTTTCTGCTTTCCCCGCGGAGATGACTCATCCTGTATATATATACTATTCATCAAAAGCATATCTTCTATATAGTCTTATAGGCATTCGGCAAGTATTAATAAATTTATCCTAAATTTACACAATAATAGAATTCCATATTAGGTAGGTAGTTCGAATAAGGCGAACTTAATACTTTAAGAATTCATCTTGGAAATATATCAAGCGATAATAATCTACCAGAATAATATTACCACCTGTGGGTTTATATACTGAAACCCTCACAGTGTTCAACCAATAAAGAAGGGGATGTAATAAAATTAATTAAGATCTACTTTTATACACTAAAATAATCCTTATTGAATGTATTACAAATTGTATTGTAAAAGAAAAATACGGCGACATTAAATATTATGATCGTTGTATTAATGTTCATTCAAAGCTATTTATGATCGGGTCTGGTTCATTATACACATGTTAACTAATGACGCTTCGTTGTTTGGATGTTTTTCTTAGAACTAATTTGTGTAATGCAATAAAATTTAGACAGGTCCTCGGAAGACTGTGCACTGATGATTGTTCCTTTGTATTCTATATTTGGAAACAATTGTAAATGCGATAAACTGTAATTTTGTGAATGGGTGTTTTTTAATTACTCCGAATAAATTAGTGCTAGGTATTGAAATTTCTCTGACAAATTTTTGTAAGCAAATTAAAATTTGAAAACAAGACAGTACTAATGGATAGCAATAATAGAATAAATATTAAATTTAAATGGAAAAAATAATAAATTATGACTGCATTTATTTAATGTTGGAATACATATCTATTTTGAGCCTACTGCTGAGCAGATTAATTATAAATAATGTTAAGAGGCATGGTATTCAATTAAAATTGAAATATTGCTACAGAATATAATACACATGTCTTTCCTAAGATATCAATTTCCAGAGAAAATAACGTCGACTATTGTGCAATCCACTTGTAAACAGATTACAAATCTGCGTAAATATAGTTACTGAACAAGAGATACCTACGTTCTAAATGAGGAAGGTTATTGTGGAGTACCCCGAGGATCAACTTTAGGCCCCTTACTATTCCTATTGTTAATACTGTGACTTACATATATACATTTATACGTAAAACGTATATGCATATATGCATGTGTTTGGGATACACACATACATTAAGTGCCATTGCCGACAATCGAACGCACAGACATCGGTGTTTCGGCCTTTGAGGCATCATCAGTGCACGTGGAGACTGTCGACAATGGCTTTAAAACTTAAAACGCTACTTATGTGTATCCCAAACATATGCATATATGCATATACGTTTTACGTATAAATGTATATATGTAAGTCACAGTATTTATTTACTGCTTGATGTTAGTTTTAACATCCATGTGTTTACACTTTTCATTTTCGTTTTGATTGGTGACGCTACATAAGGCTTTATTACACGGGATACACTATTAACATACAGGCCTCTGTATAGCAGAATATGCCGTCAGAATCCATCGCTTTTTCTGTGTCATCTTTTGGGTGCTAGATATCACTGTGATACTCTCACTGCATATACCACGCTATACTGACATAAGTAGCGTTTTAGTTTTAAAGCCATTGTCGACAGTCTCCACGTGCACTGATGACGCCTCAAAGGCCGAAACATCGGTGTCTGTGCGTTCGATTGTCGGCAACGGCACTTAATGTATGTATGTATCCCAAACACATGCATATATGCATATAGGTTTTACGTATAAATATATATATGTAAGTCACAGTATTTATTTACTGCTTGATATTAGTTTTAACATCCATGTGTTTACACTTTTCATTTTCATTCTTATTATTTATAAACGTTTTATCAACTGTTGGTAAAAATCTAACATTGTAATATGTGAATGAATTTTTTCTCCAATAAACACCAAAACAACAAAAATTTTTGGGTGTGCTTTAGACCACACGGCAGAAGTGAAAACTTCATCAAGGCGAGGTTAATAATTCGAAATACAACTTTTTTTTCGTTCTATATTCATTTACATTTACATCTTCCATTTTCCATTTTCGTTCTATATTACATTTAAAAAATATATATTTATTATTATTGAATCTGCATCATAAACGAGGTCTCTGAAACCGCAAATATGTCAAAATCAATGAAAGTAATAATGCACAATCATCATCAAAGTTACCTATCTTGAACTTAAATGAAAAACTTTAAACATAAAATAAATAATTTATTACACTAACTTTGTAAAAAAATAAAATTAACAGATTATAATCTAAACACGATTACAGTAGTTTACCAAACATAAGGTTACTGAACTTAATGGTGACTCTCCGTACATGATTCAAACCATAAAACTACAGTAAAAAGATAATACCAAAATAAGTTTAACATTAGGTTTGTTCGGGTTTAATATTACGAACGGTTCTAACACAGTTCTGTTACTGCGCAGAACTGTATGCGTCATAGTACACCGTTCGGAACGGTCTGGGAACGGTTCCGAACGATTCGATGCCTTTATCCCGAATTAGTTCTACAGTTCTAGAACGGTTCCAGAACTGACAATCAGAAACCAAAACACGAAATTTTTAGTTCCAGAACAGTTCCGGAAACCCGAACACTTAACATACTTCTGCGCATGACGTGAACTGTTCTGGAATCGTTCTTAGCGAAACAAAAACAAACCTATTATTCTAGATGCAGCGCGTGAGATAAAAGAAGATAAAAAACAAGACATAGGTACATTATGACAACAAAAACTTTATAAATAACAGTTTACTTAAAAAGCAATATTATTGTTTCAGTAATTTTGCCACACAGTCAAATATACAATATGATCATATATTTCTACCCTCTAGAAGGCTATGAAATTATTTCTTGAAAATATTATGTTGGTATGTTCTGACAAATAAAATGCATCTGTCATTAATGTATTTATTAATTGACACTTAATCATCAGTATAATATAACCTAATAAGTTAACTTACCTTATGGTACCAACTTAAGTTTAAAAAAGAAAAATGTCTAACCTTCTAGAGGGTAGAAATATATAATCATATGGTATAAATAATCACTCGTGTGAGTAAACATGCAAATGAACATAATACCACCATCAGAATATCTACGAGATATTTATGTTTCCTGAGAGATGCAAACGAGAAAAAAGTCATTTATTATAAAGGCGACAAATAATGTCGATATAATAACCAACATTGGGCGATTCTTGTCACAGAGTTAACAATAAATAAAACCAATGAAATATACAAAATTAGACAAAATAAAAAACCATAATTAATTCCAAAAAATAAATATCATAAGATATCACTGATATTTTACATTTCTTTATACCGCATGTGTCAAATATCATAGGGAACCTATACCGGTAGGTTTTCTGGTAACGCAACGATTGTATAGCGCATGTATCAGTCCCCACAACTGAACGACTACGTATATGTACTCCCCTCCGTTAACCAGAGCGGTGGTAGTAGTATAATACAGCCGTTCGCGTCGGGGAATACGATAACTGTAGCGAGTGATAGTGGGGACTTGGACACTCCTCTGTCGTTGCTTCACCCGAAAACTTACCGGTACAGATGTATGTATACTGGAGACGCGTTATTTCAGTTGCACGTCATCGATGACTTTTACATGTTGTCATAACTTTATTAGAGAAACTAAAAAAGTTACTTTGTTAAATTATACTTGAGGGCATTTATTTCATTAGCTTAAATAGAAGATTTATAAATTGACCATAATATACGCATTCATGGCAAATAAACACATAATTCCCGTTTCAATATTAAATTTCTTTATTACATATTTTTAATAGACTAATAGTTCAATTCGGTGTTGACAGATAAATCATATCTGTCAAAAAGACGTGCGTTGTGTATATTCTTCCTGTCAAATTTTGCATGTTTATTTTTGCTTTTATATAAATTGTTTAAAAACAGGTTTCTTAGAAGTGTATTTATTTACTATTTATTTGCGTCCATTGAATCTAATGCCGAAAGGTTTCTGTAAACAGTCGAGGCTTATTACAAACTTTTCTATAATCATGTGTTAAATTTAATGTGAATAGCGTAAGTATTGCTTATTTTAAATTATATTATGGATATGTAATGAATCATTTAAGGTTCTTCGACAATCTAAATCAATATAATAAATAAGTTGAGAAAGACTGGAGTCTTAGAGCATTTCAATTACTAAATATATTACGTTATAGTTATTGTATTGTAAATATTTTTTTTGTTTGGTTATATCAAATGTCACTGACAGAAATCAAAATAGATCCGGCAACATATACATGGCGAGTCGTCATGGATCTGGATCTAGTATGACGTGCAACTGAATGTAACGCGTTTCCCCCATACATACATATGATGTATAGGTACCGCGCTGCCACGTATTGCATACCTACATATATATAGTACGTATACATTGACTCCCTATGCTTAATGATATTTGACACATGCGATATACCGATAGGTCCAGCTCGGAACGGGCCATAGTCAGCAATGAGTGGCAACACCGAAACCCCCACCGAAACCCCTCTACCCGCAGCAGCAGCACATTGCAGTTAAGAATTTAATGAGACTTAAACCGCGCAAGGATATAATCGTTTGCATATTCGTTCTGTATACGTAATTTGCCCATTTGTTTCAGACATTATAAGGTCCAATTTATTATTATTATTGTATTCTTAGCTGCTACGGAAAAGTAATTTTAAGTAATAAAAAAACAATAACGTTTTCTAAAAGATAAAAGTAAAAAAATCAATAATTCTACAAAATAAATTCAAATTTTAAGAAAGTCACTCAAAATAGGAGCACGCGGAGTGGTATCGTACACACGTTGCCACATAGCACGTTCCATACGTATATTGTTGCCTATGTATGGCCCGTCGCGGGCTGGACCTATCGGTATATGAGAGTTATTGGTGTTTTAAATAGAATGCGTCAACTTATATGTAGTTACAAGTCACTTAAGTGTTATTAGTAGTTATTAGTAGTTTACCTATAGTCTGTCGCAAGATACAGTAACCTGTGGGAGCTTTCATTTGCACTATATCTTGAAACATACTATATATGTATAATCAGTTTCAAAATATAGTAACCTGTGGGAGTTTCTCGCACTATATCTTGAGACAGACTATACACCCCAGACAACATAGATAATAGTCTTCGTGTATTTCGAATCAAGGTTAGTTCTCTGGGGTTATATAGCAAGAGTAATACATTTAACAATTCTGCATAAAATGTTAACAACCATTTCTTTCTAACTTGTAAGAATATTTCTTGTAGTAAGTTAAACTTTGACGTTACCGCGTTTCCCAGCTTTAAAAAGAGGAAGTTTTGAAAATTAGATAGACCAACAATACCCTTGCGTGAATAATCTCTTAAATAAATATTGCTGTCATAGTTATTTCCTCAAACATATCCTTTCATGCTTGTTAAAATAAAGATTATTCCGGCTTTTACAAATTTGTCTTAACATCGCCTGTGTATTGATTTTAAGGAGCTTAAACAGACTTGTTCGGTCACATTTAAATGTTTTTTTGTCAACATTTATTTCCAGGATTTTCAATATTAGTAAACGAATAATTCAGTGGTCCAGGGGCCCATGCATTTTTCATTGTCCACTAAATCAATATAATATTTCATATATATCCTCTGAAATAAAATAAAATCTGATTGCAATTAATTGAGCCATAAAGCCGTGTCATAAAATAAAGCCGACGTTTATCACCCTCAACATTCACGTCAGGCTATCTCGCTTACGCATGCACGGTGTTGTGTGATTCGGAACTCTTATAAATTTACATATAAACGAAGCAGTGTGTAACCGATACAATGCCCAATTTAAAAAAAAGAGGACAGGTTTTTACCTCTTTTGTGGTCGCCAGGCTTTTATTTATAGCAATACATTTTTAACGTCTTAATATGAATCCACTTTTGTGGAAAATAAAAAGAATTTTTTTAATCAAATTCCTCCTGTGATATATATTCCTTTCATTAAACCATTTAATTCATTATACCTGAAATTTTGGGCTCTAAATGATATATTTATTTGTTGTATTTTACAAATTATATCTTATTAACAGAGAAAACAGTAAAACAGGGAGCTTAATAGTTATAATAAACACTACATTTTTTAAATGAGCAACATGAAGAAATTTGAATGAATTCCTGATATATATTATAATACATAATAATTAATTATACCGGGTGTCCTAGCGTAGCGGTAAAGTCCATTATTGGTATCTAACACTGAGGAAAAATACTATGGAGACGCTGTAAAGCATCTTTGCTGTACTCTCAAAACGGGAGCATTGGGCGGGGCTAAGCGTGAGACCAATATGGCTGCCTCACCTAGTCCGGACTTCTAAAAATTATAATCTGTCATCCCACACCTGTCAGGCCTACACTAACCTATGAAATGTGATTCCAGACGAAAGAAACCATAATGCCTTTTAATATTTAACTTATTATATATATATATGAAATAAGTGGTCAGAGTATGATTAATGGAAAGATGTAATTTTATTAGACTCAAATCCAAAATGTTTTGCGCAAATTACTTCAATGACGCGAGAAAAAAAATTACAAAGATATTTTTAAAATAATCGTCGCGCCACTGCACTTAAATACGACTGTAGGGTATGAAAGGGTGGGGCGGGGTAGTAAGTATGAGTGTGAAGGCGTGCGAGGTCAGTCTCGTTCGATTGTTACATGTGAATGTTTCGACTGTGGCTTACACAACACACGAACTATTCAATATGTTGTACATTTACCATGAAACAGGTAGAGCTGGATGTCGGACGTATAGGTTGCGTTTTCCTAATCGTCGAGCCCCATCTTGCAAGTGCGTAATGGATGTCGTCTTCAGATCAATTCACAAATTGTACAACACAAATTTGTTTTTGTGAGAAATAAGAAGTAAAAAGTCGTTGAATTTAATCATAATAACAGTAATAGTACTTACTATACATTTATTGCGGAAGAAAACGTAATATCTAAATAATCCTGGCAATATTAAAATAATTACAAAATTCATAGTCGGTATTTCAATAAAAAAAAATCTTGTTGAAGAATGAGATATTTTAAAAGAGGGAAATTTGCCCAAAACTATTCGCAAGTTATTAACAGCTGATATTTCATATTAAGGTTGTTGAACTCTTAGCATGAATACCTGTTTAGAAATAGTAAACAATGCTATCATTGAGGTTTTTATAACGTCTAGAGCTGTCATTGTGGTGTGTGTATGTAAGCGTGTTTATCCCGCCGCATGGGCCAGACATGACGTCGGCTGTCTGGCCCAACTGGCGCTATACCTACGACTAGACACATGCTAAATCCATAGTCGGCACATTAAACACTTTTCGGGTTTTTTTTTAATATTGGCGTTCGTGTCGTAATTGACTCACAATTTTTGGGATTTATATTCTACATAATTGCATCTTTCTATTTATCATACTCTGTCCCCTTATTTCAAATACAGGCTGTATAACTCTAATACACGGTGCACTTAACAAACACTCCACTTTTTACCAATACTACCTGTTTGACGTAAGTGTAGTATCAATATAGCGGACCTGTACCCCGGTTTGACCACGTGACTTCGTCTCCCTAACTATTCTTTCTCAGTGGTATCTAATAATGTAGATAACGAATAATTTTTAATATAAAAATTGTAGATAATCATAAGCACTGCAATTTAAAAATATTTTTATTTATACACAGTTTTCGACAACGACGAACCAACACAAACTTTTGTTTTTTTAAGTGGAGTGCTATGAATTTTTTTTGCATTTTATGATAGCCCTTAAAGGATTGTTTAAACTGACATCAACTTGTATTTGCCGATTTTCAACTGTTTCTGATATATGGCGATATATTTATCCATATTCTTTAGAATTACATGCCATTCGCAAAAGTTAGAAATTCTAAAAAAAATTAAACGGAACACCCTGTTATTAATGTGCCATTGAAAAGTTCTTAAAATTTTGGTTTGATGAAACGACTCTGTTAGTTGAAAAGGTTGATTCATCGGAGAACATAATTCGTTTATGAAAATTTGAATCTTCCAAAACTCTGTAGCCCATCTCTAAAGAAAAATTCATACGTTTGGCTTCATCACCATTTTCTAAAGTTTGCCTAAATTGCGGTTTAAATGGTAATCTCCTTCTTAAAGACAACCTTGGAGCTTCTCTTGCGGAATGAACGGCAGGAACTTAAGCAGCATCATCTTCATCGAACAATTTCGTTGACTTCTTAATGTTTAAAACAGAGCCTTAAGGAATTTGATGATCATGTTTTTTTGCTCCGGAATTTGAAATGGTAACTTCCGGCTATTTTTGGTTGAATTTTCTAATAACAACTCGGTAGCACTCTTCGCCAGTTCCGTAACATTGAATAAGATAAATTCTTTGTTGTAAAGTCAACATTATAGCATAAATACTATTTAAATTAGCGAAAATTTAATTTGCAGTTATACTAACTTATTAGATTTGTCTACTGCTGTCAGTTGTATTTTTCAATGAAATCCGCCTACTAGAGTTGCTTCTAAAAATTACGAATAAAAACTTTTTAAGTCCAAATTTTGAAGAAAAATGATATTATCTCGAGAATAGTTCGAGTTAAATAAAAAGTTATATGTGTTTTGGGGGTTTGAAAACAAGCAGAACAAATCATCAAGAGTGAAATTTTCTGAGAAATCAAAAATAATGTTGTTTTCCTCTTTTAAAGTCGATCCGGGGACATACTGTATATACATTATAATTGGTGGTTGTGACTCCCTGAATATGTTGCTGCATACTTCGCAACCACTGCTCACGGCTTCTATTATATGATCGACAAGAATTGAATTTGATACGAAAACGTATAATCCTTTTTCTTCATGCAAAAAGCATAGGTATGCAAACAAGAAACGTATTTAAAATAAAGATTTTTCATTCCGTATTAGAAGATAAGCAGGACATGTAAATGCACCTAATTCATAAATAATTTATACATGCTAAATAATTCACTTTTCTGGTACAAATTCGAATGTCTTCTCGTCTAATCTTATTTAATACCCGGTGAATTTACAAATATATCACCTTCTCGGTTTTTATTCGGAATTTAAAATCTCTTACCCGGTCGGTGTGGAGCTTTTGCGGCCCGCCCGGTTTATGGATTCCCTTTTAAAGCGTCAAGCTGTCGTACTTATTCGCCGATCGCATATTGAAATGAACGTTATTTTTGCAAGTGAAATAAAGAATAGGATGGCCTTTCACTGTTATCGACGACGAACACATTTCCACCGCTTATTTATCTGCATTTGATGTGGAAAATAAGACGATCTCGAAATGGATAGGTCGACAGTTTTAAGAAGAAAAATTGAATTCATTACATTAGAGTGCCGTTTCGCTATAATACGACTTATTATAATTTTTTCAGTATAATTGAAATTACGTCAATTATGAAAATTAATTTAAATTTATTAACTTAGTTAATACTACTTTATAAACGTAAATAATACATAAATAAATAAAGTGTTTCTCAAAGTGAAATTTTCACTTTTCACAGAAAGCTTCATTGAAAAGTTTACCAACGAAATATTTTTCGGCTTCGAAGTGAAAGATACAAATTGAGGTTATGTAATTATTAAAAAGTATGTAATAGGTGTGCAAGTAGAAACTCGGCTCTGAAGTTGTTTGCATTTAAAAACATCTTGAACGCACCCAACACGCCCGCCATTTTGGCTACATGTAGCTTAGTCATTGTTGTTTTTGTGCCATAGATTTCAGTCATTTACAAGCTGTTATTCTATATGTGTAATTTTTATAAGATATGGAAGTTGATAAGCAACATTTACGCCATTGAATACTATTCAAATTAAAAAAATGCTGCTCAAGCTATGGAATTGATTAACTAGACATTGGGTGAACATACTGTGAATCATTCAACAGTGAAAAAGTGGTTTGCAAGATTTCGTGATATAAATTTTAATCTTGAAGACGATCCACGTCCAGGTGCGGTAAAAAAATTTGAAGAGGAAGAACTTCAAGCGTTACTGGACGAAAATCCATGCAAACTCAAGAAGAGCTTGCAAAATGGTTAGGAGTTACTCACCAAGCAATATTACTTCGATTGCATGCAATGGGGAAGGTACAGAAAGAAGGAATATTGCTTCCTCATAAACTAACGGAAGACAACAAAGAGAGTTGAAACCTGTTTGAATTTGCTTACTCGGTATAAAAAAAAAGAATTTCTTGCATAAAATCATAACTGGTGATGAAAAATGGATTTTGTATGACAATCCGAAACGCAGAAAAGCATGGGTTGATCCAGGCCAACCATCAACATCAGTTGCAAAAACCAATATTCATACCAAAAAAGTGTTATTGTGTGTCTGGTGGGATTGGAAAGGAGTCATTCACTACGAACTTCTGGAACCTGGTCAGACTGTTACAACAGTACCTTACAAGGCCCAATTGATCAAATTAAGTGACACTCTGGAGGAAAAGAGACCATTTACAGGCCAAGGAACACGGAAAGTTATGTTGCTGCATAACAACTCTCGTCCACAAACAGCGAAACCAACTTCTCCCTAGGTTGGGAAGTTATCCAGCAAGTGGCGTATTCTACAGACTTGACGCTTTCTGATTACTACTTATTCAGATCGTGTCATCATATTTAGAAGACCAGCAGTTCACGGAAGTTGAAGATGGGCGAAAATGGCTCGATGACTATTTTGCTTCAAAACCACCAAGTTTCTATCGCGAAGGTATTCGTCAGCTACCCGATAGATGGCAAAAGGTGATAGATAGTAATGGCGATTATTTCGATTATTAATCTTTTTAATAAGTGTTTTTTCATTAAAAGTAAATTTGACCGAAAAATCCGAGTTTCTATTTACACACCTATTATTAGGTCATTGCTTCTGAGAAGCTATTTCCGAGATTAAAAGGATTTTAGAACCATGTGTTGATGGTATAAATATTTTACAGAGCGATCTTCTAAATGCTCACCTGGTCATAAATGTCATTACCAAAATTGAAACTTGCATTAATAACACTGCTTCGGTAAGGGACAGAGATGCAACAAGATCTAAAAAAGAATTACAAACCAAAAACAAAAAGGAATCCATGATGTACTTTTGGCAACTAATTTGTTACATCCAAAAACAAAAGACTGTGATCTGAACGAGGACAAGTTTACTTCCGCCATGCTTTTCATAGAAGTCGTTGGGCAGAAAATGGGTTTGGCAAAACATGTTGTAACAGTCAATTTTCGGACAAAAGAAGCTCACTTCGAAAGCGACTATCTATAGATGTTTTAGATGCTTAAAAAATGACAGGATACCTTTGGTGGAAGGGTTATTGTAGTAAAAGATTTTATGTATCGTAGCTTTCAATATACTTACTGTTCCTTCTTGTTTTAGCTGTGTAGGTCATATAAATTCCAAAAAAAGGAATTGATTGGATTGTGAAAGGATGAAAAAATGATCATTTATTAAATTCAATACCAGCACTGTTAAAGGTTTAACTCAAGAGCTTAATAAATATGCCGACATTGAGGTAGATAGTTTTGAGGAAGTTGAAACAAATGGTCTTGTTATAATAGAAATAGACAAACCGCTGTTAATTACTGGAGTCGATACACTTTTTTACAACTTATTTGTCGACTCTTTAATTAAATCACACTTATCAACGATTCTTCTGACCGTTGTCGACAGACTACAGGAGTCTATACTTGGAGTTCGCTTTTCGACTTCTTCCTTAAAGTCTAGCAGCCGACTCATATATTTAAATTACAGTTTTCTTTATCTAAATTTGTTTTGAAATGTATATTTGGTGAAAATAAAATATTATTAGTTAGGTACAGTATTTTCTGTGTTGTTTATCTACTTTTTTGGTTCTTCTTAGTCCCGTTTTTAGACTTATATTTATATATTAGGATTGGACATGCTGTAGAAGCTCATAAAGTCCAGTTAATTTAAAAACAATTTTATGGAAGGGGTCGGTGAATGTTTAGTGTGAAAGGCGAATTACCGAATAATAAAGAAAACCGTACTCTAGTTTTGTATGCGAGGGCTTTCGTATTTTTTTCAAAGTGCAATTTCTATCGGGTATAGTTTGTACTATTTTTTTTTAATACTCATTAATAATTACACTTGAAGGCTTAAAATTAAATTTCGCTAATACTTTATTCAGTTATTATACAAGGGCGACTCTAAAATTTTGGGGTTGGGGCAAGTTTAGCTTATCCACTGTTGTCTAATAATACTCGATATACAGGGGGCAAAATAAAATTTTATTTGTATTAGTTTCGATTTAAGGTCTTTAAATATATTTTATTTTGAGGTTATTTACCTTACATTTATTTGATAATAAATCTTGTTATTGTTTTAATACTGGGCTATACTTGGACACATTTGAACTTTTCTTTCCCACCTCTCGGGTCAGATTATCTGCAAGAAACTCGTCAATTGTTTTATTATAAAAGTGGCATCAATAACTTCTCCTTCTCCGCAAATGGCATAGCGGCTACGAGCTATCCTCTCTTATCGACTTTTAAAAGAGTTTCGAACTAAAGCTGAGTAGAGGTGAAGTATATGCTGATCGTGATACAAAGATTTAGTTTTAAAAGACGAACATTTTGCAAGATTTCATACTTACCGCGGCTTACGGCGATTGGGTAACATTCCTATTAGACTAGTCTTCTGCGAAGCTTTTGGTGATTGATGTAACCGAATGCATCGTAAGATTCCTTCATTTAATGTTACTTACGTTTCATATAACGACCAATTACATTTTATTTCTTAATTATGATTTTGATAAAGCCTGGCATCGTACAAAATATGATGGCAATTACATATTTTTCCTAAACGTCAATATTGATTTTAAAATTAATTCCAGTACTACAGAAAATTGCGGTATTATTTTAAAAAGAAACCAAAATATCACAGTTAATCTTCCCCCGGAGACGAACTTCCATTTTATTTTCTGTGTTTCCTTTGTTACGTCGGAAGTCACGTGTGTCCAACCGGATATAACTAATAGCGGCGAAACGTCATTACACATAAAGAAACAGAAGACAAACTCACTTTATTTTATAAGCTTTTAGTGTTGTATCTGCACGGAATCTCCATTTGTTAGCCTCTAATAAATTACCAGTCTATTGGTAGTGGCTGCGGTAGGGATGGCGTCTTCTGTATTCCTAAAACACACACTCCTCTTGTATCGGGATTTTTCATTATTTCATCCGCTTAAATAGAAAGTTCTTCGGCTTCGTTCCAAGTTCTCTGCCGTATCCTCTTCGCGTGTATGTGTGTGCGTCTTTCCTTCGGGTATCTATTAAAACCTTCCGACAGAAAAAATATCGACCATATTTCACGAAGAAGGTATACGGCACATAAACAATGGCCAAAGAACGTCTCAATACGGCCGCCCCAATCATCTAGTTCGTGTTGGCCGTGAGGATCCTGTCTGAGCTATGCCCGGAAAGCCTATCGTTTTGCTTTTCCTGCCCCTGCTTCGGGGACTACTTCGAAAAATTTGTGACGGGTAATCGAATACACCCCATAATTACGACCTATAGAATCACTTTCGCAGTATTAGTTTGAAGTCTGTGGCTTTCAGCGGGCACTTAAATTCTGTTAAAGTCGAGTTTATTTACGATTTCGTCTTGTTTATGTACAAACGCTAACAGAATTGAAAAATATCGTCGTATTGATTTCATTGTTTTCCTCTATATAGTAAATAGTAATAATGGATGTCTCTAACTGATAGATAGATAGATAGATAATCGACTTTATTGCATTAAATAATGCAAAGTAAAGGTCAGTTTTACATACTGATAGGTACAATATCATTGTCGAAGTACGTTAAGTAAAATGTGTATAAATAAAATGTATATAATACGTACATAGTTAAAGTAAGTAACAAAGAAGTAACAAATAAGGACAGTCATGCTACACTAACTCATCACGCAAATACTCTTCGACTGAATAATATACTTTTTGTATAAGATTACTTTTAATTCCGTTTGCAAATTTCGTGGTGTCTAAATTTTTTATACTGTTAGGCAAATGATTGTATAATTTAATGCGTCAGTAGTATACGTTGTTCTGAGTTGCTGCAATTCGATGCTGGGAAATGCGCAAGTCAGCCATTTGAAGCGTAAACCCAACTGTGTTCATGCATGTATTTCAGGCCTCTAATGCCTACAGCTGATCGTGATGGTACACCCTATATATGAAACGTGAACATAAGCAACAATCCGTAAGAATTTAAAAAAAACCATAAGGGTCTATCAACTCACATTGTATGATGGACGAAATTAAATTTACTACAATTTGAAATGCAAAAAAAATAAATTAATACTAAATAATAGGCTGAAATAAATAAATTAAAAGTTATAATAATCAATGCACTCTTAAATTTAAAATAAACACAATAGGTTATATATTCTGAAAGTTCTCGAAGAATTTGCAAATTGATCGTTTACAATAGGTTATGCCGTAGGTCAAGCGACCACTAAATAATTAAAATTTCACTTTCAACAAATCCAAAAACAAATGCAAAATTTCCAGATACTGAATTTGATTCACTAGAGCCCGCCGATAGGACGATGATCATCGATTTAACATCTATCCTAAAATAAGAAAATGAAAATTCAAGGTTAACCAACACGTGGCACCAAGCTTATTTACCAGACGGTTAAAACAAAATGAATGGCATGCCCTGCGCTACGATATATCTAACAACTGCGCGCCGGTAAAAGTAGATAAGGAAGAACAAAATATCGACTAAAAGAAAATATTCTAACCAAGCCCTAATTAATTAAATTTAAGGACAATTTAAATTGTAAAAATTATTAAGAAGAGAATAACAACCAAATTAAAACAATATTAAGTCAAATAGGGTTAAGCTAATAAATTACAGATACCATACCAACAACTGCTTATCGATCTAAGAGCGAACGTATTTAAGTTAAGTAATTCAAGACTGATGACCCTACAATATCCGAAAATATTGAAAAATATTAAAAAAGGTAAGTAATATAAAGTAATTACGCCTGCGATTTTTGAACCGTTAGATAAATTAATGTATTTGTAACACGTATTATACATACATTTTATCTTTCTGCATTTCTTCTCCATATGAACGTTAACTATACCAAATCTCACACTCCTCCGTGCGCGCAATTCCTGCTTTCAATGCATCTGCTACTCGCTAAAAGATATTTATTAGAATTCGTAAAATGTTAAATCTCACAATGTTTACCTGTTGTACAGATCTAAGGGATATTAGAAGACCACCATTAACCTTCTCTTGCTCGAAATATTGTAATAAATTTAAAACGAGTCCTTGAACTTGTGACCGTAATCTTTCACCACGTCGTGACATTCTGGTTTAATAAAGATTGAAGCAACAAACAAATTGTGAAACGAAATCAAACGATCAAACTACTTGAAGTGTCAAAGCGTTAATGTCAAGCACTGTCAAACTCAAAACGCGAAACGGAAGTGTATGAAATAATACAGCGCATGCAATCACTCCGTCTTTGTCTTGCTCAAATAAATTCTATGAATCGTATATCGTACTTGCATCGCACTGAAAACACATGCATTCGCTTATGCTATCCTTGTTATACAAGTTGATACTATTTCTTATTTGGATATAGACATAATTCTTTGATAGAATCATATATTAGTCAAGCAGGGATCATCTTTCTTGAATCCGACTGTAGATACCCTGAATAAAGCTAGCTTATTCGCTGGTCAAGCACAAATTAAGCGTTCTAGTTGCGTCAAGTAAGTAACGTGGCTCTCAGTAACAGTGCTGTCAACAGAGAAATCTTTAATCAATTCGTTAGCTAAAATACAGAGCGCGAAATTTGAAATTTTCCTTTCGAATCTGATCATACCTCGTATCTACTAATACAAATTCATTCCAATTTCATCATCTTTTAAAAGGCCATCATAATATGTAATGTTGAATCGTCATTGTTGGTCACTCTGTATAATTGAAACTATATTTAAATTATAAAGCTCATAATAGCTGCTTACATTTTTTGTATTAAAAGTTTTTGCTATCTACATTATTAGGTATCAGTAATCGACTTTTTCGCTTTTCTGGGACACTTGTATATATGATATAAATTGAAAACGAAATACCTAACCTGTTACTCAAATGCAATATTAAAGGACTACGTGATTATCACCTACCGCAGAATAAAATATTAAAATATTGTAAACGGCACAACCTTTAGACAAGCTGTCATTCTACTAACCTAGATACATGAAATCTTGTTCTATTTGTTGCTGTATAAAAAAAGTAGTACAAGCACATTTTTTTAAGTCTTGCGTAATCGCGTATCAACTACAGAGGAAACTAGCCCAGAAATTGAATGTTCATCCAATTGCTTTTGCAACTTGAGGTGGAAATCGGACAAAGTTAAATTTTTATTGACCGACAAACTTGAAAGAAATAATTTTCCTTCCAGCCATGGCATTCCGAAGCTTGTGGCAGCAGTTTCCACGAACGAAACAAAATTAACTTAGAACACATCCTCTTTTACAAAGCGGACTAACTGTATGGTTAGCTGGTCGCTGTACAATTCAAGAGCTTAACCGGAGTTTTCAAACTTTTGTTCCCTGCGAGATTAAATACTTTCACGACGCTTTGGTCTACAGCAAAAACAAATTTTAAATCCGCGAACTTTAATCTTTTGCGGGAACGTAGGAATCCGATATTTAATAAACATAAAAGAATCCTATTTGAATATTAAAGAGTCCCGAGTTGTTTTCGCTAATGCACATTTCTGTTTTGCAATAAAATGTTAGCAATGCAAGCAGATTATTTCTTTGTTTTGGTTGTAATCTCTTTGGATTTAATTTAGTTTTTTCTTTAAATTAGATGGTATTTAATTGCTTTTATGATTTTCCTTTTTTGAAATTATAACTACTGAACGCAAAATGATAAATGGCAAGAACATAAAATTTTCTAAAATCAGACAAAACGGCATAAAGTAAATTTAGCAAGATAAAAGCGACGTTTTAGTACTCAACCCAAATAACAACACTACCAGTCAGTTTATATACCTTGAAAGAGAATATATTGATATAGTATGCTTGGGCACACTAACAATACAGTATTATATATTTCTTTCATATCAATGTATTCGCTTATTGAGTAGTATACATTTATATTATGTTCATCCTATATAAGAAGTTGTCGATCAGTTTCATTTTGCTTTGAATTTCACCAAAATCTGAAAAGAAGAGATTTAAATATTAATTGTTGTATTATGATGTGTAATTTTATTTTATAAAAACTTGTTTAATTGACATTAATGATAGGAAAAGGTATTTAGTATTCAATTTTGAAATATGAATGGTTAAAAATTCGCTCGTAAATTTTTAATTCGGATCTGACAGTTCATTAGAAAGTTGATAGAAATAATTTTTGATATACTAAATTACATGAGATCTTTAGTAAAAACATGGCGAGAATTAAAATAATAAGATTTCTTAATTTTAGGAAGTATTTAAGGTATTCAAATAGATTTGATATCTATGTTGTATAAGAAAATCTTGTGGATTATTTTGATTGGTCAAATTTAAAAATTATGAGATCGTCAAGGCGATAATAGATAAATAAGAGGAGAATTTTTCGAATTCGAAAAAGATGCGGGTGTTATTATCGGGAAATTAATAATTTTCTCCGATAATTACACTATAACAGTGTAATAGAATACATAAACGAACATATGGCAATATAGATAATTGAAGAAAAAGTGAATGGTAAAAATTTAAAAAGAAAAAGTTATAATACTACATAAATATATTAATAACTCACCAATTTGGATTAAGAGACAAAGGAGAAAATTGGAATTTGTTTTTCTGGAATATTATTTTTATCCAGAATACTGAATTTACTATCGAGATCCAGAATCCAGAGATTACTATCGAGTTCCAAAATCCAGAGGTACATCAAGAGATAGCTGATAATTTTCTGATACAGCACGTGTGATAGAAGATAGCGGATTTCTTCTAGAAGGAAACCATTGACATTCAAAATCCAGAGGTACATCAAGAGTTAGCTGAGAATTTTCTGATACAGTACGTGTGATAGAAGATAGCGGATTTCTTCTAGAAGGAAACCATTGACATCCAGAATCCAGAGGTACATCAAGAGTTAGCTGAGAATTTTCTGATACAGCACGTGTGATAGAAGATAACGGATTTCTTCAAGAAGGAAACTAATGACATCCAGAATCTCAAGATCCAGAATCCAGAGGTACATCGGAAAGGATTGCAAATATCATCATAACCATCCTGAACGTAGGATTTATAGCTATAAGAAAAACATATTAAGTACATGAAAGAATACGAGTGATAACTGGACATATATTTTGAAAGGTCGTATAAAATATTAAATTTATTATTGAAGATATTGATATCTCATTCAATTAGTATCGTAATGGCATATAGAAATCCTTAATAGTTATATTATGTACTAGTGGTAATGATTAATAACATAAAGTTTAAATCTCTTCTTATAAAATATTTATCAATTTCATCTTTCTCAGAATACATATAAAATATTACATACTACTCAATTATAAACCTAACATATTGGTTATATTGATAAAATATATTATTAATGTTGTCAAATATTTTAAAGAATATAATTGTGCTATACTCTGAATACTTAATAGAAAACCTTACCTTTTTACTGTAACATTCATCATATTTATTCCATTCCATATATAAATACTGTATCTATTGGTTAAACAGGTTTGCTTTATGTCAATTTATATTATGTATTTGACGATTTCAAGTAGTTTTTCATCCAGGATTATAACTTACATATTTATTAAATGTATTAACTCGTAAAACGATTCTTTTATTTGGTTTTGCTAAGAAAGAAAAAGGATTTATATATATTTGGTATATTGAAGACGCCAATAATAACCTACAAAAAAAGGAAAAGAGAAACATTATTAGGATTTATTATAATTGTGAAGTAAATCGTTACCTCCCCAGTTTATTATTGTCAAATACCTAGGGTTACAACATTATTAAAACACATTGAAGATAAAAACGGACCTTATCCACACTTTCCGAAGAGATTTTTTATAACTTCAATTGAATATAAAATAATTAAATGAATAGGGTAAACCACCCAGTGATTGGCCTCTCATTCTAATAATTAGATTTAAAGGCTCATTATATTTCACCAACCTACATAATGAGAACTGCGCCTAACGTTTCTGATAGGTAATAGATCCACATTTTTCAAAAACATGTTACTTTTACTTATGTGTTAGTAAATTTTGCAGAATTAATTAATCTGGTCTGTGGAAACTAAATGCTAGTCATTGGCCGTACTTACTCAACGATTGGCCCCCGATTTTCCAATTATTGGCCACTGAATGCAAGCAAGCAAGAAAAATAAATTGATCTTTTTTTAGTTTAGAATAAACTTTATTTTGCTACAATACAAAAATAACTTATAGATAGGTATCTTCTATATAATATATTAGGACTTCCAAATAAAACGCAACTTAATAAAATTTACTTTCGAAACTAAACGCCTTTTTTTTCACTTATATTGTTTGTAGGTACCTAGGTATTTTTGATTGGTTAAACAAATTTTACATGTAAATATATTAGAGTTCGATTTGTGCAAGTTTAACCGTTCAATGCATAAGTCATGGTAAACACGTCTGCATGAATTACATTTTACTCCATGGTTATGATATCCCAAATTTTTAGTGCAAGAGCAACACAAGCAGCTGAATAATTTATGGTTTGTGAAAGTACAAGCAGATTTGATTTCTGAACGAGTTTGAGAACAGGAGCGAAATGCTCCTTGGTCAGAGTTTCCAACGGATGGGTCCTTCTCCACTCAACAACCGTTTTTTTCACCCATTTTTTATCGGTTTGAATGCTGCAACGTCCGCAGGCTGCATGATTCGTGTATCATTCGGCTACACACTAAAATTATTTGAGGTTTTATACATAAAGAACTAAATTTGTATGAGCGATGTGTACAGTGACCATCTAGGAAGAGAATTACGAAGAAACTCGTGCCTATATTCTTTAAATAAGGATATAAAATGTTTTCTATGTAGTCACTCATAACGACCATTTTCACCCATCCTGTATCTGAAACACCGATTCCCCATCCTGGAGGCACGGACTTTGCGATATTTGTGGGGAACCTTTTATATGGATATACGATCATTGGTGGCGTTACTTGACCATAAGCCGTAAAAGTGAACATCACTGTTAATGTGGCCTTGGAAGAAGCATGGTCCACCTCATAAACATTTCGTGTTCCTTTTGGAGCGAGTCCTTTATTGTTCTTACGGCATAGGTAGAAACACATTTCATCGGCGTTCATTACTCTGTTTGGATCGTTCAATATTTCTCTAAATCCTTTTGATATCAAGTAGTCTTCTATTTCCGCGAACCATTTTTTAATATTTGACTCTGATACGTTTGCATTTGCTGCTCTCACAGCTTCTGATGTACGCTCGGAAACTTCTGGATTCCTTCGAAAGAAAGCTCGATACCATGTCTCGCCAGGCCGATTGTTAACAAATGGGTTTTTTCTTGGACTTTGCCCCAGAAATTCTCTCACCGATTCTAGGACATCTTCTTTACGGCGGGGAAATCCACTTGTGATTTTCAAAGATCCAGGTGACCAAAATTTGCCCTTCTTCATTGGACAAAATTGGGTTAGGGCCAAAAGCTGATTTTACATAATTATGACTTGTTTTAAACTGCAAAGTAGCTCTCAGAACTTTATATTGTCTTGAAACCACTCTTAAGAGTTTTCCATTTTTGATTTCTTCAAGAGCTTTTTATACATCGTTTTCTGTGTATTTCTTATAATATTTTTCACCCGGAACAATTTTTGGCATTGTCTTCAACTAAAAATACGTAAGTTTTAGTGATTGTCCTGTAATGAAATTTAGTTATTGGCCCCAGTAACTAAATGTGATGCAATTATTTACTAGATTTTCTAACAATAGCATTATCCTACATTAGGCAATAGAACGCAAACCGTAACATTAATTTAGTGCGATCAGTAAAAAAATTCAGAGATTGGCCATGCGTCCAATCACTAAATAAAACGTACAACATAATGTTCAGTGGTTGGCCTCCAGATTTTATAGAGGGTTTTAGGTTATAATGTACTATCATATCAGAATTGCATCAAATATATTATTAGAAAGTCACCAAATTCATTTCCTTAATAATAAACTTGTAAATATTTAGAAAAATAAATTACAAGTGGCAGTACACTCTTGTAGGAACACACTATGTTTCCGGTAAACACAGCTTGTTCGGGTCACTACCTCCTACAACATTAAGTATTTGTGAAAGTGGCGGAAGAATTTCTAGCCCGTTTGGCACCAGATGTAAGTAGTGTTGCCGGATTGTGCGGATCTTCACAGATACAAGATTAATATGACAAATTTCTACCTAATTTATGTTTTAGTGGAACGGCCAATAACTGGACGCTAAATAGGAAAAAGGCCAATCACTGGGTGGTTTACCCTACTAAGTTGTCATAATAATACCAACTATACAACAAGTATAATACTACAAGTATTATACGCTTGAATTTAAAAGTGAGAAACAGGTACGGATTAAGAATATTTTTGATAAAAGATAAATAGAATGAAATTAAATAAAATAGGAATTTAAAATTATTTATTGTGAATTTAAAAAAAAAAGGTACACACATAAGAAAAGAGTCTCTTGTTCTAAGTTTATAAATATAAATTATATATTTAATAATTATATGATAATTGAGCTAGTCGTATATTTTAATTAAAAGATTTTGAATATTGAAATAACGAAATCTAGATTGCATTTTTGGTTCATATATCATTGGAACATTAAAGAAATTAGAATCATAACTTGGCATCTTGGTTGGGGTGGTATAGGTTTCTTTTAGCAACCCACCACCATAGCAATATATTCTCATAATTCTTTCTACTGACGGAATTGCTGAGAATCATCAACGGATACCTCACTAAAATTATCTGAAACAACTGCGCTTTTAGTTCATACAAGACGGAAATTTATCAGTTGGAATTTAAATTTGAATTTTAATGATATTTTGTTATCCATTCAAAATGTCTTCAAATGTCTTGAAGATTTTATTGCGAGGGGTCGTACTGCAAGTTAAATAAGAAGCGTGCTCTACGAAGTATGGTTGGTGCTACTCCCTACGATTAATGTATACCAGTGATTCCCAACCTTTTATAGACCACTATCCCCTTTAAAGGACAACAAAATTTCAAAGTCTCCCTAGTCCATAAATTTTATATAAAATTTGATTGCATGTTATCTGTACCTAATTTATCTGTTAAAAATTATAAAGCAGAAATTAATAAAACTAAAAATATTGCACAATAAAATTGTTATTAAAATTTTAAAAATAAATACAGAATCAATAAGATACAATGAAAAATAGGGAGATAGTTGAGGCTGGTAGCGTATTAACAATTTGTTAATGCCGGGTTCCAATTTCGTTAACATCAGTCGCAGATCACCAAGTTCAGTTATGTGTAGTCTGCTTCTCTTCTCTTATACTACATTATTTACTGCACGAAATTCACGCTCAGACATATAGGACGAAGGAAATGCTATTAATAATTTCTGTACTATTGCCCAAATTCCAGGGTAGAGAAATTTTACTGATTTTTGAAGCTAGAACTCTTGTTATCCACGTTTTAATTTTACTTTGAGTTCTTCGTTAGTCGTGAGTTCTAAGAGTTCCTCTTTCAAATCTCATGATTCTTCAGTATCTGTGTTTGCGGAAGCATGTAAATTTCAACTCGTCACTTTCATGTTTAAAATATCTCGGAGAAAAACAAATCCTTGCAACTCGTAAATATTAATTCTAAATGCATTACAAACACCCAAGTTGGTGGTCCAATAGTTACTGCTAACTTTTATTCGCGAGATAATCGTTGGGGCATCGGGCGTCGCTGGCATTGGAAATGAAAGAAGGGGTACCACGCTGCTGCCACGTATTGTATGCATTGATCCCCTATGGCTAACGAAAATTGACACATGCGGTATAGGTAGTTAAGTTGGATATAGGATACTGGTAACGACAAAATAATTTTTAAAAAAAATCGAAATTTTATGAGACTACAGCAGCTATGGAATCAGTTACGTAAAGAAAGAAGGAGGTTTTCGTTACAACAAGGCTAAAACAAGAAAAACTAACAAACCATGACATTCGATAATAATCAGACTCAGATAATTAATAATTAATTTACCTGATTCAGAGGGATGATATTTTCTTTCAAATATACGATAAATCGTTGGTACGGGATGTCATTCTGACAATTCAACGTGTTCAAGAAATCCGGCTGGAGACCTTCGAGATAAAATAAAAAAAAACGTGCTCGAATATTAAATTCTAAATATTCATATATCACATCAATCTCTGGTCTTATATAATCTAGGATTCGATAAGCTGATTTATAACTTCAATCATCAACGGATGACACAGATAAAAACAGAATTAAAACACGTGTCGAAAACAGTTATCTTACACCAACCTTAGTACAACCGATCGTCAATGCTGTCGATCGAAGAGTTACAGTAGAAAATGGCTGGCGATAATGCCGTAAAAGTAATAAAAAGGGGAGGGGGAATTTGACGAAGAATTTTGAAATCTAGAGTGAAGCTCCAGATAAAAGCATAGCCAAATTAACCATAATTATCTAACACAAAGGGCTACATCAATATCCCATTTTGAAATATTTAAAGGTATCCAAAATACATATCTCTGGTAGGGACAACATCTTTGCAACTAATTTCAATATAAATAATAATTAAATTACTATTTAATGCTTTTAATGTTCAAGGAAATAATGTAATATTAATAGTAATAAAATAACAATACATAAAATTTCCAAATCAGCGCCAAGTAAAAAAAAAAAAAAAAAAAAAAACGTAACACCGTGTTGTGAAGTATTCAGACACTATGGAACACTATCCTTGTGAGATATTCATCTCCACGGCAGCAGTATTTCTCGATATCTCAAAGGCCTTCGACAGGGTATGGCACCAGGCTCTTATCTACAAACTTTACGCAAGAAATTACCCAACTCATCTAGTCAAAATTATCCAATCCTTTTTATCCTACAGAACATGTTCAGTCAAGATCCAAAACCCTTCATCCACCGCCGGCGTCCCGCAAGGCTCCGCACTCTCCCCCCACCTTTATGCAATATTTACATCTGACATCCCCAGAACCCCAAACACCCTATTAGCAACATACGCAGATGACACAGCCATCCTCACACCCTCTATCAATCCTACCAAAGCAATCTCCACACTCCAAAAAGCCATCGACAAACTTATAGCCTGGTGCCATACCTGGCGTATAAAAATAAATGAAGAGAAAACCCAAGCCATCATGTTTAGAAGAAAGATAAAACAACTTCGAGGGAATGTGTACATAAATCATTCAGAAATTCCTTGGCTGCCAAAAGTGAAATATTTAGGGATCAACCTGGATAGAAGGCTCAACTACTCATATCACTTAAGAACCATACTAAAGAAAACGAGAATGGGCAGGGCCAGCCTCTGGCCACTCCTGGGCTCCGCAAGCACCCTCCACCCGAAGCTGAAACTTAGAATATATAAACAAATTTTGAGACCAGCGCTGACATACGGATCACAAATATGGAAGCACGCCGCCCCGACCCACATCAAAGCCATACAAAGTTTCCAAAATATCTCCCTGAGGATGGCACTGAAAGCCCCGTGGTTTGTAAGAAACACCCAGACGCATGCAGAAACAGACACACCCCTTATATCAGAATTCATCGAAGACCTCTCCGGAAAATTTTTCAACTCCATTGACAACAACGTAAACATAAGGCTCACTCCAGAAATGACGTACGACCCTGACACATATCTGCCAAACAAAAGACCTAGGCTCACACTAACTTAGGCACCCAACAATCAACATAATCCTCTGAAAGAGCTCATCCCCTCCGAGCCACATCCAGACAATATAATTCAGATTAAAAGTAAAAGGCCCAAGGCCTGACTTGTCCATCACAATAAGAAGAAGAAGATCCTTGTGAGGAGGAGTCCACAAATATAAATGTGCGTGCTTTACTAAGAAACATCACAACGAACTTTTAGTACAATATGTAACTAAAAACTATTACAAGTGCAAATATTTATCTTTAAAATATTATATTTAATGTGAAAACCGAAAATTGAATTATACATACCATTAACCAGCGTAAACTTCAGATAATTCTAGTTGAATTTTAAGTATCCTATAAAACAGATTTTACGGGCAATCAGTATATGTTGTTTTGCACAACGAACATTTTCCTATAGAGCTCTAAAGAATTATCTCTAATGTTAGTGCGAGGAGCTGCAAGACTGGTGTTAAGTCAACATAAAACGCCACGCTTTATGGCCACTACTGCAGCTAAAATAAGAACACACAATTTTACTATATTTTAAATTGACATTGTTAAGTTTTAACGGTGTAGTAAACTCACGCTCTGATTATAGGGGGATGTAGATATGTTATGATATGTGAAATGACTACTGTTGACGGTATAAAACGGAATATCACCGAATTGTTACATTCATAAGATTTACGTATATGAAATGTGCCACACATACAAGGGTAATGTGGTTTATATGAAAAAGTTATTTAAATATAACGTGGAGTAATTTGAGGGTAGTTGAAGGACGCGGAGAGATGGTTCATTTCGAAAATCTGAACTTTTTCTTGTCAGATGGCGCTATGCTACCATAAGCGAATTACATAGTCTCAAGCGACTTGTGTGTGGAAGAGAGCACTAAGATATATTAAGAATTAGCTGTGTTATTACTAGGGCGCGGACACGAAAGGATGATGGCTCATCACCCATGGGCGCACTATTAAAATGTTGTATTTTTAAAGAGGTTTTAATTTTATTTATATAATTGGATAACAAGTGGATGGTGATCTATAAAATACAAAATACCTTATTATTTGCTCATGGAATAACGTAATGTGGATTACGTTATTCTCTTAAATCAAAATGTATGTAGATACATTTTGAAAGGGTAACAGCAAATCATCCTGAACGCACAAAGAAATAAGCAAAAACCGTACGTCAAACAAAAAAAAAACACAAAAGACCACATTTGCTCAGAAGCGAATGAGGATTTAAAAAAAGTACTTTAAGAAAAAGCAATGGTGTAACATATTGCTATGGTAGCTGCTATACTGTTAAAAGTGGTAAATTTCTTATTTGAAATGAAAATGTAAGAATGTTGGGTACAGCCATATAAATTATGCTGTAGACTCAATAATTTGAATAAATGCTAGTAAATGACAAAATCATTTTATTCTACCTATAAGCTTATTCCTTAACAGCATAGTATTTTGAAAGTTCTTGTAGTGATTTTTGCTTCTTCTATTCTGGTATACCTCTTATTTAGTTTTTTGTTTGGGATAAGGTTAAAAAAAATAAACCAAAGATGTAAATCTCATGTAGAAATTATATTCATACGAGATATTATGAGAAAGTCAATCATAAATAACATCATTATATTGTATCTATATCCATTTTTGTATTACAAATAATGACGAAAGAAAACATTTATACTCATTTTTGAGTTATAATGTTTGTGTAAGGCTTATATTAAATTAATGCTGGTTAAATAAAAAGAAAATATTATCCTGTTCTTTTAGATAAAAAAAACAATTATTGCTTCTTGATAATAAATTTATTAATACGAACCTTCTATTTCATCAAAAACATACATTTTCACATAGTGCCTTGGTGATCTAAAACTTTGCAATGCGAATGCCCTGAAACTGGCCTATACTGATCACTAGCTATAAAAATTCTCACGTAGTACATCTAGCGGCCTAGCACCTGCCCATCAAGAACATCCCCGTTTATTCGTACTTATTTTGTTTGAAATATTAAATTAAAATAACTATATAATCATTAATGATGCCTAATGATCTACTGAAAGCAAATATTCGCACATAGTACTCTCAGCACATCCAACACCATTAACTATCCTTTTATTACTTAAAACATGAATCATTATTACTGAAGAAGATAATATTCATACAATTAATGATGCTTAACGTTTTACTAAAAGCAGATATTTTCACATAGTACTTTCAGTACATCTTACACCATTAATTAATCCTAAATTGAATAATTTATTTCAAAACTTAATTTAATTCGTCATATATATTATCAAATTCAGCTTTATTAACATCCTTCATCTTAAACTTAGTAATAAAAAAAAATTATTGAATGTAAATTATTTAAATAAAAGAAAACTAAATTAAAATTGAACTCAAAAACTTAATACATTTAATCTAATTGAGTTAGAAGTAGTGTACTTTAACCCTACTCTCACCTTTGGTATCACAAGAAATTTTTATTCTTTTGGAAAATCAGCGCCTTTCTAACTCGAAGTACAGATTAAATCTCCCTAACAAGTCGATTCTTGTTTTTCGTTTATATATAAAAAACAATTGCTATCGGTAATTTTTAACGCATCTCTTGTCAAACTAGATTTTAGGCTGGCATTGATTTTTTGAAACGTCTGTGTTGAAATCTTTCTTGTTTGTTTTCTTCAAGTTGTCGTATCTACACCAACTCGCACACATTATCTTTGACAGTTTATACATTAATGTCGGCACCTTGAATTGTTTGTTATTAAAAGTTTTTCACAAACTTGCTATGTTTCGTCTACGGTAGGTATATTTTCCTTTCTTCTTAATATAGACCCTCATTGTACTTGTATATGAACATATTTCCTTTTTTGTCATTTGTTATATATTTTCTTTTTCCATTTACTAAAGTTATCCTTATTTTTCTTTTAGAAATACATCGATAATGTAATACGGAGAACACATTGTACTTGTATATGAACGTATTTCCTTTTTTGTCATTTGTTATATATTTTCTTTTTCCATTTACTAAAGTTATCCTTATTTTTATTTTAGAAATACATCGATAATGTAATACAGAGAACACATTGTAGACAACTGGAATCTTTCTTACGGATCTTGCACCATAAGGACCAGTCGCCCCCGTCACACCGTCTCCAAATTCTATCCAGGCTCTCCCTGCTCGTAGTATGTTGATTTGCAGAAAGCTGTAAACAATATTGACACTGCATTTTTCTTTTGCAGGTTTTTAAACCACACATGACCATTTCCATAGTCTATTGAAGTCCTTGTGTTATACATATAGGAACTAATAAATGTATTTTTAATTTATACAGTTACTGTTTACATAAAACATTACAATCTGTCACTTCGTATAATGAATGTCTTGATTCATATCCTTTTACTGTTCATAGATATAAGTCTGAGGTATTTACTATATCTTAAGTGTTACTATTACAAAATATTTTCTAAGAATTGGGATCATTATACATGTCTGAATTTACATTTATTCATTTAAAATTGTGTTCTCGTCTCTAGCATACCAAATTTTAGTACCTATTCAACTTAATATATATTCTAACGTATACATTTTTGTAATAGCATTGCCTCTTGAATCTTGGCAACCTATTTTACTTATTGTAACTTTTTTTGTATAATGCCTAAATCTTAAAATAAACGTTTTAAAGATAAAATTAATGTTCTTTTTCAACGACTGAACTATTTCTTAACATTATTATTTTTATTTAATGTAAAGGTCACAGGATATTGTCTCTTCAAAAAAATGAAAAAAAAAACAGTACAGACACCACTGGTAAAAATTATAAAATTGATTGTACATCAAAAAATGTATCCTCATGCATAAAAGGCGTATATAAAATTTCACAAAAATATTTTTTTTAAACTTTAGCACCCCACAGTTCAAAAGTTAGGACATTTAGGACATATGTTCATGAGAAGCTTTTTTCACAAAATGGATTCAAGAATTACCCCCTTTAATGTTAGCATGTTATCAAGAAACATATGATATACATACTTCTCCTAATTTTAAACGTGGAATTCAATGAAGTTGAAGAAATGTAGGTTACTCTTTAAAAATAACAAGATATTGATATTTTCTAGATGAAATGTTTAACATTGTTTTCTGATCACCCTGTATTATTTGGAAAGTTTATAATACCGCATTTGACGCAGTATACTTTCCAAAATAATTACTTAGAATTTTAAATCTGTTCATGCATTCAATTATTGGGAACGTTGTTTGTTATGAGTAATAACCTGCAGGTATCATTTTTGAACAAAAATTAGTATGTAGTATTGGCAAGCTAGTCTTAAAATGAAGTCGAACATACGAATCAACCATAAATAGTGAGGTATTCCATTTAAAATAAAGAAGTCGATATAAGTTTCTGGTTTAACTCGAAGAAGCAAAAATTCGAAACTATTTTAGAAGAAAAGACAGTATTGCGAAACTAATAATTTTCTATATTGTTCTAACAAAATCTCATTGTGATACAGCCTGTATATATTATTGTAATTTATATTCTAAAGTTACAGTTTTAACATCAATTTAATTTTATGCAGCATATTTAGTTATTCTAACCAACTCTCACCGCGTTGCAAATCATAACTAACGCCGACTGTGACAATCGTAGTAATCAGAGCAATAAATACAGCTTCGATATTCAATAAAACATCAAATACACATTCCTAACACATACTTTATTTCAATAGAACTCCTAATCTGACATACCTATATATTCATTTGTAAAAATGGAATCTCTTCCTTTCGTGTAAACGTCGCTGTATTTATGAGACCGAGCAAGGATAAGTAACGAAGATTGATCGATCCTGAATAGGTGAAGAAGACCATATCTGTTCAGCATGAGGCGCCACATATGCAGATATATGGAAATCCGTTCCTTGATATACACCGAGTTGTCGGCTTGATAAAATACACTCTTCTGACAATATAAGATCAGACTCTAACGGACGAGGTACATCAGTCACGAATATCCGGTAGGCCATACGGCGGTACTTAGACCATATAACCCCGGGGAAGGCGCCTGTAGGAAGAAACGACGACGGCGACGGCGAAATCCAAGCCCACTTTGATTTACGACGCTCGTGAATCATCTGTGCGACAGGCCAATTGGAAACAAGCTGCTCGAATAAAGGTCAAACCATAGACACCTCCGAGTTACCTGCACCATCTTTTTTGTGTACGTGTGCCTATCCGTGTTGAAACTTCTGTTGGGAAGAATCAATTTGTTCATGTAATATTTGATCATTCTTGTCTGTGAGGAAGAAAAATGTAATGTTTAGATTGGTAACGCTGATAAACAAACATACTTTTTCTAAGACGATAAATATTACGTTAATACAAAGTAATAAAATATTATTGATTTTTATTTCATGTGCAAACTTAACAAAATCATAAAATAGGGATAAAGTTCTTATTTTATCTAATGATTTTATAACATTATGATACTCGAGCATATCCAATATCCGGTTATTTAGACAACATCTTCAAAGATACCTACACTTGGTTGCAAAGAAAAGGTTTCCACAAAAAAATCAGTCCTATCAAATTCGTCCCAATCTCTAATTTTTAGGAATAATACCTCCACACATATTGATTAATGTGGATATTGTGTTATGTGTTTAGTTTTATATAAATTTCTACTGTTGTGATTGATATACACATGTGTCGGAGAATTTATATTTCCTTTTCTTCATTTACTGTTCTCCTGATATTTTTGCGTACGTGGGGCATTTTATATTTTTGGCAATTAGTAGGAAATACTTAAAAAATAATATAACAAACCAAAAGATAATAAAAATTAATAAAAAAGGATGTAAAGAAATAACAAAGTTTAAGGTATATAAATTAATAATTAATATTTAATATGTGTTTAATGTATATATTAAACACATATAATTCGTTTTCTTTCCCGTATATATCTAAATATGAACATCTACGTGAGAAATTTCTTGAATTAGCGGCATATTAAGTTAATTGATGACAATTACTTGCATGATTTAAATGTTAATGATTTTTTTAGGAAAAGAAACACACCATCACACATATGCATTAGTTTCGTTTAACCACTACAACGTGAACACTCGTCAGCTCGGCCTCTGTAATGTGTTCATTTTCCTATCTACCGAAATTTGTATATATAGTTTCGGGGACGATCTTTGCAAGCTTGAGAGATAATTTCCTATCATTCTCATTTAACAAAGATCGTCCCCGAAACTATATATACAAATTTCGGTAGATAGGAAAATGAACACATTACAGAGGCTGAGCTGACGAGTGTTCACGTTGTAGTGGTTAAACGAAACTAATGCATATGTGTTAGTCCTCGGGGTCGTGTGTTTCTTTTACTAAAAAAATCATTAACATTTAAATAATGCAAGTAATTGTCATCAATTAATTTAATATGCCGCTAATTCAAGAAATTTCTCACGTAGATGTTCATATTTAAATTAATAATGGTAGTTACAAGGTATATTAGAAAAAAAAATTGGTCCTATCTTTCGGCTCACCAACCTAAAATGTGCCAATAGGCTAGAAAATGTGATTGGTAAAGTTCCAGCTCAATCTGATAATATTAACACGTGTCGCATTGAGGTTAACGTTACGAACAACAGCAGTTTTTCAAAAAAATCCTAGTTTTTCGTCCTTAAAAACGAAACCATTTTTTCTAGGAATATAACTCGAGTCTTATTGGATAGGCAATTTTATTCTTATTAATTTTGAATTTAATAATTTTTTTTGATAAAACTGATAGATTTAGTGGCATTTAGCATTTACCAGGCGAAGTCGAAGTTAAATATATAATATTTCGTACCTGATTCATTCACTTGGAAAATTATTACAAATTTCCCTAATATTAAGAATGAGGCGAGGCACATATAAAACATTGGTAATTGCAACAGGTATTGTTTAAATTTGAAATTATTGGGATTTTCCTTAATATAGGTACATATCACATATAAATTTAAAAAACAACGAAATAATTTTTGTTTCAAATCTGTCCTTATTGTTCCAGCAATCAGACATGTTTAAAAAAAAATTAGAAGTAATTGTGGAACATTTATCTATAAACTACTATTATTATAAATATGGAACTACCATCAACTTCCAGAGTATAAAGGAGTATGAACTCAAGGCAGAAAGATACAATTTTTTTAATTGGTCACATATCTCATCAAATAAGTGGGAGTAAATTACCTTCTAATTGCCAAGTCATACGTAGTTTATTTTATAATATGCACCAAGTTAAATTAAACAATAAAGAAGCTGCTAGACTTACAATATATGATATATTTATCTTGTTCCCTTAGCCGACTTTACCCGAACGAGCGTTACACATATCTGAGCGTTACATATCCGAGCGTTGCAGGTCAGTCTTGTTCACTGCCTACAATCAGTGCAACGCGCCTAAAGAAGTTTACACTTCAAAAATAACATTTTATGGTGGTAATGCCTTACATACGGTAGCTTGTAATAAAAACTGTCGTTGTTCTTCAGCATTTGTCAAGGATGAGTTGAAGTCTTGGATTAATTTTACTGCTCTCTCAGCTGTGTCATCAACTACTCTTATACCGTCCACTATTTTTTTAGCTTTTAAATAATGTTGATTTTCATACCATAGATCAGGATCAGTATTTAAAAAATATGTTTCGATTTCAAATATCTTAAAAGAATTTAGAGTCCGAGAAGAAACAAAATAATCAATTTCTTTGTCCAGCAAATGATCAACTTCTTAGAAATTAAGTTTTGCTTTTAGATCCCTGTTATCAGAATTAACTTCATCGTTTTCTTCTTCGGCCCATAATTTTCTAACCATGCTTGTTTTCACATTTTTTTCCCAAGGTATCATCGAAAAATGAAAAGAAAAGTTGCTCCGAATTGAGATAACATAGATAGTTAATTATTTTACACAATGCCTTGTCTTGGTTGGGGGCCAGGGTGGGCTTGTGAGCGTTAAACCATACTTTTACATAAATATTGATTATAAATAAGCAATAAGATATATTTTGAGGCAATAAATGACCTTTGCCATCCATCTGACGTGATGAACAGCTCCAGGTACTCTAAAAGTATTTTTTTCCGGTGGTAGACGTCCTAAATAAATTAGGCAAAGTTGGATGAATTCTTTATAATCGTCCCTGGGCTGGCGAATTTTTCATTGTTCAAAAAGGTAATTTTACATTTGTTCCGGATTATTTATTTTATTTCTAAAATTTTTATCTTCTATAACTGTTTTGTATTTATTTTTGTCTAGCTTAGACCACCCAGTCTGGAAATTTCTAAAAATTTCTAGTTGAGGAGCGGTGGATCTGCCCATTTTGCAATTAAAAACTTCCTTTAAAACAACTTCTAAAATATGGTGGCGACATGCTAAATAAAGAAGATTTTTCTCTAATAATTTCTGGCGACCAGTATTTACTGCCGTGGTATCAAAACACATTGCCTGAATTTTTCCAGCTGCTCCCCACTGCTCAATTGTTGATAATACGGCTTTTGCCTGAGTAATGCCCGTACTATTTTCAAGATGTTATTAAATTATATCTGCGTTTGTGTGAAGGTTGCCAAAGGAAACCAAATCTGCCAAGAAATGTCTTGTGGTTAAACCAATGGGATTTTCGGAGATGAACAGCCGTTGTCAAGTGGACCTTATTGACATGCAATCCCAGACAGATGGAGAACACAAATTTATTATGGTGTATAAAGACCACTTAACAAAATTTGTTCAAATACGTGCATTAAAATCGAAAAGGGCTGAGGAAGTTGCTAAGAGCCTGATAGACATATTTTGCATTTTTGGCGCCCATCTATACTACACAATCGGACAACGGCCGGGAATTTGCAAACCGTGTTATTGAAGAGTTATGTTCCATGTAAAGTGGCCTTAAAATAGTACATGGCAAACCGCGCCACAGTCAGTCACAAGGCAGCGTGGAAAGAGCAAATCAAGATATACAAAATATGCTCATGACGTGTATGGGTGATGAAAACTGCAAACGATGGTCAGAAGGTCTGAGATTTGTCCAGTTAATGAAAAATAGGGCATACCATGATGGAATTAAACGAGCTCATTATGTCGCCATGTTTGGGCACGATATTAGAGTCGGCCCTATCGACATCAGCTTTTTCAAGAGAAACTATTGAAAATCTACAACCCGAAGAAGAGCTTGCGAGAGTCATCAGCGAATTTGGTGCGGGTGAACAGCCTCAATAAGAACAAAACGAAGACCAGCCTATGGATAGTGATCCAGAAATATATATCCCGCAAGAAGAACATATTACTGAAAGTGACAACCTGCACAAAGATATTACTGAAGATGGTAATAGAGAGAAGAAAATATGGGCAATAATTATAGAGAAAACGCCAATAATATAGAAACTTTAGAAAATCAGACCAAATGTGCAGAATGTGGTGAGCCATGTACATCAGCCAGTATGAGCTGTGAACTTTTCTTGTGTCAAATAAATATACTTTCAAAGAGACTAGACGAAAAGGAAATTTAGAAAATCAAGCAAAGAAGATGAAAACCTTATCTAATTTAAAATTCACTCCATGTTTCGTTGGAGATACAGTCAGAGTGAAAGTTTCAGACGTTGATCGAGGGAGGGGCGATTTTAGAAACATTCTCATGACAGTGATCGAGAAAACCGACGACAATTTTTATAAACTAGCTAATAAGACAGGAACTATCGAGGAAATGTTTTCCAGGAATCAATTTTCTGTGTGTAGTGAGAAACTTGTAGATCTGGAAAGTGTATCACCGGAAAAGAAAAGTTTGCAACAACTTGCAAATGAACAGTCACATTTAGGAGGTCAAGGTTATAAACGTTGCAACTGTAAATCTAAATGCATGACCAACAAATGTAAATGTAAAGCTATTGGAAGTCTTTGTAACTCGAAATGTCATGGCAGCTTGTCTTGCTTGAACAAATAGATTATAGTATTCTATTTTGACAGGTTTAGTGTTTTTACTCTTATTCGTAAAATGTGTTTTTAAATAAATATGTTTTTCAAACATTTATGACCTTTTCTTGTTTTTATTACACCCAACTTTAACCAAGTGAAAATGGGTGGAACGCGGTTTACACGGGAAAAGCGCGAAACATGTCCAATTTCAGTTATATTTTATACTTTACCCACATTTCCTAGGTATTTCGCGGTTTACCTGGGTAAACCTAAGGTTAACTAACCGTTAATCTAACTTTACCCGTAACATATACATTATCAGAGATTCTCTTTTTCATAAATCCCCAGAGATTTTCCAGAGGATTTAAATCTTACTTTTAGGGGGACAAGGTAGAATTTCAATATTTGCAGTTTCCATCCACTGCTGCTCTAATTTATGTATCCATATGAGTTATCTCGTTGAAACAGGAAGTTGTCATGTAGTAAAGTAACACTAAGCAACACGACATTAGCTGGTATATCGCTATATTGCGTACCGTTAAAATGATTTTCCATTATCCATATAACCCATGGCCCATCAAAAGACATCAATCCCCAGGCGTCTACAGAACACCGGCCATAGTATAGTTTTAGTAAAAATTACACCGCTGCCTTATAACTTTTTAAGCCAATACAAATTAGCCTTCTTCGTGCAGTACTCGTACTAGCAGGAAATACAATACATGCTCCCGGACATATTGTGATAAAATTCTGTCCTGGTCGTCTATGGTAGCTTGTCGTTCATCTACCAGATCCTGGTTGCCTTCGATTTGTATTCCTATCAGTCCATTTACAGAGCAATTTATTTATAATAATAGCGTGATTTTTGAGTTGAAACTCACGTTCGTTGACCACATAATCAATGTCAGTTCAGCTGTATTGAAAATGCTGAGATTTATCGTTCGTAATTGTAGATCTTTTACCAATCCTGAATCAATAAATGTGGTATACTGCTCGTGGGCAAGGTCACGTCTTGAGTATGCTTGTGTGGTGTGGTATCCACTTTACCACTGTCAGATGCGGCAGCTTGAATCGGTTCAGAGCAAATTTGTTAAATTTCTATGGAGTGTGGTTGCCAGAGTTTATCCGCATAGGAATCCTGACTACTGTCTATTATTAACCCATTTCGAATTAACTTTTTTATTTCAGTGATAATGTTTTGGGTATATGTTTTTTGTTTAATTTGTTTCACAACATAGTTGATTTTCTTGCATTAATTCAGGAAATAAGATTCGCTCTACCCTGTCCTGCGTCACGTCATGCCCTTGCTTTCAATTTACCTTTTCCGAATAATAAAGTCGCGGTTAGATCCCTATTTATTTAATGTGCTCCCATTTTAACAAAATCAGCTTATATTGTGATATCAACTAATCCAGCATCAGTGATCTCTGACCACTTCAACAGATATTATTGATTTTCGTTGTCATTGCATGCTCTGTTATATTGACTTCTTCTTCTCTATTGCATAATTCCAACTTAATTTATAGTATTGACTTTTCTTTGCATTGCAAGATATACTATCAAATGATAAAAGCATTGCTTTTGCATGGCGGAAGTCGTCGAGATTTTCTCACAGGTATTGGTCATGCAAGGAGACGATATTGCCGGGTTGTCGAAATCTAAGAATATCGAAACACGTGTCCGTGCGTGGTAACTGGAATGCCGTACTCGAGGGCAGATTATGCATCCATTTTATGCATGCATATATGAATTTTAATTTGTATATGTATGTATTTATTTAAGACATACTATGTCTATTTCATATATTGGTTAATTACATACTCGCTTATTGTAGTATTGTAATACATTGTCTTGTAACTAGCTGTAAACTGTTGGGCAATAAAGCTTATTATTATTGAAAAACCACCTCAACAGAAGCTATTTTCAGTCACGCAAAAACATTACTTTGAGGGTAATATTTTTGAATTTTAATTCTATAATATAATAAATTGAAAAAGATCAGTCACGGCACTATGATTTAGAGTAAAGCTTCAAATGTTTTTCAATTGTTATAGAACCACATTTTTTTAGATAATTAATCACTTACCGATGTCTAAAGCCGTAACAAAGCAAGATATTAATTTTTTCACTTAAATAATTTCAAAAATTATTTACTGTGAAACATATTGAAATATAATGTTTACAATATAGTTTAAAAAAAAAACCACAAAATATAAGTAAGCCGAAAGAAGGTATAAGGGAATATTTGATGTGAAACTTAAATCAGATATATCTACAGTGAATATAAATAGTAATGCCTGAATTGCGCTGTATAAAAAGTTTTTCATTTCTGTCACATTTTTTTTAAATATCAAAACATATATTTTATTACATCGATGAAATCCCATTTACATTTGAAACTTTACGAATTGCTAACATAAAGTCATAAGAACACGCCTCACTAAATTTCAAATTCCCCCTTTCTGCGGCATTATTTTTCCATTTCATTCCATAAAAAAAAAAACTTTATATTTTATAACTAATCGTTCAACTTCGAATATAAAACCAGTGCCGATAAATACTTTACAAACAAAAGAATTTTTATTTTAAATTGCTTTGTTTTTGTACGGCTGTCCGATCCTTCCTCCCAGCATAACCCGTCGAAACGGTCGTTCTGCATCCACAACCATGAATATAAGGGCTAAAGGAATGAGATTTCGATACCTATGGTGTTCTGCTATTCGTGCAGGGCCCATTTCGAATGCCTCGAACTCAATAATAAATTTCTGAATTGATTTTTACGTCGCCGTTAGATGTTTCTCTCTCTCCATCTCACTTCACTTGAAGAACTGAAGTTTGAGCTTTTTTCATGCGTTCAATTACCGGGCATCCGTACAATAGACGATTACGCAGTAAATCAACCACTTTCCAGTATCACAATGTACCTTCGTTAACAAGATATTTTTATTGTTATGATAATGCGAGGTGGTGCTATCTATACGATTGGTCTCGTCCGACAAACGAATTGTTAGTTGTAATTATGTGCTCGTTGAAGACAGGTATTTATATTTTGGTGAAGTTTCGAGAATTTGTATAACACATACGTACAGGTAGCTTGTGAGATGTCTAAGAAAGTATGTAAAGCGAAGGAAGCTGTAACATACACTTATTTATTTCTTCTATCTAGTATATCTCTATTTTTTAAACAGGTTTAACAAGGTTATTTACATAAAAACGTGCTGTATCTTATTATTCACAAGAATTGGACATCAATTGCCTACCATCACATTTGATGGATCACATTACATGTTGGTGTTTACTGATTATTATTTATTAATTATACAGATAAACTTTTGACATGTAGTGCTCTGTAATTCACAGTTTCGTTTTTACTAATTTTGTAAGTCTACGTCTAGATAATGGATCTGGACTAAGACAAATGTACCTAAGTAAATGTACATAAAATAAAAATTAAATACTGCTAGTATTTAATATAATTTGAAATTCAACAATATAAATCTGACATATTTAAAAAATATTGCAATCTATTATCTATTTTTGGCTAGTTCATCGACCAAACAGAAATGAAATATTACAGTAATCTAATTTATAAGACGACTATATACGATAAATATTTAAGAATTATAATTCATTATACCGAATGCATGAATAATATCAGCTATTAAATAATTAGTGGAATCAAATACACTTTGATTTCCGAATATTTAAATTGTTATCAATAAACTATCTTGATATTATTGTTTATTTATATTGATAATAAATACATCTTTCTGGTAAATGTTACGACACAACATTTGTCAGTGTTTAAGGTGAGGTTGTTTGTAACACACAATACACAAATTTTGTCTAGTTGGTCTTGTAAGTGTAGATAGTCGGCAACTGATGTGACAGATCCAAACAGTTTCAAATCATCAGCAAAGACACACTTGTCACAATGAATCTCCTTAATGAGATCACTGATGAATATTAAAAACAGTAGTAGGCCTATATTTGACCCTTGCGGTACTCCAGACGATGCAGTGAACAAATATGACTTGTATCCATTGAAGGTAACGTACTGCATTCTGTTTTGCAGGTATGAAGAAACGAATATCACCAGTGGAGTACTAAAACCGAGCAAGTGCAGCTTCTGCAGAAGCAATCCGTGATCAATGCAGGCAAATGCAAGTCGGTATATATTGCATCGACCTGGCCGCATGTATCAATTGTCTCAAAAGCATACTGAGTGAAGCTTGCAAGATTTGTGAGAGTTGACCCCTTCTCCATAAATCCATGTTGTTTAGTGGCAATGAAATTCTTGATGAGCGGATAAATTCGGCTATGCAAAACTAACTCAAAAACCTTGGCAAAGTTGTTTAGAACTTTTAGAACTCTTGGACCGTTTATTTAGTGCCTACCATAATATATCCTGCACGCAATGCCGAGTACAAGTTGAAACCTACCTATCTCTCCACCGAGGAAAGGCGACCGTTTTGGTGACTTGTCCCTTATTGAAAAGCAAATAATACACAATACTTATAAGAAGCTGAATTAAAAATACAAAAAAAAAGTACAAGGGAAATAATATACCATATAGTATCCACAACAGGTAATATTGTATTTTCTTAGGTTATGTGTAATGTTTCTGAAGTTACCCATATTGTGTTATTGCAGGTGTTGCAAGAGGTACGGTTTTTAAAGTTATAAAGGTATGTAAACCCGAGGGATTGGTTACTCGGCTCAAGCAAAGCTCTGGTAGACGCTCCTTAGTCAAGAACTTTGACGAAAATTAAAAAATGCTATAACACAAGTAATACACAGCTCTTTTATAATAAAGAAGCTCCTACACTTAATAAAATTTTTAATGACATTCAAAACCATTCCAATATACCTCAAATGAGCCCTTCATCGTTATACCTATTAATGAAAAAGATTAATTTCAATTAAAATATATTTATTTTTAAGATGATTAGGTATATAAAATAAATTATTATTATTAGGTATAAAAAGCGAAGCAGGAAAAGTTTATTAATAGAGCGTAGTGAGATAGGTACTTGGAGATATAGATATTTAACAACTATTAGATCATATAGAGCCCAACAAAAAAAGATATTCTACTTGGATGAAACATGGTTAAATGAAGGGCACACACAATCACAAGGTTGGGTTGTTGTTATTGTACATAACCGCAGGCAAGCATTTATAGATGGTGTCTCGATTGGTTTGAAAAATCCAACAGGAAAAGGCAAAAGTTTTATTATTCTGCACATAGGATCTGAAGAAGGGTTTGTTGAAGGTGGATTGTTAGTTTTCCAAAGCAAAAGAACTGGCCACTTTCATGAGGATATGAATTCTGTTGTATTTGAAAATTGGTTTAGCGCTGTTTTAGAAAAATTACCAGACGATGCCATTATTATTATGGATAATGCACCCACCATTCTCGCAAAGTAATATATCATATAAAAAAAGGACATGCAGAATTGGCTACAATCAAAAGAAATACCATTTCAACTAGAAATGAGTAGGCTAGTTTGACTGGATTTGATTAAACAACATCGCTAAAATTTCATCCAATATGTTGCTGATACAGTTAAAGCCACTCGCTCCTTTCAGTCACTCGTGCACTAAAAATGCGCTCATGCGGGAACATAGTCTTCCTGTACTTGGTGCGTAAGTCACTATTAAACTGCGCTTATGAGATTCTAATGCAAAATTTGACAACTGATTTGGATTCAAATTGGGGTGAAAATTGTAAAACGTAAAAATTGCTGAAATGCAAATGGCGCCATGGCGGCGACATAAATCAATTACAGACACATTATATATAAATTGTATTCACATGGGGGAAATAAATTCTCCTCACTCATTACTTTCCCAGTTACTTGCAACATTCAAAAGTCAAGTCAAATATATTCTTTATTTCTTGAGTCACTTTATTTTATATCTCTTTCCCTTAATGCATATTTGCAAGAGATGCGTACGAAAAGTAAGTAACAGCGTCGTAAATTATCAAAATAATAGTCTTACCTCCTTCATAAATGCGAGTGTATTGTATATCTTTTCTCTTCGGGTATATATCATACTTTACGTAATATATTGTGAAGAAAGAGGTCACTGGTGTTGTTGTAGGCACACTTACTTTTTAAGCGTGCACGGAATTGATACAAGGGAATCCGCCCTACACATTTTATGAATGTCTTGGGAGCACTGCGGCAAAGTCTGATATTAGTGTATACAGTTTATGTATACACATAAGTTAAGGGAATAACTATTTCGGGGTGCGAATAAACTTTGCCGACTGGGGTTAATTAAACCGGGTCAATTATTATTGTTATAAATACAAAATTAAATTTGAAAACTTCATTCGGATGTGAAATGAGTCTAAGGAAGAAGTTTAAATGAGTAATACTATGGAATAGAATGTTTATTAGAGTAGAATGAAAATATACGATTTTATTTTTTAATTCTACTTATACTAATAATAATAATACTAAAAATTTATCTCAATTCGTTCAGAGTATATTAGAAAAACGCAGTGTATGTTTTAATTATATTTAAAGTTGTATTTATGTTTCAAACTGTCAAATTAAGTGTTATAACTAGTAGAAAACGGAATTATTACGATACACCTATAAAACTTATACTATTTCTATTATGCGAGTAATTCACTTCGAAGAAAAATCTTTATTTACATTGTAATTATTTATTATATATTCTATTATCAAATTAAGCGTTGCTGTAATGCAGGGTTTCTCAACCGGTGGGTCGCGACCCCGGGGGGGGGGTCGCGGAACATGTCTGAGGGGGTCGCAGATTTGGAAGGAAAAAATGAATACAAATATTGTTAATTTAAGATCAATGTATTTGAAAACAAGATTACATAGTTTTTGCACTACTTTTTACAACTCTTTTAGATAAATCAATGAGAAACTTGTGCTTGTTTGCATTCTACTAAATTTTTAATGTCTGGATTTATTTGAGTAATACACAATACAATGTCTTTTTCCAAAGTCAAATGGTTTCTTGATTTCGTTTTCAAATTTACCATAGTGGAAAATCCTTGTTCACAATAATTATAAGATGTTGCAAATGGCATCAACACTTTCAACGCTACTATTCACAGGTCTGGATATTCCTTTTTTATACTCATCCAAAATCTATCGGCACAAACATTATTGAAACTTAATTGAATCGCCTGATCAGTCGAAACTTCTATAAGTTGTTCATGAAGACGGACACTTAGCTCGGCATTTTGTACTGCTTGTTCGTTGAAAGGATTTACTACCCACAAGTCACCGCTCATATCTTTGTTTGGAATGTAATCCGTCAGTTGTTGAATTAAGGCCGCGAGGTGTGAGGATATGAGCTGAGAGAGAGAAGAAATGTCAAGGGATGTGTCGCCTGCACTCAAAATATACTCTCTGAATTCTTCAGTAAGTGGAAAGTTCTCATAATTGTCTCTTTCAACTCGTGTGTTCCATACAGTAAGTTTATTTACAAATGCATTCACTTTGATTTGTGCAAACAACACTGTTTTGTCTGGTCCTTGTAGGGATGCGTTCAAACTGTTAAGATGAGGGAAGATCTCAGCTAAATAAGCAAGCTTTATTAACCACTTCTCATCACTGAAATAACTCGAAAATTCAGGTCTATTATCAACCAAAAACAGCAACATTTCAGACTTCAGTTCAAACAACCTGCTTAGCACATTGCCACGAAGATAGCCATCTTACTTCGGTGTGAAACAGCAAGTGTTTATGTAAGGCTCCCATATCATCACACAAATTTTCTAGTAACCGACTCTGCAAGGGGCGACTCTTAATAAAGTTGACAACCTTTACTGCCTCAGCCAAAACTTGACGGAATTCATCTAGTATTTTCTTAGCTGCCAAAGCTTGCCTATGTAAAAAGCAGTGGACCCATTTTGCGAGTGGAATTAATGATTTCAGCCTAGTTATCAAACCACTGTTCTTTCCCGTTAGTGTCCCGTCACTGCAAATTGAAACACATTTGTTCCATTCAATTCCAAAAGGTTTAGTCGCTTCTACAAAAATCTTAAAAAGACTTCCACCGGTTGTGTTATTTGGCAGGGGCTTACAGAATAATATGTTTTCATGAATGCAATCATTGTAATCATACCTAACGTAGCACAAAAATTGGGCACAGTTGGCAACGTCAGTTGACTCATCAAACTGGATGGACAAAAAACTACTTTCTTTTAATTGTTTTTTCAGCTGGTTTTGGACATCTTCAAACATGTCAGAAATGCGTCTTGATATAGTGTCATTTTATAAAGGGATTCTTGAGGGCCGATCATATTAGTAACCAAATCAATTGCGGCAGGAAGAATCAATTCCTCAGCGATTGTGTGTGGTTTTCCTTTCTTAGCTATCTTCAGCGCCACCTCGTACGATGCCGTGAGTTCATTTTTACTAACATCGCAAAAGTGTTTAATATTTACCTGTTGACTTCTGAAAGAAACCAATTTTCTCTGGAAAAACTCCACTGGTTTGTCTTTCAAAGCGAAATGTTTAATTTCAAGATGGCGTTTCATTTTCGAGGGCTTCATGCTTTCCGCTGATAGCGTTTCACTACAAATAACGCACTGAGGTCTGTTGCCTAATTCAGTAAAACCGAACTGTATGTACGTTTCGTTGTACTTACGAACCTTTGTTTTCCATTTTCACGACTCTCACTACTTGTAGATGCTCTTTTCAAAAACTTATCCATGGTATCAATAAAAAAACTGCACAACAAGAAGACTGATCACCTCAATATGACGCCCTCGGGCAGACTGGCGCTGTGTGGCTGTGATGTGAATGTGAGTGATCAGCTGACAGGCAGCTACCTGTAGTGCTCAGGCCTGCTACTGGGTGCGCGCGCACACATGCACCCGCGACCATCGACCTTTTGAATTGCCGGTTCTTTTTTGAAGACTTCTTACCTTCAGCTGACGTCGCTTAACAAATTAAGTGTTTTATACATCCAGTTAATAGCAATAATCGTCTTAAATAGTTACGCGTTAAATTTATTGTAATTATAAATCAATAAAAGTAACTCACTTTTTCAGTAAATATAAACATTTATCTATTGTAGATATAATTAGCATGGTAATTTAACTTTGCAATTCATAGGGGTCGCCTAAATATTTGACCTAAAAAGGGGGTCGTAGGACCTAAAAGGTTGAGAACCGTTGCTGTAATGAATAGGAAATATATTTATTAAAGTCTAGTTGTATATTTACATAATTTGTAGAAAATAATATTTAGTAAGTTACAAGTACTATGTATTGTTTTAGAAGTAATAAACCGAGTATTTCTTAATACAAAAGAAAGTAATACAAAAAGTGAATCTCATATATAATTATATTGCAAAATATTTCCAACCATGTTTTTTAGTATTTCTTTCCCTTTTAAAAACATAGAGAAAGAATGAGCTATACGTATGTGGTTTTCGAATTTTTTATATAAAACTTGGCACATATTCTGTTCTCATAAATGAGAACAGAATTTTCATTCTATAATAAAAGTAATTTGAGTATGTACGTAAATGATGTCCCTATTTCTTTTTACAAGTAATATGCCCAAAGTGACCCAACATTAGATTCTATTTATTTAATTGTCTGCATGCAGTCTGTTATACAATTCACACGCGCATTAACAAAGAAATATTAGGTTATGGTCTTGATCGTTACGACAAGGGCGGAATTTTCATGTACTATAGTAACATGCTGCCGACCGGCGGAAATGGACAAAACAAATACACCCGTTCCGCCGTGTCTGCCAAATACACTGCCAGACATTTAAACACAACCTAAAAAAAAAATCATTAAAAATTGTTATAGTCCTCAACTTGATAAAATGTCTTTTAATTTAGTTTCATGGTTCGTTAACGGTAAATCATTTAAATTATGCGGTACCTAAGTTATTGTCTACGATTAAATTACTTTTTGCATTTTAGGCAAACGTTTTCTCGGTGGAAGCACATTACAGAGTTACCCATTCAACTGATATTAACGTTCTAATTATTTTCCAAAAAATTTTACATAACCTATTTCTTTAAAATGAGCTGTGGCCACCACACTACTTTCTTATATGTATCAGCATTTCACATTATAAAATTTTCAGAATTTTTTTGGTACAAAAATTATTCGAAATCCTGTTCTAAGTACTTCTATTCTATTAATAAATTTCTATAGAATGCATACTTTGCAAGATATTCGAAAAAAGTGCTACTCGCTAAGAGTAAAAGTAATACTTCCGGTCCGAATTTTGAAATTTCATGCATACAAAAAACATTGCAAATTCAGCTATAAATACTTTTGTACTCTTGATAAATATATATAAAATGCATAATTTACGACATGTTTGCAAAAATCGTTATTCGATCAGAATAAAAGTGTTACTTCCGGTCCGAATTTTGAATTTTTTTTTTATACAAAATATATTGAAAATTAAGTTCTAAATACTTTTATACTCGTAACGTATCTGTTTAAAAGCATAACTTGCGAAATATTCACAAAAAACTGATTTTCGATAAGAGTAAAAGACCTATTTCCGGTTGGAATTTCGAAAACCTGTTTTAATAAAATTCTTCTCAAATTTAATTTTGAATATATTTGAATTCTTTGTAAATTTGTTTAAACTTAGTTATTGACGAAATATAAATATTCAATCTAGCAATGTCCTTAGATGATTGCCTAGAACTTCGCTCTAACTCACGATTTTTTGATGCGAAACATTTTTCTGCATCTCTTGATTTTCAAAAAGAAATTCACATCTTACCGCGGTTTGAAATAAAAGCAGGTATTGACATATACAACGAAGCACTCGCATTAACATTTCGCGACACTTTGCGCAGATTAAAACAATATCTTCTCGATGTTGCTGCTAATTTTGATAATATAACCCTCAGGAAATTTCAACACCCGTCTTTATCTTTGATTTCTTGATATCGCGTGAGTTGTTCCTCAGGGCTAATAGAATATGGTGTCCAACTGGCCTCAGTTTTGAGGCCGCTCTCATTTGTACCATTCATTAATGTTCTTCCGACAGCACATGAACACCTTGCCATTATGTTTGCAGACAACTCCTCGTATATTACACGTGTAAAGTCAACACGTGATATTATCCAAACAGTCTCAAATTGAACATTATAAACAAAACAAAACTTCCGGAAATTAATTAAAACGAAAAATCTATAAAATAATCCATCTGGACACCATTCCTGCATGTACGAAACAAAATGAAAATGACACAAAAAGGTATATTATGCATAATGGGCATTACGCATATTTTGGAACGTAGCCTCAGAAAGATGCAAAAAATTATTGCTACAGTTATTCGTTTTTGGAGAGATTGATCGTAAATATCGTAAAAGGTGCTCTGGATAAGCTAAAAGTACCACTCAATAAATAGATTACATTACCCTCCAGGATTCGACATAGTACCACAAGATTTGTGGGATTAATTTTTGGGCACACAGGCCATAAAAATAATGTGTGCCTGTATTCATTCTTTTGGTTTCATATCGTGCAAGACTAATACTGCTTTGCAAATGGTTAGAGGTACAGAATGGAGCAATATCGTTTTTAGGCTAATCCCGGTTTTGCTCGTGGGCTTATGATGATCTCAAACGCGTCTTAGATACATTTACAGTTCTCCAACCATTCGCTATGCCATTTGTCCTAAAGCTATATAATACCAAATATCAGCAAGTCAATGGCCTACCACAGACAAACATCAATATCCTCAATTGTTATGAGTGGTAGCCAGATCTAATGCCTGTCAGAGATGTGTTAAGTCAAAGGATTGGTACACTCCTTCGTCCTCCAATTAACTTACAATTGCTGCTTAATGGCCTACAATTTATCTTAAAAGACCTCTATAGGAGCATGTCCAGGCGAACAAGGAAACAAAAATATCTGGTTGATATTGTATTACTGCCTTCCTACAAGATTGGTCACCAATTAGAGCATGGTAAACTATCGTACATTGGCTTTATATACATACTAATAAGACTTGTTGTAAGATATCTTAGCATAAGCACTTTGCTAAATCTTTGGACTATGATTCTTATTTTTTGTGTCATCACGAACTGCCTCTCAAGGAACTAATCTGGGCCAATTACTTTTCTTAAATTGTCTTAATTATCTGTGTAATTTGTAGCAGAAAGAAAAATGTCTGTTAGCAGACTATTTAAATGGTTTTCTGCCAATTTACTTCATTCTAATTTCTTCAGTCAAGGATTTATACTATAAAACGAATACATTCAGATCTTAACTTAAACATAATCCATTGATATACGAATATCATTTTGGTAATCTACCATAGACTAGATATGAATTTGTAAGTAATCTGGATTAACGTTTGTTTTGAGGCATACTTTTTAGAATCATATTTCAAAGATTACTTCCATTTTATTAAAAAAGTTAGGATGTGGGATAAGAACCGCACGAAATTTTACATCGACCAGGCATTTGACATATTTCTTTGTGCGTTACCATTTCGAATATGCTTTCCTTGTTTGTGCTAAGAATGTATCAGATTATAAATTGGTGAATGTGGCAGTAATGCAAAGATATTTATTTACATTATTATAAAAAGCATAAATAATGCTCTTCTCTATGTTGTACAGGTCGTCATGTTCCTATTTGTTATAAAAATATATTCAAAACTATATTTACATTGATGTTAAAATATCTAAAAAGGAAAATAATTAACCAGACTCGCACTTCATCAGCTAATGGTTGAAAATGGATTCACATTAATAAATATGCATATTCAGATACAAATACAGAGGTACTTCCAACATGCGAATTATTACAAATGTAATATAATTTACATTGTTTGCGAATGTAGTAAATGTTATTGTTATATAACATGTTATTACCCTTTCTGTTTCGTAAATGATTTATCGTGTACATGAAATTACTTTTGTTTGAATTTGTATCTACGCACGAATTGACTAAAAATATTGTATTAGTTCATTCATGTGTATTTATTGATAGCTAGTAGGACAAACGAAAAAGCCAATTTGTAATTCAGCAACGAATAGATTTGTTAAAATAGCTTTTGAAATAGAAATGCAGATAAAAATTAATACTAACAAAAATAATAGGTACATTCATATGCAACTAGTTTATTCTTGATAAAAATATAATTTCCAACTAAAGAATACGTTTCTCTTCCTTTTAAATATAGCTTGCAAGTTATTGTAGCAATAAGTACTCGCTTATTTACAGTCGCTCCTACAAAGCATAACTTAATGTGTAAATTTTTTAGAACATTAACTTAACAGAGACCTCCAACACAACGAATCAGATCTTGAAAGAATGATTTTATTTCTAATTATAAGCTTGATATAATAGCTTTACGATTTTACCGCTATAGTGGTCACAGACACATAAGAAGAAATATATGTTTACATATCCTCTCTTTCGTTATCAGAGGACAATTAGACATCTGCAAAAACATCAACATTTTTTATCATTACAATATTCCTTTATATTGCATATAAACAAGCATAATAGTCTTAATATACTAAATTACCCAATTACTACGTAAAAATATTAATGCGACGTATTGCTGTGATCTGCTGTATTATGGTTTATAACCAATAGTCAAATTAATAAGCTAACATTCTTAAATAATCTCAGGGTCTAAAAGGTAAATTTCTTTGTTTTTTATGAAAGGAATATGTCACAGCTTTTCCTTATTGTGAGTTCTAGCTGTGATTGTGATCTTTACTTTCCTAATGTTCTCCTTTGGGATGCGTATAAATAAGTAAATAATGAATGTCAGCACAACTTATATTTATTTACAGTATAAAGATTTACAAAAACATAAAAATATATTGATTATTATACAATACAATAGTTTATTTTATTTAGGAATATTATCTTCTCAGTTATGGTACAAGCACCTTGCAAATCTTTTATTCTTTTTAAAAAATTGTAGGAGTCTACTAAATTACCTCTTCATGTATGTTTACAATTCAAAGGAAATTACTAAATTTACTTTCTTTACCTTTTACCGACGTATCCCCATTGGATCATCTCGACCTGAGATTTTCACGTCAAAATCGAGATTTAAACAATGAAGAACCTATTAGATATTTCCCATAATATTTTGAAACTATTGTTATTCAAGTGAAAAACGTTAATACTTCGTTGAATCGCCCTAACTTGAGATTCTCACGTCAAGCCAAGACTTACTCAAAGAAGAATTTATTAAATGTTTAAATAATATTCTTAAAATTGTTATTATCCACGTAAAATTGTTGATACTCCGATGAATCGCCTTAACTTGAGATTTTCACGTCAAGCCAAGACTTACTCAAAGAAGAATATATTAAATGTTTAAATAATATTCTTAAAATTGTTGTTTTCCAGTAATTTTATATAACACACATGAAGGTTCCTTTATTTATGTATTGTAAGATTGCAAGATGAAGCTTTATTAAATAGTGCTTGTACTTACTTTTCTTGACTGTATATCATTTCGAATTCTTCTTGATAATTCTTGTCTTCCATTCCTTTGAAATTTATGATGGCGGGTTTTATAAAATCGAATAATAATATCCCGCGCTTTACTGTATTTAGCGCGCACTTATTGTATGAAAAATGAATTACACGTTTTGTTTCACTACGTGTTTCAATCTTAAAGGCGTTTATGCCTTTTTAGATTTTATTTAACTGGAAAGCACCTGGAGCACTGATTAAAGTTTAAGGGACTGCTGATCAACTTTTCTTCTTCTTAAGTATTCAAGATCTTCAAATAAACTCCTCTTTTTCGCAAATGCACGTGTTTATATACCCTTCAACAATTGACAAACGCCTTATTTTGTTTCAAATTATTTTAGTTCAATTTGAATTTTCTTCCACTGCGCCTTCCGTGTTTGTTTTGGTAATTATCGATGTCATGTGATCACATGATTTTTCACCCGCCATGTTACTGTTGTTGTTGTTTACATATCATGTATTTGCATATCTGATTAACATCGATTGATTTTTATCGACTAGTAGGTATTTTACGCTGCTTTAATTTCTAAATTATCGTTTGTTTTTATTGTGTCACGTTACCTCCAATTTGCGTTGTATTTATATATATATTCATTGCTTTCTTTGTTGTTTTTGATATATATTCTGTTCTCGTCGATTAATTTAATTCTAACATTCCTTTTCTTGTTTTTAGAAATAGGTAATATATGATACACGTTACATATCACCTTTATTCCTTTATTTTGGTTTAGATGCTCCTTTTCCTTTTGGTATTTCGGCTCTTCTTCCTCGAGGCCATTGAACCATTTCTTTGTGTTCGGAGAGTTTTCTAAATCCGTTAACCTTTAATCAAATTTTATTGGTGTAAGTTTTTTTTCTTTTTTTCTAATCTACATTATATACTGACTAATGTTTTATTTGTTTTTAGCTTGGAATCTCTTAGAGCATTTTTATGTGAAGGAAAATGTACCAATCGCATATTTAAGTGTTCATTCAATAATATCGTTTTATTCGGGAGATACCAGCGAAAATGCATACTTAACATAACGTTTTATTTTTAATATTGATGGTGGCTACAATATTTACATTCTGGGTGTGTTGGTGTATAGAAGACAAATAAATCCTATACCTTTATATGCATTTCTATGTCCCATACGGAAGAAAATACAATTGATTTTTATATAGTGATTGAGAAATAAGTGGAATATATTTATTTACGTATAAAGACCTTTGTTTTTACAGTAGTGTTTATTATTATTGCAATATATTGAAATGCAGGCTTCTGTTCATTGCGTTTCACCCCTATGGAACCTAGTGTTTCCTTCTTCGTGCAATCTTATTGCTTGTAAGTGATTTACTCTTGTGACGGAGCCATCCCTTAACATAATCCTTTCTCTGTTTTCAGCATTCATCTTTTTCTTCACCTGGATTTGTTGCCTTCTTGTGAGTATTTGTAGTGCTATGTGCACTGCGACTTTGTAATCAGGCTCTTCCTTTTTATATTTAAAAACTATGTCAGGATTTTCCTGCCTGTAACGGAAATTGAATTGTTATTCAAGTTCTATCCTTTTATGTTTTCTTATTAAGGTTAGTTTTTATTTATTTAACGTTGTTTTATACAATATTCAATACAATTTTTATTTGGATTGCTAATGCTTTCATTTTTACGGGTATGCAACCCACATTGCATTGATGTGTATTCTATTGCATGTTCATCAGTTCGAATATTTATTGTCATGCAATAATTTAAATAATATATATTTATATAAGTTAATTGATTATTCTATATATTTATATCTGATGAAATGTTAAATTATAATTAATATATCAAATATGTAAACCTATATTTATTTAAATTAAATTGTGCTGAAATTTATTTTTGTTGGCGTTTTATTTGTTTAATTCTTTATTTATTTATATAAAATGTGTTAACCACATTCAGTGATATCTGGTTATATCCACATTTATTCAGTAATAACCACTTATATCTGGTTTTATCAATGTTTTTACATGTATAAAATTTTTAATATTTAAATCTGGTTATAGCCAGTTTCTCATTATTTTTTTTATTTTTTTATATTTTTTTAATATACAGAAAAATACCACAGCAGTATGTGTCTGTTACTCAAACACATGCTTTTCGAATCTGGGTTCTGCATTCCTTCACTTGATATTTCAATAAGTTTCTCTTTCATGTTTGTTGGAATTTTATTGTGTTGAAAGGAATTGTCCAACGGTGATTTTAGTATTCATATACCGGGTGTCTGTTTAAGCTCTGCCACCGGCCATATCTCGGCAACCCTTTATCGTACAACCTGACGGAAAAAATCTTGATAGTAAAACGAACCACGAGAATTTCAACCAAAATATTTTTAAGTTTCCAAAATGATCGCAAGAGGGCACAATTTTCACGATGAATTTAAAAGTCGATAGTTTTCCATTAAATTCTAGATTAAGATAGATCAAAACTTTTACTAGCAACATTTTTAGACCTTTTTATACAATTTTCATTTGAGACTTTTTGATCTAACTCCCATACAAAGGGGAGGGTGGAGGGGGTATGTCTGCGTACGAAAGTAGGTAAAATTTCGGTTTGCCCCAACGCATTTGAATGTTTCTGGTTTCATTAGATAGAAAATTTTACAGGGAATTGGGGAATATGTAGTACGAAATTACGTGGTTGTCAACAAAAGTAACAGGGGGCGCTGTTCTCAATTTATGTATATTACCTGTTTTTTCTTTAAAATTCTAAATAGAACGGTATATTTTTAATATCGTAATATTGAAGCACATAAAAAACTGAAGAGAGTGATGAAAACCGGAAGTTGCTACCTCTTTTCTTGACGAAGATATAGTCATACGAAGACAATCCAGAAAAATAAAAAATTTTAAATATAAATTTATTTATTTATTGAGAGTAATAATTTAATTTTAATTTTAAGAGAGTCTCTAGACAGTGTATAGTTCGTTTTCACTTGAATTTTCAACATACTCTTCCATAAATGTATTCATTTCAATCTTCTCACCGATTTTTTAATTCATTGCATATGTTATGTTAAATTCTCCTTTTAAATATCTTCAAATTCTCTATTTATTTTTAAATTTCATGTCTTGTCTTTTTAGTGCTTTTTGTGATAAACTATGTCTTTTATTCTGCCCCATAAATAAAAAGTAAGACTATCTCGCAAGGCGAATAAAAACCCAATAATGTCTTCTTTCCGGATCATTTAGAGAATATTGCCGGGAAGCAAGAATGCATTTTCAAAGAATTGAAAATCATGTCATAGGCTTCAACGTTAGAATACGACATTTTACAAAATTAATAATTATGTGCAGGTGTCCAAAAAGGCTTAATTTGCTAAATACGTACAAAAAGTTTAACTACAAGTGACATTAATATTTTTACATTTTGATTTTCATGGCCCATCTTGGAAATGTCATAGTAATGTAATTTAGTATCACGGTCATGCTATGTTGTATGATAAAAATTTAAAAAAAAAGCAAAATACAATGTTAAGTATTATTATTATTTTATTTCAATGTAGGAAAGGAAAAGGAATTACATTTAAAAAATAATAGCTAGAAAATTTGCAAACATTTAATAGGAGAATCTAACGTAACAAATGTAATGAATTAAAAAATCGATAAAAAGATTGAAATGAATACATTTATGGAAGAGTACGATGAAAATCAAGTGAAAACGAACTATACACTGTCTAGAGACTCTCTTAAAATTAAAATAAAATTATTACTCCCAATAAATAAATACATTAATATTTAAAAAAATTATTTTTCTGGATTGTCTTCGTATGACTATATCTTCGTCAAGAAAAGAGGTAGCAACTGCCTGTTTTCATCATTCTCTTTAGTTTTTTATGTGCTTCAATATTACGATATTAAAAATATACCGTTCTATTTAAAATTTTAAAGAAAAAGCAAGTTATGTATATAAATTGAGAACAGCACCCCTGTTACTTTTTTGACAACCACGTTATTTCGTACTACATAGCCTTCAATTCTTTGTAAAATTCTCTATCTAATGAGCCGAGAAACATTCAAATCCGTTGAGACAAACCAACATTATACCTACTTTTGTACGCAGACATACCCCCCTCCACCCTCTCCTTCGTATGGGATCAAAAAGTTTCTAATAAAAATGATATAAAAACATCTAAAAATGTTGCTTGTAAAAATTTTAATCTATCTTAATCTAGAATTTATTGAAAAATTATCGAGTTTTTAATTCATCTTGAGAATTCCCAGCAAACACACGAGTTCCATCGATATAACTGGTACATCACATTGAAGGATTGAATTTTATGTAGAGTTTGTGACGTAAAGAATACATACGAGCGTTACACTGATGTAACTGTTACGTAATATTTAAAGAACAAAATTATATATACATACGTGACAGCAGTGATACGTATCGGAAATCATGTAACGTTTATGTCTTAAAAGCGTCAAAACTGGTACATAATTCTTATGATGTAGCAGTAACAACGAATTTTATGAGCGCAATACGAATAAATGTATGCGTAAACATTACTAACATTTAAATATGTATTATATAATATACATTTCTATGCTCGGAAATTGTGACTGACATATTTGTAGTCTCTGCAATTATTTCAGTCTATCAATTAAACATTTTTCACACATTTTCACAATTTCTGTGTTGTTTATGGATAGCTTGCAATTACAAATTTTCCCGCTCGATTTTGTTTGGATTTGTCCTGCGCTCCTGACTGTTGTTCTTAAAATTAATGGCGTCCGTCTACTTTATGATCGGTTTGGGTACATCTAAAGGTGGTGAAAAATTATTATAAATTAGTCAAAAGTTGTATTTTGAGTACGTGTTTTACAGATCGGTATATGTACTAGTTGTGGGATTTGTAACTTTCTTGATAAGTACATATTTTATAGTAGCTTCGGCCTAATCTTTTGGTAGCATATATATTCGGACGCTTTTTTCAGTAAACAAAATGCCCAAGGATTTAGTTCACTATCTTTAAAGCAAAAGTGTCGTCGAATAAAGCAGAATATTGATTTTAATCAACGACTGAATGAATCTCGACAGGAACAGAAATCTCAACACAACCAACAAATCGTTGAGTCACACAAAATAGATAATGCAGCAAATAGTAATTCTGATGAAGTAAATTCAAATATTCACTCGGATGTATTATATTATAAACATATATATTGAATTTATCTTTAGATACAAACACAAAATTACTAAGAAGACTGATTAATATCACCAGTGATATACAGTTACATATGAATGACTTTTTCTCTACCTATACTTCTACTGAAAATAGAGTATCATGCGATCGATATACACCTATTCTCTTAAAATTACCAATAAATACCATAGAGGATATACAGGCATTTGAAACATTTCTTCTGGAAAATGATCATGCTAAACTGCTTGTGAGTATAAATAAAAACTGATGCTAAGTAATACACAAGGTGTAACTGTTTGTAGAAACAATATGTATATAGCAAAGATGGTAATGGCCTCAGAGACATGACTTATAGGACATTGAAGAAAATGTTTTCAGAAGAAGGCAGTTAAATGTAGCTGGCTAGGCCTGCGAAATAATTATAAGATGCAAAATTGTCTTACGATGAATATTCTGAAAGGTAAGTTCATTGTCAGTGATCACTATTTTACCAACCACTGTTATTTTACCATCCATTAAATAATGACATAATGCTTATTATGGTCTGATTTTATAGCTTATTATTAAATGATAATAATATGGCTAAGAAAGCGAAGAGCTTATTGTTTTGCAATCTTTATGTTTACACATTTTTTTAGTTTGGTATTTAGCCCTCTAGATTTATCTTATATAATTTGTCTTTATCAAATTACGTTTCATCAATATTTTTACTAAAATTGGTTTTACAGAAGTTGTGCTGTCTGCGTACAACGTGTCCGAAAAGGATTTTGAAAATACCGCATCAGAATTGTTCCGTCAGGCGGATTGCGAAGGAAAAAATAAAGTAGTATCTATATACCGTGTTTTTTATGAAACAATTTTAGTTTTGTTTTTGTTGTTTTTTATAAAAAACAGTTTGAGTTTTGTTTTCTATGAAACAGTTTATGAGTTTTGTTTTTGTTATGAAAGTTAGAATTTTGTTTTTGTAGTTTTTTTTATTGAAATGTGATATCAATTCTATGGAAACAAAATGATGACATTGAAGGGCATATGTAGAGCACATGGAAGGTCCTCCATATATAACTGAAGCATAACATGTTAACAGTGTTTTGTTCTTGTTACATAACAGTTACAGAAATGTGTTTGCTGGGTTGCGCCCCCTTGCGATCATTTTGGGAACTTAAAAATATTTTTGTTGAAATTCCTGTGGTCCGTTTTACTATCAAGGTTTTTTCCGCCAGGTTGTACGATAAACGGTTGCTGAGATATGGCCGGTGGCCGAGCTTAAACAGACACCCGGTATAATTGTCAAATATTGATAAAGCTATGGTTTTACATTGCGCAAAACAACTTGCATGTCAAAAATATTACAAATACTCTGAGAATTTACCAAATTTTACTGAGCTACATCATCCATGATTTCTTTATCTTATTGAAATAAAGCGAAGTTTTTTCATAAATCCATTAATTTTGCCCATCGCTGTTATTACATTCACATTACTATTCAAGACATTTTTTTTTCGAAAGTATCAACAAGAAAGCCCATCACGGGATGCCAAAGAGGACTGGTACCACTTCTGATTTTCCATCTTTTGCGTGCATAGAAAGCTCTGCTTTCAACAGAAAAACTCCCTTCAAAACGTTACCTCTCGAAAGCCATCACTCTCCACAAATTTTTCTAAAAATACGCCTCAGTAATGCTTTGCTCCTTTAATTCACAACTATAATGACATATTTCATAACACACTCTGTTACGGAATATAAAGAGTTTGAGGCAAGAGCATCTCGGCGTGTCAGTGCGACTGTTTAGTATTTGGCATTAAATTAAAGATTTGTTGATATATATAAAATTAAAGTAAAAAATACAGAAACTTAACAGTTTAAACCTTCCATGCAGCATAACTTAATTAATGAGAAAATGTATAAAACTTTTCAAACAAATCAATATATTGTTAACAAGCTCATTTATCTAAAAATAGAAATGATTTAACTTAATACCTTTGTTCAGGATTCTTATTAGTTGTAATATTTTGTGTATAATTGGAAATTATTAGCAGAATCATTTTCTTGAACAGGGGATAGGAAATATAGATAAAATATGCACAGTAACGCCAATGTATTAATGATACAAATTAAAAATAGGAGACACGTCGGCACTCTCATCAAACTCTTTTTTTAAAATACAATTTATCGACCCTTATCCATTGTTTATGATATTTTCAAAGTCATTATAAAGCTCCAGACATTTATTGAGACGTATTGGCTTGTGTGGTCGGAATGTCGTATATTTTTTTCCCTCGTTTTGTGTTGTTGCACTTTATTACTCTTCGTGCCGTGCATTCATTGGTCTCGAACAGGTAGATGATGATATTTAGATACATCTCAGTATGTTTCCGATGCCTATTATGGTCACTTAAACAATAGACATCAGGAATTATATAAGTGCTTGTAAATTAATCGAATTAATAGATCGACACCTTCTTGTATACTCTCTAATAACCCTTGATGGCTACATAAAAATTCCTTAAACAACTGTGTTCCTTATTGATTTAACGATATTGACTCTAGAGAAGGGTCGTATTTTGTTATTTTTACTAAATAGCTTTCAATAATTACTGTGACTTACATATATACCTTTATACGTAAAACGTATATGCATATATGCATGTGTTTGAGATACACACATACATTAAGTGCTATTGTCGACAATCGAACGCACAGACACCGGTGTTTCGACCTATGAGGTCTCATCAGTGTGCGTGGAGATTCTCGACAATAGCTTCAAGACTTAAATCGCTGCTTATGTCATTTTAGCGTGTTAAATGCAGTGAGAGTATCACAGCGACATCTAACACCCAAAATATGACACAGAACATGAGTGTTAGATGTCGCTGTGATACTCTCACTGCATTTAACACGCTAAAATGACATAAGCAGCGATTTAAGTCTTGAAGCTATTGTCGAAAATCTCCACGCACACTGATGAGACCTCATAGGTCGAAACACCGGTGTCTGTGCGTTCGATTGTCGACAATAGCACTTAATGTATGTGTGTATCTCAAACACATGCATATATGCATATACGTTTTACGTATAAAGGTATATATGTAAGTCACAGTAATTATTTACTGCTTGATGTTAGTTTTAACATTCATGTGTTCACACTTTTCATTTTCGGTTTAAATAGCTTTCACTTCTAAAATGTATTGGTTACAAGCGCTGCAAATAAATACCTAAACTGTATAACACTACTAACAGCAAGTGAAATAATTCCAAAAAAAACTTATCAGAAAAATTATGATTTTTGCTTTAGTATTTATTTGCAAATTATGGAACACAGTCAACTATTACCTGCTTGGTTTCTGATAACACATGATATTTGCATAGTATATATTACACATGAGCATCTAAAAAATCTCTGTTTTTGGTATTTTCAAAAATGTCATCAGTACCTATCGTTGTTCCAAATTTTTTTTCTGGCTCACTAAAATTTAAAATTGAACAATTAAACAGAAAAACTTCGCAAACGTTACCCTCTATGGCAAGATTTCATTATGTCATGATTTCCAATGCATTTCGCCAGCTAGGATTAAGGGTTTTCAAACAGTTTTTTTTGTAAATGTCAGCGCTTTCATAGAGAGTTTTCTGTTACATTGGCCCACATGTCCGTTTTAAAGTACTCATCCTTGGAAATGATTTGATTTGAGTAGTCGTTTTGTACGGTAAGTTAAAGTGTCCATGTACGGAATGCGACATTCTTCGAATCAAAGTATGTTAAGAGATAGACTGCATGCCCTAGAAAAAAAACCGATCCTTAAGCTTATTTTACATCATAATTCAATATAGGATGCTTCTTACACGTAGTTAGATGTTATATATATTACTACTACTATTCCACTACAATATATAACACTATTATTCACCCACGAAATTACCTTGCCATGTGTGTAGATATCTATTTTTCTACTAGCTGACCCGGCAAACGTTGTTTTACCATATAAATATTTCTATTGAATATTTTGGTAGTCTAATAAAAAATAAGTAGCTTATTGTAAGAGTGTGGGGATGTGGTATATGACTGAAAGAGGAATGGAGCGCTGTGAACGATGACGGCCTATAAAAATAACAAAACACTAAACATTCATTTTTTGAATTCATTGTACTTTTATTATCATAACTAATAAATTTCTAATTACATCTCTATCACAAATAATGACAATTAAAAAAAAAACTTTATCAGTCTCTTAGTGTAATGGAGTATACGATATTTTTAGTGAGTCCATCTTTAGCCAACGCAAACAAACTGGATGGCTTACCGACGCGAGAACATGCCAGGTATAATTGTCCGTGTTAAAAACACGGTGTGCCCAAATCTAAGCCACAAACAGACATCGTTTGGCCTTGATGAGAATATACTTAATATGATAGTTGGACTGAGAAAGTAAAATGATAAGTATAAGCGTCACTGCTACGATCGACGCACAAGCAACAATAATGTTCGAAAACGGTTTAGGCCCTAAACTTTATTCAGTGAGAGAAAGACATGCGACCGGCTTCGTTCTCATCCCTACTCTGTGCTGTTTACGGGGTGAGAAGTGACACCGGTAGACGCCTGCCGGGAATAACTGATCGAGTGGTAACTGATCAATTATTGACCGCCCAGAGTAGAACATTATGAAAGTACTAATATCGCTATTAAAAAATAGGGGCAGATGGTGGAAGGGTGAAAATTTAGGGTTGTATGTATTTTTTAATGCCGAATCATAAAAAAAAATACAAAATTTTGTCAAAAAAATAAAAAAAAAATTTTTGGTGTGGACTACCCTTATCAATTAGGGGTACGAGAAATAGTTTACGTCCTATTCTCAGACCTGCTGAATATACACATAAAATTTCATAAGAATCGGTCAAGCCGTTAATAAATTTGTACCCCATTATTGTATATGACCGCTGGAACAAGTAATTTTTTCGTCTCTATAAATAAGAAAGTTTCCAGGACCTAATGCCAAGCCCTTCGGCACACTCAAAAAGTCGCATGTATTATATTTTGAGTAGTGCTAAAATATTTTTGAATATACTATCACGATATGTTAATATAATCATATAAATTCCTTATAGTGTCTGCAATTTCATAATAACTATCCGCACACAAAATAATATATGTATACCTACGTAATTTTGGGGTTTCATGTCAAGTAGTAGATAAGTGAGATAAACAAAATGAATAACAAGTAAAAAATTAGCACCTATTTTAAACAACACCATAGCCCCATGATTAAGCAAATTACTATTTCTGGGGAATTTCATGTTTAATTCTTGATCTTGGCGTGATTATATGGATCGAAGTAGCTTGTGAAACAAGAGGCGGGAATTCATATCAGGCCAGAATGTGTGTAAGGAATTCACAATACTTAATCACATAATATTCCGGCGTACTGTTATTAGTTTAAGCCGCGGGGGAAAAAAGCAAGATGAATCGTGTGTTGACATAATAACCCTTTGAAGCTTACACATACCACTTTAGCACAAGTAAATGCATACGTATTAAGTTTCGCTTTATAAATGGAATCCACTAAATAAAAGTCCCTCCGGGCTGCCTGGAATGGCTCCTTTGTAATGTGAAGCTAAATGATGTTTTGTGTGTTTAAAAATAAACAAAAGACTGGCATACCATCGGTGGTACTTTTTAATTCTTTTTAGGTTTCGGGCAACGTATAATAAAGCCGCGGACGTGTATAATGGAGATTTACAACAGTTGTGTGTACGCTGAAGAAAATCGGATAAAAATGCTTCCATCTCACTGAAAATCGATACGTGCAGTAATTGATAAGTTCTTAGAGAGATTAAAAATATAAATATATTTGTTTCCAGTCCATTCACAAATAAATAAAACCTTATTTGCATTATTTTTAAAATACCTAACAATATGAGATTGCAAACATATAAAAATAATACTGTTTTCTTTTTTCAAATTCAAGTTAGAATGAAGATATCGAATACGGAATTGAATTTTATTTTTTTGTCGATATTTGATTTAGTTACTTTTTTATGAGAAAAATAAACTCCTATAGATGCATGTATTTAAGTGATGTACAGTTCTTCTAAGAAAAGATTGCAATATATATAAGCCGTTCAAACAATTTGGAACAAACTTCTCATTTGCACGCAGAATATGCGAATTTCTCCGCTACAATATACACATGCTATTCATTATTCATGATTGATGAATGATAAGTGTGGAGAAAGCACATAATAATTACTCTAATATGCCGTTTTACTGGTTTTAGAAATTATATATTTCGCATATTGGTGTTATGACCATTTAAATTTATCATCTATCGATGGTTCAAATTTTGCAATTAAATACTAAAATCATTTAGTAAATAATATTATTACAATTTACTGGAATTAATTTCTAAAGAAGTAATAAACGCCAAAATACTGGGATTAGCAGAAACAAGTTTCTAGTAAGCAAAATTATCTGAACAATTTGACAATACATATTGTTATTATGTTAAATAAACGTACAAAGGATTACTATGTGTGTAATATATAACAGTAAATTAATAGTATAATAGTATATACCAATTAACTGTTCTATTTAATTAGCCTTCGAAGAAATGATTAAGAATAAGTAAATAATATTCAAAACGAAAATGAAAAGTGTGAACACATGGATGTTAAAACTAACATCAAGCAGTAAATAATTACTGTGACTTACATATATACCTTTATACGTAAAACGTATATGTATATATGCATGTGTTTGAGATACACACATACATTAAGTGCCATTGTCGATAATCGAACGCACAGACACCGGTGTTTCGACCTATGAGGTCTCATCAGTGTACGTGGAGATTCTCGACAATAGCTTCAAGACTTAAATCGCTGCCTATGTCATTTTCGCATGTTAAATGTAGTGAGAGTATCACAGCGACATCTAACACCCAAAAGATGACACGGAAAAAAGCGATGGCTTCTGACAGCATGTTCTGCTATACAGAGGCCTATATGTTAATAGTGTATCTCGTGTAATAGAGCCTTAGGTGGCGTCACCAATCAAAACGAACATGAAAAGTGTGAACACATGGATGTTAAAACTAACATCAAGCAGTAAATAATTACTGTAACTTACATATATACCTTTATACGTAAAACGTATATGTATATATGCATGTGTTTGAGATACACACATACATTAAGTGCCATTGTCGATAATCGAACGCACAGACACCGGTGTTTCGACCTATGAGGTCTCATCAGTGTACGTGGAGATTCTCGACAATAACTTCAAGACTTAAATCGCTGCCTATGTCATTTTCGCATGTTAAATGTAATGAGAGTATCACAGCGACATCTAACACCCAAAAGATGACACGGAAAAAAGCGATGGCTTCTGACAGCATGTTCTGCTATACAGAGGCCTGTATGTTAATAGTGTATCTCCTGTAATAGAGCCTTAGGTGGCGTCACCAATCAAAACGAAAATGAAAAGTGTGAACACATGGATGTTAAAACTAACATCAAGCAGTAAGTCACAGTAATTAAATAATATTCTAACATTAAGATAAAACCTAAAACATTCAATATTTAACCAAACCGAATTCTTAAAATAATAACGTAAATCCAGCATCCAATTATAGGTCCCGTATGCAACGCATAGGTCAAAACAGAAATTGCAATAAAAACGAATTGGAAACCGATCAAAAGCATTGTAGAGGCAACTAACGGGTATGGACAAATTCTCAAAACAAAAACCCAAGTTCGCTGAAATATTGCCGAAATTGTGAAATTTCGTTTTAAGAACTTTCACACGAGAATAGAGAACTTGTATTACTAATGACAGAGTTGCAAGATATTGCAAATATCGTTGGTCGTTACAAATATAAAACGTCTGTAATTAATTCAAAAATAAGGTTATAATCCACATGTAAAACTTAATCCATATTTGATGCAGTTACTCTTATAGTAAATATTGTATACGATGAATGACCAAAGTTTTGTGCTTCTTTGCATTCTGCGGAGAGCTAGAGAGTTCAAACAGCTGCTATTTCTTATCAACAGAATTAAGTACCAGTTTCAATACTGCCGTAAATTTCGAACAGTATTGATCACGTTATTGCCATCATATTGGTATGTTTCTTTGAATCATATCGAAATTTTAACTAATCCCTGCATGGGCTCATCTGTTATGGAAAATGAAGGAAGAATTGTTTAATGCCATAAACAATAAGTAAAAAATTCAACTTACATACTGTCACTTGAACAGAGCATTTGACACTGTTGAACGATCTTCCTTCTGGAACTAGAACTGCTCCATTTTGCAATATGTGGAAATGGCCATACCTTATTAAAGTTGTATTTTAAAACTAGTGTGCCATTTGCTAGTAATGTTTCAAAAACTCACAGCGTCACACAAGGTGTTCCTCAGGTGTTAATTTTGGAGCCACCGCTTTTTGTGATATATACAAAGGACACTCCTAACATACATGGTACATGCAAGAATGAATATGTACGCGGTATTACATCATCTTTAATTCATATTGAAACCAAAAAATATGTCAGAAATAAGCAAAGAACGACAATAGAAACTGCGGTGTGGCTCAGTGTTCATAATTTAAAAAACATAGAAGCGTGTAAGGAAATAAGTATTCCAATAACAAAAACAGATGAATGCAATCCCTGAAAATATTGGTACTCTACTTTGACAATCAACTGAGCTGGTGTGAATATACAGCACAAGTATCCAAAAAACAAAACGTAATAGTAGGTATATATTATAAGACGAATCAAACACTATCTACTCACCAAGCGATGTTTTTCACATATTCCGCTAAATTTCTATGGAATTACATTTCTGGGAATGTTTTCAGTTGCCCCCAGAATTTTTATTTTACACAAAAGACCACTACGATTTCTTGCTGGGCTCAAAATAAAAGATTCCTATAAGCAGGAGTTTATCAAAAAATACACCTGCCATGCCATTTGAATATGTTCCTACAACATTCAAATATGTACGTACTTCAGAATTCCCACAAACAGAGATGCCTCGAAAACAGCATAACACAAATTAGAAGTAACTCAAAATAGAACTGATTATTGTGGCTTCACGTTATAAATAGGCATCCACAACCGACTTCAATAAATCTGTGAATTTACCTAATATTCGTGGAAAGCATAGCTAGGTTACTGGAATATTGTATATACCTATTGAACTTGTTGTTTGTCATAATATGTTAAACTATTCACTGAATATATTATTTTTTTTTTGTTAATTTTTGACAATAGTTACTGTAACGGTCAAATCAATAAATCAAAAATTACCATTGTCATTAATATACTTTCAACATGAAAGCACTAGGCCGTATTCTACGAGAAGCATTCAAAAAATAAATTGATCTGGATGGTTCAATACCGTGGCCGACCACATCGTGAGAAGTAACCTAAGTCGACTTTTTCCTTCGGTTTATGCCAAAAGGAGAACACATACAAATATTCCAACAACAAAAAGAAATAGGCAAAACAGATTACTAATCATTTATTTCTTAATTTAGATATATTCAGTCTTTTAATGTGGTATTATTGACGAATACCTGATCACACTTGACAAATTTTAATTTTTATGCATACCCCAAATAAGTTTTTAACGGATTTCTTAAAATTTACACTATTTGGGTAAAGCAAGTGCATTATCGTAAAATAGCTATGTATAAATTATTACGTGAAGTACGATAAAAGTGAGCAACACAAATTCGCTGCACATATTAAAAAGTTAAGTGGAAAGAAAATCGTTTTGGAAAAAGTAATTTTTTGTAAATCTTTTACTCTTGACGCCATCTAGCAGAAGCTTGACTATACACGTAGAAAGTCCTACTAGGGCATTAGGGATAAAAAACACCAATGAAATAAAGACTAATACGAGCAGCTACCTATCTTACCATGATCACATAATTTCTGGTTCAGATTTCGTGGAGAAGATGACCTTGGAAAAGCCCCTATACGTCGATATTACCTGTCGTCATAGAGATATATAACTTATATAATAATACTATTATAAATAAAAATGTTTCTATTTGCGCCACAAATTTTGATTACATATCGAAAAAAAAATAAGTGAAGGAACAATCATTTCGGCAAAATTTATAATTTTTAGTAAATCTTTTGCTCTTAGCGCCATCTAGCAGGAATTTAACTATACAACCAGAAAATTCTACTCGGAATACATATATATAGGTACCTATGTAATAGAAAATAGTAGAAGCCTAATGCACCTAACCTTCATGACATAATGAGAGAGAGCAACGCAAGCTTCGGTTCAGGTATTATGAGGAAGATGACTCTGAAAGAGCGTTACAAATCTCGATATTACTTGTATTACCTTGCAATTTCTTTAGTAAATTATTATTTAAAATGTAGATTGTATAAAAAAAGCAGGTGATACATACCAAATTTTAGAAATTAATATTCCGATTTCTTCTTTGACAGTGCCCAACATCGGATATCATAGATATGTTTATTGCCAAATTGTGTATATTTTGCTGAATGTCAAACAGTAATGCTTTGTAAAAATTACATTTAGATTGTAAAAATTCCATTTAAATTTACATTGTATTTAATGATTTATTTTTTTATAGAATTAAAATAAAAAATATATTTTTAATATTTCATAGATTTTGAATGAAATACGTTCCAAACTGTTAGCGATTATTTTCCAATACCATCTCAAAAAAAGCTCATCCTATGAGGAGATAACATGGTTTTCTTAATATGATGAAAAAGAATATTTGAATATAGGAGTAAGCGTTGGGATAATTAACAGAATTGTTTATATCCTATTTGTGTCAGTCGGAATTTTCTGCATTCGTGAATATTAAATGAAGAAAGGAGAAAAGACCAAGATGGTTGATAATGGATTGAGTATATATCTGTAAAATATTCGACCACATATTAAAGAAAGGTGCAAAACGTCAACGTCAAACTTTTCATTGGCGTATATTTGCTTTTTAGATAAATATTATGTAATTGCTATATCATTGTTTTGCGTTAATTAACAATTATGTGTTTGAGGCATATTTGCAAAAAAGTTAACCAAACAGCGTCATAAAAAAAAGTTGAGAAGCACTGGTCTGAAATATTATATATCTTTCGTTTTTTTAACTTTGTAGGAATGTGTTTGCTTATATCTTCTTGCCATATTCTTTGTGATCAACAAAATTGACTCCATTTACAAAATGTATTCGAAAGCTAACTATTGCTTTTACACAACTTTCGGAATTCAAACTTATATAAAAGAATAATTCTTAACTCAAAATTAATACAATAAGTATACGAATTATTTGTAGACAAAGGTAACGCAAGTTTTACATTAAATTTAAAAGGTATCTTTGTTAATAAATATAAACTGAAAAATAATGAATAATTAAATCTCTATACTGTTCTTATGTAAATATTCATTTAACCAAATAACTAATAAAAAGCTATTAATAGTCCTTTTATATAAGAAAATCATTTATTTAACGTCTCTATTAATATTCCAAGTGTATGACATGTAACCCTCCCTATAAGGGATTTATCTAAATAAAACCAAACTTTAATTTGAATGAAAGTTGTAACACTAATAAAGGTAGAAATATACAATTCCATATTCAAATAATCCAAGGAAATAATGAAAAGTCTATTATAATTATTTTGTGATATATTAATATGTATGTTTGAATAGTAGTAATATTAAAAGATCTGATATCGAAAAATCTTTATTTGATAGAAATTACCAACGGCACCTATGAATTGAAATCACCAAATAGGTGAAGCTATCTTTTCGGTATTAAAGGAATTGTATTTGGGATAGCTTCGTTCTACCATTTCAAACAGAGATGGCGCCACGACACCTACTTATTTATTTTTCTTAAATTCTAAGCTTTTGGTTTATATATTTATATATTCCTAGTCCGATTTATATACGGGGTTAATTAATCATTGACTATATATAAACAGCATAGATGAAGAAATATGTAGGTTATCTAAATAATGTTTAAGGATTTATTGTACAAAGTTGGCAAAATATATGCTAGAATATTTGATCTAAATTATATATTGCATATGTATTTTGTTCTAATAATATTGGTGGCATTTCCTTCATTTAAATTTATGTTCGTGCTATTTGCCCTTTTTATTATTTTAAAGATTATGTCATGTATAATTAGGAATTCTATGTGCGATAATACCGAGTCTGCATTTACATAAAGTACCAATGACCATTACTATTGATGACATTAAATATGACCTAGGTGGTCTCATCGCTTACTCCGGGCCCCTTGGAGTCGTCGAGCAGAACATCATTGGCCATTTTAAAGCATACTGTTTCAGAATTAACGAAAAATGGGGACTCTACAATCATTTATTAATCTCAAGAAGTATGTGCTCCATAAAATTATCACATCTTTCTACTACTGTTGTTCAATGATATTTACTTAATCTTGATATTTTTTCTAATTTCCTTAAACAGCATAGCTGAGTCCAAATGAAACTAACAACAATTGAGAACAAATGGAGCACATTTGATAAACATTTTATACTATACAAGTTATAACAAAGGTGGGGCAGGACAGAGCTAAAATTAATCGTTCTCAATACACAACCTTCTTTTTTTATTAGGGTTAAAGTAAAATACAATTTACAACTAATTTCCAGTATAATCACACTTTATTTAAAAAATACGACATGTTTCGCTACGATGTAGCTTCTTCAGGTATTGCGTTACTACTTACTCTTTTTTTTGTATTATAATTAGTAACATCGATCTGCGTAATATAAAAGCAACATTATTTCATAAATTAATCTTTTCTCCTCTTATCACATTTTGTGTTTCTGTTTGAATACAATTTTGGGCGCTTTTACATGTTTAAAAATTTATCGTTTAAAAGTAAGTAAATTATTTTGAATATAATCTGTCACAAAAAAATTGTTCAGATACGTCAAGAAATATTGACAGGAACATATTTGACGTAAATATAATGTGGCTTTTCAGTATGCAAAAAGCACTGCCGTTATACATTTTCATATTTTAAATGAAGTCAAAGTATGCGGAGCACATTATCCCAAAGAAATTTTATATGGAATTTACAAGTGTATTTTGCATTTTTTGTTCGAGAAAACACCGTTCCTCTACAATTACAACCTAATTCATTTACTGACAGTCAACATAGTCTTTGTTTATCAAATTACTTAAAAACTACTGGGTGTTCATTATAAATATAAGAAATAAAGCCCTAACGTAATGTAAAATTACTGTAAAACTCTTCCCAGTATATTTATAGAAAAATAATTAAAGATGTTACATTGAAGGTATATATAAGATTGTATCTTGAGTATTCTTTTATAGTCTATGTTATTCTTACTCACTATTTTTGCCTAGCATTTTATTATCATCTTAAATACAAAGAAAGAAAAATTGACGTCTTTATACAAATATTAGAAAGAAAGAGAGAAAGAAGAAATAAATAAACCGGCTTCATACAATACATCTATTCATTCTCGTGTTCGTATATTATGTGTATCTGTATATTTTTAAATATCTGTAAAAAAAATATAATATCTGTTGGTTACTTTGCTTTTGGTTTATTTACACAAGAATTTATAAACAGCCACACCAACTATTCTATGGTAGATTTCGAAAGATCTACTGGATTTACTAGTAGACGGCCTACCACTACTTGCAGGCGGATTTTTCTACTTGTTCAAATACACTTTTACTATTTCTCGACGGAATTCTAGTTGAGTTAGTATGTTGCCCGACTTCTTATGCAATACCCACGCATTTTGTATCGACGCGTCTATCAACCACGTAAAAAGGCACCACCACCACTTCTTTCCACGTAAACTTATTCTCTATCGAGCAATGTTCTCGTCCATTAGATCTGTACCCCCCCCCCCCCATGGATGCATTATATTTAGAGATCATGTAGGGTCTTGGAACTTGAAGATTCCTTTTCTCTTTTACCGAATACCGTTTCACAGTTCCAACAGGAACAACTCCATATCTTGTAGAAGCTGCAGAAACTACGTTGTTGTCCTTCCATCTCGCTAATAAAATGCCTTTTGTCTTATCTAAAGACGAGTCAAAGTCACCACGTTTTCTTTTTGCCATCATTTTTTTTGACACTACGGGACAATTATTTGGAATTCGAATATCACGAATGGTTCCAGTTGAGGAGTATCCTCTTGTTTTCAAATGACTCAGCAAGTGAAAACTAGTAAATAAATTGTCCGTAAATAAGTTGTAGCGCAGTTTATTCTTTTCGTCTGGCAACTCATCCAACAGCATCAATAACGGAGCGGTACGTTTTCCGAATACAACTTGATATTCTTCTTTCACTCGTGCATCTTTACCTTGATATAGCGAAAAGTTAACACGATATACAGATTTGGTGTTTAGGCTCCATAATTTGTATCCAAACCTAATCGGCTTTCCCCTTATAAACTGTTTGCATGAGTGCTTACCAAAATATTTCACCATAGATTCGTCATAATTTAAGTCTTCCTCTGGAACAAACCATTTTAAAAATCTATGGCGTAATAGATAACTCAAGGATCGCAATTTGTAATATTTATCAGTTGGATGCAACAGGTTGTTATCTGCGCAGTGAAGGCATCGCCAAATTGCTAGAAAGCGGTCTCTCCTCATTGCTTCAGTTACCAATCGGTTACCAAGATCTCCATCAGTGTTCCAGTAGCTTTTCTTTCCAGGTAACTGACAGTATCCCGATAAAATTAAAATAGCAATGAAACATCTCATTTCATCTAAAGTAATTTGTAGATTTGGAAAATTTCTAAATTGCGCGTAGCTGTTGGATTCTTGTACCAACAAACTCACTACATCATTGTCTATAAACAGTTCTGTTGGTGACAATGTTTTAAACATTTCATAGTCTGAATTAAAACAATTTTGCGGACCTTCCTCTAGATCACCTTTGACCCATTCAATGTTGGAATAATTTACCTTTTCTACTTCTTCTACACCTTCCTCCACATTACTATCATTATTATTATGTAGACCTTTTACATATAGTTGAACATTAGTATTCAATTGATTGCTAGATAAATTATCAATAAGTCCACCTCCATCTTTCTCGCCGGAATCCTCGTCTGTTACAGTGCCTGCATCTGGAGGCCCAATATAAATTTGGTCCACGTCTAAGTCTTCATCATACACCATATGAAGAGCTTCTTCTAGAGTGAGACCACCACTAGAAAAAAAAAACTATTTAAAAAAGTGGGTACCCGATAAGACTGGTGTTGCCACATGGCAACACCCACCTTACAAGATTTATATTTTTCTAAATTTTCAGTAAGTTACTATAATTGCAACATTAATAGGTACATCATATATTTTTCAATTTACAAATTCATTATCACCGATTATATGCAACTACATATTATGATTTTTTATACTTACATCAGTTTGAAATCCATTTTGTGCGAATCTTACTGCACTCACTACCAAAAACACATTTACTTTCTACCACGCTGACAAACAGACGATAACTATTGGTTATGTTGAAAGACGCCGTTTCAAACTGAACCGAGTACTTGATGGGTTAAATAAAGCCTAAAATAAACTACTGTTAACGTATTATTCTTTTTTTGCAAGTTTGAAATTTATTTAATACCGTCCAAAACACTTTTCAAGAAAGCTTTAGGTGCCAATCACTGTACCCTTTACCCTAGTAGCTGTTTATTAAGGCTCCTCGATAGTGGATCTGTGAATAGTTGAAAAATAGCAGATTTTTGATGCAAGATATTTTTGTTGATTTTAAATTTGGAGAAAACCTATCATCGTCAACTTATGAAGAATTTAGTAATCTACCCCGCTGAATAATCAAACTTAGATAAAAATTATCTGATTAAAGAAAATTAATTAATATGTGAAAATATTTAAAACAAGTTTTCTCAAAAATCATTTGCAGTAGATTTGTTTGCTTTAGTTCACGTTAAAAAATGAATAAAAAGCTACCCCGCTCTGCACTTATTTTTTCTTCAACTATTCTTTACTTTGTTTTAAATGCATATACAATAAATTAAAATTAGACAACCCACATTTCAGTAAATGCTATTCTGGTAGAAATCATTCCCACGGTTACAAATGTGTAAATATTTGATGACCCACATTTCAGTAAATGCTATTCTGGTAGAAATCATTCCCACGGTTACAAATGTGTAAATATTTGATCGTAAATGAATTTTTATTCGCTTAGGCTTAGATATTGAGTTATTATTTCAAATATTCATTATATATTCCCTATGTGTAATAGGTACTCAGGCATTATTGTCCTATTAAATTGTGTACTATGCAACCAATATTACATTTCCGATTCACTAGCGAGGACCCTTAATAAAAATATTTAACATTTTAATACATAGGTATATCAAATATTGTATCGTATATGAAAATACAACGCACACATTTAAAATGAAAATAAATATGAGCTATGATTATGTCACAGTATAACAAAAACGATAAGATTTTATAATTATATCAAAACAGGTGCTTACAAAAGAGCATTTATTAAATATATATTTACGATATTTCCAACAACAAAGACTGGCATCTATGGGAAAATATACATCTCATTTTATTATTCATCTTGACAGTTAATTTATATATCAGTTAAGATTCAAGAATTTTAATATCAGCGTTTCAATTTAAATGAGACATTGACGAGAAAATTTGGTATTAAAGATAATTTGGTGTTAGTTTGTCGCGCGTTAAAAGGGAGTTAATAAAATTCTGTATCATGAAAATTATTATGTTCTTTACCAAATATAGCATTAGTATTAATTTGCATATTCATATTGACACCAAATAAGAACAGGAACATCACGTAAAAGTTTAATATTGTGTAAATACGGTAATAATTTAGATAATTTAATTAAGACTGTCTTGTATATTAAGAGTTAATTAATTTTCCTCATGACGTTGTTTGAAATTAGATATTTCTATGTTGCTTTTATTTGAAATGAGGAAATGGCATCTTCTTAATAGACGTTGAAAACATTAAAAAGTACGCCTTCGGCAAATGATGTGCAGTACTTCTAATATTAGTTTGGACACTAATATAAATCCATGACTGATTACCTACCATTTTATGAAATAGAGATTACAATTTAATTATAAAGAGGGATAAGTTAAGCAGAGTATGTGTAATGTGATGTTTCTTATCAGGGTAACTTAATAATAGTGGCTACTTTGCGATCATTTTTCTCTGGGATTTGATGTTTGGAATGTGTAAAATGTTATACAAAACTTGTTTGGGCGATAGTTGACGTTCACGAGAATATTTCACAAAAAGTTGATACCTGAGCAGCTGATTATTTGATTATTTTCAGCAGAAATACTTTCTGCGATAGTTTTTATGTAATATTTGTATAGTAACAATAAAAGTGTTGTCTAAGACTAGTGGACATCATCAGTCACATGATTGCCCTCTTAATATGCTGTCTTGTACTAATTCATATATTCGTGCCCATCATAATTACAGAAAAGAATTTTTATGTGTAACTGATAGCATTTTCTAGTATTATCTTCAAAAGCTTCAATCTGCGTGCAACTCAAAAGTTTCCTTCAAAAGCAGCACTTGTCAGAGAAAGAACATTTTTAGAGAGTCAAAATACTTATTACTTGCTTTAGAATAAAATACGAGGGCGTATTTTTATGTTATCTACCTAGCCATGAAACAAAAGAGTGACGATGTCAAACAAATTATTGAAAAATTGTTATCACTAGGCTTAGGATAATTATGCACTAAACTTCAAAATGTGCATACAAATATGCACCAAAAACTGTCAGAATATGCAATACTTGCAATACAATTATCCTAAGCCTAAGGATAATTGTATTGCAAGTATTGCATATTCTGAAAGTTTTTGGTGCATATTTGTATGCACATTTTGAAGTTTTTTAGTGCATAATTATCCTAAGCCTAGTTATCACTGTTAGAAGTACATGTGCTAAGTTGTGTTTAGTTTATGCTGTGTATAGAGATTTGAGACGGTCCATTTCTCGATAAAATGAGTGAAACTAAAGTTGAACATCGCAACGTAATAAAGTTCCTGACAAAGGAAGGCAATGGTCCAAAAGCAATTAATGAAAGAATGGTTGCTGTATATGGGGAAGATACACCATCTTATTTCCAAGTAAAATATTGGTCTAAACTCTCTCGATGGGGCCGAGAGTCAATCAATGATGACCCAAAGTCCGGACGACCCGTTGAAGCTCGAACTGAAAACATTGTGCGAAAAGTTGAAAATTTGGTACTGAAAGATCGGCGTGTAAAGATCTCTGTCATTGCCAATGAGGTCTGTATATCCGAAACAAGTGTTCTCAAAATTTTGCATGACGATTTGGGTATGAAGAAGGTGTCTGCACGGTGGATACCCAGATTGCTTACACCTGAACAAAAACTGTGCAGAAAAGAAGTTTCTCAAGAAAATTTGGTCAAGTTGGAGAGGGACAAAACGTTTTTATCTCAAATTATTACCGGGGATGAGACTTGGGTATATTACTGGGACCCTCCTAGTAAACAAGAATCCATGCAGTGGGTTCATAAGGGCTCCCCACCACCAAAAAAGACCAAGACACAATTTTCTGGAAAAAACCTGATGGCAACTATTTTCTGGGATGCTGAAGGAGTTTTGCTTATTGAATATATGATGAGAGGGTCTGCCATAAATGGAGAGGCCTGCGGAAACACAATTAAAAATTTAAAAACTGCTCTGGAGGAAAAACGCCCGCATTCTTATCCACAAGAAAACTTGTTGCCGCACGACAATTGTCGGGTTCATAAGGCAAACAAAGTTCAGCAGATAATCAATGACTGTGGGTTTATAGAGTTAAGGCATCCACCTTATAGCCCCGACTTCTTCTTATTCAAAAATTTAAAAAAGCATCTCAGAGGAAAGCGTTTTGCTTCTGATGAAGAACTCAAAGAAGCTGTTGAAGAATATTTTGCTGGGTTACCGAAGCATTTTTTTTCTGAGGGTATGGGGCAACTGGAAAAAAGTGTATAATAATAAGTGTATTAGTGTTGAAGGGAGTTATGTAGATAAATGATTTTTTTTGTTCTCTTATGTACTTTTTTTCATGGCTAGGTAGATAACATAAGAATACGCGCTCGTATATTGAAATTACATTTTTGCACTGATTGGAGGAGTGTGAAAGTGTTGATTATGATTACGTAAAGTTTATTAAAAATTGTTACACATTCCAAAATTTGATTTTTGGAATTGAAAATGTTATTTTTGAAAGTTTTATAAATTGTGGTGTTCAATATTGAAACCAAGTAAGTAATACATACTGTACAATATTTTGGTAGTTAAGTGTTGCTATTATCTCCTTCGTTAACGTTTTCTAGGTTTCCATCAGTTACTGCGATAATGGTTGGAGGTTCATAGAGCTCACGGTGTTCTTGATGGGTTATAACTTCAGAAAGACTTTAAAGATCCTGTATTTTTAAGAGATTAATCGGAATAACATGGCACATGGGATAAGCTCTAATTTATTAGGTAAAAAAGTCCTCATTCTTAGTATTATGTGTCCATGGTCCGAAATAACTAACGCTTATGTATAAAAATTTACGTTGCTATTATATGCGATATATTAGCAAATACTTCAGTTGAACTAACGCATTTGGTTTCATTATTGAAAACTTAGTGGTTGACAATTTCATATTCAAAATGTCATTCCGCTGTATTTAATTTGATTAAATGGCAAGCTGTTTTAATAACCATATTTCAATATAGTTGATTTCTTCAGTTTGTACAGCTTTACCCACGAATGTGAGAGAAAAGTCTAGATAATTTTGGAGATATGTGTCTCCGGGTAAGGCTGGTCTAGGTAATGCTGTTAAACAATTTAAGGTAATGAACCACATAATACACATAAAGTGCATCATTACGTAAGCCGTGTTTTACCCCCAACATCCGTCACTTGTACATATAACAAATTGAGCAAATTCTCAAATTTCAAAATAGAAGATTGTTCTATAGAAACGCTGTAAAGAAATCAGAAAAAGTAATGTTATTGATAATAAAAAAAGGAACAAATTGGCCGAGTTTGGAACACCCACCAAAGTGAGCAAAGACCAACAAAAGTTGTTGCGTTTCTAAAAAATTATGGCTTTCTTTTTCCGTAAAACTGGGTCTGTTGCTGCCGTTGCTCTTGAGATTCGAAAAACACTAAACGCTGATTGGTATACAATAATTTGTTTGCCTGATGTCTTTGACGAAATCACAAAAAAACAGATGACATCGGCGGATAATTGCTCAATTTCCGGCAAAAGCAGCATAAGTCAAGCAAAAATGCTGTTTTTAGCGGAACGTGGTGTATTTTAAATACACAAATAACGCTGACAGGAGATGTTTTACTAAATTACAATTTTTAAGTAATAGATATTAGAAATATTAGTAGTAGTAGTAGCAGTAGTAGTAAATTTTATTAATGCATTAAAAAATACAATAATAGTCAATAAAAAAGAAAAAACTGCATGTGTGTGTGCGTGTGTGTTTGTAAAAAACAATGAAAGAAAACAATGAACACGCAAAAGGGTATTAAACGGACTACTTTATCTTCTTTCACCAGGCATCTCCTATATACTCCTCTATGGTATAATTTTCCTTTTCTGTTAAAATTCGTTTAATTTCTTTTGAGAAACATGTGTGACTAAGTTGTTTCATGTCTTCTGGCACGTAGTTATATAACTTTACACCATGATAGTGAATACTGCCTTGAGTCATCGTTAGCCTTTGTCTCGGAATACGCAATTTATTACGTTCCCTTGTGTTGTATTGGTATTGCATTCCATTTGTCTCGTATTGGTGAAGATGTTGGTGAACGTAATTCAGAGCATGATATATGCATAATGATGCCAAAGTAAGTATTATTGTTCGTCCAAAGTACCCCCTGCACGATTCAGTATACCTCAGACCACAAAGAGTCTGTAATGCCATCTTTTGAAGAACAAATATTCTACTGGCTGCCCCAGATGGGCCCCAAAACTGATTTCCATACGAGAGGTGGTTATGGAAAACGGAATGATAGGTAAGTACCACAGCATGATGTGTTGCTATCGAGTTTATTCTCCTAATGGCATAGATCCCCTAAGTCAGTATCTATAGCGAGACCCAAAAACTTAAAACTTGTATCATCATCTGTTTAAGTCTTAACAACTAATTGTTGTGTTTTATCCACATTTAATTTGAGTTTATGGGTTGCGAATCACAATTCATTTCTTTCAATTGCTTCATCGGATTATATCATCAGTTCTATCGCGTCACTATGCTTGCAAGCCAGTGCTGAGGATATTGAGAAATTTCAGTGTCATGACAAGTACTGTTTTCGAAACTAACTTGTCAGTTGAACCCGTGACCTCCATACTATCAGATAGCTGGGATAGAAATTCTTTTGATCGCAGATACTGCGGTATTTCCCTGTTACAAGATATTTTCCCAATTCTTACTTACAAAAATATCGACCAGAATTTAGAAAGGCTCTTACCAGTCCGTATAGTAAACCAATCATTAATTATGTAGACGTAGAGAATCAGATGATAAAGAAAGAAGCGGCTCAAAAATTTACTAGTGGCCCAACAGGAAGACAAATTTTGTCGTCTATTGATCAATTTGAAATTAAAACGTAACAAAGACAGCAATTGCTGTCAAAACCTGACTCTCATATGCAAAAAACTAGTATATGGAAGGATTAAAATTGGTAGTAAAATAAATTGGCATTGTATTAAGTATTGTTGTACATAATAGTATATTATGCAATGAGCATTTAATGATAGCTATTAAGACACGAGTGAGAAAATTACAATACGAGGCGAAACCGAGTATTGTAATGAATACGAGTGTCTTAATTGCCATTAAATGCGAGTTGCATACACTATTTTTTCTACGACCCCATTAAAACATTATTTTTTGAACATTCCATTTCATAAATTGAGGTTAAAATTTTCCGTGCACCTTTGCGAAATTAGCTGGTAATAAATTGTTCGTGGTCACTAAAGCTTGTTCCATAATTTCTGGTGGACTCAAATTTTACATTTCACTGTCATTATCCCTCATTTTTACCGTTTATATTTTCAAAAAAAAGCACACATTTTAAGTACTACTTGTAAATTGCAGAGAACTGTCACATTTATTTATATTGTATATCTGTCAGATATGCAGTCATGCCATATTGAATATTGTTTGAATATTGAAAAGTCGCATACCTATTGGATATAAACTTGTATCCTAATGAAAAATCTGTATTACCTACTATTGGTTATAAACTTGTATCATAATGAAAATCTGTATCGTAATAGATATCATTAAAGTACAGGTTCGGCATATCTAATAATACAATTAAAGTATGGGAGTAGAAAAACAACATTATATAATTATAAAATTAATGTTTTCATGTTGCCAATTTAAACCAAGAAAATGTCTAAATCGCAATGCTTAAATCAATTACAGTCACCTTTTAAAATTTTTATTTTTAAATCGTTATACATTCCTGAAGTTGTGCAAAGATTTTGCCAGGTAAAATCTAAATTCTCATAAAAATGGGCAATTCTAGATTGCAACGAATACAATCATTTTTCGTCCTCGAGTTTCACTGTACTAATGTGCTTTTATAACGAAAGTATCTTGCTTTTTCGCAAAAGACATATCTACTACTATAACGCTTTAAAAAGTATCGCAATCACTTTAATTGTATTGATTTAAAATATTTGTTCAGCTTACCTGAAATAACAAATACAATACAACAGAAGTTTTGATAAGAACAGTTTTTGAAATAAAAGCAAACAAATATTGAAAATAAGAGGACGAAATAACAGGTAAATCCAATAACCAAACAATATAATTAAATTATTACTTTTTATACATTTTTGGATTCAGATTAATGGACAAATACTTTAAAAGTGTCATCTCGTAAACTTTAATTTCTATGAATTGTGGTTATAACTGTTATATATTTAGGATTTTGTTTTTATATAATGAACCACCCAATTGTATATAAAAAAAGAAATTATGAACTTCATTATTAGAGTGCTTCCTTTACCAAAAGGACAGCAGGGGCAAAGAAGAACAGTAGATAAAAAAATAATAACCAAAATTAAAGACTTTAGTATATAGAGCGTCTCAACCTTAGTATTCAGTATGTGTCTTATGCAGACAGACAACATAGTTGTCAGTTCGACACTGACAGGTAGGGTTGGTATCTCATAATGACACGACATTTTAAATACTTATTAGTTAGGATATTATTCTAATATATTTTTGTATTAAATTATTATTTTGACATTTGACAGGAAGGTTATGTGGTGATACTTACACCACACTGGCAATAGCAACCATAAACATAATAAATCGAACTTACAACATTGCCTTGAAATAAAAAAAGGCTGTTTATTACAAATTGCGTACGTAGTAAAAGAGGTATGTATCCCATAAGAGACTGGACTGAATACTAAAGTTGAGACGCACTATAGAGTAAAAATTTTCAAAAGGAAAATCTAATTAATTCAAATAAGTTTTACTGCCACCGTTTTATACCAATGTAGATCTTAAAACGATTATATTATTTACTATTATTATTTTGTTATTATATGTTTTAAAGACTTTTGTGAATATTTTTTTCGTTTGGCAGAGCAAAACTGAAAGAATTTGCATTACTATGACATTGTATCAGTGAACTGGTTAAATATGGAAGATTCGATAGTAAAATGGAAGCAAAGAGTAAAAAATCCTGGAATGACTAAATCTAGAATATATTCAATATGTTGTGACTTTAGTTATTTTGTCCAAAATATACAATCGTTTTGTGAAAAAGCTTACGTGGAATTTGTACAAAAATTATAATTGAAAGAATTCGCAAAAATTATTTATTCCTAGACTTGTGTATTTATCGTTTCTTTGCAGAAAATATTGATAGTAAGATAATAGCCAACTACAATATATACAGGGTGTCCCAGAAATAAAAAGACGGAGTAGCAGGTATGTAAAGTCCGAACAGAAACAGGACGAAATATACAGCAATAACGAAGAAATTAAAAAAAAATTATGTTGTTTTTTAGATAAAAAATTACATTACGGACCTGGAACAGAATGTATCTTTATAAATACACGTAAGAATGCTCATTTGTAAATAGAAACGAACACGCATTCATAGAAAAACACGCTTTTATTTGTATAAAACCGGAAAAAAACGTTAGATCGTACTCATTCATAAAACATATTTTTTGCCCGATGCGTCTAGATAACGCAGCTGTGTAGTCAGTTGTTGACCCAGATGGGTGACCCACTTTATTGCAGACAATAAAAGATTGTTTTTATTTATAAAATAGGACGGTTGTTTCTCTTTAATGTGTTTGTAGTAGGAAACAGCTGATTATTATTATTTTAGAATATTCAATAAATCGTAGTGTTTCTATCCTTTATTAACAGTAAATATCAAAAATGTAATTATTTTTTTCTAGCAGGTGTAAAATTAAAGTAATTAATGGTTTGTATTTATTATGAAGTATCTATTCCTCCTCCTATTTTTTTTAACCCAAGTAATATGGTGGTCCTGAAAAGGACCGATTGTGAAAGTGAAGCAGGTGAATATTTATCGTCCAGGGTCGGCGTACGGCCAGTTGAATTCTTTATTATTTCTTTTCTGCCGTCTGCGCATGAATAAAAACTAAAACTATTTTGAGGGTACGTTTTTACACAATCTAGCTTCCGATTTCTGCTACTCCGTATTTTTATTTCTGGGACATCCCGTATAAGTACCAAAAATTAATACGGAAAATTTAAATATACCTTTAAATCACACTGTACGTTGTACAGAAGCTAATAAATATTATTCAGTGAAAATATAAAAGTTATAATAGAAAAATAGACATGTTTGTAAAAACCATCACTTTAATATCTAAACGCATAGGTTCTAAAGTAATTTCGACTTGCGGTTGTGCTAAGATGTTATATTTAGCGAATTCTCTCTCATCAAGCCGTGCGGTAAATTTGTTGCAGATAATTTATCAATCAAGTTCCCGGCGGACGGTCTGATTGGAATGTTTAATTCAAAGATGGGGCGGCGACACAAGGAAGCGAACGGAGGATCAGAGAGATCAGCATTACCTCAAACAAAGAAAAGGAGGATCCCGTTCTGCTTTTGAATCGAGGCGACGGTGGCTGTAAATCAGCTGGACTTCAACCCTTTCGAGTGCGATACATTTCAATTACTGAACTGAAACTGGTCGATAACGACACGGTGTGAATTCGCATTTACTCCTTGTTTCGGTTTCTTTTGTTTTTACCAAAGGGAGCAGAAGACAGGGAAAGAAAGAAGCTTTTTCATATCGCCTAATTCGATCTTTTTCTGCTTTATTTTTGTCAATTCGAAGCGTTAATTTCAAACTTAAGATAAATAAATATACTGCTTGAGGATGAAAGACTTTTTTAAAGTTATCGATTAAATTCCCATTGAAAAAATCTTATACTTTCTTTATAAAATTTAATAAAAACGTAAACGAATGAAGTCTGTTATTAGTTTGGGAATGCTTTTAATAAACACACATAAACTATGGTTATCCCGGGAATAATGAATCTATCAGAATGGATAAAGTTAACATATTGGGTTAACCGAAATCAACAGTATTCCTCGACCAAGCGTGCAGCATTTAAGCATTAATATAAAAGCAAATTGAGGAATGCGAAAGAGGAGCATAATGATAATTTAGTAGTTTAATATTCAAAGAGTGAGGACGTATTTTGGTCGGCTCTGCATATAGTGCAGTGTCGAAATGAAAAATATTGTTATTTATTATTGAGACATAAATGAAATTGTGATGATGTAAACTATTAGTGAAATACATGGATGACTCAAATTGATGATTAATCATTTGTCAAGTGGGTCAACATATATAAAACAACAAAAATATGTCTAACAATAAGTGCTATGTTTGCCGCATGGAATTCCGAAGAACAGAAAGAACTGTAAAGTGTTTCGTAAGTGAGGAAGAGAGACATAGTAAATGTGCTGCAATTAGTGATGAAACAGCTAAGAAGTTGAGTGACACGGATATTATTACATATGTATGTGATATTTGTCGTAAAATGAAAGTGTGTCAAACAATGAAAGAAATGGACCAGAAACTTAATGATTGTCTCCAAACAATATCAGAACAAAATGTACTGATTCACAAAATTTTAGAGTTTATTTCGAACACTGAGAATAAGGCAGAAAAGAAGACATTGTATAGCGATCTATTGAAAAAGAAAAATGATGTGTTAATCGTTAAACCTAAAAAGGATGATCAAAAATCACACGAAACAAAAAAGGATATTAAAAATAAAGTGGATACAAATAAACTAGCACTTGGAATTGAAACAATAAAAACTGTTGGAAAAGGTGGTATCGCTATTAATTGTAGTGATAGCAATTCTAAAGAAAAATTAAGAGAAAAAGTGATAAATGAAATTGGAAATAAATATGTTGTTTCTGAACCGAAATTAAGAAACCCTAAAATAATAATTACTGGTGTTGAAGCAGATGTTATTGATGAAAACAATGAAAAAGTGTTAGACGCGATTATTAGGCAAAATGACTTAACATACGTAGACAAGGACGTCTCAGATAAAATTAAAATAAAAAAAAAATACTTAGATAAGAAAAAGAAGAACTATGGAAATATTATATTGTCTATTCAACCGGCGATGTATTCCAGCATCATAGACAGGGCACAAATAAATATAGGATGGAAAAAAATGTGAAGTGTATGAACACCTACAAATAGTTCGATGTTATAAATGTGCAGGGTACAATCATTTTGCTGAAGAATGTAAAAATGCGGAAATATGTGGTAATTGTGCTGGTAGTCATTTGACAAACAAATGTGATAGCATAATTATATATAAGTGTATAAATTGTATAAGAACAAACGATAAATTTAAAATGGATATTGACACTAATCACGCAGCGTTTGATGGAGACTGGATACATTATAAACGAATAGTATATAAACAAAGAACGAAAATTAAATATAAGTAACAATTAAATTATAAGTAGGATTAATTTGCTCAGTAATGATTTAATTGTAGTTTTTGTTAAGTATTAAGAACATTAGAATATTTGAACAATTAGTCCGTAATTATATTATAGAAAAAGTTTTAGTTTATAAGTAATTATTATTTTTATTATTATTATTTAGTGCCATCGACTACTAAAACGAAATGTGTTTGGAATATAATCCGCGGAAAAAGCAATTCTGTTGTGAAGCATATTACACACATTGAAATTGATGGTCAAAGAATTGATCAGCCGGATGTGTTGTCACATTTATTTAATAATTACTTCAGCAAAATGGGTAAGGTATGTAAAGAATTACTGACGTTTGACAGTAAAACTCCTCCTATTTCTAAAGTAATTATTTTTTTGGATCCAACCAGATTTTGGACATAATTTTCCTGTGGCCCTCATGTTGTGCTATGCACTATGTCGAAGTATGTCGTCAATAAAATGGCAGATCCATTGACCATTTAGCCACTAAGATAACATGTCAATTTTATAAATATATTTTTATTTATATACAACTTTACTCAGATTGTGTACAATAATATCCTTGTCCAGAAGGTCCTTAAAGTAATTGTGAAATTTATTATTAATAGAAATAATAATTGTGGTAAGTGTTTCTATGACTTATCCAACTATTATTATCTAATAAATGCTTATTTCTTTTTTTAAATGTTATATTCACTTTCTACGTATATAATATATTGATGTGGTATCTACTTTTTAAATTATCATAAATAATGATGATACCTTAACGTATGATTTTAGTGTAACAGCATAAATTTAAAAATTTACACGTGGATTCTAACAGCGGTTTACTCCTTGCTTTATAACCTTTCTCTTATTTGGTCTATTATGGGATAGGTTAAAGAAATTAAACACAATATCTATGTTTTAATAATAACAGTAAATATATTTCAAATATTTATAATAATTAACATTAAACTAATTCTGTCTAAAATAATTCATAGATAAAATTGTTTTAAATGCGATATTATTTATTTTAAAGAATCAAATTGAAATGATAGTAATGTAATGTATGGTCACTGTGTATCTATTTTTCTTAAAAAGAAATTTTAGTGAAAATTTAAACACAATGCAAGCACTATTTCACAAAAGCAAACATTTGCACGTACTACTCTGATAATCTAGTGTCTTGCTACTTAAATGTTTCGAAATTGGATTCCACTAATTGCTAGAAGCAAACATTTTCATATACTACTCCAGCCGCTTAGTGTTCACACATCAAAATATTCTTGTATTTTTGTGTCCGGTTATTTAATTTATTGTCCTATGATAATTTAAATCTTTATTTATGTTTAACAATCCATTTGAGGTAAACATTTGCACGTAATACCTCTATGGTTGATTCAACATTATTAAACATATTTCGAATTAATAATGAAAGGCAAAATTTGAAACAAAGTGTGCATTCATACAATAAAAACAATTAAGATAAAACTTCTATGTTATAATTCATAAAAATTTTGCATAACTCACTTTGTTCGACTACACAATTCTTCAAACTCCTTTTTGTATATGTCTTCCATTTTGCTTTATTTAAATTTTCTAAAGAAATACAAATTATATTTTTAAATTCTCTTTATTAATAATATATTCCAACCTTAACCAAGAAAAACATAGTGCATAATATAGCCCTACTGTATATGTAACTATATAGATATATTTTAATCTTGCATATGAAGAATACCGTCGGAGCTTCGTTTAAAAATTTAAGTTTTTCCGCGGTGTAAGCCGATGTCGAAGTACCTTTGTTTGGTATAGTTCCCGCATTATACAGTGCCCGCGGAAAAGTCTGCACCATATGGAAAAAAAATTTACTCTTTTAATTTTTAAAATTATTTTTTTGTAGTTTGTTTTTGCATAATTAGAAACCAAAAACTAACCTAAAATATTTAACATATCGCATTTGCTTCAATGCGTAAATGTCATTTAAAAATTGCCAACGTCCAAACGTGCCAGTATTTGTCAAAATATAAGAAGATGCCATAAGAAAAAGTTGTTTGTACTTTCGCGGACATCCTAAATCCAAAGTTTCGTACAAAAATTTTAATTTTAATTTTTTTTTCATAATTTTGTAAAAAAAGCCTGTATATTTTTTAAGTGTATTTTTCTCTCGAATTCTGATAAAAAACTATGTTACCATGTAATAAACAAAAAAAAAACAATTTGTATTTCAGAATAAGGTATATTTTTTTAAAATAAATGATTTCGTTAAGAAAAGTGGAGGACATTCTTGGACTATTTTCATATTTTCGTATGTACCATTAAAAATAAATTAAAAAACATAATGGTCAAAAAAGCTAGAAAATAACCTTTTAAAAATGAGAAAATAAAGTAATTTTATTTCAACTAACAAAGTTAATTTCAAAAAAAAACCAATTCTAATTCTTAAAATTAAATAAATTCACAAGTAAGCGTAGTCAACAATTCCAATTTTACAAAAATACCTTTACTATACAGTTAAACTAAATGAATAAAAAAATGTTAACAATACTACATTTCTGTATGTCTCCCTTCTCTTGCAATACATTTTATGATCCTTCTAGAGAACTGTCTTGTAATGTTTACAAAATATGTGGCCGGAATTTCTAGGCAAACGTCACGTATTGTGTTTTCTAGATGTTCAATGTTTCGAAATGGTCGTTTGCGGTACACTTTCTCTTTTAGATACCCCCACAAGGAAAAATCTAACGGAGTTAGGTCAGGGGATCTCGCTGGCCATGGATACGCTGAATATCTGCCAATCCATTTGTCCCCAAATAATTGATTTAAATAACTCCTCACCGCCAGTGTACTATGTATAGATGCGCCGTCTTGCTGAAACCATAGGACAGATCTTTCTTCCAATACCATATCATCAATTAAATCGGTTATTTCGGTCATGAGAAAGTTCAAGTACCTTTGCGAATTTAAATTTTCGTGGAAAAAATAGGGTCCAATCAATCTACCATAAAAAATACCACACCAAACATTTGTTTTAAAAGAATATTGGTCCCTGCATTCGATGATAAAGTTAGGGTTTTCATCAGCCGACCATCTGCAGTTCTGCGAACTCACCGTTCCAAAGGGAAGAGAACGTTGCTTCGTCCGAGAACATGATTTCTTTGGGGAAACGACGGTTTTCTTCGAGCTCTCCTTGAAACCACATACAAAAATCAAATCTTGCGTTAAAATCTCGTTCTTTTAGTATATGGACATAATTTGGCTCTTTTGCCCTAGTTCTGTTGGAAATAGCAGCAATTGATGTAGTTTTATGCTCTACTACATCTAATAATACATGTTCTTCATGCTGCTGAACTTGCCAGTTTACATGTGGCTTCTTAAAATCATTTAGAACTGAACCGGATGACTTGAACTTATCTACAATACGACCAACAGTAGAGTGCGAAACGAATTTGTTAGGGTGTCTTTGATTAAAAATATTTGCCGTATCCCTGTTGGTTCTATTTTCTCCGTGAATTAAAATGATTTCTATTTTTTCTTCCATGGATAACATTTTAAAACAAATCTATTAGAGAAATACACAAAACTGACATTTATTTAGTTGTTTATGTCTAGAATTTGCAATTATTTTCTAGGCCTACTTGTGAATTTATCGAAGTTTAAGAATAAGCTTGTTATTTCCTGCTTTAGAGATACTAAAGGAAATTTTGCTTAAAACAGACAAGGCTAGGTACATAACATGTTCTAATCTTACAACTAGTGTTATTTTCTAGGTTTTTTGACCATTATGTTTGAAAAATAAACATTTTTAATATACGAAAATATGAAAATAGTCCAAGAATGTCCTCCACTTTTCTTAACGAAATCTTTTATTTAAAAAAAATATACCTTATTCTGAAATACAAATTGTTTTTTTTTGTTTATTACATGGTAACATAGGTTTTTATCAGAATTCGAGAGAAAAATACACTTAAAAAATATACAGGCGTTTTTTTACAAAATTATGAAAAAAAAATTAAAATTAAAATTTTTGTACGAAACTTTGGATTTAGGATGTCCGCGAAAGTACAAACAACTTTTTCTTATGGCATCTTCTTATATTTTGACAAATAATGGCACGTTTGGACGTTGGTAATTTTTAAATGACATTTACGCATTGAAGCAAATGCGATATGTTAAATATTTTAGGTTAGTTTTTGGTTTCTAATTATGCAAAAACAAACTACAAAAAAATAATTTTAAAAATTAAAAGAGTAAATTTTTTTTCCATATGGTGCAGACTTTTCCGCGGGCACTGTATATCTTCGAACAAATAAAGATCGGTACTTTCGCGCTCTCTGTCCTAAATTTTAAGTTGGTCATACTGTCACTCTCTTAGTTGAATTACTTTCTTGCTTAATTTAAGTTGTTGTTTCTTGCTCATTCACTTTGACAGTTCCCCAACAATGTCAGCAAAGCAAATCTTCCTAACTCAAGTTTATAAATTTACCTCACATTATTCCAGGTAAGTGTATTATTCCTTTTTCTTTTATAACGTAAACATCTGTTGTATCTGTATATGAAGTCATTACTCTTGTAATTATTTGATAAGTATTTTCTTTCACAATTTATTAATCGTATTCTTATTTTCTGTTTACTAGTCTGTTCGATTGGTAATAAAGGAAAAATGTCGCAAATGACTTCTATCCTTCTTTCCGACTTCTTACCATGATCGCTCGTTGCTGTTTCATTCTCTTTATCTTCAAACCAATTTCTCGTCTCATGTGAGATTGTTATTTCTAATATGCTACAAGTGAATTATTGATGTTTTATTTTCTTTTCTAGGTGTTGGACCATACATGATCGTCATTGATGCTTCAGAAACACAGAAACTACAAATATACAAACTAAAGAATATATTTTAAATCTTATTATCGTACATAATGTTTTTGTATTTACGATTCAAAATCTAATATAATAAATGTAGTAATAATATCCCTTTTTATTAAGACTGTACCTATTTACAACATCTCTATTATTTATACTAGTCATTTATCAATTTATTTTAACATTTACACCTTATTTGAGATGATGTCATTTTCTTTGGCATATCTATTTTATTTTGTTCGTATAGTACTTATTTATCGTTTCTACTCAATAAAATTTATTCATTCACTTAGCATGTATATTATACTTCATTGATCTTTGTATATCTAACAATTAAACTTTCCTAAGTGAAGTTTATTTATGATCATTTGTATATTGTTTCATTTGCAATATTTTTAAAGAAGGAATTTATCCTTTATAGTATCTGCAACCTATCTTACTTAAATGATACATTCTAGTCTTTATATATAATTTGCCCGATAAATTGTTTTCCACCCTTAACTTAATAATTAGTAGAACTTTTACTATTTAAACTTAAAAAAACATTCAATTGAATTATAACGCTTATACTGTAACTAAGTTAATCCTTAATACTATATATATTTTTTGCCTGTTTTAATTTTCTCTTATTTTAAATAATTTATCTAATCACGCTTACCACCATTTACAAAATGTAAAGATCACAATTTGTATGTCTCAATACATATTTACTTACTAAAGAACCAAAAATGATAATAATTTACCTAAATTAACTTTGTTAGTTTGTATGTATGGGTAACTAAATAAGCTATGTTTGAATATTATTCAAACTAACAAAGTCAATTTAAGTAAATTATTAGCACAAATATACATATATCCATTTATACGTAAACGTATATGAATATATGTACGTGTAGAGATACACAGCATACACTTAGGTGTCATTACCAACAGCGAACGCACAGACACCGGTGTTTCGGCCTTTGAGGCCTCTTCAGTGTACGTGGTGCTGCTGGTAATGATCCACAACTAAGACCGTGCCTTATGTCCGTTGAATCGCAGAAGTGCCTATGAGAATATCTCAGCGACATCTGCCATCCAAGCGCGACACCGAACACGACAGTTTCATCTTGCACACTGTGCTAAAGACACAAAGGCCGAAACACCGGTGTCTGTGCGTTCGCTGTTGGTAATGACACCTAAGTGTATGCTGTGTATCTCTACACGTACATATATTCATATACGTTTACGTATAAATGGATATATGTATATTTGTGATAATTATTATCCGTTAATGTACGTCACACATTCAAGTATTTCATATCCTATTTATTAAATTATTAGCAACGACAAAACACTATCTGATAAATCAGGTGTTTACGAAGTATGTTACAGTGATTGTGACACTATATACATCGGCCAAAGAGGCAGGTCCATACAAGAACGAAAAAAAAAAGGTGTGGCCACCACACAACTTTCTTATACGTATGAAAATGTTACTTTGCGAGATATTCGCTACTCGCTAAGAGTAAAAGTGATACTTTCTGTCCGAATTTTGAAATTTCATATATACAAAAAATATTCCAAATCCAACTCTAAATACTTTTGTACTCTTCATAAATATATATAGAATGCATAATTTACGACATATTTGCAAAAAATCGTTATTCGGTAAGAGTAAAAGCGATACTTCCGGTCCGAATTTTGAAATTTTTTTTATACAAAAGATATTGGAAATTAAGTTCTAAATACTTATAAATTCTTTATAAATTAGTCTAAACTTAGTAGTTGACGAAATATTGGCGAAATTCGATTTTTTCACTGAAGTAAACTACTACTTCCGGTCTGCCGATTTTACTGAAAGTCTAATCAGTTCTCAAGAGGGGGATCATACTACTAAATACAAAATTTGGAATTGATATCTACAGCGGTTTGACGGCTATCGTGGTCACAGGCACACAGACATGTTTAAAAAACCACTTTTTCGGTATCAGGGGACATCAAAACGTGGACATCTGCAAAAATCTCGAGGTCGAAAATACTTCCTTATACTACGTATAAGAAAGTAATACCGGATTTGCCGAACATAGCATCGATAACATACATATTTGGATACTAATAACTATAAATTATTACATAAGAACAGTAAAGGAAGAAACCTGGACATGCTAGAAATTCTTGAAATAAAGAAAGCTATACCAACCAATAGAAACGTCACAAATACACACACAATTAGACTTTGTAAACACCCCCATTATAGATACTGTCATAAAATCATTAGCCCACACATATGTAAGATGAATGGTAAAATTTTTAGTTTAGTTTAAGTCAAACTCTTTAATAATGACTGAAAAGTCCAAACATATATAAGAGGATTAAATTCTGTTTTAGTGAAACTTAAACAAGTGTTTTATTTATTTTTTTGAATTCTAAATAATTGTTGGAATAAAAGTATATTGTCAAAATAATTATCAATAATTAAGAATTTGTACATTTCCTAATTGTTTCCTAAATTTTATACTTTAAATAAAAATACATTTGCAATAAAAACAATAATTTTCTTTGCACTTCGAATACAAAATTTATCTTTTATGCATGAAGTAAACAGCTGCGACAAAAGACGACTAAAATCAGATAAAATCTAAAACTTATTCAACAGATATTCAGTACCAGTTAAATATAGTAAAGAATACCTTATGAAACAAGAAAGACTACTTGCTTTGTATTGAAAACTACCAAGGATCTTCAATTTTATCCTCGTATGGAATCGATTCACACATACGCGTCCTACATATACACAGCGAAAGGTTAACACACACAAACAAGTATAAACTTTATTTACATAGACATTTGATTACATTCTTTCAGTGTAGCAATGTTCAGTTTCGACATGTTATTGGATGTTAAACACCCAGTCTTGCCGACAGAAATAAGCTCCTTCTATGTTCTCCCTCGTTGTTGTCTTCGCGTATCAATACTAGTTCAGATCGTTACGTTAGCCTTAAATGTCACAGCAGAATGTTCAATATTACGCCGACACAGTGCAGCCGTGGAACGAATAATGTTAGGAGGTCTTTTATTGACAGCGCAATTCTTTCAGGGAAAATTGAATTTAAGCACTACCATTGATTATTTGATATTCCACTTGAATATAAGATATTCCTCTTATTATATGTACAGATTTTATTATTATACAGAAGTGCTCTAGAATATATGAATATATTTTGTGTGAAACTGGAAAAAAGTATTAGTATCTTATGATTTATTTAAAACAGATGTCAATGTAATTTGGAAGATAACATTAGTCTCGAAATTAAAATCAAGAAACAGCAACTTCTAAACATAATACACTTACTTGTGTTAGATAAGATTGCATCAATATTGAATCCGCAAAGCTTTGTGTGAATAATAACATTTTTGGTACTCTAACTTTCCCACATAAGTGCGGAAAATAAAAAATGCAAAAGTCAATGGCACCATCTATTACATACGTATTATTAATTGCTGATTCTCAATATTCTCAACCTAGAAATTAATATATGTTCTGTACGTGCCTATAATCTTCATTATACAGTGATGTGCAAATGTATGGAACCAAGTAAATATCTCTGAAGTTTCTAGAGATGTAGAAATTAAATTTGGTGGGTAGATATTACACTATATTTTGTATTTAGTTCGAATGTTTTTATCGCAATTCAACTTCCAGTTTAACCGGAAGTAATGTCAGCTTGAAATTTTTAAATAGAACACCCTGTATATTATTTTAGTTTTGAATAGAACATTTTATTGCAAGTACAAAAATAATGGGTTCGATATGTTTTATTTCATGGCCAACCGTGATATTAACAAAAGAGTGATTTTTGTTACAATGCTAAGATCTAGTATTTTGCGAGTGTAAATCACAAATGTAACAATAACATTAAATACCAAAACTGAAATTGAGTACAACAGTACTTAAATTACTGAAAAGGGCGCTAAACATAGTAAAATAAAACATGACTACGACAAAGCGTTAGGATACCGTTAGTGTATTAAATGTTCAAACTGAGCACCATTTACCTCTTGACAGTAGGCCAGTCTATTTTTAAATGCCATTGTAACATTGGCCTTTGTTTCTGGTGGAATTCTTTGAATCTCTTGAGTTATTCTCTCAACTAATTCTTGCAAATTATCTGGTCGATTAAAATAAACTTTGGACTTCAAAAAACCCCATAGATAATAGTCCAGTGGATTAAGGTCTTTGTAACTATCGAACGTGTTATTTGCCTATTCGGATGAATATTGTTAAAAAGGTCACAAACTTCTTGATGCGTTCTTCTTCTGTCGCCAAATCCAATCATCATTAGTATTTCAATTCTTTCTCTTTCGCTTAAATGAGCCATTTTTGCGTTAAAACTAAAATACTACTTATTTTGACAATAACTGTCACTGCTACAATTATTACATGGACTACCAGATATTATTACATTTTCATTCAAAAATAATTTTTTTTTGTTAATATCACGGTTGGCCATGAAATAAAACATATCGAACCCATTATTTTTGTACTTGCAATAAAGTGTTCTATTCAAAACTAAAATAATATACAGGGTGTTCTATTTAAAAATTTCAAGCTGACATTACTTCCGGTTAAACTGGAAGTTGAATTGCGATAAAAACATTCGAACTAAATACAAAATATAGTGTAATATCTACACACCAAATTTAATTTCTACATCTCTAGAAACTCCAGAGATATTTACTTGGTTCCATACATTTGCCCATCACTGTATATGATAATAAATATTATGGTATCGTCACTAACGTGTCAATTTCTACCTTAGAGTATAATTTAATAACCAGGGCAAATTAATAAATGAAGTAACCAAGGATAATAAGAAAGGTAAATGTAACATGAACTTTGTTAATGGTTATCTATCTTTACAATTACACTGCATAATTGAAATGTTAGGAATTTTACTTCCTCCTCCAACAGAATGTGCAGAACTTCTTGAGAATCTTTACTTGACATAAGATCTTTCTCAGCCAAATCTATTTTAATAATAATAATAATAATAATAATAATAATTTATTCAGTCCAACAGTAACAAACCAATTACAGGACAAAGAAGTAAACGTACATTAATAAAATACAAATCAATCATATTCTTATTTGTAAAATAAATAATTTACCACTATATACATATATTTATCTATAGAGTTGCAGAATTATGTATTACTTGCTTAATTGGAAACAAAAAATATATAATCATAATGTAAGTTTGCAGCACGACACATGGTAACCAGTGGCGATCCCTGAAGAAGATTAGTCCTCGAAAAGGGCAACCAAAACGTGGAGGAGGACCGAGAGGAAACCCTGGGAGTGTAAAAATTCAAGCATGAAAGGAGATGTGGGCAATCAATTGTTCCATTACATAGCTTCCATATGAAGCGAGCACCATGAAACTCTCGGCGACCCCGCAGTGATTGGAGGTGATGTGCTTGCAGCAAGAGATTGTAATCGATGCCACGTTCCGGATAAATTTCCATATCCTTGAAAGATAAGTATTTCAGGAATCGCCGCTGCACTCTCTCAATGGATAGTTGTAGATATATGTGCTGAGGTGACCATACTTGCGATGCATATTCCAGCTTACTGACGACAAAACTGAAATACAAAGCCTTCAAAAGCAGTGGATTTTTAAAAAACTTACAACTTCGCAAAACAAAGCCCAAAGCTTTTGAAGCCGAATTGCAAATGAAATATATATGACTGGAAAAGTTCAAATGTGTGTCAAAGAACATGCCAAGGTCATTTATGCTGTCCACCCGCCTAAGCCGGTTGTCCTCAATAGAATAGGTAGATGGTATATTATTATTTTTGCGAGAGTCAGACATATAACAACATTTACTTACATTTAGTTTCAAATTGAAGTTGGAGCACCAAGTCGATATACGATTCAAGTTTTCTTGAAGACGAAGTACTTCGTTCCAAGTTCGTATAGAGCAGTAGATCTTTATATCATCCGCATATGCGAGTACATTGCATGTTATCGATTTAAGCAAATCGTTGGTATATAGAGTAAATAACAGAGGTCCCAAGTTAGAGCCCTGTGGCACACTGAATGAGGGAGTAAACTCAAATGACCTAAATCCATTGTAAAAGACATAATTGCGACTATTTGTCAAATATGAATGCAGAAGTTTGAGCAGTGACGGGTTGAATCCATTTGCTGCGAGCTTTTCCATAAGGATACTATGATCTATCGTGTCAACCGCGACTAAAGTCAGTGTAGATCACGTCTAATTGGCCATTAGCATCCAGTTCATGAGAGACAGCCTGAGTTATAGTGAGTAGGTTCGTAACTGTAGACCATCCACGAATGAAACCATGTTGACATTCAGAAATCAAAGATTTTGTATTGAAAGCTATGCAGGAATAAATTACGTTTTCAAAAATCTTTGCAAAGTTGGGTAGAATTGATATTGGCCTGTAGTTCTCCACTCTAGTTCTGTCATCTTTTTTAAAGATTTGGCTTATTCTTGCTCTTTGCCAGCGCCAAGAAAGAGTAGCTGTTCTTATTGAAGTATTCATTATTATAGCCAGAGGCTCAGCTAAAGCAAGTCTGACATTGTGAACAAATATACTTGGGATTTGGTCATCGCCAGCTGTATAATCTTGATTGAAAGACCACATTATTCGTATTAGCTCGTCTTCTGTAACACTGGATAATGTAAATGGAACTTGATTTGGTTGAGAATCATCAAATGAGAAATGAGAGCTGTGCTGATATACAAATGAAAACATAAAAAGGCGTTAACTATATCTTGTGGCAAGTCAATTTGTTGGTTGTTATGATATAGTTTGTTCGGTATACGTGAAGTGCCACGCCTACTATTTTGACTGGATGAGAATTTTCTACATATCCGTCAGCCATAGAAGAAGATTTCCACTATGCAAGCCGCTTAACACATAATAAATCTCCACCATCATTTGCTAACATCGTAGCTGAAGTTCTACGAAGGCAGTGATCTGTATATCTTAATGGAGTACCTGATTTAAAAAATTTGGTAATTTTTGATGGAATTTTCCTTACTGTGTTTGTTCCTATAGGCATATTTACAAATTTACAATTTTTGATTCTGCGCAACTTGCTGCTGTTAATTTTTGTATTTAGGTAGTAAGGAAGGCCAGTCATTATAAATTATCACAAATTTTCTTATAATGAATATCTTTGTTGCAGGTATACTTACAAATACGATGTTATTTTTATTGAAATCAATCTCACAAATTGAAATACTGTTATTCTCTACGACATGCTCCAGATACACTTATTATTAACACTTCCTGAAATTTGTTGTAATAAAACTTATATAAATGAGAAATCAGTGAATATACCTGCATTAAGAGAAATAGTGAATCAAGAGCTTCTTCGATAAATTTATTTACTTCCTCATCGGAAAAAAACTGATTTTTTTGGTTGTAAATAAATTGGCCAAAGTGTCTACTTGGTATTTTTGAAAATATGTCAAGAAAAACATCGCAAAATAAGCCGTAAACTACTGTAAACCCATGTATAATTTAAACCAAATTTCCCTAAATCCAGATTAGTTTATAAAAACAGCTAGATCCGAGAAGTTTTTACAGTTTTTCAAAAAGATAAGTAGGATTTTTCAGCAAAAAGTGTTATGTCACTGCCTATAATTTCAATAGTCAGAATTCTAATATTATTTTGTAACTAGTAGCACTCTTTCGCATTTCCTGAAAAATATTTTCATGTGAATTTAGTGGATTTTGGAATTACACGACTCATATATCGAGTTGATGATTGTCGCATGAAGTATGAAGTAGTGAATAAATTAACCATTAATTGTAAATAAAGCGAACTTAAAACTTTCAATTATAAACTGCAAGCAAAAACTACTGACACTTTTCAAATAAACAAATATTCGATTGGAAAAATAACTAAATTAAAATACACATTAATGTATTGGGTCTTAGCATCAAATTTATCTGATAAATTTGGCTTCTTGTTATAATTTTGCCATTCCTTTGAATAATTGTATTTAAGGGATGGGATGCCACAAGCTGTTGGATTGCTCACTTTATAATCAGACCTAATATTACTATAAAATTTTATATCACTTAACTTTACAATGAATGGTTTTTTGGGATCGGATTCTTTACATTCCTATATATAATCTGTTGGGAAGTAAATATTTTTCTTTTTCAGTCTTCATTCTATGAGGCTACTGGCATTATTCACTTCCATTTGCATGTGCTTGCTTCAGAAAACAAGCAATCAGAATGACAGGCGAAGAGTTGAATTTTGAATCACTTCACAATTCATCAGATTTTGATCAGTGAATAAGACATGAAAAAAATTTGAGCAAAAATAGTTTGAAAAGGCTTTTCGAAGGGACATAAGAAGAGAAGTATGTTTTAACTTTTTAGAATAGATTGAAAATAAATCCCTATGAAACATGTCATTACTGGTGACGACCTTTGGGTGTCTGAGAACGACCAGGGAATCAACCGCCGGAGCATGAAATGCCACACTTCAACTTCTCCAATGCCCAAAAGAGCAAGAATTAGCAAGTCCAAGATCAAATATATACTGACTTGCTTTTTTGATAACCAGGGAATGGTTCACATAAAGTCTGTGCCTCAAGTCTAAACGGTGAATCACACTGCTACCGAGAGTTTCTTAAAAAACTTCGATACAGGGTAATATGTGTGAGACCAAACATCAGGAATATCAGAACAATGCGCCTTGTGACAAGGCAATTTCAATAAACGAGCCTTTGGCCAGTTAAAACACTCCTGTACCTCCTTATGTGCCTGACTTAAGTCCTACTGACTTTTCTTCTTTCCGAAATTGAAAAATCACTTCTAAAGATGTAACTAACTAAGTTCCAGCAGAGCTTTGAAAATTGGAAGAACCATCTCCAGCGCTGCGTAAGTTCCAAAGAAAGTCATTTTGAGGGAAGAAAATAAAAAAAACATTTTCAATAGTTCATTCACTTTGTATAATATAGGTTGTCTTATTAATACATATCAAGAACAACAGCGCGCTCAGCACCGATTCTTGCGGCACCCCTAAACATTACAAAAACAGCTTGACAGATGTAGTTTTGTTTATGTGCACAGTATCATATCAGTTGCTGAGATAATATAATTCTTCTCAAATACCTTGTAGGTAAGGCAACTAAATTCTTTCGAGTAGTCTAAAACATCCCTTAAAAGAATCGAAAGCCTTGTGGACACTTTTTGTTCAAATGAAGTCGTGTTGAATAAATTGTAAAACGTTAAATTTACCATGGCTACAAACAATTTTAAATATTGTACAATCTATGGGTAACAAGTAAATTCTGGTTTAACAAAGACTTTTCATATCAAAAATGATGCATTTACCACTGTAATTCAATTATGATAAAAATCTATGACATAATTTTGTTGTTGAAAGTCACGAAGTTAATTTTTTCTTATCACATGCTTTTGTATACAAATTGCAGATTAGGAGTGAACACAGTATATACATTGAATATAATATTAATTAAGAAAAACGTATGTTTACGTGAATTATTAATGTTTTCTGAAGTGTGGACAGATCAAAAGGGTAAAAAGTTATCGTCCCGTTTTCACGAGAACAGCCATTCACACAGAAAAGCAATCTACACAGCGACATTAGATGATCGTTTTCAAAATACGCGCATATTTATGACAACTTTATCTGAAATGAAAAATACCGACCAAACAATACTGGCACAGAACCGTATACCGTTCGCTTCACGTTTGTCTTTGAGGCTGCTTTTTTATTTGAAACGCACAAAAATGCTGAGAGAATGTTCCGGCCAAATTATCTAAATTTAAATCGTAATCATCCAAAGTGACGGCAAGCCGAGTAGGAAATGAAACGCGAACCGCACGTGAAAAAAAATTGCGCTTTCCATCTCTAACCGTTTGGGGTTATGGCTGTCGCCTGTTTCGCCTGCTTATTTTTACGGCTGATTAAAGATTTAATACTTTACATGAATAAACATCGCGCGGATTGTTTAGAGGAGTGAAATTTGTAACACGTACTTTATTAGCGAGGGTGTTAATTAATATGACGAGAATATGTTGCATAACAAGTTAATACTATTGTAAAGCTTGTATACTTGTGTGTACAAGATATTCTGTATTTCGTAAAATCCTCAGTTATACACACAGGCCGATCTAATTTAACTTTATCTTTTACACAGGCATGTACAAATCATCGTTATTTATTTATTTATTTTGTTTATATGGTACAGTAATGACAGCCCTAATATCCCGAATATTACAACTGAAAATGTCAAGAGACGGATATTTATTATGTGAAATAAAACAAACAAATGTTTATGATTTTTTTTTTTTGTTTGTGGTGGGCGGCTTAACGGGGTTATAAGCTTTAAGCTTGTCATAACCGCAGGAGCCTTTTTGGTGTGTATTTTATGTGTGTAAAGTGTTTCATGGCTTTGTTACTTACACCCCCTCGCCGTAAAGGGTGAAGCACTGTTAATTATATCCCAACAGAGAATGGCGACTCGAGAGGTGTACCGGACCCGCCAGAAAATTTTTTTATTGTTCCAGGCAGGACTCGAACCCTCGCTACTATCTCTCCCACAGACAGTATCGGTCATCTTACCACGAGACCATCGAGCCGTTTACACTGTATTTATTTAATATTTAATAACAACAACAACGACAGCTGTTTCGCTACACTGTAGCTTCTTCAGATTGACATATAATAACTACCTACATACACTTAAACTCTTATATATAGTTTTCTGTTATTAGTAGCTTCTTCAGATTGACATATAATAACAGAAAACTATATATAAGAGTTTAAGTGTATGTAGGTAGTTATTATATGTCAATCTGAAGAAGCTACAGTGTAGCGAAACAGCTGTCGTTGTTGTTGTTATTAAATATTTAATAAATACAGTGTAAATCATAAACATTTGTTTGTTTTATTTCACATGAAATGGATTTACATCAAGTAAAGACCAACTCAATCCAAGGATATTTATTACAGATGTTACACATTTGGAATATGATAATTGTAGTAACGCCATACATTACGCTTTGCCAAATAAATTATGTTGTGTGCTGTTCCAGCAACATAAATAATAAAGATGATGATAATTTTTATTATCCTTAATGTATATTTTATTTATCTTAACAGCACGTACTTTATAAGTATACGTGATTTCTATCAGTGTATCTAAATTTCTCATCTCTCGTCAAATCTCTTGTTTTACTTTTGATTGGGATAAGGTTATAGCTTATTTAAATGAAAACCAGAAACCATAAACATAATTGTATAATTTATTTAACATTTATTACATAATAGATAGCATCGCTATACTATATTCACCATTTTATTTAAAAGAAAGATAATTAAGAGAAAACGTTTGTACCTTGTTCTAGATTGTAACGTTTTATGGTACGAATATATTTTTTTCTTATATTTAATCATATAGAAATCTAAAATATTTTCCTGTTTAAAAAAAAATAAAATTCAATTAACTTTTGTATACTATTTATATTTTATGCTAGTTCTATTCCATCAGAGACATTATATTCGCACGTAATGCTCTGACAAACTTAGAACTTCGCAATGGTCAATGTTCGGAGAAAAAGCTTGAATCTGATTACTATCTATAACCATTCGCACGTGTTATATCTAGCATCTCAGAGTCCGCTACCCAGAAACACTTTTCTTATTAAAAATTTAATTTTAAGTCATTGATTTATAATGAAAAATCATTGTTAACATTGATGATGCCTAATAAAATGCCAGAAAATATACATTTGCACGCTATATCCTCTTAACACCCAACACCATTAATAATTTCATTTTTGTAAACTTGAAACTAATGAATGCTTTTTACTATTACAGGAAAATATTTATTATCCCTGTTGCACAACGTTGTATTGCATATACATTTGCACGTTATATTTCAATACACGCATAGCCACATTGATAAATCTTTGTATCAAACTTATTTTGAATCATTGAAAAACTTCTCAAATTCTGCCATTTGCATCTCCATTATTTTTAAAAATACAAAGACAATTAACCAAAGAAAATAAATGAATGAAACTTAAATGCAAATAAAAATTAATACGCTGATACAAAAGAAATAAATATGAATCGTGGTGTATCTAACCCTACGATTCTAAGTTACTGTTATTTTCTTTTCAGATAACCAGCTAATCCGTCAATCAATCAATCAATGAATGAATCTTGCCGATTCTTGTTTTCAATTTGTATCCCCGGGAAAAACACGTGACCGTTCTCAACGCCATCCTCAGAAACTACCATTTGAGTTGTCACCCTGCATCTTCAGTGAGCTCTTTGCTTTTCAGGTTGCCGTTGTGATTCGAACACACACACACGCGCACTTGTTGTCTTTTGACAGTTCCCTCACTTCCAAATGTCAACACCCCGAGGATTGTCCATTTGCACTTTAAAAGTTTCTCACAAATTGTCCAGCATTTCTCCAACGTAGGTATATTTGTATTAATATAATTCTTCTTTATATTTGTTTATGAATTTATTACCTTCTTTACTATTTGCCACATATTTCCTCTTTCCAGTGGCTAACACAATTCTTATTTTCTTTTTGTAGGTCATCAAAACCGTACAAAACCTTTCTACAGCTTATGAAACATAATACTACATAGACGAATTCATGAATGTATTTTATTATTGCCAGCTGTCGTTTATAAAAACACTACTGCAGATTGTATGGTCTCAGAATATCTTTATTTATATCCTTTTTTATTTATTTAGTTATATAGTCATAAGTTAAAGTAAATTTTTGTTCTTTTTGCATGATTTATTTAATAAAGTTTTATTACCTTATGCACGTTCTCAAGTTTACATAATTTATTCAATTATATTTTTCTCCCGTGCATATAGAATTTTGTTTTCTTCATACAATCTTATTGCATTTAGATGACTAATTCTTATCACACTTCCATCCTTAAGCATAACCCTTTCTCGGTTATTCGCTTTCATTTCTTTTTTATTTTTAAACAACGGTCCATTATTTAAAATGTTCAGTGCAATTCTCACGCATTTTATAAAGTCAGGTTATTTTTCATTATACACAAACCATACCTCTTGTCTCTCTTTTCTATAAAAGAAATATATATATCTTAAATTTTATCTCGTCTTTTATTTTATACCTGTTTCATATCTAAATTGTAAATATAAATTCATTTTTATGTCTATGTTTTCTCACTTTAAAATGTATGCAACTTAATATACCCATGTTAAATCTTGGAATACAATAAAACATTATTATTGCCTCTTTTATATTTTATATACTTAAATTAAATCTTAATGCTATTACTATTATCTTATTAATATGCAAGAGACCACGGCAACATGTAGTGTAAATGTGAATACCTAAGGATATTAGTGCGTGGTGTGGGAAGGTAAATAATGAAAGTCGACCGCGAAGATAGAGAGGCAGTTGTTCAAGAATTTCTGGACAATCAATTCTGCTTTTAAATATATTTGATAATAAAAGAGAGGATATTACAATGCATCTATACTTCAAAATGTCCAATGAAAAACACCATAACATATCACTCTGTGGTATGCCAATGAGAGGATATCACTGAACGTTTTCCAGTGCATTAGACTGTATGTCATAGAATGGATTCCACACTACGGAAGCATATTCCAATCTCGACTGAACAAATGCAAAATAAAACCTGGTTATAGTTGAGTAATTATTGAATTCTTTGGTATGCCAAATACCGAAACCAAGGTTTTTTAGAGCTGGAGCCGTGATGGTCGCATGGTGAATATTGAATGATAGCTTGCAATCAAAGGAGACACCAAGATCACAGAGAGTATCAAGCCTTAGAGGACGGAACCGTTAACAGTATAATTATGGATAAGGGACTCAGTCTTTGCCGTGAATGGCATTACCGAACATTTATCTCAGGGGCAGATCATTAAGTACACACCATTCACATACCTTATCAATGTTAACAAGCTTGAACTGTCATCAAGGTTGTTAACATAAGAGAATATTTTGTGATCATCAGCATACAACAGGTGGCCTACATCTAAAGACTCAGTGATATCATTAATTTAAGTATTAAAAAATAATGGACCCAAAATAGATCCTTGAGGTTAGATCGAAAACCATCAAATAAAACAAATTGTGTACGCTGTGCAAAATAAGATTTGAAAATAAGAGAAGGTTTTGTGAGATCCCAATAGTTGATAGCTTACCCAACAAGATGTCATGATTCAACCGGCCGAAAGCTTTGTAAAAATCGGAGTACAACACGTCAGTCTGAGAACCATTATCAATGCCAGTCGCGATAAAATGGACAATAGAAAGAAGACTGGCGACAGTTGAACGTCCCTGTATAAAGCCATGCTGCGCAGTGGATAGGCGATTTTTAACGAAATTATAAAGCGGCTGGTAGATACATTTTTCAAAAGCTTTTGCAAAATTACAAATGATCGAGATTACGATAGTTACCGATGCATTCCCGACCACCTTTTTTGAACACTGGGCAAATTGACATGCTTTCAACGATAAGTTAAAGAGGATGGTAAGACGAAATGACAAACCAGAAACGCAATCTCTGATGATAGAAGAAAGGGCGTCGTCAGGGTCAGCAGTTACTTTGCCTTTGAGGCTCTTCAGGGACTCGTAAATATCGTTCCCTGTGAAGATATCTGCAGACAATGTGATGGTTTCAACTTACGGTTAACGCCCTTAAATTAATTTGAAAATATATTACCAGTATTTTAGCGAGGCATGGATGCATTTTGAGTTATTTGAGCCTCCTCAGCATACCGCTTCCTACGAAATGTCAATTTCTATTCTCAGAACCTGTGTATAAAGAGGCACAAAATTCTATAGAAAATGAACCTGAAAAATCCCAAAATAATGTTATTGTCTTCCCGAACTTGGTTCATAAATAATTATTGAAAAATTGACAGGTTTATTAGTTAACTATTAATATTAATTTGGATATGAAATAATTGTGAAAAACATGCGAAAATGAGTTTGGTCACTTAGGCCTTCTATATGTTCAGTTTTTGATGGGTTTAATGTAATATTTTTCGAATATATTATAACACGTAATGAAAAGCTGTTTACTAAATTTAAAAATTATCATTGCAGTAATAAAAATTAAAGTGGCAATCCTAAGTTTGCGATTCAATGGTCGTCTCAGTATGTTGCACATATCCTTTCTTCTGGTTAAATGTATTGTGTAGAAAGAATGGCAGGTTTGGCAAAATATGATATTCCCTCAGAATAAATAAATAGAAATATTTTGAATAATAGCAATCTGATGCTAAACGAAGCTTGCAACTGATTATCTTCATAGACCATAGGTCATCAAAAATTTAGACTGTCCATCAATCAGCCACATCAATTATAAAAAAAATTTCAAGAAAAATTATTAATTGATACGAACTGCTAAAAGATAACTGCTTTGGAAGTGCTGAGAATGAAAATAAAATTACTTCGAGAGTGATAAGAAAGACTGATAACATTAGTACCAAAGAGCACAATTCCTCTAAGCCACAGGGAATAGATAAGACAATAATAGTAGTCTATTTTGATAGTAAAGAAGATCCTGATAGTAACACTATAGAGCATAAATCGATCAAATAATAGTTTATACAACGAGTCAATAATGACAGTTATTATTCCCGGGAGCTGAATTTACGAACCGAACCGCGTAAGCGGCGAGGGAGTACCTCGGCTCGAGGGAATAATAGTCATTATTGCGAGTTAGTATACACTACTTTATCTATGACTAACTAAAAAAAATCAAAATAATAAAACGAAAATGTCAGATTACTATCACAGACTCAACAATCCAGACCGGCAACTTAAATCCTAGATTTTATCCAGAGTACTCATCCTTGTTTAGCAAACGTAAATTTCAATACTCTACCATCTTCGTCAGATTCACTGAACTTGGAGATGAGATGGCGCTAGCGTCAATTGAAATGTTTGTTATGCTGTGGTTATATGTCATTCAAAACTACATTTCAAGTTTGACACGTTTGACATATTTTTGCAATCCTTTGTCGTACATCGTATTAATAATTATATGTTGATACAAATATGGTGTCCAAGTGTTTAGTGTGCGGGTTTGGGCACGATGAAGTTAACAAAATGCACATGTTTCCTGCAAATATCGACTAGTGAGTATAAGTATTGTAAAGTTGTGCTTTAAATATGCATATTACAAAATTTCTTAGTCATCATATTATACTATATTACAAGATTTGTATTATTTTTGTCTTCTCGTTACTGGTTGTGTAATTTAATTTTACTATGTATTCTATAAGTATATGTATCAATAAAAACTATTATTATTATATCCATATGTTTTCCTTGACAGTTTTCACTTGATTATTATATTTCTTTTAATCTTAGTAGTTTATTGTGTGTAATAGGTCACCGTAAGAGTGATGTTATAATACATGTAAGTAAAGGATTAATATTTATATTTCGTATCACATATTTAATATGTAACACCACAAAATTACATATATGATGCTCAAACTATGGCTATAATTGTTACAGTAAGTAATATTTATTACCATAGTTTTAGTAACTTTTGTGTATGTTTCTGTTACATAAACAACGTATTTAATAAGCTTATTCTAAAAACAAGTTTATTTCAAATTCCGCGCCAATATGCTGCTAGCGCCATCTGCGTACCAAGTTCACTGATGTGTGACAAGGATAGAAGATCTTGGATATTTTTTTTTCAAGTAGTTGCCGGTCTGGGTTGTTTAGTCTGTGTTACTATATCAATATGACGTTTGACGGTTAGACAGTTAGTAAAATGGCCGGACTAGTCTATCCGTACGTTGGTATTATTAGTTCTTATTGGCGGAATGCAGGGAATAATGGTAACGTTATGTCTCATTATTCACTGGTCGCACTCCATTATTCCCTCCGGGTATTATGAGTCTTATTATTAACCAATAGTGATTACCGTAATACCTACTTTATTGTTTAGTTGTCGATAATATACATTTAGCTTCTTAGGAAATGAGTATAATGGCAATAATTTTTAAATATTATTGTTTCTAGCCTACTACTTTTTTTTAATGTTGTGATTGAAGAAAAAAGAAAATAAAAATTTGTTTGACAGTTTCGTAATTCTAATTACAGATTTGGTCATTTGAAATGAAGCATAAAATTTTCATTCCTTTAGCATTTTATTGTAAAATCAAAAATTAGTATTTTTTTTCTTTTGTAAACTCAATCCGGGGATATACTATATAGCATACAAAAAAATACAAATATAGATGGCCAACACCTAGGTGCACATGTATTTTTCTTTAAATAAATAAATAAATAAATTCAGATTGGTAAAAAGAAAATCATCAACAAAATAAAAATAATAATAATAATAATAATAATACACAAAACAAAAGGAATCAAATATGCAATGTGAAGAGCATGCAAAGGAAATGCCAATACCCTGTAATCAAATGGAAACCCGTTCATCATATGCTCAATGATATAAGAAAAAGACCCGTCGAACAACATCGATCTGTGCAAAGGCATAAGAATGTTATAGTAAAAGGAATATAGATGTAGACTTCGTCTATTGTCAATATTCAACCAATGCCGATTATTAAGCTTCCATGAAATACGCTCTCTCCTACGTAATTTATAATAAATCTTTTACAACTATACTGTATTTTTTGAATTCTGTAACATGTAGCTTTGTCTATACAAGTTCCATAAACAACATCACAAAAATTCAAATGCGATAAAACCAGTGAGTTGTTCAACAAAAGTTTTGTTGTTTTATTCAATAACACCTGTCCATCAATCTCTTTATCAATATAGAGCTGATGAGATGTGTGTGTTGTAAACAATAATGGAAGCAATATGGATCCTTGCGGTACGCCTGCAGTGATCTCGATCAAGTTTGTATCCAAATTATTTACAACAACCATCTGTCGCCTATTACCACGCGATCATTTAAATTCTAAATTATAGCTGGCGGGATTTTTTTTATTAGGTTGTCCAGAATGTCAATTATTGGTTAATTAACATTTTGAAACGTCACTTTGACAATTCAAATTGTAAATTAGTACTTATATACCAACTTAATTTAAATTTCACAGCCTGCTCTAATTTACAATTTAAATGATCGCGCGGTACTTACATTGTCGAGAATCAATGCAGATGCTTTTTACGCAAAACCCACAAAATGCAAAATTGCATGCAACAACTTATGACTTATAGTATCGAAACCCTTGGAGTAGTCAAGTAAAATCAGATACGTGATATTATATCATCAGATGCATGCAAAACATTATTTATTATGTTCGCTAACGCAGTAGAGCAACTGTAATGAGTTCTAATTTCTGACTTATATTCGGGCAAAATGTTAAATTGTTTTAAAAAACCTTAATCTGTTTAAGAAGTGTTTGAAAAAGTGTAGGCAAGACACTAATCGGTCTAACGTCATTCAGTTGTTATGGGCTACTTTTTTTTGGTAATTGAAGTACTCCAACACACAGGAAACACATTATTAAGCAAACAAATGTATAAATAGACGCCCAATAATTACATAATTCTATATAATCGACAATATAATAACTTTTATTTTTTGTCGATCAGCTTATAATTGGAAAGGCAAAAAAAGGAATGGTATACGAACCTAATATAAAACGAAAGTCCAGTGCTTTCTTTAATATATACATACATCATTGTATATTGGACGCAATCTGTTACAAGGTTTTATGGCCGGTCTCTTTTCACAAATGCCTTTTCATTTGTAATATTCGTCCATGGAAATTGTGAATTGTTAGAGGAGGTTTGCGGACCTAAAAATGACAGCCAATATTTTAGTTTGATTCCTTTTATTTCTCCGTCGGGCGATGAAAGCCGGTACGCTGCAGTTTTATCAAGAAAACGAAATGCACCTCGATAAATATGAATTTTCCGGTGAATGTATTCCTTTGCGTAAATACCACCGTCGTAGGTTTCGTCGTATTTTCAGAAAATTCAACGTACTCGAAGCGAATTCGAAATTACAATTGCTTCAGTACGTGACGTCGATTATTAGAAATAGATTAGAAAGAATTCATCATGAAAAATGACTCTAATATTTCTAAATTGTAATATACTCAGTGACATTAGAGGTATTACACCTAGAAGGATTAATTTGTTCAATTTTATTTTTTGGCAATATGATAGTTTTACATTATAAATGAAACGAGAACATTGGCAAGAAATTTTACTAACATGTAATACGAAAAAAATTAATAATGTGTTGGGCTAGGCATCTACACAATGAGTAGATCTGCTTGTGGCAGATCGTTCCAAGCAACTTGAACTTCGTGGATTTCCTGACTTATTTTCAAAAATATTCAAAAAATAGAAAAGCCTCAACTTTATGGGCGTATTATCCAATGTTGAAAGCTACACTTGTCCTAAAAGAGGATATTAACATATCAAAATATTTTTGAAATTAGTTGCCTTTTCAAAAAGAAAAAATGAAAATTATATGCCCCAAAAATCATTAGTATTTACTCAAGAGGAAATTATAAAATTCCTTACTGAGGCACCCGACACATGTTACCTTGCAACTAAGGTAGTATGTTTATATATTAATACTTTCAAATTATTGACAATTTATAACCCTGTAGACTGCTCTTGTAATTGGTGTTGCTGGTGCATGCCGAAGTGATGAGCTGTGTAATTTATTAATTTCTGATGTCATCATGAAAGATGATTTAATTTTTATTCACATCCGCAATAGCAAAAATGGTTCGTCTCGAAAGTTTGTAATAATGGAGCCACTTTGGATCAAGATAATTAAAAACTATTTAAAAATTAGAACAATTCCAGATATAGCAAAATTCTGTATTAGTGTACGTAATGGTAAATGTACTAGACAATACATTGGACATAACACAATAGGACTGATGCCAAAAAAAAATTGCCGTTTACTTAAATTACAAAATCCACAGTTATATACTGGCTACACTTTTAGCTGTCAATGATGGTAATATCCTTCATTTAAAACAACATGGTGGTTGGAAATCTTCTAGTGTTGCTGAAGGTTATATAGAAGATTCCCTAGTAAATAAAATAGTTTATTACATACCGAGCGGGGAAGTGCTCTATTACAGCCGAGAGCGTCAAGGTAGCTTACCGAGGTGCAAAGCACCGAGGTAAGCTACAGGCGCGAGGCTGGAATGAGTTCTCCCGAGGTATGTATAACTCACAATCTACTATTAGTAATTCTATATAACTTTTATTTTAAATAATAATAATAATAATAATACATGAGTATCGGTATTAATTTTTATGATAATTTGATGAACTATTTTAAGGAAGATACTTGTAAAATCGTTACTAGGCAATGTAATAAGTTTGTTGAATCTGATAGTTAGGTAATTATTTTGTCAGTTACAAAATATAGTACGGCATTTTTAATAATAAAAAATCTATATACGAGTATACTAAGAAATATGTCCGACAGTGAACTTGAATGCACCCCACCAGAACTGCGAATAGCTGCAGAAAAAGCTACCGAAGGCATGATTCCGGAAAAAAGCAGGGATAGGTACGAGAAGACTTACGAAGCATATAGTAAATGGTGCGTGATTAAGGGTGTGCAGCATACCTCTGAAACGGTATTCCTTGCTTATTTTGCTGAATTAAGTAAACAAAATAAAGTTTCCACATTATGGTCAAGGTATTCGATGTTGGGAGCAGTTCTTAATATTAGGCAAAATGTTGGTATCAGTAATTATGCAAAATTGCGAGCATACCTAAAAAGGCAGAATGTGGGATACAAAGCTAAAAAGTCAGGCGTTCTGTCCAAAGCAGATATTGATAATTTTCTCAACAACGCTCCGATAGAATATCTTCCTCAAAAGGTAACATTCTAATTTCTTCAGTGCATATTAAATTACATATTTGTTTTAGGTTGCTTTAATTATTGGCATCTCTGGAGCCTGTAGATACGATGAACTTTTAAAAATGAAAATAAGTGATCTGGATATTTTAGAAAACCGAATCATAATAGTAATTCCTGTAACGAAGACCAACTCCTCCCGTACATTCGTAATCACAAAACCGTAATGGATGAAAGTAATAAAGCAATACTACGACCTTCACAACAACATTGAATCTGAAAAAATTATTTTACAAATGAGGTATGGCAAAGTTACACGACAGCCTTTTGGGCATAACTCTATCGGAAATTTTCCCAAAAAAATAGCAACTTACTTAAAACGGAAAGCGTTAATGGGTTTACAGGACATTGTTTCAGAATACTGCAGCGACATTACTGGCAAATACAGGTGGAGACATTCTACAGTTGAAAAGATTAGGGGGTGGAAATCCAGTACCGTTGCTGAAGGATATGTGGAGAATTCATTACATGGACAAGTAAAAATTGCTAATATGTTGTCAAATGTAGAACAATCAGGATCGTCGATTTCTAAAAATGAACAGTATAATTTTAAACAACAACATGGTCTTTCTTTAACAGTTAACAGTAATGATAATTCTAATGTAACCATTAATATTTACAACTCTAAATAGGTTTATTATTGTTTCTTTACTAAATAAATACAGAGTTTGATTCCAATTTATTCCTAAAAACATGTTTTAATGCCAAAATGACAATGATGTCATATTCTAATGAACTGACACTGACTTGCTAGCTGGGAAAACACTTTTCCGGGTATAGCCGGGAAAGTGAAGTAGGTAAGCAATAAGTCGCTTTCCGACTGTTTCGAAGGGTACAAATCTACAGATTACTAACCGATTGTGAGTAAAAAATATAGCATGTATGTTACAAGGTCTACCTACATCTACTTACGCAACCACACATGCAATAAATACAGGAGTTTTCGAAATGAATCAAATTCCATCAACATCAGCAGTACAATCAGGATCTATTTCGCCTGAAGATATCGTAATTCTTGTGGAATTAATTCAATTAATAATACTGTCATTAATGTGCCTACAGATCTGCACAATACTGGTTTTTCAAATAGACTTGAACCATCAATAAATTTGACATTGCACTCTCAATTTTTATAAATAAATTAAATAATTCTTTACATCTGTAATAGTTACGTGTTATGTTGTTTCCATATAATGCTATCATACATATTTTGCTATTGTTAACCTAAAATAGAGTTATTTATTTTACCTTGGAGGTAGAGCATTTATAAGTTTTAGATTTTAGGTATGATTTATGGTATAAATCGACGATGATATACGGATATACGAATGTAAAACTGGCCAATGAATTTTGGACGGTTGACATATTACTGCGATTGCTTGGTTGCCGAATGCGCTTTATTTGTTGTCATTATTCACCTAGGTTAATAATATGTTTATTATTTACCTGTTATTAGATCAGGTGGAGAAATTACATTTCATTGCGTTTTATTATGTGTAAAAATGCTATGATATTTTACTATTGGTACAAAAAAAAATTATTGCTATTACTATTAAATTTTCCATATGTTTGTTTATATGAAACACTAAAGCATGTTAATGCAAATTAAATATGATAAAAGACATGGATTTGATTTGCATTAAGATCTATACAGAAGCAAGTTTATAGGAATCGATTCTTTATTATATAGGTGCACTCCTAGGCGACTGCTAGATGGTGTAAGAATGTTCAGCACTCAGAAATTTCTGGGGTCTGTAAAACAATTGTTGTTGCTTAATGTTTCTACGCCCTCAGTGAATACTTGAATCACATATACAGATATAGTACTTAATCAAAGTGGATATATCGATGGTTGTTGCTTTGTTTGCATCTATTTTTATTTTTCTGATGGTTTTGTTATTACTGTAATGTTTGACTTGTGCTATCTACAACAAATGTAGCAATTGGGATACAAATTATTCTAAGTCGTAGGCTTTCACGATTGTCGTTGATATCTTCTTGGTTTCTCGATTGAAATCGCGACGTAGTCTTTGCATCTACTGCCGAAGTTTCGTCCATTATCTTAAGGGACATCTTCAGGGCTCCTACTGCTGCGAGCAGACGGTTTCAGTTTTCAGATTACCTGAAACAGTCTGTTTCAGATAATCGCAGTAGTAGAATCACTGAAGATGTCCCTTAACATAGTGGATGAAACGTTGGCACTAGAAGCAGAGACGACGACGCGGTTTCAATCCAGAAAAAAGGAATGAATCCCTATTCTTATCACCATTATTTAAAAAAATGATGACTTCATATTGCAGAAAAGTATGAAAATCAATACAAATTGTATGGCATAAGTTTTAGAAGATATTGATTTTAAAAAATCTTTAAAGGAAATATTTAATGCTTTAAAATCAATATTTCTTACTTTACGATTACGCTGTATTTTGATGGTATTTATTTAATAAATTACTTTTAGTGCAAAGAAGAACAGTGCATACATAATAAAGACAAACAAGTAAGAACGTTTTTCTTTCAAAGTTTAATTTTATTTCACGTACTTTAGGTGCACTAATTTCATTTTTAAATTTCCTCAAGCTTTTGTATCATTAAATATTCTAATTTCTCATTATGGACTATAAATTCTCAGTTTAGAATTTTATGCAAAAAGGATTTTATACGTGAGAAGTTCTTAAAACAACTGCGGTATTAAACTTCGTCAATATAACTCGAGTTTCACTGGTAATCAGTTTAAGCTTAGAATACTGTTTTACTCGGGGGAATGGTGACTATCGTAACATGTTGAAACGGGTAGGTAACTGGAGCCGGTTGTGTAAAAGTTTAACTTATTTTACGAGAGATGATTGAATTATAAACCAAATTAATTTCTTATTATTCTTTTCGATTTTTCCCCTGGGCGAATGCTGGTAGCTAGTATAAAATACCTTGTCAGAATTCTAAGTAGTGAATAATTTAAATAAGTAATCAAAACGAGTGATACGTAAAAGAATACAACTGTGTTTAAGAATGTTGTTAAGAATGTAAAAGTTTAGTTTTTTATATACAGGCTGAGTCATTAGTAGCCGCTTCTTTGATCGCTCTTTTGTGTTTTAAATAAAAAAAAAAACCATTAGTGGAAGATCCATGGTTGCTTGTGGCGCATATTGTAAAAATACTTTAAGCTCTGACGTACTTCCGGTTTCACCGGAAATGCACGGAACTTATTTTTTTTAAATGACTCACCCTATATATTTTTGGATTTCCTGTACTGCTTTAAATTGTCTGTTCAACTGTTTTTTCTTTTTCAAAATTGAGCAAATAGTTTTTGAGTTATTAATTTTTTTTTGAAAATATTTGACCAAAACACGTGTTCAGAAAAAAATCATTTTCACGTTGTTTTTAAAAGTAAAAACATTGACTTTGGTGTTGCTTGTAGCCAAGACAATTCTGCGCCATTTGGTAAAGTTGCACTCGACAATACCTCAAAAAACTTTGTTTTTTCAAAGCCTACTTCCTGAAATTTTCGCATACCAAAAACTTATTTTGTTTAATTGGAACACGCAGTATTTTATTGAGGCATTTTATTCCTTTTTTTATTCTCTTTCATTTTTGTTAACAATGTCCTATACCTATCCTTTGTAATTTTTGATATAATCACTATAGGAGCAATTAGCGGTCAATTAAAGAACTACGGGCGCTGTTCTATGCACCCAAATATTCGTCCAATAAAGGCTGGAATACGGCTGACTGCCTGAGTCAACTGTGAAGAAAGTCGGTATATATTTATGTGGAATTTGTGAAAGCTTCGCTATTAGTTATCATCCAAATGAATTATTCTTATGAAGAGTTAATAGATATGATTGACATTTTGGGTGAATCTGAAAGAAACTCTTTGCTAGCATCCAGACTTTATGCACAGCGAGCCCTGGTAGAAGTCAACCGAAGCCAGAAACCTTCGAAAATATAAAGTGGACGGTTTGAGTGAACAGAAAGCATTGAATATGAAAGAAAGAGCGGAAAAAGCAAAAACTGGTGAGGATAAGACGTTTATGGTACTTGGGAGTGTAGTTGAACACCCCCATACTAGTACTACGAAAATTAGTCGGCAATTAGATGTAAGTCAAATTTGAGAATCCAGAATAATTAGAAATTCACTCGTAGCATATTCATACACAGGGTTGGATGAAAGACATTTTCAGAATCGCTTACATTTTTGTCAATTGGCAGCAGATAAACTATCCTGGCTTTCTCAATTTTTCGTCGTTTACCAACGAAACCTTCTATTCAAGTGAATACGTTCGTCGTCACAATTTCCGTTATTATAACACATAAAATCCCCCACTTTATCACACCTGTAAACTTTCAAAATCGTTGGTCATTAAAACTGTGGAGAGGAATAGTGGGTAGTTACATAATTGGACCTTATTTCTTTGATGAAAATGTTAATGGAGGAGGGTATCTTCGCTATCTACGGACGGATTTTAAAAACTTTTTGAAGACATCTTCAAATATGTCAGCAAACATAACCTTTATTTTATTTCGATGTTAACCAACAGTGTCAAATATGAAATACTGCAACTGGACATTGCCAGAATTGAAAAATTGAAATGCGATGCTGTTTATTCTGTAAAATTATTACTTTTAGGATAGTTGTATTTAACATTTACTCGGTTTGACAGTTGACTAAGGAAGTCGGGCGCCATTCCTGTCTTCCATTGGTTGAACGAATATTTTGGTGAATGGAACAACAGCGCTCGTAGTTCTTAAATTGACCGCTAATTGCTCCTATAGTGATTATCTCAGAAATTACAAAAGATAGGTATAGGACTTTGTTAACAAAACTGAAAGAGAATAAGAAAAGGAACAAAATGCCTCAATAAAATACTGGGTGTTCCATTTTAAAAAAATTAAGTTTTTGGTATGTGAAAATTTCAGGAAGTAGGCTTCGAAAAAACAAAGTTTTTTTGAGGTATTGTCGAGTGCAACTTTACCAAATGATGCAGAATTTTCTTTACTACAAGCACCACCAAAGTTAATATTTTTACTTTTAAAAACAATGTGAAAATGATTTTTTTCTGAACACGTGTTTTGGTCAAATATTTTCAAGAAAAATTAATAACTCAAAAATTATTTACTCAATTTTGAAAAAGAAAAAACAGTTGAACAGACAATTTAAAAAAGTACAAGAAAATACAAAAATATATACGGTGAGTCATTTAAAAAAATTAAGTTCCGTGCATTTCCGGTAAAACCGGAAGTGCGTCAGAGCTTAAAGTATTTTTACAATATGCTCCACAAGCAACCATGGATCTTCCACGCAAAAGAGCAATCGAAGATGCGGCTACTAATGACTCACCCTGTACAGTAAACTGTTCCGAATAGGTGATAATCATGGGTAATCATGGCACGGTTTTCAAATATCTATGAAACAGTTGTATCTGTCGCAGACTAATAGTCATTTTCGGCAAATAGCTTTTGCTTTGGCAAATGATATCTGCCTTGGCAAATACCTTCACATCATTTATTTCTGCTCAAAAGCTATTTTCCTAGGCAAATGGTATCTGCCAGCTGGGTTTTTAGGCAAAAAGATTCACAATATGACAAATGTCGTAGGCGAATAGATTTCTTCTCTTAAAACGAAATAAACAATAAAATAAACACAAGTAAACCAGGGAAATTGTATTTTTGGACAAAAGAAGCTGTCAATTTTGGCAGGTATTGCTGGGATCGCATCTACTGTTGCACAAATTTCCAGTCTTGAAACAGGCACATCGTTTATTATGGCACTGGGTTTGTGAAGGCCTACATTGGCATTTTGAAAATCCTTGACCCGAAAACATAGACTGCTTGGCGCAGGCTTCTCTTAAGGAAATAAAGCAATCTTGGGGAATATCATCATAAGTAAACCTAACTGACGAAACAGGTGTTATGTCACTCCTAGTCAGCCAGTTTTTTAAATACCACTTTTGGTGCCAGTGCAGTAAACATAATTTTTCTTTTCAATTATAATTCCTTCTACATTTTTTTTTATCTAATGGTCCTCTGTCAAATTTTGCAATAGGTATAGTTACAAATTTACCTGTTTCTATCTCGCCAAAGATGGTTTTGCTCCTTTTTCTCATTACTTCTGCAGCTTTGGCTTGTCCTTCATAGGATTTCTTCCGATTAATGCTAATATTTTCCTCATTGATACAGAGTCCGCAAATAACTTGGCTTCCAAACCCTTCATCGTTTTCAGAAGTAACACCACAGACTACGTGCATGGCTTTTTAATTGTTGTTTGTTCGTACTTTGCATTCGGCCTTAAATAAAATTCATCTTTATATACCATGGTGTTAATATTAACTTACATGTTTTAGGTAGAAAACTGCTAAATGAAAAACCGAAGCACATAAACATTAGGTAAACACGGATAAACATAACCTCAAATAAAAATTAAAAACCCATTTGCCTAGAAAATGTTGTTGGCAAATACTATTTGCCTAAAATAACTATTCGCCCACGACATTTGTCTTGTTGTGAATCTATTTGCCTAAAAGCCAGCTGGCAGATACCATTTGCCTAGGAAAATAGTTTTGAGCAGAAATAAATGAAATGGAGCTATTTGCCAAGGCAGATATCATTTGCCTAGGCAAAAGCTATTTGCCAAAAATGACTATTAGCCTGCGACATATACATATACGAGTCTCTAAAACAGAGCATATAAAGCAAAAATACCACCAATCAAAGTTTAGATACTTTGGACAGAACCTTTAAACATATGGGGATTAATGTTTGCTAAATGTGCGACCACAAGCTATCTTAAAATATCGAGATAGACAATTGTGATTTATTTCAAAAGTGCATGCTCGTAATCTACTGGTTGAAATCTTTTATTTTTGATGGTATTGCGCTACTTTCGGAGAATTTGAGTTTTTGGTTAATTTTAATCGAGTAAAAATATCAATTTTGCTCAAGTCACTATTTTGGAGAATTTGAGATTTTGGTTAATTTTAACACACAACTCAAGGTCTAATTACGTCTTTTGGATGAGAAAAATTAAAACACCCACCTTATAGTCCAGACCTTGCTTCGGTACTTAAAGGAGTTTTTTGGTGGTCAACAGGTCAATGTGGCCTCTTCACCAGTGGTAGATTTCTTTGACATCGAAATTGAAAAGATGAAAGTATGTAGAATATGAAAGTAAATATATTTTAATCATATTTACAGGATTTTTCATATTATTTAAAAAGGGACCTCGTTTATAAAATATCCCTCGTATATCAACTATTTTAAGAACAAAGTGCCTTGCAACTTTCCGTTATGTTTGCTTTTGAGATCTCTTGGCCGACTTATACAGGGAAGACGTTTATCTATAAGAATCCATTTAAATTTTTGATATTAACCTGTTGTTTTGTTCTCTTTTGTTTTAGTTGAATCCAATATGTGAAACTACAGTATCGTCACAATATATAGTGTCAGTGTTTGGTCATTCTTATCCAGAGGCCACTCTGCCCAATCTTGTTTTACCTTTTTAAGTGAATTTTTCGAAATTTGTTATTATAACATTGACCATACTAGACTAAGTAGTATTTACTAAGTTATAAATTTGCTGTTTTTCACGATATCTATGTTATTGCCTCTAAATAAAGGGGGCCCTCGAGAAAGTGTTCTTGGCCTCCTATTGCATATAATATATGTCAATGACTTAGACAATAGTGTGTCGTATGATACTTCCGTGCTTGTGCAAAGCCTGGTGTGTTAAGAACTGCCGAACACACAATGACTGTCATCAGGGAGTATATATTGGCTAATGATTTAGTTGTGAATGATAACAAAACAACATTCATAGAGTTTAGAGCTACAACACACGACAGGAACGAGTCCAAGATACGGTAAGCGTATTGCTCAGGTTGAAAGCATTAAATCCCTGAGTCTCACGATTGACTATGTAACTGAAGAGGAGATATCAGTAATGTATGCGTATGTGTTTCGTTTTCAAGAGGCTCAGGGTTGAGGTTGGCTTTGGTGTGCTGTTGTCGTTTTATCATGCATACTTTTACTCGGTGTTATCTTATGCAACTATGTTAGAATTAAATCGAGTTTTTAAAGTAGAAAATCAAGCAATCAGTGGTACTTAGCTATAGAATTTTGCAATATAAGCATACAATAAGTTGACAGAGCTTAAGTCGGGAAGTGGAAATGTTTTTAGAAAACCTCTTAAATTGTTCTTGTTGCAGAAATGTTATTATCACCGTCTAAATTTTTTGAAGATGGACGTGATTAGCATATTTTGTTATTTGATGTGTTTTTTACTTTCTTATACACCTCGAGAGTTTTGCAGATGTCCACGTTTTGATGTCTCCAGATATCAAAAAAGTGGTTTTAAAAAATACCTCTCTCTCTCTCTCTGTGTGTGTGTCTGTCTGTCAGTGTGTGACCACGATAGCGGTCAAACCGCTGAAGCTATCAATTTCAAATTTTATATTTATCACTGATTAGATTTTCCTTAAAATCGATAAACCGGAAGTAGTAGTTTACTTCAGTTAAAAAAATCGACTTTCATCAATATTTTGTCAAAAACTAAGTTTAAACAAATTTATAAGAAATTACGAAAGCATTTAAAACTTGACTTTCAATACTTTTTGTTTAAAATATTTTTCAAAATTACGACCGCAAGTAACACTTTTACTCTTATCGAAGAGCGATATTTTTGCAAATACCTCGTAAATTATACATTCTATATAGATTTATCAGAAGTACAAAAGTATTTAGAACTAGAAGTACAAAAGTATTTAGGAACTAGATAGATAATAGTTGTATAAAAGAAATTTCAAAATTTGGACCGGAAGCAACACTTTTATTCTTATCGAGTAGCTCCTTTTTGCAGATATCCTAGAAAGCATGTATTCTATAGAGATTTATTGAGACTAGAAGTACTTAGAATGGGTTTTTAATTTTTCTTTATAAAATAATTTTTAAAATTCGGACCTGAAGTAACACATTTACTCTCAAGCTTGTTTTTAAAACGTAATTTAGAAAAACTTCTGTGTAATTTGGAAGGCATATAAAAGAAAGTCGTGTGATACCCACACCTAAGTTTTTGTAGTGTATTTACTGATTTGTTGATTTGTATTTGGTAGGTACTATTTTTATTCTTTTCATTGTATGTGATATTTTATGTTGTAATTGACACTGTGACATGTCCTATATTATATATGTAATCTAATGGACGAACAAATTATATTATTATATTATTCAAACAACCTTCTATTAAATATATATTATTGTGTTAAGGAATTGTTTAGTAATGAATACATTAGGGACTGGGTAAGGTCAATAAAACCACAAATTGTATTGGAAATTATATTGAAAATACACGATAAAGTTACAACAGGTAAAGTGGTTCTTCAAGAAGTTTTTGCTTTGTTTTCATTTTTTGTTATATCGCTTTTTTAATATTCCTCATCCGTTCTTCAATAGCACTTCTACCGATGGATAAGAATTTCGAATCAGCTTTTCACATCGATTAACTCATTAAATGTACATTAATATTCAAACAATTAACATATTTTTTGTATTAATTTTTATCCATATTATTTTTATAAAGTAATTTTTATATTTTTGGAGACCATGATCACATTTAGTAATCCATATATAACATTTCTTCTCTTTTATTTGAATTTTGTGTTGTGTATATACATTTTGTACAAAAAACGTTTGTGCTAAGCGGAATTACCGTCACACGGACTTACCGCTAGATAAATATATATATGTATGTATATAAATATAAAACAAATTCATCTAAATGCAAGATTTTCTTCTATTTGACTTTCAGTCCCATCATTGTAAAAAAGTCTTATTTCACATACTCATACTCCTTAAAATTCCTTGAATGCACGTAGAAAATTTAAACATTTACACTTTCTCTTATTTTTTTTTATAAATATTCGATTTTTATTTTTGACTAGAATCAAAATATTCTATATGTATAATATTTATGTAGGTAATAGGTATGTGTATATAATATATATATATATATATGTATGTATATATATAATTTTATCAGTTTGTTTCGATTTTTTCATTAATAAAGTATGATAAATATTGATCTCGTTGAAAATGTCGTTATTAAAATCATATGTTTATCATATTTAACATTGATATAGTTATTAATATGGAAACGTTAACATCGATATGACTCTCGCTCAATCAGGCATCTTCTTTCACACTTGATAAAGAGAAAATGAATAGTGAAACAAATTAAAGAGGTCCATTTTCTCGAAGAGGAAGTTTTGAGTAAATGCATCAGTAAATATAGTTTGACTTCGTTTGAAAGCTGGAACTTTATAAGAGGAAATTCTTTGTTCAGAGGTTAGAAATTAAATTAATAACTGCTGCACATAATTATAGTCATCAAATTATAATACCCATGAACTTTATAAGCTTGATATGTTGATTATGAGACAGTATTTCTAAATATATCTAATACTCTTTATGACGTCATTAGATTAAAGGAAATTAGTTAGGAAGAGTATACAAAGTGATTTTCGGAAATATGCCTATAGTGGTGATCCGATCAGCACAGTCAAACCTTGCGTCAATGGAAAAAAAGCTGAAACCACGAATACCGGGATATATAACAATAAATAGAGATTGCCTTTTTTTCACAGTCGATATCACTAATGCTTTTGCTACGCATTTTAGATATGTTTATGTTTCCTGCTTCTGAAAATTCATTGTGCTGATGATGAGTATTTCACGATTAAAATCGTATGATGCTATTGGATGTTGGAAACTGCTCGTGTTTTTCAGCGTTTAAGAAAAGCAAAATAAGCGATTTCACCAATTATCGCTCAGTCTCTATCACATCTAATGTCTTATCATTTTTCAGCATGGAGCCATTATTGGCAGTTCTTCGGCTACTACCAATATTTGCGCATTTGTTCTGGAATGTCCATGATGATGTATTTGCGAAACCTCTGATCAAATTGACATTCTTATAATACTTAGTAAATTAAATAATTTTGATATAGCTGACTTTATTGATTTGATAAAGTCTTACTTAACGAATATGAATAATTATATTGAACATAATGGCGTTAAATCCTTTGAGTATAATCTCTTAGTGGTGTACTTCAGGGGCCAGTACTGGATCCTCTGCTATTCTTTTTTCTTATTAATGACATCGACGATTGTATTTAATCTAAATGCTTGCTGTATGCGGACGATGAAATATTTTATTTCGTAAAAGGTGTTAACCAATCGGAGTAATTACGTTGAATGTAAAGGTGTTAGTTAAGTAGTTGTTGGGTCCTCTGCTATTCTTTTTTCTTATTAAAGACATCGTCGATGTCAAAGCAAAAATCAAATTGAAGTTGAATGTATATAATACACTGAAATTCTATTCCTTGTATGTTACTGTAAGCTCTAAGTGTAGACTTAAAACTTGTTGCAATTTTAATTTTGATATAATATTTTTAGGGCTTAATTTCTTGTCCTTCTACCTTTAGAAGCCCGTGTACGTTAATTTGAAATTAGAATCATTATTTTGAGTATAAAAGTTCGCATTATATAGTTAATTTATTATTTATTTACTTTCTGGACTTACTACGCTGTCCTCTGATTGCTCTTCTCTGTTACATATGGAAGAAATCTGTTATATGTGTATTTGATCTCTTAGTTGTCTTATTGCTCGGCTATTATTTTTAAATTTGCTTGACTAATTTTTAAATGAGTACGTTCTTTAATTTTCATTTCTTTTGGTTCTAATGCTGTAACATATAGTTTTATTTAGTGGAATACGCTAGTCAATGCACACGACTCCCGCTTTGAGTGCATGACCAACGGGAATCATTTGTTGTCTTAAGTTACTATCGTTTACACACCGATTCTAAGTGCTGTTAATCCTCTTAACTACTCACATAATTGATTTGTGGTGTTGCTATACCTTATTAAATGGAATAAAAAGCGAGAGTTAAATATTTACTTTTGTGGATTTAATTTTTTTGGAAGAAATTACGGATGTTTGTTCCAGATTATATCGTTGAATTGGGTAAGCTGCTTTTAATTAGTCTTTGTGGGTACGTTATTCGTAACAGAATTTTAATTGTCGTTTATTTAACGTTTATTTGAAAGATTTATGCTGTCACATGGGCGGTGATTAAGTCTTCATTCTACATTCAGCATATAGATTTTCTCTTGGAATAAAAAGAACGCTGCCATTTTGTCTTGATGCTTGTCGAAAGTAATGTAAAACCAATTTTTTGTTAATTAATGACCATATAACCTATTACCATTCATTTTTAATGTTGGGTAATTCTGTATTTTAAAAATATTTTGATCAGGGCATATTTGAGTAGTATACACAAGTAGGGTATGTAGAGAATGTGTGAATCTTTAATAATATAGAACGACCGTTTTGCGAAGCACCATACTTGCCTAAACTTATAATTATTAGTATTTATGTATTCTAATTGGTGTTAACTGTTTGATAATAAAACACTATTATTATTATCAATATATTATGCCGTTAAATCGATAGGTGGTTAGAAAAACGCTATCAATGTAAATTCAGGATCGAAATAAAGTCTGCATATTACGTTATACATCTAAATTATAGCAGTTATTAATTTATTCTACTGAATAATCGAATCTATGATTACTGTTTATTTTTATAGTAGGTAAGTTAATTTCAATTTTTAGATTTAATTGATATATCAAGAATTTGATAAAAATAGCCATATAATAAATGGTGCATTTAGAATTATTTTTTTTAGTACTATACCATACAACATCTAAGTAAATTCAAACACTATATTAGTTTAATATTAATTATATTACTGATGCATTTACTACTGAACAGATTTTTATTTTTGTTTTGTTAGTTTTTAAAGAGATATGAATGAATTTATTTAATTTGGTTTTATCATTAAAATTTACCTAAATTCTTGGATATATCTACATGTTTTATTGTCTCTGATTACTCTCACCTTATAATATAATTTTTTTTTAATACACGCACATCACGGATATGTACAAAAATCTTTACGCCCTTAAACTTATGATAAATTCTTTTTAGACACAACTCTCCTGTTGGCAGCCCATCAGCGGTGTTCGTACCGTGACGATTTCTCTCTGGTAGAGACTCGGTTTGTTGGTGGTCGGGAAGAGCGATGTGACAGGAGATACTAGCGGAGATGAGGCGGCAGTCTTCATCGGTATTTGTTGGGGTTTCCTGCTGTGGTCGATTTGGGCGTAGATCGTTGAGTCGTCCCGATCTCTGAGCTGCGTCGCGAACTGGGCACCTCCGTTTTTAATGGGATCCAAGGAATTCGGACGTACTAAAGACAGTTCGGCGTACGTTACTTCGTTGCTGGTCTGAAAATAAGGGAAAATTTTGATTTAATAGCTTAAAATGTCAAATACTTTCTTTGATGTGAATGAAATTACACATCACATCACAACAATATAAAAATGGTTTAACATAATCTGTTGGTTTAAATATATTCGTGACTGAGCATCTGAGCACAATAATGATAATATTTATTAAATTGAACTGTAATTTTACATTTCTGCAGGCCGAATCGCCCATTATTAGATAGAAACTGTTATTGCGAACAGTAGCACTAATTGACGCTGATAAATTGATATGTCAAATGTGGTATGTTCATGAGCTCGCCACACACGGGTTGTAAGGCCGTATAGGCTATATTTGTTAATTGATCGGCGACAGTTAGTTGGATTAAAAGACACAAACTCACAAAACTTTGTATATTTGTCGAAGATAGCTCAGCAAATGTTTAACATAAATTTTTAATTATTAAAATAAACACGTATCACACTAATAATATTATAGAATGAAGTTACGTGTTACAAACTGTATTGTTGAATTGGCTTTACAGAAAATGAGGAGCCCTTGTTAGCGTATGCTTAGAGGTATCTTAAGGAACTGATTTCAAATACGAATTTTTCTTGCAAGCAGAGTTCGCATGATATATAACTGTGGTTTCTAAGAAGTAAAACAAAAATACAATTTCTTGCTAACCCATGTCATGTACACTATAGAAAACAAATATTGACATTGACATTGATACATAAAATTACAGTTGAACTATCTTCTATATTTCTAAATGCTTAAAAAGATTTATTACAAGACTAGTTCAAGTGACCCTTCGTTTCGGTGAGTAACATAAAGTATTAAAATAAGGTACCATAAAGAAAAGTCGAGTGCATATTGGAAATAATTTATAATATAACAAATAGCAGATGTGGTACATGCAATTCAAGCAAGGCTGCAGTTCCAAGATTAATGTAAATATTATATACAGAGTGTACAACAACAAAAAAGTGAATTAAAAGTTTGCTCCGGAGTAAACAGAAACAAATAAACCTATGTGACTCAAAGATGATGAAGATGAATTAAGGCGAAATAAAAGATCTCGTAGCTGCGAACAATTATCAAAATAATAGCAATAATTGTAATAATGTATTCGTTGTATTTTATGTCTTGAAATTCATTTTGTTTCTAATATGCTTTTCAATTTAATTGAGTCACTTTCGTAACCGAATATCTGATTCCTTGACAATTTTCAGCTGTTTGGGCTGTTCTTATTTTTAACTACCCCTGTATATTGGAACGAACGGCTTTAATAATAGCGCTCTCGCACTAATTACAAATTATCTAAATGGTCGTATGTAAGTGGTCAGATTGAATGGCAATTCCTCCGCTTTCCTTGTCTTAGTGCAAGGTGTACCGCAGCGTTCAGTTCTTGGGACAATTTTATTCACTACAAAAAAAAAATATTTATGCGTATAAAGTACTGCAAATCACACACTTATGCTGACGACACTCCACTTTATTACTCTTTTCCCTCCTCCGAATGACAAGCTGTTATGTACAGAATTAGCACTGATCTATCAAATCTATTTCACAGCTTGTATATAAATCCGGTGAAAGTGCAGGTCGATTCCAGAAAAACTGGCTTCAACATTAACAGAGCTTTAAATATTATATCGATGATATACTGGGGTGTCTCTAAAAGGTGCGGAAAAAACGCTACCACACATTTCTGAGGGCAAAATATGACGATCTAACCCAACTTACCTCAGTCCAAAAGTGGATGCTTTCGGAGATACAGAGTGTCAAAAGTTCAATTTGGTTTTAGTTTTTTATAAATAATTTCTGTAATAATTGGTATATTGTCACAATATTTGGGTAGTGGGTAGGGGGGGTTTCGTGGGGTAAAAAATTTAAATCTGCTCTCATTTTCATTGCAAAATGTAGAGGGCGCCACCTGCGGCATATTGTATCCATTTAAAACGTAATAACTTTTTTGAGACACACTGTATTTAACTTTTAAATAAAAATTCTTATTCTCCAATGTGTTTTACCTAGAAAAGGTATACCTGGTAGGAGTTGATTGGAGCAGCCGTTTATGAGTAATCTGGATATAAAAAATTCATTCCGTATATGGACACATATGCTTCTGTAATTTGGGTGTTATTCTTGTGGCAATTCAATGCAATGGTGCATCCACTTTTGGACTGAGGTAAGTTGGGTTAGATCGTCCTCAGAAATGTGTGGTAGCGTTTTTTCCGCACCTTTTAGCGACACCCTGTATATGTAAAAAAATCACTACACTAGTGTTATCGCTTTTCTTAATTGTTTTATATTTGTCGCGTAATCCACAGAACTTCATAAATGTCACGTTTGACAGTGACACTTTAAAAACTGGGAAGAAAAGAACGTGAATGTGAGATGAAATCATCTAAGAAAATTAGAATATAGTACAGAGTTAATTTACGCTAAAAGAAATATCTAGACCTGAAATAAAGGCTTTAAAGGTTGTTTTTTTGTCTTTACAGGTTAGTGAGTTATTTTTTTTTACTTTTTTGACAAAAGTGGAAAAATTTTGTATGAAAAACTTTTTTTTAGTTAATAAAATTTTGTCTTTACAGAAAAACGCAATTTTGTCTTTATTTCACTCATCAGAGTTTGATGGTATTATAAAACAACATTTACTACAAACATTTCAAGAAATATGGAGAAGTAGAGGTTTGATTTTGCTGTGGAAACTTCGGCAGATGGAAAATCAAACATTATTTGCATAACCTCAATCGATACACCTAATGGACAGATTTTTCTACACCAAGTAATTACATCTACTTCAAACTATAACAAGATAAAAGAAACATTAAATAAAAGATACCAGACAAGGAAAATATGATTAACTCTAACAGATGAGATATCGAAGAATATTAAGTAACATAATAAGAAAATACAAACTGTCAGAATTCGCAGTAAATTTTATAGACGACATCTTGATTTTTTCTAAAAGTTTCGAAGAACACATACAACATCTATCTAGACTACTTGAGACAATATTAACATAAGGATTTAGACTGAAATTTTCAAAATGTACTTTTGCAAAAAATTACAGGGTATTGTCTTCGATACATTGAAAATGCGTTGCTGTTTGGGCAATGCGAAATGTTGGGGAATACAGGCATTTTGTCAGTATCATGGAATACTTTTACATAAACCTCCTCCAAACCTTTAAATAAGATAAGATGTAGATGATGTACACACTACAAAGCACGAAGATGTCGTGTATTTCTTAACGCAGGCGCTAACGGGTCATGGATGTTTTGGTGCCTACCTGCATCGGTTCAGGTTGGCCGAAACAGCAGCTGTGTATACTACAATGGGGTTAACACGTTGAGTATAAGCTCATGGAGTGTAATAGATGGGTCGGGGAGAGAAGGAAAATGGAGTTGATGGTGGGAGAGAAGGTTACCCCTGAAAATAAGACCCCCGCTCATGCTTCGGGATCAGGAAGTGTGGACTTAGGTGGCAGGCATGATAAGTACAGTGATGAGAGTCAAGAAGGAAGAAGAGCAACAACGGCAATACCGGTAAAGCCGGGAAATATTGAGGTGAAATTTTAATGAAGTCTCAAACTCCCCGGGAGAAACGGATCCCGGCTACTCCTCCTTCCAAAAAAAAAAAAACAAGTTGCACAACTTCACCAGATTTCGAGGGTTAACCTTTACCACGCCTCAAAACACTTCATTATACAAACGATCTTTTAGTTTTAAAGTGTATTGTAATTATAATCCGCTACCATCTATCTTACTAAAACCACTCACTTTTTTTAAGCTTAAATCTAAGCTGAAATCACATCTACTATCATTATAACTGCTTAACACATGCTTCCCATAGTTTTACGTATTGACTTATTTGTAATGCACAGGGTAGTTGTTTGTTGATTTTCTTGATTGTAGATAGGTGGCTAATATCAAATACTCGGTTATGTTAATTTAAGTAATTGTCACTTAGCATTTGTTATCAAAGTTAAGCAGGCAGATTTCTGCATTTCGCCTTGAGATTAAGTTTTACTGTTTCATTGTATCTCATCAATACTTCTTTCGAATGCAAGTTCTTCTTAATTTGAAAATTTGTACTGTTCGTAAGTACGTAATAAAGATATTATTGATGTTAACATTATTGTTATTATCATTAATAATAGTAATTGTGTTGAATACTTGTTTTCAAATCTTTCTTAATAAATTAATTAAAAATTGTAATATCGTTCGACTTTATAAATATCATTACGACATTTTTAATTGAAATTTAAACAAATAAATGTTAGAGGGATTTCTATTTAAAAATATTAAATATTTTATTACACCATACATAATGAGCATTAAAAACTACTAGTTTGCCAATTTCAACAATTTTGTCTCTTTAATAATAACACATTTACCAATACTGGACACTTCATTTGAAACATATTGTATAAATGAAAACGTGAAAAAGATTACACAGATAGTATTAAAAACTTGCAGTGCATGCATTTACCTGCATCTTAATAAGCAAATAAGCAGTATTATTGTGGAAGGTATATCTATATTAATGCTAAATGCTGTAATTACGGATTTCTCGCATCAAAGCGCACTGATTATGGTAAACAAGCTTTACCTAGATACACATAATTACCTATATTCTGCTCAGAACAAATTAATAATTAATCATTGGATCTATCTCAAATCCATAATATTTAACCTAAATGTTATAGCCAGATTTAAAACTGTTTGAAAATGACGCGTTACATAAGAAAGTTGCGATTCAGATTTGTTAATTTATTTTAATTTTGCCATTAACATTGAATGCATTTACAGTTTAGTAGCAAATCATATTGAGGATAATATCTGAGTAAAAAATTAAAGAAATTCGGCTGACGTTCTCTATCACATTTCTAATGGGTATACGGTATAACTCCTAACCACTTTCTAATATCGACATTTCATACACACACTTTTCCAATAACCCACTCTATCTTTCTAATTCCATGCCAGTAACTATAAAATTTATTCATTACGTTAGTGCTAGTTATTACATTAGATATTAAAGCCGTATACGTCTTAGGAAAATAATATTACCCATTTCCATTTTTACACAAAATGGAGGATATTGAAAAGTCGCTTCTCTTGAATCAACATAAGCCTTCAAGCGGTAAAACCACTTATTAATAGAATTAAGGATGACACTGATTGATACTTTTGCCGTTGATTGTTCTAAAGACCACTTGAGTGAATCTAAATTATACTGAAGTTTGTTTAGAGAAGGTTTTTGTTAAGAACTTAACATCTTTTACTTTATTTTATATTATTGTTTCTTGTTTTATATATGAATGTTTTTCTTTATCTTTATGTGTTATTATATTTTTGTTGTATGTTTAACATACAAATATTGTGACCTCCTATGTATACGTACGGACGGCAGTGTCTGGCATGTGCGTATACATAGGGCCACATAGCTTCTCGAGCGATTCACATGTATATATACTGTATATCTTATGTTCAATGCAGAGCGGCCCCGAAATATCGGCGCACACCGAAAATAAATAAATGTGTGTTTGAACTGAAACTGAGTTTTATTTATGGTACTTTCAAAATAGGAAGTTACCTTAACAATTTTGACAAGCAGAATTGATCATAAATCATGTACAGAAGATTTATTTCTGGTCTCGAAGATGGTCAATCTTCACTTACTGCGAAACCTAGCATTTTTATTTAAAAAAAATCTGTATGGTTTTGAGATTATGACCTAGAGCAGAATTTTATTAAATCGTTTGCAGTTGATACTAGAATAAAGTCTCGATCAACAGCTCCACTATGTACTCTAGAACTGCCTTTTGACAAACTATGGCTGACATTTTTACTAGCTATTTGCAAAAATTTGTCTGTGTTGTTCCTTGGTAGAACAGATTATACCAAACCATCACTGACATCAGATGAAGGGTTTAGCTTTAGCAGTAACGCAAAAAATATTCCAAATGTTTCTGGTATTGTTTCATTTTGCCTATTAAAGTGCTTTTAAATTGAAAAAACTTTACTAAATATATAAGTTGCAAGAACCACCTAAATATCTTAAAAAAAAACGATGCACAGCTTTCTTATAAATCGCGCTCCATGGATATCGCGTAAGTAGAATTATGACGACCTACTTTAATTGTAAACGATAAAACAGCATTTACATATATTTAAATGCCGTTTTATACGTTGAACACCAGTTTGATAAAGTCTTGTTGACGGCAGGAAACATCACCCACAGATTTTATAGGATTGTAGATTTTGAGATCATTGGCATACGCAAGTACAGGACTCGACAAAGGTCCAAGCAAATTGTTTAGAAATAAATTAAAAAGTAGTGGTCCTAGATTGGATCCATGCGGAACCCCGAAAGAGGGACAAAACTCACGAGATCCGAAACCAATTTTGCGTAAAAGTATCAGCATTACGTACATGAAGAGAAGCCGGACGTTTTTCATCGATTACTATTTTACCGTGGCCAAAATATAATTTCTTTTCAAATCTGTGCTATTTTCATCGATATAATAATAATAATAATAATAATACGCTTATTTGCCCAACAAAATATTTCCAATTACAGGACAAAATATAATTAAACACATATGTTAGTGCAGAAAAATACAAAGTAATGAAAATGTAATTCAAAAGGACGCAAAAAGAAAAATGTAACAGACGTCACTATTGGTTTAAGTATCCAGCGTAGATGTCAGAAAAGAAAAGTTCGGCATTCCGTGCCATGTGGTGCAAGGGCGACTTCTTCAGCACATTGGTCCTGGCCGTTGGCAGATTGAAGAATGCTGCATGCCGAGCCGAGCATCGCGGAACGTAGAAAGGCACAGCACCGAGCAGCTGCGGTCAGTCAATCCTACTGTTAATCAGCTTGAATAAAAATCTGGCACTATGCATGGTGCGTCGCACGGCCAAGGATTGGAGCTGATGCACCTCCAACAAATGAGTGTAAGAAATGTTCCATTCCGGGTAGGTTCCAGTCAGTTTAAAAGACAAAAATCTTAGAAATCTTCGCTGAATTCTATCAATAGGAAGTTGTTGTGAAGTGTAGAGGGGGTACCATATGGCCGAGGCAAACTCCAACCTACTGACTACCAACGCAAAGTAGAGGGACTTGAGGAGGCAGGGATCCGTGAAGTACCTCGAGATTCTCATTAGAAATCCCAACATTCTTGACGCTGCGGCACACACAGATGTTATATTTGCAGTGAACGTCAAGGACGTGTCAAATACAACGCCCATGTCCCTGATCGACTGAACCCCACTGATCAACTGCCCACAAATGCTGGTCATTTGAAATGCTTATAGTATATTATGCAATGAGCACTTAATGGTAGCTATTAAGACACGAGTAAGAAAATTACAATACAAGGCGAAGCCGAGTATTGTAATGAATACGAGTGTCTTAATAGCCATTAAATGCGAATTGCATACACTATTTTTTCTACGACCCCATAATAAAACATTATTTTTTGAACATTACACTTCATAAATTTAGGTTAAAATTTTCCATGCACCTTTGCGAATTTAGCTGGTAATAAATTGTTCGTGGTTACTAAGGCTTGTTCCATAATTTCTGGTGGACTCAAATTTTACATTTCACTCTTATCATCCCTCATTTTTTTCGTTTATATTTTCAAAAAAGCACAAATTTTAAGTACTTACTTGTAAATTGCAGAGAACTGTCACATTTATTTAATTTGTATATCTGTCAGATATGCAGTCGCCATATTGAATATTGTTTGAATATTGGAATGTCGCATTCCTATTGGATATAAACTTGTAACGTAATGAAAAATCTGTATTCTTATTGGATATAAACGTGTATCATAATGCAAATCTGTATCGTAATGGACATCATTAAAGTACAGGTTCGGCATATATAATAATACAATTAAAGTATGGGAGTAGAAAAATCATTTTAAGATTCCATTATATGTATTTGGTTATCATTTTATTTGGTACTGAGAACGGCCAAATCGGACACATCTAGCTCCAGATATAGTTTCCAAATTGAAAAGAGGTCAAAAGATAAATAAAAACTGTTTTTAACTTCGATTTTCGAATTCAGTGGGGGGAAACACATAAGGAAAGTCACCAGTCATTAAATGTACATTATCTTTAGTGTAAACTCATGTTATTTTAAACGTATCTACTATATACTTTCACACTCATTTCACCCATTCAAGTTTTAATTAATTCATTGGAAAGCAATGTAATAAAAAAATACATAAAAAGAATATTAAAATATCCTACCTCTCTAACTTTTTTACGCATATTTAAAACTTCATTAATTATTATTAAAATTTTCTCTTTTCCTGCAACAACATCGCAAAATTTACTAGAGTTATTATTAATTAATAATTACTGTAAATTATTACAAAAAAACTTTTTCATCAAATTAATAAACTTTACACGGGCACTTTACTACCTGAACAGTAACTACCTGGTAACCTATTACATTACATTTTGCCTCATAAATTAACGAAAATTATTACATAATAAAGTGAGTTGTTGTTCCCTCCTTTTTTTAGTTAGCAGAAAAGAGATCAACATTATATGTATAAGCCAACATTCTAAAACTTTTTTGCCCCCGGTTCACGCTTTTAATCGTTATAGTATTTTTTTCTGATACTTCGTACTCGACTGTGTTTCAATTTAATTCTCATTTATGAATATGAAACAGGTCGAGCAAGCAGCAAAGCAAAGTCCGTTCACAATTCCCTAACCTATATCATTCTGTCGTGAATACAAATAAAGTAAAATCGATAAAATAAATCCCTCCCGCAAATAACTTCGCGTATTCCTAATACACCTTTATAGGATATTTTCCTCTGAATAAAACATATTTACTTATAAACCCTATAGATTTGCTGTCAGTGAGCGCGGAGTTTCTATATTTCGGATCTTTGTGGGTGTATTGTGAAATGTAATTTGCAAAACAACGGGGCGAAATCAAAGTGAATTTATTTGACACACTCTATATACCGTGTACATGTACGTATTCACCGGGAGTTTTACAGGCTGTAAACTTTTTTGCGAATGCTAATAGAATCACATCTAATTTTAGTAAATGACCGCGTAAAATGTTAAATAAATTCGGAAATTTTCACTCGTATTGGAAGTCACTGCCGAAATACCTTTATATTGTGGAGGCATTCCTGTATTCCGAATAGCCGATTTGTGTGATTTTATTGTGGCGTGGGGGATTTTAATATTGATGTGCTCAGGGATGGTTTTAATCCGGAATTGGGGTAGCTTTACATATATACTAAGCAATTTTAAAACTCGTATTGTGGCAGGCCATGCGAATGCTAAAAACTGGGAATATTCTATTTTCCAACTTCTCACAAGGCCGTTCTTTTTATAAATTTCTTATATATGTTATCGAAAATAGCCACAATCCGTTTTAACGCGTACATACTAGTAATAATGCGAAGTAATTAGGTATTAGCATCTGTAATTTGGCGTTCTTACTAGGAAAGACACGAATTGAAATTTTAAATCGTCTATTTACTGCAGCTTTCCGTTAGAACCCGTTCTAACAACACGTAAGTAACTAAAATACATATCTCTTAAGAGCGGATATACTTCCATCGTTCACACCTTAAGGTTTTTTAACATGATATGAAAATACCTCTTTTAACGGTACGGCACATTTTATAATTTAAATAAATTTTATAATATTAAATATGTAAAATATGTATATAAATAGTATTTTTATAATTACGTATTAGAAAGCAAAAGGTATATATTTCTAGAATTATATTTCTGATATGTTAATCTAGGTATAAAATAAACATTATTCTGATAAGCAAGTATTTGTTAGAATATTGGCGCCGAATATTTGTGTTTAGTATAAGATTAGTGACGTGGTATTTACAAATTCGCAAGTTATACGTAACACAACGTGTGAAAACCACAACAAAGATACATGGGCGTCTTAGAAAAAGGGGATCCCCAAGATTTGAACTATAAAAGATGAACAACGAGATTCAAGAAGAAGTCGACGGAGAACTTTGGATGAGATCGGTCACCGTGAAAATATCTCGGTTTTATCGCAAAGTAGTAAAGTTCTCTAAATAAAAAGTATGTCCACTCACACATATAGCGATCGATAAAATATAAAATTATAGTTAGAACGTTAAAGTAAATAAATAGGTTATTATTTACAAAAGATCGACCGTCAACCAAGTGTTAAGGTGTTCAGTTTGTCATATCTTCCAAGAAAAAGTTATTGTTCTGCGAAAAGCAGTTTGTGGAAGTTACCGGCGTCTTGATCGTCGAAGGGAAGATTCCAAATGAACACATCGACAATGAGAAGATCTTCTTCCGTTCAAAAAAAAGAAAAATCTAAGTAAGGTATTTAGAAACTATTGTTATATGAACGTTAAATAAAGAATTAAATATAAAAAATTTCGTCTTAATGTAGAGAAGAAATAAATTAATATATCGATCTGAGAAATATAAATATATTTATTAATTGTTATAAAAATAATAATGTCTCAGTATCTCTAATTTGTTTGCCGATGCTGAAACCAAACTATCATTTGCGTCGTAGTATTATATCCACAAATATGTAATAAATATCTAGGGTAAATTGTTTCTTTATTCAGGCCAACGTAGTATACATTGATATATAACATATTGAAGTGATGGAAAGCCAACGCTTTTGAAGTGGTAGTATTAATAAATCATATTGAATTTTGCAGTATTGAATATGCAATGTTATTTTCTTAATGTTTTCTCTTGTATTTGTATTAAAATATGAAAGAACTATTGATTTCTAATATTATTTAAATTTATACAATAGCATTTTATTGAATTGTGCCAGATAATGCACAAGAATATTTATGGTTAACATCTTTTACCTGGATCGACTTGAGAAAAATTAACTGAGCTGGTCAGGTAAATAATTCAATTATTTTATTTTACTTTACATTAAAAATTATTAAAGAATGAAGGGCACTATAAGGATTCTATTACAATATGGCTACCCATTATAATAACTTTTATATAGTTGTTCCTTTACACTTTTAACAAGCGGACATACTCATGAAGTTATAGCAAATACCATCTGTAATTAAGTTTTTTGCCTTGTAATAAAACACTTTTGGTTTCAAGATTATTTAATGCGTTGAGAAATAAATTAACTTATTTATTATTACATGGGCTACTATTGTGACATTTTGAATTGCATAACACTTGTTCTTTTACACTTACACAAATTAGTGAGACACTTTTTTGTGCACATGCACATTGAAAATCCTTGGCTGGATACTGATACACACAAAGCCGCATGTGGTAAAGATATTTACCACATGCGGCTTTACCAATATCTAATTCCGATCTGCTGTATTGATGATTTAAAACACCATCCTTAGTACCTATCTGGTACATATTATCATCGGTCTTTAATAAAACAAGAGCTATAATATTTCTGAATGCACCTCTAGCTTTGTCAACGACGGGAATAGGTGCTGTGATGTTATCGCCCACATTAGCAGGAGGGTACGTTTTATCACTGAAAGATTTCACCTCTTTAGCCTGCTAAACGACGGACTAGCTTGCTGCAGATCACGTTGCTGTAATGTTATCCTCAGTTGTACAATTCAAATAATAGTCTCGTCAAAGTTAGCATCTAAGGTAGCACTACATTTAAAGCATAATCTAGATTATATTATCCCTGGTGTTTTTTCTTCATTTTAAATTCTATGTTTGAATCTTCTCCATGAATTTCCGCCATGTACATTTTGATGTAACGAATAATATTTTCCAAATCTTCATCCCGCTCTAGAGAAGAAATAACGTCAATAGGCAAGGGAGATGTAGTTAACCCAAGCCCAGTCTCGATGACAAACGTATGCCTTATGTGCCGTTTGCTTTATGCTTGAATGATGGTTTTTCATAAACTGTACAAATGGTAGACCTTCTGACCATTTAACGGTGTTATTATGGGGCATCATATTTTAAACATTTTGATTGGCTCGTTCAACTGTGCATTGGCTTTGACTGTGGTGTGACTTAACGTGTTCAATTTTAATTTCTGGCCACACAGTCTTAAATCCGTTTAAGACAGTTGGCAAATTCTCGGCTGTTATCACTATGTAATATGCACTGCCCTCCAAAAGTCAAAAATACTTCGTTTCTTTTATAAGCTATTTTTTCTGCTCGTTTAGATGTTAAAGGTCTTAATAAAGTAAGCTTGGTTAGATGACCTTGATAAACCATGATGAATTTATATTCCCCATTTACTTGACTTTGCATATCAATAAGATTTACTTGGCATGGGCTGTTTAACTCATTGTGCAAAACTGATTTAGAAACTAATTCCTTCCCCTTCTTAGAATTTTTACTATTGCAAATTTCACACATTGACAGGAACAAATTAGTAGTAATGTTGGCATATATTCTATTTGTTTTTATTCGAAACCTATCGCGACCTCCATGTTGCTATGTGAGCTGCTTCGATTACATCGAAAATGTCTTCAACTGGCAGGTAATATAATATTTCGTCACTCTTGTACTATTATTCGGTGAGCGCAGCTGCTTAAATAACAAACAGGCATTTTTCTTCTAAAGCAAAATTATTGAAACTAAACAAAAGGTAAATATTCAAGTTTCACTATAAAATTAACATACATATGGTTTAGCACTATTTTAATCTAAAATTGTCCATAATTTACTCTAAAAAAATTAAACATAAACTGAACCAGTGTTCTATACTAAAATAAATACTAAGGACTGTAAAAAAAAGCTTGTATTAATACGTAAAAACCACAAAATAACCAAACGGACAACCTAAAACAATTAAACGTAAAAATCAATGGCGTATAGTCTCTATCAACTATGACGCACAGTCGACCTGCGGGGCGTGAACGAATTTTGGTTTTCGTAGGAGTTTACCTTATTTATTTGTAGCATGGTATATCTACAATAGACTTCTCTATAACGCGTAAGTGTATTTTCGTCGTTTAAGTGTATCTTTAACAAGGATGCTACTAAATTAACAGTTCTGCAATTGCAACATTTATCAAGTAACTTTTTAAATCAAAAACATTTCTACATGATTTTATTACGTACCCCATACATTAACATAGTTATACAGAAAACATATTTATATTTAAAATTATGTACCACGTGACCAATAGTACTATTTAGAATATAAAACAATGTCGGCCGTGTTGAAAAACTATGAACCAGAATATTTCTTTTTTTTTTATTCTAAAACATATTCCTATTTTAAATCTACAAATTTTATGAACGTGTTAAAAGAACTTGGATTGCATATATAAAGCGAGAGTTAGTTTATTATTATATTATTTAAATACTTAAAGTTCTCTTCTTTATCTTTACTGCATTCTATTTTTGACTGCCGGTGCATAATGTTCTAAAACTTCTAAAGACGTAGAACACAGATATTTATCGCCGAAATGTCTGTCGCAAAGAGACACTTCAATGTCGAGAAAATCTTTGGGTCTTGAATGAGTAATAATTTTTAATATCTCTCAACACAAGGAGTCACAGGAAGCCATGTATATAAAAGCGAAACCCTCAAGTCCCATAATGTTCGCTTTAACTTGCTGATACGATCTTTTTACGATTTGAGATACTATCAAGCGTAATAGAGCGGTAAGAATTGCAAGTTTATTGCAAAACGTTTACCTACAGAAGTTAAACTTCGAAAAATACAATTGCAGTGTTTGTGTTTATTAGAGACGAAGTCGTACATATATCATTATAGTTAGCTATTTTATTAGAAACTATATTAAAAGAATACATTTACCTACTTTAACATTCCATTTTTAAGATAAGCTTTTAGTTTTTCCTTTATCTGTAAAGACTTTATTTTCTTTTGTGGAAATAATCTATAGTATGATATAAATTCCTTTCAAATACTGGAAATGGATGCATATTTTACACGTTTATGTACACAAGAGAGTAAATTCATGGTGGTGTTTAAAATATACAATACCTCCCAATTTTATAACTTCTTGAATATACATATTACTGTGAACCATTACAAAATAAGAAATTTTGAAATATTTATTGATATTTAAAAATGGCACTTTAATGTATTTGCTCTCATACATTAATAAGAAACTGAAAATACAACATTGAAGCATAAGGTAAACCAGATGTGATATCCACGCGCGGCGGCGCATTCTTTCTTGCCAGGACGAATTTACGTTAGTTCTTTTCAATGTGATAGATGTTTTTTGTACGGCCAAGTGGACATAAAATACCGGACCTCTGTACAAAAATTATGTATTTGATAGTGGTAAATTACCAATCAAACATTTTCAGATCCATGTTTCAATTTTATTCAGACGATCTCAGAAAGAATGATCTTATTAATTGAAATAGACTTTTGATAGTAGTATATAACAGATAAAATGCTCTATGATTATATCAGCGGTCTTTTAAATTCAAATAACTTCATCTGAGTAAATCATTTTATTTTAAATTTAATTACAATAAACTTATGTTTATGCGATGTCAGCCATACATTTTCTAAAATACTATATCAGATAAGACTTCCTTAAGTGTTTTAACGAGCTCTGTATATTCCGTTATTATTCGTAGGTTTTGTAACAAAACAGTCGCGTAACGTCAGTACAAACATAATGCCGTTCTATCCTCCTATAATCAGTCCATGAATGTTTTCCAGGAAGATGGTCTTTGCGACTGCAGCGTATATAATTGTGCAATATTTAGCGAAAAAGTAGACCAAGAAGTTGATGATAAACGCAATTATTATATCTGGGACGTTTGATATTTCACAAAATTACTTTTCCTCGATAAATCTCGATCAAAATCAAAATAACATCCTCCACCCCCTTCATAGCAAATCGATATCTATTAAGTTTGACTAAAAACTCAATCAGAGATAAATACCGAAAAGAACGTTTTAAAATTATAACCCATAATTAATACTAGAAAAGGTACGAAATTCGATTTTCTTCGACAAAATATGACACCCAGATATTTTGAATTATTTTGAAGGAAGCTTTGCTCTCCAAAAGAATCTTTTCCTCAGTAAATTCAAATAAAATAATTAAAAACAATTTCTGGTATTCTTTTGTTGTTGGCCATAATATTAACCTGACCTGCACTGAACTTCTGTAGCCTATCAACACTGTTTTCGTGGAGTTTACAGGTGTATAGAGCAATGTTTAACGTTTTAGTTTTCTGTACTTCTTTTCGTTGTATGGATTAGGCCGTTCGTCCACCGATAAAACCAAAACGAGGCAACCAATCGCTTACAACCAAGCAACCAGTCGCGCCGGTGACCAACACATTAAAAATTGTTCCTATTAGGCCGTTCGTTCACCGAGAAAACCAATATGTGGCGACCGGTTGTAGGCAACCAGTCGCAGGTGACTGGTTGCTTAGTTCTTTGTCCACCGAGGAAACCAGTCATTACTGGGTACCCATAGTTATGGGCGCAATGAAAGAGGCACAAAAGATGTTGCAAGTGAGTTCAAAGATCAGTTTAAGATTAAACAAACTTACAGAATGCATACAGAGGGTTTTTTTATTTTTCAATCTGCACAAACCTTATGTTTGCACTTTCTTTAGTTTTTGATAGCGATCACGGCATGTTATTGCGTTAACACACTAAAAACTAGCATAAGAAATTGAACTGTACAAATAAAGAATAGCTCTATCGGTCGAATGGTCGTAAGCAACTAAGGCTTCGCGACCAGTATGTACAATCGTGCGCGATAGGTTGCCTTTCACAATTGGTCGTAGTCGCCGCGATGGACGAACATGTAGAGTTTTTAATGGGTTGGTCGCCGAGGTGACTGGTTGCTTGGTTGTAAGCGATTGGTTGCCTCCTTTTGGTTACCTCGGTGGCCGAACGTCATTAGTTCACCGCGGCGAATACAACCTATTGAAAAGGCACCTATCGCGCACGATTATACTGACTCTTTATTTGTAAAGTTCAATTTGTTATGCTAATTTTTAGTTTTTAAGGCAATAACATGCCGTGATCGCTATTAAAAACTGAAGAAAGTGCAAACATAAGGTTTGTGCAGGCGATTGAAAAATACCCGTGTCTATATAATTACATGGTCGAAATGTTTGAATTTCTATATTATTTAAATTAATTCATTGACAGCCGCTAAACTACGAAAAGTAATTGTCATATATACATTGTTAAACGTCTACTAACATTTTCAATCACAAGTTTTTATCAACACATGCTTCCCTTCCCACATTTCATGTTATACACGAACTAGAATCGGGTAGTTAATCATATACGTGCCTCCTTAAACTTTATTGTATGTCGGAGCAGTAACCAAATTAATTCTCTTACAGAAACACGTAGTTACTAGCAAGTTGCGCTGAATTCTGCGGTGACTTCAGTATTTCATCACACGGATCGAAAGCAATAACTTCTCAGATAGAGGCTTTGAAACTGGAAAGAATGCATATACAATTCCGCAGGATTGTCTTCTCAACGTTCATACATAGTTTCATTTAAATTTTACGTTTTCTATATAAGAAAATAAATATCTTGTCCTGTGTTATCTACAAAAGTTTCTTTCCTGCTGTCTTTCTATATACGTATTAAGTTTGTGTCTGGTCTTTTTCCGAGTGGGTAATAAAGAGAAAGTCGTAAAACTTACCTACTTCGAGCAGGTACTGTTTTATATGTCAACGTTAAATGTGTACTATTGGGATACATAACATGTTACATTTCGTTATATTATTTGATGACGAAGAGTTTATATGTTATTTCTAACCTTAAATACGACCACTTAATCTTTACAAGAATTAAGTAATATTAGATGTATAAACGCTTATGACCTATACATTTAGATTTAGGTAAAACACAATAGAATACGTTTTAATTTTGAAAAAATACAGTCAAAGAATTTAATTACATCGAAATTAGTTTTGAATGTTCTACTGTTTTGTCTAATATGCAAAATTAAAATCGGTCTATTGATCATCGATTTTATTTTTTTATATAAAAAATTGTATCTTTATAGATTTATATTTTGTTTAGAAATTTTTATAAATATTATTCATGTAATATATTTATACATAAGTGTACAATTTTAGAATTTTGTATAAGCTTTATATCATTTAAACCACAACAATATGTGATATAATATCTTATGATGCTTTTCAGTTATTTTGTTTTACTGTCAATGAAAATAGAAAAACGTCCATATAGGATAGGTTACCCATACAAGAATATTTTCAGCCAGATTACTAGGCTTTTATGGTGAGAGCAAAGCATATGTATATTTGTCAGCACAGCTGTTCTCACAGGGGCCACACTTTTAGTAGCAGAGTTAAACTGCAAATCATGTTTCGTGATGGTAGTTTAATTAGAGTATCCCACCTGGTTGTTCACGCGTGCAGGCATCAGGCCTTATAAGGCCAATTTATAGGTCCGTTGCAGAATGGTACATGTAGGTGTTTCAATCTTGACAACTTATTTTATTTAATCCTTTTTTAACGAAAAATTAAAAAAAAATACTGTGCTGAAAAACATCAATGAGTTTTCTTTTGGTTTGTCGATTTTATATTATAATATATATATATATATATATGCATTTGTTGATATATGTTTATTATAATCTAAATGAAAGTGTCATAATCAGGAATTGTACTAATCGATAATGGTAACACAGCATTTTGATATTACTAAGTTTCCTTTTCAAACAGGAAAAATAATTCTGTTTAAAAGCTTCTTCCAATTAATAACATTTATATAAAAGCTGCAGTCGAGCTATCAAAACTTAAAATCAAAAGAAGAGTTTGATGTTTAGAAGATCCTACTCTTATATAGCATATACGTGGGACACTCAAATAGTTATAATGCATTAACTGTGAATTTATTTTCAAAGTGTATATAAAATTTCAATTCTGTGTTGTTTATTTATAGTATATTTTTAAAGATTACAGTGTTGTAATATAGGTACTCAAAAATTTTAGCGTATGTACGAGAATTTAAGGTATTTATTTCTATATTAAATTATAATTTTTACGTTAATTGGCACGGTAATTTATTTATTCAATTTCCAAAATTATGTTAATTATCGGAGATATTTAATCTCAATTTCATAGCTATTTACACGTATTTGTTTTGGGCAGGCACTCGTTCAATAAACCAATTGATAATATATAGAATGAGCCCCTGTGCAATCAATAAGTGTGTTGTGTGTACTGGGGATATCATTGACCAAAGGGTGAGAATGCTTGGTTATGCACAAAAGATTCCAGAGGGTGTATAAACCACGGATGAGATGGTTATCCATATTGTGCGATTTACTTGGGTAACTGAGGTAAAACCTGTGCCAAAGCTATTATTTATTAATTATTTACAATAAATGTTTTCATTTTTAAATAATGCTAGTTGTACCTTATGCGCATTTCCTTATGAATATATATTTAATATATATGAAGACTTGAGAAGTTTATTTAGCATGTTTACGGTAATGTGTATTTATTGTAAATAAATTCTACATACAGAATGATTTGATATACTATAGACATGCTTAATTAATTTTAGTGAAATATTTGCTTCATTTATTTCACCTTATCCATTAAAATACAGAATGTCTCAAATAAGCTGCATCTGAGAGCAAAAGTTCTCGGTAACATATAGGAAGATAATAATAGTGTAAGTGGAAAAAGAAGGTATTTGTATGTAGATCACCACATAAGCCATCACATGCAGAAATATCTTTGGTTCATTATTCTATTTTACCTACTTAATGATCACAGCTATATGTTTTACTATATTTCTAATTTTTGGCATTAAAACTTAACGTCAATTCGTTAATTTATTAATTTTGTTCTGCACTGGATACTTCTCCATTTTGAGATGTTAAATTGTTCTCTATAAAATTTATTATACAATCTGTCGATATACAGGCTGATCGTATCTGACTGATCAGAATATTGTTGTTGTGATTTTGTGTTTTATTTGTTTCTAATTGAATCTAATCCAGATACAGGGTTATAATAAACTTTGTTATAATTTGCAAGATCTTTGGTTTTACTGGATTTTTACACTTTATTTAAATTATCTTGATCGCCTTAAGGTTAAGTAGATCTTTCTGGAGCAATCTAAGGACAGCTTCATCTAAGGGTTCTTTATTGCAACGTTTACCTACACATTGTGATAAAGATGAAATATAGGGATCGGACGATAATACGAGGCCACAAAACAATTCTCCCATTGTTTGAAGATTGTTGCAAATTAAGCCTATCCAATGCAAAACTCAAAACACAAGCGTTTTTCTCTTCCAGCGATACTGTCGCGAATCAACACTCTGTATAGTAGTAGAATTATTACAGCGGTAACCTGATTCCTGATTTACCTAGCGCTGAGTTGATACATCCTGTCTGTCCGTTCGATGAGTTCAACGGAAGTTGATCGAACGGAAGGAATGTGCGAATTCAGCCGGGTAATGACGGACTTGGCGTTACCGAGGTAATAAAAGAGGACATTCCGAACAGAATATGAATTCATAAGTGATCTTCCGATAGGAGGATCACTTGTGATCCTTCGTAGTCATTCTTATTGTTGTCATTTAGTGGTTATTAGTATTTAATAAATAAGTGGGTTATTACAAGTAGTGTTTTATTGAGACAGTTATATCTCCTCGCCTCCTTAAGAGAAAGCCAGGCCTGCGGAGAATTAAAGGTAGGTACCTTTTGCATTTTAATATTTTATAAGTAATAGCGAGTGCTCCCCCAGAGCAAAACCCCCCGTCACGGGTTTAGACCTGAGATATTAACGTTATAGCCCTCCGTGACATGGTGATGAAGGCGCGTTACTATCGTCACCGTGACAATACTTGCTCGCACCAGATGAAAAACAAATCATACCTTCGTATTGGCATAGTATCTGAAATAGTATATTATTTAACGAGCACATAAAGTAGTCTATATTGCACGAGGATGAATTTCTTTTTGTGCGTGAATTACATAGCTGATCCTATTCATATTCTACGGTAACCATATTCCACGAGCGGGTAATATGAATAGAATTATGCATCTATAGATACCTAGAAAATGAATGTATTATTTAACAATCGTAGACAAAAATGTTTTTGTTTTCAGTTCTTGGCATTTCTTGGCAGCCAGGGCTAGCATGAATCAACAGATAATAAACTGAGCTAACAAAGAAAAATATTATTCAAACAAACATGCGTAAACACCGTATACTGCATACGCTTTAAATTCGTTATTCCAAAAAAAAAAATACAATTTCCGAGTAGTTGTGATTTATTATTCTTTTTCGTATGTTTTAGTATGATTTTAAAATAACAATATTTTGTGTATGGTGAGGGTCTACCTTATGCTTTCTCACTGCACATTCACTGTTTAGAAAGTGTTTATAGAACCTCCAAAATGAACCATGCAAATGCACTGATGGGATTGTCATAGCGAAGGGGCGATCAGGTATAAGATTTCTTGCACAAAAAAACCTGTTTTACAAAGTGTCTTTCAAGATAAAGTCATTGGATATATATATTTTCATAATAAATTTTGCGATTTTTTTCCACCTAGAATTTAAAAATTACCACTGCGCGGCGGTCTTCTAGCACTAATTGAAATTTGTTGAGGCGTTATCACTTCAATTGGTCGACCCGACCGATCAGCATCTTCCAGGGATTCTTGTCCCAAACGGAAACATATTGCGCATTTTTTTACAGTTGAATACGAAGGAGACGAATCACCGGAAACGCCGTCTAAAAGTTACTTAATGTGATAACGTGTATGCCCTTCTTTTGTTAAAAATTTAATGACCGCGCGGTACTCAATTTTCCTTACTTCAGACATTTTTGTGCGCTAGTCACGTTGGTTGGCTGGTTACTAAAAACTACTAGGTTTCGAACCGTTATATTTATAGTGTACACCTCGCGTATGTGCATGCATGACGTGACGGAGTTTGAACACGTTTGAACCTGTATAAGCCTGTCAGGTCGAGAATTTATGGCACCTACCTCGTATGATCGCATACACTTTTATAAAAAAATATGTTAGGTTCGCAAGTGAATATATGATTAACAATATTCGTTTTTATTTCTGGTTTTTTCGGCAATTGGGGGGGGGGGAGTATCGAGAAAATTACGCTATCTTTTGTAGATTTCCCTCTTCTGAACGATATTTTTACAGGACCATAACTGAATTCATTATTACATATTACAATAAATAACCCTATTATTATCGATATTTGCGCTTCGACTGTCCCATGACTATCCGGAAATAATAAAAAAAATAGATAAACCTAATTTAGTGCCGGCATGCCGTGCATTCGGCAGCAAACGTTGGAAAAAATAAAGCTAACGTGCAATTTATCATGCAGCATTTCTCTAAAGTTTATTTGCACATCTACAAAAAAAATATGCCAAACTTACAATTTTAAAAAACGTCATAAAACGGTGCGTAACGACCCTACAAACAAAAAAAAAGCAGCACATAAAAAACCGAAAAAAAAGAACACATACAAACATAAAACAAACATTCCGTCGCGAATTTTAACGTGTAAAATAAATAATGAGTAAAAAGAGAGGCAAAAATATAAATAAAGGAATGAAGGCAAGGATTTGGGCGTAGTGGCAGTGCATAATTAAAATCACAATTTAAATTAATGTGTATTCAAGGAGTTATCAGCCACCAACGCAATATTAAAATGAACATGTAAATGAGCATAAGGACAAACAGATAGAACACCAGTAAAACGGGCTCCTCTCCTCGTTCGGTTAGGAGTAGAACTCGAAATAGCTAACTAAAACAACAACTAGACGAATACATTAAATGCTTGGATGGGAATCAATTATTATGCTAACTTACGTGTTGCGGGGCATACGCTCGATCCCTGGCGATGTAAGCCTCGGCTAGAGGGGTGATGTGTGGGGCTGCCACCTCGTAATCAGTCGATGTCACTGAATTATTCAGTCCCGGAGTTTGTGCAGCTGACCCAAGCTGATAGTCGGAATCTGAAGAAGATATTAATTTAGGTACGTACATAGTGTTTTAGCTGTGGCAGTGGTGTCGGTCGTGTGATGGGGTGGCGCGGTATCTGGATCAGTAACGGAGTAAGCGACAGTGGTGGTAGTAGTAGGTGGCACTGACAAAAACCGATGTCTGAGGCAAAACAAACCTCGAGCGACCGATTTAGGGATTTAATTAACGAAAGGGCGGTTTTGTCAACTCGCCAAGATATAATAGAGTAGGTACCTTTCGCAAAAAGGAGATAAGCGAATACATCACGACGATTTCGGTTTCAACATCGAAATTTGTCTCTGCGAAACACGCCGGTGTTTTTTCTTTGCTCCCCATCCCAGCGATCTTTCACAATTTCTTTTCGGAGGTAATAGGATCTGTAATATACGGCTGTCCTATCGCTCTATGGACGCAGGGGTGTAATCTACACTTAATTTCATGGGCGAAAACTTCGAGCGTTGTAGATTATTTCTTTGAAGTGACAGAGCATTATGACATATTATCGGAAAGCATAAAAAATCGATATTAAAAAGTACAAATACTGGCATATTTCGTGCTTAAGAATTTAAATATACAGGTGTCCAGACCATGTGAGGACGGAAGATTACGGCTTTATTATTAAGGTTAAAGAAAATTGTTTTAGATAAAAGTTGTAGGCACTCCTAAAATACACATTTTAAAATTATTATCAACTATATAGAGTATTGCGTAAGTGAGTGACGATACAAACTTTTGTTTTTTTTAAATGGAACACCCCATATATTTTGGCATATTTAGATGCTAATCTTGAAAAGAAGGACATGGATATAAACATGTGTAGAGGGGTATCTGTTATCGTTCTTGCTTTATTCGCAATTTTGTGTATCAACGTGTCCAACTTTGTGGAGACTCCGAGACAAAACCTTAAAGAATTTTTGAGATCTGTATAGGCAAGAAGTTTTCGACTTTCGTCAAGTATAATAATCTATAATCAATTTATTTATTTTTAAATAAATGAATTTGCAGGAATAACAAACGCAAAATTAACATTTACGCTTTTTTTTAAATAGAACACCCTGTATATTTTTCTTCTAAAGTACAGTATTTTTTATAAGCTTTTCAATGATACCATGTTTTCCCTATCCACACTTAGGATTTTATAATTTATTAACTCTTATTATTAATAGATTCTAAATTTAAACGAAAAAAAGAGAATTTATGTTTCTGTCAGCGATAATTATTAATAATACCAAATTACTACAACATATTGAAAAACAAAAAATTATATTTATTAGATTAATGCAAAATCTTAAATAAATAAATAAAATGCAAAAGTATAACATATTTATAGCAGATGCTCAAAAATTCCACCGTCGCGTCGTGTTGAATGCACAATTCGAGGCGGCGCACAGTGGTCTGAAACGTCCAAAAAGTTGGTCAAAACCTAAAAAAACATTTTTTTTTTCAAATAGTTTCTTGTGTGGTAGTCGGTAAACGAGGTGCCTGCGCGTCTATTTCTCGAATAGCAGATAGATGGCGCGCCTACGGGACGTGTAGTTGTGTGTGAAAGTCGCGGTTGTCAAAACTTACTACGTGCAACGTTCAACAATAAACGAGAAAAACAACATTTGAAGTGCACACAAAAATTCGTGAACGCGCAAATATCTTCAACAAGAAGATGGAGGATGTGCCTGAAGATTGATATAATGTTTTGACACTTTACTTTTTTTAAACAATTTTTTATAATTTGTTATTAAAAATTTTCCGAAATTGTCAAAAAAGTTATGTTTCCGCGAGACTCCGCGTTGTTCGCTGATTCATTTCCCAGATGAATGTCTAACTAACTAGAAAATCGAAAATTCAGGTGCGACTTTCTGCGATTCTCCTCGCAATTGATTTATTTGTATTTGGTTGCGCGGCCCTATACATGTGACGCGTCACATGTATATGTCACATCATAATTACATATTTTTAATTAATCTTGAAGAGATTTAATATGGGCACGATCCGAACCAAATAGTAACTTAGAAGAAGTCACTTTGAATTATTTAATGTGCAATTACCAAGAAATAATCATAATTATTAGCATTATTTTCATTATTATCATTATTATTATTATTATTATCATTATTACTATTGTTATCATAATTGTTATTGTCTTTATCGTAAGTATAATTATAAAAAGTATAATGAGAAACAACACAAAATTTACTAAGCCAAATTTTATATTATTTTATCGTATTTTTGAACATAAAACTGGCAATTTAACTCCCCATTTTGCAATTTACCATTTTTACCTCAAATCTACAATCAGAAAGTAAAAAAACTAAAGCATACTGATTTTCAGCCAAATCCGAACCTTTTTCGAGTTTTGACCAGCTTTTCGGACGTTTCAGAGCACTATGCGGCGGCAAAAATTGTTTTTAACATCAGTAAGCGTTTGCTGTCCAATATTTTCAAAAATGGCCATTATACGTTGTTACTTCTATGAAAATGTGGTGGAGCTCCATCATGCTGATACCACATTATTCTTCATGTATGGAGATAGACATTTTCCAATAAATTAGGTAACTGATGTCTTAAAAAATTTTCGTATATGGCTCCTGTTAACGTTCCTTCAAAGAAATAAAGACCAACAACTTGTAAATTAATTATGCCACCCCATACATTAATTGACCACTGATGTTGAAAGTCAATTTGTCTGACCCAATAGGGATTTTCTGTTGCATAATAATGCATATTATGTGTATTAACTAAACCGGTACTTTTGAAAGTAGCTTCGTCACTAAATAAAATCTAAGATTGAAAATACGGGTCCAAATTCATTTTGTTTAACATAATGTTGCAAAAACTTTACGATTACAAAATCATTTCCACGAAGGTCCTGATGTAATGACATATGGTAGGGATGGTACTTATTATACTTACTTATTCTTCTTTATGATGCAGTTGATAGTACTTCTGCTTATTCCAGTCTGGATATTCAAATTTCGTGTACTTACTTGAGGATTTTCTTCCAACGATAGCAAAATATTTAATTCATTTTCCTCATTAGTAACCCTTCGATTTTTAATCTCCTTTTTGGAATAACCAATATATCCAGATGCTTCAAAACGTTCTTTTAATTTTTGAAATGCTTCGATTCTAGGAGGTCTTGCATTTGGATAACGTTGACAGTAAATCCTATTGGCTAATAAACAGTTCATTTCGCTCTCACCCAATGCGTAAATCATATTTACGCATCATAACAAATGACAGATACAGAATTCAGATATTATTTTAATTAAAAATTCACAGGTGACTACGACTTTTTTCGTTTAAAATTAGAATCTAGTAATAATAAAAGTTAATAAGTTATAAAATACTAATTGTGGATAGGGAAAACATGGTATCATTAAAAAACGTATAAAAATTACTGTACTTTAGAAGAAAAATATACAGGCTGTTCTATTTAAAAAAAAAACGTAAATGTTAATTTTGCGTTTGTTATTCCTGCAAATTCATTTATTTAAAAATAAATAAATTGATTATAGATTATTAAACTTGACGAAAATGGAAAACTTTTTGCCTATACAGATCTCAAAAATTCTTATAAAACAAAATTCGAATAAAGCTACAACGGTAAGAGATACCCCTACACATGTTTATATCCATGACCTTCTTTTTAAGAGTAGCATCTAAATATGTCAAAATATATGGGGTGTTCCATTTAATAAAACACAAGTTTGTATCGTCACTCACTTACGCAACACTTTGTATAGTTGAAAACAATTTTAGAATGTTTATTTTAGGAGTGGCTACAACTTTTGTCTAAAACACTTTTCTTTAACTTTAATAATAAAGCCGTAATTTTCCGTCCTCGCATGATATATCCTTGAATTTCTTATGTTTAAACCTACAGATCTGAAGAAAGATATTGCTTACATTTAGAAACAACTAATATGACCGATAAGTTTTTGTGAATAGGAAATATAAAGCCGCGCCTATTCAGCGCTTTTATGAACGGTAGTGATCTTTCTTTATAGTAACTTATATTTATTATAATCTTATGAAATGCAAACGTATAAGTAGATAGGGTTTTAAAATTAGAATTAAGAATTTAATTGGGGTTGTAGCGGGTGGTACGGGGAAACGGGAAGTTTCGAATGTAGAATTGGCAGCCCCGTGGAGTTGATAGATAGGTGTGAATGGCATTTCTGAGTGCACAGCTGCTTGCTATTTAGTATTGATGAGAGTATAGGATTGGTTCACAACGTGCATTTGTTGTGAAATCATTTTACAAGAATGGTGACAGTGCAACAGCGGCTCAACGAGAATTGCATCGTCATTTACAATTTAGGATATCATATCCGCGTTCCTACATGCCACGCCATCAATACATGAGTTAAAAATTTTGAGGGGACGGGTTCAGCTTTCAAAAAAAAAACCACCAGCAGGTTAAGGTACTCAGCGAACCCCAGAAAACATTAAAACGGTTCGAACCTTAACTGGAAGGAACCCACAACCTTCGGTAAGGAAACACTCAGCAGCATTGACCCTAAAACGAACAACCGTTAGGCGAATACTTTATATTGATTTGAAGTTTCACTCTTACAAAATTCAAGTTGTACAGGAACTGAAACCATTAAAATATGTTGCGCGACAACTGCTCAGTGGAAAAATGTTTGAAATGATTAATGCCGACCCAGATTTTCTTGACAATTTTCTCATGTCGGATGAGACTCATTTCCATATTAGTGGAAATAAGCAGAATTGCAGATATTGAGCATCTAAAAACTTTCGTCAAGTGCACGAACGACCATTACACGCCCAAACAGTTGCAATTTGGTGTGCCATTTAAACACGAGGCGTGACCCTTATTCCTTTGAAGATGACAGAAGGAATGAAACGACAGTGAACTTGATGTTCATATATTCAACACGTTTGTAGCAGAACGACTTCAAAACTTTCATGATCTTCAAAATCCTTGGTTTGGTTGAAATCATGGCCCATACGGCCAGAGCGTCAATGGCAACCGTTCTACAGCTCTTTTGTACGTAATTTCACGGATAGTCGATATTCATTCGCCTCCAAGATCACCAGATTTGTCTGTGTGCGATTTTTTCTTGTGGGACCACCTGAAAAGCAAAGTGTACACCACACGCCAATCCTTGAATTGAAAAGGATGAATCGAGAAAAAATCGATACAATTCGATGGAAGTGTTTCATCGTTTAATGCAAAATTTCAGCATTCGATTTTAGAAATGCATACGTTTGAATGGCCACCATCTTATGGACGTTATTTTTAGAAATTGAATTTTTTTGTTGAAACACTTAATGGAATGTATTTTACTTTTTGTTTCCAATAATAAAACTTTTAAATTTATTTTTCTTACTTCAAAATTTCCCGCTACACTGTTTTCTTCTTTCAATCTCTTACCACATTTCTCATTTCTTTTAATACTTTTTCTTCTTCTCTAACTTGTTTTGATTCTTCTTTGTTTTCCTTATATGGTTTTATATGCCGGACAACGCTTTCTGTTTTACTCGTCTTGCAATCATTTACTCCCTTTCCAAAACTTCGTATTTCTTCTTTCATATGCGGCAATATGATTCTATTTTTTGTAAGGTTATGGTGTCCTCTTTAGCTTCTTTAGCTTCTTTATTCGTTTTTTAATTGTATTTCTAGCTTCCATGATATTTTTTGTAAGTTATAGTTTTGTCCAAACCAGCGCATTGCAAACAAAAACGATCAGACACGTGTTTCGATCTTACATAGATCTCGTCAGTGCACGATTGTGTTGTCCCAATGCAATATATAGACAAAGATCCAACATTTATATTAACGCGCATATGTAAAATTTTCAATTGAAGTAGCTTTTAATAATAATGGATATCTAGCTCAACCTATATGACAAATAAAATTATGGAAATCCAGCAACAATTGGTTACTGAACTCGTCAGATATCAAATTTAACTACATCTTATCTCTGTGCAAAATATAGTTAAAAGGTAATATTATTTAGTACCTTCACCTTTACATAATGATTGTCTATAATGATCATAACAGTAATTTTAATTTAATTACCTACTCCAAGAAATAAAATTAATGTGTTTTTCTACTCACAATATCTAAAATGCGATTTATCGTATATGGTTCCATGACGCTAAGTCATCTTTTAAACGCATTTTCAAGTTGTGACTTGGTGCGCTTTAACTCACGGGGTAAACTTAGTAACGGGCTCCTTAGTCACAATCTGAAGTTAAGTCTAGGTTTTTGACTTGTCAAAATCAATTGAAACTAATTAAGTTGGTTGACATTTATGATCAAGCTGCCAAACTATCCGATATGGCTCTACAATACATTTGGCTTATTTGATGTCGAAGAAGAAGTATAGGATGAAACTCGTTAGTTCCTCGTTTCACTAAACACTTGCTCCGCTACGCTTCGCTCGTGATTAATAAAACTTGTGCACAAAATAAGATTTATAAAACGTGACATAATATTCTATAATCGGCGTCCTATCAACGTTTGTGCAGTTTAGTTTAGGTATTAAGTACATTTTCATATCTCTATCACCTGCTCTTAAAATGTATTCATTTTGTGTGGATTCGTGCACCTATATTACAGTACAAAATTATAATCTCAGTAGTTTGTATGTGTAGAATTAATAATGTAATTCAAGTTATTAGAAATTAGATTTAGTTTTATATTTTAATATGAAACGAAACAGCTTCTTCTAAAATGTCTGCGTCCTCGACTACCTACAAGTCTTATAATTTGAAGGAGCTTCTGCATCAGGTTCGTGAGGTGTATTTTAATTAACAAAATCCTAAATAAAAGAACGCGTTTCTATTGTCTTTAAACTGATTTTTAGAAATATTCCTCGCTTTAATCAACGGCACTTTTTCCTTGTATTAATGCGAAGCCCCGAATACCTATTCAAATATTCTCATTTAAGTATTCAAATTCGATGGAAGATTTTTCTTTGTTTTCCAGAGAGGAAGAGTAAGAGAGAGCACTGTTAATACTGATGTGAATTCTTCCTTCGTCATTTCAGCGGTGGTAAGCTAGAAACTTGCTAGGATTCATCACACCGTTTTCCTCTCAATCTAAAATGCAAATTCATGACATGCACCGACTGTTGACGCCGTGGATTACTAGAGATGAATTAATTAACTTTTTAACTAAAATCCTCCACTCGAGCAATTTATAAATGTTGGATTTCAGAACGTTTTTATTATGCAGAAAGCTCCGTCTGCCTATCTTAGGTAATCTAAGGTTTGTTCAATAAGGAACCTGAAAATTGCACGTCCTTTTCGAGCAACTTATTAAATCTTATTGGTGTATCGATTTTCATAGTATTCACATGTTTACGATATCTTAAAAATGTCTCTACAGTATCTCACAATTCGCATTCTATTTGATTTATTTGACTACGAATTTCAAGGAGATTACAAATCTATTTTCGGATGTCGCCAGTAAGCAGAATCATAATTACATTACATTTTGTCAGATCCGGTTTTATTTTAGTAAATAGCACAACTGTGCAGATTCTAGTGTAACCTTTGTGTTTTAAGTAATGGAGGTAATTTCGAAATATTTTTATACACCTTGGCTCAGAATAATAAATACTACTTCAAATGTTGCGCTAAAGTGTTACACACTTTTTAGATTTTAGTAGTTCTTGTATAAGCAAATTTAATTAGGAAAAATTAGTACGAGTTATTTGCCATATATTATAACAAAAACAAGCCTTAACTTGTTTTTGTTTGTTATACTTTGCTGTTTTATTTAATACAATCTGCACATTTAAGGACTTCAACGGACATTAGTGCTCAGACATGTGGAAGAAATATCATAAATTCACCACCCAAACAGCGTGAACTATTGGTACATTTAAGACGACAAAACAATTTTATGTTTATAAAATTTTGGCACTACAAACACCAAAAATGGAAACAACAGCAATTGCAATGAACTAAGTAATTACAATTTATTATAAATATGTATCTATTATAGTATTGGCAAATTCAACTGTATATCGCATAATTAAAGAATATGAATAAGTTTGTTTCCTTAAAATAAGTTGAACAGTGCATCTATTGGTATCCAATTCTCGCGTAATGTCTCTAATTTCGTTTCTTCGTTATAAATCCTTTTCTTTTTCTAAGTTTCTAAATGTATCTTCGTTATTCCTCAGTTTTCTGTACAATTTTAAAAAGATTTGTCTATTCGGCGCTTCATGGTCTGAAAATTTGTTACACTAATATGCCAATGCTTCCTTGGTGTTTCTGCAAAACAGATAAGCTTCAAGCATATCGCATTTTTCTAGATGTGCGAAAGGCATTTCAGTATAACTAGCAACAAGTAATAAACTGTTAACAATAGGTAGTCGTACATAACCAGTTAATTACAAAACAGATTAAGTTTACAACTCGTTAACGTTTCAAGTAATCTTTCGTCTACTTATATATTAAAGCAATAATAATCAAAGAGTTTAAGGGCTTTTTATTCGCTTATTTTTAAATATAGGACGATAGTGTATTACTTACTTTTTGTTTAGAATTTAACTCTGTTTCAAAAAAATATACAGGATGTTCAATTTTAAAATTTGTTGCTTTTGTGAAAATCTCAGAAACTAGATCTTCAATTGTTTCTCTGTTTTGACTAACTTAATCAGCAAAAAAAGGCCTACTAGTTTTGCTAATTTAACTGATTTCGTAGCTACAATAATAAGTTAGCAATGGTGAACATATAACTTTAGACACGGTGTATACCTACAGGGTGTCTCAGAAATAAAAAGACGGAGTAGCAGAAATCGGAAGCTAGATTGTGTAAAAACGTAACCTCAAAATATCAAGTCTTTATTCGTGCGCAGACGGCAGAAAAAAAATAAAGCATTCAATTGGCCTTACGCCGACCATGGACTAAATATCCACCTGCTTCACTTTCACAATCGGTCCTTTTCAGGGCCACCATATTACTTGTGTTAAACAAAAAGGAGGAGGAATAGATACTACATAATAAATATCAAACAATTAATTACTTTAATTTTACAACTGCTAGAAAAAAATAATTACATTCTTGATATTTACTGTAATCTAGAAAAACTACGATATATTGAATATTCTAAAATAATAATATTCAGCTGTTTCCGACTACAAACACATTAAAGAGCAACAACCTTCCTATTTTAAAAATAAAAACAATCTCTTATTGTCTGCAAAAGTGGGTCGCCCATCTGGCAAAAAATATGTTTTATATGCATATCTGCATTATCTGTTTAATCTGTCCATTAGCTCATCCACATTTCCGGATGTCTTCAAAAGGTCATCAGTGGTGCCCATTCATAAACGGAAGAATGCCACATCTGTTGAAGAATATAGACCTATATCTGTATTAGATGAATTCTCCAAGATATTAGAAAGAATTGTGTTCGACAGACTGACTGCATTTCTAAATGATTGTGGCGTGTTGAATGAGAGCCAACATGGCTTTCTTGCTGGTTGTTCAACTGCTACAGCTACTTATAGCTTTGTTGATGCAATTTATAGGGCCATTGATGATGGGATGTATACGGTTGGACTGTTCTTTGATCTGACATCAGCGTTTGATACTGTGCGCCATGGGTTTCTTTTGGAAAAGTTGTATTCCCTGGGCATTAGGGGAGCAATGCTTCAGTGGTTGCGGTCGTATCTGGCAGGAAGAACAATGACCGTTAGAGTAAATGGCGTAACATCTACTGAGTATCCAGTTCAACATGGTGTGCCACAGGGATCTGTGCTCGGACCACTGCTGTTTTTAATATTTATAAATGATTTGCCTGAATTTGTTGGTCCTGATGAGCTGGTAATCTTCGCTGACGACACTTCTATGCTCGTGGTCTCTCGTGATGAAGACTCTCTTTTTGCCAAGGTGAGTCGGATTTTGACGGCATTCAGTGAGTGGTGTTACGCGAATAACTTGTTACTGAATACGAGTAAATCGGCCTGTGTTAAGTTTTATAAACGCAGAGTTGTGGGGACAGACGGGTTTGTTTTTCCGAATGGTGATGTGTTGCGTATGGTTGACAATATAAAACTCTTGGGGGTTCATATTGATGGACAGTTAACTTGGAGTAATCATATCGATTGTGTCTGTGCAAAGATTAACAGCGCTTACTATGCCATTTTAAAATTAAAATCTAGCCTCCATCATGACTCCATAGTGAGTGTGTACTATGCTCTGGTATATTCGGCTCTCTCTTATAATACTGTTCTGTGGGGTAATTCCTCTGGGGCTAGGCGTGTTTTTATTCAACAGAAACGAATATTACGCTTAATTTTTAACCTAAAGTCTGATGACTCTTGCAGACCGGTTTTTGTGGGGGAGGGTTTCTTGACTGTGCCGGGTGTGTATATTTACCAATGTGCACGGTATGCAAGAGATAACTTGGGTAGGTATTGCTGTGGTGGTCATGAATACCCGACGCGGCAAGCCCATTTGTTGCGTGCTGACCGGCATAGGACTGCTTGCTTTGAGAAGTCACCAACATATGCCGCTAAGGTCATATATAACAAGTTGCCATCGGAGGTGAAGGGCACGCATAATGCTCATCAGTTTAAAACGGCATTGAAAACATTTCTACTGCGACAATGTTATTATAGTGTCAATGAATATTTGCAGGGATAAAGTGATTTGTCACATTTATGTTTGATTTGTAACTGTTTGTTTTATATATGTATTTTTGTGACGCTCATATACACTGTAATGTGTCTGATATGAATTAAATTTATTATTATTATTATTATTATTATGAATGAGTACGATTTAACATTTTCCCCCCGTTTTATACAAATGAAAGCGTATTTTTCTATGAATGCGTGTTCGTTTCTATTTACAAATGAGCATTCTTACGTGTATTTATAAACATGCATTCTGTGCCAGGTCCGTAATGTAATTTTTTTTAACTAGAAAACAACATAGAAAATTAAATTTTTAATTTCTTCGTTATTGCGGTATATTTGGGACTGTTTCTGTTCGGACTTTACATACCTGCTACTCCGTCTTTTTATTTCTGGGACAGCCTGTATATATAAAAATGTACCACCAATATTCTACACATTTCTGAAGAATGTTGATGAAACAATTGTCATATTAATATTTTAGATATTAAATAACGAAAATCCAACAGTTTCTTTTTATTAATAATTAATTTTTATTTCCTTACACCTACAAATAAGTCGAAAGGTCACTCAGTTATTGACTTGGAGTTTATTCGGAGAAATAAACCTCTTTCATATTTCGAATTTCTGGTTTGATTCAAATATTTCTGATACGTACCTACTACCTATTTGTTACTCGGAAGAAATTGCAAAAGTACACCCATGTCCGTTGTGGGGCGCGGAGAGCAGAACCTAAGTTGTGAAAGGCAAAGGGGGTACAAGGGGGGGGGCAAAATTTTTATCAATCCCAGCGACGAAAAATATGCAAATTCCGCGCCCAAGTATTAGAAATTTTAATTTCGACGCTCAAATTATTCAGAGGTCGAAATTTATTCAAGAACTTCAACCGTTTTCACGGCAACCGGCGAGATTGTCGCGCACGCGATGCGAGTTTTAAATAGCGAACAGTAAAATAAAAAAAAAGTGGAAGCAAAAGTGGATGACGGAAGGAAAAACTTTCTGTGTGTATATAAGTACACGTACGTGTACCGATGTTTGTGAAAAGTTCACCAACCCCTAAACATAAACGTACCTTTGTTAGCCGGAACAACGTCTGGATTCTTGTCGTCCTTCTCGAAGAGATCCTCGGAGTCGGATCGCAAGGGTAACGTGACTTTCTCCTTTACCGGCAGGACGCCCGGCCTGAGGACCCGGGAGCCGTCCCTCTGAGATGTGCGTATCTTGATGGCGCCAAGAATAACGACCGTAACTAGCAGCAGGACCGTCACAATTCCCACCAGGATGCCGAGTATGGGGGCTATCTCGATTTGGTCACGTGTCCCCAGAGATAGAACTGTAACAGCGAGGAGTTAATTTCGCCAGAAGTGCTGGTTAGGTGAATGGGATAAGTGGCCGGAGGAGCGAGGTGTAGGAGAATGAATTTTTGCAATTATAATTTTCACGGAATATATTAGTCCGAGCGCTGTTGGGTTTCGTTGGTGCTGCTGTCGTAGCACCGGTGGTTCGCCCGTTTCATTATATGTCCTCGGAAGAGGAACGAATGAAGACTGCATAAGTAGCGCGCTCAAACGACAGGGCGAAAAAAAATCGCGCGCTAGCTTGTGACCTCGTAAAGTTTGAATTATAATGCAAATTGTCCGACCGGCGTTGTTGATAAGAACTTTTTTATATTCCACAGTGTCGTTAGGGAATCAATGCCCTGTGATTTCAGTTATATCATTGGAAATATGAGCATGGTCTACGCTAAATATACTGGACGCCATTAGTAAATGAATACTCAGTAAACGTAGATATGTTTTCTTGAAATTTACAGGAAATATGTATTTTATTCATATTAAAAAACAATGGTATTTTTAAGACCATTAAAAGAGACCACTGGAGCAGATTTACCAGCGACATGAATCATGAGCTGCACGAAGCACAGAGAAAAATATGGAAAATGCTTAAAAACAGGAAAAAGCCCATAAACCAATACATGCAAACAGAGGCATCGCACCAGAAACATGGGAGGAATACTTCAGACAACTATACAGAGCGGAGGAAGCATTCGAATTGGATGTATATAAAACAACGGAGGAGAGCACAATCAGCGAAAAAGAGTTGGAGTCAAAACTGAAGAAACTAAAAGACAGAAAAGCAGCGGGAGTTGACAACATATCTAACGAGTTATTGAAATACGGAGGCAAGACACTCCACGCAAAGCTTACAATCTTCTTCAACCTAATCTTGAAACCTATTTTTAAAAAGAGACAAAAGACCTACCCTTGAAACTATTGAGGAATAACGGTGTTAAATACAACAATAAAATTATTCACAAGCGTCCTCAAGGAGAAACTAGAAGCGCAGATCAAAACCAGAGAAGAACAACAAGGATTTAGAAAAAATAGATCGACTACTGAATGTAATTCAACAAACCCCACTATATCTGCTTCGTCGAGTTGACGAAAGCGTTTGATAAAGTACGCCTGGAAGATATACTTAGACTACTAATTAACAAGAGAACGCCATCCAATATCGTAAAAATAATCCCACTACTAAACACGGGCAACACGACAAAAATTAAAGCAGGCGAGCACAAAACTGCAAATATTTTAGGGACAGCCTGAGCCCATTCTTGTTCAACCTATTAGTGGACGAAATTATATGGGAGATCGCGTCGTTGAATTTGGGCTATAGAATGAGCAAGAACAGAGTCTGCATGGTGTGCTACGCGGACGATGCAGCAAACCTAGCAGAAACGGAAGACGATCTACAGATGCAGTTCTTTAAATTTTATCAAAGAGGCCAACAACTGAACTTGAATGTATCCACCGACAAAACAAAAGCCATGACAATCGCTAAAGAACCAATCCGATGCAAACTTGTGGTGGAAGATAAACTCATCGAGCAAGACCAGTTTAGGTACCTCAGACTTGACATCTCCAGTGGTCATGACCCAGACAAAAACCTAAGGAACCAGATTAATAAAGCGATCACTATGAGGATGTTTAAGAGAGTTTGGCCGAATCAATACATGCGAACAGACTGAAAGATAAGAATCTACAAAACCTATATAAGGAGCAGTTCTTTAAGTTTTATCAAAGAAGCCTACAACTGCACTTGAATGTATCCAACGACAAAACAAAAGACATGACAATCGCTAAAGAACCAATCCGATGCAAACTTGTGGTGAAAGATAAACTCATCGAGCAAGACAAGTTTAGGTACCTCGACTTGACATCTCCAGTGGTCATGACCCAGCCAAAGACCTAAGGAACCAGATTGATAAAGCGACATCACTACCAGGATGTTTAAGAGAGTTTGGCCGAATCAATACTTGCGAACAGACTGAAAGATAAGAATCTACAAAACATGTATAAGGGGCAGTTCTTTAAGTTTTATCAAAGAAGCCTACAACTGCTCTTGAATGTATCCACCGACAAAAGAAAAGACATGACAATCGCTAAAGAACCAATCCGATGCAAACTTGTGGTGGAAGATAAACTCATCGAGCAAGACAAGTTTAGGTACATCAGACTTGACATCTACAGTGGTCATGACCCAGCCAAAGACCTAAGGAACCAGATTGATAAAGCGACATCACTACCAGGATGTTTAAGAGAGTTTGGCCGAATCAATACATGCGAACAGACTGAAAGATAAGAATCTACAAAACATGTATAAGGAGCAGTTCTTTAAGTTTTATCAAAGAAGCCTACAACTGCTCTTGAATGTATCCACCGACAAAAGAAAAGACATGACAATCACTAAAGAACCAATCCGATGCAAACTTGTGGTGGAAGATAAACTCATCGAGCAAGACAAGTTTAGGTACATCAGACTTGACATCTCCAGTGGTCATGACCCTGCCAAAGACCTAAGGAACCAGATTGATAAAGCGACATCACTACCAGGATGTTTAAGAGAGTTCGGCCGAATCAATACATGCGAACAGACTGAAAGATAAGAATCTACAAAACCTGTATAAGGCCCTTCATGACTTACGGTATAGAAACGCGCGATGAAACATGCCAAACCAAGAATATGCTAAGAGTTGCGGAAATGAAAACTCTACGAACCATCCTTGGCAAAATCAGAACAGACCGTATAAAATACACCGATATCAGAGAACAGGGTAGTGGACGTGGTGAGATGAGTGAGACAAAGAAGAAGCGGGTGATACGATCACGTTAGGAGAATGGACGAGAGCAGATTGACACGCGTAGCACTAGAGAGAAAGCCAGCAGGGGATCGAGCATCGGGAAGGACAGCTGTAAGTCAACATCACAGGACAAACCATAGCTACGAATTCAGAAATAGACAGACCAATAAGTCTAAAACAACAAGGAGAGGAAGAAGATAAAAATTTCAACATGATACAATTGTAATAATTAATTATCAAACTAATAAAGTAGGAGGTTATATTTCTGTATTAGCATCGATTTATTATGCAGCCGATAGTTTAAATTTTTTGCTTATTTAATTTGATAAGTATGCTTTATATTCTTTGTTATAAAAATTGTTATTTTGCGATTTCATGATCTGCTCTCCAGTCTTATCTGCGTGTGATTATTTCTTCTGGGAATATCTGAGGGCTAAAATGCATGAAGACATGCCTGGCATCACCTATCAGTTGCAACAATCAATTCGTAGACAAATCGCAGCCATTGCCGGAAACGTGCACGAGCGATCTATAGAAACTTCCGTGATCTTCTTTGGGAATGCATAGACAAAAATGGGCACAACTTAAGCGAGATCACTTTTAAGTCATAATGTTTTCAAACTGCTTATAAATATGTAACATATGGTATGAATAAAAAATGTTGTAAACCGAAACTGAACTAATTTTTTGAAAAATTTTAACTGCCCCACCCTAAATGAGACAAAATAGCAAAATTTCTCATGAACTTACAGACAATATACCTAGCTAACAAAAACATTACAGACCGTGTGAATTTATAAAAGAAAAAATTAGAATTTTTTTTCCTTCCTTGTGTTCTCCTTCCTTCACGAAAAAGTCATTACAATATAGTGACTCATATAAGGGAGAGTGGATTTAGGAAAATTTCAATTTATTTAAAGCATAAGGTATTACATTCCATTTATGTACATTTCTGGGTCACCGGTAATCCCAATGTATAGATACAGCGGTACGCATATAAAAAATTATTGTTATCGATGTCGGTTTTACCATTCGATTTAACTTTTACGATGGCCATCGGCCCCAGTACAACATCCGATTTCACCTTACCTGTCTGCTTTTCGGCCATTTTCAGCGTGAATCCTTCCACCAGCACCGCCTCGCTCCTGCCCTTCGCATTGGCAGCGTAAACGATCATTTTTAGGATCTTCCCGGATTCCAACCCGCTTATTGTGAAGAGAGGAAATGTGGCCGAAACATTAGCCTGCGTAAGAATATTACAGGATATACAAACTTGTATTAGTAACAAAATCTCTTACATATAACCGTGAAATTGAAATATTTATGCGGTACTTTCTGAACCGAGGATAAGATTTTCAAAAATTAGTAATAAATATAATATAGCTAGTCCTGTGAGGAAAGCATAGACTTGAATTGCCAATTTAAAATTTTAGTATTTATCTAGTTATAGAAATAAATTAAAATAATAAAGGAAGAACAGTAAAAAGAAAATTTATATTTGTTAACATTGTTTTATATTTCTGCAAATTAAAAAAAGAAACAGCTTAATAAAAACCTCCTTAATAAATATTTTGTAAGATATTTTGGAAAAATGTTTAATTAAGCTTTCAAATTTTGCTAGTAGAATACCAAATTTATTCTTTAGGGTAAAAACACATTAAGAACAAATACAACTAGATTAGTTAGTAAATCTTAGGCTTTGAAACAAAACATTGTTTTATATTTCTGCAAATTAAAAAAAGAAACAGCTTAATAAAAACCTCCTTAATAAATATTTTGTAAGATATTTTGGAAAAATGTTTAATTAAGTTTTCAAATTTTGCTAGTAGAATACCAAATTTATTCTTCAGGGTAAAAACACATTAAAACAAATACAACTAGATTAGTTAGTAAATTTTAGGCTTTGAAACAAAACATTGCTTTATATTTCTGCAAATTAAAAAAAGAAACAGCTTAATAAAAACCTCCTTAATAAATATTTTGTAAGATATTTTGGAAAAATGTTTAATTAAGTTTTCAAATTTTGCTAGTAGAATACCAAATTTATTCTTCAGGGTAAAAACACATTAAGAACAAATACAACTAGATTAGTTAGTAAATCTTAGGCTTTGAAACAAAACATTGTTTTATATTTCGGCAAATTAAAAAAAGAAACAGCTTAATAAAAACCTCCTTAATAAATATTTTGTAAGATATTTTGGAAAAATGTTTAATTAAGTTTTCAAACTTTGCTAGTAGAATACCAAATTTATTCTTTAGGGTAAAAACACATTAAGAACAAATACAACTAGATTAGTTAGTAAATTTTAGGCTTTGAAACGAAACATTGTTTTATATTTCCGAAAGAAACAGCTTAATAAAAACCTCCTTAATAAATATTTTGTAAGATATTTTGGAAAAATATTTAATTAAGTTTTCAAATTTTGCTAGTAGAATACCAAATTTATTCTTCAGGGTAAAAACACATTAAGAACAAATACAACTAGATTAGTTAGTAAATTTTAGGCTTTGAAACAAAACATTGTTTTATATTTCTGCAAATTAAAAAAGAAACAGCTTAATAAAAACCTCCTTAATAAATATTTTGTAAGATATTTTGGAAAATGTTTAATTAAGTTTTCAAATTTTGCTAGTAGAATACCAAATTTATTCTTCAGGGTAAAAACACATTAAGAACAAATACAACTAGATTAGTTAGTATATTTTAGGCTTTGAAACAAAACATTGCTTTATATTTCTGCAAATTAAAAAAAGAAACAGCTTAATAAAAACCTCCTTAATAAATATTTTGTAAGATATTTTGGAAAATGTTTAATTAAGTTTTCAAATTTTGCTAGTAGAATACCAAATTTATTCTTCAGGGTAAAAACACATTAAGAACAAATACAACTAGATTAGTTAGTATATTTTAGGCTTTGAAACAAAACATTGCTTTATATTTCTGCAAATTAAAAAAAGAAACAGCTTAATAAAAACCTCTTTAATAAATATTTTGTAAGATATTTTGGAAAAATATTTAATTAAGTTTTCAAATTTTGCTAGTAGAATACCAAATTTATTCTTCAGGGTAAAAACACATTAAGAACAAATTCAACTAGATTAGTTAGTAAATTTTAGGCTTCGAAACAAAATTGCTTTTTTTTTTAGATAATTTTAATACCGGTTTAAATTTAGATTGTTTTCAGATAAGTAGAAATTTCCTTTTTTCTTTATTATTATGTGAACTCACGTTCCTTATTTGATTTTGGAGTATTAAATTTTAATTTTAATTGTCTAATACCTATAGGGTGTTAAATAAGTTTAATGTTAACGTTTGTGTCTATACCCTACAAATTATTGTAGAAAGCTTGGGATCTGTGGCTAGAATTTTACGTAACGTTTTTTTTAAATTTATCTTTAATATATTTTACACGTTTACATTTCTTTCTAGTTTACCAAAGAAAAGGAGCAATTCCATAATATGTTTTTTCTAAGAAGAATTTATGGGATTTTGTTCTATTAGGCGTTATGTTTATTTATTTTTCTTTACTACGAAAATGCCTGAACACGAAAAAGCTACAAGGAAAGAAAGATGTATTCAACATTTGCCAACCATTGCATAGAACTAAACCATAAATTTTATAAAGAATTTCAAACTTTACATGTATAAGATAAAGGAAAAAAACTTAATTTATTTGAATCTTTAGAAATTAATAGATATAAGAAAATAGGTGAGGCACTAACCGAACAAACAGATTTAAATCACTCCCCTCTACTGTCTTTCTAAATTTGTTAAAACACCCCTCTTTGAACCCCGACATTTATGTAAAATAAGTATATATAACGCTCTAATGATTTTGTAAACATTACTCCGTCATCACCTGAAGAAGCCAAAATTTGGCGAAACAATATTGTTGTGAGTGAAACAATAAAAATTATTTGAAACTATCTTTACGTTTATTATTTATTCTTCTATACAATCATTAACTTTATCATTAAAACTTTCTTTTTTCAATTTGCATATTTCACACGAAAAGTGTACAATTACAATTTCACCCCAAGTGTTACCACTGCCTATAATCACATTATACCTGTAATATATCCGTTTGCTCGTCGTACATCTCCAGCAGGAAATACTGCGGTTGACCGCCATCAAAACCCGGCACACATTCAACTTCCACCGACTCCGTAGTTTGATTTAATACTGTGCAATTATACGGCGGGTCCGGTTTTCCGGCCGCAGTTATCAGAAAAACGCACGGTTCCACTTGCCGTCCCGCCAGGTTGTTTGCCCAACACATTACCGTCCCGTAATCGAGCTCGGTCACAGGTGTGTATATTAAGGTTGAAGAAGAGCGGTGCAGGCCTGAATGATAACGAGTTTGCGGTACGTCTATGGTCTCGGCGCTGTTGTTGAACGACCATTTGAAGTTGTCAGGAGGTGGGTACGCTTCCACTTCGCAAAGAACTTTCGCGTCTTCGTGCCTGGCTACGCCGTAAGTCCTCTTTTGCCCAGGACGGCAGATGGGTTTATCTATAATTAGAATAGGGACCTTTGTTAGTATAATAGATAATAGTGTTATTTTATGGTTTAACTTGAAGTCTGTCGGATAGATTTTGAAACACTAATTACTACAGATAAACGGACAGTCACTCTTATCAACGACGTTTAACAAGGCTTTTACGAAATAAATTCTAAACACCACACCTTATGTGACGCTAAGGTGTGGTGTTTTGAATTTATTTCGTACAGAGAAAAAGAGTAAACAATCTGTATCTTGCACTAGTGGATAACTATTTTAACATGTTGGTCTCATCAGCACCGCTTTGCATTTTTTCTTAATTTTATGTAATGTTCTTCAAAAGGTGGTTGCCAAGTGTGCAAGAGAGATAAAAGTATCGGAAAATTAGTCCCGCGTTTATAAACAAAACTTATTCCCTTTTTTAAAGTAGTAGGTATATGACTTGAAATGCTCTTCTAAAGAGATGCAACATCTTGCTTTTCTAATTTTTTTTATAATAGTTAAGATATTTTGTTTAATTTCGGCATTTAATGTTTTTTTTAAATTCTGAGAAAGGGCGCATGTGAAGAAAATATTTTTAAATATTATCCAAAAAAAAAATAACCTGATGAAAATTACCGCCCGAAACGCAAATAGTAATCTTCTCTCATGGTTCTCTTTCATTTAGTTTCTTTTACAGCGAACAGTTGGTTGTGGTTATGTTCCATTATGCGTGTTTATGAGACAGGGAGGTGTGCAAATGTCTACGTAAATTTTTAGTGGATGGATCGTTTCATAATTTTTAAAATTATACAATAGTAAAAGAAGAAAATATGGGACAACTGTTTTGAGTTACTAAAATAGAACAGTATGACTTGACACTAATGGAATTAATTCAAATTAATTAATTAAATAAATAGTGAAGAAAAATAGGTTATATGGTGCAAGTCCAAAAAGGCTATAGTCAGACCAATTACCGGTTTTGAAAATCCCTCGTTCATTTCGCACTTGGTTTTTCAAAACTAGTAACTATGGTATGTTTTATAAGAGTTTATTGTCAAAGCGTGTTGTATACTACATTTTTTAGATATGTGGGTAATATTTAAATTAAATGACAAAAACACCTTGATATAAGTATGAGGGCGTATCAGAAATCTGACTTATTGTCATGACGTCATCTTCGAACCAGCAAGTATGGTTTATTTTCATGTTTGGGTTTTTTTTTTTCCAGGCCTGTCTGACTAACGTCTCCAGTTTGCACCGCAGCCAATAAGGCTTATTGTGCTCAACCTGTGTTATCTATGTTGTCCACTCCAGCAATGTTATTCCCTGTACTAATCTGTACAAGTCCTTTACTGGGTGTCTCTTGAGCATCTCTGGATCTACGTTCGGTTGCCCAAAGATGCTTTGCCTCTTGTGATCTAGTACCTCACAGTTTACCAGGATATGCCCGACTGTTTCTGGTTCCTTATTGCAGAGCCTGCAACTAAGGTCTCCATCATACAGGCCTATCCTGTTGAGATGCACTTTAACAGGTGCATGACCAGTCAAAAGACCCGTTATTGTTCGCAGCCGTTCCCTGCTCATGTGTAGTAGTTCTGCGGCTCTCTTGTTGCATGGTTGGCCAATAAATTGCTTACCATGATATTGTCCTGGAACTGTTGCCCAGTTATGCTTGTGTTTTTCATAAACCCAGTCTTTAACCTGGCTTCGGGTCATACTTTTGGGTACCCCCAGAGCCGGTTCTGGGCCTATGAATCTTGCTTCTGTTCCTCTCCTAGCGAGTTCATCAGCTTTTTCATTGCCCTCGATCCCTTTATGCCCTGGCACCCAGGTCAGTTTTACCTTATTCCGGGTCGCCAGCAGTTTAAGTTCTTCGAGGCATTCCCAGACCAGTATTGACGACACCTCTTGGCTAGATAACGCCTTTAGTGCCGCTTGACTGTCAGATAATATAAGAATCCGCCGGTGACTGACGTCATTCCTATTGTTTTCTATAGCACATTGGAGTATGGCATACACCTCTGCCTGAAACACAGATGCATACCCCCCAGTGCATAGTATTTGCTCTGGTTTGCAGAGTAAATTCCGGCTCCAGTGCCAGCTCCCATTCGAGTCTTTCTGGAATGTTTACTTCGAATGGTCTGTTTAGGCTATATTGCTTTACCATGTGGTCCGTTCTCATGTTTAACACATCTCCACCCACAAGGTCCACAATTGCCATGTGTCCCGCCTTTTTGGTTTTTGCGGTTTTCAGCTGAAGCCTAAAGGCCCCCATCCTAGCCTCCCCCTGTATCACAATGTGAAGAGGCGGAAGACCTAAGAGGGCCTCCATGGCTGCATTTGGAGTGGTCCGCATTGATCCGGTTATGCCCAAGCAGGCAAGTCTTTGCACCTTGCCTAGTTGTAAAATGGCCTTTCGTTGTTGTGTCTTGGGCCACCACACTAGAGAAGCATACGTTAAAATTGGTTTTACCACCATGTTGTATGTCCAGTACAACATGTCCGGTCTTAAACCCCATTGTTTCCCGTGTAAGCGTCTAGTTATCATTAGAGATGTTACCGCTTTCTTCGTAATATTTTCCAGGTGTCGATTCCAGGTAAGTCTTGAGTCCAGCGTTACTCCTAGATACTTTACCTTCTTCGAGATCTGTATGTTTTCTCCCCTTAGGGTAAGCGGTCTGAGATCCCCCAGCTTACGCCTTCGGGTAAATGCTACCAGGGTAGTTTTAGTGGGACTAATGTTTAGTCCTTCTGTTTCTACCCATCTAGATGTCCGGTTGAGGGCGTCCTGCATGTTTGGGTATTTATGTACGTGTGTTACTTGTAGGTGTGCTTGTAGTGGTAATTTATCAATTATTGCGATCGACTCTTATTATTTATTATCATCTAAGAATGCGATGTTGTGCAGTTTTTGGGTGCTCAAATTTCAACCGGGAAATTAAGGGAACTAGTATACAATATTTTAGTTTCCTGAAAGATGTGGAATTGGCAAATAAATGGATAAGAGCCTGTCAGGCAAAAGATAAGTTCAATTTAAAATATATGAGTGTTCAGTGCTCTCACATAATTTTAATCCAAATTTGTTGTATTACACTTCGACATGCAGGTTCTTTTCACATTCTTACAGTGTCTGTAATTTTAATTTTTTTTTTATTTTAGCATGCATTTGTATTATACACCACTAGTTTTGAATTTTGTCTGAAGCAGCACTATTGAATTATGAACCAGAAAATATTCGCAAAGTAAAAAACAATGCCAGTCGACACACTGTTTACTATCCTCATCGGTAAAGACTTTGACGAAAACTACATTTCGAATAAACAAAAGATATTAACAGAAATTAGGGCTCCACAGAACCTATTAAACTTTGATGACAAAGGGTGTTGGCGGAAAATTAGAGGCAATCAATTGCGTGGTTCCCTTATATTCATGCTCATGCATTTTCTGGGGTTTAAAATTTTATAATATATTGTATAGTTTTTGTCAAAAACGGGAACTAAAATCAGCGCCATCTCGCGTTTCCGAAACACATTAATATAATTCACCTTTTGCCTTAAAGCACACATTCAACCTTAAGTCATAGTCTCTCTGTCAAACTGACTTAGTCGGATATGCCTTTGGACACTAATAACGGTCAGAGAATCTCCCTCCTTTTATTAAGTGTGATGGCAATAATGAAGTCGACTTTTATTGAGTGCACGTAAATATAACCTTTATGTATATTGGTTATTAAAACAAGATCATATAACATTTTGCAAATATTTTGTACTTTCTAGTATTTATATGTTGCTTTTTTGTACTATTATGTAATTTACTGTTTATTACAAGTATAATACATTATATTATGTGTATTGTTAGGTTTTAAATTTGCAAGTATTGTACTCATAATTTGCATTTAAATAAGGTAATTATGTTTAACATATTTAATTTAAAATTGTCTGCTTTAACATATAGATTATTTTTATTATCAGTTTATATAGCTGATTTCACTGCATGTTATTGATTGAATCAATCATCTAAGGCAAAGACGTAAAATTTGGCCGGCAAACATAAAACTTAATAGACGTAAAAATTGAATACTTGCTACTTCGAAATCCAGTTGCGAAGAAGATGGGAAAGAATTGTTTGCAAATTTTTTTAGAAATTGTTGCAAATACTACACCATCCAAGAAAAGTTATTTTGAATGGCCTCAAACAAAATATTTTATGCAATATAGCGGGGTTGTGTTATTATACAGGGTCCCGAATATCATCATCATTGGAAAGCTGAGAGGCTATCTCATGATGGACCAGAACATTGGAACATAAATTTAATAAAAATTGTTAGTTGATGGAATATTAGCAGTTTTATGAAATTTATGAAAAGCGACAAGTTTTTGAATGCCATGCATATAAATTTCCACATTTTACGATTGGAATTTATGTTATACAACCTCATATAATCCTGCTATTGGCTGTCCAGAACAAAATTTAGAATGCCATACCTAATGGAAAGATGTTTTTGCTCGAATCATTCGATAATTTTGTTTTATTACCTAACTTAAACTCTGTATACTGCAAAAAAGAAGTGTGGGCTCCACATGCCTTTCTTATATGTATATGGGTTTCAAATTATATAAAAGTTGTTCCAATTAAGTTTTAAATACGTTTTTCTTCTTTAAAAAGTAAATCTGTGTTAATTCAGGTCCGAACTTTGAACCATTTTTTATACAGAAATTATTTAAAATCCTATTCTGAGTACTTCTATACTCTTAATAAATCTCTATAGAATTCATAATAGGCGAGTTATTTGTAGAAAATTGCTTTTCGATAAGAGTAAAAGTGTTGCTTCTGAATTGTAGATTGTTTTTGTACAAAAAGTATTCAAAATCTAGTTTTAAATACTTTTATACACATAATATATTTGGTTAGAAAGTATGACCTTCCGGTAGGAATTTCGAAAAATTCTTTTTATAAAAAAGTTTTATTTACCTTTCAGTCCTTTTGCATTCCATACAAATGTGTTTAAACTTAGTAGTCGACGAGATATTTTTAAAATTTCATTTTTATATTTTAATATGGTGTAACATTTACTTTAGAATAAAATTGTTTTTTGTCAGGTTATGAAAATTTACAACTTTAAGTAGAAATTCTTTTAGAAAACTATGTATAGTGTGACATTGTCAACAATAATATAAATTATTAATTATACTTACACATGATCTTTAATTCTACCATATTGCTATCACCGTCTCCCTCAACATTAGACGCGACGCATGTGTAATTTCCAGCTTGACTTTTGGTAACCCCTTGCAGAGCAAGATCGCTATTGCTCATTATGATGCCTCCTTTTTGATTTTGTTGAATTATTTGGCCCTGCAATTTTAAAAGATATCTCAAAAATAATCAAAATGTGACGTATTATGGTATACGTACATAAAACATATAAAGTAAAATCGCCGTGGCTAGGGGAATTAGGAAAGTTCTAATGAAATCTGCGTACTATTATGTACATTAATGACGACAAATTTCTATAAATTTGGCAATAGTTTACTTAAACAACCAATAATACTTTATTTAATAGAGTTAATAATGTATGAATTAAAATATAAAATGAATTAATTGCCTTAAAAATGAATAATATAGTTAATTAAAGTATATTTTTTTAAATAATAAATACAGGCAATGTTATTTATTCGAGAATGTAGGAATAGGGCAATATCATTGAGATCATACGAAAAGTGCAGTCGTGTGTGTATATCGGGTGTTTTTTCTGCATATGCTGGTTGCGATGGTTTGACTATCCACATAATAAAACATACAGTACTTATAACTAATAATTGTATTTTTGACAGGTTCTTTCCTAGCTCATGGAAGCATGCTCATGTTATACCCAGATCCAAAACATCAACACCCCTCTCCTATGGAAATCTTGGCTGATGATAAAATGAAAGTAAGCGACATAGGTCATGTCATAGCACTAGTTTTGCTAGGCTTTATCAACGCCTTTGATAATGTTGACCATATATTACTATCTTCCATTTTTCATTACATTGGCATCAACAGCTACTTATCTCTTAAACTGTTTTCTTGAAAATAGAAAGCAGGCTGCCAGAATTAGGGACAACACTTCTAGCACTGCTTAATGGGTTCTGGTCTACTTCAGGGTTCAATCTTGGACCCACTGTTTTTTTCAACATACACTAAATTTTCTAACGTTAATAACTTTTCAATTATACATCAACTAGTGTAGTATCTTATCTAGGGCCTAGGGTAACATAATTCTTTTCACATGCTAATTCTAGTTTGGAGAAACGTTCTTCACGATAGCACACATGTGCAGAGCACCACCATCTAACATCCAGCTGTAGTGCTCATGGTGATTCACCATATTTGAATTAGTTAGGATCATCATGTTTTTTTGTCTCTCTCCATTGATTCTTTTTATCTATTGAATTTTTTGTCGATGTTACTAAAGCAATTTCTGATTCTTCGTGTGCGGTCTAACTACTCGCTTCATGTAGTAATATAACTGTCAAATTTGTAACGGTACATTTATTTTCGTGTAAGAATAACAAGGCTTTTCAGATACTACGGTATTTTCTTGGCAAACTGCTAAAAATTTTGTTCATTATTGTTCCATCACTGATTGCATCTCCTGTTTATCGAATCTGGAGGGCAATACTTTCCATTTTAACAATGTTGAGCAACAGCATAAATTGCTTCCATTTTATGTTGATGGAATCTTTCATTAACACAACATTTTAGCAGTTTCTATTTTTGTTCATTTATCGAACTAAGTTTATCCAATAATTCTTTTGAAGTTTTGCAGTTCCCGATTAGAGTAATATGTGTCAATTCCTTGGTTGCTGTTAGTGTAAACATTGCCGTTGCTTTTTTTCTCTCATTATTTCACCTCGGTGTTTGTTTCTGGTTTATTCGCATCAGTCTCTGGCTTCTTTGCTGACCCGGATGTAATGCTGTATAAAACATTAGCATTAAGTGCACAGGTCTACTGAAATTTGCTTGAAATTTCTTACATCAAATTCCTCGACCCTACCCTTCATGATAAACAATGTGTACCTCTTGTCATTTCACTCACAACTATTAGTAGACTTTCTTTATGTCCTGGGCCCATAACCTTTTAGCCGTACTGAATAAAAAACGTAGACAGAGTAACGCCAGTGAACAAAACTTCTATTATTCTTTGTATATAAATAAGAACCACAAGACAACATAAATATAACAGAACTAGTATCATTGATTTTATACTGACATGGTTTTACTTACTATTAAAACGATACTGCCCACCTATTATGATATGGATATTACTTCTATAAGCAGTGTATCGTGCATTTCAAAATTCTAAACAAAAATAAATTATTATTGTTATTAAATTCAATTCAATAGATAGCACAACAGAGCAATACGTTCTTAACCTTTTCAATTTTCTTTTTGTTATGGTTGATTTAATTTTATTGAATATGTGACCTATTCTATCATATTTTTGTATTCAATAAACGACAGAATTTAGAACTGTTAAACCCACGCTTTAACGACGCTGTAAAGAAATTGGTAAGTAAACATTCATAGTAAAGTTCAATCTAAAGAGAAATCGAGATTTGCACAAAATTTATTATTATTATTAAGTTGAGCAAAGTTAAAAAAATACAACAAAATTCAACTCTTTATATTATTTACATATTAAAAACGTACCACTTCCTTCAGAAACTTCATTTGCACTAGTACATGTAACTGGAGGACTTGGTGCGTTGTTTACATTAGTTCGGAAATACGTTTAACAATACGAGTGACTGAGCAAGAGTGTTCGAGTAATTACGTAACACTGAAATGATGAGGGTTGACCCGCATCCAGGATCTGTCATGGATTCTAATTTCCATTATGGAGTTTATCAAAATAAGATAAATAGTTCCTATCAGACGTATGGGCTTTTGATGATAGTTTAGGCCCGATGATAATTGGAAGTCTGAATGTAACGGATAGGTCAAACTCAATTCAATTAATATCAATAAAGGGCGAAAGTTACTTTCCGCAACAGTTATCATTCAAGAAGGTTAATTAATCAGATTTTAAAGATAACAATATTGGGTGTGTATATTCCAATATCTAACATATTCAATATTAGAGTAAGATACAATTTTGTTCTACTGTATCATAAGTAATTAACAAATAGTTTACAAACTTTAAATTTAGCAGCAGCGAGGATTTACATGACGGGTAACTAGAGGTAAAATATAAATTTGTTGCAAAAACTTTTTTTTAAATAATTTTTCCAGATTGGAAAAAGTTAATAACTACTATTTTTGTAAAGAAGAATAAGAATAATTCGTTTCAATTCAACAATTACAGAAAAGTCAAATATAGTTGAATCGTTTTGGCAATAGACACTGCCAAAGTAAGAAATATAGACAACGATTCAATGCCACTACAAATTCCCATCGATCATAACAACTTCAGAACAATAAAATTACACTAATTAATTAATATCAAAAAGTACCGCGCGATCATTTAAATTCTAAATTAGAGCAGGCTGTGAAATTTAAATTAAGTTGGTATATAAGTACTAATTTACAATTTGAATTGTCAAAGTGACGTTTCAAAATGTTAATTAATCAATAATTGACATTCTGGACAATCTAATAAAAAAAATTCCGCCTGCTATAATTTAGAATTTAAATGATCGCGTGGTATATAGTTTCCATTACTAAAATACTATTATAAAGTTATTATATATTAAAGTGTTTGAATAATAATATACATGACAATCCGAAAATAACTTTTATAGGTTATTTTCTTGACAGATAAAATTTGACACCATTTTAATTTCCGGTATCATGTCGGTACCCATAGCAGTTTACCATATTAAAAATTAATTTACTTAAATTTTAAATTTGAATTTTGAAAAACACTTTTGATTGAATAATAAATGTAACACATACAACATTTCCAGCATAAAATTGCCATCGTAGAAAATTATGGCAAATTAGAGATTATCTAATAAATATATGTTACAATGTATTTTCACAATCATCATGCATAATGGCATAAATTCCAGTAACCGGTCAATCACTTCTTAAAATACCCAACCTCAGCATATTATTATCTATCATACCTATGGGATCTGTGGATTTTGTGGTCCACATGTCAAAACTCCTCAACTTTCTATGAACATATGGCAAAAAGGTTGGCATGCGTCTCTTCTAAGAGGTTTTATAGATGCCATTTTATTATGAGCAATTCAAATATCTTAATATGTAATATAATAATACAATTACCAAATTCGTGTAAAATTTACTATGTTATTTCTGTACATTGCTTCGATGTAGGTGATGATGTAATTCTAGGATACAAGAACACCGTTATCTAATTCATTATTATTATTATAGAATGTTGAGTTGATAAATTTTGGTGTTATTATTTTATCACAAATTATTGCACATGATCTATAGAGGTTTTCTCTTTCTATTAACGATATTCCACCATGATATCTCCAAAGAAACACAGTTGCAATGCAATCGAACTAAAACCTTATAAAGAGGTTAGTCGATTTGTAAACTATTTATGTTTGTTTTACGATTTACAAACTTTAATTAAAAATTTATAGTAATAAATTTATGTGATAAACAAACAGACCTAAAATTGAAAAATTATTTGTAGCGCATGCAGTTTCGACAACGTGCCTCTAAAACGGCATAGCACCATGTTTTCTATTTCACAATGTTGGAGCGAAGTTTTCCTTGTCTACACGCGATATAGTAGTATTATATATAGGGTCTCGTCCCTTGAAATTGTCTATACAATTAATCGTGTACTTTAGATCGTAGACTGTGTGTCAATCGCTAATTTCTTAACTAGAAAGATTCTAGTTGCTACGGATGACTTCCTCAGAATAGAATGCCATAGATGACTTTGCTGCGCAAGTTTTTAAAATAGCTGCATATAGCAGCTTCAGGGGTGGTGATGGTCTGTGATATTTTTATGCTGTATATGCTTTTTCTGACAAATTACCAATTTCGATACATGCATCTTCTAGTTGAGCTTGTTATCATCTATTATCACTAAATACCAAAGAGAATTTCTTCTGGAAAATTGTTTTATTTCTTCATCACCCTTTCTCATCTCTCTGTGTATATGTGTCTATTTATTGCGTTGATTTGTCCTTTACCAAGAAGAATATGTCATCTGTCATTTGCAGAGGCTACTTTATTTAGGGGTGATATTAGTGATTAATTTAGAGTATAAACAGTACTGGTCCTAGTATTGTTTTTCCTTTTAAACTTCCCACTGGAAAAGTATCAACTTGTTTAATGGTGTATATCTGTCTTATTGTCAATTTCCTCTGCTTACTTATTTCCTGATTACCTCGCGACCTGGTGTTCAGTCAGAGGCTTGTCTTATTAATTATTTGGGGTTTTATTTTATTTATTGTCTGACGGATATTGTTAGACCCACGACCGTCTCCAAAGAGTCAAGCGGCGACAGAGTTATGTGTCTTTCTAATGCCAAGAGCGAAAGGAAAGTTGCCGGTACGGCGAAAGTTCTTTTGATTGAGTCATGCATAGCATATAATTAAGGGGTTTTGTAAAGGTAATTAGTGACTAGGAACAGAGTGGCTTAGTGCTGAATTTTCCGGGAAAGATATAGATGGACTTTAATTTTGTTGCTCCAGTCTTGTTTGCTTTTAAACTAATAAAGGACGAAACAAAGTTTTATGTGAAGAGGAGGAATAAATCAGCCATTATTATGTTTTTCTAGCGTGAAGATTTGTGAAATATGCAACTTTAAAAAAACAATACATCTGGCAGTATCGGCGACTTCAAGAAATTTAATCTAAGCTAATCTAGCTAGATTGCATTACCTAAAGTACTTAACTGCTAGATATTTTTTGTTTTCATGACGATATTTACTCTCTGACGCTTGGAAATCCAATAAACTCAACGGAAATGGTACCTATTCATTCTGATCATAACAGTTTTATTATGAACCATTACATTGGAACTGAACTTTTTAATAATGACGGAACATCTTTCGCGTTTGTTACAGTTCCAAGAAGCATCTCCGACACACCATCACCCACCAGTCAAATGATAAATGTCTGGAAGACGGGGCGAATTTATCAAATTCTCCTCTAACGCTCGCCCGGTAAACTATGTGGAAGCAATAAATTTCCGTCTCATATAAAAGAGCACACCGTTTTATTTGAATATATTATCTCTTGGGGGCGTCCGGTTGAAATTGATAGCGCGAAAACGTCGAAGAACATCGAAGTTGTACGCATAGCGGCGCGTCGAAACAATTTAGTCGAATTCCGGTTGTCTCATCGGATCGCTTTAATATCCTTGAATGGATGTATCCATTTCTCAGCGTCAGTGTTTATAGTGTACACAGGTTCGGTATGCACGGTCTCTCCAGTATACCTCTCTCTCTCTCTCTCTCGTGCGCTCTCACTGGCCCGGAATTGTCTGGCGGAATGCGAGAAACTCCAGACACGTCCAGACTTTCTGCCTGTAATTATCGTTCTTGCGATATCCACTTCTACGGGCATCGGATGTAATAAACAAGATATACAGTGCGAGTTGAGAGGAAGGGTGCATTAAAGATACAGCAATAATACAGATATTATTTAGAACCGCAATATGTAGCGCATGATACACAAGGTGCATGGTGAGTCATATAACAAACATACCACAAGGAAATATTTTTACAAGTCTTGAAATTGAACATTTCAACAACAGCATGATGTACCATATAAGAGACCGACATTATAACCGTATACGGGCAAAATCCCCACTACTGAAGCAAGGGGACTATATTGAAAAATAATTTTTTATTGCTGTTCGAAACTTTCTTTTTCATGCCTAGTCCGGAAATATAAAGACGACCCCTCGTAAGTGACGAACGTGCGATATTTTACAGACTTTGGAATGAATTTCGGAATCACTGACAATTCATTTTAATATCAGAAAAAGTTACATAAAAAACGTTCTAGATCTAAATAAATAATAACTAAAAATAAATATAGAACTGATATTTAGGGGGCGGACACGAGCGGTTGATAACTCATCGCCCATGGACGCACTATTGAAATGTTGTATTTTTAAAGAGGTTTTAATGTTATTTATATAATTGGATAACAAGTGGCTGGTGATCTATAAAATACAAAATACCTTATTATTTGTTCATTTTCTCTTCTGTAAGATTTGTTCTCTTTGAATTAAGTACATCGTTGTAGTTAGAAAACGTTCTTTCTACATCGCAACTGGTTATAGGTGCACATTGGAAATATTCTTCTATTTCAGCGTATTTAGCATACACAATTACCGCAAAGTTATTATATCTGGATTTCTATTAAAAACTGCGTCTAACTTTTGCCGAAAGCCACATCCGAAGTCATTTGGCATACTTTTGAAATAATTAATAGCCTACGTCTAATGTGGTTAATCCATCTTTTAATTTGAGATTTCGATTTTCAAAATATGTGATTATTTTAGGCAAATTTCCAAAGTGATCCTGAAGGAATAACAACTGATTTTTTAAATTTGGGATTTGTGTAAGTTCCTTGCACTCAGAAATACTTCGAGCATCGTCATTTAAACTTGTAACGAAATTTTGTAGACTATCGAAATTCTCTGCATAAAAACTATTTCTGTGTATGTTTTAGCAAAGCTAAGTCACGAACGTGCGAAATTTTACAGACTTTGTAATGAATTTCGGAATCACTGACAATTCATTTTAATATCAGAAAAAGTTACATAATCAACGTTCTAGATCTAAATAAATAATAACTAAAAATGTAGGCGTATTATATTGAAACTAAATAACAGTAAGTTTATACATATTTACATTATTTCTCTTGAGAAATATAAGGTAAATATAATAAATTTTAAAAACCCCTCATACTCCTATCTACGTCGATGTAGAAAGGATTTTACTGATAAATTCGTTATTTTATGGGCATTTTTTGCTCTCATTCTCGGGTACTTCTCGGGCGTAAACAGTTGTTGCAGTTCACCATATGAATTAGCGCTATTCAGTAAGTGGGTATTGTTTACATTATTTCTTTGCTCCGTTGTAACTTCGTCGTAGTTTAAACCGGCCATGTCCGCCCCCTACTGATAATTTATGATTCTTTCTGGTATTGTTGTTATTTTGAAGAAGCGGGACAAATTTTTATCTAAACTTATGTTATTGATTAGATTTTACGATTGTAATGATAGTAGTGTTTATAATCATTCCGCAATGGTTGTAAAGTGTTGATTGAGAAATATTATAATGCTCCTTAATTGCAGATGTGTTTCTCCTAGTCTCTTGGTCTATAATTTTTCAAATGGTTCGATGTTTATTAGAAGCAACTGATTAAAAATCTTTTTCATAAATCGCCCGTACACCTGCAGAATTTCAAAAAGCAAAAAGTACTTAAATGGTTTAATGATAAAATAGTAGTAAATATATCAAATAATAAAATTTTATTTGAGATAAATATTAAAGAAAGTCTGCAGCTTATAAAGTCAAATAAAGATTAAAAAATGGGGTGTGGCCACCATACGACTTTCTTATAAGTATGAGCGTTTCAAACTATAAAATTTTAAGAATTTTTTTTACACAAAAATTATTCAAAATCCTATTCTAAGTACTTTCATTCTCCTAATAAATCGCTATAGAATGCATACTTTGCAAGATTTTCGATAAAAAGTGCTACTCGCTAAGAGTAAAAGTGTTACTTCCGGTCGGAATTTTGAAATTTCATATATACAAAAAATATTGCAAATCTAGAACTAAATACTTTTGTACTCTTGATAAATATATATAGAATGCATAACTTACGACATATTTGCAAAAAATCGCTATTCGATAAGAGTAAAAGTGGTACTTCCGGTCTGAATTTTGAAAATTTTTTTATACAAAAGGTATTGAAAATTATATATTAAATACTTTTATACCCGTACCGTAAGAAAGTAAAAATGGAAAATTGCTGCAGAATATCTACTGCTGTCATGAAACCAAGTAGACTAAAAGAAGTAAGACAGTACTACTATAGGAAACGTTGAATATTAATAACGAAAAACAAAGGTAAGCATCTTGAATTTTAACTGCAAGTTTGAAATCTTAAATAAAGTCTTGGAAAATTGCATTAGTTAGTTTCTTAATTAACAATTACCTTCAGCACGCAGGCACACCTTATAATTTATAATAATAGATTTGCTATTTGTAAAATAAAACAAATCGAATTTACTTAATAAGCAGAAACGGAAATTCACTCATACATTTCCTCATATGACTTCAGACAAGTCGTCGACAGAGACATGCAACGACTGAGTGTTTCCGTCATCTTCTTTCGCACAGAATTCTACCCGCACACATATGGAGTAACACTTTGTACTTGGGGACTTAAATGAAATTGTCACGGTATTTCAGATTGCGCTCGCTGTTGAAATTACTCGAAGTTTCTGTACGACTAAACTTCGTTTATTAATTGTACTTCTGTTAGCTCTTATATAATGGTGTGTGTGTGTGTGTGTGTGCGGCTTTACAAAGGAGATAAACACAAATAAGAGCGTGAATTTGTCCTCGACGTACTGAATTGTTTGGATGCTGTTTAACAAACTTGGCAGAAATTAAATTGTCGGGACGATCTGTAAGTTTTTCCTTTCAGTAAAGTTTTCTAAATTAACCATTTCCGTTTCGTGGCTGAATTTCAATTAACGAAATCAATCTGTGCATTCTATATTTAACTACTTGATTTTAAATGTATTTAATGTAAGAATTACTCTAGATATAGTAGTAATATAAAAGTATTAAATAATATTATTACCTGATCTTTCTTTAACTAATTAGTTTTGATTAATGCAGGATACTTTTCCCTTCTTTTTGTAGTTATTTATTAAACAAAAATGCATGTTTTCGGAACGCTTTTACACCAATTTTGCGTTCATTGATTAAATTTTTGTAAGAGCACAATAAATTAATGTTGTAAACGAGAAACAGGCAATAGCATAAAAAGCGAATATGTAATTGTTGCTTTAGTATAAATTGTTATTTAGTGTTATCAACACAAAGTTATTTGAATAAAGTATCCCGAAAAAATAATGTTTGGGCAAGCATCTTGGGGGACCAAGATGCTTGCCCAGAGTGCTTGCTTCAGAGTGAACGTGAGATGATATGTTTATTATTTATGCTATTGTTGTTCCATTAAAGAAGCAGGATATATTTTTATCTGGAATCTGGAATCTTGTTATTGATTGGATCTTGTGATTGTGGTGGTAGTAATTTTTGCATTGATTCAGCAATGGTTGTAAAGTGTTGATTGAGCTGTTCAGAAGAAATATCATAATGCTCCCTAAGCGCACCCGTGTTTCTCCTAGTTGCTTGATCTATAATTTTTCAAATGGTTCGAGATTTGCTACATGCTATTCAATATCAATTCTTTCCATATATCGCCCGTATGCCTGCAGAATATCAAAAACAAAAAGAATTTAAACGGTTTAAACATAAAATAGTACTAAATACAAATAATAAAATTTAATTTCAGAAAAATATTAATGTCCGTTGTTTTTCGATGGAAATCTAAATGGCGAAGCATATTTGGATATTTCGGAAAATACTATCAATCCGCTAATTATTGATGTTCTCAAAAATCAACTGGATATAAATGGCAACTACACTTGTATCTATGGGGTTATTTAAAGTATGTTGTATTTACCCCTCCGCCTCAAAATTTATAAGAACTTCGTCATAGGAATAATGCAACCCGCCGTGGAATTCAAAGAGATGTTTTCCAAATGTACGCTGTAGTATAGAAAAACGGCTATACCATTGTTTAGCGATCAACGGAAAACATTGTGAACAATTATTGGATTGAATTCTTCTGCAACAAAATATTTGAATTTTAAGTGACTTTAAAAACAAAAATAAAACATTTTCAGCAGTTAAATGTGTTTGAGCAGTAGACATTTAAGCCTAGAACAAAAAACGAAAAATTAAACAAACCAAAAGATTTTTTTAAAAATCTTCCAAACGAATCTATCAATTTTAAAAATGTAAACGCCAACATGTACTGTTTTAAAAGACCTTTAAAATGACGTATTACTCGGCACCCCTTTCCGTTTAAGATTTTTAAGGGGTAGCTCTCGGGGACAGGGGGTTAAAGTGAGTGTGTCAATTTTTGCATCAAGAAATGGCCCCTACGATTATACTTCATACGTCTTTGAGGGAATTTTTCGTAGATTACCAGATTTCCAGAAATTTTGGGTGGGAAGTTTTGAAATGAACACTCTGTATATCTACATACATTGACTGTAACCAATGTATGTGATATTTTATGTGTCAGTGGCATGAAATGTATAAAATTAATATGTAGATATAGTAAAAATAAATCATCTTTGAATATATCCGAATAATAATCTAAAACGTCGTCCGTCATGCGCCTGAGATGCCACTTCAGCTTTTGCCTCTCCGCATTTGTTGTTGATTGAGAGACACAACTGCAAGCCAACATTCAGAGACGTTATACATTATGAGGTAAACGTGGTATGCACTGAATTTGTATATATACATGTTAATTCATTTGCGGTCTTCATAGTGAGTAGATTTAAATTTGGCAATGTTAATATATTTTATGTTTAATGAAATGTATGGAGTTGACGGTTGCCTCTTGGTGAAACATTATAGATAAATAAAAAATTAAACATTTGTTTACGTTTCACTGAAACAGAATTTAATCCTCTTACATATGTTTCAACTTCTCTGACATTATCAAAGGGTTGGACATAAAGTAAACTAAAAATTATACCATTCATCTTATATACATGTGTTGGCTAATGATTTTATTACAGTATCTATGATGGGGATGTTTACAAAGTCTAATTGTGTATTTGTGACGTTTCTATTGATTTTTATAGCTTTCATTATTTCAAGAATTTCTAGCATGTCCAGCTTTCTTCCTTTACTGTTGTTATGCAATAATTTATCTCGTATTAGTATCGAAAACATGTATGTGATCGATGCAATGTTCAGCAAATCATGTGTTTTTGTTATTGTTAAGGATAGCCTTTTTATGCTCACTAATGCGCTCTTGTATGGACCTGCCTGTTTAGCCGAAGTATATAGCGTCGCAATCACTGCAACCTATATGACAATCAGGTGTTCACGAAGTAGGTTCATTCATTCATTATTTAGTGTTATTCTTGTTTTTATATGTCGAATTATTACCTTTTATTATTTGCCAAGCCATTTTGTTTTTGTTATTTGAATTTAACATTAAGTTATTATTGAATATTTCTTTTGCTATTCGAATAACCGACCTGTATACCTTCTTGTATCTTTTGTAATAATTCTTAATTCCCTCATTACCAGTTAGTGTTAACAAATACAAATCTTTTAATTTTTGTGATGAGATTCTGATACCGTTTATTATCCAGTCATTTCACGGAGTAACTTTATTTACTTTCTTTATTTTTAAGGGAAATACTAAATTAAAAGTATGTTGAATAATATCTATAAACTTAGAATACTATTGATCGTGCCAGCTTTGATGCTCCAGGAGGTCCCTAAACATTGATAAATTGCTTTCCCTATTTAACTTTCTATAACTTATTTTTTGACTAGAATCAGTCTTATTGTCTAAAGGCAAAAGCAGAACCTGTACATAATGATCGGAAAAGCCGTTATGGACAACGACAGATTCAAATTCATAAAATTCTCCACTTATGCAAATCTTATGCAAGCGGTTATTTAAGGGTGTCGGCTCGTTTATTGTTGTAGTTTATCCAGGAAGAGATCTAGATCACCGTCACCACTTTTATATATGACAATAACGATAATTTTACTTTTTACGATTTTAAACCTTGAAGCTACACATTCCAAGTGTAAGTCTACTGTTTCTCGATTGCATCAATACTATTACCTACTATACTATTTTTTTTGCAAATATTGCCATACCCCAAGTACATGTACATCTGTTGTTCGACTATAATATTTAACTACATGATAACCACTAATTTTTAACAATTCTATTAGTCATTCTTACACCAATGCGCTATAACACAGAACACATCAAAACAACTCTTACTAAAAAAATACTTCAACCTGATTAACTTTATTACTTAGACATTGAACATTTTGATGAAAAATTGGTATTGTAGCATTACATAAAATTGAACACATAATTTCAGTATGACCGTATTATACGAGCCTAAAGCATGAATGAATAGTGTCACTACATGGACATCATTATTTGTATATGCGAAAGTAAACTCTCTGTGGATGCACTTACTAATATTAATAACACTCAATTATATATAATATGGCTGTTGTAAATTTGCAAATAAACCATTTATTAAACCTAGAGTTATCAACCCTATTAAGTCTAATCTAATAATATCTATAACAATTACTGGTGGAGTTACATATCAAGCTTGTCATTTATGTGAAACAGACTAATTAGATCAATCCAGCGAGCGATGCATAAATGTTGTTCTCTGCGATATTTGACACGTAAATGCGGCTGGAAATCCCATTTAATATTGTATCAAATACATCTTTTATCTGTTCATATACGGCACTGAGCCGAGCCGGAGTAGAATCTCTTCAATAAATTATCATAATTTGCAAGTCAATTCTTGAAACAAACAGTGGAACATCAAAGGACCAAGTATTTTTTCATTTCGAACGGGGAAAAACCGAAATTTAAAAATCAATATCGGTTGAGAGTGTGTATCGTTGCGATGTGTTTGCTTGTTATCCTTCCCTTTTTTTCCTGCTGCGGTTTTCTCCTAATTTAGAAAACTTTTCTTTCTCTATTATGCAAACAGCTGCGGTTTTTTTTTTCGAAATTTGGTGATTATGTATTCGGTGTCGTTTCCCTTATGTCGGTAAAAAAAATTCTTCTCTCAACGCGTCGGCTTGTTCATTTTTGTGTTCTCCACTTTTAACGAGGAAATCGATTTGCGCGGCTGGTAAAGAAAAATGTCAAAGCGTAGGAAATAATTTCGAAATAAACTAAGAGAAGTGTTTCTTGCTCTGTTAGTATGTGAAATTAAAACGAAAACGATCATCCTTTAACTTTTTTTGTGCTTCCTATTTCGTATTTCTTATTGTGAGGGCATATTTTGATATTATCTATTCTAGTTCTGCCACAAAAGGCGATATCAGGATGTATTCAGTGTATATTAGATATAGAAAATGCTTCATAATTAAACTCATGTCATCTATATCAAGACCCAAATAGAAAATATTTTTCTTTAATAATCACTAGCTGACTTAACAGTTCAAAATTTTAATATTTTGCATTGTTTTAAACATAAAAACTATATTCTAACATAGGGTATTACATTTTCAAATTAAAATTTTATCTGTTTTCACTAAGATTAACGTAGAATTTGAAATTAAAAAAGTATTGTAACAAGCATGTTTGCGGCTATACCGTCAAGAGCAGCGGCAACTACAAAGGATTATGACTTCACACATTCCAAAGAGAAGTAGATAATTCTATATTATATATTAGTCATCACGGAATATATTAAAATGGAAACTTCTGGAATCGATACGTGCACATATGACGGCTGCAGCCGGCGCACAGTGCACGATTTGACTAATCTAGGAGGACAATACTTATTTAAATGATATGCTTAACACTATATTTTTGTACTCTTATTACACTTTCGAATACATACTTTAACTGATATATATATATATATATATATATATATTTAAATAAGTATTATATTAATAATACTATTATTTCTTGGCCTTTATTATATTCGTGTAGGTAAATTCTTGGTATTAGGCCTTTTTAACGAAATGCAATAAATACTAGGTTTTAACGTTTCGACATTTTTTAATATTAATGTCTTCTTCAGAAAACTGAAATTATAAGTATAAGTTACAATAATGGTTCAAAAATTAATACAAAACAAGATTATTTACTTAAGAATAGGTATAGTGTGCATTAATTTCACTTCGGTCATTCATCAGTTTGTGTGAATGACCGAAGTGAAATTAATGCACTTTCAAAAATTTATTTTTCATTACTTACATAAACAAATATTTCCCCTCTATATTTTCAAAAATCAGTTCTTTTAGTGCTTATTTGATACTTGCATTGTTAAAATTTTTGTAATGACATTATTATTAGAATATGTCAGCAATGTTAAATTGTTAATCTAGAAATCATATGCTGACATTTATTATTATATTTTGATGTATGTCAAGTCTTTTGACAAAATTTTAAGAGAAACATTTTATTTATACAATTTTAACTGTTATACCTATTCTTAAGTAAGTAATCTTGTTTTGTATTAATTTTTGAACCATTATTGTAACTTATACTTATAATTTCAGTTTTCTGAAGAAGACATTAATATTAAAAAATGTCGAAACGTTAAAACCTAGTATTTATTGCATTTCGTTAAAAAGGCCTAATACCAAGAATTTACCTACACGTATATATATATATATATAGTAAAGAATTCCCTGGCGACGCGAATTCTTTTAAAACAATGGGCGACGGAGCCACTCAAGCAGTTAGCCGATCGGCGACCGCTCGGTGTGATCATTGACGCTAACAAGAGCGCAAGTTTTTCCGTGTTTTGAGTGATTTCAAGTGTTTTTTGTGATGATGTCATGAAATCGAGGTAACTGTTAGCTGAGTTCCTAAAAGTAATAAATTCTATAAACCATAAGATAAATTTACAATAGAAACTGAAAAAGACAAGAAAATAAACTTTCTAGACGTCACAATAAACAGAAATAATAATAAACTTACATTTGAAATATATAGAAAGCCTACTTTTACTGACAACATATTACACGTAAATGCTAAATAATTCATAGTTATATAGATAGAGCCACAAACATACCACTAAACAAGAGATCTTTAATAAAGAAATAAACACAATTAAATTAATTGCAATAAATAAAATATTAGAAAAAGTGTTAAAAAAAAAGAAAAGCACAATAATAAGAACAAATACTTATACCCAAAAAATAACAGAAAATACACAAAAATGACACAAAATAACATACTCGTATATACCCCAACTTGCTAGCAAAATAAACAAAATAGTGAAACGATTAAATGTCAAAATAAGCTGGGTAAACAAAACAAATTTAGGAACAATGATTAGCAACAACAAAGATAAACTAGATCAAATGGAACAATCAGGCGTTTATAAATTAAAATGTAAAGATTGTGCTATCTATATCGGGCAAAGTGGAAGAGCTACATATTAAAACTAGAGTCAAAGAACATAAAAAATCAATATTATATAGTGAGAAAAACACAGGCTATGCCGAACATTGTATAGAATACAACCACTTTCCCGACATAGATAACTACGAGTTAATATATAATGTTACAAAAAGCAAAATATTAGATATCTTAGAAATATTAGAAATAAAACAAGCTCAAAAACAAAAATGATTAATTACCAACACACAGATAGAATTTGACAATAAACCCTTCACAGACACTGTCATTAACAACATAATAACACCTCACCACACACAAGAACAGACAAGTATATAAGACAAACACTAATAGACTTTAAGTTAGATTTGTATTTCTCTTTGATAATGGTGTAACAACGGAAACGTATATGTCAGAGTATTGTTAATAAACTCATAGTGAAACAAGCCAAGTGTTTAAGATATTTAATGTATGAAGTTAAAAATGTTTCACCAAGAAGTGTTTGCTACAACAGTCAAGAATAATTGTTAGTATATTAAGTTATTAAATAATCCAATTGTGCGTTTACGAATGTGTAACACTATCTTGAAAAAATACATGATTAAATAGATTTTTTTTTAATTTTCGTTTAGAGATATACCTATCATGTAGTCAAATGTAGTCAGGCTGTGGTAGTAGTCATAAAAAATTCTCTGTTTAAAATACTTAGGGGCCATAATAAAAGTTTTTTGCGATTTTCTGCGATTTTCTGCGATTATTAATATCCTTGTATTTTTTTTTATAGGCAACTGAATGCAGCGAAAATCAATATTTGATTTTTGACGTTCTGTTTCGGTCAAAAGTAGAATAAATGAAATAATCAACTTCGTAAAAAGCTTCGGTGCTTTGGTTAATAACGAAGAACAGGACGAGCAGTTAAAATACTCTTGAAAAAAGAATGCGAGAAAATTCGTATGAAATGAGTTCGCAAGCAAAGACAATTAGACTTCCTTTTATAAGATTATGAATAGTAGCTGAACGAAGATTTAACTTTAGGCATGCTTGTGGTAGCAGAAAATTCTTCAAAACTAGGGACTAGCGGCGGCAGACCACAGAAAAGCTTTATTATTCAACACTACTAGAAAACGAAAGTAAAGATCAACTGACTTTAGCTACACAATTAAGTGTCAGAGCTAGTGGCAGACGTGATGTTGCTACATTGATTACCAGTCTCGGTACTTAATTGTCACATCTCGTATACTTCCACAAATTCTGTTACAGCTCACAGATTGAGAGCTGACCGGTGAGATGCCCCTCCCACAAGATACGCAGTGAATTCTTATATTAGGATAAGCATGAGCAGTCTGGAAAAATTGTCAAGCGTTACACATCGAAGTGCAATATGTTTCCTATATATTGTCGCATATCAATCAAGAAGTGAATCCAGTGATAAAAAGGTGACTGTGAATAATTAGGGACAATTAAGAGTGCAGGAATTAAGGAAGAATTATAATCTAGTATAAGTTTAGTTGTACGACAAACTGTTGACTTGCGATCTCCAAAGTTTTATTGGTTGTGTATATGTCGGTGGCATATAAACTGGAGGAGGGGGAGATGTCGCGAATCAACACTCTCCCAGAGCAACCCCTCGTCACGGATTAGAGGCCTGCGACCGTAAAGTTAAAAAGGCCACCGTGACATTGTGGTGGAGGATGTCGATTCGGTTAAAAAAAAATATGCAACAATATGCATCTTTTTTCAGTATATTTACAATTTCTTATCTGCATTTACTCCTTCGTCCAACTAATATATACGATAATAAACATATGTTATCATTTCCTTTTTCCGAATACATTCTCTGTCTCACACTGACCTATAAGTCGCGCAGCGAAGACTCCGCCCAGTGTTCAGCACTCTCACCAAGATGAGCCACCACATACATATAAGAAAACTCGAAGGATTATTGATACTATAAAAAAACAAAGACCATATATTCCTGAAGAAGCGTTGGCGTTTGTCATATCAAATAATTTCACTTTGCAGACATATAAAAATGTTCAACAAGAGGCAAAAGCAAGGGGATACCCTTATTATGATGACATGACCACGTAGCACTGGTGAAGAAGCAGTGCTATCCTCCTGTTGAAAATATTACAGTAACCGAAATATTGTCCGAAGTAAGTCTGCATGCTCTTTTAAGCCATACTGCATTGAGAAAATGCAGAAATATTCTTGAATAAAGTTAGATACAAGTGTGTTGAATTACACTTTAACATAGAAGTGGGGATGTGATGGATCTTCGGGTCATATCTTGTACAAGCAACAATTTGAAGATCCAGATAGCAGACAAATATATGTTTGTCATATCGTTAGTTCCAATAAGGCTTGTAAACACTGCACAGAAAATCATATGGGAAAATCTTCGGCCATCTTCAGCAAGATTTTGTAGAATTATTATATTCTTGTATAAGAAAGAAAGCGAAGATTTGAAAACCAAACTCTCATGGAAGTCAGAGGCGAAACCATCTCAATCACGCACCAAATGATTCTGTCCATAAAATCAGCGGTTAGAGAGCCTGACGAGAATATATACCGATTTGGAAACCCTAGTTTACATGCGTACATTCGTACAATGGAATGTCTTTTAAATATTAATTACCGCATGAACATTGGTGAATGAAAAGTCAGAGGAGACAAAAATAAAGAAACTTTCAAAAAATCTAAAAACGAAATACAGAAAAGATCTAAAGAAATTGGTCATCATAGACAATGTTAAACCAAAACTTAGTACAAGCAACGATGGAAATACCTCCGGTGATTTTTTTTATAATTATGTGACCACTACAAGGTCTATTGGTCTTAACGAAAACCTTATACATAGTTTAGGGACGATTCTTGGGGCTATAGCTTCAGGCTATGAAATCAATACCGAAAAATTTCAAGACCACTGTGAGGCGACCAGACAAATATATTTAAGTTTATAACCTTTGTATAGCATGCTTGCAACATTTCATAAAACTTTTGGTACACGTAGTAAACATAATAAAAAATTCTGTAATACTCACAAGTCAAATGTTCGAGGATGCTTCCAAGGTCAAAAATAAAGATATTAGGCAATCCAGATTGGGGCATACATTGAAAACAACAAGACACAGAATCAGTAATGATTTTATTAAACATTGGTTAATGTCTTCAGACCCCTATATAACATTGTCAGGAAAACTTCCTCGGAAGCAAATATCGATACATGACATAGATATATAAGAATTTTATTAAAAGCAAAATCGCAAATATGTTATGAACAATATTTTGGCTCCTAAATTAAAATTCAAGACAAAACATGGGTTCCACATATATTATGCTGTAGTTCGCATTATGTCAAATTAACTAAGTGGAACAAAACAAGAATTCTTCTGAAGTCCTGTCAGAAAGGCAAATGATTTGGCGTGAACCAGCAGATCACGTCACGGACTGTTACTTCTGTCTTGTAAAAATTGAAGGGTTTTCAAAAATAAGTAAAAACAAATGAATATATCCAACCATTCCATCTGTAAGCAAACCGTCAAAACAAGTAACGTGTTAGTCCATAAATTAGTAACACAAGAGTTACGTGAGGCACTGTAACCATTTTAAGACTAAGATTTAAAATGTTAGAAGTTGCAACTGTCAAGATTTTAACAAAATTATCAATACGACTGAAGCAAATAGCCGTAAATGCTCATATTTATCCATACTTATCCACATAGTTATCCATAGTCATCCACATATCACTGCAAATATAATTTTTGCGCGATCAATCTTTTTTGATTATTTACTAGGCATGTTTCCAGGACAGTAAGTGGTTCTTACTGTTTGTTGTACCTAACAAAAGGATAAGTAATTCACTTACCGTTCAGCTGAATGGTAAGTAATTGTGACTTTTAAAAATTAGAGAATGAAGAATGTTGCTGATGTACGTCGAAATGAATGGCCGGTGTAGCTAGCTGGATTCGATAATTTTAAATATTCTGCAATTTTGGACGGCCACCTTCCAATTGTCCCTTTCCCCACTACTTGGTTTCTACATTTACCATTGTGGAAAGCCAGAAACAGATGTTTGGATTTAGCATTGCTTGGTCGAAGTTGAATATACCTCCAAAAATGTTCAAATAATGAATTTTTTCATCTTGGTTTTTTACAAGAGTGAAGGTCCGTTCAATATTGGTTTTTGTTTGCGGAATTTTTACAATAATCAACTCATCACCATCTTCAACATCCTTCATAAGTTATATTGTATAACTCTACTCTTCTGCAAGCTCCTGACACTCCTAATATCATTGCCACCTTAATATGAATATGCACCATTAACATACATTTTGAAAATAGGTCTTTCTAATTTACCTACCTTATGAATAAGAAATGTTTGATCTGAAGCTTCAACTAAAAACCGGTTCATGTCTTCTCGAGTGAAAACTCTTGCTTTTTTGGGTCTGTATCCTACGTTTTTCCTTTTCAAAAATGCAATAAGAGTCGTAAATTGCGAAATTTTAATCGCATCATGAAGAAAAATTGTTGATCTCAGCATGGAATATTCAGCCCATAAACTGCCAGGTGCCTTCAACTTCTCGCTTCTTTGTACAAAATAAGCCAACATAAGTTTTTCATTCACACCGCTTATTTTCTTTGTTTCACACCATTGCTTGAAAGCTCGGAATGTATTTTCGTAACGTTCCCGCGATTTTTCGGGTATTACGGCGGAACACCCGGCAGCCCATGCTTGTTCCAAGTCGCTATCAAAATTGTTTTCAATGTCTGAGTCGGAATCGGTCATAATTTCTTCTCTGATTTCAATTACTTCACGGAAAACACAAACTGAAGTGACACGACGCAAATTGTAAAACAGAATGTTTGAAAAAACGTCACGGAAACTGTTTTGTTTTTATAATAGCCCATTCCAATTAATTAATTATTGTCAAGTATTTTCGATAATTCCGTGTAGTGAAATGAATTGAAATTTAGTTTTGATCGCGCAAAAAACGTTATAAGCATGTCGAACGGTAAACATCCTTTACCGTTCTCCATACTTAATATACTGTTGGGTAGCTATCATCATAATAACTAGAAAGTATAGCAATCAATCTATTTAAAATAAGAAAGTTAAAGGTGATTGTGGAAATTTGGAACAGCCTGTATATTTGTAAACAGAAATAAAAAATGCACAGTAGCATACTAGATACGTACTTAGTGCTACAACGTTAATAGTTTTCATTCTAAGCTCCGCCGACGCACTATTGTCGCACCCGGTATATATGGTTCAACGCTATGACATAGTCATGACTAATTTGTATTTTTGAAAGATTTTTTCTATCCTAGTTATGGGATGTACTTCTTGATTTGTCCTGAATGATATACGATCAGAGAACTGGAAAGAATTCCATAAAACAACCGAAGAGATAAAGACTGTGTTCAAAATAACAGAATTACGAAAGAACATCTTTACTTTTTGTACACTCCGAGTTTCGAGGGCGAAAGTCCGTAATAAATCCAGATTGCAATCCGGATGATAAACTGCGTGTTTCAGCATCTTACAAATTAAATTCTCGCATCTGTCATAAATAGTTTTCTCTTTGAACGTGAATCAGCCGGAATGTACGGCCGCTACTGAAACGGTCTACTAATGTATTCAAGCATCCGAGATGGTTATTTTTTATTCTTGCTTCGTTCTCTCTTTATTTACAAACAAGCTTTCTGCGGAGCACTGGAATCCAGGCTTTTGCGTTTCGAATTTCCTTTTGCACGTGTGTGACGACTCCTGTGATAGAAGGTGAGTCCGTGCCACTTGCCTACATCGGTTTATATTTCCGAGACAAGTCGGCTCGACAAGTGCTGTCGGAAAATAGGTGAAGCACCTCGGAGTCAGTTAGGAAGACGTATTATTCCACGATATATATGTACATATGTGTGTCATTAAAATCTAGCTACACGGGTTTTTATGTGTTTTTCCTATCCTTTCATAACTGGAAGCTATGTTTTTATAAGTTCGCATGTTCGTACACGCATTATAATAGTCTGTGTGAAATCAAGGAAAAAAGAAAAGAGTTGAAAGCCTTGCTGGATATTGGAATTTTAGGCTGTTTTCTATAGTTCTGAAGTAATATAAGAAACGAGTATTAGCAGAATCATAAATTTAATACTAATTTTTACAACTTTGTTAATAGAAAAGAATCAATTTGAAATTATAGAAGTAAATGTCAATATAAATAATATTAAATAATCAGTTAACTTAACAACTTGTGCATACGCAATTTAAATTAAAAACGTATAATGGATAAAATAAAATATTATTCTTTTCAATAATATTTATTAGTAGCTGCCCGTAGCCCTGCGTTGCTCTGCCACATTCTAAAGAAAGAAAAATTAATACTTCCTTTGTGTTTACTGTCACTGACCCATATAACATTTTTGTTCATTATCTAGCCAAACAACGAATCAGTGATATTTTATTATAATCAGCCACTTACTCACAATGCCTTTGGATACATAATATTCTTCGTTATATACACACAGCTGGTGATCTTCAGTAATATCGTGTAACGGTTGAAAATCCCAGGCTTAATTACTTTATATCAATTACCTATTTTTGTTATTTCCCAATATTATTAGTATATTTTGGGTACGGTAGCTTCATCTATTGAATCGCTTATGGAAAAGGAATGGAAAATGCTTTGATTTTTCATATTGAAAAACGAATATAGTGCAAACCAATTTATCATGACTTTTCAAAGAGAAAAGAAAAGAGTTGAAATCTCTGCTGGATATTGGAATTTTAGGTTGTTTTCTATAGTTCTGAAGTAATATAGGAAACGAGTATTAACATAATCATAAATTTAATACTAATTTTTACAGCTTTGCTAATAGAAAAGAATCAATTTGAAATTATAGAAGTAAATGTAAATATAAATAATTCTAAATAATCAGTTAACTTAACAACTTGTGCTTACTCAATTTAAATTAAAAACGTATAATGGATAAAATAAAATATAATTTTTTTCAATAATATTTATTACTAGCTGCCGTAGCCCTGCGGTGCTCTGCCACATTCTAAAGAAAAATTAATACGTCCTTTGTGTTTACTACTACTGACCCATATAACATTTTTGTTCATTATCTAGCCAAACAACGTATCAGTGATATTTTATTATAATCAGTCTAATACTCCCAATGCCTTTGGATACATAATATTCTTCGTTATATACACACAGCTGGTGATCTTCAGTAATATCGTGTAGCGTTTCAAAATCCCAGGCTTAATTACTTTATATCAATTACCTATTATTGTTATTTCCCAATATTATTAGTATATTTTGGGTACGGTAGCTTCATCTATTGGATCGCTTAAGTACGTTCAGTCTTTCGTCGGCAAACTACTAGTCTAGAGTTGTTGCAGGTATCTGTAATTTAAATCAAGCAATTTTTGGAATTGTTTTGGCTGGTTTGAGTTATTTTCTTTCTTAATAATTTAGTAACATTTTAAATTTATAATATGGAAAAGGAATGTGAAATGCTTTGATTTTTCATATTGAAATACGAATATAGTGCAAACCAATTTATCATGACTATTCAATGAGGAACCCGGTTCTATTATATGCTTTGATAAAAAATATATGCTGCATATCATTATTGCTCTATAAATACTGTAACATGTTCTTTCTAGTCAATTTGCTGGTAAATTAAATTTAAACTGAATGTATGATTTTGTATCAATTCCTTTCCTTGAATAAGTTTTTCTGACACTCCTTATTTTTACAGTAATATCTGTCAGTGGACCAGGATGGCACATTATGCGGACCTACTAGTATTTTCACTTTAATTAAAAGAAAAAAAAAATACATAAAGCAGAGACTCTATTTCATTTTACGAAAAATCAATACCGCTCGTTAAGTCTGTACTGTATCCTGTTTCTATTTAAAATAAATGGATTTTAACCGGAATTGTAATTAAATCGGGGACTAACGATTTTTCTGTCGTTTTGTTTTACAGATTTTAACAAAGAAAAAAAAACAAAGATCGATCAATATTCCTTATTAAAATATTCATGATTGACTAAATTTTGCGAATATTAAAATATTTCTGAAGCCGGATCATTAAATGAAATTGAATTCATTTACATAATAATTTCCAGTTGTATAAAGTAATTCGGAATATGAATAAGATATTCATTGTCGACAGCATCTAATTCGACCATTATTACCACAATCTGCATAATTATTCAAATTAATATTATTTGGACAAGAACTACTTGTACAATAGAACATTTCGGAATTCACTAATTTCTATTCCCTGTTTGGTAAAATTGGGTTCAAGTGGGGGCGGTATATTATACGGCTTAATGTAGTCGACAACTGAGATGTAGTAGTGGTGCAGTTCGCTTTTGTTTTCGTTACGGAAATATATATTTACTTTATTCATGGAATTCTGAGCGAAACAACACGCCGAATGTTTTTTATGCATAATTTACGCATATGCGTAGGACAGAGTTTCCTATAATACAGTTAAATGGATAAGAAATATTTTATCAATAGGCAGTAATAAGCAGTTCTTATGATCTAAACCAATTCAGTCGCATAATTCTAATATTTGCCGCTAGAGAAAACAATAATATTTTTATATAAATATTTATACTGCCAGTCTAATAATAAACATTAATTAAATATTAAATTGTGCTTCACTACAAGCTTTGTTGAAAATTAAATATTGAAATATTAAATATCCGCCCTTCTGTATTTATTTATTTTATTCACGCATTTAACAAGTGAACTCGACGTGCTGAACACGTGCAGGGACCTTCTAACATGGCATCTCACGTGGATGCTGATTTTTCTGAATGAGGCATGGACGTTTATCAATCTAGATAGAATATAAACCTAGTATTTTGGACAGAATAAAGATTTATTTTGGTGCAAATCTTTTAAATGATATCACTAAAGACTTTTCAAGCAAAGGTTTAAGAAGTAGGAATTTAACATGAGTGAAGAAGTAGAGTTGTCTTAATACACTGCCTGTTTCCATTTAAAAAAAATCTGGAAAACATGGAGAAAAATCTGGAAAATGCCATTCCAACCTAAATTGGTGATCGCGTGAACGACTGAACAGATTGAGCTCATATTCACGCAGAATGCTTAAATCCTATAGGGGGCGCTGTAGTTAAGTTATTAAGAAATTCTATACTTTTGGACTAAAATAACTTATATTCATAATACATATTGGTTTAGTCCCAAAAAAGAAGATCAGAAAATCTGGACCTGATAGGTGACGTTGTGGTTGACTATTATACCAAAATATATTATCATATTAAAATCATATCGTTTTTTCCGGATGATGTAAATGTAGTACCAAGCAAAATGCAAAACTGAAGGCGACTGCACATTGAAACTAGTTCGCCTCTCACTATAATTTAATAGCTAAACGTTCAATTTTTGTTAATATGTAATTAACATGTAATTTTCTTTCTTAGTAGTTACCAAAATTATTTTCAAGTTAATTAAATACTGCGTCTTTTATTACATACTGTATGTGCAACGAAGCCGTATATAGTAAAAACCCTTATACTAGTTATAAAATATACAAACACATACTGGGAAATTTTCAAAGCGCAAGAGAAACTTTTGATGTTCACATCACAAAGTAGTGGTCTCGAAGAAATTGCAATTACCGACTGACCGTATCGAAGTTTCCTGAAACGTAAACTATTAGAAGTTCTCGTAACTACCTACTTTATAAATAAAATACATAAATAGGTATCTAAGTTTATGAAATCTTTTAGATTCTACTCAAAACTAGCTGTACAAAGAGGAAATTGGTAAATATCGCAAGGTAACATACATTACTAAGCTGATTACCTTTGAGACTAAAAATTTAAAAACATTGCGATAGTTGCAAAGGGCATTTCACCAATTAGAGTATAGGTTTCTTTGAAAGGAAATATATAGAATGCTTTTGAATTTAATTTCTACAGAAATGCACGCACTGAAAAATTGAATATATAGTATCGGCAGGCGCCTCCACCATAAATTTGCTAATATATTTTCAAGTGATTATTATGTAATACAAAGTAATAAAAGTAACACGAATAGAGCAATTTGTTTTTCAACAACTTTTACAAATTAAAGAGAACAATTTAACAAACAGTTCACCACCAATTTAGTGTTTTCTTTATAGCAAAACAAAAATATTCTCATCACAGACTTAAAGTAACGCACAGATTTAAGTACGATTGTAAAATTTATCTATAAAAATATTACATGTGCACACATTTAATTTCTGTTGATGCTTTTAAAATAAGAGATTATAATGGAAAAAGAAAGTGAACCTTATTTTATAACAAAACACATTACAAACTGCTAATATAACTGAATTTTGTTTTAGTACGACAAAGAGTTGTGTGCTGCGCAAGTTACAAACTGCGTTAAGTAATACATATATACATAGTGCACCGTGGTTTGGAGCATTGAAGGTATATAGGCCTTTTGCACTACACGCAGAGGTATTTCGTCATTATATGTTTCGAGCGGAGACAAAAGGTCACAATGTTTTCTCTTTTCTAAATCATATTCTGTTGTATTCACAGAAGGATTGTCTTCTGGTGATCCCGAGGAATTCGAGGGTTTCCTCAACTAATCCTAACACCATGGCTAGTTCTTTTGCAAACAATTTTTTTCCTTTAATTTATAGATTTCCTCTGAATCACTGGTGTAAAATAAAAGAATTTACCACAGAGATATTGAGTAATCGAAAACATACTGCAAAACTCAATCGTTTTGTTCCGTAACTCGATGAACTTTTTGAACACTTTTCATTGATAGTGTCCAATTTGCATTTATTACTGTTGTAATATAAGATTATTTCCTGTCTTTTTGAAATTGGATCATCCAAAATCTTATCCTGCATGGTAGATACCAGGATAGTAGGGTTGTCTTTTCCTCCTGCATGGGAGATCATGGTTACGTCCTCTGCAAGTCCGTACAATGTAAACCCTACTTGACGCTTCTTGTTCGGAAAAAAGCTGGATGGTATTTCTCGAAATGAAGTAATTTTAAACTGCTTGCTAAATTATGGGTCGCTATAGAACCTAACATTTAGAGATAAATTCTTGTCAACAACGTTTTTACATGTAGCACGCAATATAATTTTAAAATAAATGCTAGTACAACATAACTGCATGACAGATTACTGATGTAAAATAATACAAATAATAATATTGTCGCAAATCAACACTCTGTATAGTGTTCGAGTTATTACACCGATAACATAAGTACCGGCTTACTTTGCTATTAGAAGACAATACTGAGACCAACCCTGTAAACGTATATCTAATGCGTCTGGATTGCATCCGGCCTGACCGTTCGATCAGTTGAACGGAATTTGATCGAACGGGCAGAATTTGCAAATGCAGCAAGGTAAGGAGAGCGTCACTCAGGTAATAAAGAATGCAGAATCCAAAAGGAATGACAATTGTAAGTGTTCTTCCGCAAGGAGGATCACTTATGATTCTTTACGGGGTTTCCTTATATTGATCAACATTTTGTTATTATTCTATAATAAATATATACCGGGTGTCTCAGCGGAGCAGTAAAGTCCATTATTGGTATCTAATAATATAGATAGCGAATAATTTTTAACACAAAAATTGTAGATAATCATAGGCTATACAATTTAAAAGTATTTTCATTTATAAAGAGTGTTCGACAACGACGAACCAACACAAACTTAGGTTTTTTTTTAAATAAAATGCTATACGTTTTTTACCCTTGAATGGCTGATTAAACTGACATCAACTTGTATCTGTCGATTTTCAACTGTTTCAGAGACATGGCGATTTTTCGTTAAAATTGAACATTTGAAAAATTGCTATGAAATAACGATTGACGATGAAATATCTACTATGCGCTCAAATAGTAGAGATACATTTTTAGTAAGTGAAATTAATGTTTATTTCGACATATCTAAGCGTGTTCTTTAGAATTACATACCATTCGCTAAAGTTAAAAATTCTAAAGTAATTAAATGGTACACCCTGTACATATATATGTCATTGAAAAGTACTTAAAATTTACTAATTACAAATATATACTTTCTACTACCTGTGGGCGATATTGCAAAAGTTATAAGATATTATATCTGAATAAACTCGATTACGATTTAAAAATATGAGTTGGCTTGACTTAATCACATATAGCATAATTAAAATTAATCGAAAAGAGTTACTTCTAATATTTTCTTTTTATAAATAATTAATTTATAATAAAATTTTAAAACTCATGAAATGAAAAATTTGGAAGTTCATGAATTAACAATATCGCAGTCGCTCTGTGCCAAAAAATTGTGTAACGTCATACTTGTAGTAAATTTTGAATTACTTTAAAATTGAAGAAGTCGTACTCAGATCTATAATTTAACTTGAAAATCAAACCATCAATACAAGTATTTAAATGTGCGTTGTTGAAAACTTCTGTATTTTTCGCAATATCTGAAGAACATATAAGTTACTATTTTCAAGCATCACAGTAATTATAAGTTATCATTTAACAAATTAAAAACTCTTCTTTAAGGTTTTCTTAATAAAGTTCTTGCTTGTATGATGATTTTCTTGAACGCATAACAAAACAACCTTCTGTGCATCTATGTTTTCTACGGCAGCAGTAACACGGCTTCTTTTTCATACGAAATACTGCCATTTTCTTTAAATTGTTAACAATTTTGGAAAACACTCATCGATGGCAATATATTTTTGTATTTAGATATTTTTGGTTGTATATCTTTGTGCCAGCAAATAATTATTTTCCCCTAAAACATACAGACTGTCCCAGAAATAAAAAGACGGAGTAGCAGAAATCGGAAGCTAGATTGTCTAAAAACGTACCCTCAAAATATCAAGTCTTTATTCATGCGCAAACGGCAGAAAAAAATAATAAAGCAATTGGCCTTACGCCGACCCTGGACTAAATATCCACCTGCTTCACTTTCACATTCGGTCCTTTTCAGGACCACCACATTCCTTGTGTTAAAAGAAAGGAGGAGGAATAGATACTTCATAATAAATATCAAACCACTAATTACTTTAATTTTACACCTGCTAGAAAAAAAAATTACATTCTTGATATTTACTGTAGTAAAGGCTAGAAAAACTAGGATTTATTGAATATTCTAAAATAATAATAATCAGCTGTTTCCGACTGCAAACACATTAAAGAGCAACAACCTTCCTATTTTAAAAATAAAAACAATCTTTTATTGTCTGCAATAAAGTGTGTCGCCCATCTGGGTCAACAACCGACTACATAGGTGCGTAATCTAGACGCATCGGACAAAAAATATGTTTTATATGAATGAGTACGATTTAATGTTCGTTTTCCATTTTATACAAATAAAAGCGTATTTTTCTATGAGTGCGTGTTCGTTTCTATTTAAAAATGAGCATTCTTACGTGTATTTATAAACATACATGCTGTGCCAGGTCCGTAATGTAATTTTTCTATCTAAAAAACAACATAGCAAATTAAATTTTAATTTCCTTGTTATTGCGGTATATTTGGGCCTGTTTCTGTTCGAACTTTACATACCTGCTACTCCGTCTTTTTATTTCTGGGACACCTGTATACCATATCTATTAATTCCAATTTTAAATATTTCATTTTGCACTTAACGTAAATTCATGTACCTACTAAGTTTTCATGAGTTTTAAAATTTTGATAAAACTTACTTATTTGTTAAAGGAAAATAGAAGTAACTCTTTTCGATTAATTTTAGATATAGTCGTAGTGCAAGTCATGGCAATTCATATTTTTAAGTCGTAATCGGGTTTATTCAGATATAAATATCCTATAACTTTTGCAATGTCGGCCACAGGCACAAGAAAATATACATCTTAGTTATTAAATTTTAAGTACTTTTCAATGACATGTAAATATACAGGCTGTTTCAATTAATTCTTTCCAGAATTTTTAACTTTGGCGAATGGTATGTAATTCTAAAGAACATGCGCATATATGTCGAAATAAACACTAATTTCACGTACTGAAAAGGTATCTCTATTAATTGAACCCATAATATGTATTTCAACATCCATCGTTATTTCATAGCAACTCTTCAAATGGTGTACAATTTTTAACAAAAAATCGCCATATCTCAGAAACAGCTGAAGATCGACAAATACAAGTTGATGGCAGTTTAATCAGTCTTTCATAATATGTAAAAAAAAAATGCGTATCATTTCATTAAAAAAAAAACAGTTTGTGCTGGTTCGTCGTTGAAAATATTTTTAAATTTTAAAGCTTGTGAATATTTACAATTTTTGTATTAAAAATTATTTGCTATCTACATTATTAGATACCAATAATGGACTTTACTGCTCTGTGGGGACACCCGGTATATGTGTTAAACGAGTAGTCTTTCAATAAGACGACTCCATCTCCTCGTGGCAATGGAAGCCGCGTACCGGACACAATCAAGATGCACGGCACTCCAGGTCCTGCGGAGAAGTATAGAATGTAAGCACCTTTTGATATTTTTTGTAAGCTACAGAGTGCTCCCCCAGAGCAAAACCTCCGGTGTGGCTTTAGCGGCATGTGGCGTTAAGGTTTCAGGCCTCGTCAATGACAATATAAGTCTAAGAAAGGCAACGCGAAAGAAATATACGGAAGCACTTCAAATTAAAACAACATAAAAGAGCAAATTGTTGAACACTTTAGCTAATTTCAATATCGTAAAATCTCCTAAATTTTATTGGCAACATCGCCCATGTTGAAGAGAATGTATTCTATTACAAATTTATTAAGACAACAATTTATACTTTCGTCTAAAATTGAAAGAAACAACATTAAGTGATAAAAGGAGATATTGATAAATATCTTTGTCAGAAAATAGGGCTTTTATTTTAAATAAACGTTTGTTGTTCTGAATCCACGTGTACATCTCCATAAACTATCGGAGACATTTATTACGTACTAAAACAAGATCAAATATCTCGGACAAAACAAATACATGTACCACGTACGTGCTGTACCTATCTTTATCTTGCGTTTGTTGCGGCCAAAAACGTATTCAGAGTTCACACCGTGCGCTCGGGAGATCTCACAATGTTCAACCACATAACGACGTTAACATTTATGAGATTCCCAAATGTACAATAACGCAAACTGCACACGACTCCTGTTTAGTACGAGAGTGCACCAGAAATTTTAGGCCAGCTCATAAATTCCGTCCGGTACTGCCTGAATTACTGGCGGAGTGGGGAAACGAAATGAAGTTGACTAATAGGTCGATTCTTCATTCTCAGTTTTCCCTCTATTTTGAATTATGTATTCATGAGATCAATTGTTATGATATACTTACTGAAAATTCAGATTAGAGTTGCCAATGTTACTTAATATTGAGAAATTATCGCATTTTTAGACAAGATAAAAGGTTTCTGTATCATATGGTAAATTATTACCAGTTACTAAGTAGTGATAGAACGTACAAGCAATTACAAGTTGCACTTATACTGTAACAGCACGGTATTATTTACTAATTTTAAATTCGAATATAAATGATATTTAAAGTTATGTATTAGAAACCAAATAATATATTTCTTTGAACTGTTTATCCTAAATGTATATCTAAGTTAAGCATTAGTTAGACGAGCAAATATTTATATTAATTATAAGAGTTGTGGCACAAAAGTGTTTATGTCAATGCCGAAGTTCTGTAATGCTGAATTTGTATATGTCGCCAGTGGAATTTATGTGAAAAAAAGAGATAAACATGGACCTTCAAGAAAAAATGGAAACCCCGAGACTCGAACGAACCAGTAACATTGTTTTTGGAGCCGTTATGAATAATTGATAATAATAAAAGGGGTTTCTTTTACATCATCTCTCAACAACGTGGGGCTTTTACAGGTTCCTTTACAATACAATCTGCCTATGTATTTTTTTTAGTTTTGATTGGTCAATTCAAAATAATTTATCAACTAGCAGCTCGGTGCCAAATAAGGGTGCATAATGGATAGAATTTGGTGCGAAACTCATATGCGGAATGTTACCATATATTTCAATTATTGCATTGACGATAATGTGCGAAACAACCAAATGCGCGCATTATTATTTCTTACACAGTAGTGATTGCATAAAATGAGTTTGATTTATTGCAAAAAATGAGTTTGCCTAATTGTTTTAAACATACTTCGATCATCTGCAAACATTTCTCATTATTATGGTAGAGTAGGGTGGGGCAGAAGTACGCACCTAACGTTTAAAAATCTATATTCTCTCAAAAACAAGTAGTGGGTATATTATAAACTATTAAATACCTTCTTTTAACCATACTAAACAGCTTGAGACAAAGGACATTGCAAATGTTTTATCCAAATTTTCCATGTCAAGTAAAGAATGTGTAATTGCAGAATCGTGCTTTTGCCCCACTGGTGGGGAAAAAGTACGCACATGGTGGGGTAAAAGTTCGCAGTAAAACGAAATATGCAAATTCTTTATTAAAAATTACAAAATGTGTAGTGGGTAAGAACATTAAACACAATAGTCGCATATGAATTGCCCTTCACCTTCATATGGCGAGCAATCCTCGTGCCACCAATGCTGACATTGATTGCATTGCACCCAGTCGTCGTTTGGTGTTTCTACAAAGTTTTCTTCACAATCGGGGCAAATTACATTTTCTTCTGAATCTTTCAGTATTTGCGCGACTTCAATTTTTTTCTCAAACGAGGTTTTTTGAACTTGGTTATGGTTTTTCCCTTTGTCAGATTTCCCTTTGTTTGACTTTTGGTTAGTAACAAACACATATCTTTTGGCTTTGTCTTTAGTTTTTTCTTCTTTAGCTTTTGCTATTTCCTCTAATTCATTTTTGACTGGAGTGCTAGTTAAAATTGCAGATTTTTTGCCCCTACCCTTTCTTAATTGGTTATGTTTTTTTTCGGAAGAGGGATAATTATTTTTGGTGAAACATATTCCAGTACCGCTGATGTGGAAGGTCCCGCTGATGCGGAAGGTCCCGCTGATGTGGAAGGTCCCGCTGATGTGGAAGGTCCCGCTGATGTGGAAGGTCCCGCTGATATAGAAGGTCCCGCTGATGTGGAAGGTCCCGCTGATGTAGAAGTTACTGGAGTGCAGGGTCTTGCAGAGTCCTGGTTTCTTGTTTCAATATCTATATTATTTATCGTCTCCGATGACTGATTTAGTATTGCACTGTCATGAAACCTATCTTGATCAGTTACCGAAGAAGCTAAAAAGTCTTCTTCGGTAAATACGGACGGGTTAAATGGCCAAATCCCGCAAGTTTGGAAACTATTCACTGCTTTTCCAACAGATGCAGCTCTCTTGTATGCTTGCGAGAACAACGCAGCCACTTGGTATTGCGTAATGGTTCTGCCTGGGTTTGTAACTAGCCATTGTTCGCAGGCCTGAGAGTAAAAATCTTTTAGCGGTTTGAAAAAGCATCGATCGAGTGGTTGAGTTTTATGGCTGCTGTGTGGCGGTAAAGATAACATATGAATACTGTGTTCTCGAGCAAACAAAACTGCTTCCAAAGACGTATGCGATGTGTGGTTATCCAAGATTAATAATGTTGGATCAGCTGCCGATGACTTTACATGATGTTGGAAATGTTGTATCCACTCGAAAAATAAATCAGTGTTAATGTATCCTGAATCTGATACGAAAAGAATAGAATCTGGAGGTGCACCATCAATAAGTTCTTGCTTTCGTCTTTTCCTAGGAAAAATGATCGCTGGTGGCACGTAAGCTCCAGCCGCTGACATACAACAGACTACTGTTACAGTTTGACCTCTTTCTGCTGAGGAAATTTTTCCGACAAGTTTTTGTCCTCTAATCGAAACAACTTTGGGTGTCTTATTAGGTACACTAGAGAGGCCACTTTCGTCCATGTTATATATTCTAGAACTCAAAAATTGATGTTTTTGCATTAGCGTTTGCAGATTGTTGAAATATAAGTCCACTTGCGGCTTGTTGAAACCCATCGCTCTTGCAACACTAGTTTTTGAAGGCGTTCTTAATGAAAGCTTATGTTTTTTTAAGAAACTGTAGGCCCAGTCTTTCCCAGCCATTTTTTTTTCTTCCGAAAAAGGATTGGGCATATTATTAGCTTTGGCATATTGATATGCCAATTGTCTTAAAGACTTCAGTGTTAAACCGTACAACATTTTCTCTAAGTGTATGGCATGTTCAACTAATTCCAACTCTTGCTCAGCAGAAAAAACCGATTTAAATCGACCTAGCTGATTAACTCCATAGTCTAATTTCAGACGTTTTCGTAACCCACCCTCTGAGAATCCTAAGTCGCTGGCTACACGACGTTGAGACAAACCTGTCTGTAGCAATTCCTTGGCTCTCTCAAGGGTCTCAGGTGTAATGTGATTACGCTCAGATTTGCGTTTGTACGTTCTATAAAATATAATAAACACAAAATTAAAAGACTAACTGAAAAATTCAGTGGGGTAAAAGTACGCGCGTCTTTTTGCCCCACAGTGAATGCGAACTTTTACCCCGATTGGTATTTTAAAATTACTGCCGCATAATTTTTGCCAACAGGGAAACACTGATGTTTACATCCATGACTTTCATGAAATAGAATCATTGCTCTTTCACTACCTATTAACTTTTTGTCATTTATTATGTCTTATGATGAATCCCAGGCAAATATATTCCATCCGAAAACTACTTTAGTTGCACATATAAAGCAACTTACCTCATTATTCAGGTTTTTGCGATGCAAACACCAAACACCAACATGCACGTTATGTTATGTGTATGATGGACTAATACCTCCGCCTACAGATGTCTCTCTAGGTTTCTCGAGAAACAAAAAATTGCGAATGCGTTCTTTTACCCGCCGCGTGCTTTTGCCCCACCTTACTCTATATTCCTTGTTAATGCGCCCGAGATATTTCCAGAATCTCTGTTTTTAATGAGTAAACTGGCACGAAAAAAAGGCAGCCATTCTCATTTTTCAACCTCTTGAGCTTAACTCAAAATCTCTACAGTTTCGAAAAGCAACTACCGATTCCTCTAATCCTTCTGAGACTTCCAGTGCAGCGGAAATAATGACGAGTGATATTTATTTTGATTGTGATGAAGGCGAGGAAGCTGCTGTCAGTGAAACTCATAATCTTTTCTTCGATACAGTCATCAACACATTGCAAGAAAAAAATGATGAATTTGGAACCAAATCAGCAAAGATTCATAACTCTTATAAATGGCTAATTAACGTTAAAACTGGTACAGCTTGGGAAAGTTTTCTATACAGAACAGGTATTTTATCTTCAAAACGCTATAGCTCGAAATCCAATATTAGAGTTTAGCTCACAGCCATAAGCAGACACAGAATTAGAGTAACCAGAGAAAGAGAAAAAGCACCATGTAGACCTAAAGCAAAACTAGAAGCTCCCAAAAAGAGCATAATTTAGCAGCAAATGTGGCAGCAAACCAGGCGAACGCTATAAAGCATGGCACAAGTCACAAATAGTGAATTGCTCTGTTTGGTAGATCACAAGTATTTTCCTGTGTTATTCATACACAAAAGTTGTGAAAAAGAATCGCATCTGACATTATTTTCGAAACTCCATTCCGCATATGAGTTTTGCATCCAATTCCATTATGCACCCGCATCTGGCATTGAGCTACTTTATCGGTGAATTATTTTGAATTGACCAATCAAAATACCGCTAGTGCCAATATATTGGCGGAATGTGTAAATGCTTATGGGATAGACCAACTACAGAGAAAGTAATAGAATCATCTATCAAATTATTTTTTCAGGTATGTGAATTATTTATATATTAAGAGAACAGCCCTCTCTTTCTTCTGAGATTGGTTTGTTTGGCTTATTTACAAAAAAACATTCATTTACAATTTTTAAAATATTCCCCTATACTCCTCAATGCATTTTTCAATCCGTGAAAACCAATCTTGAAAACATTTTTTTCAATCTTCTGCCGAAAAAAAGAAATCCCAGGTTTCAGACTATAAGAAGTGAAAAACGACAAGTAGACTTCAAGCAGAGGGTTGACAAGTAGAATCTTGTGAAATCGACCGCATATTAAGTGTTCAAGTTTAAGTGTTAAAGTTATCATTTCTTCCGTTCAATTGAAAGCTTCCAGTGTGTTGTTCGTTGAATGAGAAGACTCAACTTGAACCAAAAAATAAGAAAATGTCCGTCAAAATCAAGAAAGAAGAAAGAAGTGTTAAAATAAGGTATTTAGAAATTGTTGTATGTAAATATTTCAATAAAATAAAGAACTAAATATAATAATTCATTCTAAAGTAGAAATGAAATAAATAAATATATTTATCTAGGAGAGACAAATATATTTAATAAAACTTATAAATATAATAAAGCATCAGCGTCTCCAAATTGTTATCAATATTGTAATTTGATCTATTCTTGGCGTGGTAGTGTATACACACAGATATAAATGAAACGTATCTAGCCTAAGTTGTTATGTCCAACCAATGTTGTCATCTTGTTTAGTAGAATGGATGATGGAAATAAAAATGTATTGAACTTATTTGTTAGTGTGTTTGCTTTTGTTACAAGCAATTTATCGTGTAAGTATTTTGCTATGTTTGTAATAAACTATAAAAATCATTGATTTCTTATATAATTAATATCTAGACTTATACAATAGTATGTTATTAAATTACACCCAACAATGCCCTACTAAACTATTAATTCAGAAACATCTCTTTTCCCGAAACGCCCTGGGATAAGAGGTAGACAAATCAATTTATTTTATTCTATTTTATATATACTATTATTATTAAACAACGTTGGGCGTAATTCTATCACATTATATTAATGACATTGCTAGCTTAGCAGTTCCTATACAACGTTTATCGCGAACCTTTTGGAGAAGCTGAGGCAAACAAACTATAGTGTACCATTCTGAATTAACAGTACGTCTATTCTCTAGTGCTACAGTGGAAACATGCCCAGTAATTTCAACAAAATGTGGCGACCATTTTCTTGTTTCGACTTTTTTCACGAACAACTTTTGTTGGAGTCCGACTAATTCTTAAAGACTCAAACTATCGATTGTTGTTTTTCTTTCGGGATCATAGCAGTATATTATTATCCATGCTTCATCACCTGTGATGATGTTTTACACGAAATGAGACGATTCACGGTTAAAGGAATCTAGTGCAGATCTGCACCATCTCACGCGGTCTTCCTTTTGAATTGAAGTCATGTTGTGGGGAATCCACCGAGAACAAATCTTACAGACCTTAAATGTTTGCGTAAAATAATGTTAATTGCTTTCACACCAATCTTTAAAGTTGCTTGACTGCTTCTGAAAGTAGTATGCCGGTCTCCTACAATCACGTTCTGAATAAGAGCAATATTATTTCTGTAACTGCCGTTTTTGGCTTAGGTGCAAGAAAACTGTCAGGAAAGTCGACGCGTTGAAATTCATTGTACCGCCGCTTTATGGTTGCAAAGCAACACGACTTGTCACCAAATACTGGAATTATTTCCTTAAAACATTCTTTACGGCTTAAGCCAGGTTTGAAATTATAAAAAATCACTGCTCAATAATGTTCCTTATTCAGTTCCATCATTTATTGGCGAAAGGAGTACTTTAAATTAATGTAACGAACAATTAGGTATATTTGACAACTGTCACTATAACTAAACTTGAAATTATCACAACAATTTTGTCGCAAACTATCATCGCCTACTATATAAGCTCAGCGGAAACAGAACATCCCTCTTAGATAGACATGGCATATTATTTGTGGCATTTCTAAACTTTAATAAATTAACTTGGCTGACATTTTGACAGATTTAATTAATTGCAATATTTTTATAGAAGGAAAAATATTTAAACAATAGACTACTACTAGTCGACTCATGAAATATTCAAACCTTTAGAAATAAAGCTAACTGTTTTACAATTTCCTAGTTTTTAAATTAAAATTTCCAACACATTTGACTAAATTAAAAATTTTGTTGCCGCGAAATTTTTATGTTTCTTTTTCAAGAAATAGCTGCTGCATGAAAGTTTGCGCTTATGATGTATAACTTTTATTAATAATTCAAAAAGCATTTAACCTTTAATACCCCAATTTATTATTTATATACATCTACCTGGCGTAAAATACGAACAAACCAATAGAATTGTAATGGTTAGGGGCATATAAATATATTTCTCGGACGTAGTTTCCTGTTGGTGTTTATATTTCTTTAATGTTTTTGTCTATCTTCCGAGACGTGCTTTTACTTCGTTAGCTTTTAATATTTGAAAACTGTTGGCGGGAATTGAATTTTTATTGAGGTAAATACGGTGTAAGTCAATATATTTTTCCGTTATCGCATTAAATAAAACTCTCAACTTGAGTAATTTATGTAATGTCAGTCTGCCATATTAAATGAGAATTTGTCTGTGTGCCTATTATATGACCAATATTTGTCAATTTGAAAAAATTACACCAATAAAGAATCTAGCATGCTTTATTCAGGTACTATAATGCAAACAGAACTGTTTTAAAACTATTAATTAATATCAATAAAACAAGATAAAATATATATAATTAGTATTAACAAAATTATTGGAGGTACTCTAATATAATAGATATTTGTTCTATGGTAGCGACTACAAATTAGAGATGTTAATAAGTCAATATGTTTGTGCTGAAATGATGCCAACTGTTGACCACTTCAATTAAAAGAAAGCTAGTAAAAATAACAATATTTATATTTTCTTACAAACCGCCTCTATCATGAACTAAAGACTATTAAAATATCTTGTTTGACGACTTCCCTCAAAAATATGGTAGCAGCTCGGAGAAGTGACTGTTTATAAATTTTTTTATATGATATGATTATGGCAAACTAGGAGAGCTGGTCTGTCCAGGAAACGAACCGGAAGCCTATAGATTGATAAGCCTTTAGATTAAACTGTTGGTAGCTGTGCTGGATTATTCAAAGCAAAGTAATCAACCTACGCCAAAATCGCAGTCCAGAAATAAGAATTTCCTCACGAGGTCGTATCAAAAAAAATGTGGCATGGTTTAGTACCATAGTAGGCGTAGCACGGCAAAAGGCTAAATCCGCCTCTGGCTAGAATAAAGATAACTTTGTGAAAATTTGGCAGAATGAGGTACGTTCGAGAAGTTTTATTAATAATTCAAAAAGCATTTAACCTTTAATACCTCAATTTATTATTTGTACACATCTACCTGGCGTAAAATACGAACAAACCAATAGAATTGTAATGGTTAGGGGCATATAAATATATTTCTTGGACGTAGTTTCCTGTTGGTGTTTATATTTCTTTAATGTTTTTGTCTATCTTCCGAGACGTGCTTTTACTTCGTTAGCTTTTAATATTTGAAAACTATTGGCGGGAATTGAATTTTTATTGAGGTAAATACGGTCAAAGTCAATATATTTTTCCGTTATCGCATTAAATAAAACTCTCAACTTGAGTAATTTATGTAATGTCAGTCTGCCATATTAAATGAGAATTTGTCTGTGTGCCTATTATATGACCAATATGTGTCAATTTGAAACAATTACATCAATAAAGAATCTAGCATGCTTTATTCAGTAACTATAATGCAAACAGCACTGTTTTAAAACTATTAATTAATATCAATAAAACAAGATAAAATATATATAATTAGTATTAACAAAATTATTGGAGGTACTCTAATATAACAGATATTTGTTCTATGGTAGCGAATACAAATTAGAGATGTTAATAAGTCAATATGTTTGTGCTGAAATGATGCCAACTGTTGACCACTTCAATAAAAGAAAGCTAGTAAAAATAACAATATTTATATTTTCTTACAAACCGCCTCTAGCATGGACTAAAGACTATTAAAATATCTTGTTTGACGACTTCCCTCAAAAACATGGTAGCAGCTCGGAGAAGTGACTGTTTATAAATTTTTTTATATGATATGATTTTGGCAAACTAGGAGAGCTGGTCTGCCCAGAAAACGAACCGGAAGCCTATAGATTGATAAGCCTTTAGATTAAACTGTTGGTAGCTGTGCTGGATTATTCAAAGCAAAGTAATCAACCTACGCCAAAATCGCAGTCCAGAAATAAGAATTTCCTCACGAGGTCGTATCAAAAAAAATGTGGCATGGTTTAGTACCATAGTAGGCGTAGCACGGCAAAAGGCTAAATCCGCCTCTGGCTAGAATAAAGATAACTTTGTGAAAATTTGGCAGAATGAGGTACGTTCGAGAAGTTTGGTTCACCTCAAAATGGTAATTTTGAAATGAAAGTACATAGATTTTAAAAGAGTACAGATCTGATATGATGTAATTATGAATTAAAAGTGTTTGCTTAATTGAACTTATAAATTAAATCTGGTGTTCCTGATAATTGACGGCTCAGTGTAAATTCAGTGGTCTTCTTCTTCTACTTAGTATAAATTTGGTCTTTAAATAGGACCTTCGATTTTAACACACGCTTTTAATTTTGAAAGCCGTTACAAATGTTACGTTAGAAAATACCAATTATTCCATCATTATCCTTCATTTTAAGCTTCAATATTGTCCTCATTTTTCTCTATAGATTATAGAGCAAAAAATACACAAATTTGTCCATTAAGTGGAAACATGGAACATAAAATATAAAAATGTTGTCTTTTATATTTATAAACGTCATTTATTAAGATAATTAATAGTATAGGTTCCAAAACGTTACCTTGTGGAATGCCGCGTGAAATATCAAACAGAGACACTAGACTATTGGCGATGCTATTTTAATCATTAAAAGATTTAGAGCATGCATGTAGACCGATTTTCATATCAATGCCCGTTGCATTATCTTTAAAGTCGTTTTTCTCGACTCGTTTGTACACCTTAGCTTAAATTTCCGTAACGGTTTCATAACGTACTTTCCATATGCTTTATAATGCGTTACAACATTCTTGATGATGTTAATATCAGAAAACACTTGCAATGTTACAGTCTCTACATTTTGAGAATGAACAATTCGTATAAACTTGTATAATAAAAGCAGCAAAATCTACCGCTTTAATTTTTCGACTTAACTTCATAATCACCCCCTTTCATCGTCGTAATAAACTTCTTAATAAGTTTAAAAACCCAGACGAGAATGATATTAAATTAAATCAAGTGTTTAATACGCATAACTTTATTACAAACTTACACGGATGGAATAGCTCTTTAATGTGAGCGAACGTTACGGATGTGTGGTAATCGAAGAAAAGTCGAATGATTCTAATAAGGTTCTAGGTATATGGGATATGTGCCATTGTGGTAACAATGTTAGCTTATCGTTAGTGACGTTGTTTCCCTAGGAAATTTGTGAAGAGCACTCATATTACTAGATATACATAACGATGTGTCTTAAAACTGCTTTTCATTAGTAAAGTGCAGTAGAGTTATCTTGTAACGAACATCCAAATGGAACCTAATTTATTTATAATCACTGGGGAAAATTGTGTGGAAAATAAAAATATGTTTTCTTATACTTTTTTTCTTTTCTATTACTATTTAAAGACGCTGCAGCTTTTATTTTGATCTGTTCTTAATATATGGTAAAATGCTGGGAAAATCTGTAGCCATATGTATAACAACTTATAAAAGTTTTGACAGTCTCTATCTGTATTTACAATTTATGCAGTTTGCGTTCTTAAAGATTTTTGTTGTTATGTTTTGTGTTATTAATATTTTAATATATTTTACGCGTTATTTTTACATGTTGGATACCATGTAGATAATAAAAAGTTATGAAAATATATGAGTTCATGAAAAATGTTAAAACTTGTATGTTTGTTTTTTTAATTACATTAAATTAATCAAATAAACTATTCAAGTTTATCAAATATTTTAAAGTTAGATTTAAATTACAACAGGTAAGTGTAGTTTTTAAAGCATTTTACGGATTAAAAGAGCAGTATCAAAAAATTGACTGGTTTCACAGGACATCAAATTCTTAATTAGAGTGAATATTAAATTCTTTATTAATAACATAATTTATTGGGAATGCATCTGGGTAAATTATTAAGCATCGAGTTGAGAATGTCTATTTGTTGTACAGATCCGAGGTCTTTTATATGCACTTCTCGACATAAGAAATTTCCAACACACTTAGAAAAGCTGGTTAAGATGCATTAGGACAAAAAAGAATGCACTGCAGCACGTGTTCATCCCGCTTTAATCCATGTTTTCTTTTTTAATCTTGAAGTTGCAGACTTCTAAGACGGTCTGTCTGCACGTGTGCATCATGGTGTATTACTTGTTTACATCACGGCTTAGTGTTGCAGTCCTATACAGGCTGTCCCAGAAATAAAAAGACGGAGTAGCAGAAATCGGAAGCTAGATTGTGTAAAAACGTACCCTCAAAATATCAAGTCTTTATTCTTGCGCAGACGGCAGACAAAAAAATAAGAAAGAATTCAATTGGCCTTACGCCGACCCTGGACTAAATATCCGCCTGCTTCACTTTCACAATCGGTCCCTTTCAGGAACACCATATTACTTGTGTTAAAAAAAGGAGAAGGAATAGATACTTCATAATAATTATCAAACCATTAATTACTTTAATTTTACACCTGCTAGAAAAAAAGAATTACATTCTTGATATTTACTGTAATAAAGGCTAGAAAAACTAGGATTTATTGAATATTCTAAAATAATAATAATCAGCTGTTTCCGACTACAAACACATTAAAGAGCAACAACCTTTCTATTTTAAAAATAAAAACAATTTTTTATTGTCTGCAATAAAGTCTGTCGCACATCTAGGTCAACAACCGACTACATAGCTGCGTTATCTAGACGCATCGGGCAAAAAATATGTTTTATATGAATGAGTACGATTTAACGTTTTTTTCTTGTTTTATACAAATAAGAGCGTATTTTTCTATGAATGCGTGTTCGTTTCTATTTCCAAATGAGCATTCTTAAGTGTATTTATAAACATACATTCTGTGCCAGGTCCGTAATGTAATTTTTTTATCTAAAAAACAACATAGAAAATTAAATTTTTAATTTCTTCGTTATTGCGGTATATTTGGGCCTGTTTCTGTTCGGATTTTACATAGCTGCTACTCCGTCTTTTTATTTCTGGGACAGCCTGTATTTATATATGGAATCTAATATTTATAATTCTAATAAAAATTTTAAATTGTAAAATTTTGATTTTACAACTGTTTACTATATTATTTATTCATATTTAATTTACGTTAATTAAGTTTAGGTTCACAACCATATGTTTAACTGCATCAAGCTACTAATTATTGTGTAACCTTATCTTAAATATGTTTCAGATATAAGAAAGAAAACAAACGGTATATAAGACAATGACAATATATAGTTGATAATTAATTAATAGCTGTATTGAATATACTCAAGAATATAAATTAAATATAAACTTACAGACATATAGTACACGTAACTACAAAATTGAAAATCACGCGAACACCCACGTCATATCGCACGCACATGACCTAGTAGTGAAAATAAAAAGAAAATAATGTGGAACGGGAATATATACCTACATTCATAATTTGGTTTCGTAGTTTCTTGTTTCACATATTAATTGTGTAATACCAGCTACCTCGGCTGTATTAGAAGTTTCAAATATCTGTTGAATGTGAAAGTTAATAAAACTTCTAAATTTTAATCATTTGTGAAAATAAGAAGAAACGATGTTTAAATTGGTAGAACCACATTACATATACGTACACTTCTTATTAATTATTATGGGAATGTGGGAAAAGGGGAATGTAGTCATTTTCTAGTCAATTTACACATATTAAGGTTAATTTAAATTAAAAACTTGTTTTCATTTGCAAAAAAAACATGTATATAGATTATTAATTGACTAATATTATATATGTTCTATGCAAATTAGATACATAGTAGTTTATTTTTTAATCTTTGTCAGAGTTCTGATGTATTAAAAAATAAAAAAAAATTGGCGCCCAACTTTGGGACACAATTTAAAAATTATTGTCTTAAGAGAAAGGAATCTTTTAAATTGTCAAAACGATAAAAATTTAAGTTAATGATTATTAGATTATTTATTAACAGCGTTAATAGGACAATAATAGAAGTTGCATGTCGTCTTTGTTAAATTAATGATCTTCCGATTGAAAGACACTAATTGTCATTTTATTACTACTCTCCTGTTTCTTTTTTTTTTAATCAAAGAAGCATCTACGTCATGACAGCAAATAATTTTCTATCTTTTTCATAACAAATTTATCCTTTATATTCTCGAGTTTAGTCAAGAATAGAATAATTTTCCTCACTGTTATTGACATAACCAAACTAAAATCAAACTGTCAATACTGTACGTCGCTTTGCTCGTAAATTAACGTCAGCAGATTACGATTCCCAGATTGTTTCTCCCTGTCCGATCCAACAGAATTTTATGTTTCTTGTAGAAGTTTTCTTAATGGGTTTGGAAACTTTGTTCGTACTCAGTTACGTTTGCATCTTTATCTTGATATTTCTTGCATGGTGAACGTTTGCTCGCTTGTTTGAAAGCAGATAGAGTAACGAATCGAACGGAATGCAATAGTGTGTCGAAAATAAATAGTTCGTTCCGGGCACGAAACTCAAACATTTCTAGATAACCAGGCAATCGATGCATTTCTCTAAGTTTTCGGAAGTTGTTATTGTATTCCCAGTGAAAATATGTATTAAAGTTTAACGGGACAGACGTATAATATCATACCGTTAGATCTTAGAGTAGTTATACTTAAACTCATCACTACTGAATAATATAGGAGATGCCTGTTACATGACTCTCTGCAATTTATGTACCTTCGCAAATCTGGTAAACACGTAATTAAATTTCTTACTTTCTTTAGTGTACGGAACGTTGTAATATACTATTTATAGATACCTACATACTTTATATTTATTTGTATTTAAGAATATGTCTCTTTGTATACAAAATTGGTACTACTTTCAAGCAGGCGACTTGGCTCAGACAACCACTTTCGCCTTTTAAGACACCTATCCTCTCTCACTCTAACCATTTTAATAACACCTTAATCAAATAAGTATGTACAAAACTTTTGGAAAATTTTAGAACAGCTTTTAAACAGTTATAAACAGCTTTCGAGAATCATGTGAATAGCATAGAAGAGCTTCCTTGAAGTACCTCGAAAAGCATTGAACAATTTTTGAACAGCTTCTAAGCTGTTCATATTCGCTCAGAAGCTGTTCAAAGCCGTGCAAAAGTTGTTCAAAAACTCTCCAAAGCCGTTCAGAAGTTATTGAAAGCTATTAAAAAGCCATTCAAAACCTGTACAAGGCTAATGAAAAGCTCTCCGAAGCCGTTCAAAAGCTCTTCAAAGGCCGTTTAAAAGCTGTTCTAAAGTTGTACAAAAGTTTCTATTCATACTTATATGATTAAGACATAGTTAATATCCTTAGAGTGACAGAGCAGAAGTGTTTTTAAACTCGAAAGTGTCTAGTCCAAGTGGCGGTATATCTACTTAGGCCACCCGTTTACGAGACAATACTTGAATTTTCAATGTCACCCGACGATTCACTTGAGAGATGCAATTGCAATAGCAAAAGGATAAAATTGCTTTTGGTCGTTCAGTAACTTTTTTGAAAAAGATGAACATAACTGAAATTTTGAAGGATATTCAGCAAACATTGGGCAACAATTCTTAGAAGTCTATGATTTGCCGCAATGTTTTTACCTTTAAACTTGGCAAAATGAGCCTCGACGATGAAAAACGTCGTGAACCACCAAAACACGCTCCTGTAGCAGAATGCTGTTGATAATAAAGAGAGAGAAATAAACAAACTTGTCGTATAAATCAAATAATCAAAAATGTGGCTGTCCTAACTTCTTGATTATATTTACTATATATATATATTGTATATCCTTATATTTGCATTGAATGCACATGTTTATGGTGGACTTAAATCTTTTGGTGGGATTGCATAAGTAACACCGGTTGCCTTAGGTTTATTTGTTTACATTTTCATTCATACATATTTGATTTTACATATTATATTTGTGCTTGTGTTAGTTTTATTGCAGTAGTTGTTAGGGAATCACACGAGAGCATTACTACAATGCCTTTAAGACGGTTAAAAACCGTACAACTCGATGAATTAGTACGTTAGGTAAATGGAGGCTTATCACAGAAAACAGTGGCTGAACCATTAAATGTTTCAACAAAATGTCATAAGTCGTGCATGAAATAGGTGCATATATAGTGTGTCCGCAGCATACACGCATTGTGGAGGGCGAAAGCGGCCTACAACTCCAGCTGAAGACCGTTTAATGATACTCATTGCAAGAAGCAAACCGACACACACGGCTTCAAATATTAACAGTTTTTTCCGACAAGTCCCAGAACGTGTTATTTTTGCACAAACAGTTAGAAGAAGGTTGCATGCACGTAGATTAAGGGCAAGAACATGTGATACATCCCCGTTTGACGAGAGAGCAGCGTGCACGCAGAAATCATTGGGTGATTGATCACAGTGCCTGAAATCTGGTAAGCTGGAGTCGTTGTCTTTTCACGGATAAGTCGAGATTTTGATTGCATACTACGGATGGGCGAAGGTTAGTTTGGAGAGAAAGAGAACAGCGATAAAATGAAAATTTGATGGTCCCAGCGACTTCTTTCGGCGGAAGGGCTGTTTGTGTCTGGGGTGGAATATGTTTGTGTGAGCGCACTGAATTCTTGGTATTAATGAATGCATCAATGACATCCGTAAGGTTTCGCGATATGGATCTAGAGTCAATCTTTGTCCCATTTGCTTGTGCAATTGGTGAAAGATTCGTTCTAATTGACGACAATGCTCGCCCTCACCGTGCTAGGATTGTAAATGAACGGAGAACTTCATGGTATTGAGAGATAGGATTGGCTAGTCTGTTCACCGGACATGAACTCCATCGAACACGTCTGCGCAGAGATGTCAAGACAAATCAACTTACTTGCACAGGCGCCCCAGTCATTAGAACAACTAGCCATTTCTTAGCGTCGTATACCTCAGTCTTTTATCTATAATTTAATAAGAAGTATGGCTACTAGTGTAAGGGCACTAATGCGAGGCAGAGGTGATCCAACAAGACACTAAAATTAGTTTTCAATACTCGACAGAAAAGTTATTTTACTATTGCTAGTTTATTACTTTAGTTCTTTTTTGGTAAATTTGAGAAATTTTATTGTTTTACTTACTTTTATCATTGCTGTGGTTGTAAACTTGATATCATTGTGTCACAATAAACAAACTATACAAAGGGTATATCTGAAGCATCATTTATATAGTAACATTTTAGAAATTATTACAATATACACTTCAATTGTTGAGCAGTGTATTTTTAAATGACAGCCAATTGTCATACGGTTATTAAATTTGCTCATCATATTATTATTGGCACTACTGCCAAGAATATATTTAATTTTTTCAACACAATTGTATATTTGGCAAAGAATGTTAATATATTTTACATATATTGAAAAAATATGAACTAAAACCTTAGTAAATAATATATAATAATAAAAATGTTATACCTACAAATTACATTTCTTTAACTCACTTATTCTAAACTTCATAGAAAATCGAAGGATCGATCATTTTCTACAGGCATTTAAAACAAGCATTGCGGTCTTGCATTAAAATCGCAAAAAACATATTTTTGTTATTAGGTCGGTGATCACGCAGATCAAAGCGGAAGAAAACATTGGAAACCCGCTGTAGATATATACTTTTATACATTTACTGAATTACATGAGTAGTACGACTGTAAAATTAATAAAAACATAATAATATTATACACTTACGTTATGTTTCCAAAGTACTTTGTACGCCCATGGATTTGCATTCACCTTACATTCGAAATAAACATCGTCTCCTTCTTCTATATCTTCCGGATTGAGGTTAGATCCTAATGTCAGGTGTAGTATTGGAATATCTGTAAGACATATTATTATTAAGTATTACTTATTATTAAAAGGAAAAGCAAACGGGAATTATATGGAAGTTGCACTGAATCTCCTCGAACCATTCTGGTTTTTGCAAATATTATATTAAGACATCCCACTTACGTCTACCAAAACTGTCTAAATGATTAATGAAACTATCATGTCTACTGAAGATATCTAATGTGTATATTTTGGAAGCCTAAAGTGTTGTAGAGGTACTGGTATTTCTCTTTGACGCTATTAGAGCAGATGAACTGGTGAATTAGACTAACATCAATTAAAAAACAATAACCGACCTTCAAAATAATATATTATAACTTTTACCGGTCAGGCAATTTGTCTCTATTCCATCAAAAAGTGTTCTATACTTCTTTATTAAGGTGTTACGTGTTATCTGTTAATACTAACAAGCCTATGGATTTATCGCAAAAATTATGATCGTAAAAAATGAAAAATATATCCATACTACCGTTAATAAAGTACAAGTTATGCAGTTTCGGGAAGAAATTTTGAAAAAGACCTAGTATACTGGTTTTCTCATAAAATATCGTCCAAGATGAAGTCTCAAAGTTTTTGGAAGTGATAACGCCCTTTCCTTTCTACAGTATTCATGAGAAGATGTGTGAATATTAGACCAGGCAATCTAGTGGATCGTCAATCTCAATAAGATAAAATACTACTGAGATTCATAGCCGTTATGTACTTTATATGTACAATCTACATCAGGTGGCGCTACTTACAACTAACAATCAAGGTTTTTCTATTGAAGCTTATCCAAAGGATAACTTTCTCTCATATTTTAATACTATACTGTGATGGTAGAACTTATGACTACCTTTGACGGTGTTCTATATCGTTCAATTACACGATCTGTATCATAGGTGAGTAAGATCATATATTTGTGAATACTGGTTTTGGTATATCATGACGCAAAAAGTATAAAGCCGCCATAAACAAAGCCTTGACTGGGTGAGGCAACCTTAAGACAAGCTGTCATTCTACCAACATGGTCCATGAAACAGGAAAACCTACAAATATATAATCTGCAGCACCATAATAATTATTTCTCATCTATTCTGTGAAGAGTTATAATGAGGCAGAGAATAAAATTAGAAATATTTCATTCTCAAAATAAAATTATGGCACATTTTGTGAAACAACATAATAGAAAACAAAGCGTTGGAAATATATTTTCCTACTAGTACATTGTGAAATTGAATGGAGGCTACTCCATGGAAAAGAAGAATATTTTAGATTTTGAAAAATTTCTGTACTTGTACCAGTAATTAATAAAGCATTGTTGTACCAAAATTTGCGTATACACTGTAAAACCCTTTGCCAAAAACTATCCAGGACAAAAAATCTTAAGACATTCTAAAAAATAAGGTGTGGCCACAACATGACTTTCTTACGTATGAGCGTTTCAAATTATAGATTTTTTTTATACAAAAATTATTCAAATTCCTATTCTCTTAATAAATTCTATAGAATGGATACTTTACAAGATATTCGAAAAAAAGTGCTACTCTATAGGAGTAAAAGTGTTACTTCCGGTCTGAATTTTGAAATTCTATGTATACAAAAGACATTGCAAATCCAGTTCTAAATACTTTTGTGCTCTTGATAAATATATATAACGATATACCGCATGTGTCAATTTTCATTAGCCATAGGCGATCAATCCATGCAATACGTGGCAACGTGGTACCCCTACTTTTTTTTCCAATGCCATCGACGCGACAACCGATACATGCTCGTAAATACAAGTTAGCAGTAAACATTGGACCCCGATTCGGGTGTTTCTAATGCGTTCGAGAAATAATATTTACGAGTTGCACGGATTTGTTTTTCTTTTTCCTTTCAGTAAATGCAGAGAATCATTAAGCTGCGTTCACGCTGCATGACACAAACAAAAGCGTAATTCTAATAAAATTAAAAAATAACCATAATAAAATAAATAAAAAAGGATTCCTCCCTGCACAGCAAGACATTGCCCTAGGCGGTCGTAGAAATTTACTCTTACGTTTTCTAACATGTGAGCAGTTACTGAATTAGCAGCCTCAATTATTTTTTCTCTAAAGGCAACTATGTTTTCTGCTCTACCAGCTTCATGGGTATAAACAATATTTTTTAAATATCCCCACAAAAAGAAATCATTTGGAGAGAGATCAGTAGATCGCGCAGGCCATTTGATTTTTCAGGTTCCAGTAATAAGACGGCCGCAACGTGGTCCCAGCTAAAAATTGAATGTAAAAGCTGGGTCGGGATCGTAGAATATCGTTGTGATGTCGGTTGTTGTCGGCTTTGGTGACGGACAGTAGGGGTACCACGTTGCCACTTATTACATTCATACGTATAGATCGCACGTAAACATTGAATTCCTATACCTGATGATATTTGACACATGCGGTATATATTTATAAATACTTTTGTACTCTTGATAAATATATATACAATACTTAATTTACGATATATTTGCAAAAAATCGGTCTTTGATAAAAGTAAATGTGTTACTTCTGGTCCGAATTTTAATTTTTTTTTTATACAAAAGATATTTAAAGTTATGTTTTAAATACTTTTATACTCGTAATGTACCTGCCTAGAAAGCATGACTTGCGAGATATTCGCAGAAAACTGATTTTCGATAAGAGTAAAAGACCTACTTCGGGTCGGAATTTCGTAAAACCTTATTAATACAATTATATTATATTTTTATATTTGAATTCTTTATAAATTTGTTTAAACTTAGTAATTGATGAAATATTTGCAATATTCGATGTGAGAGAGAGAGAGAGAGGGGGGGGGAGATAGAGGGGGAGAGGGGGAGAGAGAGGGGGGGAGATAGAGGGAGAGAGAGGGAGAGAGAAGGAGAGAGAGGGAGAGAGAGAGAGAGAAATTTTTTAAAACCACTTTTTTGGAATCAGGGGACTTCAAAACGTGGACATCTGCAAAAATATCAAGGTCGAAAATTTTCGTCATCACAATACTTCCTTATACTACGTATAAGGAATTAAAAATAACTTCATTAATTTTCCCAGCACGTTTATTAACAATCTGTATGGATTATTTTCATTATTAACAAGATATCTAAAAATATGCTGATGTTCCATAATGCAGAAATTTCATAATGTGTAGTTAGAATATGTCTCCTGAAGCAACAGTATGTATTTCGAAATGTTGATAGACATGGAAAATCCCCGGATATCAATTCTTTTTTAATCAAGTCCTTTTTCCAATTTAAATTTAGCACCTGTCCAGTTTTATTCGTTGAAAATTGAAAACGGAACAAGGGATAATTAAGGCCATCACCCTCCACTTAATTTTATTTTTTCTCACCGTTAGATCCGTTCCCACTCTCCAGTGTGAAACTTCGAAGAAGAAAATTCAGCTTTATTGCGGATTATCTCGACGTGACACAATTTCTCTAATTTATGAAGATAAGAGGGCGGCCGAAACGGAACAAAGCTAAACAGACATAATAAACTTTCAAGTTTAAAAGTTGAAATAAAACAAAGCGGAAAAGCAGCTTGTAGAGGAATGCGAAGATTTTCCTTCTTTTCTCTCGCCAAATTTAAAAGGTGTTTACATTCTTAGTCCGAGCTTATCCTCCGAGGCAACTTTATTCGAACTATAAATTGAGCGAACTACTTACAGAAAACATTCAGTTTGATGGAGGCTTCCTCCATTCCGTGCGGAACCAAATGGTTGGAAGCCTTGCACGTTAAAGTGCGGTCGTTGTCCAATCTTGTCGGCATGAACGTTAAAACTGACGTGCTCATGTTTCCATCCGCAGAATCCTTTAAAATAACAAGAGTATTACAGAAAAGAATTTTTGTATAATGTTTTATATGAATTATAAACAATAAAACTGTTTTTATTTCTTAGAAAATTTGGAATTATACTTTTAAATGAGTATACATATCCCTGAGTTCTTGTTGACAGGGTTAGTTTAAGGTCTTGGAACAGTCAAATAACTATTAAGATTAATAATAAATTATAGAAATCAAATGAACTTTAGATATTAAAAAAAGGATTTTTATTTAATAATTAATAAATAACACAAAGTTTAGTTTATACAACGTGATCATTTTGAACTACCTTGAGTTGGCTACACTGATTTTATTATGGGATCACAGTGTAATTGGCGAACATGTTTATGTATTTTGATGGTTAGGTTTACTATTTCCATTTTTCTTGTGATAAATGTCAATGAAATAGGGTTAGTTTTAAGTTGAATTAAATGAAAGAATTTTTGTAGAAATGTAGTAATTGCACTTTATTTTTTACCATAAACAATAATAAATACATTACAACTTTATTATTGTAAAACATAATCCTATAATTACGATACACAATGAATACGTTTTATAGAAACTGTTCGAAATGTCCACGATTATTCTCAATGCATAGGTTGACACGTCATCTCATATTATTGTAGACATTGTGGCGTGTTTACGGTGTGATATTTTGCTGTTCTATTGTAATTGCCTCTTCAAGTTCATCGAGATTATGCAGTCTGTTCTGAAACACTTTTTTTGAAGTGTAAACTTCTTTGGGCGCGTTGCGCTGATTGTAGGCACTGAACAAGACTGACCGTCACGCTCGGATATGTAACGCTTGTTCGGGTAATGTCGGCTCGAGTCGACTAAGGGAACAAGATAAATATATCATATAGAGGTATTTAATATCAACTAAATTGAAATGTAAATGAATAAATAAATTCATGTCCCAGAGCAGATGTGAACCGGAGCCGCCTGGGTGAGGGGCCGGCATTTAACCATTAGACCAAGCGCGGGGATCGTAAGCGAGTATTCATATCGTCTATTTATATATATACATACGTTCAACCGACCGTTACATGGGAGAGCATAACGCATCATTCGTATAATACGTTACTGAATATTATGCGCGTGTGTACATGTATAAATGTAATAAATGTGCGAATACGTTTTATTTAATACGTTACTGAATATTATACGCGTGTATTTCGTATTATTAACCTCGCCTTGATGAAGTTTACACTTCTGCTGTGTGGTTTTAGGCACACCCATTTTCTTGTTTAGATGGCCAAAGAGAAAAAAGCCCAGTCTGGTTAAATCAGGAGAATTGGCTGGCCATCGATTTCGATTAATCAATCAGTCACCATAGTATCCTTGCAAATAATTAATAGTTTGTTGTGCAGTATGGGCAGCTGCCTCATCTTGTTAATTCATCTTCATGAAGGCTGTTAATGAAGGGTTCCAATATTTGTTCTCGGTATCATATTGCGTTAATTATATCACAAAAAAAATTGGTTTAATAATCCGTCTTTTCGGCATTGCAACCCAAACACCAACTTTGATAGGATGGAGAATATTTTCAACAAAAGTGGATTCTCTGTTGACCAGGTACGGTAATTTTGAGAGTTGATATATCCCGACAAAGCTTCATCCAAAAAGAAAGTGCGATTCAAGTATTCTTCATGTAATATTTTATTAAACCAGGTGCAATAATACAATCTCTGTGATTGCCCGGTAAATGCTGTAATACAGAAACTTTATATGGGTGAGTAAGTTTGTTTTCAGTGCCTTATGAGGGCTTCCGTAGGAAACACCTTCAATTTAAATACATAATGCTGCATAACAAATTACGTTTAAGTTAATTAGACCTTTTTACCAGTTTGATCAGACAGCTTTTGTACATATTTTCTGGGACTAACTTCTGTTCACTGCCTAATATTTGCGACAACATCTTCAGTTAAAACTGTTGGTGCTTTTTCAGGTTTACGTTTCCAAACACTCTCCGTTTTCTTAAACCTTTCAATCACTCTATTGCGATGACGAGTGAATATGTGTAAGTTTATTTTCAGATTTGCATGTTTCGTTAAAAATTGCTGAAAACACGATTTCAATGAATACTTCCACGATCCAATGTTCCACTGCTAAAGTGCGACATTACGATAAACGTATCCTGTTGTATCGTAAAAGGCACAGTATACGAGGTATATTGTCTTAAAGTAAACAGAAAAGCGACAATAAAGCAATGAAAATATGAAAGTACAAGACACTTCAATACATTATGGTTTTGATTTTTGACATGTAAATTTAGTATGGCCAATTTGCGAAAGTAAATATTTCGTAGTTTTTGATAATACTGGGTTTTTTTTATTGCCAACCCAGGACAGTTTAAAATTATCTCCTTGTATATTTCACTACACTGTGGCTTCATCAGGTGATGAAAAGGTACAAATTCAATTTCAGTAACACTGGGACTTATAAATACAGAGACAGATAAAACAATTATTATTATTATAAATGGGAATTCAATTAACAGTTTTAAATATAGTACGAAGAGTAACTTAGGTCCAATTGATCTCTTCATATTATGTCTATTTTACTCCGCTTTTATTTCTAAATTTTCCAGCAAACTAAATTTTTTATGTTTTTCTTGTGTATGTGAAATGTCACAGAGATTGTTAAACTTATGATTGGATTCCAAGCAGTAGCTAGAAAATGCTGAGTCTGTTTTTTTTATCATTATCCTTCTTTCATGTTCCTTCATTCTGGCTTTAAATGTCCTCCCTAAATAAAATAAAACACTCAATTAAACTTTGAATAACTTCACTTTATTTTTAATCACTATGTGACTGCAGTTTCAACATTTTACAAGTCATTATCAAACTAAAGTTAGATGAATTGATGGTAATATATACAGGGTGGCGCAGGGGAACGGGAAATTTTGAACGTTACAGTTGTTAGCACTGTAGAGCCGGCAGTTGTTCGTAACGTCGCACAATTGTTGAGAACGCATTGCCATTTAGTAATCATGGATCGTTGGACTGGTGCGGAACAGTAGCTGTGAGAGCGTTTTATAAAAATGGTGATAGTGCGACTGCCGCGCAGAGAATATTTCGACAGCATTACCAGCTTGGACGTCATGGACGTGTCCCATCTGCGCATGCGATTACAACGTGGGTGCGTAATTTTGAAGAAACGGGATCTGCCTTGAAAAAGAAAGCTCCAGGTGGCATTCGAACGGTACGTACCCCAGAGAACATTGAAGCTGTTAGAGCTGCAATCGAGAGAAGTCCTCGCCGCTCCGTTCGACAGCATGCATCTACGCTAGGGATTAAGCGACGAAGCTTACAAAGAATACTGCACGAATTATATTTCCATCCCTATAAGTTGCAGATTGTGCAACAATTACATGAACGAGACCCAGCGTCACGTATGGAGTTTAGTAGGCAGATATTGGCTAAAATTAACGAGGACGCGAATTTCATTGGTAACATATGGATATCAGACGAAGCACATTTCCACGTAAACGGTATCGTAAACAAACAGAATTTTCGTTATTGGGCCCAGGACAATCCTTGTGAGTTACACCAGCGACCACTACATAGCGACAAGGTAACAATATGGTGTGCTGTATCATGTCATGGTGTTATCGGCCCTTATTTTTTTTACAAGTGAGAATGGTAGTGCAGCGACAGTAACTACCGCTCGATATGTTGAAATGCTTCAAACTTTCTTTACACCGAGACTGTACGAGCTTAATCTTAACATCGAAAGCATGTGGTTCCAGCAGGACGGAGCCACGTCACACACTGCTCGACATTCGATGGCAGCAGTTCGTCAATAGTTTGTAAGACGCATTATTTCACGTAACGTTGAGATTGAATGGCCTGCGAGATCCCCTGATCTTAGTGTGTGCGACTTCTTCCTGTGGGGGTATCTTAAAGGCAAGGTGTACCGTACACGTCCTGCAACAATCCATGAACTGAAGGAGAACATTCAACAAGAAATCACTGCCATTCCCCAAGATTTGCTACACCGCGCATTCCAGAGTTTTCATAATAGGCTGTTAGAGTGTGAACGCCGAATGGGAGGACATCTTTCCGATGTCATCTTTAAAAAGTAAAGAGACACTTTTGAACATTTTGATTGTAAAAACATAAATGGCATGCTGCATACATGCACTTTCGTTAATAAATTACTAGTTTTACGAATTTATTCCTGGACATGACGTTATTTCAAAATATCCCGTTCCCCTGCGCCACCCTGTATATCTTATTTGGTAATACCTGAGACATACTACAAATTAAATACCTATTTTGTACTCACCGCCTATGACGTGACATTTGGCACATGTGTAGCTCGACTAGGAAAGAGGTTTTTCCAGTCGAGGCGACTGTAAAAATTGAAAAAAACACTGGCACTTTGGGACATTTAAAAAAAAATCTGTCTTGGTAGTAATAAAATTTAGTCTATAAAATACTACTTCCCTCCACTATTCTTCACTAAAAGATGGGGAAATAGGAGTAATAATTAAAAATTCTCCCAAAAAAATTGTGGCGCCACCTTTTTGACGACATTTTAAGCGATATCTTATGCGATATTCAAGCGCCATCTATTTGACCACATCGACATTTCATATTGGCAGTTCAGAATTTTTTGTATTTAAACCAAAAAAACGCAATAAATGTACTATAAATTTATAAATATAGGAATAAATACCTCATGTTTGCTATGTGTAAGAATATAATAATTTAATTTTAGGGAAAGGTGAGTAATAGTTACGTACATGAAATGCTTAAATTAATTAGGTAATCTATCTTAGGTTTGGTATGATACTAATGACATTCGCGCAATTAAAAGCACTCGCTTCCTGCGGTCGCTCGTGCTTACAAAGTGCGCTCTTGCGGGAAAATAGTCTTCCCGCAATTAGTTCGTAAATAACTATTACCTATACTTATTAGATTAGAGTAATAGGTATTTAATTTGTATAGTGTCTCAGATGTTACCAAATAATATATATATACAGGGTGTTCCTAAATATCATGTACATAAGGAAGGGGGTAACTATTTGGTTTATTTTGTGCCTAAAATTTCATATAAACATAGGTCTGCAAACGCTTCGTTACCAATATGCAGGGTGTTGAAATTTCAAGAATTTTTCACTTTTTACTGTATAGCTCCTGCAGTTTTTGAGATATTTTGTTCAAATTTGGAAGGTAGGTTAAGCTATAAGGCCTGCATCATTAGCCATGCCAAATGATTATGTAAATCTACAGGGTAATAATTTTTTCGGGGTCATGCCCTCTTTTCTCACCCTGAACTTTTTTGCGATGCGCCACTGCTAGATTCTAAAATACGCATTAAATTTTCTGTCTTGTTTAGAAACTTTTTGATCTCTTGTATTTTTTTCTTATCTCTGACCGTTATCGAGAAAAAAAATAGAAAACAATTTTCTGTAATTCGCCAGAGAAAATTAAATTTTTTAAAATGGTCTAGTAGGCTCTGGCTTTATTCAGATAATCACTTGAGTTTATTAATTTTAAGAGTTAAGGTGCTACTACCTGTTAAAAAATAGGATGACCCGGTTTTCGTAGCATTGTTTTATTACAATACAAAGTAACATAACTAATAACAATAAAAACCCTAAGTAATAACAATGACAATGAAACTATGCTACAACAATTGTTGAAAGTGTCCTCCTTCAACCCTTATGCAGGCGTCCGCTCTTCTTCTCATTGATGCTCGCACTCTCTCAAATACTCCTGGAGTATTTCTTATCGTTTCAAATCCATCGATTATTCGATTTCGTAAGTCATCAACAGTATTCACAGGTGTTGTATACACTAGATATTTGAGATGTCCCCACAAAAAAAATCTAGACTATTTAAGTCAGGGGACCTAGGGGGCCATGGCTGAGGTCCACCTCGTCCTATCCACCTATTCTCATATACTTCATTTAAATACTCCCGAGCCAAAATAGAAAAATTTGATGGGGCGCCATCGTGCATATACCACATTTGATTTCTAAGTAAAAGGGGCAAGTCTTCAAGTAATAAAGACAATTCATTCTGCAAAAACAGCCTATATGACTGACCAGTAAGTCGACCAGGCAAAAAACAAGGACCAATCAAATTATCTCCAATTATACCACCCCATACATTTAATGAGAACTGTTCTTGAAAATGCGTTTCTACAATTTCATGTGGATTTTCATCTGCCCACGTGTGGTTGTTGTGGAAATTCATAATTGAAGTCCTTGAAAAATTCGCTTCATCGGTAAAAAGGATTTTACAATCAAAAATGCGGTCTACTGCTAGCTTATTAAGGTACCATTGGCAGAAATCAAACCTTAAAGGGAAGTCTCGGGGAAGAAGAGCCTGCACTCTCTGAATGTGGTAAGGGTATAGCAGGGAAACACGTAGAATACACCAAACCACTTGATGACTAATATTTAAATGTTCACTGATTTTTCTGGTGCTGGTGCGAGGATGTCTGTCTATTTCATTCAGAACAGCCTCTTCGATCTGTGGTGTTCTAACAGTACGTGGTTTACCTGCATCATTAGTACTCTTTTTAAAAGTTCCAGTTTCTCCAAGACGCCTATGAATATTTGAAAATATTCGATGATCGGGTATCATTCTATTGGGATAGCGCTCCATGTACAGACGCCTGGCTTCTCTTGCATTTCCATTCGCAAGGCCGTAGATAAAATGCATGTCAGCCATTTCAGAATTCGTGAAATTTGGCATATTTACAAAATTATAACGAGTATTTAAAACACTTTTACACCTTACAGTTTGCAATTTAAAACTTTACTTATACAGACATAAGTTACGATTTCTAATGTCAATTGTCAAATTAATAAACTCAAGTGATTATCTGAATTAAGCCAGAGCCTGCTAGACCATTTTAAAAAATTTAATTTTCTCTGGCGAATTACAGAAAATTGTTTTCTATTTTTTTTCTCGATAACGGTCAGGATAAGAAAAAAATATAAGAGATCAAAAAGTTTCTAAACAAGACAGAAAATTTATTGCGTATTTTAGAATCTAGCAGTGGCGCATCGCAAAAAAGTTCAGGGTGAGAAAAGAGGGCATGACCCCGAAAAAATTATTACCATGTAGATTTACATAATCATTTGGCATGGCTAATGATGCAGGCCTTATAGCGTAACCTACCTTCCAAATTTGAACAAAATATCTCAAAAACTGCAGGAGCTATACAGTAAAAAGTGAAAAATTCTTGAAATTTCAACACCCTGCATATTGGTAACGAAGCGTTTGCAGACCTATGTTTATATGAAATTTTAGGCACAAAATAAACCAAATAGTTACCCCCTTCCTTATGTACATGATATTTAGGAACAGCCTGTATATTGCCATCAATTCATGTAACTTTAGTTTGATAATGACATGTAAAATGTTGAAACTGCAGTCACAGTGATTAAAAATAATATGAAGGTATTCAAAGTTTAATTGAGTGTTTTATTTTACTTACATTTAATAATGCTCTAGTTTATTCTATTAACAATAAAACTTGGCACCGTAATATTCCATTATTAGACATAATTCTCCTATAATCAAGTTCAATCGTAAATTATAGAGCAATTCCTTTATGCGAGGCATATTGTTTATCAAGGTGTATACGTTTATCTTAAGGTGATGAAATTGAATGGCAACAGTATGTAGCTCGTACCGGCTTTAATATTTATTATTCTATCAAACAAACAAACAAACAAACAAACAAACACGTATACCTACAATATTCCGCGAATACTGCCGGGAGAAATCCACGTAAACACGGAGCGGCGCATATTTGACTTGACTTAATTGTTTGGTTACCGTTTATTTTATATTGACGTTCGCGTTCCGACTTCACGGGCAAACATATTTCGCTCTAACCATTAAACAAACATTTCGATGGCGGCGCTCACTTCTTAAGCTCGAAATGTGCGACATAACATAATATAATGAATTCGTTACATTGTTAGTGAATGACAAATATTGTTCGGTACTTAATTTATGTAATGAAATTAATGTATATTTAATGAAAAGTTTTATCAGAAAAGGAAATATTTACAAGGGGTAGACAAATATTTGATTGATTTTAAAATTGTAATAAAATAAACAATTTTCAATAGTTTTCCAAGTTTATTTTTGTAACAAAAACGGGAAATTTTCTATTAGTTATGCAATATAATTTCACATAGCTGGCTTCCACGACTACCTTGGCAGTAGAGGATTATATAAAGGTAATTCAGCACTACATATTCAATAGTCAAGAGTCTTTACTTCACGAATATCGCAATCAATATTACGCTTATGTTACTAAATCTGGAATGTCAACGTAATATTGGTTATGAAAAAAAAGTGGTGCGGACACCACACGACTTTTTTTTATACGTATGTCCGTTCGGAAATGTGTATACAAAAGATGTTCCAAATTAAGTTTAAAATTTTGAATCTTCTTAATAGAATAAACCTTTGAATAAAAGTGTTACTTCCGGTCAAAATTTTGTATTTTTTTATACAGACGTTATCGTAAATCCAGCTCCAAGTACTTTTATTCTCTTAATAAATCTTTATAGAGTGTGTTAAGAACACATGTACATATATGGACGCATTGTTTAATGTTAAATTTTTTCCTTAGGTATCCACCTCTATATTTACTATTATTTAACATTTGTATTATTTCGCCAAATTTTGGCTTCATCAGTTGATGACGGAGTAATACTTACAAAAGGATTACAGCGTTACATCTTTTACATAAGTATCGGGGTTCAAAGAGGGGGTGTTTTCACAAATTTAGAAAGACTATATTATTAATATTTTGAATACTTGCTTTTAAAATAAAGGCAATTATAAATAGTACAGAATTCAATTTCTTACCGATTGTGTGTTATTATATATTGGCGCTTTCAATTCTTTTTTATCCATCCACCACGTTATTTGGGCAGTTGGCCTGGAGCCAAACGCTTGACATGGAATCTCGTATTTCCTATCGGCGGAAAAAGGTTGATTGCTGGTGAGGATTTCGACTTTCAACGGACGAACTGAAAAAGGTTTATACATATTAGTTTTGCCGAAATTGTTCCCTTATATATGAAGTTGTAATTTTATTTCTCAGGTCATCATACAGATAGAATTAGCATTCTTTTTATATTGTGAAATTTACAGTAGATTGATAAGTTGTTGTCAATTTCCTTCTATTTCTGCGAGAGCTATGAGTTAAGAAATTTAGTAAATAAAAAAGTTGCAGTAATTTCCTTGTTATATTTAAATTTTAAATCATATAAAGTGATTTATTATCAATGTATAGTTTATTTAAAAAATATAAGAATATGACTAATGCTTTTATTGCACCACCTTCTTTGACGATAATTATTATATCTGGTCTCCTTATTGAACGGGTACGGTTTACCTATTTGCAACGTATAAATCTACGGGCCGTATTGACTATAAATTAGGGCCCTATAAGATAATAATAAAACGCTGTTAATTTCAAGTATATAATCAAAAAATCTATACATTGGGTTTATATATAAGCAGAAAGTTACAAATCGCGTGGCAACATGTGTAGTGGATACATATAGATATATAAAGGTAATTAGTTTGTAATACACAATGAAATTTTTATGTGTCACCGCATTTCATAAATTATCTTCTGTGATTGAGTCGTCTTGCAAATCGGTATGTGTGTCTAAATCGTATTGCAAATTTATAATCAAAGGTTCTATTATTTTGCACATGCGCATATATTCGTCCTCTTTTGCTATTGCGTGTTGAACAGCATTTTTCCAATTTACAGCAGTTATATGTTCCATAGCATTTTTTATGTGTGCTACACTGCTTTCACTAAATTTTGGTGTTTGATTTGTTCGTCATATGTTATTTTTCAGTTGGGTCCATATCAATTCAATGGTATGATGGTAAACGCAAAATTGTATGTCCTGCTTCTTTGGCTCTGTTATCCACATAATAATACTTTAAATATTTTTTTGTCTTCATCACCACTATTAATTGGTTTTTTGTATAATGTTCCTCAAAATATAAGTCATTTGCTTCTAAAAATTCTTTAATATCTTTCTTATTATTATATTTTGTAGGAACTTTGTTTTGCCGTCGAGAATGATACGGATCGTTCTCCATCACTATCACACTATCTTTTGGTAAATTTGGTAGCAAAGTATCACAAAACCATTCTTCAAATAAAGATGAGGTCATATTTTCATGGTAATCTAAACTTGAGGATTTAACGTTTTTAGCAGATAATAGCGGCTGTCCGATCCATGCCTTTTCTGACCCAGCATGAAAAGTAATTATTCTCTTCCGTCTCAAAACCGACGCGTCCAGCTGACACATACTTGAACTATCCATCCAACCTTTTCAAATTGTGTCATGAGTGTCATACCACTTCTCGTCTAAATAACATATGAATCGTCCTTCCTGTCTATACCTTCTAATTGCCGTTAAGTATTCATATCGAAGTTTCTGTAATCTCGGGCTTTCCATAATTGTGCGAGGTTTATCAATAGTGTCAAACTTTAAACCAGCTTTTTTTTAGCGTCAGCCACAAAGTTGCTTTAGAACACTGAATATTTATAGGCTCATCACTGATGCTTTTATGTAAGCAGTAAAGTGTAAATACAACATTTCCTCTGTAGAAGGAGTATACTTGCTGCTTGATAGTATCAATTTCATACTTTACAATTTTTCTCGGTGCTCTTCGAGGCCCTACGTTATTCTTAATTATCTTATATATTGTTCCAAAAGACACCTTTGTTAATTGCGACGTTCGTTGAATGTTCTGGGTTTGTAGTTCGTTATTTTCTTCCATCAGGATATGATAGATATTGAGAATTATCTGTTTTGCATCTTCTGATATATGCTTTCTCTGTCGTGCTCCAACAGTATTATCACTATCCACATCATCATCACTAACACTTTCAGTAAAAGGTCGCCACATGGTCGTGAAGTAAAGAGGGAAAAATCAAATATGTATACAACAGTAAAGATTAACAATAAATGATATATATACTCAATATTAGATGTAATATATACCAACTCTCCTAACTATATTTACTTAAATTTTCTTTAATAAATATAAGCACTTTTTATTATTAAATTTTATTTCATCTAAATTGCAGTAATTGCAATTTACTTAAATTTTGTCAGTACGGACCTCAGCAGTTTGTTTGCGTAAAGATAATCGTATTGAGCGGCCAGGTAGTTATTGTCGCAGGTGGTGCAATAAAAACATTAGAGCCATTCAAAGTTACATTCTTATAATTTTAAATAAACTATACTACCGGTCATTGGTATTAACAATATTACAATCATTTTAGACTTTATATTAATTTAAGATACCTTTCATATTTTAGATTTTGTATTACTATTTGTTATTTTTCAATTATCACATACTATTTACTAGTATTTAAACATAATGTCGACGTATATACACATCATTTTTAATGCTAGTAAAAGAAGCCAGTAAATGTCCCAATGACAGTGAAATATTCTGAATATTATGCCCGTCTGATAAACATTCATAAAGAAAAGACATTTCAACGTTTAAATTTATACTCAGAATATATTTACATCATTTGATATTCACTTTAAAATTCCGTAGGCTTTCATGATTGGTGTCATTTTTCATTACATTACATTCTTTTCCTTGGTTTTGTCATATTGTCATAGTTTTATTCGAAGTTTCGCTGTCACTTCTATCAGACTGATAGCAGCTCCACATCAGATCCTGAAGATGCTGGTGGTATAGACAGCACAATGTTGAGTGAAATTACGACAGTACTGCGAAAAGCGGATAAGTGATATTTACTTTATTTAATACTACTTCATTAATATGTCTTTCACTGTAAATATATTTTATTTAAAATATATTATTTCTTAGTATACTAAATATTATTCTTGCCTCTGCTAAATTCAGTTAGCATCACTTTTATAATAAAAATATCGCCTTGGATGTGACTTGAACTCATAACCGTTTGCTAGATATGTATTCTATCATTTGAGCTACCAAGTAACTGTCTTTTTTAGTCTTTGATACTTTCTGAATTACATCCCGAAACAGAAACATAAATTGCTTGCCGTTAAGCATATATAAATATTTTCCGTTTAAATGATTGTCACTTACAAATTTAATTATCTGAAATGACAAACCGTGGGTTTTGCAAATTCAAGCTCGAACGAAAGTTTTATTGTAGAAATTTTACTAATTTCATTGTCAGTGACAAGCAGTAAAAATATATTTGCAAAGAGTATTATTGTAATTTATGGGATATAGTATAAAAACAGTAATATTATAGAATCGCAATACACACAACAGTAAATTGATCATGAGTAATGTGTCTTCCAAGGTTTATTTATTCTCTATAAAATTTTAAATATATAAAATTAATTAAATTACGTGAAATATAGATTTCTTATATGAAAGTGCTGTCAACATATCTGCGATGGGTTAATAAACCCTACTATTAAGTTCATGTGGAAATCCTGTCCAAATTTTGAATTATTACTAAACAGGCATACAGGTAGGTAATACAACTGATATAGTTTAATAAATTTAAATCACAATTAATTGCAAATTAGTATACCGTGCCTTCAAATACTTTCCTCGTAGGTTCTTTTTTTAGTGGTTGGTGACAGTGTACGTAATCACACACGAACGCATAATTTTAATTGTTTGGTTATGTCATGCACGCTTCTATAATTTGAATTTAAGAATGACAACTGTCAGAATTTGAAGTTTTCAAAAGCTTTACATGTATACTAACATTGATTACTTTAATTAGCTAAAAAGCAGCCTACGTTAATGAGGAAAGATTTTGAAGGTACGGTACTCTCATAAACTGGTTCCAAAATAAGAATTATTGAATAAAATACACACTGTTAGCTTATTCGTATTTTTACATTCAAAATGCTCATTCATCTTAATATAAAATGTTTATTATCTATACTCCATTCAGTCTAAGAATAAAGTAGATGGCGCTACAATATGAGCACAGTTTACACACGATGAACTTTGTATTTTGAAAACAAGTAAAACATATGTTTACTGTCAGATGGATAGCAGGGATATACATATCTGATATCATTATATTTTGACATTTACGTACATTTTTATACAAGTTGGTAACTCATTCCTCAAGAAAAAGGAATGCACATGTCGTCTAATTGTACTTTTTTGTGCTTCATCCAATTTATTGTAAGTATGACGATAATTTCTTTTTCTTGGAGGAGAAATTGGAACTCCATATAATTCCATTTCTTTAATAATGCAGTACATTGTATTCCTATTAATACCCACTTCCTCTGCTGTTTGATTGACTGCAGCTGTTTTAGACATATTGTTTTTATCCTTAATGTACACATTATAAGCCATTTGCCTTTGTCCAGATCTTATGTGTTTCCCTTTACGATTTTTTGAAGGACCTGGTAAAAGTGCTTCCGCCATACTATAGAATATTAGCGATTACGAAAAGAAAGTTAACGAAATTGATAAAATACCTTAACAAATGAATATTTCACTTGCGAGTTCTAAGAAGAACTATTTTTTAAGAATATTAACAACAAATAACTATGTAAAATACGGAAATCGACAAAATCTTTGAACAAAACTGTCAGTAAACAAATTTTTGACAGAACGAGCTAAATGCGATTATTTTGCCGGTGTAAATGCACACTCGATTTCAACCAATCACAAACGTTTATTTTAAGCCCTATCTTTCCCAATGCTTTATTCTTAGACTGAATGGAGTATACACCTGTATGCAATACGACTGACTTCTTCTAGTCGACAACAGCATATTGTTGCTAACTATTAGTTGTACAGCAGTGACGTTTATCGTAAAAAGTTCATTTTAATGATGATGAGTTTGTGCCTCTGAACGAATGTAGAAGAAATTTGCAAAACTGGGATCAGTGTTACTCTATTTCACATATAAATTCGCTGAATTGTCAATGTTTTTCCGTAAATTATGAAAATACGCATATTATATAGTGAAATAGGATTAATGAAGAACACTAATAAAATTGAAAACAAATATTAGTTGCATATACGATAAAAAGCAAATATATATAAACTAAGTACGTAGATGGATGATGTAATTTTGGATTATTACAATTCTAAACATAATATTTATAAAAATTTCATTAGTATTTACATATATATTAATTACTTGCAATAACTCTTGAAGTAAAATTCCGTTCATTTTCAGTGGAAATACATATACATACATATTTATTTTGTTTATTTAGAGGTAATTTCATAAAAGAAACTTCTTTTTCATACCCAATACATCATATTAAAACAATTTTCTCTGCAAACATACTTCCTTCAATGTCGTAATATTTAATAATTATGTAATTTCAAGGGCTAAGTTTTAATTTGTATGTAAATTGCTTGAGTTCAAGCAGAACGTGTTAATGAAGGTTGTGTGTAAAAGACATGTTTATTAATTTTACTCCTCTGGAGTACAATACTCCAAAAACAAATAAGCAAAATACACTTAATTTTTAGCAATGTATATATTAATTGAACCCAGACTTCGTTGAGTTAAACATGTTTCTTAAATATGATATTCACTAGTACTTAAAAATTTGTGTATAAAGATCACTAGTGGCTTGATTTAAGAAAAAATCTGTATCTATAAATTTTACAAATTAGGAAAAAAATCTTTAAATCGAAAACTTGGTATTAAGTACAATTTTGTCGTCTTATCTGAATCGGAATAGTATATTCAATAAATTATGTTATATTATTATAATATTTAAAATATTGTAAAATAATAAATCAAGGACCACAAGGTACCTACAATTTGTTAATATATTAATTATATACATCCGCATTGCTTGTTTTCCAAACTGGTATGCATAACTAAATAATAGTCCTGTATTTGGCATCATACAAGCTTAGTTGATCGGGATATGTATGCATTTCTTTTCATTGGATCTTACTGTACCGGGTGATCCAATATTATGACCACCGCCAAAATGGAGCTTATTTGTAAAGAAAAAGAATTAAATTTAAGTGTAAAGTTAGATCGAAATGTACACTACATACTTAATAAAAAACCTGAAAAATGTTTAAAATGTGGCAGCCAAAAAAACAAAACAACAACAAAATTTCCATTTTTTTCATTATTATGATACAGATATTTTTTAAAACATATTCATCTAAATTAAAATCAAAAATTTTGCTTTGCTTCTCTAAATTTGAAGTTTAGTGGAAAGCATTTAAATTCCATTTATAATTTACAATTTGTCTGCACTAATGGACACAGTAAAGTTCGAAAGAGGTTACTTATGGCCGTTCATTAACAAACATTCTTGACGAAATGGTCCAGATCTTTGGGGGAAATACCAGTCCCCCCACAACTACACCAGCGAACAACGCTCTAGGAGCCAAGACAACTTTTGGCCGGGCCAAGGTCGATGTTTTGTGGGTGTTAATTTTGTCTCGGAAAACTGAATGATAACAAAAACAAAAGAACAAAACAAAAATATACAAATTATCTACCTATACATAACACGGCTATTATACCGCGTGTTAAAATTTAGTCGGAATTAATTCAAAATCAATAATGATGGACTGGCACATAGACAATATCTATAGTACCTATGATCTTAGATTTCGTTGAAGATAGGCCCCATAGTGACCATAAGGTTTACTATATCTATCTATAAAGGTCGTAACATATTTAATTGCACATGGAAAATACTAGATAGACATACCGAGTGACCCACGTTCTGCCGCCACCACAATTGATCGTATTTATAAAGAAGAAAGAATCAAATTTTCTGTAAGTTTGATTGAAATGTACCCTACATACCTAATGAAAAAAGGCAAAATGTTTAAAATGTGTTATTTTAGCCAAACTGCGAGGGCGGAACTGCAAGAACAGCGAGGTTCCAGGATTTAACACACCAGATTTTTTTTTTTTGACGGGACACAATGAAAGACATGGTTTATAGAGAAATACTCACAATAAGAGATGACATTCGAGAAAGTATTGTTAATGCTTTCCAGCAATTAAATGATTTAAATGCTCCTGCAATAGTGCAAAATAATTTTAAAAGTTAAAAGCGTTTTTCGATGTCCTTCTCGCTTTATGATGTAATGATTGTTTTCCCTAATTTGTTACAATAACCTAATGTTAATTTTGACTTATTTTGTTGAAGCCTAACCGACCTAATGCGGCCCTGCGTAGCTGGCACGTGGCTTGTATTTCATTTCAAAATATTACAACATGCAACAAAGCCGGAAATGAAAGCTCGTCTACATAACCATTGTTGCCCTAAATTTATGAATTCTAACTGGAAATTTTGTCAATATCCTTAAATATCAATGTTTAATGAAATAAATGCAAATAACTTCTTAATAAAAAATGTTTTGATATTTTAAATCTCTTGAAACATTTCAAAATATCATTTAGGTGTTTAATGGTCTTAAATTAGTATTATGTACGTTTGGCTGAGTAGATACTGTTATCAAATTTTTTCCTGGAGGTGATATAATTTTAATTTGATTGAGGTAACTGATTATATCTGAAGTGTACTCATTGACAAGGTGACTAACTTGGTTGCGGTCGAAGGTCGGCTTGGTTCTTAGGGCATCGCTCGCTGGAGTAGTAGTGGAGGGTGCCTGTATCCTCCCAAAGATCTTGACTATTTCGTCGATAATGAATAACCAAACTTTACTGTGTCAATTAGCGCAGGCAGGTTGTAAATTATGAATAAAATTAGATTTAGATGCTTTCCAGTAAACTTCAAATTTAAGGAAAATTTAGCTGAATTTTTAATTTTAATGAAACATCAGCACCCTAATAATGATAATAATAATAATAAAAAACGTAGATTCCAAAAATGAAAATGTTTGGTAATGTTTTATTTTTTTGCCTGCGACTTGCACATTATAAACATTTTTAAAGTATTTTTTTCTTAAGTACTTAGTGTATATTTCAATCTAACTGAACATAAAATTTGATTCTCTTTTCTTTAGAAATAAGATCTACGTTGGCGATCGCGGTAAAACTTGAGTCACCCGGTATAAAAATTTATGGTTTTAGATCATAAAATTACATTAACTCGAAGATAACATTATTAAATGCAGATTTATAAATGCGACACCCTTTATTAAAATAGCAAAGTAAATGCCTGCTCGGATGTTTGAATGAAATATTTCGTATTCGTAAATCACAAGAAGTAAGTAATATGAATTAAACTGCGAAATAAATATTTGTAACGTTTACAAGTTGAAGGAAATGTACAACATTTAGCGAGTACAGCATAGAACAAGTTATTTAATGATGTTCTATCACGAATGAAATCCACTCGTGTAAATGGAATTTCATGGAAGTAGGTACATAATGTACATAAAACGACAGTCCTAATTGTCGTCGTAAATTACTTGGAATGCTATTATTTTCATAAAGTATGTTCCTAATTGAATATTACCGTCCAATATACTGATTATCAAGAAATAAATTTTCATTCTTTTATTACATGTTAAAGTGATACTTTATTTACACAATATACAAAAATTACAGTACATATACCATATGGTAAAATATTTGAATACATGAATGTAAGGCACATATCACGTAATTTTTCTTCACCCTGCGAGCTGCTAGCACATACCACTACTACTCACTGCTTCTCTTTTAGTTGTCTCTGCTTGCTGTCGAATCTAGTATTTCTTTATTATATTAGTCTCGCTTTCTAATAATTCTTTTAATTTAAATATCAACCAGTGTTATTAAAAGTAATAATTAGAATATGAAATGCATATTATTACTAGCGGTACCTGGCGCAAGTTCCTATGCCAAAAAAGGACAATGTTTGTCGCCACCAAACTTCACAAGAACACTCTCCAGACAATGCTAGAGTTTTCCTGAAAATGTCATCAAAATAGGTTCAGCGGTTTTGGAGTCTAGGAAACACACACACCCATCCACACACATACATCCACTTTAAATCTGACCACTGAATAATCACAGCTGATCCAATGTAAATAAGATCATTAGTGCAACTTTATGGGTTAGTCCTAATCTAACCACAAAATAATCACAGGTGATCTGATATCAATAAGATTAAATGATGAAAAGTGTTTTTAATTTTTGTCCGATCGGTACCAAATTTCACATGAACACGTTCCAGACTATGTTAGATTTTTCCTGAAAATTTCTCTAAAATAGGTTCAGCGGTTTCGGAGTCTATAGAGAACATTCACATCCACACACATATAACCAATTTTTATGTATAAGATAGAGATTTTATGTATTACGTGAAACATAGCTACTTAATTTATAATAGAAGTGAACAAGAACAAAGTTTCGTATATTATTGTTATGGCAGTAGATGCTTAAGAAATGCTTTTCTCAGACCATAGAACTCAAATTTTCATGCTGGGTGGTTTGTATACAAGATATGTAAATTAGTTACTACTAATTATTGAAAAATGATCTGAAAACACATATATGCGACTGTTTCAATGAAATAACAGCGGTAGAGGCTTTGAGAAATTTCGTTGGGTGGTTTTTTGTTATTCAATAAAAGTTTCTAATATCCAGGGAAACATATAAATCAATGGTTGTGATTTAGTGGACTATTGCAATGCTATCTCATTAAAACAAACGTCTAACACTTTAGACGCTCCGGAAAGAATGACCCAGGTAAGTAGAGATATGCAGGGCATATAAAGGAAAGAAAAAATGAGGTGTGGCCACCACACGACTTTCTTATACGTATGAGCGTTTCAAACTATACAATTTTAAGAATTTTTTTATACAAAACTTCATCATATTCTAAGTACTTTCATTCTCTTAATAAATCTCTATAGAATGCATACTTTGCAAGATATTCGAAAAAAAGTGCTACTCGCTAAGAGCAAAAGTGCTACTTCCAGTCCGAATTTTGAAATTTCATGTATACAAAAAAGATTGCAAATCTAACTCTAAATACTTTTGTACTCTTAATAAATATATATAGAATGAATAATTTACGACATATTTGCAAAAAATCGCTATTCGGTAAGAGTAAAACTGTTACTTCCGGTCCGAATTTTGAAATTTTTTTTATACAAAAGATATTGAAAAGTATGTTTTAAATACTTTTACATCCGTAACGTACCTGTCTAAAAAGCTTGACTTGCGAAATATTCGCAAAAAACCGATTTTTGATAAGAGTAAAAGACCTACTTCCGGTAGGAATTTCGAAAAACTTTTTAAATAAAATTGTTCTCAATTTTAATTTTAAGTACATATAGATTCTTTGTAAATTTGTTTAAACTTAGTATTTGACGAAATATTGGCAAAATTCGATTTTTTCACTGAAGTAAACTGCTACTTCCGGTCTACCGATTTTACTGAAAAACTAATCAGATCTCAAGAGGGAGATTATACACGTAAATACAAAATTTGGAATTGATATTTACAGCGGTTTGACCGCTATCGTGGTCACACACAGAGAGAGAGACACATAGACACACACACACACAGAGAGAGAGAGAGAGACACAGACATTTTTTAAAAACCACTTTTTCGGTATCAGGGGACTTCAAAACCTGGACATCTGCAAAAATCTTGAGGTCGAAAATTTTCGTCATCACAATACTTCCTTATACTACGTATAAGAAAGTAAAAAGACTTCCACAAGCAAATAAGTAAAGCAAAGCAAAATGCAAATCAAATATATATAAATGAAGCATGTAACAAACAAAAAGTTAAAGGGCAGGTCATCAACTAGGAAAGGAAAAAACTACAAATAGAGGTAATTCTCTGCAAACGAGGTTGATAAGTGCACTAGATACCAAATCTTAACAAGAACGGAATATGATATGCAAATAGAGAAGTACTTAGAAAATACGAGGCTGGATAAAAAAATTCGTTCTATTTTAAGCCTTTTATAGAAATACAGCTGGTAAATGTCATTAGAAATTTGTAAAATAAAACACACAAAAAATACATGACGTCGCAACCAATATCATTAAAGAAATAAAATAACACATGTTCTGACAACAGTTTTCAATAAGTGTGCCTGCGAAGGTATCTTTCTAAAAGATGTAAAAGTAGGAAGAGTTGTTGTAGTTCATGAAATGGGAGCTCCGCATGATTGTAGTAATTGCATTTCAATCATTACTCTGCCTGCAGTTTCCAAAATATTTGAAAAACTGACAGTAACTTGCCTGCTAAAATTCTTTGAAAGAAAGAACTTTATATTTAATAATATATAATATAGGATTATAGGTAAAAGATAAATCCATGGTGACTGGATGTCTGGAAGTGAATGGGACTATAATATGTAATAACTTCAGCTTGGCATTCGACATAATAAATCACCAAATTTTACTAAACAAACTATATCATTATTGTAATAGAAACATAACGAATGACCTACGTGCATCTTACTTAAAAGAAGGCTGCTGGAGAGTGGATTTAAGTGGAAAAACGTCCAATATATAAGCAATGAACGGTGAAGCACCACAAGGATGAACATTAGGGACCAGTATTATTTGTAATGTATATTAATGGTCTATGCTCATCACCATTTTCTAAACTTCCACAATAGAATCAGCTACGGACTTCTATTTTGGAGCACCTCATCTGCGGTAAGAATTTTCCACCTACCAAAAATGCGATTAAAGCTCTATGTAATTTTAAATGTTTAAATAGTTTCAAAGAACATTTTAAATAAGAGAGGATATATTATAAATAAAATAAATAAATCATTTGGAAGAGAGTGGTAAGTGTTTCATATAAAATGTGGAGGGTATTATAAGTCATTGTTCTTATTGAATAGAGGATTTTCTGAAATGTGATCATTAAAGTTATTCTAATCTAATAAAAATATATACTATATAAATTTTGTTCAAATGTTGACAGTACTGAGAATAATAATTGATAGTCTTCTAAAAAAAAAAAAATATTTTGCATAACTTTTTAAAAATGAACCCCAAGGTGTATGTCTTTGGTTGAAAAAATGTTGGATGCTAACATGGCACAATATAATTGTTTCTGATCGGTTTTTGGGGTTATATTTCAAGTTAATATTCTGTATGTCATTGTTTTATCATTACTAGAGACCGTATAATTGAGTGATATATATTTTAATCTGTGCAGGGCTTCTTGATTTACTAAGAGTGTATGTATTAGAAAAGCAAAGAAGTTACCAAAAAAATTCTATTTTGATAACATGTTAGATCACCTTAAATAAAATATTTAATTTTAGGCTATGGCTAGAGGCACGCGAGCGTGCCGCTTAGTTTGGAATTATAGGCACGTAGCTGACGTCACTGCTGTTATGACGATATCATTTAACGTGCCCTGAAATCTGAAATTAAAAGCACGTGGATAAAAAACGGGGAAAATATGCATTTTCTAGTTTGTGGTGCGGATTTCTGTTAGTTTTAGTGGATTACTGCAGTTGATAACGACATAAACTATTAAATATGGACGGTCTATCAGGTAAACGCTGTATTTAAGAATTTCTATTTAATAATAGTTAAATCACTAAACAGAGCGTACTCTGATTTTGTATTATGCACACATAATGCTAATACAAAATTAATGGTTGAGGAATTGGGGTTAGGAAATAATTTATCCTGACTAGATTTACGTCATAAACAATACTTCATAAGGTATCTTATTATACATGGGTGAGATAGGGAAATACTACAGTTCAGTTTCACTCAGACTAGACCGACTCGTGTTTTGTCAGCTCTCGGGGAAACCTAACTAAAGAAATATTTAGAAATCTATGAACAAGACAAAAACAAAAAATTTATAAAAAAAAAGTCGTACAATAAACTCCTCTCTTAAATACATACAAAGACCGTTGAAGTCCTCTCTTGAATTTTATAAACTTGAATATGCATGTATCCATGGTAAAGAACGTCCTAAAAGAGGAAATGGGTTACGACAGACCAGGTTACAATAGCTTTTAAATAACCGATAAAATTGTTTTGACTTCTGTAATAATTTTCAGCACGCTACGCTTAGGATGTATTGCGAATTTCAAACTACGTATTTGTCCAGCAGGCCAATATTTAAAAGTATATAGTTCTAATAGAACATACAAAACCTGAACTTTCGATTGTAAGCAAATGGTTTTATTTTCTAGAAAGTTTTTGATCATTTCCCTCAAAATCGTATATTAAATGAATCAGACCCTAAATAGGCTGCGAGAAGTTGAATATTTCTAAAGAGGATCGAGATTTATCTTTAGAATACCTTCAAAAATTAGTCTTTTGTAAGAATGAGGCTGAATATGATATCATATATACTCAATTTAAGGAATGCGTTCCTCAAAGCGTATGTGATTATTTTGATAAAAATTGGCATACTATTCGGAATGAATGGCTTGTATGTAACATAACGAAAGGCAATTTAAATAATACAACAAATAACCGTATGGACTCAATTAACCATAAAATCAAACAAGTAGTACCTAACAATTCAACTTTAACCGACTTTGTTAAATATTTTTTCATTGTTTTAGATAGCCATAATCAATCGATAATCGACAATAAAGCAGCTAAACACATTTGGAAGCGACCACTGCACCGATTTCAAAACCATGAAAAAGATTTATTGCAGTGTGTGAATATTTTAACAGGTTATAATTTCAAGTACATATATCCAGAAACGGATAGATTTAATCACTAAAGTAAAAATATTAAAGGAATATACCTAATGACGGTATGTTTCAAACTACTTGTGTCACATACGATGGACAAAAAATTATTATTTATCAAAACATAGAATTGCGACAACCAAGTCAGATATTGTGGCAAAAGCAAAACATGTAGTAAGCGAAAAGCCTAACGTGATGACGTTAACCGAAAACCGAAAATCAGCCACTTTAATTACGAATTCTTTAATCAACTTAATTAGCATTTCCAGCAATAGTGAATTCAACTATAGATTAGATTTATTGAAGAAAATGGAACACTACTGGAGAACTAGAAACGAAGTGGCAATTATTAAGTGGGAATTATATTACAACAGGTGAGGCAAATTGTGATCTGATCGATACAAAAACAAGTACTGAGGCATACGATAATAATTAAGAAACGATCTCACAACAAAATAGTGTTAGAATAGTATTGTCTGATGGAAATATTAGTGAATTGACAGATAATACAAGTAATTTAGCAAACATGCCACACATTACATTTGTTGATGAACCCTTTGGTGATAATAAAGATAACAGTAATAACAATAATAATAATGAAAATATTGAAACTGATTTATTAAAATCATTAGTGTTGCCCTCAAAAATTAAGAAAAGGGGCGACCCGAGGGACATGATTCTACGACAGTAATAAATCTTAATAAACGCAATAAAAATAGTAAAAGCAAGACATTCTCACATTTATTTTAAATAATCAACTAGACGCTATAAGCAAAGCATCCTTTGATACAGAATGTTCTACTAAAACTTTCCAATAATATTTTACATATCCTTTGTAAGAGTTTTGTTAATTTGATGTTTTGAATTTTGTAATAAAAAGACTTATTTTGACTCTAATTGTTATTTATTCCTTAAAAAAAATTAATAATGAAAACTATTATTAATTATTCTCATAACTTATAGATTGGCGCAGAATAAACTAATGATTTGACGTACCTCTAATTTCAAATTTAGGTGCACGTTAAATGATAATGTCGTAACAGCAGTGACGTCAGCCACGTGCCTATAATTCCAAATTAATCGGCACGCTCGCGTGCCCCTAGCCACAGCGTTAATTTTAATTGTCTACACGAAATAGTAGATTTGTCTGGCTATCTGAAAATTCACCTATCACTATATCATCAGCCAATCCCCATATTTCTATATATGAAGGTATTTAGATGTCTTCTGCATATAACGTATACAGTAATGGAAGAAGAACACTTCCTTGAGGGACTCCAGATAGACTAAAATAATATAGAAAATATTTAGAATGTATTTTTTAATTGTGTAAAAGAAACCCTATAGTGCCAGAGTTTATCAAACACTTCTCAATAATACTGTATGGACACAAATTCTTCGTTAGTTATTATTGTAATATCTATTGAATTTAAGTGATACCTTAAAAACGCAAATTGTTTCTTATATCGTATTTCTTCTAAAATGTTATTTTCGCGAATTCGTTTCAGTAGTTACTTTTTCGAATTTTCTAAATCGGTGAAAGTAGACATATTTCCGTGTGTAAAATTACTTCGTGTAAAAGTTTCCTTTTTTTGATATTAATATTATTTGTGGGAATTTTTACAGAAATAGAGGAAATTTTAATTCAGAATGCATAGAATGCGAGAGTTATAAAGTTTTTTCTAGAAATTATATAAAATCGATTTTTGAGTACCTAATTGATTAGCGACTTAATTAATAAAGTTTTACACTGTGTGGTAACACTTTCATTGTATTGTTATTACTATAAAAAGAAAATATATAGCTGTTTTTCCATACGTAAAAAAAGCAACAGTACAATATTTTTATTATTGTGAATATTGTTTTATACAACAGATGTTAGGTAGAATGTCGAAGCTTAAGAACAAAATAATTCTTGTAGGAGAACCTAAATTTTAGACATCATAATGGAAGGGCATTCTCAGGGGTCTTCGGGAAACATTTTCGATGTGGACGAATTGACGTTCCGAATTGCACGTTCCGTCCATGTCCCTGAGGTTCATCTCGGACCGCCGAGCGTTTTCTTTCTTATCTGCGGACATGAAGCTTTTTCCTGATTTTCGCAATAGGTCATTTCCTGATTCTCTTTCCAACCCATAATGAAACATAAATTCTGGTTTAGAAGTAATGCTACGAATTAATTTTTGTTCAGATTATTCTTCTTTTTCTACAGATGAGAAATGAAATAATAATATTTTGTTAACCATATTTAGTGCGAAATCTAACTATATCAAACCCTACAATAGATTTTACATAACATTTAAACTAAAATTGAATGCTAAGTTACTAGGATGCAATGGAATCATAATATTTTTTTTAAAAAATTCACTTGAGATAGATAATCTATTCAGTGAGAAACAGAATTCTTTTTGTGCATCTTAATCCCCTTTTTTGTGTGTTTCACCTTATTTTAGTAATTTAAAGAAAAGTTCACATGGTCACATAAAAGGTAGGTAAATAAATAACTAATTTTCTCTTTTCCCCTTTCAATTTCCTTTTCTTTGTTCTTTCATTCTGTTCACTTTTTAAAACTCTCTGCCTTTCATTCCGTATTCATAGGAGTTAATTATTTATATACTTATCTTTATAGTAGTAGTAGTAGTGCTTTATTTGTTATAATAAACATTACTGCAAGTGTAAAAGGTACTTAAATAAATACTATTGTATATATAAAATAAGTTTAAAAACATTGAAATTGTATGAAACGTAAAACAATAAGTCGTGCATACAAATGTTAATCTATGAAGCTAGTAATTCAGAAAACCGTCCACAGTATAAAAAGCATTCTCCAATAGAAAAGTTTTCACATGATATAAATAGTTCCTTTCACTTTCGTATTTGTTATTTGACAGTACCTACTGTCTGTAGCTTATTATGTATTTTCGGACCCCAATAGTCAATATACTTCTGTGTTGTTGTAATAAATACTCTGAACAAAAATAAGCAGGATAAATGACAAAATTCCGGAGATTGCCAGCAAGATAAAATCAAAAAAAAAAAAATGCTTGTATACATATAAAGATGTATATGCCCTAATTTCTTTTATATTTCTTTTTCAAGCTGATTTTAAGTGGATAACATCATTTTCTTACCTATATTATTTAAAAAGAAATTAATTCTTTATTAAAATATTTCTCCGTTTTCTGTTTACCAATGAGCGTTTTATGCGTTTTCTATGGTTCCTGAAAAGTTTGACAAAATGGATAGGTATATCCGATTTTACACGCAAACTCCTCATTTATTTTATGTAAAATATTTTCAAATGATGAGGTATTGAATTTAGTCAAATTTTCTAATTGTAAAAGAAATACATAAGTAGGTTAAAAATCTACTAATTGAATGCGAAATAAACGAACGCATACTTAATACGACAATGTTAAATCTTTAAATCGCAAAAATCTGATCTTTAATTTAAGTTGTGTGATATCAAGAACGTTGTCATTTAATTTACGACAAAGCTTTTCATTACAACCTGTATTTTACGTTGACAGGGATTTACTGCCGAAGAATAAAAAAAGAAGGGAAGATTAAAAGCATACTTTAAAAGTCCGAAAAAAGTAATAGAGGAAGCAATATATTTAAAATTTTTAATTAAAGTTAACTCCTTATCAGCGCGCACTTCTTCGACGCTCTGCCCGCAAACATAACTCGAGTTCCACCGATACATTTCATTAGAGAAATAACTTCCAAGTTTATGTACGGTTTCACAAGAAAAAACCACTATGAATGGGATGAAAAACCTAACATCCGTTTAGAAGGTCGTTCGAGCTTGATTTATTAATTAATTATAACATTGAATCACATCGAAAACATGTAAATTAGTAGCAATTAAAGAGAATTGATGGAGTTTTAATGCGTTATTTTGAATTATATTGAATCAGACTCACCACATCTTTGTATGCAGAGGCATTTAATTATATATAAATATATAATATAGCGTATTATAATATACAAATTATAACGCAGTATAATATTATACGAGATGGAACCAAATTCCTTCGAGACTACATTTGTAACTCATCCAAAGACGGTATCACAAAGCATTTGACACAGTCACACATAGCAACGATAATCAAAGGACAAAATGCCAAAAGGCTTAGCCGCTATATACTGTATGTGTCAATTTTCATTAGGTACAGGGATTCAATGCTTACGTGCGATTTATACGTATACAAGTAATATATGGCAACGTAGCACCCCTACTGTCCGTCACCAATCCCGGCAACAATCGACATCACAACGATTTTCTCCGATCTTCCCACTTCTCCCGACCAGATTTTACATTCAATGTTTAGCTGCGAACACGTTGCGATCTAGTCTGCAATAAAAGCCGTCTTATTACTGGAACGGGAAACATCAAATGGCCGCCGCGATCTCCTGATCTAGTAGTTTATTATTATTTTCAGAATCCTTTTTTATTTACCTTATTTTTAATTTTATTAGAATTACGCTTTTGTTTGTGTCATGCAGCGTGAACGCAGCTTAATAATTCTCTGCATTTACTGAAAGGAAAAAGAAAAACAAATCGTTGCAACTCGTAAATATTATTTCTGAACGCATTACAAACACCCAAGCCGGTGGTCGAATAGTTACTGCTAACCACGCTAACTTGTATTTACTAACATGCATCGGTCATGCTGGCATTGGAAAGGAAAGAAGGGGTACTATGTTGCCACGTAATGTAAGGATTAATCGCCTATGGCTAATGAATATTGACACATGCTGTATATCAAATCCTGTGCATATGAGACTGTTCTAACGAAAGCGTTTTAAACATTTGTGATGTTATAATTGTGAGCAGCTAAGAACAAACAAAGAGGCGAAGTTTACAATAGAGATTTTTGAAATGATTGAATAAGTTTTTGAACGATGGTACAATGTGTTGTTCAATGTACTTAGAATGGCAAGTGAGCCTTCAGAGCTGAAGAGCATTACTGGAAGACAGCAAAAGAGCAGCGTATGGTTACACTTCTCAGGTTATCCCACCTTATTCCTTGTCTATATCGTCATGATGATGACCAATGAGTCAGAAACACGTGTTTACGGTTGCTCTACAGCTGAATTTACCCAATATTCGTCTATTTCTTGTATTTTTATGTATTCGCGATAATTAATTTTTTGATTATCTTTCCTGGGTTCTGATGACACGCAGGTTGATAATGTCTTCCTCGTGGCGATGTTGGTTAATGTCCTCAAAACCGAAAATCTTCTAACTGAAACTACAAATGGCGGTCTCTCACCTGATAGTCTTCCGAGTATGCGTACACCTCCAAGGTTGTTCCCACCTTATTCCTTGGCTACACTGTACTGATGATGTCCAATGAGTCATCTATTTATATATATATAGATGATGTGCGCATGAATATTTAATATATAAAATCGTAACTAGGAGTATTTACAATTAAGATTAAGAAGTGTAGGAATATTGAATGGAACATTATTTATTATGATTCTGTTATAAATAATTCGTTAAAAGGTACATAAGGAGATCAGGAATAATTTAATAACAATTTTTGCATAAAATAGAAAAAAATAAATTAAATGTTTTTATACCGTAAATGAAAACGAAAACATTTTGTGTTATTCAAAGATGAGAAAAACTAAAGCAAATAATACATTTCTCATTTATTGAAATCTAACCAAGGAATTTGAAGGAGAGTTTTATTGAGTCCTAGTGCTTGGAAATACATATCTAGACAAGTTTGTCAAGAATTTTATTACCTTGATATAATATTGTTAAATTTACGAGAAGAGATTAATTATAAGAAAGAAAAATTATATCATTTTTGCTTCAACTTACGAGGATGTTGAATAATAGATCCCGATTATTACTTCGAGTTTTATTACTTTGCCACACTACTATGGAATATTTGAAAATCATAACAGAAGAAACATTTACTTATATTTATATGTTTAATAGTAATAATAAATTTCTTCTCATGTATACAGCTTGAGCGCGCGGGGTATGATCACCCGATGCCAGTCGATATTCTTCGGACGTATATTCGGAAAATTGATCTCCGCCAGCTGTGTTCGCCAGATATAGATATTTACATCAGTTGCGTACTGGCTGCAAAGAGGAATACACGTAGGTTTTTGTGTTATTTTATGGTATTTCTGTTATACTTATTTATAGTTTTTTTTTTACCATGAAATTTCTATTTATTTATTTTTCTCTAGACATCTTAGTTTATTCTGCAGATGTTTCAGGCGGGTTGTTTTTATTTCATTCTAAAACCCAGTTGTACTGCTATAACTTTTTACACAACTACATTATTATTTAATTTCATAAGGATAATCATAATTACGTTATAAGTATTACAATCTTCGCGTTATTATCGACTTAGTTATCTAAGCAATCGTCATCACTTAAAGAGAAAATTTAATTTGTTCTTTTTGTCAATCTGCGAAAAAATAATCAGATCACTATGAGTTCGAATATGAGCAGGCAATGCTAGTATGTTGTGCCGTAACTCTAATATGTATTATCGGACCACGTTTAGATGCGAGTTTACGTATACCATCGGGTGATCATACCTCGCGCGCTCTTGCTGTATATTAAAGATATACTTACATGTATTCCATTATTTATTATTGAGTAATTAAGAAATTATATTTAAATAAATATAATTTACATGCTGATAAGGTTTGCAAATATTCCAACATTATTTTGAAGACTAGTTATTAGTGGAAGCATTATTAATTTCAAACTGTGCAATTCCTTATTACTGAAATATTGGTCTATTGTTTTCAATATGTTTCCGTTTGTTCAACTTTCTTGATTATCGTATTTTTTCCGCGGTATGACAGTCCTTAGTTAAATAAAACAAGTTAATTAAAGTTATAGATTAAATAGATCGTGTTTTGATATATCAAATAGATAAACGTTTTTAATTTTTATATGTTTTTATCTTTCTTTTTTGCATTTACGTTATATGACATGAGTTAAGTGTCGTTTGTATATTATAGTTACATAAACCAAGAGAGAGATGGCAAAGAAAAATTGGACACATAATACATATATTTATCTATATTATTATTTGATTTATTAAAATTATTTATTTTATCTTAAATTAAATCAGTGACAAACTAATTTGTTTATTTCCTTCCTCTTTCGTGGCTGTTCGTTCGTCTGATAAAAATCAGAAAATTATGAAATTTCTTATAAAGTTGGAAATAACCACGAAAAATTCTTGTATGAAAGTCTATAAGTACTCATTCTTTAGACAACTTTCATTACTATGCTTTGTGGTATAAGGTGGTATTAGTGTTTGTATTTAAAGAAAATTGTTATTAATTTCGCGTAGGATATGTATATACAAACAGACATTTAATTTTTCAATACTATCTGACCTTAAGTTTTATAGATAGACTTGTTTTAAAAAGAGTTGTTGAAATACTACAAACATTGCCAAATGTGCTATTTAGAAAGCTAAGATTTGCCACAGGGTTTCTCGCTCGACATTATTCAATCTATATAAGTTAACATTCCAGAAATCGTTGAAAAAGTTATGATTCTGTTACATGAGCAAAGATTGCAAAGACTTGCATGTACTTTTATCCTGAATATGTACACCAAATTTTCCAAGTCAAAAAAGGCAAGGCTACGATTTTTTCCAGGTAAGTAGCGCGTTTACTGAATACATACAAAAATGTGGAAAAGTCCTAATTTCCGACGGACATGTCAAGATCTTTAAAATCCCGCCAGTAAATTTTTTGAACGAAAACGTCAAACTTATCAGTGGAAGCTTCGTTACAGTTTTTTGGATGAAAAGGTAACGGTAATAGTATTTTGTAATTTGTCATTAACTGTTTCAAAAAGGGCCAAACTATCAACGAAACATAATATGCTGCCTTTTTTGACAAACTGAACGCTGCCATTACCAAAAAAAGACTTGACATAAAAGTGTTATTCCATTATTACAATGCGCCATACCCATCACATAATTCGATAAAAACTGGATGACTGGCAAGTTCAGCTTATGCCCCAATTACCTGATTGCCGCTTATCGTATTCTCAAAACACAAGCTGTTTCTCGCAGGAAGAAAAATCAAGGCATGCTAAGAAGTTATTTGTAAAGTAGAGCAGTATTTTCAAGATAAAAATGGTATAATAGCACACCAACACAGCAAGTATATTTATGTTGGTAGGTATATGTGATCCGCATATAAAAACTATTTGTACAGAAGTTGTTCTAAATTCATGAAAAGTTTCTTTTTAAGAGTAAGTGTTACGTCCGGTTTTAACCTTCGGGGCATCCGAAGGTTGAAACCTATTTCTTGTTACATTCGCTACCAAGGTTAAGTCAAATTTGACCCCCCATATTTTGTGAAAATTATTAATATAGGTCGAAAAAATATTACTTGAACAACTTAATTATACTTTAATACACATATTACACATATTACACATATTACACATATTACACATATTACACATATTACACATATTACACATATTACACATATTACACATATTACACATATTACACATATTACATAAGTAGGTATAGTATATTTAAAGGTTATTTGAACATTCTTCACAATTTTTTCCATTTTTATAACTACATGTTCTTTACAAAAAAGGATTGCAGTATTGGCATTTGTCTGAGTACTTTTTGTCACTGATCCGGGGGAAGACTTGCATCTTCCTCGTTTTTGATCATTTGCTGGTTGCCTGATATTTGATCCATATTTTATGTCAATCACGGCGCTGATTGGCAGTTGTAAGCTTTTATCGACTCCAACAAAACCTTTTTCAGCACGTCTTTGGATTTGAGGATGTAGCAGTTCAAAACCAAGCTGTTTTGGAAATAATCTTCTTGTGCAGCTTTTTCCTTTTTCATAGTCTGGAAATTTGAGTTTATAGAACACGTATGCATTGATGGCAGCTATATCTACACAGTTCATATATGCTACAAGCATATTCCTTCACCAACTTATACAAACCAATCATAATAATATTGGGGAATGGCAACCACCACTCATATAACACTCGGCAGAGGAACGAATTTGGTGTTCTACATCACCGTTTGGTGTCGACGCAGTAAGGTATGTGTCACTGGGGGCCGAAGTTATACAATAGTCTTCCCTCCGAATGAAAAGGGAAGAACGTGGATCCCTTCAGTAGACTGGTGAAAGGCATGTTAATGGAGAAGAAGTTCCACTCCATGGATGAGTATCTTGTTTAAATATGATACAGTATGTGTTCTCCGTGTATACTATATATTATGTATGTACATAAATATATGTATATACTATTTGTATACTTTATAATTCATGTTTGTTTTTTATATTGTACCTGACAAAGCTGTATTCAGCTATTTTGTATACGACAAAAGATTGTAAAGGTGTTTACATCAATAAATGTTTATTATTATTATTATTGAGTTAGCAGATACGATTTTTTGTTGAACATCTACTGGACTTCCAATCTTTCTGCACACCCGATATATAATTTTTAGGTTTGTTTTGTATTATACCAACAACAACTAAAATTCAAATATTGCAATTATTGATTAATTCATACTTTATTATTTAATTAAACCTCGTAAATATCATAAATATTAACAATATTTCTTCCATATATAATAATAATATAATAAACTTTATTCATCTTTAGATGTTTACAATGTTACACTATAATTTTAAACTATACAATCATTCCTAACATACCTCGTACAATAGTGTCTCTCTTATAGAAGGAGTCTGTTTAGTCGCTTCAGGCATACCATTATATAATTTTAAACCCTTGTAAAAAAGACTAGTTTGCGAAGCCGATTTTTTGGAAACCTAAAGTTATCTATGTATCTAGTATTGTAGTCATGAATCTCATTACTACACGAAACATGTTTTTTTAAATACTTTGGTAACTTATTATGTATTATTTTATAAATCAATATAAGAGTGTTGAACTGAATCCTTTGCTTAACACTAAGCTATTGTAATGTATCTAACATTAATGTAAGTCGAGTATACCTATTGCAACTCCGTATAATCCTCATAGCCCTGTTTTGCAGTTTCTGTAATCTATATATATCCCCATCTTTGGCTAGAAATAGAATTGTGGAACAATAATCAAAGTGTGGGGCAATGATTGTCTTATAAACATAGATTCTAGCCCATAAACTTAATTTAGCACTTATCCTACCCAAAAAACCTATTTTTTTGCAACTTTCTTTACTATATAGTCAATATTTCTAGAGAATGTTAATTTATTGTCAATTATAACACCGAGATATTTAATCTCATTTACCCATTCAATAATTTCATTATCAATTACCACTGATTCACTAGTGTCATTTATCACACTGCTGTAGATAAGCATAGCTTGTGTTTTCGACGTATTCAACTTTAGTTTATTAATTTTTAACCACTTGCTAACACCTTCTAGTTCACAGTTTATCTTTTTTGTTGCTGAATCAACATCCCTATCTGCAACACTTATTAGCATATCATCCGCAAACAGGTTAATCTTGCAGTCCTTAGTCGCAATTATCACGTCGTTTATGTAAAGGATGAAGAGAAGTGGTCCCAGAATTGATCCTTGAGGACCTCCTCAGCTGTTGACTCTTCATCGTCGTACCTAGTTTTTTGTGTCCTATCTGTTAAATAATCCTTTATCCATTCCAAAGCCATACCTCTTATTCCATATTTACTTAACTTTTGTATTAACTTCTTTCGGTCAAGTGTCTCAAAAGCCCTTTTCAGATCCAAGAAAACTGCCACAACTTTGTTATCGCGATCTATCTCTTCCTTCCATTTACCTATTACTAAATTTAATGCTGTTTCACATGAGTGATTCCTCCTGAAGCCGGACTGCACATCCACCAACACGCAATTTTTTTCTAGAAAGTATTCTAATTGTTCTTTTGCTGCATATTCTATAATTTTTTCTAATGTTGGCAACATGTTGATCGGTCTAAAATCAGAGCAGTTGGTGCCGTTGATCTTTGGAATCAGTATTATCGTAGTGGTTTTCCAAACATCCGGAAACACGCCTGTCTTGAACGACTCATTAATTATTCCCAACAGCGTATGTCCAATAATCGGAAATGCGTCGCTAATAACTTTTGTATCAATACCATCAGTTGTTGACTTTCTCTTAAGTGATTCTACAATTTTTCGTAGCTGCCCCATTTCAAGCGGTTCAAAAAATATTATATCAAAGTAATATAGTAGGATGAATATTATCCTAATTAATGCATTACAAACTACAAAATATACAAAAATGTATAAAGCTGTTAATATATTTGCAATTTATTCTACTAAGTGAGTAAAACAATAAACAAATTATAAGTAATACGTTTATGGCAGTGTTTGTATAAATAGAAGCGCTCGTACAAAATAACAGCTAAAAAACAAGTACAATGAAATGATTATTAAGCATTGTGTTTGTCACTTCATATATGTCCAACGCAATTCTCATTAAAATGCGTTGCATGTCACTCTAGTCGAAAATATTTTTCAGCCGCAATAGCGTGGGATTCCAGTGATTAATAATCTCGCCAGGAGTCCATAATAAATGTTACGTAATTGATTTATCTCAAAAATCGAATCAGTTAAACATAATTACCAATCCAATATATACTGTCAATAAATCACTGTTTAAATTCGATATGGCGGTTGGGTAAATTCGTTCGAATCAACTAATGATAAATTTCTAAAAATATTGTCACGTTTGCTATTCCGCGGTGGATATTTATGTACATAATATACATTGCAATATGCAAAACTAATAACAAATTTGGATGTATAATTTGAGGTAATGTATGGAAAGCGATGTTTGACATTACAAAATTTGCATTAATTATAAAAATAATATCAATTCGATTTTGATATTTAGAAGCAGCTGCTGATTTAAAGAGAATGATGTAGAACAGATGTACAATTTTTTTCTTATATATAAAGTAAAATAAATGTTAATTTTACAGATTAATTTCATATTATTTAAACGAAAAAAAAATTGGGTGATATCAGAATTAATTTGCCTGAATGAGAAAGTTATATAAATGAGCGTATTTCATATAAAAGATAGCAAAAAAAGTCGTTAGTACGATTTGATGTACAAAAATGATTTTTGAAACTATCTGTAGAAACACAGAAAAGAGTGTTAAACGTATCACCAGTGAGATAATGCAGTGTTATCCCACTGGTGATTTGGTGAAGAGCATATCTTCTAAGATTACACCTTAGCCAAAAACACTACTTTTAACACTCTTTTCTGTTTTTCTACGGATTTCTACTGAAGATGGCAACTTAATTGCCGAAATACGTATATATACCTTTAATAACTTTTTAATTTTTGTGGTAAGATATGTTTTCTTTTGAATTTTGTCTCTTGAGATTAGACAAAATGTTCAATGAAATCCTTAGCCCGAAAGTAGTATTTTACTTCAGCAGATGTATCAAAACGGAATTTGAATACACTTTAGAAAAAACAAAATATTTTCAAAATGTGGACTGGAAGTAGCGTTTCTTGCAAATATCTTGCAATTATAAATTCTATACCAATTTCTTGACAGTATGAAGTTTTAACACTCATTTTGGAACAATTTCAGTCTTAACCTTCGAATGCCCAAGCTGAGGTCGCATTTGACCCCAGTACTATATTTTTCATCAAAATTGAATACATTGAATACCATAGTTTTCTTATTTTTACTATTTAACTTTTTTTGATATTTAAGATGTTTCTGTGTATAAAAACAAATAAAGCGAAACATATTACCATTTTTTAGCTTAGGGTCACATTTGACCCCATCTTGGACACGCTTGCTAATATTTTGTCTTGTGTTTGAATAATTATTTTCTGCTTCGCATATTGTTTCTAACCTGAAAATTTGAATAGTGTTGCAGAAATTGTGTCATTATCAGCATGTCTCGTAGATATTTGACGCAAGCTGAACTGAACGAAGAAGCTGTAAATATTGACTTGTATGACTTCGACGGGGGTGACACACCAAGCAAAGAGGAAAATGTTGTTGACGGTAGCAATGAAGAAGAAAACAATGACGAAGATAACGATAACGAAATTGAAGCTGCAATGTAGAAGATAATAATTATGACTATGTATGTATTGAATCTCGTGATGGTACAAAATGGTTTACCCAGCCCAAACGTGCAAGTAAGCGAAATTCTTTCAACGTGATGAAAACCAAGCCGGTGTTTGACGAATGTAAGTAAGAATATTGAAACTTTTGTCAGCGATGTCGATTTGTTTATATCTCCAAATATTATTGATATATTGGTAAGAGAAACGAACAGAAAAGCTGCCTCATTCTATGAAAACAATAATAAAAATTGGAAAGACGTCGACATTGTTGAAATGCCAGCATTTATTGGTCTTCTACTTCTGGCTGGATATTGTCGAGGAAGAAGAGAGCCAATTCGAGAGATGTGGGAGTTTGATAATGCAACTTTTCAACGGCCAATTTTTCCAGAAACAATGCCACGAAATAGATTTGAATAAATAATAAGATTTCTAAGGTTCGACAATTTTGAAACCAGAGCAGGTGGAAGGGAAGTGAACAAGCTAGTTGCAATTCAAGAAATTTTCGATATTTTCGTAAGAAATTGTAAAGAAAGTTATAATCCAACTCACAACTTGTGTATAGATGAACAATTAGTGCCACTTAGAGGGCGGTGTTTTTTCAGAGTTTACATAAAGTCTAAACCAGGCAAGGTGCTAAGTTAATTTTACTGCGTGGTGAGTGGCAATAGATTGTATTTGATTAATAGCAAAAATGCACTATGGTAGTCTTTTTCATAATCGGTCGATGTACTGTGTCCATGTTAGACAATCATCCAATGTAATTTCACGGAATTTTCCTGTATGGGTTTCTCTGCTTGGTTTAGTTCTAAAGTCAAGTTCCTGAGTCTTTTCTGTGTTTAATTTAAGTTTGTTCGCAGTGAACCATCTGATCTTCTTATTGCTGATATTTCTCTTTGTTGAGCTTCAATTCGTGTCTTTCCATTTGCTAAAATGGAAGTGTCACCTGCGTAAAGGCATATTTCAGTACTAAAACTTTCCGGAATATCATTTATAAATATGATCAACAATAATGGTCCCAGAATTGAGCCTTGAGGAACTCCACAGCTTACTGAATGCATTTTCGACCTCTCACCTCGACATTCCACTAACTGAACTAGGATTTGATAAGGTACAATGGCTTTCTTTTAACCCCATAACGTTAACATAACAGATAGTAATTTATATTTTCGTATTTTGAAAATGGCAGTTACTAATGTACATAAAGCATTCATGGTTGAATCTTATTTTCGAAATAATCAAAATCGATGGACAATCGAAGTACTCAATGCAAGCTTGTTTAGAACAATTTCAAGATGAATTTCCCAACATCGCCTTTAATTATAATAATATGCATTGTACACTGATAGGAATTGTCCCAGTTCAGCTAATCGGTAGTAGGGGTCGACAAAAGGATAGTGGGCGACGAATAGTTCCTACAGAAGAAGCGATAGGTAAAGCTAGACGAATAATCACCGATGCCCCAAAAACTTCAGTATGAACTCTTGCTCAACAAACAGTGTTTACAGTTGGTTTTTAACTTATTTCCATATTGCATAACTTGTTTATAAGAAATCCTCAATATTGAATATTCGCGACGAGTAGTATTTTGTAAATGGTTCACAAAGATAAAAAAAATATTTTTTATACGTACTATTTGTTTTTTTTAATAACTTTATTGCGATAGTATTATATCATAGACCATATGCTACTAATTATTTTAAAAATTTCTATAATAATATTTTAAATAATGATATTGTTCCTACTGAATTTAAAAAAGCTAAAGTTGTAGCTGTTTTAAAGCCGGGAAAGCCAGCAGATGTTGCTTCTAGTTATAGACCAAATTCATTATTATTAGTATGTGTTACAAGATGTTAGAGAAATTATTATATCATAGAATTTCTCCAATTATGGAAAATATATTTCCCATAGACCAAACTGGTTTTAGACCAAATCGTAATTGCTATGATCAAGTATTAGCCTTAACAAATTATATAGAGAATGGTTTTCAAAGGAATTTGGAAACAGGAATTAGTCTCATTGATTTAATAGCTGCTTATGATACAGTTTGGCTAGACGGATTATTTTTAAAATTATATAATGTGTTGCCTAATGGTAATTTGATTAAACTTATGGAAAATATGTTTAGTAATCATAAACTTAGAGTTTTTATCTACGGAGAAAGTAGTAAATTTAAAATATTATATAGTGGTTTACCTCAAGCATCGGTATTATCACCTGTTCTCTTTAATCTATATACAAGTATATACATGGGCGAGATAGGGGAAGTGGATCCGATTTCACTCAGACTAGACCGACTCGTGTTTTGTCGGCTCACGGATACCGTATTACCTACCGGTTTCCCCGAGAGACGACAAAACACGAGTCGGCCTGGTCTGAGTGAAAACGGATCCACTTTCCCTATCTCGCCCATGTATACCCTGTGTTGCATCGTCGACCTGAACATAGGAAATCCCATGTTAATTTTAAGCGTGGTGAATGAAAGTTTCCCAGTTTATTTTAGAGATAAACTTATTGAGAATTTTTTAAAGAACTCATAAAAATGAAGCGAATTGCAAATTTTGAATTGTTTTTGTCAAGTATTTTCTTAGATATGAACAATAATACACTAGTAAATTAAGCCGAAATTGTAATCCAGTCATAATCGAAACAACAATCAAGTCACTTGCAAATTCAAATAAATAAAAATGTCAAATTGACGTTTCGCGATAAGTCAAATTGACGTTTCGCGATAATTTTGCTCAAAGTCAATGCTAAGTTAAGAAATATGAATTATTTTACCACAGAAGAAAAAGTTATTATGATGAAGTGGTATTATGGAGCAAATAGTCTAAGTAAGAGATATGTTTTCCGTGCATTTTCCCGATAGGCCGATTCCAAGTAAGGCGACCATTAAAAATGCCATTGAACGTTTTGAAGCAACGGGCACAGTAATTAAAGATTGTAAATGTATAAAGGAGAATAATGATAGGGTTCATCAATAAAGAAACGAAAATGAATTAGATATCTTGCTTCAAGTCCAAGAAGAAAAACAAGTAAGCACGAGAATTCTTGGAGAAACAGTGGGACTACACCATACTACAGCTTGCCGCATTTTGAAGAAACATAATTTTAAATCATTTAAATATGCGAAACATCAAGAACTGTTGGTCAGGGATAGAGAGCGTAGGGCAAATTTTGCCTCTGAAATGATGGAGAGAGCAAATAACGATAGGGAGTTTTTAAAGAACATTTGCTTTACAGATGAATGCACGTTTACTCTCAACAATGAGCCAAATGTTCAAAATTTAAGATATTGGAGCCAGGAAAATGAGCACCTTTTTCTCTCTACGAGGACTCAATATCCACAAAAAGTTAACGTTTTTATTGGAATTTTCGGACATCATATTATTGGACCTCTTTTTTTAGAAGAAAATCTTTCTGCTGAATATTTTCTAAATTTATTACAAAATCAAGTTGAACCTGCTTTAGAAGAAGTTGTTTGTGAAAATTAGCAAGTTTGGTTCCAGTTAGACGGATGCCCTGCGCACAACGCCGGGATTGTAAGAGAACACCTTCAAAATGCCTTTAATGGAAATGTGATAGGTCCAAATCAAACAATATGCTGGCCCCCCAGGTCCCCTGATCTTTCACCCAACGACTTCTTTTTATGGGGACATTTAAAAAACGCTATTTATAAAAGTGTACAATATGAAAACTTGGATCAGTTAAAAAATGCAATATCTCTGGAATGTAGGAAAATTAATCAAAATCAGCTGACTAACGTACGAAGGTCATTTTATGATCGCTTGGGGCATTGTTTAGCAGTAAACGGTTGGATATTCGAACATTTAATTTAGTTTGTTAATTGTTCATTTTTTAATAATGTTTTTACTCCAATATGTAATGTAATAGGTATAACTTCGTATGTATTTGAGTTCTAGTGTAAAAGATATCGCATAATGTCAATTTGCCTTTTTTTTAATTTGAATTTGCAAGTGACTTGATTGTTGTTTCGATTATGACTGGATTACAATTTCGGCCTATTTTACTAGTGTATTATTGTTCATATCTAAGAAAATACCTGACAAAAACAATTCGAAATTTGCAATTCGCTTCATTTTTATGAGTTCTTTAAAAAATTCTCAATAAGTTTTTCTCTAAAATAAACTGGGAAACTTTCATTCACCACGTTTAAAATTAACATGGGATTTCCTATGTTCAGGTCGAAGATGCAACACACACACATACAAGTGTTTTACCTGATACGACTAGAAAATTCATCTATGCTGATGACATGGCAATGGCTTATCAACACAATAATTTCAATCAAATTGAAGTTAATTTAAACGAAGATCTATTGATTCTGAGTGATTATTTTAGAAAATGGAAGTAATGTCCTAACCCATCTAAGTCAGAAGTTTCTTGTTTCCATCTTAAGAATAACGAAAAACATAAAAGACTTGTAGTATCGTTTAATGCTACTGTTCTAAGACATAATTTTAATCCATCATACGAAGGAGTTACATTGGATACATCATTAACATATAAACAACATTTTAATAAATTGCGTATGAAGTGAAAACAAGAAATAATATCTTACAGAAGTTGACTGGTTCAAATTGGGGAGCTCATGCAGACATTTGACGTACGTCCACTCTTGCAGTTTGGATGAATAGCTTACATATTGGTAAAATGGATATTCAGTTAAATTGTACACTTCGAATTATTACGAACACAGTAAAATCTACCCCACTTCCTCGGCTCAACGTCCTGGCTAACATTTGTCCTCATTAGTTAAGAAGAAAATTGGCATTTGTTGGGATAAATATCAAAATTTTCGTAATTTATATTTAATTACTCAAGATCTTTAGAACTTACCACCTTATAGATTGAAATCATGTAGTCGAATTTGGATGGAAGATTTCTTACATTAACAATTTTCGATTAATGACCTCAGGAAATCTATTTGGTTAGAATGTAAAGTGTTTAATAAACAATTAATAGATGGTCATTTGATTAAAGCGCATGGCTTTATACAAGCAAGGAAAATTTAATATAAGTTGAATCGTCTTAGGACGAGTCATGGAAGGTGCAATAGTATGTTATTCAAATGGAATGTGATTGCGAGTCCAGCTTGTGATTGCGGAGCTGAGATTGAAACAGTTAAACATATTGTTGAAGAATCTTCTCTAGCTAAGTTTGAATTTGGATACTCAGATTTACATACTTTAACTCCAGAGGCTGTTGCTTGGATCTTAACAACTAAAGACTTTTAGTATTGTGACGCTGTGATGGAGGTTTTTTTATTTTGTAGGTTTTTCCTACATCCTAGACCAAATGGTGCAGTGTTTTAAAGGGTCCCTGCAGTTATGGCCCTTTTAAAAATATTTCTACTTTTGTTATATAATTTATATGTTTCTTTGTTTTTGTACCTGTCATGTAGTTTCATACCAATATATATATATATATATATATATATATATATATATATATAATTGAAAAAGGTATTGGGGAATCCAGCAATCAAAAACAAGTTTTACAATGTCATGGAAATCTAATTCTCTTTAATCTATATTTCGCACATATAATTCATGTGCTTCCTCAGGATTAAGCTGTAATTACAATGGCATGAAAACAACGTAAGAAGTATGCACAAGAATTCCATTTTAAATGACTTACAAATGTGATTTCTCGCTATGGAGAAGATAAAACATCTATGAAATACAGGTTACAGTTGCTAAGAAACATCACAACAAAGTATCCAAAATGCGACGAGCATTATGTTTTTTAAAAAATGAGAGGATTGAGCAAGCTGTATTGTGTCAACAAGACAATGTCATTAATGTTTGCTTATAGCGCAAGTCATATATTAAGTAAAATCAATACCAACCCAAGAAAAATCAAAACATCCGAAATGTAAAAATACTAGGGAGTAACTATACAAAGCATCGTCACAGCTAGATGCCCATCCTCCTTTTAACACGTATTATGAACATCATTGTATGACACAACAAGTCTGTCCAATCTTACTAAATTGTTAATAAAAAGACAAAGAAGAACAAAAGAGAAGGTAAAAGGTAAAATTTGTAAAAGTTAATTAGTTAAAACCCCCCAGCTCGCCTCTAAACATCAAGACTCAACAAATATGAGTATATTATGCTTAAGTACTGAAGATCAGACCTGAAATTCATCACATTGTTTATTTTGTTTATATATACCATCTCAAAGAATTCTCTACTGTTCTTTCTACTCTCTGTCCTCAAAATTGTGACCCCTTCTAAATTAGGTGTGTGATCCTCTTCTAACATATGCTTATCCAAGGCACACCGGGTTTTACCTGTGCGTATGTCACTTTTATGTAAAGTTAATCGTGTTGATAGCCAGTTGCCTGTTTGGCCTATGTATTGTTTATCACATTTAGAGCACGGTATTTGGTATATTATGTTAGATTTGAATTTAAACTCAGTTTTGTCCTTTAACTTAGAAAAGAAATCACCTATTTTATTTTTACTATAGTAACCAAACCGGATGTTATCAGTTTTTAAGATTTTAGAAATCTGCTGGCTTAAATTGTTTATGTAAGGCAACCTGAAGTATTTAATAGGTTGATTATTGTTAGGCTCCATCTGAAGTTGAATCTGTGGATTATCTATTCTCTGGGTGTTAAATAACAACTTTGAAATGACCGTTTTGGGATACCCATTATTGAGAAATAGGTCAGCTAATATTTTTAGGTTTTTTCTATGGAAATTGGGGTGGCTTAATCTTAAAATTCTTTGTTTCATCATGATCACCATATTGATTTTTTGCTGAATGGGATGATTCGAATAGTAGTTAAGGAATCTTGACGAGTTAGTTTTCTTTCTGTACCAGTCAGTTGTTAAAACAGTGTCTTTCCTAATGATTTTTATATCTAGGAAAGGGATTTCAGCATTGACCTCTTTCTCCAACGTGAATTGAATGTTACTGTGGAAACTGTTAAATATTTCTAGGATGTTATCAGTTTCTTGTATTGGAATCGCAAGAATAAGGTCATCGACGTATTTATGAATGAATTCTAATTTATAATTAAGTTTGCTAATAATGTTATTCAAGCAATCGTCCATGACTATGTTAGCTAAGATGCAACTCAGTGGGCTCCCCATAGGGCAACCATCTAACTGCCTATAAAAGTTACCATTGAAAGTGAAAGTATTATTAGTTACAGTAAAGTGTAACAGTTTAAAAAAGGAACTTTTTGTTAAGTTAGTGTGCGGAGAGATCAATTCCCAATCCCTTGTTAAAATTTCAGTAACTAAAGTTATAGGAACTTTAGTGAATAGTGATATAACGTCTAATGAAACGATTTCATGTTCTGGTGGCAGCACATAATTCTGGTACCTATCTACAAAAGTGAACGCGTCAGGGATGTCATAAGGACTGTTATTATAGGCCATTGAAAGTATCTGTGCAATGTGGGCTGATACGTAATAGGTGGGAGAGCCATTACAAGACACAATAGGACGAAACGGTATATCAGGTTTATGGATCTTGGGTAAAGAGTATAATTTCGGGCTAACAGAGTTATATATCACCAATTTTTTGTATATTGCATCTGTAATCTCATTCCTGTCTTTTAATGATTTTAATAAGCTGTTTAAATCTCTTTGAGTTTTAAATGTAGGGTCTTTTTTTAAAATGTCATAAGTACCTCTGTCTTTTAACAACTCTTCTGTTTTATTTAAGTATTCTGTTCTTTCTAGGGCTACTGTTACGGCCCCTTTATCTGCCCTCGTAATAATGATATCGGGGTGGTTTTTTAAAAAAGTTCTACACTCAAGTGAGTCGTCAATAAAATGATCTTTTTTATTTTTGAATTTAGTAATGAAGTTAGTAATGCTATTAGTTAAACGAGCCCTACGTATGTTAATATCGTGGGCAGCACTATTGTCTAGTATCATCTCACAATCAGCTAATACACTTGCAACATCTAAATTACCCCCGTAAACAGGTATACCAAAATTTGGACCAAATGAAAGGAAATTCTTAACGTTTTCTTAACGTAACAGTAGCCCTAGAAAGAACAGAATACTTAAATAAAACAGAAGAGTTGTTAAAAGACAGAGGTACTTATGACATTTTAAAAAAAGACCCTACATTTAAAACTCAAAGAGATTTAAACAGCTTATTAAAATCATTAAAAGACAGGAATGAGATTACAGATGCAATATACAAAAAATTGGTGATATATAACTCTGTTAGCCCGAAATTATACTCTTTACCCAAGATCCATAAACCTGATGTACCGTTTCGTCCTATTGTGTCTTGTAATGGCTCTCCCACCTATTACGTATCAGCCCACATTGCACAGATACTTTCAATGGCCTATAATAACAGTCCTTATGACATCCCTGACGCGTTCACTTTTGTAGATAGGTACCAGAATTATGTGCTGCCACCAGAACATGAAATCGTTTCATTAGACGTTATATCACTATTCACTAAAGTTCCTATAACTTTAGTTACTGAAATTTTAACAAGGGATTGGGAATTGATCTCTCCGCACACTAACTTAACAAAAAGTTCCTTTTTTAAACTGTTACACTTTACTGTAACTAATAATAGTTTCACTTTCAATGGTAACTTTTATAGGCAGTTAGATGGTTGCCCTATGGGGAGCCCACTGAGTTGCATCTTAGCTAACATAGTCATGGACGATTGCTTGAATAACATTATTAGCAAACTTAATTATAAATTAGAATTCATTCATAAATACGTCGATGACCTTATTCTTGCGATTCCAATACAAGAAACTGATAACATCCTAGAAATATTTAACAGTTTCCACAGTAACATTCAATTCACGTTGGAGAAAGAGGTCAATGCTGAAATCCCTTTCCTAGATATAAAAATCATTAGGAAAGACACTGTTTTAACAACTGACTGGTACAGAAAGAAAACTAACTCGTCAAGATTCCTTAACTACTATTCGAATCATCCCATTCAGCAAAAAATCAATATGGTGATCATGATGAAACAAAGAATTTTAAGATTAAGCCACCCCAATTTCCATAGAAAAAACCTAAAAATATTAGCTGACCTATTTCTCAATAATGGGTATCCCAAAACGGTCATTTCAAAGTTGTTATTTAACACCCAGAGAATAGATAATCCACAGATTCAACTTCAGATGGAGCCTAACAATAATCAACCTATTAAATACTTCAGGTTGCCTTACATAAACAATTTAAGCCAGCAGATTTCTAAAATCTTAAAAACTGATAACATCCGGTTTGGTTACTATAGTAAAAATAAAATAGGTGATTTCTTTTCTAAGTTAAAGGACAAAACTGAGTTTAAATTCAAATCTAACATAATATACCAAATACCGTGCTCTAAATGTGATAAACAATACATAGGCCAAACAGGCAACTGGCTATCAACACGATTAACTTTACATAAAAGTGACATACGCACAGGTAAAACCCGGTGTGCCTTGGCTAAGCATATGTTAGAAGAGGATCACACACCTAATTTAGAAGGGGTCACAATTTTGAGGACAGAGAGTAGAAAGAACAGTAGAGAATTCTTTGAGATGGTATATATAAACAAAATAAACAATGTGATGAATTTCAGGTCTGATCTTCAGTACTTAAGCATAATATACTCATATTTGTTGAGTCTTGATGTTTAGAGGCGAGCTGGGGGGTTTTAACTAATTAACTTTTACAAATTTTACCTTTTACCTTCTCTTTTGTTTTTCTTTGTCTTTTTATTAACAATTTAGTAAGATTGGACAGACTTGTTGTGTCATACAATGATGTTCATAATACGTGTTAAAAGGAGGATGGGCATCTAGCTGTGACGATGCTTTGTATAGTTACTCCCTAGTATTTTTACATTTCGGATGTTTTGATTTTTCTTGGGTTGGTATTGATTTTACTTAATATATGACTTGCGCTATAAGCAAACATTAATGACATTGTCTTGTTGACACAATACAGCTTGCTCAATCCTCTCATTTTTTAAAAAACATAATGCTCGTCGCATTTTGGATACTTTGTTGTGATGTTTCTTAGCAACTGTAACCTGTATTTCATAGATGTTTTATCTTCTCCATAGCGAGAAATCACATTTGTAAGTCATTTAAAATGGAATTCTTGTGCATACTTCTTACGTTGTTTTCATGCCATTGTAATTACAGCTTAATCCTGAGGAAGCACATGAATTATATGTGCGAAATATAGATTAAAGAGAATTAGATTTCCATGACATTGTAAAACTTGTTTTTGATTGCTGGATTCCCCAATACCTTTTTCAATTACACAAAAACAGCAAAGATTGGTACATATATCAACACATATATATATATATATATATACAAGAAAAGGAAAATTATCGGGTAAATTCCGCTGTAGAGCAACCGTAGACACGTGTTTCTGACTCATTGGTCGTCGTCAGTACGGTGTAGCCAAGGAATAAGGTAGGATAACCTTGGAGATGTAAGCTACACGGAAGACCATCAGGTGACAGACCGCCATTTGTAGCTTCGGTTAGAAGAGCCTCGGTTTTGAGGATTCACATCCAACCTCGCCACGAGGAAGACAATGCCAACCTGCGTGCCATCCGAGACCCAGGAAAGAAAAATCACAAAAAAAGGAATTAATCGCGGATACATAAAATACAAGAAAAGGAAAATTATCGGGTAAATTCCGCTGTAGAGCAACCGTAGACACGTGTTTCTGACTCATTGGTCGTCGTCAGTACGGTGTAGCCAAGGAATAAGGTAGGATAACCTTGGAGATGTAAGCTACACGGAAGACCATCAGGTGACAGACCGCCATTTGTAGCTTCGGTTAGAAGAGCCTCGGTTTTGAGGATTCACATCCAACCTCGCCACGAGGAAGACAATGCCAACCTGCGTGCCATCCGAGACCCAGGAAAGAAAAATCACAAAAAAAGGAATTAATCGCGGATACATAAAATACAAGAAAAGGAAAATTATCGGGTAAATTCCGCTGTAGAGCAACCGTAGACACGTGTTTCTGACTCATTGGTCGTCGTCAGTACGGTGTAGCCAAGGAATAAGGTAGGATAACCTTGGAGATGTAAGCTACTGTCACCTGATGGTCTTCCGTGTAGCTTACATCTCCAAGGTTATCCTACCTTATTCCTTGGCTACACCGTACTGACGACGACCAATGAGTCAGAAACACGTGTCTACGGTTGCTCTACAGCGGAATTTACCCGATAATTTTCCTTTTCTTGTATTTTATGTATCCGCGATTAATTCCTTTTTTTGTGATTTTTCTTTCCTGGGTCTCGGATGGCACGCAGGTTGGCATTGTCTTCCTCGTGGCAAGGTTGGATGTGAATCCTCAAAACCGAGGCTCTTCTAACCGAAGCTACAAATGGCGGTCTGTCACCTGATGGTCTTCCGTGTAGCTTACATCTCCAAGGTTATCCTACCTTATTCCTTGGCTACACCGTACTGACGACGACCAATGAGTCAGAAACACGTGTCTACGGTTGCTCTACAGCGGAATTTACCCGATAATTTTCCTTTTCTTGTATTTTATGTATCCGCGATTAATTCCTTTTTTTGTGATTTTTCTTTCCTGGGTCTCGGATGGCACGCAGGTTGGCATTGTCTTCCTCGTGGCGCGGTTGGATGTGAATCCTCAAAACCGAGGCTCTTCTAACCGAAGCTACAAATGGCGGTCTGTCACCTGATGGTCTTCCGTGTAGCTTACATCTCCAAGGTTATCCTACCTTATTCCTTGGCTACACCGTACTGACGACGACCAATGAGTCAGAAACACGTGTCTACGGTTGCTCTACAGCGGAATTTACCCGATAATTTTCCTTTTCTTGTATTTTATGTATCCGCGATTAATTCCTTTTTTTGTGATTTTTCTTTCCTGGGTCTCGGATGGCACGCAGGTTGGCATTGTCTTCCTCGTGGCGAGGTTGGATGTGAATCCTCAAAACCGAGGCTCTTCTAACCGAAGCTACAAATGGCGGTCTATCACCTGATGGTCTTCCGTGTAGCTTACATCTCCAAGGTTATCCTACCTTATTCCTTGGCTACACCGTACTGACGACGACCAATGAGTCAGAAACACGTGTCTACGGTTGCTCTACAGCGGAATTTACCCGATAATTTTCCTTTTCTTGTATTTTATGTATCCGCGATTAATTCCTTTTTTTGTGATTTTTCTTTCCTGGGTCTCGGATGGCACGCAGGTTGGCATTGTCTTCCTCGTGGCGAGGTTGGATGTGAATCCTCAAAACCGAGGCTCTTCTAACCGAAGCTACAAATGGCGGTCTGTCACCTGATGGTCTTCCGTGTAGCTTACATCTCCAAGGTTATCCTACCTTATTCCTTGGCTACACCGTACTGACGACGACCAATGAGTCAGAAACACGTGTCTACGGTTGCTCTACAGCGGAATTTACCCGATAATTTTCCTTTTCTTGTATTTTATGTATCCGCGATTAATTCCTTTTTTTGTGATTTTTCTTTCCTGGGTCTCGGATGGCACGCAGGTTGGCATTGTCTTCCTCGTGGCGAGGTTGGATGTGAATCCTCAAAACCGAGGCTCTTCTAACCGAAGCTACAAATGGCGGTCTGTCACCTGATGGTCTTCCGTGTAGCTTACATCTCCAAGGTTATCCTACCTTATTCCTTGGCTACACCGTACTGACGACGACCAATGAGTCAGAAGCACGTGTCTACGGTTGCTCTACAGCGGAATTTACCCGATAATTTTCCTTTTCTTGTATTTTATGTATCCGCGATTAATTCCTTTTTTTGTGATATATATATATATATATATATATATATATATATATATATATATTTTAAAAATGTTTATTGTTGTAACCAATAATAAAGCTTAGATAAATCAAAAAAAAAAGATGCATGTTAGATATGTATTCTATGGTCCACAACGATAAAGAAACAGCATAACGTCAAGCAATAAGAAATGCTGGGATATAGTGGTAATGAATTTATATCATTGAATATATGACTTAATTAATTTTTCATAACTGGACCGGTTAATTTAAGTGGGTAACTTTACTAGCTAGCGACTAGTATAAATTTACCGTTCTTAATCAAAAGTGCGTTCAAAACTTAGTACTTCCCGTACTAACGTTTTGAGTTAATTGTAACTTAAATTTTTCGCTCCACTTCGATTAATTAATACTGAATTAAGTGCTTCAATATTTAAGCGCGAGTCGATCCCCAACTCTTTGACCTGTAAAATGTGGCGAATAATTGGCCGCCCGGCGTTGTTGGCCCCCACGGCACGCCATCCATCAGTTCGTCGTGCCTTCAGTCGTCCTCTTCCCACTCCCGAAAAGTCATTCAGCGCCCTTAATTAATTTAAATAATTTAATAAATCTTGTGTAATGAAGCCAGGAGTCGCGGCGGTGTGGAGGTCGGCTCCAACAAAGACAAAAAGTTAATTTAATTTGCAAGCTGATTAAATAGCTTCTATTGGGTCTAAATTTCGGTCCTTTTAAAAGCCCTTTAACAACAACGACGGTATGTAGGTAACTTTCTTTCGGACGGAGGAAATGGGGCGTCGGGGGGCGGCTCCGGGGAGAAAATGTGACTAGCACTCAAAGGAAGTTCATTAGGACGCCGGTGCGACGCCGGTAAGTTTCATTCGTATCACACAAACACCGACAATAATTGCTCCTGGAAAAAAAAGGAAAAGCAAATTCCCTACTGCCTTAAATCGAATTACAAGTTAAACTGCTAATCTAATTAACGAGAAGCATCCACTGTTGGCACGTGTGTGCCGTTGTGTTTCCAGTAAAACTTAAAGAAGTAATTGATTCAGTGATATTTAGCCGACAAATGACATTTTACGCCAGCTATTTCTCAAATTAAATCTATTTAAAATTGGCGTAATGTTGTTTTCGTGTTTAAGAGAGTTGATTGCGTTTCTGTGGTGTGCTTTGATACATATTGCTCTCACCATTATTGTAGAAAAATAACGAGCATTATTAGATTGCTTACTTTTACATCAATGGTTTCTGGTTTAAAAATGCGTCGTCGTATCCGCTTCTACTGCTAACGTTTCTTCCACTACCCTAAGGGACATCTTCAAGTCTTCTACTACTGTAATAACATGGGAGAGTCTGTTTCGATTTTGTTCTGTCGTCAGTAGGGTCAAAGACGACCACGCGGTCTCAACCCAGAATCCAAAAAGTTATCAAAGATAACTCTGGAAGCCTATGACTTAGATTAGGGGTAGCGGCATACTTGTTCTTATTCAAACTTAAATATTTACAAAACTTAAAAATTACTTACAAATTAGTTTTGTATTGAAATCTATTACAATAGACGTAAGCGTAAGCATACAAAATTTTCTCATTTTTTCATCAATTATCATATGAATTCTACTTATCAATATTCAAAATAAATAAAAGCATAGCAATGAAGATTTTCATTTAATAGCTTATGTTTGAATTTGTGATGGTATGTCAGCAATAGAAAAACTACTGTTTTGCAAACCAATAGAACTTAAAGCAACAGCACTTGTATTGTTTGCTATCTTAAATGATTTTCTAAACAACGCAAAAGTTTTTTTTATATATATTACAAAGAACATTCACCATTAGAAGACAATTTTGTTTCACTCGTTTAGAATATTTTCTAATCTATCTGGGTACAAGTGCCCATGTTTACTCTGGATGGTTAGTTGAAGCATAGTCATAAAGATTTTAGTTGGCCTTTATGAAAATTAAATACAATGAATAACGTCTGGTGAATACACATTCTAAAGTCGTTTCAATAAAATCATGAAAGAATATAGACAAGAACAGTATTGTGTAATAAATACCTGAGTGAACGTGACTTCAGGAACATATTTTGTATATAAATAAACATCAATAATTTTTTTTATTGAAACGAATGTATAGATAAATTAATAGGAATAAGTATAAACCTTACATGTTTAATTCATATAGAAATAAACGATATTTATTGTTATTATTATATTGTACTAGTTGTATTTGCAATCTCTTCGAGCTTGAATCACCCTTTTCGCGTCCGCTTACAACTTTTTTACAGCTTCCTGTAAAAAGCGATCATTGACATGACGCTTTTTAGAATGTCCGGTTTTATAAACTTTTGAAGCACCCTTGTATAAACATATATTTTGTAAAGCCAGTAGTATATTTTATTAAAATTTTTTCTCGAACTGTTTTCCACAAACCATGTTAAAGTTCATGTTAAAGTATCCAAAGAAACAATGAGCTCAAAAAGCGCAACATTTTCATTAAGACAGTTTACAATACTATTTGGATGTGAAAGTGTAAAAGCCTGTCGATCTTTTCGAAATCCACTATCGTTAGTAAAAAAGCACAAAATAATAATAAAAGTAAAAAGCTCAAGTTTTAAATTTAAGCCCTATTGAAGCGCCTTTCCTGTAAAAAGCGATCACTGGCATGACTCTTTTTAGAGCACGCCTGTATAAACATATATTTTGTGAAGCTAAGAGAGTATTTTATTTAAAATTCTTCTCGAACTGTTTTTGACATAAACTATTACACACTCAAGAGCGAGAAAGGTAATTTAATGGTAAACATAAGTCATGTTAAAGTATCCAAATAAACGATGAGCTCAAAGAGCGTAACATTTCCATTGAGACAGTGTTCAATACTATTCTGACGTAACAGTGGAAAACATGTCAACCTTTTCGAAGTCTACTATCGTTAATAAAAAAGTACAAAATAATAAAAATCAACCAAAAATTCAATTTGAACAAAGATCCAAAAAAGCCCAAGTTTTAAATTTAAGCCCTATTGAATCGCCTTTTTCACGTTGCTTACAGCCTTTTTATAGCTTCCTGTAAAAAGCGATCACTGTCATGACGCTTTTTAGAATATCCGATTTTATAAACTTTTAAAGCATCCATGTATATACATATATCTTGTGAAGCCAATAGCATATTTTTTTTAAATTCCTCTCGAACTGGTTTTTATACAAACTGGCACACACTCAAGAGCGAGAAAGATAATTTAATGTTAAACATAAGTCATGTTAAAGTATTCAAATAAACAGTGAGCTCAAAGAGCGTAAGAATTTCATTGAGACAGTGTACAATACTATTCTGATGTAACAGTGGAATAGCATGTCAAAGTCTACTATCTTTAAGAAACAAGCGCACAATAATAATAAAAATGAAGTATTAAAGCACTATTCTATTCAATCATGATTCGAAGAACTGCCAAATTAGGTTCGTGATAAGCGACCACAGAAACTCCCAAAAATGAAATTTAGACACATACAATCGAGTCTCAAAGAACCTTTCCCCCACATTGAATCCGCCACTTTGTTTTTTGTTTTTTTTGGAATTTCGAATTTGGATTAGTGATCAGCGATCGCAAAAACCTCCGTATCCAAAATTTCACATACATACATCAATTTTCAAAAAATCCTACCGCCATTTTTTTTTTGACATTTCAACTTTGGATTAGTGATCGGCGACCCCATAAACACCCGTATCCAAAATTTTACATTCATACGTCAATTTTCAAAAAATTCTTCCGCCATTTTGTTTTTTAATTTATATAGAAATAAACGATATTTATTGTTATTATTATATTGTGTATTGTGTTTAATTGAAGATCTTATACGTAAAAAACATAAGATAAGAGCAAGAGAAATTTAGATAAGAGAAAGACGGATACGAAAAAGAGTAAACCACTGTATAACCCACAAAATATGTATACTGTATCATACTAAGTTAATAAGAGATACTGAATTGTACTAAGTTAAATTAAAAAAAAAACTATAGCATGCTTTTTTGGAAACCTAATACAAGTGACTGCCTGTTTTGATGAAAATTTTTCAAAATAGTAGAAGTTACAGCAACGTGTCGGATACGAGTGACAAACTTAATGCTTTTTATAGAAAACTGGAATTGTTGAGCAGAAATGTAAAGTAAAAAAAAAACGTGTTTGCAAATGTGAATGAATGTGTTAAAACTTACAAGACTGAAGAACAACATGTGAAAATTGTTTTTGTAATCATTGAAAATCCTTAAACCATGCTGAAAAATAACTCTAAAGTTCAGTATTAATTAATCAAATATCATTTAATATCTATAAATTGTACATTCGCATCTGGGGAGAGTTTCCTTCAGAATATTTAGATGGAGACTGTTTGACTACGTATTTTCATTCGTTAAGGATTTCGAATGGAGCTACAGCGTCACTTTAATTGGCACTGCTATATTCGCTAAAGCACATAATTGGGATTAGGATAATTATAGGCAACTTTACTTTATTTTCATAAAGGTTTAACTGTATTTCATGAGGATGCAAGTGGAAGACTGGACACGACATACTTGCCGTTAATGAAGCTTATACCTTGTGATTTCACAAAAGCATAGTTATAATACGTTCTATTACACAAATCATTGTGAGTTTATAGTGTTCAGGAAATATAGATTATTATTTTTATTACTATTATTTTATTGTTTATAGTACAGAATTAGGTTAGGACAGTATTGGTAGAATGGTATTGTTATATTTTTTTTGTAGCACTAAACTAGGTTAGGATAACTATAGGTGTCTTTATTTTAATTCATAACTTTCTTCTACACAAGTCGTAGAGAATTTATGATTTGTTATTCTTCAGAAAATAAAAATTATTTTTATTATTATTATTTTTTAAATTTCGCTTGTTTCACGTGTTTAGAAAAAGGGATTTGCTTGATATTAATATTTTATTTTAAACTATACTAAAATTTGTCATAAGGAAAGAGAAAAACTGGCAATCAACCTTAGCTTTTATTATATTTTAGCGTTGGCGAAATTGATATTAATAATAATCACAATTAATTTTGGACATCATGTTAGATTGTGAAACATATTTACAACAACTTGAGAACAATGTGTTTGTATTTAATTCACTTTAAATTAATTAGAATAGAATCAAATCTGCTTATCAAATTTATATGAATATGTATTCCGCAATGATAAATCCTTCAATTTATAACTGAACAAAATCAGAAAAGAAAGATCTCAAATGTAATAGCGGGCATTTGTTTTGTTGTCTCCCTCCTCTCTCTCAACTCGTTCCGTCCGTTTTCCTTTTCGCTTTCGCGCTACTTTTGCGTAATTTATCGCATGTCCGACTTCAGTACAAAGTAGTAGAAGATGAGCTATCTGCAAATCTGACGCAATCGAAACACACAGAGATATCTTCTTTTTCCGCTTCGGATTAAATTCCACACTTTAATTCAGAGTTTCACACGCAACCTGCGTTCACATGGAAATCAAAAGTTTCAGCGTGTGATGTATCGATGGAAAATTTAATTTTGAGCAGCCCCGAGAGCCATCTCTGCAGTCGGTCCGGGTACCTGTGATTGCGTATTGACTGGAATTGAGATTAATTAAAATCGAAACCCATAAATCGCTTTGTTAACAAGAATTATTGCCTTTGATTCCGCTCTCTGGTTCGGTGGTCGGTGAAAAAAAGAGAAACGTCAGTCGCGAATGATTCACATGAGAGAACAGATTTAATAATTCCATGTTAAAATCGCATGCTTGTTACCGACTGCTGTGATTACTGTTGCGATGTCCACCATAGAATTAACTGGCCGGACCGTTATCGCTTTTGCGTCTTCACTTCTCCCAAATTGCACACGCACACACAGAGGGGGATGGATAGAGAGGGAATGGGGGTAGGGGGGAATCTCATAAAGTTCGCCTTTAAAGTTTAGTTGGAGAACTCGGAACAGATATTACTACTTTACAGAAAGTTTTCGAGAGTGTATTTTATGGTTGTATTAAATTTGAAGATTTCTGATAAGGATTTGTAAACATATTAATAGTTTTTTGTCGGTGATCATATAAAAAACTTTTCCAATCAAAGTTCGCATTTCGAAGATGTATTCTCCATTGACGTGACATAAACTGGTTGACCCGATTACATGTTAAATTTAATAACGCAGATTTGTATCATGGGAAATGAATAATGAACCACTTATTTGAGAAACCCGACAAGTTCCATATACATAGTTCTGAGATAATAAATAAAAATTGCCTAACTAGTTTAAGATCTTATGTTTCAAAAGTCTACTTATTAATAAGTGTAAATGTGAAGTGGTTAAACAGTTTTTCACAACGAAGCAAAAATATTTGATGAAAAAGTCGATTTTGAATAATGGTTATATCGACTTTCTCAAATATACTTTTTTTTATTTTTTTTATTTTATTTATTAAAAAATACAGACTAGTAAGAAACATAAAAAAAATAGTTCTCATACTAATGGCGGCACTTGAATTGTTTATCACTGAAAGTTTTTCACAAACTTGCTATACTTCGTCTTTAGTAGGTACAGCAGACCGATTTTCATGTGGCCGGTGGGAGAATTTGTACGTGCGTCAAGTAAGGGTCAGTGTTAGATAGCTATATAGTGTTGGATACCTATGAATTTCGTGCGCATCTCGAGGGCGGTACTTCTAGCCGGCCACATGAAAATCGGTCTGTTGAATATTGTTCTTTCTTCTTAATATAATCCCTCATTGTACTTGTATATAAACACATTGCCCTTTTCACTGTTTTCTATACATTTTCTTTTTCCATTTATTGATTTTATCCTTATCTTTCTTTTAGGAACATCTTGATTAGGCAATACTGGGAAAACGTTATAGACAACTGAAATTTTTCTCTCCAACTCCGCACCATAAAGACCAGTCGTTGCCCCTGTTACATTGTCTCCAGATTCTATCCAGGCTTTCTCTTCTGGCAGTATGTTTACTTGCTGAAAGCTGTAAACAATATTAACACTGGTTTTTCTCTTTTGTAGGTTTTAAAACCATACATGGCTATTTCCACAGTCTTTGAAGTCTTTGTTTTATACATATCGAAACTAATAAAAGTATATTCTAATTCATACCAATACTGTTTACATGGAATATTGCCATCGAATATATCGAATTATAAATGTCTAGATTTATATCCTTTTTTCTGTCAATAGTTATAAGTACAGGTATTTACTTTATCTTAAGCTTATCATTAGTATTTATTCAACTTAATTTCTATATATATTTATTCTTGATGTAAGATTTTTCCCTTTTTTTAAATATAGGCAACACATTGTGCTTCCTAGTATACATTTTTATTTATTGCCTACATTTTAAAATAAACGTTTTTAAAGTAAAGTTAGTGTTCATTTTCACCAATTAAGCTAATTCTTAACCTTTTTATTTTTATATAATTTGAAGGTCACAGCAATATGTAGATGCGTTACATAAAATTTTTTCGTATTTAAAAAGCATTGAGATTAGAATAGACGTTATATACATACTAGTTCAATAAAAGCAAGCACTTAGAATATGTATGAGCTGCACATTTAACAAAGTGTAATCCTGAAATTTTACCTGAATTATAACGATCTATATTTGTTCGTAATAACTCTGTAGACTTACGTACTACGAGATTTCGAATTCTCATTTTTTCAGTTGAACTTTGAAGTTTGACATAAGTATTCGTTTGAAATGGATTTAGCACTTAACAACAAACGCAAACATATTAGGGTGAGTGCAGTAAAAGAGAGAGTAACTTTAGAAATTTCCATATTTGTCAAAAATGAATACATGCACAACTAAGTTTAACCAAGTGTAATAGGAAAATGAAAATGATAGTTAATTACTGTATATTCACAACTTATGCTAGCCTAAGTGTAAGTGACATAAAAGTGACAATATCTAGATTCTTTAATAATGTATAAATGTGTAAAGGAAAGTAAAAATGCAAACTACTAAGTGTGATTGGGTACTATATAAACGTGTTTTAAATTTTACCCTCATTCCCTTCGCTACCATGTATTAGACGCATACATCATGCGAAGTACGCGGTTTTAAACCATGATACAAGCCGATTTTTATCTTTCTAAGTCAGGTATTGTTCCAAGTCTATGCTTGTTAGAAACTACGACAGAGGAGTTGGTAAAGACGATCACTATTTGAAGAACTGTCGTAAACATTGTACCTACAATACTACTAAGGATCGTCCATAAAGAAATGCGGTATCTTGGGCTACAACTTATGTCTCTTTTTATTATTATTTTTCGAGAAGACTGTTAAAGAAGAAGGTTATCCTAATTTGGTTGGTTGACCTGTGAGGCAAAACGCCAGCTGTCCTTTCATCTCTTTAGTGGCCTACGTAAGTTATTAGGGCATATTGGAAAAATTATAAAAAAACAGACGTGCACAATTGAGAATTTCGTCGTTAGATGGGGCAGAACGCAAACAATGCAAACCATCCTCTATGAAGTTCAGCAGTGTATAATAGTTTGATTGACAGGACATTATGATTATTGATGTCAAGTAGTACCAACATTAAAATGATTATCTCTAAAGCTGGATTTCTAGTATGGGTAGAAGTTACTATTCCAAAGTCACTTCGAAATTGCTCAGGCGAAGTGTAGGAAAATTCGATTTAGGGTCTAAAAATGCGCTCAATATATATATTCTTTTTCATACTTTTTGTTGCTTCTGCCCCCCCCCCTTGTGCCCGGTCTCAATTTACTTTTTCAAATTCTGCTACAACTTCTGGTGCTTGCTGTATAGTGTGGTTATAATTGGTTGCTTTATTTACTTGATACAAAATATAAATTTTTATTTTTAAATATTTGATTTGTTTTGCCCAAATATTGTTAGAATAAAATTTTATTCTTGTTTTGTTAGTGTTTTGCAATGCTTTAATGGTACGTATTGTTTAATTCAGATACAGTTTTGATTTAAGTGTTATTAACTACATTCGGTATAATTAGCGTCATCTGTGAACAGACTGGGTAGTTATTCTATTAAATATTTATTATTTCAATAATTTTATATATCTAAGAAAATTTTGTTACCGTGTAAGAACGTCGTGCCCATTGTCTATATCAGGTATGTAAATAAGTTGTTAATAGAATGACATTCAATTTTGAATGGTATTTTATAATGACTGTTACTGTGATCACAAGTAATGAAGAATCACTGCTAACCACATTTTCTCTGGCTACTAATGATGAATCATTAGTAACGATAACATCATTGAAATTACTACTCTGTGCAATTGTATGAGTAGGTTACTTGTATATTACTAGTAGTAATATATTGACTCATTTTCAGGGTATGAAAGCATTAAAATTTGTTGAAAACAACTTAATTAGAATGTTTTAATTTCTATTTTCAAAATCACCAACACTACCTTTATTTCAACAAAACTTTTCGTGCGGAAATATAAAATCTGTCAACACCAATGATGACTCTACCGAGTTAGTTGTAATCTCGCCCAGTATCAACATGCCGGCCGACGTTTGTGTCTCAAGGGGGAACGAAAGTGTAAACGCTGATGTAATATCTTCTTGGAGTCGAGATAATGGTAAAATTACCAGGGGAATTTACTTGCGCTATTCAGCTTACAATCTGGTTCGTTCAGAACTTTCAGTCCGTTAGCAATTTTAGTTTTGCTGATGGACACAATTTCAGCGAAATATCATTAACAATCATTAAATATTTCAAACTGTTGCAATATGTAATATTAAACATTTCTTTATTTAAGTATTTATGGAAGCAACATGGAAGGAAAATTAAGGTTAGGTGACAAGGGAGAATTTTATCAAAAAGTTGCGTCTTTGAAAATTTTCTTTTAGCATTTTCTCAATTGTCTGTTATTTATATAGAAATACGGTTGAGCTTTTAAGGGAACTGGCGGCGTACACTTTTCACTTAAACCAACAGGAAGCGATTTAACGCAAGCCTAGTCAAACGGAGGAAAAGTATTGCCCATCGTTTCAGAAACAAACGATTGCCTCTCTTACATTAGAACCACTGAAATACCTGTTTCGATGTAAAATAACACAATTTACTAAATAGATGTTTTTATGTATGTGTATGTGAGAGTGGGAATTTAGGGAATTGGAGAATTCTTAAGTGAATTCGTTAAGATATTTATTATACATTTTCTTGTAGAGTTATTTTAGATAACTAATTTTTGAAAGCCTAAAAAAATAAAATTGAAATTAGAAACAAAAATTGAAAGAATATAGAGAAAAAAATTAACCACATAGGAGACAAAACCAGAAACTACTTTGTAAAACCCTCAAGTCGATTTCAAACAGAAATATCTCAAATACTATTTTTATAAAAGAAAACAAAGAAGAAGAAATAAGTATTTTCCGGAATTGTTAAATAAAGAGCAACGAGAAAAAATAAGTAAAATGAAGAATTGGAAAGCATCTGGATACAATATAATAGTTAAGATGATTAGAAGTACTACTTCAGTAAATTTGAAGAAATGAAGAACATTTCTTCCAATTCACAACGCAAACGATATTTATAGTACCAATATTAAAAAAAAAGAGATATAATTATAAAAGTATTATGACTTTATATACTGCAATGAAGATTTATGAATAGATTTTGGACAGGTAAAACAGAAAAAGAGAATAGAATAAGAAAATTGCAGACGGCTAATTTACAATAGCAAAAGATTTCGTTTGCAAAATAATAATTTGATTTGAAAAACACCACTTCGATTTGTAGCAGAACAAATTTTATTTGTAAAAGAATTAGTTTCATTTGCAGATGCACGAATTCGCTTTTCAAAAGTCTGAATTTAATTTGCAAAAGGATGAATTTATATGCCCCAGGAAGAATTTGATTTGCATAAAGGTAATTTTTGATTTGTAATGGCAAAAATTTTATTTGAAATGAATGACATTGATTTGCAAATGCAAAAGGATGATTTTAATTTAGATAGGGATTACTTTGATTTGCAAATAACATTGATTTGCTATAAAACAACCTTAATTTAAACTTGAACAAAGTTGCAAAAGAATGAATTTAAAACTTCCAATTTCATTTGCAAAAGTAACATTTTTATATAAATGAAAACGATGTTGGTTTATATCAGCACAAATTTGATTTGCACAATGATGAAGTCATTTGCAGAAGCATGAATTTAATTTTCAGAAGAATATATTCGATTTGCCAAAGGCAGAATTTTGTTTGCAAAAGGAAGATTTTAATGTGCATAAAGACAAATGTGATTTGCAAAAAGCCGAACTTTATTTGCAATTGGATTATCTTGAATTGCAAAAGAACGAACATGATCGGCAAACGGATCAATTATATCAAAACGAAAATAAATAGTGTAAACACATGGATGTTAAAACTAACATCAAGCAGTAAATAAATACTGTGACTTACATATACACATTTATACGTAAAACGTATATGCATATATGTATGTGTTTGAGATACACACATACATAAGTGCTTTTTTCTGTGTCATCTTTTGGGTGTTAGATGTCGCTGTGATACTCTCACTGCATTTAACACGCAAGAATGACATAAGCAGCTTTTTAAGTCTTGAAGCCATTGTCGACAGTCTCCACGCCCACTGACGAGACCTCAAAGGTCGAAACACCGGTGTCTGTGCGTTTGATTGTCGGCAATGGCACTTAATGTATGTGTGTATCTCAAGCACATACATATATGCATATACGTTTTACGTGTATATGTAAGTCACAGTATCAATTATATATGTTAAAGGAAGAACTTAAAGATGAATTTAATTCCAATAACGCCAGCTTATTTTAAAAAAGAGAAGAAGTAGTTTACAAAAGGCCATTAAGGATTTTTCGAATTTACGAAATATATAATGCACACAACCATACCATCACTTCGTATACAGGGTGAGTCATCTTATTACCATTTTTCTGAAAAATTCAATGTTTTCATAAAATTATTCTTTTCGAAAACTACGTATTAGATGGGCACAATTTTTGGTAGAGTTGTTCATAATAAAAGGGTCTAATACAAACATATTTTATTTTCTTTCAATTACTAATTGCATTTGCAGAAAACTGTAATAAAGTTACATGACATATTTCTCCCAAAAAGTGATTTTTTTAAATAGAACACCTTCTATATCGGTTAATTTTTGAATTGCTTACTAAATTGCGCACCAAAAACATATAAGACGTTATTATTTTAAAAGTGACCATTACTGACCTACTGTCGTTTTTCTATATAAATTTGCCAACTTTATGTTTTTTATTTTAATGCGGTCTTTTTGTACCGCAGGAATGTCAATTAAAATATTTATCAGCCCAAAGAGTTTACCAGCAGGGTGACACTGAGAGAAGAAGCCCCAAAACAGATTCCTTTAGACGAGTAATACTTTATTGTTATTTTATAATTTCTATTTCACTAATTATTCATCCATTCACGTAACAGTTCCTGTTTCTACACCTACTAAACTCAAGTTATTATTTTTTTTTGTTTGGTTTTAAAATTTGTTTATTGTGCCATATTCTACATAAATTTGGAATCATGTTACTGTATTGTAAATAAATCTTACCTCTAAGCTCATTTTTGGAAAAATTCATTATAAAATCAGGCTTGACAACTGGAAAACAACTCATTAAATGTCATACATTCAATTGTCAATATCGCAGCAAATATCATGGCTCACTAGACCGTATTAAAATAAAAAATACAAAATTTTCAAAATTATATCAAAAAACGACAATACCTCGGTAATTGTCATCTTTAAACTTTTTACATGTTTTAGGTGCGAAATTTAGTAAGCAATCCAAAAATGAGCCCATATATAGGGTGTTCCATTTGAAAAAAATCACTTTTAGACAAAAATATGTCATGTAACTTTAATTCAGCTTTCTGCAAACTCAATTAGTAATTGCCAAAAAATAAAATATGCCCTTTTATTATGAACAACTCTACAAAAAATTGTATTCATCTAATACATGGTTTTTGAGAAATATAATTTTATATAAACATTGAATTTATCAGAAAAATGGTAATAAGTCGAAAACCTTGAATTTTAGGCTTCTACTATATTATAATTTTTTGCCTAAAAGTATGCGGGGAATCAAAAACTTAATAATATATAGGTGTTGCATTTAAAAAACTATAACTATGGTCAGCCACCAAGTTATGATATACTTTGTATAATCCAAAATATTTTTAAAATGTGTTCCTAATGCGCAACTATCGCAAGAAAAAGACCGTTTCGAAATATCTTAACCCCATAAAGGCACAATCGACCTTACCCGCGGAGATGACTCACGCTGTATATACGATAAGATATGAAATTACCATTGCGAAAAGCGTACGGCATGCTGATGAGTTTCAGTGAAATCGAAACGCGTTTACGTCTCGCTAATTAGCAATGGCAATTAATTTATCAAATTAATTTAAAGGCAATAGTCGTAAATCGAAAAAAATCACTTTATCTGCAGATAAATTAGTACTTTGTGATTAGGACATTCTGTATAACAGAAGTGAAAATAGATTCGACATGTGTGTAATTAAGGTTTTTTGGAATTTACGAGATATCTCATACACACAAACATACCGAAAACGACTTTGATTTAAACCAGCATAAATTTGATTTGCAGAAGAATGAACTCATTTGACTACTTTAACTTGAGATTAGTTTCATTTACAGTAGCACGAATTTGACTGATGGTGTAAAATTTTATTTGCAAAAGGAAGCATTTCATTTGCAATAGGACACCCCTCATTTGAAACTAAACAATTTCGATTTGCAAATGCACCAATTTTATTTGCTAAAGAAACAGTTTGACTTGCAAATAGACGAATTCTCTTTGCTGAAGGAATAATTTACCTGAAAAACGACGACTTTGATTCTTAAGAGTAAAAATGTTGTTTACAAAAGCTAGTTTTGTTGCAGAAGCAAGAATTTATTATTCAAACCAATGTATTTGATATGCAAAAGAAAGAATTTGCAAAAAGGCGTCTTTGATATGTATGAGTAAAAATTTAATTGGAAAAAAGGTTTTAACTTACATACAAAAGACTATAAGTAAAAAAAAAGAGTTTGATTTGCAACGGGGTAAATTTTATTTGCAAGAAAAAAAGGGCTTGATTAAAATAAATACGACTCCGAATTAAAGCAGCACAAATTTGATTTGTAAGAGAACACATTTCATTTGCAATCGGACGATTTTAATTGGCGTCTTTGATTTGCATAAGGCGAAACTGATTACCAACAAAACAACATTAAATTGAAAAAGAGTGAAACGCTTATTCAAGAAAGAGAAAATTTATTTGAAAAAGGTAAGAATTAATGTCATTCATTGCATATATACAAACATTTTTGTTTGCTTTTAATTTACTTTTCCTGTATGTAAACAACGTCAATTATAATATTTGAAAGCACTGCATCAATTTAAATAAAAGGTAATGTAAATAAAATACATAAGCTTCGCCATGAATGTCTGTATTTTTACATTATTTCGACAAAGTTTAGAAACTTTTACTATAGAGAGGTAGGAAGACTTTACACATCCGGTGTTCCTAGAAAGATAAAGGCATATACTTCTCTCATCCATATCGTTTACTGCTGGAATGAACAGCAGTGCGGTCCCAAATTCCCTCAAATTTGATGAATGCATTACTAGAGAGAATCTACCATATCATACACACACACACACACACACATTGACATGCATATATATATGTATTATGTAATTCTATTTGTCCGTACAGTTTGTGTGGTATGTGGGAATGTGAACGTCTGGAACAGCACCTGTGCCTAGAGCTCGATGAAACTCCTGAACATGAGATGTACACAACCGTCAGTATAAATAATTGCATTACAACTACTGTCGTATAAAATATGCAACAAGGCATCGCGTATACAACGTACTTATAGTAAAGGTACATACTTGTATTTATTACATGTCGGAGCTGTGGGGATGCACAATCATTACAGACGGTGGTCGTCGTTTGTAGTTTCGTATATTTATGCACCTCTATATAAACGCATTTAAATTGAATTTTAGGAAAATGGTACTGCAGCAGCAGCAGCAGCAGCAGCAGCCGCAGAACGAGTGGTCCGCTCTCCAAACTGAAGGGTCCACACCATATATTTCACGATGCAAATTTGACGGTGAAGTATTATTGGTAATTTCACGCTCTTTTTATAGATTGACCTGAATAAAAATTACTACTTAAACTCGTACATGGTGGTATTCTATATAGTCAATTACGGATTAGAACACGTAAAAGTAATCTTAACAGATACATATGAGAAAAATAATTATCAAATTTATAAGAAACACATTATCATTTATAAAACAGCAATTAATATTGAACAGATATTTCCTAAGTGTTAGTTGTGATCCATTTCATTAATATACAATTTACAACCTACATAAGTAAAGTTTTTATAAAATATATAATAATTATGATAGAGGGCTAATAATAAAATTATATTTGAGATAGAAACAAAATGAAACATTGCTTTTATAGCAAATCGATTAACCTGTCGATGACTAATGTGTTTATTACATTAAGCTTTTATTAAAGCTTTTAAGCATGCTTTTTATACTAATAGGAGGTCTTATTATTACATTATTTATATTGTTTTAATATGTAACAATTTTTGTTTCATATAATTTGGACTACTGCGTTCTATTACTGGGGTCTTCACGAATTCTCAGAGGTTTTATCCATCAAGTTACTTCTGTTACGCTTGCTATCTGGCTATATCTCCCAGTCCCATGTACATTTAACGTGCTCCGAATAAAAGTGCTTTAGTTTATTATTCCATTCACTAAATTCATAATCAATTTGCCAATTTATGTATAACATTATTGAGATATGTTTGTTTCAAATTTTGTATCCAAAATCTATGGCCAAACAAGCATTTAGACAGTTCTTTGCAGAACATAAAAAACTGCTCTAAGTACGAGAAAATATATTTTATATGTTAGTCAGTTGATATAAGTAATACTCTTGATGAATAAACATATACAAAACGGAACTTAAACTTATTAATTACACCATTTCCTACTCTTCAATAGCAGTCAATATTGTGTGTACAAAAAAAAGAACAAATTAGGTGTGGGCATCGCATAACTTTCTTATATGTATTTAAGTTCGGAAATGAGTACACAAAAGTTGCTCCAAATTAAGTTTTAAGTTTTATGTCTTTTTAATAAAATAAACCTCTGTGTAAAGTACTTTCATTTCCTTATTAAGTCTCTATGTAGAGTGCATACATTGAGAAATATTGGCAGTGTTCCTTCCGGTCCCAATAATGAAATTTTTTTTTTTTCAAAAATTATTCCAAATGCAGCTTTAAATACTTTTGTGTTCTTAATAATCCTGCATAGAATGCAAGATTTGAGAGATAATTAATTCGTGTCCTAATTTTGAAATTTTTTATAATCAAAATATGTAGCAATTTGGGCTCTAAATATTTGAATTTTGAAAAGCTTTTTAAAAAAAATCTTTCCAGAATTCACTTTTTAGTACTTTTGTATTCAGTATAAATTTGTCTAAACTTAGTAGTTGACGAGATATTAGTAAATATATTTTTTTTATTGAAGTAAACTACTACTTCCGGTCTACTAATTTTACTGAAAATCTCATCAGATCTCAAGATAAAGATTATACGTGGAAATATAGACTTTGGTACTAATAGGTTTAGCCGTTTGACCGCTATCGTGGTCTTATACACACACACACACACACACATATATAAACGCGCGCATGCAAACAAGAATTTTGTAAAAACGACATATCAGGGGACTTTAAATCGTGAATATCTGCAAAAATCTCCAGGTCGAAAATTATCGTCATCAGAATACTTCCTTATACTATGTATAAAAAAGAAAAACCACTCAAAACAAGATCTAAAAGAGATAAAAGAAAGTTAATACGGAAATAAGACATATCTCTGGTAAGCTAATATAAAGTAAAGGTAATATCACCAAGAAATCCAATAATTTGGAAATAGATCAAATGGTAGAAAAGACGGAAAAACTGAAAAGATTTGCTTAGTATTTGCATGACATACTAAATGAAGCTAAGGTGACGGTTAACTGGAACGAACATTAAATAAAAAAACCGTGACTGTATCGCGGGCTCCTCTTGGAAGCCGTGTTTATAAGTGCCACGCTGGGGTAGCGTCCTCCTTGTGTTAAATAAAAAAAGACTAGGTTGTAGGTAATAAATAAATAGTCCGGATTTTAGGTAAAATGCCTTTTCTTTTATATTTAAGACCTATGAAGGAGAGTCATCCCCAAATACATTTTGAACGAAATAAGACGCAATTGTTAATATCATTTAATTAAAGTCTCAAGTCATCATACTTAGTAATAATTATAAGTAACACACCTTTTGATAATTGTTTCTAATTTTACAAGTGGTATTTGTAACGATTGTATTTTTAATCTCAAATGAAACGTATGCTAATTGTACATTCGACTTTTATGCTTTAAGGAAAATCCTTTGAAAGGGAATCCTTTGCTATCACTTAATGGAAAGGAAATATTGCAAGTAACAACCTAATCATCCCATATATGTAACCAGCAAATGAACATTTAGATAAGGAATAATGTAAGGAACGGGATTCTTTAAAATAAGTGGCCAAGCTGTTAGGCAGATAATGCAGACATATAGTTTTAGTATGAAATAGCGACAACATCTCAATATGTGCGACGGGCTGCAGTAGGTACATGTGTAAATATTTCAAGATATTAAACAAGCACCGGGATTACCCTGCAAGTAAATGTCAGGGAATAAGAGGCAAGGCGTGGCTGAGAATTATTGTAGCTTAGCACCTGTATGAAGCCATTATTTACTAGTGCAAGATCATCGACTTCTCCAGTGTTAGATGCAGATGTGATACAGTGTCAAGCGGATTAACAGACTTCGACCTACATGATTCAACGAGACCTTCATTTGTGCAGATGTTACGATACGTAGTTTTAACTGTAGTTCATTTATTGAATGCAAGAGCTCCAAGAAAATTAACAACTTTTTAGCCTTGTTATATACTTAGTGTATTGTTGTTCGGATGTTCTTTGTATTTTGTGTTGAATGCAAAAACTCCAGAATAAGTTGACTAGTAACATCTCTTTAGCTTTGTTGTCAATAAGAGCATTGTGTATTTTGGAGGCATTGTAGTTCATTATATTTGTATTAAGTGATAAGCACATCATACCAACTTATGTTGGGTTATTTATAAGCCAGATCATGTATGTTTAGAATCCTTGAGAACTATGTTCATTTAGTGTCTGCCTTATTACAGTCTGTATGTTTTTATGTTATACAGTGCTGTGTTTTTATTCATATATACTTTATTTACTATTAATTATACTATTAATTAGATTTTATGCGTTTTGATTGCTGTCGCTATAAATCCAATCCTTGTCTTCATGCTTTTGGTATAATAAAACATGTGGCGCTTATTGACCCACGGCCTTTTGCACCGACTAACGATTTTTTGATTTTCGTTTTAATGATTAAGCGAGTTCAATGACATATTAAAGTGGTATCCTTATTAGACCAAAACATCTTGGCAATGATAATAAGGGTGGTTGCACAACATAGTAATTACAGCAATTGTAAATTACCGAGTGCAATGAACATTAATGCAATAATAGATTGAATAAAAGAATATTACTTTGATTAGTATTTCAGAACGTTCAAACATCTTTAATTCTATTCTAAAAAAATATTACACAGATCGAAAAAAATAGATATAAATATGTGCTTTTAATATGTGCAAAATACGAGAGTATTTATTTCAAAGAAAATAAAATACGAATCGGTTATTATTATTTATTAACACTCGCTATTTGTTTTATCGAAATGGATGCCGGTATCTAAAACGTTCGCGAAAATATTAACAATAAATATTCACATAATTTTGATTAGTGCAAATGGATAAACACGTGTACGTCATTTTGCATATTAATAATAATATTTTCAGCAGCTAAATGGCTGCATCCGCATTACAATATTTATTATACGTCCACACTGTTTCGTTATAAACGGCAGGAATACATCAAAATTTACGTTTACAATTTTAATGAATACCTGCACTGGCACTGTATTTTAATCGGCAGCGGGCCTAGCTCTATGATTCTGATATATAATTTTATATATACAGTTGTTACCAGTGCATGTAATATACTACATGTGCAGTAATACGAAACGTGAGTGGTATATGTAAAATTAATAGTGATGGTTGAATTTCTTGTTTATTCGTCCAGTTAGCAAAACTATTAAATTCTATATTATGTGTTTTTAAGAGAATTGCAGACATTTCTTATCAATCAATATCCTTTGAAATTTTACGAAAGTATTTAAAAATATTATTACTCGCCGTTATATTAAATCCTTGATGTCTTCATATAAAGGTAGTTTCATGTGCGATCAATCTGCGGTTGCTAATTCAATGTCTGTAGTACAACTAATTTCCCAGAAAACATAAAATGCATATTGCCAAAAATGTAACAGATCCTGGGCATCTTGATCATAAACTTTTATAAGATCAAATTCACTTCATCTTTTACACTATTATTTGACTAGTAAAGGCAATTACGTCTTTTGAAATAGATTTAAATTTTGTTAGTGTTAATATTCTTCTGCGTTACCGCAGGGATTCAATAAAGGACAAGTCCTCTTTCATTTTTATTATTAAGACTTTTCTTGGTTTTTTTCACGTGTTCGGTAGTTTTTGGTAGAGTAATTCCTCCGTACCATCTCGTAGAGTGCGTGTCTGAAGTCGCACGCCCCCCCCCCCCCATAAAAATACTAACTTGATTATCATGTCTCATTTTATAATTTTGACAGGTGGCGCTGTAGGATATACCAAATCAAAAATTTCAAATGACAAAAAGGCTCATTTGAAAGTTATTTGGAAATTTATTAAAAATTTAAGTTTTTTTCCTTCATTTGTTAAAACAAAGAAGCGTCGAATTTCATGGTAGCGAATAATAAAACTACTAAAGTTGAAGAAACAAAACACTGTGATTTTAAAGTAAGTGTTCAATATGAGCACCCCCAACCATCGTTTTCTTTTAACAATTAAAGGAAGTTTAAAAATGAAATGTATATAAGTGGTAGAATTATAAGCTGTTTTACTCCTTTAGAGAACTAATTCGTTTCAAAAATTAGATTTCTGAAAAACAGGAGGTCGAAAAGATGCAATCTATTTTATCTGAAAATTACTGCATTTCTTTAACGTTTTGTAAACACCCTTGTGGTGTTTTTATAATTACAGAAACGCAAACCGCTTTGAGTGGAGTATAAGATAAATATTAATAAACATATTATATAAAAGGATATATCTAAAAGAATTTTCTAAATATATCCTGTAATGTCTGAGCTACAAAATATTATTACAGGCACATATTTATTTTTTAGTTGTATAGGAACATATTAATATAATAATTAAGAATTCTATTATTTGTATCTATAGATCATTGTTTTTGTACAATTCTCTCTAAGAGTGGCTATATTTTACAAAGGAAATCTGTAACATTAAAGGATGTAATTATTATTATTATTATTAATGTAATTTCCAATGCTCAGGATTTTGAATAATTAAAGATCATGAGAACTTGCTGCTGTTGTTTTCCTGAGTTGTCAAATAATGATTTTCAATACATATACAACACTACCGTCTTAGTGCTATAATAAAAGATATCATTACAATATTTTTTTCTCTTTAACTCTACAAGCGCATGGTTTAAGCTACGAGATTTTGTATATATGTGAGGAAATGACTTTAACGATATGGTGGAGGTGCCGGAATATGTACGCATCAGTTGTGAATTATTTCGTTGTGGATTTTGTCGAATGCAACGGCAGTTCGGCAATTCATTTTCGAGTGCGGAAATGAGTACTTACTGTATCATTTTATTTAATGTTTCAATGAGTTGGTCGGCGATTAGAGTGGCGCACCATTCTACGTTAATTGAAAATCAATTGGTCGACATTTACGATTTAATAATGATTATGTGCACAGTAGAATCCTATGAACTGTTTGATTGTAGTTCTCAGTGTATTGGAAATTTTGTATATATTGATTGACATAGTCAGTTATATGTACAGTAGCACATCACTTTATTCGTACATCATTTGTCAGACTATTGCAGAGAATACTTGAGGATAAAGGCATTCTTGCAACCCTATATATTAGACTATATACTTGCTGCTATGAAACACGTTTACCAACATCAACATGAGTTTTTAATTAGTGGTACATATCGCTACGATACCATTGGGAAGGGAAATATGAAGGAGAATATGCAAATACTCTACCAAGGTCTTCAGAGAGCATAACATAACAGAGAGTTGTGGGAATCAGAAATATCTAATAAATTTCCATCATGGCGGAGATGCTGAAAAGGCTTTAAAAAATGTAGTACTGGATTTGTAGTAAATTCTCAAGAATTTTCTGTATATAAACTTGTTGTTAGAAATATTTACTTATTCCTTCTTCTTTGGGATTCAACATGAAAGATAATTTAATAAACAATAATATATAAATATTATTAATTAAATAATTAATGCTGGTTGTCACTATTTTGTGGTAATTCATTACGATTGAAGACATAATGAAACACTTACCCTTTTTTGACATTCTATTTATTTAATGTGACTAGGCCAAGAAAGCATTCATGAATGAAACAACTGAGACACAGTTGTATCATTCGATAGACGAATTTTTCAGGTGCTTCGGCTGCTTCTTGTCTTGTGGCATATATGGCCACCACCAAGGTTGTCAAGCGTTGATGGAAGAGGAATTCATCTCGGAATCTCTGTATGAAATCTTCCACCGACAAGAAACTGCCCACATAATAATTAAACCAATTCGCAGCTTCCCCATCAAGATGCGGACGCACGGCCCCATTGATATCCTCTGGCATTTTCAAGGTGAGTTGCCGTAAGTAGATTTCTAACCTATACAAAAAGAGCACTGGGTCTTTGGTAATCTGCCCCTGGTAAGGACGCGGTGGTGGTCGATTTGTCGGCGCTAATGCTGGTGTGGCAGTTAACTGTCTTAGTGCCTCAGCAAGTGTCACCACGGCTTTAGCATCAACCACTGTCTCTGCATCAGGCTGTTGCAATGTCGGCTTAACAACCTTCTCAGGTGTGGTCCCCTCTTTTGGCGAGTAATTAGCCAAGATTTCCCGTGTTATCCTTTCGGCGATTTGTTATATGAGGGAAAAAATGTTTATGACAAGCGAGAATGAGCGTTCGGAAGCGCCAGACTCGTTCCTGCGACTCTCTCTTTCCTTCGAAGATCTCTTCGGAGCCATCTTCTCCAGGATTCTTCAATGCTTTCTATATTAAGAATTTCCGTACTTCTAATACGGAAAAATTCTGCCCCACGTTGGGCGCCAAATTGTTACCTGGATGTTATCCAGATAAGCTTCCACCCTTCGGTTTATAATGAGTAATGAAGAGATGGTTTTTGTTTTAGACGAAATATTTATTGGAGTAAAAAAAACTAATTCTAATATTTGTAGGCTATATATGTCACTGTCTAAAAAAATAATTAGTAACTGTCAAAAACTGTCTGATTACCAGTCACATCTTGTTTTAATATAGTTTTGTAGTTTGAACACCCCAAAACGTCGTTGTTCCCACCGCAATTGACTTTCGTAACAATAGGAATAATTTAAGCTTACAATAACTTTATTCGATACACAAAAAAACAGAGAAATATTTCATATTTATATAATATGTTAATTGTTAAAGAGAATAATTAAATAAGAAATTAAATCGGTAAATTTCTATGCTAATTAATAGGAACACAAAAGGCTTTACCTTTACAGTGTACCGATTGATTTATGATGCAAGTACACATTAGAAAAGTCAATAAAATATTGTCAAATCATTTAAAAGTGAACATTCTTTTTAGGTCCCACTAGAATGAAATTATGGTATCAAAAGAAACCTAATAAAAAATTATTTGTAAAAATACTATAAACTAAATCTGATGTATAAATTTATTCTAATATAATTTTATTCTAAATATTCTGGAGATGTTCCAAACATGAGGGGTTAGAGATTGTAAAAATTGCTACTTTATCGACAATTGAAAAATGCGTCACATCATTTATTCAATAAAACATGAGAAATTTAAAAGAAATGGATGATTATTTAACATACTTATAGAGCACTTATGTGCTTGTACAAAAAACGCATAATCATTGAAAATAGACTACAATTTATTGGGTTAAGATCTAGGTTTTGACAAACGCATATCAATGTCGTATGTACATTAAATGCAAATTAACATATCAAGGATATTATCAACGTACAAGAAGACGAAGATATGTGAATATGTATAATTGAACTTGAATAAATAAGAAGACTCCTGGTCCTAATTGTCAAGAATTCTACCTGCTGATTTTCCTGTTTTTCTGGAAAGAAAACTCCAGATCTCAAACTATATGGAATAATTAGTGCCAATTATCTGATATATTGCTTAGTTTTCAACTTAAGATTAGCTTTTACATATTATCAAAAAGATGCCTTTTTAAACTTAAATACTATTACCATTTATACATGTAAAGCAATCTTTATAAATTTAAATAACATTGATATGATTTTTACACTAATAAAATTGTTGTTACGAAATTTATTATACAATTTTTTGTTTAATCATAAATTAACATCACTTCTCTGTTAACATCTCTTAATACAGTTTTTAAATAACTTTATTATGCAATTATTGAAGTTCACTTAGTAAAAGTTGAATATATTCCAAACTGAACTCAATTACCACACCAAATATATGATACGATTTTGAATTTTGCTTTGGGAAAACAACTTGAAAAGACAATTAAGACATTTATTTTCTTGAAGAAGAAGCTTCAGCTTGCTTATCTTTGTAATCCTCATCTAAACATCCTTTCCTTCTTTTATAAATGCTGGAATAAGGCGATTTGAGATGCGATACAGTTGTCTGCTGGAGTTCATTGCAGGGGTGTTTGTGGATTCCAGTAAACGAACACTACGGGTTCCGTATCTGTTCCCACGGTCTGAATATCAATGAGAAATACGAATCACCTCATCTTTTATACTCTGCGGGTCAAATTGTACAAAATAAGAAGCAAATGAAATTATTTGAAATGGTATTGAAATCAATGAATAAATCTGTTTCGGTAAATATGTCAGTTTCGGAATATAGAAAGAGTTCAGTATGTAAATCAACATCGGTCACAAAGGTAATGAGATGGGGCCTTAACACTAACATTAACTTAAATATCTATTTCGCATCGGAAAATTGTTTTAGGTCATAACCAATTACAAAAAGAAGCATATTATTCAATGGAAATTATCTAAACAAAGCATGAAAATTTAAACACCAACAACAAAAAATAGTGGCTTTCGGTCAGAATTTTGAAATCCTTTTTATAAAAAAAAAATGCTCCATATCCAACTCTAAGTAGTTTTATATTCTTAATAAATCCGTAAGAATACATAATTTACCAGATATTTGCAAACAACCGCTAATCGATTAGTAAAAGTATTACACTGTGTTTGAATTTGGAAATTTCTTTATAAAAAAATTGTTCCAAAGCTAGGTCTAAATACTTTTGTTCTGTTGATAAATCTCTGCCGAACGCATCGTTTGTGAGATGTTTGCAAAAAGCTACTTTTCGAAGGAGTAAAAGACCTACTTCAGGCAGGAATTTTGAAAAAGTTTTTTAATAAGAATCTTCTGAAATTCACTTCTGAGTACAATTAAATTCTTTATAAATTTGTAAAAAAAGAAGATAATTTTACTAAAAATCTAATCGGATCTCATGAGGGAGATTATATCCATAAATATAAAGTTTGTTGCTGATAGCTGTAGCCGTTTGTCCGCTATCGTATATGAAAGTAAAAGGAATTGACAGAACGAAAAACGTATATGTTTTGTTAATACTATAAAAAGAAATATGTTAAGGCAGGTATATATACCGCATGTGTCAAATATCATTAGGTATAGGGATTCAATGTTTACGTGCGATCTATATGTATGAATCTAATACGTGGCAACGTAGTACCCCTACTGTACGTCACCAAGATTTTACATACAATGTTTAGCTGGGAACACGTTGCGGTCGGGTCGTCTTATTACTGGAACGGGAAACATCAAATGGTCTCCGCGATCTTCTGATCTCTCTCCAAATGATTTTTTTTTGTGGGGATATTTAAAAAATATTGTTTATACCCATGAAGCTGGTAGAGCAGAAAACATAGTTGCCTTAAGAGAAAAAATAATTGAGGCTGCTAATTCAGTAACTGCGCACATGTTAGAAAACGTAAGAGTAAATTTCTACGACCGCCTAGGTTAATGTCTTGCTGTGCAGGAAGGAATCCTTTTTTATTTATTTTATTATGGTTATTTTTTAATTTTATTAGAATTACGCTTTTGTTTGTGCCACGCAGCGTGAACGCAGCTTCATAATTCTCTGCTTTTACTGAAAGGAAAAAGAAAAACAAATCCTTGCATCTCGTAAATTTTATTTCTAAACGCATTAGAAACACCCAAGTCAGTGGTCCAATGGTTACTGCTAACTTGTATTTGCGAGCATGTATCGGTTGTCGCGTCGCTGGCATTGGAAATGAAAGTAGGGGTACCACGTTGCCACATATTGTATGGATTCATCGCCTATGGCTAATGAAAATTGACACATGCGGTATATATATTCGTATGAAACTACATGACAGGTACAAGAAAAGAAACATATATAAATTATATTACAAAAATAAAAATATATTTAGAAGGGCCATAACTGCAGGGACCATTTAAAACACTGCACCATTTAGTCTAGGTTATTGGAAAAAACCTGCAGAATAAAAAACCTACATCACAGTGCCACAAAACTAAAGGTCTTTAGTTGTTAAAATCCAAGCAACAGACTCTGGTAGAAAATGTGTATAGTCAAAATATAGTTAAATCGTTACTACAAAAGAGATGTTCTTTATGAAATAGTTGTTTAAGTTTATAGCGGACATTTGTGTGATGTTTTTATTGAATGATATAATCTTATTTTATATGATTTATTTCCAAAACAATGTGAAGATAGTAGGTAAATGTAATTTTTATCTGACTCTACCATAAAGTGTTCTTAAAATTAAATTACATTCATATTTACTCTTTTAAGCTCCAAAATAGGAAGCTCGTTTTCATATGCGTGGTCTCCTAAACTTATGAATTCGAACATCAATGCTTAACAGATTTAAAAAAAAATTATATGCAAATAACTTCTTAGTAAAAAAATGTTTTGAAATATTATATATTTAATGGTCTGTTAATTTTTCGTTCCCGGAGGTGTTATAGTTTTAATTTGTTTGAAGTAAGTGCCAATGTCTGAAGTGTACCTATTAATACACTTACTCACAAAATATAGGAAACTTTATATTATAAATAAGGGTTATTTTGCCGGTGGCGGTAAAACTTGTACTGCGGATGAAAGTTCACATGGCTCCTACGGCGTGGCTCGCTGGAATAGTCGTGGTGGGTGCCGATATCTCCCCCAAAGATTTTCAATATTTCGTCCAGAAAGATTGTTAATAAACGGCCATAAATAACCAAACTTTACTGTGTAGAATTGTGCGGACAGGTTTTGAATTATAAATGTAATTTAGATACTTTCAACCAAACTTCAAATTTTAGAAAAATTAAGCTAAATTTTTGATTTTAATATAGATGAATATGTTTCAAACAATATTTGCATCATAATAATGAAAAGAAAGGCAATTCCAAAAATGAAAATTTTTGTTAGTTTTCCTTTTGGCTGTCACTGACACATTTTAAACATTTCGCAGTTTTTTTTTTTTCTTATTAAGTATGTAGTGTACATTTCAGTACCCGTAAGAGCTGATCACTTCAAACAAGAAACGAATATCATTGACATACAAAGCAAATAATAACAGACCAAAAATTGTTCCCTGCGAAACTACTAATGACCTATCAATCTAAGGAAGTATACCTTTCCTGCGTTTTAGGAATGACTCCATTAGTAATCGAAAACCACGAGAAAATCCGAATAATTCAAATTTCTTAATCAATTCAAAAGGGATATGGAGGATATATCAGCTCGAACTGAAAACATTGTGCTAAAAGTCGAAAACTTGGTACTGAAAGATCGGAGTATAAAGATCTCTCATTGCCAAGAAAGTCTGTATATCCGAAACAAGTGTTCTCAAAATTTTGCATGACGATTTGGGTATGAAGAAGGTGTCTGCACGGTGGATACCCAGATTGCTTACACATGAACAAAAACTGCGCAGAAAGGGGAAGTTTCTCAAGAAAATTTGGTAAAGTTGGAGAGGAACAAAACATTTTTATCTCGAATTATTACCGGGGATGAGACTTGGGTATATTACTGGGACCCTCCTACTAAACAAGAATCCATGCAGTGGGTTCATAAGGGTTGTCCACCACCAAAAAAGTCTAAGACACAATTTTCAGGAAAAAAACTGATGGAAACGTTTTCTGGGATGCTGATGGGGTTTTGCTTATTGAATATATGCCGAGAGGGTCTACCATAAATGGAGAGGCCTACAGAAACACAATTAAAAATTTAAAAACTGCTCTGGAGGAAAAACGCCCGCATTCTTATCCACAAGAAAACTTGTTGCTGCACAATTGTCGGGTTCATAAGGCAAACAAATTCAGCAGATAATCAATGACTGTGGGTTTATAGAGTTAAGGCATCCACCTTATAGTCCCGACCTAGCTTCGTCGGACTTCTTCTTATTCAAAAATTTAAAAAAGCATCTCAGAGGAAAGCGTTTTGCTTCTCATGAAGAACTCGAAGAAGCTGTTGAAGAATATTTTGCGGGGTTACCGAAGCAATTTTTTTCTGAGGGTATGGGGCAACTGGAAAAAAGATGGAATAAGTGTATTAGTGTTGAAGGAAGTTATGAAGAAAAATATTTTTTTTTGTTCTCTTATGTGCTTCTTTTTCATGGCTAGGTAGATAACATAAAAATACGCCCTCGTAATATGAAAACTCAACAATGCAGGGATTTCTCTATTCCAGCTCACTCTTCTGCTTTCTTTATGCGAGGGCCACACTATATGGCTATACGGATTTTCAATGGACTATATCAGGGTCTGAGGAACATTTCAAATGCTGGCAAAACACGGTTTAAAGTGGAATTAAAAAGATTTTTGGTAGAGGCAGCCCTCTATAGTGTTAGGGAATTTCTAGACTAGACGTACTACTCCTGTGTGTCCTATGAAATATAAATGCATAAATAAATAGTTTATATGATTTTTTAAAATTAAATTTTGTAATTTTTCTGATTGTTGTTGTTTATGTATTTGTATTTCATTTGTATTTGTATTTACTGTATGACAATGCTTGTGCCCAGTTAGATCTACAGCAATAAAGATTATTATTATTTTTATCTTGTCTAGTACATGTTACAAAACCCTAAATTCAGCTTGACCAAGTTTATTTGAATATTCACTGAAATATTTTATTTTTCTCTTAGCAATAGAGCGACTAGATATACTAAATGAAATAACCAATGAAAAATTATCAATTTAACCGTCCTTAAGGGTAAGTAGCTGATTAAATTCGTAATTACATACAAATAAGTATATTTTGTATCTGAATTGCACATTGAATAATAATAATAATATACTCCTTACTCTAGTAGAAATACCCAAACATATCATTACTCGTTGTCATTGTATAAAGTGCCCCACTAGAAAACGATATTCCATCTAGAATATACTACAGGGAGAATTATATTAAAATAACCTACTGTAGAAGAATTATTGCATCAGAAACATTCAAGAGGCCCGAGAAAAACACAACATCAGCAGAGATTATGGTAATACGCGGGGACAAGTACACCGGAGTCGACCAAGTGAAGTATGTTAGATATGCAAGTTTTGATATTCTCGAACTTCATGAATATTCATGCCGTAATGTAGTGGCCACTCCATACAAAAGCTACGTTTACAAAGCTTAAATAGTTATTTCATCTTGCTAAGCTGTATTAACACCCGGTTATTAAAAGTTTAATTCTCGTGTAAGCTAACCAGGGACAAAACATGAGTTTTTCAGCGAAAGTATTTCTGTCTCTTGATATCAGATTAAAATGAATGTTCTTTTACTCGGTGCGCTGCTTTGTAAATAAATCAGTGCGGATATCTCCTGTGCAGCGGAAGCGAGTCATACTAAATCTCTTAAATCATTGTCATTTTTAATGCAAATTTAAAACTTGATGATAATTGATTTAACAATTTTTTTAGGTTTAATGTTTATTTTGATTAATATTTAAATATCGACTGCGCTAATATATTAATACTTATTTATATAACTATGTAATTGTTCAAGTGCTTGCGAATATAAGGAAATTCTTATAATTTTCATGTACATTTATGTCAGTACAAGTATTAATTAATTACAACTTGATTATACATGGAATTTATCAATAATGACAGTATACTTGACTTTGGACAATTCTAGTCACATTTAGAGCGTTAATTAAGTTATTCTTATCTATTTTTATTCATTTTCTGGCTATTTGACCCATATCTCTTTGCAAATTTAAGCGTATAAGTGCTAGGTTTGGCTGTGTGACAGTCGAATATCAAAAATTTTATTTAATGCCGAATAGATTTAAAATTACGAATTATATTGGTTCCTTTGAGCGAAAGAACTAATTTGTAAATTTCTGCCATTGTCATTTAAGTTGCTAAATTGGTTTTTGGTTTTTATTTGTTCATTTCGTAAGTAATATTTTATAAATTATTTTCCAGGAAATCTTGAAAGGCAAGCGTGTAGGTATGCTACAATTCCCGCTAATCTCGAGACCGCATGGTGTTATTTTGGTTATAATTGAAAGAGAAAAGATTGTTTTCTGTCTGGTGGTCACAAAGTATTCCGCAAAGCAGCTAAACCTACGACTTGGATATGATCACAATACAGCGATTTAGTCTATTTGACTTAAAACGAGATTTACATTGTCTAATAAATTGAAGTAATGACCGGGTGGTCTACTAAAAATGGCCACCAACTATATCTCAGAAACTAGTCATAATGCTTTCGGTTAATTTTTTTTTAAGTAAAAGAGCCGAAGTAAAATAAACTTATGGTGCGGCGTTCTAAGAGGTAAAACTATTGGACCTGCCTTGAAGAGGTTTATTAAAATAATTTATTAAACGAACTGCCCCTTCTATTAGAAAGTGAATGTTTTATCGGCATGATGGGTGCCGGGCGCATTTTGCGATAAATTCTTAGATCAGATATATCCTGGCAGACGGATTTCTCTGCTCAGCTAGATCATCAGACTTCACCATCCTAGAGCTTTAATTATGGGAGAGGGTTAATAACCTTGTTTTTGCAAACGTGCCTACAACCTGATAAAATGTCATGGCGAGAATTATCGCAGCAATAAAAAGCATATCGGTGGCGGAAATCGAAACTTCTGTTTTATTCATGCGGTAGAGGTTGCAGGTTTATTGGAGTTGCTTAGTTAGTAATTAGTTTAGTGCATAATGTTAGAACAGTTTGATCGTAGTAGTATTAATTGTTAGTACAGTAAATTGTAGTATAAGGAAATTGAAAATATATATTGTCTTTATTTTTAATTTATTCACCCTTTTTCATTCACTATTAATTTAATTAAATAAATTAAAAGCGCTCGTAAAACAGAAGAATTCGTATATATAGGGTTTCCTACCGAAATGTTAAGGCTTTACTTTTTTATTATTTTATGTAAAAAGAAATATATTATTTTCACCAAAGTAAATATTTCTTCAAAATTTTATTGAGAAGTACCTATTTGTACTATGTTTTTAGAGTTTTTAACTTTTGGTATGGAATTCTATTTCAATATTTGTGCTTATGTTTAGTGGAAGATTGATCATATTTGTTAACACATCTTGTATTTATGAAATTATAATCTGATCATGATAGTTATTGCAAGCTAAATGAAAATATCCTTATTGTAGTTGTTAAAACCTCCTTTTATTACAGTAATATTATAAACTATGGTGGGTTTTTACTAAATGTCTAAAGGTGGTATGAATTCTAAGAAACTCTGACTAAGTGAAGATCTGTGTTGTTAGTAAGTTATTTTTATATTTCTTCCAACATATTTAAATTTTTACTTGATTACTTGTACGTTATCGATTGAAAATTTATGTCCTGTGTTAACAAAATGATGGGCTAAAGCTGATTTTTCAATATTATGATTTTTCGAATGATATAAATGTTTTGATGTTCTAATTTCTGCGTTTCTTTTTGTCTGCCCAATATACACTTTATTGCAATTATTACATTCGATTTTGTATATTCCCCAGTCTTTTAAATGGTCTGATTTTTCAATTTTGGTATGTAATAGACTCTTAGTATTATGTGCATTGACAAATGAGGGTGTTATCCTGTATTTTTACATAAGTTTGAAATGTGATTTCCCAATCTTTTATTTAAACTAAATTTACAGTTTTTTTCCTAATTTTATGGATTCTAGTGTAGTTCTGGTGGTAATTATTTTATTTGTGTTTTATTCTATCTACTAAATTTTTCACATAACCGTTCTCAGCGGCTACTTTGTAAATGTATGATAACTCCTTACTATAATTTATTTCTGAAAGTGGTGTGTCCTGTAGACTATTGAGAAGGAAAAAGTGTGTACGAAAATGAAAAGTGTAAACATATGGATGTTAAAACTAACATCAAGCAGTAAATAAATACTGTGACTTACATATATACATTTATACGTAAAACGTATATGCATATACAGGGTTTTCAAACTTAAGTCGGCACTATCGCTATCTTCGTTATTATTGGGGCTACGAAGTCGCTTAAATAGGCAAACTAGTAGTATTTTTTTCGCTCATTACGATGGTGAAAACGGAATAAAAATTGAACGTCGCTTTCGCGAGTTATGTCAAAAAGTTAAATTTTTTCAAGTGGAACACCCAGTATACTATATTCTCAATCGATAGGAAATTGAATTCTGAACAAATGGTGTCCTATGACCTTTTATCGTAATGTCAAAAATGACAAAGCTATTGATGACTTTTCAAATTCGTGGCTGTCTTAGCTGTAACTTTGTATCAGCAATGAAATAAAAAGCAAGGGGAATATCAATGAAGTATTGTTTATTTTAGGTAATCATAATAGTAATAATAATAAATCCTATAAATATTTAAAAAATACAACAAAACTTAAACTAGATGCTCAAAAACACCTTCCACGTACTCCAAGCATTTTTGAGCCTGCTTGTAAACGCACCTTGTGGCTCTGGCAATGATTCTACCATCAATATTATTGATAGTATAACCTGGCTTGCTTACTTTTATTTATAACATAGTGTCATTTGCTTATATAACACCCGGGGCAAACTAGCCGGTTATAGAATTTGTCTTCTGAATGCCAAGACACCGAGATACACAGCACTCCTGGCTGCCTATATGTTCAGGCTTCAATATTATGATCTGATAAAGTACGTGTCGTCGACCTTAATGTCAACAAGTTCGGGCAGTTTAAGATAAATCAAAAAATATGGCGGTTATAGTGTGGTGCCTTGGGACAAAGACCTATTGCTCAACAGCGAACTCAGTGGAGAAAAACGTGAGTACTTCTTATTGTTTTAATATGATTTGTTACTCTTGAATATACTACTTTCTCTATCTCATTGTCAAACGGTAAAGGTAAAAAAAAACACACGGTTAGAAATTCATTTGAAAAGTACATAACAGTTAACTTTTATTTCTATTAAAACATTGTTAAATCATGTCAAACAAATAAACAATTCAGCAATTAAACTATGGTCATAATTGATACACATTTTCGTCTAATATTAATTACAAATTTACAAAGCCTATGTACATAAATAGTATACAAAATAAATACACGTCAATGACCTCTATAAGTCACGTATGAAATTAAGCGAGAACGTTTGCACATTTCTAGTCCCTGAATTAATAATTACGTGTCCCAGAATATTTCGATTAAAAAAAATCATAAATAAAATGGTATTTGAAATAAGATACGGATGCTCAGGTTGGCTTAAATTAATTTACAACTAAATTTTGTATGTTATCATGCTCGCAGAAGAATCTTTACAAATTTGTCACGGAAAATAATTTCAATCGGCACGGGCTTTTGCACGTCTACTCGGCGAAGTATTATTATATCTTTGTTTATGTTACAGAGCGCGGACAATGTATTTGAATTTATACGCGCGTTACAAACAATATTCGAAATCTAACATTTCTGAAAATAAAATACAAATATTAAATGCGGAGATATATGGTCACGGCATTTAAAGCCTGACTTCGAAGGGAATTATAGGTTGTAGCGGTAAAAATGTCTATTCCTCCACGACCCCTGGTCTGAATGGAAAAGACACTTTCGGACGGGTTTTAGCGGATCTTGAAACGATTATTTCACGGCGCATAAGACCTGAATATAATACGTTTCTAGGATTATCACCTAACTTTCCCACGCCATCAAGGCTGAGTAAAGAAGGTAAAGGCGGCTGTAGGATAGGAGAATAAAATGGAAGAGACACACTTGCTGGTGCCTTTATATATCCGTAAACCCCTCTATTTCTGTAGGAAAAACTCGTTCAAAATATACAATTTGCGCGCGACTACGAGCATGACGTATACATTCGGTACTCTTATATCGAAAAATAAACAAATAACATGAATGATCGTTACAAATGAATACATATACAGGTCCGTCCAAAACATTTTATACAATATTTGAACAAAATAACACACATTCTTTTAATTTAATATTGCTAAATAAATTAATAATGGACTAAAAATGTTAATTTGTGCAATTAACGAGGGACTTCGTTACAGCCCCCTCCTTAAAAGAAAACAATGAACCCTAACAACTAACTATCAAAAGTACAGAAACGGAAAATTAAATTTAAAACAAAAATTAACACTTGACAGTCTATCAATCTAAAAAAAAACTACCACTCGTCAGTTTATCATCACTCACGATGTCTATGACGCACGCACTGTCACTGATCGTTCTGTCTTTTCAGATTTGCGTGGTGGATTTCAGCTTCCCTGCGAGTCATCACGACGCTCACTCCGTCGACCCGCACATGGACTGGTGCTGGTATCGCCTCGGACAATTACATGCGTCAAAAATTTTGAGAAGGCCTCTACTGCCGGAATCATTACAGCGGTTGCAGTGATTTTTTTCCTCTGACGGTTTCCATGTGGACAAACACTTCGTGCGGCGGATTGCACGAAGTACGAGCTCTAGATGGTGTCATGAGCAAACACTTGGTACGGCGGATTGTACAAAGTATGAGCTCCGGATGATGTCTTGAAACAAAACACCTGGTGCGGCGGATTGCAGCAAGTATTAGTCCAAAACATCCCTCACGGCCTCCGGCGGAATCGGAGGAAGGAGATCGGCTTGGAGCTCGTCGACGGACAGAATCTTGATGTCTTTCACATGGACCTTCACTGGCTTTCGTCTGTTTGGTACCTGTAACATAAAAACAGACGGGGACAGGACCTGGATAACTTTAGAGGGACCTTCAAATTTCGGAGCAAGTTTTGCGGTAAATTTCTTAGAGGCGTCGGATAAATTATGGGTCTGGTGGTATACCCATTTATCCCTTTAGAAGACTTTTACTTCACGCAGGTTCACGGTAGGAGAATTCTTCCAGCCCTCTCTACAGGCCTAGAGGCTTTCCCTGGTTAAATTTATATTGCTTACAGGATTGGCATCGATTGACGTAGCGGCGGACATCTCTAAACATCCCTGGCCAATAATATAACGAAGCGGCTCTCGCTATACTTTTGGCGACCCCAAGATGTCCAGCTTCAGGAGCGTCATGAATTTCTTTCAGGACGTCACTCCTATCAGATGTAGCTACGCACAATTTCCATGCGCGCACTCCCTCGGTATGTTGTGTATCAGGTATGCGTCGGTATAAATTGCCATTTTCTAATCGGTATTCTTGATGTTTTTCAGGATCCGACTGAACGTCCGAAACCTTCTTATTATACCAAGAACAAGACGTTTCTTCTAACAAGGCACAGGTATCTTCATCGGTTTCGTGTTTGAAAGGAAGCGGTGCTCGGGACAGAGAATCGGCTAAATTATTCATCGCTCCTTTTCGGTATTGAATGACAAAATCATACTGTTGTAAATCAACAGCCCATCGACTGAGTCGTCCTGAGGGATTCTTCAAGTCATTCAGGAACCTTAAACACTGGTGATCGGAAATAACGGTGAATTGGTAAAATTCTAAATAGTACTTAAATTTTTTGATACCCCAAACAACGGCAAGAGCTTCTTTCTGGGTCGTCGAATAATTTAATTCTGCCTTACTTAAAGTCCTACTGGCATAGGCAATCACTCTTTCGGCACCCTCTATTAATTGTATTAACACGACTCCCAAACCTTTCTCACTGGCGTCGGTATGCAATTGGAATGGCTTGGAGAAGTCCGGACACGCGAGAACTGGGCTCTCTGTCAGTGCTTTCTTTACGGCGGCGAATGCGGCGTCTTGTTCCGTCGTCCATTCCCAACGCACGTCTTTTTTAATTAATTTTATGAGCGGAACGGTAAGTTGTGCGAAATTCGGTACGAACCGACGGTACCATGACGTTTGTCCCAGGAAACCACGTATTTCTTTCTTGGATCGCGGCGGCGGTACATTTAAAATAGCAGCGATCTTGTCCGGGTCTGTACGGATTCCGTCCGGTGTTACCACATGACCTAAATATTTTATGTCCTGTTTGGCAAAAGTACATTTGTCTGGTTGAAGTTGAAGGCCTGCTTCCCGTAAACGCGCGAAAACATTACTTAAATTTTTCAAATGCTCCTCAAAAGTCTTGCCTAAAATAATAATGTCATCCAGATACACAAACGCGTATTCTGCCATTTCAGGACCTATCACCGAATCTAATAGGCGTTGGAACGTCGCTCCCGCACTATGTAATCCATAAGGTAACGATACGAAATGAAATAGGCCCTTTCCCGGAATTGTGAAAGCTGTCACGGGTCTGCTATCTTTTTCTAATTCCACTTGCCAGTACCCACTTTTAAGATCAAGCGTCGAAAAATATTTACTGTCGCGGAGTTTATCAAGAATATTTGAAATGTACGGCAAAGGATATGAATCTTTAATTGACACGGAATTAATTTTGCGGAAATCGACGCAAAACCGAACGCCACCGTTCTTTTTCGTGACCACGACGATTGGAGAACTCCACGGACTGTTACTGGGTTCTATTATACCGTCTTGTAGCATCTTGTCCACTTCGGCGTCGATTAGTGCTTGCTTCTTTGGGTTACATGGATAATATCGTTGTTTTATTGGGGCGGTATTCGGTTGCAAACGGATTGTGTGACGTATTAAATTCGTCCGACCAGGCACGGTAGTAAATTTGCTTAATTCTTGATCAAGGAATTTTTTTAAAGCGGTCTCTTGGCGGTCCTGTACTTCGGAGATCCCACAGCTCGCGGCAAAGACTGCATTGTCTCCCTTAAAGTACAGTTTCCTTTCGGAAAAATCGAGAACAGCCCCAATTTCCTTGAGAAAATTAATTCCGAAAATAACTGAGCACGGGCTCTTCGGCATAATCGCAAAATTAACGTCTGTAGTTCGGCTACCTATGCGGACCGGTAATAAAACTGAGCCAGGCGATTCTACAACGTCTCCATTTGCGAGGCGGACTTTAGATTTTTTATTCAAGACACGTTGTTCATTATTTTTCAACAACCGGGCAACCATTGATTCGGACAAAAACGACGAAGTCGCTCCGCTGTCCACAAGGGCTCGTAAATTCTGGTTATGTATGTGTACACGGATCCACACGCGATTGTCTGGCACTGTCGAGTCTTTGATACCCGTGTTTGCGGATTCAGGCGGTTTTACTGCTTGCGGACGGTCTTTGCCTGCAGACCGCCCTTCTCGGCGTTTCCCTGGCATCGGCAGTTAACGGAACGTACATTTAACTTGCCACACCGTGAACAAAACATTTTAAATGGGTTACGGCAATAACCACGCGTATGTCCCTCTCTGCCACATCGCCAACAACGGTTTTCCGGATGTGATAATTTTTGTAACGGCGACGGCGGTACAGGAAATTGGCGAGGCTTATTATCCTGAGCAACATATGACAAATGATGCGAACGCGAAGTACTTGGTTTATCGCTGGGCGGGCGTTCCGGTGCTGATAGCGTACTTTCTTTCTTACAAAAGCGCGCCTGCTCTTCCAGCAGTAATTCGTAGTCGGCAGCGAGTTTAGATAATTGTCGGAGGGATTGTATCGCGTCCCTATGTATATACATTCTGTAACTAGGTGACATGTTACCGTATACACGTTCCAATTTATCACCATCGGACATATCTTGGCCGCGTCTCATTAACGTTAATATGGCGGTTAAATAATCTTTAAAAGATTCCTTTGGTTTTTGCAACCGAGCACGTATTTCTTCTTCGATTGAAAAATTATACCGAGGCGGAAGATATTGAAGCTTAAAGTCTTCTAAGAACTCGTCCCATGTACCCCATAAAGTTTTATTATTCCGGAGCCAAAGCAGTGCTTTGTCTCTAAAAAGCTCAGGCAACGCGTGGAGCATATGTTCATCTTTAATCCCGTAACATACTTGGAGTTCTTTGACTCTTTCCAGGAAAAATACAGCGTCCGAGCTGCCATTAAAATGAATCCCCCATTTCCTTATTTGAGCACAGATTTCCGCGGAAGAAATCTGAACGTTAGTGTCCCTTTGCGGTGGAGTGTTTCCCTTATTCGTTGAACCCGTTTTACCCTCTTTCAGAAAGGTGCTAATGCGTTTACGTACGTCCTCGACATTACCGGTAGCGTCTAACCCTAAAGATTCTGCTGCGGCATTTAAGTCCTCTTTTTTCAAAGTATATATCCACCCAAGAGGGTTTGGATTTTTGCCTTTGTCCTGATCAGTCATTTTATAATTTATAATGTACCAAATAAAATAATAATAAAATAAAAATGTATTGTAGTTGCAATTTATTCTCCTATCCTTTTACTCCCTCACAATTAATAAAGAATATGTACGTTTTACTATCCTTTAATAAAAACTTATTTCTATGTATGTACATAAATTGTGTATCAATTTTCCTATCTTATTATTAAAAAAAATAATTATACATGTCTATCTGGCGGAAAACTGTGAAATTATTCGTACAGTTTTATTAAATGCGGCGGAATTTAATTTTTTTTTAAATCTCTTAAAACACGGCCCCACGTTGGGCGCCATCTATAACCTGGCTTGCTTACTTTTATTTATAACATAGTGTCATTTGCTTATATAACACCCGGGGCAAACTAGCCGGTTATAGAATTTGTCTTCTGAATGCCAAGACACCGAGATACACAGCACTCCTGGCTGCCTATATGTTCAGGCTTCAATATTATGATCTGATAAAGTACGTGTCGTCGACCTTAATGTCAACAAGTTCGGGCAGTTTAAGATAAATCAAAAAATATGGCGGTTATAGTGTGGTGCCTTGGGACAAAGACCTATTGCTCAACAGCGAACTCAGTGGAGAAAAACGTGAGTACTTCTTATTGTATTAATATGATTTGTTACTCTTGAATATACTACTTTCTCTATCTCATTGTCAAACGGTAAAGGTAAAAAAAAACACACGGTTAGAAATTCATTTGAAAAGTACATAACAGTTAACTTTTATTTCTATTAAAACATTGTTAAATCATGTCAAACAAATAAACAATTCAGCAATTAAACTATGGTCATAATTGATACACATTTTCGTCTAATATTAATTACAAATTTACAAAGCCTATGTACATAAATAGTATACAAAATAAATACACGTCAATGACCTCTATAAGTCACGTATGAAATTAAGCGAGAACGTTTGCACATTTCTAGTCCCTGAATTAATAATTACGTGTCCCAGAATATTTCGATTAAAAAAAATCATAAATAAAATGGTATTTGAAATAAGATACGGATGCTCAGGTTGGCTTAAATTATTTTACAACTAAATTTTGTATGTTATCATGCTCGCAGAAGAATCTTTACAAATTTGTCACGGAAAATAATTTCAATCGGCACGGGCTTTTGCACGTCTACTCGGCGAAGTATTATTATATCTTTGTTTATGTTACAGAGCGCGGACAATGTATTTGAATTTATACGCGCGTTACAAACAATATTCGAAATCTAACATTTCTGAAAATAACATACAAATATTAAATGCGGAGATATATGGTCACGGCATTTAAAGCCTGACTTCGAAGGGAATTATAGGTTGTAGCGGTAAAAATGTCTATTCCTCCACGACCCCTGGTCTGAATGGAAAAGACACTTTCGGACGGGTTTTAGTGGATCTTGAAACGATTATTTCACGGCGCATAAGACCTGAATATAATACGTTTCTAGGATTATCACCTAACTTTCCCACGCCATCAAGGCTGAGTAAAGAAGGTAAAGGCGGCTGTAGGATAGGAGAATAAAATGGAAGAGACACACTTGCTGGTGCCTTTATATATCCGTAAACCCCTCTATTTCTGTAGGAAAAACTCGTTCAAAATATACAATTTGCGCGCGACTACGAGCATGACGTATACATTCGGTACTCTTATATCGAAAAATAAACAAATAACATGAATGATCGTTACAAATGAATACATATACAGGTCCGTCCAAAACATTTTATACAATATTTGAACAAAATAACACACATTCTTTTAATTTAATATTGCTAAATAAATTAATAATGGACTAAAAATGTTAATTTGTGCAATTAACGAGGGACTTCGTTACAATAGCATGAACGATACTCTGCTGAAGATCGTCAAGATTATCATACTGCCTGTTGTACACCACACTCTTCACATATCTCCAAAAGAAAAAATCCATCTGCGTAATGTCTGGTGATCGAGGAGGCATACGGATAGGGCCGTTGGTTGATAAATATCTGTCATTAAAAAATTCGTGTAATAGGATATCTACCTGGCGAACGTTATGGGGAGGAGCTCCGTCTTGTTGGAAGTAAATCTGCTGTCTATCAATTAAAGTCAGACCATCCAAGAAGTCGCGAAGTGTGGCGGTTAACATTTCGGCATACCGCTCACCAGTTAATGCGCCCTGATAAAATATAGGGCCTACAATTGTTGAGCCCATTAGACCGCACCAAACATTAATACTAAAACGTCTCTGCGGGTTACAAGGACGGAATAGCATCGGATTTTCGCGACTCCAGTAGTGACTGTTCTTTCTGTTGAACATGCCCCTATTGGAGAAAGTTGATTCGTCACTCCAAAGAACTAAGCGCTAAAAATTTTCATTGGTTCTCATTTTATTAATGAACCACTGACAAAACTGGATGCGCCTTTCTTGATCTCCTGGTACCAACGTCTGTGTAGGTCGATACTTGTACGGCACAAAATTATACTTTATGAGAATATTATGAATAGTTCCCAAACATAGTTCACTTTCTTGCATGAAATCGTTAATTGAATTATTAGGATGAGCTTCAAAGTAAGCTAACACATTAGTTTCCGTTGCTTCACTTATTATAAATTGTTTCTTGGTTCTAGTTTTCTTGAACACATTTTCATTAGATCTAAATTTACGATACTAAAGCAAAAAGTACCTTCTATCTGGCAAATTACGCATAGGAAACAACGCACTATAACGTTCACGCGCTCGGTGGCTATTTTTTTGACAAACGATATAACATTCCACCATATCACATTTTTCTGAATGCGTGAAAGGCATTGTTTCCTCAAAAAACACAAACGTAAAGTGTTTACTAGCAAAACTTCAATTTGACATCATAATTCTGATGACATTTATGAAATAAACGAATTTTGTTTATGAAATATCAGCCACGTTGACGAATTTGAAAAATCATCAATAGCTTTGTCATTTTTGACATTAGGATAAAAGGTCATAGAGCACCATTTGTTCAGAATTCAATTTCCTATCGATTGAGAATATTGTATACTGGGTGTTCCAATTGAAAAAATTTAACTTTTTGACATAACTCGCGAAAGCGATGTTCAATTTTTATTCCGTTTTCACCATCCTAATGAGCGAAAAAAATACTACTAGTTTGCTTATTTAAGCGACTTCGTAGCTCCAATAATAACGAAGATAGCGATAGTGCCGACTTGTTTGAAAACACTGTATATATGCATGTGTTTGAGATACACACATACAATAAGTGCCATTGCCGACAATCGAACGCACAGACACCGGTGTTTCGACCTTTGAGGTCTCGTCAATGTACGTGGAGACTGTTTTTTTTTCTGTCATCTTTTGGGTGTTAGATGTCGCTGTGATACTCTCACTACATTTAACACGCAAAAATGACATAAGCAGCGTTTTAAGTCATAAAGCCATTATCGACAGTCTCCACGTACAACGGTGTCTGTGCGTTCGATTGTCGGCAAATGGCACTTAATGTATGTGTGTATCTCAAACACATGCATACATGCATATACGTTTCACGTATAAATGTATATATGTAAGTCACAGTATTTAAAAAGAATGTAGTTTGTTTGTGTTTAAAGTAAATGTACGAAGTGTTGTCGATATAATTATCTGTATGTGTGGCTTTTCGATATATGTCGAAATGAACATTCTCCCTAATAGAGATAAGTAAATTCAAAACGGGTAGGGTGTGTTTAATTTCCATTTCATGAGTAAACTTAATAGATGGGTGCTGGTTTTTAATGTAATCAACAAACTGGTCTAAATCAAAGTGTCTTGAAATAATTGCAAAAACGTCATCTAAGTATCTGACCTGTAATAAAAGTACGGTTAAATTTAAGGAGGTTTTAACAACTACAATAAGGATGTTTTCACAATAAACGTTAGAATATCTATATAATGTAAAAACACTGAATAAATTTGTTATACTACCGATGATGTTTGCTTGGCAAACGAAATGTACACCTAGTGTATGAAACAAATCATATATTTTTTGTGAAACGAGTTTGTTTTCTTTCTAATTATTTGTGCTCTTGTTTAGTTAAAAATTGATCATATTTGCTAACACATCTTGTATTTATGAAACTATAATCTGATCATTGTAGTTATTTCAAGCTAAATGTAAATGTCCTTGTTGTTATGAAAATTCATTCATTAATATAACAACGAATATGGATATGGAAATGTGGATATACATTTGAATAAAACAGTGTTGCAATTTGTAGAACTTTAAGTTTACTAAAACACGTACATAAAACGTCACAAATAATCTTTTGCCGACCCTCTACATTTGCATGGTATTTTGGAATAAAATTCGTCAAATGACGCTCTCACTTAATAAAGAAACGGGCGCAATAAGAACTCGTTACTGTCACCGCAACTACTACATAACAGATTAACTTTTTAGATGAACAGGCAGCGCCCTCTTCAAATGAGCACCGTGTAGTCAATAAATAAGGGCTGTCATCTTGAAAGCTTCGTTTATTATTTACGCGGGAAGGCGCGCTTCGGTAAAGACGACATCGGCTTCGCACACAGACGCGCCACCAGATTAAGAACCTAACTTTTCATTTAATTTAAATGTCGCACAAAACGCAATGCGTCATTTTAACCCGTTTTCAGGGGTAAATCTTACACGGTTTTCGTATTAACGCGTGGCATCAATCATTTTCCCGGCATAATGAGTTTCGACAGGTTTATGTATTCGGACTAAACTGTAAAAATGGCAGCAGGTTTTCGACATCGTTTTGCGCTTTAAAACAATTTTGCGCCCGCGTAAACTTCGAACCGACCGCAGATTGATTTGATATTAGAAGTAAATTTCATTTATAAGCAAGGAACCAGTTTTATCGACAGAGTATTTTGCGTAAAGAATTTTAGCATTCTTCGTCGTTTTCAGAGGATGAAACGCTTAACTTATTTCTTTTGTTAACGGAATTTATTATAGTAAAAAATCTAAATAGGGTAGACGGGAGCAAGTTGGCCCAATTTTTAGTATTTGTTTTTTACTTTTTAGGTTTTTATGTTTTATTTCCTTTTTTTATGGGAATAGGTTAGGAAAACCATGTATACTCGAAAATTGCATTATTAAAAGTTAATACTTGTTTGTCAAAATATTTACATATTTATACTTGTATCAACTTGCTCCTTAGTCGGGGTATGTTGGGGGCTGAGGCTGATTAGCCCACAAAACATTTTGTAGCTGAATTTGGTGTAGGAAATGTGTATCGAGCAAAAAGTTATTACAAATTTATGAACAGCGTTTATTTTATCAAAGTGTAACGTATGTAGAACACTAAATATTGCAAAAGTAGTAGAAGGTCATCACACAGGGTCTCGTTATATAGACAAGGCCTACGTACATAAACACAACCAAAGAAAACTACTTATTGTATACATAAACAATTCTTTTCTGAAATAGGTTAAGATAATATAGTTAATATAAAAGAGAAGTTTTATGAACATTAGCTATTCAGTAGTCAGTAGTCAGTATTAAGTAATTAAGTATATACGTATTTGAAATAAGGGGCAGAGTATGATTAATGGAAAGATTTAATTTTATTAGACTCAAATCCAAAATATTTTGCGCAAATTCAAATTTTAAAAATTACAAAGATATTTTTAGAATATTCGTCGCGCCACTGCACTTTAATACGACTGTAGGGTCTGCAAGAGTGGGGTACTAAGTTAGGAGTGTGAAGGCGTGCGAGGTCAGTCTCGTTCGATTGTTATGTGTGGATGTTTCGACTATGGCTTACACAACGCACAAACTGAAATAAATTATGTTTTTTTTAAATTCATTTGCGTCCAATAAAAATAAAAGTTTCTCATAAGTAGAGTTGGGCAAATTTTATAATACAAATTTGTTTTTGTGAGAAATAAGAAGTAAAAAGTCGTTGAATTTAATCATAATAACAGTAATAGTACTTACTATACATTTATTGCGGAAGAAAATGTAATATCTAAATAATCTCGGCATCTCAATAAAAAAAAATCTCGTTGTTGAAAACTAAGACATTTTGAAAGAGAACAAAAGAAATTGAATAAAGTACACGCATCAATTTTATCCCAAATCAGCTGATATTTCATATTAAGGTTGTTGAACTCTTAGCATGAACACCTGTTTAGAAATAGTAAACAATGCTATCATTGGGGTTTTTATAACGTTTACAACTGTTATTGCGGTGTGTGTATCTATGTATGCATATGTTTATTTAGTTCTATAAAAATATTATTTATTACGACTCATGACGTCGGCTGTCTGGCCTAACTGGCGCGATACCTGCTAAATCCATAGGCGGCACATTAAACACTTTTCGGGGGTTTTTAATTTTGGCGTTCGTGTCGTAATTGACTCACAATCTTTGGGATTTATATTCTACATAATTGCGTCTTTCCTTTTATCATACTCTGTCCCCTTATTTCAAATACACCCTGTATATGGTGTATGGTAGTACAATAATGTAATTGATATAATATGTAGCTGTCCACCTTAAATAAAAGCACATCACAACATCCATATGTGTTTTTACTAAACCTCCAATACTCTATCAAAGGATAGATGTCACATCGCAATCCAAATCAGAGAATTTTTGGACTTCTAGTAGGTAGCAGGATAAAGAAAACTGGACATATCCACAGGCGTACGTAGACTTCCAGCCATGGGCTCATCACAGACGAAAGAAAAAGTCATAATCAGCCAAGCTGAGAAAAGTGGAACGACAGCTAGTACTTCTATCACAGTTTCACCGTGGAAAATTGGAAGCACAGCAACTGTATCCATGCTACTAATAGCATTTGGGTACCTCGCCTCGCGTCGTTGTCAGAAGGGGTTCGAGAAAAAGGTCCGTAGAGAAATAATCAAAAGTCGGGATCAACTAGATATTCTCGATAAGGTGTAAAGAAAAAGAGAGAGGTAAGTGTAATGAACATACAAGAAGAATTTGAGACATTATATTAAATATAATTATGGCGCCCCGCGTTGGGCGCCATAATTAATTTTGCTATGGTATATCGTATAGCCAGGAATTAGCTCAGTTTTCAAAAACAAAATTTCTTTATCTCAGGTTCCCTCAGAGATTGGAACTTCTCGTCTGGAATCGCGGTCATATATCCCATAAAAATAATACAATAAAGTCAATTAATTTTCAAATAACACGAAGTCACAATTTTGAAAATTTTCCGTTTATTAATATTATTCAAAAAAAAACAAAAAAAAATTTCAAAAGTACCGTAGAAGGGGGTTACTTGAGACACCAAGGGTAACTCGAGACAAAATTAATTTTTAAGAAAATTGATTTCGTGACGCCATCTAGGTGTGAATATGGGAACTTTTTCGCTATATTTTGTGTTGCATATGCCTTATAAGACAGAAAACGTGGGAATTGTTGTTTCACGTGATGTTTTGTTTGTGGTAAATGCTTAGGTAAGTAATTACATATTTCTTTGTTTTAAAAATCTCAAAGTAGTCTCATTGGTCGAAAAAAAAAATATGTGGTTTATTTAGAAAATGAAAATCCCGTTTCTCATTCAATATGTCTTTAATAGTGTAACGTAAAAATTTAACTTTAAAACTTTCTGTAAAAAAAATTGCATACGTATTTTACAAAAATTGTGTTTGTACAGGGTAAATTAGGACATGCCATGCAAATACAGAAGACAGCTCGGGGCGCGAAGGTATGTTGATTATTCAGATGAAAATTTACAGACTGCTCTACAAAGCGTTGCAAATGGCACATTGTCCCTTAGAGAGGCCGAAGAACGCTATGGAGTGCCAAGGGCAACTCTAAGTAGGAAATATCGAGGAGTGAATATATTAAATCCAGGCAGACAACCAGTTTTGAAACCATATGAAGAAGAAATCGTTGTCAGTGCTATAGAAAGAGCTGCAAGTTGGGGTTACCTGTTCACACATATGGAAATAAGAACAATGATCAAAAGTTTTTTTGGATCGCAAAGGCGTCCATGAAAGGCGTTTCAAAGAAAACTTACCTGGCAATGACTGGTTACAATTATTTTTAAAGAGGTATTGTGAATTAACAGTTAGAATGGCACAAAATATGAAAAGATCGCGTAGCGGAGTTACAGCGATTGCAATGAATACATATTTTGATAAATTGGAAGAAACCCTGGCTGACGTAAACTCAAACAACATTTTAAATTACGACGAAACCAATTTGACAGACGACCCAGGTCAAGCTAAGGTTGTTGTTCGTCGAGGTGTTAAAAGAGCTCTTAGAGTTATGGACAATTCAAAGAGTTCGACGTCTATTATGTTTACTGTGAGTGCATCTGGCAAGGCACTGCCATGTTATATAGTCTACAAAGCTAAAAATTTATATCCGGAATGGTTGGAAGGCGGGCCTGAAAATTGTTTTTGTAATCGTTCAAAGAGTGGTTGGTTTGACAATATCATATTTGAAGACTGGTTTTCTAAAGTTGTTATACCGTATTTCAGAAACCGTGAAGGCAAGAAAGCTATTATTGGGGATAACTTGGCCTCACACCTTTCAGCAAAAATAATCCAAGAGTGTGAAGACCACAATATTATGTTCATCTTCCTTCCGCCTAATAGCACGCATGTGTGTCAGCCATTAGACGTTGCCTTTTTCAAGCCACTGAAAGCAGCCTGGCGTAAAGTGCTCACACAATGGAAAACATCGCATCGAGGCTGCATTCCAAAAACACAGTTTCCTACATTGTTGAGGAAGACGTTAGAAGATCTTGAAGATAAGAGCGGCGACAATATAAGAAGTGGATTTAGAGCGTCTGGGATTTGTCCAATTAATAGACTAGAAGTTCTTAAAAGATTCCCTGGCTTTCTTCCGGCAAACAATGACAATGACAATTTGATCTCAAACATGGAAAATGCCTTTGAAGAAATAATAAAAAGACATGTTTCAGTGGGACAACAACCAACTCCGAAAAGAAAAAGAAAGCTCAATGTTGGGGCCGGAAAAGCAGTAAGATTGGAGGATCTTACTACACCTGCTGCGACAGACACGATTGAACGCGAAGACAAACGTGCTTGTGAACATGAAGATGATGTTAATGATAATGAGGATTACCTAAGTAATGAGGAGTCTTTATCATCTGATCATGAAGAAACTAGCGTATTAGGACACCCACCTACTGTGGCTGGTCTTAAGGAGGGCATGTTTGTGACGGTGAAATTTCTTTATAATCAAGGAACTAAAAAGGAGTGTTTGAAAACTTTTGTTGCGAAAATTGTAAAGCTTCAGAAAAAATCCTATCGAGTTAGTTGCTTAAGGGCCTATAACGGATCTACAAATACTTTTGTTTACCCTGATGTGGAGGACAATAACATTATTGAATTTAATAACATCATTAGTGTCCTAAGAACTCCTACCATAAGAAGAGGGCGTCATATTTTTAAGGCAGACATATTATTATAATTAAATTATTACTTACATGAAATAAAATGTATTTTTGTACTATTTGCCTTGTTTATACTGATTTTAGTCTATTTTAACAAGACATTCTTTGATTATACAATTTTTAAAATATATATTATTTATTTTTTAATGTCTCAGTTTACTATTATAAAGTGTAACTTGAAATATTCGACGATTTACATGTGTGTTCAATTTACCCCTTTTGTAGGGTAAATTGAGACACCCATAAAAAAATTTATAACAAGAAAAATATTAAAAACATCGGCTCTTTGACAATAGTGGGTCGTACCTTACCACATACCTGACCCCTTTGCATATATTTCATGTGCTTACTTTTTTTTCTTTTAAAGTTATTCACAAAGTTGTTTCAAAAGTGTCTCAAGTAACCCCGTTCGACGGTACATGAAAAACCTTTCCCTTAATGAAAGAGAAAGATAAAAAAACATGGAATGACTTCCACGACAAAAAAAAGCATTAGAAAAATTTTGAATTAATTTAAAGAATATTCCCTAAATATAGAAACTAAGAAAACTCCCTTAATAGTTATAAAAGCCACCCTCATTAAAATTCCAATTTTTAATGACCAAAAAAAAAAAATATTCTTTCGATCAATTGAATACAGTTTTAAAAATATAATCAATTAAAATCACTTAACACCAAATAAATTCTCTCTATGATATTCACAAAAAATATTTTTTTATAAGACGCAATAATAGTAATCTTTATAGAAATTTTTAACATAAAAAAAATTTTCACAGTCAATAAATATTCGTCCTTGAAGAATTTTGACACTATAACCTTTTCTAATAATTATACATACATACAATTAACATAACTTTTGATTAAAACTTGTACCGTTTACTAAAGATAAAATTAAAATTCTTATAAAAATTACCAAAATTAATATTTTTATAACACATAGAAAATTTACCACGACGTATAACTTTCCACGGTACAAATCTTAATAATAATCTTTCTTTCGTTCCCTCGCATACGATCGAGATATTCAAGAACATTTTCAACACACCAAACGCACGCTCTTTTATATTGATCTATGCAAAAAAACAGTTTTAAATTATTGAAATACACATTAATTTTTATAAATCGATACAACTTCTAAATATTATATGTTCAATATTAATTAATACAGTTTTTTATTAAACACATCTTATGCATTTTCTCCCGAAAAAACCTAACATTTAGTCAATTCACAAACATATCAATTTTATACAGGGTTAAGCAAAATTAACACTTTAGACATTTCTATATTACTTTAAATTCATACTTTCAATTAATTTGTATTAGATAATAAATTTTCTTAATATTTCATATATATATAAAACAATAGCAATAAGTATGTAGGACAGACACGAAGGACCTTCGATACTAGAATGAAAGAACACGAAAGATATTATAAGGATAAGAAGACAGGCTCAACTATTGCGAATTATTGCTTAGAACAGAATCATAAATACAATACCAATTTTATAACTTTACATGTTTTAGAAAAAAGTAACTAGATATAAATAACTTCCCCTTATTCAATTTAAAAGTCAAATCTGTCCGCCCCCTCTCAGAATAAGATAATTTTTTTATTGATATATATAGGAGTTAATACGTATTTTGAAATTATATTTTCATCCACATAATGAAGCCACAGTGTGGCTAAACATATTGCAGTGATCTTGAGTTGGGTTGTAAATTATAAATAAATATAATCAAGATCACTTCAAGGTTTTATTTAAATTAATTTTTATTTTATTTATTTTTATCATAATGTGTATATAAATATTCACTATATCAATAATTTGCCAAAATTTTATTTTTATTTAAGTAAAATAATAAAAGAATCTTAGTAAAAATTTTATAAAGTCATAATATTAAATTACGCATTGAATGTTACGTTTTCAATAACGAGAAAGTGTTTCCCGCACGAAGAATACTGCGACCGTATGGCCGGCGAAAAACAATATTATTCGCCAGATGCATAGATGAGTCATGAACGTGTAGACAAGTTTATATTTACATATTTGTTTACCTTTTCAAAGATCGTTAATACGCTGCTTTCCTGAGTGGTGCAGCACTGCAGCTATGTAAAGTACGTCGAGTGACCGACAGGAGCAGCACCATCGATATGCAGTTTTGGAAGTGGAATCGTACATGCCGAGAATTACCGTACGTTTTTATAAAGAAATTTAGGCATAAAAGGGCTGCCGGACAAAATTTGGACGGACAGCTGGTGCAAACCGCTGACTTAGAAGCTTTGAATGTAGGTGATAAACCACTCCCTCCTCTTTTAAAAAGATTATTCTTAAATCCGCACTTAGAATATTTTTGAGATTTTTCGATACTTATAAAAATTTTTAACAAGATTCAACACTTGTAATATTTTCTGTAATAACATGCAAAGTGTTTTACATTGAGATTTGTAATTATTCTTGAATAATTATTTATGTACGGGATTATTTTATTTTCAAATTCAGACTTTGAATTTATTTAATTTCATTTTTATTTTATTTTCTAGAGTGTTTTGTTTTGCATGTAGAGGTACTACGCCATACATTATGATAAAACATTCTAGTGATTGTAATGACTAGGTCGGATAGCATAATAATTTTATTTTAGTATAATTCTTTCTTTACAACTTTATTTATCATACAAAGGATTTGAAATTAATAATTTTGTTTTATGTATATATAGAATACATAAGTGAACAAGTTTTTTTTTGGATTTTTATCATGGATGAGTTTGATGTAATGTACGAAGAATTAAGGTGATTTGATAATATTTGTTATAAATGTGTGTATAGTGGTGTTTCAAAATTCTCGTTTGTAGTGGTGTTTTGTATTGGAATTTCACAAGAAGGTAAAGTTTATTTTTAATGTATATATTTTTCTTGTATGTATATCAAGTATATTTTGTAGTACTTGTGTATTCAATGTTAACGTGTTGGGTAATACATCAGGGATGTGTGAAATGAATTAAGTCATTATTTAATTCATAGCATGGAGTCCTGGTGGATCCCAAAGACACGAATTAGTTTTGATGGTACTGTGTTGGGAGCGAGAAAAAGGCACCGGGCAGAACTAATCAGGACTGAGTTAATTAATTGAATACGCAGAGACACTATTTTATTTCATTTTATTTATTTAATTTATATTTATATATATACCTTAAGGGATGAGCACATTGTGGTGTATGTTCGGGTTGTGTCCGACGAGTTAAAAGATATACTCGTAGGGTGGAACTTTGCGATACCCATCTGTGTGAATTTGCTATCTGATGGTACTGTGTTGGGAGCGAGAAAAGGCGCCGGACAGGACTAATTAGGGCAAAGCCATATCCTTAATGTTTATATTTTGTTCGCAAATGGTAAATCGCGTAAATCTTTGGTTATTTATATTCCAGTACAATTCATCATGTGTAAATAAAATTTTATTTTTTTTTTTTATTATTTTGAAGATGTTGATTGTTTACATGTATCTATGGCAAATATAAATCACAATAATCACGTTCACATTTTTTTTTAAACATAAGTTTTTCACGACGTTATGCTTTCATTTACTTTACTTCTCATAATGTTTTTTTTTTTTTGTTGATTATGATGCATAGATTTGGATGATGTTTGAAATATTGATTCTTTGTTTGTAAATATATATATATATCTGTACAAATTAAGATTTTGAATTCGCTAATATTTATTTTAATAAATTAGATGATAAGATTTATTTTGCATTTTATTTTCTTTACCTGACCTGGAGATAATTAAAGAGCATTCAAAATCGATTGGAGAATCTATTCATATTTTCTGCCCCTGAGAGAATTATTTATTTTAAACTGAGCTAGTTGTATGTAAAAATTTTGCTTAACCTACTATTCAGCAGAAAATTCATTGTATCCTAGTCTAGCATAAGGTCTAGCACTAGGATGCGTGCTTGATTCTCACTTACACATTAATTGAATAATTTAAATTTAATTTACATGAATATCAATTTGTAAGAGTCACAGCAATATGTCGTGTGTGAACATTATAATTTTTTGAAACTAAACAATGTATGTATATAGAATAAATTTTATAAAAAAAAATATGGTACTTTCACAGTGCAAATTTCTGAAAAATTTTCTATAAATTATTCACTAGACGTTGCAACTTTTGTCACAGAATATATACTGAATTCTTTACGTTAAAATTTTAATTGTACCATAGATTCTAAGAAATATCTATCAAAACGACATGTAGCGCAAATTTTCTAGCTTTAAACGAAACAGAAACAAACATCGCAGTTGAATTATGTGGAAATTTCACTGCACAAAAACGATGTGGCATAGATATGTGAGTAAATCGTATGTGACGGTGTCGGAAAAATCTATTCTTTGTGTAAATATAAAAAGCCACTCCTAAAGTCGGCCATAACGTCGGATGGCTTTCTCTTTTCAGGGGCGTTACGTTTTCCTTCAAGTCTTATGCGGCATATATGAAGCGCACACACATACATATATACATATATATATAGACCCGTAGCACACTTTAAATCATTCCTTTAACTTTATTCTTTCGGGATTCGCGGGGAATTGAAACACACGGGAATCCAATTTTCAAAACAAGCAAGCTGAACTTTTATTAAAAATTCATAGCGGACGATATCGTCTTAGAGAGAGAATAGTTACGTTTTATGATGAATTGCGAGTTTTCAATATAAAGTGTATGTAAATAGAGTCCCTTTTTGCTGATAAAACAAAACGAAAACTTTCGTCGAAGGAGTAAATGATTTTGTTTAGTAAAGATATAGTTATGGTGTATATTAAACGCTATAGATATATTACAATATTTATAGTATAAGAATAAAAATTGTAATTAAAGACTGGAACAAAAACACAGATCATCTTTGAAGTTAGAATTTGACATTCTTGACAACATTTGAAAATAAACGCAAAGTTTTGCTAGGTGTGAATTTCTGTATTTCTTATCATCTACTTTGACATTTAATTTAGGATTTTTAAAGTTTAATGAATATTTTAGACGCGTTGCGACATTTATTTCTTAATTGCCTTTATTGCAACTTAGTACGATTTTTACATTTCATGGTTATCGGCTTGCCTAGATATTTATGATTTCTTCTGTTTTATTTGAACTGCTCCTGTGTTTGTTCGGTTGGTGTCTTCTGTAACCAACGAGAAAATTGTTTGGAGAGTTTTTTCTGGAACTGTCTCTGTGTAGTAACTTGCAATTCTCCTCCACAATTTGAGTATTGTTGTGAGCAATATGGGTACGCCTCTGAGAGGATTATTTACCCAAATTGTGTTATAATTTTTGAATATTGTGGTAGATGATGTAGTTGTACATTTGGATGTTTAATTCGAGTTTTTGTAATCTCGATTCTTTACTACACTCTTTAAGTGTAATAGGTAAAAAGGGTCCTTTGACTTATGCAGTTTGCTTATTGTTTTTTTAATTCTCTTCGTTCCTTATGTATTCTTGGTGCCATTCCTTTGTTAAGGAAACTTCCTACTTTGAAAGTATCATAAATAAAACTCAGTATCAGTTCAAATACACATTTATTTATTTTCGGTGTGCGCAGAGATTTCGGGGCCGCTCTACGTCGAACATAAGATTACAGCATATATACGTGTGAATCGCTCGAGGAGCTTTGGACCCCTACATATACGCACATGCCAGACACTGCCGTCCGTACGTATACATAGGAGGCCTTGCATCGCCTTCGGTGTATAGTCATGTAGCCCTGCCGGCAGACAATAAACTCGGCCGCTGAGACTGTATACGCCCGAAAACAAGCTCCGCATCAGTATGCTCACAATATTTGTAAGTAAAAAAAATACATTAAGTGACAATATAATTAAAAGTTAAAAAAAATAAAACATACATTACAAAAATATAATAACACATCAAAATAAAGAAAAACAAACAGAGAAAAGAAACAATAACAATATAAAATAAAATAAAATATGTTAAGTTGTACTTAACATCTTTATTAATCGCAAATTATTTTGATAGTTCGTGGAATCTTAAAACATATATCTACTGAAGAGAAAAGGCGAGGTTTTAATCTAACTTCTCATATTCTCGTGCTCAAATTTGGATTTAAACATATTTTTTTTCCAACAAAAGACTTTAAATTACATATAAAATCTAAATTAGTTATACTTAAGGAGGAACTGCCGACTACCGAAATCAAGAGGTTAGAAATTCAAGTTTTTCTCAGTTATTTTTGCAGCGATTTTATTTAAACAAAAACCAACAAATATTTTAAGGTTTTTCCGAGGTACCTAAAGAATTAAATTTTTTAAAACTTATTAAAATATTTATAGATGGAGTCTAGAAAGTGCCTCAAGTTTACCGTATGTTTTCTATATTATTTTTCCACAAAGGGAAAAAAACGTCCTTTAGGTACCTTCAATACATCTTACTGTAAACGTACAACCTTAATTCAACTTAATTTACAAAATAGTTATTGAGAAAAACTTGAATTACAAACGTAAGTTTTGCCCTATTTCTGAATACATATAGCCTAAATTTTCAGTGTTCCTCTCATAATTAGTCAATCATAGGATATACTTAACTTAAAACACACGAAAATATTACTTTTTTTGTATTTGTTCCACGAAACAGAAAATTACAACTCTTATCAAGAATCTTATTGGCGGCGGCAGTTCGCCCTTAATAATTCACGTTTACTGGGATATTGTAACTTTTTGAATAAGATTTGGGATGACTCTTGCTAGTTATTTTTGGATTTTAAATCATTTTTTTAAATTGTTCTTAGAGTAATTGTAAAAGCAATTGTAGTTGTAGGTTTACAATAATCGTGTTGTTTTCCGAAATACGTTTTAACTTTATAATTATTATTATTTTTGTGTTTCGATTCATCAACAATAAAATTATCATACATTCCTAAGATTTTCCTAATACATTTATTTGCCATACGTTGCTCTTTAATGACAGTAGAAGCTTCTACAAACCTGTTTGGATAAAAATGTTATTGAGCTCATAATTTAAGTAAATATTTAATCAAAACGAAAATGAATGAAGTGTGAACACATGGATGTTAAAACCAACATCAAGCAGTAAATAATTACTGTGTCTTACATATATACCTTTATACGTAAAACGTATATGTATATATGCATGTGTTTGAGATACACACATATGTACATTAAGTGCCATTGTCGATAATCGAACGCACAGACACCGGTGTTTCAACCTATGAGATCTCATGCATATATATGTACATATACGTTTTACGTATAAAGGTATATATGTAAGACACAGTAAATATTTAATTATTTTTATTAGTCGTGCTTATATGATAAGAGAATGTTAAGTACCTTAACCGAATATATTTTAACATTTTAGATATATTTTGTAAAGATGTTTTCCCGTAATATCCTTTTTCTTCGCTATTTGTTGATATACCTTCCAGTGTTAAACAGGGATTGATCGAAAAGTGACTGACATTGTTGCTACTATTCTGAAGATATAAATACATTATATATATATTATGCTATTTTATAACTATAATTAATTTAGCATATATCTTTGAAAATAATCTCAATGTGGGGGGGGGTCTATTTCGATTAATAGGCATTCTCTGAGTGATAGAATAGATCCATCTTAGGCATTATATTAGCTCTGATATAATTATTATCACAATCTTATTTATTAAAAATTAAACTTCAAACTTTTAATTGCAAAATATTATAGGTTATATATTTTCGAAATGAATGTCAGATACAAAAACAACTTGGGTATATAAAAATCACTATGTTCATAATTTACATAGGAAACATTCTTATCTTGAAGCTTCAAGACTTTAATTGTTACATATTGGTATCATATTGAAATACAATTTTATTTCTTAATACGTTAAAGTATTATTTCTTATTGTTATATGTTAAATTTGATAATTATATTAATAACGATAGACATATTTACTTAACTTACTTAAGGTCAGTAAGTAATACAGTTCAACGTGTTAAGATATTCTATTCTACATAACTACATAATTAAATTATTTATAGTGATATTATAAAACAAACATGGCTTCATAAGCCCTATAACGGTAAACATTCCACTAAATTAAATTTGAAATATTATTTAGAAGGAGATATTTCTGTTTCCTGGCATTTCTACGGATATAAGTATGCCTTAAGTTATTTATCAATATGTAGAATTATCTTTCTTATAAGCTTATGTTATATCGGTTTAATATTTTATACATGTATATTTTTATTTTACCTTGTAGCTTTGTTCGGGAAATTAGCTCTAAATTCCAATGAATATTTATAGATATGGCTTCTGAATATTGTTTATCCTTTATTTGGCACAAGAATACAACTTTTCCATTCAAATCTTAAGAAGTACGATGAGGTCGCTGATGATTCCACAAATGGAACTTCTTGCATATTTCCCACGAAGAGGATACCTTTTATTTCACTTCCAGAATATGACACTGATACTTCTGGTTTATTATTTACTAAGGTATATTTATATATTTGTTTATTTATTCATGATGAAAGATAAATTTCTTATGTATCAAAATTCTGCTTCCTTCTATATTTTTGGTAGCATCTTTCTGCCTTCTTTTCTTTTTCTTTTTCCAAGGCATACTTGAAATATCTCTCCAATTTTTATATAATATGAAAATAATCCGATTTTATTACATTTCTTTTAACTAATTTTATTTACATATCTCACAAACACACGATTATCATATTCCCAAAGCCTTGTAATTTTTTGAATCTAACCCTATTAAGTAACAGCATTTACATCACTGTAATATCCATACATTAAAAGATTTTAATAAGATATTTTAATTTTAAAATGAATGATATGATTTGAGATTAAGAATTTAATGTTATTGACCTCTCTACATTTGTATTAAAACAGAATTCTATCATATACAATGTAGGATATCATACCTGTTGGTTCAGAGCACAGCTAAAATATTTTTATTCATAATAAAATGTGTTTTAATTATATCTAGGGATGTAAAATTTACAACTACATAAGTAATTCACTGACCGTATACGTAGTTCTTTATAAACAAAGCCCCCAACCCGCTTAATTTCTTTTTCAGTTATTGTTCTATGATACTATAGGTCTATTTCTACCAAGATGACATCTATACGTATACATGTTGACCTTCCTACCACTTTCAACCCCCTATACACAGATGCTATGATAGTCTACCTACCTTATTTGGCACTGACATACATATCTAAAGATGAGTTATCATTTATTTTTTGACGTTTACATATAAAAGCTATTCTATTTGTTTTTATTTTTAGAATTCCAGTAATACAAAGATGAATATTGAAATCCAGAACATATAAAGACAGACAACAAGATTTTATATCAACATACCAAACAAGAAAATCTAATTATCCAATTAAGCTACGCATTTATATGAAATACCGCAATAACCTGTATACTTACTAAAGGAAGTATTCTTTTTAATCTGTGGAAACTTAATTTAAAACCTTCTTTTTACTTGTTTCAGACAACAACAATGTATTTGAATTAAAAGTTTTATTTATTCACTACAATATATATATATATGAACTTGAAATTTGAATTTTTCTAAAACACCAATATCATTTCATTTAAAAATCGATGACTTTTTCATTGTTATGTCATATGTGAGTAATTTAGTATAATTATTACTGTCATTTTGAATTTTCTTACCTCACAGGTTCCCTATTACAGTGGATTAATAAATATTTCCAATTCTTTTGAAACATTGAGTCTTACTGACACTAGTTGTTATACAACTCAACTGGCCCCAAACACCATCGGAGGGTCTCGATAATTTTGAATGTGGGGCGGCATCTAATTCTAATCATCGTTGTCGTAAAAATCCTTCAAACCAGCCCATCTCCGCCTTAGGGCATAGCATCTAGGCAAGCCTATAAGTGAACTCAACAGGGAAAGATATAATAAGAATTTCCTTTCACCTATTATAATGTTTTAAATTAGATGGTTAGTTTCATGTATGCGCCATACTTGACCACTGTATATAAAAGCGCGAAAATTTCCACGCATTTGCTAGTTTGAAGCTAATACAAGATAAAATTATGCTGGGAAATAAAACTTTACGCAAACTTGAGCTTTCTACTTCAGTTCATATGAATATATATTATTTTTTATTCGAGCCTTGTTTATAGATTTTGAGAAATTAATTAATTATAAATTGGTGACTGAAGTGATTCAAAAAGGTTGGAGGTCATTTAGTATAAAACAAAATATATACACTCTGTGACCCCTTTTGTTCATCACATAGTATATTTTTCTAACGGAGTAAACACTAAAAAATCCCTGTATAAAATGAACAGTGAATTTTTTTTTCAAAATCCTTCTTTGACTCGTTTTCTCATTCATTTATCAAACCACCCTTGTATACTAAAAGAAAAAGACATCTAAAAATTTCTTGGAAGCATTTGATATCGTTTTGGATTTACCTTACGTCATTCAAACATCCAATTATAAGCACGAATTGCATATGTATATTATTACATAAATGTCTTCTGAGTTATCTCTATTTTCTCCACCTCACAACAGCGTAATTCATTCTGTGTCCTACGAGCAAGGCTTCACGAAATGAAATTTTGTGTTTATCCCACTCCAAACTCTACGCTCCACGTCCACTATCAAATTTTTTCGCTTTTCTCCAAGGAAGATGAACGCAACCGTAAAATTCATATATAAAATATACAAAGAAAGAAGCCTAATATTTTCTCTTGACGTATCCATGCGGGTCCAGACTACTAAATAAAACATCAATTGTAATTCTCCCGGGCTGTTCGGCACTCTGGACGACCAAGTTCTGACATGGCCGGTATAATTTATTGGTCAGGTTAGTAAAGTCCGTTACCGTAGCATTGGCAGCGTCCCTTATACACCGCATTCTGCTCGCTGCACCGGTAATATTCACAAGCCATTATGCAGATTAGACGTCGACCGACGAATTCACCATGTCGCCAACTCTATCGGAACAGAATGGAATTATTTCTAATTTGATTGCTTCTATCCGGGCTAATAAATTTATCTCGGAATAGAGTTTGAAAAATCGCAGCATCGGAAATTGAAAGAACAAATAGTTAATGGTGATTTTTGCTAACACATTTACGGTTACACCTAGAATTTCCGGATCAATAATGATTTAATTTGTTTTGAAAATTTGTGGGCAGCTTCATTTACAGAACCTTGTTTCCTTCACAACTTAAATTAGCGAAGATGATTCCGATATACAAAAAGGGAAATATTAACGACAGCAGGAATTATAGGCTCATTGCAATATTGCCGGTGATATCAAACATCTTTGAGAGGGTAATTGCGAACAGGCTAATTGAATATCTTGAAAGAAAAACGTTTATATCCAGTAATCAACATGGTTATAGGAAAAATAAGTCGACCACTACGGCTATACTGGATATCATTAGAGCAGTCATGGAGTCGTATTATAAATGTAAACAGATCGAATTAACTTGCTGTGACTTAAGCAAGGCATTAGACATGGTAAATCATGGTGTGTTGCTCGAAAAGCTTCACTACTATGGTATAAGAGGTATTCCACATGGCCTGATATCTGCGTATCTTAAGGATAGGTATCAGGTGGTCGAGTTTAAGGGTGAAAGATCCAGCGTGTAATCTGTGGTGAGAGGGGTCCCACAGGGATCTGTATTGGGGCCTTTACTCTTTGTGATCTACAGGGTGTTTGATTACTCGGTTTCCTAATTTGGAGAGTATAAATTTCCGAAAATGTAGAATGTACTACCAAAAATTCGCGTAGAAAAAGTTTTGAAATAAGCGCGAAAAAAAAAGAAAATATTGGAAAATGTTTTTAAGTATGTGTGTACCTTCTACGTAAGCTTTGCTTTTTTAAACGAGAAATGCTGAATTGTCGCAAAGAAGAAACTCTCGAACACGAAGAGTGTGCTTACAGTGTATCATATTACGATATTTAACAGCTGTTAGTCTAGTGCTCGTATTTGTATGGACCACTGAAGTTGTACCTGGCAGATATTGTATTGTTTAATTATTTTTTTTATGTTTCCTTTCAAGAGTATCGCTTACAATAATAATGAATTAGTAGATATGGTGTTAATTTATGGTGAATGCGAACAAAATGCTGCGAGAGCTCGGCGACGATATGCGGAACAATTTCCAAACAGACAATTACCTGCGAGAGCTACCTTGGTACAATTAGTTTAGCAATTAAGAGATACTGGACGAATTGAACCACAACGACGTGAAGGACGTGGCAGAAGCAATAGAATATTATACGCGGAAGAAAATATCATAGTAGTTATAAATTTTACAATAACTAATATTAACAATATTTAAATAAACAAACAAAACAAAATAGAATTAAAAAAGTACGCTGAAATTAATTTATTGGGCAGGTAAGCGATTTTTTATAATTTCAATATTTTTCTACTTACTGGTTTGTTTCGTGCGTATATTCTTTTAATACTATCTGTTTTTTCCAGACAAATATTGTACAGAGTTGGTTTCATCATTAATTTGATAATTACTCTACAAACTTTGTCTTTATGTTCAGTGCAATTAAAAATGGTGTTTTGTATTATATGTGGATGTAAAGTAGTCACTAACTGCTGACAAAGATTTTCTGATACCAAATATGGTAACATTTGGGCAACAATATTTGCTAACTCTTTTAAGAGACCTACAAATTTATAGTTCGGATATCTCAGACAACCACGGTCTTAAAGATGAATTAACCGTACCAAAGGTCCAGGAATTTCTGTAGATAGTAGAGGACACAGGCAGTAATCACACTGAATAATTTCATTTAATTTTTTAACAATGTAACCCCCCCCCCCCGAGAAAAGCAACAGATGCAGAGTAAATAGTGTTTTTTGGAATAACGGTTTTACTTAATTTTCTAATTTTTTCTAATAATGGGAAAGGTAAAATGAATTCAGGATCAATTATGTCGCAAAGTATTTCTATTGAATTTTACGAAGATTTTTCGGACCCTGAAAATGTTGCGGCACTAACATAATTGATGCTTTTATCTGTATTTGATGATTTAGAAGCTTTCACAATTCCACACTGCAATATTTGTCTTAAAGCATATTCTGCTGCTCTGGCATCAGCAGCATCATTTGCATCTCCTTTAAGTCTAACATGTAAAAACATGCTTTCGACATCATCAGAATTAAATGCTCTTGTTAAGACATAATAAAACACACATTACTGTAGAAGAAATTTCACACAAAGATAGGTACTTCTTGCGGTGAATACTAATGCATGAGCTGTTTAATTTGTTAAACATGTCAATCAACGGACGAAGATGATTTTTGAATATCGGCTGTATAATTTGGAAATGTAATATTCAACAGTGTAGCCGTTCATCTGTAATATCAATGTATGGACCAACAGTGCTATATAATGCATGCATATAATGAGTTCTACTCCTAACATTATGAACTTGAAAGAAAGTATACATGGTTTCTAAATATTTGATGGTACCATCTACATCTTGGAACTGCGGATGCTTATTCTCTTGCAAAAACCTTAAAGAACAACTTACGGATGGTGAAAATATTTGAATTGCACGTAATATGTTCATCTTTTCAAAACTTGTGGGAAATAAATATTTTCTTGTTAAAAATGTAACAAGACCTTCACTTGAATACAGGTCTCTTTCCAAAAATAAAGTTCTCGCATTTTTTATAGCATCGCAAAAATCAAAACTTAAGAACAATGGTAGTGGTGCTAAAACAGGTTGTGGAAGAGAATTTTGAAGTGATCCATTACCTAGCATTTTGAAAAGCTTTACATTTGCTGCAAAATTATCTGTGACAAGTCTCAAAACAATAAACCCAATAGAAGAAAGAAGTTAAGAGTCAGTTCATGAAAATTTTCCGATGATAAAGAAGCATGAGAAAAATACCCAGCAGGTATTAAATAGAGGTACTTAGTCCACAAACAACATAATAAAGCATTTTGTTTGCTATGTGTGGTTCCTTGCCTACGATATTATCTTCAGACCTGCTGTAAAACATTTTTTCTTTAATTGCCATGTCATCTATTAAAAATGAGCAAACACGCTGGACAGGACTTTTTAGCTGATTAATTTCTGCATTTAATCTATCTTTGATTAAAGAATTAACACCATTAAAAGGACCTAGATATCGTGAGATTGTCATTTTACAAGGTAAATTTATCAAATGTTTCATGCCAAATTCATAACCTTTTGGAGAGGTAAATCTCCAAATAGTACATAATCGAATAGATATTTCTGACCATCGAGGAGCTTTTCTACAGTAATTTTTTATAATATCTGTTATAAAAATGGCTTTTTCATCATTAGCTTTACAACCTTCATAATTTTTTTTTAATTCTGTTAACGATTTTGAATTTTTTTCCTTTTCAACTTGTAAGTCCTTTAATTCACTTAAGGTTTTATGATACTTTTCAGTTGTCCTCTTTAACTTCAGGTTTAGAACTTTGCAGTGGTATCTCAAATTTTGAACCTCATTTTCAGTGATGGAATCAACTTGAACGAATTTAGAGTTACTACAATCAAAATTGTCTCTACAGCTAGCATATATATATTATGCTATTTTATGTACTCGTAATAAATTATTTTAGCACATTTCCTAATACAATCTCAATGAGGGTGTGGGTTCAACTATTTTTAACAGGCATCCTCCGGGTGATAGTGTGCATTCGTCATCTATATTATTTGCTCTATTACATTTACTTTCAAAGTTTCTAAGTATTTAAAAGAATAAACTTCAGGTTTTAATTCAAAAATTATAGGCTATTTATTTTGATACTGAATGTCAAATGTGGGAACAACTTGTAAATACAAAAATCACTATTCATATTTTACATTGAAAAACATTCTTGTCTTGAAGCTTCGAGACTTAATTGTTACATATTGGTAACATTATTAAAATAGACCTATAATTTCTTAATACGTTAAAGTGTTATACTTATTGAAGAATTTTAATTAATTCGACAAGTTTTCATATCAAAAATCATATTTACTTAACTTATTTAAGATCAGTAAGATATACTGTTAAGGTATTAAGAAATTTCATTCTACGTAAATACATACATTATTTGTTAAAGTGAAATTTTTTAAAAAAATATAACATGGCTTCAAAAAAAAATATAACGGTCAACAATTTTCTAAAAGGATTAAATTTTAATTTTGAACTTTATTGAAGAGAAGATATATCTGTTTCCTCGCATTTTTCACGAGTGTAAGTATGCCTCTATATGTCTATCAATATGAAGTACTTCTTATAAGCTTATTTTTGATCGTTTAAGAATCTATACATGTATATTTTTATATTTTTTTACCTTGTAGCTTGATTTAAAATTAGTTCCAAATCCTGATGAATATTTATAGATGTGGTTATTGAATATCCTGTTCTTCTTTGGATACTGTAAATCAAACTTCTACTCCAAATCTAATGATGTTCGATGGGTCTTCACACAACGAAAACAATTTATTTTCCCTTTCGAATTACTGCACTAATATTTCTGGACTATTATTTATCAAGGTACATACATCTGTTTATTAATTTATGATGAAATTTAGAATTTTCTTCTACATCAAAATGATGCTTCCACCATTTCTTTTATGGCATCTTACATTCCTTTGTTTTCATAATTTTCAAGGCATACTTGTATATCATCCCCATTATATTACAATATGAAAATAATTCTATTTTAATAACATTTATACAAATTCTAATAACACATACCCTACAATACGAACACATAATCTTCACATTTCCAAATTGTTCCTTTATCTCTGATATTTAACGATATTAAGTAACAGCATTTAAATCACTGTCATATCCATAAATTGATCAATTCATAAAACGTATTTTGATTTTCATAAATATCAAACGTATGTTAATACATAAGAAATCAATGTTATTGACCATTCTATATCGATATTAATACAGAATACTGTCATGTACAAAGTAGGATATCATGCCTGTTGGTTCATAACATGACTAAATTATTTTATTAATAATAAAATGATTTTAAAATTATATTTAGGGACTTTATATTTTCAACTCCATACGTCACCGGCTGACCTTTTTATTTCTCTTTAAATACCATCCCAAACCGTTTTTGATTTCTTTTCTTTTAATTATTCTGTGGTTTTAGATCTACATATGACTACCGAGGGGACATCTATTCGTATAGACGTTGAATCACTTGTAATCAGCTTGTACCCCCCATTTTGAGATGTACTAAGATGTATATACGCCCTTCTGCATACTTGCAGTTTCTCGCTACTCAAACTAGAGGACTCTTAACATTTAAATAATTTTGACGTAAACAAAGAATATTAATTTATGTGTTTTTTTTTTATTTTTTAGGAAATCAGTATACCAATATAAAGATTACCAATGAAATCCAGAACAAATTAATATAGATAACAAGGTTCTATATGGATAATGCACAGGCAAAGAAAACAAATATTCACTCAACACATGTACTAATGATGTCAACATAACCTAGCTATAGGAAGTATTCAAATTAACGTGTAAAACTTAATTTAAGACTTTCTCTTTTATATGTTTCAGACAAGAACAACAACAATGAATCTGAGTTATATTACAGTTAAAGAATTCACTACAATATATATATTCGTATAAAACTACATGACAGGTACAAGAAAATAAACATATATAAATTATATTACAATAGTAGAAATATATTTATTAGGACCATAACTGCAGGGGGGCCTCTAAAACACTGCACCATTTGGTCTAGGATGTAGGAAAAAACCTGCAGAATAGAAAACCTACATCACAGTGCCACAAAACTAAAGGTCTTTAGTTATTAAGATCCAAACAACAGCCTCTGAGTTAAATTATGTAAGTCCGTGTATCCAAATTCAAACTTAGGATCATATTCCACTTGAATAATATACTATTCTCCTCTTGAAACCAGTCAATCCACTGATGCTACATGAATTTCATTTGTCTTTGGATATACTTTCGATATTAAGTTGACAAATCTTAACAACTGGACCAAAATTCCTGAAAGAAACACAATATGAATTTACACTTGAAAAATGATACCTGTCACATGACCGTGAGGATCTTAGGATCTTGTACGTTCTTCCAAGTGATGGTTATTATGGACAACATTATATTCTCCATTTTGGACCATCGTAAAAATGGTTACCATCGACCAAAATCAAATAAAATTAAAGAAATATAGATTAAAACATAAAAACAACTAGTAAAATAGAAACTTAATATTGACACTGACAAGATATCAACTGTCACAATACAGCTAGTACATGGAGAAGATACATCGAAATGCTTCATGGAAGCCCTAAAAATTATTTTATGTACTGTTGCATAGTTTACTTGTGGAACTTTAACATTTACAAACATGGAAGGCAGTGTTCCTTCATTTAATTTATTTTTCTTGCCTAAACTGTCAATATCATTTTCATGAAAATGTTTTATGCAAACAGCACTGTGGTCAGTCAGTTTTGTAGTATCTATAATAAAGGATTAAATTAAGTATTCAGTATTTATTGTATTCTATTATTACATTTTAAATTTTTAATTAATGTTCCAGTTTACAATTGACTATATATTTAGAGTATTTTTAAATTTAGTTATAAGATTAAGATTATTTATATATATTTAGGTAAGACAGTATAACAAAATAAACATGTATAAAATTGTTTTTCACAACCAAAATCTTAACACATTATTCCACAGATTATTTTATTCTTAGACAAAATTTTAAAATAAAAAGTGCTTTTTTGATAAGATTACCACAAAATTCTTGAAGAATATTTATCCATAATGCTCGGACATCAGGCTTACATGGAATTTCGAAAGAAACATTTCTTTCTCCACAAATAATACATTTCTTAAACATTTTTAGAATTTCACCTTAATTTCAAATTGAAATTGCCGTCAAGCTGACGTTCAAAACTCAAATTTAAAATATATATGCCTTCCAAGATTTAAAATAATTTACCAAGCAGTATATTATGCTTTGGATAGATAGCGCCACATACGGATGATATTTTGAGGTTATAAGAATCAGAAATATCCACTGATATCTATAATATAAACGGATGAGCAATGTAATAGGATACGCGTGGAATTTTTATGCCAAATTGAATACTTAACTCGGGGCTTACGAGTATGCGCAGTCCCTAGTCTTTTGACATTCGAATGTGAAATCACTAAAGTTCCGAACGCCGATTTCAATAGACGTGCAAAATCACAATTTCAGAGAAGGATGAAAATATATATTTGCTAATGTAGAACATGTGTGCATATAGTGATTTTGCTACTAGGGGTACTAGCTTTTTGTTTATATTTTTGGGGTATTTTTATTAAGAAAAATGCGGAAGACATTAAAAAGGATCAAATTATACAATTCCCGACATACCATCACTGACATTGTTATCCCAAAATGTTGTTATTTCTGGTTTTGTTGTCAAACAATTGAAGCGCATTGTTAAGTGCTAAATTTGTGTCCGTACTAGAAGGAATCTCACAAACATCTGTCGATAATGCTAGTTCTCATCTTTTGAACAGAAAAAATCACGGTGCCTTAATACGTCCTTCACAAGATGTCACTAGAGTATCTAAAATAGTTGAAGTCCAAGTACGATATATTCTTGTATAAAAGAACAATAAACTTCCTGCATAGGCAGTGTTTTTTGAGCTATTTGTACGTTCAATTTCTATTAATTTGTTTGTAGAAAATAAGTACTGTGTATCCTTAGATACATATATATTTGATTCATCTATTTAATGAAAGCCACGTTTCTCTTTTAATTAAGCATGTTGTGCGACGCATAGAGACGCAAAGAAACAAACAGAAGTAGAACGTGGAGAACTTCTAAGAAAAAAGCCCTTCATATTAATACTTTTTTATAATCAATAAATCTTTCAAAAGAAATATATTGCTTTTTTGAGTATTTTTTTAAATTTTCCTTAATAAATAAATATTTCATTATCTTCAGATGCAGATTTTAATTTTAAAGTTCATGTCCTGTTACATACTTTTCAAATATTTTAGGCATTTCAAATTAGCGCCTTTATTTTATGTTATTGCGCATGTTCGTCAACCCCGTGCGCAGTTCGTATTTGATCACAATTTGTAACATGCTATTGCTCATCCATTTATTTATACAGATCAGTGGAAATATCTAGTTATGTGACGGCCTTATATTGCGCAGCGATATCAGATATAGTTGACCTTGCCATAAAGAGATCGTAGTGCCATCTTCTGTAGAACAAATATTCTACTCGCTGTCCCAGACGTGCCTCAAAACTGGATTCAGTATGCGAGGTGGCTATGAAAAACGAAGTGATAGGTGAGAACTGCAGCCTGATGTGTTGCTATTGATTTTATTCTCTTAATAGCATAGATCCCGACGTCAGTTTTTTCGCCAGTTGATCGATGTGCCTCCCCCACTTTCATCAAGTATTCATAGTCAGGCCCAAAGACTTTACATTTACAAACAACAAATATACAAATATCGTAATTAAGATCGAGCTAAACATACGAAACAAATCTTTGACTGATCAATATCGATTCTGCAAGAAGTACAATAATTATGATACGATTACAATACATTTATCGCTGTGTAGAATGTTCAATTATTATATTAATTGGATTGTCATAAAATTTGAGATTAATTAATAATAATAGTATATTTAATGGAAGTTCGACATAATTTTAGAACAAAATTTATTAAGTTTGAACGTTGAAAATTTCTCGCACTGATAGCTTTAAGTTTACTTTAAATTCTAAAATAACTAAAAATCATTATTTACCCTTTATATTTACCAATAAATATTATAAATTAAAAATGACGATATTGTTGATATAATATTTTCTCTAGAGAGCTTCAATATAATTCGATATGAAATAGCGAACGTTAATTTACCAATTCTGAGGGTTGGTTGCGCAATAATTTCCTTTGCGCTATCTACTCCCAAAGGAGCGCGCTGTGTGTACACATACACGTATGTACCTCTGATATTGATTAATTTGTATATACATTAACAAATTAAAATCTAAAAAATATATGCTCAATTGAATAAAGAAAACTATTAAACTTACTGTCATATTATTACGAAATAAAACTGTCGTCAACAGTTTGGAATTTTAAAATTTCTCGTTTATACATTACAGTTTCGAAGAAGTGTTTTTAATGATTTATTAATTCGAAAAGTTTTACGCGATTTGCCGGGAAAATGGTCAAGTTTATAAGAGAATTGCCCTTTAGGCAATACGTCCAACAATCGGAAAACTTTTTACACCACTTGTCAAGAAATTCATTGTGTGCGTTCTCGATTGCTTTTTAATAAAATATCGGCATGTTCTGAATAATGCAACCTACGTTTAGTCTCCTGATAATTAGTGAGAAAAGAGCGAACAATTTTGATTTTATTTTAATTTATTTGTAAATTGTCAAAACAAAATTTGACATAACCTTAATAAAATGTTGATTGTAATTTAGTTGTGCAAGATGAAATTAATATGGACACCTATAACCATGCTATAAACTTTCCTATATGCAATATACTTAGGAAAGCATCATAATATTGTTAGGTGATCTACTGCATATTGCTTTCAGTGCTTGACGTCGTTTTTGCTGTATTGTCTGATATATCTAACCCAACTGATTTAGTTCCGTTCGTTGAGTGTATTATTTCTGCTTCAATTATTTATCTTATTAACATATTGCTGCGACTTTCAAATTAAATAAAAATAAGAATGTTAAGAATTAGCTTAGTTGTTAAAAAAGAATATTAATTTTTATTTTAAAACCTTTATTTTTAAGTTTTAAGCATTAGACAAGACAGGTAACACAAGGGTATAATGGGTTGCCTATATTTAAAGGTAAACTCATATCAAAACAAATATAATTTTATTAGTATATTCTTAAGTTGAACAAGTACTAAAATTAAGTAGAAAACAAACAGAAAATAAATCTATGCAATCTATATTTTTGTAGAAAAGACAAGCGTGAGATATGGTTTCAATACACAGAAACACAACCTAATTTTTCACAAGGCGTTAGGATAGCTTTAAATATCTTCAATAATGGACCATTATTTAAAAACAAAAAAATGAGGTGTGGCCACCACACGACTTTCTTATAAGTATGAGCGTTTCAAACTATGCAATTTTAAGAATTTTTTTATTCAAAACTTATTCAAACTCCTATTCTAAGTACTTTCATTCTCTTAATAAATCGCTATAGAATGCATACTTTGCAAGATATTCGAAGAAAAGTGCTACTCGCTAAGAATAAAAGTGCTACTTCCGGTCCGAATTTTGAAATTTCATGTATACAAAAAATATTGAAAATCCAATTCTAAATACTTTTGTACTCTTAATAAATATATATAGAATGCATAATTTACGACATATTTGCAAAAAATCTTTATTCGGTAAGAGTAAAAGTGATACTTCCGGTCCGAATTTTGAATTTTTTTTATACAAAAGATATTGGAAATTAAGTTCTAAATACTTTTATATTCGTAGCGTACCTGTTTAAAAAGCATGACTTGCAAAATATTGGCAAAAAACTGATTTTTGAGAAGAGTAAAAGACCTACTTCCGGTAGTAATTTCGAAAAACTTTATAAATAAAATGGTTCTGTTTTAATTTTAAGTACATATGAATTCTTTATAAATTTGTTTAAACTTAGTTGTTGACGAAATATTTGCAAAATTCGATTTTTTCACTGAAGTAAAGTACTACTTCCGGTCAACCGATTTTACTGAAAAACTAATCATCTCAAGAGGCAGATTATACACGTAAATATAAAATTTGGAATTGATATCTACAGCGGTTTGACCGCTATCGTGGTCAAACATACAGAGACACACAGACACACACACACACACAGACATTTTTTAAAAACCACTTTTTTGGTATCAGGGCACTTCAAAACGTGGACATCTGCAAAAATCTAGAGGTCGAAAATTTTCATCATTACAATACTTCCTTACACTACGTATAAGAATGTAAAAGGTACTCAAAGTTAACAACAGAGAAAGAGTTATGTTGAAAGATGGAACGGTAAAGAGAATAAATCATTTAAATGCCATTAAATTATATGATCAAGATCAGATTAGGTATGCTCGAGACGAGAATACAATATTGAATAAGTAAATGTAAATTCAGACATGCATAATGGTGCCAATTCATGAGAAAGTTATTATAATCATACTTAAAAATATAGCAACTTCCTTGAACTTATATCTATGAATAGTAAAAGGATATGAGTCAAAACATTTATAATACGATATATTCGATGGCAATGTTCTGTATAAATAATAACTGTACGAATACAAAAATACATTTATAAGTTTTTATACGCATAACGCTTCAATAGAATATGGAAATAGTCATGTGTGGTTTAAAAGCCTACAAAAGAAAAATGCAGTGTCAATATTGTTTACAGCGTTCTGCAAATTAATATACTACCAGAAGAGAGGGCTTGGATGGAATTTGGAGACAATCTGACGGGGGCGAGTGGTCTTTGTAGTGCAGGCTTCGTGAAGAAAATTCCAGTTGTGAATAACGTGTTCCCAATACTACCTAATCGAGGTAATCCTAAAAGAAATTTAAGGATAATGTTAGCAAATAGGAAAAGAAAATAATAACAAATGATGAAAAAGGAAATACGTCTATATACAAGTACTAATGAGGGACTATATTAGGAAGAAAAAGAAAATAGGAATATACCTACCGTAGATGAAACATAGCAAGTTCGTGAAAGAATTTTAGTGCTGACAATTTTGTGTATGACCTGTCAAAGACAAGGTTTGCGTATTAAGTAGATGCAGTAACTTGAAGAAAATGAACAAGAGGGATTTCACTATGGGTATTACAAGAAATCGATGCCAACTTAGAATTTAATTTAAGAAGAGAAGAGCTGTGAATTGTTGATAGTTAATTGTCTTCATATATAATCGGAAATTTGTATTTTCAGCTAGAGAGACGTAAAATTTTCTAACAAGATAATATTTTTGATATAGCAAAAGTGAAAGTAGGGTTGATACACTACTTTTAGAGTCACGTTTGTTTATTTGTATTAAGATTTAGAAATCAATTTTTAGTTTAGCTTTTATATTTAAAAATTAATTTCCTTTCAATTAATTTTTTTTTTGTATTGCTGTTTATTTTAAAACGGATGATATGAATAAGACAGAATTTGAAAAGATATATGATGAAATAAAGTAAGTTAATAAATAAATGATTCAATTTTGGAAATAATTAGTGGTGGTGTGCGTTTCTAAAATTACTATGTCAAAATATTTGCTTTTAGTAAGACGTTGAGCATTATTAATTAGATAAATATTATCCTGTTTAGTAATAATAATTCATTTGTTTCTAATAGTAATGAAAGGATAGTTAATGGTGTTGGATGCGCTGAGAGTATTATGTGCGAATATTTGCTTTCAGTAAACCATTAGGCATCATTAATTATTATACTTTATCATTTTGATTTAAAATTTCAAACCAAATAAATACGAATAAAAAGGGAATGTTTTTTGTGGGCAGGTATTAAGACGCTAGCGGTATCAAGTGCGAATGTTTGCAGCTAGTGATTAGTATAGGCCAATTTCCGAGCATTCACGATTGCAAAGTTCTAGATTACCAAGGCATACTGTGAAAATGTATGTTTTTGGTTTTTTGGACCAAGTGTAATAAATAGGTATTACTTCCTTACTATACTCGTAGTATAAGAAAGTACTGTGATGAGGAACATTTTCGACCTTGATATTTCAGAAGATTTCTTAATTTTTATAAAAAGCATTTTTCGAAATTTCTAACCGAAGTAGCTTCGTACTCTATCAAAAAATTATTTTTTGAGAATATCTCGCAAATGGTGCGTTTTATACAGACATTTTAAGACTAATTAAGTGTATGAAAGTGTTTAAAGATAGATTTTGAATAACTTTTGGGAACATATAGCACGTAACATTACCACTACCATTACTCGAAGGAAATAATTCAGAACATTTTGACGGAACGAAATATAAGAAGAAAATACTTGGCAGTAGTATATGACAATGCTGCAAATATTATATGAGCAGTTCTGCAGCTGCCGTACAATTCAGTTTGTTGCACTGCAGATTCACAGGAATTGGTTTAGAACAAACAATTGGATGAAATGCCCATTATTGGCAAATGCGGCAATAATGTTGGTCATTTTAAGCACTGTAACATCGCAACAACTACTTTAACTCATAACAAAATCTATTGGATTTAGAAAACACAAACTCATAAAGACATGTAAGAATTCAACATTTTTTTATATAATATTCACAAGAGCTTAGGAAGGACATTTAATGTTAATTGAAGATGAATGGACGATCATTGAAAATATTGTTAAAATATTGGAAACCTTTGTGTTGGCTACAAATTTATTGTCATCAGAATGTCAACCGATGGTGGCAGTGGGGATGACCATTTTGCAATGTTTGATGGAGAATTTCATTTCAAAGCTTGACAAAGATGACCAGAAGAGATAAAAGAAATGAAACCTGTTTTGCAACAGGAATTTAAATCAAAGTTCACAAAAGATGTTTCTAGTACCTAATGTTTCGGTTACCGGTGCTTCACCAATTTACATATTTGAAATTTGTAAATTTCTATATCCAAGGTTTAAAAAGACGGCAAGATTTTCTAAACCTCTGCTTAAAACAAAAAGGCACCCAAAAGATATCTTGGAAAACGAAGGGAAGCCATCAGTTAAATTTTATGAAAGTAACATGAATCACAAAAAATCGCTTCGAATATTTTGTTCTTCAATGAAAAAGTAGGTACTGCCAATGAGGTGCAATTTATTCGTTGGAATGTTGTATACCAAAAAGGGCTTTCTCTAAAGCCGATAACTTTGTAATGGCGAAATGGCCTTCCTTGAAGCCAGAAAATGTGTTTCTTTGGCGCATGGTTTTCTAATGTATACTTGCATAATTTTTATTTATATAATTTAATACATAGTATGTCATGTACCTACTAAATTAAAATGTGTTTTTATCTTCAATTCATGTCAGTTGTCTCGTAAGATTATTTATATCTCCTTCGAACAATCAATTCAAATGAAGGTAAGTAACCTTGTAAGTAACTAACTACCTATCATTTTAACATGATTTTTTCACGTTCGCTTTGTTGTAACTTTTTCCAGTGATTTCGATTTTCTTTTCTAGCCATTAACCAACATTGTAAACATGTCTCATTGTTATTCATAAATATAGAATTTGTTAATAACTTGATTACAGCTCCACCTATTTTACCCTACCGTGACGATGTACCATTGTCTCGACAAAACATATATATTTTGTGAATATGACAATCAATCGGCCAAGTCGTTTAGAAGTTAGACGTTCACTAACAGACGCACCAACCAAATCTTCCATACTTTTTTCTCAATTGAAAACATTCAATTGAATTATTTCCATCGTGGGAGCATAACCAACGAAATAAAAAAATAATCAACCAAATATGTCGTTCCTATCGTCAGTTATAATCGAGCGTGCATACAAAACTTATTATTTTTGCAGTTTGTCAGATTTATCCGATTTTCCTTTGTAATTGCGCCGAAATTTTTTTTCTGAAAATTGTTCCAGGACCATAAAAAACAAAACAAATAAAAATTATCTACCGTTTGAATCGCGAGTTATGTTCTTGAGTTTTTTTATAAAAATCCTATAGGAAAATGCACTTTCAGTTTAATTTTCCAACTTTCCGGGCAACTTTTTCAATTTTTCTTTCCCTAAAGGTCTTATTCAAACTATTACAAACATTTAAAAAAAAATATTTTTATAGATTCGAATATTCAAATATTCGAAAATTCAAATACCTGAATATTCGAATGAATATTTAAGTAATTCGAATATTCGAATAATTCAAATATTTAAATATTTATCAAAATGAATATTGGAATACTAAAATTTGGAGAAGTTCCTGACTTAGTGTTGTTGCCCTATTTTTTTACAAATGAAATTGGGTATTTTAGAGAAAGAAGGCCGCAAACAAAATTCTTACATAATAGGGGATAGTGCTTTAAAACTCTTTGGGAAAAACTACTTTAGAAGTTGTCGAAATACTTACACGACTTCTTTCTTCTGCAATTTAAATAAGCACTACTCAACTGTAAATTATAATTATTATTCCAAAGAACGTATTCTAAAATTCTTGTAGCAACCACTCTCGTGATTTTAATAATATTCTTTTATAATACATAGTTAATATACACGAAAAATACAGAATTAAATTACTTGGATATAAAACGTTTGATGTATGTTTGTAAATATACCACCATTAATTCGTGAATTAATATTACCCTATAAGATAAAGTAACGTAGTATTTATTCGATACGGAAAGCAAACAGAATAATATTATGTAAAGCGTAGCGTTGCAATTGGCCGCTGAATAATAAACTATAGAGGAATGGTTCATATACTATTAGTATCATATCACTGTACAATCAATTCCAACACGGAATGGTGATAACTTTTTATGGTCTATAAATTTCTCGAACAATTTAGCCAGAAATATTCTAACGGTATCGACACTACACAGAACAGGAACGAGAACCATTAAAGCACGAATACAATTTCATTTCCTTGCGAAATATGACGACAAACAGTTTGTTGTTATGAAACTAATTACGTTCATGTAGATATTTTTGTATTTCTGTAGTGAAATTCGGTTTCTTCTAGCGATCGGAAATTGATTGCAATAAGGTTAAAGTTTAATTTAACAAAAAAGTGACATGCAAGAGGCTAAATATTTTGTGTATATTTAATACTTATAACATGACATATGGGAGCATAACAAATCATTTAAACAGATAAATATATATGTAAAACAAAATCTTTCTAAAAGTACCAATTTGAGTACCATTGATTTTAATGATTTAAGCCCGTTACTCGAGTTGGAGCAAATGACACTTCATAGAGTGACTTAGTAAACAGGCTGGTAACAATAGAAGCAAAATCAGTCATTATGTTGGCACCTTTCATATGATATATTTACCTACCTACAATTTTGTATATTAGCTTGATATTTATTGGCAGAATACCAAAGCAAATCTATATTTATATGAATTGTTACGGGTTAAAAGCGTGGATTATCTTATTTTTCTTCTTATTGGTTGTTAATTCGTGAGAATATTTTCCTTTTTAAAAATAAATGCATGGTTTATTTTTGTATTTTTAATAATGGAAATGCCATGTGGCTATCTGCATGTCAATTAAGGTACGCAGTCCAAGTTATTTCTGGATTAGTAAGATAGCGTAGTTTATGTTATCTCGCATTTATTTATTTATTTTATTTTTCACATTTTCCGAGCTAGGGAAAAATTCATTCTTAAAAATTATTAATTTTTTTGGTAAGTCCAGTTTTATTTATTTATGCTCTGTTAAAGTTTTCTCTAACCCGTTTGGTTTTAGCCTTGTTTATTAACACTATATAGTTATACAACCTAGAGAAAACTGTAATAAATATTTCTGTTGTAGTAAAGTGTCGTCCTCTGATATCTTTCAAATGAATTAATATCCATAAATGAAATTGAGAAGCCAATGAGGAAAGATTATCAACCCCACTCTCACAATTTAATCCGGAAGTTTATAAAAAATGTAAATATATTTTGATATTTTCTATTAAATTTTACATAAGAGTATATTTTGTTTGATTTGCTTTTCACATCGTTTGCCCTTGAATTACATATCAACATAACCTATATAGCTATTACTATGATAAAGTAGCTTTCAGTAAATTTTTTATTGAAGAATCTTAGAATTACTAATTTTTTTTTGCTTTTAATATAACAAATTTAGTGGGAGAAACTCATTAATGGGCACATCCTACTGCCGAACCCCTCTGGTGGCTACCTACCCGAACTAACCTTCAGTTGTATATCTATAGTACACATAATAATAGACAATAATAGTTTTAGTTTTCTATTTTTCCATTCGTGGCGTTCCATGACTGACTTGACAACCTTGGAATGTTATTGAAACTAGACATTCTTATATTGACGTTTGTGTAAAGCGTTGTGCTTGAACTCCATATCAGGGTTGTCCCTTTAAAATTTAATTAAAATTGTTATCGTCGGATGTAATCTGGAAACTTATGAGAGTATATTTTTGTAAAAGAAGTAATATGAATTTCACCGTGTGGGTTGTGCTTAATATGAACTTCTTTTAATCGATATAATAATAATGATTTGTTAGTCAAGATCCATAATGGATATAATACACAGGATATTACATAAACAGTAAAATAATTTTGTTTGTTTAGTGGCCAATTCTTTCCGAGTTGTGTCTCCGGTATTTTCTTGTCCTCTTGTGATCTTCTTCGTCCTGGAACTGGTATCGTGGTGTGAATTTTCCAATATTGGGCTGCTTATCACTCGAGTACTACGTTTTGGTTTTCTTTATTCAGGTGATAATTAATTTTAATTTCAATTCAAATACTTAATTTTCTCGTTTCCTTGTAGGTATTGGAGTCTAGTTTACTCGATGAAAATCCTCTAATTTCACACTCTTAGACTATTTAGTTTATAATTCTCGTAGAAAATCGTAGTAGTTTTATATAAGCACACAGGTATTTAATAATTTTCTTAATTAATATGTATTATTTCTTAAATTGTAAGAGCGTCCTTTTTGGCGTCTCTTCTCTGTGAAAATTTTTCTAATCCCCCCAGGTGTTTTGAGTTTACTCTAAATTAAATTTATAAATATTCTGATACTATATCTTTTATTCTTATACACATGACTTCAATATATAAATATCGTTATAATATATTTATTCAAATAACTTACTCAAAAGAAAATCCGGACAAAGGAATACAATAACATGAGAAATTAGTGAGACACAAAAAAATTAAACAGAATTTTTGCTAATCATTGTTTAGAATGAATTTCATACTAATTTTAAAGTTTTGTACATAGCAAATAAGGGAATAAAGCTCAACTTATTAGAAAGTTTGGAAAAAAAAATTAATATAGAAAATTGTGTCCGCTTCTAAATACACAGATAGACTTCAACAACTCTCTCCCTGCTCAACTTATTGTTGGATACGAGAGAAGCACTCACATATGATGCTTTCGAGACATGACGACAAAGGTACAAATTATAATTTGAATACAAATATGGTTTCAAAACGCAATTTCATTTATTTTTATTCTCATCTTCGTCTTATCTAAAATGCTAGAGAAAAAAGGAAGCTTTGTCGTTTTCCTTACAGAATTCAATTTGCCGCTATTACTTTTTTTTTAAACCCTTCTTACAGGTACAGTCGAACGTTGTTTATTCAATTTCGTAAAATACCAGTTTTTGTGCCTCAGGTCTGTAGCATTCATAAAACGAAAAATGTGTATATGGACGTTTAGAACAAGCAACATCAGAAATTTATTAAATTCTTTTTTTATGTATATTAAAGTAAGCTCTGTAGATACTTTATTCGTGGATGATGAGGTCATGCAATGTTTCCAAATGCAAATTAAAGTTGGCATTTTAAATGAATTGAACGATATCGCTGAAGAATAAGTTAATTTTCTTCTACAAATGATTGTTCAAATTCAGTTCTAAAGATTTTCGATTTTTTAGGGAATCTGTGTTAAATGAATGTAAATTTGTAACATATTTGCATATTTGCGTTTTTTTAAAACAGAAGACCATTTCCGAGAGGAATTTTTAAACATTTCTTTTATAAAGTTGTTTTGTATTCATTTGAAATTGGTCTAAGCGTAGTAATTTTGATTTTTACTTTAAAGTAAATTACTATACAGTGTGGAGGTAAAGTAACGGATAAAAGCATTAACTTCGTTAATATTTATTTTTTGAAAAAAATCTGGAAGGGGTATAGTGATTTTAACTAAGAGAAATATTTTCATTGCATTTTTAGTTTCTTACATCATTTGTTCTTCATGTTATGACGTCACCGACTTTTTTTTTTTGAATGACAACCTATTTTTTTTTTAATTGATTTCGAGAGTACTTTCAATTCCCTATCCAGCGACATTAAATTTTTAATATGTTATATTTGAAGAAAATTGAGAAAGGGAATCTTAAATTTCGAACATTAAAAGTTCCTTAAAAGAATCTAGAATAAATTTGATGGGAGATTGACGGCACATTCGTTTTTCAATTATAAAAATGTGGAAAATCGAACTATAAATTTACCTATCTACTTTATTGAAAATTAGTAATTACATTAAAACTAAATTGATTAAACAGGAAAAACAACTCGAACAATAACATCAAACACAAAAATTAACACAGAAATAACACTGTTTAAATTACATTTACACTGATAGTTCAAAATGACGACCCTGTACCACATGACATTATTAAATCAGTAATAATACAAAAGATTTGAATTTACACACATTTTTCTGAAGTTTTAAGATTATATGATGATTTAGATAGGTATGGTTCTCCAAGGTTTAGTCTTGAAAATAGGTATTCTAATTTTGATTATCCAAATTATTCATTAGAACCGCTTTATAATAGACAGTATGCAGATGCCCATAATAGCATTCATGGGTATGGTGGACCATCATATTTACCTATTAATTATAGACAATTAAATAATAGTAATGCAAGATATCAAAGTGCACAATTTCAATATCGATTGCCAAATCAACAAATGCAACGTACATTTAATTTACAAAATTCACAACAAACGCACACAGTTCAGCAGATACCAAGACAAAATCAACCTCAGCAAACAACAAATTTCCAAAATCAAACACAGCAAATGACAAATGTGCAACAACGTCCACAGTATACAAATTATCATCCTTCACATTCGCAACAACAAATAAGACAACAACAACAACAACAGCATAGACACCATCGTTATGGACAAAGGAATAATCAACAAAATATGAGTAATCAGCAAAAGCAATACTATAATAATTATAGTTTACAGCAACATAATAAAGTTGAACTAGTTAAGCAAAATTATTGAATTGGATGAGAAAAATGTCAAGAGATAAATTTAGAAACATGAAGTAAATTAAATAAATTAAAGTTAATTAAAGTTAAATATTACATTAAAGGTATCCAGATCTAACACCATTAGACTTCTATCTATGGGGGTACTTAAAAAGTAAAGTGTATGAAAATGGACCTAATGTGCAACAACGTCCACAGTATACAAATTATCATCCTTCACAATCGCAACAACAAATAAGACAACAACAACAACAACAACAACAGAATAGACACCATCGTTATGGACAAAGGAATAATCAACAAAATATGACTAATCAGCAAAAGCAATACTATAATAATTATAGTTTACAGCAACATAATAAAGTTGAACAAGTTAAGCAAAATTATTGAATTGGATGAGAAAAATGTCAAGAGATAAATTTAGAAACATGAAGTAAATTAAATAAATTAAAGTTAATTAAAGTTAAATATTACATTAAAGAATGTACTAAGAAAGGAGCATTAATAGCAGTCACAACTTAGAAAGGAACAGCGATGTATTAACAGTTTCATAAAAGAAAAATCACAGTAATTTGAAAAGGATAGAAGAGTGAGAATTTGGAGTATACAACGCTTTAAATTATTATCCAGTCAGGAGAGGAGCATTGAATTTGAAGTTTCATGAAGGGAAGTCATCGTAACCTCAACAGATTGAAACAGGAAGAAAGGAGAGTAATTTCATATACATAATACACAAAATTCACACTATAAGGTTAGTTAATTAAATTGTATAATAAATTCGGGGAAAAATTATTGTCAATGTAAAATATTTAGATGTAAAATAATCATGAGTAGCAATTTAAATTTCATAGTATATCTAATAAAACTTTATATATATATATGTATATACATATAATTTTTTATATTTTGTCATTATAATAAAACGACAATTTTGACGCCCAACGTGGGGCCAAAATTGACACATTCCAAGACGATTATAAAACTCATTTCTCACATTCTGAATAGTTTGAGCTGATATTAATAAAATTTTCGAATGCTGTGCCTGAGATTTTCTAAAGCATTAGGTCCATTTTCATACACTTTACTTTTTAAGTACCCCTATAGATAGAAGTCTAATGGTGTTAGATCTGGAGACCTATCCGGCCATGTTAATTAAGTTCTATAGTAGAAAGACGAAACTCTTCAGAGGGAGGGAGGAGAATTGCTTGAATTAATGGTTTTTTTGTAAATTCAAATAAAAAACGAAACGAAACATAGTTTCATGTACAAAAGAAAACGTCGTGTCAAGTAGGAGTTTAGTGTGTAAATGCGAGAAGGTGATTGGCGATATTAACACAAGTAGTAAGATGTGGTAGTCTGGAATAAAGATATTATACAGATTTTGATTGCAATACCAACAAAATTAAAATATGTGGGTGTTGTATTGAAATGTTTCACATTTAACAAAAGTGAAAAACCAACACATATCACTAAGGGTCTTTTTTTTCTAGATTTTATGATATTAATCTATCATGGGCACCCTAACTCAAAATTGTTTTTTTTTAGATGTGCTGGTCTTGCACTGACATTGCGGTGCGATATGAAGGTTCGATGATAAAAAATATGTATGAGCAACAGAATTAAATTTCCTAAAATATATTTAGCAGTGAACGAGTTAACTTTTAACTCGTTTACAACTTGTCTTTGTACAAATTAGAAAATTTAGATTGATCTTTATCTCTCAAGTGTTTATTGCAGATCTCCTCCTGTTGTCTTGTTTTCTTTAGTGGAATTTTTATAGTTTTCACTAGTAGAGCATTGATCTTCTTTCTTTGTTTTATGAAAACGAATATTAAAATAAATATTAAAAATAATTTCATACATAGATTTTTGCACGTAATGAGAGGCACTTTTCTTGGTACAACCTATATAAATTAAAAACCTTCAATATAGATACTCCCGTTTAGCTTGGTTTCTTTGATAATGCGATTCTACCCTACAAATATTACACCAAATCTAGAATTAATTACTTTCGCATTTATAATACATCTGTATAGGATGCTTAATTTGCAAGGTATTCGAAAAAAAAACTTCTGTTCTATAAAAGTAAGAGTGTTACTTCTGGTCCGAATTTTGAATTTTTTTATATACCAAAATTGTTCTAACTCGAGCTCTCAATATATTTCTGTTTAAGATAAATCTGTATAGAGAGCACAATTTGCAAGATATTTGCAAAAAAAAACGTTTTTCGATAAGACAAAATAAAATACTTTCGGTAGAAATTTCGAAAAACTTTTTATAAAATCTTCCTAAAATTCACTTTTTAATACATTTGTATTCTTTAAAAAAATATCTAAACTTAACAGTAATTGACAAGATATGAGCAAATTTTCATTCATTTACAGAAGCAAACTACTATTTCCTGTTTACCGATTTTTTTGAAAATCTATTCATATCTAGATTGTAAATATAAATACAAAATTTGATATTTGATAGCCGTTTGGCCGCCATCGTGGTCACACAGAGAGAGAGAGGGAGAGAGAAAGAGAGAGGGAGAGAGAGAGAGAGAAAGAGAGCGAGAGAGAGAGAGAGAGAGAGAGAGAGAGAGAGAGAGATTTCCAAAAAACACTTTTTTCGGTATCAGGTAACTTCAAAACGTGGACGTCTGCAAACGAGGTAGAAAATTTTAATCGTCAGATATTATACCACGTATAAGAAAGTAAAACTGCTGTTCGATAAAAACAGAAGAGTTATTTCCAAATTTTGAATTTTTTTTATACATTGTCTTTTCTAAATACAGCTCCAAATATTTTTGTTTTGTAATAAAACTGATTAGGATGCATAATTTGTAATATATTTTCAAAAAGCTGCAATTAATAAAAGTTTCCTTACAAAAAAATTATTTAAAATTGAGCTATACATAATGTTATAAATCTATATAAATGAAAATCAAATGCTGTTTGCTGATATGCCTATCACTTAATAACTGCTGGACCGATTTGTCTATTTAGAGAGAAAGTACGAGTGAGGGTGAGAAAGAGAGAGAGAATCGGGAGAGGGGGAAAGGGAGCAGAAAAAATTACCTAAGTTGTATAAATAGTATTTTGCTTGTATGCCACGTTGATTCTATTTCACAATTGTTTATAGATAACTGTATTCCCTCTCATCTCCAACGACAAATAGAAAGGAAGAGGCACGTATGATAGCAAAAATCATGCTTTCATTATCAGGGGGACTTGGACATGTGGACACCTACAAAAATCTGGTGTTCGAGAATGTGCATCATCACAGTGCTAGTACACAAGAAAATAATATCTACAAATTAGATTCGCACACTACATAGATTGACGTTTAAAAGTGCTAAAATTCTACTTGACCTACGGTGTTGCATGTTTGACTCCTATTGTTTTAATTAACCGAGGTTCGCTAAGGATTGTCGCTTCATCAAATCAAGAATATTAAGTGAGCGATCAATAAAATGTATTTTAATCTCGTCCGTATCAGGTTCATTTATGGACTCTCGCGTTTCTGTGTTTTACGATACGGGAACGTTTAAAACTCGAACTGGCTGGCGCACTGATAAAAGATTCCATTCCCGCGATTAAAATATTAATGTTCGGAGGTTGAAAGTTCAGTACTAGTATTAGCGGTAACTGTCAGATGTCGCCAATAGGTAGAATTTATCCCGGCGACCAGATAAAGCTGGAGCTCGCACTTAATTTTGTAATTGCGCCGTGTTTACAACCGCCATTCAGCAATGTAATTTATTTTTTTTACCTTTTGTTTTGATTTTGCGGCTTTAAATTTCAAATTTTATATGTAATTTTTTTAATTATTTCAATAACTTCGAGCACGCACTACGAAATGAGAAGAAGAACTAAAATTGCAGATAGGCTTTCTGTATTATAAAATTGTTCGCGTAATCAATAAATTTAATGAAAAATATGTTAACGAGTACACTTGATTTATACACCAATTCTTGCGACAACTTTTAAATTAGTATATTTCATATACCGGGTGTCTGTTTAAGCTCGACCACCGGCCATACCTCGCCAACCGTTTATCATACAACCTGGCGGAAAAAAACTTGATAGTAAAATGGACCACGGAAATTTAACAAAAATATTTTTAAGTTTCCAAAATGATCACAAGGGGGCGCAATTTTCAAAATCAATTAAAAATTCGATAATTTTTTATTAAATTCTAGATTAAGATAGATTAAAATTTTTACTAGCAACATTTTCAGACTTTTTCAGAAACTAGGTATAATTTCGATTTGCCTGAACGGATTTTATTGTTTCTGGGCTCATTAGATAGATAATTTTACAAGGAATCAAAGGATATGTACGAAATTACGCGGTTGTCAAAAAAAATAAGAGGAGGCGCTGTTCTCAATTTATGTAATTACATGTTTTTTCTTTAAAATTTTAAATGGAACGGTATATTTTTAATATCGTAATATAGAAGCACATAAAAAATTGAAGAGGATGATGAAAACCGGAAGTTGCTACGTCTTTTCTTGACGAAGATATAGTCATACGAAGACAATCCAGAAAAATTAAAATTTTTAAATATAAATTTATTTTTTATTGGGAGTAATAATTTTATATTAATCTTAAGAGATCACTAGATGTCTGTGATAAACTATGTCTTTTATTCTGCCCCATAAATAAAGATCGAGAACATCTCGCAAGGCGAATAAAACTCAATAATCACTTTTTTCGGGATAATTTAGTGAATATTGCCGGGAAGCAAGAAATGCATTTTTAAAGCATTGAAAATACAGTCTGATTATGTCATAAGCTTCCACGTTGGATTATACATTTTACAAATTTAATAAATATGTGCAGTGTCCAAAAAGGCTTAATTTGCTAAATATGTACAAAAAGTTTAACTACAAGTGACACTAGTATTTTTACATTTCGATTTTGATGGCCCACCTTGATTATCTCATAATAATGTAATTCAGTATCACGGTGCATGCGATATTGTATGATGGAAATTAAAAAAAAAACGAACTATACACTGTTCATTATGATGATTATTTTATTTCAATGTTCGATAGGACAAAAATAAAATTTAAAAAAGAATAGCTAGTGAATTTGAAAACATTTAAAAGAAGAATCTAACGTAAGATATGCATTGAATTCAAAAATACATAATAAGATTGAAAAGAATACATTTATATAAGAGTGTGATGAAAATTCAAGTGAAAGCAAATAATTACATTGCCTAGTAACCCTCAATTTCCAGTTTTCATTATTCCCGTCAGTTTTTTATGTGCTTTAATATTACGATATTAAAAATATACCGTTCCATTTAAAATTGCAAAGAAAAAACATGTAATATAAATAAATTGAGAACATCGTCAGAAAACACGTTTAAAAATATTTACCGTAAGGTAAACAATACCTCTTAGTTAAAATGGCGTTTAGTTGAAATAAATGAGAAAAACGAATATATATATTACAACATTTTGAAGAAAACCTGTTTGCTTTTGGCGTGGCATTTTCCAAAACAAAATTCGTGGGCCTATATTATATGATTCTAATTTAAATGGACCTACCTATTTGTAAATAATTATCCCAGAAGTTGAAAATATTATTATACAGCACTTTTTCGAGGCCGAACATGATGATATGATTTCGATGCAAGATGGGGCAACTCCAGATAGTGCCTTACAAGTTGGAGATCAATTGAATAATATATTCGCGGAACGGATAGGGAATTACGGAACTATTAAATGGCCACATAATAGTCCTGACCTTACCCCTATGGATTCAATTTTTTTGGAGATTTTTAAAAGATACTGACAATAATAACCATACTATTCAAGTCATTAAAGAAACGATTCGATAAATAATCTAAATGTTAACAATAAAACCATTTCCAATACATTTATAAATTTAAGAAGACATCAACTATACATTGAAAATAATGTTGGATATCTAGAACATTTGTTATAATTTATTAATTATTTTTATTTAAATTTCTGAAATAAATCTTTGTTATTTTCTAAATATTTGCACTTTTTTATCCTCACTATAAACTACTTTGACCATTTTATTAAGGAAATGTCATTTACAAAACACAATAGTTGTCATTTTCATAGCTTACTTTAATAATTTTAAAATTATACCATATGATACCGGTATTATATGTATACTTTTGAAATGCGAAAAAAATGTTATTAGAATAATTTAATAATATACAGGGTATTCCATTTTAATTTTACACCGTTGTGTGTGCATGCCACTGTTTTCCATAGCATGTAAATAAGATTCGGTCTCAACCACACAACGTTTATTTGATACATATTTTTGTATGTACAAAAAAAAATTATAACAACAATTCCAAATTTCGGAAAAGAATTAACATTTTCAAGGAATCTGTGTATAAATTCTGTACTGAATACATTTTTGAATAAAATTATTTAAACTACTACGGTAAGACTAAGGGTGTGATATGTTTAAAATTATATTTAAGGCAAGTATTTGTTAAAATACTGAAATAAAATCAACTTATAAAATTAAATGCTTAAAATAATTAATGCTCAATTGCATTCGAACGTATCAATCTTCAATTCAAACTTAAGTTTCTCCTTTGCCATGTCAGGCCTAGTGTATTGGAATTACAGTACTGTTTTCTCCAAAGATCATTTCAAAAAGAATTAAGTTAGAATTAATCATGGCAGAATCTGTTATATTAATTCTAAAGTTCATGTAAGCTGGAATTATCGGTAAAACCTCTTACAAATAGAATAGATAGATATAGATAATAGACGTTTAATATAATAATAGTATTAGAAACTTTCTATTCTTTAATCACATTTTGTATTCAATGTTAACGCTCTGCCAAGGCACCCTCCGAAATTTATCGTCTTCATCGCACTATATAAACACGCTGAAAATTCATGTACTTTATAAGTAGTTTGCGGATACTATAATAATATATGAGTTTAACATTTCTTCATAAATTTCTGCATAACCAAATAGTTTTTGTTGTTTTGGTTATACGAATAATTATGAAATGCTTCCGCTTCAACTTGGATATTACTTTGGCTTGTACAAATATTCGATAACTTTCTTATTATTTCACATTTATTGTATTTTATGTTAACGTTTTATACTGTTAAAGCTACTTTTTGTTTGAATTGATGTTAATTGAATTGAGCGGTAAATCTTTTTTTTAACATATTGCAGTGATCTTGAGTCTGGAATTGAATTGTAAACAAAGGTATCTCCAGATCACTTTTAAAATTTAATTTGGTTAAATTTAGTTTTATTTAATTTATAAAAGTCCTAAACAAAAATCAAACTATCTCTTTTGTATATAGATATTTATTTACTAAGTTAAGATTTCAGAAAATCTCAATTAAATTAATTAAAATAGTGTAAGGTTGTCATTATAGCTTTTATTCAAGAAATTAATATCAGAATAAGATATACCAAGAAAATATTCATGACAAAGTGTTTTCCGTAACTTCAGCGGGAACAAGATATGATGTCGGAGACCGTTCAATGGATTAGCACTATGTATATTCGATATATGCTATCAACAATTACGAACATGTAACACATCATTGACAGTAAATACTTAGATTTTATATTGTATATAACGTAAGAATTATTTGCAACATTTACATATTGATGTTTTTGTACATTAAAATTTGACGTAAACAAATCAACATTAAAATAGATGTTTGTTTACATTTTTCAAAGTGAGTAATACATCACTTGACCGAAAAGTGCAGCACTGTAATTATACATTTATGGAAGTGAAATCGGAATCGTACCGAGTATGACCGTCGTTTTTTCTGAAAGATCAGGTTAATATAAGTAGGGACATGGTGAGAAAACGAGGAGATTGCTGGTGGAAACCGCTCCCAAAATAATAAAGCCCTTTCGAAGTAGGTGTGAACCGCTTTTAAAAGTATAAATACGGGATGCCTATACTTATAAAGAATTAAATAAAAATTAGAACTTGTAACATTTTCCGAAATATTTAATAACAACTTAGAATATCTTCGATAAATAGGGACTTATAATATTTTCTGAAATATTTAATAATAACTTAGAAAAATTTCGTTTTAAATAAAACTTATAAATATTTTAGCGAGATAAATATTTTAGGGGACTAGGATGTTTTATTTTAACACATGATGGTATAACACTATGCGTTACGGTGAAACATTTTAGTAATTGTAACAGTTTAGTTTTAAATTTAATGAGATTTTTTTTTATTTGGATATAGACACTTTACGTTTGCAAATTTCTAGAAGGTCAAAAGTATTAAGTTTATTTAAAAATTTTGTTTGTTTGTTTGTAGAATAATTCTTTTTTTTACTGTGTAAAGATTTAATTATTTTAAAATGAATATGGATAAATTTAATCAATTATATGAAGAATCAAGGTAGTTTAATTGTTTTTTTCTTATTTGTCTTGTATATAGTGTTGAACAGAATTTTATGCTGGAGTTTTAACGAGGTTGGTAATTTAATTTTTTTTATTCTTATGAATATACTTTCACAATTCATTTTTATATATTTTTATGTTTGTGTATTAAAATTTGACGTGTTAGGTAATCATTAATTCATAGTATGGAGCCTTGATTAATCCTAAAAACACGAATTGGTTTTGGTGGTACTGTTTGGGAGCGAGAAAAGGCACTAGGCAGTACTAATCACAACAAAGTTGATATTTTAAAACACAATTTAAGCACATAGTAATAATATAATCGATATATTACATTAAGGCTGGGCAGGTAGTTGTGTATGCTAGGGATGTATGCAACGAGTCGAATGATGTACTCGTAGAACGGAGCCCTGGCTTACCAATTTTGCGTGCGCTTGTTTTGGAGATACTGTTTGGGGGCAAGAAAAGGCGCTAGGCAGTATTAACGTCAAAACACAGTCCATGTGTTAATGTGTATATTATTTGGACCGTGGGAATTCATGATATTTTTTTTATTCATTATCCAGTATAAGTCACAACATTTATCAAAATTTTGATTTGTTGATTGTTTTAACTCAAACCTTCATGAATTAGTATATAACAAATGTGTTTAGTGGAATATTCTCTGATTTTATTGATATTATTGTTTGATCATAATTACTGTATTTTTTTTATTATCATAACATGCAAGAATTTAATTTAGTACTTAAGATCTCTTTATTTGTTTTGATTCAATTTATTTTAATAAATTATGTTTTAAGGTTTTTCTTGTATTTTTATTTATTTTATCTGACCTGGAGACAACTTAAGAGCATTCACTTTGGAGAAGAAAATTGTTATTAATTTTCTGCCTCTGAGAGAAAGTATCATAAATGCAACCATATACTGAGCTAGTGAAGTGTGAAATTGCTTAACCTACTTATAATCAGATCCTGGTCTAGCATAAGGCCTAGCACTAGGATATATGTTTGATTCTGCCCTAATTTGGTTATTCAAATAGTTTAAATAAATTTACGTAACTGTTAATTTGCAAGAGTCACAGCAATATGCACACATAATAATAATAATAATCTTTATTTATCGTGAAACATTACAGTCTTTGATTTCGTCAAGAAATACAACTAACAAAGGCAACAATTGCAATCATAATAAATAAATATTAATCATGAGCACCCGGATGAGCCAGCAGTCTTCATTTCGCGGAATTAATCATCCGACACCATTGAGATCAGTAATCTCAAGCGGCAAAGCATTATAAAGAAAATATTGGTCTCTCTCATATAAAGAAAATTCTGAAAAACAACCTCAGAATAGAGGGTTATAATACCTATTTACCGAAACATATGCCGATAGTGCTCACCACTCCTCGCCCAGACAATTGCCTTCACCGCCGACTTCTGCATAAAAAATACTCTTGTGCAGCTGCCTGAAGAACGTTCTCCCCAAGCCAAAATATACCAGCACAGAATGGAAACGCCCATCATAAGCAGCAAACGCGGTCTCTTCTATTTAAATAAATAAATTGTTAATTGTATTGTTCTTGCTTGTTTACTTGTCTTACTATGAATTACATACCTCATCAAGGAACATTTTGATGTTTAATATTGAAAGGTGGCACCCTTTTGATCACTGGTTTTAGTGTAAAACCCATACATTCTTCACTGAGAAGAGAAAATTAAATCTTCGATTTTCGCCAACAGTTGAAATACTCACATTCTGGCGACTATTAACTATTTGCAAATCGTTATTTTTGTGCTTACTGCATACATAAATTGCTCGCTGGCGGATTTAATTCAAACACCATAAGCAAAGAGGAACTCGATTATGTAATTGTTGCGTATTTACATTTAAAATTTACGGGCACACATTTTCACTTTTCATTAATGTCGACGTAGACGGAGCATGCTTGTCGTCAAATTTAGGTCTAATTTAAAATGGAAAAGGGACCGGGCACGCTTTAAAAACCGAACCGCCGTTCATTTATAACGAACGATTGCACTTTTGTTTCGAGCCGAAATTCGCCGCAGAAGCTAACTCGTTCGGAAAATCAAGTAAAACGGCGCCCCATAAATTCGTCAGAAGTGGGTGAGATTTCTACAATTGCTCTCGGTACAGGCTAATTTATGTGCGATTGATTAAAGTAAAAGAGTTTTCGGTTAGAATACAAGTTACCTACTATTGTCGATGGATTAAATTCAAACGTGTTTAAGGCGTAAAAAAGACTTTTTAAGGGTTTTATTACATCTACGCTTTTCTGGGTGAAATTTATATCTCAATTTAACAATGATGCTAATTTTATTAAGAATGATTAGAGAATTTTGAATTTAACTGAAAAGTGAAAGTGTAGTTTTATATATTTTAAATATAATTTTGGCAAAATTAGGAATTTAGATTTTTTGGAAAGATACCTTTCTTAAGATAATCTTCATCGAGTTAAATTAGTAATTGTGTTTTTTTGTTCGTCTCGCACTTCTTTTATTGATAACAATTTGTTCCTGCTTGTTTGTTATTCTGTTTATCATGAAAACCTAATTCTTTTGGGGGGAAGATAACTATTAGGTCTCTACGCGGTTGGTTTTTGAACTTTGCAGATTTTAGCTAATCTTCCTTCGTCTATTCTGTCTAGTGCTGTCTTCTCTTTAAGGTGCAGCTTACGACATCTTCTGTTATCCATTCTGTCATTATGTCTATACTTCCATGCCTATTCCTTAAACGCATTGGGGAATGATCTATATTGATTTTGAGCTTTCCAAATTTTAGCTAATCTTCCTTCGTCCGTTCTATCCAAGGCTTAATTCTATTGCTGTCTTCTGTTTGATGTCCAGCTTACAACATATTCTGTTATCCATACTGTCATTACATCTAGTACTTTCTTGCCTATTTGCCTATTCCTTAATGACGCCCATCGTATACTAATAACTAATACCTTCCACATGATCAGTTTCTTTTTCATTGGACTCGTCTTCAAGTGACGGATTGGGGAATGATCTAAATTGATTATGAGCTTTCCAAATTTTAGCTAATCTTCCTTCGCCCGTTCTATTCAATCTTTAGTTCTATTGCTGTCTTCTCTTTGAGGTGCAGCTTACGACATCTTCTGTTACACATTCTGTCATTATGTCTATACTTCCTTGTCTATGCCTTAAAAACATTGGGGAATGATTTATATTGATTTTGAGCTTTCCAAATTTTAGCTAATCTTCCTTCGCCCGTTCTATCCAAGGCTTAATTCTATTGCTGTCTTCTGTTTGAGGTCCAGTTTACGACATCTTCTGTTATCCATTCTGTCATTATGTCTATACTTCCATGCCTATTCCTTAAACGCATCGGGGAATGATCTATATTGATTCTGAGCTTTCCAAATTTTAGCTAATCTTCCTTCGCCCGTTCTATTCAATCTTTAGTTCTATTGCTGTCTTCTCTTTGAGGTGCAGCTTACGGCATCTTCTGTTACACATTCTGTCATTATGTCTATACTTCCTTGTCTATGCCTTAAAAACATTGGGGAATGATCTATATTGATTTTGAGCTTTTCAAATTTTAGCTAATCTTCCTTCGCCCGTTCTATCCAAGGCTTAATTCTATTGCTGTCTTCTGTTTGAGGTCCAGCTTACGACATCTTCTGTTATCCATTTTGTCATTACATCTAATACTTCCTTGCCTATTTGCCTATTCCTTAATGACACCCATCGTATACTAATAAGTAATACCTTCCACATAGATCTGTTTCCTTTTCATTGGACTCGTCTTCTTGAGCTTTCCAAATTTTAGCTAATCTTTCTTCGCTAATTCTATCCAAACCTTAATTCTAGTACCGTCTTTTGTTTGAGGTCCAGCTTACACCTTCTGAACATTCTCATATACAATCATTATGTGAAATTTTTAATTAAATTAACAAAAAAATAAAAAAAATTTTAAATGATATAATACATAATTAATTTCATATTTAAAATGAAAAGCTTTGATTTAGTTTCTCGTACTCCATTTGTGTCTTAAGACTATGGTATTTAAGCTGTTCAAGAACTCCTACTTTTTAAAATCTACTTTATTACAGCTTTTGAAATATTTCTGATATCTTCAATGGTTTAATATTTTATTTCAATATTATCTAGTATAAATGTTCTATATGTATATGTAGGTTTCCGGATTGAAAGCGCATCAAGTTTGGGGTAGATGCCGACGTTTCGTCCACTATTGCAACTTCAGGTGGAATTCACAGACATCCACATAATCTTAATAGAAACGGTGTCTATATCTAACGCGGAAAGCTCTATTAAAGTTAACAATGAATTCTCACGCCCATACGAAGCATGCGATTGGCTTAACGGCTCTAGCTAGTAGCAGGACACCATCTGACCCGATTCTTCCGAAACAGTCTCTGCCCTAGCATTCTTCAAGCTACTGCAAATGGACTAACATTAATTTGCAACTCTGAAGATGTCTCTTGCGATAATGGATGAAACGTCGGTATCTACGCAAATCTTGACGTTTTTGAACCCGGAAACCGAATTCTACAATAAAACAATCGCTGAAATCTACACCTTCGAATGTTTTTATATTTAATATACATTTCGAATTATTGTTGATAATTTTACTTTTAAATTTTACTCCACACTTTGAATCGCTAGTGTACCATATACAAAATAAAATCAATATTATTTAAAAATTAATACTACGATTATCCATTTCAATAATTAATTTTTACCTAATAAACTATTTATTAATTATAAGAAATAATTACTGCTGAACGGCTCGTGATTATAACCTAATTCGTAATGATAATCTTGTGTGTTTTTGTAAGACTGTAAATACCTTTTATAATAAAGAATTTATAATATATATTTAGACAAATATTTACTGAAATATGGTAAAGGGAGGTGGCGAAATTTATTATAAATCCTCAAAGTTCGGCAACACTGTGGGAATAACTTCAACTGAGTGCTCTTTGGAGTTAATATATTTGTGAACTGTCATCATTATTTCTTCCATATCTTAGTATAGAATGCAATGCTATGCAGGCTGTGGGGTAAAGGAAATAAAGAAGCCATAACTTGGGCATTTCTGAAACGAAGTAATGTGCATATATCTCTTTTTTGTCTAACAAACAACAACACACTATAATTGTCTTCCACCATGTATATAGATATTATGACGGAAAACAATTAAAGTGGTTTGTTTGTTTCAAAACAAAGAGATATACGAATTGTACTCCGTTTTTAAGAACGTCGTATTTTATTTTAATTTCTGTCTATATGATATAAATTATAAATCTTTTAGTTAAAGAATTGTATAAGCGTATCACTTGCTGATTAATATTTGAAAAGCACGCTGTAGGGAGTTGTACGAATTACAATCATATAACAATAAGCTATATGCAATTACATAAGTGTTTGGGAACCGTATTAATGTCAAATCAATATAGAGAAGGCGTCGTTTTCAAATTCATTATGGCACATACTATATTGATTTTCAGTCACCTGCATTATAAAATATTTATAAAAGTGAGCAATTAATACCACAATTACATGTACTTCCAGCCTGAATTGATATAAACGCAGAGGAAAAAACACGCTTTCTTCCACATGAGTATAATTACCATGTATAAATAAAACTATATTATGAATAGTTAATATTGTATAAAGGTGGTAATTGCAAAGATAATATAGTTAACATCAGGTTATTACTACTTAATGTGTTTGAGATCAGTTATTTTCATGTCATATTAGCCGTTTGTCCTCACTTTGGGATTTCAAAAACCCCATTCTAAACATTTTTTGACATAAAACATTTGTAAGTTCAGTTCGATGCAGTAGCCTCTCACACAAATTTTATCTATACTATTGTGTTATGTGTGGTGGTTTACTTATTTGATTCAGTATATAGTTTATCGCCCACAGTGAGCATAAGCTAATGTGGGGTCGTTTTAACCAAAGCCTGACGTTTGCAAAAGATTGAGGTAAGTATTTTGTTACTTAGCCGACATTAGCAGCTAGTAGCAGTTACGAACTGCGTCGACCGTTGATGCAAAATGAAATTCTCGAAGAAATAGAAAAAAGTATGAGTGCCGAGAATTCAGATAAAAAATATTGGTGTTATTTTATGAACCTGAAGATTTGAACTAAGATCAGGACTATACAGAAGAACAAGAACGTTCTTAGTATGAGCAAAATGACAAAGGTAGTAAAACACCAGGATCATTACAAAAACGACCTTTCGTTTTTTTTTGTGAAAGGAAAAGCATTTATAAGTGGGATAATAAAGTACCTGACAAACGGGGCAGACCTTTATATTAGTAGTAACACACTTACCATGGCCAAAATGACAGGCAAAAGTGTTAAGACTCCTCTACAAGCCTGGTCTTTTCTTTTTAACAATTAAACAATTTTATTGCATTCAACTGAAAATATTCTTCCGATACGTGACTACAAATGTGTTTAACAGGGATACCGCTATATAGATAACAAGCTATGCGAATCTGAAGGATACGTATAAATGTCTAACTGGAAATCAAAGAAGAAACTTATTTGAAATTTTTAGGGCCAAAATGTAGTTAAAGTCGATCCATAACTTTGTTTATCCTATACGCATTTACGTAAATACCACTAGTAATTCCAGTTTAAGGTTCTTCCAAAAAAAATGATAAAATGCAAGTAGTTACAACCTTTGTTAGAGAATAAATGGCAATTGGAAAGTTTTTTTATGGCGATGTTTTTTTTTTTGTGAATAGCCTTTATGTGCAAAAGATTAACAACCTTGGTGCATTACAATGTTTTTTTCCGTTAAATAGAAATATATTATTTTGAAACTTAAATTCCTCTATATGAAAATTATTATGTTTGCAAATTAACTGCGACAGGCTCGGTCTCGAGGAAAGAACAATCAATTTCTCGTCACTGCGTGCGCATGGGACCGTGGTTTATCTCTTCAACACCATGCTGAATAACTATAACATAACAATGATAAGAAATGAAAAAACAAAATAGAAAGTTTTTCCTTATTTTTAGTAAGCAAATAAAAAGGCAAATCAAAATTTGCTTACGTTAAAGGTAAAACTTTGGTATCGTTTGTTCCTAAAAAAAGGGAAAGTAGTCTTTCCCATCTCCACAATACACCAAGGTTCAGATGAGATAAATCTAGTAAAAAAAAAACACTAGATAATAATGGACTACAACAGCATAAAAGGAGCTACAGATACATTTGATAAAATGTGCAGTTGTTCTACAACAAAACGAATAACTACACTGTGGATTATGTGATATTTTTGAGGCATGCTAGATCAGGAAGGTATAAATGTCTAATAATTTGTTAACTGGGCTAATATTGAACATAAAATGAATAAATCCTTCACATTCACTTTTTGGTTTCCGAGATCATGGTAAATTTTGATTTTTAAACTGAAGTAAACTTGTATTCCCGGTCTATATATTTCACGAAAAATCTAATCAGATCTCAAGAGGAAGATTAAACTCCTAAATGTAAAGTTTGGTATTGATAGAGAGAGATGTTTGCGAAAATTAGTTTCTCGATATCAGAGGACTTCAAAACGTGAACATCTACAAAAATCTTGAGGTTTAACATTTAAGTCATCACAATACTTTTTTATACTAGGTATAGAACGTAATAAGGGAGAAGATGGGACACATACCCTTTGTAGTGCACTATTTTGATATGTCACATATCCGCACATATCATCTTTTAAACTAGTTACGCACTTTCATATAACATTTAGCCAGTAAATTTAATACTGTTATATATTTCAGTGTAAAACGCTTCTCTAATTTCTTGTACACGAAAAGTTTATAAAATTACAATCTGTCATTCTACTCTAACCTCCATTTTCTATGTTGGGTTCGGTCGATAGATATATTTAGCCTGCTTCCTAAACTAAAATTATTAATTTTGGACTACAATTAGGAACGATTTTATATAAAAGTAGACTTACTTTTATAAATTTCCTGATACCACTAAAATATGATGGGATCATATAAAAGACTTCAATACAGCTACGAACTCAAACGCCTTACTTGCATTAGCAGACATACACTCTGTTTATTGTTGTTTATTATTTAAATAAAAGTTTCATTTAAGATTTAGCGGTAATTAAATCATAAAACCTTATTCGACAGTTAATTTAATTGATTATTTAATTGTTCATTTAAGAGCTGTAGATTTAAAATAAAATTTCCTATGTTTTTGGTTAACATGAAGAAGAAATTTAGTAATTCCTTGAAAGCTCGTTCTAAATCGAATCTAAAAATAATCTTTATTCACAAGTAAATCTTTTAGTATGATTTCGTAAAATATGTTTCATTTATTAAGTTAAATTGGATAAAACATTCGAAAAGTATTGATAAACTATATTTACATTCTCAAGTTTATCACAGTTCGAATCCTAACGCTTCTCGCCGAAGGAAACTGAATAACAAGCGAAGTTATCTACATCGTAAGACGGTGGTGTGACTGTAGAGGGTCTTATCGTTCGAGTTTTGTAGACACAGCGAACGAAAGACGGCTGAAAATAATGCAAAGCTTTTAAAAAGCGTCACTTACAGTATATCTCTATTGAAGTGGTGGCGGACACCGGTTGACTGATATTATTATTGGATGCTTGACATGTGAATGACGCGTGTTGATCCGATCTTTGTAAACCCCTGATGACAAGTTGATTGGAGCGTACATTTTGAAAGCCGCTTCTTGTGTCAGTCGAATCGATGAGCTTCTCACCACGCCACCATTTTATTGTCGGCTCCGGTTTACCTAAGGCACAGAAGAAAAAAAAAGTATTAAAAATCCGTGATGTAAACGTCAGGACCGTATTAATCGATAAATGAGCAAGGTCCAAGTACAAGTAAGCGCGTATGACAAGATTAAGTACAAAAAAGAGATGTACTCCAAAAATCAAAAAACCACATCGCACTACGTTTGTCGATTACCGCAAACAAATTCGGAGGCCTTAAACAAATTACAATCAATCACATGAAGTGAAATTACTTTATAGATGTCAGTTAACTTTTAAATAATGCATAATTTTCTTCTTAAACACTATTAATTATTAGCAAAATTAGTACTGACAACTTTTCTTATCATAACGGATGCTTTACCAATTAAGCTACCCAGACAGGAGCAATTTTTTTATTATCGCTATGAATTTTATCATGGTAACAGATATTTTGAACGTAAGCATTTTTGTTATACCCAATGCGCAGTTATTATGAGCACAAGTAATACGAAATAAACAAAAGTAATACCGAGTTAAAAGAAAGTCAGCAATCAACAAACTACTGAGGTAGTAAAGTTTTATAACAAATTACCACTTAACCGCAAAATTCCTAAGTGTTACGAGATTTAGTGGTGCGTAGTAAATTTTTATTGGGTAAAGTATTTTAAAGCAGCCAGGGCTATTTAAAAAATGAATTTTATTTTGTTCCAATGATTTAAGAAATGTTAAATAATTAATGTTTGTAAAGTAAGGTACATATAAGCACTTCAAAGTGTACATACAATATTTCCGAAGCAAATGAAGGGTAAACATGATAATAATTTTAATTGAACGATCACTTCAATGAAAAAGTACAATTTGTACGTACACAAAACAAAAACGATAACACTTATTTAAATAGATATTCCATTACATACTAATGTGTATGTACATCGATATATCTTCATCTTTAATTAAAATATGCCATCAGGAATAAAAACAATTTTCCTCCAAATATCTCTTCATAGCTAGTTTGAATGACTTAAGGGGTCTGATATTTTTAAATTTAAGCGGAAATTCAATATACAATTTCAAACAAATACAAAGAAGTAAATTTCTATACAACGACAACAAATTACTTTTGAATCTTGAAGAGTATCTGTCATTTTCACCGCCATGCTAAAATCATCGCAGTTCTGTCTAACTTACACCACAGATTTATATATTAATAAGTATCGGAAAAGTCAAATTCTATACCTGTGACTGTACATGATTTTCTGAAGTTAATTCCGAATAACGCGCTACAAACACTTTTTCCCAAATTACTAAAAATTCCCTATGTAAAGTTATTATAATGTATCTACGAAATCTCGTTCAATCTGCTTGGACTGTGAAAACTGAAAGTTTGGAACAATGGAGGTAATAATTTTTGATTATGAAAAGATACATAATTTGTCAATACTTTGTCCAAAATTAATCGATTTGAAGTACACCACTGAATCATTTGACTCAAAACTTGTAACATATTTTATACTGCACCTGATCAGTACTACTTGCTGACACAATCACGGCAGCATCGTCCGCAAATAAATTCGGAAACGTTATGGTAAACTGCAGAAAAACTATTAATGGTCAACAGAAAAAGTAGAGCGCCCAAAATGGAGCCCTGCGGAACTTCCAACTTAACACAACGTTTACTTGACAAATGATCATCTACTTTTACTACTAATCGACTCTCTGACATGAAGCAAACAAGTCAATCTAATGACAAACACTTAAAACCTACTCTATATAATTTATTAGAAATTATCTCCACATCAACACAATCGTAAGCTTGGGCCAGATCGAAAAAAAAATCCCCCTTATAACCATATATTGCTTATAGTTAGGTAAGCCAAATACAACTCTACATTGCAAAAAAAATAGATATAATCATTTATTATACAAAATGCATTTAATACGAATTGTCGAATGATACCTTATATATCAAATCTGTATATTTTGGGTGCCTACAAAACTAAAAAGGTCAAAGATCAGTTTCTTTAACCGAATTTAGTCGCTGATGAGGCATTTCCTGTAGCTGATGAGGCATTTCCTTTAAAATATTATATTATGACACCATATCCAGGGAAAAATCTTTCGAATCAACAAAAAGTGTTCAATTATTAGATTATCTCGTGCCCGACAAGTTATTGAAAATGCTTTTGGCATTATGGTTGCAAGATGGAGAATTTCAAAAACCACTATCAATGCAAAAGTGGAAAATGTGGACAATTTAGTAAAAGCTGTTGTTGTGCTTCATAATTTCTCTCAAACGGAAAATGTTAATATGTACTGTCCAACCGGTTTTACTGACAGAGCCGATGACCAAAACGGGGCATGGAGAGAAGAACAACAACTCGAGTCAGTTGGACGAGTAGGTGCTACTATCTCACGCAGGCAAATCTACACCATTAGGGATGCATTAGCAGATTATTTTATTTCTGAACATGGAAGCGTTTCATGGCAGAATGAAATTATTAATAGAGGGAGATTTTAACTATTTGTATACTTTTGAAAATACCCTTGTTTGTAAGTGTTCAATAATGTAAATGGATAAAATAAAGATATTCGGTTTTAAAATATTTATATATATTTTTTAAAAGAATTCACTTAAAAATACATATTTAATCCATATCCTCCAATATTAATATCATCCTTTTTCTCTTCTCCCTGGCCTCTCTGGCAGGCATTTCCAGTAGACGAGAATACACATAATTTGTGAATTCTCGGTTTGAGTCGTTCTGCTTTTCTTTCGGTTCCAGTGAAACCGCTATTTTTTTGGCCACTTCAATCACCTCACTAATCTCTTCCTCAAACTTCTTTTTCTTATTTACTATAACAGATGTATAAACACTGTGTAAAGCATCATCAGTACAAATCACATGAATTTACCTTATGATGAAGTTGGTGTACTCTGAACAACATCTTCTACACGCGCTTCTGGGCTTGTCTCAATTTCAGTTTCATATCCATCCGTAATTGGTGATAAAATGGCATCAACACTCAACCAGACAGATCCGGATGAACAAGACGATGATGGTCCACTTTCTATATGTGGCTTTAAAATAAATTTTCACCCACATTTATTTTATACTGACTTTCTTGGTCGTGTATATTTGTTGTAGAACATCTTATCAAAATATGGCCAGTTCGATTCTGGTGTACCAGACCCAGACCCACTTGGTTTCAACCGTTTTTCGTGAGTAAAACGATCTCCCAGATTCTTCTAAGTTCTCATACATTCGTCACCTAAACATTGTATTTAGTATATTACAATCATTAAAAAAGTATATATATGCTTAACATCCATATTTATAATCTGCGCGATCTCTTTCCATGTTTCTTCTTTTTTTTATATGTTTTTGTAGTATTTATGACCTAAGTCATAAAGAAATTCATAATTTTGGACAATTTCCACTAAAAGGAGCATCCTATCTTTTGAAAAAAAAAATTTTCTAAAATTAACAATCTCTACTAAAATCAAAATATGAAAACTTACCACACTGTTGTTGTTGCATTGTCGCTTCCATATTTATCAGGGAACACTTTAATATGATCGTATACACACAATACATTAGCGGCGTCGACTAGTAGTACAGCGTGCATACTTACCGATCGAGTGCATGTTATCTGCAGTTTGATTGACTAACCGTTTGACGTCAGCAAACGGCAACGACAAAACATAAAGTTGGTTATGTACCAACTGACTCCAACGTCAAGCGAACGAAACTTTTATTATATATAAATGACCCTATAGCTTTCCATGTGTTCCACTTTAAACGGGAACTACAACTGTAACGTCAACTTCAAGTTTATAAATCGGGCTTAACATTCAGAGGAAATTTAACTAGTAAAACTAGTTAAATTTCTAGTAAAAAAGACTAGTAAACTAGTACTTTTGTACAATTGTTATGGTGTATTTATTTTGCTTTTCATGGTTAATATACATAGTTGTTAGTTTGAAACCCATTTGTCTGTTTCGCTTTTACATGACTGTTTTCCCTTATATCCTTCACGTTTAAGTAGATACTTCAGAGGCCCCAAAATGTATTAGAGGGTTGACGTGAAAGCCCTCAAAGTTTGCCCGTCTCCACGAAAAGCACCGTGGCTTTGGGGCCTCCTGTATTTGTGAACAATTGAGAGTTTATTTGCTAAGTAAGCTTTTTTATCAAGGAAAAATATTTTGATTGGGAACTTGTGAAACTAGTTTACGAAAATTGAAATTTTACTTACATTTCTAAGCCTATAAATCGCGGTAATTTTCGTGAGCGAAATATTGTAACGCAACCTTTTTGGGTTTTACAGAACAAATTTTCTAAATGTTCTGATTAGAAGAAAGAGTTGGATAAAAATTAACTATGTATATGATTGTTACAAATAAACTAAAAAATTATACTAAAGGGCATAAAAATACACCAATACGATACTGAATAAGGTATTTGGCGAGATCAAACAAAATCTCACCCACTTTTTCTCTTCCTTAAAATTTCACCACTGCACTTCCTGTAGGGAGACGCCGGAGAAAAGGTGAAAGAGAAAAAAAATAAGTCGGCGATAGCAAATAACACCCTCGGCATAAAAAAAAGTGAAAAGAAAAATCAAACTTTTTCATATACCCGTGTGTATTCCAGTATATTATCCCGTTTGCTTTTCGGAGTGAACGATTTTTTCCTCATCCACCGAGCTTGTCTTCTTCCCCTAACCAAACTACAAACTCACACACTCTCACCCATACACATACATAAGCAAACGAGGGAGAAAGAAGACAGTGCAGACTTCCTCAGGGTTTCGTGTTTTGTTTTATTTGTTTCCCATTTTCTGTTACATTTGAAATCGGTTACTGGTTTTGTGCGGTTGGTAGAAATTCGCATTTTTCTCCTCTTTTGCATATGGAAATATTGTTTGTCTGCTTATTTTCAGAGAAATCCCGAATTTATAAGAATTTTTCCGTATGCGCAATTCAAGTCTTTGTTTGTTTATGTTCTCGTTTGTTCCTTTCTCTACGACGGAAACTTCGTAGAATGGAAACTAATATTAATTCCAATATAGAAGAAGGCTTTGTCTGTTCTTTGAAAGCAGTGATGTGGACAAATGTAGACATGAAAATGTACACGATACCAAACTAGAAATCTGATCATATTTATATTTGAAGAAGATCTGATTGAGAATTGGAAAAGACACTTTATTCCACCTTGACGTTTCAAAGGGAAAATGTTGAAAGGAAGAACCAAATCATAACGGTATGATTACTACATCAATATTTATATATTATACAGGGCGTATTTGAAATAAGGGGACAGAGTATGATTAACGGAAAGATTTAATTTTATTAGACTCAAATCCAAAATATTTTGCGCAAATTCAAATTTAAAAAATTACAAAGATATTTTTAAAATATTCGTCGCGCCACTGCACTATATACGACTGTAGGGTATGCAAGAGTGGGGTACTAAGTAGGAGTGTGAAGGCGTGCGAGGTCAGTCTCGTTCGATTGTTACGTGTGGATGTTTCGACTATGGCTTACACAACGCACGAACTGAAATAAATTATGTTTTTTTTAATTCATTTGCGTCCAATTAAAATAAAAGTTTCTCATAAGTAGAGTTGGGCAAATTTTACAACACAAATTTGTTTTTGTGAGAAATAAGAAGTAAAAAGTCGTTGAATTTAATCATAATAACATTAATAGTACTTACTATACATTTATTGCGGAAGAAAATGTAATATCTAAATAATCTCGGTATCTCAATAAAAAAAAATCTCGTTGTTGAAAACTAAGATATTTTAAAAGAGAACAAAAGAAATTGAATAAAGTACACGCATCAATTTTATCCCAAATCAGCTAATATTTCATATTAAGGTTGTTGAACTCTTAGCATAAACACCTGTTTAGAAATAGTAAACAATGCTATCATTGTGGTTTTTATAACGTTTACAAATGTTACTGCTGTGTGTGTATCTATGTATGTATATGTTTATTCGGTTCCATAAAAATATTATTTATTACGACTCATGAGGTCGGCTGTCTGGCCTTACTGGCGCAATACCTGCTAAATCCATAGGCGGCACATTAAACACTTTTCGGGGTTTTTTAATTTTGGCGTTCATGTCGTAATTGACTCACAATTTTTGGGATTTATATTCTACATAATTGCGTCTTTCCTTTTATCATACTCTGTCCCTTTATTTCAAACACACCCTGTATATATATATATATATATATATATATATATATAAATAAGTAGCACCTTTTATATAATAATAATAATAATAATGCTCTGTTGCCGTAAATTTCACTACAAAAACATTGTCAACAAATAGCAAAAAAAAACAAAATGTATAAAAAAGAATATACTGCAATAGCAGAATCATAAATAGTAACAATGCATATACTTACATAGGAAAAAAGACAAACAATTATGCAATTATATAATATCTCCGTCCGGAATTAACGAGCTTAACGACAGACCCTACAACTTTTTTGTATTGGGATTATTTACTCAGAATTAATCTTAGAATTGTTCTAGTTTATCCGCGAATTTCTGGACACGGTGTATATATATATATTTTAAAAAACAATTCGATATTCTTTCTAATTTGTAACGTCAATCCATAACCCATGCACGTATTCACATATATTTGGAATTGCTAAAGCAAACCCTTGCTCTACACATATTTCATATTATATTTACTCTTGATACAATATGTACTATATCGCAGCAATCAGTTATTCGACCGAGTTCACCGTGCGTTTGCACGTAATTGATCGACTACTTGGCGTTATCCCGCAAACAGAAAGTAATTTCGTGGAAAATCTATTGTTGCTCTATTTGCGTTCAATTCATTTTGTGCTACGGAGCATGTACATATTAAAAAGTTTATGTACTTTAAACACAATAGAATTAATAATATTAGAACCAACCTTCACAAACTATTCCAATGTTGTTCATTTTATAAATTCATACTTCTGAAGTTTGTTAAGCTTTGTAAAATTACATATAAATCTAAAAAAATCTCTGAACGATAAACTGCTTTTTGACCTGATAAATCTCATTAACTTTGGAAGAATGAGGGTTATTTTGCTTGACAGCTTGACGATACTGTTTTTATACTAGTTTTATGTTAGCCACGTTTAATAAGATTATAAAGTTTCAATCTGGTAAATTGGCAAAATGCTCTTACATATATACATACCATCAACTACATATATTGATTGTACCTGACAATGAATGACTATTACTAAGAATTAACATTTTGTTTGCAATCAAGAGGCAGCTATACGAAGAGCTGAAGTAAGGCAAGACTGGCCGATACACGTACCAAGCGTTTTGCAAAAATTTAAAAAAAGAAATAGATAAATCAATAAAGAATTCATGTTTTAAATGTATAGACAACTTTATTAATACTTGCGAAGCAGAATAGGATGTGGCAAAACATATTCAAAATACTTTGAACCATCATTTAAGTTATTGTTTCTCGAAGAGAACTGCAGCGAAATTAAACATATATTATCTATGAACTTATTTAAAAATATATATGAAAGTTACATATATTTTTCAATGATGTGTGGTGTTTGAATTTGGGTTTCTTTCTGCGTTGGGGAATAGAAAATCAAAGAATGACTCTTCAGGGAAAGGTTTTCGTGTTAAAAAAAGATTTTCTTTTTCCAAGAACATTTTTTGCTTTTTTGAAGCATATGGTAAGTTAGTATGTGTACTCTTCATCTTCTAGGACATGTATAATGTCATGGCAACACTGTTACTGCTCCAACTTGCAATTGTCTGCCAGCTAAATTGTCAATGGTTCTACAATTATTATTGTCTTCATATACTGAATCCTCGCCAGTTGTTGGACTCTGTATAGATAAACTTATTGCCTGATTACCTTCCTCAATCATGAAAAAAAACTTCCTTTATAGTAACGTTCCTGTAGGAACAGAATATTGATCATTGTAACAGAATGATATTAGGTATCACAGCTAAAATCAATCCTCTGCTTTCATAAACACAAGATATGTTCTGAAAAAACAAACTATAAACTGTTTTAGGTATAAAAAAACTAATCTAAGAAGAGAAATTTTGTTTTAAAAGTGCTAGAAAAAAATCACTAAATAATAGCGATCTTCTTCGGCAAAAATAAGTTAGCCCACATAAAATTATAACACTAAAAATATTTTCCGTACAAAATTTACTTTATTGTGATACATATACTATGCCTTTTATATGAACATTTATTTCATATCCACCTAAAAATAAATAATTGAAACCGGGCCATCAGTAAACGGAGTACTAATTAACAATAATTATAAGAAATTCCAATACCTTACGATTTCATTGACACCACTATTCTCTAAAGTTTTTGTTTTATTTTAAAATAATAATAAAATATTTGTTTCAGACTAACACAAAATTACACGACAGCAGGAAAATTTCTTAATAGAAAACACCTATTCAAAAACCACATCGAAATACATAAATCAAACAAGCTATAAATTTTATAATGACCAAAATGACCTAACAAAATTACACAATTTCTATTATCCAAAAATTAATTTATAAAATTAGGCTCACTGCTGCCTAGAGCTTTCACATCATTTAACATTTTTCTAAAAAATAGCATACGGACGTAGCCAGGGTTCCTAATCATTACCAGTAAACAATGTTGCAGTAATCTATAATCATCTTTGGTTTCTTGTGCCATAGGCGGAATTAAATTTGGAATCATAGAAAAACCCTCCGTTTTATACACAAACAATCATAGACGTATATACCATATACAGTCATCAATCTTTTGCTTCAGAAAAAAATTTTGGCAAGTGTCTAAATAAGGTACCTTGGCTTTTCTTTTTTGAATTTGAAAAACCTTTATCATATCCGATGAATGACCTCACGAAATAATACCAAACCGTACTCTTAAATAAAAAGAGCTGAAGTACATCGATAATAGGATATTTTTATCCAAATAGTATGCGCTTATCGTAAATTACACGCACTAGTACCTCACAGATTTTGTCAATGTGGACACTCCGTTCTAAGTGTCCATCCAGACATCCAGGAACTTCGTGCAAGCAGACAACTCAATTTCCAAACTATTCAAAACCCATATCTGATGAGACTGGCATTTACTTAGAACATCTAAATATTATGCATGTAGTTATCCCTTTATTCAAAATCAGCTTATTTGCAGCAAACCAATCTTGAAAACTAAGTTAGTATTTTAAGTTTCTTCCTGAGGGATCTCATGCTAACCTTTATTTCTAATAATTAAATTGGTGTCATCTGTGTAAGTGATGATGCTATTATTAGAATCAGATATAATAGATACGATATCATTCATAAAAATTATGAAAGTAGTGGCCCAAGGACTCTACCTCGTGGAACACCATAATTATAATGTAACAACTTACGACTTGCTTACGATTAATTAAGTAAGACTCCATCCGTTGATTTGCTACTCTACGTATATCGTAAGAATTTAGCATCTTTTGTAATAATAAATGTTCAATGCAATCAAGAATGCTTTTCAAGACTTGAAAAAACACGAATAGTATATCGATACACAGCCGTCTCAAAACCCCTTCCAGGTATGTAAACATGTTGTTCCATACACAAAAGATAGCTTTTGAAAAAAGACTCGAGTCTAAAATCTTTTGGAGAAGGAAGATACGATACTAAGAGATTTACAATTTTTATAGAAATGCTCAACGTGTATATGAACTTAAGGCACCCGTATTTATATGATCACGTTGTGCGCCCAAGGTTTAATCTCAAGAACGAAATTAATGTTTGTATAAAAAATGCCAATATTTTTAATAATTATAACATTTCATTACACAGTTCAAAATTTGCTAGTGTTAAAGAGTTAGTGTTAATGGAAAAAATTTTAGAGTTAAAAATGCAGTGTATATTTTAAAATCATATCTACTCTAGCCGTAAGAGATCTCTGAATATACTCTAGAATATTGTAAATAGGCTTAAAAACAAAAGAGCGCATGCGCTAATGTCAATGTTTTGGAAATAGTGTAAATTTAGAGTTAACTTCAACCGTCCCAGCAATCTTTTCCAATATGTCGCCTTAACTACAGATGCTTGACAATGCTGTGTTTTATATGTGGATAATTTTATTGTTTTGTGATCTAGTGATTATCTGCATAGATACGCATATCGTATATGTGCAGGTGAGTATTTAATTTATATTTGTTACATGTATGTCGTACAATGTATCCCGTATAGATGCAATCACAACAAAAACAAGAAATTTCGTTATAAACGCCATTTTAACAGAACATTCAATTTGCTTCTTTTATATTATTAGATATCAACACAACAAAATTACTATAGGATGTAGTAATTCGGTTATATTATAAAATTATAATATATTTGTGTACATTATAATAGATATAACATTTCCCTTGCTGGAGCGATTTTCATACATACATAATTATACATGTACAACAATGGACACATGTGTTCATGTATATCGCAATTTTTTTGCTTTACTTTGAACATACTAACTTTTACTACTTTACAGCCACATGCTATTACTGAATCCAGAGAGGAGTGTATTTAGTGCCAAAATATAATTACTATTTTGGAAATAACTATATAGTGTTTCATGTGCGAGTCTATGAAAATGCAATGCTGATATGTATGAAAGCATTAAAATAGAAGTGCTTGAATTAATATATTGATGATATATTAATATTGTTAAAATGTGATTTTGTAATAATAGTCCAAATTCACACATTATATAGCAAAAACTTTTATATTCCACTTTCTTATATATTAAAATAAATTTTATAAACAATCTTGTAATATTATTTTTTGTTTTTAGACTTCTAATTTATAACTTGATAGTTTTTAGTGATTGAGTTAACCATGAGGAAATATTAATGAATCATACAATGATAAAATAAGTATCTTAGTTGAATGTGTATAATTTTTATTTATTGTAAGAAAATCTGAACGTTGCAATGGCATAATATACTGGTAACCCTATCGGAAAAGCTAAATCAATTCAATATTTATATTTGGATACATATTGCCGTGATCTCTTGCATATTAAAAATAATAATAATAGCATTAAGAATTAATTTAAGTATAAAAATATAAAAGAAACAGTAAAAATCAGATTCTATTGTATTTAAAAATTTTCAACATAAGGGTTTACTAAGTTGCATACATTCAGGTATAGAAAACACAGACATAAAAATGAATTTATATTTACAATTTAAATATTAAACAGGTACAAAATAAAAGACGAAATAAATCTAAGCTATATACTGGGGTGTCTCTAAAAGGTGCGGAAAAAACGCTACCACACATTTCTGAGGGCAAAATATGACGATCTAACCCAACTTACCTTAGTCCAAAAGTGGATGCTTTCGGAGATACAGAGTGTCAAAAGTTCAATTTGGTTTTAGTTTTTTATAAATAATTTCTGTAATAATTGGTATATTGTCACAATATTTGGGTAGGGGGGGTTTCGTGGGGTAAAAAATTTAAATATGCTCTCATTTTCATTTCAAAATGTAGAGGGCGCCACCTGCGGCATATTGTATCCATTTAAAACGTAATCACTTTTTTGAGACACACTGTATTTAACTTTTAAATAAAAATTCTTATTCTCCAATGTTTTTTACCTAGAAAAGGTATACCTGGTAGGAGTTGATTGGAGCAGCCGTTTATGAGTAATCTGGATATAAAAAATTCATTCCGTATATGGACACATATGCTTCTGTAATTTGGTGTTATTCTTGTGGCAATTCAATGCAATGGTGCATCCACTTTTGGACTGAGGTAAGTTGGGTTAGATCGCCCTCAGAAATGTGTGGTAGCGTTTTTCCGCACCTTTTAGAGACACCCTGTATATTTCTTTTATAGAAAAGATAAACAGGATGTATGGTTTGTGTATAATGAAAAACAACCTAACTTTTTAAAATGCGTGAAAACTGCACTGAACATTTTGAATAATGGACCGTTGTTTAAAAATAAAAGAGTAATGAAAGCAAACAACCGAGAAAGGGTTATGCTTAAGGATGGAAGAGCGAAAAGAATTAGTCATTTAAACGTAGTAAAATTGTATGAAGAAGATCAAATCCGCTATGCACGAGAGATAAATATAATTGAATAAATTATGTGAACTTAAAAACGTGCATAAGGTAATTTAAAATTCAATAAAAGAAATTAAAATAAGTCATGCTAAAAGGATAAAAATTTACCTCAACTTATGACAATATAAATATAAATAAAAAAAGGATATAAATCAAAATGTTCTGACATTATACAATCAGTGGTGGTGTTTTATAAGCGGCAGCTAAGCAAATAAAATACATTCATGAATTCGTGTGTGTACCACTATGTTTCATAGACTGTAGAGAGATTTGTACGATTTGAAGACCTACAAAAAGAAAATATGATGTAAACTTCGTTTGTAGTTTCTTACAGATAAATATATCACCATTAGAAAAATCTTGGGTGGAAACAAGCGATAAAATAGCAGGCCAGACGGATCGTGGTAGTGCGAGTAATCTTGGAAGAAGAATACCTGTTATTTACAATATATTTCCAATTTTACCGAAAGCTGAAAATAAAAGAATAATAAGAATTGTGTTAGCGAATGGAAAAAGGAAGTATGTGGCAAATAATGAAGAAGGTAACAAATTCATAAACAATTATAAGGAAGAATTGTATTAATAAAAAAATACCTACTTTGGAAAATACTGAATAGTTTAAGTGAAAGACTTTTAAGAAAGCGAACAATTTCAATGTGTTGACGCTTTAGTGAATGAACTGTCAAAAACAATATATGTGCGTGTGTCAAGAAGGCAATTTGAAGGCAGAGATCTCACTGAAGACGCAGGGTGACAACCTAAATATTAGTTCCAAGGATGGCGTAGCGAGCGGTACACGTGTCTTCCTGGGTATATAAATTGAAGAACAAGAATGAACAAGATTATTAGTTAGTTACTTGGAGAGAGATTAAATGCGACTTGAAAAGACATTAAATCGTAGGGTCAGATATACCACGATTATATTCGTTCATTATTTTTTTGTATTAGCATATTAATTTTATTTGTATTTAAATTTCATTCATTATAATAATTTTTCTTTTGTTAATAATTTTTGTATTTTAAAAATGGAGATGCCTATGTCAGAATTTGAAGAGTTTTTCAATGATACAAAGTAAGTTTTCGATACAAAGATTTATCAATGTTGCTATGCGTATATTGCAATATAACGTGCAAATGTATATTCAATATAACGTTGTGCAGCAGGGATAATAGATATTGTCCTGTAGTAATATGCATTCATTAGTTTTTTTTACAACACAAATAAAATTATTAATGGTGTTGGGTGTTAAGAGGATATAACGTGCGAATGTATATTTTCTGACATTTTATTAAGCATCATTAATTCTCACAATAAATAATTTTTGATTTCAAAATTTAATACTTAAAATAGATATTTCAAAAGGGAAGTGTTTCTGGATGGCAGATTTTGAAACGCTGATCGCAATTCGTGCAAATGATTGTTGCCAGTGGTCAAATTCAAGCTTTTACTCCGAACATTGACCATTGCGAAGTTCTGAGTTTATCAGAGCATTACGTGCGAATATAATGTTTCTGATGGAATAGAATTAGCATAATATCAATAGAATACTAACATTAAATGAATTTTCTTTGTTTCGAAATAGGATAATATTTTATTTTTGATTAAGCATTATCGATACTTATAACTTATAAAAATTTTGGTAAATATAGTATAGCGATGCTATCTATTCTAAAAATAATGTTTAATAAAATATACAATTATGTTGTATATGGTTTCCGATTTTTCTTTAATATAAGCTATAACCTTATCCCTATAAAAGAAAAACAAGAGATTTGACGGGAGAAAAGAAATTTAGATACACTGATAGAATTCATGTATACTTATAAAGTATGTCCTGTTAAGAAAATATTATATAAATTATCATTATTTTTATTAATTATATTGCTGGAACAGCACACAGCATAATCTATTTGGCAATGCCTAACGTATGGCAATACTATAATTATTTTATACCAAATAATTATGTTGCCACAGCAATATGTAGGGTAAGTATATTGAAATTAGGGTATTCATAATACACATTTACTCGTACTTGAGTATACTAATCCATTTAATGAGAATACAGGAAATATATATTCACTAGAGAGTGTAAAATTAGTGTAAATATATTTTCACTGTTTAGAGAAAATCTCACTTTAGATTTCACTCGGACACTATGTGTTAATATTTATAGTCCATTCATTTTAAGAAAACAGTAGTTAACGCTGCGATCGGTGACCGTATCACACCGAAAAATTTTTGTCTGTAACATCAACTGTCAGAAATTTTTGACATACAAATACATTAACAAATATTATGCGATACATTTTTTATCATATCTTTTTATTTGAAAACTAAAAATAAATTTTACACATAGTTCAAAAAATTGAAGACTCCAGGGGATGAAAGTGTAGGTGTGGAGTAAATTTGCCTGGGCTATTAGCCAATCAGAATCCAAGAAATAATCGCCTATCTTACCTAACACTGTTTTCTTAATGTGAATGGAGTATAACTCTAAAACGAGTGGACCTATATAAACACCAGCCAGTGTAAAATATTTCCACTATATTTTTTACTGTGTACCAAAATAATACTAAAACATGAAACACAAGTTTGCACTTTGCTGTTTTACGAGACATATTAATTGACCAAAGGGCAAAATTCCACCAGAAACTTTCAGTCATCCTACCTCCTGTCTATGTAGAGATTCTCAACTTTTAATTAGGGATCTAAAAGAAATACAAGTAGTACACGTATAAAGAAATTAAAACAAAAAAAAATCGAAGCGAGAAAAACGAAACAGAATTCAGGAAAGTTTTCTATTTGCGTCTACTAATTGACTTGCCAATACCGAAAGCCCGAGGAGAGGCATAATCTTCTCAATTTAAATATAAAAACCCATCAGGGCATAAACAACATCGGCGAAATTAATTAATATGCTCTCGCTCTTTCCCACCCCGTATCCACGCTACTACTCAGTGTATAACACACACAGACACACGCACACGGAGCGTATAATCTCAGAAAAGTTAAATTGTCCATTTATAGATTCGCATCTGTCTGTAATGGTAATGTTTCCTCGACAAAGTCCCTAAGTATAGCCGGGTAGCGTTGGGCCGGTCCAGACCGTGCCGAAATGTAGGGCACGCCCTATTAACTCTCACGCCATCACGTTCTCTGCCTTTTAATCTGTATTTGGGCGAAGTGGTGGTTGCTTGAAAATCCACATGAAAGAGGACGAGTTTTATTTCTTCCTGTTTTAATGCGGGAAACACAATGGGTGATTATTATATATACTTATGTTGAGCGAAGTGAACGGAGCGTAAATTATTAGTGTAGGTCGAAAGGGCCTAACGAGAATGGAGTAGTTAATAAGGAGATTATTGTGCGATAGACTTTATTTGAATAAATATTCCGTGAAAGCCAGTTGGAATTGCCCGTCTAGCTGGCCTAATATTGAAATTATGTGATGTCGAGATTTCGTAAACTATGAAAACTTATATGGTAGTAACCTATTCAAACCCGAATTTTAAATTACTGGTAAACAAATATTTTTACTTTCTTATACGTAGTATAAGGAAGTATTGTGATGATGAAAATTTTCGACATCGAGATTTTTGCAGAGGTCCCCTGATACCGAAAAAGTGGGTTTTAAAAAATGTCTGTGTGTCTGTGACCACGATAGCGGTCAAACCGCTGTAGATATCAATTCCAAATTTTGAATTTAGTAGTATAATCTCCCTCTTGAGAACTGATTAGATTTTTAGTAAAATCGGTAGACCGGAAGTAGCAGTTTACTTCAGTGAAAAAATCGCATTTTGCCAATATTTCGTCAACTACTAAGTGTAGACTAATTTATAAAGAATTCATAAGTATTTAGAACTTAATTTCCAATATCTTTTGTAAAAAAAAAAATTTTCAAAATTCGGACCGGAAGTATCACTTTTACTCTTACCGAATAACGATTTTTTGCAAATATGTCGTAAATTATGCATTCTATATATATTTATGAAGAGTACAAAAGTATTTACAGTTGTATTTGGAATATTTTTTGTATAAATGAAATTTCAAAATTCGAACCGGACGCAACACTTTCATATGTATAAAAAAGTCGCGTGGTAACTTTTTTGGTTAAATTTAATCCTTAAACATTCAGACAGTCTAATTCTTTTTTATTGTTGTTTATTATTTTTTAACACGAATGAAGCATTAGGACATTGAAATGTACAAAACGACTCAAAGAGTCTTTATACCTATACAGAGTGAGTCATTATTAGCCACCTCTTCAATTACTCTTTTGTGTTTTAAATGTAAGACAAAACAATTAGTGGAAGATTTATGGTTGGTTTGGGGCACATGTTCTAAAAATATTTTAAACTCTGACGCATTTCCGGTTTCACCGTCAATGCATGGAACTTAATTTTCTTAAATGACTCAACCTATATATTTTTGTATTTATTAGTACTGTTTTAAATTGTCTATTCAACTGTTTTCTTTTTCAAAATTAAGTGAATAGTTTCTGAGTTATTAATTTTTTTTTAAATTTTTGACAAAACTCGTGTTCAGAAAAAAAATATTTTTGCATTGTTTTTAAAAGTAAAAACAGTAACTTTGGTGGTACTTGTGGCCAAGGAAATTCTTAATAAACTTATTTTTTTAAATGGAACACCCTGTATTTTATTGTGGCATTTTGTTCAATTTTTATTCTCATTCATTTTTGTTAACAATGTCCTATCTTTTGTAATTTCTGAGATGATCACTTTCAGGGGCAATCAGCTGTTAAATATAAAACTACGAGCGCTGTTGCTCTGTGCATCCAAATATTCGTTCATTTAATAAAGGCTGGAATCGATGTCAACAACAGTTGACTCAGGCTGTCGCTATCAGTTATCATCAAAATGAATTATTCTTATGAAGAGTTATAGATATGATTTACGTTTTGGGTGAATCCGCAATAAAGTCTCTGCTAGCAGCCACACTTTTTGCACATCGATCCCTGATAGAAGTCAACCGAAGCCAGAGATCTTCGAAAGTTTGAAGGAACGGTTCGAGTGAACAGAAAGTGTTGAGTATGAAAAAAAAGACCTGGCAAATTCAATAACTGGTGTTGATAATAAGTTTATGGTAATCGAACACTTCCATACTAGTACTACGAAAATCAGTTAGATCTAAGTCAAATTTGAAAATCAAGAATATGTAATTCATTCATAGCATATTCATACACAGGGTTAGATAAAAGACATTTTCAGAATCAAATTTTTGTCAATAGACAGCAGATAAAGTAGCCTGACTTTCTCAATTTTTTATTGTTTACCCACGAAGCCTCTTTCTATTAAAATGGGTGCGTTAATTATCACAATTTTTGTTATTATAACACATAAAAACCCTCACTTTATCACACCTGCAGACTTTCAAAATCGTTGGTTATTAAATGTGTGGGGAGGAATAGTGGGTAGTTACATAATTGGACCTTATTTTTTTGATGGAAATGGTAATGGAGAAAAGGACGGATTTTCAAAACTTTTTGATGACGTGAAAATAATATCAGAAAAGCGTTTACAAGAATATGTCGAAACATTTTACGCAACGTTAGTACTTCTTCGGAAAGCAGAATACTCATGCGCATTGCACAATGTTGTGGGTATCTGATAATATTTGTTTTTCTTACTTTCGACTGTCGTTGCGTTACTCAATAATTTTAGTTTTTTTTTGTATTTTTTTATTGCTAACTTTTTTTCTATCAGAATTTTTCATCAATTTATAATTTTGAAAAACTACAATCATCTCTTATGAAGAGCTTCAACAATGAAGGAATCCGATCAATTAGGCAAATTAAATTAAAGATAGCAGCATTGTTTCATGCACCTTTTAGAGGGAAGGCATCTTCAAATATGTCAGTAAACACAACCTTGATCTTATTTCGTTATTAACAAACAGTGTAAAAAATGAAATACTGCAAAATTATTACTTTTGGGATAGTTGAATTTAACCTTTACTTTGTTTGACAGTTGACTAAGGCATTCGGGCCTTATTCCAGCCTTCCATTGGTTGAACCAATATTTGGGTGCATAGAACAACAACGAACGTAGTTCCTTATTTGACCGCTAATTGCTCCTATAGTGATTACCTCAGAAATTACAAAAGATAGGTATAGGACATTGTTAACAAAAATGAAAGGAATAAAAAAAGAACTGAATGACACAATAAAAACCGGGTGTTAGATTTAAAAATATAAGTTTTTGATATGTGAAAATTTTGGGAAGTAGCCTCTGAAAAAACAAAGTTTTTTGAGGTATTGTCGAGTGCAACTTATACAAAATGATGCAACATTCTCTTGGCTACAAGCACCATCAAAGTTAATATTTGTACTTTTAGGAAGAATGCGAAAATGATATTTTTTCTGAACACGTGTTTTGGTCAAAAATTTTCAAAAAAAAGTAATAACTCAAGAACTTATTGGCTCAATTTTGAAATAAAAAAACAGTTAAATAAAAAATTTAAACCAGTACTAGAAAATTCCAAAATATATAGGGTGAGTCATTTAAAAGATATAGGTTGCGTGCATTTCCGGTGAAACCGGAAGTGTATCAAAGCTTAAAGTGTTTTTAGTATATGCACCACAAACAATTACACATCTTCCGCTAACTGAGTTTTCTTTTATTTAAAACACAAAAGAGCAATCGAAGAAGCGGCTACTAATGACTCACCCTGTATAGTGAAAGATATTCAGTAATAATTGGCAAAAACATTTCTTTTATATTAAATTTTATAAATTTAGGAATAATTATTTACTTATCAAGGGAGTAAAGTAAAATTTTACAGTCGAGACATTGACATATTGATATTATTGTAACTATATGTCGTGACTGTAATAATACTTTCTCCCGCATTACGTGCAACATTTTTACGCCCGCGTCATCATTTTTACTTAAAAAAGATTCACTCGTTGTAAAAATTAAGAAAAGCAACGAATTCACAACTTTTTAACTTTGTGACAGACACTGATGTTTCGTCAACTGTCAAATTGGATATAAGCAGCTGTGATGAATGTATTCGTAATTGTGTTATATATGCAACACAATATACACAACACGGGGATGTAAAGTATTTGATTCCCTTGGGTCTTTATAACTAAGGTTACGTCTTCGATAGTAACTCTTAAGTTAAGCTTTATTAACTGATCAAAAAAGTCAATCCCTACCATACAGTGGTGGTAACGTTTAAGAACCTCGAGGTGATATACTTCATTATATTACTTACTTAAGTCTACAAAAATTGCACATATGCCTTTCTATCATCTATGTCTTTGTAAAATGCATACCAAAACTCTGCAACTGCTGAAACTGTGTCCGACCTTTTTCTAAAGCCAACTTGATGGTAATTAAACATATTATGCTTTTGCTAAAATTGTACTAGCCTATGGGCTACCAGCATTTTAATGATTTTTGCAAATGAACTTAATAGAAGGTATCGGACAATAATTCTCAACCAATTCCCTTGGTGCCTTTTTAAATTTCGATAGTTTTGCTAAAAAACTTGTATTGCACATAACGCATTCTTCATGGAATCCAGATAGAATGGACAAAAAACCACGCAGTAGCTTTGACAACAAAATAAAATTGAGAATGTTAGCCTAACAATAAAGAAAAGATAATGAAAGGTATGTTGACACATACAGAGCTTCTGAACGCCTTTGATGAGTTGCTGTGATGGCATAAGAAAACAGATGAGAGGAGATGAATGCGAATAGCCAAAGATCAAGAAAACCGGAAAAATATGATTAAAGAGGAAGATATCCTGTACATTAGAAGGCAGGCGAACTGCCACCAAGTGGATTCAAAACCTTCCGCAAGAGACAACAATACCCAAAGTGATCCTTCTCTCAGTAAACAAAATAAGCTTTTTAAGGTTGTCTAGTGCTAATCCCAAAGCCCAGGATTATATGGGTTACGAAATTTAATTTGGTTTTGTCACTCAATGATATTAAAAAAAATAGGTTTTCAGTAAACCATGGTACGTAGGACTTGGCAAAACTCCGAGATGTCAGTTTGTAAAATTGAATGTTGAAAACTTAAACTACAATTTAGTGCAAAATGTGGCTTCACAGAATTCTGCTTATACCTTTAAAATGTACTATTAAAATATTATTTAGATTCTTTATGCCTTTACGCGGTCCAATTCCATTTAAAGATATAAAAGTTGTATATAAATAAAATATTCCACCTTACACTTTACCTTCTATAAAATGTTCGAATGGGTGTAGCTATACAAACAAATGTACATACATACAACAGAATACTTCGTATTTGCGATACTTTACATCCATTATGGGTATCGTATTTTACTGTTCAATAAAGCCATCTGTCTATCAACATGTATGCTATGATATGACACTCAAAACATCAAAAATAAATTTTTGCACGAGGTATAAAATGTCGGTATACGACAACGTAGTAAAACCTGCATAAAATTCTGATTCTATTTTATGCTGCAGTTTCCACGGCGAACGCAATTACATCTAATTACATTAAGAACTTGAATTATTTAAGCAAGTAATTACACGAATGTGTATACTGTACTATTTATGCTAAAATTATTTCATTGTTAATTATTTACATGCTCTTACTATCATTGTACGTATTACAGCTACTATCTCGTTTCTTATTCCAAATAGTTAATGTTTCTTTCTCCTAATTGTACTTTCTTTGAGTTGCATACTATTGAAAAATCCTGTTTCATATGAAACTTAAAGATTATATATTCTACCGTTTTTGCAATATCCATTTTTATCTGATAGTTTAATGACTCATGGTTGCAGACGGTCTAGAAGTTACGAAACGGGCTCTACTAGACGAAGGTACTAGAGTACGAAATATGCATTGGTACACATAAACTTCGTATAGAAAATGTTCATGATTAGCTTAAAATTAGATGGCATTAATCATTTCGCATTGTAATGATGGAATAAACCAAAAATATTGTCAGTCGCTTCGACAAATGGCAAGCGCCAATAAATTAAAATCGGGTCAAATTTGAGATAATGCAAAATGTTATCTGTCAAAAAATATAACCTACAAAAGATATCGTACGGCTATCACAATAATAGAAATGACGAAGATGCTCTGCAGACTGAAATTAATATCGCCGCTTGTAGCCATGTTGTAAAAGTGCCTATATGAAATATACTTATTAAAATTTCGTGATTTTTTCATCAAATTAATCATCCGTGTTGTAATCAAGGAATAGACCAAAAATATTGTTAGTCGCTTTGACAAATGACAAGCGCCAATAAATTAAAATGGCTTCAAATTTTAGATGTTGCAAAATGTTATCTGTCAAATATTATAACCTACAAAAGATATCTTAAAACTATCAGAAAAATAGAAATGTCCAAAATGCTCTGTTAAACTGAAATCAATATGGCGTTACAAAAATTCCTATATGAAGTATACTTATTCATCCACTATTAAGTATTATTTCTATTCTTCAATATGGATATTAATTCATTTGATTTTGGTCGAAAATAAACATATTTTTATATATTTTGTTTCATTATAAGTGCTTTTTAAGAAAAGATGTCTACATTTTATTGCTATATACCACAATGTAATGATTAATTTGTCAACTCAGATACTTTCTCACTTATATATGTATGAAAATTGTATTTATATCGAGACACATAAAAATTAGTTCGTACATCAGAGTAAAAGGAACAACACATCTAGTAACTAATACCAACAATTTTGCTTTTCTGTGCTTAATACAGATGTTTGCTATTCTTTGAAAATGAATCGATACCGCTTTTCATCTGTAAAATTCACACGAATATAAAAATCTACAACATACAAGCTGTTAGATACGGAATTACTGCAGATATGATAAAAGTGAACGCTTTAAAATGAATATTTTGTATATTTGCATATAAGAGGACCATCAATTGCAACTTAAATGTCAGAAGATCCTCAGGTCTGAGTGACAACAACTGACACCGCCGCGAGGCAGACATTGTCGACCCGCGTGCCGTCCAACCCAGGAATGATAAATTAATAAAGGAAATATCACGGATACATAATAAAAATAGGAGAAAGAATATCGGGTTAATCCGCTGTAGTGCAACCGCAGACACGTGTTTCAGACTTGTTGGTCATCGTCAGTATGGTGTAGCCAAGGAATAAGGTGGGATATACTTGGAGATAGAAACAATAGGAAGACCATCGGGAAGACAGACCACCAATTGCAGCTTAAATGTCAGAAGATCCTCCGGTCTGAGTGACAACAACTGACAGCGCCGCGAGGCAAACATTGTCAATCCGCGTGCATCTACATGGCTACTAAGGGTCATATTTGTTAGAACAATTTTATAATATCCATGCATCTTCTGATATTTGTTATAATAACCTTCTGACGTTTCTTGGAATTGTCATCTAAACAATATAAATTTGTCAAAAATGCTTGCCTATTAAACAGAATAGCCAATATTAAATAAAATATAGATATACCTTATGTAGTAAAGAAGTAATGCAGTTTTATATAGACATATAAAAAAAAACTCCGTTTTTCCAGAAGTGTCAATACATTAGGAATACTGAACGCCAAAGAAAAAATAGAAAATATTTAAAAATTTCAACAGTCACAGATCCTTAATTATTTTTGGATAATCATTACAAGTTCATGTTATTCCTAATGTTATATCCAAACCACGTGATTATAAAGAAATATCAATAGAATACAAACTCTGAATTCTCTACTTTACTCCTAAAACCTAAATTAGTTAATTATGTCAAAATCAGTACTAGAAGGATTTAGCAGATTCGAAACTAGCATTAAAGACTAAGTTTAAAGATGTCGGGCATCTTTCTGACGAATTGTAACGGTTGAAAATTTTTGTTAGATAATAGTTCCGTAACAATCGATTTTGTTGTCGTAATGAACGCTTCGTCTTGAAATTCTTAATATGTGTTATTCACTTCTAGTCACCCGATTTTATGTCAGAAGATAAATGCGTGTTTTATAGGCCTTTTAAAAGCAGATGCCTCATATGACACTAGGATAAGCTTAATAAGTAATTATTTTTAAAACTAGCTGTCCATCAATCTCTTCCATCTTGAATCGCCTTTTCGCGTCCGCTTACAGTTTTATTAAAGTTCCCTGTAAACCGCAAAAAAAAATGTTTGATTTTCTAAACTTTTGGCACACATTGTATAGACGTATATTTTTGTCCACGAGCTACTGTCACGGTGACAGGTGGAACGACAATTTAAAGCATCTTAACATCAGTCTGACTTTTCGTTGTTGAAGTTTGAAATTTAGACGCTATTTAGCGTAATACTAAGACTTGACACTAAAAGACTCATAGTGGTATTAGTTTTACACAATGAAAGAACTAAATCATTAATAAAAAAAGTAATATCAGATTTATTTTAGTTTTGCATAATTTGACCTGTCAATTATCATGGCCCACAAACGTCATTTCTGGGCTGTAATATTTAATAATAGTCATACATCTTTTGACATACCTTTTGAGCTTTGTTATGATGCAAATTTTTGAACAATGCACGCCCATTACACAGAAGAATCAAGTTTTAAATAAAATATTGGTATAGAATTGTATGGCTTATTAATTTTATTTAATTTTCAATGCTTTTTGTACAAAAAAATTCAAAATTTGGACCGGAAGTATCAATTTTACTCTTATCTAATAGCGATATTTTGCAAATATGTCATAAATTATGCATTCTATACATATTTATCAATACTACAAAAGTATTTAGAGCTGGATGTGCAATATTTTTTGTATACATGAAATGTCAAAATCCGGACCAGAAGTAACACTTGCTCTTAGCGAGTAGGTAGCACTTTTTTCAAATATCTTGCATAGTATGCATTCTATAGAGATTTATTAAGAGAACAGGAGTACTAGAAATAGTATTTTGGATGATTTTTGTATAAAAAAAATCTTAAACTTGTATAATTTGCAACATTCATACGTCCCTCAAAAATCAGAGTGCCTAACGGCTGCAACTTAACATAAATATTCCATCTCTTTCGCACCACTTGCGATTAGCATGACAGTCCAGAACGTACGTCGGTGTACAAAAGCCGGAGAAATACTGGACGCGCTATTTGAAATCGGAGTTTCTATTAACTGGGAACACAGCCTTAACTTGCATTAGTAATATCTACTCCACTTTCTACTGGTCGGGTATCAATTATTGCGAGGTACTGCAAAAAATTGCATGAATATGTGTAATAGCAGTATATTTTTTCACATAATAAAATATTAAATAACTGATTGATTGGAGAGTTACTTGTTGAAACTTCATTTTAATAATTAATAAGTAAAAAACACAAATTTTAGTTTCAAAACTATTTAATGTAGACACTACATATGTTTCACCACACTGGGGCTTCATCAGGTGATGAAAGTATACAAACTCAATTTCTGTTACAATGGCACTAATAAATACAGATAATAGATGACACAATTATTGTTGTTAGGTAGGGGTACTGAATTGCAGTTTTAAATTTAGTAGGGGGAGCTATTTAGGTCCAAATGATCGTTTAATATTATACCTACTTTATTAAATTTATTTATTTCTAGACTTTCCAGTAAGTTAAGTTATTTACTTTTTTCTTGAATATGTAAAATTTCAAATTGTTAGTTAAATTGATGATTCAATTCCAGGCAGTGGTTAGCAAAGGCCGAATCTGTTTTCGTATCATTATAGATTCTTTCATGTTCTTTCATTCTGGCTTTAAAAGTCCTCCCCGTCTGTCTGGTGTAAACTTTATCACAATCTTCACAGGTTAATTTATAAACTCCTGAGTTCTATTTTTTGTTCGTTTTGCCTTTCTTATTGTTAAGAGTTCTTAGTATTGAGTTATTCGTTTTGAAAGAGATTGATTAATTATTCGCTTTTCTTAATAATACTCCCTACTTTATTTGAAATGTTTCCCATGTGATAAGATTGTAATTAGATGGTATGGTTTTTGTTTTGGGGACAATTTGAAATTGTACATATTCAAGAAAAAAAGTACAAAACTTAACTTACTGGAAAGTCCAGAAATAAATAAATTTAATAAAATAGGTATAATATTAAACGATCATTTGGACCTAAATAGCTCCCCCTACTAAATTTAAAACTGTAATTGAGTACCCCTACCTACCAACAATAATTGAATTTATATACTTTCATCACCTGATGAAGCCGCAGTGTGGTGAAACATATGTAGTGTCTACATTAAATATTTTTGAAATATAAAATTTGTGTTTTTTACTTATTAATTATTAACAAAATATTATTGTCATTTCAAATATTCTGAACGTTTCTGGATAAACTTGGAAATATTTAATTAATGTACCTTAATAATGGCATCAATATTATGCTAAGCTACCTCAATATTATATCTTCATTTATGTAGGAACGTTTTTTCGCTGTTTATTTTGAGAAATAATATACCAAAAATATCCGGGGAATTCAAATTAAACATTTAATATTTCATGTTAACATTAATAACGTTAGTTATCAGCGAGAGAAAACGAGGGTGAAATTTCACCTTCGCCACAGAAAAAGATTAAGGAAGGAGCCTGTAGCCCTCTTATCAATTATTCCCATAAGTTCGTTCTACTCGAACGGCAATTTATAATACTTTCGTAATGAATTCGCTCGAAAACGATGGAAGAAGCTCGCAACTCTAAAGCGAGAGGTGTACAGTACCGTACGTACTCTCTTCCACAGTCTGAATTATACGCTCTGTGTTTTAACCCTATTAAGTTTTATGTTTTGGGCAGTTAACCCAAAAGTAACAAGCATGAAGCTGTAAATTTGCACGAACATATCCCTCATGATGGTCATAGACTGTTCCTCTCAGTTTTGCCAGGGTTATTTTAATTTATTTTAAAATGGTTCCCACATCGCTGTACTGAAAGAGAAAAAACGTTCCTGGTCTGATGCATTTAAAGTTAACTAATTAGAGAAATGTGTATATTGTAACTTTTTACATTTAGTGCGAACTATATGCAATAAAAGCTCGGAATTTATATACAACTCATATTTTGTAGGATCGCTTTTATTTCAGAATAGAAAAGAATTCATATGAGTCATTTCTTGTAAGAACAGTTTAGAACGGCTGGACCGATTAGGCTATTTTTTTTAAATGTTTGTAATAGTTCCAGTAAGCTTTATAGGAAAACAAAAATTAGAGAAATTTCAATTGGAAATTCGCGAAAAACTGAAAGTGCGTTTGTCATTATGATTTTTGTGCGAACTCTAGTCCATGATTCACGATTCGAATAGTGGATATGCGTAATTCTTTTTAGTTTTTTTTTTTCATCATGGTCCTGGTAAAGTTTCATGAAAAAAGATTCGGAACAATTACAAAGAAAAGTCGGAAAATTCGGACAAACTACAAAAGTCATAATTTTTGTATGTAGTCTCAATCATAACTGACGACAGGCTAGGACTGACATATTTGGTTGATTCCTTTTTTGTTTTATTCGTTATGCTTCCGGGATGAATCTTTACAAATGAAAAGAAAATCTGGAAAATCTGAAGAAAAACATGGAAAAAGGCATTCCAACCTAAATTAAAGTGAAAGTACATTTGTTTTTACTTGCGATCTGTCCAGCATATGTAGTTACTTTATTTCTATTTATCAATTTTCGTGAATATGTAAGCCATAACTTGATTCACAATTTGATAGTCAGTCACTCCAATTTACTCACGTAACGAAGTAAATGGGAGTAGAAATAAAATAACTACATTTTATATTTATATCTCACTAAACCAACATATATTTGTTTTGTCGAGGCTACCCAACAAACAATATTACTGCTAAGAACTTAAAATCTTTTGTTTTATTTTTTATTTTGGTTTCTTGCTTTTATATATAATTGTTTTTCTTTATTTTTATGTAGTTATATTTTTGTAATGTATGTTTCATTTTTTAACTTTTATTTATATTATCATATTTAATGTATTTTTTACTTAAAAATGTAAATATATTGTGAGAATACTGATGCGGAGCTCGTTTCGAAGCATGAGCTATCTCAGCGGCCGAGTTTATTGTTTGCCGGCCCTGTTACAGAACTGTGCATCGAAGGCTTTCTATATGTGCGTACGGACTGCAGTGTTGGGCACCTGCGCATATATAGGTGGTCGATAGCTCCTCGAACGGTTCATATGTGTATATGCTATATGTTATCTTATGTTTGATGCAGAACGGCCACCGACATATCGGAGCATACCGAAATTAAATAAATGTGTATTTGAACTGAAATTTGAGTTTTATTTTATGGTACTTTCAATATAGGAAGTTTCTTTAACAATTACGATCACCTCTTTATAAAACTTATTGTAATAATAATTGTTGAAGACATTTCCGTTGCCGCCAAATACCTCTTAAAGAGCTTAAATGACGATTTTATAAGTGTTACCGTTACCAGTATTTGGTAACCTTATATAACCCCGAGTTTTATAACCAATGTTTGTAGTGGTACGGCACATTTCATAATTTTAATAAATTTTATAACATTAAATATGTATATAAATGATATTTTTATAATTAAATATTAGAAATCAAAAAATATACATTTCTAGATCTATATTTCTTATGTGTTAACTTATGTATAAAATAAACATTTAGTTTAATAAGCACGTATTGGCAAGAACATTGGCATGGAAAATTTGTGTTTAGTATAATATTAGTGACTTGGTATTTATAATTTCGCAAGTTATACGTGACATTTCGTGTGAAAACCACAACGGGGATACACGGGAATCCTAGAAAAAGGGAAACCCCAAGATTTGAACTATAAAAGGTGAACAACAAAATTCTAGAGAAAGTCAACGGAGATTCTTCAATGAGATCAGTCACCAAGGTAAATATCTTGGTTTTACTGCAAAGTGATAAGGTCTTCTAGTTTAAAAGTATGTCGACTCATATGTATATACATATACCGGTTGATCAAATATAAAATTATAGTTAGAACCTTAAAGTAAATAAATAGGTTCTTGGTTAAAAAGAAATCGACCGCCAACAAAGTGTTAAAGTGTTCAGTATATCATATCTTCCAGTAAAAAGTTATCGTTCTGTGAATAGCAGGTTACGCAAGTTCCCGGCGTGTTGATCGTCGAAGAAAGATTCATAGGGCTCATCGATAATTTGGAGATCTTCAATTCAAGAAAGAAGAAGGAAAATTTATGAAGGTATTTAGTAAGTGTTATTATGTGAATTTTAATTGAACTTTAATAGTAAAATTCGTCTTAATCCATAGACGAAATAAATAAAATAATATATTAATCTGAGAATGATAAATAAGTTTGATAAATTGTTTAAAATATAACATTGCGGCATCTCTTAAACTGTTTGTATGCGTAGTATCATATATACTATGTGTGGTAAGTGTCAAGTTTAAGTTGTTTATTAAAGCCTATGTAGTTATATCATTTCGTAGAATTGATGGCATAAATGAATCATATTGAATTTTGTAGTATTGAGAATGCGTTGATGTTTTTTTTTATTTATTATTAAAATTAGTTTTATTTTGTAAATGTCTTCTTCGATGTTTTTATTAAAATATGGAAAAACTATTGATTTCTAATATAAATATTATTTAAATTTATACCATAGCGTGTTATTGAATTGTACTAAATAATGCCCTAAGAACTATTGATTATTAACATCTCTTTCATCTGGATCAACCTGAGATAATTACTGAGCTAATCAGGTAAATAATTCAATTACTTTATTTTATTTTATATTATATTATTTTAAAGAATGAAGGGCATTATAAGAATTATCTATTACAGTATCTGTTAGTATATGGTGGAGACGGCGCAATGCGAAGACACCCCGTTGAATTATGGGAAGACAATATATAAGTAAGTGACAAGTTACCGGCGTGCGTGCGTGAATGTTGCTCCGATTCTTTATCTATTTAGTGTATTATAACATTTGTATTTTGATACTTATTATACGTATAAACTAAACCTGCGTTTCACTCTGCCTATGAACTAACAGGTTATGGCCTAGGAAATAAACACAGTGCGATAATACGGAAAAGTAAACAAGTGTTTTTGTCGTTGTGTATTCGTTGGCGTGAGAAAATGAGTTCGTCTAACTTATTGCGTATCGATACGTTAAATAAAGACAATTACGACACTTGGAAGATACAAATGGAAGCCTTATTGATTAAGAATGATAAGTGGACATATGTGAACGGAGATTCAAAGCAACCGTGCCTGGAAGCAGGTGATTCCGAAGAAACAATAAACACATGGATGCGTAATGACAGTATAGCTAAAGCGGATATTATATTGTCGATTAGTCCATCGGAATTAAAACAAATAAAGGGATCTAAAACATCACGAGATGTTTGGCTGAAATTACAGGAAATTTATCAGTCAAAAGGACCAGCTCGGAAAGCAACTCTATTAAAACAATTAACATTAAATCATATGGAATCAGGTGAAGAGGTACGTACACACATATCTAGATTCTTTGATATCGTAGACAAATTAAGGGAGATGGAAGTGGAAATAAATAACGATTTACTTGCTATCATGTTATTATACAGTCTGCCTTCGGAATACGAAAATTTTAGATGTGCTATCGAGTCCCGCGATGAATTGCCAACACCTGAGACACTTAAAATTAAAATAATAGAGGAAAGTGAAGCCAGAAAAAAGGACACTCGCATTCAAAATGCTATGTTCGCGAATAAAAATTATAATAAATCAAGGTTCGGGAATAAACAAATAAAAAGTGCACCTAATACAAGTGGAAATACCAACAACGACAAATTAGAATTTAAATTCAAGTGCCACAGATGTCGTGAAATTGGACATAGAGCCGTGGACTGCAGAAATAAGAAATACAACAATACTGCAAACGCGAAAAATGCCGAAAACGTTGGTTTGTGCGCGTTAAATACTGAGGAATCATTTTCGGAAAATAAAAACACGAAATGGTGTCTAGACAGTGGCGCGACGTCTCACATTTGTAAAAGTGCGAATAATTTCTTAAAAATTGAAAATACCGACCGGGGATTATTGAACTTAGCGAACAGTGAATCAACAGAAATTGTTGCGAAGGGAACTGCCACGCTTACGACAGATGTTTGCGGTGAAATAAAAAACATTACGTTGAGCGGTGCGTTACATGTGCCGGACTTGCGCGCGAACTTACTATCAGTTTCAAAAATAACGAATAACAATTTTAGCGTTTTGTTCAAAAAACATGAAGCGTTAGTATTCGGAACGGACGGAAAAGTAAAGATAGTAGCTGATCGCATCGGAGAATTATATTATGTGCGTGAACATAAACAAGAAAATTGTGATTTGGTTGTGGATTCTGCATCTTCTGCACAATCATCGTCAGATCAAACAAAGATGTGGCATAGACGTTTGGGTCATCTAAATGAAAAAGACTTGATGGAAATTAAACACAAAAACATCGTCAAAGGCCTTGAGTCTGTGAAACTTCAAGAAAACATTAAATGTGATATTTGTTTAGAAGGAAAAATGACCAGAACAGCATTTCCAAAGAAATCAGACAGAAAAACAGAATTATTAGAAATTATACATTCCGATGTATGTGGACCAATGAGAGTCGAATCACTCGGTAAGGCAAAATACTTTGTAAAATTCATTGACGATTGTTCAAGATGGTGTGAAGTAAGATTCATAATCACAAAACAGGAAGTATTCGAGAAGACAAAAGAGTACATCACTATGGTCGAAAAACAGAAGCAAAGGAAAGTCAAGTGCCTACAAACCGACAATGGAACTGAATACACTAGTAACCAATTCCAGGAGCACTTGAAGAAAAATGGCATCACCAGGCGATTAACCGTTCCATACAACCCAGAGCAAAATGGTATTGCAGAAAGGAAAAACAGAACCCTTTTGGATACTGCAAGATGTTTGCTTTTACAATCTGGATTGCCTCCTTCCTTCTGGGCCGAAGCTGTAAACACTGCTAACTATATTCGAAATCGTTGTCCAACTAAAACTTTAAATGGAATCACTCCATACGAAGCATGGACAGGAAGAAAACCGAATATAACTTATTTCAAAGAATTTGGCTGTAGAGTATTCATCTTAAACAGAGAACCTGGAAGAGGAAAATTTGAACCAAGAGCCAAAGAAGGAATATTTGTGGGTTACGCAGAGGAATCGAAGGGGTACAGAATCTGGGTACCAAGCCAAAGAAAAATCGAAATATCTCGAGATGTGCGTTTTTTGGAAAATCATGAATTATCACAGAATAATTTTGAAGAATTTGTTCCTGAAGATATGATTGACATCAGTGAAGAAGGTGTACTACCCATATTGGATACCATAGACGCTGATGACGTACCAACACCTCAGAATGTAGAAGAAATCCAACCAGGGGAAGATGCATCCTTACCTGAGCGACCTACCAGAAGAGGACGAGGAAGACCGACTATCATAAGAACCGGATCTAGAGGAAGACCCAGCAAATCATACAAGATGAAGATGGAGGAAGTCAACTCTACTGAAGCAGATGATTGGGCATTAACATCAGAAGTTCCTCTAAGACAAGCAATTGAAGGTCCTGATTCGGATGAATGGTTCGAAGCAATGGTGGAAGAAATGAAGTCTATACTAAAGAACGACACCTGAAAACTCGTTCAAAGACCAATTGACAAGCAAATAATTGGAAGTCGCATCGTACTAAGAGATAAGTATACTGCTGATGGAAAACTGGAAAAACGTAAAGCTCGTTTAGTTGCACAAGGATTTGCACAGCAACCAGGAGTACATTTTAATCAAACATTTGCTCCTGTTGCACGATTAAGTTCAATTAGATTGGTAAGCGCTCTAGCCGCTCGTCATGGGATGTCAATGAGACAATTTGACGTGACTACCGCTTATCTTAATGGAACTTTGGAGGAAGAGATCTTCATGGAACCGCCCAAGATGATAAAAGAAATTATGGAAAGAATTTCTGACCACGAGAAGAATTCCCCCATCGGAAGAAGTGCAAGAGAACAATTGAAAAACCTGAAGAAAGGGAACATGGTATGCAAATTGAAGAAGTCATTATATGGTCTTCGACAATCTGGAAGAAGCTGGCATAATAAACTGGATGGTATTTTGCGAGATTATGGTGCAAAGCCGACAACCTCAGATCCATGTTTATATCATGTCAAGCAAGGGGAAGAATTAACCTTGATAGTGACCTATGTCGACGACATAATAATTGCATCTAAAAATGAAAGTAACATAACAAATCTAAGAAATTACTTGAAAACCAAATTCGAGATAAAAGACTTAGGAGACGTCAGTTATTGTTTGGGCATAGAGTTCAAGAAGTCTGAGAATAAAGTCCATTTACAACAATCAGGATATATAAATGAACTACTGAAACGATACGGCATGAATGACTGTAAACCGATCGGAACTCCAATGGAGACAAATCTTAAGTTGATTAAGCGCAGAAGCGACTCAAACGATGAGTTGGAAAGCAACGTTCCATATAGAGAGCTAATCGGTGCTCTTACTTACCTATCAGTCTGCACCAGGCCTGATATAAGCTACGCAGTAAATTATTTGAGTCAATTTAACAATTGCTATGGTATACAGCATTGGAAGGCTGCCAAGAGAGTACTGAGATACCTGAAAGGAACGATCAATATTGGATTGACTTATAGATCCAGTAACAGACCAATAATAGGGTATGTAGATGCGGATTGGGGAGGATGTATCGAAGATAGAAAATCGTGTACTGGTTATGCATTTATTCTCAATGATGCACCTATATGTTGGGAATCAAGAAAGCAACGTACAGTAGCTCTTTCGTCAACCGAATCAGAATACATGGGATTGACTGAAGCCGCTAAAGAAGCCATGTACCTACAGAAGTTGCTCGGTGAGTTGAATATAGTAGAATTAACCCATATCACTGTATTTAACGATAACATGGGGGCGCTGAAATTGGCCGAGAATCCTATCTTTCATGGAAGGTCAAAGCATATTGATATACGTCATCATTTCATAAGAGAAGCCCTCAAGAATAATAGACTCAAGATACGTCACACACCTACGGAAGAGATGGGAGCTGATGTTCTTACTAAATCCCTAGGAAGACCGAAACACCTGAAATGTTTGGAGATTTTGGGTATTGGCGCTTCTACGGACTGACTTCGTCTTGAGGGGAAGTGTTAGTATATGGTGGAGACGGCGCAATGCGAAGACACCCCGTTGAATTATGGGAAGACAATATATAAGTAAGTGACAAGTTACCGGCGTGCGTGCGTGAATGTTGCTCCGATTCTTTATCTATTTAGTGTATTATAACATTTGTATTTTGATACTTATTATACGTATAAACTAAACCTGCGTTTCACTCTGCCTATGAACTAACAGTATCACATTACGTTATTAATAATCTATTAGTTGTTCTTTTACAAGTACCATTACATGTTATAAAGATATAACTGTCACCCTTATATAACTTCTTATGGACTCCTTGTAGGCCTTGTGCGCCTTTTTGTCAAGTAACGAGAATGTTTCCGCAACCTTTACAAGCATTATTTATAATGGTAATCGCGACGATTAACCAGCCGTCTTACTTTATTGTATATCGTCCTTGGTCGTTCCCTTATGACTATACTTTTGTTTCTTTATCAGTGTTGGCGGTAAAATTTTAAGTGAGAACATAAATATGTCATCTCCTTTTCTTCAAACGAGAAATATTATTCTTTTCTTTCGCTTATGGAGTGCACCTAATACCAGAAAATAATGATAATAATGAGACTCTGAAACATTTTATTGCCATTTCTTCTGGACTGTATAATTTGCATTTCGACCTCCACAACAATCAAAGCGCCGCCAACAATGCAAATATTTTAAATTTTTATATAAAGAAATATTTTACTCTATTTCTGAAAATCATCACTTTTTCGTAATAAATGCATACAGAGTAATGCGACAAGCCGATTATTTAAAAAAAAATTACTACATGCTATAGATATTGCATTTTGAATTTTTTATTCTAAAGTGTTTTCAACAGTACCAAAATGGCTTCCCAACAACCCGTCGTAAATATGTCGGATATATATTTAAAGTGCTAAACGGAAACTATAAAACCAATATGTAAACTTTACTGCGCTGAAAACTGCAACTGTTATAAAAACTCTTTATATAACCTCTAACAACCGTTACTATAAGTGATACAAAGTTAGTGATATAAATGTTTCTGTTACCAGTTTATATAACCTGAAGTCATTTAATAAACCTCCAATTTAAACTCGCAAACTGAATAAAACCCTCATAAATCTAGCAATTACTTAAGGTTATGGAAATTGTTTGCTGAGTATTGTTCATAGCTACGCCAGGATCCGATAGGTGGCTTTGTAATAAAGTTACTAACAAATTCTATATTTATGAGCTAAAATGCCCATATTCGCAAAGTATGTTGGTGTAGTGCTGAAAAAGAAAATCACAAAATTTGGAGGTGGTGGTTAGAGAGCCAATATAATTAGAGTGGTGACACGGATGTGATTCGTACCGATAGATTAACGAAATTTGTACCCACATAATGGCGTATTGTGCAAAAATGTATTATAAGTTACATTCTTATCTTTATCACGTTGCTTAAAATACATATCCATTTAATGTGCAAATTGTAGGTTATCGATATTTAATAATACTGAATTATTTGTTATTCTACCATTTGACAGATACCCTCAGGATACCCACACAATGGCCTAATTATTTTATATTGAATTCCTATCTCGTGTCACCACTCTCATCATAAAGGCACTCTAGTGGTAGTTACAGTGACTTGATGTATAACAGTGGCGACACACAACATTTGGCCGCCATCTTGTGTCGAAAATAACGTAGAGGCAAATGTGAATTTGGGATAAAATGTTAATTTTAACATATATTCAGTTTATTATAATTAATAAGTACTTAGTTATTATTAGTACATGAAATAGCTAAGCATTTGAAATAGTGTAGCTACTTATTTTAGAAAATTTGGGCGAAGGAAACATTCAAAAATTCATTTCTTTTATATGTAAATTTAAAAACTTGTTATAAAAAATGAATTACATGTGTACATATTTATCTACATTTTCTATAACTCACAAACTTCTATTTAACAATATATGTCTTAAGTTCTCATTTGAAAGCTTCAACTCATTACTACAATATCTGAATATTAAATTAACAAAATACATACATTCTTGATTCAACTTGGGTAGAATTTACTAAAAAACATCAAATTATAATAGCATACAGCTCAATGCGCAGCAGCTGATTTGCTAGCATATATATTTTTAACACTTTTAATTTCCTTTTTAATTCTTAACATAAAATTAATAAATCTTACAAATATTTTTTTACGCATATTGTAGAAATTTAAAATATGCTGCGTGTTAATCACTTGGAACTGACTAATGTAAAATTGCAAAAGATTTATATTTTGATTTATTACGGCATCATAATGTTTACGAAATATTTTTTCCATTTGTACAAATAAATCAAAAGTACTGTTATTACAAAAAAAATAGAGATTCTCTTCTTTCTTTCTTTGAAGCATTTATTGCGCGTAAACTTAGCACATTAACTGGGTTGTTTTAATGCAGATATATGATCATCATTAAAGACTGATTTCAATAATTTAGCATTTTCTTCAGTTCCATTCTGCTCATCCATCTTTTTAAGTTTATATTGTAAAGTTCCAACTTGTCGTCTTAAATTCTTGATAACATTTCTATATCGGTGGTGTTTTGCATGTAATTTTCTCACTTGTGTTCTATAATGAAGAAGTAAGTCTTGTAATGGGCTGCTATCTCTTGTTGCATCTTCAACTGTTGATTCCGCTTTATCACTTAAGCTAAATATTGAAATATAAATGTAAAATAAATGATCAATACTAGTTTACTATGTATTTATATATACCTAGTTTCTCCTTTTATAGATTGTACATCAAAGTTGGTTGATTTTGGGTCAGAATCGCAAGTCATAGGCAACTGTTTTTTCCGAAGTAAATGGGGCAGTTACTCTTTTTGCTGGTGGTTTCCTATGTATAACAGGTTTTTTGTGAGCAAATATTGTTGGCATTGCATTACATCTTAATTTTCTTGTCCCATCAACCCTCACTTTTTCCCACACATCAGCTTCAAAATGTGTTTCACATAACACACTATTGTCAGTCGGTTTCTAATTACCACGATGCATGTTTGCAGCCCACTCTTTCCTTCTTTCTGGATCGTTTGGAAATCGTTTAATAATGAAATCATTTTCTGAAGAATTAGAGCAACTAACTGCAGCACACTGCACAACCATTGCAATATCTAAAATATAAGGTTATATCACTAAATATTAAATTACTAATTCTAATGCCATTTAAACTTTTAAAACTTTACTGTCTATGTATATTATATTTATATTTACCTTATTTTAATGTAATAAGTCAAATAATATTTTATTTATCGAAAGGCACTAAACTAGATCAATAATGTCAATTAACTGTCAAATAACTGAAGATAATAGGAATTCTAAGAAAAAAAAAAGTGGAAATAACTATACCTGTGATTACACAAATAATAAAACGAAACTTTTTAAACTTATTTGAAGAGTACGATAAAAAATATAGTTGATTATATGACTTATCCAAATAAAAACACGTTCAAAACGCCAGAAACTTTGACACTCGACTCATCATGGCGGATTTTTCATCAACCAATAGAAAATAGGCCCAGGCGCTGTCGCCACTGTTATATATCAAGTCACTGTAGTGGTGGTCGATCCATGGCGCCATCTAGCGGGAAAGACACGACACGCTCTCTTATGATATGCCAATGGTCAAGTCAAACACATCGCACAGAATACTGTTCACTGCCATTCTAATTGCGAGATCGAAAATCTAAAATTTACGCCAGTTATTTACAACACTCTCTCCAGTGAAATGTCATGATTAAGGCTATAAAAGGTTTACGTTAGATCAAAAATTAAATCCGCCACTTAGTGATTTGAATTTAATAGGTTCTGTATATCTTGTGCGACTTTTACTTAAATCATAATCTAAATATTGAATGTTTGAGTAGTTTTTAAATTATTCTAATGCCTATTTCTCAAATATTTAAACCAACCATCAACATTTTATTAAATATCATGATTTTACAAATATTTCTTAATTATAACCATATTTTTGTTTTCTCTGGATCTTTGTAATTATTCTGTTTCTGTAATATCAGTGATACGTTTAAACTTCCACAAAGCTGATATCTACACACGCAGATTTCTCATTCATTCCAGAAAAAGCATTCCTGGAATTGCAGCAATATCCTGTGCGCCACCGTTTTCGAAGTTGAGCTAACAAAGCAGACGCTTGTGTTCGCTTGTGTTAGTAAAAAGGGGAGATTACTTTTCTTGTAATCCATTCCGTTCATTATTATTTTAATTTGCATGATCGTAATTAAAATTACTCTCTTTCATTTCGTCCGGTGTAACGGAGGAATCGCGGTTTCACGTTATTTTGAAGGTAACTTTTTCCTTCCCGTCTTGTTTTACTTTCGGCGAACATTTTCATTCTCTCTTATACCTTCAACTTTTCCGCGTGAATACAAATGGGTCCACTGTAATTCTTGGTGTTATGGATGAATGCCCCTCTCGCGGTAAAGAAATAATCCTGTAACTCGAAGTATGAGAAACAATGCTTAGTTATTTGGAAATTGTTGATGATCTTTCTTTCAAGGTATTTTCTGAGGGTTGTTTTATATAAATATATTTTCCTTTTTCTCTAGAAAGCGTATTTTTCTGATTCTTCTATACAACGTGCTTTACATCAACGTATTATCTCGACGGTTCTCTTACAGCTTTTGTCAATACGAAACAACATATATTGCATCAGCTTCTAATTAGCATTTGCGCATACTTCATTACATTATATTGTTAAATTGGCAAGTTGTAGCAGCTTAAACATAACTATAACTATAACATAACCCATAGAGATATAATTAGGTTATACTAAGCTCAGTTTAACCCATTCAATCCCACGGATTTTTTTTTTAAATCACAACTTTTTTTTTAATTTCTAAACTTATTAGGACCTAAAAGACTTGTGAAAGTGTTTCGTTGAAAAAAATATTTCAAAATTTTGAAAAAAGAGGGTGTACTCATATGAACACACTGGGCAGTTATGGTGTTAATAAATATCTTTAACTTGAAAATGTTTTTATTGGTAATAAAATATATAAATATAAAAAACTAAACAGATGAAATATGGAATTTGATAAAACAGTCTTTTTCAATACACAATGTAACATTACACCTAAGGCACGCCCACCTAGACCTCATGTGGCACTGCCTACATCTTAGTTGCTTAGCTAGTTTTTTTTGGGAAGTGTCCACCCTCTTCCTGTAATAAACTTTTCGGAACAGAACTTGAGTTTCACTTTTGGAACGTGGATTTTGCAAAGCAACGTAGGTAGTATCGGACAATGTTTCTAGTAAATGCTAATAAGTCCATTTTCTCATTTCAGGCTAGTAGGTGCAGTTTTTAAGCATTTACCACTGCTAGATTTAGCATATATGTAAATAAACACCACCCACTTTTTTCCTTTTATACTACATCTGTAACTATTAACCACTTGGTCCATAAGATCTACGCCTCCCATTGACAAATTATCATTTGCAAATAATCTTGGCTGTTGTACATCAACTTTTTGCTTGGCCTGAGTAGACCATCTTTTACTTTTGGCAGAGGTTCGATTTTGTAGTAATTGGAGGCCATGGTTACAACACTATTAACTTTCCAGCGAACAAATACGATACCATTAGCTTTGTCGTAAACTGTATGATAAGACCCACGTTCCTTTTTTCTCATTTCTGAAGCAGATTGTAGAGGACATTTTTTGGTTCTGTTATCTCTTACAGTTCCAGTTACTCTATAACCAGCATTCTTCAACATTTTCATTAGATCGTAACTTGTAAAATAATTGTGGAAAAACGTTATATGATCTGTAGGTACCGTAACATTTTCAAGTAGATCCATCACAACTCTTGAGCCAAGCGGCAGGGTTGGAACAGCAGCAGTCGGTTGATTTTTTTAGCACCACAATAGGTGTTAAATCCATAGCAGTAACCAGTGGAGCTACTTAGAATCCATAATTTGTAACCAAATCTGACGGGTTTGCCCTTTATAAATTGTTTTGCTGAATGGTGCCCATTCTTCATTGCTTCAAATTCTGATGAAATATGCCCCGCCGTCGGAAACTGGTATTGAGCAAATTCATCAAAGGTCTAATTTTGCCCATTTTGTAATCTTTGTCTAATTTTGTGTTGTCGACCAAATATATAAATCTTTTGATTTCTTGAAACCTATTCCGTGGCATTGCGTTTGAAACGATGGGTACGCTAACATCTTCATCTAGGCTCCAGTATAGTCTTTCTCTAGGTAAACGATGGTAACCACTCAACAATAAAATTCCTAGAAATACTTTTAGATCTTCTTCGTTCACAGCAAATGAGTGATGGTTTTTTAAACTGCATATTTATTGCTCTCCTCCACAATAAAACTAATAGTATTTGCATCAAAAAATATTCAAAAATTTGAACAGCGTTGAGATCACGTATTTGTGATTTTACTTCATCTAATCGATGTAGATACCCATCTGTTTCTTCCATCTCGTTATCTACTGGAGCTTCTGTCCATCCAGGACCTCCCTCAACTAGCTTTCTTCTTTTTTGAGGATAGTGAAGAGCTTGTTGACGTAACATTGCTAATGGAATAAAATCTTCATCATCCTCACTTGAAGATTCGCTGCTATAACGAAGTTCAACAATTCCAGGAACGTCTGTAGAAAGTCTGCCGATGCCAGATCGTCGTCGTCAAAATTTTCTTCGTCTGTTTCGCAGTCAACTTCCGGAGGAATAATAACGATTCGTATGCCTACTTGAGATAACATTCTCTAAAGCCCCTCCCAAAGAGTTATGTTGCTTTCCATAAAACGTTGTTGGTAGTATTTCTTCAAATGCGGATGTAGAAGGAAGATCCATGTCTATAATAAAGGACAAATATTGCTTAAAATTTGTATGGTAAAATACCCCGTTTGACCCAGTGTACTCATGTGAGTACAGCTGCTTTTTCAAGGGGTAGTAAGTAACTAACTGTAAATAAACTAATTTTGCCCATCAGAGAAGTTGTATACATACCTTATCAATAAGATTTCACAACACTTATCACAAAAGGAAAATTAGCACGCGTTTCATTCACGTGTAAAGGCGCAACTGAAGACTCATAAAATCGAGCCACATTCAAAGCAAAATATCACGTACAAATATAAACAAACCTGTTTCCGCCGTCAAGAGGTTTGTTTATAGTGCATTCAATTATGTAATGTAACATTAAACGAAGGAAAAATCTTGCTGTGTAATTTAAAAAAAATAATTTTAACTACGTACTCAAACGAGTACAGTGGGATTAAATGGGTTAAGAAGAGGAAGAAGTGATCCAATATCATGCCAAAACACGAAACTGATAGCTTAAAATTTAGTAAACAATTTGATATGACATCTGAACAGTTGAGAATTTGGTAGTTTGTCAACATTTTAAATTTTGTTATTTCTTGTAATAAGTGCAAAAAATTTATATTAATAAAATTATTAGCTTTTTGGAATAATACAAAAAATTTATTCAAAATGAGAATTGAAGGCAATGTTTGAGATAACCTATTTTTCTAAAATCTAACATGGAGCGTATAAATGTTTTATGAAATATTTTTCTCAAAAATGCAATTTCAAAGTTATAAATATACGAAACTTAGCTGTAAAATTTTTTATAATGCACTGCGCCACAGTAAGTCACTTTCCCATTTGTTTTTAAGTACCTAAGTAGCCTCTCAGTTTTTCCACTTTGCGTGAATGATATGATGACTATTAGAGCATAATCTGTCAATTTATGTAATACTTATTCAAATAATTCTTCAAAATTAATTAAATTAAATTGAATATATTTTATCATAGTGGTCCTTTTATACCTTCCAAGGAAATTGTTTTTTTTTTAAATCTGCTTACCATCTACAGTATAGTATTTTTGATACATTCATCAAAATCTACTAAACACGTGCCCCTATTCTTTAGTTATGCCATGTAGGTACAGTTTATTTCGCCAGTCCTATAGTATAAATTATTTATTAAAAATTGTAATTGTGGTGATTTTACTTAGTGCCATGGAAATATTTATTACAACTACTGTTGTTTCTAACGTTAGATTTGTAACGTTAAAATTTTGTATATAATTTAAAACTGTTTTTCGTCGTTTTAAGTGTACCAATCGTTGACGCTGTTTAGGTGGTGAACTTAAAGGTTTGCTTCGACTTGCGTGATCACTAATATTTGTGATGTACTTAAACGCAAAGATTGTATTTAATACCATAGTAAAATGTAGTAAACTCAAGCAAAAGTATAAGAGAATGTTCACAAAATATCATATAAGGATGCTTTGTCTTCTATCTGTGTATATTTAATCGCTTGACATAAAGCAAACAATTGTCAAGTAATTGCCAACGTCAAAACTATACAAAAAATTTACAAGTCGGTATATTTGTGTAAATGAATATGCAGAAAATGCTATGAAAAATTACTTGGATTAATATAAAAAGATTTTATTATAGACAACTAAACGCGATTAGAATTCACATGTTCCAAATTTCAAAAGTTGATGAAATAATCCTTAGGATTTAATATATAATTATATCAAATATTGAGAAAGACGAGGTGTGTTAGAAATATAATGAACCTGACACCATTACGAGCGATCTGGATATGGCGTAGTTCTTCTGGTCCACTAGGCATGTTTTTTAGTGTGCTCCTGATACTCAGTCCGAGTTTGAACTTCCTATTGTCACCACGTGAATTTTGAGGGCGCTATTAGTAAAGTTTTGTTTATGTTGTGTGTCACACAGAATGTAACAGCGAGTGTAACCTTTGGAAGTTGAAAGTTGAAGCATGCCAATGGGGAATATTGCTTATCAAAAGCACATGTTTTTGGCTTGCACAAATCATTTTTGTTTGGACGAGAACAGGTGGAAGATGAACCTTGCTCAGAGGAGCCTTCGACATCAGAAACCAACGAAAACATCGAACGTGTGATGGCTCTTGTGAAGTCAGACCGTCGTTTAATATTAAGGATGATGAGTGACCAGTTACAATTACATAGTTTCACCATTCATCAAATTTAACTGAAGATATGCACATGGGAAACATCTAGGCCAAAATGATGCCTCAAAAAATCATAATTGAGGATACGAACATTCGAAAAAACGTGTGCCTTGATATTATTGAAAGAATTGTCAAAGACCCCGATTTCTTCACTCCTGTGATTACAGGTGATGAAGCCTGGATTTTTGAATAGAACCCACAGGGGCCATTTTTGAAATTTTAGGTGGAAATAAATATGGCGTATGAGTAACTCCCCATCTAGCCCACATACAATTTGTTATTCACATTCAAATTATAAATACGTTCAATATATGTAATATATACCGAGTGTCTTAAAAAAAGGGCGAGTTAATTGGCCTTTATTTTTGGACGACTAGAATGAGTGATACACCAAATAAAATGGATGAAAGTAGACTATAAAACAAAATATAATAAAATTTGAAGCAATATCGACATATTGCTTCTTCATTTTTGCTTGGCCCTAAGACCTTAAAACGCTTAAATGTTATGAATGATTTTTATTTATAACAATTATGGTTTTTTTCATTTTATAGCCTACATGTGACCGTTTATTGGCGTTTTAAATTATTAGAATCGATTTATACATAAAGCCCCTAGATACCAGACCCCATATATATTTTTGAAATGTGTTAGATGTCACTTATAAGCCCATTTTAGTTTTTAGAACAGTTTCGTGATATTTAAGAGATTCATAATTATTAATATGAGGTTTAGTTCAACTCATTTTAATTAATATTTTTAACAGAAAGAGCATAATTATTTCTAGTCGTATTGTAAAGAATAAAAATTATAACAACCGAACGCAAACTATCCTAGTTGCTATCATTGTCTTCGTCTTCTTCATATTTTTCTTCTTCGTCACTATCGTCATCACTGTCATTGTCATCCTCTGAAAAAACTTTGGGCAAGTGAGACTCTTTGAGTAATTTAAGGACAGCTTCATCTAAAGGTCTTTTTTATTGGAACGTTCACCTACACATTGCGATAAAGATGAAATATAGTGATCGGACGATAATAAGAGGCTACAAAACACATTGTTCGGAGATTGGTGTAAATCAAGCCTATCCAATGCAAAATTCAAAACAGACGCGTTTTTCTCTTCCAGCAATACTTGCTCGCACCAGATAACAAACAAATTATACCTTCGTATTGCCATAGTTTCTGAAATAGTATATTATTTAACGAGCATATAAAGTAGTCTATATTGAATATGAATTTTTTTTTTCAGAATTGCATACCCAATCCTATTCATATTCTACACCCGCGGAAACCAGGAGCGCGTATTATGAATAGAATTATGAATCTATGGGTACATAGAAAATGATTGTATTATTTAACAGTCATAGATAAAAATGTTTTTTTCCAGTTCTTGGCACTTCTTGGCAGCCAAGTCAGTCATGATTCAACAAATAATAAACTGGGCTAACAATAAAAAATATTATTCAAACAAACATGCGTAAACACCGCATTATGCATACTCTTTAAATTCATTATTCCAAAAAAAATTACAGTTTCCGAGCAGTTGTGATTTATTATTTTTTTATTATGTACAAAGATTTTAAAATAACAATATTTTGTATATGGTGAGTGGTTAACTTATGCTTTTTTACTGCACATTCACTGTTTAGAAAATCTTTATAGAACCACCAAAATGCACTTATGGGATGGCACTAAACTTATAAATCGCTCAAATTAAATATGTCACACTTTTTGTTTATTGTCATAGCGACTGGCGATAGAACAATTCTGGCACAAAAAACCTGTTTTACAAACTGCCTATTTGAAGATAAAGTCATTGGAAATATATATTTTCACCATAAATTTTGGGATGTTTTTACACCTAGAATTTAAAAAATGACAATTCTGCGAGCTCGAGGCAAGGCGGCAAAGTCAGCAGTGACACAATGAGAACTATCCCAGTAAATCCAATATCAAATCAATGCTTCCTTGAGAGTAGCGGTATCGTTCACAAAAAATTTGTACCTCCAGGGCAAACTGTCAACCAAATATTTTGCAAGGGTATCGTTGAAAGGCTCAGAAGAAAGGGTGGCTTGTGTGAGAGATGGAAATGCACACAAGTGGATGCTCCATCATGACAACGCCCCATGATGTCATACGGCCATCCCCATCTCGGAATATTTGACATCAAAAGACATTCCTGTGGTTCTTCAGCCCCCCTACTCACCTGATCTCAGTCCTTGCGACTTTTTTCTTTTCAGCAATCTGAAAAGTTTCTGAAATGGACGTCATTTTGGGACTAGGAACAACAATTCCGGGGATCTGTAGCTGCCCATTGGACCTATTTTCAAGGAGATAATATTGTTATTTGGAAAAAATATATGCTTCTGTTAATAAAAAGTCAGTCTCGTTAATTTTCTAACACACCTCGTATAATAGAAGAAAATATGATACCAATTACATCGCACTTTGCTAAATGGCGATTTACACAAAAAAAAGAAGCAAACAAAATGTGACGTATCCCTGTACTATTAAAATTTTACAGCACGTTTCTATATTAATGCTGGGCAAAAACTAATTTGGATAAAGTATTAATGTTAGAATTAGTTATGTGGTAAACGAACTGGTAACAATAACAGAGTAACGTTCGAAATGTTTAACTTCCCTTCCATTTATTTAAATCTCTCGAGAGTTTTTTGGTCGTATATGTACTTCGAGTACTTATTTCAGCAGAAGCTTACGTAGCTGGGAGGCAGCTCATGGGAACACATCTGCCATGTAAGTAACTAAGTGGACTTTATACGTGACGATACGCTATTCTCTTGAATACGGCCTCACGTTGCTGCGGCAAAAGTTAAATTTGTTTAGAGCTGTTTCGGCCAATTGTACGTGAGGCGGTGTCGCTTGCTACATATTCGCATTGTATTCACGACCCGCAATACCCCGAAAACAATTGCTCACTGACAGCGCAATAAACGTTTCGTAATTTTGAAACGTATAACTAAGCGGTAAATTCATGATTTCTTTCTTTTTCCGGAAAGACCATCTGGTTATTTCCTGGATAATAAAAGAAAGAAAAAAGACGAAAGCGCGAGAGATAGAGAAAAAGAAAAATGGAAAAAAAAGGGAGAGTGAGGGTACGGGAGTTCATTTTTTCCATTCTTATTTCAGTTTTATGATCTTTCTCGAATTCAATATGCGAAACGGATGAGCGTTTTTAAAATGAATAAAACACGTGCGATCTTTTGAATTGGAGAGGATTTCAAATTTTCCGTTGGGAGAAATATCATCGAAAACAAATGCATCGATTTCTGATTGCTTTATATTATGAATGCTCGTCTAGGCGAGAGTATGTAGGAATCTTCATAGAAATGAATGTATTTGGTGTAATTTCAAAAAAAAAATATTTTCTTTTATAACCTACCGGAGGACAAATCATTACGAATTCTAAATTTTTAAAATTTCAAGCATCAATTTTCTATAGAATATACAGAAAAATAGCTATTTTCTTTTGAAATATGAAACTCAATAAATCCTATAATTCATAATCTTCATTTCTGTGGGTATTTTTTACCTGTACTTTAACAGAAAAGTATTGTATATGACATAGAACTTCAAACAATTAGCAAATATTGTCGTAGTTTTCTAATTATTTATTAATAGAGACATATATTGGTAGATAGCAAACAATAATTTCAATAAAATTAAGTTTAAAGTTTCAATAAAGGTACATGCACGGTGGGGCAGAAACTTATAGAAAAGTCACTATTGATATGAATTATTTAAAACAGATTGATAGATTGACGAATATAAACTAACTAAAGGAAGGAGGAAAGGAAATACATGCGATAAGAATCAGTTCAAGTGGGTTAGTCAGGCACAAGAGAGGAGAAAATGAAAACAAAGAAATTGGGAGAATCAGTTGTAAGGTGGAAAATAGAATAAAGGCTGCCAAATATATTGACAAAAATAGAAAGCTCGTATGGGACGTATGAAAAAGAATACTAATGGACAAGCTTTAAATACCAAATAATCTGTTTATATCCACAGGGCTTCATGATCGAGTAACAAATAAAAGTTTAGAAAAAATTATCTTCCTTCTACACTTTTATTGGATTCTAGGATTGTCGTCTTATATTTAAAATTCATAGCATCTCTTATTGTGAGATTGGGGAAGCCATGGCAAAAGGAAAACAGCAGTTACTTAAAAAAAAAACACTCCTTAATATTTTTCTCTGAACTTTGAAATATTATTTAAGCTAATATTTTTAAATAAGATTTGTTTAGAACTTAAATACTATTTACAGAATTTTAACTCGAATCTTTATGACATGAATTAAATATAATACGCTTACATTTTGTTGTTGCATGTAGCTGATGTTTTGCCTGGTGATCTTATAATGTTATCTATATAAGTGCACATTAATGGATTATCTTCCTCTTATCTAACTATTTTTCTCTGAATATTTCTGATTTAGGGGTGTCTTTAATACGTAATGATTTGTTTCTTCGTGGCTCTTCCATGTAGGTACTCTGTCTAGGTATCTTATCCAATGTTTTCTCCAAGTCCATAAAAGCTAAATAGGAAATTGTTCTTGGATATGAAAGTGAGGATTTTGCCAAGTATTTTTATATACCAGCTGTTGATGTATGCCAGGCGGAGTATTGAGTTTATTCCTAGATTTAATCACTTACACTAGAAATGCGAATATGCTTGAAATTCCCTCACACAGGCTAGCATTCAATGAGAAGAATTCTCACTATTAAGCTATTGCGGTCTTCAACAAGTTATTTTATTCAAAACCAAAGTTAAAAATATGCTATTATTGAAAAGTTATTACTCTTTCAAGGAATTCATGAATGACCCTGAAACTTGAGGTTGTGTTTTGTATTTTATAGTATAAGATGTGACAATGTTCTAAGACAATAAAGATTATTATTATTATTATTATCAACTTTTGTCATTTTATTATGAAATCTGCACTATAAGTTTACATATATTTTTACTCTTATTATATCATATGTTTCCTTATAACACGCTAATATTTAAGGGGGTTATTTTTGGGTCGTTTGTGAAAAAAACTTTTTGAACATACGACCTAAATGTCTTAACTTTTGAACTGTAGGGTGCTAAGGTTTAAATTTTTTTTTTTTTTTAAACTTTGGCATTAACCTAGATATTTTTATGAAATTTCAAGTCGAAAAGCGACCTCCAGACATAGACTCCAGTAGTGGGTCGACAACGGCCAGAAGAGTCGTTGATAAGTAAAATTTAAATAAATAGTCGACCAGTGGACTTCAGGTGAAGTCGTCGACAGGCGAACTGCCTGAATAGCTGGTCAATAGGCGAATTGCCCGGCGTAAGAGTCGGCACATAGATTCCAAGTAAAAATAGATTCCAGCTAGTGGGCAACAACGGCCAGTAGAGTCATTGATAAGTGCAAAGTCGACAAATAAGTTTAAAAACTGTATCGACTTTAATAATTATATAAACTGCGGTTAAATAAAAGTATTTGTGACCGCATATTGAATATAGAAGTTTAAATGGGCTACAATTGCCCGTGTATGCAGAATCTCCGCGCCTTATTTAGCGAATAAAGAAGATTTAGCTGAAAAGCACCGAATAAACAAGAAAGAAGCCGTAAAATCAAGTATTTTAAAAGATTATTGTATGTAAATGTATTTAGAAAATAAAGAATTAAACATAATAATTCAGTTCCCAAACAGAGACGAAATTAGTAAATATATTTATCTGGATGAGGTAAATATATTTGATAAATGAACAGCGTTTCCAATGTATAAAATAAAAGGCAATTTGATACGTTTTAACGTTGTGTTTTATATATATGAATATATATGAATCGTGTAGCCTACGTTGTTATTTCTGACTATGTTGTTTACTTTTGAATATATTGAATGATATGCGTAGATATTATTAATTGCAATTATTGTAAAAGTGAATTTAACCTGTTTGATAATTTGTTTCTTTTTTGTTAAAAGCAGTTTATTGTATCAGATTTTATTTTGTCTGTAAACACCTATAAAATCTTTGATTTCGAATATAATTATTATTTAAATTATACAATGGCATTTTATTATATTAACACCCAATAATACTTTAGGAACCTGTTAATTTAATTATCTCTTTTACCCAATCGCCCTCGAGATTAAAAATTGAGCTAGCAGGAAAAACAATCTACTTTATTTTATTTTGTATTATTATTATTAATATTAAATTTCATACTAACAGTTCCAGTTTTACAATACATTAATTTATAATAAAAGTTTATTTGAGTGGTTCCATTACAATTATCTGATGTACAATCAATTTTATAAATTTTATCTGTGGTGTCTGTACGGTTTTTTTTAATTATTATATATTTTACGCCATTGCTTTTTCTTAAAGTACCTTTTTTTAATCCCCATTCGTTTCTGAGCAAATGTGGCTTCTTTTTTTTTGTTTGACGTACGGTTTTTGCTTAAAAAAATAAAATTCATTCATGTGCACATATTATGAAATTAAGTATTAACAAGGATTAAAAACGCTCTAGTAGGTAAGAAGCAGCTTTTATTTTGTAATCATAAACAGTTTTGACATTTATCTACCTAGTTATTCTTTTAAATAAATTGTTGTTCAAAGTAACATAAATAGTTTTTTCTCAAAAGTGGTCTAGCGAGATGCACATGATTGAATTTTTTTTGAACTTTAGCACCCTACAGCTCAAAAGTTAAGACATTTAGGACATATGTCCATATAAATTTTTTTCACAAAATAAACCCAAGAATAACCCCCTTAAATATTAGCATGTTATTAAGAAACAACCTGTAACTCAAGTCAACAAAACAGATAAAATATAAGTTTTTCTTTACCGCAAATCATATTGCTTGTGGTTTTTGTGGCTTTTTGGAATTTTTCGTACATAAACTCTCTATCTCACTCTCTCTCTCTCTCTCCCTCTCGCATATATGCTCAACCATCTACGATACGCAATAAGAAATTGTACATTTCGTCAAGATGTTAACTCACCCCCGGTCACTATGCACGTGAGTTTCATGTCGCCACCTTCGTCGTAAGGTCCGGCCACCGATGGCACTTCCTTGCCCTTTTCATCGATTATGGTCGGTTTCTGCGGTGGCACTGGAAAGGAAAAAAAATGTATTAATAATGTAAGGAGATATCGGCGAGAATTCTGACCGAAATTGCGGCACTTCGAAAGGATACCATATGTGATAAGCACTTGTGGAAAGCGATTCGGAAAATTGAGAGGAAACTCGTGTACTCGGGTAGAAATGTCGATTCGTTCGCGATCGACATCAGAGGCAAGAAAAAGAATCGTAAAGCGTATATGATAAGTGTTACAGCGGAAATGATTTCTTGCCTTTTTTTTATTCTCACATATACCGAATGCTGGTTACGAATATATGTACGAGTTCGAGACTTAAAACTCTTGGTCATAGTACATGAAAGAGTTACTTCAAATGCAACGGCATCTCTTACTATAAAATTTCTTATTTAAAAAATTATTATTTTATATATTTCTGAATGATATTTATTTAAACTTTACATTCATAAAGAAATAATAATAATACTATGCGAAGTATGTAACGGTACGACACAATTTATTATTTTTAATGATATTATAAGTTTCAAATATGTATATGAATTGTAATTTTAAAATTATGTGTTAGAAACCAAAAGATATATTTCTTAGAACTATTTTTCCTGTATGTTTATCTAAGTACGTATAAAATAAGCACTAGATTGATAAGCAGGTATTTGTAAGAATCATGGCATCCAATGTATGTATTAATTATAAGATTAGTGACGTTGTGTTTATATTATCGCAAGTTAAACGTGACATTAACATGTGAAAACTATAACTAGGATACACGGGCGTTCTAGAAAAAAGAGGAACACCGAGACTTGAACGAGAAAAAGTGAACAACGAAGGGAGTCGACGGACTTAATAAAATAGTCAAAATGGAAACGTCATTTATCAAACACAATAATTGTCATTTTCATAGCTTACTTTAATAATGTTTACTTTTCCATAGTACGGTAACTACGATATTCGACATTTAATAACTCGAAAACGGTTTAAGGTACCGGTATCATATGGTATATTTTTGAAATCAGAGTAAAAGGACCATTATAAAAATTAAATAATATTCAGGGTATTCCATTTAAAAAAACATTATTTTCTTTTTATGCCGTTGTATCTGCACGCCACTGTGTTTTTGATGCATGCAAATAAAATTCAGTCTCAACCACACAACTTTTATTTGAAACATTTTTTTATATGCATTAATAGCGATGATAAAAGGTGGGTAATGAATAACTCTGTACATGACTTGGTAAGCAGCATCAGAACTTCTTTCCCAGTACAGTGATCTTCTCGATGCGCTACCTTAACCACTGCAAATAAGAATAAAACAAAAACATATTATTATATTATTGTTATACATATTATAATTATGCTATGCTTCATATGGAGTGCTTTAATCAGACAACATCTGCCACAGTTGATCGTCGAAAAAAAAGTAAAATATCCAACGGAGACAGACTACTACCAGCCACATATTCGTTGTGCCACTGCAGACGATTATTTGTTATGTTTTCATGAACCTACATATTATTTTTCGCCTTTTTCTTATATACCATAAAATTTGACAAAGGAACTTCATCTTCACTTCATCACTATCATATTTTTTTTCGAAAATTATTTCATGTTTAGAATCGAATTGAAATTTCCATAGAAATCGTTTCGTCATCATCAGAGTCTTCATCGGTTACGTCTTCATTAGCATCGATCAGCGGAAAATGACATAGGTACTGGGTAAATTTTGATCATGAATAGTAGGGGGCGGACACGCGCGGTTGATGACTCATCGCTCATGGGCGCACTATTGAAATGTTGTATTTTTAAAGAGGTTTTAATTTTATTTATATAATTGGATAACAAGTGGCTGGTGATATATAAAATACAAAATACCTTATTATTTGTTCATTTTCTCTTATGTAAGACTTGTTCTCTTTGAATTAAGTACATCCTTCTAGATAGAAAACATCCTTTCTACATCGCAACTGGTTATAGGTGCGTACTGGGAATATTCTTTTATTTCAGCGTATTTAGCATACACAATTGCCGCAATGTTATTAAGACTGGATTTCTATTAAAAACTGCGTCTAACTTTTGCCGAAGGCCACATCCGAAGTCACTTGGTATACTTTTGAAATTATTAATAGCCACATCTATCCATTTTTTAATTTGAGATTCGAATTTCAAAATATGTGATTAGTTTAGGCAAATTTCCAAAGTGTTCCTGAAGGAATAACAACTGATTTTTTAAATTTGGGATTTGTGTTCGTTCCTTGCACTCAGAAATACTTTGCGAATCGTCATTTAAACATGTAACGAAATTTTATAAACTATCGAAATTCTCTGCATAAAAACTATTTCTGTGTATGTTCTAGCAAAGCTATTGACGAACGTGCGATATTTTGGCATTCTGGAACGATATTTTACAGATTTTGTAATAAATTTCGGAATCACTGACAATTCATTTTCATATCAGAAAAACTAACATAAACAACGTTCTAGATCTAAATAAATGATAACTGAAAATGTACGTGTATGTTATTGAAACTAAATAACAGTAACTACGAGTATACATATTTATATTATTTCTCTTGCGGAATATAAGGTAAATATAATAAATTTTAAAAACCCTTCACGCTCCTATCTACGCCGATGTAGAAAGGATTTTACTCATAAATTCCTATTTTATGGGCATTTCTTGTTGTCGTTTTCAAGCAGACAACAGATGTTGCAGTTCACCGTATGAATTAGTGTTATTCAGTAAGTGGGTGTTGTTTACATTATTTCTTTGCTCCGTTGTAACTTCGTCGTAGTTTAAACCGGTCATGTCCGCCCCCTAATGATTAGTATACTCTACTTCTTCTAACAACTCATTCAAAGTTAGAAATTTTTATACTACTGTATTCTAGAAAAGTCGATGATGTTTGGAATGTTATATAACAAAAACAAAAAAACACAAGTTCTAATTGGACAAGTATGAAGTTATGTGTATGCTAATTGAATATTGAAAAATAAATAATATATTATTTTTGTAATAGTATAATTGTTATTGTCCCCTATTGTCCGTGATAGTCTGATACAAAGTCTCTAATAATAAAAAAATTAAAAACTTCCAATTCTGTTAACTTAAAAAATAACAAATAAAATCTCTATTCACGTAGTTGAAAGTGTAAAATACAGTAACGACTTTCGAAACGGACGTTGGCTACAGTTGGGTTAAAAAATGGACGTCAAACACGTTTAAGGTCGTCCATATTTCTTCATTTGTCAATGGAAACAACATGAAATGCGATTCGGGATACAGTTCCACCGTAAGCAATAGATAGATTTGTTTTAAAAAATCCTCTGAATATTTTTCCTAGGAAAACGAATTTCTCTGCTAGGTAGAGAGTACCTAAAACTTTTAATTCGCATCCCGTTTAATAAGATTATCAATTTCAACCGAAAACTTATTCTAATGGCTCGTAATTTAAAGGACGACAAAACTTTAAATTTCAGTCAAAATAAGTAAGTTAACTTCGAGAGAAACTTATATATAATTCCCTTTGGTGGAAGTATTGCGGTGGCGCCGAGAACATCACGATTTACAAACTCGTTAACAACTTGTTGTGTGTTTAACTTGAAGGATTAATGTCCCCTGCATCTACATGCTGTCGTTATAGAGTTTAAGAGACACGGATATCTGTTTCAAGTAATTAAAGAACTATTTGTGATGTCGTCGTTCACCTATACATAAGCGACGACACTAATTGATCTTTCTCGATGGTATAGCGTGATAACGGTATCGAGTTTCCCGAATGTTACTCGACAAGATAGGCAACACATAATGCAACAACTAGTTCCTCTTAATCTCCTAAAGTGGAGCTTGTATCTGCGTCAAATTGTAATCCCTGGACAATGTTGCTCTAAATGCATTAATATCAATCAAAGTTAAGAGCTTTATAATATGCTTGATATATAATGAGGTGCACCTGTTACTAGCTATTTATTTCACGAACGTAAGCTTATCGTCTGACAAACAAAGTAGCAGTACTTAATAAACATACTCAGACAAGAGAACCTCTTACATCTGAAAGTTCATATAATAATAATAATAATAATGATATTAATACTAATAATATTAATGATAGTAAAAGTAATAAAAATAACACATGCTAAGCAAGCAAAAAAAGAAAATAGTGAGCAGAGTTTTTTTCCACTAAAGAGTTTAAACAGCGCTATAGTAGATGTGCTAAACTAACTTCTAAGGACGCAAGCGGCTAACATTTTAACGACATGCAAATAAATTTGTGACAATTCCCTGACGTCATTATTGAGAGTGGTCAAAGAACAAACAGCACATTTTTCTCCCGTGTAAATTTTATGATGTTAAACTAAAAGAGTATTTCTAGGTATTTTAATAAAGACTGCCTACACAAATTAGCTATTTTTAGTGATAGGTACGATGTGTGAAATGTGTTAATAATTTACTATAGTTTAACAAAGAAAATACTTTTAATTTCCAGTGGTGGGATGCAGAAAGTTTCTCTCGAAGTGAAATTTTCACTTTTCACTGAGAAGTTGTTACACCCGCAACAACGTCGAAACTTATTAATAAGATATGGAAGTTGTTAAAACAGGAGATCCTATAGTGAGGTAGAATGTATTGGAAAACGCAGGGCCGAGCTAGCTCCAATCGCAGATGGCGTGTCGGTTCAGAAAAACTAAACTAAAGACATGAGCGTCGGTCGGCGACGACGCAAGCGACGTTGTCCGGGCACCAGGACACTATGCTACCTTTTGGTAACCTACCTGCGTATCCTAAGACCTGCCACTGGCTGTGTCCCTCCAGCGGGACTCCTACGGATCACCCTGTATAGGTTTTACGCCAAACCTTATTCAACTGCACGTCACAATAATAAAAGATGAAGGTAAGATATGTTGAGGTATAAAAAAAAGAAATTACGATGTGAAGAAACGTGCTATATTATTAATATTATTTTTTTTTTGAGAAATTAAAAAGTTGACAATAAAGAAAGTAATGAAAATTTAAAGAAAAAAAAATAACAAAAGAACCTCTGCGCCTCGGCAGGAGGTTGGTCGGCGACAGAAACGTTTCTTTGCCTTACAGGCCAATATACATTTGTTGTTATTAAGCGCCACCAACGGCGATGTTCTAAGTTAAATAGTTACAAGAAAAATTTGATTCAAGTTAGCGCACAGGACTTAAAATAAGTAATTAATTAAGTGAAAGGTAAAGCGTGAAATTACAAAATCAAAATTACGCAATAATTAAATAAACTGTTTACATCTATTAATCTATTAAATGACGCTAGCAAAAGATTCAAAGGAAAATCCAGTATTAGCACAAAAGATTCTACTGAGCTTACGGTATAGAATTTTACAATTACTTAAATAATTTCAATAGCTCAGAAATTAAAAAAAACATTCAGGAAAGTCAAATTCCTTAATTACGGTAATGAATGTGCTAGAATTATTATCAAATTCAAGATTATAATTCAACACATCAAAGAGAAATATTATTACGGTATAGAATTTACTAGATTTGTTATAAAATTAAATATTCTACACATCAAAGAGAAATATTATTATGGTAATGAAATTACTAGAATTATTATTAAATTAAATATACAACACTTCAAAGAGAATTAGTATTACGGTGATGAAATTACTAGAATTATTATTATTAAGTATTCAACACAACAAAGAGGAAAAATTACGGTAATGAATCTACTAGAATTCTTATTAAATTAGTTATTCAACACATCAATGAGAGCCCTTATCAAATCTTCTTAGGGTCACTCTGTATACAGCAATATCAATTTGCATAAAAATAACAAAAAAAAATAGCGGTAATTTAATTAGGATTACACGTGACCTTGCAGTTAACTAAGTGGTGCATTAGGTATTTTAACCACTCAAATATTCTTAGGTCAAATAAAGGTAAGATAATGACCAGAACTCTGGCACAAAGATATCGACAATCAGTCGAATGTTGCGTTGAAAACTACAAATAAAGTTGCACTTAGCTGACAAGTCAGGTCGCAGGTAGGCACGCTAACGGAAGTCAAGATGGCGGAGGCCCCCTTGTTGGACGATGAAAATTCCACTTCAAAAGACAAGATGGACGTATAGGTGCAACTATTGCAACGACGATGGAAACCACTACGTTCTTCAACCGTAATGTGGGGTGACAATTTCAGTAAATGGCTACTGAGGGCTATCTTGTGCCCGTCAATAAAATCCTATTAAATTAGAAGAGAAAAGAAACAAAGATAAAATCCCGAAAATTAACACAAAAATTCACTCAACTCACCCCAGTTTTAAATGGAGATCCGCAAAACGACTTCACAAGTCACTCAAAGGTGCAAAATTTAAATTCAAAAGACCAACACGTGGTAATTCGTAAATTTAGGTAACGGTATTTCGAAAAGATTTACGATAATTGACCAAAACTAAAGTATCGACATTCGCTGCTTATTCCATTAAAGCCGCTTACGCGAAATATCTACATAGACATAGGTAATAAAATTACTAAAAAGGAAAATAAGCAGATTGCACTAATGTTCTCACACGAGAAAAGACTACGTAAGTGAAGACGAAAACGTGATCTTCCTTCATCTAATGCGCGTCAGCTACACGCATCCTTCCAAAAGTATCAAAACACGGAAATACCTCAGAATGAAAGGCGGGAGATTTCAAATAAAAATAGCAAACACAAGTCTGAATTTACAAAAGAGAGAATCAACACCGTGACTTATATAATTAAACACAAACATGCACATAACTTAGATGAAGATAGAATAACTGATACGCCCCTACAATGTACGTAGAATTTATAAAGTTAGTCAATGTGAAAGGAAAATACTCGCTAGACATTTGGCAATGCGTGAAGCATTCGTCACACCGCGACGATGCAACTAACACTTGACAGATAGCAAACAAAACAAACCTAAGATGTAGACACAAATCATTACGGAAGAATACCGGATTCTGCAGGTAACCATTGAAATTTCCAAGCTCTTAAATCGCGCTCCGAACAGGCGGTTAAAAAGAACCGACCGCACAATATTTTACAGGGTAAAACAGCGGAGACATAACCTCCTGGGAAGAAATAGCAACAGGTGCTTAACAAGGCAGCCAAAAATGCAGACGATTGAAGGGGACAGAACGATACACGAGAACAAATTATAGTATGCCCCTCAGTACACAAGATTTCCTTACTTAATCTCCCTTACATTTTTAGTGACCTTTATAGTCGGAAAACTACGATGGACAAATATCAATCAGACGTACAAGAGAGTCGTGTCTAGGGATACGCATAAATACAAGCGACAGTAAATACAACGAGGCTGACTGATGTCTCGAAGAATTTAAAGCCACAAATAAATGCACTTCGTAGAGTTCGGAAGTTATAATTAAGCAGATGTTGATAAAGCTTAAACAAGCATATAAAGTAATTGCAAATGCAGATAATTCGAGTCTACAGGTAGGTTAAAATAAGCTAGAGATAAGGTAGTTAGATTATATAGCATAAGATACAGAATTCTTACACATAAAGAGTGTATTTGCCCGATATTACACATCAGTTATCTGTCAATTACACGGTTCATGACTTAGGGCTCCGAGAGCACAATATTAGGTTTAGCACACGCTCAGATATACAGCAAACGATCTTTTGCACACAGTGAACCAAAAGATATACAAGGTGCGCTCAAATAGTCTCGCGCTCAGGCAAATCCTACGCACTTAAACAAAAACACATAATCTTACGAGAACTATATACAAAAGTGAATTTTACAGCGTAACAAAGTTTGCCAACGAAATATCTTTCGGTTTTGAAGTGAGAGATACAAATTGAGGTTATATTATTATTTTGTTTGACAAAATAAAAAATGAGGTGTGGCCAACACACGACTTTCTTATACGTGTATGCGTTTCAAATTATACAAAAGTTGTTCTAAATTAAGATTTAAATACTCTTATCTTCTGAAAATATAAAAAAAATCTACTGTACTACTTCTATTCTCTTAATAAATCTCTGTGGAATGCATACTTGGCGAAATATTCGAAAGAAAGTGCTACTCGCTAGTAAAAGTGTTACTTCCGTTCTGAATTTTGAAGTTTCATTTATACAAGAAATACTTCAAAAACCAACTCTAAATGCTTTTGTACTGTTGACAAATATTTATAGAATGCATAATTTACGAAATATTGGCAAAAAATCGCTATTCGATAAGTGTAAAAGTGATACTTCCGGTCCGAATTTTGAAATTGTTTTTATACACAAGATATTGAAAATTAAGTTCTAAATACTTTTATATTCGAAGCGTACCTGTCCAAAAAGCATGACTTGCGAAGTATTTGCAAAAAACTTATTTTTGATAAGAGTAAAACACCTACTTCCGGTATCTATTTCGAAAAACTTTCATTTCATAATGAGAGAGAGAGAGAGAGAGAGAGAGAGAGAGAGAGAGAGAGAGAGAGAGAGAGAGAGAGAGAGAGAGAGAGAGAGAGAGAGAGAGAGAGAGAGAGAGAGAGAGAGAGAGGTGGGAGGGGGAACACGGGGGGGGAACATTTTTTAAAAACCACTTTTTCGGTATCAGGGGACTTCAAAACGTGGAAATCTGCAGAAATCTCGACGTCAAAAATTTTCATCATCACAATACTTCCTTATAAGAAAGTAAGAATAATATGGTAAAATATGGTAGTACAATCAGAGATTGACAAGTTATTAGAATTCATGATGTATCATCGTTGATGTTATATAACTTGGAAGGATTAACGCATTATTCATAACATAAAGAACTTTTTTTTTTAATTTATAATTTTGTCCTACGGTAATTAAATATTGTAAGTTCAATCACTAAACTGTATTGTAATCAAGGACATATAGAATTATATATATTATGAAACTGAACAGTACAGTGTTGTGAAAGACAAGATGGCACAGCCTCTATGCAATAATGTAGATTTTAGGTATGCACAAAATAAGCACACAATTGTAATCTTAGGTATATGTGGCGCCAATTATTACAAATGTTTCGGATCCCCGATCATCATCAACTGAGCCAGAGTTTTTCACCATTTAATCACATTTAGTTTCTATAGTTTTATTAACGCCCAACGGTCATCATTATTTACTGCTACAAATAGTCTTTGCGTTTTATACGTAATAATTGATTAAGTGACACACATTATAGATCACTCAACTTGCTAAACTACCAATATCTGATCAATAAATCTATAATATAGTTATTAAATTAATAATTAAAATAAAATTACGTCTCAATTAAACTCATGTTTTGTAGTGGTTTCTGAGGCGTTGCACCAGTATAGATTGTGGTTTCTTTTACTTCACTACGAAAGTAGAAATGGGTAGTTCGCGAACGACCGATTCAAAAAGAGCGACTATTCTCCTAGAACTAAATGAACTTGTTCGTAGTTTCCAAGTGAATTAGTTCTCGGCAAACTAGTTTTCACAAAAAGCATTAACACGTGTGTGATACTGAAACCACCGTAATATCACCTTTCGTTCAGAGAAATGTAGTTCGCAAGGTTTTAAATTCATTTCTCATATATCTGTATGGAAAATATTACTAAAATTTTAGATTTACTAATTATAAAGAACCATTATGTATTATCAAGCTTTACTATGCAGTAATATATACAGATGAGAACTGATTTACTCTTTGTTATATCGTCTGATTTAAACTCTTTTGTACTATAATTTATTTTTTTATAATCACTATAATATGGTGATTATCGGTTGTTAGTTTAGAAATATTACAGTGAAATACTAAAATGAGTTGCCTCATTCTATATCGGAGTCTACCTATTCAGTTTTCTCATAAATTTACGGATTTACAACTAATATTTCAAGCGGTGAAGAATACTGTGTTACATGTATAGTATAGTATATACTGCTAATCTTTAGTTCAACAAGGATTTCTGTCTTAAAATACAGACATAAGTTACGAGTGCTTCTTCGCGAACTATTCCTACGAACTAATTCTTCCATCTCAATTAGTTCGCATGAACTAGTTCATCGATTCGAAGTATTATGCCCATCACTATACGACGTGGATTTGTCATATAATAAGTTTAACATTAGGAGCACGTTCTATGATGTCTTTAGCATTTGAAAAGTAAGCAGATATTGATTTTCCTTTGTGCTCGCTTGTCAAGCGGGTGTATTATAAGAAAACTTTAAATAGTTATTGCATCGTTAGTGAGTCGAAAATAAAATGTCGCCGCCATCGTTGTCAGACAGTTTTAAGAGAAATCTAGCTCGTACGTACCACTAAACCGTAAAAAAAAGTATGTACACTCGAGACGAGTGACGTGGTCTGTCGTTCGCGCAGTCTGAAAACTTCCTTCTCGCTCGTAGAGCCGGAAGAGTCCTTCTCTCCATCTTTAATCAGACATACAACTTGTTCGCATTTCCAGGACCCACCCTGTACTACTCGATATTAGGATCCGATTCTGAGTTGAGGTGAACTGATTTCATTGGCTTTCGCAAATTGAAAACCAATTTCTTATAATCTCTCCCCCAGAAACTTCCTACTGATGAGAATTAAATTTCGCGAGACCGTTCGCGATTGGGAAGACATCGCTGAATTGAGAGACGAGCAAGAAAAAAGTAAATTACCTGGAAATTCCTGGTTCTACTTTGGAATTTTCTAGTGGACTAAGGGTTGAGTGTTCTAGTGGTAAAAGTTTCTCCATCGACTTTAACCACCGTTGGAAAATTATTCGACAGGAAACTTCCGACTTATTTTGTCGCATCAACCGGTGGAAATTTTAGCGTGCAGTGAAAATGGAATATTCAAGGCATTTAATTAATGTATTTATGATCGAATGTGCAAATTTAAAAATGTCTAAAAGAAAAATGTTTATCTTCAGATTTCACGCGAGGTTTATTTTAGCCATTAATGAAGTGTTAAGTTATTGATAAGGAAATGACATATGAAATTAGCGATTTGTCTTGTGAAAGGACGACAATTGCTCTATCCATGTAGGGTTTAGACAGGTTAATAGTAAAGAATTTTCTTTTGCGTCAACTGTGAATTCTACTTTGTGATATAAACAATTAATATAGTTTAGAAAACGTCTATTTAACGTGATGGTTCCGTGAAGTACAGCAGTATATCTTATATGCATCTAAATCAAAAAGAAATCTGTTTTGTAAAAAAAAGCCTTTGGCACAAAATACTTGTCCTCTAAAGAAGTTAATTCTGAGTAGACAATTTATCGCGCTTAAAATCGTTGAAGATAAAAATTTAATCGTCTTGTCGTGAATTTCTTTAGTTCATGGAAGCTTATGAATCTAATCTGCTGTGTCAATTTTCAATTAAAAAATCCAATTCCAGCTCTAATCAAGTTTTGCGATTTTATGAACATGCCCAACAAAAAATCTTTAAAACTCAATATTTTCAAGTAGCAGATGCCAAGTTTTTTTTCAACAATGGATGTGTGTAACGCTTAATCTAATTTATTAAGAAAAATGTGATTTATATTATATTTTAACAAAAACACAAACTTGAAATTAATATCAACTACAGATGTGTTCGGATATATGCGCCATTTTGATTTTACATTCAATAATGCGGCGCTGGACGTCTGCGGTAGCTCTTCTTATTTCATGTCCATCTATTTCTTTCATGGCGCGTTTTATTTTCGCTTTTAAATCTTCCTTTGTATATGGTAAGTTATGGTACACCCTATTTTTCACTCTTACCACAAATAAATACGTAACATTGCTAGATACGGTGATCTTAGTGCTACAGCTATGGATTTCTTTGCCATATCAATTTTTTCCAAATAAATTGATTAATCTCATACCTACATCATCTATTATGTATGCTAAAGCTCCATTAATCTGATAACATAATTTTTAATTAAATACTACAGTGGAAGATTATCATTAATATTTTATACCACATTACCAATAAATAATCTGTATTTCGTCCCAATAAAATTTTCATACATATGGCATTTTAGCTGATTTTCTAGCATCAAACAAGAAAAACTTATGGAAAACTGCAGTTGACTTCTTACATCAGGTATAAAATGTGGCTTTTCGGCTGTCCACAGATGATGATTTACTCTATTAAACACACCCTGGTGTTTCATTTGTCTAAGCAATTCTTTTTATAAAATGGCAGCTTTTGTTATTTAATAAAAGACAAAGAATGTAGCGCAGGCCTTTATAGGAATCTTTGAATCGAATAATCCTAGATCTATTGACGCTGCTTGGATGATCTTGAATGGGCACCAAAATATCCAAGAACGTTAATTTGATTTTCATAAGACTAAAAGGCCATTTTATAAAATTTAATTGAGTCATTCAAAGTGCCATTCTAGTTGCTCATTCGGTTGTTTGTTTGAGAAGCAGCTTTAATTTTCTTTTTTAATTAATAATTTCTTAAAAAACTTAAAATAACTCAAAAAGTACTTCAGTACAATATAAGGAATGCTGGTATGGTTCCCCCTAAAATTTAGTCCTACACCAATTGTTGAAGTAAGATTTAACATATGCCATTTAAAAAAAGTGTTTGCTGTCTTTGTTGAGCCTTTTAATAAAATCAAAGCAAGCCATGAAAACTTAATTGACACATCAAGTTACTGTGGTTAGTAGCGGCTGGTGAGTACGTTCTGGCAGTGCAAGTACATAGACAAAACTTATTCGTTTATTATCGGTGATATGCTAGGTATCTGGGAGTATATCGCCGATAATAAACGAACATGTCTTGTCTATGTACGTGCACTGCCAAAACGTACTCACCAGCCGCCACTGACTATAGCTTCATAAGCTTCCCTAAACTATAAAGAATTCTTCAAAAAGCAATCAATTTTTTGATATCAAAAATAATTTGAGAGTAATTCTTTTGACAAAAATTGTCATATCGATGGTATTTTGCCAAAAGGGCGAACGCGCCAATTTTACGATTTAGAGATTTATGTACCAAAAAATAAGTATCTACTGTAAGATGATGTTGGTAAAAGGATGAACGTATTTGATGGAATATAAGGTGTTGATATTGAAAAATACACTTTTCCTTTGGACGAATGTGTTCAGTACAATCCGTCCAAAAGGACGAATGTAACAAGTCTAAAACGTCTAAAGGGCGAACTTGCATTGCTTTACTATAGGCAACATAACCTAAAAATAGTTTTGTTCATTAATAGTATGGTTCGTATGCGATATGGTACGAAGAAATTGTTAATTATGTCTAGTCGTACAGAGCGAATACTAAAATTGTCTCGTAATATTAATAAGCCAACAAGTAGTGTCTCAACTGATGTACCATTGCCGGCTAAATGTTATATGGCATTAGAGAATTTGGACGCTATTTACGAGTGAAATTCCGGCCGTAGGATTAGGAAATCCTAAGTAACTGATATAAGTACATGTCCTTCTTTACTAGCCCGCAAAGTAATCAATCTAGTTCTGAATCTGACGGCGCAGAGGAGCCAAATAATAATAGAAAAAGTTATAATATTATTACCAATTCTGAAAATGTCAGAGAAAGTTGTCCTTATGGGATCAAAAAAAGAAAGAAGGAGAACAAAAAAGAAAACTTATATAGGGCACAGATATATTGGCAATTCAAAAAAGAAGATAAAACAGAACCCATGCGCAAAAGGATGCCCTAATGAATGTAATAAAGTCAGCAAAGGTGATAGAAAATCCATTTTTGAGAAATACTGGTCATTCAGTCATCAAAGACAAAGAGACTTTTTACTCAACTACATAGATGTTCATGAGATCGAAAGAAAAAGGGTTAAATCGCAAAGTCGAAAGTTTCTTTCAAGAAAGTATTATTTGCCAAACCTTAATGGAAAATTAAAGATTTGCAGACTTTTTAATAGATATACTAGATGTCACAGATAAGCTTCTCCGTTATACTGAAACTGGTAGAAGTGATATCAAGACTTCGAAAATTGATGAACGCGGAAAACATATCCCAAAAAATAAAACTGCTTCTGCCAGCGTCGATATAGTCGGTTCGTTCATCAACGAACTATCGCCAGTTCCATCGCATTATTGTAGAAAGATACTACCGGAAAATATTTGCCAAATAACTTTCGAAATGTCTCCAATTTGTATCCAATATGCCACAGAAGATAATACAAAAGGCAAAATTAGTTTACCACGGATTGAGGAAGTTGTGCACAAATGGAACTGTACCTTCGCAATATCACCATGAGTACCTATCTATGTCATTTAGACCAAACGTGGAAGATAGGCTCTTGAAGACCAATGAAGAGGACGACGACTGCATCCAATTATTGATTTTTTCAATATTATTGTAGTTTTTTGTTACTTTAATTTCATTTCTATTTTCTTAGTTTTTGAAAAAATTTTTTTCTTATTTGACTTTTATTGAAATATTTTAGAACTATTTATTATGATTTTATTGTAATTAACCATTAATTAGAGGTTTGGTCGTATGAATATAACACTTAAGCAAAATGCCAAACTTCGGGCCAATTCTGGAAAAAGGGCGAAAATCCACAAACATTTAAATTTTAAACTAACAGTACGTTTAATTTTGTATTCTTTGATTACTTATTCATTTGATTATTAATGTGAAAGGTTTGAGTATATTGTTTTTCAATTTAGTCGCCCATATATTTCCAGAACAGTTTTCACCAATTTTCTCGAAACAACGATATGGTGCAATCGCGCTTTTGGCAAAATACCATCGATATGTCAAAAGTTGCCAAGTGAAATAGTCTTAATAATTGAAATTGCTGTTTTGCAGTTATTAATGGAAAGTTGGACTAGGTGCAACAGGTATACCTTGACTAGTATGTGCAATTTCTGCGTCTGCTGGAGGCAATGGCAGTCGGTCTTTTGCTGCTTTGAACGACAATTTTTTCACACCCGTCATTTCAACGCGGGAATGGCTTTATATATTAACGTCGAAAAATTTGTCTTCGTCTAGCTAAAATTGTTTACTAGAACGTATTCACTAGGTATATTATTAGTCAGACAAAGACTCAAATTATTGTACTGTCGGCACCTAAAGTCAAGGCACCTGCTGCCAAAGTTCAGGTGATGTTTATTTTTTCTGATTACTACAATTGATAGTTGCTTAATTAATAATTTCTCTTCCCCAAGCGTCTTATATAGGTCTGCCTTCTTTGATGCAGAAATTCGATAGTTTGCAGTCGCCCACATTTGCATTCTCTCTCTCCTAAGCCAGACCCGCAAGTCTATGTCTACAGTCAAATTGTGTACAGCGATTTTAATAATTTAATTACGCGGTATTAACATCCATAGATAACTAGAAGAAATTAAATACTTTATTGAAATACATGAGAACAAAAATATGATTTTTAGGAAAACTATGAAATATATAATATCACTGAAAGTAACGGCTGTCCCAAAAATAACTGACATTTTAAATTTGCCGCAATTTTTTTCGTGGTCAAGCTCGCGTAGAGATATGTATATGCTGCCATTGGTAAATATTAAGGTTATGTTATGGAAAGGTACACCATCGAAAACGGGTAGAAATCGTAAAAATTCACTTGAAACATGGTGAAAATGGAGAAACTGTTCGAAGATGCCGTACTTTGTTCGGTGATCGTAATGCTCCCACTCGTAACACCATGGTGAATTTAATCAATAAATTTGAGTCAACCGGTTCAGTTGAAAATAAAGAAATCAGTGGCCGTTCTCCCACGGCTCGTTCAAATAAAATCATCACCAATGTTAGTGAAAGTGCTGAGGAAAATCCTTCAACATCAATTCGTCGTCGCAGTCAACAATTAGGCATTTCAAGACGAATTTTGACGAAAGATTTGAATTTATTTGCTTAGAAAGTTCAACTAACACATGAATTAAAACTACAAGATCATGCAAGTCGTTGGGCTTTCATAAATTGGGTTTTGGAATGACAAGTTGATGGTGAGTTTTCGAAGAAAATCTTTTTCAGTGATGAGGAGCATTTTCATCTTATCGGCTATGTTAATAAACAAAATTGCCGAATTTTGGGAACCGAAAATCCAAAAGTGATTACAGAATTTCCTATACATACTGTACGGGTCACAGTTTGGTGCGGATTTTTGTCTGAGGGAGTGATTGCGAGCTTAGTTTTTTCGAAAATGAAAATCAAAATGCGTTTATTGTCAATGGAATGCAATATCGTGAGATGAATTTAAACTTTTTATTGCCTGAAATTAATGGTATGGATGTTGAAGAAATATGGTTTTAACAAGACGGTGAAACATGTCATATTGTCAATAAAACAGTGCAGTTCTTGCAAGAAACATTTAATGGTCGTAATTTCTAAGCGAGGTAATGTGAATTGGCCACCTAGGTCATGTAACTTGACACCTTTGAACTAAGGATAGAGTGTACAGAAATAAACCATAAACAACTGAGGACCTCAAAGATGAAATTCGACACAACATTGCGAATGTTTCTCAGTAATTATGTCAAAATGTTGTGAAAAATTTCATCAAGAGAGTGAATATATGCTCTGACAGCAGATGCGGTCATCTGTCAGATGTTTTGTATCACACATAACCTCTTTACTTTCTAAATCAATAAGCATATTATCAGTTATCAAATATAAAATGTGTTAAAAATTTAAAATGTCAGTTATTTTTGGGACAGCCTTTATTACTCCTAAGGAAATAAGTAATTAATGTAATTATTAATTCAAATATGAGATATACTTAATAATGAAGGTATTATTCCTGAGTAAATAAGTAATTAAAAACGAAATGCTGTTTGTACACAACATGGTAATGCTTGTAAACTATAAATACAAATAAAAGGGCATATCAGCAATAACATACAATTTAATTAAAATTTTATCTTGTACATATTTATTTGCGTTCGTATTATGCATTTCCATGGAAATATAAAATACTTTATTGATTAAATGTACACAATCACATAAATACATATATTAATTGATATTACCTTTACGATAAAAACAACTTTATTAAATTCGACAATAGTTTTATTGGGTTTTATTGAAAATGTAATATTTCTGTTACAAACAAATAGTATATATATGTGTATATAAACATGTATATATATATATTAATAAAACACCTCGACACGGTTTAGTGGTTATTATTATTATTGTCAATAAATGATTAAATTTTCAAATTAAATTCAACGTTTAGTTTTCCCTCGTTTACGTCTATATGTAATCTAAAATGCAGATTTTAAAATAATAATTTTATGAAAAGTAATTTTAATTTAATAACAATCATTAATAAAAGTATCGTTATATTATTTAATTTAATTTGTTAACATGCGATACCCTATTAAATGGATGCTAATAAACGAGAGTATGTACAAAGTGAATGCCAAATATTTCTTTTTTATAAGAGCAGCATTATTCAGTCCTTATATAAATTATATAAAGTAGGAATTAATTTAAAAGAGCCATAACTGCAGGGGCCCTTTAAAACACTGCACCGTTTGGTCTAGAATGTAGGAAATAACCTGCAGAATATAAAACCTCCATCACAGCGACACAATATTAAAGGTCTTTATTTGTTAAGATCCAAGCAACAGTCTTTGGAGTTAAATTATGTAAATCTGTGTATCCAAATTCAAATGTAGCTAGAGGACATTCTTCAACAATATGTTGTTTCAATCTCAGCTCCACAATTACAAACTGGACTCACAATCACATTCCAATTGAATAACATACTATTGCATCTTCCATGACCCGTCCTAAGACGATTCAACTTACACCAAATTTTTCTTGTGTAAAGCCAGGCACTTCAATCAAAGGATCATCTATTAATTATTTATTAAACACTTCACATTCTAACCAAATAGATTTCCAGAGGTCATTAATCGAAAATTGTTGATTTAGGAAATCTTCCTTCCAAATTGGACTATGTGGTTTCAATCTATAAGGTGAAGATCTTGAGTAATTAAATATAAATTAGGAACATTTTGACATAACCTCCATTTTCTAAAATAATCACTCAGAATCAATATATCTTCGTTTAAATTAACTTCAATTTGATTGAAATTATTGTGTTGATAAGGAGTTGCCATGTCATCAGCATAGATGAATTTTCTAGAAGTCGTATCGGGTAAATCACTTGTATATAGATTATATAATATATTAAATTTACTACTTTCTCCATTGATAAATACTGTAAATTTACGATTTTTAAACATATTTTCCATAAGTTTAACCACACAGTATCATAAGCAGCTGTTAAATCAATGAAACTAATTCCTGTTTTCAAATTCTTTTGAAAAGCACTCTCTATATAAGTATTATGCATAATACTTGATCACAGTAATTACGATTTAGTCTAAAACCAGCTTGCTCCATGGGAAAGGTATTTTCCATAATTGGAGAAATTCTGTGATATAATAATTTCTCTAACATCCTGTAACATTCTGATAATAATGAAATTGGTCTATAACTAGAAGCTACATCTGCTGACTTTCCTGGCTTCAAAACAGCTACAACTTTTGCTTTTTTAAATTCAGTAGGAACAATACCATTATTTAAAATATTATTATAGAAACATAAAAGCCAATTACGTCATAAAGGATCTACATGTTTAGTAAATTCAGGATAAATGCCATTAAAACCAGCAGTCTTTCGAATCTTTAATAACTTTATCAGTATATCCAATTCTTTCATAGAAAAGGGTTTTGTAAGAGCATAATTTTTTTTTGTATTAATAGATTTTCTTTTCTTGCGCAATGATTTCTTCATATTTTTGATTTGTACTTTACTTAACTTTATCATATTTGAGACGTCCAGTAATCTTGAAGCTATGGTATTAGCTCTGATTTTTGATTCTACAATACTAGTTTGGGTTGCCGCTCCTAGTTCTCTTAATATATTCCAACTGATAGGACTAGAATGTGTGAAATTCATGTCTTCCATAAGACGCGACCATTTGTTCCTTCTTTCTTGATTTAATAAAGTTAATAATTCATCAGCAATTTCTGGACTAGGATCTACATGGAGATTTCTATATAATTCATTTGTTTTTTCAAACCAGCATCGAATGTATTCCTTAGCTGCCCCTTTAATGACACCCAAAAGCCTAAAATAATTTTTAGGTGGTATTCATCGAAGATTCGAATCAAATTGTCTCCTAAATTCATTCCAGTCAGTATTTTGAAAATTCTATAGAGGTTTTTCCGTAGATTTAGCTAATGGAATTTGTATTCCAACATTAATTAAAACAGCACGATGTTAATTAGTAGTAAAAGAACGCAATCGATAATAGTAAAAGTTTTTGACTACTTTGTATCAAATTTTTAGAATATGAGAGAAACACCTGTTTCGAAGTCGAAATGAACCATTAAAACACCACACTCGCTCGGAAGAAAACTCGAACAGTGCCGGAAGAGAGAAAAAAACTTGTAATGTAAATCTATTATGCATAATGTATAGAATAATAAATGTCAACTTAATGCCAGTTGAAGTACGCCGGATAACTTTAATATTTTGTCCCGAATATAAACTTACAGAAGTTCCACATGAGCTATAAAAGAACTTCCTTATTTGAATACGAACGCGAAATAATGAAAGTTTTGTAATGGAAGTAATCTGTATGGGCAAAAGAGCTTCCCTGCATATTTCCACCTGCTCCCATATTGATTTTGCGGCAGTAGTAGAATACTTCAATGGCGCGTTACCGTAGACATTCCGGAAGACATAATTTTGTCTTCGGATGCCTCGAATTGTTCTCGCAACCAGCGACGCACGTTGCAAAGTTACGATTCGGGTTTTACGAGGGTCCCTTAATAATTGTTTGTGCTATATATAGAGATTATTTTTTAAGTCGCGCGTGGCTGTGGGAAACATCTGCAATCAAAAGAGTCATGAAATAATAATGAAAGAAGTGTACGAGATTGAAAATGTTGGCATTGCGTAATAAAAATTTTATTTTTGGAATAATCAGAATACGATGGTAATTAATATACCAGTCGTTTGTCATTTTTTTAGGTATAAACTTGCAATTAAAATGTCACAATTGTTTTAGGAGTGTATAGTATATAGAAAATGCAAATAGATAATTATAACCAAGGACGATAGAAGAAGGGGAAAATAGCATTCCTGCAATAAACTGAAGATATTTTGTATATTGAATTTATATTGGTATTGAATAAAAAATTTAATTCTAATTTTTTCAGTGATGCGACAAAGTTATTAATGGTATCGAATAATGTAGATAGAAATTCAAAAATTGTAGGTAAATAGTATTTGACAATATTTCTATATCTGGAGAGTGAATTTTGTTATATTTTATGATAGGCTATACTGAGAGTTGATTAAATTAATATCAATTTGTATTAGCCGATTTTCAACAAACTCAATTTACATTTAACACAATTTATCACGGGTCAGGATTCATTCAACAGAATTCAATTCAAATTTATTTGTAATTCAAAAACAAACAATTGTCAATAAAGTAAATAAAAAGAATACAAAACTATAGTAATATATAGAAATGTACATAATATTCAGTAAATACGCAACAACTGAATTAAAACTAAAACGTAAAAATTCTTCTGAGGTGTAAAATTACAATTAAATAATTATTGGATTAATAAACGAAGAATGATATTTTGTATTAATTATTATTATTATTATTATTGTGTGGTATGTAATTACATAGTTTGTTTTAAATTTCAAATTGTATTATGTTAACAATATATGTTAGGTAATGTAACATGATAGCAATTTCTTTATTATTAAATCAGTAATAGCAAATATTATAATTACGTAAATTACTAAACAGCTGATATAAGGGTGCGTAAACTAATTTATATGTATTATAAGAAATCGTCCGTTAATGGAGATTGTCGTCTGTTTAATGTTTTACCAGAAAAAAACAAAAAGTTCGTGTACGGGCAAAATATTTAAATATGAATTGAGGTGGTTATTGCGTGGTGGTGTGCTTCATATCATCAAGTAACTCGAATGTCACATTAGTGCGATGAATAATAGATGTCTACTTATAATATTAGTGTTAGTTGTTTTTACAAGGGGAAATTACATACAAATTGAACAAAATTTTAATTTTCACCGTAAGAACCATTAACACTAACACTCTCATTCCACGGTCTTTTAATAACGCCATGCCTTCCAAAAAGAATTCCATTTGTAGTTATGCAAAATACGATCGCACAGCGTTTTCCATGTCTTTATTCGAAGAAATTCAACGCCCTCTCAAGCGTTTCTAGAGTTTTAGAAGTAGATAAAAGTTACCGCGGGCGAGGTCGGGATTGTAGAGTGAATGTTGTAATTCGTTAAGCCGGCGCTTATTGTTTATTGCTTGAGTAATTCGTGCCTTATGTACCCCGAAGTTGTAGTGCAGAAGCAGAGCTTTCTGAGCAAAATGGTGGGGGCTATTTTTGCGTGTAGCAGATATGTTTTGGTAGACATTTCCTGTTATTGTAATCCTTTTTGGCATATACTCAATTAGAATCCCCTCCGTGTCCCAGAAGAATATGGCCATCACTTTTCTCGCAGAAAATTGCGTTTTGCCCTCTTAGGTGATGGAGCACTTCTTTCTGATATTCCTATTTCTTTAGCAATAATTGAAACTTTTACTCGGCGATCAATCAACACCATGTCTTCAATTTTGCTGATGATTGCTCCAGTTGGTGCTTCTAGAGGTCTCTCCCATTTTGGATCATCACGCCCTACTTGAATTGCTTGCACCAAAATTTGCTTGGACATAGGACGGCCTATTTCCTCCATACACTCTCATCATTCTCCCATGGATATTCCTTTGCCTACTGTCTTTTTTGGTTAAAAATTTCATGACACTTCCGTGTTCAAGTTTCATTTCAATTCTCTCTTTTTTTCTTCTTTAAAGAAAAGTAAAAGCAACAAATTTTAAGCGATTCGAACCAACCTGGCAATATAAAATGTCACAGAAACGTCATGTAAGAAAACTGTAGCGAGAGCATATTGCTTTCATAGCTAGGTTGACAATATAAGAAACTACCTTCGTATTTAGTAAAATTTTATTTTTATACAATATCGTGGGCTTACTGCAAAAATCCGTCAAGTCCACTTTTGTTAGTTCTGAAGAAATCGAGTTTGAAAATATTTCCTTCAAGGAAAATTCTATAGTTGCTCATAATAGACTTGCAATTTTGAAAAATAAAATATTTCTCTTGTAAGTATATTGGGACATTAATTGTTAAATGATAAAATTGTTTATTTTGACCAAAACTTAAAAAAAACTAGAAAAGTTGAGGACTTAAGGGTTTCTGGCAGAATAAAAAACGCCATTTATTTGAAATGTTTTATTTGAAACAGATTTCAAAGCACGGAAAAATGTAACAAATCTTCCTCCAATGGAGTGCAAGATCAAGTTGTTTTCAATCATGGTCATCTTCGTCACTGTCCGTTGCAGGTATTTGATCAACGGCAGCTTTCGATGTGGGCAATGACTTGTACCATCCGTGGTATTCCTCAGGAATGTCTCCTTTGCGACACAACTGTAACAAACTATTCTTCTTCTTGGCTGTTATTGGAAGAATTTTTGAATACAGGTCCTTCAAGCTGATATTATCGTGGAAAGTTTTTGGACGACCTTTACCAAACACGTGAATTTCCTTGTACTCTGAAGAATGATCGTACCTGTACTGGATTATTCCGGGCTTGCACTTCTGATACTTGAAGCATTTTACCTTCAAATAATTGACTTGTTGTCCTTCACTGTTTTTGGCCCTATTTTTTATTAAACATTTCGACAATTCATTCAAATCTTTGAAATCCTTGAAAAACATCTGACAAACTTTGTAATTAGGACTCTTTTTGTTTCTCACACGTTTAGATCTCGCAATTCGGAATATGTTCAGCCAGTCTTGAATTGTGTAGACCGGAACATATTTTTTGGCCGTCTCTATAGCGCTATGCATACTATCGACTTCCATAAATGTGTGTCCACTCTCCAGAAATTTGTGTTCTATAGTATCTAAATTCGTAACTTGAGCCAAATATAAAAAAAGTGCAGCTATGTTCTGGTTGCGGTTTTGTCCGCCGCACGTATCAGAAAAGAAACAAAGCTGTTTTATTTCAGGTTTCAACTCCAAAATATATTTCAACAAACAACTACCGATTTCTGAGCTTCCGCGCTTTCCGTGTAATTCGTTCCATCCGTAACAAAATGCATTATTAGGGTTACAGAGCTCATAGATAGTGAAGTTATACATACATACTTCGAGACTATAGTACATAGAACTCACATCACTTGAAGGTATCTGCAAAACTGATTGTAAATCAAATGTACAGCACATGAATGTCTGATCTGCTTGGCACCTTTCTTTATCAATGGCTTTGGCCTGATTGCATTCTTCCTTTCGTCTAACGTGTTGCTGGTAGTCTTCTTCTAAAGCCTGTTTTTCTTCCACATTTTTTAGAGAATTGTATCTAGTGCAAAGCTGGCATTGATCTTTCTTTGGTTTGTAAAATGACAGATTATAATCGTTACAGAAAACCCTTCTATAAGTGATCTCACTGACGGGCTTAGAATTGTCTTGCATGCAGTCTTCTTTATAGAGACAATACATTTTTGTAATGCTAAGCTGAGAGTCGAGGTACAAACGTTTTGTGTCTTTTCTAGAGTAATGAGACTCTAGAGTCGGGAATTTTTCTATGTGATCTTTTACTCTTTTTAAGCTTTCCGGATCGGTTTTATTGTGTGGAGTTCTCTTTCCTCTTTGATCTTCCCCGACAAACATTTTACCCTCTCCTTTTCCTTTGTAAGCTGTATCAATCATATCCGCAGAAATACACAGAGTTCGAATAAAAAATTGTTTACACACTCGTACTTTTTGACTTTCGGTATTAAAATAGAGAATCATAGAATATTTTCGTTCTCTCGTCGATCCCTCCATCCTTATTCGTCTTCTAGTCGGCTTCGTACGTTCTGTATTGCCCAGAAGAAATTCTTTTTGTTTTAGATAGTCACTTTCCCAAAAATTTTTACAGAGTGCAGTTCTGACATCTTCAGAAAAAGTTCTGCTACAATGATATCGGCATTTTTCGCAGTCTACTGGCTTTGGTTGCTTCGCTTCAATTTTTTGCTTTTTCAATAATTATTTTTTCCATTTGGAAGGATCATTTTTCTTCCACCTACTACGCTTTTTTTCGCCATTCGCATTCCCGTTTATTGGGGCTGAGACTTGTGCATCTTCCGCGTCACTGCCTGAGGAATTTATTCCTCTATCGGTGGCATCACTATCAGTTTCAGACTGATAATCGGGATCGCGAACTGAACAATCCGAATCTTCTTCAAACTCAACAAATCTAGTTGCTTCTTCAGATACATTAACAAGTGTATGAAGATTAAGCAACTCGTTTTCTGGATCATGTTCGATTTCTCTTGAATTTGATGTGCTTGGCAAATTTTGAGAAGGTATTTCAAAATCTACTATTGCAATTTGGTTCTCAATCGTATTTTCAGTTCGACGATTCTGGATCTCGTTAGAGCCAACATTCTCGTTGGGCACAAAAGCTTCAGATGAATTAACAATAATTCTTTTAGACGTTTCAATGAGTTCTAATGTTTCATCGAAGACTACTGAGTCGACATTTTGAAGTGAATGAAGATTGAACAACTCGTTTTCTGGATCATGTTCGATTTCTCTAGATGTGCTTTGCAAATTTTGAGAAGGTATTTCAAAATCCACTCTTGCAAATTGGTTCTTAATCGCATTTTTAGTTGAACGATTTTGGATCTCGTTCGAGCCAACATTCTCGTTGGGCATACAAGCATCTGAATAAAAAAAGAAAATAGGTAAAAATTGTAAGAATTCGATTATTATTAGGTATTATAAGGGAAACATGTCCGGTTCATGAAGAAATAAACGAATTAACAGCAGAGTTACATTATTTTAGTAGTCTAGGAAACTTACAAAACTCATAGTTGAATAGGACCGTGGAACACTAGACCACAATCTCTAATAAAATAAGAGACTACATGCGACTTGAGGATGAACCGCAGAATTGAGGAACCTAACCTTACTTTTCAAAAAATGCAATTTATTCTATAATTTTTTTATGAAATACGTACCAATATTGCAATTCTCCGTTTCCAATGCCATTACAACCATTCGGGCACCTCTGGATCTATTTTTATTGTTCATTTTATAATTATTTAACTCGTCAAAACTAAATAATGCACGCCGATTATTCTGTCAAAACCCGTTAAGTGCACTCACACGTTTGTTGCTGGACTCACCAAAAGAATAATAACGGATGATTATTACAGCCAAAATCCTCTAAGTTGCCTTACAAGATTTTAGCTGTCTAATGAGTTGTGGAATAACTCAAACTAGAATATAGCAAAATCTGTTAAGTGCCCTTAGCCGGTTCTTGCTGTAAACATATTGTTCTAAGAGGTGAAAAATTACTTACAACCAAAATCCTCTAAGGGCACTTAACAGATTTTTGCTGTTGAGAATTAAACAGTTTAAAAATAATACAACCTACACAATACAGTTAAAGGCACTTACAGTATTTTGTCTGTTTAAATCATCAAAGAATGGACTTGCAGGATATAGTGTATTTAAATAAGAGGACGAGATGATTCCTTGGACTTAAATGGTTTCGTCAGTAAGTTCTACTCGCAATTTTGGACTTAGCTGTGTATTTAGAACGAAACCGGCCAAAAGTGGACTTGACGGATTTTTGCAGTAAGCCCACGATATGATCTATCCAATTCTTGTACACCACGGCTGAATAGCTTAATAAATAAATTATTAATATCATAAAATATCGGCTGTCAAATGTGTATAGAAATCTTGTATGTAAGAGTACTTCATTCTTTATTTTACATAAGCTGTACAGTTTAATAGAATTTATTGTAAGCAGAACATTTTAGTTTATCTGATTGATAATGATTAACTTTCGAGCTTACCTAGAGGTACTTAAACAAAAGCAACAATAAAGATTAAAGATATAATCATTTTGTTGAATTTAGTATTTTCTGATTATGATATTTCTTTCGCATCCTAAATTCTTCTTAATAATTATGTTTTCACATATGCTGCTGCTTCTTAATTTTACTCGATCCCAATAACTAGGTGGCGGACACGAGCGGCTCAAGACTCATCGCCCATGGGCGCACTATTGAAATTTTCTAATTTTAAAGAGGTTTTAATTTTATTTATATAATTGGATAACAAGTGGAGTAAAGGAGAATTAATATTTACTAGCAATACTTGCTCAAGGTTCTCTTCTGTAAGACTTGTTCTTTTTGAATGAAGTACATCCTTGTAGATAGAAAACGTCCTTTCTACATCGCAACTAGTTATAGGTGCGTACTGGAAATATTCTTTTATTTCAGCGTATTTCAAAGTTTGATTTTGTGTCATTGTCCCCATACACAATTGGCGCAATGTTATTAAATCTGGATTTCTATTAAAAACTGCGTCTAACTTTTGCCGAAAGGCACATCCGAAGTCACTTCGAATACTTTTGAAATTATTAATAGCCACATCTAATGTGGTTAGACCATCTTTTAGTTTGAGATTTCGATTTTCAAAATATAAAAGTAATTTAGGCAAATTTCCAAAGTTTTCCTGAAGGAGTAACAACTGATTTTTAAATTTAGGATTTGTGTTAGTTCCTTGCACTCAAAAATACTTCTAGCATCGTCATTTAAACATGTAACGAAATTATGTAAACTATCTAAATTCTCTGCATAAAAATTAGTAGCTTCCAGCCATGTTCGCCATCTAGTTATTACTGGCGAAGGTGGCAGTGACAAAGATCGAAGTTTTTCCCTGTTAAGGGCCACTCTCGATGGTGCTTTTCTGAAAACCTTTATTAAAAGCGGATACAAGTCTATCAACTTCCCGATAGTTGTTTCTGATATATTCACAGATTCTGGTGAGAGCATGTGCTACACAAGTAATATGCAGCATATAAGGATACGTTTCCTTTAATAGTCTGTCTGTTTTTAACATATATGCGGTACTGTCACTAACAAATAAAAGTATTTTTTTCCCTGTACCTGTCGTCCGAATGAAGCATGTTGTTTCTCCTGAATGGTTTTAGCAATTGTTTCCCCATCAATTGTATTTATAACTTTAGATGCTATTACATATGCGATATATGGAGTAGTTGGATGTAGTACACCAGCTACAACATTTGTCGACAGTTTCGTCGGCACTTATCCATAGGTACTGATTTGAAAGATGTCTTCTATGCATTCTACTGTTTTCGTGAAGCACTATAGAAACATAATATTTGCGTAAGGTGGATTCATCAGGAACATTTCGACCAGTATATTTTTGAAGAAATGTTTTGAAAGTGGGATTGTCAAGTTTCTTTAATGGGATATTAGCCGCCGTTAAAGTTTCACACAGTTCTGCGTTAAAATTGTCAGCTTTCAACGGGTTCAATTTCCGTGTATGTTTTAGCGATGCTTAGTGACGTTATACGTGCGATTTTTGGGCATTCTGTAACGATATTTTACAGAAGTTGCAATAAATATCGGAATCATTGACAATGGACATACAATCAGTATGACCCTCAATTGTTTCACGATGTATTTCTCGACGTTCTTCCATATCATATCTGAAAAAGTAACATAAACAATGTTCTGGATCTAAATAAATAACTAAAAATGTACGCGTATGTTATTGAATCTAAACGAAATCCAGTGCACACTTACGTCTAGATAATTGGGAGAAGTCGATTCAATGAGACGGGAAGAAACAGGAACTATTACATAAATTAGGAAGTACGTAATTAACAGTCAAAACAATGAAAAAACAAAACTAACGTAAGTATAAATAGGTATACACATATATAACTTTATTTATCAGGCCAAATATAAGGTAGATATAATAAATTTTAAAAATCTCTGACGCTCCTATATCTACGCCGATGAAAATAGGATATTTATGAGTTATGTGAACTTTTTTCTATAGTTTTCCCGTCAACATGTGAGTCAATAACAGATGTTGCAGTTCACCATATGAATAATGCTATTCAGTAAATGTGTGTTGTTTACATTATTTCTTTGCTCCATTGTAACTCCGTCGTAGTTTAAACCGGTATAACTATTACATAAATTACGAAGTACGTAATTAACAGTCAAAACAATGAAAAAACGAAACTAACGTAAGTATGAATAGGTATACACATATATAACTTTATTTATCATGCCAAATATAAGGTAACGTCCGCCTCCTACCAATAACATTTAAATTAAGCTAACGAAACTAGAAAACAACTAAGTTTTCCTGACAAAATATAAACAACAACAAGTAGAACAAGTAAATGAGAACAGCATATTTAATATGGCAAAACACGTGCATAAAATATGTATTTTAATTTTATGCCAGATACTCTGTGAAGTAATTCTTGCAAGGAAACTTTCACTATATGAAAATGTACGTGCGGATATATAAATATGTTGGAAACGTTGAGGAAGAAAATTAGTCCCCTTTATATCTGGTGGAACAGCCTAGCGAATGCAGAAATTTAATTATATTTCCTTTGTTGAATTAAAATTATGCCAGCTTGGAGGAAGAACATTAAGTTTACGGTAATAATCTGTGTGTTGTCGCTAAGAGACACATTCTGGTAATTGTCGAAGACGCATACTCCCAACAGTTCGTGGCAGTCCAAATATGCGCCAGCAGTTGATAATGGTTATATAATAGTCGTTACGAAAGATTAGGTATATCTGTTGATTAAACCAGAGTTTCTATAATTCTGAATGGAGGACGCGTTAAATCATAATGCTTTCTGAGCGTTTGCAAATATCAATTTAGTATGTTTAAAAGGACAATGAAGAATAAATCATATGAAAACAAGCTGTAAAATTTGAAACTCCTGCTTTTAGTTTCATTATTATTCAGTCGTAGATTCACTGGTATAAATTTGATATATACCTTAATATTATAATGGTTAAAATAAAATGAAAATTAATAAAATTACTTCGATTTAAGTAAAATAATATTTAATGAATCGCGATAATATAATAATTAGATTACTGATATTAATTTTCAAAAAATGTGTTACCTAGGGAATATTTTTTTAAATATTTGCAATACTTTTATAATTGGAGTATCCAGTTTGAAGAATTTTATATATTTATTTAGATCTCTAGAATATTCAATAATTCTACAATTAAAAAAATAATTGCCATTGCTGACTTAGACCCCGTCTGTTATCGTTTATACAGTCTGTCGCACCACGTTATAATTCTGTTATTAATAATTCGATTTCAATAATTCAAAAACCACATAAGACTGGTGTATAAATACTACAAAACAGTATAATTTTAATTTTTTTTAATATGTAATTTTTTGCAACCCATAGAATTTTCTTTAAATAGCAACACTTTATTTTTTGTACAGCTTTGTAGAGATATTTTTTCTGAATGCAATGGTGAGATTCAATTTGTCTTTGTGAAATATTCTTGGGAAATAATTTTATTTTTTAAAAAAAGTTTAAGTGTGCGGTGGAATACAAAACAATGGAAAATTTTATTAACGTCAAAAATAAAACATCGTAACAAATCATAATGATTAAAAATATTGCTCAAAATGTCTCCCACCTTGTTGAATACAAAACCGATACTTTCTAGTTACCCCATATGTAGCATTCAGTATTAAAAAAAGGAGGTATCTCTCGACAAGTATGAATAATTCTACACAAAAGCACTAAAACACCTTACCACACTAAAGCACAAAAATGGCTAAATACGTATTTCAACAACTAAGTTGTCATCATCAGTAGCACTGATTAAAAATCAAAACAACACTGTGTTGTTCTGTACGCTACGGTGTGTAGACAGCGCGATTTTTAATCAGTGCTACTGATGATGACAACTTAGTTGTTGAAATACGTATTTAGCCATTTTTGTGCTTTAGTGTGGTAAGGTGTTTTAGTGTTTTTGTGTAGTTTCAAGCCACAGACTCCAAGTTTAGTTTCATGAATAATTCTGTCTTAAAACATGTTTATTTCTGGGGGGGGGGGGGGGGCTAAATAGACACGGTTTTGAACATAGCTCCATAGCCAAAAATCGAGCAGTGTTAGATCATGTGAACGCGAAAGCCACCGAACTCCCCTATATGTTCCTATCCATTTTTGGCCAAATTTAGCATTCAACCAGTTAACATTTATCCTGGCATTATGTAGTGTAGCGCCATCCTGATGGAAAAACACTCTGTTTAACTCTGTAAGTGGTAATTCATCCAAGAAATTGTCCAAATTCTCAATTAGTAGTTGGTGATATTTGTCCTGATTTTGGATGCCATCAATGAAAAAGGGTCCAATCAATCTGTCACCCCAAAATACCACACCACACATTTATGGTGAATCTGTGTTGTCGATTGGTTTCAACAATAATTCTTGGATTTTGTTGACTAAAATAATAGTGAATATTTCTGTTTGTTGGAAGCGCCATTATTGCTAAAAGTACACTCATCGGACCAAATCACATTTCTGTAGAACAGCCCATCCTGACGTAACATGTTTAAATAGAAAACATAAAATTGGTATCGTCGATTTGTATCCTTTTCATAAAAAACTTTTACTTTTTGTGGTATGTACGATTTAAATGTGTTTATCGACGGCTAAACAATAAAGTAGGTATTATATTAATCACTATTGATTTATAATAACACTCATAATACCCGGAGAGGATAATAAAATGCGACCAGGGAATAATGAGACATAACGTTACCATTATTCCCTGCATACCGCCAATAAGAACATAATGATACCGACGTTGTCATAGTAACGATAGACAAGTCCGGCCATTTTACTAACCGTCAAACGTCATATTGATATAGTAATTTGACATTTTCGTTTAATTATTTTGATTTTTTTAGTTACTCGTAGTTATAGTAGTGTATACTAACACGCAATAATGACTATTATTCCTTCGAGCCGAGTTACTCCCTCGTCACTTACGCGGCTCGGTTCGTAAATTCAGCTCTCGGGAATAATAACTGTCATTATTGACTCGTTGTATAAACTTCTAGTTTTAAAGTTTTATGAACAGTGTCCTTTGACGTGGTAATGTTATGTGCGATTTCCCGAGTTGAAGTTTTTGGATTTTCTTGAACACTGAGAATTGCAACTAATTCAACATTTTCACAAAATTTGCGTCCATCTTGCTTTACTTTTTAAAAGCTCCGTAGTTTCTTATATTTCGCTCAATTCTTCTAAATTTCTAACAGTCAGGAACTTCTCTATCGGGAAAGCGAGCTGCGTAAATACGTACTGCTTGACTTGAATCTTTATGGTACTCGAGAAACACTTTCACTATATCAGTTAATTGATTGTTATCCATAATAAAATGAGGATATGATCACAAAATAATAATAAAAATACAAAAAATAATACAACCAACAATAAATGAAACCAAGCCGACAATTCATAAATGACAGTTATTATTTTGTAAAATAAATAAAATAAATTTTATAAAATGAAATTCAATCACACCATTGTATTCAGAAAAAAATATCTCTACCAAACTGTAAACAAAAACAATTGTTGCTATTTAAAAAAAATTGACTACATGTCTAAAATTGCATTTTAAACAAATATATAAATTACACTATTTTGTAGTATTTATACACCTGTCTTATGTGGTTTTTGAATTACTAAAATCGAATTATTAATAACAGAGTTATAGCGACGTGCGTTTTTCGTAAGACATACTGTATACATATTGTATGTGTTGTGTGTATGAAATATTCAGTGAATTCGAAAAATTCTTAATTACACAAATGTTTATCTATTTTAACTTCTTTTCTACTGATATGTACTAATCACAAAGCACTAATTTATCTACAGATAAAAGAATTTTTTTTTCGACTTACGACTACTGCCCTTAAATTAATTTGATCTCCAGATAAATTAGTATTTTGCGATTTTTACAAGTCTATAGTAGTTAAAATTGATCGACATGTGTGTAATTAAGGATTTTTCGAATTTACGGAATACTACATTATTTAGATAATATTAGATACAGAACTTGGAATAATCATATTGCGTTGTGGTGAAAAATAAATTATTGAAACTTGCAGATGACAATGTCTCCCGACGAAGATTTGAAATGGTCATTTATAGATAAACACCTCTGTAATATGCTTCCCTGTTTATCCACCATTGGTTGGTGTAGATAAAAACAGATACAACATAATGTTCCCACAAAAAGGGTAGTCTGAGAATCGTATATGATGTGTTATTATTTCACTGATGGATATTATATCTCTATTATAATATTTTCGATGTTATTATGCAATGTTAGATGATGATATTTATTTAAAAGAAAAGAATCAGTTGAGGTCTGAATTAAAAATGGTTGTAAATGTTACCCAACTAGAAACAACGTAGGGAAAGGCATAAATTACAAGATTTTACTTGATATACTGGATAGATTGAAAATTAAGGGTGATCTGCTGCTATGGGTTGAAAATTTTGTAAGAGGCAATGTGAATTTAAATAGTTTCAGAAAACAGTGTTGATATACGTCAATAAATAGTATGCGTAACTGATCTTTAATACCGAGAAATATTTGAAATACAATTCTTTCACTTCTGCAACAGACGTATCCGAATGGTATCACAACAGAAAAGTTTAGATTAACAACATTTTTTTGTGGAAGACTCACACCCAGGTGTTTGTTTTATCATATGCTATATATGTACCTATAGAGACAGGCGTCAACACTGTATTTAAAAACATTAAAACAACTCAGGACCACGATGTGAGGTACGTGGTGTGTGACATTGCTGGGATCAACTCTATACTTGAAACAAACCGTTTTTGTATAATCTTGTGACAAATAAATTTGTCATCATTAAACACCTTGCGAGGGTGGATCATGGATATTCAGGTTTAATGAAGGAGAAAGTGTTTCCAAAGGTGGGCTAGAAGTAAATAAGTATGAAGTCAAAAGCTGGAAAATTCAACAGTCTCAAATATTCCATGCGTTGCCGGAGGACCTTAGGAAGGAACATACTTTGGGTTTTTCACGCGTCTACTTAATAAAGGGCTCTTGTGTTAGATGAGTATCAATACTTCATTTATAGATAATATATATATTATTGGTTCATGTTTTTCATATAGAAACTTTATTTCACTGAACAGATATTTATTACTAAGTCTTTACCAAATGAAATTAATTATACCAATGTCAAGCTTGCTAAACTTAGTGGCCATATATCTTAATATGATGGTAATATTTTTCTTTGTACCTAATTTTCTCATTTTTTGGTAATTTCTATTGATTACAAAAAAAATTATATTTATAATCATATTTGTTTTTCTTGTAAACAAGATAATATTAAATAATAACGAGCTGTGTTGTTTTTGATTTGATCCAAGTTTTAATCTTATTTTCCAAGTTTATTATATTTTAATTCTAATAGGGAAATCACTAAACTTATCTAACCATCACTGGTTCGGGTCCTATTCATTTAATTTTTATAAATTTTATCAAATATATTATTGGTGCAATATTTATTTTAATGACACATTAGTATATAACGCAATAATTTTAAAACTTCTCAAACTGTATTTATTATTTACTAAACACACCAATGCACTAAGCAAATATACACATAATTATACAGGGTTAGTTAAAAGTATGGAGACGGCGATTTATTGTCGTTAATATTCATTTTAGATAATTATGTTCAATATAAAAGTTTGTTAGGATATTTTGATCTACATTTGAGAATATTTGAAATTTTTTTTTCTTCAATTGTTTTTTAGTTACGCCTGTCCGCGCAGTTTTTTTAAATGGGAACTAGTGAATTTTACTCTACCATTCGATAGAGAATTTTTTTCTCTTTACAATAATATTTTTGTTTTTTTTAAATTCATTTTAATAACTTTTACAAGAAAAATTAAACAAATTAATAACAAAGTAAATTAAAGTAAAAAAAAAACATTTACACCATAATGTGGTGGGGCGCCATGTTGCTGGAACCAGATACTGTCATTGGGCAGGTGTTCATTGTTTTCATGTGGATAGAGCGTAGCACAAGCAGGTATTATTTCATTTTGCAATAACTGCAAATACAGACCCGAAGTTAAATTGCCATTGATGAAAAAGGGACCGATAATATGACCGCGAAGAATGCCAACCCAAACATTAACCTTTTGGGGGTACTGCGTATGGTGCTCCAAAAACCAAAAGGGATTTTCCGATGACCAGTATCTGCAGTTATGTCTGTTTACTTGACCGGTAAGGCAAAAAGTAGCTTCGTCAGAGAAAAGAATATTGTTGACAAAATTTTCATTATTATTGCAAATATTTAACATTTCTTCGGAAAATTGTAATCTCCTATCAAAATTATCTTCCGTTAACTTGTGTACAAGGTGTACCTTATAAGGTTTATACTTTTCACTTTTTAAAAATGACACGATCGATGACTGCGAAATATTGAAATTGGCCGCTAATTGATTGGTTGATAAATGAGGATCTTCAGATACAGCCAATAAAATATCCAGTTTGTTATCATCGCTTTTTGCTGTTCTAGGTCTACCACTCCTTGGCAAATCTTTAACGCTACCAGTTTGTTCAATGCGTCTTAAAATTTTACCAACAACGGATTTAGAAATTGGATTTCTATTTGGATGCGTATCATTAAATAAATTACAAACGTCTTGTAAACTTCTGCGTCTATCTCCATAACCCAACATCATAAGTATTTCAATTGGTTCATGTTCACTTAAACTCGCCATTGTTAATATTAACAGCAACAAATTGCACAAATGAATTATTTCTGTCAAAGATTTGACGTACACAATAACCACTGATAAAATTATGTCGCTCAAGGTTGTTTATCGCATCGCTTCTGTCTATCTGCGATGTACCGAACATCTGTGAAACACTTGAACCGGCCTTTTCTTATAAAAAAGTTATTAAAATGAATTTTAAAAAAACAAAAATATTATTGTAAAGAGAAAAAAATTCTCTATCGAATGATAGAGTAAAATTTACTAGTTCCCATTTAAAAAAACTGCGCGGACAGGAATAACTATAAAACAATTGAAGAAAAAAAAAATCAAATATTCTCAAATGTAGATCAAAATATCCTAACAAACTTTTATATTGAACATAATTCTCTAAAATGAATATTAACGACAATAAATCGCCGTCTCCATACTTTTAACTAACCCTGTATACATTGTTACTAAAAAAAAGATACACCAGATGTCGCAAATTTTCTATTCTGGTCCATGTATAAATTATAAGAATGCCCTACATGAAAAAAAAGGTGCCGAGCAGAAAAAGAAAAAAATAGGCGCATGTTTGATTTATTTTGCGTCTACGTTGAAAGTGTATTTTGGTAGGCTGCCAAATAAAACTTGTTGATAAACCATTTAACTTTTTCGCTTGGCATTGTGGTCCCACAGGACACCATTACTCACGATATCATTTGTCATATTTTGACTGTCAGTTCAAAGGTTACATTCGGCATCATAAATATGAACGAATCGGTGGCGGACTAGAAGACACACCTTTCGCGATATATGTATGTAGGTACATATAGTGGGCGATAGAATAAGGAATAGAATGACGTTATAGCGTTCATCGCATGAACTTTAAAGTTAAATAGTAAGATGTTTTTTTGCTGATAGGATAATCAATAGTTAATTACATATCACTGTCGTATTAAAAGATCTTAATATAAATATCCATTTAACTTATTAATTTATTTATTCTTCTTTCACATTGTTTATATACAAATAAAATAAAAGTAATCACCTAAAACAAAAACAGTTTGTAAAAATATTGCTTTATAGGGAGCATCAAACAATATTTCAGATAGTTTGATACTGCAAAATTTCAATTAAGCAACATCAACGTAGTATATTATGTATTAATTTTATAAATCTCATCTTAGTCCTGAATTTTTCATTCCCTATCGAAGCATAGCGGAGCGAGTGAATAACAAATTTATAAAACTACCTTTATAGTATAACTTTTCTACTACACTATAAACTTAGAATAATACAAAATTACTCGTCTGTTGTCACACAACGTCCGGTTTTTGTAAAAGGTAGATGACATTCAATTATTTTTTTAGATGAACAAATCTAAGTTAGGTGGTTACTTCAACGAGTTACTAAAGAGCTCGTTGCTTAGCTCACCCCGAGACTAGAGCTCATGAAGCCTTAGCTTGTCAAGGTGTATGTGAAAGATCATTTGGCGTCATGAAAACGCATACAATAAGTGTCATTTTAAGGGTGGGAGTATAAAAATGATATTGTTGTTTATACGAAGTAGAAAATTGACATAAAAGATAATGGTTAAAAATCTATTATGACCTAAAATCGCTTTAAATTTTTGTTGAGTTGTCTAAGATTTGTTGAGAAAGTTACAAGTAATCTACAACATAAGTGTTCTCCGATACTCAAAATTAATGAAATATTTATAAATAATTGTGTTGCGGGCTATATACCACAGTCTAATTGTAGACTTGATGAGCGACTACTTCGTTTTAGAGGTCACTGTCTTTTTCGAGTTTATATTTCCAAAAAGCAAGACAAATACGACATTAAAATTATCACTATTTCCGATTGCAAATCCTTTTATACGTTGAAGGCCATACCCCATGTTGGAAAGGAACAAAAATCTATTAAAGTACCAGTAGTAAGCCAGATAGTCAAAAACTTGTCAGCTCCCATCCACGATACAAACCGTAATTTGATCATGGATAGTTGTTTTACGTCAATTTCTTTATCGGATGACATTTAATTTACGACAACTTCTTGCCACACCAGAGGAAAAACAGTTTATCACACCAAATTATAATCACAGCGTAGCACAAAGGACTGCAAGATTTTCATGGAGTGCTGCATCAAGGTTGTTATAACGAAGAAAGGCATCATCAAGGAGCTTCAGAAGAAACTTGATGGGCGATTAGTAGTCCCATATTGAGAGCAGTTGTAATAAAATTGCAAGAAAATCTTCGAAAACAGATAAAGAAGGTTTTACTAAAGGAACCAATCTTTAAGTATTGTAATTAATTTAAAAAAATCATTTTACATTAGGCGTGTTTATTGAAGCACCGTGTATGATGTTTTATTTTCAATTATAGATTTTATTGGGACTGACTGTCCTTGTAGATCTGCCGTAGAACTCGTTGTTGTTTTTCTGTCAAGACATGAGAACTGTATAGAAACAGTTGAATTTCAAATAGATTAATTTGCGAATAAAGCTGAGTAAATACGTTTATTTCTACATGATCAATCAATATTGATCAGGATATAAAATAAATAATTGCAATTTTAAAAAAATTCCTGGAAAAATAGAAAAATGTTCAATAACATTATTATATTATTATTTTGCTATATTTGATCATGATTTTTTGTAAAAATTACAATTATTCATTTTGTTTGCCGATAAATACTGATTGACTATGTAAAAATGACCGTGTTTAAGTATTTTATTTAAATCTGGAACATGTATATACGTATATGGTCAATATGTAATTTAGCAATTTTTGTATGTAATTCGTTTTTATTTATGAACCCACGACGCAGGGAATATATTATTATCATCAGAAAGTCATTACTTAAAGAGTACTCAATTATTAATAAAATAAAAACAAGCAATTTATGAATCCACCTTAGAATAATTTATCATATTTCTAGAATAACGACAGCAGGAATCTATACAAGGTGTGCAGAAAAGTAATGAAACTGGTACTGTGTGGATATCAAATTAAAGTTTCTCCCTGGCACAAAGTGTTTTTAAACTACTGAGAAATATTAGATGAGAAACACTCTAATGATAACATCACCATCAAAACGTCAAAAAATGTGATACTAGTGAGAATGATGAGTATTAAGTTATAAATGAATCCACTTTGTCGGATTTGGACATAAAAAAGGTGTATGTCGAAAACTCACTCGTTTAAATAATTTCGGAAAAATGTGTGTCCCGACCTCCTTGATAAAATCGAGAATGACACCGATTTCTTCAGCTGTTTGATCAGTGGTGGTAAAACATGGATTTTCATATACATTACCGAAACGAATTCGAATGAGGAAATTAAAAATGAAGTTAATGCTTACTTCTTTTTGATAGGAAGGAAGCTCGTTCACAACAATTTGTGTCTCCAGAAGAAGCTCTCAATCAAACTTCTTGTACAAAACCTTTAAAAGGCTCAAAATCTACTATGACAACGCTCCCTGTCGCACGACTATTTCCACCATCTAATTTTTGACGAAAGAAGGGATTCATGTGGTCCCCAGTTCCCATATTCGCTTGATGTAGTGCTTGTGAATACTCTTTCTTCTCCAAGAAAACCAATCTGAAAGGAAGGTGTTTTGGTACTGTCGATAACATCCAAAGGACTGTAATCGAGGTTTAGAATACGATCACAGTTGAAGCCTTCCAGTACTGCTTTGAAGACTGCAAACAATGATTCTGCAAATGTATACTTGCCCACGGTAATTTCTTGAAAAAGGGTGGCATTGATATATACGTAAATCGTATTTCTTGTCTTTATACTTTCTTATACATAGTATAAGCAAGTATTGTGATGACGAAAATTTTTACTTGGAGATTTTTGCAGATGTCGATGTTTTGAAGTCCTGTCATACCGAAAAAGTGGTTTTCAGAAAATCTCTCCTTCTCTCTCTCTCTCTCTCTCTCTCTCTCTCTCTCTCTCTCTCTCTCTCTCTCTCTCTCTCAGTAAGTATGTGTGTGATCACAATAGCGGTAACACAGCTATAGTCATCAATTCCAAATTTTGTATTTACAAGTATTGTTACCCACTTGTTCTAAAATACAAGGAGGCAGAAAGTATGACGCCACCACAGCAACTAATCTTCTTAAGAGGTGCTTGTCTATCTATTTATTGCCAGCTTATACGACACATACGGTCTTACCTTTCACTCTTCCCAAGGGTCGGTGTCAAATATGACAGACAGCAGTGGTTATAAGTTATCAGGGCGCCAATCCGTAGTAATCTACTGCCTATCAACCTGATACTTTAAACCCCGGACAAGGTCCAATATTTCAACCCCAAGTGAAATGATTGGCAAAAACCAAACACACATACATTCAAATTTTATTCGTTTCAAAAACTTAATGAAGGGCTCACCAAAAATTATTATGTAACAACAAAATTATGAAATAGTCACCAAAAATTATTAAATAGGAAAACTACAGACAGAAGTATGAGGTAAATTACCAAAGTCAATTACCAACTTCTTAAATTCCCGCACAGCTAGGACTCTTAATTAAGAAACATCAAATAAAACATTGTGCTTGAATATCAATAAATCTAAATACAATTAACGTGTAAGCAGTCCTAGTCAAATTATAAAATTAAACATTAATTTAAAGATAAAATGTAATACAAAAGGTTTGACTTAATTAATTTTGAAAATTCATCTCAAATGAGGTTAAATAAATGCGGAAAACAAACTATTATTGCTAAACCTATAGTTGTCGAGCTGCAGCTTGGTCGCTAAATTGCAGAACCAAATCACTAGCAAGTGAGAGACCCTGTATATCAGGGGAATACGCCAAGCCGTGTGACGACTATACGCTAGATTCTAGGTGGTATTAAATATAGCTTAGATATCTTCGCCTCACAGAAACAGATAACCTAAATTAATACACTATGATAATTAAATCGTTAAAAATTATACCCTTTTGGCAGATAACTCAGACCAAAGTTATCAAATTACACTGGTTTATAAACTACAACATAAAACACTAGGTGTGGTAATTAAAGTAGCTCACTAAATCTCAATGAATTAATTCGCCGCAGTACACTGCTTAAATTACCATACATAAATCGCAAACTAAAAGGGCGGAACAGGAAAAAAAGAACGCAATTAAAATTAATAACATATTCGATAAAGATACTCACAGTAGCAATTGAGCTTCCCAACCCAAAAATTACATCCTCGAACGAGATTTAAAACGTCATACAAAATACAATGCTTGGCAAAAATAGTAATTAATCCCACAGATAAATGGGTTCAAATTATCGGTACACTAAATATTAAATTAATTTTGCACAAGACTGATTGAAAAGCTATTATCTACTTTTGCGTCGGTAGGTGTTGTTAAGATAAAAGCTGGATTCAGAAAGGCAGATTAATTTAACGTTCCAGAACAATTTGACATAAAATTTACCAAGGCGCCCTCTAACCGAACCTAGGAAAACATAATAACAACTGACTAAAACAACTATTTTGGCTCACTAACGGTAATCTAAAAGCAGATTAATTATATGATTATTTATAAATCCCAAAACAAAGCTTAAAATAAACAAGACAATAACCAAAAGAATTTCCGATAAATATTTAAAAATAACTTGGCACGCGCCATCTATAGTTGTTAAACAGGAGCTACAGCACCCGACACTTACCCAACTACCCTATAGATGTCGGTAATATTCCCAATCAATAATTAAATCTACATCGATTTTACATCGACAAATAAAAGAAAATCAATACACGCAATCTACCAATGGTAATTAAATATAGAAACAAAATAAATGTTCTCCTAAATAAGGAAATAACAAAGAAGTCAACTGAATCTTTGTAAAGAGTACAAAAGTATTTAGAACTGGTTTGAAATATTTTTTAGTATAAACGAAATTTTAAAATTTCGAGCGGAACTAACACTTGTACTCTTAGCAAGTAGCACTTTTTTCGAATATTTTGCAAAGTATGTACTCTATAGAGATTTAAGAGATTAGAAGTACTTAAAAATGGATTTTGAATAATTTTGTAAACGAAATTTTTTAAATTTGGATTTTCAGAAACATACTTATTAACAGGTTCATTTTCCTAAGAATATAAAAGTATTTAAAACAATTTAAAATAACTTGTGTATAATTTGTAGACGCTCATACCTATAAGGATGTCGTGTGGTGGCCACACCTCATTATTTAATATTACTATGATATCAAGCACTACATGTATCTTTGCATCTTTACGTCCATAGTTTATATATGCATTTGAGGGTATCTTTGCATCTTTACATCCATAGTTTATATATGCATTTGAGGGTATCTTTGCATCTTTACGTCCATAGTTTATTATGTATTTGAGGGTTAAAAACGTGAGTAATTGTTGAGTGTTGAAGCTAAATTTTGTCGGATTTATAAGCAAAGCAAAAATTGTCACATCTCAAACATGCCCCGCTTCTAGGGTGTATTTATTAAATTGAAACTTTTGAAAGCATCAAGTCGAATTTAACATTAAACACCAAGTGTAGTATGTATAGGCAAGTACGGAAAGTGTGTTTATTTTGGAATTTTGCGTGTAACGGTGAACTGTGCTTTTACTTTCCCATGAATATTTAACCGGAAAATTTGAAAATTATATTACTATCCTAATGTAAAGTTCTCCCGTTTCTACTAACTTCGAAGGAAAACGAGGCCGAGCAAACGGGCGTAAGAGCTGGCAGAGGGGTTGGGGGCGGGAGGATAGCATCCCGTTTTACTTATTAATCAATTTCCCGCAAGCCCACTGAAGATGTTCTGATTCAATGTTGATGTTTCGGGGCACGGTCTTAATAAGAATTAATTACATTTCATTTGGTATTTTCTTCGGTATTTCGCATTTATTTGTATACACACAAAGACAAAGAGGAATGTTTGAAGGAATAATCGGAATATAAATGTGCTTCTGAAGTAATAAATTCAAAGCATTATTTCTACAAGTGCGCAAATTGAAATTGAGGAATCTGTGAAAGTAGAAATTTAATGGTAATTAGAAGAGCGTAAGTGTAATGTTTGTGGCTTCTATTACACTTGTTATTTTAATAATTCTATTACAAGAAAAGTCAGTTTTTGATAAATAAAATTTAATATACCAGATATCTACAAAAGAAGAAACGCCCCAGTTCATAGCACCTTTATTTGAAGTCTGATTGTAATAAACGACATATCAAATTAAACGATTTAAAAACTGCTATCAGAAAAATATCGAATTTTATTTTAGCTACTCGGTTTGTCAAGTGTCGATAATCAGCTTTTATATGGCTACCTGCTACGTTTTTCTCTTTGCCTAAAATTAAAAAGCTTTGATGGCACATTACATTAAATAAGAACGTTCTCACATTCAAGGTATTTTCAATAATATGAACTTATTTTAACAAAAAATTAATGAAAATGTTCAAACTCTGCACCGTCCCTATCAAGGCCTTGTCAACGCCTGGATACCCAGCGCAGCATTCATCAGCACTACTGGAAACACTTCCTAACATGCATCAATTATTCGATTTCGCAAAACTTCGACTGTGTCAGGAGGTGTTGCATAAAAATATCTTGGATATAGTCTCAGAAGAAAAAAATTCATGGGGGTCAGATCACAGGAACGAGTTGGCCATAAAGTATGTCCTGAAGTCCTCATTCAATGTTCTTCAAAGTCTCTATTCAAAACTCTCTACTGATTATGGAGTTTTGTGGATTGTTGAAAAAAATAATTACTTCTTTCATTCAAGGGTAAATTGTTAAGAATTTCTTGTCTAAGTCTAAGTCTTCACTTAAAATTCGGTAATATTTTTGCTGGGTAAGATTTCCATGAATGAAGATTCGTCCATCTAATATCTTCATGGAGCTTGTTCTATAAAAATCTCTGGATTTTCTACATTATGGTAGCCATAATTGTAGCGATGATTTTTTTTTTTTTTGTAAATTGACATTTTTCTGACCATAGCATTTTCTTGTAAAACAACGGTTCATGTTTAAACTAATTTTAAAAGAACTGAAAAGAACATATACGACGTGCTGGATCATCTGTTCCTAATGTGTGGATCTTGCGCGGCACAAATGGCTTGCACTTACGTTTTTCTTTTCTCAAATTGAACATACATTTACTCAACTTACTAGATTTGAAACAATTTCTTTTATAGAAGTTCAATGCTTCTCCTCAACACACAGTAAAACTTTTATCTCTAAATTTTAATCTCCAAATTACCGATTCGTTTTCTAGGTTTTTTAAAGGATCCATACCAACTCAAATTAAATTCCAATCCGCAAAACTGACGGTGATTCGGTACTCCCCTGTTCGAGATGAGTTCTAGTTAGATTATATAACTGTGGGCATTATTTTTGTGAAACCCAAAATAAAATTCAAGCATAATCACAAACTCGTTATTCATTATGAAATGATGACAACCGAAACAATTGAAATTGGTTTGATGACACTTACTGACTTAAGTCACATGGTAATGTGTAAGCACCCTATTATAATAATAGAATAAAAGTATTTTTGAAAAGTTTCTTTTTATTTTTTAAGAACTTGAAATAAAACAAAAAGCTGTATTGTGCTACATCCTTGAATTATAATTTTTTTTTATAAAATTCTGTGAAAAGAATTACCAGTTCGCTATTTAACATAGAAAAGTTAATTATCGACCATTGAAAAAGTAAACCGAGTAGCTAAAAATAAAATTTGATATATTTCTAATAGTATTTTTAAGACGTTTAATTTTATATGTCGATTGTTACAATCAGACTTCAAATAAATGTGCTACGTTTTTTTTTGGTGGACACCTGGTATATGGAAAATGTATAAAACAATGGAAAGAAGAATTATAAATAAACCTAAGGTAATCTTAATCAAACATATTTCCATTAAACATTTTTTATTCTTACATGAATGTATCAAAAATATTAAAAAGTGTACTTATTACAGAATTTTAATATAACAATTCATTAATATTTATATAAAGAAGTACGTGTGCTTCAATCTTATAATATTAAAGATATATCGTTCCATTTAAAATTTTGAAGAAAGATAAATAATAAATATAAATTAAAAACAGCGTCCCCTGTTATTTTTTTGGACTACCACATAATTTTCTACAACAAACACCTCAATTTTTATAAAATTTTCTATCTAATGAGCCTTAATATATTAAAATCCATTGAGGCTAACCGAAGTTATACCTCGTTTTGTACGCACACATACCTTCTTCACCCTCTCCCTTGTATGGGAGTTAGATCAGAAAGTGTCAACTGAAAATTGTATAAAAACGTCTGAAAATAAAAATTTTAACTTATCTTCAACTTGAATTAGCGAATTTTTAATTCAACTTAAGAATAGCGCCCCTTTGCGATGATTTTGGAAACTCAGAAATATTTTTTTCAAAATATCCTAGTGAGTTTTACCATCGTTGAAAGGTTTTCTCCAAATTTAAAATCAATAAAAATATCTTTCATATAAAACCTGCTATTTTTCCATTGTTGACAGATCCACTATATAGGACCTCTAATTACTTAAAAAATAGCCTACTTTAATGAGGTAAGATTCGTTCGAAACATTTTATTACCACCAGGTGTATCACAGGGCCAACTATAATATCATTTTATAAGCTGCTTACTCAACGACGTGACAGTAATCATCCCTAGAGTGTTTTCAAAGAAATCGCAATCGTCTGAACGTCGCGCATGCTATATATCTTATTAGAACTGCACTTCACAATGCTACGGAAATAAAATTATTCACAGAGTTATGAATTTAAATTACAATTTTTGCTTTATTACAACTGCCGCAGTGACACGAAAGCATCCCGTAGAACGTACGTTCTCATATAATTTTTCACTCGTTTTTCTGCAAGAACTTCATAAAGATTCCCATAAGGCGTAAGTCGCGTTTACAAGTTAACTTCTTGGGACCGAAGTTTACTTCCTATATTCTCAGTATTAATATGACAGCATTACGAAAGGTCAGAGGATATATTCTCCTGGAGCTCATAAATCTTAATACTGAGAGTGTGTAAGTGGTAGTTACTCTGCACTTACCAACACCTAGTTTCTCACCTAATCTTAGAGCAGGTTTATAATTGGAAAGACAATGTATAACATCTGCGCTACTACCTATCTAAAAGCACTTACGTGCGATTTTTTTAAATTTATCTTTTCTATGAACAAAAGAAAAGGTAAACAAATAAATTGTTGTATTTACTTTAAAATTTAACGATAGCTCCAAAATAAAAAAAAAAAAAGAAAACTCTCTATGAATGCTTTGCAGCATTTTTACTTACTTTAGAATACTTTGTTCCTGTCAATCTTGATGAATTGAACACTTGTAGATTTTAAACAATTAATTAGAAAGAAATGAAACTTCTTTCACAAAAAAATATATGATTTATTTCATACACTAGATTTTTGCCATGCAAACATCATCGGTAGTATAACAAATTTATTGTTTGTGTTTTACGTTATATAGATATTCGAACGTTTATTGTGAAAACATCCTTATTGCAGTGGACCTCATTAAATCTTACCGTACTTTTGTTACAGTAATATTATAAACTATGGTGGGTGTTTACTAAATATCTAAGTGTGGTATGAATTCTAACAAACTCTGACTAAATGGAGATACATCTGTATTTAGTAAGTTATTCTTAAATTTTTTCATATAAATACTTTCCCACATATTTAAATTTCTATATCTAGTTCTCTTGATTACTTGTACGTTATCGATTGAAAATTTATGTCCTGCGTTAACAAAATGGTGCGCTAAAGCTGATTTATTACTATTATGATTTTTCAAATGATGTAAATGTACAGATGCTCCAATTTCTGCGTTTCTGCAATTATTATATTCGATTTGTATATTCCTGAGTCTTTTAAAGGGTCTGACTTTTCAATTTTAGTATGTAATAGACTCTTAGTATTATGTTCATTGACAAATGAGGGTGTTATCCTATATCTTCATATAAGTTTGAAATTTAATTTTCCCCTCTTTTATAAACTAAATTTACATTATTTTTAATATTCTAATTTAATGACTTCTAATGTAGTTCTGGTGATAATTTAATTTTTTCGTCTCTACTTTTTTTTTTGTTTTATTTGATCTACTATATTTTTCTTGTAACCATTCTCACCGGCTACTTCGTATATGTATGATAACTCTTTATTATATTTTATTTCTGAAAGTGGTGTGTTTTGTAGCCTCTTGAGAAGGAAAAAGTATGTAGTTTGTTTATATCTAAAGTAATTGTACGAAGTGTTATGAATATAATTATCTGTATGTGTGGCTTTTTGGTATATGTCGAAATGGAAACTGTTCTCCCTAGATAGAGATAAGTAAATCCAAAAAGGGTAGAGTGATTTAAATTTCCATTTCATGAGTACCTAAACTTAATAGAAGGGTGCTGGTTATTATTGTAATTAACAAACTGGTCTAAATCAAAATTTTCAAAATAATTAAGAAAAAGGCTCGCAAGAAACGGTGATAGTGGGTTGCCCATGGCTCTTCCAAAAGTTTGTTTGTAGAACTGATTGTTGAAAGTTAAAATATTTGGCCCATACACATCTTAGTTAGTTGTACAAATTCAGTTATCGTTTCTTCTTTGACAATGTTAAAAACAGAAAACAATTCAGATTTTCTAAAGTTTTTTCAATAGGGACATTACAAAAAAGGGAAGTTATATGAAATGAAATTAACTTATCATGAGGTAAAATCTTTTATTTGTCTAGTTTCATAATGAGTTCTTTTGTGTTTTTAATAGAATGATCATTTTCAAATTTTAACTTACTAAATTTTTGTACTAGCCATTTTGTTTATGGATATGATAATTCCTTTTTTTTTAATGTATGCTTTACGAATAGAGTTACAGACAATTAGATGCACTGTTTTGGAGATTTATTAGAATGAGAATAAACTACAGTTAACCCTAACAGACACTTTGCATATAAAAGCTAACAAAAAGGAAATACGAATAAATTATGCCGTTGGAAATCGAAGAAGCAGGACCCCCAACCGAACCGAACCAATTGGATTGGAGTTAAGTTACAATTAACTCTAACAAATAATTTGTATGTAGATATATTCTAACAAAATATGAAGAAACCTCACCTAACCAAACCCAACTTAAAGCTATCCAACCCTAATAGACAATATGCGTATACAGGCTAACAAAATAGAAATAATAAGAAATGATACTTAAGGAAATCAAAGATGTAAGAGAACCAACCCAGCTCTCACAACTCAATCCTAAGAGACAATTTGCATATACAGGATGTCTGTCGGGATCATGAATTTCGATTAAATGGAAGACAATGGATCTAATGTTAATAAATGTTTAGCAACTTTCTATGGAATACAATTTTATCTAAATGTACGTTTCTGTAATGTTCACATTTTTCCTTACATTTTCACATAATTCACCTGGTATTTCATTTAAGTTTCATTACGAATATTTTGTTTGTGTTGCCCAATGGTCTCTGGTTTGTTTGTATGAACTTTACTCTTCAGATATCCCCACAAAAAAAAATAGGCTAGGGCAGCCAAATCCGGCGATCATGGAGGCTATCAACATCACACATAACTTATTGTGGAAAGACGCCTAGCAGTAATTTCATTGTAATTTTAGCTGTATACGATATGGCACCATCTTGCTGGAACCAGATGGAAATTAAGACCAAAGTATGCAGCCTGACGTCAAAAAGTTTTCAATCATGTCACGGCATCGTTCGCTTGTGACAGTGACCGTTAAGCCGTTTTCGTTTTCAAATAAGCAAGATCCAGTTACTCCTCATGACCAAACTGCACACCAGACTGGCAATTTCAATGGATGTAAAGGTGACTAATAAATAATTGTTGGTTTTCCATTGCTCAGAAACGACTATTCACTTATTCACATATGCATTCAATTGAAAATGAAGAACTTATACTCAAGAAAATCAAAGATGCAAGAGCGACTGGTAGGACGGTAAGAAAATGTTATGAAGAAGTGAAAACTCGTCGAAAGAATTTTAACCAAACTTTTTATCATCTGTTACTCTTTTTTAAAAACACTGGAATATGTAAAGCATAATTTTTTTAATAATAATAATTTGTCATTATATATTATTGTGTTTCACATTTTTATATGACATTGTTTGCTAATTTAGGCAGTAGTGATTAAAGATGCTACTACTGACGAATGCTTAACTTATGAGTTCTTTATATTTATATAAGTTTTATGCATTTTATATTTTATCTTTTATTTTTATATACCTACATATTTATATAGATATTATATAAAATATAAAATATACCTACCTATATTATATATATATACCCGTTTTAAAGAGGACACAAATTTGGATTTTCTACCGAAATGATCAAACTTTAATTCTTTGCTAGGTCATGTAAAAAGATAAATCTCATTGAATTTAACTTTTTTTGATAAAGAGCCTTATATTTGTTTACATTTCAGTTAACGCCATCTAGCGTCGACGGTAAAACTCAAGGATACAAAAAGTAACACGCGGTTTGTAGGGCAAATAAAGCTCTTTCAAATGAGAGCAGGCTTGTTCAAATTGGTTATGGTTATGCCAAATCGGAGTAATCGTAGTTTATTTCAAAAAACATTTGAATTGCCTCCACTATCTTATTTTACTAGATAGTAAAAAATGTGTAAGGCAAAAAGTACTAATAAATGTGCAGGAAATAAAATACATATATTTTCGATATATCAAAACACAAAGAAATTCTTAATTTTGGCCTTGGTCATAACTATTACGCCCTCTATCGGCCATTTTACATACTCGAAAATGATTTCCAGCATTTTCTTTTGGATACTTTTACTTAAAACAGTTTTACCCGAATGCAATATTATCATTAGTTCTGAGATATAACCATCGGCTATTCCTGTTGGCTAGCCGGTACATGCCAATTTTCATTACGACAATGTTATTAAAAGCAATTATCATATTTATGTAAAACCCATGATCTATCGTCACTACAAATAATTAAATCGTTGCATCATGTTTAATTTAATATAATTATGCATTAAATGTATCGATAAATTATATTTGAAAATGAGTTAATATTAACGGGAAAATTTAGCCTCATCTATCTTTAATTAACAGATAATATTTCATATTAGAAATTAAAAATTATTATTCCGGGCGGATGAAGTGAAACTGCCGTCGACAAAGTAAATATCTCTGACATCAATCGGATTAAATTACCATGGAGGATTACATCATATTACGTTGGCCGTTGAATTCAATTAACGGGTCCACTTTTGCCTTAATGAAAAATAGATATAGAACTCCTCTGATGTTTTCCTGTAAACAGACAAGCGTTAAATTGCCAGCTAATTGATTTAAAGTTATTAAAATTAGGAATAACACGCGCCTTATTTAGTTCCGAAGCATGCAATCATCAATTAATCTATTGAACAGTTTCATAGAAATTACATAATTGCATGTTATTCAAGTTTATTATTGCATTTGTACAGTACGCGTTAAACAGCATGAAAGATTACATTGCATTATTTCTTGTGTGTGTTTCCATTTTTATCAAGTTTTTCAAACCAATTATGATATTTTTGTAAACTATTTATTTGTGGCAGTACAAATAATTATATTATTTATAAAGTTTAGTTTTTGTTATATATATAAACATAAATAGATATTAGTAATAGCGGCTTTGTTAATTATTTTAACTGTCAATGATTAAAATGAACATAACAATTACAAACCATATGTCCACGTTCCGACAATTTTATTTTTGTCTTCTTCAGTATAAAACATGAAATTCTAAAATATATATACTAGCTACTAAATTTTGTTTAGCAGTAAAACCAAAATTAGCATAATTTGATCTTTTTGTTTGCTTATACCTATGCAAGTATGATTCGCTATATAGTAACCAACTGACTTTAATTGTTTTACTTTCTTATACGTAGTATAAGGAAGTAGGTATTGTGATGATGAAAATTTTCGACCTCGAGATTTTTGCAGATGTCCACGTTTTGAAGTCTCCTGATACCGAAAAAGTGGTTTTTAAAAAATGTCTGTGTGTCTGTCTGTCTGTCTGCCTGTCTCTGTGTGTGTGTGTGACCACGATAGCGGTCAAACCGCAGTAGATATATATTCCACATTTTGTATTTACGTGTATAAATACCCTCTTGAGATCTGATTAGTTTTTCAGTAAAATCGGTAGACCGGAAGTAACAGTTTACTTCGGCAAAAAAAAGAATTTATCCAATATTTCGTCAAATACTAAGTTTAGACAAATTTATAAAGAATTCATATATACTTAAAATTAAAATTGAGAATAATTTTATTTAAAAAGTTTTTCGAAATTCCTACCGGAAGTAGGTCTTTTACTCTTATCGAAAATCAGTTTCTTGCGAATATCTCGCAAGTCATACTTTTTAGGCAGGTACATTACCAGTATAAAAGTATTTAGAACATACTTTTCAATATCTTTTGTATAAAAAAGTTTCAAAATTCGCACCGGAAGTAACAGTTTTACCCTTACCGAATAGCGATTTTTTGCAAATATGTCGTAAATTATGCATTCTATGTATATTTATTAAGAGTACAAAAGTATTTAGAGTTAGATTTGCAATATTTTTTGTATAAATGAAATTTCAAAATTCGGACCGGAAGTAGCACTTTTACTATTAGCGAGTAGCACTTTTTTTCGAATATCTTGCAAAGTATGCATTCTATAGAGATTTATTAAGAGAATGAAAGTACTTAGAATAGGATTTTGAATAAGTTTTTTATAAAAAACTTCTTAAAATTGTATAGTTTGAAACGCTCATACGTATAAGAAAGTCGTGTGGTGGCCACACCTCATTTTTTTTTGGTTAGGTTCTTTTAAGCTTTAACATTTTAAAATACGATGTATTCACATATATAAATGTGTAGTTTGGTAAGAGAAATTGTTTGTTTTAATTTAGTGAACACATAATAGATTTAAAAAGCCCAACCAAAAACAACGACAACAAAAAAAACATGCAATTAAAATCTGTTGGTTACTATATAACGAACCATACTTACACAACTATAAGGAAAAAAGGTCAAATTATGCTAATTTTGGTTTTACCGCTAAACGAAATTTAGCAGTAGGTACATATATTTTAGAATTTCATGTTGCATACTGAAGAAGACAAGAATAAAATTGCTGAAACGACTAATTATGTTTTTTAATTGTTATGTTCATTTTAATCATTGACAGCTAATGTAATTAACAAGGCCGGTATTGGTAAAATCTATTTATACTTTTATTATTACCAACGGCCAAGAAACAGAATTTTAATTATATATGTAATCAGAAATAGAAAAATATTGGGTAAATTCAGCTATAAAGCAACCGTAGACACGTGTTTCTGACTAATTGGTTATCATCGGTACTGATTAGCTGCCAAGGAATAATGTGGGATAACTTTCGAGATGTAAGAATCCATAAAAGACTATCAGGTGACAGACAGCCATTTGTAGCATCAGTTTAGAAGATCTTCGGTTTTGAGGACAACAACCAACATCGACACGAAGAAGACATTGTGGACATTGCGAGCCATCCGAACCCAGGAAGGATAATCGAAATAGGAATTATCGCGGATACATAAAAAATCAGAAATAGAAAAATATTGTTAAAATTCCGCTGTAGAGCAACCATAGGCACGTGCTTCTGATTCATTGGTCAAAACCGAAGCTCTTCTAACTGAAGCTACTAATCACTTGATGGTCTTCCGTGTATTCTTACATCTCCAAGGTTATCCCACCTTATTCCTTGGCTACACCGTAATGATGATGACCAATGAGTCAGAAACAAGTGTCTACGGTTGCTCTATAGCGGTATTTACCCAATATCCTTTAATTTCTAATTTCTGATGTATAATTTATTTTTAATATAATGTTCACTCGTCTTTGCTGTTGCAAATATGTAAAAGTAAATAATATTGCGGAATCCAGCAAATCAATTTGAAATTTATATCATGAAAATTTATTTATTAATAGTCGATATTTCGCACATATGTATTTGTGCTTCTTCGGGGCACAACGAAAACCATGCAATGAGTACAAGTCTGAGATGTAATATGAGACATTATTTACATATTGGATATCTAAGTTTCTTATTTTCATGCAATGATCTCAACTTAGAAATCCAATATGTAAGTAATGTTTTAAATTACAGCTTAAATAAACTTGCACTTATTGCATGGTATAAATAAATAGATTTCCATGATATACATTTCAAATTGATTTGCTGGTTTCCCCAATATCCTTTACTTATGTATAAATATACAGAGTGATTCAACGATGTGACAAAGAAAATTCACTTTTTAATGCTTAATTATCATTAAAAATGCGCGTAATGTACTTGATAGGATTATCATTGCTTTACAATTTAAAAATATATACGATTATACAGGCTGATCCATAAATCATTGGCGCAAAGAAGATATAATTCATGAGTGCCATGACACAACACAAAATAATTTTGAATTTTATGTGGCATACACATAAGGTGTGCCAAGTGATACTTATATGCAAAACCGGTTTTTAATTTATACTTGGGTGTACGCGAAGGTGTTGCAGTTTAAACACAGAAGAATTACTTACTTTAAATGGGACGTCCAATATATTTTTTACAGAATCATATTAAGCCCTTCAATAGCCACTTTTTTTTGTTAAGTATGCCCTATTCCTTTCTTCGATATTTTAGAAGATATATTTAAATCTTATGACGAAGTAAAAATGATGGTAGTCATGATAAAATATAGTCGCTGTTAAAAAATATTGATGCAAAAATGTTAAACTAGTGGTAAGAGAATTAAACAATTGTCGTGTTATTGACTTCTGTTAATATTACTTATTGCTATTTTGTTGTTGTTTCTTATGCACATACACACTACATTAATAAATATTATTATTAAACGTATAAGAACATACTCTCTAACATAAGAATAACACTTAATAAAACTACTGTAGCTTCAACATGAGCCTTTGATAGCTCAAGATGAGCAGAATATGTAGGGGTCTTAATAGAAAAAAAAAACATTTTCATATACACATATACTAATAAATTTTCCACTTTATTAAAAAGAAAAAGAAATCTGACCGAAGAAAATTCTCATAATAACAAAAAATAAATACTGTTATAGACTCTGGTTGGTTCTCACAACCTATAATCAAAATTAATGTAGGTAAGAGCCTTAATTCGGAAAATACAAGAAGAATGAGTGTGCTTAAAACCACACAGCAGAAGTGAAAGCTTCATCAAGGCGAGGTTAATAATACGAAATACAGGCGTATAATATTCAGTAACGTATTAAATAAAAAGTATTCGCACATTTATTACATTTACACATGTACACACGCGTATAATATTCAATAACGTGTTAAATAAAACGTAAACCTCAACCATCCCCGTATCTAAAATTTCACATTCATACGTCAATTTTCAAAAAAATTCTTCCGCCATTTTGTTTTTTTTTGACATTTTGACTTTGGATTCGTGATCGGCGATCTAAGACACCCCCGTATCTAAAATTTCACATTCATACGTCAATTTTCAAAAAACTCGTCCGCCATTTTGTTTTTTTGACATTTTGACTTTGGATTCGTGATCGGCGATCTAAGACACCCCCGTATCTAAAATTTCACATTCATACGTCAATTTTAAAAAAACTCATCCGCCATTTTGTTTTTTTGACATTTTGACTTTGGAATCGTGATCGGCGACCCCCAAAACCCCCGTATCTAAAATTTCACATCTATACGTCAATTTTCAAAAAACTCGTCCGTCATTTTTTTTTTTGAGATTTTGACTTTGGAATCGTGATCGACGACCTAAGACACCCCCGTATCTAAAATTTCACATTCACACGTCAATTTTCAAAAAAATCTTCCGCCATTTTGTTTTTTTTGACATTTTGACTTTGGAATCGTGATCGGCGACCCCCAAAACCCCCAAAATCCCCGTATCTAAAATTTCACATCCATACGTCAATTTTCAAAAAACTCGTCCGCCATTTTGTCTTTTTTGACATTTTGACTTTGGAATCGTGATCGGCGACCTAAGACACCCCCGTATCTAAAATTTCACATTCATACGTCAATTTTCAAAAAACTCTTCCCCCATTTCGTTTTTTTTGACATTTTGACTACAGATTGGTGATCGGCGACCTAAGACTAAAGATCTAAAATTTCACTTTAATACGTCAATTTTCAATAATACGAAATACACGCGTATAATATTCAGTAACGTATTAAATAAAACATATTCGCACATTTATTACATTTACGCGAGCGGCCATTTCGTTTGGTCGGTTCGGACGTATGTATATGTATAAATAGACGATATAAATACTCGCTTACGGTCCCGCGCTTGGTCTGATGGTAACGTGTCGTCTTCATACCCGTGCGGCTCGGGATCGAATCTGTTCTGGAACATGAATTTATTTATTCATTTAAATTTCAATTTAATTGAAATTAAATACCTCCACATATATATATATAGACTTTACCCGAACGAGCGTTACACATATCCGAGCGTTACACATATCCGAGCGTTACATATCCGAGCGTTGCAGTCAGTCTTGTTCAGTGCCTACAATCAGCGCAACGCGCCTAAAGAAGTTTACACTTCAAAAATACAAACAAATTCACAAATCTAAAAGTCAGGAATAATTTTTTTTTTAATATTAATAGTATAAATATAAATAAGTTATAAAAATTGCTCTTATAATTGGGAAGGTAGTATTGCTAACAAAACTTAGTAAAAAATAAATAGATAAAAATTATTACAATTAAACGAAATAAAAAACAGATGAAGTAGATAAAACTCGGTAGTACAAAATCATTCTTTTTAATGATATAAACAAATTCTTTAACTTAAAAAATAAATTTCATGCAATTATTAAATTTTTCAAAAACTTGCTCGCCCACTCGCATAGTGTAAAATAAGATTATACTGCTTCGCAGGCAATTAAAACTTGAATTCTCCAACGTCTTATCTTTTAAACGAAGTGACGAAATAATGCACTTCACGGAAGATGAAAAGGAAAAAAACAAGAAAGTAGAAGAAGAAAAATGGCCCATTTCAAACACCAAGTCACGTAAAAAAATCTCAGTTGCGCAGAAAATAATTAAAACTTCCCCCTCGGTCTCCATAATCTAATTCGACATCGGTGTATCGTCAGCAACAACTACAAAACTTTGTTCCAACTTAATCAACGTGTCCCCAACAAAACAGTTCGGAGAGGAAGGAGGATGCGATGGAAACTATATCGTTTAGTTTTTATTAAAACTACAAAGCGGCTGTGTTCTGCAATTCCGCGAAGTTTTGACACCGATGTCATATTACACATTAATTGGCAATCTTCTGTAGGTGGCAGTGGATGTGCGGTGTAATTAGTGATGGACGTTTGTTTCCAGATATAATAGCACCTAGGGTCTCCGACTGGGGATTTAAAAATTGGAGATTGATGAAAACAAACGGGTAATAAAAAAGTTTTTTTGGTATGAAATAATGTGATTGCTCGTCGTGTTGCTTTAGATAAAAATTTACATTTTGATGCATACAAGACCACTCTTTCAGTAAAATGTCATGTAAGCTTAGTTGCAAAAAGAAGTATTCACTAAAACTTCAAATATCACTGCTACAAACTCCATTCGAGTTTATTATGAAAGCCAAGGATAATTGACTATATAGAAGACAGAAAATGAACGTACTGTTGCTAATATTCAGGCGATTATTTTGTAAATAGTAATATGTGATACATGTTCTATAAAGGGGCCCACACACTGCGGTTTAAACTTATACTTCTGGATATTTAGACCTCGATCAAGTATATATATTTTGTCAATGTGAGCCTAACGGACTCTGAAGAAGGGGGCCGGTATTTATAATTATTTAACTACCACTTACTGTGATGTATCGTAATAATAATAATTTTAGACGCGCTTAGTCCTTTTAAAGACTCGGAGGTGGGGATAAGAATGTTCTAGCAAAATTGGCGATAGCAAGGCGCAGTTATTTGGTTATTTCCAACGGTTATTCCCCAGGTTTATATGACGCCACTAGAAAATGCGAAATACGCAATTCCATGCAACAAGGAACTGTGAGAACTATTTAGATAACTCTAGACAGACAAAAAATGCTAAGTCGCCAATCTTAAATTTGAACATAGAGTTTTTCGTAAACTGAATAGTTTAAATCGAATATTTTAACGGAATATATGGGACGCAGATTTTAATATTGAAAATTTTAAAACGTAATTTATTTAGAATTTGAAATATAATTTGAATTAATACTGATTTAAAAATATTTAACGTGTAATATACAGGGATAAATGAATTAAATGTTGGACGCGTCTTTTTAAATGCAACAAATCTGCCAACATTCATTTCATACCTACTGCATAATAATAAAAAATTCTAATAATTACTGTGAGGCGGTAGACATATATAACCCAATTGCTTGCGATTCTTAATAATATTCATTCTAATATTCAAATTGTACACTTGCATAAATCCAACAACTTACAACAATTATCAACAATATATGTACAAGTACATACATATATCTAGTTAACGGATAAAGTAAACATAAACGAATTATTAAATTTTAATTATTCTGTGTTAGCTTAAACAATCAATATGTGTGTACCTACCTATTGTGCATGTATAATTATATCAGAATTGCCTATTTGTAAAGGCTTAAAACAAAGAGCACCCAAACGTAAATTTAATCATCTAAAACTGACATTCCTATAATTGAAGTAGAATAGAAAATTACGAATTACAATTGTTCCCCCCATTCAATAGTAATTCGAAATTTCAATTTTTTCAAAATGTTGGCAGATTTAGATGGAAATTATTGTGCATGATTTTCTCCAGTGAGTGATTTTTAAGCAGGAATATTTATATTACTAACATTATTGTTCAATTCAAATTGTGTTTAACACACACAAAGAACTTATGAAATTGGTGTACAATAAACAATACATAACCTACTTTGTAGTATCTATAGTTTAAAAAGAATTTGAGTAAATCAGCTAAGTGCCACATATTGTTTGGTTAAGCTGTAACTATCCTCTCTTCAATCTAAGGCGAGAGAAGATGGTGCTACAATCTGCATAGAACTTAAACCTGTTAAATGTTGTATTCTGAAAATAAGTAGCACAATTTACACGTCACGTTAATATCATATATTTAGACATAATTAAATATATACTGTTTTTTTATTCATATAATATAAATATCCTCTTTATAAATTAATTAAATAAAAACATTAACACATTAAAACACGAAACATTAGCTGTCTTATTAATAAAACTGCAAAATATGAGGGCACATATTTTGACAAATATTACACAATATATCAAAAATTAAAATTGCTATATAATTTACTGCATTGTTAAGTTTTTTATTTGAATTATTTCTAAAATATTTCTAATTTTGTTATTTTATGCTTCACATAAAATAAAACTTTTGTTGCATCAAATTTGAAGTTACGCTTCGTATTATTTATTTGTTTTTTAACGTAATCACGTTTTTAACATATTTGTGGCTATTTATTTTAATTTTTGCCTAAATATACAAGAAATTATTAAAAGTAATTAGTTATCTTGACGTAGCGGCAACGTAACTTAATAGCAATTAATAATAAAATAACAAGTTGACAGTAATCTGTCTTCGAAAAAGTTCCATTGGCCTACAATATAATAATGCAAATGAAAAATGGGTAAAAGTAAAAACCTGAACAATTAAGCATAAATTTCCTCTCGTATCTATAGAGTTTCATTAAATGATCTTGATCTATAATAGACATGCATTTAATTCCAATACACAAATAATATACACACAAATTCAATAATTAAACGAGTAATGTAAAAATTAGAAGTGGAGCTGACGTATACCATTCATGTAGGTTAATTAGAAGGTATATATAAGTTTGACGCCAGTCTGCTACCTATACTTTGTTCACTGAACGTATAGAGTAGCAAAAAACGCGAGATCAATGCATGATTTTTAATACTGCCTTTCTATTGGCTCTGAGAGCTACATACAAATCCTAAAACACACGATATAAATCATCTGGTTTCTGTGATTTTGTCACATTATTGTGACTATACCACGCAGCAAAATCACAATTTTAGAGAAGGATAAAAATACGTATTTGCTAATGTAGAACAAGTGAGCATATTATTATAGTGATTTTGCTAACATTGTCTGTTATTTTGAAATATATGTTATATATGTATACTTTTTGCTTTTTGCCTTTGCTATATAGTATTATGTATTAATTGTATTGTTCCTTGTATTTGCGCCGTTTGTATTTGTTTAAATTGTTATTATCATTATTCTCAGTCTTTTTAAAGACTCTATTAATGATTAAAGGTTTATTGAAGGTAAGATCTATAAATCGTAAACAAAGCAAATGGTTGATAGGTTAATTATGTTTCAGCTTTCCAGAAGTGTTGAATTTAAGTTAGTTTTTACCTGTTTATACAGTACTGTGCAAAATGTAGCCAGAACTGAAGAAACGAGTAAAGAGACATTTTACAGTGCTAGAAAAAGAGACTGTACTGAATATATTTACCAAACATCACAAGAATGCCCAGCTGACTCTAAGACACGAATTGTTGACTTTACAGCGGAAGCTGCAGGTATCTGCTCTGCAAGTGTTTTTAATATTTTGCGAGAACACAATGCACAAGATGTGAAACCTTCAAAGACGTATACAAGAGCACGATCTGTCCTGGATAATATTGATGATGATATACGCAATATTATTAGATGTATAGTACACTCATTTTTCTATAAAAATGAGGTGCCAACAGTGAATAAGATTTTATTTAAAGTAAATGAAGATGAGAACTTGCCAAACCTCAAACGTACAAAAGTGTGGAAGTTGTTGAAAGAAATGTATTTCTATTTCAAAAATAGAGCTCGTAATAGTTTTTTAAAGGAAAAATGTGAAATTGTTACATGGAGACGGCGCTACCTTCGTCAAATAAAAGAATTTAGGGAACAAAATAAATAAAAATTACTACCTACTCTCTCGACAGTTCTTAAAAATCCAACTGGAAAGGAAGACGATTGATTGTTCTTCATATTGGTTCAGAAGATGGATTTGTAGAAAATGGCTTATTGTTGTTCGAGTCAAAAAGGACCAATGATTATCACGAAGAAATGAATGCAAATATCTTTGAGGAGTGGTTTGAAAAGGTATGCCAACGTTGGAAGAAAAATGTGTTGTGGTATTAGATAATGCTTCCTATCACAGTAGATAAATTGAAAAAGTGTCAACTACAGCCACAGGGAAAGGTGATATTCAGTCTTGGTTGCAAGAAGAAAATATATCCTTTCAAAAAGATGTGGTTAAAGATGAACTATTACATTTAGTTAAGGTGCACAAAGAACATTTCAATAAATATGCGATTGATGAACTTGCAAAAACTTACAATAGAACAGTACTAAGACTACCACCCTATCATTGTGAATTGAACCCGATAGAATTAATATGGGCCCAAGTTAAAGGAGAAATTGCTAGGAAAAACACTACATTTAAATTAAAGGAAGTCAAAGAGCTGTTACACACATCATTGAACAATGTTACAAAAGAGAACTGGTTGAATGCCATTAAACATGTTAAAGAAGTAGAGAAGAATATGTGAAAGTTAGACGTAATTGTTGAAAATTTACAAGAGAGTTTCATAATTAATTTGGAAAGTTCTGAAAGTAGTGAATGTGACAGTGACATTCAGGAATAATTTTAATTGTCAACACAGAAAAATTTAAAATATATGTTTACATTCATAGTTTCTTTCGCTCTTTCTTCTATATATTTTTTAAAAATAAAGTATATTGTGTATGCATTTTATTTATATATGTTTACTATGTATGTACTCCATTTATACACGTATAAAATACCTTATAAATTCATAATAAAGTAACTACCTATGCCCTATTTAAACTTGTAATTTATTTTATATATACATGTGAATAAAGTCTTTAATATATTTGCTTCATTTTTAAATACGTATATTGCTTTTGTATTATTTGTTAAAATGCCTGATATTGATTTTGACAAATGCATATTAAATTTATCTTAAATTGTTTACAAAATGCGCATTTGTGTATTTTTTTGTAAAGTCAATTAATATTTATCCACTTATTAAGTGATGGATTTTAAGCAATTTACGAATGTTTTGTTGATATAGGTTATGTTTGAGACTTACGTATTTTAGTTATCTAAAAAGACAAAACATGCATTTTCTGTAAATTTAAATCGGTTCAGTATTTTATATAAACTAATAAATTGTTGTTTTCGAAAATTTAAACATGTAATCAAAAGATTTTATGAAACTTTATTGTTAATATGATTACTCTATTGTAAATTGAGCTGTGCACGTGATACAGTCGTGAACAGCTCGTGATTACTTTATATGTTCAGTGAATGAAGTATAGTATATATATGTTTATTTTCCACTTGAGTTGGGATGATGAACGTTTTTGAATTTCATAGGGTGTCTATTTAACATATTGACATGCGTTCTACTTGCTTGATATAAAATCATTTGCCTAACAGCATGAAAACTTTAGAAATAAAAAAATTACTATTACTCACTTGAGGAATATTTAGGTGATCATTTGATCTAAGCTGGCTGTCACTATTTGTTATTTCTGTCATATATCAATTTTATTACTCCTATTTTTGTCTTGTTTATGTACATTTCAGTCATACATATTTTACATTTGATGGTATTTTGATTAAGATATGTATAAAATGACCTCTGTTTACTATTATTAATTCATCAATCTGTCTATCTATGTATGAGTATTCCAAAGTTGATATTCGTTTATGACCAGCTTCGAGTATATTTGCATAAAATTAGCATGTAGCTGTGAATATCTTCCGTTGCTTTTATGACCACATATTTTTTTGACTAATCTCTTTACAATATTTTATGAATATAATATTAGGGAATTGCACCCCTTGTTAAATTAATAAAAACTAGCTGGTTGGATATATAAATTTAATTATACGTAGAAGTATAAAGTTATGGGATGAGCGTCGATTCATATACATACATCCATATAAAAAAAAACTCTTCCAGAAGTTTATTGTTCTAAGAAAAAATATATAGAAAGGTATCTTACCTATGACTGTCAATTTGACTCGGAGGTTCTTCGTCGGCGAGCGTGAGTAATCGATGCGACATCGGTACTCGCCCTCGTCCTTTTCGGTGATATTTTCGATGCTCAAAATGGAAGGTTCAGTCATAATTCTGAAGAAAGCTCTCCTATCTAGATTGCCATCTTGCCAATGCTTTGCCGTCACGCTGTGCGGTCCTCTGGTGTCGTAACTGTAAGAAGAAGTAAGTGAATGAGTTGGATGTATGATAAATTTCGACAAAACAATTTCTCCAACAGCCATTCTGTCTCAATTCACTTATGTTGATAAGATGATGTCGCCGCCACGGTAATAAGAACATCGTTGAAAGGAGCGGGTTTTCTTTTTTGCACTGAAGCGAACAATGGCCCAGAGTTGTATAACAATAGATTTTTGTATAGGAAGATAAGTTTAAATATATTCACATTTAGACAAAATGCATATACTTATTGATTTATGCTATCATTTTTATAATATATGAAGCTTCTTATTATTATCAGTATGTGATATATTGTATAATAAAAAATATTATTTTTTACTAGCTTTCAAAGCTATATATACCATAAGACCGCGTGCGTCTGCATTATCGCGATACCTGTAGGGTGAGCGAAACAGATAGAGATGTCTGTGTATTAGAACGGTAAACAAGTGGACGCAGTGTTATACTGGATTACAACAGAGCTAGTATTTCGCATATGCCTATGGTGCACTCGTATTTGTCCAAAAAATCCACATTTATACGGTGTAGTCGGGCAGTCGCATTCGCCGTCGCTTCCACATATGGGCGTCAGTTCGAGTTTTATTATTGCTTAAGCATAACATTTTTTTAGCTAATTACAGGTTAATTGCAATGTTGAATTACAATTCTGTTTTAAGAAGTAAATATTTTATGTATCAGTATTTTATTATAGTTGAGTTTTTAGATTATAATATTTGTTGAAAAATATTATTTTAGTTAAGAAGTTTTTTTTTTATTTTAAAGTCTAGGAGTTATTTATTATTTATTTTTGCTCTTTTATGTTGTTTATGAAGCTGTGATGAGTTACTTCACTGACATATTATCAGTGATTATCTGATGCTTCAAACAACTACAAATAATTACTTACAACGGGAACGCAATACCTACTACATTGCTTTTCACTTGAATTGCCTACGAATACATTTATACGTATAACTTATACGCCCGCTGTCGGTGTGGCAATTCAAGTTGGCACGCCCATTTATAGTCGACCAGTAGTTACTAATACATGCATCGCGCTATTAACGGCGGCCACACGGTATACAATTTCTATGCATAGGTTTTTTGTATTTATATATGTACGGAAAGACACCAGAAAACAAATAATGTATACTATGTTGTTTTGTAGAAACAGCAATCATTAAATAATTGCAACTAATTTGTCAATATTAAATTAATTCTGAAGTTATTATCATTTTGTGTTTATTTTACCTGATTTAATACTTATTTCGCACATATTGTTTATATTTATATTGGCAGATACATGTGTCTGTTACTAATACAGACGTTATTTCATTGGAATACCTCTTTACAGGAATCGCCATGAGATAATAACACGAGATAGCCGGATAAAATAATAATAATAATAATAATAATAATAGTTTATTACCAACAACAACAAAGAAAAAAAAAAAAAGTACATTGTAAAGAACTGAATTACAAAATATAGTAACACATAAGAAATACTGAATAAGAGCAAAAAGAGAACAACAAACATTGAAAAACTCATTTCAAGGTTTGTGTTATATACATAATAAAGATTTATTAATATACATGTAACCAGTATTGCAGCAAATTTAAATTGAAGGTAAAAGAACTAAGAATCAGTCGAAGACTGGTCTTCCTCTCAGCCCTGTGACTTAACTAAGCATAGCAGTTAACAGATGACAGATGACAGACGCGGCCAAGGCTCAAAATACGCAATGCACACATACTCGGCAAAGTTCATTCAGAAATGGTGCCAAAGACTTCCATAGCCATCACCTGCTCACGCCAACGGCGCCCGCTCCCGAAGCAAAATTGTTTTCAAATTATATTTAAGTACAGGAAGGCTCATGCTTCTGAGATCATCGGGCAATGAGTTATAGCAAACGTAAACACAGTACGAAACTCTTTGACGCCGATCCCGAAGATAGCTAGCGAAGAACCCAATAGCAACATCATCGAAGCCCACGAAACGCAAAACTGCAAGAAGCAGCTCATGGTTTATGGTATCGAAGGCCTTAATGTAATCCAGTAATACCAAAACCGACACATTACCAATATCCAGATTAGAGATGATATCATCAGTCACCTTCGCCAGGGCCGTCGCACAACTGTGCATGGGTCTGAAACCAGACTGATTCATTGGCAGCAGATCATTAACTAATAAATGTTCACGTACCTGTGCGTCCACAACCCTTTCCAAAATTTTAGAAAGACAAGGAAGTATACTGATTGGACGAAGATCTTTAAAGTCCTTAGGATTTGCACATTTAGGTATAGGAGTAATTAACGCTGTTTTCCATTGATCAGGAAAAACTCCTTCAGCCAGACAATAATTCAGAATGTGAGTGATGAACGGGATTATATACGGACAACACATCCTCAGCATAGTAATATGTATTCCATCACAACCCGTTGCACGAGATGAAATAGTCATGATGATTTTAGTAACCTCATGTTCAAGTACTGGCTTGAAACCAAAAGAAGATTTAAGATTAGGGTGTTTATTATCCAGATAACCCCACAATGTATCAGCATCACATGTCAAAGGAATATTAGAAACTGACGATACAAAGTAGTCGTTAATGCAATGTGAATCTCCCAGGTTTGCAGGGATAGGTGTCAATTTTTTCCTACAGATATTTAGTTTCTTCAATTCCTCCCAACATATCTTTTGACTGGAAGTTGAGAATTTATGATTCAAATAGGCTGTCTTTTCAGACTTAATAACAGAAGTGCAGAAATTTCGTAAGGACTTATAGTATTCCCACTGTGGAGGGCGTTTCGAAATTTTAAATTTCTTATAAGCTTCATCACGAAGCTGCATTTCGTATTCTGTGATAACCAGGGGCTGTGCTGTTTGTTCGACACTGGGCTTGTACGCAATGGAGCATAACAGTCAAATAAACCTATAACTGCAGCGTTTAAATATTCTAACTTATCAGTAATATTATTCATATGAAACACACAATGCAATTGAACTCTACACAAGTCCGAATGAAAAGTGTTATAACTGACTGTATTCAAATTTCTAGCAAGTACTGTACAAGGAGACGATCCAATCTTTTGAATATTAATTGTACAGAAAACAAGCTCATGATCCGCTATATTAACATTCTTTGTACCACTGTCCAATACCAACTCCACATTAGTCACAATAATAAGGTCAATCAAAGAATAAGACTTCTTAGTGATTCTAGTAGGGCAGTCTATGATTTGATTTAGTCCCAGAGATGTCAAAAGTGATTTAAGTAATTGTGTGTCAGAGCATTGCCTTAGTACATCAATATTAAAGTCACCCAAACAGAAAATGTCATCACATTCAGGTAAGAGATTGTAAAAAGTGGTTTCCAACTGAAGTACAAACTCGCTAACACTAGATGAAGGGGGTCTATAAATTATACCAACTATAAGATTCTGTTGCTTTACCCTAACCGAAAGCCACAGTTGCTCCGGTATATTCAGCTGTAGTACCCTATATTTAAGCACTGACCTTATGTAACACCCCACACCACCTCCTCTACCGTCCCTGTCCCTACGCACGAAATCGTAGTCGTCAATACAGAGCACCTCAGACCCAGTCGCAGAGCTCAACCAAGTCTCACTAATACCCAGTATGTCTATGCCGGTGGAAGCTAAAAGGTTCGTTAAATCATCAAAACTCGGAAGCAAGGACCGCACATTAACGTGAGCCATGGAGAAGCGATCCATCTTCTACAAATTACAAAAGACTAAATACTCCGCCATCATACATGCACATTGCATAAAAAAACGTAAGTAATGATGTGCAACAAAGTTATACAAATTTATATCAGATCTATGCTATTGTACGATTCACACAATATATGTTTAACAGAAATGTATACAATTGCAACTGTATTAAGATATAATAGAAAGAGGGAAAAAAAACCAAAAAAAAAAAATTAAATTAATTAAGCTAGCGCGATCAATAGAACCTATACCTAATAGAATTTAATTATATAAGTAAAGCTGTAATTAATAAAAATAAAAATAAATTACTAATATCTTAAATATAAATAGCTGTTGACAATAATAACAATAGTCGGTTGTGCAATGAGAGAAAGGAGCCACTCCGTTACATAAAAGAAAAAAAAAAGCTATAGTTATATGTATGTAAATAAACAAAACAAGAACAAAAACAAAAGGAATTTTTAGCAATAAAAGAAAAGTTTCATTAAATTTAAAACATAAACGAGTAATATTTGAATTCTTATTTAAAAGCATTAAAAATATCGGCCATAATTTGATGGGATCGGTACATTTTTGATATTCCACACCTCTTGCTGTGTTCTTACACCTCATTATGTAATACTGTTAACTTGATATATGTTATGTGTTTATTTAACGTTTCAATGCATAAATAAGCAAATTGGAAACACTCTCTGGGAAAAGACTTACTTTTAATTATTATTGGAAATAGCATAATATATTACTCAACACGTAATACACGTCTACTAAGTAATATCAGTGAACATAACATCAATTTAACACCACCTCTAGTAACTAATTGAATTAATATCAGAAAGCATCTTATATTCTAACCACCACTCTTTCTCAAGTAATGAATAATAAAAAACATCACCATTTTTATAAATTTTCAATATTTATTACTTATATTGAAAATTTATAATAATCGTGATATTTATTATTATTGTCCATTACTTGAGAAAGAGTAATGGTTAGAATCTAATATGCTTTCTGATATTATTTCAATTAGTTAATTTTATAATCTAACGTAAATAAGGAAAGTTTATTTAAGACTGTATTAAATTAAGATTATGGACATTTAGAATAATATTAGCAACAAGTAAATCAAAGTTGATATACAAAATGTTTCAATTTCACCAGAGGAAAAATAAAAATATCATTTTATTATAAGAAAACATTAACGCTGTAAATCATTGAAAATTACTGTGTCCAGCTGATGTCACAAAATAATTTATCAAACGTCATGCATATAATTAAAAAATTGAAGATTTGGATTAATTGACAAACTATTAATTAATTAGAATATAATAAAAATCTTAATACTTTTTGAAAACACGTTCAAAAAAAAAATCAGGAAAAATAATACTTTAATTGAAAAGTCGGCCATCATATCATTCATTACAATTCTGATATTATGACGTTTACTGGGTTGACACGAAAACTCAAAGTGCCATAATGAAATTCTATATTCGTTCACGACAATTAAACAAGGACTGGTAAAAGTGAGATAGAAAACACCGGGAACGTCACCTGCGCAGGGCAGGTAATCTACGTAAATTCATGGAAGATACAAATTATATAACTAGAAGACCCCTTGTCGCAGAATCTACTGTCATAGCGTCTCACCAAAGTCACCAAGGCACCGAAATTATAAGAATAACCGAGTCTGGTGCATTTCGACAAATGCAGTATTATTTCGTTTTAGTCTGATAATTTGGTCACTTAAAACAATACACAATATTAACTGTTTTTTTCTTTAATTTAGTGCAAATCACTATCATTAATGTCAAGTAACAAAATTCCCTCAAAATCCCAAAAAAAGTTGTCACAATCTTCTTCGTCGATTTACCCCTAATAGATGAGCTGCTTCTGATAGCCGTTATTCCATGCGCTTCTTTTACTTTTGTCCGCGTTTTGAAGGCACCTGATGCCAAAAAAAGTGGTTCATAAAAATCACACACTCTCTCTCTCTGTGTGTGTGTGCGTGTCTCTGTCTCTCTTTGTATCAATGTACATGTGACCACGATAGCAGTCAATAGTCGTATAGTTATCATTTCCAAATATTTTATTTACTAGTATAATCTCCCTCTTGAGATCTGATTAGATTCAGTAGAATCGGCAGACCGGAAGTAGTAGTTTACTTCAGTGAAAAAATCCAATTTTGCGAACATTTCATAGATAGGCATTTATTAAAAACGCGAACGGTTGTATTCATATTGTTGTTGTTTACCAAAAGCCGATATATGATTTCTTTTCCGATTTTGGAATTTTAGTGTCTTAATATGTAATTGATATAAGTATTTATACGACAAAATATTACATAATAACAAAATGTGAATGTGTTTCATAAGATTAACATTATTTGATACATCTCACAAAGCCCCTATAAGGCCATTTTGTACATCTGAAATATTAAATCTGTCAAATCTGGTTTTGAGAAGAGATGTTTGCAAAATCAGTAACAGAAGTTTACTTAAAAGTTTAAACAAATTTATAAAGAATTCATATGTATGCTTTTCGAAATTCCTACCGGAAGTAGATGTTTTACTCTTATCGAAAATCAGTTTTTTACCAATATTTCGCAAGTCATGCATTTTAGACACGTATGTTACGAGTATAAAAGTATTTAACACTTAATTTTCAATACCTCTTGTATGAAAAGGATTTCAAAATTTGGACTGAAAATAACACTTTTACTCTTAGCGACTAGCACTTTCTTTTGAATATCTCGCAAAGTTTGCCTTCTGTAGATTTTATTAGAATTAAGAGAATAGAAATAGGAATTTCGATAAAAGAATTAAGGAACACTACAGATGTTATAACAATAACAAAAATATGGAATCAAATTATGAGTGTCACGTGTTAGAAAATAACCAAAATTTTAATAGTAATTTTCAAATTTTACATTCAGAAACAAAAGGCATCCGATTAAACCTACTAGAGTCTTTTGAAATAAGCAAACTTAAAAATTCAGACATATTACTCAATGAACAATTAGATCTTAATAATTCACCTCTTTTGAATATGTATTGTGAAAATCCAACCCCACGTTAAGTAAATACCTATAACAGATCTTAAGATCATAAACCATGTAAAAGCTATTGTTGGAAAATACTTTTAACATAAAATAGATAATAAAAAGTCATTAAAGTAAATTACAAAAATTCTGAACACCTGATTTCGTAGAAAATATATAGTTTAATAGTAATTGAATATCCGAAGAAGCTACAGTGATAGCGAAACATGCCATATACTTTATAAGTTGTGTTAATATACTGGATTTATTGTAAATTGTGTTTTACTCCGTCTATTATTATTAATTAATAGAAACACTTATGATAGGATGTTGAATAATTTTTATATAAAAAAATTCTTAAAATTTGGCTTATTTTTCTAAGAAATAATTATATTATTTGAAACGCTCATACGTATAAGAAAGTCGTGTGGTATCCAAACCTCACTTTTTAAATAAGTGACTCTTATACAAAACAATTGTTTCGGCGACAATGGACTCCTAAATCTTCTGTAGTGTAACCACTTCAATTGCCGAACGCTTATCATCTTTAAAGGATTCCCAAACGTGTTACTCACTTTCGCTAAAAATTCAATGACAGCTCGTCAGGTTTAGTACATGTGCAATTACGGAACAACACTCTTTCATAATGTTTATATAAGAAAAAAAGGCCTTGTGCATGAGTTATAGTGCGTCAAGAAACGGATTTCAAATTAAGCGAAACTAATATAAATGCTTATAAATATATATCGTAAATTGAAAGTGCACCGAAAAACTGAAATAATAGATCAAAAAATTAATAAGATTAATGAAGTATTTAATGATTGTCTCCGAACAATATCAAAAGAAAAGATATTGAGAAAAACTTTTTAGAATCCATTCCCCGGGCACTGAAAATAAAACGGGAAAAAACATTAGATAGGGATTTATTAAAAACGAGGAACTGTTGTATTTATGTTGTTGTTGTTTACTAAAAGCCGATATATGATTTTTTTTCCGATTTTGGAATTTTAGTGTCTTGATATGTAATTGATATAAGTATTTATTTGGCAAAATATTACATGTCAATAACAAAATGTGAATGTGTTTCATAAGATTAACATTATTTGATACGTTTCACAAAACCCCTATAAGTTTTGCCAAAACTTATTTTATCTGCCAAATTATGTTCGGCCATTTTATACATCTGAAATATTAAATCTGTCAAATCTAGTTTTGAAGAGATGTTTGTAAAATCAGTAACAGAAGTTTACTTAAAAGCATCACAAAAACATTGTAAAAGTAGAGTTATTACATTAATTTTAGACGAATAAAAATATGTGGCAAATAATATAAATCAATGGTGATGCAATGTATATGCAATTAAAATCACAATAAAGTAAAGTAATTATGTTTCACAAATTTGCTTTTAAATGCAAATCAGCATTTGCTTTAACTATTACAAAAATGTATAACTAATATGACGATAAAAAAATTGTGCTTACAGAAACCATTGTTTTAATCTCTTTATGTGAAACTGTTTAACGAACTAGGTACAAATTAAAAAAACCTAGCATATGAGTCTATAATATTTCTGATAAACTACAAAATAATATTAAATGCAAACGAAAGACAAATGAAACACAAAAACAATAAATTGTAACTTTAGCAGAAAAACTTTACAATTAAAAACAAATTGTCAAAGAACGGGTTAAGAATTCTGAAAGTGAACCTATTATTGTTTCTGCTCTTCAAGAAACTCTATCCACGCCAGCATCTTACCATAGGCGAAATATACTACAGTAAACGTATAACTGCATTATACGTTGTCAGGAAGCGGTTACCTGTTTTATTTTGTAGGAAGCCATGACATACCGTGCTTTGCATTCTATTGATTTAAAATATATTCTTAATTTATTTTGAGTATCTGTATTAATTTACTTGGAAATGGATTATGTTTTGTACTTTTCAAAAGTTCGAGTTTAATTATATACGAGAATGAAAAGGTATTGATAAGAATCATTACGTTAGATTATGTCGCTAGACATTTTCGGCTAATGTATCTGCGACAGTTTAGAAATAAACAACATATCAAAAGAAAACATGAGTAGGTAGATTTCCAAGTTTCATTTTTCTTAGTTATATTTGCATGACTTCTGTATAAAATTACCTACTTATGACCGTTACTATCTTGTTTTTTATTAGTCATAACTTGAATGGGCAGGAAAATCTATGTAAATTGTTAGGAATTTCAACCGTATTACATTGCAATAGCGAGGAAACTATATCGTTTTTAGAATTTATACAGAGGCGATAAAGCGAATGTCATCATTTACACAAACACAATCGCGGCAACATGCAAAAGCTCTACACACAAAAGTGCTGCCATCAACATAATACGAGTTATTGGGTTATAAAAATGGTAATATTCGCGAAGCGTTTCAAAATGTAACTCATCTACTTTTGTTGAAGTTATCCACGTGGAACCGGATTTTTATCTATTTCATATAGTTTTGATAGTAGTAATATGAGGGTACTAATTTTCAATAATTTTATTTGGATAGATTCCGTAAACTCTTTTATATATGAATATTATTCTATTAGTTTTTTTACAATCTCTTATATTTTTGTTCTAGGAGGTGATTTACATTTGCCGTTATTAATTTTAATTGTCGATACTAAAAAGAATACCTAATCAAATCGAATAAATTTCTTAAAATTCACTTGTACACTATAATACTTGTGGAGTACCACAGAGAGACAATTTGGCACCGTCAGTGTTTGTAATTCCTTCAAACATATTATCAGCAAGTGATGATGTGAAATAGTTGAGGATTTGGGCTTTGAAGAAAAGACATGTGGACATCACATACAATAAATTACTGTACACTTTCTTAACGTACTGACCTTTTACTTTCTTATAAGTAATGAGTATAACTTGGAAACACCCTCCTTTATTTCTTCTGCCGCCAGTGTCGTGCCTTCCCACTGTGCAAGAAACGTCACAATTCGTTTAAACAACTTCCATTTTAGGTTAAAAACTAACGTTCTAATATGTAATACTGTTAACTTCCAATTAACTTTTGATTTGCACCTCTAATATTGGAAGTTTATACAACGTTATTCCTGAAAGTGTCAGAAACGAGAACTTATAGTCAGTTTATACGACTTCCTTTATATACTAAGAAAGAACGGTTTTATAGGTATGAATTTCAACTTCAATTTGACTTTGAATGCGCACTTTGACGATTGGAAGTGTATTTAACGTTGGTGCTAAAAACTATAATGACGAAGCGTCACAGTCGTGCACAAGACTTCCTTTTTAGTCTAAAACATAACGTTTACATAAATATGAATAGAAACTTCCAAATAACTTCTAATAAAAATATTAACAGGGAATTGTGATTTTGCTGCTTGGGAGCAGTGCTACTAGCAGTAACGCATTATAACACGAGCAGTGGTACTAGTAAGTTGTACATACGCGGTAAACATCTGTTTAGGTATGTATATTGTAAAAGTTAAGTATTAAATAGATAAACTCCCGTGATTTGTTTAATTTCCATATAATCAATCCCACAAACAATGGGACTAAGAAACAAAGGAAGAATACTCAAGAATTTATTCAAAACGGGAGAGGAAGTTCATAATTCCACTAGAAGGGCCGTAATTTCCAGAAGAATCAAAAGTGAGTATGTACCTCCTATTTAAATTTTACAAGGATCAAAGAGATAAATCAGTACGCGAATGCAATAGGTAGTAGATACAGTAGTAAGTCGCATCGTCTGCCGTGCCATCACAGACAAGCAAAAAGAAATAGACAAATATTTAACCCGGCGTCTGTTTTTTTTTTGTAAACATAAATTTAAGCTGAATAGATTCACATTGCATTCCTTTCCAATTTAATTTAATATTTGAGAAAACGTTTTGTAATTTTATTTAAGGACATATAAAACATTTTATAAATCATTTTACCGTTTTATATTTAAGCATAATTACATACAGGGTGTTAGAAAATTTATTATTTGTTAATTAATGCATGCAAATATGACAATGTTAAGAGACATTTCACCTATTTTGAGCTATTGAAAAACTGCTAAAATGGACACAATAAGAGCTCTGCTTAAATTAATTTTTGAAGTAATGGCGACAGAGGTAATCGGAAGACTTGTGATGCTCCTGCAAAAGCATATATTTGAACATAAAAAAATCATAATGCTGCAATAACTGTACAAAGTGCAAGGTAGAAGGGGATTTCATAAATAATCGAATGACATTTAGAGAAACCACTTCATAATTAAGAACTGACACAGACTTATTCAACTATATAGATGAAAATCTTCATAAAACTAATACCATATTGACGCAGCTGGAAATTGGCTAGTCTCACATACTTGTTTGGATTACATGCATATAGTATTTAGTATGTTTAGGTGTTGTGAAACGTTTGATTATTTTTTAGGTAAAGGGAAACAGGGAAGTTTAAATGACTGAACAACAAATATCAAACGTATGTGAGCAGTTAAAAGAATTTAGAAATTGTATGCCAAAAAAATTTAATCGCCTTCCACGATCAATTTTAGAAATGGATCGTTGGAAGGCAACATAATTAAGACAATTTTTGTTACATACTGCCCCAATTGTGTTAAAGAGAAATTTAAGTTCAAATCAATTTAATCATTTCTTAAGCTTTCATTGTGCCATTAAAATTTTAGTAGATGAAACTTTATATCATAAATATAACGAGTTTTCTAAAATATTGTTAACTTACTTTATAGAAAATTTTGGTGCTCTTTATGGTAAGAAATATGTCAATCATAATGTACATAATTTAATTCACTTACCAGAAGATACACAAATTTACAAAAATTTGATGCTCTCGATAATTTTAGCGCATTCAAGTTTGAAAACGCAATGCTTGAAATAAAATTATATATGAAAACATCAAACAGACCTCTTAAACAACTTATTAATAAAGTAGATCAAATCAGAAAATATAGCGAAACAGAAACTTCCGAACATATCCCCAACTTGCAAAAGAGATTCCAAATTAGTACCTACGCGTATGTATGCAATTATACACATTTTAAAATGAGGTAAACTGTGTAAAAGTCATTACTATATTATTTTTATATTCCGGTTTTTTAGTTTTCGTATGCTATAGTACAATTTGGCGATACGTCGTATTCTATCATACCATCATCTTGGCTTTAGGAAAATGGCAAATCCTGTTATTGGCTGAATAGTAGGTCCTTGAAACTTAATAGTTCGTGCAGTAGAGCCAGAATCAATTTGGAAACTACACGAAGTTAAACTTTTGGTAAGCTGACGTTTAACTTTTTCATATTCAATACAACATATTTTTTATATTTTAGATTTCTACGAAGAATCATTTTATAAAGAAAAGCATTTTACAAGTTCCTCGTCCTCTTCTTCTTCCTTCTGAAATTAATTTTTCGAATAGAAAACAATTTAAAAGAAAATTAAAAATTAAAAATCCAATTGACGACGACTTACCCCAACTTGAGGAAGAAATTTCTGGTAAATAAAAAAATTACATTTTATATTCACTTTTCAAACTATGTCTATAATAATATCAACTTACAGGTGACAGTGACCCACAAAACACCGATAACCAAATATTTAATATTGAAGAATCGTTTGATAATTTGCGAAAGGAAATTGATGGTACTTAATACATATATTTTGGGAACCATTCAAATACGATTTTATTTACTATTTATTTTAGCCACTGGTAGGTTACTAGCCCTAGAAGAAGTTACGGAAGGAGCTATTGCAATTCATGCCATCCAACCGATTGCGTCAGGTACTGAAGAAAACAACATACAAATTGAAAACAAAGAGAGTAAGCCTTTAATTTTGATTTTTAGCTGCAACGCATGACATACATAGGTGGATACAATGAAAGGAATTTTGTTAACACATACCAACAAAATTTATTAACCAATTATATGGCAACTTTTTGTACTTGGACGAGCCAAAAAAATAATTTTCAACTTTCCTGCTTAAAATCTATATGTATCATAAAAGGTACTCCTAATTTTCTAAAGTAGTTATGTTTGAATTGTAAAATCGAAGCTAATAATTATTTCTTAGAGGGGTAAAAGAAAATTATCCAAAAATTACCGATAGACGTTTCCAGCTAGCAACGATGGAATGTATGAAACATGCAAACCAAGGATACCAGCTGGCGACGACAAATTGAATTTTTTTTTAATCTCAAATTAGATTTATTGTATGTACCTAAATTTAGAAAATTATTATTATTAAGGGATTGTATGCTATTGAACTGTTTTATTAAAATATTTTATATTTCAATATTACAAATTTTCATTTCTCCTAGAAATACTTAATTAATTATTAAATAATTATTATAAAACTGACGCTAGGAAAGGTTTATTAAACTTTCAAATGCGACGTTGCAGAAAGTGTTTTCTTGAAAGTTAACGTAACGTCGTGTGTAAAAGTGCCCGTGACCGCTGCAGTTTATCTTTTATTAACTTGTAAAAAGTAAGTTTAAAGCACCTTAAAAAAGGAAGTTGTCCAAACTTCTCGATGTCAACGTGCAGAGCACATTAAAAATAGAAAGTTGTTAAAACGTTTTCCAATATTCGTTAAATTAACTTCCCAAAAATTTGCTGCGAAGAACGTCGCATTTCAAACATCATAATAACTTTTTGGTGCGACGTTGGTGTGATAAAGTCGCTGGGACAGACATAAGAGCTTCAGGCTACGTGCCTGTAACGTCACAGAAGGTGTAAACGTAAAGTCACAAGGTTACAATGTAACGTTAACACAACGTTTATTGGAAGTATTCTTGCATAGTGGGTTATTATCTAATTTAGAATATAAATCAGGTTTTATAACCATATGAGCTTGCTTGTGGGATTCTAATGTCAAATTTTACAATTAATTTAAATTCACGCTGTGGTAGAATAATAAATTAATAAAAATTGATAAAACACAAGGGTGGCAGTATAAATCAATTACTGACACATTAAGTTATTGGGAATTATTTTCGATTTCGTGATATTTGCAAATGTCCACAGTTTATAGTTGCTTGACACCACAATAGTGATTTGTGAACCATATCCCCCCCCCCTACCCCTCTCTCTCTCTCTGACAACGATAGCGATATGGTAAAATCAATACGAATCTTTAAATTTAGGAATATAAGTAGGTTCTAGTTTAGGTACTTGAGTAAAAAAAAATAATTTAGCAACAACTTGCCAACAATTGAGTTTAAACAAATTTCTAAGAATAGAAAAACTAGAAAATCAGTTTAGAATAATTTTACGAAAAAGGTTTTCAAAATTGCGTCTTTTACTCTTATCGAAAAATAGACTTCTGTAAATAACTCGCTAATTATAAAATCAGGGTTGGTTTTCTAAGAATATTAAAATATTTTAAACATTTCTTGGAATAACGCTTGCAGAAAAATATTTTCAGATAGTTCCTTGATCAGCAATAATTAAAGAATAAAAGATATTTTTACCGTAATGCACGAGGTGGTGCTAAAACAAGCTGATTAATAAAAAAAAAATGTCCTCAGATGAAAGAAAAGGAAACTATTTCGCACAAACTTAACTGCAACCTAGTTAGTATATAATACTATGAATATATTCTAAATCCACATCAATATTTTCTTATTGAAATTAACGATTCTCTTAATCACGCCCTTCCAATCATGCAATATGGTTGTTTGTTGATGTAGTACGTCATGCACCTAGTGAGGGCTTCTCGTTCGTCTTATCTTTTCCCACCTTACATTTTCGGCAAAAATTAAATGACCGTGGACGCTTGAATGAATTGTTAACAAAAAATAACATTTGAAAGTAACATATTATATATATATATATAATCTAATAATCCCCTCTACCATATATTAATGGTGTGGGGCGTTTATCCTCTTCTAACTTTTTATGAATCTTTTCCATTCATTTCTATTCCTCGCCATGCTCTTCGCCTCTGTCCAAGTTTTGCCCTTCCTCCTCAAAATCTCTGCTATGACATCATTCCATGTCGTCCTTGGCCTTCCTCTTCTTTTATTTTTCATTATTCTTGCTTCCCATATCCTTCTTGTCTGTCTCGTATTTTCCATTCTATATAGATGTCCCCACCATCCCAACTGTCTTTGCTCAATATGTTCCAACACTGACTGTATATTTAGATCTTTTCTTATTTCCGAATTTCTTATTCTTTCCATCTTTGTAACTCCTCTGACTCTTCTTAAATATTTCATTTCTACTGCTTGTATTTTACTTTTTTGTCTTGTATTTAATATCCAGGATTCGCATCCATATACTAATATCGGTCGGTATATTGCCTTATATACTTTTAATTTTGTTTCGCGGGATATCTCTTTTTTGTTAATGAACTTATTCCTCATACTATAATACAGCTTTGTTGCTTTTTCTATTCGTTGGTTAATCTCGGCGTCCTGGGTCCCTTTTCCATCAATTCTCACTCCCAAGTACTGGAACGTTCTCACTTCTTCTATTTCAATTCCTTCTATTTCGATTTTCATATCTATCTCTTCATCTCCCACTACCATTACTTTGGTTTTATTCTTATTCATCATCATTCCACTGTTATTTAGTGTCGTATTCCATATTATTAAGTTCCGTTGTAGATCTTCCGCACTGTCAACTGTAATTATTATGTCGTCTGCGAATGCTCCCTGTGAAACTTCGACTAGCTTTAAGTTAATGTGTCCAACTCTGATCTTTTTACTTTCTTTTGTACACCTTTTGATAATGTCGTCCATATAAACTATAAACAGCATTGGGCTCAGGCTTCCTCCATGTCGGAGTCCCTCCTTTGTTCTGAAGGTTTCTGATTCTAAATTATTAGCTATTACAGCGTTGGTGTTATTATCATATATTTTCTGTATTAATCGTCTTATTTTTCCATTGACCCCTCTCTCTTTTAATATGTTCCACAGTCTTTCTCTTGGTACCTTATCGAATGCTTTTTCTAGATCTATAAATGCTAAAAATACTTTCTTCTGCTCTCTATAGGCTTTTTGTATTATTTGCTTCACGGAAAATATTTGGTCTTGTGTGCTCCTTCCTTTTCTAAACCCACTTTGTGATTCGTGTAGCGTATTTTCGAGTTTTGCTCTTAGTCTTTTATCTATTATTTGCTCAAGAATCTTCATTGCAGTGCTTAGAAGGGTTATTCCTCTGTAGTTATTGCATTCTTTTTTGTTTGCTTTATTCTTGTATATTGGTACTATTAATGACTTCCTCCAATCGTTTGGTATCTCCTCTTCTCTCCATATTCTGTTATATATTTTCAACATTACTTCTCTTCCTTTTTGTCCTATATTTTTAATCATTTCTGCCGTAATCTTGTCGCAGCCTGGTGCTTTCCCATCTCTCTGTTTATGTATTGCTTCTTCCAATTCGTCCATGGTAATTATTTCTTCCGTCTCTTCTTCTTCTATTGTTTGTTGTTCATCGGTATTCTCATTTTCCACTCCTTCGTTTAGCAATTCTTGGAAGTATTCTTTCCATCTTTCTATGATTTCTTTTTTATCGCTTAGTATATCTCCCTTCTTATTTTGTATATTATTATGGTGTGTAGATTGAGACATTTCTTCATTCCTTACTGACTTCAAAACTCTATAAAATAGTTTTTGGTTTTCTTTACTATTTTTTTCCATCTTTTCACCAAATTCTTGCCATGTCTCTTTTTTGGATTCTGCCACTAACTGTTTTACTTTTTTTCTTTCTTCTTTATATATATTGTATTTTCCGCTGTTTGTTCTGCTAAATATATTTTCCATGCCTTTTTTTTGACTTTACTTGATACCTTATTTCATTTGTCCACCACTTTGTTTGTCTTTTGTTTTTCTTCTTGCTTACTCCACATATCTCTTTAGTTGTAGTTATTATAATTTCTTTGAACGTATTCCAAGTTTCTTCAATATTTCTATTCATTTCTACATTTTCTACTCTTCCAGTTATCCTTTTCTGGTAACTTTCAGCGATATCTTTACTTCTTAGTTTGTATGTTCTAAGTAATTCTTTTTGGTTTTCTTTCTGTTTGTATATATATTTCTTTTCTTTATTTTGAACTTTTTCCTTTATTTTTGATATAACGACAAAATGATCGCTCCCTATTTCCGGTCCTCTTCTTACTTTTGTATCAGTCACGATTCTTCTATTCTTTTTGTCAACTAATATATAATCAATTATGGACTTCTCTCCCCTGCTCTTAACTTCCCTGGTATATGTGTGTATATTTTTGTGTTGGAAAAGACTATTAGTTATTACCAAGTTGTGTATCATGCAAAAGTCTAGCATTCTTCTTCCATTGTTATTTCTAACCGTCTCTCCGTTTGTTCCTAATACTTCAGTGTATTCATCGTCTCTTATACCAGCTCTACTGTTGAAGTCTCCCATTACAAAAATTATTCCTTTCGCATCTTCTACCACCACTGTTAATTCTTCCCAAAACTTATTTTTGTTATCTGCTGTGTCGTCTTCATTTGGTCCGTATACTACTATTATTGTTTTCATTATGTTTCTCTCCTTCATCTCTATTAGTAATATTCTTTCTGACCATGCCTTCCAGTCATGAATTTGGTTTTCTAATTTTTTGTGTAAAATGCATCCTACTCCTGCAGCTGCTCTTCTTTCTTTTCCTACACCACTGTATAATAAAGTGTGACCATTGTCCATCTTAATTATTCCCTGTGCCTTTTTCTTCGTTTCCGTAATTGCTAATATGTCTACTTCTAACTCTTCGAATTCCTTTTCTAATTCCTTTTCTTTTCCTGTTATACTTTTTATGTTCCACGTGCCAATTTTCCATATTATGTTTTCTTTATCCTTACTTTTCCTTATCTTTTCTATTTTTTTTGTGTCATCGTTATCATATTTAGCATTATTTTGTTTATTCTCCTTTATCGTGTCCTTTTTCTTGCCCGGGTCATCATCTTCATTTCTACTAGTCTTTATTATTAGGTTTTTGACATTATTTTTGCGATTTCTTTTTTTCTTTCCAATTCTCCTTCCTTCTTATTCCAATTCTCTTTTTCTCTATTCCATTTCCATTGTTCTCCCTCCACTATTATCTTTTGAAATCCTATCTTGACGGTTTTTCCTTTCATTCTCTCTTCTTTGGCCTTTCTACGTATCTTTTCTTGTATTTCTCTTTCCTCCTTCGTCATATCATCGTTAATATATATCTTTTGTTCTTTGTATTCTCTTAATTTACCCTTGTTTTTCATCATTTGTATCTTATCATGTGTATTCTTCAGTTCTATTAAGCAAGTTTCTGGGCCCAGTTGTTTCACCGCTTTAATTTCTATTTGTATTTCCATGTACTTCTGGATAATTTCTTCTACCACCACTTTTAGGTGCCCTTGATCACTCACATCTATTTTTAATCCCTGCATAACTGCATTATTTCTTCTATTCACTCCCTCCAGTCTATCTAGTCTTCCTTTCACACTCCTAATTTCTTTTTTCAGTTCTGCATTTTCTTCTTTGATTTTCTCATTTTCCAATTTAATTCCTTTCATTTCTTCCATATATTTATCTTGTTTTCCCTCTATATGTTGCACTTGTGTAACCAGTCCTTGTGTCATTTCCATTAACTTGTCTAATTTATTTTCGTCATCGCTTGCTCCTTTTTCCGTTCTTTTAGTTGTCTTTTTATTCTTCCTAAGCATTTCGGTTATATCTGTTTGTCCCCTCTTTCTTTTTCCCTCATCTGTTGTGCTCCCATCGCTATCCATTTCCAACAGTGTTCTTACTATTTTAGTTTGTCTTATGACGGGCCTTCTCTTCTTATCGCCTATATTTATTTTATTGACGCCCGACTTCTCTTCAGGGTACCGTACTTTATTTTATTATTTCTGTTTCCAAATCTCTGGTATGGTTCGCAGCACCGTACTTTTTTTCTTTAGTTGTTATTGTTGAAATATATCCGTTTGTGTCGAATGCCCGAGTCGACCTCTCGGAGGCAGTCAACACATGTTTTATTAATCTGAATAAATTGTCTTACCTTCTACTTTCTTCTTGTATTTCTGTATCACTTCTACTTTTTCTTCTTCTTCACAGTGTCACCTTTCTGTGTATTATTAACTCGGTTTCTCCCTATTATTGGGTTAAAAATCCGGAGCCGATATATACACGTCTACACTATACACTGGACACTGGAAAGTAACATATTACTATTAAATATTAACAAAGGAAACAGCATACTAACCCTTTATTACATGATTTTTCATATTCTTTAATGTTCAATTTTTTTTTAAAATTTTTATGGAATAGCATTTAGAGGTGTAAGTAAGACAATAAAATGTTTTGAAACAAATTTTCATTCAAAATTAAGAAAAAGATGATGTTCCCCATTGGGGATATTAGAACAGATGCAAAACATTACATTCGAGATTTTTATTTGTGGGACTACTTGAGTTTAAAACTCCCATAATAAATTTATATTACCAAATTGTTCTAAGAACTCAGGGTGCATTTTACATTTCTGACATTTAGCTCTCTTTTTCAAAGCTCAGGCTTTTCGATCGACTGAGGCCAGTGTTCAATGCAATTGTGCTGTATGTCAGTGTTTATTGTAACTTCTCCTTTTGGGGTTAGCGACTTTTTGGGCTAAATGTGGTCTACCCCGCTTCTTCATATTTGCCACTATTTCACAAGGCGACAGCAACTTCTGTTTTGAAAGCCAGTAATGACACACTGCGTTCTTGCGTACCTAATTGCTTCAGATTCGTTTGTACAAAGGCCATGAATTCACTGTATCACTGTAGCAAACATCAAGCCTGGCAGACTATTAGCTCGAAAGGTTTTAAGGATGTGAATTCCTTTATTATTGAGGTAGATAATGAGATGTATTCCTGAGAAGTAGTTATCAAAATAGACTTAGTGATTTTGATCGTTTGGCTGAATTTTACATAATCGAGCAATATCACTGCTAGCGGCCCCTAAATCTGGTTGCGTAGGAAGTCTTAGTATGTCAGCTTTGTTGAAAAACAATTCCAAACTGTAGCTAAAATTACAGAACCCAGAGCTTATATCCCCGACTAAAGATTGATTTCAACTGAACATCCGTCCAACTTCCTCTGTGATGAGTTCATCAAAACTAAAATTTTGCCAGCAATCACAGAGCAATTCACATGTATGTCGGAATTGAAACTTAATTATCGGTTTTAACAGAGGTCTAAATAAATCTCCGCCGGTATTAGTTTTTAGTTTAGCACGCACGGGACCGGTAATTTAACGGCCTGTAAATTTAGTTAAACGGCCTGGCGTACCGAGCTGGCAAATAATAACTCAGTTATGAGCCCGTGCCACTGATAATACGCAAGTTACGATTTTATTGTAACCCGGTTATTTAATTTTGACCCAAAGCGAACAGAAGCCAGCGGAACAACAATAATTGACTCCATTACTCTCTCGCAAATAACTTTCGCGAAGTAATTAAATTGTTGTGCGGAATATATTACCGTCTGTTTTAAAACAGATGGGCGAAACAATACAAATCCATGCTATGCTCTCTAGATATGTGCACGTACACAAGTACGTTTGAATGTGTTGCGAAATGAAATCATTTTAACATATTGTTTTGGGTGTGAAACTTGAAAACTAAAAACGAATTAACGTTATATTCTCCTCGCAATCTATTCGCGTTGGTATGTGTATATTTGCACGTTCATAACATGTATGTATGGGTGCTTATGGGAGCGTAAGGGATTAAATAAGTTTTATTAAAATCTAAATTTTATTAAAACGATGAATGTGCTTGTTTTACAAGTTTAAATTATAAGCGTGTAGATTTTTGTTAACACATATAATATACGCAATAATATATAATCTTTTCCAGATACAATATGCTTAATAGTCATTACACTCATTACCCAACAAAAAATATTTTTTAATGTTCCCTTCACGTTGTGCGTCAAATTTTACTAATTTAATGTTACGCCATTGTTTTTTCTTAAAGTACTTTTTTCTTAATATCCCCATTCGTTTCTGAGCAAATATGGTCTCTTGCTTTTTTGGTTGACGTACGGTTTTCGCTTAAAAAATAAAATTCATTCATGCGCATGCATATTAGCAGGAGCTGCACATTTCCAACATCTGATTTAATTTATTTTTTTGTGCGTTCAGGATAACTTGCTGTTACCAGTTCAAAATGCATGTAGATTACGTTATTCTCTTAAATAAATTGCCGTTCAAAGTTACATAAATAGTTTTTTCTCATAAGTGGTCTAGAGAGATACTCGTGATTGATTTTTTTTAAACTTTAGCACCTTACAGTTCAAAAGTTAAGACATTTAGGACATATTGCCGTGAATTTTACCTTAGAATTTAAGACAATACTGTACATAAATATATAATGTTAGAAATAAACATGATTAATGTTGACACCAAGATATACTAGTACATTTAGATTAATATTAGCAATAAGAAAACACACTCGTAGTTTAAGAAACATTTATTTTAAAATAAATTTTATTAAGCCATACAATAACACAGGTATGCACATAGGGTATAAGCATTTTAATTAAGATTATATGTATATAAACACTATTTAGATATAAGTGAGGCAAAACCTCAACAATAATAGTAAATGTCACAAATGAATATTTATTTTCAGAAGTGATAAACCAGAGGTAATGTTCTATTTAGAAAATAAAGAACCTGACTACAAGTTAGGAACAAAAAGAGCTCTGAGTATATTATGCAAAGAACCTACATTTAAAAATGGAAAGACCCTTAAAACCAACAACCGTGAAAGAGTGATGTTAACCAACGGGACGATTGTAAGAGTCAATCATTTAAAAGCAATTAAATTATACTCAGAGAATAAAATAAGATATGCTCGTAATGAATATGAAGAGGCTTAATGCACTCATATAACTTAAAGATAAAATACATACAGTTGCGATGAAAAGGATATTAAAATAAAGTATATCATAAAGAACAGCACAGAATCGTATAATATTTCAATATACACAACAAAAAGTATTAATTCTCTTCGCAATACGAATAACAGAAGTCCTTTTCATGGTTCCAAACTTTGTGCACATACAAATAAACATCTATAACCAAAGAAATAAGCAGCATTATTATAAAAGCAATGATTCACTACAGCATATTAAACATACAAAATTCTCCAAGAACGGAAAGATGGTTCGAGGAAAGAGCAGCACAGACGGAGGGACTGGCAATTGAAACAATAACCAACTTCTTTCCATTCTTTCCGATCAAAAGCAACAAAACAAAGGTGCGAGTAAGGCTAGCGCTCGGACGAAGAATCTACCTGAAAAACAGTAAAAGTAGCAATGAATACATTTATAAGTACAATAAATATTTACGATAGCAATAAAAGAATAAAATAAATATCAATATACTTACTGTACATTAGATATAAATAAGTAAAACAACAAATACCGTCGTTGGCAAATGTGGAGAAACATCAAATGTCAGAAATAAACATAATAAAAATAAACGCCAACCTAAAATTTGAGAAGAATAAGAAGAGATATGGAATAAGTATCGAGATATCCGCTAGAGGCGCCACGACGAACAATTTGAAAATAAAAGCACACAAAGACAATCAAATAACGAGCGGCATTTATTTTCAACTATAAAAAGGGAGTTTTTGAAGAAAAAGAGTTAGTTGTTAGCTGATACCTGTGACTTTAAAAACTTCCAATACACAGCAAAGTGATAGCATCTTTTAATACATTTATGCGTCAAGCGAGTAGTGGTTAAGTGGAGTTTTTACACACTTACCATTACTATCGCAGTGTGAATAAATAAACAAACCAACTAACAACTCAGAAACTAAGTAGAAGCATACACGCTCTTAGAGGAATAATTCCCAATTGTTTTATCGTCGCCATATTTACAAGAAGTAAGCGTCACCAGTAAAATTATAGAAGATTCAACGGAAGGAAGAATCAACAAGAATGGACAAACAATTTCAAGCAGAATTCGAAGAATTGTATGAATCTACGCAGTGAGTAGTTAATAATATTGTCATTACAATTAAATTCAATCAAAATACACAGGTTCTCTCCAAGCACTCCATTTCTTTTAAATAATTATTTATTTAAATAATAGAAAGTAAATATAGGGAAATAATATTTATTAAAAATAAAGAACACTTGTCTTAATAGTGTACTGTGTGCGAATACTTGCACAACGGACCAGTGTTCAGTAAAAAAGACATTAGTAAGCACAGCTTTGAGTAACAGTCAAACTTTTACAAACAGGAACGCCTAAAAGCTTCGCACTAAGAATCTAAAGACTCCGTGAGAATAGAGGTTTAGACAATTAGTTTGTGATGCATTAGGAACGTACCTGGGGTGGTGATTGATCCAAGCTTTATGTAGTACGTGTGAATGTTTGCATAAAGCCGATTAGTCAGTACCTTCATTATCAAGTCAACATAATTTGGACCTAATATACAGGCCTCTAGTAAGAAAAGAGTGAAGGTGGAGAAACCCTGTACTGACTGAATTCATATTAAAATAAACGATTACAATATTACCATGAAAACTGCTACTCTTATAGTATTGTAAACAAACAAATAAAATAAGTAATATACATGCAACAATAAATTTTAATTATTGTAATTATTAAGCAGATAATACATACTTTTATACATAAATAATCTGGTGTCATAGTTATTTGAATTCCTATCCCACACAACTTTAAAATAATAATAATTAAGGAGAAACAAGTAAGGAAAGAAGTAAATCACAGTAGAACCTACGAGAGATAACAATTTATGTTGTTTTTGCCTATAAAGATAACATAAACTACAATTTTATTTATTTATCTAACTAATAAATAAATAAATTACATAAATTTCATTTAAAGGCAAATACTACAGCATATATACGGCGCCCAACTTGCTGGCTGTGTTTTTCTTACAAAATAAATTAAATACACAATTTGTCAAATATCAAAGCTAAACTTAAAAACACAACTTGCTGGCTGTGTTTCTTTCCTTGCAAAATAAAATTGTTTCTTGCATGTAATCTTATTCAAGTGGGATAGGATTCATTTAAATTTCTATTAAGTAGAATATTAGATAGAAAGCGTTATTTGTACACAACAAAAATGTCAGACAAAGAACAAAACAGTAGCAAAGGTGAAAAACCCAATATTGAAAAAGAAATAGAAACAAAGCCACAATTCACTCAATATAGGGAACCTACGCAACTAACCTCGGACTCAGAGTCGGATAAGACTGAGACAAAAGAGGATGATTCAGGAAATGCGACAGTTGAGGGAAGCATACTCACAGAGGGCACGGGTAGTACAACAATGGAACAAAAATTTGAAAGCTTTTTCCATAAATTATTCTGTAAAATAGAGGAAAATAATAACAGAATAGAGGAGAATAATAAAATCCTAAGCCACAGAATAGAGGAGAATAATAAAACCCTAAGCCGCAAAATAGAGGAAAATAACAAAACTCTAAGCCAAACTCTAAGCCACAAAATAGAGGAAAATAATAAAAATTTAAACAAGAATTTAGAGAGAATCAACTCAAAAATAGACGAGGGATTTAAAGAACTAAGGCAAGAAACACTAGAAATAAATGCCAGATTAGAGGAAAAACTGGACAAAACAGTAGCAGACCTGAGAAAACAAATAAATGACAACACAGAAACGTGCAAGAATACAAGAAAATTCTTTGTACAAGAAATGGTAGAAAGAACTGCGAAGACGCAAGAAAACTTCAACATAGTGAATGAGGAAATAGTAGCTATCAATAGAAAAATAATACACAACGAAGTGGAAAATAAAGAACAAATAGAGAAAATTACACACAAGATAGAAGACTGCGAAACAAAATATGAAGCTTGCAATAACGCTGTGTCCAATCTACAAGGGAAAACATCAACTTTTGAACACACGATCAAACAGCTTGAGGACAAAGTAATGCACGGGGTTCACACACCTAGTGTGTCTTTGCCACAAACTGTGGGAAGCATAGACAATGCACCGAAATTCTCAGGACACTATAAGGACAATCCAATGATATTCCTGAGAACAATTAAGACATACATGAGAGGCATAACGGATGAGACATCCAAACTACACTTTATAAGAGCATGTCTCAAAGACTATGCACTCCAATGGTATCACATGATAATGGATGATGTAATAGACTTTAACGATTTCGAAAGGCGATTCACAAGACAGTATTGGGGTCGAACGCAACAGAGAAACATAAGACACGACCTGATATTTGGAAAGTATAGGTCTGGATTATCTCGAGAGAACTATGTCATAAGAAAATATTCTTTTCTCAAATACATTATACCCAGAATAGAGGAAAGTGACATAGTATCGCAATTGGCTGCACACTTTGATCACAATGTTACTCAGACCGTCGCACTTCAAGGAATGGAAACAATAGAAGAACTCCTTGAATTAGTAAAAAGATTAGACGACATAGATGAAAAGGGCTATAACGTGAACCGAGGGAATGAAAACATGAACAATCAACCTCGAAACAACGACAGCAACAACAGAAACAACTACAATGGGAATAGGCGAAACAATAATAATTACCAAAATACCCATAACCCGGACAGAAATAATGATGGCAAAAGGAAAGATAATAGCCAAAATTACAAGAGGGAAGAGAAGACAAGTAAAGAAGATAAAAGAATTCAAAATATACAAATTGAAAAGGAAGTAAAAGAAGCAACAACAAAACAAAATCAAGAATCCAGGGGTGCGATACCAAAAGAAAACAGGCATAACTCAACAGACAAAGAGTGGGTGAATGCAGCATATTATTCTGGTGCAACGTCGCTGGATTTTTAAATAAGCCAGCCAAGAGAAAACGTAAAATACAAAACATCTATAATTACGATGATTTAAAAAAGATAACCACGGAACTACCACATATAAAAATCAAGATTGGGGAACAAGAGATAGAAACACTGCTGGATACTGGAGCTCAACTTTCACTTTTAAATAACAATATCATGAACAAAGATATTGAAAGTTTGGGGTGTTATAAACCCATAAAGAAAATAAATCTTATTACTGCAAACAAAAAATGTATGATAACAGTAGATAAAATCTTCTGTATAAATATAAAGATAGATAATTTAAATTTATTAACCGAATTCATCATAGCACCTAATTTGAATAGCGACTGTATATTAGGGATGGACTTTTTAAGCCAGTATGGTACGAAATTAAATATGGAAAATAAATTATTCCACATAAAGGACTCAACAATATCATGGAGCAAAGAAGCCCATAAGGAAGAGATCCTTATCAATAATTTATATGAAGAAGATGCTCAAGAAGAAATCACAACAAAAATGGATTGTAGTTTACACAATGAAGTTAAGAAAAGTGCACATCCTGTGAGGCAACTTCAATGCGGAGACCTCACGCAAAATAGGGATGGTACTAAATTAAATTGTAATAAACTGTATATAACCCATGTGAATTATCTTTTGAGTAAGCATATAAAATTATTTGATGATAGTCCAGGATTAGCCAAGGGCTACGAACATAAACTTAAAGTCGACGAGACACAGCCCTTCAGAATAAAAACATACCCCATTCCAAAAAAGTATACAGAGCAAGTCAAATTAGAAATAAAAGAGATGTTGAAAAACGGCATAATTACAAGAACGGAATCAACGTTCATAAATCCAATGGTTGTAGTAATAAAGAAGAAACTTAATGATGAAAAAGACGTCAAATTACGCGTATGCCTTGACGCCAGATGTCTGAACTCCAGAACCGCACCTAATTTTGAAGCCCCACAAAACATTGAAACCCTATTGACAAAATGTACAGACGCAAAGTGGTTTACGAAACTTGATTTAAAAAGTTCTTTTTGGCTGGTACCATTGCACAAAGATTCTAGGAAATATTGTTCCTTCATGTTTAATTCATTAGTATACTCTTACAATGTGGTTCCATTTGGATTAGCGTCAGCTACTGCAGCACTAGTAAGAGCAATGCAGCAGATCCTGGATCCACACGAAGAATACGTCTCACACTACGTAGACGATATTCTAATATTTAATAAAGACATAGAAAGTCACAAAGAATCAGTAGAGAAAATCCTGAATACATTAGCAGAAAATGGTTTAAAAATAAACCTCGAGAAATGCGAATTCTATAAAAATAAAGTGAATTATCTGGGATACATAATTGATGGAAAGACGATATCAATAGAGGAGGAAAAACTTGAGGCGATACGAAAATATCCCAAACCAAAAAATATTAAAATGCTTAGAGGATTCCTAGGAATGATAAACTACTATAAACACTTCATTCCTAAAATATCCGACCAAACGCACACGTTATACAAAATGATCAAGAAAGGAGTAAAATTCAAATGGACCCATGAAAGGGAAAAGGCATTCATCGACATAAAAGAAAATTTCTACAAGGCATTGATCATAAATCTACCAGATTTCAATGAAGAATTCATACTAAGATGCGATGCCTCCAGCAATGCTGTAGCCGCAGAACTCCTACAAATAAGAAATGGGGAAGAAATACCCATATGCTTCCTATCAAGAATTCTAAAGGATTATGAGCAAAATTATTCCTCGTCAGAACGGGAATTGCTATCCATTATAATATATGGAGTGTCAAAATTAAAATATTACCTACTAGGAAACACTTTCCTACTTGAGACAGATCATTTATCTCTAATATTCCTAATGAAAACAAGGTTTAATAATTCACGAATATACAGATGGTCTCTCATACTATCTGAATATTCATTTAAAATAAAGCACAGGAAAGGTACAGACAACATAGTTGCAGACGCACTAAGCAGAGCCCATGGAGGTAATAAACAATCACACTCATATCAGATAAATGAATATGATATCGAACATGCTCCAAATTTATACAATCGAGAAGATATCGAAGACAGTCAACGAACACCTGAGATACTAGAAATAAAGCACAGAGAAGATAGAGAACTCACGTTAAATAAGAATAAAACATATCAAATAGCAGACCTAGTTGTAGTGAAGAACTATCGACTAGGTAGGAGACATTTAAATAAATGTGCAAAACTGGACCTACCCTACAGTGGACCTTACAGAATAAGTAGGACACTAGGTGATGTAACTTATGAACTACAAGAAGTAGACAATAGAAATATAAAAGGAAAATACCATGTGTCCATGCTACATGACTACGATGAAATAAATGATCAATAAAATTGCATTTGTAGTTCACGTTAGTTGTGAAAACATAATTTACACATTTGTCAATTCATTATTTCATAATGGCAAACCATGGTTCTAACAACTAAGGGATATGCCGTGAATTTTACCTTAGAATTTAAGACAATACTGTACATAAATATATAATGTTAGAAATAAACATGATTAATGTTGACACCAAGATATACTAGTACATTTAGATTAATATTAGCAATAAGAAAACACACTCGTAGTTTAAGAAACATTTATTTTAAAATAAATTTTATTAAGCCATACAATAACACAGGTATGCACATAGGGTATAAGCATTTTAATTAAGATTATATGTATATAAACACTATTTAGATATAAGTGAGGCAAAACCTCAACAATAATAGTAAATGTCACAAATGAATATTTATTTTCAGAAGTGATAAACCAGAGGTAATGTTCTATTTAGAAAATAAAGAACCTGACTACAAGTTAGGAACAAAAAGAGCTCTGAGTATATTATGCAAAGAACCTACATTTAAAAATGGAAAGACCCTTAAAACCAACAACCGTGAAAGAGTGATGTTAACCAACGGGACGATTGTAAGAGTCAATCATTTAAAAGCAATTAAATTATACTCAGAGAATAAAATAAGATATGCTCGTAATGAATATGAAGAGGCTTAATGCACTCATATAACTTAAAGATAAAATACATACAGTTGCGATGAAAAGGATATTAAAATAAAGTATATCATAAAGAACAGCACAGAATCGTATAATATTTCAATATACACAACAAAAAGTATTAATTCTCTTCGCAATACGAATAACAGAAGTCCTTTTCATGGTTCCAAACTTTGTGCACATACAAATAAACATCTATAACCAAAGAAATAAGCAGCATTATTATAAAAGCAATGATTCACTACAGCATATTAAACATACAAAATTCTCCAAGAACGGAAAGATGGTTCGAGGAAAGAGCAGCACAGACGGAGGGACTGGCAATTGAAACAATAACCAACTTCTTTCCATTCTTTCCGATCAAAAGCAACAAAACAAAGGTGCGAGTAAGGCTAGCGCTCGGACGAAGAATCTACCTGAAAAACAGTAAAAGTAGCAATGAATACATTTATAAGTACAATAAATATTTACGATAGCAATAAAAGAATAAAATAAATATCAATATACTTACTGTACATTAGATATAAATAAATAAAACAACAAATACCGTCGTTGGCAAATGTGGAGAAACATCAAATGTCAGAAATAAACATAATAAAAATAAACGCCAACCTAAAATTTGAGAAGAATAAGAAGAGATATGGAATAAGTATCGAGATATCCGCTAGAGGCGCCACGACGAACAATTTGAAAATAAAAGCACACAAAGACAATCAAATAACGAGCGGCATTTATTTTCAACTATAAAAAGGGAGTTTTTGAAGAAAAAGAGTTAGTTGTTAGCTGATACCTGTGACTTTAAAAACTTCCAATACACAGCAAAGTGATAGCATCTTTGAATACATTTATGCGTCAAGCGAGTAGTGGTTAAGTGGAGTTTTTACACACTTACCATTACTATCGCAGTGTGAATAAATAAACAAACCAACTAACAACTCAGAAACTAAGTAGAAGCATACACGCTCTTAGAGGAATAATTCCCAATTGTTTTATCGTCGCCATATTTACAAGAAGTAAGCGTCACCAGTAAAATTATAGAAGATTCAACGGAAGGAAGAATCAACAAGAATGGACAAACAATTTCAAGCAGAATTCGAAGAATTGTATGAATCTACGCAGTGAGTAGTTAATAATATTGTCATTACAATTAAATTCAATCAAAATACACAGGTTCTCTCCAAGCACTCCATTTCTTTTAAATAATTATTTATTTAAATAATAGAAAGTAAATATAGGGAAATAATATTTATTAAAAATAAAGAACACTTGTCTTAATAGTGTACTGTGTGCGAATACTTGCACAACGGACCAGTGTTCAGTAAAAAAGACATTAGTAAGCACAGCTTTGAGTAACAGTCAAACTTTTACAAACAGGAACGCCTAAAAGCTTCGCACTAAGAATCTAAAGACTCCGTGAGAATAGAGGTTTAGACAATTAGTTTGTGATGCATTAGGAACGTACCTGGGGTGGTGATTGATCCAAGCTTTATGTAGTACGTGTGAATGTTTGCATAAAGCCGATTAGTCAGTACCTTCATTATCAAGTCAACATAATTTGGACCTAATATACAGGCCTCTAGTAAGAAAAGAGTGAAGGTGGAGAAACCCTGTACTGACTGAATTCATATTAAAATAAACGATTACAATATTACCATGAAAACTGCTACTCTTATAGTATTGTAAACAAACAAATAAAATAAGTAATATACATGCAACAATAAATTTTAATTATTGTAATTATTAAGCAGATAATACATACTTTTATACATAAATAATCTGGTGTCATAGTTATTTGAATTCCTATCCCACACAACTTTAAAATAATAATAATTAAGGAGAAACAAGTAAGGAAAGAAGTAAATCACAGTAGAACCTACGAGAGATAACAATTTATGTTGTTTTTGCCTATAAAGATAACATAAACTACAATTTTATTTATTTATCTAACTAATAAATAAATAAATTACATAAATTTCATTTAAAGGCAAATACTACAGCAATATGTTCATATCAAGTTTTTTTCGTGAAATGGGCCCAAGAATAACCACCTTAAGTATTAGCATGTTATTAAGAAACACCCTGTATGTGCCCGCAATATTGATAGTCCGCTTAAATCTTTTTTAACGACATTTACATTGTAAGATTTCCAAACTGATGGAAGAGTACTTCGTTGTGGTTGTGTCTGAAGAGAAACATGTGATAGTTTCGTAAGATTCTTGTCTTTAGCTTGTTTTTGTAAGTTAGTTCCAGAGAATCCATACCTTTTTTCGTGTTTATCACTGACCATTTCACAACTAGGAGGGAAAAAGTGAGCGGAGAAAATGGATTTCAAGGGACATGTTACTGTTATTAGAGTTGATGGTGTTTTGGCAGAAGTATTGTCACCGACTGACTATAGTTTTTATCTGTTTTTTTTTGCCTGGAAAAAACAAAATATCGTCATCAAAAGTTATATTTATTGGGTGCTCTAGATTTGTAAAAACAAATGCATGCCATCCATTTTAAATGCTGTGGAAGATGTTACTACTGCTCTATTCTAAGGTCTACATCACAAAGTCTTTAATTTGACCGTATATATTATTACAGCATAAATTTGCTATTATTCTTGTAATTTGGTGTCTTTTCATTAAATTCCTCGAAAATATTTTGGAACGAAAGAATTCTTCCAATAACTGTAAGACCTAGGAACATTAGTGATTGATTGTAAAATCGTCTTTCGAAATTGTCTTTATAGATATGAATTTAACATCGGCCAGGCGACAGTTTCTTATTAGCCTCATTCAGGAGGAGTATTGCGCCCCGTTTGACCAATATCCGCCCATGTTGATGGTTCGTTTCAGCGTGTCATTCACACGTAATTATAACTATCTACATTTATCAACCTCTTCAAGCTTGAATCCGTGTCTTTTGCATCGCCTTACAACGTTATTACAATTTCTGCTAGAACGCAAGAAATGTTTGATTTTCTAAACTTTTGATACACCTTGTATAGACGCATATCTTTTTATCAAACTGCTGTCACGATGACAGGTGGAACGACAAGTTGGTAAAGAATCTTGATGTTAGTCTGACTTCGTTCTTGAATTTTGAAGTTTGGGTGCTATTTGCCGTAAAACTTTACCCAAAAACATTGATAGTTTTACAAGTTTTACACAATGGAAGTAATATCATATCAGATTCGTCTTAGTTTTGCATAGGTTTACCTGTCAAGTATCATGACTTCTCAGATATATAAATTAAAAATAGGTGACAAAAAGAATGAGAGGAAACTAAAAATTCTCTATCACAAACTTACTTGCGTATAAAAGCAAAAATTATGTGTTCTTGCTAGTAACGCAAATGTATGTAATAGATTATCTTGTTGGCATTAAATAGAGTATAAATAACAACTACAAAGAATTTCAGATGATCTACAGAAGAATGATTTCAAAACTCACCTCTTTTAAATTTTTTCATGATGTTTATTACCTTGATACAAACAATTATTTCTTTTCCAGTTTAAAAACAATCACAATGCTTTATATCTTCGTTGTATATATTAAGAAGTAGGTACATAAAAGATACATTTTAAGTGTAGAATTATAATATATTTTATAATTCTATCTAACAAAAATTTAAAATTATTACAACAATTTATTTTTCGTATTTTAACAGTTGCCCACGTACTATAGAAGCAACATTATTTCAGTGTAAATATAAATGCGTTTTTTCAGAGTAACTTGGTGATTGTGTATCACTGAAATACCACAAAAAGAAAGCGGGACACGAAACGTCGAAGGATCCGACAATACTGTCGCTTTTCTATGGTAATTGTTCTATGATTACTAAAGAGTGTCTGCGCATAAACGTTGGAATGGCGATTTTGAAATATTGTTTTTGTACCTGTGAATTTGCTCAGATTAAACAATAACAAAGTACTTGTAGGTCAACAGTTTATTGAATAGAATATAGTGTCATAGTTATTTAATTTGATCTGCGATTCAGCATATAACAACTATCACGTATGTATGATGTCTATTCATTCTTCTCCTAAATAGGACTAAGTATTTATTATTATAAACCAAAATAAATCATCTAAATTGTACATTTATTGAGAGTACTGTGCTGTTAAATAGGCTAAATTATCAAATTTTTTAACACAAGTGTATTAATTTTCATTATTATTACAGGTTATTTAACAACATTTTTGGAATTAGTCAACTTTTATAATATCTACTTGCTCCTAATCTAATGCGATAGGACTTAGTTTTTCGATAAAGGAAAAAACAATAACCCTTGGAATGCCATCCCCTTTTCAAACTACTTATTCAGTTGAATTCTGGATAAGAAATCCGCCAAAAACTTAATTCTAGTTCATAAAGCGAAATCTGTTCTCATTTTATTCTTTTCCTCTTTTTTTTTGAGTGCAGATAATAGCGCTGGGCGGACGCGAAAAACTTGTTTTGTTTCTTCAATTTCTCATCGATTCAATGTTCCATATAACTGGGTGTAACTGCTGCAGCTGCTGTTTGATATTGCCTTCTGTATGCGGACTTTTATATCTCATATTAGTTCGTATTGGAGAAGTTGCCGAAATGATTTCAGATTTCAACATGGAACCGGACGACATTAGGGTTTCTCTCTCGATGGTCCCTTCTTGTTCCCAACCAGCAGTGCGACCGATACGCGATTCGTACACTTTATGTAGGTATGTGATAACCTCCATTTTCGGTAGTCGCTTGCGTGCAAATTTTCACCGGTTTACGTTTCTCGTGCCTCCAGAGTTTCCTGATATATAATTCCTTTAAAATTAGCAATCCATTAACACGAAAATATTTAAATTTAATTGGGACCATTTCAAGGGCGAAATTATTAATTTAATGAAGAAGGTCGTGAATACTTAATGCTAATGGTTATGAATTACAGGTCCTGTCACGAGGTAGTAATAATTATTAACTGGAAGTTCAACGTAGATGTATCAACTATTAAAAGGTTAAGTTGATTTACTTGTGCACAGGGATGTAAACAGTGTTCGTACTAATTTACTAGTAACACGAAGATTTGGTTGGTAAAATTTGGATTGTTAAACGAAGATGAAATTTATAACATCTTGGCATATACTCTGTTAATAACATCAGTTATTCCAACTCTGATTCTTACATATTGCCGTTTTTCATATACTGACTATTACAATTAGATATGGAATTTAATTATTCAAAAAAAGATGTTTAATATATTTTACTTAGCAAGTACAAATGTTTATGTCATAGAAAATAATATTTGAAATTCTAGTCATTCATTAAAATTTGATTAATAAAAAACAAAACTTTCAAATCAATTATTCTTTTTAATTTATTTATTTAGTGTAATTATTAAATTATATTTTAATTGAAATAGATTATAGTGAATAGGTTGCAACCTGTCCGGTAAGTTGAATTGCCTAAATCAAAAATTTGTAAAATGTATATTTAAAATTAAATTTTGGCATATATAATTTTATTAATTAATAATGTTTGCAACGGCTTAGCTCAGATGAAATGACTTTTATTGAACATTAGAACGGTAAAAGTCTTTTAATAAGTGATCGGTGATTTGATTAGAAGCAGAACACTTAATCTCGTATGGAGTCCTGGTCTGGGACAGGCCTGGCGCGTAGGATATTTGTTCTTCAAAAGTTTCAGAATGAAATGACATTTTTATATTAGTTAGATAAATACAAAATACATAATTTGATCTACGCGATATTTACTATAAATAGTATGTTTGGTTTATGTTAGTTAATTAGGTACTAAGTTAATGTATGATTAAGTATATATTGATATTTCAAATGACAAGGTTAGAAAAATGATATGCGAGATCTAAAAGATGTCTACCAAAGAATATTGTAAAACTGTTGAATTAAATTAAATTAAAAGACTCGGTAAGTTTATACAGTTGTTGATTGAAAACCATTATAAATAATGACTCGTATATTTCAAGTATAGTATTTGAACATTTACGATGCCGTTAAAATCTGATTCGGATGCTAAATATGTTTGTACTGCTTCTAGTTCTACTTGACTTAAATAAATTAATATGGCTTTATTAGATGATTATGAGTCAATATTGATCTAATGTTGTAACGAATTTGACACATAGTATAAATTATTATATTAACTTATATTATGTGTCAAAGAATGGGTTAATAATGGGTAACCCTCTAACCCCCTTTTAACTGAAATATTTATGTACAATTTAGAAGAAAAAATGTACGAACTCCCATTGTCTATAAAATGTATCTACTAGTACAGATATTTAGGCTATAACTTAGCTTGATTCACAGGAACAGATAGGCAACTAAATGAATACCTATCACATATCAACAACCTACACACCATGTAAAGGTACAACCCTAAGGTTCGGCGACATAATGTAAAGGAACCCCTATATCTAAATTAAAATATTTAATTTAAAGTTAAAATTTGAAAATAAAATGTAAAATTATTTGTTTTGTCAGCTAAACTCAGATTATTTCAGGGCGATTCGAGTTAATAGAAATGATTAAGTAAAAAGATCCCTGAACATTAATAAAAAAATACCATGTAAAACTTTAATAATTCTTATATTGAAAATCAATGAATCTGGTATATATATTTTTACAAACAACAAAAGAAACGAAATATATTTAAAAGACAATTTCAATAAAAAAAATTTTTACAAATATTAAACTGACACAAATATTTATGTAGATTCTTTGTTCTATTAAAATCTAAACAATAAAGGCCACAATTTATTACATACAATGTACATACTATATTATATGTGTTTATATACATATCGATACTTGCGAAACATATCAAGTTACTTTATACTTATATTTTGTAGACGATATTTAGTTAACAACTCCCTGTTTGAAATTTATTTTTACGATCTTTCATTCTTTATTATAAAAAAAAAATACATTCATCAAACAATACTCATTTAAATAATACCTTATTTTAACTCTTCGGGCTGTTTATTATCAGCGAAATCTTCTTTATTTCTACGTTATTGTTCTTGTTTTTTTTTTTTTACAAATAACCACGATTCTTCTCAGAGTCGATTACTTATTTAAGTTATATTAACAATGACTCTTATGAGTAGTCTATTGTTGGAGTTTGATACAACATTTTTTGCAATTAGTACCGTAATCATACCATTTATTTCACTAGTGCTGTAATAGGGTCTATTACAGCACTAGTTGCGTAATAGAAATGGAACATTTAAACAGATTTATTTTAAGTTGGTCACATTGCAACAGAAATGGAGATGTCAATATGACATTTTGTAAGCAAGTTTGAGGTTTTTATATTGAAATTCATTGTAAGATTTGATATTTTTAATTAATCTTTGAAATAGTACAACTATTATAAACATTTATATTAACGTTTGAATTATCTTTCGAAGTGATAGTGATACCGTGTGCAGTAGAAACATTCTGTTGAAAATTATCAAAAATGTGTCAATTTTAAATTAACTTGTCAATTTAAATCTTGTGCCAAACCAAGGTGACAACCGCCACAAAATTTCCCTTGATTATCAAATTTTTCTCGTTTTGCTTTTACAAAAAGAGAAATTTTAAAACTAATTGCAAAAAATAGCATAAAAGACATGTTTCATTTGACATTAAAGCACTCATTCAGTTAAGAAACTCGTGGCTACGCCACTCGATTCTTAAACTCTGAATTCGTACTTTGAAACGTCAAAATGAAACTTGTCCTTTAATATACTATAACGTATCTCGCCTTCGACTCTCTCTTTCTTGAACGCGTATTTTCCTTTTATATCAGAATATCTGGGGTTCCCCGCTTTAATATAGTCCGGGGTTTTTCACACACATTACGGACGTACACGTTCTTTTAGCTGTGAGAATGTTTATTACTCTCGGAGTGTTTATCACGTTAATATAAACTTTTGGCGTCACATTTCTTACTCATAAATACATACTAAACCTATGACTAATTGCAACTTAATAATACAATAATGCATTCATTGATTTTAAATACTTCTATTTAAAATATTAATAAAAAAATATACTTAATTAAATTCTTTAAAATATATAAATTATGAATTAATATAGGGAAATTGGCGGTACCATTACAACCCTAACATTAGGCTTACGATTGAAAAAGAAGTAAACCAAGCTATCAATTTTTTAGATATAACGATTTCAAAGAATAATAACAAACACGATTTTGCAATTTAACATAAACCGTCTCATACGGACACGATTATTCATAGTAATTCTACTCATCCTAACTCTTATAAAATGGCATCGTTTAATTCATTAATTCATAGACTTATTCATGTTCTCTTAACTAAAGATAATTATAATATAGAATTCAACTGCATCAAGTAAATAGCCTACAATAATGGTTATAACTATAACCCAGACATTATTCACAATATCCTCAATAAACATTATTACAAGAAAGGTATTAATTTAGTATATCCTAGAGAGAAAGTTGATACGAGGAAGAAATATAGCACTCTAACTTATACGGGGAGTTTTACATACACAATTTCAAAAATCCTGTCTAAGAATCACTATATCATAGCTTTCACAGTTAACAATTCTTTAAGTTCAATTATTAAAAACAATAAACAAAAAGAGGCAAAAATAACAAGTCAGAAGTTTACAAACTAGTTTGCATTTCTTGCCCTAAATTTTACATAGGCCAGACAGATAGATCTTTTTCTTAAAGAATTAAGGAACACGAACGAAGACATATTAATAAAAAAGATGATTCACATTACGCTATCCATTTGAGAGAGGAAACTCATAGCTTTAACCATAATTTTCAAATTTTACACACATTAAATAAATTTCAAAAATTCAGTTTGTTAGAAACTATGGAAATTTTGAAACATAAAAATACACAACTTTTATTTAATAATCAAATATAACTTGGGAGTTCGCCACTATTAGATTTATTCCACAACTAAACCTTTACTGGTTTTCCCGTAGTGACCTCATATTAACAGTTATTTGTAAATACTCCTGAGTATGACATAAATTATCCCATTATTAAATTATTTTCTAAATATTGCTTAATGACTATATATCTGTTGCATTTTACATATTATAACACGATTAGTTTAGTTTGTAATACAACCTCATCTGAAGCCTTGACATCTTTAAAAAAGTTGTTGGAATTAGTGAAGCCAAGACGATTTTTCTTATAAGGATGAAAAATGGGAGTCTAGCATTGAAAACTGAGGAGTATTATAAAAACAACGATCATCATCAAAGACATGTGAAATTTTGTTGAAGATAGGAAAAAAAAACTGGGACTTGTTGTGTTGCCAGAAATACCAAATAGTTGGGAAATAAAGAAGGAAAAATAAAAAGCCTAAATCAGTTACTGATAGAATTGGCAATTTAAAATTGGAGGAATGATCCAGAATTGGTAAGTCTGGCTTCAATCCATCCTGAAAATGTAAAAGGTATTCCTGGTGAAGAAGACGAAGATGATGAACATGATCATGATTTTGAGCAATTGAAGTTGTGTCGAGAAGATGAGGAGGGGATAAAAATTTTATGTTTCTATGCCTTGAGTTCATATAATTTCAATTTTATTTTTCATTCAAAATTTTCATTTTGCAAAAAAATAAAGATTAATTTTCTGAATTTTGTACTATCAAACAGCACTAGATGCCTCGTCTGTCCAAACAAATGAGTTTTGTCCATTTCAGACAACCAAAGAGCATTTACGCGCTTACCTTTTCTATAATTACTAAAACAAATAAGCAAAACATATTTTTGGAATCAAGTCAATACTAGAGGACTTATTTTTTGCAAATTTATTAGTATCTTGAATTTGTCCAAAATGTTATCTGTTTTTTCCTATTATATTTCCATATTTACTACAAATTATGATAATTGGACAAAGCTCATTTAGAAGACTGTTTCTGAATTAAGCTTTAATGTTTGTAGATTTGCTAGTCGAATGCTAATAAAACGTACATGATACTTAGAGCTATACAATAATTTCAACAAAATTGAAGTTAATTTAAATGAGGATCTATTGATTCTGGGTGATTATTTTAGAAAATGGAGGTTATGTCATCTAAGTCAGAAGTTTCTTGTTTCCATCTTAAGAATAACGAAAAACATAAAAAACTTGTATAGTATCTTTTAATGGTACTTTTCTAAAACAAAATTTTAATCCAATATATCTAGGAGTTACTTTGGATACATCGTTAACATATAAACAACATATTGATAAATTGCGTATGAATATTAAAACATAAAATAATATCTTACAAAAGTTGGCTGGTTCAAATTGAGGAGCTCATGCAGACATTATACGTACGTTCGCTCTTGCGTTGGTGTATTCTGCTGCTGAATATTGTAGTGCAGTTTGGATGAATAGCGTACACGTTGACAAAGTAGATATTCAGTTAAATTGTACACTTCGAATTATTACGAACACAGTAACATCTTCGCCAGTTTGCTCAACGCTCTGGCTAACATTTATCCTCATGAGTTAAGAAGAAAATTGGCATTAAAACGTTGTTGGGATAAATATTAAAATTTTCCTAATTTATACATAATTACTCAAGATCTTCAGAACTTACCACCTTATAGATTGAAATCCCGTAGTCCAATTTGGAAGGAAGATTTCTTAAATCAACCATTTTCGATTAATGACCTCAGGAAATCGATTTAGTTAGAATGGTAATAAACAATGAATAGACGATCCTTTGACTAAAGTACACAACCAAGAAGAATTTGGTGTAAGTTGAATCGTCTTAGGACGGGTCATGGAAGGTACAATAGTATGTTATTTAAGTGGCATATATGTGATTGCGAGTCGAGCTTGTGACTGCGGAGCTGAGATTGAAACAGTTAAACATATTGTTGAAGAATCTCCTCTAGCTAAATTTGAATTTGGATATACAGATTTACATAATTTAACTCCAGAGGGCTTTTGCTTGGATCTTAACAACTAAAGATCTTTAGTTTTGTCGCACTGTGATGGTGGTTTTTTATTCTCCAGGTTTTTTCCTACATCCTAGACCAAATCGTTCAGTGTTTTAAACGGCCTCTGCAGTTATGGTCTTTTTAAATATATTTTTACTTTTGTAATATAATTTATATATGTTTCTTTTCTTGTACCTGCTTTTGTAAAATTCAAATACTCCATTTTGCCTATATTTGTATTTTGGTAGGAAATACACCCGTAACTTGCTTTCGGATGAACGAAAAATAAAAGCAAAAATGTATTAACCAAAGACATTCCTGAACTTTAAGAGAATAAAGTTTTTAAATGTAACACGTAAGGCATGTTTAACTATTGTTCCGAAGTGATATTACAACGGAAGGATCAATAAAGGGAACCAAGAAATGTTATAAAGGGGACAAATTTTCTTGGCTCGCCGCCGAGCTGGAGAATTATGTAATGGCTTCCGATTTCTCAGGGCCGAATCCGAATCTGTCCCTGCCGACGACGACAATACCACGACAAATAAACAAAACAGCCATTATCCGGCCGGTTGTATTCACATACACATTTTCAGGTCATCATCGCAGCCACGACGAATCCGCCACGGAGAAGACTATAGGAGCCGCAAAAAAAATACGATAATGGATAAATTATTCGCATGCATAAAAAGCGAATAGTGAAGGAGAACAACTGAAAGTCAACGAGACCAAAACTGTGAGAAGACTGCACATGCTTCCTAATGGCCATTATGGTAATACCGAATTTGCATAATTTAGGAACATTTAAAGAAGTTAATTTCGCGCTTTGCACTCTGTAAAGTGAGGCAGAGGCAGATAGTCAGATCGAGTGGACTGGTTCTGACATGACGAATGTTATGACATCTAAGGCTCCCGGTGGTTGGGGGTGGAGGGGGGCGCAAACGGTAATTCTCTCTCATATCCATATTGAATTCAATAAACACACACACCACCGCCACTGACTATATACGGGGAACGGTAAATCAACGTTATAGATCTCGGGCACCCTTTGCAAAGTAAGCATCCCCCGGATCGGCTTGCAGGGAGAGAATCATACCGGTCGTTCCGTATAAATTACTGCATTATGGTAATCTAAATTTTCCCCGGATGATGTTCTCTATCTACGGATGTTTTGAACAGATGAAAAATAAGACGTCTGCACTTTATAATGTATATTCAGTTTTAGTTCAGCGAAGATTTTGTAAAAATGAATAGTAAGAAATTTCGGATTGGTGTGAATAATACGGGGGAGGATTGATAAGTATAATGCAGGAAAGCAAGTTAGACAATACCTTTTGAAAAATATTCTTTTATTATATATAATAAAAGAGCTTAATTATACGTCCGAATCCAAGAAAAATACCAAAATCCATAGTCTATATCTGAAAATATATGATTTAGTAGTAGTAGTATTTTTATTCGTAATCAAAAATTACATGACACGTCAGGTAAACAATAAATAAATTTCTGATAAAGAATTTCTAAGTAAATAATACAAACAATATAAATACAAATAACTTACACAAAACGCAAACATATAAATACATAAAATCTGTTATACAGGGGTGTAGCACCTAAGATGCCTCGGACCGTAGCTCCTCTATCATACAATATATCGAAAAAAGTCTAAGAGAAAAATTGTCCATAACTACAATCACCATGTCCTTAAAATATTTTTTGTCATCAGTGCCGTGCCGTATTCCAGTGGCGTATCAAACCTATATTTTTTTAAATGGAACAATGTATATTTTGTGGCTGATCCGGAACGCCCCCAAAGAGTACTTTTTTTTTCGTATATAACATCATACTCCTACTTCAGCGCTTTCGCTGTTATAACGGTTTTCCTTCGCAGTTAGACAGTACTTCGACATTTTTTTTTGGCGGGAATTAAATAGATAGACTAAGACCTCTTCTAACTACCCCTAATTTCTTTTCAAGTGATTTAAGGAAAGAAGATAATTTTTGATTGGGCTTTGCAAATAGTCATTTTTTTCGAAAATATCAAATGGGAACCATATAAAATAATTATATCGTTGGATAATCGAAATTCAAAGTTTTCCATTTATTAAAAAAAACACACCTTTCATTACAAAATTAAAAAGAAAAAAAGTTGTTAGGTCAATTTGTCGAAAAACGTCTTTTTTCAAAGTCAGCTGTCATGATAAAACAATAGAAGTGCAACTGTCAATGCAAACGGAAAAAATAACAATAAACTGACAGAAGCATTATTGTTATCTGATAAACTTTGCGAAAATGCCTGGAACTCAACAAGAAATGGTTGATATGTGTTTATTCTTGGAGAATGTTTCAAAAATTGTTTGTTGGCGTCACGAGTGTACTCTGAGAGATATCCTCGCAGAACGTGTCCAAATCCACGTGAGTTTACAAAGGTGTTGGATAGATTTACGTCTGCTGGTACTGTTCAACGAGCAAAGAGAGTTAGAACGAAGCCAGTTTTGACCGTAAAAAACGAGTTGAAAGTTCTGGAGGCTGCTGTTGAAAATCCTCATATCAGTGTCCGCGAAATTAGTAGGAACACTGACAAGTTCCATCCATTTAAAATTCAATTGCACCAGGAATTGCAATCTCAAGATTTTGAAACCATGCAGAAATTCTAAAATATCAAATCGGAACAATATGAAATAATTACATCGTTGGATAATCAAAATTCCAATTGCAATTGAATTTTAAATGGATGTAACTTGTCAGTGTTACTAATAATTTCGCGGTCACTGATATGAGGATTTTCAACAGCAGCCTCCAGAACTTTCAACTCGTTTTCTACGGTCAAAACTGGCTTCGTTCTAACACTCTTTGCTCGTTGAACAGTACCAGTAGACGTAAATCTATCCAACACCTTTGTAAACTCACGTGGATTTGGATACGTTCTGAGAGGATATCTCTCAGAGTACACTTGTGACGCCAACAAACAATTTTTGAAACATTCTCCAAGAATAAACACATGTCAACCATTTCTTGTTGAGTTCCAGACATTTTCGCAACGTTTATCAGATAACAATAATACTCTTTGGGGGCTTTCCGAATCAGCCACAAAATATACATTGTTCTATTTAATAAAACATAGGTTTGATACGCCACTGGAATACGGCACGGCATTGATGACCAAAAATATTTTAGGGAAATGGTGATTGTAGTTATGGACAATTTTTCTCTTACAATTTTTTCGATATATTGTATGATAGAGGAGCTACGGTCCGAGGCATCTTAGGTGCTACACCCTGTATATATATATAAGTGTGTAAACATAAACGACATGAAATTTTATAAAACAAACATTTAAATAACATTAATAACATTCTTTCCGCGGGAGATGGCGTCGAGATATTCCTCCACGGTAGATAAACAAGAATCGGTCAATATTGTTTTTACAGTTTTCTTGAACTGGTTGTTATACATAGTTTTTATTCTTTCCGGAAGACAGTTATACAATTTGGGGCCTCAGTTGTTCACTCCCTGTTGTGTGACACTTAGGCGATGTTTTGGGATTACCAACGCATCTGCATTTCGCGTGTCGTACCGATGAAAGTTCTAATTGCTCGCGAATTTAGGTGTATTCGCACTACTAAGAAAGAGTACTAACCAAAGTAAGTACTCTTTCACTCTTTAAATGTTCCCGGCAAGATTCATTGTATTTTAACCCACAAAGAGTTCTAATTGCTCTTTTTTGTAGACCTAGAGCATCCTTCGTCCTCGCAGGCATGCCCCATCCGAGAATTCCATAGGTAGCTACATTGTGGAAATCTGCATAGTAGGTACTTTTTATTTCTTGGTGCGTGGAAACATTTTTTATTGTGCGTATTGCAAATATGACCTTATTTAATCTTTTTCATAGTGCTTCTATGGGGTTGTTCCAAGTCAACCGGTTGTCGACATTTATGCCTAGGAAATTAACCTCTTTCACATTTTCTTCATTTGATTTGAAGTGTACTCTCTGTGTTTTCTCTTGGTTTAACCTGAGTTTGTTATCCTTGAACCAAGTTCCTGCATCCTCCATTGCCTTTTCCAGTAGCGCTTTAGTTCTCTCGGGGCTCCTCCGTACAAGGACCGCATATATTATTGTTTTGTAATGCAAAATGTTGACCGGCATATCATTAAGATAGACAATAAACATCAGCGGTCCCAAAACAGATCCCTGCGGCACTCCATCATCTATAATGGATACATCCGAAAATCCATTCTGCCACCATACCATTTGTTACCTGTTGTTCAAATAAGATGCTAATACTTCGTAAGCTAAACCTCTAAGTCCATACTGCCAAAGTTTTCTCAGCAGAATCTTATGTGAGACACAGTCGAATGCATTGCTGAGGTCGCAAGTTATCATTGTAGCTTGTTCACCTTCGTCTTTTGCTTCCAGTATTGTTTCCACCATATTCAACATTGCTGTCAAGGTCGATCTGCCAGCCGGAAAACCGTGTTGGGCTTCGGAGAACGGTTGGTGTTTTTCAAGAAACTGGACGATTCTGTTCTTTATTACAGTTTCAAAGACCTTGGATAGTACTGGTAGCACTGAAATAGGTCTGTAATTATTCGCACATGATTTATTTATTCTTGTATGCAGGGTTTCAACATCTGTAAAGCGTAGGTATGTCTGGAACGGGCTTTTTCTTATTCAACATAAATATTTCAGACGTTCCAAAAATACCAGTCTTTAAAAACGGTGTTGCAAGCCAACGTAGCAACAAACTCTCCATGAAAACCCTAATGTATACGAAAAACTACGTGAAAACTCGAAAACACACAGCTGCCTTCCTTGTCTATTAAAAAAGCCTGACATTTTGCTTAAATCATTCAACACGGTGCACAGTGGGGCGAAAAGGGTTTCTATCTGGCAAAAAATCAAAACATGAAATGTCGTGTTTACCCTCTATACAGTTATTTTCTTAATTACCACTATCTTATGCATTAGAAAGCAGGATTGGGGGTATTTTAAATGTACCTGTACTCCACGGTACTCGTCTAGTTCTCGGTAACTGCTTAGGAAGTGTAGACGTCTATCGTAATTCTGTTATACTTGCCCTGTGTTCGTGAATTTATTGTAGTAATTTTTTTTATATTACATGAGTTCCTTGCTATAGAGCTTCAACATCAGGTATGTATTTATAGATGACAGAGATTTATTTTCATAAAAATTATCGACAAGAACTATTTGACATCATGACAAGTTGCACCGATACAGGAAATGAAGAAAGCTTCAACTCTTTGCGAGAAGTCATGAAAAGTCGAACTAATTATCGGAAAGAGGAAGTAAAAGCTTTAAATAAAACTTTGACTCACTTCTTCATTTAGTTTAGAACACGTTGGACGTAGGTCTCTAGAATAAAGAAAAGATTTCTTTTACAAAATAAAGATTGGATAAAGACATCAATAACTTTCCCTTCAGAAAAGCAGCGACAGGAACGTAGAGGTCGCCGTGAAGTTCCTTTCGAAATTGGTGCAGAACGAACTAAGCGGCTAAAGACGAAGTTACATAGGGAATCCACTTCTGTTGATGTTTTAAGTTATGCCACATAAATGAGTCATAGGGCAGGAGGACAATTACAAACTTCAAAATTACTGAATGCAGTTACACATGAAAGTCAATGTAGACTTGCCTACAACGAATCGCTATCATCGCAGAAAATGACAGCGGAAGAAGCTCTAGCTGTTTTAATAAATGCCAAGTTGTCACAGCATCAATACAACGATGATGATGACAACGAAGACAGTATTGAAGACGATGAAACTTTCTATTCTAAAGGTGATATATATTAATTTTTAATTTTAAATAAGTAATTTTGCAAACATTGGAAAAAAACAATTATGTTTAAGTTATTACGTGTTTTATTTAATAAATAATATATAGAGAACATATACTTGTTCTATTTACGTTTATTAACATTTATGAAAATGAATATATAATTTAAAATAAAAAATATGAAGTTTGTGATTAGGTGCCAATAAACGTTCCACCACGCGACAATTTATATGTGTGACCGGTTTGAGGAATCAAATCAAATAAGATCCAATAACTTCGGGCGTATCTTAATATTCTTATGAAATTTTATGCAGATACTACTTTTGTCGATAAGAATCAATATATCAAAATTCGTGCTAAAGCCGTTGAATTCTTGCCAACTTTCAGGGCTTTCTGCCCCACTGTGCTGCGGCGCGGTGATAGGCCAGACAAAATGATAAACACTTAATGATGTGAAAGCTAAATTTCAATTGATTTTTCATATTCATCTTTTTGCGAACTGTATCACATTACTTATTGTTTGATTCACTATCTGGTGTTAAAATTAGTAACTTATTACCAAAAAATACTGAAGAGAATTGGTCTAAGTTGTTAGGTCATCACTTTATCGAAATTGATTTTCATTGCCGCTCCCGTGATTTTCCGATAAGTTTTACTCTGTACCACACAGTAAGAATAGTGGTTTAAATTACAAACTTGTCACTTGCTTGCTCTTTGAATATGTTTTTTAAGTTACTTTACATGGGAAATACAAAAACAAGTTATATTGGTTGTTATTGTTTACATAAGAGAAATATATCAACTGCTAACGTGGAAACACGGAATTTCTTTTATTGAAAATTTCTTTTAATTTTGTAACGATATTCCATATTAATAATTTCAAAGTAAAAGCGAATTAAAAACTTACGTATGTAAAATATGTTGTTACTCTGTAAGCTGCAGGGTCCTCTAAATAAGTAGGTTATTGGTTATTTATGTATTGAGGTTGTATCTTCTTTTTACACATTCAATTAGCTTTTGAAATATTATATTATTTGCTTTTTGTTATGTATATAAATACTATTAAATAATAATTATAGCATTATAAGTTTATATAAATAAATATAATCAAAAAAGGAATTGTTGCGGATAAATTAAAAAAGAAATGGAAGGCTATTGGGTAAATTCCGCTGTAGCGCAACAGTAGACACGTGCTTCTGACTCATTGGTCATCATCAGTACGGTGTAACCAAGGAATGAGGTGGGATAACCTTGGAGATGTAAACATACCATTAAGTGACAGACTGCCATTTGTAGCTTCAGTTAGAGGATCCTCGGCTTTGAGGACAACAACCAACATCGACACTAGGAAGACGTTGTCAACCTGCGTGCCATCCGAACCCAGAAAAAATAATCAAAAAAGTAATTACCGCGGATACACATAAAAAAAAACAAGAAAAAAATAGTGGGTTTATGAGATGCAAATGGGTGTTCACAATAGTGGCTATGTGCTTTTATGCAACAAAGTTTCAAGCAATCACGCTATGAAACCATCTAAGCTGGAGGATCACCTGATAAAACAGGTAAAGGTCTGAAATACTTTCAAACACTCGAAAACTATAGAACACAACAATTTCAAAAAAGACCCACGTGTGGAAAGAATGTTCGCTTCAAGGTCACAAAGAGATGATGATAGTTTGCAGGCATCTTAAAATATCTTGCTACTTAGAGCAAAATCCGGAAAATGGCATATTATCGGAGAAAAGTTAATTTTGTCAGGCGTTGAAGAGGTTTGAAAACGTCTATTACATAAACCTGCATCTGATATCATTAAAAGGATTCCTTTAAGCAACACCACAGTTGACAGACGTATTGATGAAATGAGATATGATGAGATTGAAACCTTTTTGTTTAATTACTTGCAAACCACCCATTTCTCTATACAGCTGGATGAATAAACTTTACCTGGTAATGAAGCATATTATTGCCATATGTTTGTTTTATTATGGCTCGAGAAATACACGAAGAACTGCTTTCAAAGTAAGTAGCCCTATACGAGGTGTAACTGTCAAAAAAACCTTTGGAGTTTATGGATTTGCCAAGAAACAATATCAAGCAGGTAAGCAGGGGGTCTACCCAAAACGAAAAACATGGCTAGTGGTATACGTGGCAAAAAAGTTTGGGGTTCTCTGGTCTAATGCATTCTCTTCAGTAATTCTGACAGACGAACTTATACAAAAGTTATTGATTAGTTATAAAATGTATTGGACAAAATTTCCATAAAAACCATCCAATTGTATTAAAATTTCCGCCCAACTGTTTTACAAGATTCAAAATAACGAGGCATCCCAACCGCGGTAACATAATATCGTTAATGACCGTCTTTAAGCAAATACCTTCAACGTCGGATTGTACCTACGACCGTCTGATACCTGAAAGGGATTACAGTAATACTTTCGTCCGCTGTTTTAGTTCCGAATATCTTACCCCAACGCTCACACAAGACCTTTCAGTTGAAAATCAATTAAAATGTAAGGCTACTAGAACACAAAACTGAAATATTCTAATGGATTGGTATCCTTGTAATACTATTAAGTACAAATATAATACATTTAACGTTGTTTGTAAATTTTATCTCTTCGACCGGGAGAAATATCTTTAATAGGTTCGTTACAGAATTGTAAAAATATATTCGTATTCAATGTCGCATTGTTTTAGCATTCCGTATTTGAAACCGGAATTTGAATTCATTAAATTTTTGCAGATCATTTAGTTTGGAAATAGTCTTCGTTATTGCACAAGAAAACATTTAGAAATCTTGAATAGATAGGTACAAACTGAATTGAATATTGCAGTTAGTCAAATTACACTGCGGAATAATGGTTGTAATGCCAATGATGTTTTAACGATTTTAAGATAGTTTTCTGTTACAGATTCCGAATATACAGGGTAAATCAAACATTTCTCACTTATATAACTTATTTGTAAACTAATATAATAAATATAATTTTATATAATATATATAACCAATAAAATAAATATGATCAAAGCTAGAATAAAATAATTTTTCGCCACCGACTTAAGACGAAAATATGAAGGAATGGTATAAATAAGATTTTCCAGAATTTTTACCGAATCATTCATTACATTCACCTAAACTAAATTAAAAAAATGAGGTGTGGCCACCACACGACTTTCTTATACGTATAAGCGCTTCAAATTATAGAATTTTAAGAATTTTTTTATACAAAAATTATTCACTATCCTATTCTCAGCACTTCTATTCTCTTAATAAATCTCTATAGAATGCATACGTTGCAAGATATCAAAAAAGTGCTACTGGCTAAGAGTAAAGGTGCTACTTCCGGTCTGAATTTTGAAATTTTTTTTATACAAACGATTTTGGAAATTATGTTTTAAATACTTTTATACTCGTAACGTACTTGTCTAAAAAGCATGACTTGCGAAATATTCGCAAAAAACTGATTTTCGATAAGAGTAAAAGACCTACTTCCGGTAGGAATTTCGAACAACTTTTTAAATAAAATTATTCCCAATTTTAATTTTAAGTACATATGAATTCTCTATAAATTTGTTTAAACTTAGTAGTTGACGAAATATTAGCAAAATTCGATATTTTCACTGAAATAAACTGCTACTTCTGGTCAACTGAGTTTGCTAAAAAACTAGTCAGCTCTCAAGAGGAAGATTATACACGTAAATACAAAATTTTAAATTGATATCTACAGCGGTTTGACCGCTATCGTGGTCACAGACAGACAGACATACAAACAGACACAGATATTTTTTTAGAAACCACTTTTTCGGTATCAGGGGACTTCAAAACGTGGACATCTGCAAAAATTTCGAGGTCGAAAATTTTCATCTTAATACTTTATACTACGTATAAGAAAGTAAAAAGTGCTACTCGCTAAGAGTAAAAGTGCTACTTCCAGTCCGAATTTTGAAATTTCATATATACAAAAAATATTGCAAATCCAGTTCTAAATACTTTTGAACTCTTGATAAATATATATGGAATGCATAACTTACGACTTATTTGCAAAAAATCGCTACTCGATAAGAGTAAAAGTGGAACTTCCGGTCTGAATTTTGAAATTTTTTTTATACAAAAGATATTTAAAATTATGTTTTAAATACTTTTATACTCGTAACGTACTTGTCTAAAAAGCATGACTTGCGGGATATTCGTAAAAAACTGATATTCGATAAGAGTAAAAGACTTACTTTCGGTTGGAATTTCGAAAAACTTTTTTAGGACAATTTCTCTCAAACTTAATTTTAAGTACATATGAATTATTTATAAATTTGTTTAAACTTAGTAGTTGACGAAATATTGGCAAAATTCTTCAAAACGTGGACATTGCAAAAATCTCGAGGTCGAAAATTTTCATCATCACAATACTTCCTTATACTACGTATAAGAAAGTAAAAGAGAAATCCCTTACCATAAACATTAAATAGATATAAAAGAAATCTGTATACGTATTTCAGCAGCTAAGTTGCATTTTCAATAGAAATCAGTAGAAAAACAGAAAAGACTGTTAAACGTAGTGTTTTTGCCTAAGGTGTATCGTAAGAAGAAGGTTACACCTTAGTCAAAAACACTACGTTTAGCACTCTTTTTGTGTTTTTCTACAGGTATTGAAGATAGCAACTTAGTTGCCGAAATACGTATCCTATAAATTTTTTATATCATTTTAATATTTGTGGTAATGAATTTTTCTTTTTCAATCAAGGATGTCCATGATCGGGGACGCTGTGGCCGAGCAAGGTTTGCGTGTGGTGAAAGGCAGTTGGCTCTCGTTAGTAAACTGGTTCGTGAGAATTGACAGTATAAACAAAGTGACATTGCCCAGGGTATTTCACAAGAAACATTGGGTTCCCAAACGCTTACTGATGAAATGAAAACCAATCGTAAAGAAATTTGCGAACAACTCTTGACCCGATATGAAGCAGAAGATGATGCTTTTTTCCACAGAATTGTGACCAGTGACCGGTCGTGGGCGCACCATTGAAATGAAACGTCAGTTTATCGAGTACATACACAAGGGTTCGCCACAACTGAAAACATTCAAAGAAACTCCATCTGCCGGGAAAATCAGGATTACCGTTTTTTGGGATTACGATGGCATCGTTCACATTGAATTTTTGGAACGTGGCTGCACAATCAACTCCGAAGGATATGTTAACACCCTAACAAATCTAAGCGACGGCTGCTTAGGGTTCGTCCAGACAAAGTGTCAACTCTGCATCATGACAACTCTTGTCAAAGAACGCTCGTAGCACTGGAGGAGTTTGGTTTCATGACGAAAAAGTATTATATTAAGACTTTTTTCATGACGAACTTGCAAAACTCGTAGTGCGTTGGCCTAAATTTATTGCTGTGTATGTTTATACATGGGCTATCCCCAAAATAACTTGTATGGTATATCATATGGATGTACTGTATTGGGGTAACTCACGAACATCCATTGTATGGACGGGCGACCCATCGATTGACTGGCCATATACTGCATATCCCTGGGATCTCATGCATCATATGGGATAATATTAAATGTCGCAAATATTCTATATACTAATTCCGCAAAATATTAGCGTATGACTATAATTGTATTAAATATTAGAAAATGTGTTGATTCCTAGAAAAGAGTTCTAAACAGTGTACATAAGGCAAATTGCTCCCCTATTTACAGATATTGACAACCTGTTGGACGCTTTAGGATTGTGCCTTTAAGAGCAGCATTAAAATTATACAATGCTTCTAAAATAAGGAATTAAAAAAAAATTGATACGGACAATCCATAAACAAATTCTCCTGCATCTATGAAGGACAGCTGCTCTACAACATGTAGATCGAATTCATTTAGATCCTCTGTAATACCGATTTAGTGAAGCCTTGTGAGTTAAGTGAACACGATAATGATAATAAGGGAGAGCATAGTGTAGGTTTGTTTGAAAGACTTAATTTCTCGTTTGATTTTATATTGGATTATTGTAATTCTAATGGTAACACAAATGTTTCGCAAATAGCAAACAATGCAAACTCGATAAAAATATATCAACATATTTTCGATTAAAACTGTTTTCGATTCAATATTGTTATTATAACAATTGACAGAATTGATAGAATCAAGTTCCACAAACCGTGACATCATACTGCTATTATAATCAGCTGTTTCATACTCCGATAATTAGCAATTAGAAGCTAATATATTTAACGACCTCCTCTGATTATAACCGAAGCCAGCAGAATCAAAATTGATTAAACTGGACGGCCGGTTGGTTCCCGATAATTCACATTAACGTTAATACCTCCTGCGCTTTCGGATGAATGCAAGGCAACTCTACTCAAACTCCGCAAAATAGAAAGTTTAAATTATGTTGAAATTATATTTACCTGTTAGGGTGGTACACGCCACATGTGCACCTATAAATGTAGATTAGCAAATGCTAACATTTCAATTACTGCTATCCTTTTAAAAGCTACAAATAACATTTGACGAATAATGACCTTTCATTAATTTACCGGACCTAATTAAATTTTAAATAATGTTCACTAATTATCGTTGTATGTATTGTAATTATGCACTTATGATCGCTGGAATTACCTGAATATAGTTGATGAACTAGTAAGTGCTGCACTTACATAAGTATTTTTATAGATACCCTATCTTCTTAATAATAATAGTAGTACATATAAACGTCCTGGTATCAAGAAAAAATGCGCAAAGAATGGAAACTTGAACTAATAATACCTATACTAAAAAAAGAAATTCCAGGGAGATGCTATAAGTACCATGGGTCATGCTGCTTCGTGCTGCATACAAAGTCGCGACAACATTCATAAATAAATAAAAATGTACACAGAAGATGCAATTGAGATTATCAGTTCAGATTTTGACATGGTAGATCTACAATAAATGCTATTTACACCCTGAATCAGTTTACTGAAAAAGCATATGAAAATAATACAGAACTGTACAAAAACATATTGCTGTGGCCTCAATCTAGGAAATATCGGAAAATTATGCTACATACTAAAGCAAAAACTAACCACAGATATATTACGTGCGTTTATAGCGGTTTACACTCTAATTTGCCTTTCTTACTTCTTAAACAACCTCCCTAACTAAACTGCGGCCATTCAACGAGCTCTTTTTAATACGAGCTATTAACACGGCATAGCTATACGCCAAAATTGACGAATTGGGGAGCGAATGATCTGAGAACCTGGCCTACCTATTAATTTTTGAAAGTTTTAGGACATGTAGAAAATCACGCTGTATAATTTTTTCCCCGCAAGGAGGACGTGTAGACCGTCAAATTTCTCTATAGCCTACATGAAATTTAGAAATTCAATATGGAGGTCCGCGAGCACAGCTGACCATAACACCTTGAAGTCCACGTTAGGTTGAGTTAAATGTTACAGTAAACGTCAACATTGAATGGTGAAAGACCATCTGACGTTTTATTAACGTTGGGAGGGACACGAAAATTCAGTGCCGGTTATGAACTGTCGAAACCATTAACCAATTTCAGTTCACGATGACACAATGTCAGAACTAGACAGAATAGTGTCAGTCGTGAGGGGTGCTTCAGGCAAAGGTCGAATTTTGACAGGCGATAAGTTTGGAGTATTCACATTTAGAGGAAAGACAGATTACACGAGCACTGTCGTAAATTAAGGTGGAAAGAATTAAAACCACAAGGTGAGTAACGAATATGTATCGAGTAACATTTACAGTCTTAAACATTTGCAGGTTTAGTTCGTTAAATACTGGAAATATCCAAATAGATTGAGAGAATCAAATACAAAGGCATTAAAGTGTGGATGGAAGAAAAGTGAACTGAAAAAAAAGAGACCCTTTTTTTAAATTTTTCGATATGCAATCATGAATTTGACATGTTGGTATGTAATTAAGCTTAAGTGTAAGAATATTCATTAAAGTAACGTGAAATATTAACATTGATGGACAAAAATCCATCTGACGTTTGATTTGCGATGTCAGGATTCACTAAAATAATAGTGTCAGTCGTGCAATACGACGCGTTATGTCGTCTCATAAATGCTCTGAATTGACAGAAGTAAATGCTCAAAACACCAAAGATGTAACGATCGAGAGATGTGCTGTGTGTGGCGTACGAAAAAATATCGAGGAAGATAGTCTTTCATTGTCAAGCTTAAACGTCAGTAAGCCGACAAATGTTGGACAGTCTAGGAACGAAAAATTCATTTATATGCTTGATTACATGAACATAATACTTACGCGATCAAACGGGATCGATATTTTCGATTTTTTGTAAATAAAAATTCTAAATTTATGAAGTTCAGTAACTTCTGTCAAACATTAAATGGACCCGAATGAGCAGTTATAATATGGATAAATAATGGTAGTGAAATGAAAAAATCCAGGTTTAAATGTGATACTTTAGTGAAATGAGATACATATTGGATATGTATTATTGTTACTACCAATTATTACTGTTACATTGTTCTTTTCTATATGTATTTATTCTACGCCGAAGGCTAATAGAATATCTCCCATCCTTCTCTCTTTATTACTATAAATTGTCAGTAAAATTAAAATGTACTATAAGAATAACAATACGAGTTTTCTTATATTATCTTATATTATTCTTATATTACTGCAAAAAAATATTGCACAAAGTAGTCACATTTAATTAAGTCAACAGTGACATTCAATTTGACAATTAGGAATCTCAATAGATTTTTGAAGTTTATAGGAACGAATAAACGTCAACAAACGTTTGACGCAATGACAGTTTGTGCAAAAGCTTAAATTAAGCTTATATACAGGACACGTCAAAAGTTAAGAAAATCGGACATTATAAAAAGCATCATGGCAATGCTCGCGCATTACAGGATATAGTAATAAAACTGTAAGCAGATGCAAAAGAGGTGAAATCAAGCTCGAGGAGAATGAAAAATCCAACTAGTGTGTTTCATATAAGCTAAATGATCTGCATCGGTTGAATATGGACAACACACGAAGTCTGCATCTATATTGCTTTTACTACAACATTCTTATGCATAGGATTCCGCCATATTTAACATATAGAATTACACTCAGATTTGATGCGAATATGAATGTTCGCCACCAACATTTCGTTACACCGCCTTTGTACGGATCGAGTCTTTCGAGAGGTCTTTTTCCTATAACATTGCGCATATGATGAACGGGTTATCATGTCATTACAGGGTGTTGGCATTTCCTTTGTTTAAAAAGCGCATTTTTGACATGCTCTTTGCCTTGTAGGTTTGATTCCGTTTGATTTGTATATTATTATTATCTTTATTTTGTTGTTGATTTTCTTTTTGGCAATCTGCATAATATTTGTTTTATATGCTATATAATATTAATTTTCTACAGCTGCATATTTTTCTATTATATATTTCATTTTCTGGTAGTATAAGGGACAAATTTATAATCAGCATTACAGTCATGAAATATTGCTGTATTTGTTTCTGTTGGTATCTATTAGATTTGTTTTTATTTGTTACATTACACAAGCTTTGCATTATTATTGTCTTCTCATTACTGGTTGTGTAATTTACTTTTTTTGTGTTCTATTGTATAGGTATATGTAAAACTATTATTGTTATTATATTAATTTTATTATTATATTTTATTTATTATGTTATAAGTTATGGTAAGTATGTAAAATAAACGAAATTTTTCTTATTTATTAAAGTATTACAATTTGCATTCTAGAGGAAAAATTTTTAATATTTTTCTAAATTTACTTTTCAACTACTCACGTGTACTTAATTCTATATAATGATTTATTATTTACGTACTAAATAATAAACCACAGAATTCTAATTTACGTCTATATGATTTTTTTTGATTATAAATATGTTTCGAATAAACCAAAAGACGTTTTATTAACGCCTTCAGATTTCAATGTTTTATTTTTGTCAATACCACATCTGAGTAAATAATTTTCTTATACTGCTGCTATAAAATGAGATAGAATAGCATAATAAAATGGCGGAGATTGGAAGTTATTATCTCCATGAAAAGCACTGATTTATCCTTACCTTTCTCCATTAAAGAGATGAATTTGCTTTAGGTACAGAAGATTCAGCGAGCACATCTCAACTAAACTCATTATATCTCGAAATAGAAATATATATATGAGTACCAACGGAAGTAAATAATTCATTAGAAAGTTAATAGATTGAGGCGATGTCGGAGATGTCAGAAAAGATTACCACTTCAAGTGAAGAGACAGTTAATCCTCTAGGTCGTAGTACTAGTGTCCTTATTGCCAAATCCTTCCGGCTTTGTCTGTAATCTAATTCTCCTTCCGAGCTTTCAATTCTAACCTTTAGCGTGCTATCTTTCGATTACGTTTGACGTTACGGATTATAATTGTGTACTATTTCCATTATTTACTCCTGTTATTTCAACTAGTAGGAAAACTTGTATATACACAAACAGAATTATTAAGTTGCCGTTAGACAAACATTCCAAGGATTTAATTTTAATTTCGCCCATTATATCTCTTGTAGCAAAATAGAATGGAGGCATCTTAGGCGGTTTAGTTATTCATATTTGGTTGAATAGACATATAGTCTAGATATATTGTAATAAAGTAATTCGAAGCTGTGTACGAATTGATGTAGTTTGTAATGTGATTTAAGTATTGTATGCTAAAGTCAAAAGTGATCAATCATTAGATGAGAGTGGGATAAACCCTATTTTAGAGGAAGTTATAATTACAGTAAGTAAATATAAAATATTATATGTTAAATTGTTTAACTTCGATTAAATCTTTAAATTGATTATTATTAATTGGCCGTGTGGATATTATCCGTGTAGCTAGAGCCTAACTAGCGATAACGTTAAAGACCATATACAGGTTGGACAACCTTTTCAAGCTTAGAATATTTTCTTCAGCTGTATTGGAATAGACTTTAAAATAAGCTTAATAATACAATAAAAAGTGATGTATGGTCAAGATTATCTTCGCACACACTGAGTCGGATAGCACACATGGTTTCAGTCGATTAATGATAGACATGTCTTTTGGTTAAATTCTATAGTTATAAAACCAAACTTTATTACGCAACTCAGAGTATATAGTGGCATTTCTGGATGAATTTGTTTTTACTTATCTTTTCCCTGAAGCTTTTAATTTGCTCTTTGATTATTTTTGAATAAATGTTATATTTTCGGTGGCTAACTAACTCAATTTACAGGTATTTGTAGTTAAAATATGTGTAAGATTTCTTCTGTATGTCAAGGTCAAATGAAATTTAACATATCTTTCAATATGAGATGTAAATTATATATTCATAAGATTATCAAATCTGGTTTAAATAATAATTTACAAGTTTCTATTTGCTTGGATATCTAGTAATATCAAAATTACAGCAATATACAACCTTATACAAAATTATCCATTTATGATCCGCATATTTCCAATTAATTATAGTAATCCTTTTTTAATTAGAAATTCCACGTACACCACAACCTTGACAACTTCCTCGGAACAATATCAGCAACAATCGAACTCAGGATCGTAACTATTATTTCTCAATGGAATATGGTTCTGTAAACAGGAACTTCTGGAACTTCTTGCACTTACTGGACTCTCAGGACTTCTATACGATGGAATCTCGATTAGTATTTTACGTCAAGGACACTAAATCTGCAACTGGAACTTCTGAACGCTGGATTCTTGATTAGTATTTTACTTCACGAACACTGGATCTGCAACTGGAACTTCTGGACCTAGTTTGTAATTTCTGTAATCTGGACACTTATATCTTGAATATAATAATCTGAAATAAAATTGCTGCTCTCCGGATTCTGGACAGATATACCTCCTTTAGGAACTTTTAGATATAAAATTAGCCTTTCAACGAAATCTTGAATTAGTATTTCTTTTACTTCGCTATGGTAAGTATTATTAAGTTATCTAAGTGTATAATTATTTAATTTACACCTTTTTAACTTAATTTAGAATAATATCAGTATCAATATTTGAGAATATATCTAATTCTCCACAAATATAACCGCTTCTTTTAAGAAGAAAAATTATTCTCATTCTATTTATTTATAATCTCCTTGACGATCTTATGATTTTTTAAATTAAACCAATCAATATATTACACAATACCTTATCTAACCAACATACAATTTAAATATGTTTGATTACTTTTTATACTTTCTAAACTTAATAAATTCCATTATTTTAATTCTTTCCATATTTTAATTAAGATTTCATATGCTTTTATTATTCTAAAAACTAATTTGTATCAATTTTCTAACTAAATGTCAAAATGACATTTAACAGTCATTTCCGGTTTTATGAAATTTAAAATGTGCTTTTCAATCATTTTTAACTATTCATATCTTAGTATTCAATTCTTATTATTTTTCATCTCATAAACGCCACTTAAACGAGTTTTTACAAACTAATCATACAAATTATATTACAATAATTAACATTTACATCTCTTCTTTATAGATTATGGTAAATTTCAATGCAAAATGAAACTGATCAACATTATTATATACAGCACGTTCACCTAATCAACGGACTACACCCAATAAATATCAATACTAGATTTATTAATAAATTATCACTTCAAATGCATAAAATCATTCCATATCATCACATTTAAATTTTTCAATTCTTTAATTTATTTTCAAGGAAATAAATTTTTGATATACTATTATTAGAGTCTATAATTGAACTTTAACAATAAATACGTTATCTGAGTATAGCGTCTGGTTGTTTATAACTCAACTAGGGCAAGGCGAAAGTCAGACACGAAGCATTAAAATATCCGTCTATACTGTCATTTCACGTTGATCGACATTCTCTTCTCCGGTGTCACTATGTTGAAATCCGCCTAAAAAACATATTTGACAGTAAAGTTCAAACCAATATTTAGTGAACTGCATGTATGGAATACCCAGTGTATTACACAGACGACAATTTAATTTAGCTATCATCAAATTTAATCTAAAATATGTATTTTCACCATTCCACACACATAAATCCTACCACCAGGACTAAATTAAAATTATATTCAGTGCAATGTTTATGACCTTCCAAAATTATGTTCCAAAAAAAAAAAAAAAAAGAATAGAAAGAAAAAAGCGACAAAAACCGACTTCGTCCCAAAATACCATAGCGTGGTGGCGTTCGCACCACGTTCACATGAAGGCAGTACATAATTTGCGACATCATAAATTGACGTGCAATTTCCCGTATGTAAATCTGCAGTGAAATTTTTTCCAATTAGGACCCAGAGAACAACTCGCGATCGTAATTTTTTATCCGTCACCATATACATGCACACACACCCACGCACACACGTACATCACACACTCCATTTTTTTCTCTCCCTTATTTTTTCGCACGATGGGCGTGTGCATAGTGACCTAGTGTCTCTTTCCGCTTCCAAGCGGGGAATTCGATTTTCTCCGTTGCCGGCCGGATATTCCTATATTACGATGTGAAGCTATATCGTGAATGACGGTGGTGGGCGATTGATTTGGAAGCCTATGTTGTGGCGTGTTAAATGCAGGGATGCGAACGGAGCAGTATAACAGCGTCCGTGGTGTCAGTGATGCGTCTCTTGATAGTAACGGGACGACCACACGAGCTATTGATAATTACCATCGAGGGAAACCTACCAATGTTGCGTGACTACACGCTTAGGGTTATACATACGTAGTCCGGTCAATATACGGGGGTTGTGTAAAATGAAATTTCATGCATCAATGAAGTTCGAAATAATATGTACAAGTTGTAAAATGATAACGTTGTGCGCATGAGATACTCTCTAATTAGGAAAATTTCGCCGTGAAAATATCTTGAAAAATGTTTGACTACTCACTATTAAATCAAGTGAGTTGGGTTCCTTTTCGAATTTTAATTTTAAAATTTAACTTTCCTTATTGGACATAAATTCACTAACTTTGAGATTCCCTTTAATTTTGATTTTTGAATTCAGTTTAACTTGTTTGACTTTGTCAAGAAGGCTATGTAATTTTTCGTTTCTCGTTTCTTTTTGAATTTTAATTCTGAAACCCAGTTCTTTTACAACTCGTTAAGTGAAAATTGGTTTTACTTTGAATTTCATTTGTTAAATTTAGTGATTATTATACAAAGTCAGGTAGGCTTAGTTAATTTTTGAATTCCAATTATTAATGTTTTTTTTTTGGGGGAACATGATATAGGTTTTGATATACGACGAAAATATCTCTGAATTTTAGTTTTGGAGTTTAACTTATGTTGTTCGACGTCCCGTAGGCTTTAGTCAATCATATAGCAGAGAGCAGCGTTGAGGATTATTTTGAATTTAAATTATGAAATTTAGTTATTCTTATGGGACATCCCAAGAGCTATTGTCTCTATTTTGAATTGCAAAATCCAAAATCTATTTAATTCCATTAATGATTGCATATCATTCCAGGAACAAACGGATTTGATTTAACATTGGTGTGTTCTTAACAGACTGAGCTTTTCCGCGTAATGTTAACGACTTGACATATGATTACCACATCGACGAATTTAGAACGTGTTACGGTTTTATTTTTGCAAGGCCAACTGTATCAATATCAATATATATAAGGCCGTCACATAACGAGATTTTTCTGATACTAATAATCTCAAAACATTGATCTTTAAGTGGCGCCATCTATCCAAAACATAATAAACTGCTTGGTAAATGCAATTATTCTAATACTACACATATTCAGTCGTTTCATTTAATGTGTGCTACATATTTACTATATTTTGAAGGTTACGTCAACTACAAATAGACAACTATATATCTAGTTACCTCACGGAAAAAAACGTGGCTGTTTTGAGTCATTTAGTTCTTACCAAAATAGTCTGCCCTAAAAGACAAGTAATTGGCGAGGTACTTCGAAAAATGTGAATTGATCTTTCGAAAAGCAATATAAGGAAAAGTTTTGGTAAATAGCTAGTTTTGCTAAACCTTATTTGGTCACAAATATTAACTGCAAGTCTGAATATGTGACCTCTAATGTATTTGAGGACTGATTTACTACAATTTTAAAAAGGATACAAGTGAGATTATTATATATATTTCAACATTGCCAATTTTTTTCTGTAATTAGGCTTGCATCTGTTGAATAAATAAAAATGCTATAGTAAGTTGAATTGCGCATAATTAAAACCATAGCTAGAAATAATGGATTTAAAGAGAAAATAGTAGACGACATTATCAAACACAAACAAAGAGAAAAACTCAAAATACACTTTTATCCTAAAATAATAGAAAAAGACAACACGAAATGGCACATTATACAACACATTCCACATATTAATTATAAAATTAACAGAATATTTAAGAAAATAGGGATCAAAACAGTTAACATAAATAAAAACAATTTAGGTGCTATGTTAGTCAATAACAAGGAAAGAACTAAGCTTACCGACAAATCAGGTGTATATAAAATTAGTTGCACAGACTGTAAAGCTATCTATATCGGACAAAGTGGCAGAAAGATCGAAACTAGATTAAAAGAACATAAAAGATCAATATTGCATAATATTATAAATACAGGCCTTGCCGAACATTGTATAGATAATCTCCATTTTCCCGATATAGATAGTTCTAAACTTAGGCATAATGTAAACAAAGGACCGAAATTGAATTTGTTAGAAATATTAGAAATTAAAAAATCAATTCAAAGAAAAGAGAAAGTAACAAACACACACACAGATTTTACAAACACACACACGCCCATAATAGACACTTATGTACAAAGAGGCAATAAACACAAGGCATATATAACACCCGTCACACAAATTGACCTGTTACTTCAGCTCGAGAATGGTATGAAAAATACCGAAACATATTGCCGTGGTCCCTTGCATTTTTAAAAATAAGAATAGTATTAAGAACTAGTTTAAGTGTTAAATAAAATATTAAGTTTAAAAAAGAATGTATACTGAAGATTTCAACATCATGCAATACTAATAGCACAGGTGTATGATGGGTTGCATATATTTAAATATGAAGAATTTAAATACAAAAACAATTTTTATTATTACACTATAGGTTAGATAAGTATTAAAATTAAATATTATATAAGTACAAAATAAAGATAAAAAGGTACTTAAACCTAATAAAAGAGAGTGAGTCATTTAGACACTATAAAACTGTATGAATGAGTTCACATTCGTCTTACACGAGACGAAAATATTGCAGAATAAATAATGAATTTAAAACGTACATAATGTAATAAAAAATGTTATAAGAGGGATTTTTATAAATCATGCTTAAAAACTGTAAAAGTTACCTCAAACTTATGACTATAAATAAAAAAGGATATAAGTTATATATATTCTAACACGATATGGCCAGCAATAATGTTTTATATAAACAATAGCTGAATGAATAAAAATCTACATTCATGAATTTGTACAATGTGTTTTCGAGTTTACCAGATCTAAACATCTCTAAAAGAAAATTGAAGATTATGTTAGTGAATGGGAGAAACAAGTTTATATACAAATACAAGGAGGGATTGTATTAAGAAAAATATACCTACCGTTGGAGATACCGAATAATTTAGGGAAAGACTTTTAAATAAGAAAGCGGCTTAAAGTGTTGACGTTTAGTGAATGAACTGTCAAAGACAATATGTGTGTGTGTTAGTGTAACAACAACAACTTGCAGAAAATGAAGGGCAGAGATTTCACCGATGATGTATAATGCCAACTTAAACTTTAGTTCGATGGAGGGCGTAATCAACAGGCGTTATTTTTTTTTCAGTATAACGTTGAGCAGTAAGGATAAAATAGATATTGTCCTGTAAAATAATAATTCGTTAGTTTTTTTTATATAACACAGAAAGGATTATTAATGGTGTTGGGTATTAAGAGAATACAACGTGCGAATGTTTATTTTCAGATAGTTGTATCAGGCATCACTAATTCTCGCAATTCATTTTTGATTTCAAACTTAAAAATATAATATACATTTAAAAAAGGGAAATGTTTCTGTGTGGCGGGTATTGAGACGCTGGCAACAATACGTGCGAATGGTTGTGGCCAGTAGTCAATTCAAGCTGATCGCCGAACAATGACCATTGCGAAGTTCTAGAATTATCAGGGCATTACGTGCAAATATAATGTTTCTGGTAAAATAGAATTAGCACAATATTAACAGATTACCGACATTCAATTGAATTTTCTTTGTTTTAAAGCAGGATAAATATTTTTTTTTGATTAGCATTATCGATATATATTCTACAAAACATTACAACCGAAAATACGGTATAAATGTTTTCTTTCAATTATGTGTTTTTTTTCATAATTTTTGAGGTGAATATAGTATAACGATCCTATCTATTATTAATGTTTTAATAAAATATACAAGTATGATTTTTATATAGACTTAGACTTTTCAATAAAAAGTATAACCTTATCCCTAAACAAAAACAAGCAAGAGATTTACCAGGAGACAAAGAGGCGGAATACACTGCTAGAACTCACGCGTACTTACAAAGTACGTGCTGTTAAGAAATAAGTTAGTACATACAAAATCAATTATAAGCATTTAGTGAAAAAATTATTAAATCTACAGCATAAGTAATATAGTGCCCAACGTGTGTCTGTGGTCATTATATTAATAATAAATTATGTTGCTGGTACAGCACACAGTAATATGTCGCAAAGACTAAATAAAAATTGTGGAAAGTTTTCAAGAGTTTTATTTTTATTTTTATTAAAAATAATTATTAATAAAATGTTCCACCAAGAACCGTCTGATAACTCAACTAATAGAATTAAAAAAAGACGTTTGCAAGTAGCTACCGATTCTTATAAGTTTAATTTACTAATTTGTACGAGCCACATATAACTAATCGTTACGTCCACAACAGTTACTAGTATTTATACAATAGGCTTGCCTAGTAGTTTTAGATAAATAAAATAAAATAAATGAACTTGTGTTTGAATTTAGATTTAAACATTTATTTAACAACGTGGTCCCACCAACAGCTAGCAATGTATATGCAACGTCGTTCATTTTTCGAATAAATCTATATTAAATTTTTGCCTTTCAATATTCAATTTTACATTTACAACGTTTTTTATAATAACAAACGGTTCCACCGTAACTGGTTAAGGAGCTTTATATCAAGCTTAAATTGGATTTTTCTAATACAAAAACGAACTTCGTGTTCTCTGTAGTTACCCTCTTTTGTCACATGCTGGGCGCCACGAATTCAGTTCTATTTGTTTTTATTTTATTTCAAATTGCTTATGGATGGTTGCGTGCGTGCGTGTATATTATAGCTGGAAGAGTTCTCGCTCGGCTTTACTGAAGAGTCACCCTTTTTTTCCGACATTGTTCCAACGTAGTTGGTTAAGTGTGAGAATGTGATGACGTCGCTATTGGCGTGATACATGATATATTTTACACGCGTTGGTTGTCATTAAATGGATATCTGGTTCTCTCCCTTTTTTTTTATAAGGCTTTAAAATACAATTTCCCAGCGAAAAATGAACTTTGAATAGAAATCGTTTGTTTTTTTATTTTTCGTTTTCAGAAGAAAGAGTTACAGGTTTAAGCCGCGGAAATATTGTCACTTGCTAATTTACTTTGAATTTTGCCCATTAATATCTTTTAGTATAGTTTCCTGTTATGCTCAATGAATTTTAAAAAATAAAGAAACAATAATAAACTGAAAATTTGTTATACTGTAGTCATTCTTAAGATGCTTCAGTAAAAATTGCATGTCTTTTTATCTAAAAGATATGCTTATTTGTTTTACCACTAATTGAAAACTTAGGGGGATACCTCAGGGCAGTGCCTTGAGCCCGATTCTGTATCTCCTATAAGCTTTGACAAACAATGTAACAATTGCCACTTTTGTTGTTGATACGGCAATTATGGCTGTGGACAGTGACAGTAATGAAGCATCAAGAAGCAATTGATAGAATATATGACTAGAAAAACGCCAAAGCTTAACGCGAGGAAATCAGACTACACTGCGAAATTCTGGGAGAAATAAACAACTCGAGAGGTGTAAGTGTTGATGAAGGAGTGTAATTTGAGTTTGCGTTTGGGCTATTTCCACCGTTTATTGGATTGTGAATCGCCGACTTTTCAGCAGATATCATTCTACCGTCTTCAGGGTAACTCTGAGAAGGCTCTGTTTTTGCCATATCGGAATTCTTTAATTAATAGCAAGTGTATACGTCTTCTTCAATTTCTGAATACCAGCTATGTGAATGGAACCCGTATGATCTGAGAAATATTTCCACTTTATATTTCTTTAAAACATTTGTATGCGTAGAAGTAGACGCTCAGTAGTTATCCTGTTTGTGCGCGCCCTGTTGAATGCGCAGTAGCCTAACTTTAATCTGCCATATGTGGTCTGGTGTTAGATGTAGCGTTGTTTATGTTGTCACTTATGCTGGGATTACTTGCTGTGGCTACATTACCTGCGTCTTTAATCTTTCTTCTGGCACCATGTTCTTTTAGGGATTTAATGGTTTTTCGTGACTTATTGTTTAATTTATAAATTTATTTTCAAATAAATACAATGCCTGGGGTTCCTTATTCGCTCATGCAGAGAGTTTAACAACTTGGAAACGTTTTCTCCTTTGTACGTTCCAAATTGGAGTATGCATCCCTGGTCTGGTTTCCGCATTATGTATACCACCGTCTTCATGCTTGAACGTATACAGAAACGTTTTCTGAAATATATGTCGTTTAAAATCGATGGTGCTTACCCACAACGCGGCATTGATTATGACTACTTATCTACTGAACAGACACGGTTTCAGTTCTCTGAGTGAAAGACGGGACAGGGCGAGCTGCAGCTTCATTGTTAAACTGGTCAACAATTGCATTGACTCACCTGCACTTCTTTCTCAAGTGAACTTCTTAGTGCCCAGGTACGCTGCTAGGTCGACGGGTACTTTCTATGTCCCGGCAGCTCGGACAAATGTTCTTCTGAAATCCCCGCTCTATCACATGTGCACAAATGCCAACCTTTTGTGCGCTGACCCATTCTTGGGGAGGTGATGATGTATTGATATATTTATGCTTTTTTTTCTAATGTATTCTGTATTTTTGTATTCTGTATTGTATTCTGTATTTTATTATCATCTGTGCATCGTATTGTGAATTATTTTAAGTCACTGTTAATTTTTTTATATATTACCCTGTAATTAGATATATCTGTTGGGTATTAAAGGAATAAATAAATAAATAAATAAATAAATAAATGTGTGACAGTTATTTTAAAATTGATGCTCATTGTGTATGAGTTAAATTGCAACCCCTCTAGCTTAAAGTATATCATTTAATACAAGATATTCTAATTCAAAAACATACACGTATTTTGTACCTCTTTTCTCGGACACTCTGTATAATTGAAAACAATTCAGGTGTGAATATACATAATGAGTTCGTAGGTATTACTAGAAAAAAATATTATGTTTTGCCTTCACCATATGCATATTTCGTCGTTTAAGATGAATCAGCCTGTATATAAGTTTATTTTGTATAAAACAATGAATATTAAAAAAAGTAACTTTAAAACTTATGACTACCACTTATACCCCAGTTTATACTAGAATTACTTCCAATCGTGTAATCTTATAATTTATTACTTCTACTTAGGCAGCCTGGAAGGTAAGTGCTTTTAAAAAATAGTTTACGATGTTATATTTAAACAGTGTTGTATATGCCCGTAATAATTCGGTGGCCTCGGTGTCGGCGAAAAATGGTCGCTCATAATTTAAGCGCAGTTTTAATAGTACGTACGTGTTTTGCAACATTTTTCATAATTTCACATATAAACACACACACGTATGGTAATATTTCTGTGTCGGGACGCAAGTATGAAAAGTAATGTGTTCTTCTATATGAACTGCGTCGGGAAAACTGCCGAATAACATTCGCCGGCGATTAAATTTCCTCCATGATATATGAAATGTTATTTGTTATTCTTGTCGTTTTAGTGCATTTTTAATTTACTCTGTTCTTTTTCGCAGACGTATATTACCATGAAACGAGAAGAGAATTTCTTCGCATTTTTGCAATGTGCCTTGTTAATACACGATTTTAATATATAATATAATAAAATAGACAGTATTGTGCATGTAATACATTTTGTTGCACCTATTGATGACATTGTCCTTAATAATTTGGTTAATAATTTGGGACGTATATAATTTACCTTTAATCGATTTTCCAGAATTTCAGATTTTATTTTGAATAATTCAGCATATTTGAAGTATACGGATGGTTGTAAGGAATGTTTTAAACAAGAAAGAATACTGATCTTGCCTTGCCTATTTATACTTACATATATAAATTACGTTAGAAAAAACCAGGAAAAGTATATATTTAATGGAGGGCATCATAATTACGAAACCCGTCACAGAAAAGAGTTCCAAATTCCATATCACCGCCTGCAAACGAACGTATACTATTGGTGACCCAAACTGTATAACAAAATCAAGAACCATATTGAAGAGAGTGACAAATTATTCATAAAAAAAGTGGAGGATATTTTAAGTTATCACAGTTTTTATTCAATAGAAGAGTTTCCTTAAAGTGTGACTTATAACATTAATGGCTTTTAAATACTTAGAAAAGTGCATTATACACCATGTCCAGTTTAAAATGCAGTACATGGGGATATTGGAAAACGTTGGAGATACAACGTCGGTTAAATGAGAGAAAAGTTGCGTATTCATTTGTCCATGAATAATCCGACATCAGATTTTGAAATTTTTGTTTCATTGGGCAGATACAGGGTGAAAAAGAAAAAAATGCATTTTCGAAAATCTTCCATATTTTGTTTCCTAGAAGAGATAAATTTACAAAAGTTGTAAGCTAGGGATAACAAGTTCATGAGGATTTTAAAAATGATTAAAAAAAAATCTAGGTCTACTAGATTTTGCGTGACAATAATCAACTTTTGGTTTCCTTATGGCAGCCATATTGGATTTTTACATTTTTAATATCTTCAAAAAAAATGCTATTCAATGATGATAACAGGTTTATGTTCAAGATAGTAAAAACATGAAAAATAGAGAAAGTAAGATTATAACATAGTAGGCCGTGATAATAAATGTGACATTTGTGTCAAACAACACTAAAAGCTGTGAAGTTTATTCTGAACTGTCAGTAATCTTATTGTTAATCTCATTGTATTGTTATCGTTTTACAAATAGTGACAAATATCAAATGCTGGAGTGTTTTATTTTGTGTGGAAGAAATGATGAATTGGTTGCAGAAATATTTTGATAGATACCCTGAAAGGCGGCAGCCAGAAAAAAGCACTTTTCGCCGATTGCGTGATAATTTGATAATGCATGGAAGTTTTGTCAAACCCAAGAAAAACCAAACCAATGAAAATAATGAAAATATTGTTCTGCAAGCAGTAGTTGAAAATCCCCGTACGTCTTTACGGGTAATTGAAAATACACTTGGCGTCGCTAGGTCAACAGCTGGTACCATTTTAAAGCGTACCAAATTCTGAAACCTTATCGTGAAAGAGCCAGTCAAGGGCTTCAAAATGGTGACAAAATACGGAGAGCACAATTCTGTCATTGGTTCATCGAAAAACATAATGAAAATCCAAACTTTTTTGAGAAAATTTTATGGTCTGATGAGAGTCGATTTACTAACTCTGTAATGTTTAATCGTAAGAATACTATCTTTTGGCCCGATGAAAATCCACACCTAGTTCGTGGCATTAGACAGCAAGTCAGATGGGGATTTAATGTCTGGATCGGCGTTATTGATACCCATGTTATCGGTCCATTCTTTTTCAATGATAATTTAAATTCTGAAAGGTATTTAGAACTTTTGCGCACACATGTTGCTGAACGAATTGAAGAACTTCCACTTGCCACGTTGCAAAATATGTATTTTCAGCAAGACGGAGCGCCTCCACACAATTCCTTGTTGGTTACAAATTATTTAAATAATCAATATTACAATAACTGGATTGGTAACCGAGGATCAATAGGGTGCCCTGCTAGGTCTCCGGACCTATTGATTTTTTTGTATGGGGCTATCTGAAAAACAAGGTGTATTCGAGATCTTATGAAAATGTGGAAGAATTACGTCAAGCAGTTGAAGAAGCAGTGAATGGAATGACACCGAACATGGTTAGACAATCTTGTGAGGCAGTACTAACACGATGTAGATTGTGCATACGAATGAACGGTGGCTTATTTGAACAGTTGTTACATTAATGATTCAGCTACCTAACCACCTTTATTTAATGAATACTAATAAATAAAATGTTAAAGATATTTTAAAAGTACTTGGAGACTTGTTATTTTTTGTTTTTTATCAGTATACACTTAATATATCCACAGTTCCATGGCCTACTATGTTAAAATCTTACTTTCTCTATTTTTCATGTTTTTACTATCTTGAACATAAACATGTTATACATCATTGAATAGCATTTTTTTTTGATGATATTAAAAATGCCAAAATGCAATATGGCTGCCATAAGAAAAACAAAAGTTGATTATTGTCACGCAAAACCTAGATTTTTTTTTAATCATTTTTAAAATCCTCATGACTTGTTATCCCTAGCTTACAACTTTTGTAAAGTTATCTCTTCTAGGAAACAAAATATGGAAGATTTTCAAAAATGCATTTTTTTCTTTTTCACCCTGTATCTGACCAATGAAACAAAAATTTCAAAATCTGATATCAGATTATTCATGGACAAATGAATACGCAACTTTTCTCTCATTTAACCGACGTTGTATCTCCAACGGTTTCCAATATCCCCATGTACTGCATTTTAAACTGGACACCCGGTATACACATTATTGTTTTGTTGTTGTTGTTTGTGTTGTTGTCATATAGAGCTAACTGTGCATTTTTAATTAATTTATTGACTTTCCTGTAATGGTAATTACAACGAATAAACTATTATTATTATTATTATATATTTTTATTCCTTAAGGTATACGTATTTAATTTTTTTATGGATATTATTTCCAATTTATTTATATTGAAGTAGTTTTTCTCTTTTGCTCCAGTGTATTTTTTATACTTATCTGTTCGAAAAATAATCAATTCCATACCAATTTTAAATTGTTGCTGATGATATTTTTTAATTTAATTTTTTAATAAGTGCTGTTTAATTTTTGTTGTTATTTTTTCTGCTTTTATTAGTTTTCTAAACTGCAATACTTGCAGTTCGATATTATTTATGTAGTATGCTGTAAAACTCTGTAGGTGAAGTTTCTACACTTTCATTCTAATTTTAAATATTGTTGATCATGCTAGTTATGTGCTTTGGAATTGATCGCGGTATTGATTCCTACAATATTATTAGATTTATTAGGTTGTTCGAAAACATTTTTTTTTAAATGCAATAACTTTGTTTGCAAAGCATGGAAATATTTTTTTTGTAGATTTATAACGTAGCTGTTATGAACAATATACTACGCCGCTCTCAATTCATATTTTCATGTCATCCTACAATGGATAATCAAAAACGAATTCTTAAGCTGTTATTGTACGAGTTTAGAAAGGAAACAACACGAAATATCTGCGATCTAAAAGGTAAAGGACCTGTCAATGTAAAGAAAGCTCGGAGTGAATTTAGAAATGTGAAAATTTCGGGAGGTGGTGTTTGAGAAAACAAAGTTTTTTGAGGTATTATGTCGAGTGCAACTTATACTAAATGCTAGTTTACTTAACCCATTAACGCCGAAATTATCTTTTTTTATAATATTGTTATTATTCCAGCGGTAAATTAAAATTGGATGTATATTTTAGAAGAAAATACTTCATCTTAAACAATTTGATTCACAATTTTTGAGAAAAATGATGGTATCATATGGTACCGCTGGGCGCTTTACTGAAGATTTTCCCTAAACACTATGAAAGACGAAGTACTCCTAATAGGAAAAAAAGTAGTCGATAAAAGTAACTTTATTTAGTGTGGAAATTTTTAAAACACTCTATGCATAATCCAACGTCACATTTCTGGCACATTGTTCTAACTCTGCTTTTACACTGAGATCCCGCACATCTTCTCCGGCCTGCTTCTTGAGTTGGAACCACATAGTGATGCATTCCATCATACCTAACGTCGTTAGCAACACGAAAATCGGTGCCAGCTGCCTTTGATGTTCGACCAGGGCCTTTCGATTCGTTTCTAAAACGTGTTAAATATGTCTGAACTGCATAACAAAAAATGTAGATTATATCATTATTTCAATGTTACATAAAGAACCTGTACGATATTTCTTCTAAAAGCCAATTGACTTATATTTCGACCAGTTTTCCTGTAGATAATCCATGCATTTTGCACTGCAGCATCGATCAAATATGTAAAAATAGACCAATACCACTTTTTAGATCTAATTCCTATGCGATAACTAAAATATTATAAAATATTTTTTGGTTTTAGTTATGAATATACGTAGAAATCTTACCAAGCAATATTACCATCCATTAGATCAGTCCCTCCCATATTCTTATTGTACTAAAACACGACATCTGGACGTGGGGTAAAGACATTCTTTTTCTCTTTTCTTGAAAACCTTTCGACATTTCTTATTGGTGCCACTCCAAAACACGTACTTGCCAATGTAACAGCACTGTTGTCCATCCACCGCACAAAAATAATTCCAGAATTTTTCTCCAACGCAGAGGAAAAATCACCTCTATTTCTTTTCATAATATCCTTTTTAGACACAATAGGACATTCCTTGGGTATCCTATTATCTCGCACGGTACCAGTAGCGCCGTAACCATTAGCTTTCAACGTGGTAAGTAAGCTGGTACCAGTAAAAAGATTATCGAAAAACAAATTATATTTATGGCATCTCTTTTCACCCAATTCTTCTAGCATGTGGACGAGAGGAGCCGCAGATTTTCCAAATATTTCATCATACGCGTTATTTGTTCTGGGATTTTTACCTTGATAGATTTCGAAATTCACAAGGTATCCGCTAGGAGTATTTAGGGACCAAACTTTGTAGCCGAATCTCACCGGTTTGCCACGGATGAACTGCTTGCATCCGTGGCGGCCAAAATACCTTATCATTGACTCGTCGTATGCAAGATTATGTTCAGGTATAAAATGTTCTTGGAACTTGGCTTTCAAAGTATCGGTTAGTAACCGCAACTTGAACATTTTATCCTGAGCATCCAACGCATTATTGTCTGCAAAATGCATGAAACGGCAGATCTGTAAGAATCGATCTCGTCTCATTGCTTCAGAAACTAAAATGTTTTTCATGTCAGATGAATTTTCCCAGTAGCTTCTTTTTGATGGCAGATTATTGTAACCTCTCAAAAGTAAAATTCCAAGAAACACTTTCATTTCTGAAATCGACACCGTCGGGTCAGGGCAATTTTTAAATAGCGCATATCTGCCTATCTCAACAAGAATCTTGTCCAAAAGATCGTCCGAAAAAAATAGCTCAAATAGCTGAACACAACTCAACTCACTATATTTGCTATAGTCTGGGTCAGGAAAAAGATGTTTTGGAGGTTCGAGATCTCCTAACTGACAAAAATGTAAATTTTGTGGTTTACTGACTTTTATCATTGTATAAGCGTTATCGACTTCTTCATCCTGGGTTGTTGGCAGTCCTTGAGTTTGCCCTTCATTTGATTCAATTTCTTCATCAATTTCCATTTGTTGTGTGTTGGCATCTTCTGTTTCACTAGGCTCATTTATACCACCTATTCTAATATTATGATTCAAGACAATTTCTGCAGGAGCAGAAAGTTGTCTCCTGCTAAGATTATCAACCAAACCTCCTTCGTCCTCGTCTGCCGAGTCTTCATCAGTCAAAATATGACTCTCTGGAGGTTCTATAAAAATTTCTCTAACGTCATTTATATCTTCCGATTCATCATATGCTAGTTCCAATGCCTCTTGCAACGTTAGTCCCCTAAAATATTTCACATCATTGGAAACCGGAAATCGCCTAGCGGTACCATATGGGATCAGCATTGTTTACGCCTCAAAAAAGACAACAACAAAACAATTTTTTTCAAATGTAAAATATAAAATAAATAACCTTGTCTTTTAGGAAAAGTAAAATGTACTTGAAATGCACAGACTCTAAAGGATATTTATATTAGAATACTTACACTAATCGGAAGTCCATATTTTCATGAAAACTTATTTTCGTTAAAATTGTAACTGTCGACAAACACGTGCAACACCCGACACTAACTCCAAACAGCTCACAATGAATTCAGGTGTTCCTAAACCATGTCTGCCTCATGCGCATTGCCCCTAAAGATAACGGTCGCAGCAGGGTAGGACAAAAAGTAATCACCTGATTGGTGGTTCCATATGGTACCGCTAGGCGCTAATGGGTTAAGTAAAACATCAAACCTGACTAATATCTCATCAATTACCAATTTTAGACAGATTTCTAAACACTCAAGGGCACTCAAAAGTGAATTTTAGAGAGATTCTAAAATAACAATAAAATATCGGATGCTTTGAGAAAACAACATATTTGGAGGTATTTTCCAATGCAACTTATACCAAATGATGCTGAAATTTTCTCGGCTACACGCAAAACCTTCATTAATGTTTTCACTTTTACAAACAAGGGGAATATATTTTTTTTTGAACACTTACTTATCTTGCTCAAAAACTTCCACAAGAAAATAATAACTCAGAAACTTTTGACTCGATTTTAAAATATAAAAAATAGTGAAATAGGCAATTTAAAGCAGTACTGTTCCAAGCAACTATAAATATTCCATTAATTGTTTTTTCTCTTATTTAAAACACAGAAGAGCAATTGAAGAAGATGCTTATACTAATGACTACCTCTGTATATAAAGATACAGTTATCTGCTTCATAGCAACAACATCAATTATAGATTCATGCAGTTTTTTTAAGAAAAGTCATCACCATTGCAGACCTTAAACTCATTGAAAATTATAATCTTTCAAACATTAGATTCAGTATACAGTCTTCTCAAGGTTCAATTGTATATATATATATATATATATATATATATATATATATATATATAAATGAGAGGGAGTGAGAGACACCTACTCTTTTAGAAGAATGTGAGTGGTAACATTGAAGTCATTCTTATAAGTTTCCTTTTCCACTTTTTTTCGGAGATTTTATTTTTCTATTATTTCGTTGAGATTTGAATTAAATTTACTTATGTTTTATCGTATTGTTTTCTTGCCATTTTAGGTGTGTTCTTGTTGTAATGGATCTACCCAAATTGCCCCAAAGTTGGGCACCATAATGTAATGGAACCAGTATTTGAAACTATATTAATAATAATAATAATATGATAGGATTCTGTGCCACGTTGCTGCGCCAATATTGTAAATGTACAACTCAAAATAAATTTGTTATTATTTAAAAATGTAAAAATGAAACTGTTAATATAAAATTTAATATTATAAATAATTATATAAAATAAAATAAATTATTTAATTTGCCAGCTTAACTCATTTCTTAATCGCGAGGGCGATTGGGTAAAAGAGATAATTAAATTAACAGGTTCCCAAAGCATTATTGGGTATTAATATAATAAAAAGCCATTGTATAATTTAAATAATAATTATATTCGATATCAGTGATTTTATAGTTGATTACAGACAAAATAAAATCTTATACAATAAACTGCTTTTAACAGACAAAGGAACAGAAAACAACAGCAAACAGGTTCAATACACTTTTACAAAGATAACCTTTAGTGATATTTACTCATATCTTTCATTATATTCAAATGATAACAATACAGCAAGAAATATGACCTTAGGCTACAAGATTCATATATATATATTCACCTACATAAAACACATCGTTAAAATGTATCAAGTTACATTTTAGTTTATATATTGGAGACTTTATTCATTTACCAAATATATTTATCTCACCCAGATAAATATATTTACTTCTTTCGTCTCTGTTCGAAAACTGAAATATTATGTTTAATTTTTTATTTTCAAAATACATTTACACACAATAATCTTTTAAAATACCTTATTTTAGGCTTCCTTTTTCTTTTTTCTGCCTTCGACGCTTGGAATCTTCTTTATGCACGAACAAGATGTGGGGAATCGACCGACACTGCCAATTGTAGCACAATATCACAAAAAATATAACAACTTGCACATTTAATATGTATACTCAATATGCGGTTAATTTTAGAAGTTTCTGCTTGTAAAAATACTTTTATTTAACCGTTGTTTTTATAATTATTGGAGTCGATACACTTTTTAAACTTATTTGTCGACTCTATTTAAATATTACATATCAACGACTCTTCTGGCCGTTGTCGACCCTCTACTGGAGTATATGTCTGGAGTTCGCTTTTCGACTTGAAGTCTAGCTATCTAATCATACGATTGCAACACGTACTTTCCTTCTTATAGCTGGACATCTGTGATTCCCCGCTTTCTAAATAGTCTGGGTAATCCCGCTCACAATTCACACCCACACATTCTTTTATACCGTGAGAAGTTAGAGATATCGCAACGCTTATCTCACTAACATCAACTTTAGGCGTCATAAGGCTTACACATAATAAAGTTTATTTATACCTATGATTCCATGAGAATTAAACATCTAACAATATTTTCATTGATTTCAAATATATTTAGAGTATTCATAAAAATATTATTTATTGGATTATTTAATATCGTAAACTTATAACATTAATTTATAAAACTCACACAATTACATCGTGTGAATTTTAATGTAAAAGAATAGTAGTAGAGCTATGATAAATATGGTAGGCACAAAAAACGCACCAGCCATACGCATTTACAATTCAAACACTATGCATCCAAAAACAGAAACATTTTTCTATTTTAGATACATTATTTTTTATCGTTAAAACTAATTTGAATTTTAATCTATATGGGTGATATATACTCGTACAGAGCAGCGGTTCAAATGTTTGCCGAACGAATTAACACAAAGATCGTGACAGGACTCATAGCTACTCCAGTACTCACATTTAAGACGAATTTATAATGATTTTCAGATCGAACTATATACACACTGCACAGACTATAAATACTGTCTTGAAAGCCTCTATCTGAGTCAATAGGCCTAGTAATACTGATCATAATAAAATTGTACATAAAGTCAAAGTAGCATTATATAATTTTCATAAGTATCATGCTTATAATGACAATAAATAATATTTAACAGTTAACCATTAACAATATTTGCTGACGACATGCATTGCAAAACTGAAGGGGAAACGAGCGTGACTCGGTTTTGTAAATTCGAAGGAACTCACATCATTAAATCAGACTTCTGTAAAATGTCGGTGACGTGTCTAAAATTTCTCTCAATCATAATTTTAGACGCGAATTGTAAACCGGCAACATATGAGCCATTGGCTTCCCAACGAGTTTAACCGACGTCGCAAATTTACATATGGTTATTGATTGTGAGCATTATAACATTTCTCTTGCTGCCTTAATAACAAGCATTATGAACTAAAAATGTCTACACGTCAAATCAATTCGTTATGTGGAATATATATTTTTGAGGAAACCAAACAAATTAGAAGTATTACTACTCTCGTATAGATAATTTCATTAAGTTTGAAGTGTTATAATAATGAAACATTTAGTATTTGAACAATTTTATTTGTGGCGCAGCCCGCTCTGAAGACTATTAGCGACATCTAGTGTAATTCCTATGTAGATAAGCTGCGTTATAAATGTATTAATTTATTTTGATATTTTTTGTATGAAATGTATTCCTAAATTTCTAAAAACAATAGAATTATTCTAGATGATATAAATTGTATATGCTGTGAGAAAATAATCATTTAAATTGAAATATGTTAAGGTAATTTTATGTAATGAAAGCGTCCTTGTATAATGTACTAACATCTTGATAGGAATCTGGTGTAATTTAACTACAACATGAATTGTTAACTAAAAGTTTGTCTCTCTATCGTGTTCTGGGATCAGGCGTTTCGCTTAATGTACACTACAGCGCTGTTTATATTGATATAAATTGCAGTTGTTTCAGGGCTTTAATATTTAAAGTTGTGATAAAACATTCTGTCCGCGCTGCTCCTTCGTGGGCGACTTTCTAAGAGCTTCAGTAATTTACAGAAGTTAAGGTTGCGAGGTTAGTAGCTGCAATGTGTGGTTAAAATGTGTGATTAAGACTATCTAGGTACTATAAGTTTTCATTTTGCGAGGGCTGACGATACGAAAGATTCGTAATTCTTGTGCTTTTCATGAAAAAATATTGTATGAATATGCGAGAATTTTATTCATTGTATCGTATACCATATTAATTTAAAAAAAAAATCGATGTATACACAAAAAATATACCTACGTCTGAGAATAAGAAGTGATTCAAATATTGTACATGCGTTTTTTATACATTTTTAATATCTCTTAACCTCATTTTTAAAATTTGCTTTTGGAAAAATTGAATAATGTAACTGCAAAAGAAAGAGCAAACTAGACGATAATTAACTGGGCGAAGGGTAAAAAATATACCACTAAAAATTTTGGCCAAGGTGTGTGGTGGTATCAAAATTAAACCGCTTTTTAAAATTTATTTGCGTTGGTTTGCAGAGGTTTTCAGCGTGTACCAGTAACCCCTCCCAAAATTGAGATTGCGCTCTTTCCTATGACACGTCGCGCAGTGTTAGTTTTGGATACTTTGTTATCAGTTGTAGTTTGAATTCATGCGATCTAATTTTGAGGTTAGTTTTTGAAAGCAGTGAATTGCCCAACAGTATTTGTTGTTATTTCGCAAATCTGGCTATTACCAGTAAGTGATTTGATTGTTTATTTTGTAGCCAACTTCTAGTTAGTATTATATAATAAGGCAGTCCATATTGATAGTGCTTTTTTCCAATTTTACAAGTGTTTTCAAATTGTACCACCGCGCACAATCGTAATTGAGTAAGTGTTTTTTTTTAACAGATGTGAGAAAATGTCTTGGGAAGTAGAAGAAATTTCGCTGAAATTAGTAGACATTACTGAACAAGAGCTTTATGAAGCTTTATATGCTAATGATGATGTGGACTATGAAACCATTCCGTCTGATGCAGAGTCGATTGTAAGTGATGATTCTGAAAACGAGGCAGATAATGAATGTGAACCAGATGAAGTACAAGTTGAAGAATCAGATCACTCAGAGCAGGGGCAAGAAAACCAAGAAAATGAAGATAACAAAGGAGAATCTGTTGAAAATTTCGAAGAAGAAATAGGAGAACAAATGGACCGTGACAGCGAAATGGATATACCGTTAAGCCATTTTCGGAAAAACAATTCTCAAGAAAAAGTTAAATTGCCAAAAACAAGCGCCAAAAGCCAGTACCAGATATCACTTGGAGCAAGGCAAACGTTCCCTCACAGGGACACATTCCTTTCATAGGAGACTCGGGTGTTGCCCAATTTATAATTGATATGGACGATCCGTCTCCTGGCGAATTATTTAATCAATATTTTACAGAAGATTTTTGGGATTCAATTGTATTTCAAACGAATTTGTATGCTAATCAACGATATTATTGCGATAAAAACTTTTATAGGGATAAATTTATTGATGGGAATCAAAAGACTACTTAGTTATAGAGATTACTGGTCTACGGAAAAACATTTACATGATCATTTTATTTCTTCTCTAATGCCTGTCAAACGTTTCAGCTGTCTTTTATCCAACATTCATTTGAACAATAATTTTTATATGCCAACTTGTACAGACCCAATGTATGACAAATTTTACAAAATACGTCCCTTGATAACAAAATTGCAGACCAGATTTCTCGAATGTTTTTTACCTTCTCGAGATGTTGCTATAGATGAATCCATGATAAGATTCAAATGAAGATTGTCGTAAAAGCAATATATGCCGAAGAAACCAATAAAAAGAGGTTACAAGTTATGGATGATAGCAGATAAAAGCGGATATTGCTTAAAGTTTGGTATCTATACGGGAAAAAAGGGAGATATTGTTGAAGCAGGTCTGGGATGTCGTGGCGTACTCGAATTGTGTGAGGGCTTAGAAAATAAGGGTCATCACGTTTATTTCGACAACTTGTTTACCTCACCGAAGTTAATGGAAGAACTTCAGCAGAAACATCTCTATGCATGTGGAACTGTAAATATTACTAGACAATTTATGCCCACATTTACTCCAGACAAAGGCTTGAAAAGAGGGGATTTTGACTTCAGCGTTAGTAATAAGGCATTGGTAGCTGTTAAATGAAAGGATACACGAAGTGTACATTATTATCATTTAATTGTCACCATCATGAGGAGGTTCTGGAGGTAAAGAGGAGGAAAAAAGATGGAACCGCCGAAATGATTCCTTGTCCTAGAATGCTAGTCGATTACAACGTAAACATGAATTTTGTCGATAAATTCGATCTTCTATATTTCGTTTCTTGTAAATTACATAACCGTCTACACATAATCCAAAGAAAACCAACAACAAATGTATAACAAATATTATGCCCACTTGAGGTTATCTTATTTTTTAAAGTCTATCCCTCAAAGAGTTAAGATTTTGGGGTCAATAGAAATTTAATATTTAATAAATGGATTTTTCTTTCACTAGGGTCAATTCATCAAATTGAAACAACTATTAGACTAAGTACCAGCAGATGTTCATGATCCGACACAAGAAATTAACGATAAATTAGAAGCGTTGCTATAAATCCAGTAACAGCTCAGAAATAATGATAATAACGAATAGGAGAAAAGCGACGATGAAGGAATTGGTGAAGTCATGGAAGAAATAGTTCAGAAAGTCAAGTAGCGATATACATAACAAAACTGATTCTTCTAGAAGCATTAGTTCTCATGACTTATCTGCTCGGTGGAAAAAAACGCTACAAGTTATATATGCGTCTGTAGAATTCTAGAAAATTCTTCAAACGACGAATGGACTGTTGTTGCCCAAAAATCTACTAATGCAGAAAAAAACAAAATTTAAGGTGGTTGAGAAAAGTATCTTCACCGTTTCTCTTGCCGATATTATTGCTCTTTTGCCAACTCCGATGCAAGAGGACAACCAGTCTTATACATTTGAGCCATTTGAAGGTAGATGTGCTTGTAATGCATTTTTTTTAAATATTTGTATTAAAAATAACACTAAAATTAACTCATCTCCCAATTTTTTTGGCACAAAATTTTGGGGTCTAAAAGTAGGTTTTAGATATAAAATATCAAAATGTCAAAGAATTGTATATATTTTCTTGATATTATTTAGACAAATCGTTTTTTTTTATGTCAGTTGCATTAAAATGTCGTGTAAGATAGAAATAAGAGAAAGTATTTATAATTTGGTTGAACGGATTCCTAAGCTTGAAATAGTTTTGCGTTTTCCAAAACCAAAATACATCGCGCAGTAGCATTTACCGCGCTACAGCCGAATGTGAAAGAAGAATACCATATCTAAATCTCCCAAAAAGTGTAAATCCAAAAATTTTTACCCCAGAAGGAACAGAAAGATTGGTATGAACAGCAAAAGAACGTTGCTTCAAAGAGTACTTTATCGCGGCGTTAGTAAGAAATAATCAAGAATATCGAAGAAGGCGAAAGTGTCCTAGCACGACTAGCACGATGCTGTCGGCAACTAACAGATACATTTTACATATGAGAGATTCATCATTATGAACGATGAAAAATACTTCACACTTACCAACTCGAAAATTAAAGGAAACGCTGATTTTTATACGGAGAATATAGAAAAGTGCCCTAACAATGTATTATATAATAAAAGCAAAATTTTATGATACAGTTCTGGTGTGGTGTGCCATTTCTACCAGAGGGATACTCACACTTTATGTAGGTCGAGTAAACTGTAGATTCTAATAATTATATTAACAACTGCTTCACTAAACTACTTAATTTTGTACGCCAAAATTACGTTGGAGACAATATAATGTTATGGCCCTTATCGTCTTACCATTATGCAAGAGCAAATAAAACCAGACAAAGGTTTTATTTTATGGTTTTGTTTTATGTATCCGCGATAGTTTCTCTTTTTATTATGTTTCCTGGGTTCGGATGGCACGCAGGTTGACAATGTCTTCCTCGTGGCGATGTTAGTTGTTGTTTTCAAAACCGAAGATCTTCTAACTGAAGCTGCAAATGGCGGTCTGTCACCTGATGGTCTTCCGTATTGCTTACATCTCCAAGGTTATCCCACCTTATTCCTTAGCTAAACCGTACTGATGATGACCATTTAATCAGAAACACGTGTCTACGGTTGCACTACAGCGGATTTTACCCAATATTCTCTTTTTCTGGTTTTATGTATAGTTAAGTACTTTCTTCAATGACAGTTATTACATACAAAATTATTAATACCCAAAAATTTGCAGAACTGATTTCAAAATAAGGCGAGTTTGACCTATGTATGGTAGGAGTACCGCTTCTTGTAGAGCGCTTTTGAAAAATGTATCAAAGGCGATATTAAGTGCAATTTTTTTTGGTTGCGATTATCCAAAACTCTTTAAAAGTGATGGCAATAGTCTATTCTCTGAGAATTTTTGATTGCAAAAAGTTTTCGTGCACGTTTGTAACAATTTAAAAAAAAAAATTTTAAAGACACTAAAGCCGCCTCCTATTACGGGATTGTTTTTTCTTTTATGATGCAGTCGCATTGTTTTGTATAATTTAATAAAATCCAGAATTAATTCATGTAAATTATGAACACTGTTGGAGTTAGGCAGCATACTTACATTAGACCATTATCTATTCTGCTTCCATTAAAAAATCTTTTTTCAAAAAATAAATTTTTAAAAATACTTAGGTATACTAAATTAATGAGTCGACTAATGTGATTTTTGATAAGTCCTATATTTCAACTATGTACTTCATTGATGGACTTCTGCAAATAGAAAAATTTACTTTTTACATTGTGGGTAAAATTACCCCCTAAACGAATTTTCATGTTACGCTTGCAATGATCCAGAACATAAAACTCTCTGGGCATATTACACGAATACATGTATGCATGCATATAGGCAGTCAAAGATATGGTATGTGAGCCGCGTATATCATGAACGAAATCCAGATATAAAATACGAGAAAGAAAAAAAATATCAAGGGTTTTTGATGGATGCCACACGGAATATTAAATTGACAGGTATAAAATCACACGACTATAAAAATCCGGGAATAATAAAAGTAGGAAGCCGTACTTGGCCATTCAACTCACGGACGGATACTTTTTTCTCTCTGTCTCCTTTTCTATACAGAAAATAAAGAAAAAAACATAAAGATCTTGTCCTGGGTGTTTGTATAAGTCCCAGTACTTTCCGTCAATATTTTAATATTTTTATTGTGAATGAAATGCGAGCCTATTTGTTTAAGCTACCTACCTCATAATACTAATACTGTTTGTTTTGTATAACAACACGTCCGCTGGCGTCGTTTCACACAAACAATCGCAACATACACATGTACACACATACAAACACACGCACACTAATGAAAATATTAAATCAACTTTGCTGGAAGCGATAAAATAAATTCTTTTGTTCGGACATTTTAGGCCCGTTTTGTTATTTACCGATTCTTTTGTGTTCTGAAGAATTGTTACTTTTCCAAACGCGATTCCGTATTGTTTGTATTAAACGTGAATAAAGAATTTCTTTTCAGGAAATATATGGAAAAGGAAGCTATCAGGGACGATGTGGATTTATTGAAATGCGATCGAATTTTTGAAATGGAAACAAAATCAAGGGCATCTGTTAAAGTTCATTAATAATTCTTTGAGGTATAAATTTCTTAGATATTTCTTATACGAGGATGGCCTTTTATGTTTTTGCAAAAACAAGGAATAAAGAATGTTTATGAATTTCCAAAATATTCTTCTGTAAAGTGTCCTATGTCTTCAAGCCTATTCTGAAAATATGGTATCTACGGGTGCAAATGTATAAGAATGGAAAGCACAAAGATGCAATTTATTATGATTTTACTAATTTTTAAAAACTACTAGTAAAGTAAATGACTTCACGCAGTTGAAAACATTCTGCAATTCTGGGGACCAAATTTTCCATAACGGCGTCTCTAGTCCTCTCGTCAATAGCTCGAATTTCTTGGGTAATATTAGCTTAAATCTTTTAGAATGCGAGGCATAGACTTCATATAATCCCACGAGAAATAGTCGGCAGCTGTTAAGTCTGGAAATCTTGGAAGAAAATTTATGTCACCATTCCATGAAAATAACCGTCCTGAAAACATGGTTGTTAATACGCGCTTGGCCATTCGTGATGCGTTGTTGGTGGCGCGAGGCATAGACTTCAAATAATCCTACAAGAAATAGACGGCAGCTGTTCAATCTGGGAATCTTGGAAGAAAATTTATGTCACCATTCCATGAAAAGAACCGTTCAGAAAACATGGTTGCTTGGGCATTCTTGATGCGGGGCGCCATCTTGTTGAAACCATAACATATTCTGTGTAACTCGTAAGCATCGCAATTCTTGGACTTAAAATGCTTCCGGCGTATCCATATCCATATCTCTCAGAAGTACCAGTTATATTCGCAAAATTATGATCAAAAAGCAAGGTCCCACTACTCCAAACTTGGAAAATCAACACCAAATTGTTACTTTTTCACTATGTAGTGGGCGTTCGTGTAGTAGCTGTGGTTGTTCTGTACTCCAATATTTAAAATTTTGCTTATTTGCCCGAAAGGAAAAAATGGGCCTCATTTTTTTTCAACAATTTTAATTTTGTATGGGTATAAATTTAGATCTTTGTGCATAATTCTATTCTGCGCAATGTGTTATTTTCTAGATTTAGTACCTGGAACAGTCTTCTTGTTGAATGAGTAGGGGTGCACTCTGGTCTACAGCTTGTCACACGATCTATGTTTGTCAGGGTACGGTAAGGGCCAACGATACAATTGCCGGCACTACTAGTTTGTTGAAATTTTTGAAACCATGCTAAAATTGTCTGTCTAGTAGGAACCTTGCCTTGGCGTATCACGTTAAATTCCCGATGAAATCAACGTTGTGTTGTAATAATTGATTTTGTTTCGATGTAAACCGCTACGGCAAGCACACGTTGTGCTATTGGCCAATTCTCCATGACTATTAAAATGGCAGCACATATAGTCCTGCACTAGCGCATCATCATTCTCTCTCCATTTTATGACAGTGGGAAGAGCGCACCAAAATCAAGTAAATTTCAATGGCGCACCCGTTCTTTTGAACTAGAATCAGAGAAACATAGTTCTGAAGGCTTCAGAAGCTTCTTCAGGTGAAGGAAAACACCGTTCACGCATTTTTTGTTTGACATTAGGGAAATGAAAGAAGACGTTAGACGAAAGATCCTGCGAATTGGGACAATAAGGTACAACTTTCTATTTTCTCGTTCAAATAATTAATTGTTTGTCGTGCTGTGCTGGCATTATCGCGATGAAGTATGATGCCACACTTTCGGTTTGTTTTCCCTGATTTTGTCGATAAGTTCAGGTGAACAAGTTGTTGTATATCTTTCAGCATTAACTGTTCATCGATCCTCCAACAAAGTTGTTGCGTCAAATTCAGTACAACCGCAGAAACAAGCCCTCATTTTCTTGGAAATGCTTTGGTTCATCAACACCTAAACAATGGACTTTTGTTTAGTTTCTGTTTCATACAAATACATCAACATTTTCTCATATGTTACGAGGTTACCTACGGATTTTGCATTTCCTCGGTTAAATTTTTTGATCATTTACTTTAATTAATCAACAAGAGCGCTTCGCTCAAATTATGCAACATCCATAGGGAGCAGATATTTCTCACAGTTAAATGTTTATTAAACTTAATTGAAAGCTGTGCTATGGATACTAAATAAAATACACTACAAAGTCACCTTTACCACGCTCATGCACAGAGAGGTAGATACGCACATCGACAACTATGTGTTAATCCTCAGGAGCACTGATTAATAAAAAAAACGTGTGTACATCGTAGCATGTACATCTTGCAGTTGTACAGAGAACAACAAAATCATACCAAGTGAAGTGAAGTTCTTGCTCTATTGCTTGATGAAGTTTGATCAAGATTTCATTGTATAGGTTTTTGTTCAGATTCAGTTATTTGTAATCAATCATATCATCAAGCGTCCCTTATCGTCGAAAAGAAATCAATATCACTTTGCCTGCAGAAGGTCGTAGTACTTTAAATGTGTTAAGTAGTGGTGAAATTGAATGTCTCTATTGCATCAAAGATAACTTTCTGGATTGTTCAAGGTATTAGCACCAAGTTTCTTTGAAAGAAATAATTAACGAGAGAAAGGTATTACAATTTTGCCTGTGTTTTGTATGGATCTACAAGAAAAAGCTCATTCGAAAATATTTTTGGTCTTCAGACGAAAAACGAGGAACCTTACAATACAAGCTCAAAAATTTTTGCTAAAACCCAATTTGGGTACTTTAATTGTGTTTTTTTTGATTGAAATTCGACAATTTTTTACAATCAGAATTTATACCCAATGAATATTGTTTACTGTTGTTGCAGTATACAATAAAACTGGTCACGGCCTACAATTCCTTCCCTGTTGGCAATTCTTAAATTTCTAACACCATTACTTCAAGCCAGGATACCCAGTATATGGCTGCAATCGCTTATGAATTTGCAATGAGTGCAAACTGTTAGCACTATTAACACAGTTGAACGTAATTTTGAAATATCATTTCAAAGTCGCAGTACTTAAAATTAAAATCATATTTACTATTAGTGACGAAAAAATTATAGCATGGAGCCAGTAGAAAGAAGATTAGAATATACGTAAGATTGTGAGTAGGTAGTAAAAGAATAAAATAATTATTTCTCAATATAATCTTCGTGTAATTCAATGCATTTTCCAGATTTTGAAACTAACATTTTAATAGCATAGGAAAAGTATTCTGGAGTTTTATCAGCAAAATGATCTAAAACCGCTTCATGCACTTCTTTGTCACTCTCAAATTTTCTTCCTGGAAGGTGTGCCTTCAGTTTTGAGAACAAATAATAATCACTGGGGACGAGATCTGGACTGTAAGGTGGGGTGCAAAAGTTCTACAAAACTAGAGTCCTGCATAGCAACTTGCGCAATTGTATTAGTTTGAAATCAATAGGCAGGATTCCTTTTGAATACCAAAAGATTGTTGACCTGATCTTCTTTCTTGATTGTACCACCCCTAGCTCCCTTTTTCCGTTTTTGGTTTGGCCTTCACCAGTCCACTGATTCCCTTTTCGATAAGGGATTATACTATAGAACCATAGTTTCATCCCCTGTACCAATGGATTGAAGAAATTGTTCCTGTTTGTCGCGACAGAGGTTTAAAAATGGCTCACAACATGTCACGCGTTGCTGTTTCTGAATTGCTGACAATAATCGTGGCACCTACCTCGCGCTGACTGTATTCATATTAAAGTGTTCATGAAGGATTCGTCGTGCACATTTTTGATAATTCTTTGACCTTCAAATGCGTGTCTTGTAACGTTGCCCTGCCTGAGGAGCTCGATGTTTTCCACCATAAGCGCCTCAAGAGGCCTACCAACACATGACTCATTTTCTACACTTTCTCGGCCCAAATGAAGTTGTTTTTTTGCCCATTATTTTACAGTGGCAAGAGAAGGGACAGCTTCAACGTATACACCATCTAAGCGGTGTTACTATCGTTAGGATTAACACCTTCATTTGATAGAAATTTAATCACTGCTCGGTATTCAATTTCAACATTATGAAAAACAACGCGACAAGAACAACAAAAACAACTGTTGCTATGCGACTGAGACAAATATGCCTCTAAAATGTTGACCACTATTTCACAGAAGGTGGCGCTACATAACAGTGCTAATATTTGTTTTCTATCATTACCGGAACATGGTCATGCCCGAAATTTCTGGCGCTTACCTCGTACTATCATCATCATGTATGCTAATGATATCTGGTTTTATCATACATTCACTATTGCTGATAGGGAAAAAGCGTTCATCGATATGATGAAGGATTTGGATGCTATATTTGTGAATGCTCTACACCATTCGCTAATCTAAAACCCATCAAATTCAACTGTACAGGTTTTCGCTGTTATCAACTGGTTTCGGCTTCAACGAACTTTTATATTAATGGTATTCTGATACCTTTGGTCGCAGGAGCAAAGAATTTGGGTTTATTATTGATCATAAATTCAGATACTTTGTCTTGAAGAACGTTAAAAGTGCATACTGCAAAATTAACACAGGATTTTATAGTCATAGTTTAATTACTTTTTCGGACAGGAATGCTTCAGTTTCATATCATTGTCAATAGGGCTCTATCATGTTTGTACAACAAGCTGAGCTTTAGCAAATATATTCATCACATTTGACACAGATATTTGTTGAGTTCTTCCATTCATAGAACCCTTTCATTTCAATGTCCTTTCTCTAAATCTAACTCAATTTGATAACGTCATGAACTATTCTTTATCCAGGTTTAGGATATGGATACAGAAGTACTTGGTGGCTGGTCAGCGGTAGGTTTTTTCCATTTCAATTATATAAATAATTTATTTCGTGATGCCAAATGTCTAATGGAAAATTATATTTAGTGTTAAGAATTATGTACTTATCTTCCATTTTTTATTATCAGTAAAGACTCTAGGGAAGATCAGAGCATAAAGTATTTTGTTTGTCACTGTACACATAGAATTTCTTTCTTTTTTCTTTTACATCTTCTTTTGTTATACATTTATTTTTGTTACACATTCTTGTTCTTTGGTAGAAAATAAATGGTATTATTATTATTATAGAATAAGTGAGTACCTTAAATTATAGGAGTATATAATCCACTAGGGACACACGCATCAGACGCAGTAGATTTTCAACATGTATCTACTGCGGCAATAATCAATACGTGTTCTTTTTGCAATTTGCTTATCATTCCAAGTAGTTTCTAAATCGCTCACGCACTATATAACAAGTAAATTACATTAAGCTAACGTGAGAAAGTAATTGTTATTGTTTGAAGGCAACGTGCTGAACTAAAACACGCACTATATCTTTTGTGCAGACATAATGACGTATAATAGATGTCGCTGACAATTAACAAGTGATTGATTAATTAATAGTATCAATGTCGTAAACTAATCTCTGTGTGGTCCAATTATTTACGCGAATGACGGGGTATTATGAACGTGAATCACGTTCTCTTTAAGTGTCTCGATTTATCATTACGTTACTTTGTGAAAACGCGAACAGTCATCGGTAATTTGAGGAGCACAGAGTGAGGGAATACTCCGCAGACGGAACGATGCTATTTGTTCGTCCTGTCTCCCCCAATTTCTTCATTCCGTCTTTCTCTACGAGTGAATGACACGAGGGCCGGAGCTATCACGGAGGGATCTCTCTAACGGCCGTCGAAACTTTAAACCAAACAACCTGCATCATAACTTGTCACATTTTACGGAAATTATAACCTGCCCTTCTAGATGTTTCCATCCTGTCGTTAGCACACCCTCCCAGTACTTGACAAATAACAATACACAATAGTCGTTTGCAACGTAGTCCACACGAACCCTCCTCAACTAGAGGTATATAAGCGTGGATTATTCAAAATTTTACCTTCCTTTTACGTTCACGAATAATATGTGTGCGAATTCGTTCGAAGGGGGACTTCTACCTAACCACTAATAGGGGGCGTTGTGATACGAGTGAAAGCATGTTATATTGTGTGTCGTGATTTGGGGTTACATATTCACCAGTAATTCGGTACTGGTAACCATCTAAAATAAGTGCAAACAAATACGAGGGAAGATCGATAAGTAAAGAAAACATTTTTTTTAGAAGAAAGTGTAATAGATAACACAGTAAGAATACACTACTTGGTAGAGTGAATACTCTACTGTCTCTATTGGAAGCAGTGTAACATATTTGTCTAAAAAGTACGGGATTGCCAAATCCACAGTATGTGCAACCAAAAATAAAAAACGAGACATTTTAAAAGTAACATCAAAGAGCAGTCCAATGCAGAAAAGAAAAACTTCAAAATCCTTTAGGATGCCATGAAAGGAAAAAAATTTATATTCATGGTTTTGTACGCAAAGACTTAAAGATGTACCGGTTTCGATTGAACTTTTAAAACAAAAGCGAAAGCTATCAATGAAACTATCGCTGAAAAGCCTAATTTTAGTGCTAGTGACGGATTGAGCCAAAGATTTAAACAAAGATTTTAACAAAGATTTAAAAATTTCGGGAGAAAAGTTATCAGCTGCTCCGGAGTATGTAGATCGATTCAAGATTTATCTTCGAAAAAAAAAATACAGGAGCTACAAATAACACATGATCAATTATACAATGCCGACGAAACAAGCTTGTTTTGGAAATTACTCTCTTGGTTAGGCGTGAAGAAAGATCGGCTTCTGGTCGAAAAACGGATAAACGTAGAGTTACTTTTCTTGCATGCACCAATGCAACCGGTGAACATAAAATCAAACCGTTAGTGATTGGACGTGCCAAAAATCCAAGATGCTTTAAGAACTTTTCACTTCCAGTAAAATACGCAATTACGAAAAATGATTGGATAACGTTGGGGTTATTTGAAAATTGGTTTCGTCATTTATTTGTCCCGCAGGTTCGAAGATTTTTGAAACAAAAGGGATAACTACAAAAAGCTCTTTTACTTTTGGATAAGTTTCCAAGTCATCCGCCAGAAGAAAACTTGGTTTCTGATGATGGAAGAATTCTTACTGTCTAAACTGTACTAGAAGATGCTGTTACACATCTTGCATTAGCATGTAATAATGTGAAAGAAGAAATAATTGCTAAGTGTTGGAAAACTATTTTATCAGATTCTTTCAATAGCGACTCTGATCCAGAAAAAGATGTTCCACTGGCTAGTCTACAAGAATATTACAAAAACAGCGTCGATGCAGTGACAATTCAAGACACTGTAGCATTACTACAGGAAGTGAACGGAAACATAACATACACCCGTGAGGACATAGAAAACTGGAATAAGGATGTCATAGAAGAACTTGAAGAGGATGTAAATGAAATTGAAAATGTGGAAGAAATAATGGATGATGAGCCAACTAACATCCCCACCAACGAAGCTTTACAAGGACTTAATACAGTGATTTCTTGGGCAGAACAAGACATGCTAAATTCTGAAGATCTACTAACTTTGCGAAGAATAAAAAGAATCGCAGTTTAAAGATGTTTAAGTCAAAAGAAGGTTCAAACAAAATTCACCGGATTTTTTAACAAACAAAACTGACTTCTTTAAATCATTACGTATCCATGTATGTATGTATACTCGCGGCAAAAAGTTTTGTCGGGTCTTAAGACCAGCTATATGGAAGGTATCCACTGGTCAAATCTAGTAATCCGATAATATTTTCCACTAAATTTTAATAAACTATAAAGGGAGATTGTAATATTTTTGTTTAAACTTGAGAGATATACTAAATTTGGCAAAAATAAAATACATCTAATAAAGCAATAAATAAGCAAACAATAAATTACACAAAGAATCTTCTTAAGACAATATATTGAAAGGAAAATATTTTAAAATGTAAAATAAGTGCTATATCACACTTACCCCGACGTTTTAACATATTGCAGTGATCTTAAGTCTGGAATTGAATTGTAAACCAGTTTTCTCCAGATCCCTTTTAGATTTAATTTAATTAAATTTAGTTTTATTTAATTTATAAAAGTCCTAAGCAAAATTAATCTCCCTTGTATATAGATATTTATTTATAAAGCTAAGATTTCAGAAAATCTCAATCAAAGTAATTAAAATAGTGTAAGAATGTCAATATAGTTTTTATTCAAGAAATTAATATTAGAATAAGACGTATATATCAAGTAAATATTCACAAAAAAGTGTTTTCCGTAACTTTAGCGGGAAAAAGGTATGATGTCGGAGACCGTTCAATGGATTGTCCTGAAGTACATTCGATATATGCTATCAACAATTACGAACGTGTAACACATAAATGTCAATAAATACTTAGATTATATAATGTAAATAACGTAATAACTATTTGTAACATTTAGATATTCATGTCTTTAAAAATTTTTGTACATTATAATTGACGTGAAAACGTCAACATTTAAATCAATATTTGTTTACCTGTCAAGCGAGAGATGTATCGTTTAGTCGCAAGAGGCAGTTAGGTCGATATGCATTTTAATAATAAACCCAGAAACTTAAGAAATTACTAATATTACACCTAACTAACAGCAACAATAAGATTTTAATTTTTGATGTTTGTTGACGTTTATTTGTTTTTGTTTGTCAAATCGTCTACCCAGTACCTACACTAAATCGAACCGAAAACAAATAATTTAGTTTAACTAGGTTTGTAATGAAGAATTAAAAATAACTCCGAAATTATTGGGTTTGGGTATAGGACATTATTAACAAAAATTAAACGCAATTAACGCATCATTCCAAAAATTTAATAATATGCGGGTTGTTCCATATAAAAAAAATCAGTAAACACTCTTTGCCGATGGACAAATTAACTGCATCGTAACAAACACCCTATATAATAGAATGAATGTTTAATAAAATGCAAAAGGAAAATCCCTTACCACAAAAAAATATATATCAAAAAATCTAAATACGTATTTCGGCAACTAAGTTGCCATCTTCAGTAGATATCTGTATAAAACAAAAAAGAGTGTTAAACGTGGTATTTTTGGCTAAGGTGTAACCTTAGAAGATATGCTCTTCACCAAATCACCAGTGGGATAACACTGATTTCTTAAGAAACGACATCCCTATATATACTACTCTAATCTAAAATCTATTTGAATGTTTGATTATTTTGTAGGTTCAACACATCCCTTGGCTGCATACTTACTAAATAATTTTGTCTTAGATAATCGTAATACTACCGCATAGAATTATTATGGTAAACATTGTCGCGACCATTTTTACTTTCTTATACGTAGTATAAGTGTCTGTGTGTCTGTCTGTCTGCCTGTGATCACGATAGCGCTCAAACAGCTGGAGATATCAATTCCAAATTTTATATTTACGTGTATAATCTCCCTCTTGAGATCTAATTAGTTTTTCAGTAAAATCGGTAGACCAGAAGTAGCAGTTTACTTCAGTATAAAAATCGAATTTTGCCAATATTTCGTCAAATACTAAGTTTATACAAATTTATAAAGAATTCATATGTTCTTAAAATTAAAATTGAGAACAATTTTATTTAAAAAGTTTTTCGAAATTCCTACCGGAAGTAGGTCTTTTACTCTTATCGAAAATCGGTTTTTTGCGAATATTTCGCAAATCATGCTCTTTAGACAGGTACGTTACGGGTATATAAGTATTTAAAACATAATTTTCAATATCTTTTGTATAAAGAAAATTTCAAAATTCTGACCGGAAGTGCCACTTTTACTCTTATCGAATAGCGATTTATTGCAAATATGTCGTAAGTTATGCATTCTATATATATTTATCAAGAGTATAAAAGTATTTAAAACTGGATTTGCTATTTTTTTTGTTTATATGAAATTTCAAAATTCGGACCGGAAGTAGCACTTTTACTCTTAGCGAGTAGCACTTTTTTGATAATATCTTGCAAAGTATGCATTCTATAGAGATTTATTAAGAGAATAGAATTACTTAGAATAGAATTTTGAATAATTTTTGTAAAAAAAATTCTTAAAATTCTATAATTTGAAACGCTCATACGTATAGGAAAGTCGTGTGGTGGCCACACCTCATTTTTTTTATAATTTTCGTTAATGACTCAACAATGCGTCATCTAAAAGTAAAACCCCAGATATCGATGAAAACACAAATTAAAGTAGATAAGGAAAAACAAAAGATATTTAAAAAAAATTCGAATGTGTGTCATTTTAACGCATCACCCTGTATAATTCAAATTATTTTCAAAATGTGTGTTTTTTGTTACTGTGCCACTTTTTGTAAAATAAATTTCTTCAGTACTATTTAATAACGCCTATATTGGCCTCTGACGCACTAATGAGCAACCATGTATAACGTATACAGTATATGTTATGCCTTGTGATTGCTTGAAATGAAAAATAAATTATTATTATTGTTATAATTAACTGCTTGCTTTTAGGCTATGCTGTATTCATGCCTTGTCGTAAACACTACATTTCAATAGAGAATTATGTCTAAAAATATAAAAATTAAATCAAAATAATTGTGAGGACTAATGAGTTGAAAAGAAATAATTATTCGGAATAAGTGGCTCACTCAGTATATTGAGATTCATATTTAAATTCCTCGCATGTATTGCATTTGAAAGGAATGTATATCCTCTGTCTGTGAATTAAATTTAAACGATAAATTCTAGATGTATAGCTCACGTTTGGACGAATAATGAAAGACTAAATAAAGAGAAAGAGGAGATGAAACAGGACGTCTGTGACGAGGGGGATTGAGAATGGAAGAAGGAGATTCGGTAAACGCGAGAAAAGAGGTAGAAAACGAACGGAGCAGGGAAACAAGCTATTTTTTTCATCTCAACGCGAGACGAAATAGAATTTGAGCCGACGTATAAATGATTACATCAATACTGAACGATATTCAATTTATCTGGAACCTTTGTCAATGCATATCCATCCTTAATAATAGGATTGAAGATTGGCACGATTGAGTTGGCTCTCCATCGTCTACGGGCGAGTGGATTGAATGTCTCTCGCCCGAAAGAGGTAATACCGTTGAGTGGAGAGCGGCAGTTGCTTCTAGTTCGAGCTTCGATATGGGAATAAGGGAAATTCGGGCAGTGCGAGAGGCGGAGGCAAAACGACTACGCGATGTGAGCCTCGATAACCGCCCAGGGTTTGAAGAGGTGGCGTTAAGAAAACACTATAACGGATCAGGGTTAATAGACGTTCTTTCATGGTTTCCAAACGCTTAGCTTAGCAGTGCTAAGTCGTCTGTAGTCGGCGCATATTAGCTTTAATGCGGGACTCCCTTTTACGAATAAACAAAATTAAACTGGATGGGAATCTTTTCATGAAGCGTAAATGGAAATCCAACCCTGGATGTATATATATATATATACACATGCACGCACACACATAAACACACAAAGGGCATTTGTATTTGAACAGTAGAGGAAAAAGAGAGTCGCTAACATCGACCCTCTTCGCTGCTAACATTAGTAATTTACTTTTTGCAATGGTCGGGATGAATGCTTGTTTTATTGTTGTGAAATCGGAGAATTTGTATTACTAAACGCTCAGGGCACAAGCGACTTTCCCTCTTCTTGCATTTAATTTGCGTCTACTTACCGTATCATCTGAGAAGAACTAATTTTAAAGTACTCATTACTCTTAGTATAAAATAGTAGAACTCAAGAGTTTATTATTTTTTTTTTTATGAAAAGAGCAAGAAACCTAACAAGGACAAGAAAAAAAATTGTAATATCACAGAGGGTCGAAAGAAATATATAAAGAGCGTTGTCTGGCTAGTATACAAATTACCTACACACTTTGCGAATAGCATTATTTCGTAATTTTATTCAAAAACATTGACATACATTATATATAGAGCTAGTTACAGATCCTTTAACGTAATTGCTGACAAGTACAAATTCTTTGCTTTTTTGTTTATGTGTTTTGTTAATAGTTCAAGACAATAACAACAACCAGTGGTAAAACAAATATTAATGTAATGTTTTAAGACGCCTTCAGTAATATAAATTTTAGGCAGAGGATAAAACTCTAGGTACTCCCTGAATGAAGATCAACACAATTCACTGAATGTAGCCCTGGCTATGCTTTAAATCACTGTTGAGTTGAATAAAAAGGGTTGTGTGTTAGATATAATGGAAATTTACTGCGGATTAAAGTGTAATAACCCACTAACTGGCTAGACCCCGTACATTAAGTACATTTAATATAATTAAACAAAGCATTAACGCAATACTCAAGAAAAAGGTTATTGTCGAGCATATACATATTGCCGTGATCTTTGTAGTTTAAGAATTAGAAAAATTGTTAAATAGTTAAGCTTTAGAATAAGAACATAAAATTTTAATTTTAAAATTATAGTTTAATAAAATTTAAATATTCTAAGAAATGGACCACTGTTCAAAAATAAAAATGTACTAAAAATAAGTAACACAGAGAGAGTGATGTTGAAAGACGGAACTGTGAAGAGGGTGAATCATTTAAATGCCGTAAAATTGTACGAGCAAGGTCATATTCGGCATGCTTGTTATGAAAACGTCTATTCAAATGAATAAAAAATAGATTTTAAATTTGTACAATGATTTTGATTTCTAAAAGAATTTTATGATCATATTTAAGAGTATAATAAATACCTGATACTTATATCTAAAAACATTTTAAAGGATATATACATAAAATGTTCTTTATCCGAGACAATACATTAATAAGTTTATGTATACACTAAATGCATGGGTAGGAATACATCTTTGAATGTTATTTGCATAAATATAAGGGCATCAAACATAGCAGGATAAATCTTGTGTGGTTCTAATAATCTGCAAGAAGAAATAACATCAACATTGTTGACAGTTGTATGCAAATCAATTTACAAGAAGCCGAAAGAAACTGGGTAGAAAGTAGAGGAGATGCTGTAGAAGTCGGTATTCCTTGTGATGCAGTCCTAATGAAGAGGATTCCAATGGTGTACAATATATTTCCGATCATAACCAACAAAGATATCTACAAGAAGAAAATACGAATAACTTTAATTAACGGGAAAGGGGTGTATATAATTAATAATGAGAGAGGCAATAGGTTTATTTACAAGCATAATAAGGGATGGCAGTAAGAAAGAAAAATATACCTACCGAAGATGAAAATCTCAAGTGTGCATAAACTTTTAATAAACAATTTGTAAGTGGTGACATTTTATGTATTCATTGACTGACAAAAGTGGAATAGGTATGTGACTGAGAAAAACTTATAGAAAACAAATATGAACTGGACAGTGCCAACATAATTGTTAGTGTAGCATTCGTGTGTAATAGTACGTATTTAAATTTCAATAAAATAATATAAACTTAAATTTAATAGTGCAATTAAATTGAATAAAACTGATTTATTGATGAAATTTAATAAACTTAATGAACACTCCTCGTACTTTAGCTCAGTTAAATGGGTCGGTTTAGCATAAGACTCTTAATTTCAAGACGGTTCAGGTATTTAGACACTAATATTATTGTCCTGCACGTACTATTACTTCTATTTTATATTCCAAATTTCCTATAGTAAGGTAGACAAATAATACGCAAAAGAATATTTAAACATTTCTAATATATTGATTAAAAATACCATCAACACAGATCAAGTTACAAACAAAGGTTATAGAAACAAAACACAATTCAAATAACACAACACAATATAAATTACGCATCAATTACAACATGGGCCAATATAATTAACAACAATGCAATGACGCTTTACCCATACAGTATACCATGGATTTAATTAGAAATGCTAATTGAATTGTTTTATAAAAAAAACATGCATGATATAGGCCTTTAATTCAAACAACGTTGGGTACCTGATACGATGCTTTGACGCCGCTAGTCCGGTATTTTCACGGGCAGCTTTCCCAGGGTAGACTGAAATCGTCGTCTTCTTTGTCTGGAGATACGGCACACACTTAATTATTAATAGAACTTTTACTTCACTTGACCCACTATTTGTTTTATTAAAACTTATAACAGTTTTCTCACTAGGCTTTTTCTTTTACTTTTTCTCTAGTGCGTAGAATTGCTTGTATTCGCACTGTTAGCCTGTGAGAATCGTTCCCTTTTCTTGGGTGCGGTCTAGTGTTATTCTACTTAACACGACCTGCGAACCTATTCATGCGCCGGCTAGGGAACGTCTGCCTGCCTACTCCTTGCTTAAGGCATGCCACGCCGTATTCTTCCAGGGAATTCCCCGAGCCACCTATGTACTTTACATTTCTTCATCACATTCAAGGTTCCACGTGTCGGTTGCACACACACTGTTTCTTATTTATGTCGCATAACTTCCTGGCTGGCTGCGATAATATTGACGCCACTTGTGTTTTTCATTCTTTCACACCGATATACCTACGCACTATTTCTTTCTTACATATACAGAATTTATATAGAAACATTTTAAACAGGAATATAATAATTTAATACAACTAAATGAATAATACATGTTTCCTGATCTGTGTTGACTTATTATCTACCATAATATCATAATACACATTACCTTAATATAAATATTTGGGATCTTATATTATATTTATATTTTATTCATTATATACCGGGCCTACCGTTACACGTGGCGCTGTAAGTGGATAGTCGTCTTTTGTTTTAAAAGGAAAAGTTATAAAAGAGCGCGAAGAACGATGTAAGGGAAGATGAAGCCGAAGTTTAGAATTTACTAGACGTAAAAATTTTTTGATATCGTTTGCAAATAAAAGTAGGGGTTTTGATACACTACGTTATATTATATTAGTTTCAATGTATTAAGTTTATTTCTGAATTCCAGTATAGTTTTTAGTTTTGTTATTATTAATTATTTGCTACATTTGATAATTTCATTTTCAAATATATCAAAATTCTAGACATCAATAAAAAAGAATTTGATGATTTGTATGAGGAATATAAGTAAGTTTTCCTTTTTGAAATAGATATACATTTTGGAATAATTGATGGTGTAAGACGTACACTAGGGGTACTACGTGAAAATGTTTACTTTTAGCAAGGCGTTAAACATCATCAATATTTAGATAAAATATTGTTTTGCTGAATTATATTAACTTTTTTGTAAATTGTGGGAAGATTGTTAATAGTGTTGAGGGCACTGAGGTACTATGTGCAAATATTTGCTTCCTGTGTATCACTAGGCATTATTAACGATAGTTGTGGTAAAAGTTAAATAAAATTTCAAGTAGATGAATACGAATAGATAGGAATATTCTTGAGGGACAAACGCCAATCTGTTGGGTGTACTATGTGCGAATATTTACATTCGACGATTGGTATAGGTCATTTTCAAGATATTTTCTTTGCAATGTTTTAGATCATCAAAGGCACTATGTGCGAATGTATGTCTTTGTTGAAATAAAAATTAGCTTCGTATGGGAAAAAGTTATTTTTTGAATCTATGAATATTATATTAAAAGATCAAAATATCAAAATAATATTTTTCTTAAATCGTAATAAAAAAAAAGGAATTATGTTTTTCCATGTTTTATTATTGTGAAGAGACATTCTTAACACAGTCACATGTTGTTAATAATTTTTTTTGATGTTGTTTGCTGAATATAAATATTTGATGAAATTTAAGAATTTATTTTATTATTAACTTTATCCAAATAAAAACTTAAGTAAGAAACACACCAGAGGAAAGGGGTGAAGATCACTGCTAAAACTCACAAGAATAAATTGAATGTTAATAGGGATTAGATTCATAAATTTATAGGTGAATTTTTTAATAATATTAATACAATCTCAGCATTCATTGAATAGATATGCAATTTTGTATCGTTAAAGCTACAACGTTACAATTGTAGTTGCATTATTGTAACCACAGCAGTATGCACGCATAAGCATTTCTTCCAATGCCCATATATGGGAATACACAATGTCAATGCACAGACGACGTAAATAATTTAAGTAGGTTAACATAGAAATAAGTTATATATGGAAGTGTAAGTTAGTTTTAAGGAGATGATTATTCATTAACGTTCACAGATGATGTATTTACTTCGATTCAAACATACACGAATATACAATATAGTTAGTGAGTTAACGTGGTGTTGCGTTTTAATTAAAATCCTGTTAAAAAATTCCCAATCTCGATTCGATTCAAAGAGAGCCAATCGAGACGATCTAGTAGAGGTAAGCCTTAGGACCAGGCTTATCACAAAAGAACATTCAATATCATTATGTTTCAAAAATGATATCATTCAAATGGACTTCGCTTTGTTTACAGGACTTGACACGAGATTCTAGCTTTGTATGACTCTGTTGAATAAGTCGGGTTGGATCTCACAAATACAGGTGTGTAGGTGTGATGTTGTTCTTTGTTGTCATTAACCAGCGACTTAATGTACCCCCAGAAAAAAAAGTCTAAGGGCTTTAAATCGCATGATCTTGGTGGCAATTCCACATCACCTAACTTTTCTTGCAGCAATTCCAATGTAATGCTGCACCATCTTGTTAAAACCACCTCTCGTCCAGGTCCAGGTCATCCAATTGAGGCCACAAAAAGTCGGTTATCATGGCCCGATACCGTTCGCCATTAACAGTCACCGTCTAACCATTCTAATTTCGGAAGATGTATGATCCAATGACGCAGCGTAACCAAAATCCACACCAAATAATGGATACTATTTCCCAAAATACGACAATTTTGCTTGTTCGAGACCGTTCAACCAGAAATGTGTTTCATCACAGAAAATGATTTTTCCGCAAAATTTGGATCCATTTCCAACTTCCCCAGAGCCCAATTAGCGAACGTATAACGAGTTTCGTGGTTTGGCGCTCTAATTCTGTGTTATTTAGATCTCATATGGATAGGTTCCCAAGTCTTTTCACAAAATCCGCTAATTTTATATGGAAGGAGGCTAACTGCTTGTGTACAACGAAGATATGAAGAATTTGGGTAACAGCAGCAATATTTTCGATTGACCGCGTATTTGGGCGACGTATATAGGGACTGCTCGATCAGCAACAGAACAGCTTTGCTCGAATTTTGAGCTATGATTCGTTGAATTGACCACTTGATTGGACAATCATCAAAAGATTTGGCAAACGGCGCAGGAAATTTTATGATAAATTTTAACAATTTTCAGAAGTGGTTGAATCGTGTACCCCTTCTTGGTGACTATGGCAGAACACAAACGTCGAAGAATGACAGCTCTTCCACTAGGAACAACAGAGAGATACCCTGTCAAGGTTCGGACATAGCTATTGAAAAACCTTTTACTTGTTATAATATATTGGTAGAAAATCCCTATAAATTTATGCTGAACTGCAACCTTGAATATACATCTGTATAGAACGAATATATCAATTATTTACATGGTAATTGTGATCTTAAACACTTGCATGTGTAAATGTGTATATTTTAGTGAGCAGTTTATTAATTAAATCCTAACAATATACCTTCCTATTATGTTATTATAAGGTATTATCAAAATTGATGCTTACAAATGTTATTGAATTGCAGTTACTCTAGGAATATTTCTATTTTCAAATAAATTGATCGACTCAGTCATGCATGTAATATCTAATAAGGTATTGTCGGGTAATAAGGCCTACCTAAGAGTTATTTAATCTTATGAGAACAAGGAACAAAATATAATAAAACATTTTAGAAAAACCAAAAATATATTCAATTTGTATAAAATACATATCAAAATAAACATAAAAAGATAAAAAAAAATTTCTAGTAGTAATGCTTTTAAAAAACTTGATTTTGGGTCTTATTATCTGCACAGCATGTCATAAGGCCCGCAATATAAAATCAATTTAATCGTCACAGTTTGGGCGGATAAGGTCTTCTAAGTCATCTGCAGTAAAACCAACACATTCCTCGTGTACCCAGCTGTTACAGTTAACACATTAACGCATATCTGCCACAAAACTTTCCTTGCATACTGCACAAAACCACCTTTCTGCTTCACAGTGGGAAGTCGATACTCCAGTCGAAGTAAAGGGACGTGGTTTATCGGATTTGTTCTGCTTAGTAGTTCTCATCTTCTCTCCAAACACATTTCTTGTAACTTCAAGCGCTTTAGAATTTAAAGCCTTTTTCCGGACTTGTTTGTTTTGTTTAGTTTTTACTTCTGGAGTTACCAAAACCTCTGTGAATGTTTTAAGTTGTTGTTCAGTTCTTTTGTTTATTAAGGAAGTGAGTGGTTGCTCATCTTCTGAATCCCATTCTCTGTCATTGGTTTCATTATTTCGTTCTGTGTGACTCGGTAAACTTGGAGCATATGCATGTTCCGGAATAGCATTTTTGTTGAAAGGATAAATCCCTGTAGGTCTAAATCCATTCATTGTGGTGCTTATTGTCATTGATAGCCCCCAGACTGGTGTGAAAACATCCGAAAATCTTTCTTTGTTCAAACGTCTGTCTGGATATGTTTCCCAGTAATGTAGAAGCTTTTCGTCCCAATAATGTTCAAAATGTCTGAAGACGGATTTATCTATAGGTTGCAATTCGTGAGTCGTATTGCTGGGTAAACACAACAAATGTATGCCTAAGTCTTCAGCTTTTTCGGCAATACTTACATCTAAGTGGCAAGAAGCTCCATCAAAGATTAAAATTACTAGAGGAGTTGACATAAATTTTGAAAAATGTTAAAGCCATTTAACAAACACTTCATGTGTCATGCTTCCCTTTAGTGTCATTTGAACAATAGATCCTGGAGGTAATCCATCTGAAAATGTTGGCGTCATCCGTTGCCCTTTGAATAGAATCATGAGAGGAATAGCATGTCCCATTGCATTCGCACATGCCACTATGGACACATTTTCAGCATGTTCTTGTGCTACTAAGTGAACCCCGTTGGCTTCACTTTGGACTAGAACAGTTTGTTGATGATGAAGGGTAAGGCGACACCCGTTCTCATCCATATTATAGATTTTGTCTGGTCCTTTGCTTTAAACCAATTTTTTCCAACAGAGCATCTAATTTTATAAAATAATCTTCTACGGTTGCTTTATCGAGCTTTGAGCGTGGGTGGGGTTCATAGGTTGTGCTTTTCTTTTACAAATATTTTTATATCTGTTCATGAATGAACGATACCATTCTCTCCCGGCCAATTTTTGGTTATCAGTAATGCGGTTAGGAATTTTATATTTCGTAACAAAAGAGTAGAAACTTCTGCGAACTGTTTTAGGAGTTAATGGCAATCCTCTTTCAGAAAATTTTATTATTATACGTTCCAGTTTTCCTCAGCTTCTGCGTCTAATATTGTTTTTTCCCCAAACGTCGAGAGGTTATTCCAGATTTAATGTGGTTTCGTATTGTTCGGGGAGGAATTCCACAATGTTCTTCTAGGTATGCTTGAGATTTGCCTTGTCGTATAAGATTCAGTGCTTCTTCCATCATTTTATCCGTCCACTTAGAGCGGGTTCCACGGCATTTTTTTCCTATTTTGTCTATAACATCAAATATTAGAAAAAATAACTGCCAGAAAATAAGGCCCAGTCATCATTGCAGGAAATAAAGCTCGGGCCTTATTTGCTGCTTTGATGTCGGAATGAATTATAGGTTAGGAACCGACAAGCTTTTAGAAACAACTGGTAAATTTGTGACAACGTATTACTAATGATCATAAGAATACATACCTCAAAAAGTAGAAGACTTCTGCCAAGAAATTTTTGCTAAAACTTGATTCTATTCCGGTAAAATCTTATAACTTAATACAACCACTGGCTGATACTTGTTTTCACATTCGAATATAAAGAAGCCGGTACTATAGAGAACTGTTGAAACGTAATAAACTTCTGTAATGTCAACACCCCCTGGATAGATGCCTGTAGTTGTATTACACTCAATTACTTTGCAGAACACTCATGCCTGGGCCTTATTACCTGTTGGGCCTTATTACCCGACAATACCTTATGTTTATTGGTAGATATCCATTCATTGCGGTTGGACAGAAAAGAGCTTGCTGGTAATATTGTTATGTATCAGTCAACTACATGGCCCCTTGGTCTAGACTAAGGCTGACAATCTACAGTATTTCCGCTTTATATTTTCATATCTGTAGCTTACAAATAAATGACGTTTTTCAAACTTGTCTAAACATTTTCATTAACGATATAAAGGATAGCTTTATCATTCGCATATTTTAAAATACTTAATTTAATTTGCGATTCATGTAGATTGGTTATTTAAATATGTATTTTAAGCGGTTGAGTGGATAACTTATCCTTTATAAATGAAGTTTCAATAGCTACTTATAAACCGAGTGTCCGTTTAAGCACGATCACCGGCCATATCTTTTCAGTCGTTCATCGTAAAACCTTGCGTAAAAGATCTTGATTGAAAAAGTGACCATGAGAACTTCAACAATTTTTGTTTAAATTAGTACCTAAATGAACACAAGGGGCGCGATTTTCTGCGTGAATTACAAATTTGGTAATTTTCCCATTAAATTTAATTTAGGATAGGTTAAAATATTTGTTGTAAGTTTTTATACAATTTCTGATTGACACCTTTTAATATATTATATACCTTGGTATGTTCTAATTATAAAAAGTATAAATTGTGTCCATTTGCTTCCACATAAAATTTGAGCAAACAGGCACAGTACATTTACTCTTAGAAAACACCTAATTGAATTTTAAATTTGGCTGGCCTTTTACCTTCGCAAATATATTTACTTTACTATATTCCTCATAATATTTTACTCGACTCCTGGATAGGTAGGTCCAAAGCAAAAATACATTTGGAGATGATCCCTCTTGGCAATCATATTTTAATCGAATTATTCAATAATTACTGTTTGATGAGGTTCCAAGATTAACTTTTTATTATACGCCAAGAAAGTGATGTATAAAAGTTTTTAAGTGGTAGGCATTCCACACAGTAACTTTTTATTTATCGAAGTGGCAAACTTCTAAACGAAATTAAGCGACTTTGAAATTACTTTCTTCGCTTTTAACTTCACTTTTACCCAGGCAGTGTAAACAAAATTAATATTAAGGTTTATTTTTAGCGCACATCAAGATGTGTATATACATTTTAACGTATACATATATGAGGTATAAACTATCACAAGTATTCCTGTTCTGCCAGTCTGGTATATATTTGCAAATGAATAGAATAGCTTTTCTTAAAATATACCGGTTAGTTGAACTTGGAGCTATTTTTACTTTTAGATATACGGAATCGACATAAATTTTAAATAAATAAATTTTAAACTATACCAAAGGAATAGATATTTTAATAATAATTGCTGCATTTCAATAGAGTACGAAGCGAGCCCAATAAGCATTTTTATGTTAGCCTCGTGTATATACCACTTAAGACAATGAAATAAATTAATATGCAACAAATTGTACATATGAAAGCACAATTATATTTTGTTACTATAGTAATAACTAAATGGCGGAATATATGCACGTCAATTCAGTTAAAATATGCGTATATATATGCATCGTTTTTCTCTGAAATATGCAACAATATGCATTTATTTGTCAAAATATGCAATTATATGCCTTGAATATAACATGGAAACATGAAAATAAAGAAACGCCGACTCTTACAAAAATTATTTATTTCAAGTAAAATTAAAAGAAAAACATAATAGGTACAATTTTCAACCTGAAATAGTATAAAATGCATTTATAACGATATATTTTTCAAAATTTTCCAATAAAAATGTTTGCCTTCTGTCTGTAAAAATATGTTTGTACAAAGAAAAAGTTCTTTCAACATCTACCGATGTGATCTGGCAATATTTTAATTTGGGTAGTAAGTTATAAGGCCAAGGTATTACTTCGTTGGATGGTTTACTATCAAAAATATTTTTGACTTGCATTAAATACTTAAAGCCTTCATTCTTTCCCACAATAACTTCGAGTTTCCTTCTTACTTGATTTCCTACATCACCGGGAACTTTTTTGCATTTGTCGGAAAAAGTTTCAACAATATTAATTGATTCTCTTAAACTTATATTCCTACTTTCTAACGAAGTTATTATATCTGGTACAAAACTAAAATTAACCTTAATAAAAACAAGTTCCTTAGCTAAATTTACATTTTTGAATAATGCTTGACTTTGCACTACACACTGCGAATTGTCTTCTAAATCTAAAACTATGTCTTTAATGGCTTCAAAATGGTCTGCGTAGAATATCGCGGCCTTAATCCATGTTCCCCATCGAGTAATTACGGGCTCTGGAGGTAAACAAACTCCTGGCAATTTCTCTCTATAGATCTGCACTCTTAGAGGTGCTTTCAAAAACACTTTCTTTACATTTGAAATTAATTTGTTCACCAAGGGATATGCTGTTCTAATAATTTCTGCAACTCTGTTTATCCCGTGTAAAAGACAAGTGACATGTACCATATTGGGATAAAATATTTTTAAGTTTTGGCCTACTTTAACCATATACGGCGCTGCAGACAAAAACACTAAAAACTTCTCTACTGGAACTGGATTTGGTAAAAAAAAATTTGACAGAGACTGCTGAATAAATCGAGTTACGGTCTCATTATTAGTTTTGTCTAACTGTTTAGAAGATATTAAATATGGTTTCCCTGGCTCATTTTCTTGAAGCCCTCCAATCATAAGATGTGCGATATATCGACCACATGAGTCTGTGCTTTCATCAACAATAATATAAAAATGTTCATCGCCCAGTGTAACTTTAATTTCTCCCATTACGGTTTCGTATACTGTTTGCACATTCTTCTTTCTAAGTGTGGATTCGTCAGGGATGTTTTGATTACAATATTTTTGCAAAAAATCTCTGAATTGTGTATTTTGCAGTTTCTTCAAAGGTATATTTGCTGCGACTAAAGCTTTGCATAAGTCTTGATGAAACACCTCCTTTTCACTCTTTGGTTTGACATTTTGAAATGCGGTTTGCACACACTGCTGAACAGGCACTGATTTATTTTTCTGCAACTTAGCTTTATGCATAGCTGTTTTCATGTGTTGATCAATTTGGAACTTCTTTTCACAAACAATGATTTTGGCACAAACTTTGCAAAACACTTTATCCCCACTAAACTCCAACTCAGGAAAATTTTTAATCCACGAAGCGGCTTTCGGCATTTTAGGCGTTTGAAATAAAATATTTTCGAAATCACTCTTTTCACACTGGAATCTATCGACAAACTAAACTATACAATATAAATATAAAAGAATAGACCACATCTGCTCTCCATTAGGCAAGCTGATTACTTGGAAATTCCTAAACACACAATAAATGCCGGCAATAAACCATATAATAATAAAAACTATACAATATAAATATAAAAGAATAGACCACATCTGCTCTCCATTAGGCAAGCTGATTACTTGGAAATTCCTAAACAGGGTCGCACTTAATCTTTTCATAAAACGAAAAACATAAAAATATGCAAACAAATTTTATTTTTGCCGAAATATGCAATTTTTTGTGAAATTTGTGAAAATATGCAAAATATGCAAATATATGCACTTTGCATATATTCCGCCCTTTAGTAATAACATATAAAAAAATTCTAAAAATGTTTCTATATTTACTAAATTCTACGATAATATTTATAATATCAGAGCAAATAATCATAAAACTAACAGTAATTGCTCTATTTAACGGACGTTTATTTACAGGATATTTAATTACTACTAGGCTTGCGTATGAACAGCCGAAGCAGTATCGGTAATTTTGAATATTTGGTTAGTGGATGCACATCCAAAGCAGAGTCAGTAATCGCGGGAGGGTTAATTACTGCTCAGTTAGTAGATGCACCACCAAAGCAGCGTCGATAGTTGCGGAAGGATAATTACTACTCGGTTAGTGGATGCACAACAAAAGCAGCGTCGGTAATTGCGGAAGGATTTATTACTACTCGGCAAGTAGATGCACAACTAAAGCAGTAATAAGGCGAACATGTGAACAAGTAAATCTATAGCGAAGCAAGTTAACTTTGCATTGAAAATGTCTCGGCTTTTTAGGGACCGAACGCGATAAATAATAATAAATTGTGCTTTTGACCTTAAAACATGCTTTGATAACTTGGACATTTGTGCTAATGCACAGCACAAGTACATACGTCACGAGATCAAACCATCTTAAATATCACGTAGACACCAATGATGTTATTCACTTCAAAAATTATATCATAGATAATATTCGGAAAATTAAATATATATTTAAGGAAATGTATTCCTATAAAAATGCCGTTTTTATTAAGGCAAAACTATACCAATACTATAGAAAGTTCGTTACAATTTCAAAATCTATTGCTTACCAATTTAAATCACAACTAAATCCTATGTACATAAACCAAACATTCATTTTTGTTCGAAAAAAAACAACACATAATATTTTATAACTTTCTGTTTTAGTTTAATAACATTAAAAAATGACGTATTCTAAATATTTGATATTTCATACTATCACAATATTTAATCCCATTGTAACACCCTTTCAGTATCTAGGATATCCATAACTTTAAGAACAGCACATGTGACATTTGTTAAAAATACTCTTGAAACTGTATAGAATACCATTTATTTTCCAAAATGCAATCAGTTAAGAAAACTTTGCTATATAATAACTACATCTCGAAAATATTGAGTTTGACACTGTATGTACCCATACGAGAACAGTATTTCAATAGCGATACCTAATATTATCGAAATATAGTCAAAAGCACTAAACTTATATTAACGGCGACAATAAAATCTTTAATTCCTTCCGCAATGACACTTTCGGAAAGCAATGGGAAAACTGTTCGTTTATTTTTGTTTTTTATTATCGCCAACTAGAATAATGGTGCACGAAGCCATAATATTTCATTGTTATAATGTGATTATGTATTTGTTTATGTCGGCAAACTTTAATATCGGCTCTTATATTTATCACCAGATTAGTATCACGCATTAAGCCGTACGAATAAATCACCATTTTGTCGTTTCAATTTTATCTGATCGTAGTAACACAATACGAATGTGTGTGTTCTTTGCCACATTTTACGTGTCATTATTTATGTGTAAATAATTATAAAGAATTTGTGAAGTCTATAATCTAAACACGCTAGCCGCTATTGTCATTATGTGTGTCTGTAATCATATATGTGTAATTGGTAATATTATCCGCATGTGTATACGTAGAAAAAGCAGACATTTGGCTTACAACTACTGTTACAGTTTAAATTTTGATTTGTTAATTTAAGAACGTAATTTCTTGTTCTTTTATATTAGGATCCTAGTGTACAATAATTCCAATGTATAATAATAGTTTTAAATTTAAAATTTTGTATTATTTGATTTATTATTTATTTTATTTCTAAACTTATCGCGCCATCTTCTGGTATTATCTTTATGTTGATCTTTATTTCTTATACACATATGAAAGGCTCCTGTATTATATGCGTATGTCTTTCCTCTACAAATTAGTTTATTGCTCGGGTTTTGTTTCTAAATTTATTTAATTATGTACTTCTTAAATATTATAGGTTCCTTAATCTTCAATAATGACTGTATGCTATTTTGTTATTATTTGATCTAAGTAGATTGTATCCCCAGCATGCGCTAGGCAATTTTGTCGATTCCTCAGCTAAGTGAGTGACTTTTGAAATCTTAATTTACTGTCGTCGAAAACGTCTATTTCACTTGGCGTTAATCCATTAATTTCTCGCATAGTTAATCTATGTTGGATTTGAAGCGGAAGTTACATAATTATCGCGTTGAATATGATTTTGTTTAAAAGAAATTACTGGATGTGTTTTGGTCAACGTTGAATTGGTTAAGCTGCTCTATTTATTCCTCGTGGGTACGTTTTACATTTTCTTATCCTAAATTTTTTTAGTGCATTTTTCCTGTTGCCCAACGATTTAGGATAATTACTTGGAAGAATTTTGCTCTCACTTGGGCGGTCCCTTCGTCTTCACTTTGCATTATTCGGGTTTCTTCTGGAGATTGCTAATGTTCGAGTCCTGCTGTTTGCCTAAGATTATGTAAAGTCACTTAATTCGAATTTAATTAGTGACCACATAAACAACATATTTCCGTCAATTTGGAGTTTGAATGTTGGGTATTATTCGTTGTTGTTGTGAATTATATAACGAAAAATTAAGATAATTTACGTTTTGACGTTTTCTTGATAATTTAACTCTCAAAATGTATAAAGAAGGATAATGTAATTAGACATGGGAGTATTTTCCTTTGACGTATTGTTAAATTTTTGTTTTGATCAATTGTTGTGGTTTTTGAAATATTTTAAATTTCTTACTAGACAATTTAATTTTAGCTGCATTTTTTTTGGACAATTCTGCATTTTATAACGACTGCACAAAAGCTTACGTACTTTTTTTTTGGTTCTAATATTATCTACCCAGTAGTTGAAATGTCTGCGTTTCTTTTTTAATCAATTTCTTTAAAAATTCTTATAGTTAATATAGAGTCACAATCTTTAAAATTTTGAAGTTAATAAATAAAAAATTTCATTATAAAATTCATATAGTATATGGAAAATTTATAAATTTTAGCATATAAGAGAAGATAATATTTTTTCTGTGTTGTTCTTGTTTAGTGTTAGAAAAGGGTTCTGATTCCGTGCTTCTACTTTTTTTTATATAGGACGCGATGAAGATTTGTGGTATTCCTTATTCATCTTGAAATTTTTGACTTTCTATGTTATTTATTACTATGGTTTGGGGTTTATTCATTGGATATGATTTAATGTTTCCTTTATTCCTAAAATTTTTAGGAATAGAGGAATCTAATTTTAGATATTGATTCAAAAGCTTCTTTTGTATCTATAAGGATTGGGGCTATAATGTTTCCTGCGTGCAGTAGGTATGGATTTATATTTAGTGAGTCAATAGCAGCCGATGTTGTTCCTGAGCATTACCGAAAAGCATATTGTCTTTGTTTTATTAAATTGTGGTGTGGTAGTTTGTAAACTTTTTTCCAGTCTTTTGTTCAAAATCATAAACAGGCTAATTGGTATATAATTATTCAGGTGCAGTTTGCTTCGTTTTTTTATGTATATCTATTATTACAATCCTCTTTAGGTATGTTGGGTATTCTCCGCTACTCATTTTGTTGTTGATTAATTTTGTCAGTATGGGTGTGAGTCTATTCTTGTTTCGTTGCATAACTTGGTTTTTAGTCCTTTAATTATCATGTATACATGTGTTCAGTGATTTCATAAAACTTAGGCTCTGTTGTTATCGCTGGAGGTTTCGATGTATGTTGTAGCGTTATGATTTTTTTGCTTTGTTCATTTGCTCTGTTTATCCATATTTGTGCGAAGTATTTGTTTATATCATTGGTTATTTCTTTCCTGTCGGTTCTCATTGTTATTTCATATTGCTCAATTTCCCTTATTAGTTTTCTTAGTGATGTTCCATGCTATCAATGAGACTGGTTTATATTTTTCGAACTGGTTTTTGTGGAGTATCCTTCCTTTGTCTTTTTGACTAAATACATGGTATTGATTTGGGCTGGTTGTGTCTACTTAGACAGTTTTTATTTGGTGATGCGTTAAATGTACTTCATATAGGTTATTCCATTTTTACTTTTTTTGAAGTTTCCTGATACCAAAAAAGTGGTTTTTAAAGTGTCTCTCTCTGTGTGTGTATGGTCACGATAGCGGTCAACTGGCTATAGCTATCAATTCCAAATTTGGTATTTACAAGTAGAATTTTCCTCTTGAGATCTGAATAGATATTCAGTAAAATCGACCTACCGGAAGTAGTAGTTTACCGCAGTGAAAAATCGAATTTTGCCAATATTTCGTCAACTACTAAGCGTAACCAAATTTATAAAGGATTCATATGTACTCAAATTTAAATTTGAAAAGAATTTTACTACGAAAGTTTTTCGAAATTCATACCGGAAGTAGGTCTTTTACTCTTATCGAAAATCAGCTTTTTGCCAAAATTTCGCAAGTCATGTTTTTTAGGCAGGTACGTTACGAGTATAAAAGTATTTAGAAATTAATTTTCAATACCTTTTGTATAAACAAAATTTCAAAATTCGAACCAGAAGTAACACTTTTACTCATATCGCATAGCAATTTTTTGCAAATATGTCGTAGATCATGCATTCTATATATATTCATTAAGAGTACAAAAGTATTTAGAGCTGGATTTGAAATATTTTTTGTAGAAATGAAATTTCAAAATTCGGACTAGAAGTAACACTTTTACTTTCAGGGAACAACACTTTCTTTCGAATGATTTTGAATGATCTTTATATAAAAAAAATCTTAGTATTTGGCTTACTTTTCTACGATAAAATAATTTGAAATGCTCATACGTATAAGAAAGTCGTGTGGTGGCCACATTTCATTTTTTAATTTGTTTTGAGAAGTAGTCGATTATCCATGGACATTCCTCCCATTTTTTAAATTTTTTACTGTCTGATTTTTTCAACAATTGTTGTCTTTTTAAAGAATCTAGACTCTACTTGACTTTCCCTGACGTTTGATTTTAAATGAAAATGTTTTTGTAATTGGTTTCGATTTTCTCGAATTGTTTATGTGTGACTGTTCTTTCAATTTCTGTTTCTGTTGTTCTTACTGCGAAATGGTCAGTTTTTTTTTGTACTTGTTTTTCTCGTTTTTCTATGCCAAATTTTGTGATTCTTATTTCCAAATCTTACAATCTTGCTTTCAAGTTGATATTCTCTTCTTGGCATTTATTTAAAGTTTTCTTTATTCAATTATTTACTAATCCAAACAAACATTCAGGCTTTAGTGGATTAAGGGAAGTATGGAAAAGAACAGCACGGAAGATTATGTTTAATACTTAAGTACTATAGTATTTGTTGACAGTGGATTAATGCTTTTACCTTGCTGGCGTTTTCACTTCTTGTTTGGACGCAGGTTGTAAATCTGCGCCTTCTAATTGCAATGTGTAACAATTAACCTTTTTTGCTTGAGGTTTTTACGTGTGAGAGAACTTGCTCGTTTCTAATATATAAATAAAACACATTTTGTTATATGTATAGAGGCATATATTTTTACATCTATGCCACTTTGTTGTTAGTGGCCATTTAATATTATTTATGGTAATAAGTAACTATACTATGGAATGTAAAATAATGTTTAATACATAATGTAAATGCAATTATCTCCAAATAGTACACACGTCACGTTTTATTGTTATATAAATTGTTTGGAGTTTCCGAACAAGTACATTAGCAAACTTTAAAAGAACTAAAAAAATTCCATAATAGTTTACATACAAATACATATTTATAAGAAAAAATGAAAAAAAGAAGGAAAAACGAAAGTATATAATCACATTTCAATTTTACATATATTATATTTGCATAATGTGACATGCACGAACGGCACTTTAGTGTGTACCGTTGTAAGGTGAGTATTTCGACGATGTTAACAGGAAAATTTCATTCTTCGGGGATTTAATAAATCTTGATGGATACACGGGCGTATCACAAAACGTTCCACAATGTTGAACAATAACTTTCTGAATGACTTATTTTCATAAAAAGTCACACGGAATTTATCCACACGTGGAAACGCCTGCCGAACGAATAACATGATCCCGTAGAACTGCTGCTAGCTACTACACGGTCGGCCAGCTAACACATACAAGAGTGACCTTCGTTTGATTGACGGTCTCTTTTTTTCCTCCTCACGGTCTCGCTATATTAGATACTTGTCGGTCCGATGGTGCAGGCACCGGAGAAAAAAATGGTGGCACTTTTTCAGAAGCGTAAAAAATATCTACGCAATATTGGAGAAAAAAAAAATAGTGCGTCACTTGAACGCTATACTCTCCGTTTAATTAATTTTTGTCACGAAGTGTTTCTCTCGACGTACAGAGACGGACACCAATACATGCGACGTATATATATATATATATATGCGGTATCAAAATGGCTGAATGGGGCTGACATTGTAATCTGAAACCGCGGGCGGTTTAGTCTTGTCATTTTACTGTCAACTACATCGGCCATACTTCTGAAACAATTACCCCAGCACAATGACCATTGTTCGCCCAAGTATAATGTTATTTAGAACGATTTATAAATCACGTTCAACCATGCTCGGCTCATATGTAGTAAGTTATAAGCAAATAACTACGTATTTTGTTTGTAAGAAATATAGGAAAGTTAGGAAGTAATTATTTTGAACAGAAACGTTCATTGTTAAACCGCCAGAACCCCCTGTGGTCTACTTATAAATTGAAATTCGCCATAAGTAAATACTTTTGTTTGCTAGTTTACTTACGTAAAACAAAAGACGGCAAGTAGTGTTTTTAAGACACCAGGATGATTTATCGAATATAAATCGAAGAGCCTAAAACTTAGCATTAGAGATGAAAATTTTGTGTAATGTGTTTAAAGGACAAAGGACTTATGTTCCCTTATTGTAGACGTTCAACTTTAACCTTGTAATATTAAAATTATGATTATATTCATGTGTACATATTACCGTGATCTTTAATAGTTTAAGAATTAGAAAAAGCTCAACCTATTGGGAGTACTATGTGCGAATATTTACATTCGACGATTGGTATTTTCAAGATATTTTCTTCTTTGCAAAGTTTTAGATCATCAAAGGCACTATGTGCAAATGTATGTCTTTGTTGAAATAAAAATTAGCTTCGTATGGGAAAAAGTTATTTTTTTTTGAATCTATAAAATATTATATTATATGAGAAAGAGAACACCAAAATAAAATCCAGTAACTCACAAGGATTGAGAATAATCACCAGTTCACTTTACAACGATCAACTCCAAGAGAAATTAAAAACAGTAAAAGCTAAATCAGCAAGAGGAATTTTGAGAAAGCGGGGCCAAGTTCGTTTGATGACAAAGTGAAAAGAAAGAGAATCCTTGGGACAAAAGAAAACAGGGCATCAGCAGAAGCAGCAACAAAGTCAGAGGAAGAGAAAAACACAATGTGCGTATACTGCAATGAAACATACGGAGACACTTGTCACGAAGAATGGATCATGTGCATAAAATGTGATGAGTGGATGCACGAGGAATGTCCAGATAACGAACCAGGTACTAATAACTATGTTTGTGACAATTGCCGTTAATAATTACTGTAGGGACTCACTTTCCCCATGTAGGTGACCCACTTACCCCATACCTTGGGGCAAGTGAGTCTTTTGACAATTTTTTTATTTAAGTCTGACATTTTACCAAAGAGCTAATAACTGTTTGTTTTGATAGTTAAACAATTAAAGTTGTTCTTAATCAATAAACGTTGTTTTATTCCTAAAAGTAAGTAAGTTATATATCGCTAAACCTTGAGGTGTCTCACTTGCTCCACCCCTCCTACAGCTACCATTAATTTCTTCAATACCTTTAGTGTAAAATAAATAAATATAGAACGTGTCACAAAGGCAGTGGTAAATATATTTTAAACACAATATGCACAAGATTTCTCTAGTATATCGGCATATCGTAGGTTCTGGAAAATTTCATTTTACATGTAGTAGTAGTTTAGAATTTGTAGAGTGAGGACGTATTTCTATCGGCTCTGCAAAAGTGCAGTGTCGAAAAGTAAAATATTGTACGTTGTTAAACATGAAATTGTGATGATGAAACTATTAGTAAATTTCATCGATGGACAAAATTAATGATTATTCATTTGCCTAGGTCAACATATATAAAATAAAATGTCATCCAATAAGTGTTATGTTGGCCAATTGGAATTCAGAAGGACGGAAAGATCGGTAAAGTGTTTCATATGTGAGGAAGAGAGACATAGCAAATGCGCGAAAGTAAGCGATGAGACAGATAAAAAATTAAGTGAAACCGATATAATTACATATGTGTGCGATATTTGTCGTAAACAAAAAGTTGGTCAAAAAATGAATGAAATAGATAAAAAACTTAATGATTGCCTTCAAACAATTTCAGATCAAAACATATTGATTCATGAAATTTTAAAGTCCATTTCTATCGCCGGAAACAAAACAGAAAAGAGGATTTTATACAGTGATACTGTAAAAAATAATAATGATAAAATTATTATAAAGCCAAAAAATGAAACACAGAAAAGCCAGGAAACAAACAGAATTGAGAAATAAAATTGACCCTACTAAAATGTCTGTAAGTGTAGAGACAATAAAAAATATAAGAAAAGTGGTATTATGGTTAGTTGCGGTGATACTACTTCCAAAGAAAAATTGAAAAATCATATGAAAAAAGAATTGGGAAATAAATATGATGTGTTAGATCCTAAGCTTAAAGATCCACAGATTATTATAGTAGGAGTGGAAAAAGAATATATTGACATGCAGCCAGAGGAAATTAGGTGCGCAATTGTTAATCAGAATGATGAATGTGATATAAAGGAAAAAGTAAAAATAAATAGGAAGTATCTCAGCAAGCGGAAAATGAACTATGGTAAAATAATAATTGATGTAAAATCGGATATATTTAGAAAAAAGCTACAGAAATAAAAAATTAATGTTGGATGGAAGAAATATGATATATATGAATACGTAAATACAATAAGGTGTTATAATTGTGCAGGTTATAATCATTTTGCGAGGGATTGCACAGTTACTAAAGCATGCGGTAGGTGTGCAGGTGAACACTGTACAATTGATTGTGTTAATGGTGTTGGTGAGGACGAGAAGTGTGTAAATTGTATGAGGATGGTAGTAAAATTAATAATTGATTTGGATGTTAACCATAGTGCATTTGGCAGAAACTGTCCTAGTTATCAACGAATTCTAGAAACACAAAAGTCTAAAATTAAGTATATTTAGTGCAAGACTCATAATTATAATACATTCTAGAAAAATAAGTAATTTTTTATATACAGTGTGTCAATAAAGTAAGGAACACCCTAAATATCAGCTTTAAAACATATCTCTAGCAAAAACGCTAAGACACGTATTTTTTTATTTTTGAAGGCGCATTTTCTTAGATTAAATTGAAGTATACTGGGTTATCAAAAAAGAAGATATGACGTTTTCATGTGTTTTTTTAAATGGAATACCCTGTATATTTTTAAGAAAATCAAAAGGGCTTCTCATGAAGATTTCAACGATATATGAGTTGTTGGGGATATCTTTAATATTTACTTGCAGAAATTGAAAAAACTCTTTTGGTGGAACAACTTCATAAAATAATTACAATAGAGTTTAACTTGTTTATTTTTAAATCTAAAACAAAAATTTACTTAAGTAAATGTTCAAATTGCTGCCCGTTCACAATCTGACAGTAGCCTAGGCGAGAAATAAACTCATTCTGAACATTGCTGATTACATCTGGCGTGATTCTTCGGATCTCTTGGCGTATGCGTTCTTTTAAATCATTAATATTTTGAGGTCTATTTACATAAGCTTTTTAGGTAACCCCGCAGGAAGAAATCTAGTGGTGTTAAGTCAGGGTAGCGAGCTGGGCACTCAATAACCCCACGTCTGCCAATCCATCGGTTATTGCAAAACAAATTTAGGTAGTCACGCACAGGTCGAGAATAATGAGGATTTCATTACTAGGACTGTCAGGGGTATTTGGATCAGGATAAAGTTCCACAAGCGCAAGAAGAAGCTCTAACTGTAGAAAATCCAAATAGATATCCCCATTTAAATTTCCATCAAAAAAGAAAGGTCCTAAAATCCTATTTTTTAGTATTCCAGCCCAGACGTTCACCTTCTGAGGGTGTTGACTTCGAGCTTGCTGCATCCAGTGAGGATTATGTTCTGTCCAGTATCTACAATTTTGTCGGTTAACTATTCCGTTTAAAGAAAAAGTTGCCTTATCTGAAAATAAAATGTTTCTAGCAAACATTTCATCACGTTCACAAAGTATTTGCAAGTTTTCTGAAAAGTCCAAACGGCGATCAAAATCATCTTCCGACAATTCATGGACAAGATGCCTTTATAAGGATAATATTTCTGCTTATGCCAAATTTTTCTAACAGTCTCATGGCTGCAATTAAAGTTTAAAGCTGCTTGACGAGTAGCACATTTCGGATTATCTTACACTGTCAAAAGAACATTTAACTTAGTTTCATCATCCACTTTCGGTTGCCGATTAGGATGCGCTGCATTAAATAGTTCGCAAACTTCCACGATACTCCTTCTTCGGTCACCATATCCAATCATCATAAGAATCTTAATACGTTCTCTCTCACTTAGACACATTTTTATCAAAAGAAATGGCAATTATAAAACAAGCAAGGCCAAACAAACTAACGGTGGTTAGTCAATGTCTAATTAGATAAGACGTCACCTTCCATACTGACAATTCTGTCATGACAACGTTCAAAGATTAAAATTACCAAAAATTATCATGTAGTTCCACCAAAAGTGTTTTTTCAATTTCTACAAGTAAATATTAAATATATCCCCAACAACTCATATATCGTTGAAATCTTCATGAGAAGCTCTTTTAATTTTCTTAAAAATATACAGGGTATTCCATTTAAAAAAACACATGATAACGCCATATCTTCTTTTTTGATAACCCTGTATACTTCAATTTAATTTAAGAAAATGCGCCTTCAAAAATAAAAAGTACGTGTCTGAGCGTTTTTGCTAGAGATATGTTTTAAAGCTGATATTTAGGGTGTTCCTTACTTTATTGACACACTGTATAAATGTGTACAGACAAAAAAAAACGTTATAATAAGTTACCTATATAGAAGTTGTGTATCTATAAATTAAAGTAGGTTAGTTAGTTAGTAAACGTTGCACAATTGGTATTTGTATTGAATTTATTGTATGTATTAATAGACAAATGCTGACATTGTGTAATATATGTAATGTAAGTATATTAGTTCATAAGTCTGCTTACTGTTATTTTCTTTATTAGGTTAAATTGTTTCATGTAAACAACAAAGTATTGGTATGTCAGAAAATGTAAAATAATAGCAATTGCAAAATAAACGTATATTATATTATTATTATTATTATTCATATTATACATTAGTGAAGCATATGCTGTATGTCTATTACTCAAACACAGTGTACTATCCTTCGCTTTTGATTGAAAAAATATTACTTGATCGGATAGGTATAATGAAACAATATTAAACTACTTAACAAGTTTATTAATAGAGTTGTATTGTATCCGACACTGCACACATTAATGAATGGCAACATTTGAGAATAAAAATTTTTTTTCTAACGAATTAAAAAAGTTAGGTTTAAATATTATCCAAGTGAACAAAGTAAATTTAGGAAAAATCTTAGTCAACAACAAAGAAAAAGCAAAATTGTGTGACAAATCAGGTATTTATGAGGTAGGTTGCAGTGATTGTGACGCAATCTACATTGGCCAAACAGGCAGACCCGTACAAGATCGCATTAATGAACATAAAAAATCAATTTTAAACAATAATAAAAATACAGGCTTTGCTGAACATTGCATAGACCTTGTACATGTATTTGATACCAATAATTATACATTATTACATAATAGTTATAAAGGAAGGAAATTAGATTTATTAGAAATTCTAGAAATTAAAAAGGCTACAACAGCAAATAAACATGTCACAAACACACAACTGGATTTCATAAACACCCCCATTATTGACACTGTTCTTAAGACACTAGCCCATACATATAAATAGGTATTGGTGACTTTCTTAGTTTAGTTTAAGTCTGTAAACTCTTCGTTAATGACCGAGAGATCGACACGCGTGTCAGAGAACAATAAATCTGTCCTTAAGTGAAACAATATAACCAAGTGTTTTATTCGTTTAATATACATTTGAGAATATTTTATAATTCAATATAAAGATAGATAACAGCTATAAATGGAACCTAAGATAAATATATCCCAAGAGTAAGGTATCTAACATAAAATACAAGAATTCTTCTTTAGTTAATTATCAAAAAGTAATAAAAGCATTGACTTGGATTTTACCAATATTCTCTAAGTCATTCTCACGTCATAAATAACATTTTCATTCCTAGTTCAAGCCCATTGACCAATTAAGCGCCTTCCATTGTTTTGAATTCAGGAAGCACGTGTTTATTATAGCTAATTTGATACTGTAAAATATGAACAATGTATAAGTATATATTTTTACATGTTAGAATTATACTGAACTGGCGCCGAACTAATTGCAAATGGATATAAACGCTATTAGTGTTGAAAAGGACAAAAAAACACGATTACCTCTAAATGGTCATTATGTCAAGGAGTTCTCATTTCTAATGCCTGGCAATGGGTGGAATGATGCACAACCCCTCATGTGTGCTGCTATAAGATGAGTAACACGTATAACGTTTCGACCAAAGAGCTTCATCTGAAGTCTGTCGGGATAGGCTTCAGATGATACTCTTAGAATCGCAGTAGTCGGGACTATTGTGACTTTTGGCTCTTATGCAAAAAAAACTTGTGATTAACTGCCTGACACAGATCCTCAGAGATATCTGGCCTAGACATGTAATTTATGCTAACGATAATATACAGAATGAACGTGGTATATAGAAATACACAGAATTTCTTATATTACTCATGACAAATATTAATATATCTTAGTATAACTGTAGTAGAATTATATTTCTCCACAACTTTTGAATAATGCATGCGTTCTATTGAATATTATATTGAAAAATGATCTTAATTCCACGCCCCGTGGATGTCAAACTGGAACCACAGCCTAGCGACCAATCACGCTCTCGTATTTACGGAATCCACGGGTAGATCACCGAAACAGATTCACTGGCAAAAACATTAAGCGCAGTCGCATAGTAACCGTTAAGAAAGTACTTACATTTGAAACGTCAAATATTTGTTGCTGACATTTCGCATTTAAAGTCTATATTATATATATTACTTTATTAATTTTTTTCCGGTATAGTCGTGTAGAAGGTATAGTCTTCTACTCGCGTATAATAGCCATTATTCACGAGGATGTTTTGTAATTTTCGTCCTTGTGAATAATAACTAACATTATAGGCTCGTTTAAGAATGTAGTACCCAAAGAAATTTATTTATTTATTTATTTAAAGAAGAATACATGTGCACCTAGGTGTTGGCCACCTGTATGTGCAATTACATTATACAGTCTTAGAAATGTAAGAACCTAGTACGAATTACATATTTTGCGTACTCATGTGTATGTTGCTAAACCTAACTAACTATAACTAATGACCTAAAATTATGGTAGACCTACCTAATAAGAAGAAACCTACTTTAAAGATTTTATTAAGAAATAACAAAATGCTTTTACAATAAAATAATAAAGTAATAATATAATATAATCTGACTCGTGTCTCAGTTACATGAGGAATTGCACGTATATTCACTTGCGAAATGTTTGTTATCACCAGGTGTGATATTTTTCCAAGCTACAGCATATGCTTAAAACACCCTCGTTAACTCCTCTAGGTTAATAAAAATAAAATTTCTTAAGAGCATTACGTACCTATGATTTTATTATTTTAATTATTTTTATTTCATATAATATCTTGTTGTATAGTTTCGGTCCTAAGTAACAAAAAGATTCTGGTAAAATGTCGTGTTACTTGTTGTTGTTTCCAGACTTCCTATTATCCTGTTTCTTGTATTGTATTTATGATTTATAAAAGAGATTAAAATAGCATTATATAGGCAACCTCATATGCTTGCAGATATATCCATATACATACTCTCTCTTAAATGAAATATAACGTATACTCAGTAGATTTTTTAAGCTTATTTTACTTTATGAAACATATTATTGCTCTGAATTAATTTAAAAGAAGGTGTCTGCTAAATGTCACACACCAATGTGCACTACCACATATAAATAAAGTTACATTACACGAAATTTTCCACATTTAAATTAAAAGCTTATAATATGTATTATACTGCATACACTTAATTTCTTAATTTGCATTCTTAGGTTAAAAGTAATATACAAATGTCCCGTATCGTTATGTTGAAATTTTGGGAGTGCAAAGTAAACTTCATTTCAAGTAAAAAAAATACAAAACCTGCATACCCATTTTAATTTGATTCAAATTTGTAGGTCTATGAATGTGATTGTCATATCATGAAAAAAATATAACCCTAAAGACAATAAACACTGATTTTATTTAAAAAAAGTTATACCATTCAAAACCAGGCCTGTGACTTGTTAACGTCGTATAATAAAAAGTTATCTTAAAATAAATAAACACGTGGCATTGTACATAAATTTACTTTTTGTAGATATACAAAAAAAGTACTGCAAATTGATTTACATAACAAGGTTATCTTTTGCTGACTGACGGGTACAAGCCTGCATTCAACAAGAAGGTAGACATTTCGAAAATATTATCAATTAAACTTTTTTTTAAATAAAGTCCATTTGAATTGACTTTAGGATTACATTTTCTTTCATGATCTGACAATCACATTCATAGATATAAAGTGTAAAGTCGTGACTTTTACTAGGAAACACAATGCTGTTACATACGATTATTCAATAAACAATATTACTCTGGAACACTGCAATAGTATAAAGGATTTGGGCATATATTTCGATACGGGGCTTTCTTTTGTATGTCATATTAATGAAATGATCAGCCATATAGATTGTATGGTTTTATATATAGAAATTGTAGAAACTTCACTAACACTAACTGCATAATTTTATTATATAACTCATATGTGAGATCGGAACTTGAGTACGGATCACTAGTCTGGTGCCCATCTACGCTGCACATTCTAATATTATTGAGAACGTCCAGCGTAGATTTCTGAAATACTTAGTATTTATGTCGGATGGTGTTTATCCTCCTAGAGGATACGATCATCTTGCACTGCTCAGTAGGTTTAGCTTCGTCTCACTTGCCACTAGGCGTAACATAGCAAGTGTAAGATTTTTATATGGCTTAATTCATAACAATATTGACTGCCCGTGCTTTCTGGGTAAATTGGGTTTTCTTGAACCACGCTTGTCTTCGCAGAGTCATTTTACTTTCTACATTCCTACTCCGAGAACTAACTTGCTATGTAAATCGCCTATATTAATTATGTGTAGCAATTTTAATGCTGTTAGCCACTTGTGTGATGTGTGATCTGATCCAATTCATGTAATTAACGATATTGTTAGAACATACTGTGCAAGTGCCTAGCTTGTGGGTGTATGGGTGTATGGGTGCATATATAGCTGTATTGGTGTGCGTACAGTTTTTCATGCACACTTGGGCATAGGTTTAGATATGTACCTTAGATTAATTTATTTGTGTTCAACTTATTTACTATTTCTTGTACTTTCCCTGTGCTTGGGTGAATCCTGTTAGGAAATAAATTATATTATTATTATTATTATATTATTATCTGTAGTTTGAAAACAAATAAAAATTGATATACCTACAAGTTTTGCGTTTTTTTTTTACTTGAAATGAAGTCTACTTTACAGTCCCAAAATTTGAACATAACGATGTTCTTGTATAATGAACCGTCCAGATATTATAATTTCTTTGGATGTGTTGTAAGTAATTGTTAAGTAATTAAGAAAAGAATGATATTATTATAAGAAGTAAGTGAGATATCTCACTGTCTGTTCAATGAAATAACTAATACTAAATGAAAGCTGTAAACTCTGAATTTAACTAAATGGTGCCTTATAGTAATAATAACTTCCGACAACACGTCAAAAGGAAAAAGTCCAAAGGGGCAAGTTCAACAATCTTACTGAGAATTTGGTACGAACTTAGTTACGTGAAATAATTAATTCTTTTGTTTAGGTTTTCAGTTAACTGAACATTTTTTGATTGGAAAACATATGCAAGAATTTAGGAAATCGTCAAACAATTAAGTTTTAAATTAATTAAGTTTGAATCAAAACATTGAATTAATTTTGTAATATCTTTTTAAATTATTATTACCAAAAATACGACGTTATTCACAGTAAAATTCACTACGTTTATTACTATTAAGTAAAGTTGATAGTACTAATATTTACAAAATATGTGATGTAAGTCTAAATAACTTTTAAATAGAATGAAGGTTTTAAATAAAACAATACGTAATAATGCACACACTAACTGAAGTGTACTTTGACACACACTTTTACAAGTTTCGCTTTAAAACACCAATACCATCGCTCATTTATGCATGTAAAGTAGATGGACATACGTATTAAGGAAAAAGTGTCCTAATCATCAATCATAGATAACAAGCACTTGTTAAATTGCTTTTTTTTCACATTAATGTTCCTGCGTTTACGTCCCCATTTACATACCGTTAATGTGCAAGTCGACATGATGACATATTATGAGAACAACACATGCAGTTCCAGTCATGTCGCTTTTATTCATTCTCTGTAATTTATTATGTCAAAAATTGAAGTGCTTCTCGCACATATAGCTAACTAAATGTCATAATGTTTGCTTAAATTGAAATATTGGAATATGAATGTTAAGAATAGGTGATTATTTTTTAATGGCAGTCATCAAGTAAAACAAAGCAAAGAAGTGAATACAGTGACTATATAGTCACTTTTAAAATCATTTGTGATAGTTATAAATACGTCATTTATGAGGAGGAGGTGTGGTTAACAGTAGACGCACTCACTATAATTTGCGTTCAAATTCTACACAAATATACAATTTGACGTTCAATACTTTCATTTCGTATTGCCAGCGTCTTACATGAATTAGATAGGGGAGACCGGGGCAAGTTAAATAAAAACAAAAGCTCACTAAGAATGTATGTAGTAGCTTCTCGATGATAATAATAATAATAATAACAATAATAATAATGATAATAATAACTTTATTTGTCCAACTCTTTACAATTAAAGCACAACTGTATTAAATGTACATACTTGTTATTTAGAAAAATTAATAAGAAAACATTATATAATTAGCCATTGGTGCAGAAAATGTCATCGTAGTAGAAGTTTGAGAAGCTTCAGATCTTGACGAGCAGAGACCCCTGTAGTAAATTCGTTCTCGCGAAGAGAATTAAGAAATTGGAAGAGAAACGAAAGGATAGTCTGGAAGTGAGAAAGTTCAGAAAGGAAAGGACGTCTGGGCAGTCCATCCATCCGTTGCACAGCTTCCTTTTGCGCTCCATGGATATCGCCTCGGTGCTTCAAAGACTGAAGGCCATGAGTCTCCATTAGCAGCGAGTAGTCAACACCTCGCGGGGGATAAGTCCCGATAATCCTGAACGAGAGATATTTCAGAAGTCGCCGTTGAATCTTTTCAATGGAGAGCTGAAAGTAAATATATTGCTGAGACCACACTTGTGAAGCATACTACATCTTACTGACCACAAAACTAAAATATTATGTCTTCAAAACAAATGGGTTGCTAAAGAAGCTAGACGAACGCATAATAAAACCCAAAGATCTTGAGGCCGATGCATAAACATGATTAATATGGTTGGAATAATTTAATCGGCTATCAAAAAGGACCCCAAGATCCCGGAAAATGTCTATCCTTTCCAACAAAACACCATCTATGAAGTAAGTAGAATTATGATGGCCTACTTTACGTGTAAATGATATAAAACAGCATTTACTTATGTTTACATGCAATTTGTACCTGGACAACCAGTTTGACAAAGTATATAAGTCTTAATATAAGCAAGTAATAACAAAAAACACACTTGGTATTGTTTCACAAATAAATATAATTAAATACTCGATGTTTTTTGTTATTACTTGCTTATATTTCGACATGTTTCACCAAGAGATTTCCATCACTTCATTTAATTATAAAAGTCTTGTTGAAGACAGGAACCATCACCCATAGATTCTATAAGATTGTAGATTTCGAAGTCATCGGCATACGCAAGTACAGAATCCAAGCAAATCGTTTAGAAATAAATTAAAAAGTAGTGGTCCTAGATTGGATCCTTGGGGGACACCGGAAGAGGGACGGAACTCACTAGATCCGAAACCATTGTAAAAAACATAATTGCATCTGCTTGTCAAATAGGAGCGTAAAACGCAGTAAATTCAAACGCAGAAAGCTAGTACACCATGATCTATCACATCAAAAGCACGACTGAAATCCGTATAAACAACATCAATTAGACCTTGATTGTCTAATTCATGAGGTGTCGCTTGAGTTAGAGGTATCAGATTAGTAGTTGTTCATCGCCGCGCACGAAACCGTGTTGATGTGAAGAAAACAATAATTTAGTATTAAAGTGTATCACTGAATACATTACGCTTTCAAATACTTTGGCAAAGTTGCAGAGAATGGATATTGATCGATAATTTTCAACCTTGGTCTTATCACCCTTCTTGAAAATCTGACAAATTCTTGCGCGACGCAATCGACAAGAAAAGCTTATATGTGCTTCATTATGGGGCATATTATTACTGGATTGAATTGATAGTATGATAATTAACTCTATTTTGTTCTACAAAAGTAAAAATTCTAAATGTTAATTATAGAAACCCGTAACTTTTCCTCGTCTGAATCTTCTTCACCTGATTCACATGCTTGTAGGACTATTCACACTCCAAATGAATCCACTTCCGGCGGGATAGACATTTAATCTATTTTGCCCATAACTGAATTCTGAATATAGCTGGGGATAGACTAAAGATAAGCAAACTTTTTCATCTTCATCCAAAGTTGATTCATCATTCTTCTTCACACGCGTAGGAGCTTTTTTCTTCATTTGCGATTTTAATAATAATAATAATAATGATAATAATAATAATAATAATAAATTATCTTTATTAAGAAAGTAAATCATCAAATTGATGAAGCCTGTCGAAGTCTAGCTATAGCTATTCATGTTCAACCGGAGTTCATCAACAAAAACAAAAAATAAAGAAAGTAACAAAAACTAATGAAAAGAAGGCACAAATATCACAATTACATAACCTGTATACCAAAAAGTATGAACTGTGCTACTGCAAAGACAAAAAGTAAGACTTAAGGGCAATACTGAACCGCGTGCGGCCACTAAGGCTCTTAATATTCTCCGGTATACTGTTATAAACTGTAACGGTCGAATAACTAAAAGATCTTTCGAAAATAGATGAGTAATGGCGCAGAACAGTAAGTAAATACTTGTAGCGCGTGTTGACAACATGGATGAAGTGCCGTGAAGTCAAGCAGGTTCTGAGAGGCACGGGCAGGGGTGTTGACCGAAGCAACGTACGGATAAAGTTAGCCAAAGTGCAATTTACGGCGGTTTCCCATATTTAACCACCCAATAGATTTAATATCAGTTGAAATGTTATCATACTGTCCAAGATTGCAAATAAGTCTACAACAAGAATTTTGAAGTTTTTGAATTCTCAACTTATACAGCATAACCAAACATAAATAAATGAAACAACAATAACTAAACAAAAATAAGATCAAAGATTCACAAAGTCGTAGCCTCAAAGAAGAATTTAAAATATGCCTATTGGCATCTAACACTCTCAAAACTCCGTAGGACTTGTTTAGTAAATAGGAAACATGCACAGTGTAGCGAAGTCGGGTATCAACGACTAGTCCAAGGTCTTACAGATCATCGACAGAAGGTAAGAGATTATTTGAAATGTGCAAATGTAAGTCAGATTTTAAAAAATCAGCACGATATTTAAAGCCAAAAATCAACAAATTAGTTTTCTGCAAATTAAGAACTAAGTTATGTTATGCTTTATTAGCCTTTTCACCATTCTTGTTTCTAACTTTTCGCTAGACTCAATGATTTATCCAATTTTCTTTTTGCTTTCTCTTTTCTTGCCTTCTAGTAGTTCTTTCCGAAATTTCCTGTCCTAACAATTTCTCTTTTCGAAGTTCCACAAGAATTGCAAACGTCATTTGTTTCCTTCCTTTAGTATTTCTTTTCCGTTCTCATGTTTAGTACAAGGGCGCATTTGTTAAGGACTACTCATAGTTTCTTAATGGCACTCCTGGTGGAAGGAGCTGAAGGAGGAAGTTTCGAAATTAGTTGAACTTGCAAAAATATCTTCTTTTGCTTCTACACGCTCAGGCAACGGACGATCAGAAACACTTGATGATAAATAAAAAAATTATTAGCTTTCGTAAAAATCTCTGGAAAAAGTGACATCTAAGTCTAGGCACAATACTTTGCTGGCTTAAAGCTTTTAGAAGAGTAGAATCTACTATTTCTAGGAATGTCGTAATTGGATCAAATTTTTTCACCAACACTTAGAATCCAGTTGTCAACGACAGCAAAATACTATTGAAATGGTTCGACAACCGAGTGTTTGAATGTGTTGGAACTTAAGACCGGGAATCACAATAGAATAATAATTGCAATAGCATTTGTTATGGTGACCAAGTTTACAGTAATTTCTCTTTCTTCTGTGGTTGCTATATATACTTGGCGCATCGCCCATCTGTAAAAATTTTTGAAAACCTTCTGCTTCCGTCAATATTCCAAATATGTTTACTTCCGTAATGGTATTTTATCCAAAACGTGTTTTAAAGTAATAAAAAGAAATTGAAATGTTGGTAATTGGAACTTGTAGCCTGACTCAAGCTAGTAGCTCCCGGAGATCAAATTGAAACGGGAAGGTGCCTGATTATATATTCCGTGAGCCATTCTGCTCTGGCAAACTTTAAGTTAATCCAAATATCTGGCATTTTTTCGTAGTTATCAATTGCTAACTTCTATGCCAAAGCTCGTCTATCCTTAGGAGTTAAGCCATCACTATATTTGCCGATGTTTAGCATCACAACACATTTGGCCCTAAGTCGTGTGAGGTTGGCAACCGAATTTGCAAAAATATTATATTTCGTCGGAGTTCCCGGTAGATATGGAATAGTTCTAGAGCTAAATTCTAAGAGTTTTTTTAGACATATTTCTGCACCTGGACCATAGTTCTAGCGTTCTTTAACAATTTTGCAAAAAGTTCTGCAAAAATAAAAATTTTGCAAATTATTAAATTTTTAGAAACGCACAACAGTTCTGATTGCAATTGTTGTTGAAACTCTAAGAGTTCTATCGAAAATCCTAATAACACTTTTCTATTTTTTCTTTTCACTATAAATCACATGAATTTTAATTTTTCGAATATCTTTTGGATTTTCAACTTTTCAGAAAAATGTTATTGGGATTTGCGATAGAACTCTTAGGGTTCTAGAGAGAACTGCGATCAGAACTACTATCCGATTGTTTTCCTTCTCACTATAAATCACATGAATTTTAATTTTTCGAATACCTTTAGGATTTTCAACTTTTCAGAAAATTTTTATTGGGATTTTCAATAGAACTCTTGGGGTTCTAGGGAGAACTGCGATCAGAACTGGTATCCGATTGTTTCCCTTTTCACTATAAATCACATGAATTTTAATTTTTCGAATATCTTTTGGATTATCAACTTTACAGAAAAATGCTATTGGAATTTTCGATTGAACTCTTTGCGTTCTAGGGAGAACTGGGATCAGAATTGATATCCAATTTTTTCCCTTTTCACTATAAATCACATGAATTTAATTTTTTGAATATCTTTTAAATTTTCAACTTTTCAGAAAAATGTTATTCGGATTTTCGATAGAACTTTTAGAGTTCCAACGAGAATGTGATCAAAACTATTGTGCGATTTTCAAAATTTAATATTTTTTGCAAAATTTTTATTTTTGCCGAACTTTTTGCAACATTGTTAAAGAACTCCAGAACCATGGTCGAGGTGCAGAAATATGTCTAAAACGCACTGTTTTTCTCAAAAGTGTTTGGCAAGCTCATTCTTTATTGGTGTTTGCTATTTTTTCACTAAATTTTGCAGAACGCTTGAAATTTTGCTCAAAGTACTCTAGAACTATGCCTTATATACCGGGAACTCCGATGAAATATAATACTGCAAATTCGGTTGCAAACTTCACAGGACTTTTATGCAATATCAACTGGCCAATTTTGTGGATTCTGGTAGCTTCTCGCAGCGACAGTAACTTCGTCCATGTCGGCATATGCTTTTCACATCTTTCTGACGGTATTTTATCTCGGTTAGTTGTTTCTTTTTTAAATAGTTGCGAACCTTATTCTAAGACAAAAGAAAAAAGTATGCAAGATAAAGTGCCCCATTTATAATGTATCAACTTTCCCTAAACGACAACATTACATTTAAACTGTCATTGGCAAAAAACTAAAGCTCATGAAAATAACTAATATTACATACTCGATGGAATACACGAGTACTCGAAATATTAGAATAAGAGATTAAGTCAATTTTTATGACTACTTTAGCTACTATATTTTAACTTCGGTTATCCGATTTGTCTCCGTCCACTCGATATATGCAAATGCGTTCAGTAACATTCAAATTCAAAAGGACATTATGCGAATAAACTTTGTAATTGTTATTATTATTACGCCCACTGCTATTACACTATGAACTCGTGTTCATTCACTATATTTTAACCACATGCTAGTTTCGCAGAAGTTATATCGTGCATATAAATTGCGAAAACAAGTCGAGCATATCAAATTCAAAATTTTCTTTGTTCTCTCCTTTACCAGCGACAAACATTTTGAAAACTATGCTGCAACCAACATATTACATTCACGTTTGTGATTTCCATTATTATATATACACACAGAGAATTTGTGAACAATACTTTCATTGTAGTTACTTTTTATTAATTATTTTATGGTTAGGGTTATTACTTAATAATAGAAAATTTCCGCGTACTGGCTTTAACGGTGCATTGAATATTAAAGTTTAATTAAATTGAAACCCTGAATGCCGTAAGAGATAACTACATTTAAAACTTTATTATGCAAATAGGCGTTTCTTCTAAATCTATAGGAATGAGGTAAATTAACCGATGGTATGTAATAGAAGAAGATTTTACAAGTGATGTGGATGCATTAGGACAGGAAACAATTAGTTGTACATAATAAGAGTCACAATTTATAAATATAAAAATTAATATTAAAACAGAAAGTAATATTTCTTTTTAATGAATACGACATCTTGATGATTTTACTATATCTTCACTTAACTCATAAAATACTGGTATATTATTCTCCATCACATTTTAAAGCCACCATATTTAGGCAAATTATTAAAAAAATGCTTGCAGTTGCACTTACTACGGCCAAGCAAAACCAAAACTATCACGTCGTGTCACCTTTCATGGGGTAGGCTAGGCCCAAAAGAGACATACGGTATTATAGAATTTAGTAATGATATGTGAAATATTGTGAAAAGTATACACGAAACTTCATAATAACACAATAAAATTTCTATAGTTTTGACAGCAAGGATGTGGCTTTATTTTTTGTTTCATAAGTGGCAAAATAAATCTTTGTGTGTTCGTATAAAATGGTCAAATCACAAGTAAACATTAAAAAAAATTTCATCCTGATTTATATGTTCAAATTCTTGGAATTAGCAGATTCATGTTTTATGTTTAAATGGCATTGGCGAGAGTAATTCATTCATTTTATATGCATATATTTGATGTAACCAAACTAGCTGTTATTGACCTTCCCTTGCTTTAATGTTTTAGAGACCTCGAATAAACAAAGTAAAAATAAAGAATCTACCGTAAAATTCTGCTTAGTGAATCCGATGAGCTTTAGAATCCACTTCTCTTTTTTATGCACAAAACACTAATTAATCAATCAATTAAGACACATATTAACAATAGAATCGTTGTCGAGTGACAGATGAGAAACTCAGGGAGAGGGGTATCTATGTGATAAGAGCTCCGCGAATGCGTGTTTTTCTGCACTCAAGATGTTACTTTCAGGTGCGAATCTGTTCAGTTTAAGTAGACGGTTGATCAAAAGTCTTGTGAGAATAACCCTCATGACATATTTTACTTTCATTGGAAATACAGAAACCAAAAAAATATATTAATTTATATATAACGAAAAGTCAAATAAAATTCAATAGTAGTCATAAGTAGTAAAAATATTGTCTTTCGGAAGTTTCAAAGCCTCATTCATTATGTAGGTATAAATATAATGTAATTGTTTATATTACAAACACATACTGAATAGCCATTACATATGCAAATTATGATTTAAAGGCTTTCAAAAATGTCTACCTCAGCATCATAGGTACAGTTTTTAGTAATGTTCATAAACATTATTAGATATTCTCTCTTCGAGGTTACAAATAATATTTGAACAACATTGCTTGTTTTTGTAAATAGATAGATAGATAGATTTATTTGTTTCACTTTTACATAATATTTCTTGTTTATACTGTAACACATACATGTTTGATCAATTATAAGTTACAATGTGGTACCAATTATATACCTCCTTGTAATACTGTATATATCATTTAATTCATCCAATAACATCCACACACCAGTCTTTTATTAATAAGCATGGAATATTACATATTTCTACCATTATTTTTAAAAGTATTACAATCAAATATCATCGAAACGATAAAAAATTCGGAATTCGTATGGATGAAATATTTCGTTTCAAATATGATTACAATTTCATAATCGATTTCATTATTTATAGAAAGGTTGTTTTCAAATAAATCTGTCAATCGTGTGCTCAAGCCTGGTCGAACACAACCTTACCGCTGAGGTCATGTTTTAGTCGCCTTGAGCACTGGCCGGTGCTTGAGGTTGTTTTATAAAACGAAGATGTGCCGTATATACGTACTTGAGCATCTGCAGCTCCTTAAGCATGATTTATATACATATGACGTCCACTTGCTGACGACTAAGTTTGTTGTAGTTGACCTTCCACTAATAAGTTCATGTTGACTGACAGAAATAAGTGCTTAAATACAACTGAGTATATAAATTCTCATATAGGACGGACATATTTGAATACCATAGCACAGTTTGACATAATGCTAATAGCCCTGTAGTTATGAATGTCACTACGATCACCCTTCATAAATACCGGTGTAATTTTTCTGACCTTCTCTATCAGGGAAGGTGGAGGTGTGCAGCGGTAGGTAAAATAATATGGTAAGTGGAGAACATATTATTGACGCACTATCCCGGAGGAAAACACTGGGTAGACCATCATAATAACCAAAGGTCCTAGTTCACTTCAGTTTCTTGAGACCACGCAATAAGTCCTCGACAGTAAAGTATCTAATATTAAAGAAAACAGTACCTATTTACCTCAATGTCAGTCTGAGAACTGCATCAATAACTGTTAGTATTTATTTATCACTCTATACGTTAAAAACTTTCCAAAAAAATGCTACGTTTGTGTGACAGATTTACAAGTTTACAAGTAACACACAATTATGTTTTCACCCTCACCAAATCTAAACAAATTAAATTAAAAAGATGGAAATCTGCCACTGAACGCAACAACACGTGAATAGAATTTATGTTATTTCTTTTTTGTTTCTTCAAATTATCCTTTTGTTTCACGACGGCTCTCTTTCTCCCCTATTCTTTCATATCACGAGAATCAATCTCAAGGTCAGTTTTTCCACTGAACAACAGCGACGCGACGGAATAATACAATACAATGTTATTACGATATCCTGAATAATGTAATATGGAAAATCACGCCATGTTATAATTACGGCTTCACAATATAAAATTAAATTATTCCCGCCGGTTTTATTCCATTCTGTAAGGGAGTCTTTGTGTATGTTCAAACTGCAATGTCGGCAAATGCCAGGTGTTAAATGAATATTATATTATTGCATAATATACTGTATATAATTGTCTATGTATTCGGACGACACAATGAATTGGAAATGCACGTAGGTAAACATGTTAAATTTATGTTATCGATATTTATAATTTTATGCATTATGATGGCAAAATAAATCCCGACAATAGACAAGGTAATTAATATTGGAAGTTAAATCAACCGTACCTATTTTCTGTGGTTTGTTATATTCATTAAATGCAATCGATTGTATTATATTTAACAATGGGAATATCATATTTTACAATATTAAATATTAAAAAATGAGAGTGACTAATCTATTCTAATTTTGCAAGTGATTAAATAGTATCAAATAAAAAGGTAACAAGAGGAGAGTATGAAAATAAATTTTCCATATACCATAGTTCAAAGATATTGCATTTCGTCCAAAGGAAGATTCGCAGGTTCTACAATTAATATTTGTATACAGCATGTTCCAGATAACACTTCCAGCACTGGGGATCCGCTTATTATTAAAGGTATAGAGAAACTAAACTGGGCGTCTGTGGCTTGATACTACACAAAAACACTAAAACACCAAACTAAAGCACAAAAGATGAAGATGACAACTTAGTTCGTATTTAGCCGTTTTGTGCTTTAGTGTGGCGAAAGTGTTTTAGTGTTTTTGTTTGAATAAAAGGTACAGGTTTTGGATAAATTAGATGAATTATTTCTAAGACTAGTGAAATTATGCGATTTTATCTAATTTCCAAATTTCTGTCAGATCTTATAGCAAGAAAAAGAAAAATATCAAATTTGTTTTCCTCGCTAATAACTTTTTTGTTTTAGTAGACACATACTTTTTATTTCCACTTTCTTGAGGTGCTTTTTATACAGAATTTAAATATCGGCTGGGATTTTTACCCTTTCCATTTTTTTAGTTTTAACTCTTAACTTAAATCTTCTTGTGGAACGCCATCTCGGCTTTGATTTGTATAATAATATTGGATAATGCTGGCAGGACCATTGTGTCGGCGCTGTGTGTTGGGCAAAAGTACATAATAAAAATAATGTATTACAAAAAGAGAAGATTTTTCACACATAAATATTTCAAGAATTTGATTTACTAAGTCTTGAACATTTATAGGTAAGATCAGTGATAAGATTTAAGATTAAATACCCATATTATAAAATAAATCTTCAGCACCAAATGAATAGCGGAAGGTGGGGCTCATTGATACACGGGGAACAATGATGCAGTCGCCATTACAGGAAACTGTTACAACCAAAGATTTTTTTTTATGTGAAAAGGTTAGACTAGGAACCATTAATACCAACATAAAGTTTCGTCCCCGTACTTAGCTTAAATTTAAATCGCGAGATGGCCAAGTATATAAAAAGAATTTTAATTATTGTTAGCATAAATCAAGTTGTACCGTAGACTGATATTTTGTAATGTTGTTTTACAGCTGTATGTTTTATGACCTTTGAAAAAGATGTTAAATACATCGAAACGTTAGTAAAATGTGTTAGTTTTAATTAAAAGGAAAACCACAACCCCCAAAAATAAAATAAGTTTAAATATTAATTAATAATAGTAGACGGAGTAAAATACAATTTATAACAAATCCAGTATATTAAAACAACTTATTACAAAGTATATGACGCGTTTTTCTATCAATGTAGCTTCTTTGATATTTTTTTCTGTCAAGAGTTTATCTACTAAGTTAAAAGTAATAATAACCAAGTTGGAACATTTTTTTTTGATTATCTCAAATTCAAGAAAATGGACTAAGGTTGTTTTTGCTAATAGCTCCTCAATTGTTATAGAGGATTCCTCTGATATATAAGAGTACATAAGTATAAATTAGATTTAAATGAAGTTATATTAAGATCTACATGAGCATAAAGGTAACTACTTCAATTTCTAGGTACTAAACAATTATATTAATATGTATGATATTTTGAGCTGATTTCTTTAATGCATCTTAGGCCCCAGCATGCCATTCCCGTGATATCTCTATGTACGTAAATATATCTCCTCGGTCATATTAAATATTTACTGGTGCGCCGTTACACAACGGGTATCTTCTCCCACCCACCATTGTCTGGTTGTAAATTTATTTAGCTCGCGTAATCAGTCAATTCTGGAGTAAGTATGCAGGGTACACCTACGTTCCGATGTAGGCGTGTGTGTATCGGGGCAGATTTCTACTTGCACGACGTGCCGCACCAGTGCCGGGGGCGAATATTTAATAAGGCCCTGTGTACACTCACCGGAGTATGCGCCCCGGCTGCGGAGCTCAGACAATGTCTCCTGTGGCATGCATAATTCATACACCTAAATAAATATAGACCGGGATAGACGATATCATCATCCGGTTTGGAGCCCTGGAGATTATCCGCTGGCGGCAATTCACACCCGTTGACTGTGACTCCTCTCTTGCTCCCCCAACTGACGATGACGATGATTACTAAAGACGACATTGTTACCGGGGAATTTCTGATGACGCGTAATTGTGCTACGAAAATGTCTTTCATTTTGCCATGCATATTATTTCATTTTCCGTTTTTCTCTTTTTCTATTTCGCGGTTCCTGGTAAGGTGTCGCTGAAAATCCGCCGAGGAAGCATTTATCATCAATTTCCACTTGAAAAACGTTTCTATGTTATAGTCCGCAGATACACCACTAACTGAAAATATACATATAACTCGGATCCTCTAATATACAAAATTTAATCTCTATAATAGCATAAAGCCAATTTCCACTTGAATTTCTTCTAAATGCTTTTATCAAAATTCTTTTACTTACTTTTACTTTCTTATACGTAGTATAAAGAAGTATTGTGATGACGAAAATTTTCGACCTCGAGATTTTTGCAGATGTCCCCGTTTTGAAGACCCTGATACCAAAAAAGTGGTTTTTAAAAAAGTCTGTGTGTCTGTCTCTGTGTGTGTGTCTGTCTGTCTATGTGTGTGTGACCACGACAGCGGTCAAACCGCTGTAGATATCAATTCCAAATTTTGTATTTAGGTGTATAATCTGCCTCTTGAGATCTGATTAGTTTTTCAGTAAAATCGGTAGACCGGAAGTAGTACTTTACTTCAGTGAAAAAATCGAATTTTGCAAATATTTCGTCAACTACTAAGTTTAAACAAATTTATAAAGAATTCATATGTACTTAAAATTAAAATTGAGAACCATTTTATTTAAAAAGTTTTTCGAAATTACTAAATGAAAAACTGATTTTCGAATAGAGTAAAAGACCTACTTCTGGTCTTTTACTCTACTCGAAAATCAGTTTTTTGCCAATATTTTGCAAGTCATGCTTTTTAGACAGTTACGCTACGAATATAAAAGTATTTAGAACTTAATTTCCAATATCTTTTGTATAAAAAAAATGTCAAAATTCGGACCGGAAGTATCACTTTTACTCTTACCGAATAACGATTTTTTGCAAATATGTCGTAAATTATGCATTCTATATATATTTATTAAGAGTACAAAAGTATTTAGAATTGGATTTGCGATATTTTTTGTATACATGAAATTTCAAAATTCGAACCGGAAGTAGCACTTTTATTCTAAGCGAGTAGCACTTTTTTTCGAATATCTTGGAAAGTATGCATTCTATAGCGATTTATTAAGAGAATGAAAGTACTTAGAATAGGATTTTGAATAAGTTTTGTATAAAACATTCTTAAAATTGTATAGTTTGAAACGCTCATACGTATAAGAAAGTCGTGTGGTGGCCACACCTCCTTTTTTGTTAATATTACAGTGATATGAATCCATACAAACATGTAATGTGAAGTTTCAAAATAATAATTAGTGAATATATTTTAAATTTAAACACGGAATAGGACCGCTGAGGGTTCAGATATTCTTGGTTACGGCTATGTACTTATTTCAACGCAACCTAGCAGTTTTCTCTTATCAAGAAATACTCTTAACTAAGATTTCTATTTACTGCACAATGGCTACCCCAACATTTCAAATGTTAACAATGGTGAATACAACTAACTAGCTTGAGTTATTTCTGTGAGTTAAAATTACTGTATGAGCGTTGTAGAGCAAGAGTGTAGTTATGTTTTACTTTGGTAGGATAACCCATAATATAGTAATTAGGCACTAGCATTTGCCATGTTAATTTTAAGAATATGTAAGTAGTACAATGTGATCATTAGGGCTCGGAAGACAGATTTATATTCCAGGATTGGATTTAAATGAATAATGTAATTTGAAATTGGGCATAGTAATAGCAGTAATACAATGTAAGTGAAAAGCTTAGGTATGAAATGTGCATATTATAAGAATTTTGTCAACTCGGTTTTAATACAGATGTTAACAGGTAGTTGCTTCTATCGCAGCGAATATAGGCGACGTTGTAGGGTGGACGAATTTTTGCGCCGAAAGTATCTTAGTTAAATCATAAGCGCTGTGTTATCGGCAGAACTGTTGTTTACTTTTATTAACCACATGTGTTCTATTGCGTAAATGTGCCCTCTTCACATCTATCGCGAGATACTGCAGAAATGTGGATAAAAGATTTGTGTTTGCACTTTCGTCAAACTGATATTTTATATTTTTTATTTTTAGTTCTATATAATGTTTGTTTCATTGAGAGACCACAATCTACGATTGTTTTTAATATTTATTTTACATGATGTGGTATCTTGTTGCCATATATTTCTTGCCATTGTTAAGACAACTCAATGTAATACCTAACAGAGCCGTTTTTACTTTCTTATACGTAGTATAAGGAAGTATTGTGATGACGAAAATTTTCGACCTCGAGATTTTTGCAGATGTCCACGTTTTGAAGTCCCCTGATACCAAAAAAAGTGGTTTTTAAAAAATTTCTGTGTGTGTCTGTGTGGCTATGTGTCTGGCTGTGTGTCTGTCTGTGTGTGACCACGATAGCGGTCAAACCGCTGTAGATATCTGTTCCAAATTTTGTATTTACGTGTGTATTCTCCCTCTTGAGATTTGATTAGTTTTTCAGTAAAATCGGTAGACCGGAAGTAGTAGTTTATAATTATAGTTTATATTTCGTCAATTACTAAGTTTAAACGAATTTACGAAGAATTCAAATGTACTCAAAATTAAATTTGAGACAAATTCCTTTAAAAAAGTTTTTTGAAATTCCTACCGAAAGTAGGTCTTTTACTCTTATCGAAAATCAGTTTTTTGCGAATATCTCGCAAGTCATGCTTGCTAGGCAGGTACATTACAAGTATAAAAGTATTTAAATAATAATTTTAAATATCTTTTGTATAAAAAAAATTTTAAAATTCGGACCGGAAGTACCACTTTTACTCTTACCGAATAGCGATTTTTTGCAAATATGTCGTAAATTATGCATTCTATGTATATTTATTAAGAGTACAAAAGTATTTAGAGTTGTATTTGCAATATTTTTTGTATATATGAAATTTCAAAATTTGGACCGGAAGTAGCACTTTTACTCTTAGCAAGTAGCACTTTTTTTCGAGTATGCATTCTATAGCGATTTATTAAAAGAATGAAAGTACTTAGAATAGTATTTTGAATAACTTTTGTATAAAAAAATTCTTGAAATTGTATAGATTGAAACGCTCATACGTATAAGAAGGTCGTGTGGTGGTCACACCTCATTTTTTAAAATGTCTTATGATAAACGGCTGGCACAACAACTTTCTAGTTGGGATTGGTGCGCTATCCCTCTTGGAAGGACAGGCTACGAACATTTTCCATTCAAATTCTTGAAACAAAATTATTTTGTCACGAAGGGCACATTTTTATTTACTATCACTTCTACGAGTTCTACGGTTGTAAATTAACGAGGAAAAGAAGTTTTCTTCGAGAAATTTTTAGAAGTATAAAACAGTTCTGATATGTCATTGAAAGTAAAAACATTTTTTCCTTACATATCAGTTTATGTACAAGTTTTTATGTGTGTTAAAGTGTAAATAGATTATATTTTATATTACATAGCACTTCATTTACCAAATGTCACCGACGAATAAATAATTAAAGTGTATACGGATTTACAACCATTGTACGGTGAAACAATAGATTTCTTAATTGGTGGAATTTATATTTGAGATCCTTTTATTTTCTTGTCTCTTTTCATAGTAAGTAAATAACCATGTACTTCTGTCTGGGACAAATGCTTCAAGTAGGTTTGTATTTCTTTATTTTTGTGTACTAGCATTTCTTTTTCAGATCTTCATTGTTTTATTGGGTGGTCTTTTATACAATTTAAAGTGCATTTTTTCTACTTTGCTTTTTTCCAAAATTTTTTTCGAAGTGTAAAAGAACATTTAAATTATTGTATCACATGTTTTCCAATGTTATTGTTGTTTTCCAAGAACATAGAATGTATATATAAATAATCAGAATATTCTTAATTTTAATGGATAATCAGAAAGAGCGCAATATTGCTTATAGTTATCGACTAAATATGTGATAGCTAAGTTAATATAAAGAACAGAAAAAGTATTTGATTGAATTAAATAAAATAGAAAATACGGATTTCATATATACATAAAATATTACGATTTATCTCAAAATCAGTAAGTGTCTTCCGAGTTATGGGAAATGCTATTTCTAAAAACTTGTAGATTCCACTGTTGGGATGATAAAAACTAGGTTAACATTGTTTCATTTAACAGATTTTATTATCTTCTGACGCGTGTGTTGACCTCTCGGTCATTATCGAAGAGTACAAATACAAACTAAAATTACAAAGTTGCCACTACCTATTAATATGTACGTGTCAATGATATAATTATATTATCAATAATGGGGGTATTTACGAAGCATTTAACAAATCCTGTATATTTTTTATTATTTAAAGTAGCTTTCTTGTGTTTGTTAATGCGTTCCTCAATAGACCTGTCTGACTGACCAATATAAATTGAGTCACAGTTACTGCAACCCACCTCATAGACACCTGAATGGTCACACAATTTTGTTTTTTTTTTTATGATTGACTAAGATATTTCTTAAATTTACATTATTTACATGGATAAAATTCAAAAGCAGCTTATTTAATGTATTAGAAAACGTGCTGCTGAGTCCCGGTATGTAGATGAAAGGATGACAACGCTTGTTAGTTGGTTGTTGTATTTGTTCACTATAGATATATTTCATATTTTCAGATTTAACTTTTCTACCCATCAATCATTCTATCAATGAGTTGTGTTATAGCCATTATTTTTTGTTATTGTTTTTATGATATTTCTTTCTTTTTTATAGTTATCTGTGTTGACCTGAAAGTTAAGTAATCTGTATATTAAATTGTGAAAGGCGGCCACTTTTGTATTTCATGATTGGTTAGAATTAGCTGGAATTATTGACGCTGTGGTAGTTGTTTTTCTATATATATAGAATTTGATATATATATATATATATATATATATATCAAATTCTAATTTTTGTTCTCTTCTCATGAGTTTTTACTTCATTCATGTTCGGCCGACAATAAAATACAATTTACAATAGAAAAAGAGGTGGGAAAAACGTTAAGCTTTTTAGACATTAAAATCATGAGCACAGAAAAAAAATTAGAATTTGACATATATAAAAAAAACAACTACCACATGCACTATAATACCAGCTAATTCTTACCAATCATGGAATATACGTACGATTAGCAGCCTTTTACAGCTTAATATATAGATTACTAACTACAAAAAAGAAAGGTATATCATCAAAATAATAGCATAAAATAATAGCTATAACACACATCTCACTGATATAATGACTGATAGGAAACAACGTAAAATCCTTATGAAAAATGTCTATAGAGAACAAACACAACAACGAAATAACAAGAATTATCATTCTCTGAACTACATAGCGGGAGTTAGCAGCAGAGCTACCCATACATTAAATAAGCTGGGCTTGAATACTATGCAGGTGACTAAAATAAATATAGGAAACACTTCAGTGAATAATAAAGAAAAAACAAAATTGTATAACAAATCAGGTGTCTATGAGGTGGGTTGCAGTGATTGCGACGCAATTTACATTGGTCAATCAGACAGGTCCATAAAGAAACGCATAATAAAAAAATAATCAAAATAAAAACAGGTTTTGTGAACTTTGCATAGACAACATACATGTTTTCAATACTAACAATTACAAATTATTACACAATAGCTATAACGGAAGAAAATTAAACATATTAGAAATCCTAGAAACAAAAAGCTAAGGCAGTTAATAAACACGTCATAAACACACTATTAGACTTCGTAAACACCGCCATTAACAAAGTTAACCTAGTATTCATTCTTTCAAATCTCGTTCATTAAAAGAATCTGGTCCCTCTGTCTGGATGTAACACTCGAATACTCATGATAACAGACATGACAGTAAGGCGAACGACAACCGAACTTTGATGGGTACTTATTTCCATACTTTTAAACCTAGCAATATATGTATTACAAATCTTGGATTGAGTTGGTCTTTACATGATGTAAATCCATTTCATGTGAAATAAAACAAACAAATGTTTATGATTTACACTGTATTTAATATTTAATAACAACGACAGTTGTTTCGCTACACTGTAGCTTCTTCAGATTGACATATAATAACTACCTACATACACACAGAGTTTAAGTGTATGTAGGTAGTTATTATATGTCAATCTGAAGAAGCTACAGTTTAGCGAAACAGCTGTCGTTGTTATTAAATATTAAATACAGTGTAAATCATAAATATTTGTTTGTTTTATTTCATATGTATTACAGTCGAACTCAACATTTACGGTATTATCGGAGTGCATCAATCGTATTTCATACCCCTACAATCTCATCTTACTACAATACAACGGCACGTGGTTCATCAGTGCATGAAAATTTGAAATTACTTTAATGGAACTCTAAATCACTACATATAGCGCACCTAATATATGAATTCAAGTTACACTATTCTCTCTCTACTTGTGTATATTTACATCTACTTAATACAGTACGGTTATATCGCATGTAATAGGTGTTTGTTTCCTTTTTATTTGTTTTTTTCCACTATGAGGAATACGACAACATGATTAACAACGTTAATAATTTCAGGCAGTTAAAACGAAATTACAACAAAAAGCGTATTACCCACCCAAAAAGGTATTTTTCCGAAACTGTTTGTCATGAATGTAAACCATTCCCTTGCTCACGTGAAAAGATATTTTTCCAGGGCGGAAAATAAACGCTTTGCATTTCGAAACAAACGATATCGTTTAACCCAAACAAGGGGAAGAAAGGATGTTGTATCGCTTGAACACACGACTACAGAAAAGCTGCATTACGTCACAGCTTGCTATTTTCAATTGAACGTAATTTAGCAAGTAAGCAAACAAGGCATGTAACGAAATGGCGAAAACTTTTTGAGTGAATTACTATTTTTCGATTTTCCACTAGATACACAGTAGGAATGCAATATATCGATCTATTATAGTTCGAGAATATAATAGAGAATATTAATTTACTGTAAGTACCTCTATATGTAAATAGTTTCGGAATTGAACACAAAATGTACATTATAATATTTATAGTAGAAACTATTAAGAACGATAGTCAAATGGACTTCTTATGTACCAAGTATAGAGAAAAAAAATAATGATCAAAATATTAAGGAACATTATTTAATAGTAGTTTACTTATCATTAGTTATAATTATAAGTCAATATACATTTACAACTTGTCTGCAGTAATAATGACATGAAGTATGTGTATAATTAATAATAATTAACACTTTAAGAATTTAACTTATAATTTAGTAAATATCTAAAGATTTATTTAATTTTAAATTTCATAATTTTAAAATTCATTTCAGAAAGCAATGTGAAAGTGGTTTGATAAACTTTGAAGTTATTCTTTAAAAATTTTAATTGCTGAATAGATAGCGATGTTATGTTTTAAAACACCGAACAATTTATAACTTTTTTTATAATTGATACATATTACTGTGCCCTCCACATTATTGAAATAATAATATTAAAAATTAGTTTAGTTATTGAAAATGAACATTAATTTTATTTTAAAATCATTTATTTTTAAATTTAAGCATTAGCCAAAATAATAAAAGTAAGTACAATAAGTTGCCTACTTTTAAGGAGGATCTAATGTACCAAAATAAACATGAATCGTTGATACACATTATACAAATAGATGTGAATTTAAATAAATAGTGGTATCAATTCATAAGAAAGATTTTATAATAATAATACTTAAGATATAGTAAATACCTCGAACTTATATCTATGAACAGAAAAAGGATATAAATCAAAACATTTTCAGTGCGAGGTATCAGATAGTAATGTTTTATGTGAAAAGTAAAGGTATGAATTAAAAATACATTTATTAGTTTTTGTCTTGGTAGATTGGAATTTATTTTGGCTCATACATTTCTTGATAATACTGATTCCTTTGTCTTCATCAGTAGACCAATATTGTTGAATATGTGGTAATGAATGATAACCGAAAAACAGTAAAATGGACGTAATAAAAAGGCAATACAGTTTAAAAGTAAAATAATTAATTTTTCGTTTTTGCAAAAACTCATGACGTAAAATTACGTACCGTATGTATTGATTGGCGTCACACGATCTTTGATTGTGATACAAAATCAACAGTGTGGTATATATTGACTTTTCTAATACTAGTAATAATCACACGAATATTGAAAAAAGAAAATCTTAAATATTGGCGCACCACTGCCACAAAATGGAATATAGTTATATTAGAGAATAAATTGAGCACCTGAAAAGACAATACATTATATGTTTGCAGTTAAATACTGCCCGACAGATTGAAAAATATTGTGCTTTTATTTTCTTAAATTCTCACGAAATGACGTACTAATCCAAGAAATTTCAACGTAATATATATTCTTTCGGCGGAGGTTTGACGTTTATTATTTTACCCTTTAAACCAGAATTAATTAAGAAATTATATGTGCGGACACATTTCAAGCAAATTAAAGCTAATACAATCTGCTCACAGATTCGATGGTAAATTAAAACCAATTTCCGATAATTTAATTAATTTGTCATCCCATAAATAGTAACTACGCGAAATCAAAACGGCTCCGCAACGAAAATTAGTGTAATAAAATAAACTTTTGAGAGAGTTTGCTATTGAAATGGAACTCTGCGCAGAGTACTCTCTTTAAATTAATTCTTTATAATTAATTTTAGCCTGCAAATTGCGCATTATTAATTACAATTGCTTTTTGCTAATATTATTAGATGACTAAACTGGTTTGGGGCTATTAAAAACTAAATTCAAAATTAATTTCGTATATTTTATGACAGACGTTTATTGTTCCCGGTATTCTAAACGCTAAAATTATAGTAATCGTGCTTTTCATTTTATGATAAATTCTGCTAGAAGATCTCGATTTATCGGGGACAATAACCAACATCCCCATATAGCATACAATGCGGACATATGCGTTAAGTAGCACACTTTCTTAGAAAAGCCGTATTAAAGATAACTAACAAGTCTGAAACACTTATCTGCAGCTGCCCTACACAAGAAGTTGTCTTAATTTACACATTTCTGCATTTATCTTTCTATAATTTATCACCAGTGGATCATTTTAGACATATTGCTGTGGCAACATAATTATTTGAATATGATAATAGTATCATTGCCATACCTTAGGCCTTGCCAAATAAGTTATGTTGTGTGCTGTTTCAACAACATAAATAATTAAAATGATGATAATTTTTATTATCCTGATGTGTATTTTATTTATTTTTAACAGCACGTACTTTATAAGTATTTATGAATCCTTCAGTGTATCAGAATTTCTTTCCTCTCGTCTAATCTCTTGTTTTTATTTAAGATTGGGATAAGGTAATAGCTTATTAAAAATGAAAAATCAGAAATCATATAACACATAATTGTCGAATTTATTTAACATTTATTACATAAAAATAAATATAGCATTGCTATACTGTATTCACTTTATTTATTTAAAAAGAAACATAATTATAAGAAAAACGTTTGTACCTCGTCCTAGGTTGTAACGTTTCTTCATGATACGAATATATTTTCTTATACTTTATTAAATAAAACTCTAAAAATATTTTCCTGTTTATCAACAAATAAATCCAATTTACTTTTGTATATTGTTTATTTTATAGTCAATGTTTGGAGAAAAGCTCGAATCTGATTACTATCTACAACCATTCGCACGCGTTATAGCTAGCATTTCAGAGTCCGCTACCCAGAAACATTTTCCTTATTTATTGTAACTATTAATGATGCCAAATACTGTGCCAGAAAATATACATTTGCACGCTATATCCTCTTAACACTCAACACCATTAATAATTTTATTTCTTATGAACTTGAAATTAAAGAATGCTTATTACTATCCCAGAAAAATATTTATTATCCCTGTTGCATAACGTTATACTGAATATACGTTCGCACGATATATTTCAATATTCGTATAGCTACATTGATAAGTCTTTGCCTCTAACTTACTTTGAATCGTTGCAAATCTTTTTAAATTCGATCATTTGCATCTCCATTATAACACAAAACAATTAAACAAAGAAAATAAAATAAGTGAAACTTGAATGAAAATAAAATTAATACGCTAATACAAAAGAAATAAATGTGAATCGTGGTGTATCTAAACCCTACGATTTATATAACTGTATATAATAAATGAATTAATATTAGTCAAAGAATGCTTGTTGATGAATCAAATCAATGAATGTTTGTTAACTGAATGAATAAAAATCAATGAATGTTTCTTAACTGAATAAAAATCAATCAATGAATGTTTGTTAACTGAATGAATAAAAATCAATGAATGAATCGTGTCGATTCTTGTCTTCAATTTATATCTCCGGAAGAGACATGTGACCGTTTTCAACGCCATCTTCTGAAACTACCATTTACGTTGTCACCCTGCATCTTCAGTGCTCCTGACTTTTAAGTTGCCGTAATGTTTTGAATACTCACACACACACGCACTCGTTGTCTTTTTGACAGTTCTTCACCGCGAAAGGTCAACACCCCAAGAATTGTTTGTTTACAATTTAAAACTTCCTATAAATTGCACAGCGGTTCTCCAACGTAGGTATACTTGTTTTAATATAACTCTTCTTTATAATTGTCTGTAAATTTATTCCTTCCATTGGCTAGTACAATTCTTATTTTTGTTCTTTTTCCAGCTTTCGGCAATATATTGGAAAAACATTGTAAACAAAAAGTATTCTTTAATAAGATTACTGCACCACCATGGTCCACTTGGATTGCGCCTTCGTAACCACCTTCTATCCAAGACTTCCAAAGGTGATATGTCTATCTGTAATAAACTACACACCAAGTTTACATTATATTTTCTTTTTATTTTGTAGATTATCAAGAACCGTACAAGTACCTCTCTACTGTTTATGATACATGATATTACATATACAAATTCCTGAATGTATTCTATTATTACCAGCTGTCGTTTATAAAAACACTACTACTGAAATCTCAGAATAATTTTATTTATATCCTTTTTTTTTATTTATTTACTTATCTAGTAATAAATTAAGGTAAATATTTATTCTTTCTGCATGATTTATTTAATAAATTTTATTTATTACCTTATGCACGTTCTCAAGTTTATCTAATTATTCAATTATTTTTGTCTCGTGCATATCGAATTCTATTTTCCTCATACATTTTTACTGCATTAAGATGACTAGTTCGTATTACACTGCCATCCATTAGCATGACCCTCTCTCGGTTATTTGCTTTCATTTCTTTTTTATTTTTAAACAACGGTCCATTATTTAAAATGTTCAGTGCAATTCTCACACATTTTATAAAGTTAGGTTGTTTTTCATTGTACACAAACCATACATCTTGTTTCTCTTTTCTATAAAAGAAATATATATACATCTTAAATTCTATCTCGTGTTTTATTTTTAGTACTTATTTAAATTGCAAATATAAATTCAATTTGGTGTATGCATAAAAGTGTATGCAACCCAACATCCTCATGTTAAATTCCTTCAACTACCTTAAACTTATTATTATAGTTTCTTTCATATTTTATACACTTAAATTAAATCTTAATACTACTGCTATCATCTTATTAATATGTAAGATACCACGGCAATATGTCGGCAATATTTGATTTGTGGTGATGTTGATTGTTGTCCCGGATAAATATAGGATCTTTCGGTAGAAACTACTAATGGCAAATTGCTTTTTATGTGTTAAGTAGGTGTATCTCTGTAATATGTTTGCTTATTTATACCATATGTATCATATTTTACAAACCATTTTAATATGTACTCAAACGTATTGCTGTGACCTTAGTGAAATCAATTATAGTTATAAATGGATAAGGTTGTATTTTCAAAATTTCTATGTAACTTCCTGCTAACTTAATTAAAATACACTGAACATAATATCTACATTTTTCCGATTATATTTATTTACATTTTACATGTAATTCTGCATTACATGTAATTGCAGCATTTTTGTAAATTAACATTTCTAAAATTTGGAGATCTGTGGTGATTGATAATGTTTTTACGCAATCTGAGCCCAAACCAGACTACCAGACGTTGTGTAGTTAGGACACTCCAGTACAGTGCAGTTGTATTTACAGGGGATCACTCGGTCAAAAATATACTGCGATTCATGTATTGTGACGGCCGCGTGATCAGAATTTCCTACTTGGTCGCTGGAAGCATATAAGCCTTCCCAACCAAATTTAAAAAACAAATAAAGAATGATAATACATGTATTAAATGTTTCAATGATGAGACCTTGTTTATTAGTACTTCTTGGAACAATTCCTTATTATGTTTTAGTCCTTGTTGTTTATTAATCTACATTTACTTTTGATTTTGAATACCAAGTAAAAATGCCAAAAGTATCACGAAGTAACATTGAGGTTTGACAAAAAAGCATTACGCTAGTTTATTAGTTAAAAATACATAAATTTATATTAAAAAGATATATTCAAGGATGATAATTTTACTTTTTTAAATTTAAGGTACATGAAGCAATATTGAATGTATACATTTATGTCAATTATTTTTATTTACTGTGTTGAATAATTTCTTTAGTCTTCAGTTAATTTTTCAACATTATTTTATAATTTATAAGCAATTGTTTGTGTAAACATTGAAAACCAATAAACGCAACCCCATTTTGCAAGAAATGTGACAGCTAAGTACCAAACTATATTGATGATCGTAATCCTTGCAGTAAAAATACTGTTAAATATATTTTTTTTTAATTTTCGATGTGAGTAGGATATAAAGTTTTGTTAATGTTTGTTGTATTTAAACAGTTCCTACATAAAGCCCTGCAGATAGAAATTTGACTATTCTTTTACAACCAATCGGACACTTTAAAATTATAAATAAACATAAAGTGTTAGAGGTTAGTGAAGATCCTACTCTGATAATATATACTGTACGGCGAACGTTCGTATTGTCATGTGGTTTTAATCATTGAACTTATTTTTCAATGTGCATATATAATTGTTATTTGCGTCTTATCTTTAGTAAGTAAGGGTTCCGTTATTATTAAGGATTGCAGTGTATATAAAATATATCCAAGAATAAAAAAGTAAGTACGAAATTTTTAATTGTTTATTTTTGAATTTAATAAATATTTTAGGACAGTTAGAATGGTAATTCATTTATTCTTTTTCAAAATTATGTTTATGAACGAAGATATTTTATCTTAATTTATGTAATACGTAATTGTTTTGGACAGGTACTCGCGCAATAAACCGATTAGTGGTATATAAAATGAACACATGTGCTATCAGTAAGCTTGGTCATGACAATTTCAGCACGTACTGGGGATAGCATAACCAAGTGTGAAAATACATGGTTATGAGATCCGTACCAGAGCATTTCATATAGTGTTGACAAGTGACTGTCCAAAGATGATTCTGCCAACTGATTTAATAAATGATTCTAAGGGGTAGGCATCTAATTTACCGATGCGCTTGAATTACTAATTACTAATTTTTAATATTTTTAAAATCGTGGTACAAGTTGGACCTTATATAAATTTTCTAGGCATTAATTTTTGTAAAATTTATTTAGCATATACAAGCTAATGTATATATATCACTGTTTGTAAGTAGGTTCACATACAGAGTGATTCAATTTTTGTCGATAAATTTGTAATTATTATTTTGAAGTATTTGTTTCATTCAATCTTTTACTTTTTTCACGTAAACAAAAATTCCACAAACAATCTGTATGTGAACGCAAGAGTCCTGGACAACATTGAAAAAGATCATAATTCAAGAAAACAATAGAATATCTATTTATAGTACGACTTAATATATTATTATTTCACTTAGTGTTATGCCTTATTTTTACAATAGCCTATGTTGCGCATGACTTATGCATTTCGCAGGGCGTGGTGCTCTAAATTTCACTTTTCGACCGTGCCTGGTATATTTTATGATCTAGGTTGACATGCCTTATATCTATTGTGTGAACACCTTTCTGTTCCTTAAACTAGCTTTACTGAAATTTCATTTTTAAGTCCCTACTGGCATTCACACGATGAAGTTAATTACACGTTTAGGTTTATTTAAATCTACGTTTATAATAAATAATGTCCGAGGCCGTTAACTTATGCCTGGACTGACCTACCTGCATGTATCCGTTTGTTCTAATTTTCGGATGTAAACATTGTTATTTTCATCGACATTTTATGTTCTCGAGCTACGATATCTGTGTGTTCTTGATTGTTTCCATCTTAGTTTTATTGCTTTCCTGTTACCATGTTTGTGAAAGGAAGTATTATGTTAGGATATTCTTTCAGCACCTTATTTACTTTGCTACAACTGAATCATGTATTGTGGTAATCGAAAACCTTCTTTGGTTTCATTGATTGTTTGTATGCTTAAAAAAAAGGGGTTTATTTTAACTTAAGAATAGCTTAGGCACTGTGCATACTTATTTTCTTCCTTCCCGGACCTGCTCTTGATGTTAGAAGTGGGGCCTTCCACAGTAATTTCATTTTTCCGTGTCATCCGATGAACATAACCTTAGAACATATCGCCGTATGTACGCCTGGTTCCATTGCCTGTAAGTTCGTTTTTGATCGGGAAAATCCCGTCGCTATCTTGTGTGCCTTATCTGGTAATAATTAGTCTATTTACCTGGTTGTCAATCGTTTATTATACGTATTCTCTCTCATGATGTTCGGCAGGTCCGTGCGTCCGTTTACGAATTTGTTGGATATCTGTCATTACGAACATTGAGCTGACTATTGCATAACTGCCAACTTTCTAGGCGTGAAATTTCTCCTCTCGTTTTATCTAACTTTATAATCTTACGTACATTGTAAGTGTATTTCAATGAATTTTGTCATCATCTTGAGCTCCGAGGATGTCTGTGTTTAATTATATAGGTCACGTTACTGACGGTTTCTTTTGCAATATAGTTTTGCGTTCGTTAATCTTTTTAAATTTTTCACGCGTACATTCAGAACTGTTTCCGGGACTCTCTTGTTTTAGAAGCCTGCGTGGTGCTGGAGAGCATTGGTTTTGGGAGTATGCACGTTTCCTGACTTTACTTCTAAGTCGATCTTCGAATGAAAAACACTAGTGCAAAGCTACTTATTTCTAGTAAATTATTTTGTATGTCTTAAGAAGACTTTAACGCTTCGGCAGCTTTATCGAATAAGTAGGAAGTTTCGCTACCTTAGTAGGTAATTTTCGTGGGTGTATCGCAGATTACCGTCACCCTAAATTTTGTAGTACCACGAGGTGGACTCCAAGTTTTTTTTATTTTTTTTGTGCTATTGGTGACTTTTGGAAGTCGGTTTAGTTGTTCTCCAGAAACCTGGGGTAAGTCTGAGAAAATTTCTGTGTTAGTTTTCAGAGTTTTTATCTCTGCTTTTTCTTTCCCTTTAAATCACTAGGAACTTGTAGTACCGTGCTGAGTCTTCAGTAATTAACGCCGACATTGCGGCCGTACATTTCCGTTAAGGATCACAGCGTCATAGTCGATCTACCAGTTGTACTTTAATAACCATCTCAGCGGCATCTGCGTAGAATTTCTCCTGCCGACTAGATTTACGCCGTAAAACCATCACCAGCTAAGGAGTTTTCCTTCGCACCGTTTGCCAGATAAGTACAATATCAATCATAATCTACAACGTGTGTCTCGACTGATTTGTCCAAATCTTGTGTCAGTTAGGCTGGACAGTACACAAGTTTTGAATTAACTAGTGACCCGCTTAATTTTTATTAAAACCACCATATCATGTCCTAAGCCTCAAAAACCGTAGCTTAAATTTTGTTTTTTTTTTGTAAATTTGAATATGCTGTATACTGGGTGATTCCAGCAGCAGTACATTTGTCATAGTACTTACTGTTTACGTACTGTGGTACAACCAAAGTACGTTTCAAATTTTATCTTACTAGTATTAATTCCTTACCGTAGAATCTTTGAATTGTTTTAATTTGTAGATCTAAATTTTCAATATTTAAACGTGCTAGTTAAATATCAATTGTTTACTTTAAATTCTTTTCAGTAATTTGCTACCGGACCTACGTCGCATTAAGTTAACGGACTAAATTAGGGAAAGAAACGGAGAATCGCAATAGGGGTTGTTAAACAGGATAACGCAGGGCCGAGCTAACTCTGTCGCAGACGGCGTGACGGTTCAGGAAAATAAGAACACCTAAAGTAGAGCGTCGGTCGGCAACGACGCTAGCGACGTTGTCCGGGCACCAGGACACTATGCTATCTTACAGATAACCTACCTGCGCCTCCTATGAGCTACCACTGGCTGTGTCCCTCCAGCGGGATACCTATTGAACTCCCTGTATATTCGGGCACCTAATCTTATGTACGTGCTTGTCACAATAATATTTAAGATATGCAGAGGTAAAAGAAATAAAAGATAAGGTATTACGTAATGTAACAAAATTTAATTAATTTGAAGTGTTGAAAACTTGTTGTTTTTTTTTAAAATAAGAGAAGAAGTTAAGGATAACAGTAGGTTTTACAAAGTCACGAGTCTGTCTGTACAGTGTAAATATATATAAAAAAAATGAAGATAAACAAGCGTTGAATGAAATTATTGAAATATAATGAAATGCTATCTAGGCGGTTTGGTAATATATTTCTAAAGCGTTAGGCAAAAATTAATAAAAAAAAACAAATCTTAATACTAGAACATAACCTCTGCGTTTCAGCTGAAGTTGGTCGGTTGCAGAAACGTTTCTTCACCTTACATTAGGTATACAAGTGTTTTCAAAGACACGCCACTACGGCAATGTCAATACAAAGGTGTAAATATATATTTTATAAGCGCAAGAAAGATTAATGTGTCAGTATAAAGACTTAGCCTAAAATGTGGAAAATCCGCTAAATAAAAAAACGTCAGGTTTGCTTACATGAACTACGTTAAATTAATTGAAGGTTATTTATTAGCAAAGTCAAAAAAGTTAAAGGTAAAATTTAGAAAAGAAATTTCATAAAAATACAATAAAACCCTGAGCTTCGAGAACCAAAGTGTGCTACTACAGAAATGAACTTATCTAGCTCAGGTAAATTAATTGGTCAACGGAAAGCAAAATTTGCAATCTTCCAGCAAAAATAAACGTGCAAAATTATTAACAAATTTTAGATTTTTAAATGCAACACAACATATAACATACAATTATTGTATCGGAAGAGAGAACACTAGGAAAATTACTAATTAAATAATATCTACCCAAAAGATAAAGTGATAATATAATGAATTTACTAGAATTAGTTTTAATTAAATATTTGCCTCGTTCTAGGGCTACAGAAATACGGTAGTGACAAAACTAAAATTCTGGTTAAACTGATTATTACATAATAAAAAAAATAATAACGGTAATTTTATAAGGATTAATTTGTGACCACGCAGATTACTAAGAGGTGCGATAGTTATTCAGCCACTCAAAATTCTTGGTCAAAACTAGGCAAAATAAGTCTTGCACTCAGACGTAATGACGTCGAAAATCGGACGTAAAATATGAGGTAAAATTACAACCTTAGCTGGCAATATGGTTGCCGGAAAGACGCTGCGGAAAACCAAAATGGCGGCGACTCCCTTGATGGAAAATTCCACTTCAACAGGTGGGCTGGATGTTAAAATAAACCACTGATGTGGGCGATACCACCAAAAATAAGGCTTCAGAGGGCTTAAATGGCCGTCAAAGGAATCCTAACGGCTTCTGAGGGCTTTTGCGCCCGACACAAGAATCCCCAATTATGAAGAATAATGGAGATTCCACGATAAATGACTACGAGTCACTTCAGGGTGCAAAATTTACGTTTACAAAAAAAAAAGCCAGCACATGGCCACACGTGGATTTTTAGAAAACGGTACGACGATATAAATCCACGTTAATAACCCAAAATTAAGGTACGGTAATTACTGCTTTCTTCAAATTAAGCCGCATACGCGAAGAAAATCCTCATGGATAATGTACATAAGTACTAAAGGAAGAAAAGCAATTTGCACACACTGCTCTTTACACAAGATGTGACTATCAAGTGTCGTCGAAAAGCGGGAACCTCTTTCGTATCTCATGCGCGTTCAATCACACGCATCCCTGTCAAAACATAAAGACACGAAAATTCCTCAAAGTAGACAACGGAAGCATTCAAATAAAATTACAAACACCAGTTTGAGTTTGACCGTACAGGGGGTTAACACTGTGACTTTTAATTAAACACAAACATGAACATGACTTAGGCGAAACGAAAATGAGCGGAGTACCCGACAATTGTACGAAGAAAATTATAACGACGGCAACACGAGGGAAAATTTTATGCTAGACGTTGGCAATCCCGTGTATAACACCCATTACACGGCACATAGTAACGTGTTTGACAGTCATAAACAAAACAAACTTCCACACGTAGTTTCTATTTTATTATGCGAAAGAACAGAATCTCTGCAGGTAAATAACGAAATATCAAAGCTTTAATATCAAAACGCTGCAAGAAGACGGTAGAGAGACCGATCTTAAACTTATGTTACAGAGAAATTACGACCTGAACCCTACGGTGATTCTGGGGACGAATTAACAGAAGTTCCTAATACTAGAATATCGAAGATAGAGCAACAAGCGATCGGCAACAATTAATAGTATGCCTTCTATCCCAAGCATTTCCTTAATTAATACTCCTTACTTTTTTTTTTAGTGAGATGACTGCGAAGGAAAGAGGAAAACAGTAATACTCGGGCCTGCTCGAGAACTGTGTTTGGCAATACGCAAAACATGTGAAACAGTTAACACAATAACTTGACTGTCGTCTCGGAGCGTTTACAAAACACAAATAAATGCATTATGTAGGGATCGGACGTAATAAATAAGTAGTTATTTATAAAAAAACTTAAGCAAAGCGTAAAAAGTAACTGCAAATGCAGAAAACACGAAACTACAGGTAGGTTAGAATAAGCTAGAGCTAAGATAATTAGAATTAGATACTCAGATATAGAGGCTTCCACAGAAATAGGGTGTGAATGCCCGATCTTACACAAAATGTATCTGTCAAATTCGCGGTACGTGATTTAGAGCGGTGAAGGCTCAAAAGTAGGTTTAGCACCCACGCAAGCATACGGCAGGCAGTCTTAGTAAACGGTGAAATAGACAATATACAGGGTACGCTCAAAAAGTCACGATCTAATACAAAATTCCACGTATTTAGACAAAGGCACACAATCTTTCGAGAAGTACAAACAAAGTAAATTTTACAACGTAACAAATTTCACTTAAACTTTAGTTGTCTATTTCATCTAAATCTAACTTATGCTGAGACAAAAGCATATGAAAACGTAACCTTAGCATATAACACAGTTACCTCTTACAAAATTCTGAATATATATATAAATCTAACAGTTTAGATATTTTAAATTTTAAGTTGAAACGCCATTGTTTGGCTACCTATTTAAAACGATTGTAATAAAAAATGTAAGGTCGAGGAAACGTTTCTACTACCGTTCTACCTCCATTGAATAGTGCGGAGGTTATGTTAATTTGCTATTTTTTTTTGATGTCAATCTTTTTGAGGTTATGACCTTTTAATAACCTCTTAGTTCAATTGCTGTTAGTTATATTTTTCTGCTGATTTGTTTACTTCATTTTTCCGAAAATTTATCTACATATTTATAGTGCGTTTAAAAAAAAATATTTACCTTCACTAAATTTTACTTTTTTTTTTTTAATGTAACCATCCATGGTTTTGCTTCATCACGTTTTAAATATATAGATTACTGTTTGCCTTTTCTTTTTTTTTATTATTACTGGTTATGTTAACCCCATACCTTTTGACGTAAATTTAGCGCATGAAGGAGGTTTGTATATTGAAGCCTATACAGGGTGATCCAGTAGTGTATCCCGCTGAAGGGACAGAGCCAGTGGCAGATCTTAGAAAACGCAGGTAGGTTACCGTTAAGGTAGCGCAGTGTCCTGGTGCCCAGAGACAACGTCGCTAGCGTCGCCGCCGACCGACGCTCATATCTTAAGTTTAGTTTTCTGAACCGTCACGCCATCTGCGATTAGAGTTAGCTCGGCCCTGCGATTTTCAATTCCTTCTTCCACACTATAGTGATCTCCCTATACCGTAACTTACCTAAAGTCAATAATTTAATTGCGACGTTCTTCAGGGTGTAACATTAGCTACGGGACACAGAAATATGAATTAAAGAAAATAATACAATTTCTCTTTAGTTGGCTAACAGGCTACGTAACATAGTATTATTCCAAGCCTTAGTACCATACAAAACTTTTTACAGCAGCTATACATCGATAAAACAGAACATATAGAGTAAATGTCTGCAATTCGAATTCTATATTTATTAACTGTCTCAATCTCATGCATACAGCCCAAAGTACAGATGAGTACTTTTATTCATATACAATCAGTTTACACCTAGTCATAAATATATGGTTAATATCACTATTATTTATGCACAATTTAAAAATGTAAATTTTCATATTATGTGAACCTGTCATACCTTGCCTTCAAATACTTTCCTCATTAGAGTAGGCTGTTTTTTAAGCTTTTGAAAACATCAAATTCTGACAGTTATACCTAAAATCAAATTATACCACGCGATCAAAAACTATATTGACAAAGGTTTGCCATGGAATGTAAAACGTCTGTCTTAAGAGGGTCGTCTACCTATCGAAAATTAAGGCATCGCCGTTTCGCGTTTTTTTTAATTTATTTTGTAATTTTAGAATCTCAAATTTGGGTTAGTGATGCACAAGGCATAAATTTATAATGTCACGGTCAGTTTTTGTCCTAATTTATTTTCTTAAGAAAGTTATGTTTTAGAAATAACCACAAAAATGCATGAATTTGATTAATGTCTACTAACTAAGGCTGGTACACAAAAGAAAAAAAACGACCTCTACGCGCCAGCTGCACATTTAATGTACGATATAAAGAAAAAATCAAATTTATGTAATTATTTTTAAAGATAAAGAACATTAAACAGTAAACATTGTCACACACATTTTACTCGAGGTTTTTCCAAGCTAATCGCGTCGTCTATCCCCACTTTACGGTATCTCTACCGATCCTAGCTAAGACGAAAATCTATCGGAATCGGTCGGCTATTGCAGACTTAAATGCGAGTGACAGTTTCATTACAAACTGTCACTCACATTTAAATGTCATATATACCTATAATATTCGAGTGTATAATAATATAATAGTTATTGGCAAGCGGAAATTGGCTTATTATAAAACATCAACAACATCAACAGTTCCGTAAGTACTCATTCTTTATACATTATGTTTCCGATCTGTAGTATTCTTTTATCTATGACAGAATCTGTGAATAAAACCGATGCGCAGTTACAGAACCGAATATTGTCTACCTCCACCTACTTACACCCCCTTGCGCGTTTACCCATCCCGCGAGTAATATAAGTTGCATAACGTTCTATTTGTTAGTAAACGCCCCTCTTAAGTTATATTATTAAGTGTCATACTGTCGTCCATATAATGACAAATATTAATGACAGTATAACACTTAATTATATAACTTAAGACAGACGTTTTACATTCCATGGCAAACTTTTACCAATATAATTTTTGATCTCGCGGTAGAAGCCTATTATTATTTACATGACATAACCAAACTATCAAAATTATGCAGTGTCACCAACCATTATGAAAAAGCCTGGCAGTCTCTAATGAGGAAAGTATTTGAAGGCACGGTATTAATTTGTTCGCGGCTTTACAGCAATAGATATATATGTTACATATTGATTCAATTCAACATTTCCAATATTTTCGAATTTCCCATTACGTAGAGACTCTTTTCCAATACAATTTTAAAACTACCTTCTTCACTACCCGCAATATGGTTACGACACTTGTTTCACCTAAAAAAAGAAGTATCTAGGGCGAGTGTATTGATGTTGCGTATAGATACACTTGACATTTATATATCGAGTATACTCTTGGTTTCATCTCACGAAGAAAGAAAAAAGGGAAGACAGAACCGAACAGAACAGGGAAAAAATAAGTTTCACCAGATAGAACACAGAAATTTCCGAATATTTTTTTTTTATTATTTCTTGGGCGCACACCATAATGAAAATAAACTTGTCCGTATAACGTCCTGTTTCCCCCTAGCATAATATTTATGTCCTAAGCGGAGTACGCCGACGGAATATAGTTTTTAAATTAGAACGTCAAGTCACGATCCCGGCCCCGCTGTTATCTCGAGAGATAAATCCAGGATGAGATGTCAAAGTGCGGACGTTGACCATGTAGCGCAGGGCTGACCGGTGGTTCCGGGGTTCACCGGTTTTCATATTTTCCCTAACAAATGTCACGGGAGTTCGATTCTTCAATTCGAACAATTTTCGAATATCATATACGGATATACGGACTGAACATAGGTTGTCTGTCCCCTTTCCCGATGTCAGACCTGATATTTATCATTTCAGCTCTAACAGGAAAAAATCTACGTGTGCAGACTTAGATTTTTCTGCATCAGCGAATAAATAATAAAACGCATTTGGAATACATTTGCCTTGATGTCAGATGTTGCTGTGTATTTTGAATTAAGTTTAGTTTAAATAAAGTAGCATATAGAACTAACATTTAACAAAATAAATATTAATGCGCAAATATTATCTTGTATCACAGTAACTAATACAAGTGCAGTAGCAATTGAAACTAGAAGAAAATGGAATGCATGGTTTATAAATGTACATGTAATTTTAATTGTCTATTATAAGAAATCATACGCTTAAATTGCTAACACTTTCTGTTAATACGAATTTGTCGATAACAGTAATATGTTATTTATACAGGCTGACTGACATACAACGCCCCAAACCGTAGCTCCGTTATTTACTATCCGGTTTTAAAAAACGAAATAAAGTTCCACACCGTTATTAATTCGGAAGAATCGAACAATATTTAAGAAACTATGGAGCCTTCAAGATGCCAAAAAGTAAGAGTCGACAGTTTAAGGAAAATACAGAATTGGATGTTCTTTTATGTGTCGAAGAAAGTCCATGGACTTCTACTCGGAGAATTGCAAATGAGGTCGGAGCATCGCACCAAACAACACAAGCGATACTCAAAAAGCACAAGTTCATACCATACATGTTTCAAAAAGTATAAGCACTATTGGAAAATGATCATAGTCGAAGAACGCAATTTTGCAACTTTTTCTTAAATGTTACACAAAGGGATCGTAATTTTTATCGAAAAATTGTTTAGTCGGACGAATGCAGTTTCAGTAACAATGGCATTTTTATCAGAAAGAACAATCGATTTCGGTGCCAAGAAAACCCAAGTATTATAATTGAGAATAATTTTCAGCAAAGATTCAGTTTAAATGTATGGTGCGGTCTTTGGGGTGATCGATTAATTGGCCTATTTTTCATAGATGGTATCTTAAATCAAGCAAGATACCATCAACTATTGCGTGAAAACTTTATAAACTTTTTAGATGATTTGACAATTGCCGAGCTAAACAGAATGTACTTTCAGCAAGATGGCGCCAATCCTCATAATGCCTTAATAAAATACTTACTTGAACGGCTAAATGCGACATTTGCTGAGAGGTGGATAGGGGCCAATAGACTAATTCAATGGCCCGCTCGTTCGCTCGACCTTACGCCGCTGGATTTTTGGTTATGGGGCTATATTCAAGATCGGGTTTATTTTACTAGTTCGGAAAATATACACATTTTACGGCAAGGAATTCTGAATTCTTGCCGCTAAATACATCCTAATTTTATACTCAACGCCACTAATGGAGTAATTAGAAGGTGTCAAAACTATGTCACACTTAAAACTTATGTTGAAAAATTGACTTATTATACATCATCAAAATCAAGAAAACATTCTTTATCCGAAACATTAATTAAAAATATTCGTTGCCATTAAAAAAAAAATTGGCTATTGCATGTTCAAACTTTTTGTTCCTAATAATATTTTGATTATGCGAATTGATAGTATTCACTTAACCATTTTATTTGAAATTTCGTTTTTTAAAATCAGATAGTAAATAATGGAACTACAGCGTGGGGCGATTTTTGTCAGCCACCCCGTATATATGAACGTTGCTAATTTGGATTAATAACAATTCATTTTATTTTCTGTAGGAGTATTATTTTTAAGTGTTTCATTACCTAATTTAAGTACCTATATTTATTTTAACATTGTTAGTAACCCATTTTAATGCTGGTAGTTTGATAGTGTTGCCCTCTCATTTTAAGCAAGGGTAAATGTGATGCTTGCAAAACGCTCATCTTATATTACCTACTACAGCTTTAATGTCACGATTTCTCTATACCTTGCTTGTGTATACTACTCTAATCTCTCCATGATTCAGAGATTTTTATTGATCTAAAATACAGGATAGCTCGCCACTGCTATGCGCTATGTGGACAAGGGGTAGTTCGAAGTTAGCTTTTAGAACAACGACAAAAATATTACCACCTCTCATTCACTCGATTGACGGGTTGCTGACAGAATTCTTACCCGAGAGGAAAATAAATAAATTTCAATCATATTTCACCACAAGTCAGAATTAAGAATCGTTCAATATAACTATAGGATGTGAAATGATTACCCAGTATAAAAACAAGCACACTAATTTGGCACTAAACCAACCTATATTGAGCCTTTCCGCTTCCTTACTATGTATGTGCAGCATGTACTGGAGATCATCTTCTGTTTCATATACAAAAGTTACGCGTCGTCTGGGTAACAGAGTATTTTCATATTGTTATTTTGTGGCCGATATCCTTTTACCCTGCTGAATTCCGTCACTGGTGGTTAATTCCCCCGAAGCTATTTACCAAGAATTTTCTTCATACTACATTTCGGATAATCAATCCTCATTTTCCGAAGTGCCTTGAGAATTACTTACCTTTTAGCACAGACTATTTGGTAAGAATAAAATGACCCACAACAGCCACGTTCTTTTTCCGTGGAAAAACTAGATATAGTTTCTATTGGCACTCGCGATAACTTCCAAAATATATTACAGTAAATATGTAGCACACATAAAATGAAACGGTTGAATAAGTGTAGCATTAGAATTTAAGTTGAAAAGAATGGACTAAATAAATGTCAATGTTTGGCATAATACAGACCTCTTAACACAATCACTCCAACCCAACAGAGCCCTCAAACTCCTGCAAGAAACACTAGATTCCATCATAAAATGGTGCCACACATGCAGAATCGATATCAACACCGAAAAAACACAAGCAATTATCTTCAAAAGAAAAATAAAGCCAATTACCGGCCAAATTTATATCAACCACACACCAATACCATGGTCCCCTTTTGTGAAATATCTTGAAGTCACCTTAGACGGTAAACTATCCTTCACATTGCATCTCAAAAATACCGCCAAAAAAGCGAAATCAGCAAGAGCACGCCTCTGGCCATTATTAGGCAGATTCAGTACCCTATCCACCACAACCAAACTCCGAATATATAAACAAATCATCAGACCAATCGTCACTTACGCCGCCCCTGTTTGGATCAACGGCTTCCCCACCCACCTGCAAGCTCTCCAAGTAATACAGAACGACACACTACGAATGGTACTCAAAGCCCCATGGTACATGAGGAACAATCAAATACACGAAGAAACTAATACCCCAACAATAGAAAGATACATAAAGGAACTTGCCACCAAATTCTACAACCAGATGTCAACCCATACAAACTCAGACTTAGAAGACACACTCAATTACGATCCATATGTACCATGGAGATACAAACGCCCCTGGCAATCCATTATGCAAGACATTTAAACTGAAATAGTGCATCATCAACCCTAAATCAAAATCATCCTCATTCAGATAGAAGTAAAAGGTCATAGACCTAACTGACAATCAACTATGAAGAAGAAGAAGAAGAAGGTGGCATAATCCAATCATATTGCATATTTTTAGCACGTGATTTTAAAAATGCTCTGCGATTACCAAGCAATTTATAATGCTTTGGATAGATGGCGTCATTTAAGGATCGATATTTTGAGGTTATCGGAATCAGAAACATCTCGTTATGTAACGGCCTTATATCGCGCAGCGATAGCGAGATACAATTGGCCTTGACAAAATAAAACTCATCGCACCACCTACAGAACAAGGTTTGCCGGACCAGCTAGTTAACTATAATTAACTGCATTATCCATATAAAAAATATGTTAGCCTATTTAATATGGAATAGACGAGGGGGAAACCGCTGACTCAGAAGTGTACACCATAATCCCATCATATGTAAATAATCCCACATAATCCAATATAATCCTACCTTCTTGTGTTTAAAATATCAAATGGCAAAAGGCCCTAAACAGACTCGGTAACAAAATTCCAAGAAGGTAGGAAGTAAGACACCACCACGGTAATTAACCTTCTATTTGAATACAGGAAGACGCTTGTCTATTAAATAATCACCAACTTATAAAACACTCAGGTCTTACCTTCGTACTTCCCAAGGGTCGATGTTCAATATGGGAGTCAGCACCGCCTCCAGCTACAGTCGTAATGTGGGCGAGTTCGAATACAGGACTAAGTCGAAGGTTATGTTGTCAGGGCGCCTTTCCGTTAAAATATGCTGAGCCCAACAGATATTCAGACCCCGGACAAGATCCAATATAAGATTCCCCAGGTGATAAGAAAAGTAAGACCAAACACACTCATACAATTTCAACACCAGATTTATTCTTTTGTTATTCGTTCAGTCAAACAAAAGCGAAATTAAAAAAAAACTAAACTAAGCACGTCCGTTACTTATAGTCGACGACATGAGCCAAAAATATTGACCAGTTACTATGTAGCAATTACATTCAAATAAATCTTTACAAAAAAAACAAACCAATCTGTGCACTCCAGTTGCAACAGTGAAACACTGGTAGTATGTATATAATTCAATGAGTCGTACACCAATGTAAACTCTAAATAAAATGTAAAACTGTCAAACTTGACAAAATTATGCAAAGTCAAAATATAATTTATCTTATTCAAATACAAGGAAACTGTTTAAATCCAAGAAATGCACTCAAGCAATATTTGCCAGAAAGTCTCTCAAATGACGAATAGTTTGTTCGTATTCGGCAGCACATCCAAAAATGAAACACTCTGTATATATATATTAGAGGCCCACGACAAACTAGTCGACATCAGATTATATACTTAGTTGGTAACTAATCTAATAGCGCTAGATATCTTTTGCTGTACAATGATCTTACGTGAGACAAACTCACTTAATTAAATGAACAAACAAAAAAAACACACGCCTCTTCAGGCAAAATGTTGATTAAAATTTACTGAAATACAAACGGTAAATTGACACAATACTATTAAGATGCTACCATGCAAGTACGCATCTGAAATATCCACAAAGTTAAACTTTAAAAAAAAAAATTGGCTACGTAACAGGCAAGATTTGACCGAAAAACCCCCAAGAAGAGGTTAAATTACTATTAAATTTCAATCGTTAAATAAATAATACCAAAACACAATGACTTAATTGCTACTAAACAAAATTCAGCAGTTACGTTGACTTGAAACTTAAAAGTTAGACAAGACACCCAATTATATGTTCAGAGGTGCTCCAAAATGTGTCACAAAATAGCATATGTCGGTTTGTACCTAATTGCATAAACACGATGCCACGGTCCGACGATGATTAATTAACATTAAGACAAAATACTTGGTTTTCACATACAACACTCGTTCCACATAAGACATACAATTTCCAGTTCAGCGAACTCCATAGGTTTCTTCCCAAATTACTGCTACTGCTTACAGGTACGAGATCTGCAACAGTGGCTGCGACACGGAATTACAGATTTAACATCCACGACAATTCTTCACAGAACAATAGGCTCTCAAAGTCGGGAAAAAGAAAATGGCGTCTCCACGTGTTCCAAGTTCTATACCATGCGATAAAAGCAAACTAAATTACGCGAGAAAAGAGAAAGAACAGCATTAGCACGATTGAATCAATTTAAAGCATATACTTACAACAACAAAATATCTTTTCAGCCAGGAAGAATACACATCCCCTTACGGGTTAAAATTTACGACAAAAATTCCAATAAACATTTGGCAGGTTAATAACTCATCCACGATACGTGATTCTACAACGATAATATCCAAAAATTCACTTCAACCTGCACAAATTCTGACCAAATTCTGTTGTTTTTGCAATGTAGATCTTTTCTCAACGAAAGCCTGATCGTAAAGAAGAATTCAAACGTGGAAATGTGACTCCACAAGGTGACAAAAGCGCCAGAACCAATTGACCTAATAGATATAAACGCTAAACCCTCCAATTTAATACATGAGCACATATTCAGCTTGTAAACGGTAATTTAAAAAAACATATAAAATTATTAATTATGATTCACCAAGCAAAGCGTAAAAGGAGCTTCCAACAATAATTACAAGGAATAAATAACAATTGCTCTAATTCGACAATAAATACCTACTGCGCCATCTTTACGACGGCCAGATGTGTTACCACAACGGAGATAGTACAGGTCGCGAAACAGTACGACAAAGACTCTTGCGAACTCCCCCACAAGATGGCGGAAAATATTCAATACGATTGATTTACCGGACCACGATGATTTAATCCAAGCAATATAATAAATGCAAACGACCATCCTATTTAAGGCAAATATTTATTCAAAAGGATAAGATAAATATTCTCAATTAGAGAATAAAATAAAACAGGTGATAATCTTACGGAATAAAAATATAAATTCCCGAACAAATAACAATAATGCCCCATAACTAAAAGTAAAACGCAAGTTTACGGAAGGCGATCCCAATACAGAGTGACCCAAAAAAACTGTACAACAATAATGTACGCTAAAGCTAAATCAGATTGTAACAATAATTCGACACAATTCCAAATAATTCCAAATATTTCCAAATAATTCCAAATAATCCCATGTAATCCCACATTATATTATATATACTAAAAGCCAATTGTCTCGCTCTTTTTAACACGAACGATTAAAACGGCAAAGCTATACCCCAAAATTGACGAATTGGGGAGACAGTTTTCTGAGAACCTGGCGCATCTACGGTGGGAACGAAAGTCTCACGCGACGGGGACCACGGTCCCACGTGCCTTAGGCCATTTTTCACGTCTCCGAAGAGAGAACGAGGGCCCGAAAGGAGTTTTTGAAAATTTTAGAACGTGCAGAAAAAGAGTATGAATCATAGTATTTTGCCATAAGGCCTACGTGTAAAATAAAAAATACGGACTAGGTTCGATTTTAAAATGGCGGTGGATCGATACAGATGACCGTGACACATCAAACTTCGGATAAGGTTAAGTTAAACGCACGAAAAATTCAATTTCAGGTTATAAATTATCAAAACCGTCAAATCAGTTTGAGTTCGCGATATGGCATTTGCCGGGAAACGTCAAAATTGGCGGAAAGCACCAGTCGTGAAATACACACATATAATGACTATCTATTCACGTTTATCGATCGGTTGTCAAGTTTAAATGTCAGAAGGCCGACAAATAAAGGGATTATGAAGGAAATGTGGTACCTTTCAGATACGTATTAGTGTTATTATTATCAATTGTTACTATTTCTTTTCTATTTATGAATATATGAACAATGCCGAGGGATATGATAAAATAAACTTAAAGTGTATTATCGCACGTAAGTACAGTGACAAATGTAACGATCTTTCTATATTTTATTAAGATATATTAAACACAAATTATATATGTCATCGAAATGTCGTCACTTCTCGCGAAAGAAGTACCGAAGCAAGCCTAAATAAAGAATCATCTGAGTTTTCTTTATTTGCCAGATGTGTCCGAAACACTTCGAAATAACATAAATACATCAAACATGTAAAATTCCCATAAGCATTTATGTAATTTCGTTTATCAATTCAGTTATAAAAGCAAGCATTTACAGTATGCGACTATGCGGGTTGGCACAAACTAATCAGAAGTACATTTTCGGTTAAATGGTATTAGGAGCCAGCAAGATTTTCGATTGAGTTTTACAAAGTATACTATTAAATCGTAATATGAAAATTAATTAATTCTCTCAATGACCTGTAAGTTTAAAACATGTTTTCTTAAAGTTCATCATGTTATGTTGTTAATTTCATTTGACAATTGGAAAGACAATTTGGTTAAGCACTGTCCGTCTGACATTTCGTTCTCACAAGTTTATGTGTGAACGAATACACTACAACGAAGTATTGTCACGATGACAGGTGGATCGACAATTTGGTTAAACATCAACTTTTCATTGTCGTATAAGTGTCACGATGACAGTCTGTCAAAAAAATTGAAGTATACACTATTTTTATCGTAAACTTGACACAAGGCATGGTACTACCAATTTTATAGAACGAATAACATGAAACAACATTTCATTGCCGAACCGTCTTGGTTTTTTTTTGGTCTGTCGACGTTCACCTTGGGCTAGATGCACACAATTAGACAATTAGACTTAGCAATCAGTAAAAACATTAACAAAACCATAAAGATAGAAACTGAAAGTGTCATGAGCTCTGATCACAATCCAATTATAATAACTTGGAACGAAGACATAACCGAAAGAACATATCACACCTTCAAGACAGACTGGGCCGGCTACAAAACAGAACTAGAACAAACCATCACTGCAGTTCCTAAAATACAAAACACTGCAGAATTAGAACAGAACATAAAATCACTACAAGATAAAATAACAAACGCTATTAAAACTAATACCATCAAAATAGAAAGGATATATAAATCAGGTAGTACGAATGGAATAATTCTTCACACGCTTAGTGAGCATATTCTGTATGCATGTGCCACTAACACATTACAACATCAACGTAATCAAAATAACATAATTATGAATGAAATTACTGGAAAAATAAGATAAGCAAACTAAATGTATTGTTTATAAATAAATGTATTATAATATTTGAGTTAACCGAGTATTTTAATCAAGGCTGCAAAAACCAGCCCACACTAAAAACTACATTGAACTTAATGGAAAAAAAAAATTATTATTATTGTATATTCAGTTTAATCAGTCTAATTCTAACATATGGTAGCAGTGAACCGTGCCGCTTCATCGATATATCAACTTTTGCACGAGTTTGCCACACGTTAATTTTTGTAGTTTGAATATTTACTTTGTATCTAACTTCGCTAAAATGGCTGTCACTCTAATATTCTGTCATTTGTACATATTTGTCAGTCATATAAGATTTTTGTCGTTTTTTCCCCTTGGTTTATTGCTTTAATTGATTATTAGAAACTGTCTTTCAACAATATAAACATTTTGCTAATTTTACTACTTTTTCAATGTTGTAAAAGGTTCCACAGTGGCAGAGAATATTAATGCCTGATGGAGATATATGTCAACATAATTTTCTAAGTGAACACCCTTTCAGTAATGCACTAAGAGCATAAGTGGAAATCAGTCATCCCATTCCTACAAGAAACAATCGTAAAAGAATAACGGAGAGTCACCTACCAATAAATTAAGCAGTAATGGATGTGTTCATGTTAATAGACTGATTGAAGAGTGATTTTCTAAACAATGTGTTTGTAAAACTGCACAGTGGATGTTTTTCTATCAATGTTTGAGAATGGGCGAGTTCTCATAGAATGGAAATATATGTTATAGTGGAAGAGCAATTGACAGCATTAGTTAGCTTCCATCTATTTCTTAGAAAATTGTTGTATTCATTAAAATAATTACCCAATACATATAACACATCTAACAATAAAATTTGATAAAGTAATCACATTAGACTAATCAGAAATAAGTTCACACCTCAATTCCATCGAAAATATTTGGGGTGTTATGGTCACAGAAAAATTAGAAAATAAGATCTCTCCAAACCGTCATGAATTAATTCAAATTATTTCAAATACGTAGGAGCACATATCTGTGGAATGTTTGCAACGCACAATTCTATCAATACCAAAGAGACTCCAAATGATATAGATGCTAATGGTGTTGGAATAAAAAATAACAGATTTAAATTATTACATTCTTTTAAACTTTTTGTATTAAACACCAATGACGTTTCTTCAGTTGGGTGACATTTAATTTAATGAACTACAATTTTGGTTCATGTAAAAAAGGTCACACTGGTTAAGTTTGATGGGCCAAAGGTCAGTGTATTACAAAACATATTGAGATAAGAATTATTAGAATGCCTAGCATACCCAACTTTCAGAGTATATAAATATTAAAATTAAATGCATTGTGTTACCACCACCACCAAGTGATATTTAAATCTCAGTACTGAGGATAGTTCTGACCTACCTCAGAATCGATAAGAGGGGAGGTAAAAATCTCACTTTCTATACATTAACCCGAGTGTGTCTACAAATTTTACTTTGCAGGAAGATAGACAATGTGAGAATTTCAATTACTTAAGAATTTGGCATATATAAAATGTGCATCTGGATGAAAATGAACTATGAAGCATGTACGAATTGTGAGTATCATGCTTTAATCGAAAATGCTGTCATTAAAATGTCAAAAATATCTTTTATTTCAGGTTATGTCCACTAAAAATCAAATTTGAACTCTTATCGCGTGGACGACAGCACTTTTGAAATTAAAGAAAATGAAATTTCAATTAAATGGAAGAAATGCCCATAAATTTGAAAAAGGAAATTTTGAAACACAAAATGTACAGTGCAGTCTCTACAAACGGATACACAAACATCAAACATATGCAAAATTTTAATAATCTATAATTAATCCATTTAAATTTCATCCAGTATGCTAATGTCGATGTCAGTTTATTGCAAGTCAGAAGTGTGCACAATTGCCTGAATTAAACAAACTGCCAAAGTCAATAATTATAACTAGGCTAGAGAACGGCAAGAACATTACAAATTGCATCGAAGTAAATTTTAATGAAAACACAATACTGTTGACAAAATGAACACATTTATGAAATTAAAATAATTTAAGGTAAGCAACAATATAAACATTTTGCTAATTGTACTAATTGTCCAATGTTGTAAAAGGTTCCACAGTGGCAGAGAATATTAATGCCTGATGCAGCTTTATGTCAACAAAATTTTCTAAGGGAACACCCTTTCAGTAATGCACTAAGAGCATAAGTGGAAACCAATCTTCCCATTCCTACAAGAAACAGTCGTAAAAAAAATAAAGGAGAGTCACTTACATATAAATTATGCAATAATGGATCTGTTCATTTTTATTGGTTGGAGAAATTTTCTAAATAATGTGTTTATAACACTACACAGTGGATGTTTTTCTATCAATGTTCAAGAATGGGCGAGTTCCCATGGAATCGAAATATGTGCTATAGTGGGAGAACGATTGACAACTGTAGTTAGCTTCTGCCTATTTTTTAATGGTCACAGAAAAAGTTGAAAGTAAGATCTTCCTTTAAAACCGTCATGAATTAATTCAAATTATTTCAGATTCATGAGAGCAAATATCTATGGAATGTTTGCAACGCACAGTTCTATCAATGCCAAAGAGACTCCAAATGGTTATAAATTATTACATTTTTTTAAACTTTTTATATTAAACACCACTGACTTTTCTTCAATTGGTTTATATTTAATTTAATGAACTATAATTTTAGTTCATGTAAAAAAGGTCACACTGGTTGAGTTTGATGGGCCAAAGGTCAGTGTATTACAAAACATATTGATATATGAATTATTAAGCTAATGCATGAATATACATATATTCAAATTCAATAATTATATAAATAGAGGTGTAAGTATATAATACAGTGTAAATTATTATTTTGTTAATCATTTTCAGTTACTGTTTGTTTTTATTGCAGGGGCAAAATCATGCATTCATTCCTTTTATTACATACTTTCAAACAGTAATTACACATAATATATATATATATATATATATATAAATTCATATTGTCGAAAGAAGGTGCATCATGAATTATACAGACCCAAGAAAATACCAAGAAATTCATTACAAATTGTCAGTGCTTCTAACATATACTAATAATTATACTGAAAATAGTATTTAAATATGTATATGGTGTCATTCTATTGGAATAGTGGATGTTACTAATAATAATAGTGTTGAAAAGGCTCATTTAACATCATGAAATGTTGTGAATGTATTTCAACCAGCAATGTATACAATTAGGAAATTACAAATACCTGGATGACAAGGATTTGAGTAACTGAATGACCGATTTGTTGTGAAATCACAATTCATAATCAGAATAGAATGACATGATGAGTACAGAGGTAGTCGCTTTTCAACAATTAAAAAGATGGTTAGTTGTGTATAATTAATTGTACATATAAATAAGTAATGATATTCTATTTGACAGATTGGCCAAAAACAACAAATGCTAAGACAAATTGAAAACTTCTAGATGAAAAATTATGGATTATTATTGTTGACGAGATAATGACTTTTCTTTATTAGACTAATCAGCGAGAAGTCCACACCTCAATTCCATCAAAAATATTTGGTGAATCATGGTCACAGAAAAAGTTGAAAGTAAGATCTTCCCTTAAAACCGTCATGAATTAATTCAAATTATTTCAGATTCATGAGAGTAAATATCTATGGAATGTTTGCAACGCACAGTTCTATCAATGCCAAAGAGACTCCAAATGGTCATAAATTATTAAATTTTTTTAAACTTTTTATATTAAACACCACTGACTTTTCTTCAATTGGTTTACATTTAATTTAATGAACTACAATTTTGGTTCATGTAAAAAAGGTCACACTGGTTGAGTTTGATGGGCCAAAGGTCAGTGTATTACAAAACATATTGAGATATGAATTATTAAGCTAATGCATGAATATACATATATTCAAATTCAATAATTATATAAATAGAGGTGTAAGTATATAATACAGTGTAAATTATTATTTTGTTAATCATTTTCAGTTACTGTTTGTTTTTATTGCAGGGGCAAAATCATGCATTCATTCCTTTTATTACATACTTTCGAACAGTAATTACGCATAACATATATATAAATTCATATTGTCGAAAGAAGGTTATGCATCATGAATTATACAAACCCAAGAAAATACCAAAAAATTCATTACAAATTGTCAGTGCTTCTAACATATACTAATAATTACACTGAAAATAGTATTTAAATATGTATATGGTGTCATTCTATTGGAATAGTGGATGTTACTAATAATAATGGTGTTGAAAAGGCTCATTTAACATCATGAAATGTGAATGTATTTCAACCAGCAATGTATACAATTAGGAAATTACAAATACCTGGATGACAAGGATTTGAGTAACTGAATGACCCATTTGTTGTGAAATCACAATTCATAATCAGAATAGAATGAATGACATGATGAGTACAGAGGTAGTCACTTTTCAACAATTAAAAAGATGGTTAGTTGTGTATAATTAATTGTACATATAAATAAGTAATGATATTCTATTTGACAGATTGGCCACAAACAACAAATGCTAAGACAAATTGAAAACTTCTAGATGGAAAATTATGGATTATTATTATTGACAAGATAAATTCAAAGTATAATTGAATTGTACATATGTAATGTGGATTCTCATGAAACTATTTATTGTTCAATATACATGTAATTTTTCATTCATTTCTTTTGAATTAAATTATTATGTATAACTTCAATATTTCAAATCTATTAGATTATATATGAACTTATTCATTCTTCATGTAGATTTTATTAAACTTTTAAAAAAAATGAGGGTCAAATAAAACTAAATAAATATCAATATATGCAAAATATGATGTGTGTGAGTTTAATGCCGAATAAACGAAAATGGTCAATAGAACACAACAGAAAAAACAAATAATCATTACACGTAAAATTTATTTTATACATATTATTCATCAATAATGGAATGGAATAAATAAAATCATACAAAAATAATCATATTTCATTTAACATATTGCTATTAAAACATTTAAAATAAAAATAAAATGTACCTAATATTGACACCTTTACATATAGAAATTGAAAAAACAAATACAGTACTGCAAAAAGTGTCGATATTAGATACTAATATATACAAAAGATATTGGAAATTAAGTTCTAAATACTTTTATATTCGTAGCGTACCTGTCTAAAAAGCATGACTTGCAAAATATTGGCAAAAAACTGATTTTTGATAAGAGTAAAAGACCTACTTAAGGTAGTAATTTCGAAAAACTTTTTAAATAAAATGCTTCTCAATTTTAATTTTAAGTACATATGAATTCTTTATAAATTTGTTTAAACTTAGTAGTTGACGAAATATTTGCAAAATTCGATTTTTTTCACTGAAGTAAAGTACTACTTCCGGTAAACCGATTTTATTGAAAAACTAATCAGATCTCAAGAGGCAGATTATACACGTAAATATAAAATTTGGAATTGATATCTACAGCGGGTTGACCGCTACCGTGGTGACACAGACACACAGAGAGAGAGACAGACACACACACACACAGAGAGAGAGAGAGAGAGAGAGAGAGACATTTTTTAAAAACCACTTTTTTGGTATCAGGGGACTTCAAAACGTGGACATCTGCAAGAGAGAAGAAAGTAAAATAAACTTTAAAATATTAATGAGAAAAGTGTTATCAGATCCATTTTAGTATTGCCTATATATTAGACAATTACCTTAAAATATGATTTATATTATTATTACTAGGTGACAGACGAATCAAATTCCAATGTAATGACAATTGTTTTCTAACTATTCAATTTATTAAAATAAATATTCCAGCCTAATTCAACAATTACTACTACTAAATAATTTGATTGTCAGTAGAAAGTTTGAAGTATGGACAGCGTTCAATCATTTAATGGGATACGTTTGAAAATACACCATTAAATCAAATTGTTAATCAAATATTCTGATGATGGTTCATGATGATCGTGTCCCAGGCTGGTGGCTCTTATTTCGATGGAATGGTTGTAATCATGAACTACCTTTTTGTGTTATTTTTCCTTAAATACTTAATAAGAATCACAAAATGATCCAACAATTACGAATTATATTCTTTTTATATTGTGTGTAAGTAAAATGTTTACACAGATATTCCCACGTCGGTCTGTGTTATTTTTGGTTATTGTTTTTAGTTCAACTACCAGCGTCACTACTAAATATTTAAATTGTAATAGGATCGTCTCAGCAACCAACATAGCCAGAGCACGATTTACAGGCGAAGACTCAATGCCACTGCAACTGCAAACTCACTTTGACAGGAACTATTTCAGAGCAGACACATGAAACTAATTTATTAATACGGAAGCCAGTTATAAATTCACTATTATAAATAAAATTAATAAGTCATACATATTTTATTTAAAACTTGATTCTTCTGTGTAATGGGCATGCATTGTTCACAAATTTGCATTATAACAAAGCTCAAAAGGTATGTCAAAAGATGTATGATTATTATTAAATATTACAGCCCAGAAATGACGTTTGTGGGCCATGATAATTGACAGGTTAAATTATGCAAAGCTAAAATAAGTCTGATATTACTTTTTTAATAATGATTTAGTCCTTTCATTGTGTAAAACTAATAACTCTATGAATCTTTTAGTGTCAAGTCTTAGTATTACGCTAAATAGCATCTAAATTTCAAACTTCAACAACGAAAAGTCAGACTCACGTTAAGATGCTTTAAATTGTCGTTCCACCTGTCACCGTGACAGTAGTTCGTGGACAAAAATATACGTCTATACAAGGTGTGCCAAAAGTTTAGAAAATCAAAATTGATTTTTTTGCGTTTTACAGGGAACTGTAATAAAACTGTAAGCGGACGCGAAAGGCGATTCAAGCTCGAAGAGATTGATGGACAGCTAGTAATCCCATATAATCCCGATAATCCCAAATAATTCCTAATTATTTCTCTATATGTTCCATGAGTTCTGAGGTTTTTGTGCACGTAAACACAGCAAAAGTAAAATTCATAAATTTAAATATTCGTGAAAAATAAAAAAAACGAATTAAACAATAATAATTAATCTTTAACACAGAATTTAATCTCAGATTTAATGTTATCATATTTCTTAGAAATCTCGGCGTATGCGATTTTATTTAAATGAAGAGGTTCCATTTCGGTGGCAAATTTAACAGGGCCGTAAAAAATATATTTGCGATCAACCGTAGCAACGTCTTGTTTAATATTGGCCAGTTAAACATTTTACTTTGCTTCCTTCCACGTACTAAAAAATTAATTTTAAAAATTGTGTCATTGATAATTTCAATAATTTGGCCTATATACTACCGTTCATCATAAAATACAGCGTAAAATTTATTACACTCAATTACACTTAATAATGACCACTGAGTGATGGGTTTGTGATGAGATTATTTTTTATTGCCTCGATTTTCTCCACCATCAGAAGATGTCTCCGCATCTGAAGTATCAGTATATAATACACTGAAATCATTCCGATCATCGTTCTCACTTTCTTTCGAGCTCTCTCCAGTAATATATTTCAAACCTTTCTTGCTTATTGAAATACATCTCGATTTAAACACTGTCTTTCGTCGCGACTTGCCTTTACATGATTTCGAAAATGACGGCAATATCATTTCTGCTGCTTTACTGTATTTATGTTTATAAATCGACCAGAAGCCAACATAAAGATGACTTCTTTATGACTACAGGTTTTCCATTGGCCTTTACTGTAACAAAGAGTCCAGTTTTATAAATTTTCCTCGAAGATTTTTCACCCTCTTTTTCCATTCTTGAAGAAAAATCTTTGAAATTGAGGTCATTGTGAAATTCAAGTGTAGTATTTCCATCTCCTTAAGTAGAACTCTGTTTCTGGTCGTGTTCCGAGTCACTCATGTCCGAAACTAATTGAAAAACATTATTTGACTCTTCTGTGCAGGTAACAATATTTTCATCAATTGCCATCTCACAATCATCTAGAACATTCTGGGGAATATTAGTTTCCATCTCGGACTTCTCCATCACAACTGACATTGACAGAAAATTTTTCAGCATTTTCTATCGAAGTATTCGCTTCAGAGCTAGAAATCTGATTAAAAAACCACTTAATATCTTTATTCTCACTTTTTTTCTTTGGATCACATGTCGAAGATGGATTTAACGTTGATTTTAGTGTTGGTGGCCTACATACGGAACAAGGTGAAGAATAAGCACTTATATGTCCAGATAAATGCTTGTAAATATTTCCAAAAATCCATATCTTAGAATGGCCTGGCTGTTACGCATATTTTTGAATTTTATAGGAACTTTTACAGTAGCATCTCATAACGCAATATAACTCATTTCGTATTCCATATTTGGTTTCGAAAAGGATTTCAGAAAATTTTGTTTTAAAAAAGTACCAATAATCGTGGCTGATGCAGTTATGTTTAATCCAGTTTCTTATAGTACGTGAAACATGAGAAGTTTCTTCTGGGAGATTTGTAGCGATCTCGTCGGTAACTACCGGTTGTGATCCTGATACACCCACTAATGTAGTACCTGCCTGTCGACTTGTCCCAAAAAGTAGAGCAAAACTTTATTCTGAAATTCGTTCTTAATACTTCTCCATCTTCAAGAATGACAAGTAGAGTAGCACTTCTATTATCCGAGTTAATGCGGGCCGGATCGTGCTTCGATAATCAAAATCGGTATATATATATAAAATCATAAATAATAATTATTCTACCGTTTTTTCGCTTAGCTAAAGTTCCAGTCTCGGTTCCAGTGCACCAATTTGTTGCAAGGGATTTATCTTGCGTTTTAGATTGTTGTAGAACGTTTCTTTTGAAATGGCTAGAAATTATGGTAATTAATTTTCTGTGACCTTGTATAAGTTTGAAATTTGCTGGTTTTTTCGAAAATATTCCAAAATACGATTCGTATTCCTCCTCGGCCATAAATTTCTCCATCTCCAAGATGTCATCATCTGTTATTTGAGCAAGTAATTGTGAGTTAGTAAATCCATTGATCCTTTAAAGATTTTTTATGCAGGCAGGCACGGAAATATTTAGCTTATTTTCAACTTCGGTAAAACACTCAGCCCCTTTTTGTGAAACTTCCATCTAAAGAAAACAACGGCTGGTTACAAATTACAATTACTCTCTTGGTAAAAGACTCGGTAATAGATTTCAAATGAGAATCATACCTTGATTTCAGTTGTAAAAATCATCCTCAAGATTATCTGTGCAATAATTAAGTGGCAGCAAAAATACACAGCATCACATCCTAGAATATCACATCATACCGTATTACACTGACTCGTATAAATAAAATGGCGAGTGAAACGCGCATGCGTTCAAATCTCGGTTCAAATCAGTTCAAATTAGTGTACGATCAGCAATTTCCCGCAAAATATCGTATGATCAAGTAATGGAAGTGAAAAACTACCAAAGGCACTTTCTGTTAAAATTCAATTTGATATTTACTACTGTGATTGAACTATGGACATGACGTTTAATTTGAAGGGATGATTCGATTACATAAAGTATTGTTGATTATACAGAACAATACATACAAAAACATTTTTTCTGATGACCCTGGAATCCCTCATAATTCTACCAAGTAATCCCGCATAATTCCACATAATTCCAAATAATCCCATATAATCCGATATAATTCCAAATAATCCCATGTAATCCGATATAATCCCAAATAATTCCACATAATTCCAATAATCCCAAATAATTCCTGGAATTCCTACGGGGTGTACACCATAATCCCTCAGCGGTTTGCCCCTCGGGAATAGACTATCTACCGAAGAAAAGTATTAACTATTAAATTCGTTGAACTAGAATCTTACGAGAAATGAATGCCTCGATCGGATTTACTTAATACACCTATCCCTGGACAAGATTCTTGGCTCATCGTACCGAAGACTTTTGTCTCTTGTCTCTTTTTTTGATATCCAGTTTTATATCACACGATTTTAGATAACGGCAACTGCCAAGAAGTACCGGACCTATAGCAGTATATTTTCTCCGAATCTTTCTTTTTCTTTCTGCGCACTCCTATATACCGTTTCCAGAATCTGCCGTTCTCCCGTGGCTTTGTAATCCACTTTGCGGCACAGATGCCTGTTCAAGATGGATACAAGAAATTGCGGGAACGGAAAAATAGCCCAGCACGGTCCCGAGCAAAATTCTCCCGTTGGGAAATCTCAACTAGACACTACAACGAGCTAATCTGCCATGGCTCAAATCAAGAGGGTTGAATATTGTGTGTTGTGTGGAGAGTATATACATACGTAGATACGTAGATGCACAGGCAAATACACGCGAATACATACGGAGAGAACAACAGCAACCGACTACATAAACATCCTGTTACGTGTTCGACGTTTATGAGAAAGGGTGGTGTGGTGATGTTGAAGGTGTACGTCGGATGCTCGGTGGTGTTGGTTGCTCTGGAATTTATTAAAATCTCTCTCCAGGTAGCTTTAATTAAAATAATGCTATCACCACTACTTAGCGGATGCACAATTTATACTTCCATTTTCTTTTAGCGAGCATTTTCTTTGCGGAATCCATGGACGAAGTTCAACGCTCACTTTTGTAAACAAAGGTCAATAAAGACTGTCTCTATTAAGGGAGTTGTCTTATTATTCTTGCATGAATAATAAGAAGGCTTAGTAAATTTAATTTAGAAATGAATTCACTTCACTCGCAAGTGCATTATAAAATCTTAAGCCATTGATTTAACTTTTTTTTAAAAATGTTTGAAATAGTTTTAGCATAAAAAAGTAATTTTCATATATTTAGCAACAAATCTGCCAGATTAGAACCCTAGTTATATGTTATTTTAAAGAATAACCTAATAATTTGCGAGGGATATTTTTCTGACATATAAATATTTTGTATTATTTATAAATTTATATCTGTTACCATATTATTCAACCGCAAACCTAAAGTATATGGTACTATGCGCGTGCACATTAAAGCAAGCGACACGTGTTGCGTTGACGTTGTGTTTTTTGTGCCCTATACTGTAAAAAAATTGTGTAAAAATTACACATACTACGTATAATAGGAAACTACCTATTTCACATGGATTATCACGTAAAATTACATCACTATGTAAAATTGCACACGAGTGTATAGTAGTATTTTATGAAAAAATTCAACAACAAAAAATTAAAAAAAGACATATTCCGGCCTGAATGTGAACCCGGGGGCAATCCGAGTGTTTTTTTAATTTTTTTTTGTGTATATTTTTTCATAAAATACTACTACACACTCACTATGTAATTTTACATAGTGATGTAATTTTAGGTGATAATCCATGTGAAATAGTATCCTATTATTGTATGTGTAATATTACACAAAAATTTTTTACAGTGTACTTATTTAATTTGGTTTTATATTAAACAACAGAAGTATTTTGTACTTTGCGGAAGTATACTACAGAATCTTCCAGTGTACTTGTCGTGTGGACGTGTCGCGTGATTCATCCTCGTACTCGTAAAGATTCCGGAATTTATAGCTAATTTAAATTAGGACGTTCTATTTTGCAAAGTATCGTAAATTTGAAGATAAGCAGACACATTGTTTCCTTTTAGTTACATACTTTAGAAAGAGTTTTTGATATTCCTTATAATTCTTTATAGATTTAAGTATTTGATTCAATAAAAAATGATGGATGAATTTGAGCAGCTCAGGTATTTTGAATAAATATTTATGTGTGTATCTCAAACACATGCATATATACATATACGTTTTACGTATAAAGGTATATATGTAAGTCAATAACAGTAAATATTTTTTTATACAACTATACAGTGATTACGTTTTGTGTGTTGTGACTCATAGAAGGTTAGTTCATTTATTTAAAATTGGTAAAAAAAAATTTTGGTGTTTATGCATTGAAATTAAACATGTTGAGCTTTGAATTAGGGATGTGTTTGTTAAGTTTACCTATATTAAATTTTTATTATGTGTATGAAGAATTGAATTCGTCACGTACAAGTGGGTCATATTCAATTATATTCTATAAATTATTTGTACATAATATTTTTATTTTTGTTATAAGCAAGATGTTAATGTGTGCATCGCTTTAAGGTATACTGTATATTGTTAACACTTCTTGGTTCTTACATTGCTGAAAGAAGTAACTTCGCTTACTATAATGGCTACAAGTCAGGTATGTATGATTCTACCCCTGGAGTTCCCCAGGTGTCCAATCTTGAACCCTTATTATTTAACACCTTTGTCAATGATTTGATAACTTCAATCGATTGTAATGTTTTGGCTTATGCGGATGATTTAAAAATTTTTCATCGTATTGATGGGGCTCAGGAAGCAGCCTTTCTTCAAGAGAACTTGGACCGAGTCACACATTGGTGATCTTTAAATAAATTGAGGTTGAGAATCGACAAATGTTGTTTTGTTTCGTTTACCAGAAAACGCATTAGATTTTGCAAGAATTCTATTGACAACATCGCAATTAACCGCAAAACGCATGTCAAAGGTCTCGGAGTTACATTTGATGAATGGCTTACCTTCGCCGATCATGTTGCCCTAGTCACTGCGTCAGAATTTCGAGCATTGGGTTTCATTATCCGCGCCTGCAGAGATTTTGACAAAATAGCCTATACTCAAGTCACTTTATTATGCACTAGTTGTTAGCAAGTTGGAATATGCCGTTGTAGTGTAGTATCCTATATATAATTGCTATATTAATGTAATTGAATCAGTACAGCGCAGGTTCCTAAAGTATTTATGTTATAAAGTAGATGGATCTTACCCTCCTCGTGGGTTTGACTATGAGTTGCTCCTGGATCGACATGAGGTTGGGTCGCTTGAAGCATGGCGACACCAAATTAGTGCTAATTTTGTAATAAATATCATTTTGTTTAAGATAGACTCTCCGGATTTGTTAGCAGAAATTGGCTTTCGAGTGCCTCGTCAATGCTCAAGGGTGAATGAAACGCTTCTGCTTTCCACTGCCAGAACAAATATTCTGGTGAGGGCTCCTATGGTGCATTCTTCCAGGAACTTCAATAGCCTTCCTGATGATATTTTTCATTAGTTGTATATATTTTAATGTTTGTTGTTGTCAATTTTCACATATGTATTATCTTATTATTATCTTGATTTGTTTATACTGTCTGGGCAATTTAATAAATATTATTATTATTATTATTGTTTGGCTTATTAAAAGTAGGCATAATATATAGATTTATTTGTATGTATTCCTGTTATTTTATTTAGAATAAATTATTAAAATAAATAATTTTGTAAAAATATTTTTTGTATTTTATTTAATGTATCTGACCTGTCTAAAAGCTAATGAGTGAGTTCTTTGGAGAAAGAATGTTTCTGCCCCTGATGTGAGATATTATCAATGATCCAACTATCTGAGCTAGTGAGACCCGACATTGCCTAACCCAAATTTTTTTTTGCAGAAGTTATATAATCCCAGATTAGCATTAGGCTAATTCTCGGAGATACATGCGTGGACATTCATATTCTAAAATATAGATCACTAGAAATTTACTCAAATATATTAATGTGTAAGCGCCACACAAATACCTTATTATTTCATTGTATTAATTTAGAAATAAAATTCACTCACTACTTCACGTAGTAGTAGTTAAAGTTTCAGTCAGACTCTCGGAGAGAAAGAAGAATCCGCAGATAAAGTTGAATTTAGGATTCCGTCAATACCCACCTACTTATAAGTTCGTCAAAGATTCTGGTAATTTTTTGTCTAAATTAAGTAAGGTATATTGTTACTACAGACCGGACACGAAAGGTTGATTACTCATCGCTCATGGGCGCACGATTGAAATGTTATATTTTTAAAGAGGTTTTAATTTTATTTATATAATTGAATAACAAATGGGTGGTGATCTATAAAATACAAAATACCTTATTATTCGTTCATTTTGTAGTTCAAGTCAACTAAAGGAGTGTTACTATTTAATAGCAATACTTTCTCAAGGTTCTCTTCTCTGAGATTTATTCTCTTTGAATGAACTAGAACCTTGTAGATAGAAAGCATGCTTTCTACATCGCAACTGGTTATAGGTGCGTACTGGCAATATTCTTTTATTTCAGAGTATTTAGCAGTTAGATTTTGTGTCATTGTCCCCATGCACAATTGCCGCAATTTTATTAAATCTGGATTTCTTTTAAAAACTGCGTCTAACTTTTGCCGAAGGCCACATCCGAAGTCACTTGGAATACTTTTGAAATTATTAATAGCCACATCTAATGTGGTTAATCCAGCGTTTAATTTGAGATTTCGATTTTCAAAGTATCTGATTAGTTTAGGCAAATTTCCAAAGTTTTCCTGAAGGAATAACAACTGATTTTTTAAATTTGTCAAGTTTATTTAATGGTATATTAGCCGCTATTAAAGCTTCACAGAGTTCTTTGTTAAAATTGTCAGTTTCCAAAAGGTCCAGTTTCTGTGTATGTTTTAGCGATGCTAAGTGACGTTGTACGTGCGCTTTTTGGGCAGTCTGTAATGATATTTTACAGACTTGGCAATCAATTTCAGAATCACTGACAATGGAGGACATAGAATCAGTAAGACCCTTAATCCAACTCGCCATTGTTTCACGTTGCCATTCTCGACGTTCATAGTGCATCATCATAGTAACACAATGTTATAGATCTAAATAAATGATAACTAAAAATATGCGTACGTTATTGAAACTTAACGAAAACCAGTGCACACTTACGCCAAGATAATTGGGGGAAGCAGATTCAATGAAACGGTATTAAACAGGGTCTATTACCTACAAAAATTACGAAGTATGTAATTAACAGTCAAAACAATGAAAAAAAAACTAACGTAAGTATGAATAGGTATACATATTTATATATAACTTTATTTATTTTACGAAATATAAGGTAAATATAATGAATTTTAAAAACCCCTTACGCTTCTACCTACGCCGATGAAGAAATGATTTTACTGATAAATTCCTTTCGGCGTTTTTTGCTGCCATTTTTGCGTCAACAACAGATGTTACAGTCCACCATATGAATAGTGCTCTCATGTAACTGCGTGTTATTTACATTATTTTTTTGCACCGCCGTAATTTAAACCTGGGACGTCCGGTGTATAATTATTATATTACGAAACAAAAATCAATAAAAACAAACACAGACAGCAGCAGTAGTTTTAGTTTTGGGAGTAAAAGTACTTTGACATTTTCAAATGATGACAACGGGTATCTTCTGGTAAATAGTGCTGTACAAGCAAGAACATAATATTATCTGAATGTAATTGTTTGTTTTCAACCTTTATTTCTTCAGATGTAAGTAGTATCGAAAAGTACATAGGCTGGAGAAACGACTACATGTGAATTAGCTTCATTGGCCAAGATCTAATGATAACACTGATGTTGATCATGTGGACTACCTTTTAATTTCTTAAGGACCAAACCACAAAAGGAATTAATGGCCTAAACAAAAGCGTTTAAAATAAAAATACTTTGCGTATAAAATAGGTGTTCGATACAATATTTTATTAAAAATAATTGGTTTTTGATAACAATATTCGTTTATATTTATAGTAGCATGCTTATCCTACAACATGGAGAAAGCTTTCGTATATCGATTTTACTAATAATGAGAAAATTTTTGGGAAAACTCTCGCAACAAAGTATTCTGGTCAGAGAGAAAATTGAATAGGTAATTTGCAGATACAACCCCAACCCAACAAGTAAGATTGTAACATAACTTAACAGTGGAGTACATTTAAATATAAAATGTAATTTTATTGCCAACATGAAAGCGATTTCCAAATGCTATTGACGAAAATATAAAAGAGAAACATTAGTTTGTTCTTGGCAACCTCAAAACAAATACCTCCTGAAGAATAAGATGAGTCAACGTGGAAATTATCGCAAATATGTATATTTTCCAGATGCCGCCTAAACTAAAGTGGTTTTTTATTTTTAGTATTATTGTTTCTTTGTATTTTTTGTGATAATACTTTTATATACCTTAAATATATTTTTTATATTATACATAATAGTATATATTCCATGAAAATGTTTATTTCACTATATTATTACAATATATTTCTTTATATATTATGCAAATGTTGTTTTTTTAATATACTTTTTTTTAGAAAATAAATATGAAGTGTTAGATCCTAAGCTTAAAGATCCACTTATTATTATAGTAGGAGTGGAAGAAAATATATTGCCATGCAGTCGGAGGTATTATGTGCGCAAATGTTAATCAGAATGAATGAAATTCTAGGTAGTGATATAAGGGAGAAAGTAAAGATAAATAGGAAGTATCTCGGCAAACGTAATATAAACTATGGTAACATGATGATTGATGTAAAGTCAGATATATTTGGAAAAATACAACAGAAAGTAAAAAATAATATTGGAAGGAAGAAATGCGATATATATGAATACACAAATCCAATAAGGTGTTATAAATGTGTAGGTTATAAGCATTTTGCGAGGGATTGCTTGTAAAGCATGCAGCACGTATGCAAGTAAATACAGTACAATCGATTGTGTTAATGGTGTTGATGAGGACGAGAAGTGCGGATTGCATAAGGATGGTAGTAAAATTAAAAATTGATTTGGATGTTAACCATACAGCATTTGACAGAAATTGTCCCAGTTATCAACGAATTCTAGAAACACAAAAGTCTTAAAATTAAGTATATTTAGTGTAAGACTGACTTCTAATTATAATAATAATAATAATAATAACTTTATTAATTACCCAACAGAAAACTCCAAATGGGGCAATACAATTACAGAAATGCTCGATAATACAATGTTCAAATTATGAAATGATGTATCACATGATTACAACAAAAACAACAATTAATAAATTGGAAAATTGACACTAAAATCGCACAAGTTACTCATGACGATTATTGAAATTTATAGCAGCGTGATATAAGGGCGCTTTGTATAGAATATTCGTCCTGGGCGTCGGAACCATAATTAACTTGCTTGCCCTCGACTGAAGACGTGGAACCAGGATGTTCACCCTAGAAAGCAACTCCGGAGCATCCAATACACTGAAGAGTAAGTTATTCATGAAGGAAGCGCTGATGTCAGTTCTTCTTTCGGATAGTGCTCTAAAATTATGTCTCAAGAGCAATGCGCCGTAGTCAGTATTCTGAATCGGATAGAAGCCATCTAGTTTAAACGATAGGTATTTCAGGAACCTTCTTTGCACCCGTTCAATTGCGTTCGAGTAAACATGGTATATCGGGAACCACACCTCAGATGCGTATTCTAGTTTGCTGATAACGAGGGCATAGAAAAGGGAACATATCGTTTGTAAGTTAGAAAAACAATTACAGGTACGAATAATGAAGCCAAGTATTCTATGCGCAGAAGCGGTAACGGATGATATATGCTCAGAAAACGTAAGTGCAGAATCAAAAAAAACACCCAGGTATTTAACGGATGACAAAGTAGATATATATATATATGTTGTCAATATGATACTCTGAACGAATGAAATTTATCTTCCTAGTATAGGTGACAGAGCAGCACTTGTCTATATTGAGATATAGCTTATTGCTCCTGCACCAGGCAAAAATTATATCTAAGTTTCGCTGAAGTATATCGACATCCGAAGAAGTCGCTATTCTATGATAAATTTTTATATCGTCAGCATAAGCCAAAATAGGACATTGAATCGTGCTAATAAGATCGTTAGCAAATAGATTAAATAAAAGAGGACCCAGATTCGAGCCCTGTGGTACACCAGATGATGACACATACTGAAGGGATCTGAAGCCATTATAATAGGCATAGTTCTGGCGGTTTGACAGGTAAGATTTAAAAAAGCAGACTAGTGCGTTATCGAAGCCCAAATAACTCAGTTTGCGGAGCAATATTGAGTGGTCAATACTGTCAAAGGCACTTGAGAAATCCGTGTATATCACATCCAATTGTCCACCCATGTCCAGCGTCTCAGCTATTTCTTGGGATAATGTGGTTAAATTGGTGATTGTTGATCTTCTTGATGTAAATCCATGCTGGTGGAAGGACATACACGATTTGGTGAGAAAGGCGACTCGTTCATTAATAATTGATTCAAAGATCTTTGCAAAAACAGGGATAATGGCAATAGGGCGGTAGTTGTTGGGGTTGTTAGCGTCACCTTTTTTAAAAACTGAACAGATCCTCGCAATCTTCCAATCATCCGGAAAGACGCACGTGCGTAGAGCCAAGTTGAAAATCTCACATAAAGGTTTAGCGAAAATAGTAGCACAGTCCCTCACCAAAAAACAAGGAAGGTTGTCATTTCCTGAAGTAGATTTATTTTTAAGTCGCTTACAATGCCGAATGACTTCTTCAAAGCCGATATCCGAGACATGCACCAACGGATAATTAGACAGCGAATCAGGTAAGTCATCAATTACGCCACCACGCACGAAAGCACCAGAGAAAGCCAATGCAAAGGCATCAACAATGGCAGATGGTGTGTTATATTCCTGAGCGGAATCATTAAGTTTACTTGGAATTCTACTAGTACATTTTTTTGATCTAACATAGTCCCAAAAGGAACGTGGATCAGTATATAACTTGTGTTGTATATTGTTATTGTAACACATGTAAGCTTCAGAGATCTTGGCCTTAACTATTTTGCGTAGTCTCTCAAATTCTCGTCTAAAATACATGTCACCGGTTTTTTTCCACTTTACATGATAATACCTCTTAACTGATAATTCATTCTTTATATCAACAGTGAACCATGGCGGGTATTTTAAAGAATTAGAACTTCCAACTGACTTAGGCACCGACGAGTCGAGAATGCCATAAATTATTCCATGAAACTCATGTACTGCCTCGTTAACATCAGTACCTACAACTTTTTAGAATGGACCAGTCAGCATGTAAGAAATCTGAATAAAGATTATTGTAATTGGCTTTATAAAAATTGTATCTTTTGTTATGATTAGATATAAAAGCTGGACATTTTGAAATTGATCTATATGTGAAACTTATACTCAAAGCAGGATGATAAGTATCTTCTGAGACAAGTGGTAGTGAGTCACGTTTTATTCCAATTAGATAATCACAGTTTGATAATACCAAATCAAGCATTCGGCCGTGAGGATTTAAGACATGATTAAATTGAATAAGATTTGTCGATGTTTGAAATAGCAGGAATGAATTCAATTTGGCATCAGCATTCGTAGGATCCGCATAATTCGGCAGGTTAAAGTCGCCTACCAGTAAAACAGATTTATCCAAAATAAATATCTCAAGTAATTCAAAAAAGTCTTCAAATAAATGCAAGTTAAGATCCGGAGGTATATAAACAAGGACAACATGAAGTTGCTTCAGGCCCAGAGTAATTCTCAAAAACAATACGTCCACCAGTTGTGTGAGCCGCCTAAACACAGTGGTTTCAAGAGATACACAAGCAAGGGAATCCCTAACAGCATATGCATATGTATAATACGTATGTACTAGAAATATGAGTATTTTTTTTATATACAGCATGTGTAAAAACGTACTGCGGATAGGATATATGTATACTAGGCATACCGGCAACAACGCCCAGTTGTGCCGGTAGTGAAGTACGATTATAGCATATAGCATTTCAGTTGGATACAGTCAGTAGATGGATGTACATGTCTTTATTTAAGCATCACACGCTTCGTAAATACATATTTACCAAATAAGAATTCAAAATACTTCTGCGAGTTTTCTTATACTGCTTATACAACGCAGTAGGAGAAAAATAGAACTACAATTCTAATTAAACATTAATTCTTAGTAAATTATTCTATAAATTTACTAAGTTAATAAAAAATATACAATGATTGAAATTTATTTTTTATAACAATCTAATGTAAATTATTATTTGAATTATAAATTTCGAAGTATTTGTTTTGGTTTTCATAATACCGTTCCAGAACAGTTTTATAATCATCCATAATTGCGTTGTATTCGCAATATAATAAAATTTGCAAAAGTATTTTGAATTCTTATTTGGTAAATATGTATTTATGAAACGTGTAATGCTTAGATAAATACATGTACATCCATCGACTGACTGTATGCGACTGAAATATAATCGTACTTCACTACGGCCACGACCTGGACATTGTTGCCGATATGCATAGTATACGTATATCCTATCCCCAATATGTTTTTACACATGCTGTATATAAATGTGTACAAACATTAAAAAACATTATAATAAGTTATCTATAGACATTAGAAATTATGTATATATAATTTAAAGTAGGTTAGTCATGTAAAATGATATAGGTATAATAAACGTTGCACAATTAGTATTTGTATTGAATTTATTGTAGACAAATGGTGACATTGTGTATGTAATATATGTAATGTAAGTATATTTTTCTACAAATCTGTTTACTACTATTTTTTGTTTAGGTTAAATTGTTTTATGTAAAGAACAACGTATTGTTATGTCAGAAAATGTAAAATAATGGCAATTGCTAAACAAATGTATATTTTATTGTTAGTATTATTATTTTATGAATGTATAATTGCTACTAGTGAAGTTTTAAATATTTACAAACCAAAATAATACACATATTTTCCCCAGGTATATTTCCAAATCTTCTTCTTGAATTCTGCAATTATTTCTTCTTTTCTTAATTTTAATGTAGTCCGCTAAAAGTTTTTACGCTTGTCATTCAAGGTTAACAAAATAATAAAAATAATAATAATAATAAATAAAATAGAAGTTGTCCCATCTAGGAAGTTTTATTGTATTAGCATGTAACTTTGTACCAAAACACCTCTCACAAATACAGTTATAATGTTATTTAGCTATGATACAAATGTTATTGAAATACCAAGTAAGTACCATGTAAGACAATTACAACAAACTAAAAATTGTTGCTACTAAAACGTGTGGATATGGTAAATAACATACATACATTAAGAGGGGCGTTTACCTATCGTAAACTAAGGCATCGCCGTTTCGCGTTTTTTAAACTTATTTTGTAATTTTAGAATCTCAAATTTGGGTTGGTGATGCAAAAGGCATACATTTATAATGTCAAGGTCAGTTTTTGTACTAATTCATTTTCTTAAAAAAGTTATGTGTTTTAGAAATAACCACAAAAATGCATGAGTGTGATTAATGTCTACTAACTAAGGCTGATACGCAAAAGAAAAAAAACGACCTCTACGCGCCAGTTGCACATTTGATGTACGATATAAAAAAAAACATGTAATTATTTTTGAAGATGAAAACATTAAACAGTAAACATTGTTACACACATTTCACATGAGGTTTTTCACGTCGTCTATCCCCACTTTACGGTATCTCGACCGGTCCTAGCGAAGACGAAAATCAATCGGAATCGGTCGGCTATTGTAGACCTAAATGCGAGTGACGGTTTAATTACAAACTGTCACTGGCATTTAAATGTCATATATACCTATAATATTCGAGTGTATAATAATATAACAGTTATGGGCAAACGAACGTTGGCTTATTATAAAACAACAAAATCAGCAGTTCCGTAAGTACTCATTCTTTATACATTATGTTTCCCATTTATAGTATTCCTTTATCTATGAATAAAACCGAAGCGCTGTGATGGAAACCGAATATCGTGTAGCTCCACTTACTCACACCCACTTGCGTCTACCCGTCCCGCGAGTAATATAAGTTGCATAAGTTTCTATTTGTTGGTAAACGCCGCTCTTAAAGTGTATGTAAATAGAGTATTGTTAAACAAAGTTTATCATTATTAAGGCTGTTCTCTCACAATCACTTGCATTGGTTGGCGGGGCAAGTGTGCGGGGAACAGCAATCGTTGTCTCATGCGAAGTGTCGTTACGTTAACGTTTGAACCCCTTTTAACTTGAGACAGAGATAGTTCGATGTGGAGGAGAGTGGGGTGAATATGCGCTCAATACCTGCGCACTGTAGTTTATGAGAGTGCTTGACAGATCCGGACCGACCGACTGAGGGCTATTTCTTATTCTTAGCAGAGAGAGCGTTTTAATTCGTAAGATTATGGGAAAAAACGATTCTAACTACCGTAGGGGTAACAAACCTCGTCTGCGACTAAATGCGTCAAGAATAAAACGTAAAACATTTCCATTAAAAAGAAAGGTTTGTTATAAGCTTTCGTTCTGAATTACCTTTTCCTATTTTTAAACTAATTTTGGGTTAGGACGTTGAAAAAGATATTGGCGAAATCGAACAACAGGTGTTGTCGTTGGATGGATGTGGAAAATCACGCACTTTCGAATCAAAATCTCATACAGTAAGCATTTGTGGTTTTTTGATTAATGGTAGAAATTATCCTGGGTATGGATCTATATGTATTAGCTAAGATACGAGAGCAATTAGAAAAATTTGCGGCCTAATGCAGAATGAAGTTACTTACTTTTTTTAAAGGCAGTTTATTTGTCTACTTAGTCTCCCTGAACTGTACCGCTCTTTGCCAACGATGACCTTTCAACAAATATATTTAAAAAATAAAGTATTTAATATATTTACATTAAGCTTATCAAATTACCATACAAGAGATTGAGGTTGTAGTGCTGTGAAACTTTTCGAAACATCTTGACCACTGTAGTGTTATATAAACCATACTTTTAAAATGGGTAAAATATTTGTGACTATAAAAGTTTATTTAAAAATGTAAAATTTATATAGACATATTATACAAATGTGGACTCCGTTTTGTTATAAGGGAGGATAGGAGAATTAAAATAACTAGACTGTACCTCTACTCTACCTGTTTTGCGTTCTTTCCTAGCAACGAATGACGAATTCATGCATCCCCAGTACAATCTAAACTATAATTTTTTTTTTATTTTTTTAAATTTACTTGTTTTATTTTAATTGTAACATCTATTTTTTATTGCACTGCCATAATTGGAATAATTTTTAGCTTCCAAGTGATATAAAATATGCTGTGGTTTAGTGGTAGATAGGTATAGTAGAAAATCTAAAATTTTCTAAAAGTAGTCTAAATTCAAACCAACTTAACAATAAATTTTTTTGTTGTATAGTAATTCTATTCTGAAATAAATGTTTCCTTCGCCAATGCGTGTAAATGTGAGAAATAGGTTATTTGGTGGTTTTTCTGGTTCGGCAATTGTTAGGAAGCGGTTTCACTTTAATGGATAAATTTGATAGATACCGCCACCTTTGACAGAAATGTCAAAATTTTCAGTAGAAACCGAATATGAACTGAAAAAGAATGAATGAATCATATAAATGGTCAAAGTTTCAAAATTTCTTTTAGGTATTAAATAAATGCCGGGCTGATACATGATCTCGTTGACACCCGGTATATAGCTTATCATTATACATATATGTATGACTTGTTTGTTTAGTTGAAAATAAACATCATGAAGTCTCTTTTTGAGTTGCACAACCACTTGTCCCAAGTTTAACTGCTCATTAAATAATTAATTTGCGATTGATAAAAGATGAAATCACCGGTTTATATTGCAATATGTGCAATAGAACATTAAAAATACATAGCTCTGACGACAATAATGACGAAGTAAACAAAGACGCTGTGCTTGAGATTATGACAATAGAGTCTGATTTTTCACATTTGGAACAAATTGCATCTTCCTTAGACTTGCCTCGCATGTCAGCCCGTATGTAAAACACTGTTCATGATAAGATTTCTGATGCGTAGGAGCAGAATATTTGGAAAGTATGAGACCAGCAGCTGAGGAAAAGAGGGAGTTAGCCATTGCCGTTGGAGATGTGGGTCAATATGGCACTCCGATGATTACTGTCGTGGCAGACGGCTGTTGGCCCAAAAGATCACATCGTAGTAAATATGATTCTTTGTCGGGAGCTGCTGCAATTATGGAATATCGAGGAAAAAAGTTCTCTTTCTTGGTGTTCAAAATAAATTTTGCACTATTTGTAAGTTGGCAGAAACGGCGGATTCACAATTCTGCAAAAGCTCACAAATGCTATAAAAAATGGATTGGATCTTCTTTAAGTATGGAGGCCGATATTTTAGCAGAAGGTTTCGTTAAGAGTAAGGAAATGTATAAACTGATCTACCATCAAGTAATTGCTGACGGATATAACAACTGCTGTAAGAAAATATTGGAGTCAAATCCATACGATACTGTTGTCGTCAAGAAAATTGAGTGTAAAAATCATTTGATGCGCAACTACTACAAGAAACTCAGAGAATTATGTAAAGACACTACTGCAGGACCATTAAACCTTCGCCAAGAAATTCAGGAAAAAATGTTTCATTGCTGTTTTATCAAGACGTACATACGTGAATTCTCTGCGTGTCTGTCTTGTACATTGCTATGAGCCTTCCTTGTGAAGGGGTAAATCAAAACGCGAATGATATAAAATTGTGTTACGGTCATTGGATATTGAGGCCACAGCAAAAAAAAAAAATTAAAAATGTTAGCAATGTTCAAAACAGAATCGTCAACAGAAGCACAGTAGAGATATTTTTCATTTTAGAAAAATCACTTAAGATTAGGTTGGGCAATAAGTAGGGAGCGGAATCGAGCGAGTCATGACTCATCGCCCATGGGCGCGCTATTGAAATGTTGTATTTTTAAAGAGGTTTTAATTTTATTTATATAATTGAATAACAAGTGGCTGGTGATTATAAAATACAAAATACCCTACTATTTGTTCACTTTCTCTTCTGTAAGACTTGTTCTCTTTGAATTAAGTACATCCTTGTAGATAGAAAACGTCCCTTCTACATTAGCATACACAATTGCCGCAATGTTATTAAACCTGGATTTCTATTAAAAACTGCGTCTAAGTCACTTTTAGTTATTAATAGCCACATCTAATGTGGTTAATCCATTTTTACTTTCTTATACGTAGTATAAGGAAGTAATGTGAAATTTTCGACTACGCGATTTTTGCATATGTCCACGTTTTGAAGTCCCCTGATACCGAAAAAGATGTTTTTAAAAAATGTATGTGTGTCTCTATGTGACCACGATAACCGCTGTAGATATCAATTCCAAATTTTGTATTTACGTGTCTAATCTCCCTCTTGAGATCTGATTAGTTTTTCAGTAAAATCGGTAGACCGGAAGTAGCAGTTTACTTCAGTGAAAAAATTAAATTTTGCCAATATTTCGTCAACTACTAAATTTAAACAAATTTATAAAGAATTCATATGTACTTGAAATTAAAATTGAGAACAATTTTATTTAAAAAGTTTTTCGAAACTGCTACCGGAAGTAGGTCTTTTACTCCTATCGAAAATCAGTTTTTTGCGAATATTTCGCATGTCATGCTTTTTAGACAGGTACGTTACGGGTATAAAAGTATTTAAAACGTAATTTTCAATATCTTTTGCATAAAAACAATTTCAAAATTCAGACCGGAATTACCACTTTTACTCTTATCGAATAGCGATTTTTTGCGAATATGTCGTAAATTATGCATTCTATATGTATTTATCAAGAATACAAAAGTATTTAGTGCTAGATTTGCAATATTTTTTGAATATATGAAATTTCAAAATTCGGACCGGAAGTAACACTTTTACTCTTAGGGTGTAGTCCTTTTTTCGAATATCTTGCTAAGTATGCATTCTATAGCGATTTATTAAGAGAACAGAAGTACTTAGAATAGGATTTTGAATAATTTTTGTGTAAAAAAAATATAGTATAGTTTGAAACGCTCATACGTATAAGAAAGTCGTGTGGTGGCCACACCTCATTTTTTAAATTGAGATTCGATTTTCAAAATATGTCATTAGTTTAGGCAAATTTCCAAAGTGTTCCTGAATGAATAACAACTGATTTTTTAAATTTGGGATTTGTGTTAGTTCCTTGCACTCAGAAATACTTCGAGCATCGTCATTTAAACATGTAACGAAATTTTGTAAACTATCGAAATTCTCTGCATGAAAACTATTTCTGTGTATGTTTTAGCAAAGCTAGGTGACGATATTTTACAGACTTTGCAATAAATTTCGGAATCACTGACAATTAATTTTTATCTCAGAAAAAGTAACATGAACAACGTTCTAGATCTAAATAAATTATAACTAAAAATGTATGCGTATGTTATTGAAACATACATATTATATTGCGAAATATAAGGTAAATATAATGAATTTTAAAAACTCGTCACCCTTGTACCTACGCCGATGAAGAAAGGATTTTATTCATAAAATTCCTTTCAGCAGGCAGTTTTTTCTCTGATTCTCTGGAGTAAACAGATGTTACAGTTCGCCCTATGAATTAGTGCTATTCAGATATAATGTAAACAACACGCAGTTGTTTACATTATTTCTTTTCACGGCTGTGGCTCCGTGGTAGTTTAGCTCGCTCGATTCCGCTCCCTAGCAATAAGCAAAGCAATAGCATTCAGGAAAAACGAAGAAATTCCACTTAGCGAAAAAATAAATCGCTTGAAGGTGATATTGACAATTGACATTGGTTGACAGATTGGTTACTTCTGCGAAGAGTTCTATGTTCCTACGAGCTGCGTAATGTCATCCATTAAAGGAACAAGTATGAAATTCACATGATTTGTAGGCTTAGGCTTGTTTATGTTTAATATGCTTTTTTTAGATTTATATACCAAACTACTGACTTATAAAAATCATCTTATAAGACATGCATCAAGTCTAATTTATGACGTTAACAACAACATCGTTGAACAATTCAACTCAGTCATTGCTAAGTTTGGTAGTGGTAAAAGAATTAATTTTTGCAAGAAAAGTAGGTGCGGCGCCGCCGCCGTGGTAAGCCACAGCACAAAGAGACCAACATATAAAATGAAAAAGCATCTTGGATATGGAATCAGTCCGGGAAAATTTGCAACAGAAATAGAAATTCGAAATAAAGAAAAAAAGCCAAATGGAAATCCACGGCCGTTCGAAAGTACTTCAAAAATAACACAAGTGGGGAAAAACTAAAAAGTTGTGATAAGTATTATGGTGAAAACTGTGAAAAACCTGATATGCTTCCAGGACAGTTTAATTTAGAAAAGACGGCATTTCTAAAAAGGCTACACTAATCTGAAGGTGAAATCAAAGAAATTCAATTTACTAGTCGAGGTCAGCAGCAGTGTGAAGTGTGGTACCTCGAAAGACAAAAAGACTGACAGCATCGAGATTTGGCGAGAAACAGCTTACGAGTTTGTTTACCGTGTTTGCGAACACGGTAAACAAAGTAAGGAGGTTGCCAAGAAAAAACTACAAGAAATTATTGAAAAGCAAATACAGCCGTGCGGTTTTTTCATACACTCAAAGTTTCCTTTCTTGGGAACATCCGCAGAAGGCCTCATAGAAGAGAGGAGGATTGTGGAAATTAAGTGTCCTTGGTGTGCGAGAGAGGTTACTCCTGAAGAAGGAATTACGAAAAAGAAAATATTTTTTTTGACAAACAACTAGCTGAACACCAGTCACAAATGGTACTATCAGATCCAGGGACAGTTACACGTTACTAAGTGGTCATATTGCATCTTCGCAGTATGGACGCCTCAGGCCTTAAAAACAGAAACTATTTCTCGAAACGATTTTTTTTTTGAAAACAGGAATGGGACTTTACCTAGTTTCGTTTTATAAAAATTGTGTTTTACCTGAACTTGTGAATCCAAGAAAAACGAGAAATATGCCTATAAGAAAACCCGATTGCAGAGAACAGGCGATAGAGGACAAGAAGAAGGAGGAGAAAGGCAACGTAAATGTTGACCATTTACAAATATAGATTGGTAGTAGGTAATTTTGATAGTTTGGTTGGCACGTAAATAATAATAGACGTCTATAATTTGAATTTAAGTATGACAACTATCATAATTTGAAGTTTTCAAAAGCTTAGCATGTACACCAAAATTGATTACCTAACAAACTTTAAAAACAGCCTACTCTAATGAGGAAAGTATTTGAAGGCACGGTATATGTGATTTATTAACTAAGAAAGTATACACTCAATGTATTTGTTTTGTAAATGTGAATCTCTTTGGGATAATATAGAAAAGGCGTGGGAAGAATTAGTGGCAGATGAAAATTAACTAATTCAATGTCCATCGTTTAAATAAAGTCGTTGAAGAAAACGGCAGTATGATTAATTTATTAATGTTTTCTTATTTTGTTTTTGTATTTATTTTTATTTGTATTTTATTTTGCGTGTTGATTATTAAATAATTATATAATATAATAAGTTTTATTTAATGTTAATATCTTTACAAACAATAATTTCAAATATAATAATAATCAAGATAAAAGATAATTAGAGCCAATCATTTTGATGACCAATGTCAATAATGAAGGCATTATTTAACCTTTCAAATACAGGATAAAATAAGCAATTTTCACATTGACAAAATAATTACAAAATTAGCAATAAGACATGTACACCACTTTATTGCACAGAACTGTACATGCATACATCAACAGCCGTTAATGTAAAATAAAAAGAATTTTGTATTCCGGTTTGCCTGGAATTTACTAGTTTCTTATGTAAAAATAGCAGCATAAATAATGAACGACACGAAAGTTTATCTTTTGGGCCCCTTCAATTTCTTTTAATACTTGCAAAAGTAATTTCTGGCGAACTCTGCTTTGCATGCAGGGGGCGCCACTTCCCAGTGCCTAAATACTGCCTTGCAACGGGTTCGGGGAAATTTGATTACTGGCTTACTTTTGCAATTTTTTCAATTTTTATTTTGGATTCTTGAACAGCAAATATGAAAGCATGATTGTATAATTTTACTTTTTTTCAAACATATTTAAAACTGGCTTTTTTAATTACACGAAAAACGTTGATTTCCGGTTGAATATCGCATTAATTCAGTTATTAATATTTAAAATCTATCGTTATACAATCATCCATTGATCTTTAAACAACATATTAAGACCAACTAGAACCAAAAATTCACAAATTTGAGTGCACAATTAGTTTTCTTCCAAACGCTTGCAACGTGGTAGCCAATCCGAGCGTAAGAACAGCCTTAATATGTATTTTTACTGATTTATATTTCGATAGCATAGCCTAATTGTCTGTACTACGTTATTATCGATATTATTATTATTATTATTAGGTATACATGCGTTTGACCTCTCCATTGTTCTTTTAAAAAGTTATTATAACTTAAAATGTAGCTCTCTATATCAAATTTAATCTGAAATTTTCTGCCTGATATATAACTTAATATAATTTCAGTTTGTAAAGCTTTCCGTATTCATAATTAATATTAAAAATTAAGAAATACGGCCACCACCAGCCTCGACTTCGTTCCTTCGTTTATATAGAAAAATAAGACCTGGCTTATATTAATATTTTTGATGTCTTCCGGTAGAGGTTGATTAAATATATATCTCAACGGGACAATATGACGTCCAATAAGTTCCTTTATATGAAGTTAAATAGCCCTAAGGGTTTAGCCCCTTTATTAAGATCCACGTCCGGGGTTCCGCTATTTTTAAATGTAATATACGAGCAAAGATTTACTTCTGACGTGAACAAAAATTGATAGCGGTTCATCTATCAAAGATATCCACGAAATGAAATGCACCCTCATGAAAAATAACAGCGCCCCCCACCGTCCCTATCGTGTCGGTTTAATAGTGCTTTTCTTTATGTAGCCGGCGTGCGTAGTAGAGCTTTAAAGCGAACGCTGTGATTTTCTGTCATATTGGGGATCGTATTTAGTATATGGTATCAGTTATGTACCTAGATTACGTATAATACGTAAACCGGCTTCCTGTAAGATAGACGTTAAGGTTTAAGGTAAGTTTTCTTGATAAAATTTATGGTACATTTTCGGAAAATTTTCACGAAATATTATGATTTATTTTGGTGATGAAAGTCTGCATTTTATCGCTATAAACTACTGCTATTTATTTATACTATGCAGTTGTATGTGATTTTAAACAAAATCCATATAATGACTGTAATGGTACAGCCCATTTCACTTTATTAATTTTATAGTTTTTATTAATTTTTTAAGGATTTAATTAAGTATATTTTTTTATTCATATTTTGAAGGGAAATAATATTTAAAATCAATGAATGTGTTATTGTATTATTAAGTATATATGTATGAGTGAAAAAGGGTGACGCCGAAAGTTTATATTAACGTGATAAACACTCCAATATCAATATACAATCCCGCGGCTAAATGAACGTGTATGTGCGTGTAAATGTGAATGGGAATCCCTGAATTTTGTGGAAAGCGGGTAACCCCAGACATTCTGATATAAAAGGAAAATACGCGTGAGAAACAAGAGAGTCGGCAGTTAGACTTCGAGTCAGAAAGTGAACTGCAAGAAAGACTTCAAGTAGAGAGTCGAACGGCCAGTAGAGTCGGTTAACAGTAAACTTTGGGAGTCGACAGTAAGATACGTGAAATATCGTATCAAAAGGCTAACTCCTAACATTAGACTACACATAAGAGTCAGTGTTAATATAACTTCAATAAATAATTTCCTACCGAGAAAACGTAGTAAATTAGTGGTCAAAGTTTCACCTACGAAGTAATTGTGCAACGTGTAATATTGTTAAAACAAAGTTTGTATTTCGAGTGGCAAGATAAGCAGATGATGCCTTTGAAAACAGCGTAGAAATAAAGAAAATTTCGTCGATAATAAGCAACCCAAAGTTCCTGCTGGAACAGAACAAAAAAGAAGATGAATAAGAAGAATTTAGATAAGGTATTATTTAAATGATAATTGTTTAATGACTGTAATGTTTTATGTAATAAAGGAGGAGAGACTGAAAAAAATAAATAAATATCGTCTAACAAATATATTATGTGTAAAGTAACTTGATATGTTCACAAGTATCGATATAAACACGTATAATATAGAATGTGCATTGTATGTAATAAATTCTGGCGTTGATAGCTTACGATTGAATCGAACAAAGAACCTACAGAAATCTTGGATTGTGTTGGTCTTTACTTGATGTAAATCCATTTCATGTGAAATAAAACAAACAAATGTTTTTGATTTACACTGTATTATACAGTGTAAATCATAAACATTTGTTCACCTACAGAAATGTTTGTGTTAGTTTAAGGTTTGAAAAAAAATGGATTAGAATTGCTTTTTAAATATATGTTACTTCTTGTGTTGTTTGTAAAATTATAGAAACAGGATTCACTGATTTTAATATAAGAATTATTAAAATTTTTAAATGGTAATTTTTTTATTAATGTTAAGGCGTTATTAATTAAAGTGAACACAATCAAGGATGTTATGTAAAATTATCACTCTTTAGCGTAACGAAATGGTGAGAGTCACTAAAGAATCTGTATCTCCAAAACAGTACATCGATTCATCATTTATTATCACTATATCGTGATGATAAACTGTCTTTATTATTAGTTAATACCACGAGATCAAAAATTATATTGATAAAGGTTTGCCATGGAATGTAAAACGTCCCTCTTAGGTATTCTTTTGTGATAATTCTGATTGAATTATCAGGCTAACTGTCATACTGATATTTGACTGGCATAAAATTTGTAAATATATGTTTAAAATCAATTACATGTTTGAATAACATTTTACTAAAAATTAATAAACAAATTACAATAGATGTTCAAAATGACCCCCGCCTTGTTCGATGCACACGTTTGTGGCGCTATGGTAAATATCTTTTGTTGCAGTTCTTGCAAATTATGCACAGGGGTTTTGAAAATTCTCTTTTTGCAGTAAGGGAACACAAAATAGTGCATAATAGTTAAACCAGATGACCTCGGAAGAAACTCAACTTGCGTATGCAAACTTATAAGTCGATCATCAAAAAACTCACGGAGAAGGCTATAGTTTCTAGTGTCGTATGTGCTGTTGCGCCGTCATGTTCGAAACAACTATTATGAAGTTCATCGTCGTGTAGTTGTTCAACAAATTCATTCAAAATGTTATATCTGTACCTCTCTGCAGTGATGGTGAAATGGAAAAAAACGGCCCAATTATCCTTCTACGGGAGACAGCCATCAAAACCCCAATTTTTTGAGAATGTAGTGGTGATTCGACAAAAAAAAGCGGTTTATTAGTGCTCCACATTCACATACTTTGAGAATTTACGTACCCCGAAAGATGAAACAATGCCTCATCGGAAGAAATGTTAAACTTAAACAGGTCGTTATTCATTAATTTGTTGACGAACCACTAGCAGTACGCAAGACGTCTGGGGTGGTCTGTAGGCAAAAGACCTTGATATGACTGCATCTTATATGGATGCATGTTCAAGTTCTCCTTTACAATGGATCGGCATGTTCCAACTCCAATTTCTTGGGACAGGCGTCTCAAAGATTTTGCGGGGTCCTGTTCCATACGATTACGAACGTCAATAATCACTTCTTCTGTACAAATAGTTGGCCTACCATTACCTTTTTTATGAGTAACAGAGCCAGTTTCGCGAAATACACCAACACTATGTGCAAGGCTTATATAAAAGTCTTGCTTGACTACTGCGAAATATGGGAAGTGTTCACGAAACTTATCCAAACGTAAACGCTTACTGTATTTCCAGATACCGTTAACTTGCACACCTGTTCTAAAATACGCTTCAATCATGTAAGTTTTATGTGCTGTGGGGTAAACTATAATTGAAAAACTACAAGATGTCAGAGAGAAAATATAATAACAAATATTAATGATAGTATGACACTTAATGATATAACTTAAAACAGACGTTTTACATTCCATGGCAAACCTTTATCAATATAATTTTTGATCTCGCTGTACTTCTAGTAAAAGCTTGTTAAACTCATTATTATTATTTATATATAATTATTAATTAAAGATCAATGCTCTTCCAATTGGAATAATATCAACATTAAACACATTACACATGTCCACAGGTAAGTTAACAGAAATTTGCAACTTTCTCCCACCCCAAATCCAGACTTCATCTTCTCTCAAATACTAAAGCCCACCATAAAACAATTAAAACCCAATAAAGCCCTCGGCTCAGATTTCATTACAAACACCATGATAAAAAATCTTCCCTTCAAAGCTATAATGTCCCTTTTTGCCATAATAAACTCTATCTTCAGACTACAAACTTATCCTAAAACTGTGCCACAATATTAGTGTTCCCCAAATCCGGAAAAAATCACTCATTCCCATCCAGTTCCAGACCCATAAGCCTTCTACCTTCCCTCAGTAAAGTTGCAGATAAGATTATACTAAAGCTCATAGATAATCGCACCAGTGAACACAACATAATACCAGATGAACAGCATGGTTTTCGGAAAATGCACTCCACCACATTCCAATTGGCGAGAGTAACAGAAAAGATCACAGAAGGTTTTAACAAAATCTCTTTCACAGCGGCAGCATTCCTAGACGTAGCTAAAGCTTTTGATGGTGTCTGGCACCAGGGATTGTTATATAAATTAAATGCAATAGCCTATGCGAAACTCCTAATCTTCATCATTAAAGAATATCTACATAGGAGAACATTCCAAATTAAAATTAATAACACACTATCATCCACCAGAATAATAACAGCAGGAGTTCCGCAAGGATCAACACTATCACGACACCTTTATGCCATTTATACAGCTAATATCCTGATACCAGACCAAACCACCACAGCCACATACGCAGACGATAGAGTCATACTTACACAATCTATAAACCCAAATACAGCCACCAAAGCTCTTCAATAATCCCTCCATACAATACTCAACTGGTGTAATGCATGGAGAATTTCAATTAATAGCAGCAAAACAAAAGAGGTAATATTCAGAAAAACACACTCAGAAAGACTGTTAAAACCAGTGATACCTACGAGTAACGTTGGATAACAGATTAACCTTCTCCCTCCATTTAAAGAACAGGGCTAAAAGAGCAAAATCAGCTCGTGGAAGACTTTGGCCTCTAATAGGAGGATACAGCACATTATCCCCAACAACAAAACTGAGAATATATAAACAAGTCATAAGACAGATAATGACATATGCAGCACCGATTTGGGTAAACGTACCTCCCACCCACATAAACTCCCTTCAAGTTATTCGAAATATCACCCTGAGAATGGTACTGAAAGCTCCAGGACACATGAGGAACAAACAAACATATTCCGACACCATATTCCAATTATGGAAATATAAATAAAAGACCTAAGAAGAAAATTCTTCGATAGAATGGTCGATCACCCTAATGCAGATTTAGAAAGATCAATAAACTATGACCCTTATGTACCATGGAGACACATACGCCCCCAGTAGGCGATCGCATAAGATGAATAAAGGTTTGTACTAGCAGCAAATATCTAAATCATGAATAATCTAATTTGGTCTTCCATAGCTGATTGATAAACAACCACACAATGCCGAAAGTAAATCCAACTTCATCATTTTTCCATTAACTTGGTCGGCTGCGGAATATACATTGTTTGTGAAAATATTTTTTCCTAGTTATGAGACTAATAGCATAATTTAGCAGTTATATCCTCTTCTTAATGTGCTGAAAAAACATGAAACAGTTGTACACATCTTATCGTGCTTGTACACTTCTTTTTCATACTCGGGGTCTTTTAGCTTAAGTATATTCACGTATTTTCTGCCCCCTTCGGGGCATTTTCTCCATTAGCTAGGACATACCTTTCCAATGGCAATTAACGCTTTACCTCAAATGATATCAATATAATGCAAACAATGTCGTACCATTGAAATGAATAATTTAAATGCAGTAATGGACATAACAAATATTGAAACGTCCATAGGTTGTTTCTTCGACACTTGTTATTTGCAGCACAGAAAACGACGGTTAAATTAAAAATAAAATAAATTAGGCCAGTCGCATTTCAATCACCTACCATAAAGAGCATGAGGTTTGAAGAAACTCGAATTTTTGAATACTTTCTGAACCTTAAGGTTTAAATGAAATCTGATTTTTCATGGTAGAGAATAATTTAATATCATGACTTCAACATTCTATTTCAAAAATTGACGATTGCATCACTACTGACGTTACGAAAAATTTTAATAAAATCGCTTCTAATGAACATCTTTCAAAACAAAAAACCGTAATTTTTAAGACATGTTGTAATATAACTATAAAAAATTCCAACTTTTACTATAAAAATTAACGATTTTCTCAAGAGGGTTACCTTCATTTTATGCAAATTTTGCAGTTTTCGCTACGTTGCCAAGCCCCGTTTTGGTTTCGCAAACCCTAATTTGACGTACATTCTAGACCCACTCCATTTAAAAAGAAAATCAACTAAATCGGCTCTGTAGTTCCTGCGAAACATATAGGTAGATACCCCCTCTAATGTTAAATGTAAATATCAAGTACATATATATCTGATATCTAATTACATTTGCACAAACAAATCATTTGAGTGACGCTTTTGTTAGGTCCATAATTTTATCAAATCTGGTTTAAATCAAGTGGATGTGCATAGTGTTACGTTTAAAAAAACGCGTTCAACGTTTAATTCATTCACCCCTGTATATTATTTGTTAAATATTTTTAAATCAGTATTAATTCAAATTATGTTCAAATTCCAAATGAAATACGTTTTAAAACTTTCAATATTAGAATCTGCGTCGCATATATATTCCGTTTTAAAATATTTGATTTAAAATATTTGGGGTATGAAGGACTCTTTGTTCAAATTTAAGATTGGCGAGGTATGCATTTTTTGTCCGTCTAAGTTATCTAAATAGTTCTCATAGTTTCTTGTTGTATGGAATTTTCTGGTGGCGTGATTCAACAGCGTCTTTCCGACGCCTAAATTCTCCGGAATGTTTTTCTCTCACCTCCGAGTGTTTAAAAGGGCGAAGCACGTCCAAAATATTCACTATTACATCAGTATTACATTAATTATTGGATTCATTTGTTACATCTCAGTTAGTACAGTACAATTAAACAGTGAGTGGTAGTTGAATAAGTCTTAACGCAGGTCCCGGCGTCGGCCAGAGTCCGCTAGTCCTGCGGTGAAGATGTCCATGAAATCGAGGTGTTAATGTCCACAGTATGGATACACCGATGAGACTGATCTAAATCCCGATTTCCAAATAATAAATTGTTGGAGTATCTATCGTCCTTCAATTTACGGCGTTGGTCCGGATTTAGAGGATATCTCACTTAACAACATCGAACGGTTGCGCGGCAGAAATAGGCGTCCGGGACAATCTTCGTTGGCGTACTGGAACTCTAAATTTCCAGGTATTTGAGTTTTTATTTCTTGTACTTCGTGTAGCAAGATAACTGTACAACTATCAGGCTGTCAGGAATTTTAAAAATTACACATTTGTTTGGTAAAGTTAAATATTATTGTGCGCAAGGCACGATCATCAAGAGTTTTTATGATTGTCTAAATTTGTATATGATCATTAAATCTTTGTGTTTGTCTAAATTTGTATAATATGTTCTTTTAAATCTGTGTGTTGAAATAGTCACTATTATCTTAGTTTTTTTGTTGTATATACGGTCAAATTATTTTGAATGTATTAAATATTAGTAAAGTTTTGATATTTGTAATGTTGAGTTCATAGACATTTTAACCATATTTGATAGATTAGTTTACCGAATTTGACCAATTAATTTTATTAGATCGTTTATTTGTCAAACCTGTTCTTATTGTTTTGCTTGTCTGTATGTACCGTCTCTTTAAAATTTAGTTTTATTTGTTTTTGTAATTGTTAAACTCAAATGAAATTTAGTGTGAATTGAGTCATTTTTAACAACTAAAGTTAAAGTTATTGCTACCGGATCTACGTCGCAATAAGATAACGGCTGATTAAGATATGAAACGGGGAGTCGCAATAGGGGGTTGTTAAACAGGATAACGCAGGGCCGAGCTAACTCTGTCGCAGACGGCGTGACGGTTCAGGTAAAAAAAAAAACCTATAGTAGAGCGTCGGTCGGCAACGACGCTTGCGACGATTGTCCGGGCACCAGGACACTATGCTATCTACAGATAACCTACCTGCGCCTCCTACGACCTACCACTGGCTGTGTCCCTCCAGCGGGTTACCTACTGAACACCCTGTATATATGAAGCACCCACACTCATGTGCGTACTTGTCACAATAATAAATACATATGCAGAGGTAAAAGAAATAAAAGATAAGGTATTCGTAATATAACAAAATTTAATTGAACTTGACGTGTGATTCGGTTATTAGTATAATATAAAAAAAAAATTGAATTGTGAAATCTGAAGTTAAGCAATGCGTTGATTGGAAGCTACATCGTAGTTAAGTTAGACAGATGGTAAATAATAAAAAAAACGTAGGTGACACTTGCAAAAATTAGTAAGAATATAAGTAATAAAAAAACTTAAGGATTAGACAAAAACTCTGCGCATCAGCAGGAGTTGGTCGGTTGCCGAAACGTTTCTTTCACCTCACAATTAGGTGTACAAAAGTTTTCAATTACATGCCATTTGGCAATGTCAATACAAAGGTGAAATAATATTTATAAAATTTAATAAGCGCAAGAAAGATTAATGTATTAAAATAAAGTCTTAGCCTAAAGTGTGTAAAATTCGCTAACTTATAAAACAAAACAAAACGTCAGGTTTGCTTACATGAACTACGTTAAATGAATTTGAAGGTTAACTATTGGCAAAGACAAGAGTTAAAGGCAAAATCTCACAAGATTACAGCCGAATATAAACGTACAAAATTATAAACAAATTATAAATTCCAAAATTGCAATACTTCATGTAACCTACAGTTATTGTAACGGAAGAGAAAACACTAGGTATATTACCGATCGTCTAACATCTACCCAAAAGAAAATAATGAGATAAAATTTATGAATTTTCTAGATTAAGTTTAAATTAAATAATTGCCTCAGAATAAGGCTACAATAATTACGGTAGTGACAAATTCAAAAATTCAGATCAATCTGATCAATACAAAAATTAATAAAATTATAACGGAAATTTAATCAGGATTATTTTGTGACCTCGCAGTTAACTAAGAGGTGCGACAGGTAATAAACCACTCAAAATTCTTGGTTCAAAAACTAGGCGAAATAAGTCTTGCACTCAAACGTTACGTCGTCGAAAATCGGTCGAAAATATATATAAGGTAAAAAATTACAACCTTATTTGGCAAGATGGCTGACGGAAAGGACGCTGCAGTTGTTCAAGATGGCGACGTCTCCCTTGTTGGAGAAATTCCACTCAACAGGTGGGCTGGAAGTTGGATGAGACCCCTGTTGTGGGCGATAACCCCAAAAATAAGTCTTCGGAGGGCTCAAATGGTCGCCAAAGGAATCCTAACAGCCTTTGAGGGCTTTAGTGCCCGACAAAAGAATCCTAGCGGGTTCTGAGGGCTTTTGTGCCCGTCAAAAGAATCCCCAATTATGAAGAAATAATATGGAGATTCCACGATAAGGACTCAGAAGTCACACATAGCACGAAGATAAATCAAAAATCCACCTCGTGGCATTCGTAAATTAGATAACGGTATTGCGATAAAAATTAATTCACGATAAATCACCTAATAAAGGTATCGATAACTCACACTTATTTCGTTAAAGCCGCCTAAGCGTTAGTCTAACATTTTAGACAAAGTGATAAAATTCACCAAAAGACAATAAGCATATCGTGCCCATGCACTTATAACAAGTTCGACTTCTAAAGTGACCTAAACCGTGACCTTTACGGTAGATACGTTACAACCCAAGATCACGCACACTCAATGCGTCACTAGAAAGGATTCAACCTAAAGGCGGGAGTTTTCAAATAAACATAATAAGCACTCAACTAATCTGACAATAAAGGGGAGACGACATCGTGACTTAAACACAATTAAACGTAACCCTACACATATCTTAGAAGGAAGAACATAAGCGAATTACTCAACAATTGTAAATAGGAGATATAAAGTCGACCGCACGAGAGGGTATTTCATGCCGGACGTTGGCAATCCGTGAGCAGATAGAACTGTACTACTTAGCCGATAGGTATGACAGAAAATAAACAAGCGATCTTCCACACGTAGTTTCTGTTTTCATTAGGCGAAAGGACAGAATTTCTGCAGGTAAATAACGAAATACTAAAGCTTAATATCAAAACGCTGCTAAAGACGGTGGAAAAACCGATCAAAAACTTATGTTACAGCGAAATCACGATCCTAACCCATACGATGGTTCTGGGGTCAGAATAACAGAAGTTCCTAATACTAGAAAATCGAAGATAGAGCAACAAGTGATCGACAGCAATTAATAGTATGCCTTACACTCCAAACATTTCTTTAATTAATACTCCTTACCTTTTTTTTTTAGAGAGACGACTGCGAAGGAAAAGGAAAATAACAATAATACTCGGGGGCCTGCTCGAGATTCTGTGTTTGGCAAAACGCAAAATATATGACACAGTTAGCACAATATCTTGATTATCGTTTCAAAACGTTTACAAACTACAATAAATGCATTAGGTAGGGATCGGTCGTAATATATATAAGAAGATATTTTATATACTTAAGCAAGGCGTAGAGATAATTGCAAATGCGTAAAATATGAAACTACAGGTAGGTTAGATTAAGCTAGAGCTAAGATAAATAAAGTTAGTTATTCAGATAAAGAGGCTTTCACAAAAACAGAGTGTAAATGCCCGATCTTACACAAAATGTATCTGTCATGTTCGCGGTATGTGATTTAGAGCGGTGAGGGCTCAATAGTAGGTTTAGTACCCACGGAAGCATACTGCAGGCAGTCTTAGTGACCGGTGAAATAGACAATATACAGGGTACGCTCAAAAAGTCATGAACTTTATACGAAATTCCACGTATTTAGACAAAAGGTACACAATCTTTCGCGAACTATAGACAAAGTAAATTTACAACGTAACAAATTCCCCCCTTTCCAGCGAAAAGAAATTGATCGCAGAGCAATTTCTTGCACCGAGAACATAGGCTGACGGGATAAAGATAGTGAAAAGGGTAAGCGAGAGCTCTAAAACGGACGTTGTCTACTACACAAACGCACATATCCACACTCAGTCACAGCAACACCAGACAGCTTGGCCATAACCACCACGTGGCCCTTCGGCATTCGGCCGGTACGGGGAAAGTAATGAAAAATAAAAGAACAAGGGGTGTCGAGATTCTGCACAGACGCGCCCCGAGACCTGTCCAACCGACAGCCCAGCACTATTGGTAGCATCACGGGGGAAGAGGGTGTAGACGGGTTAGATATCGGTGTGCCCGGCCGGCGGTGATCCTTACGACGGTCGAAGGCACAGGAATGAGGAGTGGGCACTACCAATAGGCCAAGATGCGGGCAAGGCAACCCCCGAGACGACACTCCGCAGACACGCGACGGTAAAAGAGACCCTTGGGAGAGAAACCGAGAGCCTCAAAACAAACAAGGATAAAAGGTCAACTAAAAACGGGTTTATTACTACAGATACGGGATACAAAGCGGAATAGGGAAGAGGTAAATAAAGGTAGGGTAGAGCTCAGAATGGTGCAACTGCCCAGAGGTACGGATATGCTGTTTCGACATCCAAAACATCCGGTAACAACAAAACGAGAAAAGATCGCCAAACAAAAATAGAAATTAGAGAGCAAAAGTTTAAAGTCTGGACCGGCGTTGTCCCGACTAAAATGCTGAAGGCAACGATAAACCATAAAGGCTGAAGTCATTTCCGATTCCTGGTAGTAACATTTTGAACGTAAGAAAAGCAAGAAGGTCGCCAGGACACGACCTTTAGAAGGCTGAGGATTATCACACAGAAGGGACCATCACTCTTTATACCTTCACAAATAAGAAAGTCAAATCCGGTAGTTAAGCCACATTAGTTAGCTTAAAAGGTAGTCATGTCAGAGAGGGTAAACGAAATATAGTGTGGACTCCCCTAGCAAGGCTGCCACTCCATACATGCAAAGACACGGGAGATCCGAAACATACGGAAGCGATAAAGGCACGGGAAGATAAATGCATAGTCGGAGTCACAGATACGAGCTGTGCAATGGGGCCGGTAATCACACTAACAGAAGTTGATATAAGGAAAATGTTTGCCCTGAAGCGATAGCTCCTTGATGTATCAAAGCTATTTAATTAGTAATTGCGGGTTATGAAATAAATTTCCCAAGATGGAACAGCAACCGCGCGGAAAAGGTCGTGCACTCAGCCGCGGGAGGAGACAAGATCCCACACGGAAAACCCGACAACACGAGAGGGAAGGAAATTCATCGTTCCGGGGTGTTAGGGAACAATCGACACACGAGAGGGAAGGAAATTGATTGCTCCGGGGTGTTAGGGAACAAAGAGGTCCGAGTCCCTTTAGAAGCCTTTTACTTCACGCAGGATCACGGTAGGAGAATTCTTTCAGCCCTCACTACAGGCCGTGAAGGTAACGGTAGGTACAGGTAACGAAAAGACAAAATCGAGATAGCGATAATTTTAGGCAGTTAGACCCGTAAGAAGATAGATCTTAATCATCACTCGGTTGAGGTTTCAGTAAATTTGCATGCCACGCCCCGGGCAGCAATTTACCTTCGCAAGTTTTGAGTTCGTAAATGTCAGTGGAGATACGTTTACTAATTTGAAAGGGCCCGACATATTTGTCAGCCAATTTGGCGGTATAGAATTTGGCGGCATCTGAAAGTACGAAATTTTTACGCCAGACCAACTGGTTTACCAAGAATTCATCTCGTCTATGACGAGTGTCGTAGCGCGCTTTAGCACGCTCGTATGCTTTCTGCAAGCGGGATTTGATGTCGCGATAAAGTTTAGAAAATCCTTCGGAACGTTCTATTAGTTTTTCCGGGTCGCGGACTTCGACAAGTGGAGTTCCGTCAGAGATAGGGGCATCGGAAATTCTTTCTCCAGTGAGATTCATCTCACGACCGAAGTTAATGAAATAGGGCGTATGTCCGGTGACTTCGTGTCTGGCAGTGCGCAAGGCGCAAGTGACTTTGGGAAGGTAGACGTCCCATACGCGATGATTGTCAGAGACATACGAGATCAACATGGTTTTGATAACCCTATTCACACGTTCCACGGGATTCGCTTGAGGATGGTAATTTGCAGTATAGCATGGACGTACTTTATATTCTTTTAACTTAGAACGGTAGTCGTTAGAACGAAACTGCACGCCATTATCGGAAATTACGGAACGAGGTACGCCAAAAATCAGAAACACATCTTCTTCAAGATGACGGATAATAGACTTGGAGGAAGCTTTACGTAACGGGAAAGTCAGAACAAACTTACTGAAGATATCAGAGACCACTAAAATGTAATTAAAACCGCGCTTGGACCTCGGAAGAGGACCAACAATGTCGACACTGAGTACTTCCCATGGTTTAGTAACTTTAGAATGTCCACCCATACGACCAACAGGAGCTCTTTGAAGAGGTTTCGCCTTATTGCAATTAGGACAGGCTCTGATGTGACGAATCACATCTCCTAACATCTTAGGCCAATAGTAGTGTTGCAATATGCGAGCGAGAGTCTTCGCAATGCCCAGATGACCACTTGTGGGCTCGTTATGGCATTCTAACAAGACCTCTTGTCGTTGTTCCTTAGGAACATAGATTTTCCATGAATCGGAATCCTCAGAGGGAAAAGCGCTATTAGGCGGTACGTAACGTCGAAGTATCCCACCGATAAGTTGAAATTGAGGGTACTTCTCGGGATGTCTCTTAATTTGTTCTAAGATACGAACGTAACATTTGTCTTGGCTTTTAGGGTTGACTTGAACGATATCCAATTTGGGGACTGAACGGGAGAGAGTGTCCGGAACGACATTGAATTTTCCTTTACGGTGGATGATAGTGAAGTCGTACTGCTGAAGACGTACGGCCCATCGAGCCAATCTACCCGACGGAGAATTAAGAGAGTTCAGCCAGCAGAGGGAATAATGATCCGTTATCACCGTAAAGTGAGAGCATTCGATATATGGGCGAAGCTTTTCTATAGCCCAGAGGACGGCAAGGCATTCTTTCTCAACCGTAGAGAATTTACGTTCGGCAGGTGTCAAAGAACGGCTTAGATAACTGATTACTTTCTCCTGTCCATCTATGTCTTGAGTCAAGACGGCTCCAAGACCATAGTCGCTAGCATCAGTTTGAATGATGAATTCATATTGGAAATCGGGACATGTCAAAATCGGGGAGGAAACCAAGCGTTCACGCAAAGATGTCCAGGCTTCTTCGCACGCTAACGTCCAAACGAAGGGACGATTTTTCCGTAGCAAATCAGTAAGCGGGGAGATAACAGTAGAGAAGTTAGGGACGAAACGTCGATACCATGAAGCCATACCTACTAAGCGTCTGACTTCAGAAACATTTTTGGGTGTGGCGATTCCGATGATAGCCTTAACTTTGTCAGGGTCGACCATCAACCCACGACGATTAACCACATAGCCCAGGTACTTCAATTCGTCGCGACAAAACTGACATTTGTCTCTATTGAGCGTTAAGCCGGCGTCACGCAGGCGAGATAAAACTTGCTCTAAGATAGACAGGTGTTTTTCAAAGGTAGGAGTGACAATTATTATATCATCCAGATAAACGAAAACGTAAGGTTCTAACTCAGGACCCAAAACTCTATCAATAAAACGCTGCCAGGAGGCAGGTGCGTTGTGGAGACCATACGGGAGACGACAAAATTGGAACAAACCTCGATTCGGCACGGTGAAGGCGGTATACTGCCGGGAAGACTCGGCAACAGGAATTTGCCAATACGCACTTTTTATATCGAGAGACGTAAGATATTTGGCGTCTCGTAATTTATCTAAGGTATTTGAAACATAGGGAAGGGGATAGGCATCTCTCTCAGTGACCTGATTGAGCTTCCGATAATCGACACGAAATCGAAAAGTCTTGTCCTTCTTAGGCACGAGAAGAATGGGTGAAGACCAACCACTCTGAGACCTCTCAACAACACCGAGAGCCAACATCTTCTCTAATTCCGCGTCGACTACTTTCTGCACCGCCGGAGATATCGGATAATAGCGTTGCTTAATCGGAGGGCTACTAGTGATAATAGTGTGCTCTACACCTTTGGCACAACCTAACACCTCCTTATCGACGTTAGGAAAATTTTGATTGATGATAGCCTCAAGCTGACGTTGACGCTCATCAGATAACATCGGTGGCTCGACATCGACAGAAGACACGTTGGGTGCGTCTGAAAATACCCAATCGCCACTGCGCATGTTTATGACGATACCCATATCTCGCCAGAAGTCTGCGCCCAAGATAAGTTGATGCGGTAGTTCAGGTACCACCAAAACGTCAAAGACCTTAGAACGATTCCTAACATTAATAGGCAGGGCAACTTCACCTGATATTCGGCATCGTGAACCGTTGGCAACAGTGCAAAAGGACATAGAGGATTTAAGCGGAACAAAACCCTTTAACACGGACCAACCTGCTTCACCTAAAATAGTGCGTGATGAACCTGTGTCCAAAAGACCGAGAAACTCTTTACCAAAGATTTGGACTTTAAGATAGGGGCGTTCATCCCCTATGGCTTGTTCGAGTATAAAATCTAACCGGGCTCTAATTTGTCGATAGGCCGCTGTGTATACTGTACGCACGGGACGGCCACTTAGTGCGCACGTCGGGCGTTTCCCGAACACTGCGGACAAGAAGATACAATGGTCTCTGGACGACCACAACGATAGCAAAAGCGTTTGCGAGGTAAAGCGCATTGGGAGTAACGATGTCCTGTCTGACGACAATTCCAACATGTGACAGGATTTGCTGAAACGGGTGCCACATGAACACGAGGGCGATTAGAGACGGGAGTAACGGGTGTCTCACGACTTCGAGAATAACTCGGGACTGGTTCGGCATTGACATAAGCCAAATCGGGCTCGAGTGTCTTAGCACGTAAGGGAGGCGGTACATAAGCTTCAGCAGAGGCCTTGCGGGCTTCGAGAACTTTCCCATATTTAAGGAGTTCCGCGATAGAATTGACTTCGGTTAAACCCAATTGCGTTTGATAGAAAGGCAGAATATTACGTTGCAGAATTCGTAATTGAGTTTTTTCAGGGACTGAATCAGAAAGACGAGAAAAGAGATTTTTCATGACCGATACGTATAGTCCAATAGGTTCGTTAGGACCTTGAGTCCGTTGCTTAATTTCGTCCATAAGACGGTCGTCGTAATCTACGGCTTGAAACTCTTCCCGTAGACCAGCAGCTAACTCTGACCAATTAGAGTAAAGATGGCGATTAGCCCGATACCACACCAAAGCACGATCCTTAAATAAATCTATAGCGGAATTGAATAATAACTGGTCTGAGGAATTACGAGCGATTTTCAGCTCCGCTACACGCTCCAGAAAAGCACTGACCGAAAAGTTCTTATGCCCTGTAAACGTAATACCCCAAGAGGCAACGGGGACGGGTTTAGGCGAAAAAGTAGTGAAAGTCGAGTGAACTGGACCAGAAAAAGTGTTAACCGGAGATCGAATAGGATCCTCCTCCTCACTAAACTCCTCTTCACTCCCTTGAGGACCAGGGTTACCGGCAGTGGGTGACTGTAATAAACTGAAGGTTGAGGCGCGTTCAAGGGTGCGAGCCTTATCGCGGATGCGATCTTCCAGATCAGCAACGCGACTCCGAAACGCATGGCATTCTTCCACTTCCTCTGAAGATTTTGGGACGGAGTTCTGAATTCGGCGCAATACGAAAGCAAGGGCGGTAGAAATTTTTTGAAATTCGGAAGACTCGCGATTCCCCACGAACTGATCGATGAGCCCTTCGATAACCGTAAGCTTAACCTTAATGGCCGCGGAATCTTCTGCATAGGTAAATGGATACGTGAGCTTTGTATCCGACGGATAAGACCTAGCATAACCTAGCAGACGTCGATACATTCGTCGCATTCCGTCCAAAGTGGATGGAACCACAGCACCCATAACAGTCAGTAAATATTCAAGGTCTTCCTTCAAAAGACGATTGATCTCAAATTTAGGAGCCATAGCGAAGGTTAATTCAGCAGAAAGTCGAAAAGAAAGAAATATATATAAAGAAACGGCGGTACCGGGATCAGCAAGCAAAGACTCGAGTCCTAAGACACGCAAATATATTCTGAAAGACAAGGTAGTTCAGAACCTAAGGTAAAATTGTAACGTGAGGTGATAACCTTTCCCAAATAAAAGGAAGAAAACGAAATATAAACAGTCGAAGTTAGATTAGGTGAGGGAGTAGACGGAAATACAAAAAAAAACTGAGCGGTAAGGGAAACTTAACGTCCACTTACCCACCTAAACGAGAAACGGGCTTAAATCGAGAAAATTCAAAATTTATTCCTGAAAATGGTCAGGGCCGAAACGCTAATACAAAACAAGTAGCTTCTCCAAAGTATAGCACCACTGTGCGGTACGACGAAATGTTAGAAATGTTAGTGGCTGAAATACTTAAAGGTAAGGAAAATATTCCGGAAGATGGAGAAAACTTGTCCAGACCGTTAGGCAACGACACGTTGTCACGTCAAAGCAACCAAAACCAAGGAAAATTAGAAAAGACGAGAAATTTCCCTGAAGATGGTAAAAACCAGGTTGAAACGTTCGGTGTCAACTTATGAGTTGATAGATGACACACAAAAGGAAAAGAAAATTTGAGGGCGGCGAAAACTTAGTCGAAACGTAGGTGCGAACCGTTGTACGTTAGGCCCACAACGAAAGCATGAAATTGTTGTGAAGATAGCGAAAACTTCGTTGGAGCGTTGGGTAGCGAAAGGAAAAAAGAATTTTGTTCCGGAAGGCGGAGAAAAGATGGCGGAAACGTTGGTGTGTCAATTCGTACGGGGGGGGGGGAGAAACTTGTCTGAAAGTTAAGGGGCAGGAAAAGAAATTCTGAAAATGGCGGAAAATTGGCCGAAACTTGATTGACACACACGAATAATAATAAAGAAAAATTGAAGATGGCGGAAAGTTGGTCGAAACGTTGGTGCCAAATTTTTCCCTATCACCAAAAGAAAAATCCAGACGCTAGGGCACCAAATTTTTCCTTATTACTGAAAGAAAGGCCCAGAAAAAGATTATCGAAACGTTGGCTGTTAAAGACAGGGAGATAATTTGCAAAATTCAAGAAAATGTTCCGGAAGATGGTCAAAATTTTTCCGAAACGTGGTCCACCAAGGACAAGGCGATAAATTTGTAAATTTAAAAAAAAATTCCGGAAGATGGTCAAAAATCGGCCGAAACGTTGGGCGCCAAATTTTTGCTACCGGATCTACGTCGCAATAAGATAACGGCTGATTAAGATATGAAACGGGGAGTCGCAATAGGGGGTTGTTAAACAGGATAACGCAGGGCCGAGCTAACTCTGTCGCAGACGGCGTGACGGTTCAGGTAAAAAAAAAACCTATAGTAGAGCGTCGGTCGGCAACGACGCTTGCGACGATTGTCCGGGCACCAGGACACTATGCTATCTACAGATAACCTACCTGCGCCTCCTACGACCTACCACTGGCTGTGTCCCTCCAGCGGGTTACCTACTGAACACCCTGTATATATGAAGCACCCACACTCATGTGCGTACTTGTCACAATAATAAATACATATGCAGAGGTAAAAGAAATAAAAGATAAGGTATTCGTAATATAACAAAATTTAATTGAACTTGACGTGTGATTCGGTTATTAGTATAATATAAAAAAAAAATTGAATTGTGAAATCTGAAGTTAAGCAATGCGTTGATTGGAAGCTACATCGTAGTTAAGTTAGACAGATGGTAAATAATAAAAAAAACGTAGGTGACACTTGCAAAAATTAGTAAGAATATAAGTAATAAAAAAACTTAAGGATTAGACAAAAACTCTGCGCATCAGCAGGAGTTGGTCGGTTGCCGAAACGTTTCTTTCACCTCACAATTAGGTGTACAAAAGTTTTCAATTACATGCCATTTGGCAATGTCAATACAAAGGTGAAATAATATTTATAAAATTTAATAAGCGCAAGAAAGATTAATGTATTAAAATAAAGTCTTAGCCTAAAGTGTGTAAAATTCGCTAACTTATAAAACAAAACAAAACGTCAGGTTTGCTTACATGAACTACGTTAAATGAATTTGAAGGTTAACTATTGGCAAAGACAAGAGTTAAAGGCAAAATCTCACAAGATTACAGCCGAATATAAACGTACAAAATTATAAACAAATTATAAATTCCAAAATTGCAATACTTCATGTAACCTACAGTTATTGTAACGGAAGAGAAAACACTAGGTATATTACCGATCGTCTAACATCTACCCAAAAGAAAATAATGAGATAAAATTTATGAATTTTCTAGATTAAGTTTAAATTAAATAATTGCCTCAGAATAAGGCTACAATAATTACGGTAGTGACAAATTCAAAAATTCAGATCAATCTGATCAATACAAAAATTAATAAAATTATAACGGAAATTTAATCAGGATTATTTTGTGACCTCGCAGTTAACTAAGAGGTGCGACAGGTAATAAACCACTCAAAATTCTTGGTTCAAAAACTAGGCGAAATAAGTCTTGCACTCAAACGTTACGTCGTCGAAAATCGGTCGAAAATATATATAAGGTAAAAAATTACAACCTTATTTGGCAAGATGGCTGACGGAAAGGACGCTGCAGTTGTTCAAGATGGCGACGTCTCCCTTGTTGGAGAAATTCCACTCAACAGGTGGGCTGGAAGTTGGATGAGACCCCTGTTGTGGGCGATAACCCCAAAAATAAGTCTTCGGAGGGCTCAAATGGTCGCCAAAGGAATCCTAACAGCCTTTGAGGGCTTTAGTGCCCGACAAAAGAATCCTAGCGGGTTCTGAGGGCTTTTGTGCCCGTCAAAAGAATCCCCAATTATGAAGAAATAATATGGAGATTCCACGATAAGGACTCAGAAGTCACACATAGCACGAAGATAAATCAAAAATCCACCTCGTGGCATTCGTAAATTAGATAACGGTATTGCGATAAAAATTAATTCACGATAAATCACCTAATAAAGGTATCGATAACTCACACTTATTTCGTTAAAGCCGCCTAAGCGTTAGTCTAACATTTTAGACAAAGTGATAAAATTCACCAAAAGACAATAAGCATATCGTGCCCATGCACTTATAACAAGTTCGACTTCTAAAGTGACCTAAACCGTGACCTTTACGGTAGATACGTTACAACCCAAGATCACGCACACTCAATGCGTCACTAGAAAGGATTCAACCTAAAGGCGGGAGTTTTCAAATAAACATAATAAGCACTCAACTAATCTGACAATAAAGGGGAGACGACATCGTGACTTAAACACAATTAAACGTAACCCTACACATATCTTAGAAGGAAGAACATAAGCGAATTACTCAACAATTGTAAATAGGAGATATAAAGTCGACCGCACGAGAGGGTATTTCATGCCGGACGTTGGCAATCCGTGAGCAGATAGAACTGTACTACTTAGCCGATAGGTATGACAGAAAATAAACAAGCGATCTTCCACACGTAGTTTCTGTTTTCATTAGGCGAAAGGACAGAATTTCTGCAGGTAAATAACGAAATACTAAAGCTTAATATCAAAACGCTGCTAAAGACGGTGGAAAAACCGATCAAAAACTTATGTTACAGCGAAATCACGATCCTAACCCATACGATGGTTCTGGGGTCAGAATAACAGAAGTTCCTAATACTAGAAAATCGAAGATAGAGCAACAAGTGATCGACAGCAATTAATAGTATGCCTTACACTCCAAACATTTCTTTAATTAATACTCCTTACCTTTTTTTTTTAGAGAGACGACTGCGAAGGAAAAGGAAAATAACAATAATACTCGGGGGCCTGCTCGAGATTCTGTGTTTGGCAAAACGCAAAATATATGACACAGTTAGCACAATATCTTGATTATCGTTTCAAAACGTTTACAAACTACAATAAATGCATTAGGTAGGGATCGGTCGTAATATATATAAGAAGATATTTTATATACTTAAGCAAGGCGTAGAGATAATTGCAAATGCGTAAAATATGAAACTACAGGTAGGTTAGATTAAGCTAGAGCTAAGATAAATAAAGTTAGTTATTCAGATAAAGAGGCTTTCACAAAAACAGAGTGTAAATGCCCGATCTTACACAAAATGTATCTGTCATGTTCGCGGTATGTGATTTAGAGCGGTGAGGGCTCAATAGTAGGTTTAGTACCCACGGAAGCATACTGCAGGCAGTCTTAGTGACCGGTGAAATAGACAATATACAGGGTACGCTCAAAAAGTCATGAACTTTATACGAAATTCCACGTATTTAGACAAAAGGTACACAATCTTTCGCGAACTATAGACAAAGTAAATTTACAACGTAACATTATATTTGTTTATTCAACAATCATTTATATTTTAGTTTCAATATTTCTTTTGTTTAATTAATACTTCAATTAATATTATTATTATATGAATTTTCTATTTCAAATTTCTGTGATTTTTTATTTAATAAATTGTTATTGTTTTATTAATTTGTTTCCTTTGAGGTAGGCCTCTAGTATTGGTTACTGCAATTTCCCATTTTAATTGTGCAATACTTTAACAACAGTGCAGACCCCGCCTTTATTATTATAAAATGGGTGGCACAACGGGAATTAGTTAACATCTTTTTTGGGTAATCTCACGCTCTCAACAATAAACTGACCAAGATGGGTCATAGATATAATAACATCGACGGTTCTACTTCGAGGTCAACATCTGGACATATTATTAATCATAAGCGATTAATAATTATCTATTAACGATAAGTGCATGCTCTGATGCACACAATTATCTTGCACCCTGGCTTTATGGATCTCATTAATTGGTGACCCGCGACGAGCATAGTGACTACTTAATTGAGTGTTTCTGGTGAGAATTTGATTGATTTGAGAAGTCGCGACGAGCATAGTCTATGATCAGTTAATTTATTTCTATTACGGGTTTTTATCCAGTAATAATAGCTCACGAAGTCGAGCATTACATATAATTTAATTCTTTATTTATTATTCTTATGCATGCCTTCCAATTTTTTTATGATTAAGCAAGATCACACTGTATGTAGTTTACATTAAAAGAGATATAGCGAAATACGAATCAAAGTATGCCTAATATTTAATTGAAAAGCTGCTTATATTTACAAAAAATTACTTCATCTTGAAAAGAAGTGAGAGTTTTTCAAATCAAAACCTTATAAATTAAGTAATATAGGACGACGATTTTATGGAACTATTTTTCAAATTACACCAAAATGTTAATGAACTTGTAAAATTATGTTTTAAACCGGGACATTTTTTAATATCCCCTACTATAATTCACGTTGGAAAAGTATTTTCTCTTAGTAGACAAAACCATTACTAAAGTGAAAGGGCAGTGCTTTCAAAGTCGAGGAAAAGAATGTTGCCCTGCGAACAAAGTCACTTATAAATTTAAGTGCTTTTCTCGAAAAAAGTTACCCCAAGTAATGTTAGTTAGGTAGTTTCCCACCGGACTGGCATTTAACGATAATAAATCGCCTTTGTATGGACACTATTAAGATATATGGTAGTAGGTAAAGTAAGGTCAAGTTTATTACGGCTAATCTGGCCCAGCTGCGATGTCAGTTTTTCGCTGAATTTCCTGCTGTCCGATGTTGCAATCTTGCAATTAAGTACAGAAGTAATTTTCTTAATTTAATCTTAATGATTTAATAGTATATTGACAAATTACAGTAGGCTTTTAATTTAAGTGCTTAGAAGGAGTTATATTCGTTCAAGCATCCATCTACATCAGACACTCTTGCAAGTATATAATTATTTCGTAGATTGTGATTAAGTAATTAACCCTTAACCGAAGACATTGTTTTTACCTGAACAAGAGATCGTTTGTCTGAGAGGCCACGTTTATAATGGGGCGAAAATGAAAAATATATGAAAACAAGTAATTTTTCTTATTTAATGTTAATAAAATAAACCCTACAGAAATAATTATAATAGAAATAGACGTAATTATATACAAAGAAAAATTAGTATTCGGCCATATAAACAAATTTTTACATATTCTGTAGAATGCTCTCTACTGAAATCTACACCGTTTAAAATACGGAATACTGTATAGCAAGCTAACGGCAGCTTGACTTTTTGCACCTGTATTGGTTCACACATGTACATTCAACATTGATTCTTGTCTCTTCGATAATGGTAAGTGATCTTACCGAAACATGTGTTAGAGAAATCTAATAAAACTTGTGAAATAATTAAAGTAGAGTTCTATTTGACGGATTTGATAGTAACAGTTTGATTAGTCACACAAAACTTTTAAATATACACATACTACTACGCGCAGAAACCTTAAAGAGAACATATACATAAGGTGCGGCAGTTATCTACTATTTTGTACAGCAATTCGTATCAATAAAATAAAGATGGCTATGATAAAAAAACAGCAAATATTAAACAAGCATTGTGTATTATGTATATTTATTAAAATAGATGTTCGAAGACATCACCGTTTTGTCCAATACACTTCCGAATTCGTTTATGTACATTGAGAGTTACTTTTACAAACGATCTTGCCTCTATGTTATTAGCAATAGTAATTATTTTATTTTGCAGCTTTACAACGTTTTCATATCTCCTTTTGTAATATAATTCCCAGGTGATCAAGAGAGGAGACTAACGTTTTGTCACTGGTACCTTAATTATTCAGCGCAGAATGTAAATACATTTCGTCATATTTTGTGGAGCGATGAATCAAATTTTTCTAATTCTGGAATTTGGAATAGAAAAAACCATCACTATTGGTCACGAGAAAATTTATACAAATACGGTTTAGTTTTAATGTATGGTGTGGATTAATTGGCTCGACGATTGTCGGACCATTCTTTTATAATGGTACTTTATCCGGGCAAACATATTTACAAATGATGACTGAACATTTAGGAATATTTTTGGATAACCTGGACTTGGCTATTCGGCAACATATACATTTTCAACAAGATGGAGCTCTAGCCCGAGGTACAAAATTTTTTAAGCGAAATGTTTCGGAATATGTGGATAGATACGAATGGACCAATTCAGTGGCCACCACGATCCCCGGATCTAAACCCTATGGACTTTTATTTTTGGGGATATTTAAAAAATGAAATTTACAAAGGAAGATATGAACATGTTGTAGAGCTGCAAAATAAAATAATTACTATTGCTAATAAGATAGACGCAAGATCGATTATAAAAGTAACTCGTAATGTACATAAACGAATTCGGAAGTGTATTGGACAAAACGAACATGTATTATAATAAATATACATAATACACAATTCTTGTTTAATATTTGCTGCTTCTTTTCGTCATAGCCATCTTGATTTTATTGATATGAATTGCTGTACAAAATAGTGGATAACTGCGGCAACTTTCACTTTTTGTCAATAATGCATCAAAGCTTTCTTTTTTAAAATTGTACTACTACTTTGCTAATTTAACCGATACTCTAGCTTCATTAATAACAAACTTAGCAATAGTGCCGACTTAGTTTATAACACCCTGTATTAAATGTTTCACCGTGAACCTATTGCAGAAACAATTAGTAATATGAAAGAAATCCTTATAAATCAATGAATTTATGAGACAAGCGTATGAAATTTGGAATTTATATTCAGCATCTATTGTTTGCAATATGATACATTTATTTGTGGGTTTTTAAAAAATGATGAAGATTGTGTTACATAGACCTTACATATATTTGTCTGGTTTTACATCGGTCCTTAACGTATATAGGACACTCTAACTAGCACACTGGCCTCGAACAATGTTACTTTGGCTCGTGTGTGGTACTGACTTGCACTCTGGCAGTATTATTATAGCCAACCGACTTAAGGTCAGACATTTTTCTTGCAGCTATGTGATAGGTACTTTGTTTAGTTTGTGGAAATCACAATAAATAAATAACTAAGAATGTTGGGCTTGCAGAGAAATTTGGGAAATGTCATGAAACTTGCTAAAATATAACATTTTAATATAAAGTTAAAACATTTATTTTATTCAAATAAAAGAACAACAAACAATAGTAATAACTCAAGGAGAATAGACCACTGGTTGCAAAAGTGACTTTATTTGTTATATTTTATTTCGGTTGGGCAAACATCGTTTTGACAGGCATCATTTTCATTATGCTTTAAACTCATATAAAATAGTCTAATGTTTGGATCAATAAAAGGAAAAAAATCATAATAACATCAACCTTTTTCTTGGGAAGAGCTAATGCATATGAATTTTGTAATTTTTCTATAAGTAATGATGTTCCGGATTGTTGGGTCTTCTCCTTCTTGGTAATATTTCATGTTTTAAATCCTTGCGTTTCCGAAAAGCTATTCTTATACGACATTTTCCAGGGTTTTACCTAGTATATTTGAACCACTGGATTTTATTCACACTATACTAAATAGCACTGAGAGCTCTTTTTTAGTAATGATCATAAATACGAAGTCCTTATCCTAACCTAATCTAAACATTGTTTTTTTAACTTTCTTATACGTAGTATAAGTCTCTGTATGTCTGTGTGTCTGTGTGTCAGCGTGTGTGGATGTGAGTGACCACAATAGCGGTCAAAGCGCTATAGGTATCAATTCCAAATTTTGTATTTACGAGTATAATTTTACTCTTGAGATTTGATTAGATTTTCAGTAAAATCGACAGACCGAAACTAGTAGTTTACTTCAGTAAAAAAATAGAAATTTTTCCAATATTTCGTGAACTACTGAGTTTAAACAAATTTATAAAGAATTCATATATACTCAAAATTAAATTGGAGAAGTATTTGATTAAAAAAGTTTTACGAAATTCCTACAGGAAATAGGTCTTTTACTCTTATCGAAAATCAGTTTTTTGCGAATATTACGCAAGTCATGCTTTTTAGACAGGTACGTTACGAGCATAAAAGTATTTAGAACTTAATTTTCAATACCTTTTGTATAAAAAAAATCAAAATTCGGACCGGAAGTAACACTTCCACTCAGCTCTTTTTTCAAATATCTCGCAAAGTATACATTCAATAGGAATTTATTGAGAAAATAGAAGTACCTATGTTGAATGGGATTTTGAATATTTTTTGCTTAAAAAATTCTTATAATTTAGACTTGAAGTAACACTTACAGCTTTATTTTTCTAAGATAAAGGTAGTTAAGACAATTTAGAACTTGTGTATAATTTGAAACGCTCATACGTATAAGAAAGTCGTGTGGTGGTCACACCTAATTTTTTCACTATACTTTAGGGCTTTATTACTTGTGTTACTATTAAAAATATTGAGATATTACCTTTTGTATTGAATAGAGCTGATTTTTACATTAGTAAGATAGGACCAAAAACATAATTTGGGTAAATAGCTCTTTTTTGATCAAGCGACAGAACTTATTACTGGTAATGAAGATATACTAAAAATTTACTTTTAATTTAGAACTAATGATTCTTGAACAGTTTAACTCCATTTTTAAGAAAAAAATTACTACGTAGAATATATTTAATTCAGTATCTTATTGTTGACGTCAATATGACGTTACAATAGAATTCTTCGGCATATGTGTAAATATTGATTGTGTCATTAATAAGTTATTAAATTAGAACAGAGAATATAAATTCATAGTCTTACAATACAGAATATCTGTATTTCACGGATGTATAGTAAATTCTGGTAAAACGGCACAGTTAAAACGAAGTTTATTGACGCGAATGTAATAATACTGCTGAAGATAGAAATCTCCAACACATTAAACGCATGCTTTGCACATGTCCTTTCTATTTACAGCAGACAATACTATGTGTACTTCCATATCTACATAGCAACGGTGCACTAAACTTGAAAGAAATTCCTGCATCATTAGGAAATGAGTTTTCCACATAAATACCGTCCACACGGATGTATTATATGCACAAAAACGTACACATTCATCTAGATGTATGTACATACATATTTAGTAATGAATTTGTCACAACCACGCTTCCCTAGCATACACTTTAAAGAAATCTCTTACCTGTAAATGGGCGTGTGTTCGTCCTTATACCACACAACTAGGACAACGCTGTCATTAGGTGCTGGTGGTGTTAAGTCGCACGGTAGTTGAGCCATACCTTTGACAATAGCTTGAACGTGTGTAACGAATCCACCTGAAATGTATAGAGAATACGTAAGTGACGCGAACGACGCAGTAAATCGTTATAGGGGACGCGAATGGAATAAATATGCTGTAGGGTAGTAACTCACACCTCAAATAAAACACGATATATGAATAAAACTATTTATAGGGAGGAGATATCCCAAACTATATTTTATTGCAAATTTTTATAGATATACTTAATGGTTGTTTTGTATTTCAGATGCTGTTGGTTTATTTTATACGTGTTTAATGATCTATTTCGACAAAATTGTAGTGTTACTTATGAGTAGAGACCGGACATGAGCGGCCGATGACTCATCGTCCACGGGCGCACTATTGAAATTTGTGTTTTTAGTTTTTAATTTTATCTATATAATTGGATAACAGGTAGGTGGTGATCTATAGAATACAAAGAACGTTATTTTGTAGATCATGGTAAAGGAGTATTAATATTTACTAGCAATACTTTATCAAGGTTCTCTTCCGTAAGATTCGTCATCTCGAATTAAGTACATCCTTGTAGATAGAAAACGGCATTTCAACATCGCAACTGGTTATAGGTGCATACTGGAAATATTCTTTTATTTCAGCGTATTTAGTAGTTAGATTTTGTGTCATTGTCCCCATACACAATTGCCGCAACGTTATCAAATCTGGATTTCTATTAAAAACTGCGTCTAACTTTTGCCGAAGGCCACGTCCGAAATCACTTGGAATACTGTTGAAATTATTAATAGCCATATCTAATGTAGTTAATCCATCTTTTAATTTGAGATTTCGATTTTCAAAATATGTGATTAATTTAGGCAATTTTCTAAAGTGTTTCTGAAGGAAGTACAACTGATTTCTTAAATTTGGGATTTGTATTAGTTATGTTTTTAACATATATGAGGCACTGTCACTAACAAATAAAAGTGTTTTGTTTCTTGTACCTGTCGTCCGAATGAAGCATTTTGTGCAAATTCTCGTCAACGGTTTTAGTAACTCCTTCCGCATCAAGTGTATTTATAAATATAGATGCTATTACATATGCGTTATATGAAATAGTTGGATGTAGTACACCAGCTACAACATTTACCACACAGCGTCCTAATATATCGACAGTTTCTTCGGCACTTATCCATAGGTACAGATTTGAAAGATGCCTTCTAATGCAAACTACTGCTTTCGTGAAGCACTGAGGAATATAATATTTGCGTTAGGTGGATTCATCAAGAGCGTTTCGACCAGTATATTTTTGGAGAAATGTTTTAAAAGTGAGGTTGTCAAGTTTATTTAATGGGATATTAGCTGCCATTAAAATTCCACAGAGTTCTTCGTTAAAATTGTCAACTTCCAACGGGTCCAATTTTTGTGTATGTTTTAGCGATGCCAAGGGAAATTATACGTGCGATTTCTTGGCATTCTGTAACGATATTTTACAGACATTGCAATAAATTTCGGAATAACTGACAATGGACATACAATCAGTATGACCCTTAATCCAATTCGCAATTTCCACGATGCTATTCTCGACGTTCTTCCATATCATATCTGAAAAAGTAACATAAACAATGTCCTAGACAAATAAAAATGATAAAAAAAATCTGGTTCATTTCAAAACTTCGCACTCTAAATTTTAGGAATCTGGAAAACTATGGAAAATTCCCCGAAACACGGAAGAAGTATTATCGTGGGCTCCATTTCTTGATGTAACAATTGACTCACCCACTTTAACCCTCTGCCCCCGGGAGCTACCACCTTAAAATCTAAAACGGAGAGGGGTATCCAGTAATACGTAACTTTAAAGGTCTTTTGAAATAGTACATTTTGGCATTAATTTTTTTAAAATTGATCGATTCGTGTTGAAGATTTAAAAAAAAAAATTGTGTTTGGTATAATTTTTTGCTTTTTGTTTTAGGCTTTTGTTTAGACACTTTATAATTTAAGAATTCAAATATTTTTGTTGTATAGAAAATCAATCTAAATAATCGTTCAAAATGTTGTCCGTTGATCGCTAATCAATGGTACAGGTTGTTCAAAACTGAGGCGTACATTTTCAAAAACATCTCTTTGAATTCCACGGCAGGTTTCATTAATCCTCTGACGAATTTTTCTAAATTTTGGAGTGGAGGGGTAAATATTTATATGGAAATACATTGTCTAGCCACCGCCGTACTGGAAGAATATAGCGAAGAGGAGCTTCATCTTGTTGAAAATGTAATTCGTCCTCATCAAATAAGGTTATTCCATCTCTATCCAGTTGATTTTCAAGAGCGTCAATATTAATTAGCGGATTGATGGTATTTTCCAACTTATCCAAATATGCTTCACAATTTATATTTCCATTGAAAAACAACGGACCAATCACTTGGTCCCCCAAGATGCCTGCCCATACATTAATATTTTCATTTACTACAATATTTCCTTTCCTTTCATTAAATGTTGCGACAATTGAATTCTTAAATAACTTTGAAAACAGCAATTAAAGTGTGTTTGAGTAATAGATATTTAAGCCTAAAACAAACAGAAAACAATAAATTAAACAAACTAATAGATTTTTTAAAAAAATCTGCGAAACGAACTGATTAATTTAAAAAAATTTAACACCTAAATGTACTGTTTCAAAAGGCCTTTAAAATGACGTATTACTCGATACCCATTTCTTTTTAAGATTTTTAAGCGAATAGCTCCCGAGGGCAGGGGTTTATGTGGGCGAGTCAATTTTTACATGACTCCCACGATAATACTTCTTAGGTGTTTCAGAGAATTTTTCATAGATTTCCAAATTTCTATGGTGGGAAGTTTTGAAATGAACATCCTATATATAATGGTGCGTCTGTTAGTGATCATGTAACTTCTGAAGAACTTTACCGATTATGCTAGTATTCGATAGGTGCCGCTGTTGTCAAGTTATTAACAAATTCTATATTTATAGACCAAAATACTCATATTCACTATGTATGCTGGTTTAGTGCAAAAAAATTACAAAATCTGGACCCTATAGGTTATGCTCTGGTAGAGTTATTGATAAATTTTATATTTATAATCGTTATACATGTAATCGTTGGTGCGTCTGTTAGTGACCCTATAACTGCTGAACAACTTGACCGATTGCATTACATTCACACAATATATTTGTTTTGTCAAGACGATGGTTCATAGCTATGCTGGGATCTGATAGGTGGTGTTGCAGTTAAATTACTTACAAATTCTATATTTATGGTAAGAAATGAAATGGTAAAAAATGAAAAATAATATATTCACAATATATATTGGTTTAATGCCATAAAAGAAAATCACATAATTTGGGCCCGATAGGTGGCGCTGTGGTGGAATTGTTAATAAATATTATATTTATAAACCGAAATGATTTATATGTACACAATATGTTCGCGAGGTCAACAAAATTGTTTTGTTATATGCTGTCGCCCGATAGACGGCGCTGTATGTTGGTAGAATGGAATTTTTAGATATGAATATCATTTCTCTTTGGATTTTGACGTTAGCAACGAGAACTTTAGTATAAAATTTAACAAACAGTTACATTGGGAACTAATCGTATTATCATGTCTAAAATCAGTGTTTATATGCGAAATTTTTAATGTTCAATAACTGCTATCTATTAAATAGCTGGTGATTTTTTGCGTTGTTAATAAGAGTGAACATTTTAATATAAATATATTTTTGTAGTAATTCTCGCAGTTTGCCTAACTATGATGTATGTATTATTTACTGCTGGTCCGCCATGTAAATTGAATACATCTCTGTCTGCTTTCATTTGCGAACATTTGGAAAGGTAATTTTCCTAATTTACACTAAATCAAATTATGTGTTAGTAAAGAGAATACTTAACAATCTTCATATTTATAATTATATTTCATAGCTGCTTCAGTCTTAATATAATCTTTTGTTCTAAATATAATCCCCTCAATAACAGTTTCGGTACATATAGCGCCATTTAAACTGCAGGTCACCTGTATTATTCCTTCTTGTCTTGCACAAATGCTATATCACTTGTACATCTACTCTACCTACTCATGCATATATCATGCATGTGTGTAAAATGTTACGTTACATTTATATTTTTGCCGTTAACGTTTTTGCATGAGATATAAACGAGGCGTTTATTTTATTTCGTGCTGCGCCTGTCGTTTATATTTTTACGTTTTCTCTGGCCGTTTCTTCCATCTCGAATGCAAATTTTACCTCTCCTTTTTCATAGATAACCTAAACGTTTATTTATTAGTAAGGCAATCTCTGTGAATTTCTACGTTTCTCCTTTTTTTCCATTTGTTCGTGCTCGGAACTGCATGAAAAGAGTGCACACAGTATTCGCCTCTGGTCTCATATTTTTATTTTTTGTGGGTTAGTTTTCTTTACTTCCCGAACGTAAGGAGAGTTTACCGTTTAAATTAATTTCAGCAATTCAGGAATGGAAATGTAGGGAAATCAATATTTCTTTAGCAAGAAAGGTATTTAAACATAAATATATTTTGGTATTCTGGCCTTATATATTCTTGATTCTACTATCGTACGGAAATATTAATAATTTTTTTTTAATTCTAATAGCTGTACATGATAAACGAAACTAAGGTAATCAATAAATGAAGATTACTTTTGAATTAAATATGGTAGGCAAGGGTGGCTTTCTGGATTGCAATAATCAAAACTGTGTAAGAAATGATTTAATATATTGTTTAATTGCTTTACTATTTCCAGTTTCAGATCTTGAAGAGCTCGTGGTTTGCTCTTGTTTAAAAAAACACAACAGGAAATATCAGATATCAATAGTTAAATCGATCCAGCATAGTAAGTCAACATACAGAAAAATTATTCGATCATGAAAAAACTTTCATATTTCAAACAAACTTTTTCCATGTGGCTTGGTAGCAACTTCTATCTGGAACCAGTAGCCAGCTGTTTAACTGGACACCACAAAAATTGTTGTAAAATATTTACACATCTGCCCAAAAATATTGTATCTCTAGGGCATTTTTTTTTAGAATAATTAGGAACCCGTTTTCGCTTTTGTGTTTGTGATATTAAATTATACTGATTTTTTTCCAATACTTATGACTAAATATTTGCATACTTTACCAGCACGTTATGCTCTGGTTTTTAGAAGTAAACCTTTTCACAAGATCAAGTGTTTTGGTTCCCTTTAATCTCCGGACTTTATTTTGGTTAGTTAGCAATTGGAGGGCCTCTGCACTTTCGTAGCTTCTCTTTTCGTCGTTTACATTAGAATTTTCTGGGTATCGATAAACATCGGAAAATCAAGACAAGTACTAATCTTCCTTGAATATGTTTCATAAGTAACGAAAATTGAGTACCACACGGTCATTAAATTTTTAACAAAAGAAGGGCATACACCTTATCACAGGAAACAGCGTTTAGGTGGCGTTTACGGTGATTCATCTCCTTCGTATTAAACTTTAAAAGAGTGACAAAATGTTTCCGTTTGGGACAAGAATCCCTGGAAGATGCTGATCGGTCGGGTCGACCAGTTGAAGTGATAACGCCTCAACAAATTTCAATTATTGAACGTTTAGTGCTAGAAGGTCGCCCTTTGAAAGTGAAGGAATTAGCAGTGATAACAAACATTTCCGAAACAAGTGTTCGCCGAATTCACCATGACCATTTGGCTATGAATAAAATTAGTGCTAGATGGGTACCACGACTTCTTTCTGCTCTCTAGCGTGAACCTCGAGTCGAATGTGAGCAGTCGTTTTTAAACATGTGTGAAGGTGACCCAAAACCGATTTGGAGTCCAATGTCACAGGCATGACACAATGGTTCTGTTTTACTATGCTCTATCGAAAGGGGAGTCCATGGAATAGCGGCGACCTGATGAACCTCGTCCCAGAAAGGCGAAAGTCGTTCAATCAACGAAAAAGGTGATTGTCACAATATTCTAGGATCGTGAGGGCATTTTGCTAATAGACTTTAAAGAGCGCAATACAAGTGTGAACGGCACATATTATGCGTCTTTGTTGAATAAATTAAGGGACAGTATTCGTGCAAAACGTTGTGGAAAATTGACAAAAGGTGTGCGATTATTGCACGACAATCCTCCCGTCAATACTGCCGCCATTTCACAAGCTGTCATCCGCGTATGCGACTTTCAAGAATTGGAACATCCACCGTATACTCCGGATATGGCTCCTTGTGATTTTTGTTTTGTTTTATGATTTAAAAGAAGACCTTAGGTGACGTAGTTTTACGGACGACAGTGAGTTACAAGCAGCTCTTATAAATATTTTGACGGAAAAACGTCATATTATTTTTACAAGGGTATTGAATTATTAGTTAATCGTTGTAATAAATGTATAGAAGTTAGGGGAGATTACATTGAAAAATAAAGATTCTTATATTGTTTCAAGTTCCTTTTTTTTGTATATCAGGCCGAGAATTTATGGCGCCTACCTCTTAAGTTTAAGAAAATTAACAATATAGCTGCAAAAGATTGTGGAGTTATGAAAAATACGAACAAGAAAAACAATTTTGTGACATGAGAAAATAAAGCGGAAATATAGAAGAAATAGCAACTATGGAGAAAGCACTTTTCGATAGACAAACACTGGCGCACTACTTCTATTATCAAAAACAAACAAAAATGAACTTTAATATCGGATTTATAAGTTTAAGATAGGCTTAGAGAGATACAGTCTGAGAATAAACCTAGAAAACAGGGAAATAATAACTATTGCAACACTGCCAAAACATGCGGAAACCTTAGTCTAAAATTATAATGTTGAAGTGAAACAGCAATTAAAATACCTAGAAGCAATAACTTATTAGACATGGGGTAAGTAAGAAATAAATACTTTGAACTAATAACAATTATTCATCACATTTAATTTTTTAAAGATTTTTTTTAAAGATTTCAACAACTTTCTAACTACAGCAATTCTTTTTTTCAGTTTCTGTAACTCCATAGTTATTTATAATGTAGACGAAAGTGGGGTATAATGATCCCTGGAGGTGAAATGATTCCACCTAATTTTGAAATAACTAATGGTGTCATCTGGTTTTCAGTGACAGAATGTTGAAATTTAAGTGTTCTGTACTCACGAATACGCCATGTGTTCAGTTCAAACCTGTTAAAAACTCGGTGTTGTGTGACTTTCCGATATAAGGTAAGTGCTTCGTAGAATGAGTATTAAATCTATGTATTGCTCTTTATCGAATCGAGTTTTTGCACAACTTGTAAAGGTATAGTTGGACTTTAAATCCTCATGTAGTTAGGGCCTATTTTCTCATTGAACATTTTAGGTTAGGTGAACGTCAGAATGTGCGTTTCGGGTAAAACGATCCCTATGGGTCGTCCAAAATGTTCCCGGGATCATTGTACCGCCATTTATTGTTTTAGTTTTATTTCATTTATTGTTATTTAGATTTTTTGCTTTTTTAGAATGCCACGTCAGTACCAACGAAAAACGCAAAGACAAAGTTAGGATCCAGAGAATATGCAAAATGCTCTGGATGCGGTTAAAGATGGAATGCCTATCAAAATCGCAGCAAGGAGCTTCAATTTTCCTATTATGTCATTAAAATGGCGACCAAAAAAAAAAAAGAAAATTGCCACGAGTAGTATAAAACATCTTGGCAATAAGAGGACGGTATTTAGTCAAGATCATAACTGGTTGTTACAACACGTTCTTGATCTGAAAACAGGAATGTATGGCATCACAACCCTAGATCTTCGTCGTTTGGCTTTTCAGATGGCCAAAAAGAACAATATACCACATCCATTTTCACGAATAAAAGCAGACGCCGGAAAAGACTGGCTATCACCTTTTCAAGCCAAACATCCAGATATTAGTCAGTGAAGTCCAGAGTTTACTTCTGCCGTTCGCGCAAGAGCTTCCAATAAACTAGTGGTCACGAAGTTTTTTGGTCTTCTGGAAGACTTAAGAGAACGACATAATTATCCTTCCCACAGAATATTCAATGCCGTCTCAATTTCCACAGTTCCTGGAAAAAAATCCATGATATTAGCAAAGAAAGGAAGAAAGCAGTCGCACGCATTACGTTAGCTGAACGTGGAACATCTACAACAGCAATCATTTGTATTTCAGCAGCTGGAAATTTCATACCATCCATGCTGATTTTCAGCAGAAATCGTATGAAAGCTGAATTATTTTACGGGGCCCTACCAAGAACAATTTTCGCATGTAACGAAAGTGGGTGGGATGAAACTAGACTTATTCAAACAGTGGTTCGATTTTTTTGTGAGTTCTGATAAGCCCTTTAAAGATGACCGTGTATTACTTGTTTTGGATGGACATTTAAAACATACTAAAAATTTGGATATGATTTTAAAAGTAAGGGACAACTTTGTTCCTTCGTTATATCTGACACTACACACAACACATAAATTTCAGCTGTTAGACGTTGGAGTTATGTTCCCCTTAAATATCTACTTGGACCAAACTCTAGAAAAATGGATGAATTATTTTATGCCAAAGTTTTTGAGTTCCTAAAGAATATTTTGTTATGTTTTTTTTTTTGAGAAAATATATTATTTTTGTATTTGCAGCACAACTTTATTAAAAATCATTACCTAATGTGTTACTATACTTATAGTAAGTGTATCAATCAAAGAGGCTTTTACCCGCCTTATGGGATCATTTCACCACTACCCTTGGGGCAAAATGATCCTTTTGCAAAGTATACATTGTATCCATTTCTATAAATGTTTTTTTAATGATTCAACCTTGACGATCATACCAAAGTGTTAAGAAAAGTAAGCTCTCTTTCTTAGAATAAATTTAATTTTTTTGCTCGTACCGGACTTTCCCTACGACGCGTTTTGTCTTAGAGGGATCATTATACCCCACTCTCCCCTAATATTTCAAATTATTTTGACTTAAGTCCTTAAATTTATCAATAGGTACTTACATATTTATTTATTTATTTTACAATACCTAGAATCTAGTATAATATTAAATAAAAATTTATTTCTAGGTTTTTGTTGATTGAAATATCGGTGTAGTAAGATGCCTGTTCTAACACATAACCATTGTATTACTCTAAACTTTCACGAAAATGATTAAATCACGTAGAAGTAAAACGATGTCTCTGTTGTCGTGAATATTTTTTAAGAGCAACTTTAATCCTCTTCATTATGACAGAGATCATTTAGAAAAGACGACTGTGAGCAGAGCACGTATATATCTTTTGCACAGCTCGGCAATTAAGGGAGCACAATAAGACGTAAACATTGTTTTTCACTTGTCTCTTGCGTTTCGGTGTAAATGGAAACAAAACAATTATGAAGAAAACCCCGCTGTCACGACTACACAACGTTCAAGATACATCCACCTGTCAAGTCTTGACCCCGAAATGAGAAAATTATATACAGTTCTTTGTATTTTGATCCACTCCATTACCATTACGTCGACCCGTGCTGCGATGAAATGAGAGAAGCGTGCGTGGCCCCTTGAGTGAAAGGTCTAAGGTTAAAATCGGCCAAATTTTTTAACATGATCTCTTAAAAGAAACATAAATAAAACGAATTTTGCAGCAGAATATAATGTTTTATGATCAGAACTCGGATGATTCTCAGCTAAAGAAGTAGAAGTTTCAAATTATGTACATGCAAATATCGACTATACAGACTGTTTCATTACTACGTACATATATTGTAAAGAAGAGTTTGCGATAAAATTAAATACAAACAATAATCTCAAAAGCTGATTGGATAACAGTATATGAAAATTGTATTTTTTAATAGCTTAAAGCAGAAAACACGGCGTATATTTAGTTGGAGTGGTTAGGTTAGCCTTGGCAGCAATTCTATAGTCACTCATCTTGAAACATTAATAGTCCTTCGAATTGCACAATGCTTTCGTCTATATTTTGTAACAACTTTAAGTGTTTTTACGTTTAAATGGAAGTTTTTGTCAACTATCAACATAAATTTATGTAATGAAACTTTGATTAGCAATAAGATAAAAGCTTCTACATAGAGGCTTCTTGCATCACCAAATTTTTGAACTCATATGAAGGACGTAGTAAAAGAAAATATGTATCAAAGAAACTGGAGCATAACCCTATAGCTCAAATTATAGCCGTGCGATTTTCATATATTTGGGCCAATTAAATAGGCATTAGAAGGCAACTATCATCAGTCGGTTGCTGATGTACAAAATACTGTGGAATAACCTCTCTATAAGTTTTATGAGTTTTTGATTGACGCTGCTTTTCACTGGTCTTTCTTCTACTGTTTATAGAAGCAAAATGGATTCTCTTATTATATTAGAGTGTCTTATTCATGACTTAATTTACCGTGAATATCGGTCCAGCAAGCTCAATCATTTATCGATTCAGCTTTACAAGTCCCTTAGGGTTACTTTTATGGAGTTTGCCAGTTACTTCTTTAATATCCATTTATATATTTTTAAACGACTACTTATATTTATTCGTCGATTGTTTCAGAATTCCTTCCTTTTTCATTTCTTAATAATCCTGTTTTCCGTTCTTTTGGTAGTGCTTCCTGCTTTTGTACAAGAAAAGTACTGCTTTATAGCCTTATTCTTATTTCTGCTTATGTAAGATGTTTTTCGCGGAGAAATGATGTTAGATAATATACGCACAGGTTTAATGCCCCCCCCCTACCCGGCCGCAACACCCTGCTTATTGCAAAAGATAAATTTGACCCATTTCGCTTTAGTCTTATCCTTGTAAGTATTGGGTATGTCTTTCCTGTGCATCCTTACAGCTTCCACAACATAGGTTTCTACTTCCAGTAAAGCTTTCATGAGCTAGAAAGAAGTAAAGGGTTGTCAATCCTTATTTCTGACAGATTTGGAGAAATTCAGCACTTTATTTGCATTACCTAGTTTATTAATTATGGCCCTGAACTTGTGCAACTTTTCATATCCTTTTTTCTCGTCTCGTCACAGTAGTTTGATTATCGTTTATATGCAATTTTTTTAAAGCTTTACACTAAGATAGAGATCACTTGACCAATATTTAGCAAATTAGGGTAGAACTCGAATTTCTATGATAATTTAATGCAGGTGTAAAAAAACTATAAATCGGTATTGTTTTGTCACTTTGACAGCGAAAAAAGTTTACTTTAACTTTTAAATCGCCAAAAAAGTTGTTTACCTTGGTTGACCCGACATCAATTTCTTTACTTTATTATCATAGTGTTCGTCGCGTAGTGTTGTTATGAGAAAAATCTGCAAACTAATTGTAAGTAATCTTCACAAAGTGTATAAGAACTGTGTTTTTAATAACTGTATTTTTAAATAACATAATTACTATGTAATAATTTTTTCAGTAATTGTTTACACATTTAGTAAATTATCCTACCGAATTACATTCCAGGTTTCTTTTTATTTCCGAATAAATTTTCCATTTTCAAACTCAAATTTAGTTGCTAAATGGTAATTGAACCCAACAAATTGCATCCTCGATAAAACGACTCGTCCTTCGGACTCGTCGTTTTATCAGGCAATTTGTTTCGTGCAGTTACCCAGCAACAAAATTTTTTGTTAAAAACTGAAAATCTATCCGGAAAAAAGAAAGCTCTCGTGTAATTATAAGTTATAATTAGTACTCCAATGAAGTAAAAGTAGTTCTTGATTGTCAACCCAGTTTTCTGATGCTCCAGGCTCCCTACATCTTATTTTTGTCAGATTTTGGGAGGACTATGAGTTTTTCTGGTCAAGATTGTTTTACGAAATTGTATCGTCAAAAATTTTCAAATGCTTCTAAACGCGTGTATTGGTTTAGCAAATATTTTATGGATGACAGAGTATCATTGGAACTGGCAGATTCTTTATGATTGTCCAGATTCCAACTATCTATTACTTTTATTTATAAATAACATCTACATTAGAAGCGGATACCCCAAAGGCATAAAAATTAGTAATTTTGTTTGTATAAACTACGCATTGTATTTAGCAGTGGGAAGAATGTTATACATTATCAAAACAAAAGCACCTAGAAATGCTGAACACCTAATAGTTTTGTAGGCGTACAGACTGGCACAAAAGTTAACTGCAATAGGTCATAATAAAAAGAAAACTAGCAGGTCATCGCTGCAAAAAATGAAAATTTTCCTGCACATCTGTCAAACTATTGAGAAATCTCCTTATTTTTGCCCTCCGTCTCAGAGATGGCGCTAGAGGTCAGTTTAGAAAATTGATGGAAATTCGACACAATGAAAATTTTCCACTTCTGTGAAAAGATTAAATATGATAATTTACAGTTTTATTAATAAGTTCAGTAAAATTTTAATTTATTAACGCTTTTAATTAATTGGAGAAAGCAATATTATTACTTCAAAACGTTTTGATTTCTACATTTCTACTTTGATTCTACATATAGAATAAATTATTTTGTCTGCGTCATCTTATTCTATATTCTAGTTATTTCTATATCGCTAAATTTATTTGAACTGCAACTGCAGCCGACCAACTTGGCGCAATGTAAACCTCTGTATTAGAATAGTAAGTAGGACTGGGTGTGGGAGTAGAAAACAGTGAAGTGCAATTATATCTTTCACAACTGTTTATATTTTTTTTATACTTCCACAACTCTAACAACAAATTTTTAATATAAATAATACTAAATTCATTTAATTAACTAAATTACCACATTCAGAATGCACGAACATTACGAGAATAAATAATTAAAATTTTGCAAACAGGTGACATTATTAAGTATCTTTAAGAAGCGGGGCCATTTTAATTATACAACGTGAATTATTATACATTATAATTAATTATCCATTTGTTGTTCAGGAACGTAATACAACATTAATTTACACTTTACGGGAAGGTGCTTGAGATGTTTGCATTATAAATGTGTTTAGGCGTACACAAATACGTTGGCGAGTACACACACGCGCGCACACTTACCCTCACGCAGATATATAAAGTTCGCATAAGTTGGAGGTGCTCTGTCACGCGCCGCGATTATAACAGATGTCAGTAAACAGACTGCCATTTCGCGCTAAATCCTTTACATCAAATAATTTATTTGCACAACACTGTTGCTATTACGTTCGCGAATGTTATTCCTCCCTCAAATTGCAAATAATAACTCTAAAATGAAAGTTCCAAACGATTTCAGAAGGAAGACTTATGACGTGTAAAGGATTAGTATAATGAAATAATGGGGGTGATGTACAGTGAGTCACACCTTACATCGCACAACCACAAAATTAACAAATTAATTAATAGAAAATAATGTATAAGTCACCTGTTTTTAAATATTTTTATAAATAATAGATCTAAACGAACTTTGAAGAATTTATTTACATTGTTACGCAGAAATGAACGGTGTTTTATATTATAAATGTTAATCATAATTTATAATAAAATAATTGATAATAATTGAAATAATAAGAAGAAATTAATATTTATTATTGATGAAAAATACTCTTCTAATTCTACTGAATATCAGTGTGTGTTATTTCGTTAGCCCTTCTAGTTTCTAGTTTCAAATAACATTGATCCCAGATAACCTATTTTCATCCTGGTTCTTTACACTTTATTAGCGCTTTCCTTTTCAATATCGTTATTATTTCGATAAATGGTTTTTGTCGTTGAATCTCATACGCTATAATGCCAGATATCACTGTCACTGTTTAAATTGATTTGAAGCATGTGTATATATATAACCAGGACAGATTTTAAATGATGTTACACTTCAGTAAACGTAATTTCAACAATGAAAGTAAAGAACTTTGAATATCTCATTCAAGGTAATTTTTTCCTATATACATTTTTAAAAGATTTGTTACTTTGATATAGCCTATTAATAGTGTGCTATTCTATTGATACGAATTTATAATGTATTGAATAAGAGGTTACCACAATCTTAGTAGCTGATGTATTTACATACAAATAGGATAATAATATATGAGGTAGGCGCCATAAATTCTCAGCTAGACAGACTTTTTTAAATATTATAAGGTTTGAATTTTCTTATTTTAATACTTCAAATGTCTTAAGTAAATTATATGGCTCCTTGATATATAATTGCACTTCTATTTATTTAATTTATTTCAAGTTATGCTTTTAACAGATGCATTATTACCTATTCAAATTGTATGATTATATTATTTCGAAGTATGTCAAATTTGTATGATCCTCCATTAAAAAGTGATATTTAATGTAAACATTTTCATTAACTAATATATTTATTATTGCAAGCTTTCGGTCGCCTAGTATTAAAAATTGCGAAGACAAAAAATTACTACGAAGGATATTCGTCAAACGGTATCGGAATCTCATTGCTATTGCTTATTCCTGTGAGGCGTTGTATTTTCCGTGAGATGAAATTTTTAGCATATACGGTAAATTATTAATCTCGAACCCTTTGATTTTCCTTACGTTTTAAAATTAAAAATCATATTTCATTTTTTATCTTCATGTTAGATTGCTTTTTTAAAATTCAACTACTGTTAATATATACTAAGAGTAAGTTTAGAAAGCGACATGTCTTGTTCGTATAATTTTAGACTTGCGGGGTGGATATTTTATAATAAATTGTTAATAAATTTTATCATTGTTGATAAAAGAAGGTTTATTCATATCTAAACGATAGTACTTAATTTTCAAACAATAAATAATTTTATTCTGCGCTGTTAGTAGTTGGTACCAGAGTGCCCTTTTAAAAGGACAGTGGGCACATATAATAACAAAACTACAGGCCTTCAGAGGTTTGACACTAGACCAACTACTTCGTTCTTTCTTACTAAGCGGCAATGAAAAATTACCCAGGCGGCACATGTTTTGGTAGAATTCACGGACACCCATAATAATTTAGTATCAACTGCAATATCAAGGAGCATGTTTGAATATTTATTATCGAATATTCATTGTTGTGATAATGGACATTTACATAATACAGATCGTTATTCCAAAGTAAGACCTCTTTTTAATAGACTTCTTGAGAGGCGTGTCCAGTTCTAGCCAACGAATAAACTCCACTCTGTAGATGAGGCTATGGTTCCATACTTAGGATACCACCTCTGAGGTACAAATACAATTTTCGGTCGGCTCCTTGCCGTCCGAATATGTAGTTTGGTTTGAGCCATATCAAAGTTCCAAATTAGAAATAAAAAAGTGTTTTAGAATTCATTGCTTGGAGCCCTAGGTAATTCTCTAACACCTTGATGTTTTAACCAATCATAAGCAACTTCCTCATCACTTATACTTTGATAATTTCTTTACAACAAGGTTTTTGATAGTTACTCTTACTAGTAGAGAATAAAAGCAACTGCCACAATAAGAAAAACTTGATTGAATGGTTGTACATTAGAGTCGATAAAATTTGAAAAAAACCCGCGAATCGCATGATTACAAAACAACGAAGAATAACTCAAAAATTATTGTAAAATGAAGCGATAATGGCCTTGCGCACATGACATATAACTTTCATGCCATTACACCAAGTTTCACGTTTTTTACGAAAAGAAACAAGCTTATAATAGTAGATCAACCTAATCTCATCAAACCTTACAACGCAGATATGACCGGTGTTTGTAATGATGCGGCCTATTTATCCAAATTAATATTATAATTTTACTATATTAAATGACCTAAAATAAAAATAATTTATACACACTTTAAATATATTTAAAATCAATGAATATATTACTGTAATGTTAATTCACATGCAGTCATAAGTTTTATTATGTATTTATGTATCAGTACCGTGGCGCCTAAACATCCATGTTTATTTAAGATTGGTGTTGAGTTCAGACGGTGACTTGACTATTTATGTGTGAAAGAGTAGCGGGAAAGCCCGGACTATTTAGAAAGCGGGAAATCACGGGCGTTCACTTATAAAAAGCAAGAATACGTGCTGCGAGGTAGGAATCGAAAGCTAGACTTTAAGTCGGAAGGTAAACTCTGATATAGACTCCTGTAGTGGGTCGGCAACAACTAGAAGTGTGGTTGTTAATTGTAATTTAAATAAAGAATCGACAAATCAGTGTAAAGAGTGTATCGATTCCTGTAATTACTAAAACAGCGGCTGAATAAAAGTATTGTTATAAGTAAAAACTTGTAAAATGAACCGCATATTTTCCAGTTCGTGAACAAAGATGATTTCGCTGGAAAGCAGCGAAGAAGAAAGAAGACAGAAAAAAGCTTTAATATAAGGTATTATTTAAATGATAAAAATTATTGTATGTAAATGTATTCAGAAATAAAGAATTAAATACTACAAATCAGTTTCAAATAGAAACAAAATAGGTAAATATATTTATCTATGTAAGATAAATATATTTGTCAAATAAACATCGCCTCCGTAATATAAAGTGTAATGTAATTCAATACGTCTCAGCATTGTGGTGTATGTATATAATCATACATTAATCTTATAGCCGAAGTTGTTATTTTTTTCTTTGTTATTTTTTCATTTGAATATAACGAAAGATACACATAAATTTTCTACAATGTAACCTTTATAAAAGTGTATTTAATCTGTCTATTAATTTATTTTTGTTTCTTTTTATGTTAAAAGCAGTATATTGTGTAAGATTTTTCTTTGTCTGTAAAACATATAAAATCGGTGATTTTGAATATAATTATTATTTAAATTAGACAAAGGAATTTTATTATATCAACACCCAATAATATAAAAATATTTTAGGAATATTTTAATTAATCATCTCTTTTAATCTGAATCGCCTTCGAGATCATGAACTGAGTTTAGCTGGCAAATATTATTAATTAATTTTATTTTGATTGGTTCCTTTACATTATGGTGCTCAACTTTGGGGCAATTTGACATGTAGGTACCTTTACATGCTAATCGAAGCGATCAAAACATCGGCCTATGTCGTATAGGAATTCGGGGAAAGAGGGGTACTTTCCACTTATTGCGCAAATGATAGACGTTACAGAATAAAATGACTGACAAATTTCGTGGAAGTAACATGGATCACCTCACTTTTAGATGAAACATTGCTCTAGGACTTATTAAAAGTTATAGTCAGAAGATTATTCCACAAAAATCAAAATCATCTCTTTCTTCATTTGAAAATGCTACTTCAACATTGACAGAATCGATTTAGTAACTGAACAAACTAAGCAAACCAGATGTAGAGTGTGTCACAAGTATCTACGAAGTGTGTACGTAGCTTTACATGTGAATTTCTATGTCGCATATCAGACGAGTGTATTTTTTTTAATATCTTTTATATAAATTAATAAACATAAATACAATACAGGAAATTATTACATTATCAATTATTTTTCTACTGTCCTTTTAAAAGGACACTACTTTGTGACTATTACTAAAAAGCAGGATTTTTTAAAATATTTGTTATTTCATAAGTGAGCCTAAACTGATAGTGCTCAAAAAAAATATATTTTAGGAAAAAAAGTATTAGGCATATCTGGGTTAATATTATGTGGGTCAGTAAATGGACACTTCGGTCAAGTTGAAAACATTCTTCTTATAATACTAATGGATATTTATGTTAGTATTTCGTATCCTTTAATTATGCAAAGTATGTAATTGGTTCGACATATATAACACATCAATAGTAGTAACTAAATAATAAAACAAATTAAGAAGTTATTTCTTAAAACGTTGAATATTTTAGCTAATAATCAACAAATGTGGAATATAATTACTACACCAATATTAACAGACCACCAGTCGTAGTCTACTTAAAATGGTTGAAAATTCTTTGTTCTCGCAATAAAAAGACATTGTTGATATCGGTTAAATTTCCCTGCAGAACCATTATGACTGTCAAGCTATCCTAAAATAAGAAGAAATAAGCCATTCTTGTTTCCACGTTAAAATGTCTTTTTATATTTTATTTATGAAGTTAGAGCATCCAGTTTATAGCTCGAAATTCGCACTGTGTCCTACCTTTTTAGATATTTAAGAAAGTCTCCGAGGACAGGGATTTACGACAATTTGAAAGCAACTGTCCAGGGCAAATCGATGATATTCCTTTTCCGTCGACTTCTTTTTCTAATAAATTACATTATGTAGCAAGAGATACACTAGTGTGGCTGTAACTATCAATTTTATATTTCCTATAGTGCATTATAAAAGGCGAAGTGTTAGTTACATTATGTAAACGTTATTGGATGTTTGTGATATGCACGTCGACATTAATAAAATATAGTGCAAGCCACTGGAAAAGTAGGTATCATAGAATATATTTAAAGTATAAAAATAATATTACACTGCGACTATTTAGATAGAACGAAGAATATTTACAATCAGTTTTATGTAATTTTACGTGGAACATCTTATATTGTTCTTTTATTATTTTGTTTCTTTTTTCTATATCAGGCTGAGAATTTATGGCGCATACCTCGTACTTACATAGACTAACTAGATATGCAATATTTAAAAATTCATATTGGTCTTGAAAATTATTATATGTTTTAAATTATATTAATATGATTATATTATTTAATTTAATTATATTATATTAAAATAGACAAACAATAAAAAGGTAATTACTAAATTACTTCAGAATGGTAATTCTTTTCTTGTTTTTTGTAATGCATTTGGATTTTTTGAAGTCTTTCTCAAAAATTCCATAGATAATTCCAAAAATTCCTTTATTCTTCCCTAGGACTAGGGAAAAATTCCCTGATCTGGCATCACTGCAGCAGAGTAAGTGTAAAATAGATCCACTTTCGTGTTGGAGTCGGCTGGATGTCGGTTACCTAACAGCTGGGTAAGTGTGAAACAGGCCTCATCGGGACAATTGTTTCACCTTTTGGCGAATCCCGACCATCTTCAAAAAGTTGCAGGCAGGTGAGTTCGCAAGAGTTTTGGGAATTCTTCATTCTTTAGTTACATTTAGGTTATTTAGTTTAACTATCGCCCAATAGGCTCCATATATGCACCTACAAGTGGACTTTTGCATTTTAAACGCAGATAGCAATCAATTTGCCGGAAAATGTAATAAATGCTTTCAAGATTAGGGAATTTTCTTACGGAATGCTTCATTTTCTGGCTTTAAACCTTTTACAATACAGTTTTCGATAATAATTGTTTTGTCATTTATTTTAACATTGTTGAAATTGCAAAAAAAAATGACAATACATACACTAATAGCATTTAGATACAAAAACAGTCACGAAGTAAAAGATCCTTATTGCACTGTAACATTGGTCCGTAATGTGTTCAAATATCGTCTGAAAAATCTGCTGCAGCTTCATGTTAAATACTTTATTTTTCTATCTGCAACATGCCCAATAATTTTCGCACAGAAGGAGCAATATTTATGTGCATCGCATAAACCGTATTTTCGTATTCTCAGTTTTCCGAAGCATACAAAATACATATATCGTACATACGTAATAGGCTCACAACAGATGTATGTACAGAAAAATATTCCACGTTATATTTAATAAAATTTCAGGAGCAGCAATAACGGATAAATCTAACTGAATTTCTTTTGTATTTGCTTTCCGTTCACGTCTAAAGAATAAAAAGGGGAACTTCCTGTTTCAAATGTTCATATTTATGTAAAATCTACCACATGCAAACTTGAGGAGGCGGCATCATACAAAATAAGATCAAAATAATATCGGAACGTTTAGAGAATAAAATTCAATAATTCCTTTTATGTTCGAAAACTCCGAAGAATTAAATTAAGTGGAAATATTTTGAAAACATTGATATTTTTTTTAGATTATATTGCAGCTAGATTTTATTTACGTGTTTTCTATGTATTTTATTTTAAGGCGTATCGGGAAGACCATTTAGTTCGTTTCCGAGACGGTAGACGGCGCTAAAAGTAGTTAGCTGTTTTAAGATAAACCAAGTAAAATATTTTTAATTTGAAAGAAGGATTGTTTTACTTTTTCAAATTCTTCTTTCCTAATTTTCTTTTTGATAACTTAAATTCATTTTGAAGTGATACATGCCAACAAGTAAATACTTTACAGAAAGACCAAAACTTGTGTACCAAAAATACAGTCTTCGGTTTGGCAGAACCACTCTGCTGTCAAGGTCAACCACATTTAACTTCACCCATAAAATAGATTTCATAGTTCCTTCAGTTAGGAATGAGTGAAAACCCAGATTTTTATTTGTTCAACATGAGCTCCTTGGACTTACGACTCATCAGAAGAAAAACTTTTCAATAAAAAAATTACTAATGGTCTAAAATAATTTTGTTTTTATACATTTAAGCTTGTATTCAATAGAGAAAACCAAAGAACACGGAGTATTTTTTTCCTTGAAGTGTGTTCTACCGTTATTTGTAATTTTCTTCAAAATTTCATTAACTTTGAAGGCAATGCACGACCTTAAGGTATTGATGGAATTAAATAATATTTATAGACTATTTTCTGTGGTTCTAATGCATAAGAATTTGAGGTATTACATTCAGCCAGAGGCTACTTTAAAAATGTTAAAAATTGTCGTAAAAATGTGAATTTTTCCAAATTTCACCAAACTTTAAAGCACAGAAGATAGAAACCTACTTTGTTTCCTTTCCCCCCTCCCAAATTCGCAACTCTTCGGCGGTATTACAACTCAAAAAATGTTTTTTGAATTGTTTCGGCTGACCCTAATGTACAAGCGTCAAGTTGGTTCGAGTGTGCTAAATCCGAAGTGTTTGAACCAGCCTTTCAAAATGTCGTATTTAGTTAAATGCCCATTCAATTCATTTCATAATACAGTACCTTTATTTATAAAGGAGCGTTTAATATAAAGTCCTTTACTTAAAACTGATTTTAATAAAAATTGATAATACTTGGTGTAAGAAGCTCATTTGAATTTTTTCGATGGTAAAAATGTCGTCAATTGTTCACGCTCGTTGGTTGGCTTTGTATTTAACATGTAAATTTTTTAAGTTTTTCAAACTGCACGGATTTTTCGATTTTCCAAAAATAAATAATTTCTTTTTTCTGTATCGGATAAATTCGCTCAAAGTAGTAGAGTTATTGCGACTGCGCTACCAATACGCCACCGCGGGTGCCTGAGTTTAAGTCTTTAAATTGTAGTGAATTATATTAAGTAAGAGATGGATAATGTAGGGTCGGCAGACCGACGTACTACTAAATTTTACCTAATTAAATAATTATCAGTACTAAAAGCAAAAATTTATAATTAGAAGTCTCAAAACTGAGAAAAACTAATTTAAAAGTAATTTAAAATTTAATAGCGCCGTTGCTTCATCTGTGGATAACTTTCCACGTTTGCATCGTTCTCTTTTGATTGTAGTATTTTATGTGGGGGGGGGGGCTACAAAAACAAACCAGTTCCATCTTCAATAAAAGTGTCATCATCAACATTAAATTGTCTGCGAAGTTCTGGACTGTATTTAATCAATTGTGCGCTGCATTTTCATCTTCCATCTATTACAGTTGCTTCACTAACTTTGTCACCACAAACTGTCTCTCTTACTTAAATTTTGTCTTTTATTTTTCCTCTTATTTGTAATCCTGTTCTGTTTTAACTTAAACGTAAAGATATATTTAAGAGATAAGACGAACAGATAATAAGAGGAAATAAAAGTAATCAAACCTGTCAACACAGAAAACTATATTTGACATTAATTTTGAGACGCTAAGGGGTCATGACAAACTCATTGTAATGTAACTAAGATGACGTTACATACCTTGCAAACAAATGCTGGACATGACTGGAAAAATTTTCAAGGAATAATAAAAATAATTCATTTAGATATATTCCCTAGCAGCTTTGCACCAATTACAAGCAGATTCGGCAGCCATGAGGAATTATTGCATTACATGAATTACAATTTCAGTGTATTTTGCTGTTCATCAAGAAGTATGGGACCCTACAGGAAAAAACAATACTTAGGGCCTGGATAACGAACCTCGACCGTGTACCCATACACCAAAGTGATTGTTGGTTTCAGAAAAATTGGGAATATTTTCAGAAAAATAAGGACCATGTAGATCATGGTTGCCGAGTTGGAGCCACGCCTAGATAGGCGCAGATGTCGGTACATTTAACAGACATCTATAAATATCTTCTTCGCCATCAATATTTACGACATTTATACAACAACCACAAAAATCTACTCCTTCGATTAATTTTCACAACTTACGATACGAAGGATTAATTAAGTATTCAGATGTAATAGAAATTCGTACTATTGAAGCAACATGGTTCTTATACTATTTACTTAATTCAATAAAAGCTTCACTTATTAACATGGTTTTTCTGAAATTTAAATAATATATTTTGCACATTAAATGTGATTTTTAAATTCTCAAGCGGTTTTCATAAACATTGGCTGAAATAACAGTCTTCCCTTAGAGACGAAAACTGTAGGGAAATAATGTTTCAACCTCCAGGTTTCGAATGTGGAATCAATAAGGGTGACAAATTACGTAAACTCAAATCTTTATAAATAGCATCGTATTTTTACAAGTATACAAAAATTCCGACCGTTAACAAAAGATTTATGAAATTTTATGCTTAATAAATTTCACGTTGCATAGTAAAATTTGCGTCACGCGGAACCCATTCTACACCGCTAAAATGTGAACATTTATACTCATATTTTCCGGAATTCAACTCGGAGAGATCATTTATATTTATGAACGTTGTACAACAGTATGTAGCGCTCTCCCAAGTGGTTCAATGAGTTTCGTGACATTTCATATTGATTAATTTAATGACCTGCAATGAACTCGGAGGATATCGCATTCTGAGGCTTTTCAGGAAGTAAATACTTTCGAGTTTTTAGGCATCACTTGACCATGATGAATGAAATGTTTGTGCGTTCCTCGTGCGAGCGCCACCTACATAATCGAATGGATTTTAGTGAAACTTGCTTGTAAATATTATTATGTTAACTACGTTTAAAAATATTAATAATAAATATTTTACTGAACATCTGTCATTTCAAGAAAATAAAAAATATATATTACTAAATGTCGTACCACGTTGGTCGCCAAATTAATACAAGAACTCCCTGCAGTTGATTATAACTTATACAAGGGGTTCAACAATGATTGAAAGGCTTTCTTATGTCGGAAAGTTGGTGCTTCTAGAAGATATACCGGTAGTGATCAATAGCGATCAGCAGATCTAATTTTAAATTCTTTTATTAAACAACTTCATAACGATGTGTTGCAACTTGGTTATTTCCAACAAGATGGTGGTACAGCCCGCACTGCTCAGAGAACATTAGATTATATGTAACAGTTTTTCGGGGATACATTGATCTCGGTCACCAGATTTGGCTCATTTGGATTATTTCATTAAAGAATAAATTTTATTCTGACCGTATCCATACATTGGAGGAATTTCAACAATTTCGGAAGCATTGGATCAGAAATATTACACAATGTGTTCGACAATATGAAAAGAAGGTGAGTTTGTGTTTAAATTTACATGGGCAGCATTTTGAAAAAATGTAATTTTCAAAATTGTAAATTATAAATATCTTGAGAAAGTGTTGTAATAATTTTTATTGAATAGTCTAATCTGAAATTAAGATAGAGTACAATTTAAAATATCAACATTAGAAAACAATTTTATTGTAATTGTCTTAATAAATTAGTATATTTCACTAAAATTGTTCCTTTTCTCATTGTCATGTTACTTCTATGATATACAGTATTCACGGACTCAGAGATTTGACTAGTATTTTGCACCAACTTAAAGCAGAAAAATAGAAAACGGGAAATACAAACGCCTCTCAATCATTTATATACACTCTGTATATAAAACACTTACTTGCCATATAAATATGTGAACTTCAAAATTTGTGAAATATAGAGAACTGGTCAAGATTAACTCTGGTATCTTATATGATTCATTTTTCGAGGGGTTTCTGTAAATTGTAATTACATCTCCTGATGCATGTGCTTATTATAGTTTAAGGTTACGATAAAGTGCACTAATATACCAAGAGTTGACATTCTCTCATCTAATCAAGGTACTATTGTACTGGGAAAGACTACGAAAGCAGTACTGACAGCCTTTGATGCTCTGAAACCATTTTACGTGGTGCGAAATAAATTCTTTGAAGCGAAAATATGTACCGCGTTATTATTACTAATCAATTCAATAAGTTCGAGTCATTGCACATCATCGCATTTTGTCCGTTAGTTAAACAGGCTAAAGAAAGAAATCGGTCCAAAGAAAGCACTCGGTTGCGATCTAGTTACAGGGAAGGGAAGGTCTTACAAGAATTACTAAAAAAAGCTAATAAGTGACCACTAAGGTTTTTAATGCAATTATGACAATCGTACACTTTCCTAGTCCTCGGTAAACTGAAAAAATAATTCTGATTCCAAAATCTGGACAACCCGTGGAGCAAGTTACCTCCTACAGGTCGATTAGTCTTTTACCAATTATGTCCAAGTTGTTCGAAAAAATACTCTTACGAAATATGAAAATTATCCTTGGCATACATGAAACAAATCCTGATCACCAATTCAGTTATAGAAACTCTCATGGAACTATAGTACAGGTGCACATGGTGGTCAATCATGTAAACCAGGATTTGGATAGAAATAGATCTGAACTATGTTTTTAGACTTTACACAGGAATTTAATAATGTCTTGCATGAAGGTCCGTGTTGCAAACTTAAAGAAGCATTTCTTCACCAGATATACGATGTTTTAAACTCTTACTTTACCAATATGTTTAACAAAGTTGTATCTCTTGGTCTAGTAAGACCTTATACTTAACTAATAGAAACTACTATGTCAAACATCGCAACGAAATTTCTCAGTTACATCTAATATTGTCCGGGTTACACCAAGGTAGTGTCATCGGTCCCACTTTATATTTAATATGTACAGCTGACATGTTTAAAAACAGAATGACAAATTTAGCTACTGTTGCTGATGATTCAACGGTTTATTTTCTCATCATAACCCAGATACAGCCTCAGCACATTTACAAATTAATGCAATCCAAATTGGTTGGAAGAATAAAAGCTAATGAAAATAAATCAATCCACATCACATTCAAAACTGTCCTGCAGTAGCATTAAATGGCCAACAAACATGCTGACTCTGTCAATACTTTGGCATGCACCTGAACGGGAAGTTAGATTGGAGGAAGCATATATTTACAAAAAAGAATCAATTTAAAATAAAATTCAATAAGTATTTAGTGGTGGAAAAAAGTTATTAGTTAAAAACAAGCTTCTTGTGTGCAAAACCATACTGAAGCCTACATGAACAATGTACTACGCCTAATAGTTAGTGCAGCATGGTATGTCCTAAACTTAGTTGTTCAATGATATCTACAACTGTCCTTTTGAACAGTGTAATTTCAAATTATAGTCAGAAATAGAGTGAGAGGGTAAAAGTATATCCCAAAGTTCTTGTCAAATCAATTATGGTAGAAACCACTAAACCAAAACGTTTGAAACGCCTCAAACTCACTAACTTGCTATCTAGATTTAGTTAGCGAATATAGCTCAATTGTCATGTTATAAATTCTTCTTTTGTTATGTTTGACAAGTGTCACATAAGATATTGGTCTAGTTAATTAAAAGGGAGATGTTCATTAGAATTCTGTTCCCCCATAAAATCCAAAAAAAGAACTAGTAATGTGTGATATTATGAGAGATTGCATGTAAATAGGAGATAAATTTAAAAAAATTGTCCAGAAAGGTGACTTAGCGCGTATGAATTTTTCTGTAACGAAGGCAGAAAATCCATATCAAACTTGAAAAACATAAAGTGCTTGACTTTCAATAAAAATTAAACAATTCTTAACCGTAATTATAATTTGAGTACATTGCATGAAACAGGATAGAGATTCATATACACGACATGATTCGTAGTGGTCCACCAAGTAGATGTTATGGAACTTTGTAGATAAAGCTTAACTGGATTAAATATAAGACCTTTCCTTTGTGGCACTGGTATCAAGATAGCGTCGATTCGGTCAAGCTGTACAGGCAAAGATGTCTGTAGAGATTAAATGAATTTAATTAAAGCAAACGACGTCTCCTCCTATTCACACGAGTAAATTGAAATAGACATTGGAAATTTCATGAACATTACATATACTGATGCCGTACCACAGATGCTTTCTTTTATATTCCTATGATTATTGTAACTCAAAAAACAGAAGATATACCAAATGAAATTATCAATTTTTAGTTTTTTGACAAATTGCTGTGGTTCTATTTCGCATGTGTGCTATAACAATGATTTTTAAAATAGAATATTTTCGCTGGTATTCGGAGTTGTGGATTTTGTACGTGAAAAGTATAGCACCCTTTTGGTACTTTCCATCCACGCTATTATTAGGAATAAATAGAGTTAAGGGAAGCATTGAAAGTGGCATGTCCAAGGTTAGTGCATAAACTGGAGCGCGTAATAGAAAATTGGTAATAGATTTTAACGTACATTACATTCATACAAATAGACAGACACGCGTGTCGTCTTTTGTGCAAACCGGACAATTCAGGTGACGCTAATTGTACATTTTTATACATTCGCTTATCTTTAAAAACTCTGATTAAAATCCAATTTCATATTTTATCACCAAGATCATATACAATACTATTTTATGAAACACATCTTCAGTTGGAATTCTATGTCTAGTTCTATATATGACATTTTGTAATAAATACGTATTCCCATACTAAAAATATCCTCTTTTAGGCCCATATAATGGCTCTCATGTATTTTCACTCTGTGCGGATAATACCACAACATGAACATTAACATACATCAACCTAATTAAATTTTGTTTTGTTGTGTGAAAAGAACATATCTAGCGTAGGTATTATAAAATTCTTGTCTGAATTTTTAGAGGAAAATTTTAAATTCCTATATTCATAAAATATGTAGATGTAATTAGCAGCAAATTATAATAATTTCGAATCACATGCGGTATTAAAACAAAAATTATTTAATTTATTATTATTATTTATTTAATTTTATTTACAAAACATTCACTAGAAATCCAGGAATTTTATAAAAATAAATAAATGAAATTTATTAATGGCAAAAAGAGTTTAATTTTATAGAAATAATGAAAAGAAATGCGTGAAATACAAAGAACTGAAAGTATCCAGAAGAGATATTAAATTTAAATTGTAAACTGAACAGAAGACAAAATAATAGGGGATTTTTTTTTAATGAGTAAGCAAATCAATGCCATGACGTGACAAATAAATCCGCGCAAATTCGACTGCGCTGGCATTGTCCTGTAAAACTTCGTAGAATTCTTCTAATTATTTCTGTGAAACAAAGTTCAAAGGTAATGTGTTTAGTGTTCATTTGTGTTATATTTAAGATATACTTTTACAATCTCCAATTGCGCATGTAATAAGAAATATTAGTTAATGCCTCAGTACGCATTTCCAGTAATACTATCTCGTATTCTGTTATAAGATCAAGTTTTGTTTAAATTAGATTAATAATTTATGATAGGTATTTGACTTTTCAAAAAAAAATTAATTTTATATTTGCTTTCCTTTAACAAACTTCTTCTGGCGATATTTGCATCATTTCTAATTGTTTTATATTCCGAATTTGAGTACCCCCTCGAAAATATCCTTTTTATCCGACAGTTTTGGGTTTTGATAATAATAATAACAAACTTTTTCTCTCATATGGTAAACTATAGTACCGGGTGGCCATCTAATAATGGAGGCCGGATATATCTTAGAAAATGGTGCTCATATTGCTTCCAGGTAAAACAAACTTTTTAAGTAAAAATGCCCAAAAGAAAATGCTGGAAATTATTTTCGAATTTGTAAAATGTCCAATGGGGCGTAACAGTCATGATCAATGTTAAATTTAAGAATTTCTTCGTGTTTTGACAAACTGAGGGGTACCTACTGAAAATATTTGCATTTTATTCCTTTCATATGTATTTCTTAATAATTCCTTTCTTACACATTTTGTACTACCTACTAAAATAAAATGGTGAATACAATTCAAATGTTTTTTTTTTAAATTAACTACAATTACTACGGTATGGCATAACCGATTTTAACAACCTTGGTGTTTCCGTTTTTGTAACCTCGAGTTTTGCCGCGGCCGCTAGATGGCATTAATTGTAATGTAAGCAAATATTAGCCTTTTTTTTTTAAAAATACAATGACGTGTTTCTTTTTACATGACTTAATAAAGAATTAAACCCTCCACGTTTCGGTAAAAAATCACACTTGTCATCTTTAGGTATGCGATATCTGTCTGCATCTGCTTCTTGTCAATCGTAAGTTTGCGTATAATAAGAAGCAGAAGCCGACTGTTATCACAGATCTGAGAATGGCAAGTGTGATCTTGCCGAAACGTCGTCAAGAAACCAGCACCGGTCTTTTCTAATACCAAGCAATGGAAACTTTATATACTAACATTGTTCCAACACAAGCTCTAAATACTTCTCTAAGTAAATCTGTATAGAATACATAACTTTGAGATATTTGCAAAGAAACAGTTTTCGATAAGACAAAGGACTACTTCCTCTAGGAGTTTTAAAAAACTTTTACAAAAATCTTTTGAAAGTCCACTTTTAGATGATGACTTTCGCATTCTTTAGAGATTTGTCTAAAGTTAAATAAAGGAAGTAGCTTTTTAGAATTTATAGAAATTAATAAAAATATAAAAATAGAACATCAAATAATTTCCACCAAGCAAAAAACATTGTTATAACGTTTGCTAACGTGGAAAAAATGCAACATAGCAAACGTAAGGTATTGAATATTACATTTGAAATTATAGTAACACAATTCTGCTAACATAACATTTGCAAATGTAATAATTACGTTATAATTATAACATTTATTTATGGAAAAATATGTAACGTCATTTCACCCTCAATTTTAAACATTATTTTCATGTTGAATTTTACGTTAGGCGAGATTTGCAGACGCGCAGTCTCATTCTTTTACCGTTACTGTTTGAGGTTTCCTAGTCACCCGACCTATCCTGTTGTCTAACGTTGCAAGTTGAGTGGATAGTGGTTAATTTTGTCTTTATTTGTGCAATATAAATTGAACTGATTCTTGTAGTCAATCGTTATAGTAATGGAAACGCCATCGAATTGAAATACACACGTAAGTGGAATCTGCGTTTCTAAAGTTGGTCTAATTCAAATCTTCCTTCTTGTGATTATAATTACAGAACTATTCCAAATATCCATCATCAGACCATAACATTAAATAAATGTAAGCCCACAGTAACAAATGTTTTATTAGATTATTTTTATGGACACACGAACGTTTAGATACAACTCTGTACAAAATGCACAAAAGTTCTTAAAAGCAAAGTAATGAGTATACAACATTTTAACTTATGTTGGGCCGTCCACAACTCTTTCCAATTGTTCTGAAAACATAATAAATTGCAACAAAATGCAAATTATTAACACTTTCTTAAGGCGAGGTTTGTACTTCTTTATATTTTTTTATGGACTAAGTCATGTTACCAATGAATCTTTTTTATTGCAGACGATATACCAATTATTCGAATTCCATCACATTCACGTAAGTTGGTATATATATAATAGTAATAACTTCATTTATTGACCATTCAATGCTAATAGCTGAGGCAAAAATTACGTATGACACAGCCAAAAATAAATGTAAGTATTGAAGTATACTATAATAAGTAAGTTGAAAAGGTACCTACGACATGTTACAGGTTACTGTAAATGACACTTATTGAAACAGCTAATTTTAGAAGTAAAGACACCAATGTATCTAAGACTTGACAAATTAAATCAGAATAATACTTTGGTACATATTCAGCCACTAACACTAATGACAATAAACTGCCATCATTGCCTTGTGGATCAGTCGACGAATTAATCTTACTGGAAAACTTTATTGTGAATGATGCAAAGGCGTAAGCGCAGTTTAAGTTACGAATAAATACGATATTGTATACTAATAATTGTTAGATTATCTGTGAAATAATAAAAATTGTTGTTTTAGGATAGCAAATTGTACCTGGTTGGTGGGCATAACAACAAAAGTACTGTAAATCGTTGTCTAAAAACGTTACGTGATAACAACTACGGCACCACCTTTTTCTTGGAAAGGACAAACACATAATTTGAAACTGGAGGGCTTAACAGTTTCTCTGGCGTTACGAAGTAAGTTCTATAAAAACATCTCTTTCTGTTTCATTAATAATATGCGTATTTTTAAAATGCTGCGATGAAGCACTATTCCGAAATAAATGAAAGACAGTTTACGGTTTATGTTATGGACTGGCTAAGATTTAGTAAACAATGCTTGGATGTGGAAAAGAATTTGTTATATAACATTAAGGGTAGATTTTGTTATAATTAGACGTATTTATTTGTTTTTATTCTTGTTTCAATTAATAACCTTAATTAGAAGATGTTGAAATGGTGTTTTTTGGACAACGTTATTTTTACGTTACCAAAATAACTCTATAAATAATGAAGATAGTTAAGCGGACATAATGCGGTTTCATTAACATTAACTCAACGTGTTTTTGCTATAGAAAGCAACGTTACCAGCGTACCGTGTGCTGTAAAAGTAATGTTATTGTAACAAACTTTTGCTTAGTGGGTTTACTTCAAGATCAATTAAAGAGAAATACCTAGTACCATGGCTAAATGTTTTTACTTTTTTTGTTTAATAGAAGATTTGATATTATTACTTGCGCCTTGTTGTATATATATAGTGTGGTGATAAAGTTTGGAACAAAATTAATAAAAGCGTTCTATAATGTTTTTAAGAAAATCGCTGGGACAGGTCTATTTTTGTTTTTAAAATGCCGTCTTTTGACGAAAATATTTTTTCAATGACATCAGTGGTTTTTACATAAAGACGTCATCATAAATTTTTTTAAATGACAACCCCCACTATTTTTTTAAGTTTTTAATAGATCTTCCTACTGCTACATAATTTTTTTTTAAATAAGTTACACATTGACTTCACAACTTTCATAGTTACAATTTAGTAAACATCATAATCAAAAAAAAACATATTTAACAAAGTAATCAACAGAACTTAACGCAAATGTGCTAAGTGCCCCCTCCATCTATTTGGCATTGACCAGCATGACAGTAAACACTTTCTATACTGAGCTCAATAATATCTGGCCTAATTTGTTGCATTACATCACGAATTCTCTGTTGCAAATCTTCCAAATTGTTGGGTCTATTGAAATGAACTTTTGATTTTAAGTAACCCCATAGATAAAAATCTAAGGGCGTTAGGTTGAGGGGAACGCGCTGGCCACTCAATTGGCCCTATCTATTTTTCTGTAAAGATAGCATCAAGGTATTGGCGGACCTCTATGCCAAAATGCGGAGGCCATCTTTGTGAAACCAAATATTCTGATAACGTACGACGCCATCTTCATTTTTAGGAAAAAGAGCCGCCACTGCTGGCACCAAATCAAATTTTATTAAATTTGATTTGGTGCCAGCAAATTTGATTTGGTGCCAGCACGTTCCCCCAACCTAGCGCCCTTACATTTTTATCTATGGAGTTACTTAAAACCAAAAGTTTATTTCAATAGACCCAACAAGATTTGAAACAGAGAATTCGTGATGCAATGCAACAAATTAGGCCAGATATGATTGAGGGCAGTATAGAAAGTGAAAGAGAGGTATGAAAAGAAAAGACAGTCTGCGATGTTATACTAGAAATACTTAAATCGAACAGGACCTATTCATCGTGGGGAAAAAGAGTATCCCAAGGTATAATATATAATAATTATCTGGTAATATTATATATTTTTTTAATTAAATTGCAGGGAAAACCAAATTGTCTTCAAGGCTTGTGCTTTTTAAGAACTAGTGTTTTAGATTCATTGGAGGATAATAAATTGCAACAATCAATAAAAGATCATGGTGGTCCAACTGTTCATTCTGTTTCAAGTATACATTTAATATCTGATTATTTTCCAAGATTCTTTATCTTTTTTATTTATAGAAAAAGTATCTTTCTTATATGGTCGTAGGAGCAGACCCAGGACCTGCAAAATTAGAAAAAGCTCAAAAATTAGGTATACCAAATTTATCGGAAGATGAATTGTTAGATTTAATTTTAACAAAATCTGGTATGCCACCTAAATATAGCGAAAGCACAGATTCAGTTATAAGTACAGGAAAAAACTGGTACACAGTCCTAAAGAAGCTGAATGTAAGGTGAAAAGTCCAAAGAAATCTCCAGAGAAGAAGGGTGGTGATGGAGATACAAAGAAACCAAACCTAAAAAAACTAAGTAATTATACTAAAGATGACACAAAAGTATCAGAAGTGGCAATAAAGAAGGAAAGCTTTTATATTTTTCCAGCAGCAAGTGTTGAGAAAAAAACTGATTAAATCAAGGAAGAAAGACCAGAACTTATTCGTGTTATACATAACGAAAATCTATCTTGGGCAGACAAATGCAAACCACAAGATATTAAAGGTATTATTGGACAGCAGGGTGTTAAAAGTAACATGAAAAAACTATTGAATTGGCTGAATAATGGTCAATGCCAAATGGATGGAGGGGGGCACTTTAAACATTTGCGTTAAGTTCTGTTGATTACTGTGTTAAATATGTTTCTTTTTATTATTTGGTTACTAAATTGTAACTATTAAAGTTGTGAAGTTATTTATTTAAAAAAAATTGTTATGCAAGGTACCAATTTTTGTACATCACTGTTTTAGCAATAAGAAAATGTTACAATTATCTTGCTGTATTTTATCTCTTAATTGATTATTTTAGTTTTATCGTTTGAATACTTAATTTACCTTGGCTATCTCGGGTTAAATAAATCATCCTTCTGACTCCTTCTGCCATCTAGGTTTTACATTATCTCATGCGTGTAATGTATATGTGTTGACGGGTAGATGGCGCACTTGTTTTATTTAGTGGTTTCGGCAGTTTTAATTATTTTCTAATTAGTTTTGGGAGTTTCTTTTGGGTCAGAGTTATGTGACATTTTAATGATAATTATTTTCCACTTTTGTATTGTCATTTGAATCTACAGTTATGTCGTATGTTAAAATATCAGGTTAGGTCGCTCTGTTATTAGTTCAAATGTACGTTGTTACGCTTAAGGTCGGTGATTGACAAGTTAGAACCTTCCTCTTTTGATCTTCGACTGCCTTAGAAGAAGCACTTAAAACATCACAAGAGCAGATGCAAATTTCTTTAGTCACTACTTGAGAAATAGTAGATTGTTGAATTATATCGTATGTAATCGCTAGCAAAAGGCGGATGATATGGTATTTCTCAAGCGTTAATGTGAATTTGGCGTTATGGTTATAATCTTGCCGAGGATATTGTTTTGTCGTGGCTTAAGAATTGTTTAACTGCTGTAAGTATCATTTTCACGTGTCTGACCGATTTTAATTGTGCTGTTTCTATATTCTATTATAGCTGCTAGTGCATGGCAAAAATTTCATTAGAGCACTTTTCGTTGGGTAAAGTTTTGGAACCACGTGCCTGATATATTTTATAGTTCCAAGGGGATAGATTTTGTACGTATCCTGCGGTGAAGACATATTTTAAGGTGCAGATTGATGTCATGCTGTAGCCTTCCTACGCCGTTTTCCGAAGATGTCGATAACCGAGGGTATTTGGAGCAGATTACCTTTGTAACGAGTGCGATTTGTAGAAGGTATCGTGTATTGTAGCTGTGGATGTGGAATTCCAAGGTACTGTGTCTGTGTTTGATTATCTGTTAATTGCCAATCAGTTTTGGTAACTTCAAGTCAATTCCGAGTACTATCGGACTGTTAATTGTAACTTTCTCGGCTTAACTAATCGTTCAAGTCATCGTAATTTCATTATTTAACTGCATAGTGGCCTGAGTGCCTTATAATTTGAATTTATTAAATTAACGTAGTTTTATTAATAACAGTGACTCCAGTTGGGGGCTACTTTGTCAATTTTGGAGACGTTACGTAGCCTTTTTTTTTGGATTTAGAATTTTGAACAAATTTTGGATGTGTATTGGCGTTGCAGCCTCACATCGGTATGGTGTAAATCTATTGCTTGTTATTTAATATAATTAGTCACCTTTTAAATTTATTATTGTGGAATTTTGTAAGGAATTATTGAATTTAATGTTGATCACATACTCTTATGTAAAGCACAGTTAACTAGCGCTAATATTTTTAGTATTAGATACCTTATAACCTAGAGTCTGCACTCTTCTGTCGAACAGATTGTCGGTTGCCTCTGTTATACAGAGTGTTTCATTTGGAGTGTTGATGTGTTGCAATTTCCGGTCAAACTGTTCGACTTTCGGCAAGTTGCCTCATAATTTTATGCTTTTGTAAGAATATTGTCAGGTAATTAATTTAACTTTAAGGTTGTCTCATGTGTTTCCTTTTTTTTTAATTTCTTTAATTTTGTAATTATATGTCATTGGTAATTTGAAGTTGTGGATCGATCACCTTGGGGACCATTAAGACTTTTATTCATTCCTTCAGTAATTTTAATACTTGCAACTGGGTTGCGCTTATGTGATTCAAATTTCAATGCTTTTTTTGTATCCTTTTAAATATTTTATTAAACTCAATAATAATTTATAACGAGCTACGTACAACGTATGACTTAGAATATTAGTTAGCAATAGCTGTTTTGTTCTGATTATTTGGGTCTTGAAACATTTTGGGTATTTAAATTTTAATAAATCTGTTCTTAAGTTTGAATGACTGTGTGTTGGTCTTATTTTTCTTATCACCTGGGGAATCTTATATTGGATCTTGTCCGGGGTCTGAATATCTGTTGGGCTCAGCATATTCTAACGGATAGGCGCCCTGACAACGTAACCTTCGACTTAGTACTGTGTTCGAACTCGCCCTAATTCTGACTGTAGCTGGAGGCGGTGCTGACTCCCATATTTAACATCGACCCTTGGGAAGTAAGAAGGTAAGGCCTGAATGTTTTATAAGTTGGTGATTATTTAATAGACAAGCGTCTTCCTGTATTCAAATAGAAGGTTAGTTACCGTGGTGGTGTCTTACTTCCTACCTTCTTGGAATTTTGTTACCGAGTCTGTTTAGGGCCTTTTGCCATTTGATATTTTAAACACAAGAAGGTAGCAAAAATCTATTAGAAATTAAAAAAAAATAGTGTAGGTTGTCATTTAAAAAAATTCGTGATGACGTCATTGGTAAAAACCAATGACGTAATTCAAAAAAAAATTTCGTCAGAAGACGGCATTTTAAAAACAAAAATTGGCTTGCCCGAGCGATTTTCTTTAAAACATTATAGAACGCTTTTATGAAAGTTGTTCCAAGCTTTACCACCACACTGTATATAAATGTATTTTTAATTTAGTGCCATATCAGATTCCGTATCGTAGAGTTAATATTTTTGACGATCCTTTTCAATAATAGTTTCAATACCTTGTACCTTCACTTAATATCTTACTTTATTAAAGTAAAATTAGCACACTTCCAAAGTATTGTACGCGCTGATTTAATAAAACCCGTTTTGATAATATTTATACAAACTTAAGTTTCTTCGTAGCGTAATACTGTACTTTAGAGTTTCTGCTTGGATTATTTTACTGACCAAGTTTACGTCTAGTTACACAATATGTATGTATCTTCCGTCTTTCTAGGTCCTGCGGCTATTTCTTAACGCTCGGGATATTTGCCATCTCCATGCCTCCCTTGTATCGAATAAACTCGTCCGAGGTTTTAAGCAAATTTGGTTTATTTACCTTAAGATATGTTCATAAATAATAGTTTAATAAAAATAATATTTATTATAAATATGAAATTAATCTGATGCTAAAAAGTACGTGTTTTAAATATTACTTTATGAAATTTTAATTTACTGAAATATATTTTCAAATATTTAATTGAAGTATTAATTTTACAATGTTATTCTTAATAAATAAAACTTATTTTTAAGGAAAGTAGGTAAGATTTTATACATATATCGTATATTATGTCGATTCCTAAATATAACCAAAATTTGTTACGGTCTAAAATTCGCCATGTATGTACAGCTTATTGCGGAGTCCGGTTTACTGACTTTTCTGCTAGCATTGTTAGCATATTTATTAATTAATTATTATTTTTAAGCATCCATGTCGCAATTAGTCGACTCAATTGAAAGCCAATTTGTTTGTTCAGGATTTACATTGAGAGCTCTTTGACAACGCGTGCTGCAGTCCTGACCGTACAACCAGCGACTATTTTACTTCTTGCTCTTGAAATAATGGGTTGGTGGACAATGATTTGAACATAACGGAGAAACTCGCTGTTTTCAACTAGTATTCTCAGGCGAAGAAATTCTATGCAGAATACTATTGCTTTTGAGAAAACCGTGCTGGGATTTACTTATTAATTCACAAAGAAGTGACATAAGCGTACATGCATTGCTATTTCAAATAATTTAACAAAACCCGTCAGTAAGATTATCGGTCTGTAGTTACTTATGTCGACAGTAGACGATTTTATAGTCCTGTGAAGCTGGCAACCGAATTTGCAAAAAATATAATATTTCATGTAAGTTCCTGGTAGATATGGAACAGTTCTTGACTACTTTGGGCAAAATTTCAAGATTTCTGCAGAATTTAGCGAGAAAATGGCAACACCGATAACGAGCTTGGTAACCACTTTTGAGAAAAATAGTGCGTTTCAGACATATTGCAGTACATCGATCATACTTCTATAGTTGCAAAAAATTCCGCAAATATAAAAATTTTGCAAAAAAAATGTTAAATTTTGAAAATCGCACAATTTTGATCGCAGTTCTTGCTAGAACCGTAAGAGTTTAAAATTCAAAAGATATTTTTTGTAGTTAGTAATTTATTCAAAATTTAGCGAAGTAAAAAAACACTTTACTTTTGATTTGAAAAAATGCAGTTCTGTTTCGAAATCTTGCTAGAATTTCCAAATTCTATTGAGAATCCTTCTTAAATTTCTATAAAGTTGTAAACTGAAAAGGTATTTTTTGTAGAGTTGATTAATTATTCGAAATTTAGCAAAGTAAGACATATTGACTTTTTGAATTCCCGGCTGTTAATTCAAAGGGCAACACTGCTCCTGTCAACAGACATCTGTCCGTTCACTCCTGTCAAAATTTGAACAAGCTGCGTCATTTAGTTTGTGTTTGACAGCCATTGATAGCAGACTACCGCGTGATTTGAGGAGAAAATGGAAAAATGTGAATTTCGTGTGCTCATTAAGCATTATTTTTTGCGGAAAAAAAACAATCACTTAAACCAAGGCTAAGCTAGATAAATACTACGGGAATTCTTCACCATCAATTTCAATGGTAAACAAGTGGTTTACTGACTATCGTTATGACCGTACAAGCGCGGAAGGTGCCGAAACGTTCTGGACTCCCGTTGAGGTCTCTATACCTTAAACAATTAAAAAAATTCAGGATATGGTGTTGGCCGATCAGAGAATGGAAGTGCGAAGATTGTAAAAGCCATAGGCATGTCACATGGCTCAGTGGTTTCAATTTTGAGTGATCACTTGGGTATGAGAAAGCTTTCCGCAAGATGGGTGCCACGTTTGCTCACAGTCGACCACAAACGCAATCGTGTGACAACTTCGCAGGAGTGTTTGGCGTTGTTTAACCGCAACATGGACGAGTTTTCACGGCGTTTTGTAACCGTGAACGAAACGTGGATCCACCACAATACACCAAAGATAAAATAGCAGTCAAAACAGTGGGTTTCTCTGGGAGAATCGATGTTAAAGAAGGCCAAAGTGGGTTTGTCAGCCAATAAAGTCATGGCGACCGTTTTTTGTGATGCACGCGATATAATCCACATTGACTACCTTCAAAAGAGAGAGCAAACTGCAGACATGTGCAGTTTCCATGGCAAAAATCCATTAATTAGGCTATGACTTGCTCCCTCATCCGACCTATTCTCCGGATTTAGCCCCGAGTGACTATTTCTTGTTTCCAAACCTCAAGAAATGGCTCGGCGGAAAGAGATTTGACTCCAACGATGAAATCATCTCACAAAAAAATATCTATTTTGATGACCTCGACAAATCTTATTTTTGGAAAGGATAAAAAAATTGGAGAAACGTTGGACAAAGTGTATAGAGCTTAAAGCAGATTATGTTGAAAAATAAAATGATTTTTTATCCAAAAACCTGTGTTTCATTCAAAAAGTCACGGACATATTGACCAGCCCTCGCAGCAACGAAGGGCACTTCTTGCATTTTTTCGACAAATCAGATATACCTATAGCATATCACACATTTCTAAATGCATAAACGGCATTATTTTCAATAAATATGGAAGAATAAATGGTTATAACAAATTATTAGATTTTGAAACTTTTTAGCAATAAGTTGTTTAATAACAAAGAACTAAAGAACACAACACAAATTCAAATAAACAACTATTTTAAATAACTTATATTATAATGCGTTATTGGCGATTTCAATGAGAATACTGAGTGACAGAACCTACTATTAATAATGTTTCTTTGACATCAACTAAAATCCAACACAACTACTTTATTATTCGTACAAGGACAGTAGTTTATCGAAGCTTTTATATTACAAATAAAATTATATTTTTGAAAATGTATGTACGTCTATACAGGCTGTTCTATTTAAAAAATAAATAAATTTTCAAATTTCTCAGAAATACGTAATTCAATTGTTTTTTTCATTAACTCCATACTAATCAGCGTTAAAGACACTAATAATTGGCTACTTTAAGCGAAACCGGAGCTTAAGCATATAGCAATAGTGCACCGATAACTTTGGACACGATGTATATATTATTTTATTGATTCTATATCATTATATTACATTGTTATACTTAGTATAAGGAAGTACCTATTGTGTTGATGAAAATGTTCGAACTTGATATTTTCGCAGATGTCCACGTTTTGAAGTCCCCTGATACCGAAAAAGTGTTTTTTAAAAAATGTCTCTGTGTGTGCCTGTGTGTGACCACGATAGCGGTCAAGCCGCTACAGCTATCAATTTAAAATTTTGCATTTGCTATTATAATCTCCCTCTTGAGATCTGATTAGATTTTCAGTAAAATCGGCGGACCGGAAGTAGTAATTTACTTCAGTAAAAAAATCGAATTTAGGCAATATTTTGTCAAGTACTAAGTTTAAATAATTTTAAAAAGAATTCATATTGCTGTGGATGCAACAATGCTGATGAATAATAAAAATTAGAATAGTCTATTTATAAACTTATTCCTAACAGCATGCAATGTTCTTATGAGTTCTTGCAGTGATTTGCTTCTTATATTCTGGTAGACCTCTTATTTAGTTTTGTTTGGGATAAGGTCAAAATTAAACAAAGTATCTAAATCTCATATAAAAATTATATTTATATTTTTGTAAAGATTTGACGATCATTAGTAACATTTCCACACTATATCTATATATATATTTGTTTTACAAAGAAAAAGAAAAAGGAAAGCATTTGTACTCATTTTAGAGTTGTAATGCTTGTGAAATACTTATACTTCTATAATGATAACTGAAAGAATAATTATCTTGTTCCTTTAAATAAAAAAATTATAGATTCTTTATAGCTTGTTTACTAATACGAAGTCAACTCTATTTCACCAAAATATGCATTTTCACATAGTGCTTTGGCAATCTAAATCCTTGCAACGTGAATGCTCTAATACTGACCTCTAGCAGCTCAGCACCTGCCGACCAAAAACATCCCTGCTTATTCGTATTTATTTTATTTGAGTTTCTAAATTAAATGACTATATAATAATTAATGATGCCCAACGAACTACTAAAGGCAAATATTTTCACATAGTACCTTAAGCATGCCTAACACCATTAACTACCCCGAAATTGAATTATTTATCTCACAACTTACTTCATTTTATCGTATATTTTATCAAATTCTATCTTATTGATATCCTTCATTTTAAAAATTAGTAATAAGAAAAGAAAATTAATTGAATAGAATTATTTAAATGAAAACTAAATTAAAATTGAATTCTAGATCTTAATACAGATTATCTAATTGTGGGTTGATAAGTAGTGCATATCGACCCTACTCTCACTTTCGCTATATCGAATTTATTAATCCTTTACAAAAAATTAACGTCTTTACTGCACGAATTATAAACTCAGAATCTTCATGTGCATTCCTGTTTCTTGTCTTATACAGGGTGCCTCAGCTTTTGCGTTACAGGCATTATCTACTTTCCTTGTATAGTTATCAAAAAACTTTTCAAATAAAAGTTACTTGATATTATGATGTGTCGAAAATGACAAATAGAGGATTTTATTTGCTCGTGACCTTGAAGGAGATTTTAAGGTGAACTTTGTTTTTTTTAATGGATATATGTATTTTTTAATATTGCATCTTATTTTTCAAAAGCTAATAAATAACTTTTATTTGATGCATTTTTTATTTTGCCGTGTCAGTTTTGACACAATTCAGATACTCAGATATTCAGACTTGTCAAAAGTAAAAAGTTGTGTTCTGTCAGTCAACAACTGTCAGTCTTGCTTAAATCACAAAGATTTGACTTGCGTTATCCGCAGCTTTTTAATATGCCACTTACATACAACTCCAACGAATATGTAGATATGTTAATAGTCTACGGAGAATGCAGAAGGAATTCCCGAGAAGCTGCAAATTTGTATCGAGAAAGATTTCCGGAACGTCATCATCCATCACATACAACATTTAATAAAGTAGAAGCGAAGTTACGAACTGGTTCATTTCCCTCTACCGTAAAACATGCTAATCATAATGCTCCTGCTAGAAATGAAGAAAATGTAATCAACATTTTGGCTTATGTAGCTGTAAACCCCCATGTTTCACTTCGACGTTTGGCAGAAGAAATTGGCGTTAGTAAAGCTACAGTACATAGAATTTTAAAAGGGCATCGGTACCATCAATTTAAAGTTCATTTATCACAAGAATTAAAACTAAACGATTTACAAAGACGCCTGGATTTCATTGCACGATTGCAAGTTCTAGAAGATGAAAATCCAAATTATCTTAATTGTATTTTGTGGAGTGACGAAAGTCGCTTTCACAATAATGGTGTTGTGAACAAACATAATGCGCATTATTGGTCCAACCAAAATCCGCGGTGGATGGAGGAAGCACGCTTTCAAACAGTGTGGGGAACCAATGTATGGTGTGGAATGTTTAATGTTTAGAAATCCTTCTATCCAAAGAAACACATTACACACCACAGGAATTCTTCTGGCTGAACTTGGACTCCATAGAACGTCGGTCTTCTTCATATTTTCCCCATTCTCGAACCATGCTCTTTCTTCTGGTAACACATTAATTTGTAAAGTGCTATAACAACATTAACATTGTATTTTCTTTTTGCAGGTTTTTAAACCACACATGACTAAGTCCACTGTCTTTTGAAGTCCTTGAGTTATACATACAAAAACTAACAAGTGTATTTTTAATTCATACTGTTATTATTTACACAAAATATTCTTATTTACGATCTGACATTTGCCATTGGAAATGCTTTTGACTTATATTTTTCTTATGAATTAGCAGCATTATTCATGTTCAAATTCATATTTTATTTCTTCAATTTATTTCTTTCAAGACTGCATCATTTTTCTCGAGCACTTCTTGTTTTTGTTTACATTCATATGGCATTTATGTGTTTTTTAGACAGCATAAAGCCTATTGATTTATTTTGTGTTTGTTTTATACTTAATGTGTATACTTATTTTAACTAAAATATACTAACAATTCATGTTTAATTTGCTAGAAGAGTTTGTCTTTAAATATAGGCAACCCATTATACTTATATTTATTTGTCTTGAACTTAAAATTTTTAATAAACGATTTTTAGAATACAATTAGTGTTCTTTTTCAATAATTAAACTAATTCTTTATATTATTATATCAATGATGTGAAGATCACAGTAATATGTACTCAAAATTAAATTTGAGAAAATTTTTATTAAAAAAGTTTTTCCAAACTCCTACCGGAAGTAGGTCTTTTACTCTTATCGAAAATTAGTTTTTTGCGAATATCTCGCCAGTGATGCATTCGAGGTAGGTAGATTACGAATATAGAAGTGATTGAAACATAATTTTCAATACCTTTTGTATAAATGAAATTTTAAAATTCGGACCGGACTTAGACTTTTACTATTAACGAGTAGCACTTTTTTTTATATCTTGCAACGTATGCATTCTGTAGGGATTTATAAAGAGAATAGAAGTACTTTGAAGTAGTATTTTGAATATTTTTTGTAAAAAAGAATTCCTAAAATTCTATCATTTGAAACGCTCATATGCATTTTCTTGTTTATTCTTGGTACGTGTTGAATAATATTTCATCGTGTTATTTGGCAAATGTTGGATAATAAACTATTATTATTATTATTATTTTCTAGTGTAACAGATGGAAAATAAGCTCATTTGTTTTTGTTTACGATGGCGTATAAGCGGCAGTACATCCCGGGAAAACCGTTAAAACGGAAACGAGAACAAATTACCTTTCGAAATGAACATAAACGCATAGTACAAGAAAATTACGTTTTTAATTGAAACTTAATCTCCAAATAATGCGACGCCTTGCCCGACGGATGAACTTAAAATGCTCGAGAGAATTAATGCGGATTATGTTATTTTTGGACCGGTTGAGGAGGAAAAGAAAAATAACTGTCATCATCCATAATCAAACCAATGGAAGAAAGTAATCTCATAAAATATATCGTATTTTAAAATGCGGCAGGAGCCGGTTGCAGAAACGACCTCAATTTATATAGGGTATACATAATGGAAAGGATCCTAGATGCCGGACGGATTCCGCCTAATCTAGATTACTGAAAGTTTTACAGACCGTGGATTTCGAGGATAAACCCTGCTTCTGAAATATCTTTTAACTAAGGATTATAAAAAAAAAACCTCGGAATTTTGTAAACGCTCCGAGTTCCTTTCTTTCTTATTCGATTATTGTTTGTTGCTTCCGCGGCGGTGGCGTTGCTACAGCGGTAGTAAATCGGTAATCTTTTAAAGTATCACTGAAGCGTCTTTACAGCGGTTGTTTGTAAGTTGAAAACATATGGAAACGATTACGGTTACGGTTCGAAATATAGACCGAAAGAATATGTGTTATTTAATATTTTGCTTCAAAATTGGAGATAAAATTTTAGCGGATCAAAGATATTTGATGTTATAGAATAATAACAAAAGTAAGTAATGAAGAAATAATGTTTATGAAATGTTACTCGCCTTTCAAAGGCTGTAAATTTCACGAGTGCAAACAAAGAACGAACATTTTGAAGGAAAAAATATCGACGAAAATCAAGGTGGGGAAGAAGTGTTCCAAAGCACAGAGCTACCATATAGGCTACAATTCCAAATAAATAGAATAAAGTTGGAATATGGAAATTAGAAAATTATTGACTGAAATCAGAAGCCCATGGAAATTGCAAGAACAAACAGTCTACACAGATTCATAGCTAATGACACATTTCAACAAATTTTTCTTGTTTTATTTAGAATAATAATAGCAATATATATACAACGTGTTCACGTAAGTATGAGGCAAATGGGAAATTTATTTATTATTGATTTTACCGAAAACTTTATAGGAAGGAAAAGTTCGAGCATCAGAAGAAACCTAATATTTTTTATTCAAAGTTGCTTTCTAGTACTTGGTTAGAGAGAAAATTAAAAGCAAGTAATTTTGCCATAAGAGTAAACTACATTTATTCTTAAAGATATCAAAAATATCCATATAAAAATGTTGTTTCAAATTTTAAAATATGCACAAATATGAATTTATATTAACATAACAAATAAAATTAAAATTCACTGTTATAGAGAAATAATAATAGTAAATACGTAATAATTTTTAACTGCAATCTACATTTCAGTAATTCTGTGGTTGTCATGTAGACTGTCACTTCAATAATAAATTTCGTGTGATTTTCACGTAAAATAATTTACATTTGATATCAAATTCTTAGAGCTGATATCCATGGAATTAAACAGAAATCATATACTCACAATATTTAAGAAGTGGTTTTTTTATAATCTACAACAAATATAAAATTGACATAAATAACCAATTCAGAAATACAAATAATAGAAAAAACTATTCAAGGTAATGTCCCTCCCGTTGAACGCACAAGTTTGTACGCCTGTTGAAATCCTTGCATGCATGTTCTAACATTATAGGATTATTTCTTAAGAACAGTACCGTATCATTTATTTTGTTTTTCTATTCTTCTACATTCTGAAAAGGTCTTTCTGAATATACTTTATTCTTTAACCATCCCAAAACGAAATAATCCATAAGATTTAGTTCGGGTGAGCGCGCTGGCCATGGAGAAGGTGCATTACGTCCTATCCATCTTTCCCCAAATTTTTCATTTAAATAGTTGACAACTATTCGTGCACTATGTGCAGGTGCTCCATCTTGCATAAACCAAAGGGTTCTCCTAATTTCTAGTGGCAATTCATCTAATTCGTTATCGAGGTCTGTTTGCAGAAATTCAATATAACGTTGTGAATTTAATGTCATTTGGAAAAAATACGGACCAAAAATTTTTCTATTTAAAATCCCACACCAAACATTTACCTTTTGCGAATACTGATTCTTACAAGGACTTCTAAAATTTGGGTTGACAGGCGACCACAAACGATAATTTTGTGCACAAACAACACTATTTGTTGTAAATGCTGCTTCATCAGTAAATAAAATATTTTTGAAAAATGATTTGTGCGTTTCAATTTCAGCTTGAATATACAAAGAAAATTCAAATCTATTATTATAGTCCCGTTCTTGCAAGGTTTGAATATATCTCGGCTTATAGGTGTGATACCTATTACTAACCAAAATTTTGCTTACCGATGATTTCTTCATATCTAAATTACTAGCAAATTGTTCTAACAGAAATTTTAGGATTTTCAATTACGCTTTGCATAATACGTAAAGAATTTTCGAAACTTCTCACATGTTTTTCTCGTTCTTTCTTGAAACGCATTTTTAAACTACCACTAGCTTTAAACAGATATAAAATTTTCGACACGCTTTGGTGACTAATTGTTTTGTTAGGATGTCTTTCATTGAAAACATCAGCTGCTTCTCTGCATGTCTTGTAATTATCTCCACAAATGAGAATTAACTTAGCTCTCTCTTGCATAGTTAACCAAAATTTTGCATACCGATGATTTCTTCATATCTAAATTACTAGCAAATTTTTCTAACAGAAATTTTAGGATTTTCAATTACGCTTTGCATAATACGTAAAGAATTTTCGAAACTTCTCACATGTTCTTCTCGTTCTTTCTTGAAACGCATTTTTAAACTACCACAAGCTTTAAACTGATATAAAATTTTCGACACGCTCTGGTGACTAATTGTTTTGTTAGGATGTCTTTCATTGAAAACATCAGCTGCTTCTCTGCATGTCTTGTAATTATCTCCACCAATGAGAACTAACTCAGCTCTCTCTTGCATAGTTAATCGTTCGGCCATGTTTGGTATAGTTACTTAATATATTATTTTCTTAAAATAACTGATTTATTGAAGTGACAGCGAGTGTCAAAATGACATGGAAATTATTATTGAGGTGTGACAGTCCACATGACAACCACAGAATTACTGAAATGTAGATAGCAGTTAAAAATTATTACGTATTTACTATTATTATTTCTCTATAACAGTGAATTTTAATTCTATTAGTTATGTTAATATAAATTCATATTTGTACATATTTTAAAATTTGAAACAACATTTTTGATGGATATTTTTGATATCTTTAAAAATGAATGTACTTTACTCTTATGGCAAAATTACTTGTTTTTAATTTTTTCTCTAACCAAGTACTAGAAAGCAACTTTGAATACAAAATATTAGGTTTCTTCTGATGCTCGAACTTTTCCTTCCTATAAAGTTTTCTGTAAAATCAATAATAAACAAATTTCCCATTTGCCTCATACTTACGTGGACACGTTGTATATATAAATAAACTGATTTTCTTTCTTGGGTTTGTGGTTTTCCTTTTAATTAAAACTAACACATTTTACTAACGTTTCGATGTATTTAACACCTTTTTCAAAGATCATAAAACATACAACTGTAAAAAAAATTACAAAATATCAGTCTACGGTACAACATGATTTATACTAACAATAATTAAAATTCTTTTTATGTATGGCAACGGGTAACCTACCATAAAATTCGTTTCGTCAAACATTATTGTCTTCTTTTAATTAAAATGTGAAAACATTTTGTTTTCAAATACATTTTTTACGTGCTTATTGTTTTTCTTTTTACTGTGTAAAAATAAATATATACTGCAGGAATTATTTTACTTTAACCTACACATTCACGTGTATATAATCAAATATAATATCTGCTTACATACATCACCTCGATTTGTCTTTCCTAAATATTCTTGTTACTACTTTTTATTGTTTTTTATTATAATTTGTAAATAATATATGTTTATTCTCTTTTAAAAGTTTATAATATACAAGGATTCAAATAAAAATCAATTCGAAAAGAAGCTACTTTGTCATATATGTATTTATTATTAATTTTGTATTATTGAGTGGTATAAATTTGCAATGTATGATCTGTCATTTATTAAGAATTTTTTTTTTTAATATGAATCATTTCTAAAATATCTCTTGCTTTTTGGTTATGTTCTTTGTACAGAATTTTCACCCGATTGAAATCAAATTCATGCCCAGTATTAGTAGTATGGGGAGGGGACTTACACAGCATGTAAAACCTTCATAAAGGAACAGTGGAGCTTAAACAAAGCGAATAATACGAGACTATTCCTTTTAACCTCCAATAATAACAATTTGGAGCCAATATTTTTGAACTCAAAATATAAACATTTAGAGCCTGGAAGCGGCCAACTGAAATTAAAATTCAAGAGTTTAGTAAACAATTTTAAATTTTCTATCTTAAATTTAATAATAACAGATACGACAAAGCATATTAATCACTTAGGACAAAATTTGGACATATACAAGCAACACCTCGAAAATGTGATCTTAGATTTATATACTCAATTTATGCATATATTGCAATAAAAATAGAGAAAAGCATAATGAAGAATGGCTGCAAAATATTTCAAATACCGTAATACCGGATAATATAAAAAACATTTTAAAACTAGGACCGACATAATTATTGCTATGATAGCATATATCTGATGATAAATTTTTATTATCCTTTATTTATAATAAATGTGTTATTGCCAGAAATATTTATGCTATCGCCTTGTTTTCAAATTAAATATAATAATCTTGCACCGGCATAATTTAATCAAACTACGAAAATACAAAGCTGCATAATATATTACGAATGTAGAGATAACGTTGTCATGTAAAAAAAAATTCTTTGTTAAATTTATAAATTCACTCTCTTTTAACATTCGTATATTTCTTGTAGGTTCTAGCAGATATTCCTTTTATTTTTCCAACAACATTTCTTATTTAAAGTTAAATAGGATAGGGTTATTAATAAAAAACTAAATCTCATAAAATATTTATATTCAATTTTAACATCTTATAATAATAGTATCGAAGAAATAATTCTCTTGCCACATGTGACCGTAGAAAGAAATTGTCCTTTTAGTTTCCAATTACAAGTAAAAAAAAACAAACGTGTATTTTATAAAGATACGGAAAGCACATTACATTACAAATATGACATATAGATTCAGAATAGATATCACTCTTTGCTATATTCAAATTTTATCATTATATAGTTTCAAAGAAATAATCATTCTAAAACAACAACTAAAAACATTCATTCTCACGAAATGCCTTTGAGGATACAAAAACTCGCATAGCAGAAAACACTTTGATAAGACCGTCACCAATCATCATATGCAAATATTCACACGTTGTACATACAACAAATTGGCTATTGTCCATCAAAATGCTCCTATCCTTACGTATATTAATATATTTGAAATCTCTATAAAATTTTGTATCTAAAAACTTGTTAACAATGCATAGATAACATCGCTAACAAACATTCACACGTTGTGTCATTGATGCCTTTCTACATTGTTAACAATACTCCCATTATTTATTACATTAGTCTACTTATAACAAAGAAGATAATATTCTTATCCAAAATATTAAATAAATTTTTAAACGCTTTGCTAAAGATGAATATTTTCACATAGCATCTTTAGCATAATTTATTTTACGTAAAACTTACTTATAATGTTCATACATTTCATCAAATTCCTTCTGATATTGGTTGATTATATTGATAATAAAAAATAAATGAAATTAAACTAAATGGCAAAAATTAATTATGAAATAGGAAAATACTTATTGAAAATAAAATAACTTAATACATTTTACTAAGGATGATTTTTATGCAGTGTATTACACGCCTGCAATCATCGAACGAAATGAAAAAAAATCAATCGCTTCTTTTACAAGTTCGGTTACTAGATATCGGCAACTTTTTCACCTCTAGAGATCGACGACTTCTCTCGTACTTGCCTCGTTCCCGGCTTTTTATTAATTTTCGGTCATCAGAAAAAACCATACTTCGTTCGCAGCGCCACAATTTTCGCACTAACGTTTATGTTGGCATTGTCCTGCTCATATTTATTTTCTTGACGTTCTCCCTAGGTTGACCTGCACTCATATTGTTTGACATATAGAATTACACAAAATATACACGCACTCAAATTGTTTATTATTGTTAATGTCTATGCACATTTGCGATTTTCTTATCTTGGTAGGTACATTCCTTTTCATTAACGCCATCCTTTATTATGTTTGTAGATGAATTCGTTGCTTCTTTCATCATTATTTAAATACATTCTTTTACCACCATTTAATACTGTTCGTATTTTTCTTTTGCAGACGTTTCCTTTGAAAATAATAGGAAAAACATTGCATACGACTGGAATACTTCTTTTATTAATTATATTGTCAGTAACTTGGACCTTGACAACTTCATCTATATCTTCGAACCATCTTTTCTCGTCTTCATGTAGGTTGATTTGTATGCAGCTGCTAACAATATTGAACATTATTTTTTCTTTGTAGATTTAATGAGATTAAACCAATTTTAACGTGTTATTTCCGTAATTTTCCAGGATAAAACTGGATTTAACCTGCTATTACTGAAGTTTTTTCCACATTATATCGTGTCGAATAAAAAAAAATATACCTTCTTACATATTCCTTTTAAAATTATGCTTAGATATAAGTCTCAGGTATTTATCATATTATTAAGTGTGACCATAGAATGTCAAACAAATAACCATCTTTATAAATTATTCTATTTCTTACGTCTATTCATGATGAAAGATGTTTTCATGTCGTAAATATCTAATTTCACCTTTTTCATATAACTTTACGGCATTCAAATGACTAACTCTTTTGACTATTCCATCCTTCATCATTACTCTTTCTCTGTTATTTATTTTTAATACGTTATTGATTTTGAATAGTGGTTTACTGCTCAATATATTTAATGCGACTCTCACACAATGCATAAAATTTCGTTCTGGCTTTGTATATTGAAATTGCATCTTGTGATCCTCGTTTCTACAAATATAGAATACATGAACTTTATTTTTGTATTTATTTTTTACCTTTCAAATAAATTTTATTACAATTTTTAATTGTCGTCTACCTAGCATTATAATGTTACGCCGTTGTGGTTATGCAACTCATGATACATTTTTCCATAATTACACTTACTACTTACTTATTCTATTATATAATTATTTATTTATCTTATAATGCCTGACCAATGTAGGGATCACGGCAATATGCTATTAAACACAATGACCCACACAAAATACCGGCAAACAATATAATATTGAGAGCGGAATATCCTCGTTTACAGAAGACAAAAAAGTAGAAATAAGATCAAAAATTTGTAATGCAATGACTAATTTTAAAGAAAATATCAAAAATAAAAAGCAAAACTAATAATAAAAAGAGCCTATTCCAAAAAGATTTGAACCAAACTAAAACTTTTATTAAAAACAACCCACAAATAGTAATTTTAAAACCTGATAAAAGCAATACAATCTGTTACAAGATAAAAACACCTACATCGAACTAAAAAATGACCCTACTCAATGTTATCAAAATCTAAACAATGATTTAGTAAAAACATGGGAAAAACAAAATCGAATTTCAAAAAGTTTGGCAATTAAACTAAAAATTAACAACTCCCAGTCACCAAAAATATATGGATTACCTAAACTTCACAAAAACAATATCCCATAATATCTTGTATACAATCTCCATTCAATAATTTATCAAAATTCTTATCAGAATCTATAAAACAAGTAACAGGAAAAAATGAATATTATATAAGACTCCTGGCAGTTCAAACAATATATTGATATGATAACAATACCCAATAATTATAACCTAGCATCATTGGATATAGCATCCCTATATATACAAATATTCCTATAGATCTGGCAAAAACTATTGTCACAAAAAAAATGGAAACAAATAAAAGAACATACTATTTTAACACTAAAAGAATTCTTAATTTAATGTAAAATATAACAGTACTGTGCGTCCCCCCCCCCCATTCACATTAATCATAGTGAATAATTTTGAACTGTTTTGTACCCTCATCAAGAATTGGATTAGGTTTCTATATTCTGGCTAAATTTTGCTTGATTCTTGTTAGTTAAAGCTACACAAAGACAACAAAATTTTAATGTGAATCAAATTTGCTCAGTAGATATTAAAATATCATAGCAACTTTATAGCAAACATTTGCTATCCTTACTTGCTTTTTACATAGCTAGGAACTTACTAATGTACAGGAAAAATACAAATGCCGACCAGTGTTATAAAAACTAAGTAGTACTAAAGAAGTGCAACTGCCAGCCACAAAAAGACAGCTCAAAGAGCTCATATAAAACGCTTAATATTCATTTACTGATTCAGACTATATAAAAAGCACCAATTTATATGCTTATGTTTCGAAACCTAAATAAAATATCACAAATTTCATTATGTCATTGGAAAAATTGTTAGAGCATCTGCAGAGGTGCAGTGAAGCTGATGCTCTAAAAATTTGACCGAAAAGATTAGAAATTAAAATAATTATTATAGAGATGAAAAGTTTGGAAAAAAAAATGTACAATTTTTAGTACAACAGCTTATAATAACATTACGCTGTAGGAAATTATAAACACGTTTTATTGTAATCAATAAATCAATTTTCATAATATTATTTTTTGTTTTTTAATGTATACTATAACAAACTTTGTTCTTCTTCTCCTATCGTTTAGTTTGACCTAGTTCAACAACGACAATAAATTTATAATACCAAGTGAATGAGGTTATACATCAAAGCGCATAGTTTTACGTTGTAAAAACTTTACATGATCTTCGTCTATTTTATAGTTTCCTGTTAGAAATAAATTAATTTCTCTTCGTTAGCAACTACTTGTGACAACATTTTTCTAAAAGTATGTATACTTTTAATTATTACGGTTACATTAAATCAGATAAATTATAGAGAAAAGTATTTATTTGTAATTTTTAACAATAATTTGTTTACTCCCTTACATTTTCAAAAGAACCTCTGACGATAAATTACTGAAACATACTAATTCTTCAAGATTTAGGTATAATGATAAGTGAATTTTATAAAACCTTTCTACGACACGAGCTTTCCCACTACAAACTTTTAAAATGTTAAGCTATTAAAGAAATGTACATGCAGTTGTTAACAGTTTTAATTTACATTCAACAATACCAATGACTTGTAGCTTCTGTCAATAAAGACGCTCTAAATTTTACTAATAACAATTTGTACGATTGAAAACAAATTGCTGGGTATCTATATGAAACATTAAAATACTAAATGTGTAATAATATATTTATTTTGCTAGACTTGCAGGCGGAAGAATTTTCTGTCTTAAAATCGTATCAGAAGTAAACAAATTCTTTAATATAATTTAAAAAATAAGGTGTAGTCACTATATAACTTTCCAATGCGTATGAGCGTTTCAAATTATACAAAAGTTGTTCTAAATTAAATTTTAAACACTTATCATATTATATAAATAAACCTGTGACTAAATGTGTTAACTAAAGTTTAAATTTTAAGAACCTTTTCATACAAAAATTGTTCAGAGTTCTTTTCTAAGTGTTTCTATTTTCTTAAATAGTCTCTATAAAATGAATACTTTGCGAGATATTTAAAAAAAAAGTGCTACTCGCCAAGAGTAAAAGTGTTACTATGGGTCCGAATTTTATAATTTTATTTATACAAAAAGTATTCCAAATCTAGCTCTAAATACTTTTGTACTTTCGATAAATATATATAGGATGCATAATTTACGATATATTTGTAAAAAATCGCTGTTCGATAACAGTAAAAATGTTACTTCTGTTCCGGATTTTGAATGTATTTCTATGCAAAAGATACTGGAAATCAAGCTTTAAATACTTTCACATTTGTAATGTACTTGCTTAGAAGGAATGGCTTGCGAGATATTCTCAAAAAACTTATTTTCAATAAGAGTAAAAGACCTACATCTGGTAGGAATTCCAAAAAACTTTTTTAACTAAATTTTAAAAGTTCACTTCCGAATTTTCAATTTTTTTCTACACCCAATGCAATTTTAAATACCTTTGCGCTATAAAAGATCATTATAGAATGCGTAATTTGAGATTTAAAAATTATTGAAAAAAAATCCACTTTTTCGGTATCAGGGGACTTCAAAATGTGGACATCTGCAAAAATTTCCACGTCGAAAATTTTCGTCATCACTATACTTCCTTATACTACGTATAGGAAACTAAAAAGGCTACAATAAATTACGTGGATTTTAAACGAAGGAATAACTGGAGGTTTTGATAACGTGTCTGGGGGCTTTGCGTTGGATTATTGTTTTTTTTCCCACAGCAAAATTGTATAAACATAGCTTTTATGAAACATCTTCTGCAAAATATCAAGAATTATTATTAATAATAATATAAATACGTTCTCCATAGGTACGAAGCATACTTGTATGGATTTATTTGTTTTTATGCTATCTCATTTATTCGTCGCAGAATACTGTTTTTGTTGCCTCCATTTTTTCCTAAATCCGATTTTGTGTCGATTCCATATTTCCCCTTAAGCTTTTTTCCTATAATCTTTCACAGATTTTACCTGGACTGTTCGCTAATGTTATTCCTATATGATGTTCACATAGTTTACTATATCATTTATAGAAAATTGCTAATAAAATTCTTCATCTTCTTCTGCTTATTGGAATTTTCTTGCTTCTTGTCGCTTCGTTAATAGTATTTAACAATTCCCTCTTTCCATTTCCATTTAAGAACGCAATTATTTTTGTCTTAATCTAATTTTTTCCATGCGCTTTTCTCAAGCTTATTTTTTGTTTTGTCTCTATCATTTCCTTTGTATTATTTTAGTTAATGGATGTATTCTAGTAGCTCTTTAAAAGCATTATCACAATTTTATTATTATGGCAATTTCGTTTCTTATTGTTCTTTTAATATAAGAATTTCTATTTTTCTTAATATCGCATAGAAAATTGTTTTGTTGTATGCTTTAGTACAAACTTGTTCGTCTCTTTTTAAGCACTTAATGCATCTTATCTCTCAGATATAATACAGAAACTTCTTGTCGTTTAGTACTAAATCATAGTCTAAAATGCAATAATTATGTTTGCGTATTATACAGTAGAAAGCATTCCTCGACTATATACAGGTATTCGATTAACAACGTTGAATTAATACATTGCGAACTTGGTTTTCTGGCACGTAATACTAGGGATTTCAGTGATAATGACGCACTTATTTGCTTCTACCATAGTTTATTAATTTTTAATAAGTATGTGTTTACATATATATATTTGTATTTGACTATGTGTAATTTTTCTGCTACTTTTTTGCTGTTGTGAACTATTTTTGTTTTCATTTGTATTATCCTGTAATTAATAATTATACTGTTGGATAATAAATTATTATTATTATTATTATTATTATTATTATAAACCTTATTTGTAGTTTTTGATAGTGTAACTTTCTCAGACCTTTTAGATTTTCCTCAAATTGCAATTGGAAACATGGATTATACTGTTTATTTTTAATAACCATTTTATTATTCTTCTATGAACTAGGCATTTGCATACTACATTTACATATAAATTTCAAAATACCTGTGTAGAAATCACGCGTGTCGTCGTGGTACACCTTCAATTTTTTTTGCCGCCATTTTGGTAAATATTAATTTTGATAGTTTATATTTGGCATTCATTGAGTAAAGACGTGGTAAGTTTATTATAGATAAATGTTATAAATAAACATATATTGGTTTATTTATAACATTTATCTATAATAAACTTACCACGTCTTTACTCAATGAATGCCAAATATAAACTATCAAAATTAATATTTACCAAAATGGCGGCAAAAAAAATTGAAGGTGTACCACGACGACACGCGTGATTTCTACACAGGTATTTTGAAATTTATATGTAAATGTAGTATGCAAATGCCTAGTTCATAGAAGAATAATAAAATGGTTATTAAAAATAAACAGTATAATCCATGTTTCCAATTGCAATTTGAGGAAAATCTAAAAGGTCTGAGAAAGTTACACTATCAAAAACTACAAATAAGGTTTATAATAATAATAATAATAATAATAATAATAATTTATTATCCAACAGTATAATTATTAATTACAGGATAATACAAATGAAAACAAAAATAGTGCACAACAGCAAAAAAGTAGCAGAAAAATTACACATAGTCAAATACAAATATATATATGTAAACACATACTTATTAAAAATTAATAAACTATGGTAGAAGCAAATAAGTGCGTCATTATCACTGAAATCCCTAGTATTACGTGCCAGAAAACCAAGTTCGCAATGTATTAATTCAACGTTGTTAATCGAATACCTGTATATAGTCGAGGAATGCTTTCTACTGTATAATACGCAAACATAATTATTGCATTTTAGACTATGATTTAGTACTAAACGACAAGAAGTTTCTGTATTATATCTGAGAGATAAGATGCATTAAGTGCTTAAAAAGAGACGAACAAGTTTGTACTAAAGCATACAACAAAACAATTTTCTATGCGATATTAAGAAAAATAGAAATTCTTATATTAAAAGAACAATAAGAAACGAAATTGCCATAATAATAAAATTGTGATAATGCTTTTAAAGAGCTACTAGAATACATCCATTAACTAAAATAATACAAAGGAAATGATAGAGACAAAACAAAAAATAAGCTTGAGAAAAGCGCATGGAAAAAATTAGATTAAGACAAAAATAATTGCGTTCTTAAATGGAAATGGAAAGAGGGAATTGTTAAATACTATTAACGAAGCGACAAGAAGCAAGAAAATTCCAATAAGCAGAAGAAGATGAAGAATTTTATTAGCAATTTTCTATAAATGATATAGTAAACTATGTGAACATCATATAGGAATAACATTAGCGAACAGTCCAGGTAAAATCTGTGAAAGATTATAGGAAAAAAGCTTAAGGGGAAATATGGAATCGACACAAAATCGGATTTAGGAAAAAATGGAGGCAACAAAAACAGTATTCTGCGACGAATAAATGAGATAGCATAAAAACAAATAAATCCATACAAGTATGCTTCGTACCTATGGAGAACGTATTTATATTATTATTAATAATAATTCTTGATATTTTGCAGAAGATGTTTCATAAAAGCTATGTTTATACAATTTTGCTGTGGGAAAAAAAACAATAATCCAACGCAAAGCCCCCAGACACGTTATCAAAACCTCCAGTTATTCCTTCGTTTAAAATCCACGTAATTTATTGTAGCCTTTTTAGTTTCCTATACGTAGTATAAGGAAGTATAGTGATGACGAAAATTTTCGACGTGGAAATTTTTGCAGATGTCCACATTTTGAAGTCCCCTGATACCGAAAAAGTGGATTTTTTTTCAATAATTTTTAAATCTCAAATTACGCATTCTATAATGATCTTTTATAGCGCAAAGGTATTTAAAATTGCATTGGGATTTTTAAAACATTTTATACAAATCAATCATCCATTACAGTAACGATGAGTAAGACTTTTTGGGAATAATAACGTACCAACAAAACGCACTACTTATTTTGTAGTGAATGATTTCAAAGAAAGAAGATCTGCAGCTGATAGTCCAAAGCGTGGACTACAACGTACTGAAAAATGCCCGTGATTATTACTGCTGTTCAAGAAAGTGTTTAAACAATCCGTCAATCTCAATTAGATACTTTGCTAAGAAATTTGGTTTATAAAAGAACAACTTTGGCCAGAATTAGACTAAAGGTTATCAATTTTTTTTTCTATTTAAGATATACAACAGCTTCCTCTAAAAGACCATTTACCATGCCGTACATATGCCAATAGTATCTTACAGCTCGCCCAAAATAACCCTAATTTTCATGAAAAACTCATAATGAGAAACGAGGCAAATTTTTATTTGAATGGATATGTGAATAATCAGAATAGTCAGTTCTGGGCAATACCCACAAATTATTCATATGTCATCCTTATATTCATTAAAAGTGACAGTTTGGTCAGGAGGAATCACTGGAATGGACTTTGTTGAAAGTGAAAACGGCTTAACGGTAACTGTCACTGGTGAACGATATGGTGACATGTTTGAAACTTTTTGATGTTAGAAATGCATACTTTGGGCTTAATTAACATGTGGTTCCAGGAAGAAGGTGCCACATCGTATATAGTCGCTGTCGCTGGATTTGACTGCCCCTGATTTTTTTGTGTGCATAAGTGAAAAACAAGCTTCGTGCAAATCAGAAATGCCTGAGCAACTCAAACAAATTATTCATGATTGTATTAATGTAATATCAGTCAAAATGTAATGACCTTGTAACCTTCCCGATGGACACCTGTATGTATTTTTAGTCAACATTTTTGTAAGGTAATTTAAAATTATGACAACAATCAATTACAGATAGAGTGGTAATACCAATTTATACTCTTCCTTACCGGTAAAGAATTCAAGGGATCAAAGGATTTCTATTAAAATAAAGACATGCTAAAATACTCTTGATTAAATCGCACTTTCCTAAATAATTTTAAGTCAAGTATCTCATTAAACAATGCAAATGCGAAAATTGGAGAAGAAGATTTCTTAAGCAAGTACACAATAGATGATAAAAAAGAAATATGGATTATATATGGCAAAACATATGCAAATCAAATCGATCACTTAAAAGTAACTCAGAGAAGGGAAAAGGCCAATGATGACATACGATCATATAGGGGAGCAATTGCTGATACAAACCACCATTTAGTAATATTTGAAGCAGCACTCAGAGCCATTGTTAAGAAGAAGAAAATAAAGTCAAAAAAAATGGAAAGTTGAATATCTGAGGAAAGAAAATGTGAAAATAAACAAATCAACAAACAAAACAAAATAACATGAATGTTGATGAGAATTGGAATAACATATAATGCAGTAATACAGAAGCAAAAGATAAAATATGAAAAAAATACAAAAAACTAAGGAATAATGGACTGATTTTAATTATTGGCAATCAAAAGAAAAAAATTGATCGCAGGGAAGTTAACAGATGAAGTATACAAAAAGTGTCGAAAACAAGCCACAAAAATGATAAAACAAAGGAGAGAACAATCGACTGCCAAAATAGTGGACGAGCTAGAAAACTACAACAAAACAATAAAAACTGTATCGCACATTAAAGATTCAGAAAACAAAGCAGTTGCAGATTACATTAAATGTAAAGAATGGGAATTCAAAAAGTAAATTGAACTCGTTGTCAATTGCAGTTGCAGTTGCGAATCTAGAACATCAAGTTTGAATAGATGAGTCAACGTATGGTTCATTCTTATTCTGTTCATGGTCACTAAGTGAAATAGAGGCAAGAAAGTTTATTTGAACCAACGATACCTATTAGGTTTTTGCTTGAATTTATGATATTCTTTAGCTTTTGTTCTTGGAAAAGTATTCATTTTTTTGGTAAACCTGATATATCTCATGAATAATAATGGGAAAGATCCATACACGGATTTTCTTCCTGCCAATTCGTCGACCTTCACATTCTACAAGATTCCACAAATTTAATTTCATACCCCAAACTCGATAGATCGAAGAAATTCTACTTAATTTTTAGAATGGAATTGTTCGATACTGATGAAATTTCCAAATAGAGCAATGCTTGCAGAGCACTCTGAGTTTGACAAAATTATTGCTCGTTTCAGATCGTTAGTGTCAATTGCTTTTATAACTTTGAGATTGGCAATAGTTTCCGCGCAGAAAATATAAATTTTTCCATTTAATTTTTTTCCGCATGCTGTATACCCCACCATAAAATTTACAAAATATTACCTAATACGTTTTAAAAACAAACGCCCCTCTTTTAGGTTACACAAAAAGAGATTTTAAGAATAGAAATATAGTACATTTTATAATTAAACTAAACTAAACTAATGAGAATTTATAATTATTGCAACCATTTTTTTTGTAAGTATTTTGATATTTACCAACATATTATAGATTATATGAGCAAGATTATTTCAGTGTAAATATAAATACGTTTTCTGATTGTACTTGGTGGTTGATTTTCAATCAGATACGACGCAGCGAAAGTGAAACAAGAAAGATCAAAGGATCCGACAATACTGTCGCTTTTCTATGTTCGTAGTTCTTTGATTATACTACCAACAAGAATATAATCATGATTGAAATAAATTAGGAAGATGTGGGGAAATATACAGTGTGCACGCAGTCTACCTGCAGATGAATATACTAGACAATCTGGTCGACTATAAGTGGGAGAATAAGAGGGTAGCCGCTGTTACTAACATTACAGCTACGTTAAAGTCGACACCGCAGAAATCGTTACTGCGTTAGTCCGTGAAAATTGCTACTGTTACTGTTAATAACAAATTCTTTAACCAAGATAAAGTCATTTACTCTACTGCTTTACAGAAGATGGAAATAATATTAATGAATAAAAAATCACTACCTGCATAATTTTATAAGCAGAAACTTGTTGAAGCATCAAATAATCGCAGTAAACAATTTTAGTAACGGATTTCACCACGCTTCCCAAATTGTATGAGTAATTAAAAGAAATAATCATTAATTCTAAAAATTTAAAAATTATAATTTGGCGCGTAATTGTTCTAAATTAGATGGACTAAACGCTATATAAAAATGTACTAGTCGACTAGAGATCGAGCGTGAACAAAATTCAAATGAAATGCGCAAGTACAGCTGCCATCCTAAACGCGAGTCAGTCAAGGCCTCACTACACTCGACCAATAGAACAGTTTGTATATTGCTTTCTCGTACTAACTCATACAAACTCCCGGTGTCGTCGTTTTATCACACAGTGAATGCATCCGCAGCTCGCCGGCAAGCACTTGGTATACAAGAAGAACTTAAATAACATCAATTATTAAAATACTATAGTCATTGGGTTGAAAAACAATACCAATAATACCAATTAATATAATATTCAAAACATAATATTAATGAAAAAACTGCTATTGCAGTATAAACAACAAAATATAATAAATCAACGAAACCTTTAACAAGAAAGAATAGCTGTGATTAATGTACAAAATGAAAATTTTAATATTTACCGCATTTTATTATTAGTTTTTTTATTTATTCAACTGAAATATTTGTATGCTGTTTTCGTCATTTTACATTTATTATGCAAATTAAATATTGAAAAAAAGTAATTCATTGCCTTCCTAGATATACAAGATCTTCATCATATTCTAAAATAAAAAATTTTAACATGAAAGTCGTCTTGAGTTTAGCAAAGGCAAAAATTATTCAGAATTTTCGTGGTATTCCAAATAATTTCAATGGACACTAACAAAGTAGAATTTAAATTTCCTAACCCAAACATTTACGCTTGTCGCATATGTATATGTACTACCTATACGATGAAAATTTATTTTTGCATCTTTAATATTTGATAGAGGAGTTCAAAGGATGTGGTCGTACGGTAAATGTTTTAATTTTTTATCTGTTATCGACCCAATACCCGCACTCAATGTAGGGTCAAGTGGGTCAACAGATTCTCTCGAAACCGCCCTATGCCCCCCCTTGTACCCCACCGACGTTTTGTCGTCGATGATTCACGTGCATATACACTCTCACACACATAGAGACGCACACATATCCGAACCAAGTGAGATTGACCTTTCACATCGGATGCTTAAGTGCCACTTTTTGTTAGGCGATCTCCTGGCCCCTCAGAATAATTTAATTGGTTTTTATCCACAGGTTGCCAATTTGTTTCAATGGTCAGGACATTACGATGTCATATTAGTTATTTTATGAGTCGGGAGCGATAAATTTAAGAAAATTGCTCCTTTAATTGATCACATTTATTAAAGTCGATCACGTTTTCCTGAAGTTTAAGAGATTAAATGCCTTATTAGTTCCGGCGCTCCGCAGTTAATTAATTTTAATTACATTTTGCAAATTTAATTATGTAGGGTTTTAACACTTTGATGTATGAACACGGTTCTATTGTAGAATACTTAAAGTTCCCCAATAATATCTTTATAATAACGAGGTAAATGTAATTGAATATAACAGCTCTTTCCAATTAATTCTAGTTTCTAGAGGATATTAATGAATTATACTTTTGCGCGCGTTTGTTTTAGAAAGAAAGAACAACCAAAACAATATTAACGTAGTTGTATTTTGGATTGTAATGAAATTTAAGAAACTTAAAATTATACTTAGTTTTTAATTAGAAATAGAATTACAGAATCTGTAATAGATTAGTAGAAATTGCTTTTCGTCTATATATACGAGGTGTGTAAATTAAGTAATGAGTCTAATTCTCTCTAAAGTTTTTATTCGAATAGAATTACCATTCAATACTTTCTCCCCCAAAGTAACTTCCTATGGAAGCCACAGAACATTGGAGGCTGTTTTCTCAATCCTCATAGCGTCGGTAGAACCCTTATACTAGAATAGGCTTCAGCTGGTTGATTACAGCGGTATGAATGTTTTTGTGTCACAAGGACTTAAGTCAGGAGAATGAGGAGGCTGAAAAAAGACAGGTATATTTTTACTGGCGAAAATCTCGTTAATTAAAATTTCTGTGTGACAAGGTGCATTGTCGTGATGCAACATTCAGTTGTTCTTGATGTTTAGTCTCTAATGCATGACATCTTTACGAAGATTTTCAAGAAACTCTAGATAAAAGTGTTGATTGACCGTTAAGCCTTACAGCACAAACTCTTTTTGAACGATTCTCTGGCGGTCAACAAAACAAATCAACGTGAATTTGATTTTCGACCAGCTCGTTTTTGAATTTTTGTTTTCGAAATGGCTGAAGAGTCCTATTATATGCTCTTTCGCTTGGTTTTGAGTAGTACCCAAACAATCAAGATTAGTCATAAGTAATGACCAATTCCAGAAAATGGAGATCATTTTCATCTGACTCCAAAAGTCAAGGCACCTTTTCTTCCTGATGTCCGTTTTGTGCAGCAAAAAAGAAAAACCTTGTCAAAGAGAAACAGTGCTGGTTCCTCTTTGACAAATATTTTCGAAAAATGCATACTAACATGTGGCCACTGATTTTCTTGCAAAAATGCCGCACAATGAATTTCCTTTCTTAATCATGTCTATGTCTTACTACTTTAGCAAATTTACATTTTTTGACAATATTATCATTATTTGAATATTGTAAATTGTGTTTAATGTTTTGGAACCTATTTCTACTCCCACACATTTTATCAAGTCAATTGCTTTGTCTTCATCATTTGAGCAATACAGGGGAGTTAGTGGTAATTGATAATACTCCGAAAATAATAAGATACCAGTAAAAGTAACAACTGATATTCAAAAGTTTTGGTTAACTAATTTCAAATAAAAATCTATTTTAATTGTTTCATAATCTTGTTAGATTTCTCTAGGGTAAAGTGGTGTAATACGCCCCGGCTCTTAATACGCCCCGGCTCTTAATACGCCCCGCCGCCATATTTTTGCGTTCATTCCTTGTCTGATTCAGTATCATGCAGCACACCGATCGTGTTACACGTGCCTTACTTCGTATGCGGTAATTAAAGACGCACGCTTGTATTTTTCCGAGAAAAATAATATTCATTGGTAAGTACAGCCAAACATTTGTTTCATAGTTTGAGTAAATGTCCTCTTTTATATTTCAAATCATTTTTCTTCGATTTTTGTCGATTTGACCTTCATCTAGACAAATAAATAAATGCCTGTGAGCACGTTTCGCAGTTAAAATAAATGTGGTGGGTGAAATATCCCAGTGGGGCGTATTGTACACCCGATTTCGAATACGCCCCATATGCTTGGTTGTAAAACGCCCCAGTCGAAGGTTATTTTACTGTTTCTCATTATTGCCCTTTTTTTAGATAATGGGCAGAGTATATGTGAGAAAAACGACAAGAGCATCTTGGACCGAAGCTGCAATGTCAACAGCCATGGAAAAAGTGAAAAGTGGTCAGATGGGGATAAATGCAGCCAGTAGGGAGTATGGTATACCTTCAAGAATTTTGAGGAGACATCTAGCTGCGAATAGCTCTACAAAGTACTTACGTAGAAGTACAGCTCTAAGTAGAGAACACGAAAAAAGTTGGTCCGGCATATACAGGCACTGGGAGAAGTGGGGTTCGCACCGAGTAGAAATGATGTGAAAAAAATGGCTTTTGCTTTCGCCAAAAAGTTAAGCATAAACTGTTTCTCTGAAAATGATGAGTCAGCAGGGAAAGTTTGGTTAAATAAATTCTTAAGAAGAAATCCCAGCTTATCTATCAGAAAATCTGAAGGCCTCTCACTAGCTCGGGCCCAAGGGATGAATAGGAAAGAAGTTGGTGATTATTTTGATCTCTTGCATAAACTATTAACTGACAATGACTTATTAGATAAGCCGTCCAAAATATTCAATATGGACGAAACAGGCATTCAAGTGAACAATAAGGCAGAGCGTGTTGTTGCTACGAAAGGGAGTAAAGATGTCTATTCTCTCACAAGTGCAGAAAAGGGTGAACATATCTCATTAATAGCATGCTGCAATGCTGAAGGGACATTTTTTCCGCCAGTCCTAATAATGAAAGGTAAATACAGAAAACCAGATTTTTTAGATGGACTTCCTCCTGGCTCCGATGTTTATATGAACCAAAAGACCTCGTACATTAACAGCGATTTATTTATAAAGTGGTTCCGTGAATACTTCATTCCAAGAAAAGGTACCGGCAACGCGTTACTGATATTGGATGGTCATGCATCACATTGCAATGCGGTTGAACTTTTGGACTTGGCTTCTGAAAACAACATTGAACTTTCATGTCTGCCCAGCCATACAACGCAGGCATTGCAGCCTCTCGACAAGAACATGGATGATTAATCACAAAGACAGAAAGTTGAACAGGCACAACGTTCCTGCACTGATAGAAAAGGCTTGGGTTAAATCAGCTTCCGTTAGTAATGCAGTATCCGGATTCAAGGCAACAGGTATTCATCCATATGACCCATTTGTTATCCCCGAACATTTTTTTGATATCTCTGATGCTGCATGTGCCAACGTACAGGTACCAAATCAAGAAGTTCTTCCTGAAGGAGTTGCCGCTGCCGAAATCCCCAATGATCCTGCAACAGATCCTCAGCAAGAAATATCCTGTGATTCTGCAGCAAATTCTCAGCCGGAACCGAAAGAAACTCCATCTAAAGAAGTTGTTCCCGAAGAAGTTGCCGCTGCTGAAATCCCCAATGATCCTGCAACAGATCCTCAGCAAGACTCAAAAGAAATTCCATCCAAACTTTTAAGGGAAATTGCTCCCGTGCCAACTATTCCAATTAATACCTCAAAAAGGAAGCAGTCAGCTATTATCCTAACATCTCCAGAAAATAGAGCCGAACGACAGATTGTGTCTGATAAAAAGTCAGCTAAAACATTGCCCAAATGTTCCAGTGCTCCTAGCACATCCGGAGTAAAATCTAAAACCCTTTGCTTGAAAAAAGGTAAAAAGAGGAGGAAGCCATCTAGTTCGTCTTCCGAAGAGGATTCAATAGTAATTTATGCATCTTCAGATGAGGCTTCAGACATTGATGACACTGACTGCACTGAGTGTGGAGAACACTATTATTCTACCAAATCCAAAGATGATTGCATTCAGTGTATCGTTTGTGGAAAGTGGTTGCATGAAAGCTGCACGATGTACCTCAACCTGTGCAACAGATGTGGACGTCAAAAGAAACGAATGGAAAACGAAAAATAGCTTGTTAGGATTAACTTTTCAGTACTTTTTACCCGGGGCGTATTGCAATCAAATAGTGTGTAATACGCCCCATTTTTCCATTTTTCTTTTAATGCGAAGGGGCTGTAGAAAAACTTTTTGTTGGTTTTCGATTGAATTCGCATCTTAGTTATTTCCTGTTCACTGAGTTTTTAATAAACGTTCCAAACAATTAGTTTAATACTTATTTCCGAAATGTGGGGCGTATTATACCACTTTACCCTAACATACGTTTCAGTAAGGCCATCTACTAGACTAAATGACTAAAAGTAAATACACAACTGTATATGCAATTAAGTTACCATTAGCCTAATATATTCATTTATTAGAGGGTATATTTTTTATGCCTGTGTATGTATTTACTTTTTGACTCTCTTGATTTCTAGATTTTAAAGCAATGTCAGTTTCTTACTTTTTTTACATTATGTAACAGTTTACGGGAAAGTGGACGCAAAAAAACGTAACTTGAATTCTGGCGGAAAGCCGTGGAACATTCTTCTTCTTGTTCTTCTTTTAGCTAGGGTCATCCCCTGTTTGCCTGACCTGTTACTATTTAGCGGATGAGGAAAACCAACTTTGTCCTCATCTCTTGGGAAGTCGTCCTTGTTGTCTCTTTCCTTTTGGTCTCTCATGTTTGCATATATATGCTAGTCTGTTGGTTTGCATTCTCTCGATATGGTCATTCCATTCCTTCCTTCTACGCTTACTCCACTTCACCACATCCTGCACTCCGAATCTTTCGATTATGGATCTACTCGTCTGTCTATCTCGTAACGTGACATTCGGTATTTTTCTGAGAATCTTCATTTCTACTTTTCTAATTTTTTTGTTTAGTTTTCTTGGTATCTGCTCATGTCTCCGTGGAGTATGTTAGTACTGCGCGAACCATAGCTTTGTATATTCGAACTTTACTTTCCTTAGTAAGATATTTGTTCCGCCAGACCATTGTGTTTAGATACCGGGTTACTTGTGTCGCCTTCATTGCCTGTTGTTGAACCTCCGCCCTCAGGTCTCTTTGACTTGTAACCTCGACACCAAGATACCTGAAGCTCATTACCTGGTGAACGACGGAACCGTCATTTCTAGTTTTCAACGAACTGGCTGCTTATATATGACCATGCACTTAGTTTTGTCTTAGGAGATGTTCATATTATATTTTTTGCCGGTAATGTTGAATTGTTGAATCGATGTCTGCTAGGAGCACTGCATCATCGGCGAGCATACTATGTTCACGTTGTGTCTTCCCATAGGGTAACCATCTTTTCCCTTTATTGATTCTATCATAAGGTCCATTATTAAATTGAATAAGAAGGGACTCAACGAATCCCCTTGTCGTATGCCAATGTTTATTTTGGTTGGTTCCGTAATTCCATCAGATGTTTTGATTCTAGTCGACGTGTTAGTGTTAATATTATTGACCAATTCCACAAGGGTTTATGGTACGTCATATTAACGTAAAATTTTCAAGACGTGGTTTCTTCTCACACTATCGAAAGCCTTGCTGAAATTCACGAAGCACATAAATAGCGGGTTGTTATATTCGATTGATTTTTCTACCAATTGGCGTATGATGAAAATGGCATCTGTTGTACTACGATTCTTTCTGAACCCCTGTTGCTCCTCTGATATTTGTGTGGCACACACTGAAATGAATCAATGCCAACAGATAGGAACACTTAGTCCTGTTTTGCAAAAAAAATATGTAAAAGCTTGGCACTAGTAATTTTACGGCGTGTGTCCAGTAGAACGAAATTATGCTCATTCAATAATATTCCATGGTGAGTATTTTTACAGGAATAAACTCCACCGGTCCAAATCTTCAAGACATTCAAAAATTTTCTTTGGATTTGTCCAGTTTCAAAATATAGTGGATATGTTACCGTAAATAGCCGAAATCCGTTTTTACGCGTACTTACTAGTAAAAATGTGAAGTAACTACGAGCATTCGTAATTTCGCGTACTTACTAGGAAATACACGAATTAAAATTTTAATTCGTGTATTTACTGCCGCTTTCAGTTAGAACCCGTTCTAACTACACGCATAACAGTAACTAACCGAAATACATATCTCTTAAGGCTGGACGCCCGCTTCAAGCTGAGTTCGATTTGAAATAGGCGTACCACTGTTTTTTAAGACAAATGTTTAAGGGTCCGCGTGCTCTGTCTTATGCTGAGGAAAAAGATAGAGAAAAGAACTTGTCACCTAATCTAATCTGCTTGTAATTTATGGCTGCGTTATGGTCTCAGATAATCGCCGGTTGGCCGACACGTTTGGCAGTCGGGAAGCAAGACAATCTATATTTTCTCAAACACACAAAAAAGGTGAAGCTGAATATGTAAAATCACCTGCCGGATTCAAATTTTGAGTTGGAAAATAAAATCGAAATCGCAAAAAGGTCGAAAAATCGTTTTTTTGTGTAAATTTTAAAATTTTCATTTTCTTCAATTTTTAATACTTATCTCGTGATATCTTAGCAATGCAGAGAGCTAGGGATCTGTTTTTTTTAAGGTTATACCCTAAAGTATTTGGATGATACTAGTGTTTTCGATTTTTCTTTATGGTGTGTAAATTTTATAAAAAAAAAAGTTTTAGTAGACGACCAATTTGTGTAACGTATTTTTCAGCTATCGAGTAACTAATCTTATTTTTCAGAATTTACCCATATATATGTGAAACAAAATAAAGCCAACATTCCAAAATTATTTTTTGTGCAAGAAATAAATTTCTAGATCGTTTCAGAAGCAAATTATTGCGAGTCAAATATAATAATATTATACTCCCAGCCCGCAAGCCGTGTGAGTCCTAGCATGCGCTTCTAGCAGGTATAGCGTTAGGTACGGGAAGAGATATTGCTTTTACTTTCTGATACGTAGTATAAGGAAGTATTGTGACGCTAACATTGTATATGTACACTATATTGTAAAGAAAATATCAACGGTTTCGATAAAATAATGTCCGAGTAACGATTACTTTCTTAACATACACCGATCTCAGAAGTATTTTACAAACTGCGTAGAAACTGCCCGAAATGGTAGGCGGAGCTACCTCTCGACACAATGTGCGAGCGTACCACATACTCTATTTGATTTCAGTGAATTTCGCCCAAATTTCAAAATTTTGTTTTCCGTTTCGTGACCTTATTTTTAAAAATTAAGAAAAAATAAAATTTATGTATTGCTGTTGAGTGTTACATAATTTTAAATAAAGGCTTGTTTTTTGAAATTTCTTACATTTTTATTTTTATTTAGGGCCCTTTGGACAATTTCGAAGAAATTACGATTTATCCATTGAAAGGCATTGTTTTCTTAAATTAGCGTGTAAATTTGGTAAGGTTTTCATGAAAAATACGATTAGGAAATGGGAAAAACGATTTCGATGCCGGGCGTACAGCCTTAACAGCGTACATACTTCCATAGCTCACACCTCTATTTAATGGACAATTTTTCAACATGATATACTTTATTTTACTTTTAGTTTCAAGATTATTTAATGTGTTAAGTAAATTGACTTATTTATTATTACATGGGCTACTATTGTGACATTTTGAATTGCATAACACTTGCTTTTTTTTGCACTTACACAAATTACTGACACACTTTTTTGTGCACTGGCACATGGAAAATCCTTGGCTGGATCCTGATACAGACGAAGCTGATATTTGCTTATCTTTTACTACATCAACGTCAATAAATTTTTCCTTACAAATATCAAATTCTGATCTGGTGTACAGATGATTTATAACACCATCCTTAGTACCTAACTGGTACATGTTGTCATCTGTCTTTAATAAAACAACGGCTATAATATACTGAATGCACCTTTAGCTTTGTCAACGTCGGGAATAGGTATTGTGACGTTATCGCCGATATTAGCAGGAGGGTACGTTTTATCACTGAAAGATTTCATCCTTTTTAACCTGCTAAATTAGAGACTGGCTTGCTTCAGACTGTGCTGCTGTAATGATATCCTCAGTTGTACAATTCAAGCGATAGTCTCGATCAAAGTTAGCATTTAAGATAGCACTACATTTAAAGCATAATCTAGACTCTATTATCACTGGTTCTTTTTCTTCATTTTCATACTCCATGTTTGAATCTTTTCCATTAATTTCCGCCGTGTCAATTTTGACGTCACCAATAATATTTTCCAAATCTCCTTCCCGCTCTAGAGAAGAAATAACGTCAATAGGCAAAGACGATGTAGTTAACCCAACCCGAGGTTCGATGCCAAACATAGCTTTATATGGAGTTTGCTTTATGCCTGAATGAAACGCACGGTTTTTCATAAACTGCACAAATGGTAGACCTTCTGACCATTTAACGGTGTTATTATCGGACATCCAAGCGGCAATCATATTTTCAACATCTTGATTGGCTCGTTCAACTGAGCCTTGGCGCTGACTGTGGCGTGGCTTACCGTGTACAATTTTAAGTTCTGGCCATAAAGACTTAAATTCGTTTATAACTCAGTTGGCAAATTCTCGGCCGTTATCACTATGTAATATGCACGGAGCTCCGAACGTCAAAAATATTTCGTTTAATTTATGAGCTATTTCTCCTGCTCGTTTAGATGTTAAAGCTCTTAATAAAATAAACTTGGTTAGATGATCTTGATAAACTATGATGAATTTATATTCCCCATCCGCTTGACTTTGCATATCAATAAGATCTACTTGGCATCGGCTGTTTAACTCATTGTGCAAAATTGGTTTAGAAACTAGTCCCTTCTTCTTCTTAGATTTTTTACTATTGCAGACTTCGTACATTGACAGGAACAAATTAATCATTTTAGTAGTAATGTTTGCATATTTTCTACTCGTTTCCATTCGATGTCCATCGCGACCTCCATGTCCAATTGCTATGTGAGCTGCTTCGATTACATCAAAAATGTCTTCAGCTGGCAGGTAATATAATATTTCATCACTCTTGGATTTTGCTATTATTCGCTGAACGCCGCTCATTTCCATTATGTCAAAACGATTCACGCGTCGATACTGCGATGAAGTCTTCTTCAATGCCAGTTAACTGTTTTATTTTCTAAAGTAATTCTTCATAAACCTCTCTATTCATTAAAGTGTATTTAAACAATTTGGCATCTTCCCTATTCTCTCTACGACGAAACTTTAATAACTTTCTATTGAACAATACATACTCTTTCCCCCACTTGTCATACCATCACCGCGTGATGAGAAGTAACCAATCAGCGCATAGATCATTCATGGACCGATTCATGTTCAGTAGTTACTATTATGCTTTTAGTTAGAACGGGTTCTAACTGAAAGCGGCAGTAAATAGCCGAATTAAAATTTTAATTCGTGTATTTCCTAGTAAGAACGCGAAATTACAAATGCTCGTAGTTACTTCGCCTTTTTACTAGTAAGTACGCGTAAAAACGGATTTCGGCTATTTACGGTAACAGATATATATTAAAACTCAGTGTAGCACTGGAAAAAGTGCATATATTAATAATATCTTTAATGAAGGATAAATGTCGATCAAATATCACTCCAAAATCCTTCACCTTCTGCACGCAGGCCAATACGTGGCTCCCAATACCATAATCGAAGTCAATCAGTTCCATCTTACTAAAATACTTTATAATATGAGATATATTGACATTAAAGCCAGATCATTACGCTGACACCATACTCCATTTTCGCAGTATGATACTGGTATACAGCACAAACTCAATTACGCGACCAGTTAAAGGGTCAACGGCATTAATGTTGGTGTCTTTGACGATAACTGAAGTCAAAATAATATTTAAACACTGTCAGACTTGAGTCACGATCGATGCGTGCGTACATTTACCTAACATATGATCGCGATTGAGGCTAATATTATACAACTGAAATCACGGGAAACAAAAGAAAGCGAGATTACGAAACGTACGATATTTAAAAATTAGGCAAACAAATTTATAAAGAAAAGCTTAGCAGTAGAATTACTCCATATGTGGATATTAAGAAAAAACACCACTTAAGGAGGGTGCCAGAAGATGGCGCGAGAAGTCCAGAAAATTAATAAATAATAAATAAAGTACATAATGCAAAATTATAAAATTAAAATAAAAATTCCAAATTCATATTGACGTATATAGGCTTCCTAAAATGAAACGACAATAAATTACTCCTAAAATATTAATATTAAAATTTAAAATGCATCAGTATCAAAGGAGCCACTGGGATGAAATAGGCTATAGGCGGTAGGAAACGAGATATATTTTTTTTGGGCGTCATTACTTAAATCAAACCGTGGAGACTTGTATCGGAAATCATAAACCAAATTTTTTTTAATGCTTAAAAATAAAATATAAAATAAATGTAACAAAGTTGGTACAAAAAAAGAATTGTCAAGCAATTTTTATCCGTTCCACAATTCCTCCTCAGCACAAAAAAAAACTGAACTTGTGGATGAAAGGATTTTCCTTACGAATTTTAAACCTACTCATTTTATTTAAAAAAAAACCTACATTTTAACGTTTTTAAACTAAAATTAAAAATGTAACAATATGAAACATTTTCTCTTTTATTCTGTGTAACGAAGCAGCAAAAATAGTTAAGTTGCAGAACTTAAACTCTTGGAAGGATTGCACGAGCAGAAAATTTTAGTTTCTGCATTGGATCACGCTATGCAAAAAAAAAACATGTAAAGAACGGTGAACTGTAAGTTGTACTTAAGGGAGTTTTTTTTTCTTTCTTAATATGACATCTTCCAGAATACTTATTTCAGTTCAGTCTTGTATAGTTTGTACATACATACAAACTAAGGATAACAAAACACAAAACACACACACATAAACGTTGAATTGCGAACGACAAAGAAATTCTTATTGCTTCGCCGGAGAACTGTACAGAAGGTTCAGATTATCTACGTAATTAAAGTAAAAGCAAACAGTATAGCGGCAGTAATGTTTATTTGAGAAATGTGTGCAATTTGCTCTTATGTGTGTGTGGAATTATTTGAGAGTACGCTGTTCCAGATTAGTTGGATATTAGTCGAAACTGATTCTGTTAAATGGCAACGGTATTAAATTATTTGGAATTTACACGCTTATATTATGTTTAATTGCTACGAGTATTTATTATATTTTAGTTTAACAAGTGTATCTGAATGTGTTTTTATTACTTTATCAGGCGAAAAAGAATTTTCATTATAGCATAGCTACAATTGTTACTACAAAATATGTACTAGATTATTTCTGAATGAATTTTGCAAGGAAATTATAATTTGTTTGTTTCATACTAAAGCCTTTATCTTTGAGTGAATTATTATTTTTAATGGAATATTTTTTATTTATTTATTCACTTATGTCCAACAGATTCAACAGTACAGGAGAATATTGCCAAAAAAGTAAAAAAAAAAAATGCAAACACAATACAATAAACAGTGAACTTTACATTGTGTAATTGCCGCATATATCATATTCTGAATTGTATTTCGTCCGTGCGACACTACCATTTTACGTATGTACTATTCTCAAGAAATTTTGTTAAATTTACTCGTTTTAATAACTCCAGAAGTACATTCAATAATTGAAACTATCTTTATTAAAAATAATTTAATACAATATATATCGATATCGCATATAGGTAACATTACATATTTAGAAATATTATAACATATTGCTGTGACTCTTGCAATTTGATTTATATAAAATTAATTTAAATTATTCAATCAATAAGTAAGTAAGAATCAAGCATACGTCCTAGTGCTAGGCCTTATGCTAGACTAAGATTCAATAAAATTTTCTGCTAAATTGTAGGTTAGGCAATTTTACATTTAACTAGCTCAGTTTAGAATGACTAAATAAAATGTTCTCTCAGGGGCAGAAAATATAAATAAACTCTCCAATCGATTTGAATGCTCTTTAATTATCACCAGGTCAGGTAAAGAAAATAAAATGCAAAAATAAATCTTATCATCTACTTTATTAAAAGAAAGTATTAAAGGAAGAAAAATTTTAAATTACACAAATATATTCACAAAAATTTAAATATTTCAAAACATCATATAAAATCATACATGTCATGATCAAATAGTCAAAACAATAAACAAATTATCATTAATGAAAGAATCACATCAAGTACAAATTTATATTTTTAAAATAAACGTGATTATCATGATTTATATTCGTCAAAGATACATGTAAACAATCAACATCTTTAATAAAATAAAATTTATTGCATATTGTGAATTGTACTGGAATATGAATAACAAAAATTACGCGATTTATGATTTACAAGAATATAAACATTAAAGAAATGGCTTTGCCCTAATTAGTCCTGCCTGGCGCCTTTGCTCGCTCCCAAGACAGTACCATCAGAAAGCAAATTCACACTGGTAGGTATCCCAAAGTTCCACCCTACGAGTATGCTTTTCAACTATATATATAAATTTAAAATTAATAATAAAAAAAAATAATGTCTTTGTGCATTCAACTAATTAACTCAGCCCTGATTAGTTCTGCTTGGCGCCTTTGCTCGCTCCCGAAACAGTACCACCAAGACTAATTCGTGTTTTAAGGATTCACCAGGACTCCATGCTGTGAATTAAACAACTACTTAATTCATCGCACACATCCCTGATCTATTACCCAACACGTTAATATCAAATACACAAACACTATAAAATATACTTGATATAAGTATAAAAAAAAATATATAATAAAATAAAACTTTACCTCACTCTGAGATTCCAATACAAAACACCACTCAAGAAAATTTTGTACAACACTATACAGGGTGTAGATAAAGTCTGGAACAAAATTAATATTTCTGTTATCTTCGGTTTGATGGAAAAACCCTGAAACAGGTCGATTTTGTTTTTATCCCGTGCACTTTATAACATCGTGAATTTAATTCTGTCGTCATCTGGTTGCGCGCGGGCGTGACGTCATTAGTTTTTTCAAATGGTAACCCGCCACATTTATTACCCCTTGTCGTTAGGTATTCCATTGTGCATGCATCGGTATAAAAAGTTTGGTACCTTACATAACAATTTTTGGGAGAAAAATGCTTTCGAATTTCAAAAAATTAAAATTTTATTTCTAATGAAAAACTAATCAAAAATTATTTTAAAAAATCAGATAAATTATAATCCGAGGTTTATCTTGGATTGTCGTCAAACAAGACACCAAAAAAATGTCAACGGAAGTGTTCAAATTGTCCGCCATTGGCCATTTGACACTGGCCGAGACGGACGTACACGCTTTCTACGACAATTATCGCAAAATTTGCTGAAACTGGTAGTGTAAAAGACAGGGCTCGTCAAGGTCGACCAAGAATTGAGGAAGATAGAAGGGTCAATATTCTCTTGGAACTTCAGGACAACCCCCACACTTCAACAAGGAACATCGCCAGGGATCATGCAGTCGATTTTACCACAGTAGCCAAATTGCTGAAGAAGGAAAAACTTCATCCGTACAAAATCAATCGGGTTCAGGAACTGAATGAAGATGACTTCGACCGCCGACTCGAGTTCTGTGAACAAATCATGCTACGGTGCGATGAGAATCCCGGATTTGTCGACAATGTGGTTTTTAGTGACGAAGCAACTTTTACCTTGAACGGTGAAGTGAATCGCCACAATTGTAGGTACTGGTCGGGCGAAAATCCTCGATGGGTTCGAGAGGAGCACACCCAACACCGGCAAAAAGTTAATGTATGGGCGGGAATAGTGGGAGATCGCATTGTGGGGCCTTTCTTTCTGGACAGAAATTTAAACGCTGAAACATACTTACATTTCCTAAGATTTACGCTAGTGCCAACATTGGTAGAATTATTTCCGGATGAAAACACCCCCGACAAGCCTCACCCCAGAATCTGGTTTCAACAAGATGGAGCACCTCCACATTTTGGCTGGCGTGTTCGGAGTTACCTCGACGAAATTTTCCCCGGGAGATGGATCGGACGAAGGGGAACAATTGAATGGCCTGCCCGTTCGCCAGATCTCACACCACTTGATTTTTTTCTATGGGGTCATGTGAAATCAAAGGTGTACACCAATAAGCCAAATAACTTGGATGACCTGAAACATCGTATCCGCGAGGAAATGCGAAATATTGGTGCAGAGACAATACGACGTGTCGTAGAAAGCGTGTACGTCCGTCTCGGCCAGTGTCAAATGGCCAATGGCGGACAATTTGAACACTTCCGTTGACATTTTTTTGGTGTCTTGTTTGACGACAATCCAAGATAAACCTCGGATTATAATTTATCTGATTCTTTAAAATAATTTTTGATTAGTTTTTCATTAGAAATAAAATTTAAATTTTTTGAAATTCGAAAGCATTTTTCTCCCAAAAATTGTTATGTAAGGTACCAAACTTTTTATACCGTTGCATGTACAATGGAATACCTAACGACAAGGGGTAATAAATGTGGCGGGTTACCATTTGAAAAAACTAATGACGTCACGCCCGCGCGCAACCAGATGACGACAGAATTAAATTCACGATGTTATAAAGTGCACGGGATAAAAACAAAATCGACCTGTTTCAGGGTTTTTCCATCAAACCGAAGATAACAGAAATATTAATTTTGTTCCAGACTTTATCTACACCCTGTATACACATTTATAACAAACATTATTAAATCACCTTAATTCTTCGAACAGCGCTTCAAACTCATCCATCTCAAATATATATCTCAAAGAAAATCTCGATCACCGTTCAATTACTCTATATATACATAAAACAAAATTATTAACCACAAATCTTCTAATCTGGTAAATAAAATAGTAAAAAAATGTTTATTAAAACACCAAGTGTTTATATATAAAAAAAATTATTATGCTATTCAACTTGATCGTTACAGTCACTAAAATGCTTTATCATAATGCATGGTGTAATAACCCTACATATAAAACAAAACATTGTAGAAAAATAAAAAAAAATTCAAAGTTCCAATTCAATAAAACTGTTCCGAACATAAATAATTATTTCCAAAAATAATTACAAGTCTCAATGTAAATTAAACTCCAAATTAAAAACGATATCTAATTCATCAAATTATTCTAAGTTCCACTTCGGTTGGAAAATTCTATAAGTACAGTAAGATTATTACGGAAAATATTACAAGTTCTAATTCTTGTTGAAAAATTTATAAGTGTCGTAAAATCTCTTTGAAAATTATTCTAAGTTCAAATTCATGAATAAACTTCTAAGTTAATATAACATTTAAGAGGAGGAAGAGGTTTCCACCTACTTCTCCTTTTTTCTCTTTTGAGTGCGGTTTACACCAAGCAACTCCCGGTTTCTCATCGGTTCCGGACTTATATGGATATTTTTCTTCACAAAAACCTACGGTTGTCTTCGGTACGATACGATTCCACCTCCAGAAATACATAGCTGCAGTGCTGCACCACTCAGGAAAGCAGCGCATTAATAATCTTTCAAAAATGTAAACAAACATGTAAATATCAACTTGTTTACATATTCATGACTCATCTAATGCATCTAGCGCAGGATATTGTTTTCGCCGGGCCAAACGGTCGATCTCTCCCAGTCACAGTATTCTTCGTTCGGGAAACACTTTCTTGTTATAATTCACGTAATATTTTATGCTTATTCTAATATTATAACTTTTATAAAAATTATAATAAATTAATAACATTCTCATATTATTTTACGTAAATAAAAATTGAATTTTGCCAAAATATTGACTCAATGAATATTTATATACACATCATGATAAAACAAATAAAATAACAATTAATTAAATTAAATCTTGAAGTGATCTTGATTATGCCCATTTATAGTTTACCACCCAACTCAAGATCACTGCAATATGTTCAAAATGAGATCCTTCTTTTTGTAGACACACACTTATACGTCTTTTGAGAGAATTGAAAACATTTTGAATCATTTCTTCTGTTAACTGTTAACAGCATTTGGTTTAATCTTTTAGAATAGAATAGCGGAAGGAGTGTTTTCACGGTACCAAAGCCTGAAAACGAATGTCTTATTTTAACGTCTGAAAGGCAGCTTTATATATGTTTTAAACAAGCTACGTATGTACATAAAAACTAGCTTAATACATTAAATTTTGCAAACGAGACATGAAACTAAAGATAGCACAAAAAATAATCATGACGTAGACAACTGGTACTTTTCCACGTACAAATGATAAATTGATATAAAATTATTAAATGAACTTTTAAAAACATGTTAATATATACACAGGAAAGTTCGTTCAGCATAATGAAATACTAAAGATTTGTATAAAATGTCATTCACATATAATTAATATTTATAGTTAAATTAGATATGAATTTAAAATGAGATTTTACTACATTAATGAAGGGACTTCGTTACAAAGTTTGATCTCATTTCGCACTAACTTAACTGTGCACGATGATTGAATATGCATAATAGGAGAGAGCTACGGTAAAACAAAATTATTACATTGAAAGCACCACCATATTTATATCCGAATATCACCTTCAGAGCGGATGTTCATAACCTTACCACGAGGTTGAGAGGTATGATTTCTCCACCACCTCATAAAACCGCATTATATCATTTTCATATCAAATTTATTGTATATATAATATTCTTACTGATGTCTTTTCTGGCTCATCTTTCCGTAATTCTAATAGGAAAAGTTATTACGTGGGCAAGGTGTTGATGCTTGCTAGTAAATAGGTTTAAAATATAATACTTCTGATTTTCTTTATGTGTGCTTTTGAAAACGAATATCAGATTGGAACATTCGTTTCCTTGTGTAGTCATTTTTGCAGTGGTGCGTGGTGCGTTATCGAATTTTTTGCTTTAGGCACTCCTTATCGAATTACATTCTTTTCTTGTTCAATACCCAAGGTTAAGTTGTCTAGTAGCATTAGCTGAATTTCGCCTTGCAATTGCAACTGTTAACTGTTAATTTTTACTTTAATTTTAATTTTCGAATTGTAAATCAGTGTATTCATGTTGATTATATATGTGTATACCTTGTTTACTGTTGCAATAAAGACACTTTATTCTTATTATTGTTATATTTATTTCGTCAATCTATTAAACCAAACTGGTTGTCTAGAATTCGACAAGTCAGCATTCTCCAATTGAAAATTCAGTCGTCGCCAGATCGCAATTACAAAATCAAATCAATCCGCGGGTAATTGATTGACGCAGTGAGTGGCTGAGGTCGCGTTTGTGGACCCGAAAAACATTTAAATTGCAAATGCTGGCGCGCCGTCATTGTTGACGCGCTATCTTGCGAGTTTTGTTTGAATCACAGTCCTCTCGGGCAAAGTAAATATGTAAGCACGAAATTACGTATTCAAATGTACGTACTTTGCGGTTTGAACGTGCGCGTACGGTCATGTACGCGAGTGTATGTGTACATTATACGTTCGCGGGCAGCGGTTGTTTGTATTAATTTTCTCCTTTTTTTTATGAGACATTCCGGTACGATATATTTTATGAAGCTCAGATTAGAGAGATTGCATTTACAAAATGGATAGGGAAATGAAGTATTTAATATAAAGTATGGATTAGTTTTTTAGAAAAAAAAACAATCTTAAAATTCATACTTCTTATCTTTTAGAAAAAAATGCTTTCTACTAATGTTTCAAACTATTCTCTAATTACACTATTTGTAGTCTACTACAATTATTAGCTTTATCAATTTTTTGTGTTTATTAATAAAACTTAAATTGACACTGCTCAAAAAAATTAGGGTTGGGTTGGGTTTTTTCAAAACCTGTAACTTTTTAAATAAGAGGTCAAGGAAAATCAAATCTGGTATTCTTCAACGGCATATATTTAACTAAAGAAAATTACAAAAACAATTTTACAACTCTTAGTTACTTCTAAGTTACACTTAAAAATGTAAATTAATAACGCAATCATAGTATCAATGAGAGTAGGGTTTTCTGTGGATTGGTGAGGTTTAATACCGTGTATACCCTCCACGAGCACAGATCACTCCCTCCACATGCATGGCATACTTCGCACTGGTCTGCGAATATATTATTGGGGTATGCTTTAGAGGGATGAGCTTAGCAGTGATTTTTTAATAGCTGTGATCACAGTAACAGTGATTTTATAATATCAGTGAAAATTGAAGGTGATTCTGATCACGACTTACATCCATTTCTATATATAGGCAATATACATGCATATTAAAAATATAGTAATAATTCCTATATGCATATGAAATTAAAAACCACCTTCAACCCTACTTATAAGGACTGTTCTCTCTTAGGATGCACGCACACCAATTATACAAAATATATCTAAAACTATACATTAATTTTGCCTTTATAATTAATATTAATTAAATTTATTAACACCATATTAATTAAGAATTTGCCAGAAATGTGTTTAAAATGTTTGTCAAACATTTTGATTGGTGTGCACCAGCTTATAAACTTTAAATGACAATGTCTTACCCGAGAAATTATTTGGATGGGTTTCAGATATAAGCAATATGTGTGCATGTAAAAAAAATACTAAAAATTCCTATACGCATATCAAAATTAAAAAATCTGTCATAAGTCAAATTATAAAATTTAGATTTAAGTTGTTGCTAAATTCAATACACGAAATACGAAAGGGACTTCGTTACAAAGTTTGATCTCATTTCGCACTAACTTAACTGTGCACGATGATTGAATATGCATAATAGGAGAGAGCTACGGTAAAACAAAATTATTACATTGAAAGCACCACCATATTTATATCCGAATATCACCTTCAGAGCGGATGTTCATAACCTTACCACGAGGTTGAGAGGTATGATTTCTCCACCACCTCATAAAACCGCATTATATCATTTTCATATCAAATTTATTGTATATATAATATTCTTACTGATGTCTTTTCTGGCTCATCTTTCCGTAATTCTAATAGGAAAAGTTATTACGTGGGCAAGGTGTTGATGCTTGCTAGTAAATAGGTTTAAAATATAATACTTCTGATTTTCTTTATGTGTGCTTTTGAAAACGAATATCAGATTGGAACATTCGTTTCCTTGTGTAGTCATTTTTGCAGTGGTGCGTGGTGCGTTATCGAATTTTTTGCTTTAGGCACTCCTTATCGAATTACATTCTTTTCTTGTTCAATACCCAAGGTTAAGTTGTCTAGTAGCATTAGCTGAATTTCGCCTTGCAATTGCAACTGTTAACTGTTAATTTTTACTTTAATTTTAATTTTCGAATTGTAAATCAGTGTATTCATGTTGATTATATATGTGTATACCTTGTTTACTGTTGCAATAAAGACACTTTATTCTTATTATTGTTATATTTATTTCGTCAATCTATTAAACCAAACTGGTTGTCTAGAATTCGACAAGTCAGCATTCTCCAATTGAAAATTCAGTCGTCGCCAGATCGCAATTACAAAATCAAATCAATCCGCGGGTAATTGATTGACGCAGTGAGTGGCTGAGGTCGCGTTTGTGGACCCGAAAAACATTTAAATTGCAAATGCTGGCGCGCCGTCATTGTTGACGCGCTATCTTGCGAGTTTTGTTTGAATCACAGTCCTCTCGGGCAAAGTAAATATGTAAGCACGAAATTACGTATTCAAATGTACGTACTTTGCGGTTTGAACGTGCGCGTACGGTCATGTACGCGAGTGTATGTGTACATTATACGTTCGCGGGCAGCGGTTGTTTGTATTAATTTTCTCCTTTTTTTTATGAGACATTCCGGTACGATATATTTTATGAAGCTCAGATTAGAGAGATTGCATTTACAAAATGGATAGGGAAATGAAGTATTTAATATAAAGTATGGATTAGTTTTTTAGAAAAAAAAACAATCTTAAAATTCATACTTCTTATCTTTTAGAAAAAAATGCTTTCTACTAATGTTTCAAACTATTCTCTAATTACACTATTTGTAGTCTACTACAATTATTAGCTTTATCAATTTTTTGTGTTTATTAATAAAACTTAAATTGACACTGCTCAAAAAAATTAGGGTTGGGTTGGGTTTTTTCAAAACCTGTAACTTTTTAAATAAGAGGTCAAGGAAAATCAAATCTGGTATTCTTCAACGGCATATATTTAACTAAAGAAAATTACAAAAACAATTTTACAACTCTTAGTTACTTCTAAGTTACACTTAAAAATGTAAATTAATAACGCAATCATAGTATCAATGAGAGTAGGGTTTTCTGTGGATTGGTGAGGTTTAATACCGTGTATACCCTCCACGAGCACAGATCACTCCCTCCACATGCATGGCATACTTCGCACTGGTCTGCGAATATATTATTGGGGTATGCTTTAGAGGGATGAGCTTAGCAGTGATTTTTTAATAGCTGTGATCACAGTAACAGTGATTTTATAATATCAGTGAAAATTGAAGGTGATTCTGATCACGACTTACATCCATTTCTATATATAGGCAATATACATGCATATTAAAAATATAGTAATAATTCCTATATGCATATGAAATTAAAAACCACCTTCAACCCTACTTATAAGGACTGTTCTCTCTTAGGATGCACGCACACCAATTATACAAAATATATCTAAAACTATACATTAATTTTGCCTTTATAATTAATATTAATTAAATTTATTAACACCATATTAATTAAGAATTTGCCAGAAATGTGTTTAAAATGTTTGTCAAACATTTTGATTGGTGTGCACCAGCTTATAAACTTTAAATGACAATGTCTTACCCGAGAAATTATTTGGATGGGTTTCAGATATAAGCAATATGTGTGCATGTAAAAAAAATACTAAAAATTCCTATACGCATATCAAAATTAAAAAATCTGTCATAAGTCAAATTATAAAATTTAGATTTAAGTTGTTGCTAAATTCAATACACGAAATACGAAAGGATAAGCAAAGTATAATAATAATAATAATAATAATAATAATAATAATTTATTTATGCCCAACGGATAATCAATCCAATAACAGGACAAACAAAAAAAAACAAAAATTGTATACATACATTTAGAAATAGAAATTATACAAAAGAAGACGTTAATACAAGTAAATTATATTAAAAAAAAGTATCACCATAAATAAGCTCAGCTGTGCGACACATAATTGTTACAGGAGAAAAAGATAGTAAGTTGGTTCTAGGAATAGGCAGGGAGAAAGTAGGGGAAGATCGGGAAGAAATACGCGGAACAAGGAAATTTATGGAGGAAAGAATGTAAGAACTATCAATGAGAGCATGCACTAGCTTCCAAATAAAACGCGCACCATGTCTTTCACGACGCGACGTCAAGGACTGCATTCCATGTCGTGCCAAAAGCGTAGCGTAATCCATATTGCGCATAGGATAAGTGCAATCAATTTTGTATGACAAAAACTTCAGGAATCTTCTCTGAATCTTCTCAACCATTAACTGGAGGTAAGTGTAGTGTGGTGCCCAGACTGGGGAAGCATACTCAAGTTTGCTAGCAACAAAGCTAAAGAATAGAGTTTTCAGTAAAACGATATTGTTGAAATGCTTGCAGGTACGTATAACAAAACCTAAGGTTTTAGAGGTAGCAAGACATAAATTTGAAATATGTGGGATAAATGTTAGACGGCTGTCAAAAATTACACCAAGGTCTTTAAATTCGTTGACCTTAGAAAGATTGTGATCGTCAATCACATAAGTGGATGGAATAATTCTATGCTTCCTAGTAAAAGTCATGTGGCAACACTTGTCAACATTCAGAACCAGACCATTACGCATGCACCATTCGCTGATCATATTCAAATTCCCTTGCAGAAGCAATACGTCGTTCCAGGTCCTGACGGATTGATAAATTTTAATGTAATCTGCATAAGCAAGTGTAGGACATGATAATGAGGTGAGCAAATCATTAATAAAAAGAATGAATAATAAAGGTCCCAGATTGGAGCCCTGAGGGACGCCAGACTGTGAAACAAACTCGGATTTGAAACCATTGTAATAAACATATTGCTGTGGCATATAAATATTTATTTTAAATAATGTTATTGCCATACGTTGGGCATCGCCATATAATTTATATGCTGTGACAACATATATTTGTGTGTATTACCACACGTAGGGTATAGTCTTTTGTACATGCTGTACTCTTAAAATTATTCTTTATACACCAAGAACTTATAATTGGTTTTGTATTTTTTATCTTATATTGTTGGAGTATGTACTTTATGACTATTGTGGGTCCTGGCAATATATGTGGTTCCTTCTCCTTTGCTGATGATTTTTCTCTTGCTCATAATAGGGAAGAGGTAATAGATTTGTTCAAAGAAAAACTGTATGTCTATACAACATAATCATATATCTTTTATTTTGTAATTTATAGATTCAAAAATAATTTTTATATACACACCTTTATGCTCTAAACAAGATACATAATTAAAAAATGCTCATATCATTTATACCTAATGCCGGTTGTAATGTAGGTAAATCTTTTATTTATTTATTTATTCTGCCAAACAAAATAAATATTTATCCTGTAAATAAACAAATGTAAACTTTTATTGTACATTTATGGATATACTTATCGATGTAATTATATTTATGTATTGGCTTCAATTAATTGCTTTAGACAACCATTTGCACGTGTTGTATCTAGCTCTTAATCTTTCCCTTGTGAAATTTTAATTAATTATTTGCTTAACTTGAAAGAGATTAATGATGCCTAGACAATACGATGAAGAAAATGCTCATTTGCACGTAGCATCTCTCCAACTGACCAACACCATTAATCCTATTTGGTTGTAATTCCAACTTTATGAATTTAAAACAAACCTTACAGGATAAAATATTTACTTATCTATATTGTCCAACAATACATTGATTAATCATTTGCACGTAAAAACCAATGTCTGTCCAACAATTTGTATAACTTCCTTTTCAAAAAAAAAAAATAAACTTACTTGCTATCAAAATATTTATTTTGAATGTCCATTATGAACGCTTCAAGTGAATTCAAATGTATTAAAATAAAATAAACTACTATGACTATACGTGATGAAGAAATAATGAAAACTACAATGTAACAATCTAAAACGTCTTATTCTTTAAGAGATCTTCCTTTCGGAAGTGTTATGAGAAGTCTCCTTCTCGGAATTGTCATCAGAAGTCCTCTTGTCGAATCTTGTTTTCGTATTTATAGCGGCAAAGAAAAAACTATGTTGACCATTGCGCCCTCTAGTCCATATTTAGGTTGGTACTGGAATACACTTTCCCGTGAAACCGCTGCCCGCATGTTGCCGTCTTGATACACGCACACATACACATATTGTTCTGACAGTTCACAATTCACCAAACGTCAACATAACTTTCCAATTCAAAGGTCCCCTCTGCCTCGCACAGTATTTCCAACGGTAGGTTTATTCTTGTCGCTAATACCGTCCCTCTTTGTATTCGTCAATGAACCTATTGCCTTGTTCATTGTTCGATACATATTTTTTCTTTCCATTTATTAATGTCAATTTCACTTTTCTTTTAGCCGGATTGCGACTTGGCAAAATGGGAAACATGTTGGAGATAACCATTATTTTTCTTCCCGCACTGCCTGTACCTGTAGGACACGTCTGTTTCTCCACTGCCTCTCTGAAGAATTGTGTTGCAAACAAATCACAAACACATATACTTTTTATTTATTATGTCAGCTACCCTTCAATACAAAATGTTATTGTTGATCGTTTCTACGTTTTACATATTTTTATATCCTTTTTCTTAGTCTAGTTGTAAGCTAAGGTAAATTTTATCTTTTAATACAATTTAATTCTTAAACTCTCATAAGATTTTTACTGCTTTATGCATATAAATCATAATAATTTACTTATTTATATTTCTTGCATATCGTATTTCATCTTTTTCATGATATATAAACCATACATCTTGTGTATTCTTTTACAAAAGAAATATATTACTTATATTTATTTTGTCTTTATTTCATATTTTTATTTAATAAATTTTTATTCTACATCTTTTGTTTCATATTTATTTAATAAACTTTATTTTGTATTTTCTCATTATTTACTTGAATAATAATAGTTTTTTAAAATCACTTTTATAAATTGACTATGTGTATGCAACTTTGTATACCTTCATGTAGTTCTTGTTGCATAGTTTTACCCAATAATATTTAAATAGGATTTTTGTTATTTTTATTTTTTTATTTCAAAGCTTAAACTAATTCTTAAATTAATCTCTAAAGCTATTCTTATTCTACAAATTTTGCGAGTTCACGGCAATATGTACTTCGGTTGAGTAAATACGACTCCAAAAGTCTAAGTAATGAGGAACTCAAACCATACACAGACAATTTGGTGAGTAAAATACCATGATCTAAGGTGTCAAATGCCTTGCTAAGATCGGTATAAAAAACATCCACCTGACCCTGCACATCAAGTTCACAACTTATATATTGACAAATGGTGATAAGGTTTGTAACTGTCGATCGACCACGGACAAAGCCATGTTGATCATATGAGATGTATGATTTAGTGCCATGATATATACATGAGTAAAGAAAGGATTCATAAATCTTAGCAAGGTTAGATAAAATAGATATCGGTCTATAATTATCAACAAGCGTTTTATCACCTTTTTTGTGCACTGGACATATTCGAGCACGCTTCCAAGAGGAAGGAAAAACAGATAAACGAATTGATAGATTAATAATAATAGCCAAAGGTATCGCCAAAATATGTCTGGCATCATGAATAAGAAAATTAGGAATTAAGTCATCCCCAGAATTAAAATTCTGCGGAAACTTGGACATAATGTCAATTAGCTCCGATTCAGAAACTAATGGAAGAACAACAGGTAAATGATTTACTGAAGAACTGGGTGCGTTGTCATGAAAAGGTGTACTGTTATGGTAGGAAGTACGAAATTTTTCAGCAAAAGCATCCACGATGTCCAGCGGAGATTCGTGAAAAACATTGAGAAAAGACAGGCCATTGGGAATCCTGGAACTGCACTTCTTGGTTTGTAAAAACTTAAAAAACTTAAAAAACTTAAAAAAGCAAAGTATAAATAATATACTTATGTAAATTGTTGTATAAGGTGCTTCATACCAACTGTAGTACTTGCATATTTCTGAAATGCTTTATTCAATAGACAGTCTTAATGTTTTGCCATTGACATATTAAATTAAATAGTAATAATAATGGTAATAATCAATGTCTTAATATTTTGTGACAACTGAATATCAGTAATAATATACAACTCAGGTTGGTTAATTCAAATTGCACCAAATTAATCGCTAACTGACACAGCGATATCTTAAACTTAATTGATATTTGATATTATACGTAGTAGGTAACTGCTACGGAAATGCTAGCAATCAACTGCCGATTTATTATCCATGATGCTAGATAATTCTACCAAATTATTGTAGGCACATGCACAATATATAAAAAAAAAAATAAAGTAAATTTTTGTTATAAAATTTTCCAAGAGATTATAACAGATGTATGATAGGAACTTAGTAACTAATAAGTATGAATTTATATAGAAACACTGACAGGAAATGCACTTTATATTGTTTTAAAACCAATATATTGAGTTTGGTTTAGATTATTTCAATAAAACCAACTACAATAAGATATTCAACTTAGTTAATTCTGAAAATAGTAAAATAGCTTGAGTAAAAATTTTAGTTAATATTCAGTATTGGAAGATATTTAAATTATGCGTATACAATTAAGAACTGGTTAAATTATAACTTTTTACAAAGACTACAATATTTTAAAATATATTGAAAGCATGAGCAAATAATATAATATTTATTTTGACATTTTTTACTCAATATTTAATATTTAACTGTTTCTTAGTTTATTTCATATTTCAACCTTCCTATAAATGCCAGACAATATTTTAAGTGGGACCGATATATTAAAATGTTAATATCATGTAGATATTTTAAGCGCGACTAATGTCTTAACTGCGCTCACCGTTAATATCAGTCACGCTTTAAAATATCTACTTGATAGACTAACAGCGATCACCGTCAATAACAGTAACGCTTAAAAATATCATCTGCGTGATTTGAAATCAAGTAGATATTTTTCACCGCTACTGATATTAACGGTGATCACTGTTAAGATATATTAGATATTTTTAAGCGTGATTGTTATTGACGGTGATCGCAGTTATAATTCACTGCTACCGAAGTGTGCCGAGTCGTTACGATCCGACTGCCGAATATTAGTCTGCACGTACCCGCTCTCACCGTTGAATTGTACGGTCGATATCCAAACGTTACTTCAATCACTGATACCTCTACAGCGATATTAGTTGTGATCACTGCTACTGTAGAGTAACAGTGATTAATAACTGCTACTGGATATATCGCTCATCTCTAATGCTTTATCATTCCTCAATCAGCGCTTGTGTTAGTTCCTGTAAGGTTAGTGGTGGATTAGGGGGCTTGCGAACACGTCGGTTAAGCAGATCCCACACGTGTTCAATAGGATTCAGGTCAGGACTTAACGCCGGCCATTCCATGACCTGAATTCCACGTTCTTGTAAAAAATATCTGATGATGCCAGCGGTATGTGGCTTTGCATTGTCCTGCATTAGGAGAAAATTGGGACCGACGCCATATGCAGCAGGTACCACATGGTCCTCCAAGATACTCTCGATGTAAGTCATTGCATTTAATGTATTAGGAACCACAACAAGATCAGTTCTTTTATCTAAACGGATTCCAACCAAATCATCACAGATCCAAGACCAAATCTATTCACTTCCTGTATAGTAGCGGCTAAGTAGCATTCACCAGGACGTCTATATACACGTACTCGACCGACGCAACGAGTTAAACGAAATCTGGACTCGTCTGTAGACAGTACAGGCGCCCAGTGATGAAGTTGCCAATCTCTGTAATCCAGAGCAAACCTCATTCGCGCTGGTTTGTGATGCTGCATAAGGCGTGGTGTGCGGACAGCTGTTCTTGGTTTCAATTCCGCTTCTTTTAGTCTATTTCTAACAGTTTGATCAGAAATTTCTATTCCATGTGCTCGTTTTAAGTCGTTTAGAAGGTCTCTTGCTGTGGCAATATGCTTACTTAGAGAGGAAAGGACAAGAAATCGGTTTTGATTTTGAGAAATTTTTCGATTTCGACCTTGTCCAACTCCTCTGACATATTGGCCAGTCCCCCGAAACCGATTCCATAAACGCTGAATAACAGAAGGTGAAACTCCAAGGTCCCTGCTAACATATCGAATGGCCGTGCTGAATAAGGGCGACAGCACGAGCAACTTGCACATCACTAAGATGCCTCATTTTACTTCTAATCAACGAAGATTGACAACTGAATTCATCTGTCAGCTTCAGTAGGCTTTCATACGTCAATTCAAAGCATACTTGCAAATTTTTCAATTTTGTTTTGCGTTATTAATTTACATTTTCAAGTGTAACTTAGAAATAACTTGGAGTTGTAAAATTGTTTTGGTATTTTTTTAAAGTTAAATATATGCCGTTGAAACATACCAAATTAGTTTTGAGCAGTGTATAACAAAGCCAATGCTTGCACTCCTTAATATGCCGTTCCAAATATTTTGAAAAAACTAATTAAATCAACAGAAAAAATATTTTTGTAAGTCAATTCAAAGGCGCTCGATTTGCCCAATATATGGGATGCAGTCGTGCAGTCATCACAAAAATGGAGTACAGTGGACACTACTATTTTGCAGATAAACAAATGTAATTTAGAACTGGATTTTATTTTTAACAAATTTATTGAAAATACTTAAGACCATAAGAAATGAATAAAAATTAATCACAATATTTGCCAGTGAAATAATCATTAAGTGCACCGCTACATGCACCATTTAAAGCATTTTGAGCATCGGATCCAAATTTCTCGGACAAAATCTTCAGAAAATTTTATACTACAGTATAAGAAGGGCGGGTCTTCATTAGTTGGTGTAGACCCCTAAATTTAGGCTCAGAGGACTCCTGAAGGCTCATATTAACTGATTCGGAATCAGGGGAGTTCTGTTCTACTTTCTCTGAAAATCTTTTTGTTTTCAATCTAGTTTTAATTCTCTTGGCCCTATTTAAATTAGATATTGCTTTCTTCGTATTTATTTTGGGATCGGCAGTCTGAAGACATCTTATTTTCGTCTTCTATATATTATTCTTTCTCTGTATCGAAATCTCTTCCATCTGCTTAGTGACAGGCGTACGTTATTGAGGACTTCATCTTCCTATTCTTATCTGTTTTTTTCGAAAGATGCGCGAAATTTAGGACAAGGATGAATCATGTCTGGTGTCATCTTGAAATACGTTACGATTATACGGAACTAATCCAGTAGAACTAAACCCAAAAATAATATTTTTTTAACTTAAGGCTAAGGGATATGCTTTTCCAAATATTTTGGCTACTTTGTAAATGTCAATCCTCTTGCCGGAGTATGCTAATAACTATCCTCAGCATGCCACGTTGTAGTAGCGTTTTAGAGACCCATAGACACTTCTGTTCAGAAGCATTAATAATATGACATCAGTTTCCGTAGCTGGTTTAATTACATATAACGAACTGTTGGCTAAAATGTTTCATACAGTCTATAAAAATTTCGGAAAAAGTCCACCCAGACGACAAAGCCCGATCTTCTGCACTTGCTGGAGAACGCGCTTTTTGAAGTGTACTCTGGGAAATATCATAAGTGGCGGAATCGAATTTCTAATCACATTTAATGCACAACAAGCAGTCACCAATTGGCCCCGCTCTGATGATGTAATTTGGCCGCTTTGTTTCTTTAGGAGGTATCACTTTTAAAGGTTATTGAACTGAAGTTAGTCCTATTTCATCCATATTATTAACTTGTGCAAGTTAGAGATTTTACTTTGCCAAAATTTTCCTTTTTGATTAATTTAGGTATGATATGTTCAATGCAAATCATGACAGATTATACTTTTAACTTAATAACTCATTTTGGGTTTAATCAGATATAATTTTTTATAACTTTTCGAATATTGATATGTTTTTAGTACTTTTTATTGGAATGTACGCACACTCCACTTAAATTAGTGTTTTTTTAGAATTCTTATGTTCAGCTATTGCAGTATAATTCTGCAAAACATGTCTAAAAACTGGGCCCATAACTGGTTTTTTTGGTAATTATTCATCGTAATTTCATAGAAATGTTACAGAAGCTTTCACGAAATATCGCCATATCACTCAGAAAGAGTCGACTGAAACAAAAAATCATGTTAATTTAATCAGCTGTTGAATGTTAAAGGTAAAATCGAATAAAATGCATAGTATTTTGTTAAAAAAAATAATTCGTGTTGGTTCCACATTCCGAAACACTCTATATAAATAATAATACTTTTCATTGTATAGCCCATAATTATCTATATTGTTTGTATTAAACATTTCTCGGTATATGTATATATTGTTTGATACTTGTAATAGACATTGTATTATCTGATGTTTATACTTAAACTTCAATAATATATATTAAAAGATTGGCTTCTATTGACTAGTAGGTAGATATTTTTATCAAGAATTGCAATAATATGTAAGAGATATTTCCTAGTATTATTAGACAAAAAATTTAAAAAGACAGTAATTTTGCCAACTCGATAAATTCCATTTCTTTTTGTACATATCTACCATGTGCCACAAATTATGTATTGTTTAAATAAATATGTATTATTATATGATATAATAGCTAAGCAATTAATTTGCAATAGCCAGCCTATAAAATAAATTTCACTGCTTTTCAACAGGCTTACGTAATTTATATTTGATTCATTTGTAAATAATTGTTTCAAAGTATATCGAATAATCAATCCTGTTTGTGCCTCCTATTTGCAAAATTTTATACAAATATTAGAATTAAAATTAATTTCTAATACGATATTCCTACTATAATTAATAAAATGTTAAAACTCATGACATTTATTTGATATAAATTGAAATTTGGAGCACACAGCTGCCCACATGTAAAAAAGCACATCCAAATTTAATGCATACCTATCCATGTAAATTAAATTGGAAATGAAACTTTAATAGGTAAATACTAGGTAATTCAACCTGCAATGTTATATTTAAATACTCTTAATAAAATAGGGAAATTAATTAAGTTATTTAAAACGGACGTAACAAATATTTGTTCAGTATATTAACGTAAAAATTTCATTAAAATTGCATGCAATCAATATAGATTTCATTATTAGATATTCATGGGTATTTTACGTTTTTATTATATATAAATGGAAATCATTAACATTTCTAGTGTATTTATGGTAATACCCTCATGCCCACTATGTTTGTTTAAATAGTGCACCAAGGGGTTCTTGATAATTGTCTGAAGTATTTTAGCAATACCTGGTAAGGTTGAGATTCAGAACACCCCTTGTTTTGCTCTGAGTACAGTCTTTTGTTTTTCACTATACGCATAGGATAAATTTCATTTTTATTTCTTCTCTTCTCTTATTATTAGGGAGCGGAATCGAGCGAGCTAAACTACCACGGAGCCACAACCGTGAAAAGAAATAATGTAAACAACTGCATGTTGTTTACACTATATCTAATTCATAGGGCGAACTGAACATCTGTTTACTCCAGAGAATCAGAGAAAAAACTGACATAAAATAAGGAATTTTATGAATAAAATCCTTTCTTCATCGGCGTAGGTACAAGTGTGACGAGTTTCTAAAATTTAATATATTTACCTTATATTTCGCAATATAATATGTATGTTTCAATAACATACGCGTACATTTTTAGTTATCATTTATTTAAATCTAGAACGTTGTTTATGTTACTTTTTGTGAGATAAAAATTAATTGTCAGTGATTCCGAAATTTATTGCAAAGTCCGTAAAATATCGTCACTTAGCTTTGCTAAAACATACACAGAAATAGTTTTCATGCAGAGAATTTCGATAGTTTACAAAATTTCGTTACATGTTTAAATGACGATGCTCGAAGTATTTCTGAGTGCAAGGAACTAACACAAATCCCAAATTTAAAAAATCAGTTGTTATTCCTTCAGGAACACTTTGGAAATTTGCCTAAACTAATGACATATTTTGAAAATCGAATCTCAAATTAAAAAATGAGGTGTGGCCACCACACGACTTTCTTATACGTATGAGCGTTTCAAACTATACTATTTTTTTTTTTACACAAAAATTATTCAAAATCCTATTCTAAGTACTTCTGTTCTCTTAATAAATCGCTATAGAATGCATACTTAGCAAGATATTCGAAAAAAGGACTACTCCCTAAGAGTAAAAGTGTCACTTCCGGTCCGAATTTTGAAATTTCATATATTCAAAAAATATTGCAAATCTAGCACTAAATACTTTTGTATTCTTGATAAATACATATAGAATGCATAATTTACGACATATTCGCAAAAAATCGCTAATCGATAAGAGTAAAAGTGGTAATTCCGGTCTGAATTTTGTAATTGTTTTTATGCAAAAGATATTGAAAATTACGTTTTAAATACTTTTATACCCGTAACGTACCTGTCTAAAAAGCATGACATGCGAAATATTCGCACGAAACTGATTTTCGATAGGAGTAAAAGACCTACTTCCGGTAGCAGCTTCGAAAAACTTTTTAAATAAAATTGTTCTCAATTTTAATTTCAAGTACATATGAATTCTTTATAAATTTGTTTAAATTTAGTAGTTGACGAAATATTGGCAAAATTTAATTTTTTCACTGAAGTAAACTGCTACTTCCGGTCTACGGATTTTACTGAAAAACTACTCAGATCTCAAGAGGGAGATTAGACACGTAAATACAAAATTTGGAATTGATATCTACAGCGGTTATCGTGGTCACATAGAGACACACAGACATTTTTTAAAAACATCTTTTTCGGTATCAGGGCACTTCAAAACGTGGACATCTGCAAAAGTCTCGAAGTCGAAAATTTCACATTACTTCCTTATACTACGTATAAGAAAGTAAAAATGGGTTAACCACATTAGATGTGGCTATTAATAATTCCAAGTGACTTAGACGCAGTTTTTAATAGAACTCCAGGTTTAATAACATTGCGGCAATTGTGTATGCTAATGTAGAAGGGACGTTTTCTATCTACAAGGATGTACTTAATTCAAAGAGAACAAGTCTTACAGAAGATAAAATGAACAAATAGTAGGGTATTTTGTATTTTATAATCACCAGCCACTTGTTATTCAATTATATAAATGAAATTAAAACCTCTTTAAAAATACAACATTTCAATAGCGCGCCCATGGGCGATGAGTCATGACTCGCTCGATTCCGCTCCCTACTTATTATATTCATTTTGTCAATATTCTTCTTGTACGGTAGAAAATAAACGCTATCATTATTATTATTATACCGAGGGCAGAATCAAAATATTTAATTTAATAAAATAAGTTTGGAGGAACTGCGTGGTCTCAGATTTTCAATTATTCTAATGGCACGCTTCTGCAAAAGAAATACCCATGTGGCGCCACAAGATATCCCCCACTGAGAAACATCATATTTTAGCAAAGGTCAAAAATATCCAAAATAAAAATCAATCAGTATACCCCTGCTGCATTAATAGGATAAATTCCTCAATGCGTAACATATTTTTGCAAATTTAGATGGCACAGTGTCAATATAAGTAGAGAAAGGGGGGGGGGGTAGAACCGGGTACCGAGGCAGAAACACATACCCCCATTATTATGACTACTGTGCGCATGAGCCAGCCAATTACCACCAGTGTAGACCATAAGTTTGAATGTACACGTCGTTATAGTAAAGACAAAAAGTGAAAAACGTGTTTGAATGGGTAAGTGATGTTATTTTGTGCTATTTTCAAGGATTTTGCAATTAACCTATAAAATCATTAATAATATTCTGAGTTACGTCATTAAATATGGTGCATTCTTATGAATACGGTTGCAATAGCGAAGTGTTTTGAAGTTAATGTATAACCGAAATAATATTTTTTTGCACATTTGCAGCACGTGGGGCAGAACTGGCAGGGCAACATCGGGCATTTCCCGGTTGTGCCCCATATGCAATGAACATGTTTTCAATATTCGACAAAACAGTTAACGTTTTAATAACTTTGTACGTTTTGTAGACATGATAGAATGGTACGCAATTACAAAAAGAAAAAATTAGGTGTGACCACCACACGACTTTCTTATACGTATGAGCGTTTCAAATCATACAATTTAAAAATTATTTTATACAAAAATTATTCAAAATCCTATTCTAAGTACTTCCAGTCTCTTAATAAATCTCTACAGGATACATACTTTGTGAGATATTTGCAAAAAAATCCTACTCGCTAAGAGTAAAAGTATTAATTCCGGTCCGAATTTTGAATTTTCATTTATACAAAAAATATTCCTAATCGAACTCTAAATACTTTTATACTCTTGACAAATATATATAGAATGCATAATTAGTGTTACTTCCGGTCCGAATTTTGAAATTTCATTTATACAAAAAATATTTCAAATCCAACTTTAAACACTTTTGTACTCTTGACAAATATATATATAAAATGCATATTTAGGAAATATTTGCAAAAATCGCTATTCCATAAGAGTAAAAGTGTTACTTCCGGTCCGAATTTTGAAATTTCATTTATACAAAAATTATTTCAAATCCAACTCTAAATGCTTTTGTACTCTTGACAAATATATATAGAATGCATAATTTACGAAATATTTGCAAAAATACGTAATCGATAAGGGTAAAAGTGTTACTTCCGGTGTTACGTTGTAAATTTACTTTGTCTATAGTTCGCGAAAGATTGTGTACCTTTTGTCTAAATACGTGGAATTTCGTATAAAGTTCATGACTTTTTGAGCGTACCCTGTATATTGTCTATTTCACCGGTCACTAAGACTGCCTGCAGTATGCTTCCGTGGGTACTAAACCTACTATTGAGCCCTCACCGCTCTAAATCACATACCGCGAACATGACAGATACATTTTGTGTAAGATCGGGCATTTACACTCTGTTTTTGTGTAAGCCTCTTTATCTGAATAACTAACTTTATTTATCTTAGCTCTAGCTTAATCTAACCTACCTGTAGTTTCATATTTTACGCATTTGCAATTATCTCTACGCCTTGCTTAAGTATATAAAATATCTTCTTATATATATTACGACCGATCCCTACCTAATGCATTTATTGTAGTTTGTAAACGTTTTGAAACGATAATCAAGATATTGTGCTAACTGTGTCATATATTTTGCGTTTTGCCAAACACAGAATCTCGAGCAGGCCCCCGAGTATTATTGTTATTTTCCTTTTCCTTCGCAGTCGTCTCTCTAAAAAAAAAAAGGTAAGGAGTATTAATTAAAGAAATGTTTGGAGTGTAAGGCATACTATTAATTGCTGTCGATCACTTGTTGCTCTATCTTCGATTTTCTAGTATTAGGAACTTCTGTTATTCTGTCCCCAGAACCATCGTATGGGTTAGGATCGTGATTTCGCTGTAACATAAGTTTTTGATCGGTTTTTCCACCGTCTTTAGCAGCGTTTTGATATTAAGCTTTAGTATTTCGTTATTTACCTGCAGAAATTCTGTCCTTTCGCCTAATGAAAACAGAAACTACGTGTGGAAGATCGCTTGTTTATTTTCTGTCATACCTATCGGCTAAGTAGTACAGTTCTATCTGCTCACGGATTGCCAACGTCCGGCATGAAATACCCTCTCGTGCGGTCGACTTTATATCTCCTATTTACAATTGTTGAGTAATTCGCTTATGTTCTTCCTTCTAAGATATGTGTAGGGTTACGTTTAATTGTGTTTAAGTCACGATGTCGTCTCCCCTTTATTGTCAGATTAGTTGAGTGCTTATTATGTTTATTTGAAAACTCCCGCCTTTAGGTTGAATCCTTTCTAGTGACGCATTGAGTGTGCGTGATCTTGGGTTGCAACGTATCTACCGTAAAGGTCACGGTTTAGGTCACTTTAGAAGTCGAACTTGTTATAAGTGCATGGGCACGATATGCTTATTGTCTTTTGGTGAATTTTATCACTTTGTCTAAAATGTTAGACTAACGCTTAGGCGGCTTTAACGAAATAAGTGTGAGTTATCGATACCTTTATTAGGTGATTTATCGTGAATTAATTTTTATCGCAATACCGTTATCTAATTTACGAATGCCACGAGGTGGATTTTTGATTTATCTTCGTGCTATGTGTGACTTCTGAGTCCTTATCGTGGAATCTCCATATTATTTCTTCATAATTGGGGTAAGTTTTCAGAGCTCTGTGTTAAATTTTCGGGATTTTATCTTTGGGTTTTTTTTAATTTTAATAGGATTCTTTTGACGGGCACAAAAGCCCTCAGAACCCGCTAGGATTCTTTTGTCGGGCACTAAAGCCCTCAAAGGCTGTTAGGATTCCTTTGGCGACCATTTGAGCCCTCCGAAGACTTATTTTTGGGGTTATCGCCCACAACAGGGGTCTCATCCAACTTCCAGCCCACCTGTTGAGTGGAATTTCTCCAACAAGGGAGACGTCGCCATCTTGAACAACTGCAGCGTCCTTTCCGTCAGCCATCTTGCCAAATAAGGTTGTAATTTTTACCTTATATATATATTCGACCGATTTTCGACGACGTAACGTTTGAGTGCAAGACTTATTTCGCCTAGTTTTTGAACCAAGAATTTTGAGTGGTTTATTACCTGTCGCACCTCTTAGTTAACTGCGAGGTCACAAAATAATCCTGATTAAATTTCCGTTATAATTTTATTAATTTTTGTATTGATCAGATTGATCTGAATTTTTGAATTTGTCACTACCGTAATTATTGTAGCCTTATTCTGAGGCAATTATTTAATTTAAACTTAATCTAGAAAATTCATAAATTTTATCTCATTATTTTCTTTTGGGTAGATGTTAGACGATCGGTAATATACCTAGTGTTTTCTCTTCCGTTACAATAACTGTAGGTTACATGAAGTATTGCAATTTTGGAATATATAATTTGTTTATAATTTTGTACGTTTATATTCTGCTGTAATCTTGTGAGATTTTGCCTTTAACTCTTGTCTTTGCCAATAGTTAACCTTCAAATTCATTTAACGTAGTTCATGTAAGCAAACCTGACGTTTTGTTTTGTTTTATAAGTTAGCGAATTTTACACACTTTAGGCTAAGACTTTATTTTAATACATTAATCTTTCTTGCGCTTATTAAATTTTATAAATATTATTTCACCTTTGTATTGACATTGCCAAATGGCATGTAATTGAAAACTTTTGTACACCTAATTGTGAGGTGAAAGAAACGTTTCGGCAACCGACCAACTCCTGCTGATGCGCAGAGTTTTTGTCTAATCCTTAAGTTTTTTTATTACTTATATTCTTACTAATTTTTGCAAATGTCACCTACGTTTTTTTTATTATTTACCATCTGTCTAACTTAACTACGATGTAGCTTTCAATCAACGCATTGCTTAACTTCAGATTTCACAATTCAATTTTTTTTTATATTATACTAATAACCGAATCACACGTCAAGTTCAATTAAATTTTGTTATATATTCGAATACCTTATCTTTTATTTCTTTTACCTCTGCATATGTATTTATTATTGTGACAAGTACGCACATGAGTGTGGGTGCTTCATATATACAGGGTGTTCAGTAGGTAACCCGCTGGAGGGACACAGCCAGTGGTAGGTCGTAGGAGGCGCAGGTAGGTTATCTGTAGGTAGCATAGTGTCCTGGTGCCCGGACAATCGTCGCAAGCGTCGTTGCCGACCGACGCTCTACTATAGGTGTTTTTTTTTTACCTGAACCGTCACGCCGTCTGCGACAGAGTTAGCTCGGCCCTGCGTTATCCTGTTTAACAACCCCCTATTGCGACTCCCCGTTTCATATCTTAATCAGCCGTTATCTTATTGCGACGTAGATCCGGTAGCAAAAATTTGGCGCCCAACGTTTCGGCCGATTTTTGACCATCTTCCGGAATTTTTTTTTAAATTTACAAATTTATCGCCTTGTCCTTGGTGGACCACGTTTCGGAAAAATTTTGACCATCTTCCGGAACATTTTCTTGAATTTTGCAAATTATCTCCCTGTCTTTAACAGCCAACGTTTCGATAATCTTTTTCTGGGCCTTTCTTTCAGTAATAAGGAAAAATTTGGTGCCCTAGCGTCTGGATTTTTCTTTTGGTGATAGGGAAAAATTTGGCACCCACGTTTCGACCAACTTTCCGCCATCTTCAATTTTTCTTTATTATTATTCGTGTGTGTCAATCAAGTTTCGGCCAATTTTCCGCCATTTTCAGAATTTCTTTTCCTGCCCCTTAACTTTCAGACAAGTTTCTCCCCCCCCCGTACGAATTGACACACCAACGTTTCCGCCATCTTTTCTCCGCCTTCCGGAACAAAATTCTTTTTTTCCTTTCGCTACCCAACGCTCCAACGAAGTTTTCGCTATCTTCACAACAATTTCATGCTTTCGTTGTGGGCCTAACGTACAACGGTTCGCACCTACGTTTCGACTAAGTTTTCGCCGCCCTCAAATTTTCTTTTCCTTTTGTGTGTCATCTATCAACTCATAAGTTGACACCGAACGTTTCAACCTGGTTTTTACCATCTTCAGGGAAATTTCTCGTCTTTTCTAATTTTCCTTGGTTTTGGTTGCTTTGACGTGACAACGTGTCGTTGCCTAACGGTCTGGACAAGTTTTCTCCATCTTCCGGAATATTTTCCTTACCTTTAAGTATTTCAGCCACTAACATTTCTAACATTTCGTCGTACCGCACAGTGGTGCTATACTTTGGAGAAGCTACTTGTTTTGTATTAGCGTTTCGGCCCTGACCATTTTCAGGAATAAATTTTGAATTTTCTCGATTTAAGCCCGTTTCTCGTTTAGGTGGGTAAGTGGACGTTAAGTTTCCCTTACCGCTCAGTTTTTTTTGTATTTCCGTCTACTCCCTCACCTAATCTAACTTCGACTGTTTATATTTCGTTTTCTTCCTTTTATTTGGGAAAGGTTATCACCTCACGTTACAATTTTACCTTAGGTTCTGAACTACCTTGTCTTTCAGAATATATTTGCGTGTCTTAGGACTCGAGTCTTTGCTTGCTGATCCCGGTACCGCCGTTTCTTTATATATATTTCTTTCTTTTCGACTTTCTGCTGAATTAACCTTCGCTATGGCTCCTAAATTTGAGATCAATCGTCTTTTGAAGGAAGACCTTGAATATTTACTGACTGTTATGGGTGCTGTGGTTCCATCCACTTTGGACGGAATGCGACGAATGTATCGACGTCTGCTAGGTTATGCTAGGTCTTATCCGTCGGATACAAAGCTCACGTATCCATTTACCTATGCAGAAGATTCCGCGGCCATTAAGGTTAAGCTTACGGTTATCGAAGGGCTCATCGATCAGTTCGTGGGGAATCGCGAGTCTTCCGATTTTCAAAAAATTTCTACCGCCCTTGCTTTCGTATTGCGCCGAATTCAGAACTCCGTCCCAAAATCTTCAGAGGAAGTGGAAGAATGTCATGCGTTTCGGAGTCGCGTTGCTGATCTGGAAGATCGCATCCGCGATAAGGCTCGCACCCTTGAACGCGCCTCAACCTTCAGTTTATTACAGTCACCCACTGCCGGTAACCCTGGTCCTCAAGGGAGTGAAGAGGAGTTTAGTGAGGAGGAGGATCCTATTCGATCTCCGGTTAACACTTTTTCTGGTCCAGTTCACTCGACTTTCACTACTTTTTCGCCTAAACCCGTCCCCGTTGCCTCTTGGGGTATTACGTTTACAGGGCATAAGAACTTTTCGGTCAGTGCTTTTCTGGAGCGTGTAGCGGAGCTGAAAATCGCTCGTAATTCCTCAGACCAGTTATTATTCAATTCCGCTATAGATTTATTTAAGGATCGTGCTTTGGTGTGGTATCGGGCTAATCGCCATCTTTACTCTAATTGGTCAGAGTTAGCTGCTGGTCTACGGGAAGAGTTTCAAGCCGTAGATTACGACGACCGTCTTATGGACGAAATTAAGCAACGGACTCAAGGTCCTAACGAACCTATTGGACTATACGTATCGGTCATGAAAAATCTCTTTTCTCGTCTTTCTGATTCAGTCCCTGAAAAAACTCAATTACGAATTCTGCAACGTAATATTCTGCCTTTCTATCAAACGCAATTGGGTTTAACCGAAGTCAATTCTATCGCGGAACTCCTTAAATATGGGAAAGTTCTCGAAGCCCGCAAGGCCTCTGCTGAAGCTTATGTACCGCCTCCCTTACGTGCTAAGACACTCGAGCCCGATTTGGCTTATGTCAATGCCGAACCAGTCCCGAGTTATTCTCGAAGTCGTGAGACACCCGTTACTCCCGTCTCTAATCGCCCTCGTGTTCATGTGGCACCCGTTTCAGCAAATCCTGTCACATGTTGGAATTGTCGTCAGACAGGACATCGTTACTCCCAATGCGCTTTACCTCGCAAACGCTTTTGCTATCGTTGTGGTCGTCCAGAGACCATTGTATCTTCTTGTCCGCAGTGTTCGGGAAACGCCCGACGTGCGCACTAAGTGGCCGTCCCGTGCGTACAGTATACACAGCGGCCTATCGACAAATTAGAGCCCGGTTAGATTTTATACTCGAACAAGCCATAGGGGATGAACGCCCCTATCTTAAAGTCCAAATCTTTGGTAAAGAGTTTCTCGGTCTTTTGGACACAGGTTCATCACGCACTATTTTAGGTGAAGCAGGTTGGTCCGTGTTAAAGGGTTTTGTTCCGCTTAAATCCTCTATGTCCTTTTGCACTGTTGCCAACGGTTCACGATGCCGAATATCAGGTGAAGTTGCCCTGCCTATTAATGTTAGGAATCGTTCTAAGGTCTTTGACGTTTTGGTGGTACCTGAACTACCGCATCAACTTATCTTGGGCGCAGACTTCTGGCGAGATATGGGTATCGTCATAAACATGCGCAGTGGCGATTGGGTATTTTCAGACGCACCCAACGTGTCTCCTGTCGATGTCGAGCCACCGATGTTATCTGATGAGCGTCAACGTCAGCTTGAGGCTATCATCAATCAAAATTTTCCTAACGTCGATAAGGAGGTGTTAGGTTGTGCCAAAGGTGTAGAGCACACTATTATCACTAGTAGCCCTCCGATTAAGCAACGCTATTATCCGATATCTCCGGCGGTGCAGAAAGTAGTCGACGCGGAATTAGAGAAGATGTTGGCTCTCGGTGTTGTTGAGAGGTCTCAGAGTGGTTGGTCTTCACCCATTCTTCTCGTGCCTAAGAAGGACAAGACTTTTCGATTTTGTGTCGATTATCGGAAGCTCAATCAGGTCACTGAGAGAGATGCCTATCCCCTTCCCTATGTTTCAAATACCTTAGATAAATTACGAGACGCCAAATATCTTACGCCTCTCGATATAAAAAGTGCGTATTGGCAAATTCCTGTTGCCGAGTCTTCCCGGCAGTATACCGCCTTCACCGTGCCGAATCGAGGTTTGTTCCAATTTTGTCGTCTCCCGTATGGTCTCCACAACGCACCTGCCTCCTGGCAGCGTTTTATTGATAGAGTTTTGGGTCCTGAGTTAGAACCTTACGTTTTCGTTTATCTGGATGATATAATAATTGTCACTCCTACCTTTGAAAAACACCTGTCTATCTTAGAGCAAGTTTTATCTCGCCTGCGTGACGCCGGCTTAACGCTCAATAGAGACAAATGTCAGTTTTGTCGCGACGAATTGAAGTACCTGGGCTATGTGGTTAATCGTCGTGGGTTGATGGTCGACCCTGACAAAGTTAAGGCTATCATCGGAATCGCCACACCCAAAAATGTTTCTGAAGTCAGACGCTTAGTAGGTATGGCTTCATGGTATCGACGTTTCGTCCCTAACTTCTCTACTGTTATCTCCCCGCTTACTGATTTGCTACGGAAAAATCGTTCCTTCGTTTGGACGTTAGCGTGCGAAGAAGCCTGGACATCTTTGCGTGAACGCTTGGTTTCCTCCCCGATTTTGACATGTCCCGATTTCCAATATGAATTCATCATTCAAACTGATGCTAGCGACTATGGTCTTGGAGCCGTCTTGACTCAAGACATAGATAGACAGGAGAAAGTAATCAGTTATCTAAGCCGTTCTTTGACACCTGCCGAACGTAAATTCTCTACGGTTGAGAAAGAATGCCTTGCCGTCCTCTGGGCTATAGAAAAGCTTCGCCCATATATCGAATGCTCTCACTTTACGGTGATAACGGATCATTATTCCCTCTGCTGGCTGAACTCTCTTAATTCTCCGTCGGGTAGATTGGCTCGATGGGCCGTACGTCTTCAGCAGTACGACTTCACTATCATCCACCGTAAAGGAAAATTCAATGTCGTTCCGGACACTCTCTCTCGTTCAGTCCCCAAATTGGATATCGTTCAAGTCAACCCTAAAAGCCAAGACAAATGTTACGTTCGTATCTTAGAACAAATTAAGAGACATCCCGAGAAGTACCCTCAATTTCAACTTATCGGTGGGATACTTCGACGTTACGTACCGCCTAATAGCGCTTTTCCCTCTGAGGATTCCGATTCATGGAAAATCTATGTTCCTAAGGAACAACGACAAGAGGTCTTGTTAGAATGCCATAACGAGCCCACAAGTGGTCATCTGGGCATTGCGAAGACTCTCGCTCGCATATTGCAACACTACTATTGGCCTAAGATGTTAGGAGATGTGATTCGTCACATCAGAGCCTGTCCTAATTGCAATAAGGCGAAACCTCTTCAAAGAGCTCCTGTTGGTCGTATGGGTGGACATTCTAAAGTTACTAAACCATGGGAAGTACTCAGTGTCGACATTGTTGGTCCTCTTCCGAGGTCCAAGCGCGGTTTTAATTACATTTTAGTGGTCTCTGATATCTTCAGTAAGTTTGTTCTGACTTTCCCGTTACGTAAAGCTTCCTCCAAGTCTATTATCCGACATCTTGAAGAAGATGTGTTTCTGATTTTTGGCGTACCTCGTTCCGTAATTTCCGATAATGGCGTGCAGTTTCGTTCTAACGACTACCGTTCTAAGTTAAAAGAATATAAAGTACGTCCATGCTATACTGCAAATTACCATCCTCAAGCGAATCCCGTGGAACGTGTGAATAGGGTTATCAAAACCATGTTGATCTCGTATGTCTCTGACAATCATCGCGTATGGGACGTCTACCTTCCCAAAGTCACTTGCGCCTTGCGCACTGCCAGACACGAAGTCACCGGACATACGCCCTATTTCATTAACTTCGGTCGTGAGATGAATCTCACTGGAGAAAGAATTTCCGATGCCCCTATCTCTGACGGAACTCCACTTGTCGAAGTCCGCGACCCGGAAAAACTAATAGAACGTTCCGAAGGATTTTCTAAACTTTATCGCGACATCAAATCCCGCTTGCAGAAAGCATACGAGCGTGCTAAAGCGCGCTACGACACTCGTCATAGACGAGATGAATTCTTGGTAAACCAGTTGGTCTGGCGTAAAAATTTCGTACTTTCAGATGCCGCCAAATTCTATACCGCCAAATTGGCTGACAAATATGTCGGGCCCTTTCAAATTAGTAAACGTATCTCCACTGACATTTACGAACTCAAAACTTGCGAAGGTAAATTGCTGCCCGGGGCGTGGCATGCAAATTTACTGAAACCTCAACCGAGTGATGATTAAGATCTATCTTCTTACGGGTCTAACTGCCTAAAATTATCGCTATCTCGATTTTGTCTTTTCGTTACCTGTACCTACCGTTACCTTCACGGCCTGTAGTGAGGGCTGAAAGAATTCTCCTACCGTGATCCTGCGTGAAGTAAAAGGCTTCTAAAGGGACTCGGACCTCTTTGTTCCCTAACACCCCGGAGCAATCAATTTCCTTCCCTCTCGTGTGTCGATTGTTCCCTAACACCCCGGAGCAATCAATTTCCTTCCCTCTCGTGTGTCGATTGTTCCCTAACACCCCGGAACGATGAATTTCCTTCCCTCTCGTGTTGTCGGGTTTTCCGTGTGGGATCTTGTCTCCTCCCGCGGCTGAGTGCACGACCTTTTCCGCGCGGTTGCTGTTCCATCTTGGGAAATTTATTTCATAACCCGCAATTACTAATTAAATAGCTTTGATACATCAAGGAGCTATCGCTTCAGGGCAAACATTTTCCTTATATCAACTTCTGTTAGTGTGATTACCGGCCCCATTGCACAGCTCGTATCTGTGACTCCGACTATGCATTTATCTTCCCGTGCCTTTATCGCTTCCGTATGTTTCGGATCTCCCGTGTCTTTGCATGTATGGAGTGGCAGCCTTGCTAGGGGAGTCCACACTATATTTCGTTTACCCTCTCTGACATGACTACCTTTTAAGCTAACTAATGTGGCTTAACTACCGGATTTGACTTTCTTATTTGTGAAGGTATAAAGAGTGATGGTCCCTTCTGTGTGATAATCCTCAGCCTTCTAAAGGTCGTGTCCTGGCGACCTTCTTGCTTTTCTTACGTTCAAAATGTTACTACCAGGAATCGGAAATGACTTCAGCCTTTATGGTTTATCGTTGCCTTCAGCATTTTAGTCGGGACAACGCCGGTCCAGACTTTAAACTTTTGCTCTCTAATTTCTATTTTTGTTTGGCGATCTTTTCTCGTTTTGTTGTTACCGGATGTTTTGGATGTCGAAACAGCATATCCGTACCTCTGAGCAGTTGCACCATTCTGAGCTCTACCCTACCTTTATTTACCTCTTCCCTATTCCGCTTTGTATCCCGTATCTGTAGTAATAAACCCGTTTTTAGTTGACCTTTTATCCTTGTTTGTTTTGAGGCTCTCGGTTTCTCTCCCAAGGGTCTCTTTTACCGTCGCGTGTCTGCAGAGTGTCGTCTCGGGGGTTGCCTTGCCCGCATCTTGGCCTATTGGTAGTGCCCACTCCTCATTCCTGTGCCTTCGACCGTCGTAAGGATCACCGCCGGCCGGGCACACCGATATCTAACCCGTCTACACCCTCTTCCCCCGTGATGCTACCAATAGTGCTGGGCTGTCGGTTGGACAGGTCTCGGGGCGCGTCTGTGCAGAATCTCGACACCCCTTGTTCTTTTATTTTTCATTACTTTCCCCGTACCGGCCGAATGCCGAAGGGCCACGTGGTGGTTATGGCCAAGCTGTCTGGTGTTGCTGTGACTGAGTGTGGATATGTGCGTTTGTGTAGTAGACAACGTCCGTTTTAGAGCTCTCGCTTACCCTTTTCACTATCTTTATCCCGTCAGCCTATGTTCTCGGTGCAAGAAATTGCTCTGCGATCAATTTCTTTTCGCTGGAAAGGGGGGAATTTGTTACGTTGTAAATTTACTTTGTCTATAGTTCGCGAAAGATTGTGTACCTTTTGTCTAAATACGTGGAATTTCGTATAAAGTTCATGACTTTTTGAGCGTACCCTGTATATTGTCTATTTCACCGGTCACTAAGACTGCCTGCAGTATGCTTCCGTGGGTACTAAACCTACTATTGAGCCCTCACCGCTCTAAATCACATACCGCGAACATGACAGATACATTTTGTGTAAGATCGGGCATTTACACTCTGTTTTTGTGAAAGCCTCTTTATCTGAATAACTAACTTTATTTATCTTAGCTCTAGCTTAATCTAACCTACCTGTAGTTTCATATTTTACGCATTTGCAATTATCTCTACGCCTTGCTTAAGTATATAAAATATCTTCTTATATATATTACGACCGATCCCTACCTAATGCATTTATTGTAGTTTGTAAACGTTTTGAAACGATAATCAAGATATTGTGCTAACTGTGTCATATATTTTGCGTTTTGCCAAACACAGAATCTCGAGCAGGCCCCCGAGTATTATTGTTATTTTCCTTTTCCTTCGCAGTCGTCTCTCTAAAAAAAAAAAGGTAAGGAGTATTAATTAAAGAAATGTTTGGAGTGTAAGGCATACTATTAATTGCTGTCGATCACTTGTTGCTCTATCTTCGATTTTCTAGTATTAGGAACTTCTGTTATTCTGTCCCCAGAACCATCGTATGGGTTAGGATCGTGATTTCGCTGTAACATAAGTTTTTGATCGGTTTTTCCACCGTCTTTAGCAGCGTTTTGATATTAAGCTTTAGTATTTCGTTATTTACCTGCAGAAATTCTGTCCTTTCGCCTAATGAAAACAGAAACTACGTGTGGAAGATCGCTTGTTTATTTTCTGTCATACCTATCGGCTAAGTAGTACAGTTCTATCTGCTCACGGATTGCCAACGTCCGGCATGAAATACCCTCTCGTGCGGTCGACTTTATATCTCCTATTTACAATTGTTGAGTAATTCGCTTATGTTCTTCCTTCTAAGATATGTGTAGGGTTACGTTTAATTGTGTTTAAGTCACGATGTCGTCTCCCCTTTATTGTCAGATTAGTTGAGTGCTTATTATGTTTATTTGAAAACTCCCGCCTTTAGGTTGAATCCTTTCTAGTGACGCATTGAGTGTGCGTGATCTTGGGTTGCAACGTATCTACCGTAAAGGTCACGGTTTAGGTCACTTTAGAAGTCGAACTTGTTATAAGTGCATGGGCACGATATGCTTATTGTCTTTTGGTGAATTTTATCACTTTGTCTAAAATGTTAGACTAACGCTTAGGCGGCTTTAACGAAATAAGTGTGAGTTATCGATACCTTTATTAGGTGATTTATCGTGAATTAATTTTTATCGCAATACCGTTATCTAATTTACGAATGCCACGAGGTGGATTTTTGATTTATCTTCGTGCTATGTGTGACTTCTGAGTCCTTATCGTGGAATCTCCATATTATTTCTTCATAATTGGGGTAAGTTTTCAGAGCTCTGTGTTAAATTTTCGGGATTTTATCTTTGGGTTTTTTTTAATTTTAATAGGATTCTTTTGACGGGCACAAAAGCCCTCAGAACCCGCTAGGATTCTTTTGTCGGGCACTAAAGCCCTCAAAGGCTGTTAGGATTCCTTTGGCGACCATTTGAGCCCTCCGAAGACTTATTTTTGGGGTTATCGCCCACAACAGGGGTCTCATCCAACTTCCAGCCCACCTGTTGAGTGGAATTTCTCCAACAAGGGAGACGTCGCCATCTTGAACAACTGCAGCGTCCTTTCCGTCAGCCATCTTGCCAAATAAGGTTGTAATTTTTACCTTATATATATATTCGACCGATTTTCGACGACGTAACGTTTGAGTGCAAGACTTATTTCGCCTAGTTTTTGAACCAAGAATTTTGAGTGGTTTATTACCTGTCGCACCTCTTAGTTAACTGCGAGGTCACAAAATAATCCTGATTAAATTTCCGTTATAATTTTATTAATTTTTGTATTGATCAGATTGATCTGAATTTTTGAATTTGTCACTACCGTAATTATTGTAGCCTTATTCTGAGGCAATTATTTAATTTAAACTTAATCTAGAAAATTCATAAATTTTATCTCATTATTTTCTTTTGGGTAGATGTTAGACGATCGGTAATATACCTAGTGTTTTCTCTTCCGTTACAATAACTGTAGGTTACATGAAGTATTGCAATTTTGGAATATATAATTTGTTTATAATTTTGTACGTTTATATTCTGCTGTAATCTTGTGAGATTTTGCCTTTAACTCTTGTCTTTGCCAATAGTTAACCTTCAAATTCATTTAACGTAGTTCATGTAAGCAAACCTGACGTTTTGTTTTGTTTTATAAGTTAGCGAATTTTACACACTTTAGGCTAAGACTTTATTTTAATACATTAATCTTTCTTGCGCTTATTAAATTTTATAAATATTATTTCACCTTTGTATTGACATTGCCAAATGGCATGTAATTGAAAACTTTTGTACACCTAATTGTGAGGTGAAAGAAACGTTTCGGCAACCGACCAACTCCTGCTGATGCGCAGAGTTTTTGTCTAATCCTTAAGTTTTTTTATTACTTATATTCTTACTAATTTTTGCAAATGTCACCTACGTTTTTTTTATTATTTACCATCTGTCTAACTTAACTACGATGTAGCTTTCAATCAACGCATTGCTTAACTTCAGATTTCACAATTCAATTTTTTTTTATATTATACTAATAACCGAATCACACGTCAAGTTCAATTAAATTTTGTTATATATTCGAATACCTTATCTTTTATTTCTTTTACCTCTGCATATGTATTTATTATTGTGACAAGTACGCACATGAGTGTGGGTGCTTCATATATACAGGGTGTTCAGTAGGTAACCCGCTGGAGGGACACAGCCAGTGGTAGGTCGTAGGAGGCGCAGGTAGGTTATCTGTAGGTAGCATAGTGTCCTGGTGCCCGGACAATCGTCGCAAGCGTCGTTGCCGACCGACGCTCTACTATAGGTGTTTTTTTTTTACCTGAACCGTCACGCCGTCTGCGACAGAGTTAGCTCGGCCCTGCGTTATCCTGTTTAACAACCCCCTATTGCGACTCCCCGTTTCATATCTTAATCAGCCGTTATCTTATTGCGACGTAGATCCGGTAGCACCGGTCCGAATTTTGAAAAATTTTTTGAACAAAAGGTATTGAAAATAAAGTTGTACATTATTTTATACCCGTAACGTACCTGTCTAAAAAGCATGACATGCGAAATATTCGCAATAAACTGATTTTCGATAAGAGTAAAAGACCTACTTCCGGTAGGAATTTCGAAAAACTTTTTTGATGAAATTCTTCTCAAATTTTATTTTGAGTATATATGAATTCTTTACAAATTTGTTGAAACTTACAAGTTGACGAATAATTGGCAAAATTCGCGTTTTTCACAGACATAAACTACTGCTTCCGGTCTGCCGATTTTACTGAAAATCTAATCAGATCTCAAGAGGGAGATTATATTCGTAAATATAAAATTTAGAATTGATACCTATAGCGGTTTGACCGCTATCGTGGTCACACACACAGAGAGAGAGACAGACCGACACACACACAGAGAGAGAAATTTTTTAAAAACCACTTTTTCGGTATCAGGGGATATCAAAACGTGGACATCTGCAAAAATCTCGAGGTCGAAAATTTTCATCATCACAATACTTCCTTATACTACGTATAAGAAAGTAAAAGTCTACCCTACAAAATTGGTCTGCTGATGATATGAAGAAAGCAATAGAGCAGTTCTATATGGGGCAATAGGTTGCAAGAAAACTGTTAAAATGTACAAAGTTCCGCAATCTACTTTGGAAGATTGGATAAGGAAGATGAAGAAGAACGGATTTTTGTTAGCAGAGGCTTCTTCTAAAAGTAGATAACTTTCAAATAAATTACTTGTAATTGAGGTATAAATGTGTTTTCTCAAAAGAACAATAAATTGAATTTGAGGACTACGTCCAGCACATGGAAAGGCGTTTGTTGGATGTAGTGGATGGCTTGACAACGATTTGGATGACATTGTCTGTAGAAATTGTGAATCCAAGCTTTAATATATCATACCCGCTCTTGCCGCTTTCACCATACTTATCAACAAAGTACAAGTATTTTGCAAGATTTTGGATTTTACCTTTTTTTTGTGTACTATTATTGTTATATATTTTTGAATCGATTTAATTTAACGTTATTGCTTTACATAAGACTTTATTGTTTTTATTAATAGTATTAAAAATACAATAACTGAATAAACAAATTTTATTATTATTCTTAGCTGCCCGGTTCATTCCTCCCCCCCGCCCTTTCGCCTACTCCATTTCAAATCACTATTCACCCATTCGCTCAATAATCTAAATTCTATTATCTTCTTTAGCATTATTAAGAATTGTTTAAATTAAAGTCCTTTTTAAGTAATTTTTGTACTGTATTCGTAAACGTAATTTCAGAGCCATTGCGGATAAAGCAAAAACCTCTTGCGTCACAATAGTGGGGTAGAAACGAACGTTACTCGCTCTCTCTCTCGCATATTCAACAAAGTACAATTCATCAAGGATATTCTCATCTAATTAACCAGGACGATTACATTTTCTATTGTTTGCGATCGGCGCCGCTCAGGGATGAACGTCACCAGTTAGTGATGTTTCCTCTCGGTGCTGTAACAGCGGTGGATTGTCACTTTCGGTTTGTTGGAAAACGCCTTCTAGTGTCAACCTCTGTGACGAACTGCTTTCTGCTGCTGATTCCGTAATGTGTCAAATATCTGGACGAATATGGCATTCACACGTGCCGACTAGTATCCGCACACCCGTGTCAAAATCAACCGGACCGTAACTCAGGACATAGTTCTCGCATTTTCATTTTAAGGGTCCCCGATTCACCCGGTTCGATCGTCGAAGCGAAAATGAAGTTTAGTAATATCTGTGCGGGGAAACTACTACAAAAAGTGGCACAAATTTTCCGACAGAATTCTAATAAGATAAAAATCGGGGCGACGGTGAATTTTTGCTGAATTACATTTCGCTCCGAACGATTTTTGATACACGAATGAGAAATAGTTAAGCGATGTGAAAAGTTTATACATTGTTTTGTGATAATATTTGTTGAAAACATTGAACTACTACTTTTCACTGGTCAGATGATTATTTAGATATATAATTAAAATTTAACAAAAACACTCAATAGTAGAGTATATATACCGTCCATTTTAGTAATGTGGGATATATCGATTTGCGTGCTAAGAATTCTATACCAAGTTAACTTTTGCTGAGAATCAAATTTGAAAAAAAATTGTGTTTCATTATATAAATCAAACATTTTTCTACCAATTGTTAATTGTTTTAATGACATGAAGTTGTTCTTTTTAATTATTTTTTCGTTTTCAGTTGAAATTAATTCGCACAAAATTGAGTAACAAAGTCAACATAGCGTAAACATTTAAAAATTTTATGGTAGACGACATCGCGTGTCACTTCGGTTGTTACAAGTAAATTTACGTAAAAGACTATGTACACAGTTGCAGAACGAGTGGAAATTGTTGACAGCTTTGCTGCAGCTTATCCTGAACGGCCAGTTTAAAGTATTTCGACAGTGTCTCGAATTTACAATGAATTCCAGAGCACAGGGTGCGTAAATTGTGACCACAAGAAGCGTATTAGAAATCCATCGGCCGTTACAGAAGAAACCAAAATGAACATTTGTTTAATGGTTAAAAACGAGGGCTTCACAAGCTTAAATATGCTTGCCGATCATTTCCAAATTTCAAGAAGCAGTTGCCATAAAGCGTTGAAGACGGAAAAGTACATACCTTATAAGATTCAAAATTTCCACTAATTGTTACCAACCGACTTCTTCAGCCAATTTTGGATGAAAAAAATAAATAATGATCCAAATCTATTAGCAAGAAATTTATTTATGATTATTCGCAGAACATAGGAATTTGCACGATAAAAGTTTTACCGCCTGTTAACTTATGTTGCGGTATAAATAATAAAAATTAATGTTATTTTACATATTGTGGGATAATTTATTGAATTAGTGAACATAAAAATAATTTAATGAAATTGTTGAAAATATTTGCCTTGAGTAGTTAAATCTCTTTCAAATTTGATCAATCATTAAAATTCAAAAATAACTATATTACATTTGATAAATTCTTATTTTAATATTTAGTTAAAATCATATTGCAAGTCGTTTTAAAATAAAAATATTCATATACATGAGTAGGGAAAAGATATATTATTATTTTTATGAATATATAATATGCATCTATATAATATATGCGTAGAATAAAATACCCGACATTTTCACAACTTTACAATGAATTTAAGTTTTCGTTTACAATACTGCTCTAACAATTCTAAAGTAAATAAAATAAATTTCTTCGTAAATATTAATATACAACATGCGTAACTTAATCGATTGTTTTAAACTCAATCATACAATTATTAAAGAAACCTAAACGTTCCTATAAAAATATTTTGGGTTTGCTTAAGACCACACGGCAGAAGTGAAAATTTCATCAAGGCGAGGTTAATAATACGAAATATATCTTTTTTCTTTCGTTCTATATTCATTTACATTTATATTTTCCATTTTCCATTTTCGTTCTACATATATTGCATTTAAAAAATATATCTTTATTATTATTGTGTATACATTCTTCTAGTACATTTCGCTCGGTTTGATCAAGTTTTCACTTCAAAAATTCATACGTACGTATGTATATACCGTAAGCGTCAAATTTTAATTTCGGTTTGCACTTCTATCATATGCAGAAGATGATCTTATACATATGCAGCGATGCCTGCTTGCTAACAGTGGAGGGAGAGCAACGGAGTGGCGGGGAACCCCCACGCCTTACAAATGTCCAGTGTGGCAGCCTCGCTTATGTCTATCTTTAGTTTAATTCGTCGCGCTCTTTTCCACTTACTACTTTCCTATCAGAAATTAAAATATGACGACCTCGGTATACAAATATTATAATTCTCATAGGAGTACCCGCGCTGCTAATGGTAACGTGCCGGCCTCATACCCGGGCGGCTCGGGTTCGCATCTGCAGGCGGACAAGAATTTTTCAGAAAATAAAAATACTATATTTCGCGTATTTATTCTAAATTTCACTTTAATTGAAATTAAATACCGCTAGTTAGTATTATTATACAAAGCCGAGCGTCGAGCCGACTTTCGAACTAGCGTTTCATTCCGAGCGTAACGGCTCAGTCTCGTTCAGTGCCCAACAATCAATGCATCAACGCGTCAATAGAAGTTTTCACTTCAAAAATACAAACTAATGTGATACTGTAGTTTTAAGTAGAGAGGAATTTATACACAGTGCAGCAAATAAGTTCCGGCATTAGACATATATATCTAAGCAACTAGACGTGCCATCTATGTGTTCAGATTGGTGTTTGAGAACTGTGACATTCCTCTTGTTTGTAATATCAAATTTTCTTTAATCGGTTAATAAATATCAAAGTTACGAGAGTTCTTCCAAAACAACTTTTTTGTCTATGTTGAAATATTAATATGGGATAAAAATCAGTTGTTAAATTTCACGCAAAACAAATGTACGGCATTGATTACTTGAGTAGAGCAAATGCTCTTCTGTGGCCTGCACGTTTTTTGGAAGGCTAGGAGAAGCTAGAAGCTGACAATCGTGAAGGAAGGCCAATTTCAGCTCGGACACCAGAAATGATCAAAAAAGTACGTGCTTTTATTGCAAATGATCGCAATGCTTCGTTGAAAATGATGGAAAAGTCTTTAAAGATCTGCAAAAAACGATTCGGACCATTCTTCACAAGGATGTGGGCAAAACAAAGGCATGCGAAATTTATTTTACACACTTTGAAAAATGCGCGAAAATCGGTGCATGTAATACAATGTTACGGAGACGAAATATGGTTCTTTAAGTACGACCTGAGAATCAAGCGTCAAAGTGCGGAATGGAAGTGGAAAAACTCACCACAACCAAAAGAACACAAAACACGCACTAGAGGCAATTCCACAAAATGAGCTAGAACAAGCATTTGAATCACTGTTGAATCGCTGTAGAAAGTGTATTGAAAATGGAGGAAAATATTATGGATAAAAAAATTATAAATATTCAGATTTCTTCTTTCAATGATTTTTCCCACGGCCAGTCTCGTAACTTATTTGTCGCACCGTGTATTCTAGTCTTAAGAAATTCCACTTATATGGCAATACCTACTTATGTTAGGAATCTCAAATTAGCAATGCAAAAGAATGATAGATAAGCTACTTTGCTTTGGGTGCTATCTAAATTCGTTCTGTCTTAGGTCTCCCGCCTCTTCATCTTGTGATACAGGGGGAGGCTAGGACGGGGGCCTTTAGGCTACAGCTGAAAAACGCCAAGACTAATAAAACGGCGGAACACATGGCAATTGTAGACCTTGTGGATGGAGATGTCTTAAACATGAGAACGGACTACATGGCAAAGCAATAGGTGTATCCTAAACAGACCATTCGAAGTAAACATTCCAGAAAGACTCGAATGGGAGAATGGTATGCCAGGTAACAGCAGGCGGGTTCAGACCTGGTACACAGATGGGTCGACGACCGTAGCTGGTACTGGAGCAGGAATCTACTCTGGCAGCCAGAGCAAATACTATGCACTAGGGGGGAGATATGCATCTGTGTTTCAGGCAGAGGTGTATGCCTTACTCCAATGTGCTATAGAAAACAATAGGAACGACGTTAGTCACCGGCGGATTCTTACATTATCTGACAGACAAGCGGCACTAAAGGCGATATCAAACCAAGAGGTGTCGTCAAGACTGGTCTGGGAACGCCTCGAAGAACTCAAACTGCTGGCAATTTGGAATAAGGTAAAATTGATCTGGGTGCCATGGCATAAAGGGATTGAGAGCAATGAAAAAGCTGATCAACTAGCTAGGAGAGGATCAGAAGCAAGATTCATAGGCCCATAACCGGCTCTGAGGGTACCCTAAAGTTTGACCCGAAGCCACGTTAAAGACTGGGTTTATGAAAAACACAAGCATCACTGGGTAATAATTCCAGGACAAAATCAAGGCAATAAATTTATTGGTCAACGATGCAACAAAAGAGCCCCAGAACTACTACACATGAGAAGGGAACGGCTGGGAACAACAATGGGTCACCTGTTAATGTGCATCTCAACAGGATAGGCCTGTATGATGGGGACCTTAGTTGTAGAGTCTGCAATAAGGAACCAGAAAGACTCTGGTATATCGTGGTAAACTGTGAGGCACTAGATCACAGGAGGCGACGCATCTTTGGGAAACCGAATATAGATCCAGAGATGCTCAAGAGACATCCAGTAAAGGACCTGTACAGACTCGTACAGAACACAACATTGCTGGAGTGGATAGCATAGATAACACAGGTTAAGCACAATAAGCCTTATTAGCTGCGCTGCAAACTGGAGACGTTAGTCAGACAGGTCTGGGGAAAAAAATTCGTTATAATTTTAATTAAACCGATTGTCAATAATAAATTCTGTTCTAATTCTTTATGTTCTGAAGTCCCAATTCGCTGTGTTAAGTTAAAACATTAACAACCATACTTAGCATATAATTCAATCATATAAGTGATACCTGTAGTGGAGTTTACTAGCGTTTCACTACTACTAACGGAAATCCTAATTTCCCTAACATATGCGTTGAGTCAAAATAAATTCCACAGAACATATGACACATATAGTCGGTATTGTCGGTTCCATTTTATATCAGTAAACGACGTCATTGCAATTACTTGCAATTTCTTGGAATTTTGCTATTACTTTTTGTTACTATTTATATTACACTGTTCCATGACGAACAGCAGCTGGTGTAATAAAGCTCTCTCGATATTATTTTAAAGTCTCACTGTATGCAGTAAAAGTTCTATTCCTGAGTGTTTCATAGTTATACATAAAAGAGCTCTTACATTCCGTTTTGTCGGAATTGAATGGCAATACGAAGGTAGAATATTATGCATGCTTTGTTTTGTGGAATGTTGTAAATTTCTAGGTTTATTTAAAACGAGGAATGATAGACAAAATGAGATGTAATCTCGAATGAAAACGTGCCTTGACTTAGCATTGTTCATTATTCGGGCACTGTTTGTTCATCTGTTGTAGATTTGTATCATGGAGAATGAAGTTAAATTTTATAATAATATTCCTCTATTACATGGCAGATATATGTATATTTAATTTGCAGAATACCAGTTTGCAAATTTATGAAATTACAGTGTATGTACAGCATATTTTTGGTAGCGCATTCTATCAAGCTCAATTCCAGTAATTAGCATGATAAATAAATAAATGTTTACTGCTCAACAGTTTATATCAATAATAAAACAAGTAAATGCATAACAGAAAATAGTACTTGTATAACAAAACAGTACAGTAAAGTGCTATAGGAAGTACATCTAAAAAAAGAGAATACATGTGGAGTGCGTAAAGGTTACTTTCATATAGGGAAAAATATTGTAATATGAATTTTAGCAGAAAAACTTACTTTTTTTATAAAAAATAGTTATTGAAATTCCTTTTGGTAAATAAAAAAAAACCGTTAGTTATCATTTCAGAAAAGATAAAAGAATTTGAAAATTTATCGAGTTATTGGTTTTAAATATGACTAAGACCGAATGTTTCATCAGTATCGCAGTACCCATGTATTAGTCATTAACCAACGACATTGCCTGACAGTTGAGCTAGCTTTATTTTTGAAAAATGTTGACGTTAAAGCAGCAAATCTACTGGGTGAAATGTTGTGGTATAGCAGAAGTCTCGTATTCATTTGGAAAACAGTTATTTAATGAAAAATACCCGAATGTAAGGCTAAGCAGAACAGCATTGAAGGAATTAATCGATAAGTTTGATGAAACAGGATCCATTTACGACAAAAAGAAGTGTACAAAGCATACAATAATGATGATTATTCTGTGATCATTATGGCTATTGCATCAGTTGCAGAACATCCTAGGTGTTCTTTACGCTAGCGAGAAGTGAACTCAATGTTAGTCATAGATTATTGCAAACAATTTATAAAGCGAATAAAATTTATTCATATAAACCTAGATTTAGACGCACCTTAAAAAATGCAGATCACGCTTTCAGACTCGAGTTTTGTATATGGGTTGGTGAAACATTATGGAACATCGCCTTTTTTATCAGCATTTAATGTATAGTGATTAAATAACATTTCCTCACAAAATTGTAAATATTGTTCAAAGGATAATCCGAATTTATGAAATAATATCCGAAATCAGCGATATAAGAAAGCGAATGTTTGATGCGGAATGTTATTAAACAGACTGATTGAACCTTATTTTTTTAATACAAAGATACAATAATATACAGGATGTTCCATTTAAAAAACTATAACTATGGTTAGCCACCAAGTTATGGAACAATCTGTATAATACAAAATATTTTTAAAATGTGCTCCTAATGAGCAGCTATCACACGAAAAAAACCGCTTCGAAATATCTTTACTCATAAAGGCATAATCGGCCTTCCCCCGGAGATGACTCACCCTGTATATTATACAAATATATAAATTATAAAGGTAGCATATGTGCACAATTAATAATAAAACCGACTAAAATTATAAAAAAATTGTCTTGCCTTATTTCAAGGATGTTCTAACGCTCAGGCTAGTCATCTGGTATTTTTTCTTAGAAAATACAAAATTATATCACTTTCTATCAACCAATATAATTACATGTTGAATTTGCTTTGGAGAGAATCTTCTAGATCAATTACCGATATTTAGGTATCGAGTTAATTCAAAATAAGCTAATAAACACTAATATAAGCAAATTAATTATTTACGTAATTGATCGAATATGTACGATATGATTATTTTAATAATGTTAGTTCAAATTCACAGTGAACGTAATTATTGAAAAGGCAATAGGATTTCCAGATATAAACGAGAGAGATATTTATACAAAACTCGTGTCTGTTTAGAATCATGAATATATGTAGTAAATCAAGTGGTGTTTAAATTATTTTGTATTAAATGATAATTTTATAATCGTAAGTTCAAAACTTCGTTATATATCCTGGACTCGACTACAAAAATTATATTATTTCTTCGATCTCAATTCAGACGATTATTATTTAAGTTTTAATAATTGTACCGAAGTTATGAAATTTGTTCAGTACGTAGAATACCCAATATTATTTATTTTGCAGTCACGCAGACTAGTGATCGATAGTTTGGATGGCATTCGGAATGGATTATATTAGGCAATGTATCTAAAAACCTAATGTTATATGGTTCTCAGGGCATGCTCCAGATAATTATTATTATGACATATATAGATTGTACACGTCATATGATAAAATGTAAAACATAAAAGAAAATATGATTAGTAACTGAAATCCATAATATGGAATCTGTATGTTCAATTTTTGTTTTATATTTGAGTAAGTATCTGTAGATCTAAACACCCATATGACATTGCACTTGCAAGGAATATACGGCAATTGCAAACGTCAAAAAACCATAAATGAATATTAAACAAAAAAAAAACACACAGAATTATGACATGATTATGCTTAAACTTAATAAGATATTAGTACTGTTCAAATTCTACGTTAATTCAAACTCTGAACATATTACTAAAGATATCATTAAGAGTGTTGTATACCAAACTAAACATTTCGACATTTTCGCTGCGGGTATCGGGGGGTACTGCTCATGGGTGGAGCTTGCCAATACCCCACTACCATGTACTGTTTTGCTAAATTCTTAGTAAAAATATAAATTGTACAGTTCCCAGTTTATAAGTACCGCCCTTATGGAGCGATGCATTCGAAATGACATACGTACGATGCGTTAAGTGCTAGTAATATTTTGTATGATTTATTTAGTCTGATGTCTAGCCGAGTCTAGGCGGGAATGTAGATTTTAAGTTTTCTCACTCAGACATGTGTTCAATAAGTCAAAAGTTAATATGTAAGATGGAATTCTGATTAAAATAAATATTACCTAGTGCCTATGAATACTATATAATAATAATAATAATATTTTGTTGAACGGCACTAATGTCATCGTCTTGATTATCTTTTCCATTGGGGGTATTGAAAATCACAGGACAATTATTTATATCTATAGGTACTATTATTATACAGGGCGGCTGCCAAGGTATCCGAGAACCCTCGTACATGAATTGAATGATTAATTTTAAGCAAAAATGCTTCTATTCACTTTTCACGAATTCCTAACGGTTCTTGAAATATCGTAGTTCGTAGCTGTAATAAATTACTAGAGTGTTTAGAGAAAAATGTGATTTATTTTATGGAAAGCCTAATGAGCATTAGAACTATCAAGTGCAAGAACATAAAGTACCAGTACAAAATCAAATCCCATAATACACGACAAATTCAATTTTTAACACCAGCTCAGCTGTTAACAACGCTTAACTGAAACCTATAGCACTGTCATAGACTGTTTTCAAACATCATAAAGTATGCTATGATTTTAAATCCAATGAATTTGCGTACTAACAGATATTTAGCACTTTGTATTTTAATAAAATAAAACAACATTTGAGCGTGCAATTTTTATAAAATTTTTCTTATATTACCCTCAGCAGTTAAAGTGAAATGAAATTTCTCGTAGTATTTATAAACTCGTATACTCTATTGGTAACTATAGCAACTCCTTTTCTTTTAATTATTGTCTGTTTGCAATCTAGAATATATTCTTTTCAATTTTCTAGTATCATTTTTATAATTTATATAACTGTAATACACAAAGATCGCCCAATCCATTTCATATAACTTAAAAGCAAAAGAGGAGGATAAAAACATATATAAATTAAAAGTATTTTTCTATTTAATCTATGATTTAAGTATCAAAGTGCGATTTACGTACCCTACTCTCTTAAGAAGGAATAAAATGTATATAAACAATAGTAACTTGTTTTATATAACAAACACCTGTCATACTGCGGAAATAATACAATAATTAAGATTGAAACTTCTTGGGGTGAAATATAGAAATTGACATCTGGGATTTGCAAATATTTTAACTCTCTCCGTATATAACATACTATTTAACAGCATACTGAGCAAACGTCACCGTATTGATGACGATAAGACAATATTTCTGTTGTAACTAATACTGTTGTGAGGGATTACAAATTTACGAAATAATGACTGGAATTAACAAAAAATAATTAAAGGATGTGATGGATTTAAACATAAATCGATACATTTTAACAATAAATTGTAAATGGCATAACTAAACACTTGATATTCTTTATCAAAACTCTCTGTACAACATTTGGCCTTGCGGCTGAAGCAGTTTCAGTCAAACTACTGATGATGCTGACAAAGTTGTTTAATACATTAGATATTTTGCTAATATCAGAACAATTTAAGATTTTATAGTATAGTAGTTTAATATTCAAAGAGTGAGGACGTATTTATATCGGCTCTGCATATAATGCAGTGTCGAAAAGAAAAATATTGTTGTTTATTATTGAGATATGCATGAAATTGTGACGATGAAAAGTATTAGTGAAATCCATGGATGAATGAAATGGATGATTAATCATTTGTCAAATGGGTCAACATATATAAAACAACAAAAATATCTCATGAAATAAGTGCTATGTTTGCAGAGTGGAAATTAGGAGGACAGAGAGAACGATAAAGTATTGCGTATGTGAGGAACAAAGACATGGTAAATACTCTGTAGTCAGTGACAAAACACCTAAGAAGTTGAGTGACACCGATATAATTACATATATATGCGATATTTGTCGTAAAATGAAACTGTTACAAAAAATGAATGTTATGGATCAAAAACTTAATGATTGCCACCAACCTATATCAGAACAAAACACATTGACTAACAAAAATCAAATGAATAATAATTATTGGTGTTGAAGACTATGTTATTGATGAAAACAATGAAAAAGCGTTAGACGCGATTATTAGGCGAAATGACATCTCAGCTAAAATTAAAATAGGTAAAATGTACTTAGACAAGAAAAATAATAATTATGGAAATATTATATTGTCTGTTCAATCGGAGATGTATTCCAGCATCCTAGACAGGGCATAAATAAATGTAGAATGGAAAAAATGTAAGGCGTGTGAACACCTACATATAATTAGATGTTATAAATATGCAGGGTATAATGATTTTGCTAAATAATGCAAAAATGCGGAAATGTGGTAATTGTGCTGGTAGTCATTTGATAAACAAATGTGATAGCTTAATTATACATAAGTGTATAAATTGTGTAAGAACAAATGATAAATTTAAAGTGGATATTAACACTAATCACACAGAGTTTGATAGAAATTGTATATAACTACAGACGAATAGTAGATAAACAAAAATCGAAATTTAAATATATGTCGCAATTGGATAGTCAGTAGGGTAGTATTAATTAGATTTCGAAAACAAGATTGAATTGCACAGGAATTAGTATCAGAGAACATGATTTTTATACACACAACATTTATACAAATCTTAAATATGTAAATTTTGCACTATAATTAATGATTCTACTTGTAGTACCTCTCATACACTTATAATTCAACATTATATAATGTTGATTACTTCATACTTAAACATTTTATTATTCTAACACCACAATACATACTGCCGTGAACTCGCAAGTTTATAAAATAAGAATAGCCTTAAGGATTAGTTTAAGTTTTGAAATAAAATAAATATGATTGAGTAAAAATATGCAACAAAAATTACATGGATGTATACAAAGTTGCATACACATGGTCAATATACAAGAAAGTGATTTAAAAACTATTATTATTCAAATAAATAGTGAAAAATGTAGAATAAAAATTTATTAAATAAATATAAAATAAAAGACAAAATAAATATAAACAATATATTTCTTTTATAGAAAGGATACACAAAATGTATGGTTTATATATCATGAAAAAGATGAAAGACGATATGTAAGAAAGGTAAATATGACTGAATAAATTATTATGATTCACTTGCATAAAGCAATAAAACTTTATGAAAAAGTTTAAGAACTAAATTGTATTAAAAGATAAAATTTACCTTAGCATATAACTAGACTAAGAAAAGGATATAAAAATATTTAAAACGTAAAAAAGATCAGCAATAACATTCTGTATTAAAAGGTAGCTGATATCATAAATAAAAAGTATATGTGTTTATGATTTGTTTGTAACACAATGCTTCAGAGACTGGAAACAGACGTGTACAGTTTCATGACCTACAAAAGAGAAAAAAAATATATATATAAAACTTGTGTAAAGTTTATTGCAGATCGACATTTTACCAATGGAAAGATCATGGATAGAGGACAGAGATACAGTGAAGAAACAAACGTGTCCTCCAGGTACAGGCAGTGCGGGAAGAAAAATAATAGTTATCTCCAACGTGTTTCCCATCTTACCAAATCGCAATCTAGCTAAAAGAAAAGTGAAATTGACATTAATAAATGGGAAGAAAAAATATGTATCGAACAGTGAACAAGGCAATAGGTTCATTGACGAATACAAAGAAGGATGGTATTAACAACAAGAATAAACCTACCGTTGGAAATGCTGTGCGAGGCAGAAAAGACTTTTTGAATAAGAAAACAATTTGCGATATGTTGACGTTTTAGTGAATAAAGAACTGTCAGAACGGTATGTGTATGTGTGCGTGTATCAAGACGGCAACATGCGGGCAGCGACTTCACTGGAACGTGTATTCCAATGCCAACCTAAAATATGGACTAGAGGGCGCAATAGTCAACGTAGAGTTTTTTTTCGGGTATAAATTGGAAAACAAGATCCGACAAGAGAGACTTCTTATTACGACTCCGAAAGGAAGATTTCTGACTTCGAAAGAATAAGACGCTATAAATAATTGTTACATTGTAGAATAGTAGTTTTCATTATTTCTTTATCACTTTCATTCATAATAAATTTTCTTTTATTAATATATATTTAAATTCTGAAACGTTCAATATGGACATTCAAAGTGAATATTTTGATGAAATATTTAAAGATAGCAAGTAAGTTTTTTTTTGAAAAGAAGTTATACAAATTGTTAGACAGACATTGGTTTTTACGTGCAAATGATTAATCAATGTAATGTTGGACAATATAGATAAGCAAATATATTATCCTGTAAGGTTTTCTTTTAATTCATAAAGTTGGAATTACAACAAAATAGGACTAATGGTGTTGGGCAGTTGGAGAGATGCTACGTGCGAATGAGCATTTTCTTCATGGTATTGTCTAGGCATCATTAATCTTTTTCAAGTTAGGCTAATAATTAATTAAAAGTTTCACAAGGCAAAGATTAAGAGCTAGATACAACACGTGCAAATGGTTGTCTAAGGCAATTAATTGAAGCCAATAAAAAAATAATTACATTGATAAAATAAATATCACTATCAATGTACAATAAAAGTTTACATTTATTTATTTACAGGATAAATATTTATATTTTTGTTTAGCATCATAAATAAATAAATAAAAAATATTTACATACATTACAACCGACATTAGGTATAAATGATATGAGCATTCTAAATTATGTATTTGTTCAGAGCATAAAAGTGTATATAAAAAAAAATATTTGAATCTACAAATTACTAAATAAAAAGGTATATGATTATGTTGTATAGACATTCCGTTTTCTTTGAACAAAACTATTACCTCATCCCTATTATGAGTAAGAGAAAGATCACCAGTGAAGGAGAAGGAACCACATACATTGCCAGAACCCACAATAGTTATTAAGTACATGCTTCAACAACATAAAATAAAATACAAAACCAATTATAAGTTTTTGGTGTATAAAGAATAATTTTAAGAGTACAGCATATACAAATGACTATACCCACGAATATATACTGTCACAGCATATATATTTCTTTGACGCCGCAACCTAGTGGGGTGGTGTATTCTTCATATCTTTTCTTATATTCATCAATAATAATATATGCTGATGTCACAGCAATACGTCAATGTAATAGGTACATATAATTTATAGATATTAGTTTTACACTTGAGACTTCATAATTTGAAGATTTAATGGGTTTCCGTTTCATATCTATGCACCATCTTTTGGGCAATTTATTTAGTATTTTTATTTTAGCCTACTATCTAAAGTGAAAATGTATACCACGGAGTTCTAATGTCAATATATAAAGCTGAGATACATCAGTTGCTTCATGTAGGGTTTATAGGTGTGTCATCCTTAAGTATTTAAGATTGCAAACAATTACAATAGAACTGTTCTTAGATTTATCAATATAATAATCTAAAATAAACTTTTATATAACACATTCACAATACAAACCTTAATTCAATTTTGAATGGAAGACTGAATTTCACAGAAATTAGTATCAAAGAATATGTTTTTCATATACAGAACATTTATACGAAGTTTTAATATGTAAATTCAGCATTATAATTAGTGATTCTACTTACAGTATCTGTCAATTTAAATAACTTCTAATTCTACATTATATTATGTCGATCTATTCGTATTTAAACATTTTATTATTCAAACACCACAATACGTCAATGCATTATGTATAATTTATAGATTCTAGCTTTACACTTGAGATTTCGTAATTTCAAGCATTAACGGGTTCGTGTTCCATATCTATGGGCCATCTTTTGGGCAGTTTATTTACTATTTTGATTTCAGCCCACTACCTAAAGTGAAGTTTTGATATTTAAAATAGCACTAAGTAATGCCAAACATTATAACACCACCTTCGAGGATTATCTCAATGTATTCGTCAAAGTTCTACAAACGAACTCGCTTGGTTATGTATACCGTAATATAAGATCCTGATGATAAATTCAGTAAGTGAATTCCGTACCAGCGAAAAATAATTTCAGTTGTTAAACTTTTTAATCGAGTTATTACGCAAAATTTGAATATGCAAATGATGAACACGGGCAACCGCTAAATATACGAAAAATTATCGGCCGTTGTTACGGTGTTTCCCCGGGAAAAAGTTACGTCGAACCTTCCCTCTAATAATCGGAATAATTTAATCGAGCGCTACGGCAGAGGTAAGCGAAAAAAGAACAAAACGCAATGAAATCTCTTGCGCGACGGTCAATTTGAAGCCTCATAATGTTTTCTAGTTTCATTAAAATGGAATGGTACGGATCGAATTTATTAAGTCCGTTTGAAAGAATCGATTTCACCATTACTTTAGCTTAGTAGTTTATTACATTGAAGGCTATTACTTTAAAAGTGTATGGTGAACCAAATTGGTCGCTTTTATCGCGTTCGCCATTAAAGATAGAGAAAACTATTTCACATAGACATAAATTAGTTTTTCTAAGTTAAATGCTTTGACGAAATAGTCTCAAATGTATCTGCAAACAACTTAAGGTTATTTATTATTGCAATATGTATATATATAACAAAAATGCACATATATTTATATTTCTAAACATATATGATCTTGATAGTAGTGCCTATGTATCACAATTTGTGACGGTACGGCATAATATAAAGATTTTATAAATTTTAAATACGCATATGAATTGCGTTTTTAAATTTATATATTAAAAACCAAATGATATAATTCTTAGAACTGTCTATTCTAAATGTATGAATTAAGCATTAGTTGGATAAGATAATGTTTGTATTGAAATGTTTATAAGAGTAAAGGCGCCAAGTCTGTGTGTCTATCGCGTCATACGTGTTATCGTCGTCAGGGGTGAAGGGAGTATAGGAGTCTCAGACCGAGTGAATTCTAGAAAATAAGGAAGTCGATTTGGGACATTCGATCGGTTGATAGCATGTTAAAGCTGTCCCAAACTGCATATACTAGTCCCTATATATGTATAAAAAATATGTCGACTTACAGATAGCGGTCGATAAATAGTTGTTATTTGAACCATAAAGTAATAAAATAGGATTTTTGTTTACATAAAGATCGACCGCTAACCAAGTGTTAAAGTTGTAAAGTTTAACATATCTTCCTATAAAAACTCAATATCGTTCGTGTATCATTTAAAGAAGCTATAGGCGTCTCTACCGTCGAAGGAGGACACCGGCAATAGGAATGAAGAAAGAGAAGAATCTATGAAAGGTATTTAGAAACTGTTATTAAGCGAGTGCTAGATGAAAAAAAATATTAAAATTTTCATAATGTAGAGTCGGAATTAATTAAGACAATAATCTAAGATCGAAAACATATTTAATAAATTGTCTTAGATACAATAATATTTCAATAATTGTAAATTGTTCACCAATGCTATTGTTTAAAAGAAATATTATTTGAGTTATAGATATAGATATATATCAATCTCGGCGTAGATTGTTTGTTTATTAAGTTCTACGTAGTTAGTACTAATATAAATACTGTAAGGCGGTGGAAGCAAACAATCTATGACATATATTATTTCGTGGAAGTAATAATAGTAATGAATCATAACGAATACGTCAGTCTTTAAAACCCTATGAAATTATTTTATTAATGTGTTTGTTCAAAGTAAATTTGATACTATTTTTTACGTGTTTCTTTTGTGTTTGTAATAATATGTGCAAAAATCTTGGTTTCTAATACAAATTATTAAATTAATATAATTTTGTTTTATTTAATGGTGCCAATTAATGCTTATTTATTGTTAATATCTCTTAACCTAGATTGTCCTGTAAAAATGAGCTAGTCCGGTAAAACGATTCAATTATTTTATTTTATTTTATTTAAAAAACATTGAAATATACAGGGCATTATTAAGAGGGTCATCACATTATTTTTGGAATAGTCTGAAGTGGACATTGGTATACTAATCAATCTATGGATCATACAGTGGGAAGCCGCTAATTTGTGTTGGTATGGATGGTTGGATTTGTTGTGAATGGTTATGTCAGTTTGTGATTTTTTGTAGTAAATTGAAAATTGTACTTGGTTATTGAGTCTTTTTGACGTAAGGTATAAGAAATTGATACTATTATTCACTTCTTTTTCTAGTGTATACGTAATATGGGAATTAATAGAATTAATAAACTTAAAGAAATTATTCAATTGTCTGTTTGTACCTGTATATCCTACCAAAATGTCGTCAACATCTCTGAACCAAAATAATACGTTCATAGTTAATATATTAATCTCAAAAACAATAATAAAGGAAAAAGTAATCACAACAATTAATCGTGACTCTATAAGTTAACTTGTGGTACATGTACTAAGGGATATATAGATCAAATAGAACGAGCGTTTAAAACACACGGATCGCTGATCATTACTCCGCCTATATCAACCAAAAAAATGATTCGAGTTACGCGCATCATTTGATAGATAATAATCACAGTTTTAATAAACATTTTGATATTCTTCACATTGAAAATAAAAGTATTAAGCCAGATTTACTAGAGATATTAAAAATTAATAAAGATAAACATTCAGGCAACTTATTAAACGATAAAGTAGACCTAAACTCATCACCATTGTTAAATCTATTCAGTCAGTAATACAGTTTCCCTAATTTCACACATAACATCTGTTTGCAATATATTTAGTTACGCGTAATTTTTGTATAGACCCGATAATTTTAGACAAGAAATGGTGCTTTATATATTAGTTCTAAGAATTCCTAATAACCGCACACTATATATAAATGTTTTAAGTGTATGTAGATAGTCATTAGTGTCTATGTCAACCTGAGGAAGCTACAGTGTAGCGAAACAGCTGTCGTTTTTACTAATTATTTAATTTTATAACCTGATTATTGTGTTGACATGTTATTTGCAAACATTTATTTTTATGTTTCGTTGGCTTCTATTAAAAGAAATTCTGTAGCGTCAAATTCGAAAGTATCTCATGCAACAAAAGCACAATGTATAATTTTAAACTAATTATTTCACACTGAAAAAGATATTTTACTTCGTATAAAATATCATTTTTAAGACCATTGAAATATTCAGTTATTTATGCAAAATGCCCAGTTTCAGCATTTATACGAGTATCTGCTGTTTGAAACTGTAAAATGCGCAGTTTGCAACAATCCTCTTCCAGGTAAGTATGGACAATAATTATTATTTATCGTGTTGTAATATTGTATAAATAATTAAATTAATAAACATCAAAAAGTATGCTTCCGAAAAGTTCAAATAACCGAAATCCAAAATCATATTAAATTAAACGTTAAAACATTATATAAATATACGCCTGTACCCTGTTTATTGTTATTGCCGAAGTAATTATCACGGCGCGGCAGCAGTTTCCTCGAATTCCGGGGGCACCATTAATTTGGTCGCGTTGAAAATTTAACGATCTAAATAATCAAATATACATAATTAAACACTTGAATAACAAAGCAACAATAATAAAACCAATTTGGAGCCGATTGTAAATGCAAATAAGAATAAAAAAGCAAAATGGACAAAAAAAATTGAGCTCGCCCGTTTGTCGCCATATATATTTAATGGTTTTCGTTTTATTGATTCCCCGCTTGTTCACTTAACCACACCCATCACCTTCGATTGTTTACATCGTAGTGTAAGAATTGCCTTAAATACGTGGGAAATATCAAAGCGATAAGCACGATTTTTAATTAATAAAATAATTGGAAAATCACAAATGATGAACTTACTAGCAAATAACGGACCAGCAACGAATATACTGCAGAGCGGATGCAATTACAAATAATGCGGTGTGTGCTGTATCCCTTGCGCTTTTGATATAAACGCATATATTTTATGTCCTATTCTAGTTTGTCTTTGTATGATATTCAATTGAATTGTCGTATTTACAATGAAGATCTAATAGTAAGGACTTTGGTGTGGCAGTAATGCTGATAGAATGATATTAAATTGCAGTCAGTTCTGAGTATTCTTAATGCCCTTGTGTGTCTATATTTAGCTATTTGTGTAACTTTGAAGTGGTCATTTGTTTATGTTAATTAATGGTGATACGATCACGTTATGGCAGTTGAAAGGCTAAAATTACGAAATGCAATCGAGAGGATTGTGTTTGATTATGTCGTGATTTTATCAACGTTTCTTCATTTAAAAATCAATACTACAAAATGATGAATTAATTAAACGAGCTGTGCACAATAAATAATAATTGTATATCATTATATTAATGACATGGCATATTTAATAAAACAGCGCAATATTACACGTGTGCTGAAGATGATAATAATAATAATAATAATAATAATAATAATAATAATGATAATAATAATAATAATAATAATAGTAATAATAATAATAATAATAATTATAATATACTCGAGGAGAATATCTTATGGAATGGGCGGCGGAACTTGGCTTGAGCTCCATGAACACGGGAGACACCCCGACCTTTGAAAGAGAAGATAGTGGGTCGTTTATTGATATCACCTGGGCCACAGCCGGAATGGCAGCACGTGTATCCAACTGGGAGGTTATAACTGGCGAGTTCTATACCTATCACAACTACATCTACTATGAAATAGAAGTAGATGGTGGGGGACAGAGAGAGAACAAAGGCCGAACACATATTCTAGATAAAAACAAGTTTGCCGAGAAGTTGAGAGACCATTTCCATGAACGAAATGCGATGAGTCCGGATAGCTTTCATCATACAATCACAAAATTAAACAAGGAATGCACCATCGCGGTACCTAGAGGGGGGCGTCTTATGCCACACTGGTGGAGTGCAGACATCGAGCACAAGAGGACAGAATGCTACAGACTGCGCCGCAAATGGACTAGAAAGAACAGGAAACGAGGAAGCGATGAAGCAGCCTTACTCGAAAAACAAAACTATAAAAACGCAAAAAAACAACTGAAATGCTTAATAATAACGGCGAAGAAACAATATTGGAGTAGGATTCTAGATGACTTGGAAGACGACATATGGGGTGGTGGCTTCAAGATAGCAATGCGACACATGGGTAAACTATCGCCCCAATATCATCCGACAATGGAACAGAGAGCAAAGATAGTGAGGGATCTCTTCCCACTGAAAACCGATACCCTTGCAAAGCAAGGAAGAAGGGAGGACGACGTCGTCGCCTTCACAGAGGATGAACTCCGAATTGCCGTGGCTAAAATGAAGAGGGGTAAGGCCCCGGGTCCCGACCACCTAAGCACGGAGACAGTGGAGATTGTGATGGCAGTGATCCCTGGGGTGCTGTTGGGGATTTTCAACCGTCTGCTGGCGCACCAGAGTTTCCCAGTGGAATGGAAGAAAGCCGTGGTAGTACTGCTACCGAAGTGGACAACGGCGCAGGGTGCCACCTACAGGCCAATCTGCTTGCTCAGCGTCCTAGGAAAGGTGTACGAACGCTTGTTAAAATACAGACTCGAAGAGGACCTAGAGAGATGTGGTGGGTTGTCACAGAGGCAATTTGGCTTTGTGCGCGGAAAATCAGCTGTACACGCGATAGAAGAACTGATTAGGACAGTGAATGCCTCGGCGAGTAAGTACGTGGCAGTGGTGGCACTGGATATCCGAAATGCCTTTAATTCCGCATCCTGGATACAAATAATCAACGAGCTAAGAAGAAGGAAAGTGGAACGTTACCTCATAAACGTCATAGAGGACTATTTCTACCAGAGGAGAGTGTACTTGTCTTCTGGAAGCAGTCTGGAGGTCAACTCTGGTGTGCCACAGGGTTCCGTGTTGGGACCAACTTTATGGAATATTTTGTACGACAAGATCCTAAACGTGCAACTTATGGATGGAGCCAAGACGATAGCATATGCCGACGACCTCGCACTCATAGTAGAAGCCGAAGATGTGAGGGAGCTTGTGTTCAATGTAAACGAGTCGGTGGAGCAAATAGTGGAAAATATGATGGGAATTGACCTGCATATTGCCCCGGAGAAGACAGAGGCTGTGATCCTCAAGGGGGCTTATAGACAGGGTGACATGCATTTTGAGGTGGTAGGGGAACATATCACCCCCGGGAAGGAGTTGAAATACCTCGGAGTCACTCTGGACCTCCGATTGACGTTCCGGTCGCACGTGAGGCGAGTGGTGGAAAGGGCAGACTCTACACTGGCAGCACTGCTTAGGATTATGCCTAATGTTGGGGGACCCACAAGCAGACGTAGGGAGATCCTGTATAGTGTAGTACAGTCTCAGGTGCTGTAAGCAGCACCGGTTTGGGCACGTGCATTGACGAAAGACGCACAAAAAGAACAACTGGAGAAACTCCAGAGAAGGGTCTTGCTGAGGGTGATTAGCGGCTACCGGACGGTGTCTACCGGGGCCGCCCAAGCGATAGCGGGTATACCACCAATCTCACTCTTGGTGGAGGAACGCATGAGAATGTTCTCTGCCAAGGCAAAGCAGTTAGTTTCGAGGTCCAGGGAAAGTGAGAGAGAGATAACTCTGAAACAGTGGCAAAGAAAATGGGACGACCTGGGGTCCACCGCTGGTTGGACCAAAACTATCATTACTGACCTGAGTGCCTGGGTGCACTGTAAGTTCAGGGTAGCAAACTATTATATGACGCAGTTTCTGTCGGCACACGGCCACTTTAAAACTTACCTGAAGAGGTTTGGACTGGCTGAGGACGATTTATGCCCAGACTGTGGGATGATAGATACACCGGACCATGCGGTGTTTATACGTGAGAAGTGGACGGAAGACAGGACATTTCTGAACAACCAAGTCCAGCAAACATTGGACCAACATAACGTCATCAAGGTTATGACGGACAACGAAGACAAATGGAGAATAGTGAGCACCTACATTGAAAAGGTACTAAAAACAAGAGAAATGCAGTGGAGAGCGCGGCATGCCTAAGAGGGCAGGACAACAGGGACATCTGTGCTATCCGAAGTTACGCAAATAAGCAGTTCCAGAGGCACAGGACAGAAATGGGGGTTTTTAGTGGGTAGGCCAGATTTGGTGAGTTTCACACTATCATACAACTGAGGATGTATGATGTCCATAAAGGATTTTCCCCTTACAAAAAATAATAATAATAATAATAATAATAATAATAATAATAATAATAATAATAATAATAAATTTTGAATTCCTATCGACTCAACGGGGAATATCCACAAAATAAAATAATTAACAATATATGTGGAGTTTGTTTCCAAAAGACGATATACTCAATATGTTTACATTTATTCAAAAGCTGGCGTCAGTTACTTTATCATGTTTGGTCTAATGGATATCGTTATCTCTATCAAGGGCGTAACATAATATGATTTTGCTCATTTTGCAAACCTTGAATTTCCGCAGCTTTAAAATCGTGCTAAAAATATAAAATATGAGTGGATTGTATAGAGCCCAGTGAACACTTAATTTATTGCATTTGATAACTATTTTAAATAAAAATAATAATAAAACCCTTGAGAAAACTTTCCACAATTTTTATTTAGTCTTTGCGACATATATTTCGGTATTTTCATACCATTCTCGAGCTGAACTAAAAGGTCAGTTTGTGTGAAGGGTGTTATATATTCCGTTGTGTTTACTGCCTCTTTGTACATAAATGTCTGTTATGGGTGTGTGTGTGTTTGTAAAATCTGTGTGTGTTCGTTACTTTCTCTTTTCTTTGAATTGATTTTTTAATTTCTAATATTTCTAACAAATTTGATTTCGGTCCTTTGTTCACATTATGCATAAATTTACAACTATCTATATCGGGAAAACGGAGATTATCTATACAATGTTCGGCAAGGCCTGTATTTCTAATATTACGCAATATTGGTCTTTTATGTTCTTTTAATCTAGAGTCGATCTTTCTGCCACTTTGTCCGATATAGATAGATTTACAGTCTGTGCCACTAATTTTATATACACCTGACTTGTCGGTAAGCTTATTTCTTTCCTTGTTATTGACTGACATAGCACCTAAATTGTTTTTATTTAAGTTAACTGTTTTGATTCCTATTTTCTTAAATATTCTGTTAATTTTATAATTAATATGTAGAATGTATTGTATAATGTGCTAATCTTCTTTTTAAATCCATTATTTCTAGCTATAGTTTTAATTATGCATAATTCTGTGTTGAAATCTTCTTCACTTAGTCGTATGTTAATTAGTCGGTAAGCGAAACTATGTAGAGCTGCTGTCTTTGTGCGCCAAGATTGTTTCGAATCAGCTGCTGTGATCGTATCGGTGTATGTAGGTTTCCTGTATATACTGAATTATAACTTTTTATTGCCTTTTTTATAGTTAAATCTAGAAAGTTTAATTTTATTTCTTTTTCTATTTCTATAGTGAATTGGATCTCTTCATGAATAGTGTTTAGATAAGTTAGGAAGTCGCGTGTCTGTCTTTCAGTACCTGACTATATACAAAAAATATCATCTACATACCTGACCCAATGTTTTATTTGTTTGATGTATTTATTATTACTTTTAAACAGCTTTTCTTCATAGTCTTCCATGAATATTTGAGCTAGAAGAGGGCCTAGTGGACTCCCCATCGGTAAACCATTTATTTGTGTATAGACCTTGTCATTGAATTTAAAATAATTCTTCTAGCTGAAATATTGATGACAGACTATGAAGAAAAGCTGTTTAAAAGTATTAATAAATACATCAAACAAATAAAACATTGGATCAGGTACTTAAAGCTTGATCAAAATAACTTTTGTGTGAATAAAAATGAAAAATTCTTACCAGAATTGTCCCTATTTTATTTATTTAGTAGCAGTATTTAAAACTGTACTTGAAATAATTTTTATACAAAAAAATCAAAAAGCCAGATCAGAAGTAACATCTTTACTGACACGTTTTTCTTTTATTAAGAAGATAAAATTATTTAAACTTAATTATTATTATTATATTATTATGATTGTAATGCACAAACCTACGTATAAAAAAAGCATTTCTTTAAATTTTAGCTTCGTAAAATGTGGAAATATGAAATATGTAAAAAACAACCTGAATATAGTTGATTACAAATTACAAACAGCAAATTAATAATTATAGAAATTGCAATTTGTACAAAGCACAACACTTACAAATTACGAATTACAATATTAGAATTATAAACTTCTGACAAACATTGATATACACCATATACCAATATTAATCAATTTTGACTTAATTTATACAACTAATATTAAGTTTTAAAATAATTGTTTGGGCGACCTGTCTTATATACTGCATTATGAAGCTACAAAATAAAAACACTTTTAGTATTTTTATTAAAAAAATATTCAATTAGATGATTAAAAGATTATTCTGTGCAACAGCGAGACTTTGTTTTAACTATAGACGATATTACTGACTAAGGCTGCTGATCCAGAAAGTATCAAGTCAATATGATAATTACACACTGGAGTTCCAAGTCTCTTTGCTTTTGATATACACCTTCTTTGAGACTGTTATTAGTAACTAAAATACACACCATGGTATATGCTTATGTACATGAAAGAATTACAATATTAGATCCATTAATAAGAACATAAAAACCATAAATGAATCGCATAAGACATGCAGTACAAAATAATATAAATGTGGGAAGTTATACATTTACATGTTACTAAGTTAATTAACAGCAACTTGAACACGTTCAATATGGACGACAAATACTAAGTGACATTCCTGAATCGTTCACCAAGAACATGGTGGTTAAACAAAGGAACGATGAATATTCAAATCGAGAGATCCGACATAGGGAATTAAAAGCAGCAATGCAAACTGCACCCCTAATGAAATCACATTTCGAATATGCCACTAGCTTCTATGAGATTAAATACTGCATTGTTCCGTTGAAATGTATTTTAACTTTATATACATACATATTGCTATGGTTTTTTTATATCATGGATAAGTAAAATTAAATAAAATTGATTTACTTCAAATTTATTTTTCTGTGGAGCAAATGTTTTGGTACACACTGTATTTTGGTAATCTGTGTATATTAATATTTATTTTGTTATTTGAATTTAAAAGAGAATATGCCTCAAAGATTATTTACGCTCAACTTGATATTAATATAGTACCTATACATGTGCGAAGTTTTAGACATCGTAGTAGGGATATGGACTTTGACTTGTTCTGCGTGTGATATATGAAGACATTAAATTTTGGTCTCCCGTTAAATGCAGTTCTTTTATTAGATATTTGATGTTTGAATAAAATTTGTTATAATAATTTATTTTTACGGAGCCAAGATTTAATCAAGTTAGTGAATTAGTTATTGCTGTTACACTAGTTAAGTATATATATATTTTTAAGAAAGAGAATGCATTCTTTATAATAATAATAAGAGAAAATTTTAATATTGAAAAAGTAGACTCGTATCCGTCATTTTGTTTTCTTGCACGTGTTTGAAAATATTTTATATTTATTGAGAAGCTATTAAAGTAGATAATTTTCTTTATTGTATCAGTTTGCTATAATTTGATGTATTTTAATTATAGGTATTTAATTTATTTATTTTAAGTAATTAATTAGGTAAATTTTGTCGCGTTTGTCAGTACAAGTTTTTTTTATCCTATCTGGTCAAGTAGTGGGTAGGATTTTTTCTTGAGAATTTATTAATGAAAGTTTTTTTTTTTTTGTTTTTTTATAATAAATAATTTATATCTGATTTGTTTTTCACTTTTATTAAAGATTTTAGAAAAGATAATTAATTATTTATTTCATTTTTTTGTCTTCAAGTAATTTGTGGTTTTTTTATACTGTTTCCTAAGATCACGATTCCTGACGTGAACATTGTACAGTTTCGCCGAGGGAACCTGAGAGAGAGAGAATTTTGTTTTATGAGCTAGATCGAGGCAACCCTATAACAATTGTACTAATATCATAGCACAATTAAATTGGCAGACAACGTGGGGCAGAAAAGCAATTATTTTGGCGGCAATCAAAGTGTGGCAGAAAAGCAATTATTTTGGCTGGAACAACGTGGTTTGAAAATGGAAGGAAGCAGAAATTTACAAGGCGCCCAACAAAATATGGATGTGTTAAACAAAATGGAGGGAGAAAAGAAAATGGAATGGAGACAACCAGCAGGGTATGAGAGTGATGAGTCGCAGGAGCAGAGACAGGGTATGGAGTCTATCTTAAAGAAAAAAGAAGAAGGAGAAAATAAAATGTTGATGGAAATGATATTGAAAATGGGAGAAAGAATTGACAAGATGGAAGAAAGGATGCAAAGAAGTTTTGAGGTAATTATGGCAAAGTTTGGACAGGTGGATGGACAAATAAAGAAAATAGAAGAAAATAAACAAGATATTGAAGAATTAAAAATTAAAGTTGATGTAATGAAAGAAGAAATGTTAAAAAGAATAAATATTATTGATGATAAATGCATAAAAGTGCTACAGAGAGATGTATTAAATGGAAAAGAAATGGAAAAGGTGGAAGAGAAGATAACAGCAATAAAAAATGAACAAATTCGGGGAAATGGTGAAATAATAAAATATATTCCGATGCCAGTAGCAGATGATGCTTTGCCTAAGTTTTATGGATCAACATCAATAAATCCGATGGGTTTTCTGAAGAATTTGAAGGTGTGTTTGGAGAATGTTCCAGGAGATGGTAGAAAGCTGCAGATGGTGAGAAATTGTTTGAAGGATGATGCTCTTATCTGGTGGGACATGATTTCTGACGAGGTGATGACATTCGAGGATTTTGAAAAGAGATTCACACAGCAGTATTGGGGACAGATGGCACAAATGAGGCAAGATGAAGTAGATGAAGAAAATGAAAAGATTATAAATAATATGGAAATGGTATATGAAGTAAAAGAAGTTATAAATAGTATAAATGGTGAAAATTATGAAGAGGTTGAAGAGGTTAAAGAAATAGAGTCCAATAATATGTGTATCGAGGTGCCTGAAGATGTAGATTTACTTGAAATTAATGTTGAAGAAAAATATAAAGAAAATGTCAAAGATATGATAAAGAAGAATATTTCCTTAGTAGATAAATTTCCCTGTATTGCTAAAAATTATGTACATTCATTAGAAGTAGATGAGTCGAGACCATTTAAAATTAAAAATTATCCAATTCCCAAAAATATGCAAGAGAAGGTGAGAGAAGAAGTAAGAAAGATGTTGCGAGATGGTGTTATTGAGAGAGGTGTCACGAGGTATGTCAATCCGCTGGTGGTGGTTCAAAAGAAGTGTGGAGATATTCGCTTATTTTTGGACGTGAGAAGGTTGAACGATCGTACCAAGATGCAATTTGAGACTCCTGTAACTGTGGAAACGTTATTATCTAAGTGCAACGACGCTAGGATTTATACTAAGTTGGATCTAAAAAGTTCTTTTTGGTTGGTGCCTTTAGAAAGAAAGAGTAGAAAATATTGTGGTTTTATGGTAGATGGAGCTGTATACCAATTTAAAGTGGTACCATATGGACTAAGTAGCTCGTCTGCTGCTTTAATTAGAGCAATGCAACAAATTTTAGAACCCTATGAATCGTTTGTATCCCATTATATAGATGATATTTTAATATTTAGCAAGACAATTGAAGAACACATGGAACATGTAAGGAAGGTTATAGAGGTATTAGCAAATAATGGTTTAAAAATTAATATTAAGAAATGTGAGTTTTTTAAAAAGGAAATTAAATTCCTTGGATATAATTTAAGTTTAAAATATGTCAGTGTGGATGATTCTAGGCTGGAGGTTATAAAAAATTATCCTAGACCTAAGAATGTGAAAATGTTGAGAGGTTTTCTTGGTATTGTGGGTTATTATAAAAGATTTGTTCCGTATTTGGCAAAATTATGTGCACCATTGTATGAATTATTAAGAAAGAATGAAAAATTTATTTGGTCTAAAGAAAGAATAGATGCTTTTGAAAAAGTTAAGAATGAATTTTATAATAGTTTGTTATTAGTACTGCCTGATTTTTCTAAAGAATTTTTATTAAGAGTTGATGCTAGTGATTCTGCTATAAGTGGAGTTTTAATTCAGTTAGATGATGAGGGAAATGAAGAGCCTATTTGTTTCATTTCAAGGCTATTAAAAAAATATGAATTAAGATATACAGTGGGAGAAAAAGAGTTACTTGCTGTAGTGCATACAGTAAATAAATTACGTTTTTATTTGTTGGCTAAAAAATTTATTGTAGAATCAGATCATGCGGCGTTAACGTCACTTTTGTCAACTAGATTTTCAAATAATCGAATATATAGATGGTCATTGTTGTTATCAGAATATTCATTTCAAATTAGACATATCAGAGGTGTTCTAAATGTTACCGCTGATGCTTTAACAAGAATGTATAATATAAAAAGTAATTTCAATCATGTCGAGTTAAATGCTTATAACAGATATGCAGCTGAGGGAATGTTTGACTATGTTGAGATCCATCAGGTCCAGCAGGATGAATGTTTTGATCATATTAAAGAGGAATTGCGAAATGTGGGAAATTATAAAGATTATATTTTTCATGATGGGCTTATTAAAAAAACAGATTCGTGATCAGTATAATGTGGTTGTAAATGAAATATATGCTCGTCAAGCAATGTCCATTATTCATAATGAACTGGGACATATTGGGACTAGGAAAGTTTGGTTAACTTTTAGAGAAGCTTTTTATGCTGTTAAGGATAGAAGTATTGCGAAAAGGGTGGTAAGGAATTGTAATGAATGTTATTTTGGAAAGCATAAAAATCGCACATTGCAACATGATATAAAAAGTATAATAGTGAATAATAAATTGGATTTAGTAGCGATTGACTTCTTAGGAAATTTAATACCAGGAGATTATGGGTATAGAAATATATTTGTTATGGTGGATATTTTTACTAAATTTGTTAGGCTGTTTCCCACTACAAAATACAATTCTGAGATTGCACTTTTATGTATTAATAACTTCGTACAAAATCAAGGAAAAATGAGACGAATTTTAGCAGATAATGCTAGTTATTTTACTAATGATAGATTTATAAATGCTTTGAATGAACAAAATATTAATGTATGTTTTTCTTCGATACGCCATCCATGTGCCAATCCATGTGAGCGGTATATTCAAGAGATAGAAGATTCCATGAACAATTCGCCCAATACCCTTACTGAAGAGTGTCCAGCGACTTTGATGAATGGAATTACTCCTAGTCGGCCCTGGGATTTGCATGGAGAAGTTGTTCATAATCTAGAAGAGAGAAATAATTTGGTTCGAGGAAGACTACAAAGGCAAGGGGAGATGTATGTGCGCCGAGAAAATGAAAAAATCAAAGAAAGAACAAGGTTTAATATTGGAGATACAGTTATTGTTAGAAGATACAGGGTTGCCAGAAGAAATCAACAAAAGTGTGCTAAATTGGATCTTCCGTATTGTGGTCCGTATATTGTAACAAGAATATTTAATAACGTCACATATGAGCTCTATTTTAATGGATGGACGCATTAAGAAGGGACGATATCACATTAGTATGCTTCATCCATATTTGAACAATCCTTAAGAAGATTGTGAGGTACTATACAATTATATTCTGTGTGCGGAGAAGGGTTTTAATTTTTACATTATATTGTATTTGGAGAAAACATTAGAGATAGTAAGATGTTGTGTGCGGAAAATAAAAATTTCTGAAATCTTTGCTTTGCACAGATTTAATAAATTGTTATTTTGGAGATATGCTATGGTTTTTTTATATCATGGATAAGTAAAATTAAATAAAATTGATTTACTTCAAATTTATTTTTCTGTGGAGCAAATGTTTTGGTACACACTGTATTTTGGTAATCTGTGTATATTAATATTTATTTTGTTATTTGAATTTAAAAGAGAATATGCCTCAAAGATTATTTACGCTCAACTTGATATTAATATAGTACCTATACATGTGCGAAGTTTTAGACATCGTAGTAGGGATATGGACTTTGACTTGTCCTGCGTGTGATATATGAAGACATTAAATTTTGGTCTCCCGTTAAATGCAGTTCTTTTATTAGATATTTGATGTTTGAATAAAATTTGTTATAATAATTTATTTTTACGGAGCCAAGATTTAATCAAGTTAGTGAATTAGTTATTGCTGTTACACTAGTTAAGTATATATATATTTTTAAGAAAGAGAATGCATTCTTTATAATAATAATAAGAGAAAATTTTAATATTGAAAAAGTAGACTCGTATCCGTCATTTTGTTTTCTTGCACGTGTTTGAAAATATTTTATATTTATTGAGAAGCTATTAAAGTAGATAATTTTCTTTATTGTATCAGTTTGCTATAATTTGATGTATTTTAATTATAGGTATTTAATTTATTTATTTTAAGTAATTAATTAGGTAAATTTTGTCGCGTTTGTCAGTACAAGTTTTTTTTATCCTATCTGGTCAAGTAGTGGGTAGGATTTTTTCTTGAGAATTTATTAATGAAAGTTTTTTTTTTTTTGTTTTTTTATAATAAATAATTTATATCTGATTTGTTTTTCACTTTTATTAAAGATTTTAGAAAAGATAATTAATTATTTATTTCATTTTTTTGTCTTCAAGTAATTTGTGGTTTTTTTATACTGTTTCCTAAGATCACGATTCCTGACGTGAACATTGTACAGTTTCGCCGAGGGAACCTGAGAGAGAGAGAATTTTGTTTTATGAGCTAGATCGAGGCAACCCTATAATAATTGTACTAATATCATAGCAATATGTACATTATCGAGAGGGCACTAGTAAAATATGTGCGACGTTTGTTCTTAGAAATTTCATTACAGATCAAAGACTATATTGACATATTCGCAATTTCCTATACTAGATGTGAGAAGTACTCGTATGACTACGAACTTTGAGCTTTACTTTTTGTAATTAAGAAAACTGAAATCTTATTATATATTTTTCTTCCGGAGAAGTGAAATAGAGACCCTTTATGTCATTGGATAATCATCAGATCAGATAATTATAAGATAAGTTATTCATGCAGGCACTTTTAGAACTTTAAATTAGTAAGACTAATTAGCACTAAATATTTCAAGCAACTTATATGATTTACTGAATTCGTTAACCCGTGGTGTTTCGGCATATGCTGATGACCTTAAAACATTCTTGGGTATTAACAGTTTGAATAATAGTTGTACACTACAGAATAACTGCCAAATTTTCAATCAATGGTCTGTTGATAATAAATCGGAACACGGTAAACTTATAAGTAGGGCACGGACACGAGCGAGTGATGACTCATCGCCCATGGGCGCACTATTGAGATGTTGTATTGTTTAAGGGGTTTCAATTTTAATTATATAATTGGATAACAAGTGGCTGGTGATCTATAAAATAGAAAATACCTTATTATTTGTTCATTTTCTCTTCTGTAAGACTTGTTCTCTTTGAATTAAGTACATCCTTGTAGATAGAAAACGCCCGTTCTACATCGCAACTGGTTATATGTGCGTACTGGAAATATTCTTTTATTTCAGCGTATTTAGCATACACAATTGCCGCAATGTTATTAAATCTAGATTTCTATTAAAAACTGCGTCTAGCTTTTGCCGAAGGCCACATCCGAAGTCACATGGAATTATTAATAGCCACATCTAATGTGGTTAACCTATTTTATAATTTGAGATTCGATTTTCAAAATATGTGATTAGTTTAGGCAAATTTCCAAAGTGTTCCTGAAGGAATAACAACTGATTTTTTATATTTGGGGTTTGTGTTAGTTCATTGTACTCAAAAATACTTCGAGCATCGTTACTTAAACATGTAACGAAATTTTGTAAACTATCGAAATTCTCTGCATAAAAGCTATTTATGTGTATGTTTTAGCAAAGCTAAGTGACGAACGTGCGATATTTTGGCATTCTGTAACGACATTTTACAGACTTTGTAATAAATTTCGGAATCACTGACAATTCATTTTCATATTAGAAAAAGGAACATAAACAACGTTCTAGATCAAAATAAATGATAACTAAAAATGTACGCGTATGTTATTGAAACTAAATAACAGTAAGTATATACATATTTACATTATTTCTCTTGGGAAGTATAAGGTAAATGTAATAAATTTTAAAAACTCCTCAGGCTATCTACACCGATGTAGAAAGAATTTTACTCATAAATTCATAAATTTATGGCCATTTTTTGCTGTGATTCTCGGGCTCTTCTCGAGCGTAAATAGATGTTGCAGTTCACCATATAAATTAGTGCTATTCAGTAAATGTGTGTTGTTTACATTATTTCTTTGCTCCGTTGTAACTTCGTCGTAGTTTAACTTGGTCATGTCCGCGCCCTACTTATAAGTTTAAAGTATATTTAGTTTTTCTAATATTGTTTCGAAGTTATTCTTCTTCCTCTTACTTCAGCATATTTATCATCGTGAGACGTTTATCTTTCGATATTTGGAAGTAGCAAGAAATGAATTGTCGAAAATTAGGGAAAAGAGTGGTATTTCAAAAAAATGTTTTTTAAAATTTTGTCGCAGAAGAAGACAATCTGAACTATTTCCGCATAAATTTCGTGTTTTTATTAAATATTTTCAACTTTAAATATCTCGTGAAGAGATCGACACTGCAGTTTTTCTGATTATACAGCATTAGTACTGACTTGTTGAATGCTAATTTTTTCAAATGTCTCTGGTGGTGGAATTTTCCATTTCATTAAGTTGAAAATTTTGCACAATGTTTTTTTTATAAAATGTTTGTTTTTCATGAAATTTAGCCAGAGTTGGTGATGGAATTTCTATCTACTGATATGTAAAATACCCAAGAAATTTCAGAAAAAAATTCCCAAATTTTGTCACAATAACTTTTCTATGGTAACATGAGACCGATGGGAAGAGTATATATTGGCTCTACTCGCAGAGGCAAGGACGCGTTTCGAATGTACTTGTTGTCTTCGGTTGAGTTGCGGTTGGCAACAGCAATTTCATATATTCTTCTTGTATATTCGAAGTGTTGGTATACTTGTATTTGTACCCGAATGCAAGATCACCTTACTAAAGTCCTAAATTTCCCAATTTTTTGTCTGAGAGATAGTACGATGATCTGCTAGATGACAACAAAAAGTATGGAAAGTCATAATTGAATCATTAACTTTTAAAATTGTACAAATATTTGTTAAAAACACAAACTGTTTCATAAAGAATAGTATTAAAATAAATGACTATCCCTTGAGTCTCCCTATTCATTCCGGTTATAGATTAAATATTTAGTATTACTGTAATATACATGTAAATTTTATACGTTTTTTTATTTGCTTTACTAATGTGGACTAGATATTTAATACAATATCTAATTACGAATCTATATTGATGTTGATGTTATTAAATTCATATTCTGCATTTACAATATTTTTAAATAGAGAATATTCTTCCTGTTATAATTCCTTTGTCTATGGTTCATAGGTACATGTAAGACATTGAGAGAAATGTGTCACATTAACATACACATGAAGTTTTGTATTTGAATTTGCACTGTACTAGTTCGAGTCATTCTGCTATTAAATTGGTTGAGAGTTATGTACGGAACAGCTGGAAAGCTTTGAGATATGTTGGTGTAGTTTTTTCTTTAGGACCCGTAGTGCCTGAGGTTCCAGAAGGTTCTCTGTTCGGCCCTTTGCTACTTACAATTTACACCTCTAACTCGCACACTTAATTCTTTTATCCACATGACACATTTACATTTCTAACACACCTCAACCAATAATCAAACATGTTTTCTCTTAAATGAGAAAATAGAATCCTTAAAAATCGCCAGAACTAATAATTTGTGGAAAAATATCAAATATCATTTAGATTGTATCACTAGTCAAATTTCCGAAATTAAATGTTTTCAACATTGTATTGACCATTGCGATTGAATTATCCTTTATACACGGTCTTAATCAAAACCGTGAATCGACAGTTTTATTGTAAGTTAGCTTTGGTGTTCAAGTTCGTGTACTAACAAAATTCTAGATTGTTGCTGCTGCTATAGAATGTAGCCATCTTTTTAGAAAGTTTAGTAAATAAAATACAAACATGGTAGGTAAGATTTAAAATCAATTAGCTAATTCGTTAAATGTAACAGATGACGATTCTCCAAACATGTAGGAAACATATTCCTAGTAAATACCTGTTACTTTGACAGGTTGCCATTACAAATTAATACACAAATTATCGTATTCTGACATATTTCTGTTACTATTTTGAACTATGTTGGTTGATACGCTTTGTCTATCCTCTACCAAACTTTGTATGTTTTACTAGTCATATTAAGGGCGATAACTTAGATAAATGTTAATAATTCTTATGAATATGGAACCTACCTTTTTAATTAGATTAACAACAGTTGTGCTTCTTTTTGAATAAATTTAATTTAGATTATGTTTGTATTCATTTCTGGAGATTACAGAGAACAGATATTTATATGTTACATAATTACATTTAAAAAATTAGGTCGCTCTGCTGGCTCATATGCCATACTTTGAAATTATGCAACTTTATCCTACTTAAACTTTAGTAGCCCTTTTTACTTTACCATTTAAGAGTCATCTTATGAATATTGTCGTTGTTTGTTGTCCAATAAATTTATTAAGTGCAATAAAATCAAATTTCCACTGACGCCAAACTCAGCAATGAGGACGATAACGTGGAGTTACCTCGAATGTGTAAAGTTTCACCATTCTAGTTGTATCATCAACGCTGCTGAAATTAAGTGATAATGTACTTTAGGATATTAATATATCCACGATAAGGAAACAGTGTCGACCAAAACCACGTAGAAATTACGACAATAGTTGCATTACACACTATGTAAAGCAATTATCATTTTCCTTCAAGGCATTTGCTGTAATATATGATAATAGTATGAAGGACTTGCATAACTTTGCATGAACGGTTGGCAAAACTAGTGTCGTAGCGGCAAATGCACCGTAATTACGTTGTTGATTTCATTAAAATCATGCAATTTGCTAGCCGGGGATATGCTAATCTCAGTGACACACAATACCTTGGCCCATTATTAAATTCAAGTCGGTTGTTGGAAAATCAAACGTAAAGAAGCTACGTATTGTATCATACCGGCGCTTTCACCATTTTTGTTTTGTTTTGATATTAATCTAGTGGTTTCTCTTTTAAACAAAGAATTAATTGCAATTCCTAATTTATACAAGGCTTGTCAGAAAAACGCAAGTCTTAGGTTAAATTACCCCTGCCAGTGATTTTTAATTGCTAATTTTCTAATTTCTTTTCCCAATAAATCAATACATATATATCGCAAATTACTTCATCGGATTCGTGAAGGTAATAAAATTAGCTATCGTTTGAGATATACCTAATGCCTCAAATATTTAGAAACGCCATCGCCAAGTTAGTTTTTGCCTTAGATTTATTTATGTATGTATGTCTTGTTGTCTATTTGATACTTTTATAAATTTTAAAATTTGTTTTAGATTAAATCTATGAAATACACCAAGATGTTCAATTTTTAATAATGCTTTACAATATATGAATATTGCAATAGTTTACGAATAGCAAAGATAAACTCGTCATTTACTTCATAAGATGACTAATATACCGTAGTCGACATATTTTAATTTCTGATACGAAAGTAGAAAGAGGAAAAGTGCGCGACGAAATAAACTAAAGATAAACATAAGCGAGGCTGCCAAGACAGTACACTCGAAAAACGTTTCGTATGAAATGTAAGGCGTGAGGGTCCCCCGACACTACGTTGCTCTCCCACCACTGTTAGCGAGCAGGCATCGCTGCATATTAAAAGGTCATCTTCTGTATGGGATAGAAGTGTAAACCGAAATTAAAATTTGACGACTACGGTATAATACGATTTATATATTTTCTATAAATGTGAATGTGAATGTAATACATTTGTCTTAATGACTGCTTCATGAAATTATAAGAAATATATGCATTTATTAAAAATCAGCCCATGAAACTCGAAGGTTAATACAACTGTTTTGTGCAAATTACTTTGCTTGTAATAGATCTATAGCAAATGTGATAATGCATATGGCACATCCCTAATGCTGAGCGGAAATAGCGAGATAAACTATAGTCTGAAACCAGATATGGTTTAGAAGCAAGTAATATTCTTGAATTAAGCTTTTGTCCGAGTCTAGACTTGTTCTTTCACCAGAAGAAATATCAATCAATTTAAGAAGCTTGTTTTCTGAATCTTAATGTTTCTGCCCATATAAGATGGGATAATCGCACACTAGCTGTCTAAGAAAGAAATTTGTGTCGATTATGTTTTCTGTACGTTAATTACTGCATACTGCAACATATGCCGCACCCAGAGAAGCATACTTTACAAACTTCCATTCACTAGAAGTGTAAGAAATCCTAACTTGAGGTGCATCACCAAAGACCGGAACAATCGTCCGTCTTGAAAACCAAACGTTTTCCATATAATACTTCGGCAAGAACCTGATGAAGTATGTTATCAGGAAAGCATAACTTATTAACGTTGCCAATGTATAAAATAAATGCCACACAGCAACAATTGCGACACTCCTATTCATCGGTTGAAGACGTGTCAGATTCTACAATTATCTAGAAATCGTAAATTATTTCTCTCATCAAAATGAACCAATATGTTTTTTTAGAACGTTGGATCTTTGTTTAAAAATTTACAATTTAATATTACAATTTCCATGTACTGATTTTATTTGTAATTTTAAGTTTTTATCGCTACAGTTTAGAATGGTCAATATACTAAGTTTTACGATGTGTCCTTTTCAAACACAAACACGTAATTCTACAGAGTTAATGTTTATTTCCTTGAATTATTTTGTTTTATCGAATGACAGATCAGTACCAACAGCAATTCATACTCTCGAAACCTTCAATTTGTTTAGTATTGTATTTAAGAGTTAATTATCAATTAAGTAGCATTAACGAATCAAATTTAATATTTTTATTAATTATAAAAGACCAATCCAGTACTATTTCAATCATATTTAAAATAACTTCTTCGTAATTTAATTTTCAACCAATAAATATTTTATATTATATTACTGGATTCAATCAATTTTGAGGGACATTCTAGCATAACATATCAATAATAAATTACATCCCATCTATAGCTTGCTCAACCCGACAATTATCAATAGTAACCATTTTACTTACGTATTATTTTATTTATTTGTATTAAGAAGGTGTCCTACGACAACTTTCCCTATTGAGAAGAAGCCGTTGTTTTACATATAACACTTACGATATAATAATAATAAAATAGCGAAACATTTAGTTACTTTCAGCTAAAGTTTAAATTTTATTTTAAATTATCTATGTATCTGTTTATATAGTAATAATAAAAATATCGACCGTACTTAATAACAATAATAAATTATTAGGGTTATCGGTCCGTGTATTCTGGTTAAATGAAACTCAATTCGTTCATTCTTCTCTCTATATTACTAATTTAATTAATAATTTATTATTGTTATCTGTTTATACTTATTTATTAACATTAAAAATAATATTTACATGGAAAATAAATAAACATTCGAAGTGGAACATAGGTAGATATTTGGTTAATATATCTTACAACTTATATCTGCTGTACAGCAGTAAAACTGTTAATTTCCTCAATTTTCAGTTTTATAGTTTGTAATAAACGAATACACAAATGAACAATATAATAATATTCCGTGTCGGTATCTAAACAAGATGATAATTCCAATAAATTTCGAAAAGGCATCAACAAGAAAAGGCTGCTAAATTTGACGTAAAACTGAAGAAAAAACAAGACGAAAATAAATACGTTTCGAGACGACTTGGAGCTACAAGAAATGAGCCCCAAATATATCAAATGGAACTCCATTTCGCAAGGAAAACACGAAGACTGTCCCCGCACCACGGTAGTGGCAATATTGCGGGGTTTCGTTTTCCAACTTCTCCGTGTATGTGTCCTCTCGCCATGTTTGTATTGTGTCGTTCCCGTGCTCCGGACTCCAGTGAACTGGAAGAATTGTGAGTTTTGTAACACGTCGTAAAAACTACGGCAGCCTCACTGTGGGCGTAACGACATCTCTTTGTCGTTGACCGTGTTCGAGATTACCGACCATATCTGAGTTTAATCATTGTACTGGTGAATTGCAGGAGGCCCCGTATCTTATTTTTATTTTGATTAAACATCTCCGTTGACGGCAATAAAAGTTTTTTTTGCCGACGTTTGGCAAAAAAGAGACAAAAGGACTTTTTTATCGGGTTTATTAAATCTCCCAGATGGCGCTGTATATAACGACGTCGTCCCTTAAGTGTCGACGTCCATCCCTCTACACTAATATAATGTTCAACACTACCAGAATCCTAGATTACGTTCAAGAGCAATATATTACATGAGAGTAGAGGCATTCACTTTATTTTTAATCCATATGTTACAGTGTACGAGGTATATGCTATAGAATATTAAAGATTACTACAATGAAGTTTTATAGATGATTATTCTGTGCTCTTCAGATATGAAATATACAATAGTTATTGATCTTTAACTCGCAAAGTTAGCAAATTTCTTTAATATACCAGACTTGTATAACGCTATTATATTATACTCACAAAACGTATCATATTAACACTTTATTGCACTTAGTTCAAAAATAAAAGTAGATAACAATAGGTGGCTAACAAAAATAATAACAAACGGTGTATAACAATTTATTTTCAAAATTTTCTTGGATGGAATTATTATAACAAATGAAATAATTTTTTTACAGTGAGTTCAGACATATATATTTAATACACTCTGATCATTTTGCTGAATTAGTGCTTCATCAGGTGGTGAAATATCAATACAAAATTCATACAAGTACTGTTATTTATATAACTTTATAACTGAGTATGACGTGGAGATGATTTCATTACGAGCGAATTAAGCAACTGGTAAAGTTAATATATAATAGAATGCTACTATAATAACATTAACAAACGTGAACAAGATGTTTAATTTAATAACGGCGATAATTATTGATCTCTAATTGATATTTACGCAAGACACGAAATACATAGTCTTGAAATAAAAAAAAATTGTCTAAGTATAGTCAAATTGCTTAAAATAATTTATAAGCAATTGTTTTTTAAATATCGCTATTCTGTCAAGCATTTTTTGGATACCTCTTCGATGAACTAACACGATTCTATCTAAAAAAAAGCAATTAATGTACATAAACACTATTTCTTGATCTACTTAAAAATCAAATGACAAAGTATTTCTCGGAATATCTGCAAAATTATTAGAGATATACGTATACAAGACGTTGGAAAGAATACAGTGCTGCGGCATTAGAGGTAAATAGTAAAAATCGTTGCCAATGGAAACATTGTGAAATCAGATCCGGAAGTAACAATAAGGGGTTTACCTCAGGGGAGTGTCCTTGGTCCTCTGTTATATAATATTTATATTATAGACTTGTGTAAATTGCTCGTGAGCACCCCACACAAGCATATCAATTACGCTGATGATAATTCACTGTTAATAGTTGCTAAAAATTTCCCTGCCTTGCAAAACGACCAAGTCTTAAACACCAACAAAACGGCAGTTGTTCTCTTCAAAACAAAAAAATCGATCTTAGTATTGAATAATATAACTATTGATAACAACCTTTTCACTTTAAATAATAATGTTAGAAGTTTGAGCTAAATTCTTGATGAAAATATGACCTGGAGCATATATCTTGATGTATTAGTAAAGAAATTAAATAAAATCAGTTACTGCATAAAAGTTCTAAAACGTTATTGCGAAAAAACAGTTTTCATGACTATTTACTATGGGATATTTATTTCTAAACTAAAATATGGTATACTTTTTTGGGGAAATGCCCCAGACTCGGGTCGGGTTTTTGTAATTCAAAAGCAAATCTTTCGAGTAATTTTTGACTTTCCCTCTAGAGAATCATGTCGTGTAAAATTCAGGTCTGCCGGTCTTCTTACTATTGCAGTTCTGTATATTTTTGAATGTTTAATTTTTAATTTTAAAAACAAGAAGAAATTCAATCATTTCCTACCAAGTCACGATTACAAGACTCGATCACAAATTACATAAAATTATCCAATACACAGACTTAGCATGTTGGAAAAAGGTCCGTCCTATTCTAACATAAAATTATTCAATAAACCGCCTCAACAAATAAAAGGTATGACAACTTAAAAACTTAAAAATTTGAGAAGGGCTATGCTCAATCTCCTTGTTGATCTAGAGCCGTACACAATCGGGAAATATTTAGACAGCTAATTTCCTTGCGACAATTTACTTCAACAGATGTACATTTCATGATTATTATAAAGATAATTACTTATAATTTTAATTTAAATTTATATAATATGTAGTATAATATGAATGATTACCTGACATGTTGCAACTCATAGATGTATATGTATATATGTATTACTTTTGTAACTGTTTTAAATGAAATAAATTATTATTATTATTATTATTATTATTATTAAATTTTTCCTGTAATAACTCCAAAATTAATATACCGTTCAATTATAAAAAAAATAATACATAATTGGAATTTGCCTAAAAAGTATTTAAAATTTTTGTTAAACGTTTTTTTGATTGGCGTACACCGAATTCAAATATTTTGTTTGACAAAAAAATGGTTTTGTGTAATTGGTCAATTAATTGGTAATTGATCAAGACTTAAATATTCACTTATAAAGTAATTATTTAAGTTGATTCAATTTATAACGACAAGTAGTATTCTTAATAATTATTATTTTGCAAGATTATTGCTGTTGTAATCGTTGTACAGACTTTAATACTGAAAATGAAACTCAACAATACAATGAAAGAATTCTACTATTTTGTCTCTTTTTTGTATTTACTAATTTGTAATAGTCATTCATGTAATCCCAATCCAAAATTTGGTTCAAAACAGGTTCGAAGTGATTTTTACGTATAGAGTTTTTTTTTTAATTCACATAATATTAGGAGTAAAATGAAATTGTATTATTGTTAAAGAATTTATACATCATCATTCTTTCTAAGAGTAAAAAGACATATTACGTTATCGTATCAGTCAGTAATTCCAGAATGTAATAGTATATTAAAATACAAGTTTCAAAAGACACGATTTTTGCGCACGCGTTCAAGTTTAGAAAACGAGCCGCTAGGCGAGTTTTCTAAAGAACAAGTGCGCAAAATGTCTTATGAAACGTGTATTTTATACTATTTTTTCTATTTCGGTTATTAAAAGTTCAAAAAAGCTTAAAATAAGAGACATGTTTTGTTCGAATATTTTAGAAATTTTGCTTTTTTGAAGTTGATTACTCTGATTTTTAAGTAGAACGTTTTAAATATTTGAATATAGGTGGTGCTATATGTAATTGTGTTTAAAATTCAGACTGATTTATACAATAAATTATTTCAAATTATCAACAAAAAGGACGAAATAAATAACTGTACACCCCAGAGATTCGCAAAATAGCAGAAGACAATTTACAAAATCTTTCGTCCACAAACTCTCTACATATTTATCAAAACAAACTTTTATAACAGTTGTACTATTCAACATAGTAAGTAAATGTCAATAGTAGCATCCGAAAACTTATCATCCAACTCTGCTTAACAATTTATATTGCTAATTAGTAAGTGAAATGTTAGCATGTGTGCTTTTTATTCTTTGTACAATTTTATTGCACATTTTTGTTACTTTAAAGGCTTATATTTTGACATTTAAATACGATTTGGTTCCATTTTCTTTTGTTACCAACTTCAAAAAAATAAAATTAGCGTGCGATAAAGTAATACTTTATGCAACCAAAACGGGTGTCGTAAAGTGAACTTCATAGCACCGGAATAGAAAAATTAACTTTACTTTACCTACGATTAACTACCATTTTATAATGAAAGATATATTTTTGCCTGATATCTAACATGCGTCAGAAGAAATCACTTCGTTTAATTCCCTCTAATACTATCCTTAATCGAACAAATTCATTTATTTTACATTGAAACTTACAAGCAGTTCAATATTCGAAAGTATCAATGGATCTTGAACTGGGCGAATTCACCAAGAAAAGCAAAACGATAATTCAGATTTAAATTAAAATGGCGAGGAAGAATATACCGACAAAAAAGGAACATACTTCGTGAACTATGTCATTTAATTTAACCTTTCCAATATTGAAGTTAAATCGTTCCAGTTTTGCCGTTATTGATACTTTTACTTTGACATCAAAAGTCCCGAAGAGATAACCAATTATAAGTTACTCGGAGAAATTGTAACTGGAACTTTTATAATAAATGTGCAAGTAAATAGCTTAAGAAGTTCACACAAAGAGATACAGGGAGAGAGAATTCTTAGCCAAGAAAAAATATTTAATTAGTGAGACATGAAATCTAATATTTGAGAAGGATATACCATTTCGGTCACTTCCTTTTTATAATTGATTATCCCGGAGGTATAGTCTCAGATTAATTATTTACCTTCAATTTCGTAATTGTTTCGGCCTTGATATTCTGAATGGTATTTTCTTAGAAAATATCCTTGTAAAGGACGACCTAGCGAAATTATTGTGAACATGAAATAAGGTGTGATGGATAGTCCAATTATTTCACAAGTTAACAAAACAAAAGTTTCTTTCTGCCACATGAACTTACATGAATTATCAGAATAGGATTTTTTACGCTGAATTGAATAACGTATGTGGTTTTTGCCTATAGGCCACAGTTTTTACTTGAAATCTGGAAAGATCGAAAACCACAGCTTTTCGAATTTATATCAATTATTCGTAGAAAATAAACCGCACTGGTAAAAAGATAGCTAATTACCCTGTGTAGTATTAGCTTTAGTGCGGACTCAACACAACTAATTGCTAGCAATTTGGATAACCTTGCAAGAACCAAGTCTTTGCCGATACGATCAAGTGTTCCTCAGGGATCGATCATGAGACCGCTTCTATACTTTATTTACAAAATGGATTTACCAGGATAGGTGAAGTCATCATCTGCTCCTATATGCTGAGGATATCCAGTTATATAAATCATTTCCAATTCGAAATTCACAACTTGCTGTTGCAGAAATCAACAATTGCTTTAATATTAAATTTGTCTCAGCAGCATATGGATGAATTACTATACCTTCCTTAGTTAGTTCATCCATGTCACAAGTAGTATTGCTCGGCCAGCATAAATCTTGTAATTAACTTAAAAACCCCATTGTGATTAAGTTTGGAGCTATGCAGCTACCCAGTGTCACTAGTGTGCAAGATTTGGGTCTTGCGTTGGACAACTCTTTAAGATTTCGGTACCAAATATACAAGGAACGTCTACCTCAGTTTAAAGATTTTATATCCTCACCGCGCTATATTAGAGATATCTATGAAAGCTAGGCTTGTGACCCATGTTCTGTCACATTTTACTTACTCTCCTACACTACACTGCTATTGACAAATTTACTGAGTATTGGATTTAAACATCGTAAACTCTTGTTTTTGCTACGGTTTTGGTATTAGGAAATATGATCACGCATCTCTAGGTGTTGGAAAGTGGTTAGCTTAACATGAAGCAATGATGTAGGTTGAAGGCTTTGTGTTTGTATCACAAAATAATGTGTTCGACAACACCATCCTCTTTATATATAAAAATATGTTTTCGTACTGATGTGCAAATCACAACTCGCTGTCGTAATCTTATTCCTCCACATCAGCACCGAATTGCTCTATTTGAAATATATTTTACATACAACATTTACATCATGTACTATCAATTACCGACAGCGTATAAAGGATTGTCATTTAATGATTTCAAAAAGCAAGTAAAATATGATGTTACATGACTAATTTCGTCACAACCCTTTTTTAAAACTCATTTCTTTTTCGGCCAGATATGTAGATGACATATTATGCATTTGGCCAGGCACTTAGAGATAGATCAATTTTTACTTCATTTAAATTCAGTTTACAATAAGATACTATTTATAATAGAAAAAGAGTTAGAAAAAACTGTACACTCTTTAGATATAAAAATTACAAGAGTACAACATAGATTAGAATTTGACATATTTAGAAAAACAAGTACCACAGATACCTACTTTCTAACTAATTAAAACCAATCTTGGAATATGAAAATGCCAGCCTCTCACAATTTAATACATAGATTAGTCAACTTTCCGTTGAACACATATAATGGCACAAGTAGTAGTATGCTAATAGACTTGTCTACCGCATTTGATTCTGTTAACCATTTAATATTACTGCATAAGATTAGTAGATATGGTGTAAATGGTGTCTGTTTATGTGGTTCGACTCATATTTGTCAGGAAGGAGACAGAGAGGGAATTTTTCTGGTAGCACTGATGTACGTATGGGTGTTCTATAGGGCTCTGTCCTCGGACCAACTTTATTTTTAATTTTTATCAATGACTTCCCTAAGTGCCTAAATGGTATTGCTAAGGTGATGCTATGTGAAGGCTGTTCGAACTATTTTTAATTTCCGACAGGGCAACTCGTATAGGAATGTATTCAGGGTCAATAAGATTTTTACATTTTATGATGTGTACATTTTTGAGGTTCTATGTTATGTTTATAGAAATCGCAGTACTAGGATCGTGTGTTGCCTCATGTATATAGAATGACTCCCTTTCAGAAGATCCTGGCTTTGTGGGTTGTAAGTTATTTAATGTTTTGCCAAATGTAATAAGAGCATTGGATACAATAAATAAATATAAGTAAAACAAAAGAATTTTTTGATATTTACATAAATTGCTTACAATAAGGCGAAATAATTCTGTTAATTATATATAAAATGAATATATTCTTTCATATGTGTGTAATACTTTTGTTTTTTAATGTACTACGTGATATTGTATGATTTTCTCTCTGGAGTAACTTTAATTATTCTCTCATATTTCATTCTTTTTGTTCATATTTAATGAGGCAAAAGGACAGCATATAGCAGTGATATACATATATGAATTTGTATGTGCTCATACGGACTTACTTTTCTTCTTTTGTCAAAAGCTCACGTTTCTCTTTTGTATATTTTATATACTTTGTATACACTAAGGGTATATAATCTTTCTAAATGATACATGAACTGATACCTCCCCTTTCACGATATTTACAGTATAAATCTGTTCGTGCTTCTAGTAACATAAGTAGATATAATTCGCAAATCGAAAAGGGCAAAAAGGGGATGAAAAAAAAAAGGCGAAAACGAGAGAGAGGGTAAGAGATAGGGGGAAAGAGAGAGATCCTATGATGCTCAAGGTAACGATAATCGTATTTAGTTCCTCCGTACCGAGCGCTAATGAACTTTTAATGTGTCGGATGGTGGAAGTTTCTTTTTGCATTGGAGCGGGCGTATCCACTTTTGTTGGAGCATTTATTAAAATAATTTAATGATGCAGCTTGATTAACGTTCCTTCAGTTGCACCAGACAATCCACTGGTGCAAGCAGTGGCGTAACTTCTGCCTGTTACTGTCGGCAAAGGAGAAGTTTAGATTTATGAAAAGTTTTTTAATTGAATGTGACCTTTCCTAAGATGAATGCGACGTGTTATTCATTTATATGCAGTAATGTTTCTGTTTTTAGAAGTATAATGTTGCACAAACACGTTGAAATATGTCGACACAAAATATAAAAGGAAAAATCCCTTACCACAAATAATATATAAAAAAATCTATATACGTATTTCGGCAAATAAGTTGCCATCTTCAGTAGAAATCTGTAGAGAAACAAAAAGGAACGTTAAGCGTAGTATTTTTGGCTAAAGTGTAACCTTAGAAGATATGCTCTTCACCAAATCACCAATGGGATAACACTCTTAACAAACAACATTCCTATACAGAGTGGTTCCTCGGAAACTGAATCGATTGATTGTGGAAAAACTATAGCTAAGAATGATCTGAAATGTTGACACTATACTAAAGTCCATAGAGGCCATTCGCCTAAAATATTTTCAAGATGGCGGCACGTCGGACTATGCCGGAAGTAGGCACCAACTTCCTAATTTTAAATAGAATACTCTGTATATTGTCATATTTTCAGATTATACTTGAAATTCTAAATATATTTCATGTATAATGTCATATTTCTAAGTGTAACACTTTTTAACTTATTGAAATTCCTATGTTAAATTTGACGTTTGCAGGCAGAAAATCAATAGCACTTTCCCCATATAAAGATGAATTTATTATTTAATTTTAAGTAAATTCTCTCAAATAGATGGTCTAATTATATACTATTTGTATAAAATTGTTACAATTATTAATACAGAGTGTGCGAATTATACACCTGAAAACGAATTTGAGAAAATTACCAAAAGACAATTTTTTTAAATGGGAAGCGGTAACTTTTATAATTTTATCTTGTCCTGCATTAAAAATAAGGATCACTTTGTATAAATATGTCTGTTATAAAAATTGGTAGTTTTCGAAATATTGGAAAGTTAGTGTTTTTATCTTCTACAATACATACTGTTAGTATTAGTTCTTTTTTCAATAGTTAGTTAGTTCGTTGAAGAAAAGTTATGTCTGAATCGAACCAATTGTACTTCGCGATATTTTTAATTAAACAAAGTTCTTTGTCGTATCTATCTTTTGTAAGCGAAAAGCTTAACAACCGATGGATAAAAAAATTAAAAGAAGCCATCTTTTGCTGAAAACTATTACTTGAATCCGCTGCTATAAACTTGTTCAAAATGGAAACTATAAAAACTAGCACTTTGTGTGAAAGCACTTAAATTTTAAATAGGTCGTAACTTTATTGTTTAAAAAATATTAAGACTTTGCAAACTATCTGTATTAACTGAATTAATAAGTATTAATAAAACTTGTTATAACAGGTGTTATGTTTTTTCTATAATCTAGATTATATTATAGAGTTTTCTTTGTGTAGCATTATTAAGAAACGCCTGTGGATTATTTATAGTTTTTTTTTTAATTGTTATCGAAATGGCAAGTTGCTATGTTATTAAGATTTTCAACATTTTATACATAATCTATGCAGCTAATTCAAATTTTTGTATTACAGTTGTCTGCGTTGATAGCATAACATATAATTTAGCTATAGGAAAGCTTAAGCCTTCCCCTAATCTTCATTTATATTATCAAATTTATAACTAGATTAGGAAGGCATAAATTATCGGTGAAATATGACTGAAAATAAAACTAAAATGGTGCTGAAATGCTTCTTTAATTATTTTCTCATTAATTTAGTTTTATTTTCAGCCTTTTTAGCCCTCTTGATGGATTTCATGTTTCAATTCAGTACGTATATTGAATCTCCTAGCTCTAAGGAGATACAATATACGTATTAAATTAAAATAATAAATATAATAAATATTAAAAAAAATAATTTTGTTAGGAGTGTTCACAGTCTACACGAATGCGTTTTTAGCGGGGCCGGATATAATATTTTTTTTCCGCAAACGTTGTAGGTTTACTAAATCCGAGGATCTACTTTGAGCTGGGAAACTACAACTGTTAAGCTGATTGGGTTGGGAGTGCCGCATGGCTAGATAATAGGTCCGATGTTGTTCTTAATATTCATACCAGGGAGCATTTTTAAGTTCGCGGATTGGGGGAAAAGAAGAGAAAATAAAAATAAAAAATTGGGAACCAAGTCGAATGTGTGAAGTTAGACCCCCTTTTTTCGAATATCGGAAATCCGACGATTGTTCCAGGTTGTTCAGATTTGTTCTAAATTTTTCCAAAGTATTTCAAAAAAAAAGTCGAAATTGGCCGAGATAATTGAAAAAAAACGAATTTTTCACCAACTCCCTTTTTTCGAAAATTGAAATTCTGAAGGTTGTTTCAGGCTGTTCCAGTTCTAAATATTGTTCCAAAGGATCTCGGGAAAAAAATCAAACTTGGCCGAGATAATCGGAAACAACGAGTTTTTGTCAGCCCCCTTTTCTTGATAATTGTAATTCTGACGATTGTTCTAGGTTGCTCTAGGTTTCTTCTAAATTGTTCTAAAGTATTTCATAGTAAAAATCAAAATTAGACGAGAAAATGGGGAAAAAAAGTATGAAGTTAGACCCGCAGTTTTTACAAAAATTTAGATTATGACGGTTGTTCTAGGCTTGTTCTAAACATTGTTCAAATACGTCAATACGGTTTTCATGTCTTAGAATAATGTTTAGAATAAATCTAGAACAACCCGGAACAACCCTCAGAATCTCAATTTTCGCAAAAAGGGGGGGCTGTGAGAAAATCGTTTTTCCTATTATCTCGGCCAATTATGATTTTTTCTTTGACATACTTTGGAACAATTTAAAATAAACTAAGAACAACCGTTAAAATTTAGAATTTCGAAAAAGGGGCACCGGCGAAAAATAGTTTTTTGCCCTTTTTTCGGCCAATTATGATTTATTTTTTGAAATATTTTGAAACAATTGAGAACAAACCTAGAACAACCTGAAACAATTTTTGGATTATTTTTTTTGCAATATCTTTGATATATAAGAGATACGGGTTTGACGTATTCGAACAGTGTTTTGAACAAACCTATAACAACATAGAACAACCGTTAAAATTTGAATTTTTTTAAAAACTCGGTGTGACTTCATACTTTTGGCATTCGTTTTTCCTCATTTTCTAGTCAGATTTTGATTTTTTCTATTAAATACTTTGGAACAATTTAGAACAAACCTAGAGCAACCTAGAACAATTGTCAGAATTACAATTTTCAAGAAAAGGGGGCTGGCAAAAACTCGTTTTTTCCGATTGTCTCGGCCAATTTTGATTTTTTTCCCGAGATTCTTTGGAACAATGTTTAGAACAACTAGAACAACCTGAAACAACTTTCAGAATTTCAATTTTCTAAAAAAATGGACTGGGTAAAAAGTAGTTTATTTTTCAATTATCGCGGCCAATTTTGACTTTTTTTTTAAATACTTTGAAACAATTAAGAACAAACCTAGAACAACCTGGAACAACCGTCAGATTTTCGATATTCGAAAAAAGGGGGGCTAACTTCACACACTCAACCAAGTCTGGACTGTAGGGTAGGTAATTCAAAACATAGAAGCCCTCTTTAAGCAGGGCAAACAGTGCAACGACTCTTGCGGACTACAACTTTTTTACGACTCTATGGTTGAAACGTAGTATTTTCCATTTATGGAACTGCCTTTATCTTTTTAATCAATTAATGGGATTGCTTGTTAAAAAATTAATTAATTAATAATTGTTATTATTACTAAAGTTATAACCAATATTTAAACCAAAAATAGATTATTTTATAATGCAAGTGTTGTACAGTACTAAAATCATATTTTATTTCATATGACAAGAATGGAATGGTGATGTTTGTTGTATTTTGTTGACTGTTATAAACTGTTTTTGTCCTTTTTTACTTTATTTTTATTTTATTGTTTGCATTAGAATTTGTTATTAAATACTATTATTGTTATAATTATTATTATTTTGAATTGATGAATTTAATGTAGGGAGAGTATATTATTTCTTCTACAGCGTAGATATGATATGTGTTTTGGATTCATATATGAGTAGTGAAATAAGAATATAGTTTGATAATAAAGTATAGTTCAACGAAATAAAAACACGTTTTCCCCCTAACATCTCTTTCAAAAATTAATAAAATCATAATTAAATTTGTAGCTCGACTAGTGATCAAGTATTCATTTTACAACTTACTAAATTAACTACAATATTACTTAATGAAATGGAAGGACCATCGAGTCACAGAAGGTCGTATATTTTCATAACATCGTCGACAAAGTTGGGAGCTTCGGTGTTGGGCTCTGTTTTTGTCATACGTGTGGAAACTTTAAATTCAGGAAATGTTCCACGATTACTGCGTAAACATTGGCGAGTGCCTTGATTGCGAAAGTGACCATGAATAATGAACAATTTCTATTTCCCGTGTCTGCCGTTACGACGGACGAAATAAATTACACGAAATTGATAATGCAATTTTCATGGGTTATTAAAAATTCTACGTTTCATTAAAGCGGAATTAAAGATGTCGAGAATTCCTTTTCATAAAGCAGCAAAGCAGTGTCGTAGTGTATTCAGGCTTTGCACTTTAAAATTAGTCCATTCGTAAACGAAATTCGTCCTTTCTCAATTGGAATTTTCTATTTTGTTGATTAACATTTTGCAAATCAGATTATACTTTTTCAAAACAAAATTTGTGCTATTGAAAATGAATCCTGCTTTTTACAGGCTCCCTATTTATTGCGAAATTCAATTATAAATACAAAATATATAAAATATGAGAATTTCCCGAAGTTAAGCAATCCCATATATGCAATGACATAAATCAGGCACATAAATGAAAACAACTATTAAGATAAACCTCGCAATGTGAAGCTCATATATATTAAAATTGAATCGTAGGAACCATCAAAATGAAATATGAAAATACAAGAAAATATGAAATAAATGGTGAAAGCATTTAACGACAAGTAAGTTAGTGTGAAGATTGAGCTGGCTGATTGACAAAACATGTTTTCAAACCTCCGAATAATGTTTGACACTGTCACTCTTTCTTTTTTCTCTCCACATAGATTTATAAGCAATATTTGTTTTGAATTACAGCTATAGCTGAAAATCCGGTTTTGCATAAATTGGTCGTCGCAATGTATGGTGATCCTTACAGCTTTTAGAGTCAGAGTTGGATATTTATTTTTGATTGTATCCGAAACTTTGCTAAATCAAAAGAACCAAATCTAGTCTTCAGAGTGCTGTCACAAGAGAGCTCAGTTAAACTCTCTTCTTCCGGTTAAGCGAATTTTAGTGGAGCGTAAGCATGGAAAAGATCTCGGGTCCACGCAAAATTCTCGATATTGCCTTTCTCAAGGTATTTTGTAAGCCTCTCAGTGAGTTTTGAGAGGTGTTTTTTGAAAAGAGACAGCAACTCTTGTGAAAAAACGACTTAATTAGAAGCCATAACTAAATAACCTAAATGTAACTAAATGGTGAAGAATTTCTGGAAACTCTTTCTAATTTACCTACCTATGACTTCACGTAGCCGCCGGCTTGTTGAAGATGGTCGGGGTTTCAAAATAGTAAAATATTTGGCGCCATTCATACAGTAATGTCTATCAAATGCACGCATGCATAAAACGGAGGGTGCCTTAAAAGGTAGAAAACTAGGCCAAGAAGCCTAAAAAGCAATGTTGTCAACACACCAACAAAATCAAGAAAAATATATCCAGAAGTAATCAAAACCGTCAAGCTAAAAAAAAAAACTTCGGTTTATTAACTGACAGAGAAATAAATAATGTTCAAAAAATATGAGTGGATGAAATAAATTGTTCCCAACAAAAAAATCAAAAACAAAATGAAAAAAATTTTTAAAAAGAAATTAAATAATTCTCTAAAACATACAATTACAAAAGTAGTTAGATATAATGAATATTTGAAAATGTTAAATTCAATTATGAAAATGAAATGTTCACTGAATTAGTAAAAAAAAGTAACAAAAATTTGCAATATTAAAAAAAAGATTGATTGGTATGAAAATTACACAAAAAGAAATTTGCTGCATCAAGTTTGTATAAGATTGTGTCTTTCAAGCCCAGAAATTGGGTAGCTTGACAGTATGAGAAGACGAGACAATCTATGTATTGACGTTAACGGTGGACATTTTGAACAACTTTTATAAAACGTATTCATTTTGTGATATATTTATGGGAGTATGTTTTACAATAATAAAACTGTAACATATTTATTATTGTTTATGATAAAAAATAAAGTGTAATTACTATATTTCTACAAAAAACCTTTCATATAATTCAACTTCAGGCTAATCCTACTTCATTGACATTTATCATACGAAAAATATAAATAGTAAACCTAACCACCAAAATAAATAAACATATAAGTTTACATATACAGCATGTGTCAATTTTCATTAGCCATAGGCGATTTATCCATACAGTACGTGGCAACATAGTCCCCCTTCTTTCCTTTCCAATGCCAGCACGACCAATGCATGTTCGTAAATACAAGTTAGCGTGGTTTGCAGTAACTATTCAACCACCGGCTTGGGTGTTTGTAATGCGTTCAGAAATAATATTTACGAGTTGCAAGGATTTATTTTTCTTTTTCCTTTCAGTAAATGCAGAGAATTATTAAGCTGCGTTCACGCTGCATGACACAAACAAAAGCGTAATTCTAATAAAATTAAAAATAAGGTAAATAAAAGAGGATTCTGAAAATACTAATAAACTACTAGATCAGGAGATCGCGGCGGCCATTTGATGTTTCCCGTTCCAGTAATAAGACGGCTTTTATTGCAGACTAGATCGCAACGTGTTCGCAGCTAAACATTGAATGTAGAACTGGGAGGATCGAAGAAAATTGTTGTGATGTCGATTGTTGCCGGGATTGGTGACGGACAGTAGGGGTGCCATGTTTCCACGCATTATTTGTATACGTATAAATCGCACGTAAACATTGAATCCCTGTACCTAATGAAAATTGACACATACGGTATATCTTGCCTTTAAATACTTTCCTTCTCAAACTAGGCTGTTTTTTAAGATTTTAAGTAATCAATGTTGGTGTACATGCTAAGATTTTGAAAACTTCAAATTCTGATAGTTGTCATACTTTAATTCAAACTATAGATGCCTATTCTTCTTCTTCTTCTTTATTGTGGCTTTGAGTTAGACTATTTAGTCTTTTACTCTTCATCTGAGTGCGGTGAATCTTGGAATGTTGGAGTTGGATTTGATTAGCTGTTGTTTATCTTTATTTTGATTAAGAATTAAAGTTGAACCATTTTAGGACTTTGTGTTTGAAGTTTTCATTTCCATCATATGCGAGTGCTCTTTTAAGATTTTGGTTTGAGTGGTTTTCCATCTGGTTATAGAAGCTGAACCCTCTTTCCTTGATGTAGTCAATGATGGTTGGGGTATATGTTTAATTAATTATTTGATTATTTCTCATATACCATGGAGCATTTAGTATCATTCTAAGACTGGTGTTTTGTATTATTTGCAGTTTTTTGATGTTGGTCTTGCACATATGTACCCATATTGGGCATGAATATGTGAATATTGGACGTAATACTTGTTTGTAAAGTAGAATTTTGTTGTTCGTGTTCAGCTGGCTTTTTCTGCCTATAAGAGGCCGTCAACTATGGCCTCTTGTTTGTTTGGTTTTGGTTATCGTTTATATATATATATATATATATATATATATATATATATAGGTATATTCTCATTATTATATACATGACATAACCAAACTGTCAAAATTAACCATTAGAAAAAAGCTTGCCCGTCTCTAATGAGGAAAGTATGTGAAGGCACAGTACAACGCGTGTTTTAAAAACGCAACAACAATTAATAATAATAAATAATAATGTACTTATATGTCAGACAAGTCCAGCTAAGAGATCAATATTTTTCTTTCAAAAAATAAAAAGAAATGTGGTAAGGTCTTAAGAAGTAAAGTTTGTATTAATTGTTTAAGAATGCACTATAATTTGCCTTAAATAAAGTTATGTAAATTTATTATTAGAGCAATACTTATATTATATCTACGTAAAATTGTAGAAAATTTGTTTTATCCATTTTGAAATATAATTCAGTACAAAAGATTTGAGTATATAGTCGCTTGATAGCTTAAATGGCAGGGATTGCATCTACAGAATGCCCGTTATATGTTCTAATTACACCTAAAAAAAAATTTATTATAAATTTTTTTTAATTTTAATTGAAATTGGAAAAATATATCACTAAATATCCCAAATCTATTTTCTGACAGACTAAATTTGTCAAAAAGTAGGAACATCACTATGACGTTTTATAATTGCCAACAAGATACTGAAATATAGAATGTTTGAAATGGTAAGCCGACGAAATTACACGGAATAACATATTGTATCACCACGATATACATAATTCAACAAAATACATACGAAAGGATTACGGAGGAAGTACGTTATATCGTATGTAAACCGACTCAAAACGTCTCAGTAGAAAGGAGTAGCGCCGGGACGTTCATAAATTAAACTGTCCCACTCTCTGTTGTAGATCGTCGCCTTTTGGCGGTAGGAGTGCGCGATGTATTAAACTTTGGACGTATGTAAACGCGGGCGTAGCATTTTCCGCACGATCAGTGAAAGCACAAATCGGCAGATCTTTCAATTCGACAAATCCGTGGACAACGACAATTCCCTTGTATATGTCACACGCGCCTCGATCTCGAAATATATGCGAACACTATCCGCCAAACGAAATTCTCTGTATACTTTCGAGGACGAGAGGGTCATAAAATCTCAAACCAGAAGACCTTCAGATTCTGTCTCTTTCCGTTCGTATGTCGATCCTATACAGGACCGTCTTTAGCATATTATTTGATTAATATTTATTAGTACTATTATTTCTGGTGAGTATTTACTTATTTATCTGATCTACAGACAAGTTAATATTCTTAGGTGTGGTTATAAAAGTTATGCACTCTAAAACTTACGATATTTTTGTTGACATGGGCGTTTTCATTGGGAGATCGGTCTTCAGTGTTTGGGCTGCATATATTGTATTCCGGCCGCCATTTTGTTGTGGCGGCTCGTGAGTTATGAAAGAGGGTAGGCACAAGAAAAAGATTTACCTATTTTCGTATATAATATACGTTCTCCTATTTTTGATGCTGGACAAGACGTCTATGTCTTTGTTGTCAAAATCCGGGATAGACTGGGTGAACTTCTTTTCTATTGATAGGACCGACAATGCGTTCAGTCGATCTTCTGACATTGTGCTTTTCAGAAAAGTTTTAATGCGTAAAACATCGTTCACATTCTGCTGTCGACATGGGCGTTGTACAAATAATATCCAACAGTTTGTTTGTTTAGGCTGTTGTTTGTTATCAATGTTACCGTAAATAGTCGAAATCCGTTTTTGCGCGTACTTACTAGTAAAAATGCGAAGTAACTACGAGCATTTGTAATTTTGCGTTCTGTCTAGGAAAGACAAGAATTAAAATTTTAATTCGGCTATTTACTGCAGCTTTCAGTTAGAACCATTCTAACCACACGTATAACAGTAACTAACCGAAATGCACGTCTCTTAAGAGCGGACATACTTATGAAGTTACACCAAATACCATGTTTCTTCTCTTTCTTATAATAAACCACAATTCGTTTCAAGATTATTTATTCCGTCGCGAAATAAACTGACTTATTTATTATTACATGGGCTACTATTGTGATATTTTAAATTGCATAACACTTGCTTTTTTTACACTTACACAAATTACTGAGACACTTTTTTGTGCAAGTGCACATGGAAAATTCTTGGCTGGATCCTGATAGAGACGAAGCCGCATGACGTAAAGATATTTGCTTATCCTTCTTTACTACATCAATGTCAATAAATTTTTGCTTACAAATATCAAATTCTGATCTGGTGTATAGATGATTTTTAACACCATCCTTAGTACCTAACTGGTACATGTCCTCATCGGTCTTTAATAAAACAACAGCTATAATATATTTATGAATCCATCTTTAGCTTTGTCAACGTCGGGAATAGATATTGTGACGTTATCCCCCATATTAGCAGGAGGATACGTGTCATCGCTGAAAGATATCGTCTATTTAGCCTATTGAAATAAGGGCTGGCTTGCTTCAAACCGTGTTGCTGTAATGTTATCCTCAATTATACAATTCAAGCAATAGTCTAGATTAAAGTAAGCTTTTAAGATAGCACCACATTTAAAGCATAATCTAAATTATATTACCTCTGGTTCTTTTTCTTCATTTTCATATTCTATATTTGAATCTTCTCCATGAATTTCCGCCATGTTAATTTTGACGTCACCAATAATATTTTCCAAATCTTCTTCCCTCTCTAGAGAAGAAATAACGTCAATAGGAAAAGACCATGTAGTTAACCCAACCCAACTCGATGCCAAACATAGCCTTATATGGGGTTTACTTTATGTCTGACTGAAACGCACGGTTTTTCATAAACTGTACAAACGGTAGACATTCTGACCGTTTACTTAAATTCGTTTATAACGCAGTTTGCAAATTCTCGGCCGTTGTATTGTTACTATGGCGCTCCAAACGTCAAAAATATTTCGTTTAATTTATAAGCTATTTCTTCTGCTTGTTTACATGTTTGAGCTAAACTTGGTTATTATTTATTATGTCAAAACGGTGCACGCGTCGATACTGCGATGCCAGTTTCAGCAATCAGCACATAGATCATTCATAGATCGATTCTTACTCAGTTACTGGTATGCGTGTAGTTAGAACCGGTTCTAACTGAAAGCTGCAGTAAATAGCTGAAATAAAATTTTAATTCGTGTCTTTTTTAGTTAGAACGCGAAATTACAAATGCTCGTAGTTATTTCGCATTCTTACTAGTAAGTACGGGTAAAAACGGATTTCGGCTATTTACGGTAACATCAACACTAAAAGTGGCAAAACACAACCTACGTCACACATGTCATCGGGCACATAAATTGTTGAAAGTTCACTTATCAATTTTGCACTGTTCAACATAGGATAAGATTTCACACTTTCATCAAAATGTTTTTGTGGAAGTGAATGACTATAAGTTTTAAAATTTGAGAATCAAATAATTTTGCTGCACTTAAATGATTCCTAAAATCAAATCGGTCGCTAGTTTGGCTTAAAATAGTGTCACATACTTCCTTTGCAATAACAGCTCTGTTATCTTCAGCTGTCGTTTTTTGTCTTTTTCTTGCAGGATCTTCATTATTGCATTCTTGATTGTCATTGTCAGCAGAAATTCTTAAATTTCTAATGTGAATAATTTGCTGTTGGAATTATTCAATTCCTTTTGCAGTTGAGCACAGTCAATCGCGCGCATTTGAGACTGATTAAATAATATTTCAACATGTGGTATGCTGAAATGAAATATTTTTAATAGTAACTGAATCCATCCCATCTTCGTCAATAATTCTGTCTAAACATTCTTTGAAAGAATCCTGGTGTTCAAATAATGTGTTTACAGTTCGACTTTTGAAAATCCAGCATGTAGGACCAGCGCGAGGTAATCCACCTTTGACTGTTTCTTTAAGATTACCGTTCCTATTGGCGATTGAGAAAAAAAGCTTGAAAATGACTGCAAATTTGCAAAGAAAATTTTTACATTTTGATTTCACTGTGCCGCCCCTTCAATAATTAAATTAAATTGATGCGGGTAAAAGTGAATATAATGTGCATGTGAAAATGTTCTCTTGATAATAGATTTTGACACCATTTATCTTACCAATCATCATGGACGCCCAGTCGTAACTTTGAGCTATTAATTTATTGTGAATAACAGATAAACTATGACCACCATGATGATGGATTTAACTAAGGCATTTGACAGTGTACATCACGGGGTGTTGCTAGCAAAGCTCGACAAGATGGGTATGCGCATTATAGCCTTAGACTGGATTAAGTTTTATCTTAGTGACAGAAGGCAGTGAATTATCTCTAGTGATACCAACGGAAAAACTATAAGATAAGATCGGAAAAAATGTAAAATTAGGAGTACCCCAAGGGTCCGTCCTGGGACCGCTCTTATTTGCATTATACGTGAATGACATGCCTAGAGTGGTGAAGAATCTGCTGGTTCTGTTCGCGGATGACCCATCGTTGGTGGTAAGAGCAAAAGATGGGGGTTGCGTAGTAAAATCAATTCAATTGGACTTGCATAAACTGGAGACATGGTTCGTACAGCACAATCTAAAACTTAATTTAAATAAATCTCACTTTTGATATTTAATGACACAATTACTTCAGTTAGTTAGTATTAAATATATATATTTTTGAGCTTAATGGTTGATAATCACTTGACACTTGGGGGCCTCACACAGACCTTCTATCTACACAATTGAATAGCCGTTGATATGCATTGAAGGTTGTCGCACGGAATTTGCCAGGGATGATTCAGTCGGCTTGTATTTTGCCAACGTCAATTCCAGACTCTAGTATGGTATAGTGTTCTGGTGTTATGCGGTGAATGTGCAAGGATTCTGGTCGCCCAGAAATCCTGCATAAGGGCAATATTCACACTAAGACCAATAGAGACTTGTAAAAATATATTCAGAAACTACGAGATACTTACGCTGCCATCGATATACATATTGGAATGCGGTTTGTTTGTTAAAAAACACTATAGAGACGCATTTTAAAAATATGAACACTCACATTGCTATAGTACTTGGGGTACTAAACTACATCTTCTACCATCAAAACAGGATTTACTAAAACACATAAAACTGCCCTATTTCAATGTATCAAGATTTACAATCAACTTCCGAATAACTTGAAAATGTTACCAGGCACTCAAGTCTGTGCTAAAAAAATATCTATGTGCAAGAGCGAATATTCCGTTGATGAAATCTTTATTGATGACTTCTTCAATGAGGGAGAGAATATTATGTAATCTTAGTATGGGTATATAGCTATGTGTAAAATTAGACATGGTGCCTAGCTAAAACAACCGAAAAGACAATCCTCACACTTACATATTTTACTAAAAATTTTATATTTTATGTTTGTGTTATGTTTCTGTGTATATATGTATATTTTACGTGATACTTGCACCTGACGATTGTCAATATTTCTGTATGAATCTTAGAACAAAAATACCGGGTGCGGCATAAATAAAACAAATCTGAGTTTAAGTGTTGTGGCAGGAATTTCACGTTCTCCTACATCACCATATGTGTCGCATTTCCTGGTAAATATGTCCTGTGTCAGGGACGTTTTCAGCAGTCTGCCCGTCCCCGTGATAAACGCCTGATCTCATATATTTTATTTCTAGTTGCATCTTTTTAGACGGAAGCTTTGCGGTTGTTTTCCTTTTATTATTCATGAATTTAAATATGCGAGAGATTCTTTATTTCTATGTCAGTGCTTATTAATATTAAATGTGCAGGAATTGCATTAAGTAATACCCGCATTAAATAAAATGAAAGAGAATATTATAGCGGAGAATGCTTTTTAAATTTAAATTCTTCATGAGCTATTTATCTAGCTAAAATATAGTATCTATATTCTATATCCTATTCTTTATGGAAGCGTACTTACGTTGATTGTGATTTCAATCTCTAAAAATAAAAATATGTGAAATAAAGTTGTTTCCAGTGTAATAGTAATAGTAATAGTAATAGTATACAGGGTGCGGCAATAGTCTGTCGTCGGAGCTTAGCATGAATACTAATAACGTTGTAGCAATGAGACTTTAGGTACATATGTATACTGGAGACGCTTTAAGTTCAGTTACACGTCATCGATGACGTTTACATGTTGTCATAACTCTATTAGAGAAACTAAAAAAGTTACTTTGTTAAATTATACTTGAAGGCATTTATTTCATTAGATTAAATAGAAGATTTATAAATTGAACGTAATATACGCATTCATGGCAAATAAGCACATAATTTCCGTTTCAATATTAAATTCCTTTATTACATATTTTTAATAGACTATACCCTGTCTCAGAATAAGAAGGAGTTATTCAAATATCCCGCCAAAACATGGAACACATAGCTTAAAATTTAGTAGACAATTTGATATGACATCATGACAATTGAGGTTAGAAGAACTGTATTAATTCTAACTAAGGATTTAGCTGTTTTGTGTTTCATTTACTACTTTCGTTAAAATAGATGGATGTGCCGCTTTTCCTTCTACCAATCGAAGCAGCTATACGAGTGCACGGCAATTGGAAACAGGAGAGTAAAGTTATAAACACAAGTATGAGCATACATCTATAATTTGATGAATACAAATCTCTTAACATTCAAATCTGTTCATTCTAGTTTTGAAAAAAAAATTAGAAGAATCTATGGATAAAGATATAGGCCCAATTTACAAATGAAAGCATAGACTTTGTTCTGAGCGTTTTGAGGAGGATTGCCGTTATAAATATATAATTACTGCACATTTCAGTGAATGTGCTATATCAACATGAAAATTGTGAATCAAGTTATTTATTATTAAATATTTGTATCAGAGAGCAAGAATGAATCAAACCTTTTATCTTTTATCAAAATGTCCTTAAGAACTTGCAGAAAAGGTTTTGTTTATTAGTTTCTATTTTAAATATCAATAAAGAACTTACAGATAAATCATTCGTATTACTGCGACAAACCTTGAAGAGGTAACTTCAAGCAACTAGTCTTGGAAATTTGAGTCTTACATACAACAGTAATAAATAGAAAAATTTACATCGGCTGAAGTTGTTTACACGAACTGCAAAGATAATTACATATACCTACACATTACTAATTATTATTCCGTATTAAAATTTATTTAGTATGAAAATATATAAAGTATAACAAATATTTATTTCTACTATATATTGGAAATTAACAATAATTTAGTGTTCACATCATGTTAAAAATATTAAAAATTTACATGGTCGGCACAATGTTTCCAAATACTTATTGTAACATTTGTAATTGCTTCTGTCAAACGTTCTCATATAAGTGATATTCTGAAAGGGAATTTTTTTAAGCAACTTCATCTTATGTATCAATTCAGATCCTATATGAAGTATTCTTAATTGCCTATCTTTATCGGTATGGCTATTTAATCCTACAGGTTTTCAACAAAGCTTGTCGTGCACTCATTATACTTGTGGCAATCCAAACTTTTTCCCATATTCTCCACCAGATATTTTCACCTTTTTCTATTAGTACAGGATTCTTTACGTTTGATAAATATTTCTGAAATATAACATATATATGAACATGTGGTAATATAATTAGTATTTAATTAACACTTACTTCAAATTAATGAGTCAATTCTAGAATATGTGTGAGTTGTCCACTTCATTTATGGTATCAACTCATCTATAGTTATTTTTGCAATGATATTAATTGTTGAATGTTTGATTTTTCCACTGACGTACAGTATTTTTGACATATTCATCAAATTCAAAGTTTCAAATGCATGATCACTTGTTCCTTAGGTCTTAAATCGTCTGATCAACGCATACTCATGTTGTACATAAAAGTATGGATTTTATTTAATAACACAATAAAGTATAATAAACCAAAGTAAAAATGTAAGATTCTAGGTTATGGCCTGGCTATAAACATAAAATGACGTTTTGTCAAACTTATTTTCCCATGTTAAACTTGCCTACGGAAGCACCAATGAAATACTTTAAAAACATACGCCATTTTGGCGCAATATTTGAATCGCTCCTTCTTATTCTGAGACAAGGTATAATAGTTCAATTCTGTGTTGACAGATAAATCATATCTGTCAAAAAGACGTGCGTTGCGTATATTCTTCCTATCAAATTTTTCATGTTTATTTTTGCTTTGATATAATTGTTTAAAAACAGTGCTTCTTAGATGTGTATTTATTATTTATTTGCGTCCATTGAATATAGTGCCGAAAGGTTTCTGTAAACAGTCGAGGCTTTTTACACACTTTTCTATAATCATGTGTTAAAATTAATGTGAATAGCGTAAGTATTGCTTATTTTAAATTATATTATGGATACGTAATGAAACATTTAAGATTTTTCGATAATCTAAATCAATATAATAAATAAGTTGAGAAAGACTGAAGTCTTAGAGCATTTCAATTACTGAATATATTACGTTATAGTTATTGTATTGTGAATAATTTTTTTCTGTCACTGTCAGAAATAAAAATAGATCCGGCAACATATACAAGGCGAGTCGTCATGGATCTAGTATGACGTGCAACTGAATGTAACGCGTTTCCACCATAGTAGACTACTGTACATTTTTTAATTTTATTTACAAATATACAGGTTGCTCCAAATTCTTGCAAACACTTTCAACTTTTTTATTTTAAATAGATTGCTATACTTTCTAACTATTACAATGATAGCCTTCCAAATTATCTTTGCAATGATATATGGATATGTGCACTTACGACTGTTAGTTTTGGTTTTATTGATAATTTTGTTAAAATCTTGACAGTTGCAGCATCTAACATTTTTAGCCTTAGTCTGAGAATGATACTAAAATCATTTTTGTGTGACAAATTTATGGACTACCACGTTATTTCCTTTGAGGTTGAACAAGGTAATAAATATACAGGGTGCTAAATATGTCGTGTCTAAGTTATCGATTTTTAACTGAATAAATAAACTACGTAAACTTAGTTTCAAAAATTATTTAATAATATCACTACAATATTGTTTCGCCAAACTTTGGCATCATCAGGTGATGAGAAACTGAATATACAAAATTATTACAACATAATATATAGTGTCACAACAGTATGGGACATGAGTGGGGGTATTTTATAAACTATAGCATTGTAACAACGGGGAATAATTGAATTGAGTCTGATCGTTTAAAGCACGACCTAATTTACTATATCTATTAATTTCTAAGGTTTCTAATAAATTAAGTTTCTGTCCTTTATCTTGAATATGTAAAACTTTGAAATCTCTATTGAATTCGTGTTCTTCATCTATACAATGCGTTGCGAAGGTAGAGTCCGTTTTGTTATCCATATAACTTTTTTCATGTTCCCCGGTCCTTTGTTCAAAAGTACGGCCTGTTTGACCCACATATACCTTATCACACTCACAAGTCAACATATAGACCCCCGATTTCAACCTTTTATCCGTTTTGTCTTTATCATTTCTAATACATTTTTGAACTGAATTATTAGTTTTAAATGCTATTGACTCGTTCTTAACGTTTTTAATTAGTTTACCTATTTTTATTGATGTATGTCCTATATAGGTGAAAGCATTATATTTGTTATCTGACTTTTCTTGTACTTTTGGATAAATTAACGATAAAGCCTGCTTTTTTCGTTTTCGTGCCAGAATATTGTCTACTAAATTTACTGTATAGCCGTTATTGTTAGCTATCGTGTAGATCCTATTTAGTTCTAATTCAAAGTTAGTTTTATTCATCGGTACATTAATTAATCTGTGTATCATTGACTCATACGCTGATAACTTCTGTGACCAGGGGTGAAAAGAACTTTTATGTATAGTAGTATCTGTGTGCGTAGGTTTGTGAAAAATTGCAAATTCATGCCTGCCTTTATTATTCGAAATCGTTAAATCTAAGAAATTAATGGATTTATCCTTTTCTATTTCTGTTGTAAATTTTATATTAGGGTGTATGGTGTTAATGTGGTCTTGAAACGCTTTTAACTGCCTAACTGTACCTTTAAAGCAGATTAATATGTCATCAACATAACGGTACCAATAAACACAATTGTTAAATAAGGGGTGCTTACTTATTTGTGTTTCGATGTAGTTCATAAATATTTCTGCCATTAGCGGACTTAAGGGATTTCCCATTGCTAAACCTGTCGTTTGTGTGTAGAACTGTTGTTTATATTGACAGTAATTCTGTCTTACACAGATGTTTAATAAATGTAAAATCTCGGTTTTGGTAATCGGGTTAACGTGTCTTAAGTCCAGCATTGAAGATATTAATTCTATTACCTCTGTAGGGGGTAGGGGGGTAATATCTTCAATGCTGGACTTAAGACACGTTAACCCGATTACCAAAACCGAGATTTTACATTTATTAAACATCTGTGTAAGACAGAATTACTGTCAATATAAACAACAGTTCTACACACAAACGACAGGTTTAGCAATGGGAAATCCCTTAAGTCCGCTAATGGCAGAAATATTTATGAACTACATCGAAACACAAATAAGTAAGCACCCCTTATTTAACAATTGTGTTTATTGGTACCGTTATGTTGATGACATATTAATCTGCTTTAAAGGTACAGTTAGGCAGTTAAAAGCGTTTCAAGACCACATTAACACCATACACCCTAATATAAAATTTACAACAGAAATAGAAAAGGATAAATCCATTAATTTCTTAGATTTAACGATTTCGAATAATAAAGGCAGGCATGAATTTGCAATTTTTCACAAACCTACGCACACAGATACTACTATACATAAAAGTTCTTTTCACCCCTGGTCACAGAAGTTATCAGCGTATGAGTCAATGATACACAGATTAATTAATGTACCGATGAATAAAACTAACTTTGAATTAGAACTAAATAGGATCTACACGATAGCTAACAATAACGGCTATACAGTAAATTTAGTAGACAATATTCTGGCACGAAAACGAAAAAAGCAGGCTTTATCGTTAATTTATCCAAAAGTACAAGAAAAGTCAGATAACAAATATAATGCTTTCACCTATATAGGACATACATCAATAAAAATAGGTAAACTAATTAAAAACGTTAAGAACGAGTCAATAGCATTTAAAACTAATAATTCAGTTCAAAAATGTATTAGAAATGATAAAGACAAAACGGATAAAAGGTTGAAATCGGGGGTCTATATGTTGACTTGTGAGTGTGATAAGGTATATGTGGGTCAAACAGGCCGTACTTTTGAACAAAGGACCGGGGAACATGAAAAAAGTTATATGGATAACAAAACGGACTCTACCTTCGCAACGCATTGTATAGATGAAGAACACGAATTCAATAGAGATTTCAAAGTTTTACATATTCAAGATAAAGGACAGAAACTTAATTTATTAGAAACCTTAGAAATTAATAGACATAGTAAATTAGGTCGTGCTTTAAACGATCAGACTCAATTCAATTATTCCCCGTTGTTACAATGCTATAGTTTATAAAATACCCCCACTCATGTCCCATACTGTTGTGACACTATATATTATGTTGTAATAATTTTGTATATTCAGTTTCTCATCACCTGATGATGCCAAAGTTTGGCGAAACAATATTGTAGTGATATTATTAAATAATTTTTGAAACTAAGTTTACGTAGTTTATTTATTCAGTTAAGTATGGAGTTTCAACATGTATCAGCCTCATCAATTAACTATTATCGATTTTTATTTGCTATTTTTTCGTTTTTTTTTAAATCTAACCTGTTATATTTTTATAAGTCAACATATTCCTTGTGAAGTTGCCTTTAAAATGATGCTAATAACATAGTACTTACTTTTAGTATTTTTAAAGTTATAACCCATTAAGGGGGTATACCCACGTTTTTATAATATGCAAAATACGGGGCATTTAATAGTTGCTCGGTCATGAAAATAAAACAAAGTAACTTTATCAAACACCTGTTTCTTATATGCTTTATCATTGTGATTAATATTCGTTCTGCTCTAAATATGCTCTCTACCGCCTCTGTACCGGCAGACTTACATTCTGAGCAATGTTGTTCTCATTTAATTGAAGAGAAGCGTTACTTATTTGTTGTTGCATGTTCTCTGGCGTTGTAGAAAGTGTTGCGTAAACAGTCATTTTGACAGCTGGCCACAGAAAGAAATCGCAAGGTGTGAGATCTGGTGATCCCGGTGGCCAGCTTATCAAACTTCCTCTCCCAATCCACTTATTGGTGAATACCCTTTCTAAATGTGCTCTTACAGCAGCACCATAATGTACTGGTGCACCATCATCTTGGTACCACTATCTCCTTATGATGTTATGTCATAGGTCTTCTAGTAGCAACGGTAAATTGTTTTACAGAAAATTTGCATAATTTAAAGTATTGTTAAAAAAAGCTGGACCAATAATAGTTTTTCCTATAAAGCTTCCCCAGGTGTTAGCACTCTATTTTTGTTGATATGAAATGGGTTGCTCAAAATAAGAGTTTGTAGTATCATAATAATGGATTTTTTTTCTGTTTGTTTTTCCACAATTAGCAAATGTTGCTTTATTTGTGAAAAGCACATGATTTAGAAAATTTTTATCTTGTCGTAATTGTAAAAGTATCCATTCACAGTAAACTAGTCTCCTTTCAAAATCCGTTTGTAATAAGTCTTGGTAATTTCGAATTTTGTAAGGCTGAAATTTTTGTTTCTTTAAAATATGCCCCACAGCAGTGACTTCAAAATTATCTTTGTAGATACATGCGGATTTTCCACAATAGACTGGACGACTCTCATACTTCATTATCTTCTGTAGCCATACTCTTACATCTGTCATGTTTGGCGCAATTCACTGAACCCGTTTTAAGAAATCTAATCAACAAATTTTTAAACGTTTTACTATCCGGTGCTCTTCGGTCAGGATATTCCATGGCATATATTCTTGATGTTAAAAATGGATTTCTATTGCTAGCTCCAAGAGCAAATACCATGTCTATGAGCACTTCCTTCCAAAAATTCATTTTAAAGCAAAAACTTCTAAAGGAAACAATAAACTATTAAGGTACGGCGTAAAATGGGGTGATTTTGTGCCTGACGGGGCGTGATTGTGCCACTACGTGTTGATCGTGTATATTCGCACCATATCGGCACATCGATTCACCTACCGCCCCGAACTCTTGTTCGAGAATACCGATATTAGAGGCGAATAGAATGAAATGTATGGTTTGTGTATGCAATACCCTCCATTTCTGTTCCGTCAAGTTATTAAGTAGGTGAGGTTTTGCAGAATTTTCGTTTTATCGCATACTTTCTCCCGGATTGCCTAAAGTGTTTTAATAATGACCGTTTGAAAGTTCACACGTAATTAGGTGTTATATAGGTTATCTTTTAAAGAATACGCAGTGGTCGAGTAGTGCAAAATAACCTGGGTGTGTCACCTTGAATAAGATTCCGACAATATAAGGGGGGAATTTGTGCCACTACCTATTTTGAAATTCAGTTTATACGCTTAATTATCTTTATTAGTTACTATTCTATGTTAGAATTGGCTGCTCTTTTGTTTTATTTTGGTTTGTAAGAATATCTAGTTTTTGTTATATTTTATAAATAAAAAAAAATTTTCATTAAATCTTTTATTTGGGGCGAGATTGTACCACAAAAATAACAGAGATAAAACTAATTGGGGTGAAATTGGGCCATGTCACTCATACCATACAGTTTCACTATAATATGAAGCTGGGCCTGGCACATTTTCAGCCTGTAAATAGGCGGCATTGTGCTAAAACGGTAAACAATTGGGGGGAAATTGTGCCAATTGCTATAAATAATTTTAGAAAAACGAATGGAAATTTCTAAGTCTTTTTTACACAATTTAGTAACCAAATGTTCAAAGTATATCTTTAAATTTTACAAACATTTTTGGTGTCTATAATTGTCCGAAATTCTTTGAAAACCATAAAAAGTGGCATAAAACCACCCCATTTTACCGGTATATAAATACCATAATAGTTTCAAATAATTTCAACAAAACGATGTAACTGACAACAAGATAAATGCAACACGTAACAACTACTAACAAACAAACAGACATTGATAATTAACCACCAGAACTTAAATTATAACAATAAAATATGGAAATTTGAAGTCGAGATTTGACGTTAGGTTGCACAGTAATTTTTTTTTACAACCAAGGCTAACTAATATTATAAACATTGGTATATTCTATTAAAGGGTTATAACTATAAAATACTGGAAATAAGTACATTATTGGTACCATATTACAGGCAGTTTTACAAGGCTGACTTAAAAAAATATTATAGGTTAGATTTTAAAAAAACGGGAAAATAGCCAATAAAGATCGATAACATAGACACGACATATTTAACACACTTTGTTCAACTTCAAAACAAATAACGTGTTAGTCCATAGATTAGTAACATAAGAGTTACGTGAGGTATTCTACCCATTTTCAGACTAAGGCTTAAAATGTTAGATGCTGCAACTGTCAAAATTTTTTAACAAAATGATCAATACAACCAAAACTAACAATCGTAAGTGCACATATCCATATACCATTGCATGGATAATTTGGGGGCTGTCATTATAATAGCTAGAAAGTATAGCAATCTATTTAAAATAAAAAAGTTGAAGGTGGTTGCAAAAATTTGGAACAGCCTGTATATTTGTAAATAAAATTAAAAAATGCACAGTAGTCTACTACATACGTACGTAAAGTCTCATTGCTACAACGTTATTAGTTTTCATGCTAAACTCCGCCGCACCCGGTATACTACTACTATTACACTGGAAACAACTTTATTTCACATATTTTTATTTTTGGAGATTGAAATCACAATCAAGGTAAGTACGCTTCCATAAAGACAGAAACTAGATTCTAGCTAGATAAATAGCTCATGAAAAATTTAAATTTAAAAAGCATTCTACAACATGCTCTTTCATTTCATTTAAAGCGGGTATTACCTAATGCAATTTCTGCACATTTAAAATTAATAAGCACTGACATAGAGATAAAGAATCTCTCGCATATTTAAATCCAGGAATAATAAAAGGAAAACAACCGCAAAGCTTCCGTCTAAAAAGAAGCATCTAGAAATAAAATATATGAGATCAGGCGTTCATCACGGGGACGGGCAGACTGCTGGAAACGTCCCTGACACAGGACATATTTACCAGGAAATGCGACACATATGGTGATGTAGGAGAACGTTAAATTCCTGCCACAACACTTAAACTCAGATTTGTTTTATTTGTCGCCCGAGAGACACAGAAAAGGTTTTAAGTGATTTATCGCGCCCGTTTTTTTTTGTTTTTATTTCCTTTCTGCGTTGCGCTAGCAGCAGCGGCTCCGCTACCGGAAAAGCCAGACGAAGGAAAATGCAAAACATTGCAACGGGTAATCATTTCCGCGAAATCTTCTTGTTAGTACTTGTCTCTCGTCTTTTTTGCGTGCGCATAAGCTCCTCTCCGCATTTCTATTTTTAAGCGAGCGGCTATGATTTGTTTCTTATTTTCTTTGCAGAGAAATTAATGCAAATTGACGTTGACTAGTTTGGATCGATATAAATCTGTGCTTGCGCTCACACCAATTACACAAAACAATTTAATTTTCAAACAAAATGTTTGAAGTACGTCAGCGTCCATTAAAATATATGGAAATGTTTGAAGGAGATGCACACCAGTCAAAAAAGAGTTTGACAAATATTTTAAACACATTTCTGGCAAATTCTTAAATAATAATAATCTAGTTGGATTTTTTAATCTCTTCGAGCTTGAATCTGGCTCTTTCGCAACCGCTTTACAATTTCTTATAAAACGCGAGCATTGCCATAATGCTTTTTACAATGTATAATTTTCTAAACTTTTGACCCACCCTGTATATACGTCGTATTTAAACTTATTTACAAACTGCCATTGCGTCAGAAGTTAGTTGACGTTTTTTAAACTTCAAAAAATCTGATATGAAACGTAATTGTCAAATTGAATGTCATTGTTGGCATAGGTAAATATGGGAATTGTGTGTAGTTTTTTTTTTTTGAATTAAGGACCATTTGGCATTTTTTACATCGTGTCTGCTCATTAGCGCCTACGTGACTGTTTAACAGAAGCTAATGAACTTTATAAATTTAGAGTATTCATTCATCAAAAGAAAAAAACAACTAAAACATCTTTCCCGTTTTATGTCTTCGCTTAAGTTCTCAGGCTATCAGTCAAATAAATGCACTTTTCTTTCCCAAACTGTCCAACATATGCAGGCTTTCTAACGTTAAAGCTTGACAGTTGGTCGATGGTTCTTCCTCGATATTCTTTCGTATCCACATCACATCTCACGACCGTTACGTTTTTGGTGTTTTCAGTAGTTTGTCATGGCAGTTCCAAACATTTATGAGATGTCGTATTGTACGACCGACACTATTATAGCAAGTGAAGCCTATTGCATATTAATGAGGATATTCTTAGACTTAAGCTTAATTGCATACCAATATGTCAAATTAAGGATTGCATAGCGAAAAATTGAATAGACGGATATTTTATGTATCATTTCCTGGTTTTGAGATTAGATTTCTTCGAATAAATGCTAAATTTGTAATCGTTTGGTATATACTTTAATGCTTTCATATTTGACTCTCTCAGTCAATTTGGCTATTTCCAGTATTTAACTAACGAAACCTGCAAAAGTTTGAGACTGTAATTTTTAAATCTTGTACGATTGTATGTAGTTAATGACTTTGTGGCTTCAATTCTTTCAAACATAGCTCGTGTAATCGCTTTTTCTTCTAAATGTGATTATTTTAAATATATCGCCTGTCAAAATTCGACCTTTGCTTGAAGCGCTCCGCACGACTGACACTATTCTGTCTAGTTCTGACCTCGTGTCATCGCAAACTGAAATTAATTAATGGTTTCGACAGTTCATAACCTGCAATTGAATTTTCGTGCGCCTGCCAACGTTAATGTTGACGTTTACTGCAACATTTAACTCAACCTAACGTGGACTTCAAGGTATCATTGTCAGCTGTGCTCGCCGACCTCCATATTGAATTTTGGAATTTCGTGTAGGCTATAGAGGAATTTGACGGTCTACACGTCCTCCTTACGGGGAAAGAATTGATGCAGCGTGATTTTCTATATGTCCGAAAATTTTCAAAAATTTTTTTCGGGCCTTCGCTCTCTCATCGGAGACATGAAAAATAGCCTAAGGGACATGGGACCGTAGTCCCCGTAGCGTGGCACTTTCGTTCCCACAATAGATAGTCTAGGTTCTAAGATCATTCGTTTCACAATTCGTCAATTTTGGGGTTTAGCTACGGACATTAATTATAAATGACAAATAAATATATAATCTAGTGTTACATATATTTTATTTAATATGTGTACAACAACCTAATCATTTGTCAAATTTGTGTGCATAATGACTTCAACTAATTCTTTGTCAAACATTTTAAATTCATGTGCAACCAGCCTTATATAACATTTCGTAGAGTTATACATTTATTTATATTTTTATTTTTAAGTAAATAAACATTTATTTATAAAATATATACCTTACGTTCATTAAAAATGTTATTTAATATTAAACCTCATTGCAAAACCTTCAAAAAGCTATCGAGAATAGCTCTTATATTCCTGAAGAGGATTAGAATGTTATTGAGAATTAAAGTTAATACACTGCTCAAAAAATTAGGGGAACACTTTTTTCAAAACCTGTAACTTTTTAAATAAGAGATCAAGGAAAATCAAATTTGGTATACTTCAACGGCATATATTTAACTAAAGAAAATTACAAAAACAATTTTACAACTTCTAGTTACTTCTAAGTTACACTTAAAAATGTAAATTAATTAACCCAAAATAAAATGGAAACAATTGTCATAGTCATAGTATCGATGAGAGTGGGGTTTTCTGTGGATTGGTGAGGTTTAATACGGCGTATGCCCTCCACGAGCACGAATCACTTTCTCACACCTGCGTGGCATGCAAGAAGATATTCTTGGGGTATGATTTTCCATTCCTCAATTAGGGCTTGTGTCAGTACCTCTATGGTTAGTGGTAGATTAGGGCGCTTCCGATCACGTCAGTCAAGCAGATCCCAAACGTATGAAATTAGGACCGACGCCATGTACACAGTGTTGTGCATTATCTAGATGATTTTATCTAGACAAGTTATCTAGATAACAGTTTTGTTATCTATCATGTTGTCTAGATCACACGACAACCATTTATGTATTATCTTATCTTAGATTAAAAAAAGCAGATTATCTCAAGGTTTTAGATAACGGATAATTTTTTTCGCGGGTTATCAATTTTTTTTGATATAATAAAACTATCGTCGTCTCTGTAATTCTACTTATATCTATATGGTCTTCGAATTTCGTACAATGTAATACATTTTTCGCAGTAACGTTGGTACTGGTACTTTAGACAAATTCGTTGTTGCAATGCTACTTGTCATTGTCACTTTCACTTTTCACTTGTCATATTCTGTGAGCTTATCACAAGATAGCTGGTGTAGTGTGTTACTCATGCCTCATGTTAGTATGTATATGTTTTTGATAAGTTGATAACTACGTGAACATTTCGTTCTAGAGAAAAGCAAATTCCACCATGGAAAATTTTCTAATAAAAGTGGCCATAATCGAAAGGATTGCACAGAGATTTCAACACTTGTTTGACATGGAAACCTACCTAGCCCGAAGTAAAGCTTTCATTCTGTCAGCAATGAGTCATCCCAGCAAATCAGCCCCAAATTTAAAACCAAATGGATTCTTGAGAGACTTGTTAATTACTGTAAAGAAATATTGATGGTAATCTAAATTGGAGAGAAAAGAACTAAAAATGCTATATGCATACCAAACATAGCATAAGAAAACAAATTTACCGAAATACAAACCCTGCCTACGATCGAAAATTCACCGGACATACTAACCTTCACAGAAACATGGTTAAACCAACAAGAAGAATGTTTCTATCAACTCAAAGGTATACAGCAATTTTCAATTCTAGAGCCACAAGAGGAGGCGGAATAGCCATATACATAAAGCAAGATATAAATTACAAAACGCTTATGAACAAAACAATAAAGAATGTTGAAATAGTAACTATCTCATTAAAAGAACAAGATATAATAATAACACTAATATACAAACCTCCCCAAGTGGATTTCAAAACATTAGAAAACGTTTTAAAAATAATGTAATCAATAGAAAGCACAAGCATATCATTATGGGCGACTTTAACTTAAACATAGCTAAAAAGGATAGAAAAACTTCAGAATACATTAACATGTTTAAAGAAAAAACTACAAAATATTGAACAAAAGAACAAAAGAATACCACACTAGGAAAAATAACAATGAAAATGATCATCATCTTAGACCATGTAATCACAAACGTGAAGACTCAAACAAAATTGGAAATAGTACCAAATAATATATCAGACCATCACGGCATCAGAATTGTACTACAAAATACAAAAAAAAACACCGGAATACAAATATTACGAATATACCACATCAGATTATTTCAATATAGACAAAAATATTAAAGAAATTAAAGAAAACGAAATTGACACTTTTCAGAAATTATCAAGTACACTCCAGAATATAATAGAATCACACCAGAAAATCCAGAAAATTAAAAGAAGAAAAGACTGCCCATGGATAAATAAGAACATACTCAGTGAAATCAGGAGGAGAAATAATTTATATAAAAATCATATTAAACACCCCAGAAACGAAGAAATCTATAACAGATACAAAGATCAGAGAAAACACACAAAATATGTTATAGAAAACACCAGGAAAGAATATTACCTAAAGCAATTCGAGAAATATAAATCAGAACCGAAAAAGACATGGAACTTAATTAGCAAAGAAGTCAGCCAAAATCAAAGTAATAACAAAAATATAAGCGAAATACAAAAAGAAAATGGAATGATAACAACTGTGCCCAAAGAAATAGCAGAAGAAATCAACAAATACTTCGCAAATATAGGTCAATCCTTGGCAGAAGAACAAATGTCAAAAAACACAAAAGCCCCAATAACAACAAAGATGAAGAAACAAATACCTGAATTAAAATTTAGATTGGTAACTCTGAGAGAAGTGACAACAATAATAAATCAATTAAAAAACAACACAACACCAGGTTTTGATAAAATAACAACAGCAATAGTTAAAAGGAACAAAGACGTACTGTCACCAATTTTGACCAAATTAATTAACAACGTTATACATGATGGAGAATTCCCCGAATATCTAAAAAAAACTATTATTGTGCCCATATACAAAAAAGGCAACAGGCAGAACGTAGAAAATTATCGTCCTATCTCCTTACTATCTACACTGAACAAAATCTTAAAGAAAAGCTTACAAATTCAATTGTCTGATCACAGTAACAGCACTATACATAGACATGAAGAAAGCATTCGATACAATATCCAAAACCAAACTTATTGAAAAATTGCAGAGCATAGGTATAAAAAATACAGAGCAAAAAATAATTGAAACTTACCTAATGAATCGTCCACAAAAAATAAAAATAAACAAAGTCGAAAGTGATGTGCGTTTTGCTAAATATGGAATACCACAGGGCGGGAACTTACCACAATTACTTTACATACTGTATACCAATGATATATTTGAATTACCACTCCATGGTAAAATATACGGATACGCAGACGACACCTGTATTATATACAGTAAGAAAAACCCCCACATAATAGAAAACAATATTAATAATGATATGAAGAAAATAGAAAAATGGTGCTTTAATAATTTAATAACAATTAACGAAGATAAGACAAGCTTTATGATCTTCTCAAATAAAGCACAAAAACCAAAACTAAATATACAACTTAAAGGCAAGAAAATCCATCAAAGAAAACAAGTAACTTACCTAGGGTTAGAAATCCAAGAAAACCTAAAATGGGACGGTCATGTCCAAAACCTTATCAAAAAAAACTCAAAAGCAATAGATGGAATACATAAAATTAAAAATATAATACCACCAAGCATGAGATCAGCAATATACCACGCCATGTTTGCATCTCATACGAATTACCTCGTCAATATAAACAACGTTAAAAAATATAAACAAATTACAGAGACAACAAAATAGATTCATAAAGCTAATTATATCGACTAAATAAAAGAACTCCAACAGCACAACTATATAATATCACTGGAATACCAAATATTGAGAAACGTATAAGAATTAAAAATATACTGCTGATACATAAAATAGACAAGGGACTAATCAAAACAAAAATAAAACTACAAACCAACAATGAAATACATAACTACCGAACGAGAGGACACACACACATAAGAGCAAAAAAACACAGAATAGTAAGATGCGTACAAATACCAACAGCAGATGCGATAAAGGACTACAACAAATTAACAACAAAAATAAAAAACCTGGACCACCATAACTTTCACAAGGAAATCAAGAAGAGGATATTGAAAATATAAATAAAATCGAGAAGAAACTTGAGAGACATCCAGAAAAAAAATAAAAGAAGAGAAACAACACACAGGAGCCCTCAATACCGCTCGTGTGGGAAACTGGAAAAAACCAGGATCTTGCAATGGGGCTGAGGACCGAAGGGGACATGTTATGTACAGTAAATGTGTATATGTATATATGTATCTATGTGTATGTACATGTTTTTTTGGAACAAAATGTTTAAATCCTAAAACTACTAAAAGAATATTCTTTAAATATAACTACTATCTTCAGCACCAGTCGAAAGGCTTTTCAGCATGGGCGCGCAAATCCTAGTGACACGTATTAATCGACTATCCGACAAATATTTCGAAATGTTGTTAATTTGCCGAAGCAACCATCCGACTTGAAATCAGTCCCTAAAGCATTAATAATAGTAAATAAACATAAGAATGTTTAATGTTGTGCATTACCAATATCAAAAAATCTCATCCTCATCCTTCCTATATCAATCGATATCTAACCATGTTGATTTCTAAAATAAAGTTCTGAGTTCTGAAGATTTTACTAGATTATCTACTAAATTATCTAGATAAATTATACTTTATCTGTCATCTTTATCTAAATAATCATTTGCAAAATCATCTTTTATCTGTATCTAGATAATGTTTTTCGGAATTATCTGTTATCTTATCTAGATAAAAAATGGTTATCTGTATACAACGCTGCATATGCAGCAGGCACCACATGGTCTTGGAAGGCAGTTTTGATGTAATTCATTGCATTTAGTCTATTAGGAACGACAACAAGATAAGTTCTGTTATCTACACCGATTCCAGCACAAAATCTTCACAAATCACCAGGACGTCTATATACACTTACATGATCGTCTCAACGAGTTAAACGAAATCTGGACTCGTCTGTAAACAGTACAGGCGTCCACCGACGAAGTCGCCAATCTCTGTGATCCAGAGCATACATACCTCATTCGTGCTGCTTTGTGATGCTGCGTAAAGCGTGGTGCGCGGCAGGTCTTCTTGGTTTCAAATTCGCTTCTTTTAATCTGTTTCTAACAGTTTGATCAGAAATTTCTATTCCATGTGTTCATCTTAGGTCATCTAGGAGGTTTCTTGCTGTGGCAATACGCTTACTTAGAGAGGAAAGGGTAGGAAATCTGTCTTGAATTTGAGTAGTTTTTCGATTTCGACTTTGTCCAGCTCATCTGACATATTGGTTAGTTCCCTGAAACCGACTCCATAAACGCTGAATAATAGAAGGGGAAACTCAAAGGTCCCTGCTAACATGTCGAATAGAGTGGCCGTGCTGAATAAGGGTGATAGCACGAGCAACTTGCACATCACTACGTTTCCTCATTTTACTTCTAAACAATGAAGATTGACAACTGAATTTATCAGTCATCTTTAGTAGGTTTTCATACGTCAATTCAAAGCATACATGATTTTTCTTCGATTTTGTTTTGCGTTAATAATTTACATTTTCAAGTGTAACTTAGAAGTAACTTAGAGTTGTAAAATTGTTTTAGTATTTTTTTAAAGTTAAATACATGCCATTGAAACATACCAAATTTGATTTGCCTAGAACAATTATTTAAAAAGTTAGAGGTTTTGAAAAAAGGGTTTCCCTAATTTTTTTGAGCACTGTATAATGTTAACTTGTAATAGAATTATTTTATTATTATTAATAAATAACATATAATATATTTGAAAATAATACTCAATTATCAAGTTGTTCTCGAAAGTATTAAAACGAATTCGTTACCCGATTTTTCATAAATTTTTACTGTTTTTCCGACCAAATTCCGGGACGTACAAATATATACATTATTATTCAGAATATCTGGGTAAAAATAACGTCCTCATTTTAGCATTCTGCATTGTTCCATATTTGTTTCTCTCTTTTCTAATTGTTTCACCCAGTGATGTTTTCATCGTCGAAAGTATTTCGCTACATATTTAAATGTTTTTTAATTGCGATGTTATGTTGCCGCACATTTCCGAGTTCTTTTTTAATTGGTTGTTTTATTTCCATAAGCTCCCGAAAGCCATTCGTAATTGTTTTTTCATGTAATATTTTTTCACCGTTACCTCCACGATTCTGCCTCTTTGAACATGAAATGTCTTATATGAGGAATTAATTGCGTTACGCAAGACCGTTCGTTCAAACGTTACGAAGAGATTTAGGGACAGCAAGACGCTCTAAATAGAAAAATGACAATTCAAAGTCTAATATTCTGAATACTTGTCCGGAGTAGTGTTTCTGGAATATGCAGTACAAGGTCATCATTGGAACACATACTCAGCTTGTACTCATTCTCTCAATGATTTAATACTTAATTGATTAAATCTATACCACTTGGACAATCTTCTTGTCAACTTTTGGACCACACTCAAAATAGCTTCCTTATAAATGACTCGTAGAAGTTAGTCAGTTGGCGTGATTTACGATTGTTTAAGCAATTTTATAAGATTTTGCATTGATATAAAACAGGGTATGCACTGGGGTGGAGAGAGAAAGACAAATTCGTGTTACCGACAATGAGTACCTATCAATAGTTGTGACTTGGCCCTTGAAACAAGTTTGCAAAATAATAATTTTTTTGAACGTCATCTTCAGCCTTCAGGAAGAGGGCTAAATTTTGAAATATCTGCGATTTTTGGAGATTTTCCCGCAATTTATAATAACAAAATAACATAGGGGTAATGTTAATATTTTAAAAATAAATGTTAAAAATACGGTCCTCTTTTTCGTTTGACTGATTTAATATTTGTAGCTTCCGCATGTGGCTTACTTTTTGAGATTTTTTGTAATTTTGAAGTTATTTTCCAGAATTCTCCTGCTTTATGTAATTTATTATTTATAACTTAATGAAGGATTGTATGTGCAGGCTCTCTATTTTTTGACAGTATAATTGATGAAACATTATACATGGAGGAATCCGCAGATGGGAAATTGTACCGAAAGAAGCATCAAGAACATCATCTTGCACTTATAAAAGTGCCATAATCAAAATTCATTGGCCATACTATTTCTCGTTCTGGGAGAGCTTTGGATATTACCAGTTCTATTTTGGAGTACACCTCCAAAAGACATATTACATTATCAGAACTAATTTGCATCGGTTGTGATAGATGGCTCACAAATACAAAGAAATATAACGGCGTAATACACATTATGGAAGAAAGACCGGGAGAAAACCAGCAGTGAATCTTCTATCATCTGCATATCAATAAACTTCTTCACTTGTTTCAGAAGCAAGACGGAAAAACATCTCGACCGACTGGCTTTGTTGGGTCTGCTAGCAAAAGTTTAACTCCTTGTCGTACTTTAATGTCTGTAAAATTTAAACCTAATGAATTCATGTTAAATCACATTTTTCCAGAAAATAAGAGAAAACTAGGTACGGACGAAACTAAATCCTTATGATATTAGTAAGGCTGTTGCCACTTGGGAATGACCACGTGAACCAGCAAACAAAACCCCGGGTAAGCTGACTCATTTTAATGAGTTACAATAGCCAACAAAATTTTGCGATAGTATATAAGATTTTAAAAGAATTAGCAACTTTCGCTGACAAAATTTATGCCAGGGTGGTTTATTATCAATAACAACTCTAAAATAACAAATGGGTCACTAAAACCTTTCGAAAACAGTTCCATTTTCTTCATACTTGAAAAACGACCATAATAGGTTCTTCAGGATAATGGATATTTTGCTTATCCAGGAAACCTGCTCATTACTCCCGGAATTTTAGCACCAAAAATGGGGTTCGCTCCGCAAAAAATCCTATCAATTGATTTCTGGATTGGATTATGTCAAAGGGTGTGCCCTAAGTATAAAACCAAATTTGTGTCGTCCAAAACCGCGAGCGTTATCCGGCATCTTGAAAAACGCCTTTTTGCAAATATCTCGAAAACGGTGAGATTTACGTAAAAAATTGTAACAACCTTTTTTGTGGAAGATAACATTTCCCGTTTTTTGTTTGAAACTTTTTTCCCTACACTCCTCCAGTGTAGATTATTATGTGAAAAACAGTCTCTAGAAGCCAAAGATGTTAAAAATTCGTGTTTAATCATAATCTGAAATAATTTAATAATTTTAGATTATGGTCCTAGAGACTGTTTTTCACAAATTCAACTTTCAATGCGCTATAACTTAGCAACTTCGATTGAACAAAAAAAAGTTTCATACAAAAATTGTAGAAAATGTTATGCTCGACTACTTCGCTAATCACATTTTTTTTGTATTTCCAAAAATTATCCAGATATTTTCCAAAAACAAAAAATCGTTTTCTTCAATCGACTATATCTTGGCAAATATTAACAATAGGGAAAAAAGTTTCAAACAAAAAAGACGGGAAATTTTATCGTCTACAAAAAAGCTTGTAACAATTTTTAACGTAAAACTCACCGTTTTCGGGATATTTGCAAAAAAGCGTTTTTCAATCAATAATCCAATCGAAAAATCAATTGATAGGATATTTTGCGGAGCGAATATCTAAAAATTCTGGACTACATATCAATGTTGAAAGATGAACGCGAACATGCTTTTCTACGATTTTTAAAGCAAGGGAATTAGGCAATACAACTGATGGAATCACTTGATTTGTAATTTCCGTCAATAAATTTGCTGCATCGACTCTATTGTCGCGGCTGGTGAGTTCATTTAGGTGAAGCAATTACATAGAAAAGACTGATTCGTTTATTATCGGTGATATACCCCCAGATGCCGAGCATATCACCGATAATAGACAAATCAGTCTTGTCATTGTAAATGCTTGACCAAAACGTACTCACCAGCCGTCACTGCACTGAACCTCCTCTTATACGTCACTTATCAAACAATGACTTAACCAGGATTACTACTTATTGAAAGAGTCGATATTGACTCTGTGGCAGTACTTGTTGAATTGCCAATTCATACCAATTCGGTAGAAAGAGTAATAAAAAAATTACAGCATCCTCGACAATTGCTGGCGATAATTTCAAAAGAGATAATCTCGTAAGAGTAAGCGGTGTAGAGAAACAAGATTGTCCGATCTTTAAAACCAAATACCAATTTTTTGGGAAGCTTTAAAAACATGGTATCTAGGTGGGACTCGACATTCAACTACGTCCACGTGGGAGAGTCCTGGGTTATTAAAAATCAAATCAAATCATCGTTTATTGTCAAGAGTTGTTACAACAACATAGGACATTGTCATATTCAAATTAATATAAATATACACTTACACAAATACAAATATAAGAAGGTATAACACGACACACTACAACATTTGTATTTATATTGCTTCAGGGTTCCTAAGGAGCAATGCATTGTCAAATTTACAGTTTTGCAACAAGTATTATCACAAACAGTACAAATACAAAACACGTAACACCCAGCTTACCAAGTACTATGATATACAATTCGGTCATGACCTATCCCCACAGAACTTGCAATAATTGTAATATTCATAGTCATCAAAAAAAAGCTTGTTCAACAAAACCCTACCTTTAAGGCATTTTTAAAATTATTAAAATCTAAATCTCTGAAATTTTGAGGAAAAGCAATGTATAACCCCTCAGACAATATGCCTTCTGTGTACTACTCAAAGTATATTCAACACTAAAATCATTCTTGTTCCCAGTTTCGTATTCCTCAAAAGTGGCACAAGTATTAAAAGACGAAATATTAGCTTTCAGGTACAATAAGCATTCAAAAGTATACAAATTAGGAAATGTCAAGATTTTTGAACTCACAAAATCGTGGCAACAATCAGCATGGTATGGCAATTGATTTAATATCCTCACCGCCTTTCGCTGCAGACCAAAGACTCGATGACGCGACGAGCTGTGGCCCCACAACACAGTGCCGAAGGACATCGTCAAATGAAACAATGAGAAGTACTCTACTCTAACAATGCCCTGAGACACTAATGAAGATTTCTTAAAACAAATATCACTTTCTCCAGTTTATTTGCAATATGCTCGCAGTGTGGTCCCCAGTTAAGGTTAGGATCCAATACAAAACCCAAATAAATTACTCCATCCACAACATCAATTTCGACGCCACTTCGCGCGGAAAACATCATCGTAACTGTTTGACTACTATTAAGCAATAACCTATTTTGTGTAAACCAAACCTCCGTCTTATCAGTCTTAATATTCCTTGCAAAATCATTAATATAAATTAGAAATAAAACTGGCCCCAATATGGAACCCTGTGGCACACCTGAGTTTATTTTTAGCTCTGCAGAAGCTCTAACCCCCTCCCCTTCCCCACTCTCCCCCCACAATAACTATGTGACGCCTGTTACTTAGGTACGACCTGAGTTGCATACTAAACGTAATACATTAATTAGATTTTTATAACTGAATAATTAAAGAAATTACATAAAACAGAAAAATTCTCGGAAATAAATTACAGGTAGTCCCCGGTTTACGAACGGAATACGTTCCTGAGAACGTCTGTGTGTCGGATTTGTATGTAACTCGGATCTTCGTTGAAACACAGCACATGTAATAATGACAACAATAATTATAATATGTAATATATTAATGATATTTTCTCTTACTGAACGGTAAACTTTTGTAAACCGCTCATCTTCTTTTCGAAACAATAACGTTCCACAGCATAATTAATTAAAATAATTCAAGAACCAATCTTCAAGTAACGCGAGTGTAACCCAAACCCTTAAATTTGATTTCCAAATGACGGGAAAGGCTGCTTTAGTAATGTGGCGAAGAGCTCTGGGATATTCAGAGCGATAAACAAGCAGAGACTTGAGCTTAAAATCTCCGGATGCGTTACCTTCAAGCAATAAGGTTCGTCTATTCTTTGCTGCTTTGTGATAGGGTGCATTTTTTTCTATATACTTTCGAGATATAGATGCGTTCAGGCATCTTCTTCTAGAACAACCCAGTTACGTCTACGTTAAGGATTGGTCCTGGCAATATCCGCCATCCACAATAATTTTTAGCAACTTTATAGAAAATTTATTTGCTGCAGCTACATCAGCACTGGCTGCCTCCCCTTGTGCTTTAATATTATGTGTCCTATTTCTAAAGCGACTAAACCAACCCTTACTTCCTATAAGTTCTTCGTCACAACTTCCTTCACTCTCTCTGGGCGCAGTTCGTAAATTGTTGAAAATGTTTCGGACTTTTTCTTGCACTAACGCTAGGATAATAGGAATGTGGCACCTATTTTGATCTTCTAACCAAATCACTAATTTCTATAATCAATCCACTACGCTGTTTAGTAATAATTGATCCTTTTATCGGGGCCTTTAACATGTTCCATTATTCAACTTTGTCCTTTATAATTGTTCCGATAGTCGACCGACCAAACCCCAACGCTTTTCCAATAGATGACGGTATCTGGCCATTCTTTGCACATTTAATTTTTTCTACTTTTGTTTCCATTGTAATCATGTTTCTTTTTGCTACTTGACCACCTGGACTGACTATTACCTTTCGTTTTGGAGGCATGATTTTAAAGATAAAGACAGACTCACTAAATCGAATATAAAGGTTAGAATAAACGTGGCAACAGTAGATTGACAACTAGCGCAAAATGATTCTGCGCCGACGCACTTCGCGATAGTAATTTACTAGAGGAAGCTGTGATCGCTCACGTTCGTAAGTACGAATCGCCGTAAGTCGAGTCGTCCGAAACCCCGGGACTGCCTGTACTGAAAATCTGACGTGCGCAAACTGAAAATATTAAATATGTAAAAAGGGAAAAAAACACATTATTTGTCACATAAATTTTTGACATACTAATACCACCCCAATCTTATTTTGTCGATATAAATTCCGAGAAAAAGTTACAGAAAAAATGGCAGATACTGCAAACAGATGTTTTATGGCATGCCCTTTATTCCTATATGTAAAAAAGATTAATAAAGAGTATGCGTATAAGTAAAGAGTATGAGTATTCATTATCCGTTGCCTTAACCCCCCCCCCCTTCTATATCAGCCGAACTTCTTACTGCGCAAGAGACATAACCTCACTTATATTCCTATTACACCAAATACTTGCACTTGTAACCTGCGACCTCCAGTATTAATAAGAAGGGTAGATCGGATTCAGGCACTGGTTCTGATGTTGAACATGAAGTTAGAAATGTTAATAATCTCAATTCAGTCGCTCTTATAGGAAACTTGAACGAATTTATGTTTCAGAATGACATCTGTCATTAGCATCATTTTGTAGACTTTCACCAAATGCATATAAAGACCCCTGTATGTGTCTACAAACATTTGCATGCTATAACATACGCGTACACATTATCGCTTCCAATCTTTTTTTTTTGCAGTTTCTTTACTTCTTAGCCAAATCCAATTTACGTGAACTAATTACGGTCAGAAAAATACCCCTACGCTTTAATCTCAGCGTGTGTGAATTACATGCAAGATAACTCATCGCGGATTATTCCTTTAATCGCTTTTTACCGCCGTGCATGTGTTTGCGTTACCGATAAACATTTGTTACATGCCGCGGCGGCAATACGTGCGGAAATTTCCGAAAGGTTTGCCATTTTTTTTTTGTTGCGCACGTGTTTATTAATTAATCTGTTTGCCAGGGCAGGACTCGTTTAGAAAATTGTTAAAATTTAATTTTTATTTAAACATTCTTTTGACATTCGGTATATTACCACAATGACGTGTTCCTTTCTCTTCTATTAGTGTTTTGGGCATTGGTTTGTGGAAATTGTCATTCGCAACCGTTCAGTAATAATAATACAAAATAATAGAATATAAAACAATAGAAAAAAATTATTATCGTCAAAAATAAAACATCGTAACAAATCTGAACAACACTACACAGTGTTGTTGTGTTACGCTACGGTGTGCAGACAGCGCGATTCTGAATCAGTGCTACTGATGATGACAACTTAGTTGTTGAAATGCGTACTTAGCCATTTTTGTGCTTTAGTGTGGTGAAGGTGTTTTAGTGTTTTTGTGTAGTTTCAAGCCACAGACTCCAAGTTTAGTTTCTTTCATTCAACCAGTTAATATTTATCCTGGAATTATGTGGTGTAGCGCCATCTTGCTGGAAAACACTCTATTTAACTTTGCGAGAGGTAATATATCCAAGAAATAGTCCAAATTTTCAATTAGTAGTTGGTGTTATTTGTCCTGATTTAGGGTGCTATCAAAAAAAGGGTCCAAACCCCAACTACTACACCACACTTTATGGTGAATCTGTGTTGTCGATTGGTTTCAACAATAATTCTTGGATTTTGTTGACTCCAATAACGGTGAATATTTCTGTTGAAAACGCCATTATTGCTAAATGTGCACTCATCGGACCAAATCACGTTTCTGTAGAACAGCCCATATCTTGACGCAGCATGTTTAAATAGAAAACATAAAATTGGTATCGTCGATTTGGATTGTTTCCAAACAAAGCTTGTACATTTTGTGGTATACACGGTTTAGTGTTTTTTTAAAAGATTTTATGACAGTGTCCTTTGACGTGCCAATGTAATGTGAGATTTGCCGAATTCAAGTTCTTGGATTTTCTTGAAAACTGGGAATGGCATCTAATTCAACATTTTCACAAATTTTGCGTCCATCCTGCTTTGGTTTCTTAAAAGCTCCGTAATTTCATAAATGTCCTTCAATTCTTCTAAATTTCTGATTTTCAGGAACTTCTCTATCGGTAAAGCGAGATGCGTAAATACGTACTGCTTGATCAGAATTTGTATGGCACTGGAAAAATACTTACAACATATTAGTTAATTGATTGTTATCCATAATAAAATAGCAATATGATCACAAAATAATTATAAAAATACAAGAAATAATACAACCAACAATAAATGGAAACAAGCTAACAATTCGTAAATGACAGTTATTGTTTTGTGCGTTGGATTCCCCAAGACGCTTGAAAATTTGTGAAAAAACAAAATTTCTTAACAGAAATATTTTACAAAATGAACTTGAATCACACCACTATATTCAGAAAAAATATCTTTACCAAACTATAAAAAAAAAAAAAAATTTAAATTGATATCGGATGTCAAAAATTGCATTTTAAAAAATATATAAATTATACTATTTTGTAGTATTTATACACCTGTCTTATGTGGTTTTTGAATTACTGAAATCGGATTATTAATAACAGACAATTTTTCGTAAAACAGACCGTATATAATATAGTGATACGTTATATATCCATATTTGATAAATTAGTTATTTGTAATATAAATTCATATCTGACTGCAATAATGATTGCTATACTGAGATAAACAAATATTGATATTGATTTTGTTTTTCATGATATTTTTTGCCAAGAATACAATTTTCCTTTTTAAATGACTTAATTATATGAAAATATGTCCTCTTTACATTGTTACATAGGAAAATATTGAATTGAAAGCTATGAGTAATTAATTTGTTTTCAAGCGTTCACTACAAACACGACATACAATATTGAATCATTAAATAGCACGATAGCGATATTCAAAACACATAAACATCACACGCGATTTTCAAATTTGTCCAATTTTTCACGTACTACACTTTATTAAAATCCCTGCACCAGCGTCGAACATTTCTCTTTTTTTCTTTTAGCTGCGCAATACCATATAGCTAACATATAAAAAAAAACTAATTAATTAGGAACGGGTGTCAGCATTGCTTCGATGTACAGAAAAAGCCTTAATTAGTCGAAGAGGAGGGCTTTATTCTAACCGCGGCTTTTTCATTTCACATCAGCCTCAACTTATTACGATATAGAAAAATAGAGATTAGGAGGGGAAAAATACTAGTTCACGTAATATATCCAGAAAGTACAAAAGTGGCAGTGGCTTCCTGTACAGCGACAAATTGCTTTGGTTAATTTACTACCTAACAAGCTCTGTTGTTCGAGTAATTGTATATCTAAATGTTTTCATTAAAATATTTCTTTATTTTTATGTTTCAAGAATTCTATAAATTATTCGTGCCACTCGGAATAAGTGTCCAGTTATTTAATATGAAATGGAAAATAAAATTGCTTCTTCTTATCTTAAGTCGTCAAGAATTAAATAATTACACTATAGTAAAATTGAGATCGAAATCTTGCATAAACTTTCACGTTCAAATTATTCACAATACAGTAACTATAACGTAATATATTTAGTAATTGAAATGCTCTAAGACATCAGTCTTTTTCAACTTCCGTCTTTCATAACGTAATAAAACCATTTTTGGTTTTATAATAAGAAAGTTTGAAAGGAAAAATATACAGAGGACACGCGTTTTTGACAAATATCATTTATCTGCCATCAACGAATTGAACTATTAGTCTATTAAAAATATGTAAGAGAGAAATTTAGTATTGAAACGGAAATTGTGTCTTTATTTGCCAAGAATGCGTATATTACGACTAATTTATACATTTTCTATTTAAACTAATGAAATAAAAGCCCTCAAATATAATTTAACAAAGTAACTTTTTTAGTTTGTCTAATACAGTTATGACAACATGTAAACATAATCAATGATGTACAATTGAATATAACGCGTCTTCTCTATACATACATAACTGCCAACGCTAACATTTGATATTTGATTGTCGAAATTGACATTTTATATTGTTTTAATGCTTAAGCTAGAAAATACGTTTTTTTGTACACAACCTACTTCGACTCCGGATTTATTTGATCGCACGTTACAAGCTTTAGATATCAAAAAGTTCAGGAATTATGCATTGCTAGATAATTTATTGTAGAAATTAACGAAATATCTGAAAAAATTGCTACAGAACACTGTGCAATATTTACGCGAGCCCATTAGGGCCATCTTCCACCTCGCTTTATCTTCGTGAATGTTTGAGTTGTATAGCTGTTTCTTTTATATGAGCTGGGATTATACAATAATAAGCGGTACTGAAAATTTAATTTATCTACGTGCAATAGTTTTCAAGATCCGAGAACCCAGAAATTAGGATTTTGTGCACTCGCTACCTTACTGACTCACAGCTCATTATAAATCTTGGGTACTTTGCATTAAGTCAGAGGTTTGAAATTTTGTACATAGATAGTGTATATGATTTTCGTTACGAGAAAAATTAGTAAATATCCTTTTAGTTTCAAATTATCGTTCTCCTTGTTGCCTACTAGACGATAATAATGCGGCACATAACGGAGACGTGGCGAGGCGAGGGCAAAGCAGTGTAGTGAGCCCACTGCAAGGTAGATCGTCATCTATAGAATATCAAATCGAGCCAGCAGCGAGAATGAATGTACGCTTAGCAATTGGATTTTCTCAGTCATTTCTAATATTTTTTAGACCTTAATAAAAATTCTGTTGTTGCTTATTAATTACCATTTAAACACATATTCACATTTGGTTGTATAATGTCATGTACATCTATGGAAGTGTTTTGCATGTACGAATATCATTTTTTTTCTGCTTTTTCGAAGAATATTACCAGTCAGCAATATTTGTCTACATATTATTTGAAATAAGTTGTTTATGTAGTTTAGTCTATATTTATTATATATATAGAAAAATTAGATTCTTTGGGTGGTCTATATAAGTCTCTTTTTGCGTTATATTCAGCGAGTAAAGTATGAAGGGAAATAATTAAAGTTGCTATTTAGAATTAGACATATATTAATTAAAAAGAAATCAAATTGTATGTAATAAAGAACACTATACAAATTCATTATACATTAGCAATGTAATTCAGTGAAAATTTAAAGAGAAACAATGTAGAGACGGAGATTTCGGAAAAATCACATACTTGAAAATTTGAAGTAGTTCAAGTTGGCAATGAAGAAATTCTACCGTAACCATAGATGCTGATGTTTTGGAAGGGTAGTCAAAAGATAGATATTGAAGAATAAATCAATGGAGATGTCAATGAAAACACATTGAATTAAAAAGTATTTCTACTGTTAATAAAAAGTTTTAAAAGTTATATTGTGTTAAATATTATTATAGTAACAAAGGAAAATTAATTTGAACATTGTATAAAATTTTTAAATATTATTCATTTGGCAAAAAAAAATTATTGTGAAATTATATTATTCATTATTCTAACTTATTTTTATTTAAATCATAAATAACAATAGGTAGCATCCACATAAATGATTAAGATTATGTAATATTATCTTCAATTTCTGCCTTGTACTTAATTTTTTTTTAAATACATTGCACATAACTGCAAATTGTTTTATGGGTATTTGGTTGCAACTATAAACACGTTCCTAAATTTCCGCCTAAAAAATTAGAGAAAGGTTTCAAACATAACGAACATTTTGAATAACCTCTTTGCGAGCACTTTAAAAAGTAAACTACATATATTATAATGATTTAAATTTTCAATATTTATAAGCATAAAATCAAAATTAACTTCTCAAAAAAATTAATTTATGTGATACAAATAAAAGTTCATTCTTGTATAAAATAGAAAAAAATTATTAGAATAGTAATGGAATGTATAAAATGTTAGATAGGAACTAAATTTATTGTAATCTCATTCTTATTGAAAGATTTTAAAAAGTCACAATATAACTAATACATATTGTCAAAACATAAGATAAGCAACTTAAATTACTATACAAGAAAATGTCATTATCATGAAAAATCAAATACGTAGGTATATGGAAACTAAGTAAAAATATCCTAGTTACTGCTGATAAACAAATAGATGGTTTGGGAATTTTGACATGAAAGTAAAAGAATTATGTAATTAAAAGAGATTTTTGGAATAAAGAAGAATTTATATAGAAAAGTTGGTATAAAAGTAATAAATAACAGATTTTATAAGTTAATTATCATCATCTACATGTTTGATAAGTCGTAAACTTGTAGAACTCATATCTTGGACCAAAGTGATTAATGAACCGGAATTACCTTGATGTTGCTTATAAAAATAAATGGAATTGGATTAATAATCTGAAAAATACATAATATAATAAACGTTTTACCGAAATAGAAGAAGCCCATATCGTATATACAAATACGAGGAAAACCTATTGAATGAATTTAACTTGGACCTTATTTATGTATTATCCGGATCTTAAGAAACTGTACCTCTAATCCAGATAAGATGTATTTTATGAAGAGGACCAATCCTAGACAGAAATAGAAAAACCGTTAAGTACAATTATAAACATTTAAAAGAAAATTCTTTCATAATAATTAATACTCGTATCAAACATTGAAGTAATATTTTCTAAGATAAAGAGAATAATAGAATTGATAGTTAATTTATTGTAAAAAATGTTTCTATTTTATATAAACATCATCTGAATAGTCATATTTATATTATTGTTTTAATAATTTTCTTTTAGAGTGAGACTTTAATTTTGTAATTGAATTTGTTGTTATGTGATTAACAGATTTTTCCATCATTACTTAATTTATGTAGTTCAACATACATTATATTGTGTTTTTCAAAAATATTATTTTGAAATACATATTAAAATAACTTTTACAAAAGGATTTTATCCTGAGATTATTATTTATTTTTCATACTCGATTATAATTTCTACCGATTGAGTTTAGCTAGAAAGACAATAGTATAAAATATGTCTTTATATTGATTTTCGTCAATGAAATTCTAGATCAGGACCAAAAATTCCAAACTATTGCAAATCATTATATAGAAGAGAATGTGATCCCCCTTACTATGCCCCAAAACCAAAATCAACATTTAATCAAATCTTCTTGCAGTATGTTACAACCTTAACAGGTTTATATACACTCAGGACTTTGCAGTCTTCCCTAAGTGTAGGTTTTGCTGTAACTTGCTTAATTCCTTGGCGAACACGATGAGGCAAACATTGAAGTCGCACCACAGGAGTGTAATGATAACTCACTGAATCTTCGGTTATTATTATTGTTAATTATTTCTCCAATAATTTAGTGAAATTTCTTCTGTATCTATCTCTATATCCATCATTGCTACTATAGTCAATGCTTATTTCATACACTTTGGAACAATAACGTCACAAACAGTCTGAAATAATAGGAAATAATTAATATGTCAGCCGTTTTTTTTAAACTTTAAAATATCTTTTAAGCAACCCTCGTATATCTACTACACTGCCCACCTAATAATCGATTTAACTTCATGCAAATTAATAACCTTTGTTGCAGTCACTGGTTAATCACAATGTATGTGGTGCTGGTGGTGTTGGTGGTGTTGGCGGTGTTGGTGCGGCGTTCATTGTTCTAGAATTTGATTACAATTTATAGGTCAAACTGAAAGATGTAGGCTTGCACTTCTAGGATATTAATAAATAGGTAAACGTTAAATTCACGTCAGAAATTATGATCAACCGAGTGTGGCTGATATCTATAATAAAAAGTAGGTCGAATTATACACACATTGACGGTCACTTACAATAGATCGCATCTAAATATAAGTCGGAGTAGGTATAAAACTTTGGTATTGTCCAGACAATAGGGGAGATAGTGCATTCGCTTACTGTGGCGATTGATACAATTAAAAAGCTTATAGAAGTCGAATTTGTTAAATTCAAATATAATCTAATGACAATATTGATATAGCTTGTATAACCGAAACAACACCGACGGTGTTGTACAACAAATAAAGATAGATGACTTTAAGGTAGGTAGCCATTTTTAGAGAAGTATTTATATATGAGGACTAATTTTCGATTGAAAAAGCAGTTGTCTTTAAAATATATATATATATATAACTACCAGTTATCTTTGTTTATTTGTTGTATAACATCCTCAGTTAACTATGCTTCGGTTATACAAGCTGTAAAAATATTGTCTTATATTTTGTTGTGTAGATTATAAGTGGATTATAAAAAAGTCGACATTTATAAGGTTTTTTCTTGTTTTTTTTTTATTGATTCACCAATAACCTCGATTTTGAATTTACCTGGATTAGTTTGTATTGCCACATATACTGGGTGAGTTTTTTATCTTGAGACAACGGAATATCTCTAAAACATTGCATAAAATCAAAAAAATATCTTAATATGATTTGTTGTAATGTAGGAGACTCACTGAATGGTGCCGAACTCGAACCCCCCTCTACCCCCCCCCACCAGAGTGGGAGGGGGGATACAACTTTGAAATCTTAAATGGGAAACTTAAATTTTGTGTATTGCATATTCGGATTCTACGCCATCAAGTATGTACGTTTGTTTGAAACTGCTTTTTTCTATTCCTTACGGATTGCGCTGTAATCGCAAAAAATATGATTGTGAACGTTTAGACAAAATACACAAAAAAGAGAAGCAAGCAAACATGATTTTGTGTTTTTTTTTATTTAAGCTTAAACTAGCATTTCAAAAAGCCATGTGATCGAAACTGTGCCCCTCCACTTCGATACATTTATTTATTTGCAATTGGAATGTTATTCAACGATACAAAACCGTACTTTATTCAGTACTTGACAAGCTGTGAATACTTACACATTGTCCGATCCCCATTTAGATTATTAATTATTAATCCAAGACAAATTAGTTAGTGCTGAATATTTGAACAGTAATGAAGGCTATATCAATACAAATGAGAATTGAAATGATTTACATCTATGGAGGAAGTGGTAGGAATATCGATGATGCTGTTAATCTTTACTCACAACGTTTTCGCGACAAGGTGCGATCGCGCGCTTCTTTTTACCGAGTCGTTCAACAGTTCTCTAGCGAAGGAACTGTACAGCCAAGAAAACGTAATCCGCGAAAAACAATTGCTGGAGAAAATAATGAAATCGCGGAATTAGCTGCAGTATCTAATAATCCGCACAATCATTCCAACTAGAAATAAATAAATGTATGAATGTGGAAGGGCACATTTTCGAACACATTTTCTGCAATGGGTATGATAAAGTAAAGTCTTCGTTGTTGAATGGCTTTTTGAAATGTTATTTAATGTTGAAATAAAAAAAACACAACATCATGTTTTCTTTTTTTTTGAGTATTTTTGTACAGAAAAGGTGTTGAAAATTCAGTTCCAAATACTTTTATACTCGTAACGTACCTGTCTAAAAAGCATGACTTGCGAAATATTCGCAAAAAACTGATTTTTGATCACAGTAAAAGACCTACTTCCGGTAAGAATTTTGAAAAACTGTTTAAATAAAATTGTTCTCAATTTTAATTTTAAGTACATATGAATTCTTTATACATTCGTTTAAACTTAGTAGTTGACGAAATATTTGCAAAATTCGATTTTTTCACTGAAGTAAACTACTGCTTCCGGTATACCGACTTTACTGAAAAACTAATCAGATCTCACGAGGGAGATTATACTTCTAAATACAAAATTTGGAATTGATATCTACAGCGGTTTGACCGCTATCGTGGTCACACACACACAGACAGACACACACAGACATTTTTTAAAAACCACTTTTTTGGTATCAGGGAACTTCAAAACGTGGATATCTGCAAAAATCTCGAAGTCGAAAATTTTCGTCATCACAATACTTCCTTATACTACGTATAAGAAAGTAAAAATTCAGAAAAATAATCTTAAAATTCAGATATTAAAAATTCATTATATTGGCAGAATGAATTTAGTTACCGGTGCATAAAACAAAAAACATTAGTTACGTCTGTCAGAATAAATTAATTTGTCAGTCTCACAATAAAATAAGTATTATTCCGTTTTCTAGATTAAAATAATTTACCTTTTGCAAACTATTTTATCAATAAAAACGGTACAATTGAGCAATAACATCAGAAAGTTAAGGTACGGGCAGGAATTATTGGTGACAGGTCAATTCTTTTTTGCTAACAATTTTAGTGGGGGGAGATACTTGCCATTTCTACAGTTCGAATTGATGCCTGCATTAGCTGCATTATTTCCTAATGCAAACAGCCCTGACCTACAAAATAATAGTATACGGTTACAACAAGATGGTTCTCCGCCTCATTAAGCAATTAATGTGCGACGCTACGTGGACCAAGTTCTCCCAAGAAGATGGGCAGGAAGAAGAGGTCCGATGGATTGGCTTGGTCTTCTGATCTAACGCCACTAGCCACTTTCTATGAGGGTACTTAAAAAGTAGAGTGTATAAAATCGCCCTAATAATTTAGAAGATCTCAAGCACAGAATTCGACATGAAATTAGATTAATATCAGCACAAACTATTCAGAATGTGAGAAATGAGTTTTATAATCTTCTTGGGTATTGTCAGAAGATACAGGGTCGTCATTTTCAACACTTAGTGTAAATCTAATTTAAAAAGTGTTACTTCTGTGTTTATTTTTGTGTTTGATGTTATTGCTTTTTTTTCTGGTTAATCAATTTAGTTTTAATGTGTTTATTAATTTTGAATGGAGTAGATAGTAAAGTAATAGTTCGATTTTTCAACATTTTCATAATTTTATAATAAAAACGAATGGCAGCCGTCAATCTTTCGATCAAATTTATGTGACTAGATTTGTTTAATGAATTATTAATATTTCAACTTTAAGACTTTTTCCTCAATTTTTTTCATATGTAATATATTAAAAGTTTTATACCGTTGGATAGAGAATTGAAAGTACTATCGAAATCAATTAAAAAAATTATATGTTGTCATTTAAAACAAAAGTCGGTGACGTCATAACATGAAAAACAAATGAGGTAAAAACTGAAAATGCAATGAAAATATACCCCTTAATTAAAATCGCTATACACTTTCGAGATTTTTTTCAAAAAATGCATATTAACGAAGTTAATCCCTTTATCCGTTACTTTATTTCCACACTGTATATAAAATACGTTGGTATAACTAAAATACTACAATGAGAACATATTAGTAAGAAAAGTTGAAACACATTTATAAGTAACCTCCCAATATGTATATAATCCAGAAACATACTAATTTAAAGCTGCACGATATCTTTTGAAACAACACCATAAGGAATTTTAATTAATTGTAAACGTGCATCCGAATGTGTTTTACATAAAGTTCATCTGAAGCTGAAAGAAGATACAATAGGTAGTCACAGTGAAAATATCAAATAAACATCTGGTCTTTTAAGAATAGAGACCTGTACAACGGCTAAAGACTTATACTTGTAGGTATATAGTATTCCTTCTTGGTCTACGGATGTACATACCTTGATACCAGATAACTGAAGTCAAGAATTTCATTATTTTTTATGTAAACATGTAATTCAGATGAAGTAGATATTAATAAGTTTGCCTTGAGTATTGCCAAGTGATGAATAAAGAAAAAACAAGAGCAGGCAGACGATGCATTCGAAAAGTGATGCGGGTGGTATTTTTAATTTCTAGTGATAATTATATGTATTTCTTATTGTAAATGGAAGCAAAGTTATTGAAAACAACTTAAAAAAATAGATAAGAACCTGAAAAGTTAAATAAGCTAAAGAAAATCTTCACACATGAAAAATCAAGAAATTGTACACTGAGAGAACAGTTTACTTGCATGTAAAAAATTCATTTATTTGAGCTCAGTTTCTTTGTATTTAACATGAAAAACTACGTGCTATTGAATTCGTTGCACACCATGTAATGATATTCCTTGGTTGGACATATCTGGTTTCTTTGAGGATAATTTCTTCCATAAAAAGAAATAAATTACTATTTAATTTGTCTTAAAATTACTTATTTCCTCCCAATAAAGGAATGTATTTTCGTTAATCATTCATTGTTTACATTTCCCAATAAATTCACACATGTTTTAGTAAGTATACTTATTTACAGCACACAAATATTTTTTGTGACGTCAAGCATCAAACAAAACCCTTATTTGGTGCGGGGAATAGTGGTAATGCGCATGACGTTTTCATTTCTCAGTTGTGACTCATTAACGCCTGTAAATTCATGTTCGCATGTAAGCAACTGAGTTTATCTTATAATGAGTACCTACCATTATAACAGAATTGTTAAACCATTGGGGATTCCCTGAACTAACTGAAAAGTTTGTAGGTATGTATCTGCACTATATTTATTTATACGTAGGAATAGACGTAGTTAATGAGTGTAATGACCAACACCTTATTTTCAGTTAGGTATATAGGTCATATTATACAGCATGTGTCAATTTTCATTAGCCATAGGCGATTAATCCATACAGTATGTGACAACATAGTACCCCTTCTTTCCTTTCCAATGCCAGCACAACCGATGCATGCTCGTAAGTAAATACAAGTTAGCGTGGTTAGCAGTAACTCTTCGACCACCGGCTTGGGTGTTTGTAATGCGTTCAGAAATAATATTTACGAGTTGCAAGGATTTGTTTTTTTTCCTTTCAGTAAATGCAGAGAATTATTAAGCTGCGTTCACGCTGCATGACACAAACAAAAGCAGTAATTCTAATAAAATTAAAAATAAGGTAAATAAAAAAGGATTCTGAAAATAATAATAAATTACTAGATCAGGAGATCTCGGCGGCCATTTGATGTTTCCCGTTCCAGTAATAAGACGGCTTTTATTGCAGAATAGATCGCAACATATTCGCAGCTAAACATTGATGCATTGAATGTAAAACCTTATAAAATCTGGTTGGGAGAAGTGGGAAGATCGGAGAAAGTCGTTGTGATATCGATTGTTGCCGGGATTGGTGACGGACGGTGTGGGGTGGCACGTTGCCACATATTACTTGTATAAGTATAAATCGCACGTAAACATTGAATCCCTATACCTAATGAAAATTGACACAGACGGTATATAAGTTATAGGTATACCTATTCATTACATTCCCACAAAGGATTTTTATTTGAAATAGGGAACAATTTTACTCGTTTGATTTGTATAATATTATTTTATAATACAGGTAATCTAATATGAGAAATAGTTTTCTTTGGTATATTTTTTTCGAATTACCCATTTGTTTGACTGAAAGAAAGTTTTATTGCATTAATATAAATTTGCAAGACACATATATTTCAATATGCAAATAATTTTCAACCAAATAAATATTTCTTTACCACAACATATTTAAAACAAATATTTCTTTAACTCAATGCATATTTCTTTGATCCAAATATCCTTTTTTCCATATAATACCTATACTTATAGTTTTGCATTTAATCAGTGTACTTATTGTTATTTATTAGACTATAGTGGTGGTTAACAGAAATATTTCAACCAAACAATTTTCTTACAACTAAAGCTGGATGTAATAGTAGATTATTTCTTGTTAAAAAGTTTGTTCATTGTAAACATTATCACATTCAGACAGAAAATCAATAAAATTCAGGCTATCAACACATTTGTTTATCATTATTTCAGAAGAAGATATAACCCCAGAAATTTTAGACAGTATATTATAACCGAACATTTTGGCTTCTCTCATATCCCAAATTGGTAAAAGAGTAATATTAAAGAAAAAATAGAGGAATATCAAGGACACTTTACATCAAAAGACTGTGGAAGCTTTTTTTAAGACATATATGTGTTTTGTCCTAGAATTAAGTTAATACACACTCTAACAATCCGATATCAACTAAAACCGTTTTACAGATTTACAACATAACATTGGTTTATCTGACAGACATAAAAGTTGGAAAAACAATAGATGCGAGTCTCAAAATTTCAGAAAAGTTTTCAGCATTATTTCCGAACATAAAACTTCTATTTGAGATACAGATTGCAAATATAAAAGATATATATGTGACAAAAGGGCACGTAATTCGTTTAATTGAAAAGGATCAAAATTTTGATGAGCTTACATTTGGAATAATTCGATCAGTTTTATGTTCTGGTAAAAAAAATTAAAATGTAAGATCATTTCAGCTATATAGATTCTAGCATTAATGCTGCCACAGTGTGTAATTCAGAATTAAATAATTCTACTGCTTTTATTTTAAAACGCCTAAAATTTTCAAATTTCATAAAATTACCATTATTTTATTTTAATATCTACTTTCTTTTAGCAGATAATTAATTATGTTTCATTTTGATTAAATTTTAATTTTTATTAAATAAATGATTGTGTACTATATTGTAGTTTCTTTTTCTGGATATTTCAATACCGGACAAACCTGGAGACCTTAAAAATATTTACTTTATTAGTAATAAATAATTTAATATACTACCCGTTAACATATACCGGGTGGTGCAATAGTGTGTCGGCGGAACTTAGTGTGAAAACTAATAACGCTGCAGCAATGAGACTTTACGTACGTATGTAGTATGCGACTGTGCATTTTCTAATTTTATTTACAAAGATACAGGCTGTTCCAAATTTTCGCAACCACATTCAACTTTTTTATTTTAAATACATTGCTATACTTTCTAGATATTATAATGATAGCCATTCAAATTATCTTTGCAATGATATATGGATATGTGCACTTCAGACTGTTCGTTTTGATTTTATTGATAATATTGTTAAAATCTTGACAGTTGCAGCATCTAACATTTTAAGCTGTAGTCTGTACATGGGTAGAATGTCTCACGTAACTCTTGTGTTACTAATTTATGGACTAACACGTTATTTGTTTTGAGGTTGAACGAAGTGAATAAATATACAGGGTGTTAAATATGTCGTGTCTAAGTTATCGATCTTTATTGGTTATTTTCTCGTTTTTTTAAATCTAACCTATAATATTTTTATAAGTCAGCATATTCCTTGTAAAATCGCCTTTAAAATGGTACCAATAATATAGTACTTATTTCTAGTATTTTCAAAGTTATAACCCTTTAATGGGATATACTCATGTTTATAATATGCAATATGTGGGGCATCTAATAGTTGGTTGGCCTTGGTTTAAAAAAAAAATGGCTGTACAACCAAACGTCAAATCTCTACTTCAAAAGTCCATAAAAAGTCGTTTTCTGTATTTTCTCTTTTCTGTAATTGCGTTTTGTTGTTATAAATTAAGTTCGGCTAGTGAATTATTAATTTCCGTTTGTTTGTTTGTAGTTGTTACGTGTTGTATTTACCTTGTTATCAGTTATATCGCTTTATTGACATTATTTCTCATTTAGATACCATAATAGTTTATTGTTGTTTTTGCTTTAAAATGAATTTTTCGAAAGAGGAGCTCATAGACATGGTATTTGCTCTTGGCGCTAGCAACAGAAATCCATTTTTAGCATCAAGAACATATGCGATGGAATATCCCGACCGAAGAGCACCGGATAGTAAAACGTTTGAAAATTTGTTAATAAGGTTTCTTCGAACGGGTTCAGTGAATTACGTCGAACATGAAAGAAGTAAGACTATGATTACAGAAGATAATGAAGTGATAGTCGTCCAGTCCATTGTGGAAAATCCGCACGTATCTACAAGGATAATTTCGAAACAACACGGGATAGAAGTCACTGCTGTAAAAAGGATTTTAAAAAAACATAAGTTTCACCCTTACAAAATTCAAAATCATCAAGGCTTATTACAAACGGACTTTGAAAGGAGACTAGTGTACTGTGAATGGCTACTTTTACAATTACGACACGATATAACTTTTCTAGATCATGTGCTTTTCACAGATGAAGCAACATTTGCTAATTGTGGAACCACAAACAGAAAAAATACCCATTATTATGACACTACAAACCCACATTTTGTTCAGCCCATTTTATATCAACAATAATGGAGTGTTAACACATGGGGAGACATCATAGGAAACACTATTATTGGTCCATTCTTTTTTGATAATACTTTAAATTGTGCAATCTACACAAATTTCCTACAAAATAATTTACCATTGCTATTAGAAGGCCTCCCAGATAACGTCATCAGGAGATTGTGGTACCAACATGATGGTGCACCAGCACATTATGGTGCTGCTGCAAGAGCACATTTAGATAGGGTATTCACCAATAAGTGGATTGGGAGAGGAAGTTTGACAAGCTGGCCACCACGATCACCAGATCTCACACCTTGTGATTTCTTTCTGTGGCCAACTGTAAAAAACATTGTTTAGGCAACACCTCCTACAACGGCAGAGTACATGCAGCAACGAATAAGAAACGCTTTTCTTCAATTAAGTGAGAATAACTTAGCTGAGAATGTAAGTCTGTCGATACAGAGACGGTTGAGAGCATGTGTAGAGCAGAATGGAAATATATTTGAACACATTTTAAATTAAGATTGTTTTATTATCGAAAATTTTCAAAATGTATTTCTAAAACTAATGATAAAGCATTTAAAAAACAGGTGTTTGTTAAAATTACTTTGTTTTATTTTCATGGCCAACCAACTATTAGATGCCCCGCATTTTGCATGTTATAACCATGAGTATATCCCATTAAAGGGTTATAACTTTGAAAATACTAGAAATAAGTACTATGTTATTCGTACCATTTTAAAGGCGATTTTACAAGGAATATGCTGACTTATAAAAATATTATAGGTTAGATTTAAAAAAAACGAGAAAATAACCAATAAAGATCGATAACTTAGACACGACATATTTAACACCCTGTATATTTATTCACTTTGTTCAACCTCAAAACAAATAACGTGTTAGTCCATAAATTAGACACACAAGAGTTACGTGAGGCATTCTACCCATTTACAGACTACAGCTTAAAATGTTAGATGCTGCAACTGTCAAGATTTTAACACTATTATCAATAAAATTAAAACTAACAGTCTGAAGTGCACATATCCATATATCGTTGCAAAGATAATTTGAATGGCTATCATTATAATATCTAGAAAGAATAGCAATATATTTAAAATAAAAAAGTTGAATGTTGTTGCGAAAATTTGGAACACCCTGTATATTTGTAAATAAAATTAGAAAATGCACAGTCGCATACTACATACGTACGTAAAGTCTCATTGCTGCAGCGTTATTAGTTTTCACACTAAGCTCCGCCGACACAGTATTGCACCACCCGGTATAGCAAAAAGTATTTTTGTAGCAAATATAACTTGAATACCCCCAAGAATATTATTTGTTATTTTACAGTAACTTTATTTGCACCACCTAATTCAGGCGCATAAGGTTATAAAAATTTCTTAAAGTTGAAAATATAATTACTTTATGATAAAACTGTTAAGTTTGACAGGCATACATTTCTTATGGATTAATAAAATAATTCCATAGCTGGAAAAATATCAGTGGGCGAGAATAAAATGTGTCTTGGTTGTGAACAAATTTTTTGTTAGTATATAAAAAATATGCTCACGTTGTATAAAAATAAAATAGATGTTCACTGGAATCCTTTAATAGTGTTCAAGAACAGAAATAGTATAATATTGTAAAACATAGCTTCTTTGAAAAACTTGAATAAACGATTTAGTAATGTGAAATAAATATTTGTTAGACCGTATCCAAATATAGAATATATTTGACAATAAGTAGCCTACTTATTGACAAATAAATTGTTCTATCGGTGTATGAAAATTCTTCGGGCAACATACAAGTTTCCAATAGAAGGTATTTGGGTAATTTCCAAGCAAGACAAACAGTCACAGAGGTTCCAATACAAACTGAATCAAAGCAGGAGGACACGTTACACTATGAAAATTAAAGAAAGGTAAATTTAAACATGCACACTTCTTTGATAAAAGATATTCACAGCTCAAAGAAAGTAGTCTTTTTTTTTATAATGAGATATTTAAAGTAAAAGGCATACTCACTTAGGTATGGGTATAAAATAAAAATAAACCCTTCAGTTGATCTAAAATCGTAGAAATTTGAAAAGTCGTATAGGCGTTGTTTTTTTTTACAATACGCCATGTTTAAAAAAATGAGCTTTGTTAATTCCCCATAATGTATAATTCTAAGATCTCAGTTATAAACACCAACTTTAAGAATAGGGTATCTAAATTAGCTTACGTAATTTAAGTAATGAAATCTTCATGTGTTTCAAAACGAATAAGCTTTGTATTGTTAAAAATAGATGAACCTATTCTTAGCCCGGTCTATACATTAAAAGATATTTTTTGAATTTGATTAAAAATTATAAATATTAAAGTTACCAATGCATTGGTAGAAACATATCAATCCAGTTAGATGTTAAGAGTATTGAGATTTTTCATGTTATAACGTTTGTGTCATCTGACATATTTAAAAGTGTAAATATAACCTCATATTTAGCAGACAAACTAAGATGTTTTAATGTTCTGATTAGACTTATATAACAAATAAAGAACTTGAGTTAGAAGAAGTAAAAAGAATTGAATCAAATTAACAATAACAACCCTACAGGACTTACATAGATAGTCTTATATGCTCATGTGGACCCATAAATATTGTTATTGTATAACAGAAATGTGCTTAGGTCCATAAGAGGACTAAGAACCTACACAATATATCACATACTCCATCACATTTTGCATCAGCATATAATCAGAAAACTAGTTTAATTTAAAAAAGAATTCCCAAAATTGAGTAAATAATGAGTAAATAACACTTCAGTTAAACAGTTTAATAATAAACCGTCGTCACAGGAATTAAAAGGTCGACAATTTTCCGATACTTTGAATGGAAAAACACGACATTGCACTTTTGCATGTAGGTACTTTGCACTCAAAATGACTAAATAAATTATCCCTGTGTAAATTTATCTTTATAAAATTACATTCTCGAAAAATTCACGAATTTAATAAATTTAACAAAAGCGTCGAATTTCATTTGTTAATTTAAAACGGTTCAATTTTTCACCGTGTGATTTTAAATTGCTTCATTAATATTAAAAGAGAAAATCTGCTGAACGTGGAAAAATATATTAAAAGGAAGAGATACGGTTAATAATTGTGTCAGAGTGTGGAATATGCTCAGTATATATACACTTACGTAACAGGATGACGGTAAGGTGTGGGTATTTTAATTTCGCAAGTTGGCAATGAGCCCAACTTTGGGGGATCTACAATTATATTAAATTTGGTGCTAAGAAAGCTTACCCGATATATACATATATATTTATTTATAGCCTTTCTCAATGGTAATTTCGACATTTAATAAGGTTCATTTAAAAATTCCAATTTCTATTTTGATATATTATAGTAAACAGAAATTATTGGTTTATTATAATTATCTGTTTTTATCATATTGGGCATTAAAAATGTATGGTAAAATATTATAATTTATTAAATAAGATTTTTTCGACATTCCTCCGTAATTTCTTTGGATGTGGGCCAATTTTTACCTAATAGGTTTGCATGCATTATATTTACATGTGTTATACACTGTTCTGCCCTATATTAATTTTATCACGGTTGCTTCCTGAATATTAATATTCGACTTTCTCTGCCAACCTTATTTGTTTTAGATTAATCTTATTCTTGACCCAATTTAACATTTTAGTAGTTGATCTACATCATATTCCAAAACATATAGTAGACGTCTTTTCTCTGTTTGCAATAAGAGGAAGTAGATAATAAGGAATGAACTATTTGTTGTTGTTGTTGTTTGGTTGGTAATATCTTTCTTAAAACATATGTAAATCTCAAATTAATAACGAAGTATTAAACTTGAGCAGAACTTTAGTCACAATATCGTATTTATCACAAATACAAGATTTAGATATAAATAAGAAACTAAAATTGAAGTATGTGACTTGATACTAAACAAAAACGCTAAAACATCTTTACCACACTCAAGCACAAAAAAACTAAATACGTATTTCGACGTACCTCCCCAATCTCTAAATTAAGATATTTAATTACAATTTAGTTTAAAGTTAAGCTTTAGAAATAAATTGTAAAATTATTTGTTTTGCCAGCTCAACTCAAATTATCTCAGGGCGATTCGAGTTAATTGAAATGATTAAGTAAAAGGGCTTCTGTACATTCAAAAAAAATACTCTTTAAGAATTTTAATAATTCTTATATTAAAATCCATGAATCCTGTATCTATGATTTTACAAACAACACAAGAAGTAACATAATTTAAAAAGCAATTCTAATAATTTTTTTTTACAAACATTAAACTAACACAAACATTTCTGTAGGTCCTTCGTTCGATTCAATCGTAAGCTATAATCGCCAGAATTTATTACATACAATGCACATTCTGTATTATACGTGTTTATATCGATACTTGTGAACATATCAAGTTACTATACACATATATTTGTTAGACGATATTTATTTAATTACTTTCTGTTTGAATTTTTATTTTTACAGTCTCACCTCCTTTATTACATAAAACATTAGAGTCATTAAACGATAAGCAGCCCGAAGTTCCAGCAGGAACTTCGGGCTGCTTATTACCGACGAAATCTTCATTATTTCTTCGATGATTTCAACGGCATTATCTGCTTCTTCTGCCACTCGAAATACAATCTTTATTTTAACAATATAACACGTTGCACAATTACTCTTAGGTACAACTTTGACCACTACTTTATTACGTTTTCTCGGTAGTAAATTATTTATTGAAGTTATATTAAAAATGACTCTTATCCGTAGTCTAATGATAGGAGTTAGCCTTTAGATACGATATTTAACGTATCTTGCTGTCGACTCCCCCTTTTCTCACGCGTATTTCCCTTTTATATCAGAATGTCTGGGGTTTCCCGCTTTCCACAAAGTTCAGGGGTTCCCATTTACATTTACACGTACATACACGTTCATTTAGCCGCGGGATTGTATATTGCTACTGGAGTGTTTATCACATTAATATAAACTTTCGGCGTCACCCTTTTTTACTCATTACATTGATTCTAAATATTATTTCCCTTCAAAATATTAATAAAAAACTACTTAATTAATTCCTTAAAAAAACAATAAAATTCTATAAAGTTAATAAAGTGAAATGGTACAGCCCATTTCACTTACATAATTTATTTCATTTAAAACAGTCACAAACGTAATACATATATATACATATACATCTCTTAGTTGAAACATGTCAGGTAATCATTCATATTATACTACATAGGTACCGCGCGATCATTTAAATTCTAAATTAGAGCAGGCTATGTGAAATTTAAATTAAGTTGGTATATAAGTACTAATTTACAATTTGAATTGTCAAAGTGACGTTTCAAAATGTTAATTAATCAATAATTGACATTCTGGACAACCTAATAAAAAAAATCCCGCCTGCTATAATTTAGAATTTAAATGATCGCCTGGTATTATATAAATTTAAATTATAATTATAAATAAATAGTTCATTATCTTTATAATAATTTTGAAATGTACATCTGTTGAAGTAAATTGTCGCAAGGAAATTAGCCGTCTAAAAATTTCCGGATTGTGTAGGGCTCTAAATCAACAAGGAGATTGAGCGTAGCCCTTCTGAAATTTTTAAAAGTAGTCATACCTTTTATTTGTTGAGGAAGTTTATCGAATAATTTTATTCTAGAATAGAACGGACCTTTCTCCAACGGTCTAAGTCTGTGTATTGGAAGTATGTTGTCATCTTCAGTAGCACTGATTAAAACCGCATTGTCTATACACCGTAGCGTAACAGAACAGCACTGATATCAAATTTACAGGTATGGCTTACTTATACTTATATATAAGCTATTAACTACATCATTAACGTTTTTAATCAGAGCTACTGATGATGACCACATAGTTGTCGAAATACGTATTTAGCTTTTTTGTGCTTTAGTATGGTAAAGGTGTTTTAGTATTTTTTTTAGTATCAGACAACAGACTCCAAGTTTAGTTTCTTAAACATGACCGGACAGTCATGTTCAAGAGTAGTGCAACAAGCTCCATGGTTTATTTACTAAAGTAAGATTATTAAACGCTGATATTAAATTTCTGAAACATTGCAAACGCGAAAGTATTTTTCCAAAATCCATAAAAGTAAATGTTACTTCGAATTGTAGAATATCTGATAAAGTAATTCAAGTGGCAAAAGACAAGTGTGAGTTAAGAAATTAAATATCAGTAGCGTAGTAGACCTGAATTAGAATTATATAGTTTACATCTTAAATTAATAAAAAAATTAACTAATGTTGAAATTGAACAATGGTGTCATTTTCATAGAAAGATCGTGGAGGTAACTTGATATGAAAGTCAATAATAAATTTCAGTAGCTTTGTCCGTACGTCAATAAATGTCAGAAGGTATGTTCTATGAAAGAGGCACTTATAGTTAACCATTCATATGAGACATCTTACGCAGAAGAGTTAAGTTTATAAAATAAAGGTTTGAAATAGTGTATACCTAGTGGTAAGATTCTTTTCGAAGAAGTAATCGCTGGCATTGAATTTCCCATAAAAGCGCGTTGAATAATTGTCCAAAATTGATAACTTCGTCCCTCAAGTTTCGATTAAATGTATCTAACCCGATCATGCCAGGAATGTATTGTTTACCGCAAATACATAAGTCGGTGGGTCCTATTGTGTCAGGTATAAACTCATCGACTTATTCATTGTCTAAATGGCTAGTAAATGAATTCAAAAATTTACCTTTGCAACAAAGCAGCTTGGAGTAAAAAAACTCACTGGAGTTTATTCAAAAAATCAAACTTTATAAGTAGCAAGAAGTCAGAATTTCATGTCAACCAAATGATTTATGTCTGTCCATTAATTTTGAAATCACAATGAATCTTTCCTCATTTATGGTTACGTGCACCACTGTCGTTTGACAGCTGATTGTCAAATTGTGAATCAAGCATAGTGACAAAAAATTAATAGATAAATAGAAATAAACTAACTACATTTATTGGACAGATCATGAAACAACACAGCAGTAAAGGTAAATTAAATATTTCAAATAAATAATAGTTATAAATAAACTTCCGAATGAGTCACAACCTTTATGTTCACCTACCTGCTCTACTCGCCACTTAGGCTGCCGCAACTAAGTGAAGATGAGATAGGTCGAAACGACGTGAAGCTAATTCCAATAAGGCGCCACCGCGTAGTTAAAACCTATCGGAGTTAACGAAAGCGGATCATAGCTGGTATGAAAAATCTGGTGGAAATAGGTAGAAACAACTCAGCAATAAAACAAACCAAATTCAAAGCACAAGATCTAAATTTAATTACCACATAAGGATATAGAATATTCAAATATATATAATTATTCAAACAAGAAAAAAAGTTCAAAGTTGAAGTCATAAACAAATGGTCAAATGTGAAATATTTGAAACCTAGTGCTATGAAATTTTAAAGAAAATGAAAAAAAAAGATGAAATAGAATTTGAAATATGCATCTAAAGCATACAGCGATCGTGGTGCTACACCCTGTATATCAAAATATAGCATTAAGCAGAAATTCCTGGGGATATAAAAAAAACAGGGGTGCACCAACCGACTCACACTGTATATTTTTTCCTTAAAAAAAGGGTCTTAAATATACTAAATTTGAACTGCAGTAAATTTAAAAAAAAAAATTAAACTTTAAACAAGTAGCAGAAATGATAAAATTAACAAATTCGATAATCAGAGCAGGCCTATAGTTAAAGATATTACAATCAGAGAAACATCTCTGCAAGTTACAAAAAATTTGCAAATTTATCCGCTTACAAAGAAAAGTAAAAAACATGTAGGTCAAACGACCACTTAATTAATTACAAATACTAAACAATTACCTAAAGATCTATTCACAGTGACTATGTCTGCTTATTACTCATATAAAATTACAAACATGCAACGATTATTTAAATTCACTCTGTATATTAACAAAAGAAATCAAATATATTCTCAGAATGAAGTCAAAAAATACGGAATTTAATTCAAAGGCAAACACCCTCTCGGGTGACATATGCAATAAAATTTACTAATTATTATTACCAAAAAAAAAAACTTATTTAAATTAGTTACGAATTTAGCTGGTACAGCGGGAAAAGGCAGATTTGAACCGTGGTAGTGAAACGGTGAAAGATTCATAAGTCACCAAAATTTAACGCCTACAGTTTCCCTAATTAGAAAGATTGGTTAGGTCTGACGAAAAACGTCAAAACAATAAGGTTAACAAAATGAATCATTAAGAGTTCCAAATTAATTGAAAGATAAATAAGGACCTGGCTAATCGTTCTTAAATCCTTCCAATGTGCATACAATACACAAACATCAATATTCCGCCATATACCATCCCAATCACACTGTGGCTTTAAATTTCATTTAAATCCCCCTAACATGTCGCCGAACAGGAAAATTTGCTTCACCAACAATTACTAATCAACAGCAATTATTGTCCAGAAGGAAACCAATTCCACAAATATTACGCAATATGTGATGTTTAAGATATATTAAGCTACCAAATTGTTTTAAAGATGGTTCAGAGATTGTAAAACACACGATGTCACCAGATAAAAGATCAGAACAGAACAAATGAGATGGTACCACGCGCTAACGAAATTGATTCACAAGTTGGTAAGGAAGAACAATATGCAAAGAAAATTCTAACGAGGTTAAGTTAATTAAACTGGAATTTCAATTTAAAATGCCACCGAATTATCAAGAAGAAAAATAACAAGTAATTTAAAAATAACTATTAAAAGTTATTCCATTTGAGGAATAAAAATGTACAACAGAAATCTGTACAATAGTTTACTGACTTAATAGCAAACATACTTAAGTTAAATGATTCAAGACAGATGACGCTACGATCACCAAAATATGCAAAAGAGAAAAGTATTAATTCTTAAAACAAGTCAGTAGTTGTACTAGTTTAACTAAGATTAATTATAAATGTTAATTAAAAAAGAAATAAGTAAGCTTAAGCTTTTTGTAACGCTACAACTTCCATTTAAAATGGACGAGGATATAGACTCGGAATAGTTAAATAACATGCTTCTTATAAAACCAGAACATCTTTTCAAAACTTTTAAATCCGTAGCTTATTCTTTATTATAATTTACTTGTTTTCGATGGAACACTTCGTGTATTTAACTTGTTGTAATCTTGAAAAAAATCAAATAAAGAACGAACATAAGCGAAGAGATGAAATTTTTCTCCAATGAAAAGACCTCATCAAATTCTTATTTAATGTATAATTTTATTATTATTAGTGAAAGAATAAGAACTCAATTACTCTGTCTCGCGTTTCAATACGACTCGTTTCCTTTCGAGACCAGAATGTATACAATTAGAAAGTTTTTACGAGTATGGTCGGTTGAACTGTAAAAATATGATGGTTTATTGTTTTATAACTTTCTTAATATCTTCCAAATATCAGTATAATAGCCGTTCTGGGATGTTTTATCGTCGCTGGGTAAAATAACGCCGAAAGAGATCAAGCGAGGGAAGAATTAAGGGATATTGGGGAAAGGAGCTTTCCTCTTTAGGGTGAACGTTTTTTGCATGCACAGGCGAAATGCGTAAAAGATACCCAGATACTCCATATAATAACATTTTATTTTCATTACAAGTACGAGACTGATTCTTGGGTGTATTGTTCAATGTTGTTCTGAGAACTCAGTATTCACTAATGTTTTGTGGTTATTATGTTAATTAAACAATGCCTGCATTTTTATATTATCGCGCAATAATAATAACATTTATTCTTAATAGTGTATATATCTTTTAAAACTGTGGTTGAAGGTTTCGGCAGGAGAGGAATGTGCCCAAAAAAATGCATTTTGACCCCCTGCTTTTCGGGAATTAGAAAGCATAACATGTAAACTGTATGCTTCAAGCAAAAAAAAGTTAAACGAAGTAAACTGATGATTAAATTAATATATAAAGTAATTTTCTGGTATTTTTAAATAATTAGTGATCTGTGTAAATTCAAAAGTATCTTTGATCTTGTATTTATTATATGTAATGAAAGATTTGTCTAAAATGTCTGTTATGTGTTTTGTTATATGTTTGTGTGGCTTTCTACGCTGCTAACTAGTGGCCTTATTTTGTTGCTTGCCTTATGCATTTCAGGCACACCGTATATTCTGGCAGTTTCTGAATTATTTTTGATAGGCATCTTGTACGTTTCTTATGTGATGTGTCTTTTATTTTTTAAGTTTCAAATTGACATGTAGGTTCTTTATCTAGTTTTTTTGTATGTTTTTTGATCTGTAATTCTGTCATTTTATTATTCTATTCCCCCTTGTACTTGCAAACTGTTACGTTACTTTTGTCGGACCTAGTGATGAGGTAGTGAGTTGGCGACTTTTCGTTTGCGACTGTTCTGTTGCGACTCCAAATATTAACCGTGCTAATACCGATGTAGGTACTAGGGAACAATATCGGCATAACAATAATTGTTATATTGTTTGAAATAGACATTTACTACAGTTCGGATTTTCCAAAGGTTGTTAATAGAATTTTACAAAATCTCTAATGTGAGAGATAATTACCTTCGGAGAATTGTGTTATAGGTGAAGTAATTTAAATATGGTAAAGTATTTATATGTTTTAAATTACATTACTTGAATACAATAAGCCTGAAATGGTAAAGATTTTAGAGTTATAATAACACCATTTAAATAGACGAGAATATACAAGGGCATCTAAAACAAAGAAAAATACTAAAATTACTTAATTAAACAGCACTTCCGGCAAACCAGAACAGAGGTATACAAGGATTGCAAAAGGTACATAGATTTAAACAAAAACATTCACATCACTAGAGTAAAGAAGAAATGTTTTATTAGTTAACCATAACACATATTCAAGAATAAAGAAATTATTTTATATATATATTGCGGACAAGAAAATTATTAAGCTATTAAAACATATATATTGTACCGCTTTTCCTGACTAATATGTTATGAATAATTTAATGTGACTCGGATTAGGAAGTGTGGTCAATCACCTTCATAGTACAATCTATTCTAATACTATGTCCTGCCTGAGATATGTGTTTTACGTTCTATTTTGGGAATATTAAATATCTTTGGAGTATTTAATTTGGCTCGGTATAAGGTAGTGATGCCAGCCACTAACATGATACAATCTCCTCAATACCATGTCCTACCTAACATATTTGTTGTTATAACGTTTTTTTTTTTCGTGGATGATTTGGTGTGGATGATTTGATATAACTCAGATTTAGGAAGTGTCGTCACTCACTTACACAGCACAATCTCCCAATACTGTGTCTTACCTATTCCATGTCCTATTTATAACATTTTTGTGGATGATTTAGCCGAACTCAGAAAGGAAATGTCGTCACTCATTTCACAGTACAATCTCCCAATACTGTGTCTTACCTATCATTGTATGCCCCTTTATTTATTTAGATTTGTAGCATTTATTTTCCGAGTCATGTTACCCATTATTAATTTTAATCGGACTCTATTCTTTAAAGTGTCCACTGTTACTTCTTGTATCCTATTTTCTTCATACCATGAATCATTTTCTTCCATGATGTAAATGTTCTTGTTAACTAATCTTCCAATCTTGTTAAATATTTTCATTATACCAGCATTTTTAAATATGTATGTATTTGTAACGTTCTGAAATTCAACTTCAAGTTTAAATAATTCTCTCGCATCTGTATCCAAAATCAATGTAGAGAAATGAACTTTTCTTTGCAAATCTCTTTCTAGATAAACTCGTTTTTCCACAATGAAATCATTCCCATTAACAGTTTCTTTCAATTGACTATACATTTTACCTTCTGCATTATCAATAACACTTCTCATAGGTGTTAGTAACATATTACGTCCAGCTTTAAATTGTTTTCCAGTAAATTGATTATAAAAACCTATAAAATCACCGAAACATCTTGACACCGCAAATTCTTGTTTCTTAAACATGTTCGTATTCGAGTTAGTACACTCACTGTAATCTAAATAAAAACCCATGTCTTTTCTTACTTTATTAGGCTTAGTTGCTTCTATATTTATAAACTGATTTCCACTAGATACTTCTACTTCTTCTATTATCTGCATTATTATAACTTCTTCACTCATTAATACCTTTTCCATTTCTCGTTTAGCATCCGCAATTTCCAACTTAGATGAGAAATGTATATCTTTAATATTTAAATCCTGTAATCCATTTTCTGAGAATGATGTTTGAACTGATTCTTGTCTTCCAGAAACAAATATACCTTCATCTTCATTTTTCCCATTTGATGTATCAATAATTTTATTAGGAAGAGTTGACTTGTTTTCAAATGATTTTATCAAATCTTCATGAAACTTTTTCATTTCTTCTCTTTCTTCTTCTCTGTATTTCCGACGTTCTTCTCTTTCTTCTTCCCTGTATTTCCGATTATCTTCTTTAATTGACTCTAACATTTTCTCCAATAACTTCTCATTTTTCTCTTGATTAGACTTTTCCATATTCTCAAAAAACTTCCTCTTTTCTTCTCTATCGATTTTTTGATATTCTAAAATTTTTTCTAACATATCTACTACCATCTTACTTGGAATAAACTGTTGTACATCTCCTCTTTCCTGTTCACTATCCTGTCCGCTCTTACTTGTACCTGGAGTCTGTTTCATACTAGATTTAGATCTTGTATCCATTTCTTTTAAATATTTTTAAAATTGTACTAATATGTATGCACTCTATATAAAATATTTTATATGTATCTTTAATACGCACAATTATGCACCAATGCATCACATGTAATACCAAATTGCGATAAACTAAATAAATGTACCTAATAAATCTGTGTTTTTATTATTCTACAAAATACAAAATACACAAATAACCAGAAACCTTTCTTTTATCGTGCCCCTACGTTCGGGCGCCAAATGTATTAATATAGTTGTCCCAAGTTGAGCCAGCCAAATGTACCTGTATAAGGGTTGGATGATTGTTATTTTCAACAAACTATCCTCTAATAATGTTCCAAGTTCGGGCACTAAATGTACTTATATGTGTGTTGGAAGAGTGTTATTTTTAACACCTAATTTTTTTACTACTAATATTATTTTTTTTAAACGCCTCGGCTAATACTCAAATTTAATAAATATAAAATTTTATTTCTCCTTGTTTTATTAATTGAACTGGTAGGACTATATTCTTTGAACCCTATACCAATACATGATAAAAATGGGAGGGATATTTCACATTACATGTCAAGAAATATAACCTAACTTATGATTCGTTTATTATCGATTGAATTGCACGTGTTCTTTATAAAATACTTTTTTTTATATATCATCAGGGGTGTTTATGGTCCATTGTGACTGATTATTCGCTTGTACATTGTAGAACTACGACTAAACACGTAAGTATTCCAAATTTTGATGGGTCTTTTTCAGGTTAAATTAATTCAATATTTTTATGATTTTAGTGTTACACAATCTTGTAGATCAGTTGCTTTGTTTGAAAAAACACATAAATAATGCTACAAATGAAAGAAAACAAACTGCTCAAGCTAATAATGGTATAATGATGTGTTGATCAGATACACAAGTAAAAATAAATATTATTGAAAAATTGTTTAACAACGATGCATTGACGTTGGTTAGAAAATATCAAAATAAACCATGAGAGATAATGACATAACTGTAGCGAGTAAGTTTGTTGAACGACAACTCGTATTTTCTTCGATTGACTAATAATGTATTTTATTTATGGTTGTAAACATTCAATTGTTGATGAGATTTCTATGGAATGCAACTTGTAATATTACTACAAATAAGGTATTGCCTTTCTTATTCTTAATTCAATACATTCTGGTGTAAAAGTGAATAACTTTCCTAAATATTAATATAAAATATGTTATTTTTAAATCGAATAGTACCAATATAATTTATATTACTTCAAATGTTAAGGTATATTTACTTGTAGGTGCTGTTGCTACTATTGTATGACCTGGACTTGATATCTTGATGATGTTCTCCGATATCCTCCGATCTTCGACGTCCTTCTTGTACTCCTTTATAATGGACTCCTTTGGATATACACGTTCTGACTCAGAAAAATTCTCTTCGAAGTTCTCTGCACAACATAATACTGCTACTCTAGAAGAAATGATTCCTACACGTTCGGTCTAATTTGGAAATACACGTTCGGTCTCAGAAAAATTCTCTTCGTAAGCCTATACACGATAAAATACTGCAACTTTAGAAGAAATGATTCCTACACGTTCGGTCTCCTTTGGAAATACTAGGAACTTCGTCTATGGTTAATCTTGAAAATACACATTGGAATTCGTCTATGGATAATCTTCTATTTATGTAAGTACTCGTGATAAATTATGATTCAACCTTTTTAAATATTCCTTTCCTTTATCTATCAATTTAGCTACCTATGTTTTATAGATATCACATAAATTATGTATGTTTCTTTCACTTTTAACTGTGTTATTCACTCTGACTTTGTTAAATTAATAACTTTTAACGCTTTTAAGCATAAAATTCGCTGTATTTGAGAAATTATCAATGAATTATTTTTTATTCAGAGATAAAAATAACCGCGTCGTATGAAAATTATTTTTCATCTCCCCGTTGTTTTTTTTTTTTCAATAACCAAATTCCTAAGCAACCCTTTTACAATTTTTTTTAAATTCTCCAATCAGAAATCTACACCTACCTTTATAATTCAAAATATCTCTTTACTATTTACTTTCGAATATTTACATCCCTATAATTTATTACTACGTGTATTAATTATTCTTTTTACATTTAAAAAAACCTAATTTCAAAGCATTTCATACAAATGTCCTTCAATTTATAAATTCTCATTTCAGGAACTGTCAAAATATTTCTTTCATTAACACCTGTTCAAATTATGGCGGGAAATTTAATTCAAATTAGTTTATACTCTAAATCAATTATTTACGTTTACAATACTCGTCATATCATCGTTAATTAAACAATTTTGTACATAAAATATAATACATCATATTTGACAATAATAATAATGTTTTTTTAATTTCTCTTTAACAGATTCTAAAAATACAAACATAGAAGAAAGAAAACCTTATTTTTCCTCTACGACAACCAGATCAACATGAAAATCTCATCAACTTATGAACATCAAATAATCATTTAAATAATTTATTATTTATTCATTGATAAAAATATACTTTTAAGAATTGAAAAATTATATGTAATAACACAATTGCAAATCAATATATTGTATGGATATTAAAACCATAACAATATATTATATACCGATAGGTCCAGCTCGGAACGGGCCATAGTCAGCACACATAGCATTACGTCCATACGTATATTGTTGCCTATATATGGCCCGTTCCGAGCTGGACCTATCGGTATATACCGGGTGTCTGTTTATGCTCGGCCACCGGCCATATCTCGGCAACCGTTTATCGTGCAACCTGGCGGAAAAAATTTTGATTGTAAAACGCACAACAGATATTTCAACCAAAATATTTTTAAGTTTCTAAAATGATCGCAAGCGGGCGCAATTTTCAAGATGAATTAAAAATTCGATAATTTTTCATTAAATTTTGAATTAAGATAGATTAAAATTTTTACTAGCAACATTTCTAGACGTTTTCATACAATTTTCATTAGAAACTTCTTGATCTAAGTCCCATACGACGAGGAGGGTGGAGGGGGGTATGTCTGCGTACGAAAGTAGGTAAAATTTCGGTTTGCCCCAACGCATTTGAATGTTTCTGGGCTCATTAGATAGAGAATTTTCCAAAGAATTGAAGAATATGTAGTACGAAATTACGTAGTTGTCAAAAAAAGTAACAGTTGGCGCTGTTCTCAATTTATGTATATTACTTGTTTTTTCTTTCAAATTCTAAATGGAAAGGTATATTTTTAATATCGTAATATTGAAGCACATAAAAACTAAAAGAGAGTGATGAAAACCGGAAGTTGCGACCTCTTTTCTTGTGGAAGTTATAGTCATACGAAGACAATCTAGAAAAATAAAAAAAATTAAATATAAATTTATTTATTTATTGGGAGTAATAATTTTATTTAAATTTTAAGAGTGTCTCTGGACAGTGTATAGTTCGTTTTCACTCGAATTTTCATCATACTCTTCCATAAATGTATTCATTTCAATCTTTTTATCGATTTTTTAATTCATTGCATATGTTAGGTTAGATTATCCTATTAAATGTTTCCAAATTCTCTAGCTATTATTTGTTAAATATCATTTCTTGTCCTTTCCAACATTGAAATAAAATAATAACAATAACAAGAATAATATGTCTTTATTACCCAAAAGATATACATCCAATTATAGGTGAACAGCAAAAATAATTTCAATAACTCATGAACTAAGTAGACAACGAGAAAAGAACAATATAATATAATCCATTAGTTATAAACAAATCATTTACTTATTAGTAATGAAAGGGTACAAAAACTGATAGGTATCTAATTCATCCTGTCTATAACATGAAAGTAAGTAAAATAACCTATTATTATACCTACACATAAATAAGAAAATATATTGACCAAGTAATATAAACGAAAAAAAAATATTTAAATCAGAAAGTACAAAAAATGAAACAAAAAAAACTCCAACTTAAAAAATGTTCAGTGTGTTACCATTATTTTTAATACACATGTTTACTTGTCGATTAGTAGAGAGTACAGTTACTTTAATTTCGGAGGAAGCAATTGTTGTAATCGGCCTTTTGTGATAAACTATGTCTTTTATTCTGCTCCATAAATAAAAATCAAGACTATCTCGCAAGGCGAATAAAAACTCAATAATGCATTTTCAAAGCATTTAAAATACATTCTGATCATATCATAAGCTTCAACTTTAAAATATAACATTTTACAAACTTAATAATTATGTGCAGGGTGTCCAAAAAGGCTTAATTTGCTAAATACGTACAAAAAGTTTAACTACAAGTGACAGTAATATTTTTACATTTTGATTTTCATGGCCCACCTTGAAAATCTCATAATAAGTAATTTAGTATCACGGTGCATGCGATGTTGTATGATGAAAATTAAAAAAAAAAAAAAACTACACTGTTCATTATTATTATTATTTTATTTCAATGTTGGAAAGGACAAGAAATGATTTTTAAAAAATAATAGCTAGAGAATTTGAAAACATTTAATAGGAGAATATAACGTAACATATGTAACGAATTAAAAAATCGATAAAAAGATTGAAATGAATACATTTATGGAAGAGTATAATGAAAATTCAAGTGAAAATGAACTATACACTGTCTAGAGACTCTCTTGAAATTAATGTAACGTTATTACTCCCAATAAATAATAAATTTATATTTAGACATTTTTATTTTTCTGGATTGTCTTCGTTTGACTATATCTTCGTCAAGAAAACACGTAGCAGCATCGGTTTACATCACTCTCTTCAGTTTTTTATATGCTTCAATATTATGATATTAAAAATTTAAAATTTTATAGAAAAAATAAGTAATATACATAAATTGAGAACAGCCCCCTGTTATTTTTCTTGACAACTACGTAATTTCGTACTACACAGTCTTCAATTCTTTGGAAAATTCTCTATCTAATGAGCACAGAAACATTCAAATCCGTTGCGGTAAACCGAAATTATTCCTACTTTTGTACGCAGATATACCCCCTCCACCCTCCCCTTCGTATGGGACTTAGATCAAAAAGTTTCTAATGAAAATTGTATAAAAACGTCTAAAAATGTTGCTAGTAAAAATTTTAATCTATCTTAATCTAGAATTTAATGAAAAATTATCGATTTCTTAATTCATCTTGAGAATTGCGCCCCCTCCCGAGCATTTTGGAAACTTAAAAATATTTTTGTTGAAATTCCTGTGGTCCATTTTACTATCAAGATTTTTTCCGCCAGGTTGTACGATAAATGGTTGCCGAGATATGGCCGGTGGCCGAGCTTAAACAGACACTCGGTATATGTATATGTTTGTGTATGAGTGTGTGTGCTCGCACCACATGTTCCAGTAAATTTATATTTATTATCCTTTGTGTTAAATACTTGTCGGTCTTCTAAGCAGCCCAATATACATCAAAGGGCGTAACTCGCAACATCACATTCGTGTGTATGTATTACCTCGTACACATAGAAAGTCATCTAGTCATACATATAAATGTATCCGGAGCAGCAATTTCAGTCGGATCAGTTGACAAATACATATGTATATGCGCGTATATGTATATGAAAAAGATACGACCACAGTCAGTATACCCTCCGGCGACCTATTATTGCACTGCGCACCAGAATAAATTTGCTCACTGACCACATCCTTCCGAATAGTCTGCCGTACGCTGCCGGCAATTTTCCCATATTAAGTATTGAACTAAAATTCCGGAATATTTACTGTGCTAGTGTAATATTCAACTTGCGGTCGACGAATTGTGTGTTTCCAAGTTGTAAATTACGTCTTGACTTTAAACTTGTCCCCTTTAAATTGGCGACCGTGTTCGACAAAACCGAAACAAACTGACGTTTCCATTCGCTAAAGTGCGACGGAGTTGCACTTCAGCTCGTTCGGAACTATTCTGCACCTCACTTGTCAGGAAGGTTATTAAGCAATTCCCGTTTCTGGTTCGTTGCTCGTCTGTTCGTGCTTAGGTGTGGGGTAATTTTACAAGTGACCGGTGTAATTCAAATAGAAACAGTTTTGTCTAATGAAGTGTTAAATGCCTTTGGGAAGTACTTTGTTTATTAGGCGAGAGTCCTCTCATTATCTTATGTATCGATAAGTATTTGAAACTGCTAACGACTGTAATTCAGTAAGTAGAAAATGTGAAACTAATATTTCACCAACACTGTTGTCTTATAAAACAGGAAATGCTATTATGTGTTACAATTACCACTATATTATAGTGAAGAACATTACAATATAGTATGCATTTATATATGCTAATAGTCTTAATAACATTTTGGAATATTGCATTAGATTACTAAAATGTTAATTATAAAATTAATTCGGAAGTTTAAAAGTAACTAGAAATTTCAAAAAGGAAATTAGAAGAAATTACGTTGGTAAATATTATTTAATAATAACCTGTATTTATGGACACGTCAAATACAGAAATGCAAATGTTAATAATCGAAATAATTTCAAACAATAAAAAGTAATATTTATGGGCAGCGTTTTCTGCCAAAACTTTGTTTTAAACCAGAAAAGAAACATAAATGAAAACCGACAACATAATCATAGGTTATTATCTATGTGCGTTTTTTAACTATTTCCATAGGGAATTGCATGGTAAATATTCAACCACGTGTTAACATTTGTTCTGATGAAAATATTTAAACCATTTTTCGAAAAAAGCTGGAAGATTCTTTAAACTATCGTATAGATTACAATTCAATATTCTAAACTGTCGAAAATGTTTTGAAAAAAATATTTTTGTGAAAGCGTTTTTATCACACTATCATTTCTAGCAGGCTTTGTTTTAAAAAATAAATAGCGAAAGCTCCTCGAGGCTATGACTAAATTAGCTTTCGGAAGACAAAACATGTAAACATTTATTTATAAAAAAAAAAAACAGAACGTAGAAATCATTAAAGTACAAAGAACTCAACAAATTAACAAAAATTAGGTATCTAAGGAATTGTTCAAAGTGTTTTCCTTTGACTGCTAGACAATGTCCCAATCGATCTTGAAAATTTCTTTGAGTATTTTGTAAAGTTTGCACTGTAATGGAATTACAAGCTTCAGTTATTCTTGCCCTTAGTTCCTCCACAGTTTCTGGTTGACCTCTCATGAGGTCGTAAACTTGTGTTCCTAAATGCCCCCATAAGAAAAAATCAAGTGGTGTTAGGTCAGGATTTCGAGCAGGCCAATGAAATGGTCCATACTGGCCAATCCAACTATCAGGAAATGTTTCCTTTAAAAACACTCTGAAGATGGCTGCAAAATGGGCTGGTGCTCCATTCTGTTGAAATATTGTTGCTCCGTTGCATATCAAAGCATCCACCTGCGGGCCTACCTCCATTTAAGGAAGATTTCCTAAAATTGCAACCCACACGTTAACTTTATCACGATATTGCGTATGTGTTCCTTGTGTTCTGTAGGGATTTTCTCTTGCCCAAACCAGTCTGTTTTGTTTGTTGACTTTACCATTTAATGTGAACAAACTTTTATGATAAAATAGAATGTTACTTAAAATATTTCGATTTTCATAAATTTTTTCCATCCAGAATTCACAGAATTCCATTCTTGGAAAGTAGGCACAGGGCAATAGTTTTTGCCCATTTTTAAATTTGTACGACTTGAACTTTTCCATTTTCAAGGCTTTAAAGCAGATGCTTCTTGAAGCGTGAAATTCTTCTGCCAGAGAAGTAAGTGCGATGGTGTCTTCCCCTTCAACCGTCACACAGGTATTCATTTTGAAATCTTCTGTAACAACATACCTACGAGTTTCTTTTCCGTTTTTTGTGCTCATGATTTAAGCAACCCGTGACACGAAAACTATTGTAATATTTGAGTATTATAGTTTTACTCGGAATAGGGCGATCGGGATATGCAGCAGCAAAATTCAGGCTGATTTCTCTAGTGGACATACCTTTAATGAGTGCTGTTACAAGTTCAACACGCTCTTTAGTTGTGAAAACAGACATGGTATTTGGTAGAACTTGTGAATAAAATGACATTTGTAAGTTTTTGTTCTGATCTTGCCTACCAAGTTTTTTTGTCAAATTATGTGTGTTCATTACCTTCAAGTTTGAAGAGTAAAATTGGTCAAATAAAACTGCTTGTGGTTGTTCAAGCAGTGTGCATTCTGTAGTCTTATTGGTGATTTATTACTAAAAGAAAAATTAGCACCAAATCTGCACGGCATCATACGTTAACAGAGGGTATAATTTTTATCATGCTATTCCCTATGGCAACAGTTAAAAAAAGGCACGGTATATATCAAAATCAAAAACATTTAATTTGTTATTTATAGATTCGCCGTTGAAACAAAAATAAAACAAAATCACTATAAAAATACTAACTTTATGACCATGTCTCATTTAAAAATTTTGACAGATGGCGTTGGAGGCTATACCAACTTAAAAACTTTAAATGGCAAAGGGGGTCAAGTGACCCCTCATTTAAAAGGTGTTTGGAAGGTCTATTCAAAATTGTTTTTTTTTAATTTCCTTCATTTGTTAAAAAACGCCGTATTTCCACGGGTAGGAAAATTACATAGTTATTTAGCAATAGTGATGTGTTCAGGATTATTTGTTCTTTTCAATGTTTGTAGTTTTTTTTTTTATTCGGTACCCGTTAAATTCAGGGTTTCTTTTTTTTTCTCAAATAAAGGGAATTTACAAAAAAAACATAAATTTTGAATAGATCTTCCAAACACCTTTTAAATAAGGGGTCTCGACCCCCTATGTCATTTAAAACTTTTAAGTTGGTATAGCCTACAGCGCCATCTGTCAATATTTCTAAAATGACACATAAGTTACTATTTTTATAGATTTGTTTTGTTTTTGTTTCAACGTTTTATTTCACTTCGTTTAAAAGATAATAGGGGAGAGACTCTAGACACGCACTGTATAATATATAAACGGCGTGGAAACTACAGTACACAGACTGAGTCTTGGCCGATGGGAGGAGCCTCGACCTATAAGTCGCGCAGATTTATAGGTCAGTGCGTGACAGAGAAAGTATTCGGAAAAAAGAAATGATAACATTTGTTCATCATCGCATACATTAGCCGGACGAACGAGTAAATGCAAATAAGAAATTGTAATATACTGAGCGTTACATATATGTGTAGCCCTTGACAATTTTTCCAGACTCCTCGTGCTTATCGTAATATTATAAAAATTCACTGCGCACCTTGTAGGAGGGGCATCTCATCGGCCAGGTCTCAGTCTGTGAGCTGTACTTATGGAATAAATTCACTAATTTCAGAACGAAAGATATCTTTGTAAACCGGTAAAGCAAGTCAACTTTTTTTTTAAATTGCGCTGGTTTTAATTTACTGTAGTGACGTTACCTCATTGAGCAGCCACGTCATACGCATTTTTTTTAAATGGAAGGCTATATTTTCTTATAAATTTGACGATAGTACCTACTAATACAAACCTTTTCTATGTACTCACAGTAGTTACTCTATTTGCAACAGTTTTTGAAATTTTTAAATTTTTAGGTTCCAACTACAACAGCAACAGCGACAACTATTATAAAAACGTCAAACGATATTTTTGATTAAAAGTTTGTAAGAAATATGTAATATTTAACAGTCTCTCTTAGAATTGAAATTTTGATGATGATCGAATGCGGGGACAGATGTAGGAAGCATTTCGAGGCAGTGCAAATGTCCCAAGGGGGCACCCCGAACAAGAAATTGTATCCAAAATTGAGGCACAGTTTCGAGAACTTGATCATGCAGCCTACTATTGTTTTTGAATACACCAAAATAAACATTGTCCTTAGTTTTTCAGAAAATCCAACATCTGTTTTACGCCAACTAGCTTCGGAAAATGGCATTAACCTTACAATAGTATCAACTAAAATTCTATTGATGGCTATCCTACCAGAGCAAATTATCTAAATTTTCTGAGGAACCAACTCGTTCCAGCAGTTTTATATCCATATTCTCAAGATCCAGACATTCCTCGGAACACATTATGGATTCAGCAGAATGGAGCAACGCTCACTATTCCATTTGTGTTCAACAGTATTTAAATCAAGGTTTTTCCAAATTGATGTATTGGGAAAAGGGGATTTATAGATTGTTCAGAAAGGTCACCTGATTTATCTTCGCTCTATTTATACCTTTGATGTTGTTAACAGGGTAAAGTTTATAAAACAAAACCTAACAGTCTACATGATTTGAAAAAGCATATCCGAATGGAAATTAGAAGTATTACACCTGAAACTTGAAACAACGTTAAAGTAGAGTTTTATTTAAGATTATGGGTTTGCCAACAAGTGAATGAAGAACACTTTGAGCATTTGCTACTTTAGTAACAAACCTAATGTTGTTTGTAATTCTATCATTTTATAAATTTTTGCTCTATTTTTTGTGATGTTTATTTGCAGTATTCCCTGGTTAGGCAAAATATGATTGCTTCAAGAACTATTGCAGATAAAGGTATCATGTAGGACTTTTACGAAGATTGTTAAGAGTATTATCCAAAACTAAAACAAAAATTATTGCATTATATTAAAATAATCAGTGTGTCGTCATAGTTTAAGAATGGTTGATGCCAATATCAAATGAAGCAGTGCACAATAAGCATTATGTGAAATAAAATATACCTCTTTCAGTGTTTTCGACAAATGTGATTAGGTTGGAAGTTACTCAATTTTTTCCATAAGTAGTTTGCACACTGCAAATGAAATTTATAAGATATTTATTTGTTCCTGGTAGACAACTTAGCTATAGCTGTCAGAAAATACTTTCTTAATAATTGTTGTTTTAGTGATTACCTATCTAAGAAATAAAATATAATTCAAGAAATAAATAATTCTTTAATAAATGCATATAATTCTGATAAATTCAAATGTTAAAGGTCTATTGATACATAACTTTTAAAATTACTATAATATGACATTTTTTATTTTATTTTTTCAGAATTCTTTATTAATTTATTACTTCAAATTCTGTTTATTTGTATAGTTTGTAAAATAAATAAATTTTACAAAATTTGTAGTTATAAAATATATTTAGAAAGGCATTGTTTATTATTCTATCTAAATTACAATAGTATGTGCATGCTGAAAAACTCCTATAATGAGTCCAGCAAAGTATCGTAATCTTCCATTCCGCAATTTGCAATTGCAATCTTCCTAAATTGGACTCAGTCCATATTTCTAAAATAGATGCCCAAACTCAGTTTTCATTATTTTTGAAGTGAAAACTTCTATGGGCGCGTTGATGCATTGATTGTTGGGCACTGAACGAGACTGAGTCGTCACGCTCGGGATGAAACGCTAGTTCGGGTAAAGTCGGCTCGACGCTCGGCTTTGTGTTATAATACTAACTAGCGGTATTTAATTTCAATTAAATTGAAATTTAGAATAAATACGCGAAATATTGTATTTTTATTTTCTGAAAAATTCTTGTCCGTGTGCAGATGCGAACCCGAGCCGCTCGGGTATAAGGCCGGCACGTTATCATTGGACCAGCGCGGGTATTCGTATGAGAATTATAATATTATATTATAACAGTGACAACACATTATAATATTTGTATATATACATGCGTACGTATGAATTTTTGAAGTGAAAACTTGATCAGACCGAGCGAAATGTACTAGTATACACAATAATAATAAATATAGGTATATTTCTTAAATGTAATATAGAACGAAAAAAAAAGTTGTATTTCGTAGTATTAATCTCGCCTTGATGAAGTTTTCACTTCAGCCGTGTGGTCTTAAGCACACCCAATTTTTTTTTATCAGCACTACAGCAATATTTACAATAGAAAGCACACAACTGATCACAAACGGTGAAATAGGCATATTTTCAAGTCGGATAACACTAAACTTACATTTCCAACTGGAATTTAAATTTTAGAAACTTACAGAAAACAAAATTTAATACATTTTCTAGTCTCCTCTGTTCATTATTTCAGTACATCTTAATACATAAGCTACTTATTCCGTGGATCAATAGAACCTCATTTTCTGCAGGTTCATTATTAAATAGTAATAAGCATAAAACGTATGTTCCATCTTGAAAGTCTGCCTTTCAATTTGCAACGCGAACTGTTTAATTAGCTCTATATCTATGCGGGGGCATCAACATTAATTAATCCTTCACTATTTCCGCGAAGAATTAGCGCCAAGGTCGTCGCGAGGAGGTACAATTTTCGTGAAGTAATAACGACGGTTTCGATTAGGTTCGCGTGTCTTAACACGCCCGGCGCCTTCTGTTATGGCAGTAAATCGATAGGTCGACGTGTTTTAAATGTTGAACTTAATAATTCATGGTGTAATTGTATCGGAAAGCATTACTATTATTGTTGTTATTTGTTACTTTTATTTGGAAGTTCTATTTCATTTGTTTGCACAAACTTCACAATTGTATTCCATTGAATAATTTATGAATGTTGCTCTTAACTTGTTAAAGTTAATAGAAATTCCCTAATAAAAGTATTTTAAGGTATACCAAGGGTCCATACACAATTAGTTTAGTAGAATGTTATAGTATAGTTACTCGGCCATTAGATTTTACATTGTAGTTAATAAAAATAAATACAAATATAAAAAGTTAATATAAAACCATATTAAAAGAAACTTGCACAGATGTTGAGACAAGAAAAGGTACATAATTTATAGCCTGTAAAACATGAAGCATGTAAATCATCAATACAAATATTCAAACACTTATATACATATTGCTGATATCTTCTTATCATTGAAATAATAATATTAAGAATTAGTTTAGTTATTGAAAAGGAACACTAATTTTATTTTTAAAATTGCATATTTAATATTTTAAGCATTAGTTGAAACATGTAGCAATAAGTAGAATAAGTTGCCTACATTTAAGGAGCCACCTATGTACCAAAAATAAATATGAATTGTAGATAGGTACACATTAAATGACTAAATATAAATTCAAATATAAATAATTGTGCCAATTCAGAGGTATATTTTATAATAATAATACTTAAGATATAGTAAATACCTGTAACTTAAATATAGATACACATAAAAAAAGGATATAAATCAAAACAGTTTCAGTGCGAAGTGACAGATCGTAAATAAGAATGTTTTATGTAAATAATAACAGCATGAATTAAAAATACACTTGTCAGTTCTTATATGTATAACTCAAGGACTTCAAAGGCAATGGAAAAATGGTCATGTGTGGTTTAAAAACCTGCAAAAGAAAAATACAGTGTTAATGTTGTTTGCAGCATTCTGCAAATCAACGTGTTACCAGAAGAGAGAGCATGGATAAAAATCGGAGACAATGTGATGGGGGCGACCGATCTTTGTAGTGCGGGCTCCGTGAGAAAAATCTCAGTTGTTTACAACGTCTTTTCCGTATTACCAAATAGAAGAATTTCTAAAAGAAAAGTAAGAATAACATTGGTAAATGGAAAAAGAAAATATATAACAAACAATTGAAAGAAAATGTATAACAAACAATTTAAAAGGCTCATATATAAGTACAATGAGGGACTATAGTAAAGAGGAAGGAAAGAAAGATATACTTACTGAAGATGAAACGTAATAAGTCTGTGAAAAACAATAATAACAAACACTTCAAGTCATCGCCATTAGTGTGTAGCTGTCAAAGACGATGTGCGCGTATTGGTGCAAGTATGATAAACTGAAGAAAACAAACAAGAAAGATTTCATCACCAACATTTTAAAATCAATGCCAACTTAAAATTTAATTAGATAACAGAGGCGCTACAAATTGTCGATAGGCTTTTGTTTCAGTATATAAGGCGAAAACAAGAATAGACTTGTAGAAAATGAAGTTTATAATTCGAGCAGTAAAGACATTAATTTTCGAAAAGAATAAAAATAATTTTGATAGCGAAAGTGATAGTGGGGATTTATATATACTATTTATGATCTCACGATTTAAGAATCTGTATTAAGAATTAGAATTTAATTTTCATTTAGTTTCTCTTAAAACAATTTCATTTAATTCATTTTCATTTTTATTATTTTAATTTTTAGGATGGAAGACATCAACAAGAATGAATTTGTTAAAGTGTACGATGATATGAAGTAAGTTATAAGATAAATAATTCAATTTAGATATAGTTAATGGTGTTAAACATGCTGAAGGTACTATGTGAAAATATTTGCCTTTAGTAAATCGTTGGGCATCATTAATTAGATGAATATTATCTTGTTTTATAATAATGATTCGTTTTTCAAAATAATAAAAGGATAGTTAATGGTGTTAGACATGCTGAAGGTACTATGTGAAAATATTTGCCTTTAGTATATCGTTGGGCATCCTTAATTATTATATAGTCATTCAATTTAGTAATTAAAATAAAATAAATACGAATAAGCGGGGATGTTTTACATGGGCAGGTGCTAAACTGCTAGAGGTACAATGTGAGAATGTTTACAGCTAGCGATTAGTATAGGCCAGTTTCAGAGCGTTCACATTGCAAAGTTCTAGATTACCAAGGCACTATGTGAAAATGTATATTTTGATGAAATAGAATCCGCTTCGTATTAATAAACAAATTATCAAGAATTAACAATTTTTTTTTATTTAAAGGAACAAGATAATTATTCTATCCGTTATCATTATAAATGTATAAGTATTTCACAAGCATTATAACTCTAAAGTGAGTACAAATGCTTTCCTTTTCTCTTTCTTTGTAAAACAAATATATATAGATATAGTGTGGTAATGTTATTAATGATCGTCAAATCTTAACAAAAATATAAATATAATTTTTTTTATATGAGTTTTAGATACTTTCTTTAATTTTGACCTTATCCCAAACAAAACTAAATAAGAGGTGTACCAGAATATAACATGCAAATCACTGCAAGCACTCATAAGAAAATAAATAAAAATTTTATGCTGTTAGGAGTAAGTTTATAAATAGACTATTCTAATTTCTATTATTCATCAGCATTGTTGCATCCACAGCATATATTTATTATAGCTGTACCCAACGTGTGACAATGCTACATTTTCATTTCAAATAAGAAATTTACCATTTTGTATTACTGTAGCAGCCACCACAGCAATATGCATATATTAACCCTTAATTTTCGTTCGATCACTGACTTGCGTTGTTATACTATCAACACTATCATCTAAATACTCCTGAACTAAGTAATAGCATCTGGCTTTCAAACACTTTTTAAGTCTAAGAAAAGAATTCATGGACATATCTCTAATAGTTTGAGGCAACTTATTATAGATCTTCATTTGTATATTATTTCTTTCACTTTTAGTGCGTTTATACTGAGGCTCATTTAACTGAGTTATAGATCTTGTATTATAATTATGTACGTCTCCGCGGGAGCTGTAAATACTGATGTTTTTTCGTATGTATATTAGCGTTTGTTAAATATATAGGTACACATGGAAATCACATTATTTTTTTTGTGATGAAAACCTCCTTACATGAATATATGTAGGGTAATTTGTTCCCCATGCTTTTATGCAGTAGGACATTACAGAATTGAAGATAGAAAAGTATGATAATCTTTCCGCTTCCTCACTAACACAATATGACAACTTAAGTATAGCATAAACGATCATTGATAATTTTATGAACAATGATTCCACTTGTACGTAAATTTACAACATGAAAGTTGTAAATTTACGCCCTCTACATTGAGCAAATGTTGATCTTTGTTTTTTGCTAGAAAAACAGTGTCACAGGCAAATAATATTGTTTGTGCGTGAATATTACTAGGTAAATCGTTCATATAAGTCAGAAATAGTAGTGGTCCCAATATAGAACCTTGGGGCACACCGTGTGCACTTTACTAAGTTTAGAGTGTATGTCAACCTGCTGAACCCTGTCGACCAATTAAGATTCCAGCAATTCCAAGGACTTACCACGGAATCCGTAAAATTCCAATTTTTCCAGCAACACACAATCGAAGGCCTTCGAGAGATCACAAAACAGTGCGTTTGCAGTCTGTAAGTTCTTAAAAGCATCAGTAATACGGTCTATAGTTTTAAGATTTGTCGCTATCACCATCCTTATATATGGGAACAACCCTTCAATGTTTCAGATAACCAGGAAAAAGTCCTTGCTCAAAACAACTGTCTACTATATACTGAGTGTAAATATTGTAAGGAGTAATATTTATATTTCGTTTATTATTGGTGTTTGGGAGAAAAGGTCGGACAGGTCAATTTTATTTTGTTCTTTCGGACTTTATGGTCGTTACTTTTCTTTTTTGTCTCTTAATACTCTGGAACTTATGACGTTATCCATTTTTTTTAATGGAACCTTATTAATTTTACACCAGAAAGAAATAGTAGATTTTTTTCTGAATTCAGCAATATTGCATATGTGGCATTTAAAATTAGTAGTTTTAGAGATACGGAGGATCATAGGTATTAAAATGACAATAATTAAACTTGAAAATCAAAAGAGCAAATAGTAATAATTTATTCTTGGAACGATTAAAACAATAGAAATTTGACATTAATGAATGGTCAAATTGCCACCCATTTGGTTCGTGGCAATGATAAAGTCGGAGTTGAAATTCTTCCAATACATTATCTCTCATTTCTTGGTCGATATTTCTGCACTCTGACATTATTCTTTCTGGCAGTTTTTCAAGATCTCGAGGTTTTATCTGATACACACATGATTTTAAATAACCCCATAGAAAAAAATCAAGTGGGGTGAGATCAGGAAACCTAGCTGGCCATTCTATAAGACCACGTCTTCCTATCCATCTATTACGAAAGACTACCTCTAGGTATTCTCCAACACGAAGTGAATAATGTGCTGGTGCACCATGTAGTTGATACCAGACATTAACAGTTTAACACTAGGTAAATCTGGGTCCTCATTATTTGGAAATAATGTCGTTGGAGCCGGTATTAATTCCAGTCTAAGAAACTCTAAATACATCTCCCCATTTAATAAACCATCGAAAAAATAAGGACCCAAAACATGACCCCTGGTAAAACCTGCCCAAACATTCAATTCTTGTGGATGCTATGTATGGCCTTCTTGCATCCAGTGGGGATTGTCAGTGGACCAGTATCTATAGTTTTGCAAGTGTAGTCGCCCATTTAAACAAAACGTAACTTCATCACTAAAGATCAGGTAGTTAAGAAAAGCTGGTTGATTACTCAGTTTCACATTCATTCCTTTGCAAAAATCAAGTCTACGATCACAATCATCTTCGTTTAGTTCCTGAACTGGTGTCACTTTGTACCGATGGTATTTGTGTTTTTTTAACACATTAAAAACACTTTGATGACAAACGTTGTGGTTTGCTGTCAGCCTTCTTGTTCATTGGTTTAGATTATCTTCTGTTTCTAATAATAGATCAAGTTTTTTATCAGAATCCACAGTAGGTCTTCCTTTACGTTGAACATCAGGAACGTTACCATATTCTTCAAATTTTTGAACAATTTTGCTCACACAAGAATGAGTTATCGAACGATTGGGATATTTCTCATTGAAGAGTCGAACAACTTCGTTTTGTGGTGTAACATTTTCTCCATATCCAATCATCATTAATATCTCAGTCCTTTGCCTTTCTGACAGACGCGCCATTTAAATATCGAAAGCGTTACATGTATATTATCATTATCGCTATTTTAGATATCGAAAGCGTTACATGTGAATTGTCATTATGAACACGCTTAATACTCTAAAACTACTAATTTTAAATACCACATATGTTTGGGCATTGCTGAATACAGAAAAAAAATATACTTTTTACTTCTGGCAAAAAAATAAGGAGGTTCCATTTGAAAAAGAAGTCGATGATATCATAAGTCCCAGAGTAGTAAACCAAAAAAAAAAAAATTAACGTCCATAAAATCCGGAAGAACAAAATAAAATTGACCTGTCCGAGCTTTTCTCCCAAACAGCGACAATAAACAGAATATGAATATTATTCCTTACTTTATTTACACATTGTATATATGCCAAAACATCAGCTATCGAGCAAATCATGTCTCTCAGTAAGTATGTGTGCATCCCAAATATATCTTTGCTGTACGAGCAGTACTGATTAGTTCATCACCGGTAACAAGAGAAAAATAGTTATATCGCTACTCTTAATTTTTGCTTTTAAGTAATTTCTAGACTTTAAATTAGGAATAATTATTTAATGGTGTTCTTGAAATAATGCTGTTGTACTACTTTTCAAACGAAGCTTGATGTTTTTTATGATAACATTATTATTAAAACACGTGCGTTGTGGGAAAAGGAAGAATGTTGTTCTCTACTATTAAAGGGTGAACCGCATGAAATTACACGCATATGCGGGGATATATTAGTTTGATATACATACATATATATTCCTGAAATGCTTATCGTAGCTTCACGCGAGATAATAAAAAGAGATAAATGTCTTGTAACCTGGTATTTACACGTTCGTTGTGTTTATATTTGCTCCCATGCTATTTTCAATAATTTTTAAGGCGTCTGAATAATAAACCTATATAGGACAGAGTAAAACACATAATTTTATTCAATTGCAAATACAGGGTTCGGCAGCTGGTATGATATACTTTTATGAAGCTGTAAACTTGTGGAAAAATGACGAAATTAAACCAACTTGCGATATACATGATCAGGCAAATGTGTAAGAACATCAGATATCTGGAAAAATTGTAGATTCTACTAAAATAACCTTTATAAAAGTCTTTGTAGTATTTTTATTCTACTCTATGGCATACTTCAACTTTCACTTGTTTCGAGATATGGCGTAATGGGAATCTTTTTTAATGGATCACCCTGTATATTTTAACATTTTTGGATAGACGCATTTTCATGAGTTAGTCAGATACAACAGATAATAAATATATGTTCCTCTTATGTTGCCATGCAAACTTTTAAGCAAAAATAACAGTATTGGAATTACTTAGTATTATTGACATTCATACTCAATAGTGACAGATAGATTCCATTCAACAAAAATAGACGTTCGTTATAGGCGAACTAACAGAACGTGAAAGATGCATGCAATATTTTTAATACCACATTCCCCGAAAGAAATATTTCCAAATTAACAGTGTCGAGGGTGTTGCGACGTTTAATGAAAGGGGAAGTGTTAAAAATTTAGGCCGAAATTTTTGGTTAATCTACACGTGGCTTCTTTGTAATTTCCGAATGCTTGGTATTGACGATTAATTGTTTCCACTGTAGAAGAATATAAGAACATATAGTCAGGGAAAACTTGTATGACGTTAAAACTCTTGTGACGTTAAAATTGTGAGACAACTTATGTCTAATAACCTATCTGGAGGAAGTGCCTAAATTTGGTTCCGCTGCAAGACCTAAACTATTATATTTTGACCATCAGTTCTATCTATCCTTTCCATCACTGTTTTTAGCAGCTAATGAAGACTTCATTAGTTACGGATAAGTTTAATTGGTTAATATTGTAATAATAATTAGTAATTGTAAGAGTAATGTCTGATGATCCTTTTGATCGGAGACTCTTGTATATTTCTATTTAATTTTGTAATTATATATAGTAACATCCCATCGTACAGGGTGTATCTGATTAGTTTCAATAACTTCGAGATATATTTTATAGTTTATCTTACATAAGAACCCATTATACAGGGTGAACTTAAATAATCTTTGCACTGTCATACGTTTAATAATTTTGTATAAGATATAAGCAAGAATAGCTTGATTATATGTACTAGGTTAATATTTTTAATGATTTTTAGTGGTCCCTTGACCTGCGACATAACCTATTGTAAACTATCAATTTGCAAATTCTTCGTGACTTACTGCTTGTGATAATTTTGTCCATCATACAGTGTGAGCTGATAGGTGTACCCTTGTTGCTTTTCTTTAAATCTTCATGAATTGTTGCGTATGTTATTGATTGATATACAGGGTGTACCATCACGAGCAGCTGTATGCCTTAGAGGCATGATTTAAGTTTTATATTAATTTTTCTCTTTACATTTCCCTTTATTAATATTCAATCATTTCGTATTTGACTTTTTTTTATTATATATATATATATATACATATTGTTATGGTATTGCAAAAAGCATACAGTACCTATTTATAAGATCTATTATAATCACAAATACACCACATTGCAGAGCCACAATGTTATAGTATTTGTAAATTGATACAGTATCTTTATCTAATCATATATAAAAAATTAATTAACATGAGACTCTTATTATTCAAATTCTAATTTATATTCAAAAGTTTCTTACCTTATTTTGCATCCCTTATTACATAATCAGATACTTTCCAATAACACTGTATATTGAAATATTAAATTAAATATAAAATTATATTCAGTCGGTAATACAGAGAATTACCATTATCCCTTGATTCCGTTAAGAATGTACACACACACATGCATTAGGTGCATTATTCTCTACTAATATCATTATTAATTTATTTTCCTTAATCTCTTTTCGTGTAGTTTGGTCCGTTTATAATACAAATAAAAATGTCTTGGAGTATTACGATTGAGGCAAACATCTTAGGTAAGTAATAAAATATAGCCATACATTGCTATTTAATCCTGTTTTTAATTCTTTATTTCAGGTTAGAATTTGTTTTATATCTAATATGAAAGTAAAAATGCCTACATGAATATTAAATCTTTTTAATAATTGTCAAAAGTTTACTTCTTCAACAAATATTAGGAATACTTGGATGACACTATAAAATGTTTTTATTAATAAGTTTATACAAAATTAAATCCGTCTCAAATAGTAACATATGCATATAGAATACTCACAGTCATTAATATTCAAAGTATCTCTTGTCAAGAGAGGATGTATGCGGTTACATATAGAATTGGTACTGAATTATTCAAACCCATTTTATAGAAAATTACCTTGTTAACATACACAATGAACAGAAGCAAAATCAAAAACAAAAACTCACAAGCAAATATCAATAGTACATGCGATGTAAAATGGAGGTAAACAGAGTAAACAACGGAACAAGAAGTAACGTAAATGCAAATTATGAAATTATTAATAAGACTTAACAACAGTAAAGTTACTACGATATATATAAATTGTATAAGTCTGGGTAAATAAATGGCAGTTAGGCAACAAAAAAGGCAGGATATTGTTATATTTAAAGAGCTTTTAAGAATGAAAAAAGTGGTTTGTCGTGTGTATATAATTGATTGTTCAATAAATTAAAATGTTGTTTGTGTCTTTCAATTTCCAAAGTTTCAATTAAATTAAGTTTTAAGCTCTTTGACTGTTTATGTAATATTGAAATATTTTGGGAATCAATGTTATGTCCAGTTTCAAGTCTATGCTTGTAAATATTTGAAGATAATTGATTTTTGTGTTCGTACACTGTTACTTAATTGTCATCCAATTTGATCTATATAAATAGAGTTACATTGAGAACATCTCAAAGAGTAAACACATCTTTCTTCTAGGATGATTTGTTTGGGTTTGATATTCTTTAAATGTTATAAAGCTGGCTATTTGTTTTGAATGAAAGTTGAATATCAAATTTATCAAATATTGGTTTTATTCAAGTGGTAATAATGTTGTAGGGTAGAGATCTATCTTGTGTTTTATGTGAATTAGTCATATTTTTACTATAAAGGGGACCTTGTTTAAGAATAATATGTTTAAGAGTTTATTGATTGTATGAATTGGGAATTGAAATTTTCTAGCTAACTCATAAACGTATTTAATTTCATTAATTTTTGAAGTTTGGTCTAGTGGATATGTGATCACTCTATGTGTGTAATATTGAAAGGCAGATAGTTTTTGTGTTACAAAATGGAAGGAGTTTAATTTTTCATCTTTTTCTATTTCTATGGTAAATTTTAAGTTTTTATGCAAATTATTTATGTAGTTATGAAGTTGTTACGTTCATCTATTGTACCTGACCACATGCAAAAAACATCATCTACATATCTTATCCATTTTATTATTCTATTATGAAAAGGGTTATCAGAACTATGTCTTTATTTTCACTATATTATCTGTCGTTGACTAGAGATTATGAATTCACAAACAGCTCACGCTAGAGTTAAAAGTTAAACTTTTCCTTCTGCCACTTTACGACTAAACATTAATGTAATCAATTTCCACATTACACCTCACTCGCGGACCATTTTCTCAGTATCGCGAAATCCTTATCGGCATTATCAAAGAATAAAAGGAAAATCGCTTCTTAATAAGTGAGCACGACCGAACGATTATAATTTAAATGAGCCGTATCGCAGAGGAATCGGCAATTGTTACAGTCGGCGACCCGCCCTTAAAAAAAGAAGAAGATAACACGCTTCCATATGGTAAGTATTGCTGTGCAGGAAAAGAATTCATTCATTAAAATTCTTTTCCGTTTGTGGGTCGACATTTGTTGTCCATTAAGGGTCGAAGGCCACGGTATGCGCCACAAGTTCTCTGGTATATACGATCATTAACGACACGCGAACTTCGCACGCAATACATCACGGGAAAAGCAACTAGCAAAACGGAAGATAGGAAAAAAGCAACCAAAAATTACACGAAATCCGATGTGTTTATGTGTGTGTGAATATATGAAAGTGTATATACGTATATGCGATATATCTTCATATCTTCTGTGCATGCTTCAGCGAAATGTTAATTATTTCTTTTTTTGGTTATTTTGTTTTTTGCTTTGAGAATATTAATGTGTGTATATGTGTGTGTATTATTGTTGTACTTGAATTTCATTTTCACATCGTTTGTACTAAATTAATGGAGATAATTAACGATAACGTTATCCTACACAGTATGAAAGTGAATATTTTGAAAGGATTACATGACAGAACTTGTTTGATAAAAAAAAAAGTATAACTTACATGTAAATTCACAGTGCATGCTCAAAGAGTTTATACAATTATTAGGCTTATATAAAAGAGATAATGTATTTTTTAATTATGAACAAATGGAGGGGTGAGTGCATGAACTAGACAGCTCCATTTTAGCAAATTTGTGTAAATTTGAGAAAAAAACGGTACAGAAAAATAACAATTATAGCTATACGGTTTTTACTTGATTCCGCTACAAATACAGACTGTTTCAGTAGGAAAAGGAAGTACTTGAAGAGTATATTCAGAAGGTCAAAATAAGTAAAATAAACCGATATATTTAAGTCCGATTTTTAACCATTATAGAAATAATTTACTTTCTATTTTTTAATCATTGTAGTACTGAAATAATATTATTTGTTAACGTTTGACAATATACTTTGACGTTTACTTAGTCATTTAAACCTAATTGATATAATACATCTTTTTTAAATGATTAGAAGCAAACAATGCCACAAACATTTAGTCATAAAGAGTATGCCAACATGGTTTTCGTTTAAGGTTATTGTAATGGTAACTCAACTAATGCAGTGGATGAATATCGACGTTGCTTTCCGGCTTAAAGAAATCCAAACAGGAAAGTGTTTCAAAATTAATTTGCAATTGCTGAAGAAAGAGGAATGTTTCCAAGTGCAAAGATTGTTTCTGAAAGGGATCGCGGCTTAGATGTGGAACTTGAAACAAATATTCTCGATATGATGGAAGAGAATCCTGATATAAGTACGAGGCGTCTCGTAACCCAATCTCAAACTATATACACGGCCAGTTTGAGATTGCTGAAAGAGCATGGTTTACATTATTTTCATATTCAACCTGTTCAAAGTCTTCACAGAGGTGATCATGATGCAAGGTTGCAATTTTGTAATTGGATACTTCAAAATGGCAATTTACACAAATACATTTTATTTAGCGTTGAAGCTCAATTCACTCGCGATGGAGTAAATAACTACCTTAATGAACACCGGTGGTCAGACGAAAATCCACATGTTACAGTTGAGCGAAACTTTCAAAATCCTTTTAGTATCAACGTATGGTGTGATATGTTGGACGGTCAATTAAACATGCAACTCGGACAATTAATACACGAGCAAGAAAATGCATTGAATTTGATGGTAGTATGTTCGAAAATATCCTCTGATTCATTCATATTTTTTTTAATAAATGTTCTATTTTAAATATTAAATTATTATTTATTTCTGTAATGGTTAAAAATCGAAATTAAATATATTGGTTTATTTTACTTATTTTTATATTCTTAATATACTCTTGAAGTACTTCCTTTCCCTCTTGAAATAGCCTGTATATACACAAAGTGATATTTTTCAGCAATCTCTTTTCAAATTTTAATTATTTGAAGGATTAAACATTTTTTAAAACTTAACTGGCCTTTATGTGTTATACTTTGTTGCGAAAAGCAACAAAACATAAAAATTCTTTGATAAAAAACACAAAACTAATGTTAAACTTCAATAGAAAAAATGAGGTGTAGCCATCACACGACATTCTTATACGTATGAGCGTTTCAAGCTATACTATTTTAATAACTTTTTTACACATAAATTATTCAAAACCCTATTCTCAGTACTATTCTCTTAATAAATTCCTCTAGAATGCATACTTTGTAAGATATTCCAGAAAAAGTGCTCCTCCCTAAGAGTAAAAGTGTTACTTCCGGTCCGAATTTTGAAATTTCATTTATACAAAAAATATTGCAAATCTAGCACTTAATACTTTTGTACTCTTGATAAATATATATAGAATGCATAATTTACGACATATTTGCAAAAAATCGTTATTCGATAGGAGTAAAAGTGGTACCTGAATTTTGAAATTTTTTTTATACAAAAGATATTGAAAATTATGTTTTAAATACTTTTATATCCGTAATGTATGTGTCTGAAAAGCATGACTTGCGAAATATTCCCAAAAAACTGATTTTCGATAAGAGTAAAAAACCTACTTCCGGTAGGAATTTCGAAAAACTGTACACATGAATTCTTTATAAATTTGTTTAAACTTAGTAGTTGACGAAATAACGGCAAAATTCAATTTTTTTACTGAAGTAAAGTACTACTTCTGGTCTGCCGATTTTACTGAAAATCTAATCATGAGGGAGATTATATTCGTAAATACAAAATTTGGAATTGATACTTGTAGCGCAGAGTAGGCAGAGAGAGAGAGAGAGACGTTTTTTAGACTTCAAAACGTGGACGTCTGCAAAAATCTCGAGGTCGAAAATTTTCGTCATCACAATACTTCCTTATACTACGTATGAGAAAGTAAAAATTAATTATTTTGGTCATCTGGCTCTGAAGTCAGAATTAGTCTCGCACAGGAGACCCGTTCACAATACCATATATCAGATTGGCTTATATACTGGTTACTTAACTCCGCCACATTTTTTAACTTGTCTTCTTTACGTGATAAAAGACCATTATATAGTTTATTAGTTATCATCAGTTCCGGCATCAACATGTTGTTTTATAATGCATTTGTTAATTTCTAACTATGGAAAATTTTGTAGTATTTAAGATACACACAACTACGTGAAGAATACAGTATTTAAACTAGAAAAATTTGTCAATCTCTTCAAGCTTGAATCCGCCTCTTTTGCATCCGCTTACAGCTTTATTAAACTATCCTGTAAGCTATTGTCCTATTTTCTAAACTTTTGACGCGCCCTGCATATACGTTTAATTAAAGTTTTTGCACAAACCGTCATTGCGTCAAAAGTTAGTTGACGTTTATTCGTTGCTATAAACTTCAAAAATCGACCTAATTGTCAAATTGAATGACATTCTTGACATATGTAAATGTGGCAATAGTATGTAATTTTTTTTTGTATTAAGGAAATTTTTTTTATAATATAAAAAATTTGTTATTCTTATAACATATTTTAATTTTATTGACAATTTTTACTAATAGAGAGAGAAGGATGGAAGATATTCTATTAGATAATAGGTTCTCGGCAAGAACAAATACATATAGGAAAGAAAGATACAACAGTAATAATTAGTAATAACAATAATACATATTTAATAGGTATCTCATTTCAGTAAAGTATCACACTTGAACCTGCATTTTTTTATTTTTTTGCCATTATGTATCCATATTATGACTGCTCATTCGGGTCCATAAAATGTTCGACAGAAGTTACTGAACTTCATAAATTTAGAGTTTTTATTAACAAAAAATAATTATCTCGTTTGATCGCCTAAATATCATGTTTGAACGTTTGTGATTTCACATTTAAAATTATAAATATAACCTTATATTTTTGCCAAATCAACTTGGATGTTTTAATTGCTAATAATATGTCTAGTTAGAACTTATATGGTTGGAAGTAGAAATAGATATATGAATTAAACCAAAAAAAAATATCAACTCCATATTTGTTATATTAAATCCACAGAACCCATTTAATTAGATAAATTTGAAATGCTAATGGCCTTAAGAGGATGAAGAATCAGCTCAATATATATAATATTTCTACATTCCCTTCGTGATGCAAACAAATTCGTAGACGATAAAATAAAACGCTCGAATGTTTTGATTTCGAATTTCAATCGAAATTTGAAGGGAAACTCTATTCTGACAAACTGTAACTTCGTAGATTTTTTCGCAGTATATTTTCTGCAAAGTTGAACCCATTCCCAGGGCTTAATGTATCATCGAGGCTGTAGCAGCAATATATACATATCAAAGAAGTTCTCACCTTGTTCCACCGGAAGAACCAGCATTATACATACGTGTAGGTAATATATATATATGTATACTATATATAAATTTATCCATATATAAAGTTAGGGTTATATGTTTGCAAAGTTCCTTGAGGCGAGAAAAAGTTCAGGACTTTTCCTGCGAGTTCATTCTACTGTAAACGCGAAGCTTGCAACATAGGGCGTTGAAGGGACTTACGAGCATTTTTGATATAAGAGCTTTCGTCGTAGCAATTTTACGCGTGACTTACTTTACTTGAATTTTCCCTCTTTTGTAAAGTGACTAATTAGTATACTGCTGAAAGTAGAATGAGAATTATTTTGGAAGTTTCTTGGCCTATATTTGTATTTGAATTTATTATATTTTTCTTGCAAATAATAGTATCTTAATTCGGAGGGTTCCTTTGGGCGGCTTAGAAGTATAAATTAGTCCTACGAGGGATCATTTATTAAGTTATAAAATTAAATATTGTAAGGGATATCTGAGTTAATATATAATTTAAATATTGCGTATATTCCGAGTAGGTTCATATAAAATAAATAATAAGTTTTAAGTAGTTGGTAATTCCTTTATATTTAAGTTAATAATTACAATTTTACCAGAGAAAGTTACAAATTTAACTTTAATACACCCAAAAAATTATTTTGTTTGATTGCTATTACGAAGTAAAGCAAATATACCGAAACCATCAACTTATTGCTCGTTATTTTTAATATTTTTAAATAAAATGAAAACTAAATCGTTTTACCTGGCTATGTTTTTATCCCAGGACGATCCAGGTCGTGAGATATCAAAAAAATAATCTCAGGGCACTAAATGGTACAATTAAATAAAACAAAATTATTCTAATTTAAATAGATCTGTATTGGAAACCAAACATTTTGCATATATCAATACGCAAAGAACATATACAAAATAATTAATAAAATTCAGTTAAAATAAACACATTATTAAAACAATTTCAGAAATCACAAAATATTGATAGAATAGTTGTGATTATTCAAATATTATAGTCTCTACAAAATAATACAATAAACATTATTTGTTGTCAGGTGCCCTTCAGTGTCTATATAAACACAAACAACATAGGCAAAGACAAAAAACAAACTATGCTCGGATTTAAACATACAACGCATATAATATTTTTAAAATTTCATTGACCAGTAATTTGCAAATGTCGAGATATTGCCGTATCTAAGATAAACTATTAAATATGTTTTTTAATCTCGGATTACCATATTATTTGATTAAGTCTCTAAATTAATACAAATTTTAACATTTTAGTTTATTTAGCACTCGCACAATAATAACTCTTAATACTTTTCATATATTTTTGTCTTATTTTCGTCTCTCTTCGCTGAAACAGAAGATCTCGTTGTCGGTTTGCTTCCCGAGAGACCAGCTCCAACGGTAAATATATCAGAAGCTTCTTTAACTGCTATAAGTCCCCTATTCCTTTTGTATGGGTGACCTTGCACTTATTCAACTTCTTATATGAATACATATCAAACTTTACACATTTAACATTTATTAGTCGGTCGACCTCTTTATATAAATAACGAACCTTTTATATTATTTATGAGGTCTAAAACGACGGTGTAATGTGCTGCCAACCGCTATGTTAGGAGGTTCCCTGTCGACTTTCCTTCTTGAGGGCTCGTGGTTGACTTCTTTATCCATCAGGCTTCGCTTTTTGGGGAGATAAACAACATTTCTTATCTAATTAATGCTGAACTCATACATGGGTTGATATACATTTAGAATAAGCAGTTTGCTTTGAAAAATAATTAATATTCATATTTAAAATTATAAAATATTTCAATTTGACTGTACCGTTACACAAAGCATCAAATATCTCTTTCGTTCGAAGAGATATGAAGAAATAGTATGCCTAAGTTTCTTTGAAATTTTAAAATAATCGTTTTTTCTCTATAAAATATGCAAACTTGAAAATTTAAATTATGGTACAAAACTAATTGTTATTTTTCAGTAATTATTAAATATTATTAAGAACTAGTCATTCAGAATTATTAATAAGACACAATTAAGTGAGAAAAAGCGAATTAAAATATTAATTATGTAAGGGCATGCAGATAGACAAAGTTGGCGTAATATTGGATGTATTTAACGATATCTATCCCGATACTTCTGTTGCCCCATGAATCAGTTTATTAAAAAATATGGAAATCCTTATAGTACTAAGAATATCCAAAAATCCGACAGGCTCAAGTTAATAACAAAGGCAAATAAAGTATTGTGTGCCCTATTAGTAATAGAAAAAATACAGAAAGTTGGGCGTACTGTAAACAGCACTAAATGCATCCCTGGAGGCCCTCTTTGACCTGCCACGCCTGCACTTTGTGGTACAGGAGAAGATCAAGATGGGTTCAGGCTGACGCTAATTATATTGCGTCAACAGACCATTCAAAGTAAGCTTCCCAGATAGAATCGAATGGAAAATAGTATGCGGAGCATTAGGAGATGAGACCTGATGGTGTACAGGTGCTTCAAAAACCGTAACTGATACTTGAATAGAATTTTTTTCTCATAGTCAGAGCAAATACTATGGAGAAGTATATGCCATACTCTAACATGCTACAGCAAATAGGATTACAGTCATGAATTGGTAGATTGAAGTAATCTGAGAGTAGAGCGACACTGAAGGCAATATCTAGCCCATAACTGTCGCGAAGACTGGTTTGGAAGTACCTTGAAATACTAAAAACGCTTGACGGAACAGAAAAAGGTAAACATATTAGCCAAGAACCGGTTCTTCCGGTACTACAAAGTATGACCCAAAGCCATATCAAAGACTATATATGAAAAACAGAGTACATTAAGAATTGATTGACCATTCACTTGAAAACAAGGCCGAAAAACTAATACGTATAGAGACCTTAACTGCAGACCTTGCAATAAGGCACCCAAAACATTTATGAATCATGTTGGTAAACTCTGAAGCACTGGATCGCATATTTCGGCAAAAGAGGTGCTTAAGTAACACCCAGTAATTGATCCGTATTGTCTTGTACAGAACAGAAAGGCACTGAATTGCATAAACTACACAGGTCCAGCAAAATAAGTCTTGTTGGCTACTGGGCAAGTGGGGATATAAGTTAGACAGTTCCGGACAAAAAAGAAACACACACCAAAAGCTTCAACAAGGAAGAAAGAATTGGGCAATTTTACTAAAGGTAAATGTCCTTACAAACGTCACTTAATATAAGAATTAACTGAAAATTATTTTGACCGGTATGGGTAGGTATTATATGCAGATATATCATAGGACCTTTTTTAACTTCGAGAAACCCTAAACTGTAATAAGTACTGTTGCAAAATCAGATAACACCTGCGTTTGCCGCAAAATGTCTTGTCGAAACTAATACTATTATCAATTTTTCTCCATGAAAACAAAGCATTTCAATATTTTTGAAACGTTTAGAAATGACATTATTTCAAACGTTATTTTTAAACTATTGTATTGACTGACATACTAGATCCTCAGATTTGTCAACGCTGGATTTTTCTTTTATATTTTTTTCTGTAGCAAACACATAATTTTTAATTCCAGTTCTATTCAGCTGAAAAGATCTTAAGAACATATATTTACTATTATGTATGACTAAGTAAACGGCACTTCTATGCAATATGGAGTTCTTCTTCTTCTTTTTGCTTTAGACCTATTGGTCTGTTGATTTCTGAATTCGTAGCTTTGGTATGTCCTGTGATGTTGATTTCCAGGTGTCCTTCCATCGCTTATGTGGCCTTCCCGGTGCTTGATCCCCTACTAGGTTTCCCTCTAGTGCTACGCGTGGCAATCTGCTCTAGTCAATTCTCCTAACGTGATCGTACCTTCCTCTTCTTCTTTGTCTCCCCCATCTCACCACGTCCACTACCCCGCACTGTTCTCTGATATCTGTGTTTCTTATACGGTCTGTTCTGGTTTTGCCATGATAGTTTGTAGTGTCTTCATTTCCGCAACTCTTAGCATGTTCTTGGTTTTGCTTGTTTCTTCTCACGTTTTTATACCGTAGGTCAAGATGGGTTTTATACAGGTTTTGTAGAATCTTATCTCTCTTAAAGATCCTGATAGCGATGTCGCTTTATTGATCTGGCTCCTTAGGTCTTTGGCTGGGTCATGACCACTGGAGATGTCAAGTCCGAGATACGTGAACTGGTTGACTTGTTCGATGGGTTTATGTTCCACCACCAGTTTGCATCGGATTGGTTCTTTAGCGATTGTCATGGCTTTTGTTTTGTCGATGGATAGGGTAGGGTCGGGTATATCGTACTGCCTGCTAAATCGTACCACTGGCTTTTTGCTGAAGGATGATGTTGGCAGTGACACCTTTTGCACAAATTCTGAAGCTTTTACATTGCATCGCCTAAAGCAGTTTTTATTTTTACCGACAAGTTAGTTGTTTGAAAGTGATTTCATACATACACAAATAGTCTTATAACCTACAATTTGTAACGTCCAGGCGTAAGAGTGTAATTATAAATCGGAAAGTTGAATTGTATGAATGTTTTTACAGTAAGATTTGTTAGTAAAGCCGGCATAATCTGAAACTAGTGTCAGGTTGTTTCAACTTTATTTAACTTCATAACAATAAAATAATCTCACACCGTAATAGTTCGGCAAATCGTACCAGCACATGTTCGCTAAATGGTACCTGGTACGATTTGTCGAACTAGTCAGTTAAAACACCTAAAAATTCTAATTAATTTTGTTTTGTTTTAGCATTGTATACCTATCTACCTCAGTGGGAACCTATAACTTAAAAAAAATAATGCCTTCTGATGAAAAACGAAAATATAACCAATGGTCTAAGGAAGATATGCAACTGGCCATAAAAGCTTTCAAGAAAAATAAATATGGCTTTAATGAATGCTGCAAACGCTACAATATTCCCAAACCAACGTTTCGGCGACACTTAAAATGTCTAAATAAAAGAGCAAATAACGATATACAATATTCTAGTCGTCTACCAACATTCTCACTGAATATGGAAGAAGAGCTGGCACAGCACATTATAAAGTTAGAAGAAAGACTCTTTGGTTTGACTATAAGTGATATTCGTCGTCTTGCTTTTCAATTAGCCAGCCGAAATAAAATTCCTAATACTTTTAATGCAGAAAAGGGTATGGCTGGCAAGGCGTGGTTCTATAATTTTATGAAACGCCATCCACATCTGTCAGTCAGACAGCCAGAGAAAGTTTCGTTAGCTAGAGCCGCAGGATTCAACAGGAAAAACGTTAACGAGTTTTTTGACATTCTTGAGAGAACTGTCGATGAATAGGGGCTTTACAGCGTTGACTATATATAATATCGATGAAAGTGGGTTTTCCACTGTACAAAAAAGAAACAGAAAAATAGTGGCTAAAAGAGGGAAACATCAAGTAGGAGGTATGTCCAGCGGAGAACGTGGTGTTAACACCACAATTGTGTGTTGCGTGAATGCTGCAGGTAGTTGTGTTCCGCCTATGATAATTTACAAACGTAAGCGTATGGCCAATGAATTGAAAGTTGGTGCACCACCAGGAGCTATCGTGACCATATCTGACACAGGTTACATTAATGCAGATATTTTTATAGAGTGGCTGAAACACTTCATTAGCAATGTTAAATGTTCTAATGACAATAAAGTTTTGTTGTTGTTAGATGGTCATACAACGCACTCGAAGAATTTGGATGCTATATTATTAGCCAGAGGAAATGGGGTTATTTTATTACAATTGCCGGGGCATACCACTCATCGTCTTCAACCATTGGACGTTAGTTTTTTTGAACCTATGGAAACGTATTTTACACAAGCAATACAGAAATGGTTAAGGACCAACCCAGGAAGTGCTGTATCGTCATACAATATGACAGCTCTCTTGAGTGAGGCTTATTCTCGATCTGCATCCATAGTAACCATCAGTAATGGATTTAGAGCTACCGGAGTGTGGCCCGTGGATAGAGGTGTCTTTAGTGATGTCGATTTTGTGGCTGCCGACGCTTTAGTAGGTATCACAGATACACCTGATGATCAGAATGTGATGGCACCAGAAACAGTTGATGAGAGGAATTCAGTGACCCCGGAGGCAATACCCGATAACCTAAATGTAATAAGTCTACCAGAAACAGAGAACTCTGACAGACGTGCACTTACACCAGAACCAGCAAAGAATGGAAGAGATTCTTCCTCTTCCAGAAAAAGCTACCAATGCAAAGAAACGTAAGCTGTCTCAGCCTGCAGTTATTTTGAGCAGCACTCCATATAAGAATGAGTTGGAAGCTCGGCAAGACGAATGTCAGTAAAAAGAACAAATTCGAAACGAGAAACATCAACAAAAATCCAAGCGAAATTTACACACAACTTCAACAAGTGCTGCTTCTACGAAAAATAAACTCAGACGTTTCAAAGCTACCACATCAAAAGCATCAGAACAAATGACAAACTCTGAAGTGGATGTCCCATCTACATCGAAAGTTGTAAAAGATGTTGAAATAGAGCTGAACGCAGCTGAATGGTATTGTTTCATTTGCGAAGAAGCCATTATTGAAAATATGTTGCAGTGTTTAAAGTGTCGCCGTTGGGTCCACCAAACGTGTGCTGGAACGAGTGCTGGTAAAAAACAATACACTTGTGTTGAATGTAAATAAACTATTCAATCTTAGGTACATTTATATACCTATAACATTTAAGTACGATTTAGCCAACCGTAAGTACGATTTACCGAACGAGTTTGGAAAATCGTACCTTTTGCAGCGTTGTGCAATTTATTATTTTTTTTATGTTCTTATTTTAATGCAGCAATAAAAGTATGTTATTTTTATAAAAAAATACTTATTCTAACAAACCGTATTTTTGATTTATCATAATTTCTACTAGAATATCCATCGTAACCAGAATTCTACACAATGGTACGAAACGGCTCTGTTGTCTATGACTGATGACCTGATTACGGCTTCTGATAAAAACCTTGTATCCTGCCTGGTCTTACTTGATTACAGCAAGGCATTCGATACAGTTAATCATGGTACTCTTCTTTGTATTTTGAAATCCATTGGCTTTAACGGTAGCGCTCTCACTCTAATGACAAATTATCTATATGGTCGTATGCAGGTGGTAAGGTTAAAAGGCAATTGCTCTGCTCCCCTTGCCATAATGCAAGGTGTACCCCAGGGTTCGGTTCTTGGGCCAATTCTATTCACTATATACACCTCAAAATTATTACTGTCTATAGAGCACTGCAAGTCACATATGTATGCTGATGATACTCAGCTTTATTACTCCTTTCCCCCATCTGAATGGCAAGCTGCTATGCACAGAATTAACACCGATCTTTCAAATCTATTTGATGCTTCTGTCAATCACAGCCTTCATATAAACCCGGAGAAATCGCAGGTCGTCCTTTTCGGTCCTAAAAAAACGTGCTCCAACATTGGCAGAACTTTAGAGATTGTTATTGATAATATACATTTACCGGTTGTGAATAGGGTGAGGAGCCTTGGTCTCTATATTGACAACACATTCAGATATAGGGATCAGATATCCAAATATATTACCTCTGCTTATATTAATTTGAAGAGACTATACCCTTACAGGCGCACTCTTAATGAAACAGTGAAGAAAATGTTGTGTGACGCTTTTGTTTTGTCGCATTTTTCTTATTGTTCAACACTGTATCATGGGTCCTTGGATTCCTTTACCAGCTCCAGAATTCAAAAAATACAAAATGCTTGTCTACGATACATTTACAATATACGAAAATTTGATCACATCTCTCACAAGTTGATTGATGCGGGCTGGTTGTGCATGGCGGGACGTAGGAGGTTGCAGGCATTGTGTTTCTATTATGGTGTGCTTCTGCATAGGTCTCCGCCATATCTTTACAATAATATTAGATTTAGGTCAGATGTACACAGTGTGACCACCAGATTTCGCGGATTGATCTCTCCCACGCCCCATAAGACTTCCCTATATGAACGATCTTTTACGTATCAGGTATACTGTAATTACAATCCCCTACCATCTGAGTTTAAGTCCCTCACAGCATCCAAGTTTAAAACTAGACTCAAGTCACACCTTCTATTGCGGTAATGGGTTGATGCAAGCTGCTTGCTGGTTATCGATACGGACGTTCACTTGCAAGTGACTTTTATGTGTTATTATTTATTATTACACTATTTATTTTAGTTCATGGTGCTCATAATCGAATTTTAGGCTAAGTTAGTTTTAAGCAGGATTTTATTTTTGTTGCATATTGCTCATATTTATCATCAAGGTCAAGTAAACAGTTTATACTGGGGTTCGCCTTGCGATTATGTATTTATCGTTATTTTGGTATTTGTACTTGTATATTTCTTTATACATAATAAAGACATTTATTATTATTATTATTATTATTATTATTATTTACCCGACCTTACCCTATATTAAAGTTCAGTTGTTGGCTTGTTTGATAAAATTTAAAGAGCTACTTCTGTAGATCGTCTTCCGTTTCCGCTAGGATTGCTGCATCGGCAGCGTAGCACACCATGCTGACTCTGCTCCTGATCATTCTATAGCCCAATGTCAACGACACGACCTCCCGTATAATTTCATCTGTTAAGAGGTTGAATAAGAATGGGCTCAGGCTGTTTTCCTGTATGATTTCGCTCGGGGTCGGAATATTGACAGTTGTGTGCTCGGCTGCTTAGTTTTTGTCGTGTTGCCAGTGTTTAGTAGTTGGATTATTTTTACGATATTGGATGGCGTTCTCCTGTTAATTAGTAGTGTGACTATGTCGTACTTTATCAAAGGCTTTACTCAACTCGACGAAGCTGATGTAGAGGGGTTTGTTGAATTCTATTGACTTTTCTTTTAGCTGCTTGTTGATCATAGCGCGTCAGTCGTCAATCTATTTTTTCTAAATCCTTATTGTTCTTCTCTGGTTTCGATCTGCTCTTCTAGTGAATAATTTCATTGTTGTATATAGGAGCGTTATTACCCTATAGTTTCCGGAGTTTATGGAGTTGACAACGTAAATATCTTGCGATTGCTGATAAAGCGTGTTTTGTTCTAATATTAATCAATACTATAAATACCCTTTTATCAAAATCCATCAATTATTGAAAAAAACTTATTTTGGTGAATTATGACTTTTTCTAAGAGAATTCTTTTTTCTTTCGTATAGAAGTCACTAATATTATTTACTTTCAGGAATGAACAGAACAAATATAGGGCAAATTTAGTGCTGATTAGGTTTAATGAAAAACAGAAAGACAGGAAATATTGTAGACGTTAATAAAAAAAAGCAATAATATGATATCCTCTTCAATTGCTATTTGTGGCACAATAAAAAAGGCATCAAGTCGCCCATGCTATAAAAATAAAATCGAAAACATATCACGTGCCGGGCAAAACAAACAAAAAGCTGTTCGGATACAAGGAAATGATTTCAATTTATTTAAGCGGACCTTTTAAGCTTGATCATCCGTATATCTATTACCGCGAGTAAATAGTACATCCAGATGTTTGATTTATAATTTTGTAGATAGTAGGTAACAATTTACTGAAATTGGACTACCCTATTGTTTTATTTAGTATTGTGATAAATGTATAGTTTCATTGTTGGTTTCCCTGTTACTCCATAGCAATAGAGTAACAATTAAACCAAAACATAAAAGAAAAATATATTATGTATGTAGATGTAAATGAAATAATTTTAACGTATTTCCTGTACATGCACGTTAGTTTAGAAAAGTTCTAAAACTGTTAATAAATACACATAGACGGCGGAATACATTGTTTGGTGTATAAGAGTTGCTTTACACTTGCTTCAATTCTAGCGGCAAGACATTATCAATTCTTTTAAATATCACTACTAGATTGAATTACAGAATTTTTTCAAGACCGTTAAATTAAATGCTAATATTACAATAACGCTTTCGTCAAAAATCAGATTTGTCGCTAGATTATCATGCACACTATGTACCACATCATAAGTAAAAGTAAATTTGTTACTAATGGTAACAGTATTAATATTAACTTTTTTATTTCAAAACTGGTATAGGTTTAAAATGAGGTCAAGGATTTTATATATAGGTAGGTACTGAAAGCGGGGGAGTCAGTTAATGCACGTAAGCAATTACGTATTTATGACGATCCATAACAACCTCACACAATTTAAAATTTATATGAATAATAATAACTCACCCTATAGAGGGATATGATTATACAGGGTGTATTTGAAATAAGGGGCAGAATGAAAAGATTAATTTTATTAGACTCAAATCCAAAATATTTTGCGCAAATTCAAATTTTAAAAATTACAAAGATATTTTTAAAATACTTGTCGCGCCACTGCACTTTAATACGACTGTAGGGTTTGCAAGAGTGGGGTACTAAGTAGGGAGTGTGAAGGCGTGCGAGGTCAGTCTCGTTCGATTGTTACGTGTGGATGTTTCGACTATGGCTTACACAACCCACGAACTGAAATAAATTTTGTTTTTTTTTAAATTCATTTGCGTTCAATTAAAATAAAAGTTTCTCACAAGTAGAGTTGGGCAAATTTTACAACACAAATTTGTTTTTGTGAGAAATAAGAAGTAAAAAGTCGTTGAATTTAATCATAATAGCAGTAATAGTACTTACTATACATTTATTGCGGAAGAAAAAGTAATATCTAAATAATCCTGGCAAATATTAAAATAATTACAAAATTCATACAGTCGGCATCTCAATAAAAAAAAATTCTCGTTGTTGAAAACTAGGATATTTTAAAAGAGAACAAAAGAAATCGAATAAAGTACACGCATCAATTTTATCCCAAATCAGCTGATATTTCATATTAAGGTTGTTGAACTCTTAGCATGAACACCTGTTTAGAAATAGTAAACAATGCTATCATTGGGGTTTTTATAACGTTTACAACTGTTATTGCGGTTTGTGTATGTATGCGTATCTATGTGTGTTATTTAGTTCCATAAAAGTATTATTTATTACGACTCATGACGTCGGCTGTCTGGCCTAACTGCGGCGATACCTGCTAAATCCATAAGCGGCACATTAAATACTTTTCGGGGGTTTCTAATTTTGGCGTTCGTGTCGTAATTGACTAACAATTTTTGGGATTTATATTCTACATAATTGCATCTTTCCATTTATCATACTCTGTCCCCTTATTTCAAATACACCCTGTATATATATTAACGAATTATAAATAGTTTTTTTTGTTATTGAAAGGAAAATTCGATGTTGTCATTTTGCCATTTCTATTTTCAGGATCGCTCATGCCGCTAACCTGCCAACCTTATCATTTTTGTTAATTATTTACCTGCTCTGTATTTAGTATTAATCATGGCTTTTAGTCGTGTTAAGAACTAATTTTGCATTTTCATATTATATTTCTGTATTAAAATGTGAAAAGTGCATCAAGAATGAGCAGCCAGTACTTAGCCCTACAAAAAAGAGTCCACCAAGAAAATCGGTTACGGAAATTGCTAGAACTAGTGAAGTAGATATAAGGAATGCAATATATAAATTGTATCAAAAAAAGCAGGACGTAATTCAACGTTCTATATTAGAAAAACTCAAAGAAAGAGACATTTTTAAAGGTGGTTTAACATCAATAAATATTATATTAAAGAAAATTGATTTCCTATGGTTGAAAGATCGTATATTTAAGATTTATTTTTGTAGAAGCATATGTAAGAAATATGAGATCCGATGAATTCGAATTTGTTTAATTGGTGGAAACATGGATCTTTGAAATGGTAGCATATGGCAAGATGGTAATAAGAAAAGTGCGAAATTATTGAAAACAGATGGGACTCCCTATATTATTCCCCATATTGGTAACAAAAATGGCTTGATTCCAAGGGTTTCTTTCTTATTTTCTTCTAAAGCGAATAAAAGTGATTATCACCGTGAGATAAATCAATATAACTTTATTTCCTGGTTTGAAAATCAGTTAACAGCAAAGTTGAAAAAACCATCTATAATTATAATGGACAAAGAGAGCTACCATTCTACATTAGAAAATAAGTTACCTAACTCCAGTTGGAATAAAGCAGCTATTACGCATTGGTTATTGACAAATAATGTTGCTTATGAAGAAGATATGTACAAAAAGCAATTATTACACATCTTGTATGCAAAAATAAGCCAAGGAAACATATTGCTGTAGTATTTGCCTCTAAATGAAATTTATATAATTTATTTATTTATTAGTTAGATAAATAAATAAAATTGTAGTTTATGCTAGCTTTATAGGCAAAACAACATAAATTGTTATCTCTCGTAGGTTCTACTGTGATTTACTTCTTTCCTTACTTGTTTCTCCTTAATTATTATTATTTTAAAGTTGTGTGGGATAGGAATTCAAATAACTATGACACCAGATTATTTATGTATAAAAATACGTATTATCTGCTTAATAATTACAATAATTAAAATTTATTGTTGCATGTATATTACTTATTTTATTTGCTTATTTACAATACTATATAAGTAGCAGTTTTCATGATAATATTGTAATCGTTTAGTTTAATATGAATTCAGTCAGTACAGGGTTTCTCCACCTTCACTCTTTTCTTACTAAAGGCCTGTATATTAGGTCCAAATTATGTTGACTTGATAATGAAGGTACTGACTAATCGGCTTTATGCAAACATTCACAGGTACTACATAAAGCTTGGATCAATCACCACCCCAGGTACGTTCCTAATGCATCACAAACTAATTGTCTAAACCTCTATTCTCACGGAGTCTTTAGATTCTTAGTGCGAAGCTTTTAGGCGTTCCTGTTTGTAAAAGTTTGACTGTTACTCAAAGCTGTGCTTACTAATGTCCTTTTTACTGAACACTGGTCCGTTGTGCAAGTATTCGCACACAGTACACTATTAAGACAAGTGTTCTTTATTTTTAATAAATATTGTGTCCCTATATTTACTTTCTATTATTTAAATAAATAATTATTTAAAAGAAATGGAGTGCTTGGAGAGAACCTGTGTATTTTGATTGAATTTAATTGTAATGACAATATTATTAACTACTCACTGCGTAGATTCATACAATTCTTCGAATTCTGCTTGAAATTGTTTGTCCATTCTTGTTGATTCTTCCTTCCGTTGAATCTTCTATAATTTTACTGGTGACGCTTACTTCTTGTAAATATGGCGACGATAAAACAATTGGGAATTATTCCTCTAGGAGCGTGTATGCTTCTTCTTAGTTTGTGAGTTGTTAGTTGGTTTGTTTATTTATTTACACTGCGATAGTAATGGTAAGTGTGTAAAAACTCCACTTAATCACTACTCGCTTGACGCATAAATGTATTATCTACTTTAAAAGATGCTATCACTTTGCTGTGTATTGGAAGTTTTTAAAGTCACAGGTATCAGCTAACAACTAACTCTTTTTCTGTAAAAACTCCCTTTTTATAGTTGAAAATAAATGCCGCTCGTTATTTGATTGTCTTTGCGTGCTTTTATTTTCAAATTGTTCGTCGTGGCGCCTCTAGCGGATATCTCGATACTTATTCCATATCTCTTCTTATTCTTCTCAAATTTTAGGTTGGCGTTTATTTTTATTATGTTTATTTCTGACATTTGATGTTTCTCCACATTTACCCACGACGGTATTTGTTGTTTTATTTATTTATATCTAATGTACAGTAAGTATATTGATATTTATTTTATTCTTTTATTGCTATCGTAAATATTTATTGTACTTATAAATGTATTCATTGCTACTTTTACTGTTTTTCAGGTAGATTCTTCGTCCGAGCGCTAGCCTTACTCGCACCTTTGTTTTGTTGCTTTTGATCGGAAAGAATGGAAAGAAGTTGGTTATTGTTTCAATTGCCAGTCCCTTCGTCTGTGCTGCTCTTTCCTCGAACCATTTTTCCGTTCTTGGAGAATTTTGTATGTTTAATATGCTGTAATGAATCATTGCTTTTATAATAATGCTGCTTATTTCTTTGGTTATAGATGTTTATTTGTATGTGCACAAAGTTTGGAACCATGAAAAGGACTTCTGTTATTCGTATTGCGAAGAGAATTAATACTTTTTGTTGTGTATATTGAAATATTATACGATTCTGTGCTGTTCTTTATGATATACTTTATTTTAATATCCTTTTCATCGCAACTGTATGTATTTTATCTTTAAGTTATATGAGTGCATTAAGCCTCTTCATATTCATTACGAGCATATCTTATTTTATTCTCTGAGTATAATTTAATTGCTTTTAAATGATTGACTCTTACAATCGTCCCGTTGGTTAACATCACTCTTTCACGGTTGTTGGTTTTAAGGGTCTTTCCATTTTTAAATGTAGGTTCTTTGCATAATATACTCAGAGCTCTTTTTGTTCCTAACTTGTAGTCAGGTTCTTTATTTTCTAAATAAAACATTACCTCTGGTTTATCACTTCTGAAAATAAATATTCATTTGTGACATTTACTATTATTGTTGAGGTTTTGCCTCACTTATATCTAAATAGTGTTTATATACATATAATCTTAATTAAAATGCTTATACCCTATGTGCATACCTGTGTTATTGTATGGCTTAATAAAATTTATTTTAAAATAAATGTTTCTTAAACTACGAGTGTGTTTTCTTATTGCTAATATTAATCTAAATGTACTAGTATATCTTGGTGTCAACATTAATCATGTTTATTTCTAACATTATATATTTATGTACAGTATTGTCTTAAATTCTAAGGTAAAGTTCACGGCATATCCCTTAGTTGTTAAAACCATGGTTTGCCATTATGAAATAATGAATTGACAAATGTGTAAATTATGTTTTCACAACTAACGTGAACTACAAATGCAATTTTATTGATCATTTATTTCATCGTAGTCATGTAGCATGGACACATGGTATTTTCCTTTTATATTTCTATTGTCTACTTCTTGTAGTTCATAAGTTACATCTCCTAGTGTCCTACTTATTCTGTAAGGTCCACTGTAGGGTAGGTCCAGTTTTGCACATTTATTTAAATGTCTCCTACCTAGTCGATAGTTCTTCACTACAACTAGGTCTCCTATTTGATATGTTTTATTCTTATTTAACGTGAGTTCTCTATCTTCTCTGTGCTTTATTTCTAGTATCTCAGGTGTTCGTTGACTGTCTTCGATATCTTCTCGATTGTATAAATTTGGAGCATGTTCGATATCATATTCATTTATCTGATATGAGTGTGATTGTTTATTACCTCCATGGGCTCTGCTTAGTGCGTCTGCAACTATGTTGTCTGTACCTTTCCTGTGCTTTATTTTAAATGAATATTCAGATAGTATGAGAGACCATCTGTATATTCGTGAATTATTAAACCTTGTTTTCATTAAGAATATTAGAGATAAATGATCTGTCTCAAGTAGGAAAGTGTTTCCTAGTAGGTAATATTTTAATTTTGACACTCCATATATAATGGATAGCAATTCCCGTTCTGACGAGGAATAATTTTGCTCATAATCCTTTAGAATTCTTGATAGGAAGCATATGGGTATTTCTTCCCCATTTCTTATTTGTAGGAGTTCTGCGGCTACAGCATTGCTGGAGGCATCGCATCTTAGTATGAATTCTTCATTGAAATCTGGTAAATTTATGATCAATGCCTTGTAGAAATTTTCTTTTATGTCGATGAATGCCTTTTCCCTTTCATGGGTCCATTTGAATTTTACTCCTTTCTTGATCATTTTGTATAACGTGTGAGTTTGGTCGGATATTTTAGGAATGAAGTGTTTATAGTAGTTTATCATTCCTAGGAATCCTCTAAGCATTTTAATATTTTTTGGTTTGGGATATTTTCGTATCGCCTCAAGTTTTTCCTCCTCTATTGATATCGTCTTTCCATCAATTATGTATCCCAGATAATTCACTTTATTTTTATAGAATTCGCATTTCTCGAGGTTTATTTTTAAACCATTTTCTGCTAATGTATTCAGGATTTTCTCTACTGATTCTTTGTGACTTTCTATGTCTTTATTAAATATTAGAATATCGTCTACGTAGTGTGAGACGTATTCTTCGTGTGGATCCAGGATCTGCTGCATTGCTCTTACTAGTGCTGCAGTAGCTGACGATAATCCAAATGGAACCACATTGTAAGAGTATACTAATGAATTAAACATGAAGGAACAATATTTCCTAGAATCTTTGTGCAATGGTACCAGCCAAAAAGAACTTTTTAAATCAAGTTTCGTAAACCACTTTGCGTCCGTACATTTTGTCAATAGGGTTTCAATGTTTTGTGGGGCTTCAAAATTAGGTGCGGTTCTGGAGTTCAGACATCTGGCGTCAAGGCATACGCGTAATTTGACGTCTTTTTCATCATTAAGTTTCTTCTTTATTACTACAACCATTGGATTTATGAACGTTGATTCCGTTCTTGTAATTATGCCGTTTTTCAACATCTCTTTTATTTCTAATTTGACTTGCTCTGTATACTTTTTTGGAATGGGGTATGTTTTTATTCTGAAGGGCTGTGTCTCGTCGACTTTAAGTTTATGTTCGTAACCCTTGGCTAATCCTGGACTATCATCAAATAACTTTATATGCTTACTCAAAAGATAATTCACATGGGTTATATACAGTTTATTACAATTTAATTTAGTACCATCCCTATTTTGCGTGAGGTCTCCGCATTGAAGTTGCCTCACAGGATGTGCACTTTTCTTAACTTCATTGTGTAAACTACAATCCATTTTTGTTGTGATTTCTTCTTGAGCATCTTCTTCATATAGATTATTGATAAGGATCTCTTCCTCATGGGCTTCTTTGCTCCATGATATTGTTGAGTCCTTTATGTGGAATAATTTATTTTCCATATTTAATTTCGTACCATACTGGCTTAAAAAGTCCATCCCTAATATACAGTCGCTATTCAAATTAGGTGCTATGATGAATTCGGTTAATAAATTTAAATTATCTATCTTTATATTTATACAGAAGATTTTATCTACTGTTATCATACATTTTTTGTTTGCAGTAATAAGATTTATTTTCTTTATGGGTTTATAACACCCCAAACTTTCAATATCTTTGTTCATGATATTGTTATTTAAAAGTGAAAGTTGAGCTCCAGTATCCAGCAATGTTTCTATCTCTTGTTCCCCAATCTTGATTTTTATATGTGGTAGTTCCGTGGTTATCTTTTTTAAATCATCGTGATTATAGATGTTTTGTATTTTACGTTTTCTCTTGGCTGGCTTATTTAAAAATCCAGCGACGTTGCACCAGAATAATATGCTGCATTCACCCACTCTTTGTTTGTTGAGTTATGCCTGTTTTCTTTTGGTATCGCACCCCTAGATTCTTGATTTTGTTTTGTTGTTGCTTCTTTTACTTCCTTTTCAATTTGTATATTTTGAATTCTTTTATCTTCTTTACTTGTCTTTTCTTCCCTCTTGTAATTTTGGCTATTATCTTTCCTTTTGCCCTCATTATTTCTGTCCGGGTTATAGGTATTCTGGTAATTATTATTGTTTCGCCTATTCCCATTGTAGTTGTTTCTGTTGTTGCTGTCGTTGTTTCGAGGTTGATTGTTCATGTTTCCATTCCCTCGGTTCACGTTATAGCCCTTTTCATCTATGTCGTCTAGTCTTTTTACTAATTCAAGGAGTTCTTCTATTGTTTCCATTCCTTGAAGTGCGACTGTCTGAGTAACATTGTGATCAAAGTGTGCAGCCAATTGCGATACTATGTCACTTTCCTCTATTCTGGGTATAATGTATTTGAGAAAAGAATATTTTCTTATGACATAGTTCTCTCGAGATAATCCAGACCTATACTTTCCAAATATCAGGTCGTGTCTTATGTTTCTTTGTTGCGTTCGACCCCAATACTGTCTTGTGAATCGCCTTTCGAAATCGTTAAAGTCTATCACATCATCCATTATCATGTGATACCATTGGAGTGCATAGTCTTTGAGACATGCTCTTATAAAGTGTAGTTTGGATGTCTCATCCGTTATGCCTCTCATGTATGTCTTAATTGTTCTCAGGAATATCATTGGATTGTCCTTATAGTGTCCTGAGAATTTCGGTGCATTGTCTATGCTTCCCACAGTTTGTGGCAAAGACACACTAGGTGTATGAACCCCGTGCATTACTTTGTCCTCAAGCTGTTTGATCGTGTGTTCAAAAGTTGATGTTTTCCCTTGTAGATTGGACACAGCGTTATTGCAAGCTTCATATTTTGTTTCGCAGTCTTCTATCTTGTGTGTAATTTTCTCTATTTGTTCTTTATTTTCCACTTCGTTGTGTATTATTTTTCTATTGATAGCTACTATTTCCTCATTCACTATGTTGAAGTTTTCTTGCGTCTTCGCAGTTCTTTCTACCATTTCTTGTACAAAGAATTTTCTTGTATTCTTGCACGTTTCTGTGTTGTCATTTATTTGTTTTCTCAGGTCTGCTACTGTTTTGTCCAGTTTTTCCTCTAATCTGGCATTTATTTCTAGTGTTTCTTGCCTTAGTTCTTTAAATCCCTCGTCTATTTTTGAGTTGATTCTTTCTAAATTCTTGTTTAAATTTTTATTATTTTCCTCTATTTTGTGGCTTAGAGTTTGGCTTAGAGTTTTATTATTTTCCTCTATTCTGTGGCTTAGGGTTTTATTATTCTCCTCTATTTTGTTATTATTTTCCTCTATTTTACAGAATAATTTATGGAAAAAGCTTTCAAATTTTTGTTCCATTGTTGTACTACTTGTGCCCTCTGTGAGTATGCTTCCCTCAACTGTCGCATTTCCTGAATCATCCTCTTTTGTCTCAGTCTTATCCGACTCTGAGTCCGAGGTTAGTTGCGTAGGTTCCCTATATTGAATGAATTGTGGCTTTGTTTCTATTTCTTTTTCAATATTGGGTTTTTCACCTTTGCTACTGTTTTGTTCTTTGTCTGACAATTTTGTTGTGTACAAATAACGCTTTCTATCTAATATTTTACTTAATAGAAATTTAAATGAATCCTATCCCACTTGAATAAGATTACATGAAAGAAACAATTTTATTTTGCAAGGAAAGAAACACAGCCAGCAAGTTGTGTTTTTAAGTTTAGCTTTGATATTTGACAAATTGTGTATTTAATTTATTTTGTAAGAAAAACACAGCCAGCAAGTTGGGCGCCGTATATATGCTGTAGTATTTGCCTCTAAATGAAATTTATATAATTTATTTATTTATTAGTTAGATAAATAAATAAAATTGTAGTTTATGCTAGCTTTATAGGCAAAACAACATAAATTGTTATCTCTCGTAGGTTCTACTGTGATTTACTTCTTTCCTTACTTGTTTCTCCTTAATTATTATTATTTTAAAGTTGTGTGGGATAGGAATTCAAATAACTATGACACCAGATTATTTATGTATAAAAATATGTATTATCTGCTTAATAATTACAATAATTAAAATTTATTGTTGCATGTATATTACTTATTTTATTTGCTTATTTACAATACTATATAAGTAGCAGTTTTCATGATAATATTGTAATCGTTTATTTTAATATGAATTCAGTCAGTACAGGGTTTCTCCACCTTCACTCTTTTCTTACTAAAGGCCTGTATATTAGGTCCAAATTATGTTGACTTGATAATGAAGGTACTGACTAATCGGCTTTATGCAAACATTCACACGTACTACATAAAGCTTGGATCAATCACCACCCCAGGTACGTTCCTAATGCATCACAAACTAATTGTCTAAACCTCTATTCTCACGGAGTCTTTAGATTCTTAGTGCGAAGCTTTTAGGCGTTCCTGTTTGTAAAAGTTTGACTGTTACTCAAAGCTGTGCTTACTAATGTCCTTTTTACTGAACACTGGTCCGTTGTGCAAGTATTCGCACACAGTACACTATTAAGACAAGTGTTCTTTATTTTTAATAAATATTGTGTCCCTATATTTACTTTCTATTATTTAAATAAATAATTATTTAAAAGAAATGGAGTGCTTGGAGAGAACCTGTGTATTTTGATTGAATTTAATTGTAATGACAATATTATTAACTACTCACTGCGTAGATTCATACAATTCTTCGAATTCTGCTTGAAATTGTTTGTCCATTCTTGTTGATTCTTCCTTCCGTTGAATCTTCTATAATTTTACTGGTGACGCTTACTTCTTGTAAATATGGCGACGATAAAACAATTGGGAATTATTCCTCTAGGAGCGTGTATGCTTCTTCTTAGTTTGTGAGTTGTTAGTTGGTTTGTTTATTTATTTACACTGCGATAGTAATGGTAAGTGTGTAAAAACTCCACTTAATCACTACTCGCTTGACGCATAAATGTATTATCTACTTTAAAAGATGCTATCACTTTGCTGTGTATTGGAAGTTTTTAAAGTCACAGGTATCAGCTAACAACTAACTCTTTTTCTGTAAAAACTCCCTTTTTATAGTTGAAAATAAATGCCGCTCGTTATTTGATTGTCTTTGCGTGCTTTTATTTTCAAATTGTTCGTCGTGGCGCCTCTAGCGGATATCTCGATACTTATTCCATATCTCTTCTTATTCTTCTCAAATTTTAGGTTGGCGTTTATTTTTATTATGTTTATTTCTGACATTTGATGTTTCTCCACATTTACCCACGACGGTATTTGTTGTTTTATTTATTTATATCTAATGTACAGTAAGTATATTGATATTTATTTTATTCTTTTATTGCTATCGTAAATATTTATTGTACTTATAAATGTATTCATTGCTACTTTTACTGTTTTTCAGGTAGATTCTTCGTCCGAGCGCTAGCCTTACTCGCACCTTTGTTTTGTTGCTTTTGATCGGAAGGAATGGAAAGAAGTTGGTTATTGTTTCAATTGCCAGTCCCTTCGTCTGTGCTGCTCTTTCCTCGAACCATTTTTCCGTTCTTGGAGAATTTTGTATGTTTAATATGCTGTAATGAATCATTGCTTTTATAATAATGCTGCTTATTTCTTTGGTTATAGATGTTTATTTGTATGTGCACAAAGTTTGGAACCATGAAAAGGACTTCTGTTATTCGTATTGCGAAGAGAATTAATACTTTTTGTTGTGTATATTGAAATATTATACGATTCTGTGCTGTTCTTTATGATATACTTTATTTTAATATCCTTTTCATCGCAACTGTATGTATTTTATCTTTAAGTTATATGAGTGCATTAAGCCTCTTCATATTCATTACGAGCATATCTTATTTTATTCTCTGAGTATAATTTAATTGCTTTTAAATGATTGACTCTTACAATCGTCCCGTTGGTTAACATCACTCTTTCACGGTTGTTGGTTTTAAGGGTCTTTCCATTTTTAAATGTAGGTTCTTTGCATAATATACTCAGAGCTCTTTTTGTTCCTAACCTGTAGTCAGGTTCTTTATTTTCTAAATAAAACATTACCTCTGGTTTATCACTTCTGAAAATAAATATTCATTTGTGACATTTACTATTATTGTTGAGGTTTTGCCTCACTTATATCTAAATAGTGTTTATATACATATAATCTTAATTAAAATGCTTATACCCTATGTGCATACCTGTGTTATTGTATGGCTTAATAAAATTTATTTTAAAATAAATGTTTCTTAAACTACGAGTGTGTTTTCTTATTGCTAATATTAATCTAAATGTACTAGTATATCTTGGTGTCAACATTAATCATGTTTATTTCTAACATTATATATTTATGTACAGTATTGTCCTAAATTCTAAGGTAAAGTTCACGGCAATATGTAGTAGATAAAATTGCTGAACAGTATAACCATAAAGTTTTGAGATTACCACCTTACCACTGCATTTTCAACCCCATTGAAAATATATGGGGAACAACCAAGAGTTATTACAATCGCCATATTGGAAAAGATGGATATGGAAAAGACAAATGCATTTCATTGTGGAAGGAAGCATTAAGTACAATTACCTCAGAAGTATGGGAAAATACTGTTAATCATACCGAAAAAGAAATACAAAAATGGTGGGACAGAGAAGAGGTATTTGACAAAGAAGATGCTGCTCAATAAATTATACATTTAGGTGATAATACTGATATCACTTGTGATTCATACTCGGATTAATTTGTTGTGTTTCTTTATATTATTATACTCCATAATACCAAATATGCTACGTAATTACTTAAAAATTTTAATACAAGAAATGCGAAAAAATTTTAATACATTTTAGTTTTTAAAATATATTATTGTGTATAATTTTCCTTATTAGTTACTGTAATCTGAATTTTAAATGTTATATTACAAATTTAAAATATATAATACATTTTTGAATGATCTGTAGTAATAAACTGTTACTTTTTATAATTTTGAACGTCATAATCTAACTTTTATTATTTAATTTCATGTGCAGTACAAGTATAATTGCCTTTACAATATTTTAATATAAAAATTCAGCCGTTTCTTTTCTGCGCAATTTATAATAATCAACATAATTATGATAGACATATACGTTTTTTCTACCCTTAAATTTGAACTTTCAGTTAGACATTTGAAACATACATTTCAGTATATATCATTTTATGGAAAAAAAAGAGGTATTAGATAATGAAAAGAGACGAAACCATACATCTATACTTAAAAAAGAAAGTATTTGTGTGCATGCGTGCATGTGCGCAATGTCCAGAAGATTCAATCGAACTTACAGCCGTGAAATTTGGCACAGAGGTAGTCGTGATAGTGACTCAATGCGCCTCGAAGTCCGAATTTAAAGTTTGATCTAGAATTTTTTTAATAATGTTATTTTGGGTAGTCCTCATTCAATTTGAGTTTGCAATAACACTTGCTGAGAAAAGTCACAATTGACGGACAAAATAGCGTCTGACGTCTATGCGAAATACCACATTCAATATGGAGGTCGTTCGGCACCACTGACAATTACACCTCACTGTCTACGTTAGACTGACTTTAATATTACAGGAAACGTCAGAGCGAAAGGTCGAACGATCTATCTGACGTTTGATTATCGTTGGCAGTCGCACGAAAATACAATTGCAGTTTATGAACTGTCAAAACCATCGATCAGTTTCTGTTAGCGTTGACATTTGCCTGGACACATCTGAATTTACAGACGGAAAAGTGTCAGACGTTCAATACAACCTGTTTTGTTAACTGATGAATGGTCCGAATTGACAGCATTAAATAATTAGTATATCAGAGATGGATTTATAATAATGGCTGGATGTCTCATGAAATACGAAAGACTATCGAGAAAGAGTATCCACTTTCATCGACCAGTTGTCATGCTTGAAGATCAGAAAATCGACAACCGTTGAAGAGTTTACGAAAGAAAAGTGGATTTTTTTCATTGAAATGTGATACATTTTTTATTATTCTAATTATTGTTCAACCAAACTCTATAGCAGAGGACGAGAACACCGAAGAAATGTAGGATTAGATCAAAACCAAAATAATAGGAGGTGCCGCAGAGGCACTCGGTATAAGGAAAGTGAACAAGAAAAACAAGAAGCAATGGTTCACAAACGAAGTGAAAACGTTAGCAAAACAAAAAAGGAAGCTTCAGATATAGAAACAGAAGAACAACAGAAAAATACCAAATATATAAAACGATTAGAAACAGAGTGAATGATGCCATAAGAGAAATAAAGAAGACATACTAGGAAAAATTCTCTATCCACATGGCACATGATCTATACGAGTGACAGAAATGGATTTGCAACACACTAAGGAACAGAAAGAGAGCAGTAACTGAAGAAGTACAAATAAACATCATTACTCCAGGAGAATGGGAAACGCATGTAAGAGACTTCCATGGGACACGAGCAGGTGAAAATAAAGATAATGAGGACAACACCTACACAGAACAACTTTTGGAAAAGATAACATAATGCAGGACGAAGTACATAAAGCACTAAGAAGATTGAAAAATGGAAAAGCCCTTCACCCAGATCAAATCGTTAACGAAATGCTTAAGTACGGAAGACTTGAATTGGAAACAGCAACACTATTATTTCAAATAACTATCTCGACCTACTGATTGAAAAAAAGAGCATCACGATACCAATCTAAAAAAAGGGAAAACAAGAACGACCCCGAAAATTATAGAATATCTTTACCAGCCAGCATATGCAAGCTGTTCACAAAAATAAAGAACAGAATAGAAATAAGCGAAGAGCAACAATACTTCAGACAGAATAGAGGACAGTGGACGCAATCTCCATCCTCAAACAAATGATTGAAAGATCTCTATATAAGACATCTTTGTTTCTCTGCCTAATTGATCTCCGGAAAACGACCGACAGAGTACAAGTAGCCGACATCACAGATATAATCCAGGAAAGCAGAATATCCATACCTTACATTAACGTAATAAAAGAGATCAATAAAAATAACATCACAAAGATCAAAACATCACAGGGATTTGCAGAACAAGTACCGGTACTAACTGAAATCCGCCAGGGCAATAGTTTGTACCCAATTTTGGTCAACTTCTTTGTGGATAAATTAATTAATAGCTTCAGAGACGTTGATGGTGGATACAGAATGGGACAAGAATCGATAAAGATATTATGCTACGCTGACCACGTAATTTTAATGGCGGATAAAGAAGACGATCTATAGCGACTACTATATAGGTTTTAAACAAGAGCGGAGAACCTTAATATGCAGATTTCTATAGAATAGACATAGCAAAGGAGCCCACTAGATGTAAACTGACTGTAAACGACAAACCCACCCATCCACCAATGTATGCAATGTACGTCCTAATGAGCTGAAATAACGAGCACCAGAAACTTACAACATAAAGTCAAAGCTCAAGTGAATAAAGACTCAAGAATCTCTGGCTATCTGATGGCCTCATATGGAGGAACAAATACATCGACAGAATGACAGAAGATGGGAAAAGGATCAAGCGCCGAGTTCGGGGAGACCCTCCGTTCGACCTCCCAAAAGATGGTTCGACAGCTGGACATCTGCTTCCCAAGAAGCTGAACGAGATTAAGAAGAGTAGAAGAAACAAGTATTAATAAAACAAAATACAACAAAAGCAAAGAGCATGATGAGGGCAGCAGACATTGAGGAATATTAAGGGAGTAAGCTTGAGAGACCAGATAAGAAGCGAAGATATAAGAGCACATCTCAAAATTCAAAATGTGGTGCAGTTTACTAGATAGAGACGATGATATTGGAGAGACAAAGGCGACAGAATGACAGAAGATGGGAAAACGATTAAGCGCCGAGTTCGGGGAGACCCCTCGGTCGACCTCCCAAAAGATGGTTCGAAAGCTGGACATCTGCTTCCTAAGAAGCTGAACGAGATTAAGAAGAATAGAAGAAACAAGTATTAATAAAAGACTAAGAGGAAGAAGAAGTTATTATCGATTATTAATATGGCATGGGCCACTTATTTATATCTTCACAGTCATGGCCACATAAATAAATATCTATCATCTTTCTTTCCATAAATTGTCAGTACAATTAAAATGTTTTATCATATACAGATATGTGTGATAAGGGCGAGTTAGTTTCTGGGGTTAGAAGGAAATATATAGCGAAATGAGTGCCCATGTTTTTAAAATGATCATTACACCAACTTGTTACATATCGATCAGAGACATGGACATTGACATATGTGAAAATCATGTTCCTGTGAAAGATATATAACAAAACAAGGCGATACAGGATTAGAAGTAACTGTTACAGAAAATTTATGAATAAAGTCTATCAAAGAAAAAATAGCAGAAAGAAAATCGCATTGGTATGGACATATGAGGAGGATAGTAGTGGACAGAGATGTCAAACAAGAAGCACGAAAAAAATTTAAAAGGCAAGCAGCGTAACAGAGAAACGTGGAATAGTGCATTGCAAGTCTCAACAAAAATAAAGAGATAATTGGAAAATGGTTTCAACCCAACTTTAGCCTGACATCTCCACATGTACATAGGCCTGCCTTAGAATTAAATAAGTAAGAAAATTTCTTTTCAAACAGCAATATTTTCGATCGTTTTCATTTATAATGAAAAGTACAACAAAATAAAATAATTGTGCAATATACACTCTTTTTTAAAAAGAAACAAATTTTTACTGATCATTATTTTAACATAACGCAAAACATTATTCTAAGTAAATATAACAAAAGGAAGGTATGCCTTTTAGTAATGTAGAAGAATGTTTATTGATAGGCAATCACATACATCTTTTGCTTCAATTTCTTAGCTAGAAATCCACTGAGTAACTCATCGAAAACTTCCACAGAGTACCAGGACCAAATTGTGTTAGTACTATGTAAAAAATGTCCATAAAAATTTAGATATAAATCAGTTTCCCATTGATTCATAATTAATTAATTGCGACACTTGCTCGTTTCTAAAATAACATACTTTATTTTACAAACATTTACTATAATTTTTAATCAGCATCGAAATAAGAACAATAACCTGCTTGTGTTCTGAAAATGACTACTCCTGAATATATTGTACACATCTGATCGGTATTCCACGATGAATGCATAATTAATAAAGCAATTCATAATAATTCTACTAGCACTTGACACATAATATTATTTCGATAAATTATGGAGGCAGATAAAGTATACCTCAAACGAATTTTTGTATGTAGATACATCACACTTCCATGAATAATTTACCATACAGTAGGTAACTTAATAATTAATTGACATGTGTTTTTGAATTGGATTACACAAAATAAAGAAAGTTTTGAGTGTGTATGTATTCTCTCGGCTAATAAATATATATATATATTAATATTCCTACCTTCATATTATACCAATTTTTATGGAATAACGTGTATAATTTAATAATTTATTACAGTACACATGTCAACATGTACAAAGTAAAACATTATACATAGTAGGGATATAAAAACGTCAGCTTTATATTAAGCGTAATCTCTCAATATATGGTACTGTTTTAAAATGCAGAACATTTAAAGAATAATTAATAGGTAAATACTAAATTTAAAACTGTAATTGAGTACCCCGACCTAACAACAATAATTGTGTCATCTAGTATCTGTATTTATAAGTGCGATTGTAACAGAAATTGAATTTGCATACTTTTATCACCTGATGAAGCCACAGTGTGGTGAAACATATTGCCGTGATCTTTATAGTTTAAGAATTAGACAAATTGTTAAATAGTTAAGCTTTAGAATAAAAACATAAAATTTTAATTTTAAATATTATATAGTTTAATGTAAAATAATCACATATTTAGTAGGTGAATAATGAGTTGCATAACCTTTAAGGGGCAATGTCATTATGAAAAATGTATATAGTAATTTAAGTTTAAAAAATATTAAGAAAGGACTAAAAATAAACACAAAATAAATCTATGTATTCTGTGTTTTGTAGAAAAGACGAGCACAAGGTGTGGTTGGCATATACAAAAACAGAACCAAACTTCTCGCAATGTGTAAGAATAACATTAAATATTCTAAGAAATGGACCACTGTTCAAAAATAAAAATGTACTAAATATAAGTAACAGAGAGAGAGAGTGATGTTGAAAGACGGAACTGTGAAGAGGGTGAATAATTTAAATGCCGTAAAATTGTACGAGCAAGGTCATATTCGGCATGCTTGTTATGAAAACGTCTATTCAAATGAATAAAAAAAAATAGATTTTAAATTTGTACAATGATTTTAATTTCTAACAGAATTTTATGATCATATTTAAGAGTATAATAAATACCTGATACTTATATCTAAAAACATTTTAAAGGACATATACAAAAAATGTTTTTTAACCGACACAATACATTAATAAGTTTATGTATATACTAGCTATATGGGTAGGAACACATCTTTGAATGCTATTTGCATAAATATAAGGGCATCAAAGATAGCAGAATAAATCTTGTGTGGTTCTAATAATCTGCAAGAAGAAATAACATCAACATTGTTGACAGTTGTATGCAAATCAATGTACAAGAACCCGAAAGGAACTGGGTAGAAAGAAGAGGAGATGCTGTAGAAGTCCAATATATTTCCGATCATAACCAACAAGATATCTACAATAAGAAAACACGAATAACTTTAATTAACGGGAAAAGGAAGTATATAATTAATAATGAGGGAGGCAATAGGTTCATTTACAAGCATAATGATGGATGGCATTAAGAAAGAAGAATATACCTACCGAAGATGAAGAATCTCAAGTTTACATAAACTTTTAATAAACAATTTATAAGTGGTGACATTGTGTGTATTCATTGACTGTCAAATGTGGAATAGGTATATGTGACTAAGAAAAACTTATAGAAAACAAATATGAACTGGACAATGCCAACATAAATGTTAGTGTAGCAGTCGTGGCGCTGTAAGTGGATAGTCGTCTTTTGTTTCAGAAGGAAAAGTTATAAAAGAGCGCGAAGGCCGATATAAGGAGAGATGAAACCGAACTTTCGAATTTTTTGATATCGTTTGCAAATAATAGTAGGGGTTTTGATACACTACGTTATATTATATTTTCAATGTATTAAGTTTATTTCTGAAATCCAGTATAGTTTTTAGTTTTGTTATTATTAATTATTTGCTACATTTGATAATTTCATTTTCAAATATATCAAAATGGTAGACATCAATAAAAAAGAATTTGATGATTTATATGAGGAATATAAGTAAGTTTTTCTTTTTGAAATAAATATACATTTTGGAATAATTGATTGTGTAAGACGTACTCTAGTGGTACTACGTGAAAATGTTTACTTTTAGCAAGGCGTTAAACATCATCAATATTTAGATGAAATATTGTTTTGCTGAATTACATTAATGTTTTTGTAAATTATGGGAAGATTGTTAACAGTGTTGATGGCACTGGAGGTACTATGTGCAAATATTTGCTTCTTGTGTATCACTAGGCATTATTAACGATAGTTGTGGTAAAAGTTAATTAAAATTTCAAGTAGATGAATATGAATAGATAGGAATATTCTTGAGGGACAAGCGCCAATCTGTTGGGTGTACTATGTGCGAATATTTACATTCGACGATTGGTATAAGTCATTTTCAAGATATTTTCTTCTTGGCAAAGTTTTAGATCATCAAAGGCACTATGTGCGAATGTATGTCTTTCTTGAAATAAAATTAGCTTCGTATGGGAAACAGTTATTTTTTTGAATTTATAAATATTATATTAAAGAATAAAAATATCAAAATAATATTTTTCTTGAATCGTAATAAAAAAAAGGAATTATGTTTTTCTATGTTTTATAATTGTGAAGAGACATTCTTAACACAGCCACATGTTGTTAATAAAAAAAAAATGATGTTGTTTATTGAATTAAAAGATGAATATAAATATTTTATAAAATTTAAGAATTTATTTTATTATTAACCTTATCCAAATAAAAACTTAAATAAGAAACACACCAGAGGAAAGGAGGAAAGATCACTGCTAGAATAAATAATAAAATAATATAAATAATAAATAAAAAAAATCTTTTGACATTTAATTTTGAAATTACTTAGACAGATTGATATAGTGACATACCATTAAATACTCTTATAAAGTTAAATTAATCTACAGTTAGAGTATTAAGATTTTCATTCTATTTATATATATATACGAGCAATTATTTTTTAATTATATTCAAGTATCAAGATAGAATTTTGACTAGTTAACCTAAACCCCGAGATTATTACGAGTCTTTTCATTCATGCATTTCATTTATAAATTGTTTAACAACGACTAAGAATACTAAATTTTATATGTATATAATAAAACACAAGTGTATAGTTTCAAAATTATTATAATGTTTAACACACTATATATGTTTCGCCACACTGTGGCTTCATCAGGTGGATGAAAATACAATTTCGAAATACAAATTAGCTCCTATATATATCAATACAAATTACAAACATAATCTCATTCTAAGAGGGGGTGGATATGTTTAAATTTTAGATTTAGTAGGGGGGAGTTATTTAAATCTAGTTGATCATTTAATATTATACCTAATTTATTACATTTATTAATTTCTAAACTTTCTAGCATATTAAGTTTTTTACTTTTTCCTAAAACATGTAAAGTTGTAAAATTAGTATTGAATTTATGATTATGTTCTAAGCAATGATTAGCAAAAGTTGAGTCTGTCTTCTTTTGCTAATCATTGCTTAGAACATAATCATAAATTCAATACTAATTTTACAACTTTACATGTTTTAGGAAAAAGTAAAAAACTTAATATGCTAGAAAGTTTAGAAATTAATAAATGTAATAAATTAGGTATAATATTAAATGATCAACTAGATTTAAATAACTCCCCCGTACTAAATCTAAAATTTAAACATATCCACCCCCTCTTAGAATGAGATTATGTTTGTAATTTGTATTGATATATACTCGTATAGGAGCTAATTTGTATTTTGAAATTGTATTGTAATCCACCTGATGAAGCCACAGTGTGGCGAAACATATTGCTGTGACCTCGCAAATTTGTAAAATAAGAATAGTTTTAGAGATTGATTTAAGAATTAGTTTAAGCTTAGAAATAAAAGTAAAAATAAGAAAAAGTCCTATTTAGATATTATTGAGTAAAATTATGCAACAAGAACTACATGAAGGTATACAAAGTTGCATACTTATAGTCAAATTTTTATTATAACAGTAAATAATGAAATATGCAAAGTAAAGTTTATTAAATAAATATAAAACAAATGATGTAGAATAAAAATTTATTAAATAAAGAAATATATGAAATAAAGACAAAATAAATATAAGTAATATATTTCTTTTGTAGAAAAGATACACAAAAAGTATGGGTTATAAATCATGAAAAGAAATGAAATTTATATGCATAAGGCAATAAAATGTTATGAAAATGTTTATGAAATAAATAGTATTAAAGAATAAAATTTACCTTAGCTTACTACTAGACAAATAAAAAAGGATATAAAAATGTGTAAAACATGGAAGCAATCAGCAGTGACATATTTTTGTATTTAAAAGCTGACATTATAAATAAATAAAAAGGTATCTGTGTTCATGACTTGTTCGTAACACAATACTTCAGGGACTAGAGGCGGACGTGTTCTACAAGGACAGGCAGTGCGGAATAATGGTTATTTTCAACATGTTTCCCATTTTGTCAAGGCGCACTCCGGCTGAAAGAAAAGTGAAACTAACATAAATAAATGGAAAGAAAAATATGCATCGAACAATGAACAAGGTAATGGGTTCATTGACGAGTACAAGGAAGGATGGTATTAGTAACAAGAATAAACCTACCGTTGGGAATCATGTGCAAAGCAGAGGGGACCTTTGAATTGGAAGGTTATGTTGACGTTTAAGTGAATTGTGAACTGTCAGAACAAAATGTGTATGTGTGCGTGAATCAAGGCGGCAACATATGGGCAGCGATTTCACGGGAAAAGTGTATTCCAGTACCAACCTAAATATGGACTAGAGGGCGCAATGGTCAACATAGTTTATTTTTGCCGCTATAAATACGAAGACAAGATTCGACAAGACAGACTTTCTGATAACACTTCCGAGAGGAAAGACTTCTGATAACACTTCCGAGAGGGAGACTTTCTGATAACACCTCCGAGAGGTGAACTTCTCAGAACACTTACAAAAGGAAGATCTCTTAAAGAATAAGTTTTTTTTTAATTGTTATATTGTAGTTTTTCATTATTTCTTCAACACATATAGTAACAGTAATTTATTTTATTTAATACATTTGAATTCATTTGAAGCGTTCATAATGGACATTCAAAATAGATTTATTGATAACAAGTAAGTTTATTATTTCTTTTGAAAATTGAGTTATACGAGTTGTTGGACAGACATTGATTTTTACGTGCGAATGATTAATCAATGTATTGTTGGACAAAAAAATAGACAAGTAAATAATTTATCCTGTAAGGTTTATTTTGAATTTATATAGTTGGAATTACAACCAAATAGGATTAATGGTGTTGGTCAGTTGGAGAGATGTTACGTGAAAATGAGCATTTTCTTCATCGTATTGTCTAGACATCATTAATTTCTTTCAAATTAAGCGAATAATAAATTAGAATTTCACAAGGCATAGATTAAGAGCTCGATACAACACGTGCAAATGGTTGTCTAAAGCAATTAATTGAAGCCTATACATAAATATTATAACGTCGATGAGTATATTCATAAACGTACAATAAAAGTTTATTTTTGTTTATTTGCAGGATAAATATTTATTTTGTTTGGTAGAATAAATAAATAAACAAAAGATTTACATACATTACAACCGGCATTAGGTATAAATGATATGAGCATTTTTCAATTATGTATCTTGTTTAGAGCATAAAGGTGTGCATATAAAGGAAACTATATTTTTGAATCCATAAATTATAAAATAAAAAATACATGATTATGTTGAATAGACATACAGTTTTTTTCTTTGAACAAAACTATTACCTCTTTCCCTATAATGAGCAAGAGAAAAATCATCAGCAAATAAGAAGGAACCACAAACATTGCCAGGACCCACAATAGTTATAAGGTACATGACACAACAATATAAGATAAAACACAAAACCAATTATAAGTTCTTGGTGTGTAAAGAATAATTTAAAGAGTATAATGTGTACAAAAGACTATACCCTACGTGTGGTAATACACACAAAAGTATGTTGTTACAGCATATAAATTATATGGCAATATTGTTATTTAAAATAAATATTTATATGCCACAGCAATATGTAGTGTGTTAAACATTATAATTATTTTGAAACTATACACTTGTGTTTTATTGTATACATATATATAATGGAGTTTCAACATGTATCTCCTTCGTCGATTATTAACTAAATTTTATTTTCAATTTAAAAGCCGTCATATTGAATATTTACTAAAGAATTGTTTTATAAAGCCTCAGTATAGTGTTAAACGAAGAAATTTAACACTGCTAGGGAAGGACGCTGCAATATATTTCTTTGTCAATGCTTTGATGATTTTTTATCTGTCTTCTTCTATTTCGGCACTTGTCCCACTCCCCTTAGTGGCTGAGGATACAACTTAAAGGGCTTTTCCCGTGAATTTTGTATATAAATACTTTTTATTGTGATTTCTTAATGAGCTATGTTGATTAAAGAAAATTAATCAAGCTTATTTTATTATTACTACCTTATTAGTTGTTTTAACACTATGCTTGAATAAAATATCCGACTTTTATTTCGAACCTCCTGCAACTATTTTAATTCTTCTTTTGCTACAATAGCATCAACAAATTACCCATAAAAAGTTGCGTTATTAAAGGCCTTTATTTACCCTCTTTTAATATCTCACTAATAGAGGTACGATCATTTAGTTTTTGATATTCCAGCGATAACTAATTTTTATTAAATTTCATTATTAATTAACAGCATTAACACAATCCTTTTCTGTGTGTTATAGATGTAGCTAAATTGCAAGAAATAGCAAGCTCATCAAAAAATATCAGTAACTTTCAAATACTTTACTATTTCTTTTCGATAAACGATGTTATTCCAGAGATTCAATAAAGAAATCTTATTGTAACTTAAGAGAAAAATAAGTAGATGACAAAAGGAAGAGATATATAAGGAAAAGTCATCGCAATCGCTAGAATTAAAACTATGCCGTCGGGCGATATTCTTGTCAGACGAAATTTAATTTAATTGGTGATCTTGCCTGACACTTCTCACAACTTCAGCGGAATGAACACACCGATGACTCGAATTGCGGCGAGATAACTCACCAATATCGGTTGCATTGTTGCCATTTCTTCGTATATAATTGAACGGACGTCCTATATACGGAAATGGGAATAGATATTCGGACAATAAGTTCCATCTGTTGGTCGCTAGATATTAATTGTTCACATTCTACGAAATATAGATTTAGGGTATGAATTAGTTTAGATGCACTTTTCAGCACAATACTTCTAGTAGTCTGTGGTAGTGAGAAAAGCCCATGTTGTTACCTTGGTTCCATAACAATAGTGACATTCTTTATTAGTGTTACCATACTGTTCTCTTTCATATACCATGTGCTTGCCGGCACCTGCGGATACAGCTTACTATACGAAAGAACGACAACACCGAGAGTTTGTATGAGTTAGTACGAGAAAGCAATATATAAACTGCTTTTTGATCGAGTGTAGTGTTGGAAAAGAGGGGATTCGAGTACATTTACGCTGAGGCTAGACGGGCTAGACTGACTCTCGTTTAATCAGGGCAACAATGATAGGTAGCAGCTGTACTGCAGTTTGTATATTGCTTTCTCGTACTAACTCATACAAACTCTCGGTGACGTCGTTTTATCTTATAGTAAGCTGTATCCGCAGGTCGCCGGCAAGCACATGGTATAAATAAGTTTTTTGATTTCTCATCTGATGTTATCGTTCTAGCCAGCTGCCAGTATTAATACATTCCATATTAATTTATTTTGTTGCATTTTGTATGTTGCGATGTAATTCTTTATAGACTTTATACAATTTCCGTCAATTCTAATTTTCATTCGCTTGTTTTATTACAAAGTAATTCTTCTATATTTACAGTGCGTTTTATTAAATCCAAACGGCAAAATTTATATTTTTTTCAGTAGCTAATACATTTCTTTCATTTTAACATACAAGATAGAGGTCTTCACCACATTCTCTTAATTCAATTAAATACCTGTCGATTAATTTATTTCTTAAAGAAAACAAATACAGTAGCTCTAAAACAAACAAATACAATAGCTCTAAAGCTAACAAAAACGTCGGTTTTACTTTTCGTAATAGAGAAAGTCCTTCATTTTATATTTCATATTCGAAAAAGTTGTTTTCTTACCTTTTTTGAGTGTTGGGAGGTTTACTGTTTATGTCTTGTGCAAGTTATTGAAACTTGCGAATGATAAATGGTACGATTCGAATGACGCCCAAGATATTTTTCTGGATTCTACAGAACATCATATTTTCACTGTTGTCGTCCGCTGACAAGGTTTTGCTTGTAATAGGAGATAACTTTCTGCTGCTGTCGCAATTGTCTTGAGTGGTAATGGCAGAATAGATCGTATAGATTGGCCGACAGGAACAAAACAGCAAACAACAAATAAAATTTGAATCAAGTTGTGTAAAAGAACGGGCAAAAGCTCAGGGTGAACAACTTTATAATAATTTTACGATGATAAAAGTCTGTAAATATCAAAATTGAAATTTTTGTCAAAGACAGATATCAAACCACGAAAACAATCTTTTCGTCAACCGAAACTGTAAGATAGTTTGGGTTCAGCTATTTCAGTTATCTTTGGTGAGAAGTTGCGAGAAAATTAGATATGCGCTATTTCGAAATTGCTCTTACCCGTTAGTGTTGAATTCATAAATGCAACTTTACTTTTCAATGGTTGCAATAATCTGCCACCCAGAAGAAGGTAACGGGGAAATACTATAATATTTGAGTTTCTGAAGCAAAGAGATGAGATAGATTCAAACTGATCTGCTACATCATGTCTTATGCAGACAATAATCACCTGAGCTTCCAAGATAAAATGTTCGCTATTAACCGATAATTGGAAAGAAATATGTTATACGTGAAAAATATCATGGTCAAAATAAATTATCATTGTTCAAGTCAATGAGAAGGTATTTTGACCTGCACTGTTCCAAGTAGTTTATTCATGACAAACTGATAAAATTCGCTTAGAAAGGTTGGCCTCTAAACAATACTGTATACCTTGTGAATATAGAAATTTATAAAGTAAAAGTTCCAGTAAACATAATAGATACTATGAGTTGTTTAAAATGCTGCAGCGACCTTCATAGATATACCAAAAGAATTATTGCTGAAAATAAATGGCATAGAGCTAACGCAACTTTAGATCACATGTTTATTGGAACCATCTTACTCTTTACGTTGGAAGTTCGTGCTACAGTAGAAGCTAATGGGAGACCCCAAAAATATCCTACTGTGTCAAACAGAACCCAACTCAACCCACTTTTTTACATTTACAGTCAATTTTTTTATTGGTAGTACTACTTCTTTTTATCGAGTTTAGGATAAATGGTCAATAAAGCGACCAGCGGTACAAATACTGTGAATAAAATTATTTATGATAAGGTATTTTTTACGAGATATTCATCTAACTTGTTCAAATTAATTATAGCTGCAAAAAATCAACTAGCTATTGGCTGAAAAAATCTGAACCGTAGAGACTTTTTAAAAAGGCTGTGTAAACTTAAATGTGTACATATTTATTGACTAATAATATTTTCATACTTTATATATAATTTTCTAATTTATGCTACTATTTATAAATGTAAATGAAGTACCTATTCTAAAATTGTGCATTTAAGTTCTAATATTTCATAGTTTATGGAAAAATAATTGAAGTTCTTTAAAAATTGACTGAAAATGTAGGTTTGTTTCTTTATTGCAATTTTATCGCAAAAACATTTTTTGTGTTCATCTCACTTCGATGTCTACAAAGCGCTTTCATGCGTGGATTTAAGAAAACAAAAGTCTTAGTAAGTACATTTTTAAAGTGCAGATTTTGCCTCTGGATAAAATGTGTGAAGAAAAATTTAATTTTGAATTGTTTACTTATTATCATATATTCGTTGTCAGCGTTTTACTAGTATTTAAAATGTGTTGCTATTGGAAAAAGTAAATTTTTTAAAGTTTTGAGTTGGCAATGCATACTAACCGGGTGTCTGTTTAAACTCGGCCACTGGCCATATCTCGAAAACCTGGCGGACAAAATCTTGAAAATGAAATGAACCACAGGAATTTCAACAAAAATATTTTTAAGTTTCCAAAATGATCGCAAGGGGGCCCAATTCTCGAGATCAGTTAAAAATTTGATAATTTTTCATGAAATTCTAGATTAAGACATTTTCAGTCGTTTTTATACAATTTTCATTTGAAACTTTTTGATATAAGTCCCATACGTAGGAAAGGGTGGAGGGGGGGGGTATATCTGCGTACAAAAGTAGGTATAATTTCGGTTTGCCTCAACGGATTTTAATGTTTCTGGGCTCATTAGATAGAGAATTTTTCAAAGAATTGAATGATATGTAGTACGAAATTACGTGTTTGTCAAAAAAAATAGCAGGGGGCGCTGTTCTCAATTTATGTACATATATTATTTGTTTTTTCTCTAAAATGTTAAATGGAACGGTATATTTTTAATATCGTAATATTGAAGCACATAAAAAACCGAATGGAATGATGAAAACCGGAAGTTGCTACCTTTTTTCTTGACAAACATATACAAAGATAATCCAGAAAACGAAATATTTTTAAATATACATTTATTTCTTTATTGGGAGTAATAATTTTATTTTAATCTTAAGAGGATCACTAGACAGTGTATAGTTCGCTGTCACTTGAATTTGCATCATGCTCCTCCATAAATGTATTGAAATTCTCTAGCTACATTGAAATAGAATAATAACAACAACAATAATAATAATAATATATCTTTATTACCCAGCAGATATACTTACATCTAATTATAGGAAAACAGCAAAAATAATTTCTATGACTCATGACCTAAGTAGACAAAAACGAGAAAAAAAAACAGTATAATATAATGAATTAGTTATAACCAAATCATTTACTCATTAGTAACGAAAGGGTATAAAAATCGATATCCAATTCATTCCCGCCTATAACATGAAAGTAAGTAAAAGAAGCTATTATTATACCTAAACATAAATAAGAAAATATATTGACCAAGTAATATAAATTACAAAAGTACAAAAAAAAAAACTTCAACTTTACAAATATTCAAAGTGTTCACCATTATGTTCAATAGACATGTTTATTTGTCGACTAGTAGAGAGCACAGTTACTTCAATTTTGGTGGCAGCAATTGTTGTAATCAGCTTTTTGTGATAAACTATGTCTTTTATTCTGCCCCATAAATAAAAATCAAGAACATCTGGCAAGGGGAATAAAAACTCAATAATGTCTTCTTTCGGGATAATTTAGGGATGCCTTTTCAAATCACTGAAAATACATTCTGATCATGTCATAAGCTTCAACGTTAGAATATGACATTTTGCATACATAATAATTATGTGCAGGTGTCCAAAAAGGCTTAATTTAAATACGTACAAAAAGCTTAACTACAAGTGACCAGAATTTTTTTTTTGATGGCCCACTTTGGAGACCTCATAATAATGTAACTTAGTATCAGTGTGCATTGTGCATGCCCATGTTGTATGACGGAAAAAAGCTATCGATTTTATTATTATTTTATTTCAATGTTGGAAAGGACAAGAAATGATGTTTATAAAATAATAGCTAGAGAATTTGAAAACATTTAAAAGGAGAATCTAACGTAACATATGAAATGAATTAAAAAATCGATAGAAAGATTGAAATGAGTACATTTATGGGAGAGTATAATGAAAATTCAATTGAAAACGAACTATACACTGTCAAGACCCACTTAAAATTAAAATAAAAGTATTACCCGCAATAAGTAAATAAATGTATATTTAAAAAAAATTATTTTTCTGGATTATCTTCGTATGTCAAGAAAGAAGATAGCAACTTCCGGTTTCCACCACCCTCTTCAGTTTGTTATGTGCTTCACTATTACGATATTAAAAATATACCGCTCCATTTAAGGTTTTAATGAAAAAACAAGTAATATACATAAATTGAGAACAGCGCCCCCTGTTGCTTTTTTTGACAACCACGTAATTTCGTACTACATATCTTTCAATTCTTTGTAAAATTCTCGACCCAATGAATCCAAAAATATTAAAATTCGTTGAGGCAAACCGCAATTATACCTACTTTTGTACGCAGACATACCCTACTCCACCCTCCCCTTGGTATGGGAGTTCGATCAAGAAGTTTCAAATGTAAATTGTATAAAAACGTCTAAAAATGTTGCTAGTAAAAGTTTTAATCTATCTTAATCTAGAATTTAATGAAAAATTATCAAATTTTTAATTGATCTTGAGAATTGCGCCCCCTTGCGATCATTTTGGAAGCTTAAAAATATTTTTATTTTAATTCTCGTGATTTTCCGCAAGGTTGTACGATAAACGGTTGCCGAGATATGGCCGGTGGCCGAGCTTAAACAGGCACCCGGTATACATAACAGTTATTACAGAGGAATAAATAAAGCATCATATATATTTCACATAACAATCGACATCATAACCTCTTACACATCATCCAAGTAAAATCTACCAGTGCAACACAAATTTAAATTGAGTGACACCTTGCTGGACACTTGGTGAAACAAATTAAACTAGTAAATTTACATAGAATAGAAAATATTTAGTTGTTCTACTAGCTTTATTACAAAGTAAGACATTGTTCAAGTCTTAATTTGTAATAAAGCTAGTGCAACAACTATTTGAATTCTTTAACAAGTGGTTTACCTGTATTCTTCCTCTTCGTACTTTGCGCTTTATCCGTGTACATGGTTTTCAAATGCCTTCAGAAAGAGTTCAAGATGCAGGGGTGAGGACAAGTTAAAGACAACCACTTGATGCTCATCAAAGGTTTTTCAGGTGCGAAAAATGCTCTAAAACAATAGATTGTCCATAGAGCATACTAAAGTACAACGAATATATGGGAGGTGTTGGTTTACTGGATTCCATGCTGGAGTTATGTTGGATTAGAATAAGGTCTCTGAAAGGGTATCTTAGAAAAGTTTTTCACGCTTTGGCGTTGTAAACAGCTGGCTACTATGGAGCAGACAGGATGATTTGTATATGGCAATAGTAGATTTTAAGATAGAAGTCGCTGATGCTTAATGTAAAAGTCGGAAGTGTGCGCCTAGAAAAAAAAAAGACAGGTCTCCGACCAACGTCGAAAATGCCTATGCACGAAAAAGAGAAAAGGACAAACTGCTACTGGTATTCCCAAAATGGAAGTGCGGAATGATGTGGCTATACCATTTACTGAATCGAGAGAAAATGATACACATCGTTTAAAATACGTAGGGCCACATTGGTTAAATAAGGACAAAAATTGTCTTGTTCGCTTTCAACCAGCATCATAATTTTTCTTTGTTATAAATATTGCTGTGCCGTATTTTGTACATCTTTTTTTCCCTTTAACTTTGTATTAACACTTAATAAATAATTTCATAAATGATTTTCCATTAATCTTTGTCTAATCGTTTATGCTATAAAAAAAAATTCCGTCAAAAACTAAAAAATCGTGCAAGAGACGGTTAAAACTTTTAATTTCTTCGACCTCACCTTCAAACTAAATATCTGCTTATAACTAACTGCAAGACGTATTTATGTTTTAGCATATTATACAGGCTTGCGATTATGTATGGATACAGCTTTAGAGACCATTTATACATATAGAAACGCCGTTTTCCATCCCGCCTTGAATATGAACTGAAAAAAATATAATGCAGGTATGTGACGTCACGGGTGGGCTTTTTTCTGCTGTTGTTGTATGTCTAACGTCCGTTTTAACGTTATAGATACAGTGTTAATATTGATTAAATCGTTCTAATTTTAATTATGGTACAATCCAAAAATTTAATGGCTAAATTATGTATAAAGGTTCTGAGCAGTGTTCATGGCACAATTTTCCATAATTACAAGAACACATGTATGACAACAATGTCGACAATAATCATATCGTAAATTTAATTAAAATTATTACTTTTAATTATTGTAAAATTAGGCTATATCATCAAGGTGGATGCATGAACAGATACACTAATAAATTAAGAAATGAATTAAATAAAACAATTTTGTTTTCTGGACAATAATTGAAAATACAAAATTATTTTTGTAAGTATTAAATAAGTAAATTTCTTTTACTTTCTTATACGTAGTACAAGGAAGTATTGTGATGCCGAAAATTTTCGACCTCGCAAACCATGCTTTTAAGACAGGTACGTTACGAGTATAAAAATATTTAGAACTTAATCTCCAATACTTTTTGTATAAACATCTATTCAAAATTCGGACCGGAAGTAACACTTTTATTGCATAGCGATTTCTTCCAAATATGTCGTAAATTATGCATTCTATATATATTTATCAAGAATATAAAAGTATGTAGAGCTGGATTTCGAATATCTTTAGTATAAACAAATATTCAAAATTCGGACCGGAATTAATACCTTTACTCTTAGCGAGAAGCATTTTCTTGAAAATATGTCCCAAAGTATGCATTCTGTGAGACTAAGAGACTAGAAATACTTAGAATATGATTTTAAATAATTTTTGTATAAAAGAATCTTCGAAATTCGGACACATTTACTCACAGGCGTATCTTTTTAAGAGGATAAATATATTTAAAGCTTAATTTAGAACACCTTTGCATAATTTGAAATTCATATATGTAGAAGAATGTCGTGTAGTGCCCACACTTTATTTTTCCTTAATAATAAATGTATACCACAAATTGCTTTGAGTTTTATTTTTAAATAACCAAAAGTAAATGTAATTGACTAGTCTTTACAAAAATTTATAGTTATTTGAGGTAAGTACAGAAATTTCGTTTATTGTACCCTATAATAAACGAAATTTCTGGGTTATATATTCAAATTTTGCTTTACAATTATTCTTCAAATAAGAGGATTGGGTTTTTTAATAAATTAAAATGAAGGATTTTCTTTGCTTTTGTAGTACAAAGTCTACGTATATAGTTGCATAGTACCCACCCGTGACGTCACCCGCGTAGAATTATGTTTGCTTCACTGCTTGATAGTTAAGGAGTGTCTATATGTTTAAATGGTCTAAGGATACAGCAAATATTTTGAAACAGGTTTATTGAAACTCGCTGAAATTTGGCACATTCTTAGAAAGATTTCGACTATATTATTTCAGTTGTTCTCCAGTTTTACATCGTTATTAGTTTTGCAGATGCAATGCTAACTTGACGTTTTTTTAAATAGCACGGGGGGTCAGATGTAACATTTTCGAAAAGGGTGCTCTTTTCTCTATTCAGCGATATAGCACATGCCAGATTTTCTTTGTTTTTACGAATTCGAATTTGAAGAAAAGTAAAAGTAAGTTAGCTTTGAAAATCCTGCCATTAGCCTTCTGATATTTGCATTGTATTGGAAAAATAGGCTTATCTCATATAATTAGTTTAAAAATGGTGCATTTAAGTGAAAGGGAGCGTATAGAAATCCTGATGATGGTTGGATATGGCGATAGAAGACGAATTTGTGCTATGAAATAGATCCCAATCGACAGTCGATATCTAGAACAACGGTTTCAAAAACTTTAAGAAGATTCAATGAAACTGAAAGCACAAAAAATCGTGTAAAACCCGGACGACCGACAGCTGTTACAAACGAAGGAGATTCTTTGAATGTTATATTAGATGTGGAAGAAAATACAAAAACTTCTATACACCAGGTGCCTGTAAATCATAATATGCGTAAAAGACCTATACAGAATATAATGAAACGCGAAAAATATCATACCTACAAAATCCACCTGTTACAGGGAATGAGCGAAGATGATTTTGACCGCAGAATCAAATTTTGCGAAACAATGATGAACAAAATAAATCAAGATAGTAACTTTATCAATGACATTCTCTTCTCTTATGATTCAACTTTTTGTTTAAATAGGAGTGTTAGCCGCCATAATTGTAGGTATTGTTCTGATAGAAATCCGCACTCGATGGAGCAATTTCACACGCAGTATCCCCAAAAAATTAATGTTTGATGTGAAATTATTGGTCGGAATATTATTGGTCCTTTTTTAATTAATGGTAATTTAAATTTTCAAAGATACTTACAACTTTTACAACAAAACATTGTTCCCCGGCTCAGAGAAATCTTCCCAAACTACAATAATCGAAATATACCAGCAGACACCATATGGTTTCAACTAGACGAAGCACCGCCCCATTTTGGTCGTATAGTACGTCAATATTTAACCCAAACATTTCCTGATAGATGGATAGGACGGAGGGGAACAATTGAATGGCCAGCTAGGTCACCTGATTTGTCCCCACTTGATGTTTTCTTGTGGGGTCATTAAAAAACCGAGTTTATTTAAACAGACCATTAAATATCGCAGATTTCCAAAAACGAATAGGAAATGAGAATGCCATGATTTCTCCTCATACTTTGATTGACAACTTGCAGAATTTTATCCATCGAATTCATTACTGTCAAGAAGGACAGTATTTTGAGCATATTTTGTAATATAAAATATTTATACAATTTAAACATTTTTTTCATTATTTTTAAAATGTATCAGTTCAATTTTAATAAAATGCGTTATTTTTATTAGTTTTGGTCAAAGTGAGGTTGTTAACAGTTGACGACAGATAAAAAACATCATTTCAAAAGCTAACTTACATTTACTTTTCTTCAAATTCGAATTTGTAAAAACCGGTTTTTATGAAAATTAAGGCAGGCGTGTGTTACATCGCTGAATAGAGAAAAACACCCTTTTCAAAACATTTACATTTTTACATTTTACATTTGAACCCCCGTGCTATTTAAAAAACATCAAGTTAGCCTTGTATCTACAAAACGAATGACGATGTAAAACTGGAGAACATCTCAAATAGTGTTGTCTAAATCCTTCTAACAGTGTGCCAAATTTCAGCCAGTTTAAATAAACCGTTTTCGAAATATTTAGCTGTATCCATACATAATGGCAACCCTACATATTATATTTGTTACTGGCAAAATGTATGTATTTAATAAATACACATTCTAACATGAGCCCAAGAGCACGTTGCATTCATAGGAATTAGATTTTCAACTAAGCCCTTCTATGTTCTATTTGCTCACGTAAGAATAAAATCTTATCTTTGAATTTACTCTATCCTTTTGATATATTTTATGTATGCAGGATTTCATATGTCACAAGCGAATTCCATGTAGAGAACTGAAATACAATAGTTTTACAGGGACAACTTCAGCGCGGAGATCCTCCAGAAAAAGAGATATAAAATTGTCCCTGCGATACCGAAGCTGAGTAGCAATATCTACTGTGTATTCTTTCATGCCTCTCCCTGGAATATATTTCATACTGGGATGCGGGCTTTATCGCTGTTGTATTTTGAAAAATTTCTTGATTTTTAACGACTGCATTCGCAGTGGAATACGTTTCCTTGGAATTCTCTTACTATCTACTTGCATGACATAGAAATGCACTAATCTAGCGTACCTATTATAAAAGTGTCTATCGTAAAGGATAGATAAAAGGAAAACACGCGAGGTTGAGTTGAGAAGTTGAGTACTGTATAATATTTGCTAAATATATTTTGTAGTTTTGTTAATTAATATTTTAATGCTTTAATTAATTGGTATAGATAATATTTATGCTTGTTCGGTGTAAAACATACTTAAATGTTTCTTTTCATAAAATTTGCATTTAATATCTTGACTATTATATCGCAAAGTCAAAATTATTGGGATAGCTTCTGATACTAACACAAAAACGTTTTATTTTCATAATATATTGTGGTGGGGTGCGGAGTGGTATGATATAATGAGATAATTAATTAACTATATAAGTCTTTAAATATTGCTTTGAATAATGGATTCCGCATTTTCAAGTATGTATTTCTTTGTATAGTCACTTTTAAGCCTTTTGAACGACGGCCGGTCTTTCTGGTGTACTTTTTACTTATTTTCAATTTATTGCTCGCTCTGTTGGTGACGAGATGGTATTTCGGCTTATCGTAATATTATTCGTTTAAAATTATCTTTGGTATATATATATAATTCAACATTTTTTTTCCTGGGATTAGCGGCCATAAGGGAATAGTAAATAAATTACACCATTCTTTTCTATTTACACCAACGTTTCGGCAATTATCCTTGCCTTTTTCAAAGTTATTTATTTAATCTACAACAGAAAGACATTATTTATATGTTAGTTATTTACATTTGATGTGCTGTATGAATTTGATGATCAACACACGCAAGCTCTTAATAATAAGTGGTAAATGATCGAAGCGATATTAACGGATTGTCTGAAATATATTTTAATATTTTATAATTGTGATTAGCGAAACGGCAAGAAACGGACCAAACAGTAATCATTATCTTTTTATCTAATATTTAATGTTTATATATTTAATTGTTAAAGTTGTTAAAAATAGAGTTCAATTTCAAACAAGAATTGGAAATGTATGGGAATTGGATTTTGCTCTTCTAATATATGCATATAAATGGCGAATTTATTACATGTTATCCTACATTAACTTTTTCTGATAATATGGTAGATATCTGTAGTTTGTCACCAGAGTTCTTTGGCATTTTTGAATTAGGAGAGAATGAGGATATATCTTTGTACAATTTAGTTGGCTCTTGGTAAGATATTTCTACATCAAAATCATCATTTTCTGAATCGTTTATACTAGTTTCCGAAATAATTGAGGCACTTTTCGATGAATGGAGATTTGTATCAAGAAGTGCCATATTTTCATCAATACTGCTTGATGACCTTTTGCTCCAGGTGTCTACTAAGCTTCTGCTAAATATAGTCTGAGGTGTACTTTTCGTATCATTTAATAAGAATGGTTTGCTAATATCTCCAACTAAAGTCTCCGTGATCAGTAGTTTCAAAAATGTTATATCATATGCAATACGATAAGTTAAATAATTAAAAACAAAGTAATTACTTATTTAAAACCTAAACTAATTTCGGATAACATTCAAAACTTCCTATTTAAATTAGGACACTTATTTTATCTGATCCACAATCGGTACGATTTCAGTCACATATATACAGGACAACTTGTATTTAATAATAATAATAAGCAGAACTTTAATTATTCTAATAAAACTGAGTAGGTACCTATATAAAATATGTCTCCCGAATTTTGTGTATGAAAATATTAATATGGCTTCCTTCGCATATATTATTTAAAGTAAAATGTTCGTATGGAAAATTTACATTCGATACAATTATTTATTTACTTTAATAATTGCTAGGAATTAATAAATACTAGGACACTTCACTTATATATACATTTTTAGAACTGAAAGATATAAACCGTTTTTTTTTCTCTCTTTCTTACAACCTACGGAACTAATACTCTCGTTAATTTCACTAAAAGTTGTCATTATTGGGAACATTGCGAAAAAATAAACGCCAGCTCCCCCCTGAATTTGTGAATACGAAATCTAGGGCTGTAAGTAGTAGTCAATTTGGTTTTACAAAGAGGTGCTCACTTGTGTCATTTGTGCCAAAAAAAGGGAAAAATGTGCTTCTAATTTCAAACATGCACGATGACGACCTACTTGATGCAGTCACAGGAAAACCGCATATGGTTTTAGACTATAACGCTACGAAATCTGGAGTCGATGTATTTGACAAATTGTGCGCTACCTATAATGTAGCAAGAAATGTACGAAGATGGCCAATGGTGATTTTCTTTGCTCTACTAAATGTAGCAGGAATTAATGCAGAAGTTATATACGTCTTCAATAACAGTCCCGATTCAAATTCCAGCAGAAGGCGAGGTTTTTTGAAAGCTCTATGCAACGAGTTGTGTTTGGAATAACTTCAAAGAAGGAGCATTCAAACAAGAGGAATGCCTATACAGCTGCAATATGAACTAAGCAAGTTCCAGCCTACATCACAACATCAGGAGGTGCCAGCATCTGAATGCCACAACGGAAAGAGGAAGAGGTGTTCCAAATGTCGCCAACGGAAAAAAGTTCGGTATTCAAAATATAATTGCCTGAAATGTGATGTCGTATTTTGTTTGGAGCATGCCAAGATGATTTGCGAAAAATGCTATGATTCAGCTTTTACAGTGCCTCAACCTGATACATGAGTAACTTAATATTTTTATTTTTATAATTTTGTGGACTTGTGTTGTGTAGTTAAAGTTACTTTTGAGTTATATTTCATGAATAACTGCTAAAATCCGCATATAGGTATAACCAGGTTTTTGAATAAAATTGCATTCTTTCTATTTTTTGATTTTTATGATCATTTGGACTTGTTTTATGAAGTTAATGTGAATTTTAAGTTAGGTTTTTGAGAAAAAAAAAGTGTTTTGGAACAATTTCATGATTTGTTCAAATTTGTCAATAAAAACTGCAAAGTAAAATTAAAATGTTATCTAAAAGCATAAATATACTCACAAATATAAGTGAAAAGTTCAGTTTAATATGTTTTTTTTTTACATACATTCAAAAATTGCATTAATTGAGTACATTAATCTCTCAGATGAATTGCGCCCGATCGTGTTAGGATTTGCATTGCGCCGGACCAAGGGTTAATGTAAAGCATAAAATTTGTCGCAAATTTTATGCTTTACAATTTTTATAATAAATGTTAACATCATTGGAGCTATAGAAACCTAGATAATCGCGAAAAACTGATTTTTGTGACCGTTGACCTCGAATAACTTACGAAGCAGACACGAGATTTTATGGGACTTTTGAGACAACTTTAAGAACGCTAAAATGAAGGTGTATACGAGTTTCCAGCTTATTATATCTCATTCCGAGGTGAAATGCTAAAATGACTCGACTATTGTTTTGTCCTGTAAATGGACAATAAAGTTTATTATTATTATATTGTTGCAATTTATCGCAAACACGATATTTCTTTATCAATAACTTATCAAACCATAAGGGAATGTGACAAAGTATCAAAGCCTTGATTTGCCCAAAAGTGGTCGACCACAAATTTTGGGCCAAGTGAGGGAACGATGAATCCTTGCAACCCTTAAGGACAGAGTTGGATTTCATAGCGAAAAATAGGTCGAAGGATTGGGCTTTCAAAGACCACTATTTTTCAAGCAATTTCCCGAAATAACTTGGTGTTTCGTGTTCAAGGAGAAGCTTTATCTATACAATTTCTCATTCAAAAATGTCTTTTAACTGCTTGTTTTTAAATACACATTATGGCAATGATGATATTATGTTTTAGCCTGATCTTCATGCCATTATGCTAGAGTTAGTAGAGACTAGTATAGCTCAAACAACATAAACTTTGTTTCCAAATTAGACATACCACCCAATATACCTCAGGTTAGGCTAATAGAGGAATTTTGTTCAATTTTGACCAGAGAAAATAGATGGGAAGCTGCAAATGAAGATCAGGTATCGAATTTTTCAAAAAATGTGAGAAATTGATCCTGCTGCTGTCCAGATGATGATGGGACAAGCTAGAAGAAAACTGAAGACTATCGAAGACATTGGCATTGTTAATTGTTGAAATATATGTCATTTATAAAGTGAAACAGTTTTGAGAAAATTATAACATCTAAAATTTTTCCTAAAACTATTGGGACCATACGTTATAATTATAAATAATATGAAAGATAACATAAATAACAAATAGGATTCCAAATATATCATCAATACAATCAAACGCTCTTAATAGATCCCTTTTGATACTAATGCCACTCGTTACAATTTGATCCTACAAAATCAAACGATGAATTAAATTAAATTACACGACCTCTCAAATATACCGGATCACCATCACATGCTTCACACACTTCACAAAAATAAGGTATTGCATTTCCCGTACAATTTCGAGACATAATTATACCGAAACGCAATTTCGAATGTAAAATGAAGGGAATTGTAAATTACAGTGTAATTAAAGCTCATCCCTTGCCTGTGTGTATTCACGCATACGCGTGTATATGTCGTCCTCTCTCCTGCTCGCTCCCACTTCGGTCATAATGAACTTCGGTCGGTTGCGTCGCCATAATTACGTGCAAACAAGTCAAACATACCCGTTAGAGTGCACGCAGTGTGCGCGCATACCTACTACCTAACTGCCTCAATTCGCCCGAGTGGAAAGTTATGAGTGAAAAGTTAACAGCACTCGTTAATGGCGAAGAGAGCTAAGTCCTGTCTGGAGAGTGGTGTAAGTACCGCCACGCCTTGGAAACCCGTCGAGATTTTTTTTGACGTTCGCATTTGAAAAGAATTACGTCCAGCCACTGGCTTTTACGATTTTTCTTTAAAACTATAAGATATCGCTAGGAAATTTGTGGTAGGACTATGAAATGTGCATTTCTTCATTTATTTCCTGTCAATAGTGCACTTGAACGCGTGGTTTTTAGCAATGAGTTGATACGGAAGTAATGAAAATTCACACCGGTAATCGTTTACATATCTATATTTATGTATATACAGCGTGTCCCAGAATTGATGTTAGAAGAGGTATACGGAACTAAAAATCTTCGAATCCTAATTTGATCTTTTGTAAGTAGCCATGCTTGGTTCGAAACTTATTTTTAGCATTGTGTAAGTTTGTGAAATCATATAGACGCTGACAGTTGAGCAAGATCTATTTCCGTTTCAGGTAAAGTACCTTTCTCGTTCACAGTATGCTAAAATATTACCAAGAAAATTTGTTCGGAATGACAAACTATGGCCTTATACAAAATTTCAGGAAGGTCTACCTACTTTGCTTAAATCGTTATTTTTTAGATTCAACAAAATAAAATTATATTTATTCACAAATTAAGTGTACAAAATGTAATAATAGTATTTATTGTTCCACAATCAATCATTTATTCAACACGACGCGACGCCTGAATTCTCTGAAACTGTTCTGAATTTCAAACGAACCATTGCTAGCTATCGACCTTTCTCCAAACACGAAATTTATCAATTCAGCTACGAGTGCTGTTGAATGTGCAGGGCATCCGTTTTGCTGGAAATAAATTGCTTGTCTTTCTGTCAGCGGCAGATCATGTAAGTACTCTTCCCTGAATCTTTCAAGCTGTAGATAAGTATCCTTATTTAACCGTCCCTCTATGAAGTAAGATCCAATAATGCCAGAACGATATGAAATGGCACACCCCACATTCACGTTTTGGTAATACTGTCTTCTACAATTGATCCGAAAGTTTGGATTTTCTGTAGACCAGTGACAATTTTGAGAGGAAATAACGCCATTTGTGCTAAAAGTTGCTTCGTCTGAAAATACTATGTGTTTATAAACATTTCGTTCTTCAACACATTTCTCCCCGATGGTAATACAAAATAATAATCTTCGATAGTGTGCACAAATTTTGGATTGAATGGCGTGACCTTATTGGATTCGTAAATTCTATGCAATTGCGATTTACTAATATTAAGATTAGATGAATGTGCTCTCAATGATAGTTTGGGGTGTTCTTCAACCGAATGCATTGTAACAATAGTTGAGGCATCGTTTTCGTCATATCTTTATTTTTCTTTCTTGACGTTAAGAACGCTGCCAGTTGTAAGAAATTTTCTAACTATTCGCATGGCAGTAATACGTGTAACAATGGTGCTGGGAAATTTCTCGTTAAACTGCCGCACCACTTCTGTTAGCGAACTCTCTTCGAGCCCATAACACTGAACAACATAAATTCTCTGCTGCAAATTTAACATATTCTATCTGTAATTAAAATTTGAACTAAAAGTTACTACCATTTGTAATGTGACAGAACGATTATTCGACTATTACCTTTTACTGGCCTCCTAATGTTTTTTTCTTTATCAGACTGTTCTAAAAATTCAGATATTCGCAGATAACGCAGGCAGTTATTGTTACTGAATTTATTGTAGATCAGTTTCGTAAGTTAAACGTGTTGTAAATACTTTTTCTGTCGTTCAATGTTCTACAAATAAAAGTTTTTTATAAAATAATTTTTAAAATTCAACAAAAGTGTTTTTAAAAAAAACTATTATTCGTAGAACATTGAACGACAGAAAAAGTATCTAAAACACGTTTAATTCAGGCATCGTATAGAACGGTGTGCAGAAAAAGGTGGCAGTTATGTTGAATAAATGATTCATTGTAGAGCAATACTATTATTACATTTTGTACACTTAATTTGTGGATAAATATAATTTTATTTTGTTAAATCTAAAAAATAACGATTTAGTCAAAGTAGGTAGATCTTCCTGAAAGTTTGCACAGAGCCATACTTTATTATTCTGAACAACTTTTCTTAGTAATATTTTAGCATAATGTGAACCAGAAAGGTACTTTACCTGAAACGGAAATAGACCTTGCTCAACTTTCAAGGCCAACGTGATTTCACAAACTCGAAACTATACTAAAACTAAGTTTCAAACCAAGCAGGTCTTACTTACTAAAGATCAAATTGAGATTCAAAGATTTTTAGTTCCGCGCACCTCTTGTAACATCAATCCTGGGACACACTATATATGAGGAGCATCGTTTCAAAACAGCTTTTATCCGTTTCACACAATTGATCAGAATGACCTAGAAACATCTAACAGTCTACATCTATAAAACACTCTACTTTTTGCAATTTTGATTGTGTTTACCAAAGCTTTTGATGTATTTCGAAATGGTAAGTGAAATCTTAAATTTCAATTAACGCGGTAATTAAGGCCTTTAGGATGGATAAAAGCACTTTTGAAAAATTTATTTGGATAAAAGCCATTTTGAACCATAGCTGATGGATAAAAGCCAAATTCTATGAAAAGAAGGAAACATAATATCTTTATTGAAACATTAGAAATATTTTTTCCATATTGGCATATAACATTAATCATTAATCAACATAACCTTTTTAAATACATATTCCACAATCTTCTTCATTACAGTCACATTCTTCATTTTCAGAATTTTCTTCATGGTTATTTGGTTGGTCAAATAAATGTTTGTAAAATTGGAGTTCAGGAATGGACTGCCAGTTCTCATCGTACAGATTTAATAATGTTTTTAAGTTGTCTAGTTTTTCTTTTTTTACTTCATGCTTTAGTTCTAAATTTGAAAGTGCATCATCCTTAAGTATATTTTCCAATTTTTTTCCTCTAGTGGTTATACTTTGATATGTTCCTGACAAATTATCGTTTCTGTAAAACTGTTCCATTTTTATTTTAACAGTTTTATTTGGTATATCTCTCTTTATTTTAATCCTCTTCATGTCTTTTATACCATTTAATTTTTTCAACGGTATCTTCTTGTGATCTTGCACATTCCTGTCTTCTCCTAGCTTTCTTACCAAACCTAAATTTTCATACAACTCCCAGTATTCTTCTTGTTGCATTATAGTACTTTGTTTCTTTAAAATCTTTTCAACTCGTCCAAATACTCTATCAGCTGGCAAGTATGAGTGCCCTCTTACTGGAAATACAACAAGAATATCTTTAATTGTAAGAGGGGCTTCTTTGTACAACCACAAAGCCAAACTGTTCATAACAATATGGTTTTTATTCTGTCCAGAACACCCATCCGCAAAGAGCCTCACGGTTGTGCAAGTAGCAGGAAAATCAAATTTTGTTAGGAAGTCTATCAACGCTGAAGACACTTCGTTGGAGCCACGTCCAGCAAGATTTTCTGACCAGGTGTAGAAAACAGGATGTTCAGATTTTATATCTGTGACACAAAAACAGTAAAAGGCAAGCTGCCTTAAATAAAAAGCTTCCCCGATTGGAAGTTTGGGCAGGCACTGAACTTGTTGCATATCAAAACAAAATGAGACGCTTTCTTCCTTCTCCTCTTTCATCAAAAGATGAAATTGTTTTGCCCTCAGTTTATGGATCCTTAATTCAGTCATAATTTTCGCTTGCACTGACTGATCGTTGCAACGTTTTAATTCATTACGTTTACGAAAACAGAAGCTACACACATCAGATGCTGGCGATCCAAATCCAATGTTGTACTCAGTGGAAAAAATGTTTTTAAAAAATCCCAACTTGACCTTCAAGTCTTCGGTTGCTTTTGTATTATAGAGTTTCCACAACTTAGATATGCTTTGATTAGAAGGGAGATACAATCGCTTTGATTTACTTCTATTGTAGTGACTTTCATGGGCTTTCAAACTACCAATGAAGTGCCTAACATTTTCACGTTTGGCGCTACTTTTGTGAGACCGGTGGTCGCCTCCTCTGTTTTCCTTTATTTCCCCTCCATCTAACTTTGTATTCGCTACTTTCTGGATCCTCTTTTGAGTAATGCCAAAGGCATTTAAAAACATTTTTTGGCACACGCGATGAATTTTTTTTTTTTGTTCTGTTCGCAAGAAGTATTCCACTGATACCGTGGTATTTTTTTCTCTACAATCCTGTTTATATTTTGGCCTTCTTCTTTTCGGAGTTGAAACATTTATGTAGTGGGATAATTTTACATCCTGCACTACTTTGTCCGCCTTTGAATAAACATTTTGTCTGCAGTAAATTATGTCATTTTTAAATAACTTTAAGCATTTGTAAGTTTTTCCATCGTGGCTGCAGGGGAATTCAACATTTTCAGCATTTGGGAAATGATCTTGGTACCTATAAGAGCAGTGACCCCCATAAACGTTGTAAATAAATAACAACATAACCTATAAAACAAACCTCATAATTTTTTGTTTCTGTCTCGTCGTCATATTTCGTTGCCTCTTTCGGCTACCCTGGCTGTTTCCTTGCACGTAAACATCACCATCACTAGATATTACGTTGTCCATTGTTAATTTCTAAGCACAGTAGACACGCAAGCCTGCCTCAAAAACGAACAAAACTATCTAAATAATGATTCCCACGTGTTGTGGATAGAAATCGTTTTGAATCACCACTCTTGATGGATAAAAGCCGCTTTGAAAAAACTGCTTATTTTTATCATTAAATTGCATATGGACAGAAGCTGTTTTGAAACCTCTAATTGGTGCCAAAAGTTGTGTTTTAAGGTGCAGAATGTGACGCCATCTAAAAGTGAATAGTCGAATTTTACGGATAAAAGCTGTTTTGAAACGATGCTCCTCATATGTTCTCTTTCAGGTTTTCGCGGGTGGTAGTATGTGTTGTCACTGGATTCCGGGTTTTCTTCCGCGTTTCCACTGCTTGGTCTTTGAAAAGATCGGCGCTGGTGTCTACACGACGTTTGGGCAAAATCACACTTAGCATCCTCAGGTCTGCGATAACTGCTTCTGCTTTTGGCATTCGTAAACTGACGTTCTAGGGGTTCGGATGGTGGTGATATACTCGTTTAGCGTTTTGTTTGGTAACACTTGAATGAGTGATTGCATGGTTTTTCGTGTCGTTGGGCCCCTGGTAGAGTGTATCGGCTGGTTTGTGATGTAAGTGTATTAGTTAGTCTTTTCCTATTAATGCTGGTTTCCATCCTGTATCCTCTGGGTATCATCTCTTGAATTCAGATTATTCGGGTATTTTTCAATTTCGATGGCTTCCCTGTTAATTCTGATTTTCGTATATTCAACGTTCGCGAATAGTTTGGTATTGTTGAAGTATATCGTGTGGGATGTTTTTTTAAATGTTGCACCTAGGAAGAAATTTTCTCATCTTTTCTTACGGAATTTTTTTGTTGTGTCGCTTTTCTGTTCGCTTTGAATGTTGTTTCAATGTTGTGTATTTGTAGGATTTAGGATAATCTATCGGTGGTGCCTCTAATGTAGCGTAAGTAGGTTTTGACAATTGGTGTTTCTTTTTCCTCTTGTTGGGCTTCTTGTTTCTGTTTGGATTCTTTGTTGATAGCTGATTCACTGAATTCAGTCTGCTAGAATGCTTTGTGGAGTTTGTTCATTTCATGAGTGATGTGATCTCCATCTGCTAAACTCTGCCATATTATCATTACGGTTTTCCCTACTGATACTAACTGAACTGGGTGGTGGTGGAACTGTTCGTTGAGGTATCGGTCTCTGTGTGTGAATTTCCAGTATGCCGTATGACTTGAGATCTCATTTTCTTTTTTCTTGACCAAAATGTCGAGGAATGGTATTTGGTTGTTCGATTCTAGTTCCATCGTAAATTTTATTTTTGGATCGGTTTTGTTCAGAAGTTCCATAAAGCTGTCGAGGTGATCTTTTCCATGTGTGCAGAACGTAGGGGAGCCATAGTTTGGGTTTGTTGGCGGCCGTCCTTAGTGATGTATTCTTTCTGTGTGCCTAAGTTTTCTACAAAGAGGTTCGCTACGTCTGGTGACAGTGGGGGCCTACCGGTGCGTCTTCTATTTGCCTGTAACGTTGAATTTTATAGATAAAGTAGGTGTTTGTCCATCAGTATTTCACCAGGTTCATTATGTGTAGTGGAGGTTCGCATATTTGTTCTATGGTAGAATAATAAGAAGCAGAAGCAGAGGGTTATCACAGGCCTGAAGATGATAGGTGTGATTTTGCCGAAACGTTGTCCAGAAACCAGCACCGCTTTTTTCAAACACCAAGCAGTGGAAACGCGGAAGAAAACCCGGAATACAGTAACAACATATATAGTTCAAGACAAAAATAATTTAAAAATTAAATAATAATCATAAGCAGGTTTATTTTGTACTAATTACAGGTTAGCAGGAAGACGTCATAACAGAAAAATTCGAGATACATATTCAAAAAAATTACAACAAAATTTATACTAACCAGAATAACCCACTTAAACTGACTTAAACCATATGATCCAAAAACTTATTTATAGAATAAGGCTCAATTCTGAATAAATAAGTAAACAGTTTACTTTTAAATGTTTTGTATTGCCCAGAGTTTTCATATTGCTTGGTAATTCCCTCAAAAATAACATACCAGCGTAACCAAGGTTCCCTTGCGTTACCACTACCACGATCTTGCAGTAATCTATCATTATTTTCATTTCTTCTGCCGTAAACGTGGTCAAATTTGGAAACACTGAAACGCGTTTTGTTTTTATATACAAATAACAAACATTTATAAATGTATATACTATATAGAGTCAACAATCTCTTCTTCATGAATAAATTTAGGCAAATGGTTAAGAAACGTTTCTTAACAAAATCCTTAAAATTCTTTTTTGAATTGTAAAAACCTCAGTTATATCGAATGAATGACCACACAAATAATTCCAAACCGTGCTCCGGAATAAACAAGCCTGAAATACCCCGAAAGCTGAATATTTTCATCCACTAAGCTGGCTTATATCCAATAGACCTGGATAAAGCGTTTGATACATTTCCAGAAACCAAATTTTGGAATCATTAAAGAACACATAAATTCAAGACAAGTTAATGAAAATGATTAACATATTGCTATAATCAGAGTGTATTTATAATTAATACTCGACAATTTCGATTCTTAGAAATTTTATACTCTTTTAGTCGGTTTTGAATTTTCTTCAAGTTCATTCTTACTATGCTTCTCTTCGGTACCCCTTAGTCAGTCTAATATATCGTCTGACAGAAAGGTATTCAAAAATAACGAATCAATTAATTTAAAGTTTACTTGCGGCTTAGTTCTAACTGGAATAATTAAATTAATAAGACTACCTATTATTGATTCTAGGTGCATTTACTCTATAAAAAAGCATACAAACAAAAATTATTGTGAAAATCATTTTAGAATTTGTCTTTACTGGTGGAGAGGAACTGAAATGATTCTGTTTACTAAACCCTAGGAACTGTGTAGGATGTCTAGGGCCTTCGGAAGGTTAAATAAGAATAGGTTTGTAAAAGGTACAAGTTTTTTTGGTGCGCCCCAGCAATGCTGGAATCGTCTCGATAATGGATTGTAGAATGCTGGAAAACTGGAAATGTGCCTCTTTCCACATAATGAAATTCAGTTTTGTAATTTAAATATTAGTTTTAGCTCAAGAAATTGCTTTTTTAAATGACTTTTATTACACAATAATTATAAGTATATAGCCATTTTGTTTTTCATTCAAATTCTATTTTTATATTATTTGAAATATTTTACTATTTAAATAGCACTAACTTTTTAAGTGAAAATATAAAGAATTGCTAAGTGCAACTTCCTAATACGATTCTGTTATTTTAGATTGCTATTTAAACAAAAATCAGCTAATTGAATACAGAAATCACATGGATTATCGAGATCTGTATCATTACTGGCTTGTATTGACAGATATGTGTCTTTTCCTTTTAATCAGCGATTTTTAGGAGCTCTGTGATGTTTAATCAGCGCCATTAGTAACTATATCAAACAATAATGGCCCTAATACATACCTATGCAAGATGCTGTTTTAAAGCTTAATAGCAGACACTCACTCTCTGCAGTCTCTCAGCAAAATATGATTTCAACAGGATTTAGTTCAAAAACTAATCAGCAGTTGCTATTGAGCCTATAATTTAATTCTAGAATATAGTCACCCTTCTTTTAGCTCTTTCTATGCAAAAGTGCACGCACATACCTATAGATAGACATTATAGGAGTAGTTTATTTTTCGTTGTTCAGATTCTTTTTCTGAATAATTTTATTTGTTTTATTAGCTGACGAAATATTTCCTATAATTTGAGATCGGATCTCAACATGATCACTTTATTACTTGCAGATACTCCGTATAAGAAACTAAAATTGGAAATTTGTTACCTTTGGCTTGGCAAAAAACATATTTTTATTAAAAGAAATAATTAAAAAAATGGCACTGCCTCGTCTAATTATCCTGTAATCTCCTAACATAAACTAGGATCAAGTGCTAATAAGCTTTTCTTGTTAGTGTGCATGAATATAAGCTTAATTTACGGAACCATAATCCAATATACAATTCACATCTGTAGGATACGAAGCGCTCAGTTGCTCTATTTCCAAAAACTAATATCGTTATTTTATATAGAATTAGGTAGTTCTAATTCAAGTATGCACGGTTACCAGCTTGCTCGCAGCGGATTATAATTATAATAATTATTATTGTTATAGCTTCAATAAACTCGGAACTTTCCAGTATGGAGGTAATTTGACGATAGGTTAGTGTAGTGTGCACAAGTGGCCAATTGATTACGGGAACTGATTTTAATAATGAAATTGGTTTAGATCTTGACGTCAGCGGGTCTTTCTAATACGTGCAGCTTATATTATATATGGAATAGTGGATGGAGATTAACTTAGTTAATTTAATGTATGTAGATTCTATAATTATGTAGTAACGCTTACAAAGTATTTTCTCTTTAACTCCGTCTTTGATGTCAATTAGCTTTTTGACATATATACAGGTTGTTTCACTGTACTATATAAAAGGGCAAGAAATTTTTCATCATTATACACTCGTAAACAATTTGCTTTTTGTTAGCAAACGTCCATTTTACTTCAATAAATAACATGTTATATTTGCAGCATCTCAAGAGGTCAGCAGTTTAATAAAATTAAAAATAATTATGAATGGGTCAAATATGGGACGTGGAAAGACTAAAAAATGTCGCAACAATGCTCTCTAGTCGAAATTCAAAGTTTCTTGTACATGCGAATTACGACAATCGCTTCAACGGATAGAAAATCATTATTTTGGATATTTTTCGTTTTAACATTATCGCGGAGAAAGTTGTAAAATAGAAATTGTAATAAGTAAATGCCTGTTAATGAATGTGCACATTTACAATCGTTCATATCGAAGGTAATTTGTGCAGCATATAGTAAGTTATACGTCCTTCAGATTATCTGACTGTTAATTGAGCATAATGATTTAGAGTATTAATATATTTTTCAAACGATTTCCTACGTAGCGTTTATAAAATTTGTGTGTGAATTTAATAGAACGTTAATTTTTGTTATATGCAGGTAACTTTCATTTGCAATTTTACCTTTTTTGAAAATTCGCTCACTCACTTATAATTTAATTATGATTTTGGAATTTTTCATATTGTTACCGAGCTCGTAATGTGAGCAAATTTGCAGTACATCTTACAAAAATACTAAACTTATCAACAAAGTTTCAAATTGATTGTAGTTTTGGTGAATTCCTGGTCTTTAGTGACTGCCCTATTATAAACTTGTACTCAACTTTTGATTACACTGTAAGAAGTTTTGAAGGTTCGTCGGTAGAGGTCGCATAATATCCAAACAATTTAAATATTGCACTTTACTAAATTCAATTTTAAATCCAGCGTTCATCGACTCGCAGCACTCTATTGTCTGGTTTACAGGCCATTAAATCAAAAACAAAACAGTTTGTTACATCTTTTGGTTATAGATAAATCAAACCAAAGGTAAGTTTAAGTCAACTTCCCAACATCTGAATTATTATTTTTATAATGTGCTCTTAGTCAATAAAATTAAAGTTTTCTATACTATGCTTGGTCTATGTGAAATCTACGGCCGTTGATTTTTTACTAGGCTAAATATTAATTAGCGCTCTTTGTATTGCTTTTTCAAAATCAACATAGATCTCGCTAGATTCAAACAAAAAACTGAATGATCAAAAAGTATTGTGTTTCAGCAATAAAGAAAAGTTTTTTACTTACAAATTTTGTTTGGCAATAAGCAATACAATAGTAGAACATAATGTCCATTGATAAGTCGACGCATGGTAAAAACTTGTGAAAAATATTTCGTACAATATGTCAATGTGTGGTTCACGAATGAAATTTCCAAATTATAATCCTTTTGTTACCTGTACTCAGTAATTGTGACGATACCTGCCGGATTACCTTATCCATGCAGACGAAGAGCAACATTTATATGAGATTACTTCCGCAATAGTACTAGTACCTCATCTTTAGCCCTTAACACAAGTATGGAGTTTCCATTGACGCCCATCGAAACACAAGAATTTTGTCCAAGATCCACACATACATGTGTAATCCCTTAGTTTAATTTTGAACCGACTTGTAACTAATCCCTGTATACATTCTATTAGAGTACACTATATCTTGGACCTTTAATGTGCAAGTAGAACAAGATTGCACTGTTAATATTCTTTCTAATTACACAGTAAAGATTCTTGTAATTTCACAATCAAAAAGCCATTGCAAAAATTTGGCGCCCAACCTAAAATAATGGCGAAATTATTCACCATCTGTGAAACAAGCCTTTATAGACAACTGATAATTTCTGTGAGCTTAAAGGCACAGTAAACTAAAAATCGATGTTTTGTTTTTTTGCTTATTAATCGTCGAACTATGCGATTATAAGGAATTCCTATTTATAAAACAAAAATTTTCATTATTTAACTGCTGAGAACGAAGAATAAGCGCGCCGCTGACGTCATCGATGATATAGCACTCGCCGCAGTTGCATAGATTTATAACGCCAAACGCATGTTTTCCGTGTTCAAATCAGTGCAGTGTATTTGTTGATTTTTTATTGCTCACTAGACGATCTGGTAACATCATACTGAAAGTTTATGAAACATAATTGTAATTAATTGTATGAATTTTAGGTTTAAGAAACCAATAAAAATGGTGTATTGTTGCGTTGTTGGTTGCAAAAGCAATTCCAACAAAAAAGATGCAGATATTAGTTTCTATCGGTTCCCATCACGTGAAAAATCGCCAGATCGTTATAAAAAATGGTTGGACAAAATACGTCGGGAAAAATTCACCCCCTCAAAATACAGTCGAGTGTGCTCGAAGCATTTTACAACGGAAAATTTTGATGTTGCCGCTCAGTTAAAACAAAGTTTAATGCCTGACCAGAAATTCCTCCGATATTTGAAAAAGACGGCCGTTCCAACTTTAATGTTAACAGGCAAAAATTCTGATGAGGGTATACCTTGCAAAAGAAAAAAAACCACCTACGTTCGTAGAAAAGAAGTAGAAGAAATGTTAGCATTACAGAAACCACTGCCGAGTACTTCAAAATCATTTTTCAAGACAGTTTATTCTTCCACTTCAGATTCAGAACCGCAATGTTCAACTATGTATAGAGAAAAAAATCCTCCTGCTCCTTCAAGTATTAGTGCAATAATGGAAGGTGACCATCAAATTAGTTGCGGTGTACAATGTGAAATGGGCACAGAAAAGTTATCCAAATATATACCACATTCTAAAGAAGATTTGGATACGTCATTTCATCTGTCAGACTACAGTGACAGTGACTTTAGTGATAACGACTCTAATGACAGTGGTTCAGCCAATGATGAATTGGTTCAAATTGCAAATGACGAAACACATCCAACCGAAGTTGATCGAAATTTGGAAAGCACGGAGTTCTCGGATATTATGTTTTTTGTCGCCGGTGAAAAGTTGGCAATCCTTTTCAAAATGTGTCATGTGTGTGGGAAATCAGTGGTAAGCACATCGTATGTCACAAAAGGCTCTATGCTGCTAATTAGAACCACCTGTACAAGTGATCATATCTACGAGTGGCGGTCTCAAAGAACATCAAAGAAATTCTCGATGGGAAATATAAAATTAGCTGCTGCAATATTTACAACTGGATTGTCTTTTATCAATTTTGTCAATTTGGCAGAAACATTAAATTTAAAAATATTCAGTAAAACTACATTTTATAAAATAGTTAAACGATTTGTGACACCTGTAATTAGAGAGACATTTCATAATGAGAAAAATAAGATTATACGTTCTATACAATCTAGAGACGAAATCAGAATAAGTGGAGACGGGCAGTACGATTCTCCTGGCTTTTGTGCTAAATATTTGACATATTCAGTGATGGATTTGCAGACCGAAAAAATTATTGATATAATAGTTGTTCAAAAAGGGATGGTTGTAGGTGATTTGGAAAAAGCGGCGTGCGGTAAAATGCTCTGTAAACTGGAAAAGGCGAATATACGGCCCACTCTTTTTCTTTCTGATAGACACCGAGGAATAAGATTATTATTGCGAACGCAATATCCACATGTAACTCATGAATTTGATGTGTGGCATATGGCTAAAAGTCTTACAAAAGCCATCAAAGCAAACGAAAAAAAGGCCCCACTTCTTTCTGTCTGGAGAGCAAGTATTACAAATCATTTATGGTGGGCAGCTCAAACGTGCAATGGTGATAAAGAGTTACTCATTGAGAAATTTAAATCAGTCTTGAAGCATATTTGCAACATACATTCATGGGAGAGTGAAATATTTTCTGCGTGTGAACATGAACCAATTGGGGAACGGGATAATGATGATACAGTATGGTTGTCACCACATTCCGGCGATTTTCAAGCATTAAAAGGAATTATTGAAAAAAAAGATTTCTTGAAAGATATAGAACACATAAATCACTATTGTCACACGGGAGCTCTAGAGTCCTACCACAATGAAAGACTCAAATATTTACCTAAACGCTTGCATTTTTCGTATGAAGGGATGATTGTTCGTGGTATGCTTGCAGTTTTGGACCACAATTCCAATATTGGAAGAACGGTAGTACGCGAGGGACAGAGATTTTCTAAATCTTTGAAAAAGTGGGTGTATGTTTCTATTTACGACGCAAAATCCAACCAGTGGCGCAAAGACCTATTAACATTAACATTCCAAAAAACATAGCCACAGTGTCCCAACCAAGTTTAGAAGAAACAAAACGCCTTCATTTTTCCAGATTTAGATCTGAAATAATATAAATAAGTAGTTCATCGATGTTTGCATTAGCCATTATATTTTTATTTTATAACTCTTTTTACATGTAGATCTAAGAATAATATAGGGTAGATATATTATTATGGCACGAATTATTTTTTAATGAATGTATGTCCATACATAATTATATTGTTTTCATATGTAATTGAGCCTATATGCCTGTTTTAGTAGTACACATATTGTCAATCGAAATAGTTTGGATCATCTTCTTCCACCGGTATGAAACCTGTATATGCCTCATTTATTTCTGGATATTGCTTTCTCACTTTATTCACAACACATGCTGGTATAATTTTCCTGTTTTTGCGACCAAGTGGTTGCCATCCATTTATCCAATAAACAAATTGTTTATAAGCGATATGTCTCCATAAACGATTACTTTCAGTTAATAATTTTGTTCTTTCATGTTTATTAGTTGCCCTTAGCATCATTTGATACCTAGTAGGTCTGAGTGTATCTTGATTCAAAACAACACTTTCAAACGACGGATGTAATATTATACACTCCACACCACCCATTATATTGGAAATTTGCGTACATTCGTTGCAGCAAATACATTCAAAATCACTTGCCATTTGTTTGCAAAAACCACATTTGCACCACAGAATGTTTGTAATACGACCTGTATATTTTTCGCGTTCTTCTGGAGGATCTTCACTAGAATCTTTTTTCTTTAGATTTAATTGTGAATAACGGGGTTCATATAAATACGGGCTCACGCCATTCATAATCCCTTAGGCTATTTTGTCTGCACTGATAAGTGATAACGAAGTAAAAACTAAACACTAACTAAAAATACTATGTGCAGTGGTATTTAAATTTTACTACGCACTCTTGTCTCGCCACGGTCTGAACAGCCGTGTTCTCTCGGGCAGTCGTATCATCGATGACGTCACGCGAGACTATAAATCCTATCGTAACTCTGGAATTAATAACTCAAGAAACGCGATATTTACGTTTTTTATTTCCTTGAAACCAGAAGAAGGGATTGCGTTATATTTTCAAAAATTGATTTTTTTTAGTTTACTATGCCTTTAAAGTTATTTTCAACATGTCGCTTTGTCACAGAGTAGGCAACTCTTTTCAATTTGCTTTCATTCTGACTGATGTGGTAATGCATTTTTCTGTATACATTATGTGTCGAAATGGTAATAAAAATGTTTTAAACCACTTGTGTTCTTTTGGAGCTTCTCATCAGCGCAAAAAATATGGCGAATTTTCACAATTGTAATATTTTATTGTATTAATATCTGTCATTGATAAAGTATTTGTCCAGTAAATGACAAAAGACTTTTCTTTTGAATTTTCGTTTTAGAAACATTCTTTCTTACTCGAATTCTATTATACAGGGTGTTTAAAGAAGGCAATATTAAAGGGGTTGATTGTCCAGGTCATTTTATACAAAAAATTTTTTCATAAACAAGGTCCGCAAACGCTTCGTTACCGATCTACAGGGTGTTGAAGTTTAATTAAAAGAAACAGTAAAAATTAGATTTCTCTAAGACGGCATTAAAGATCATAATGAAATTTTAGGCGTGTTATTTTTCAAGAAAAAAATAGGACGCCGCTGATTTCTCTAAAAATAAAAATATGTTTCTATTCTTTGTTCAATTGTGAAGAAAAAAGTTCTCTTAACTTTTTTATCGTACGACGTAACGTTTTTTAGTAAAAAAAAACACATTTTAGTGCATGTACATTTATCATGCTTACAAAAATATTTTTAAACAGTCCTGTTTTATTCACTGACATATTGAATGACATATGATTAATAATTTTGTATGTGTCGAATTTGTTGAATTTCCTTATCATGAATCGCTATACAAATGTAGAGATGACCGACATGCACTACATTTATGGACTTGCTGATGGAAATGCATTAGAAGCTAGGCGGTTGTATACTGAAAGATTTCCTGGCCGTATTGCTCCTGATAGAAAAACTTTCGAAAGTATTCATCGGCGTCTATATGAAACAGGCACATTAAGACGAAATGGAGGAGCAGGAAGGCCAAGGACAGCAAGAACGGTAGAGCTGGATGAGGATGTGCTAGACATGATTGAAGAAGATCGAGGTACTTCTACTCGAAAAATTGCTGACGCTTTGGATGTAAGTAATGGGACTATTTGGCACATTCTGAAGGAAAATTTGTTGTACCCATTCCATATGCAACGCGTTCAAGCATTACTTCCTGCTGATTTTCCTCCTCGCATTGCATTCTGTCAATGGCTTTTGCAGAAAATGGTTCAAATCCCTCAATTCCTGATGTTGATTCTGTTCACCGATGAAGCGAATTTTTCAAGAAATGCAATACGCAATTTCCATAATAACCATGTATGGTGTGACGAAAATCCACATGAAATTGTTGAAAATCGTTTTTAACATCAGTTTTCTTTGAACGTTTGGCTTGGGATTGTGGGTGACTGCCTAATTTGACCGGTATTTTTACCAAGGAGACTAACCGGAGAGGTGTATCGCAACTTTTTGGAAAACACGCTCCCTGGATTTCTGGAGGACGTACCATTAGCAATTAGAGATGCAATGTGGTATATGCACGATGGCGAACCATGGCACTTTAGTCAAGTAACTCGTGATTTCTTACCACAAGCATACGGAAATCGCTGGATTGGCCGAGGTGGACCACACTTATGGCCTGCACGATCCCCGGACTTAAATCCCCTGGATTTTTTCCTGTGGGGCCATTTGAAGTCATTGGTGTACGCTACTCCATTGCAAAACGTAGAAGACTTAAGAAATCGAATCATTGCTGGATGCAACTCAATTGAAACCGATCCTGTTGTTTTTGAGAGAGTTCGCCAGTCGATGAGAAGATTGGATTCTTGCATCAGAGCTCGAGGTGGTCACTTTGCACAGTTATTGTAATTTTTGCTTGCTAAAATTGTTGGTATGGTAAAATATTTGTTTTTGCCCTTAAATAAAACCCTTGTTTTTAAAAAAAAAATCTGTAATAAATGTACATGCACTAAAATGTGTTTTTTTTTACTAAAAAACGGTACGTCGTAGGATGAAAGTTAAGAGAGCTTTTTTCTTCACAATTAAACAAAGAATAGAAACATATTTTTATTTTTAGGGAAATCAGCGGCGTCCTATTTTTTTCTTGAAAAATAACACGCCTAAAATTTCATTATGATCTTTAATGCCGTCTTGGAGATATCTAATTTTTACTGTTTCTTTTAATTAAACTTCAGCACGCTGTAGATCGGTAACGAAGCGTTTGCGGACCTTGTTTATTATAAACTTTTTTGTATAAAATGACCTGGACAATCAACCCCTTTAATATTGCCGCATCTTTTTTAAACACCCTGTATACAGAAAAGTTTTTATTTTTATTTTATGTATTCGCAACAAAGAAATTAACCATTTACTAGACAGAACTAAAAATAAAATGCAAGCAAGTTTCACGAAATAACTTACCATGCTCAATGTTCACATATAGTCTAATGCATATTTATCTGTCTTTATCTCGGTCTAGGTTATGCTTCTCGTGAAGTTCTAAAATGTTTTCAGTCAGGAGTCGTGTAATATGCAAACTTTGCCAATTTATCTGACGGCGCCATATGTAATGCTTACGTGGATAGTGAGTAAGAGAGACCGCACGTAATTCCTTAACATGGGCGATAGTACAAATTCTTAATGCGAAAGTTTCGCTTGAAGCAAAAAGATTTACACGAAATTATAACTCGTATTCTTCAGCTCATTTAATGTCATTTAATGTTGCCGTAACTTTGCATTTAATGCCGCCGCCATATCTTCCTCACAGAGAAGTTAATAAAGTAATTTGATTATTGTTGATGTTGTCATATATATTTTACTATTTCTCCCTAGCTTCTCTCATAAGTTGAGGTATACAGTAGGGTACGCTAAAAAAATTAAAAGTTTTTTTTTCAATTCGAAATATCGCGTGGAAGTTGCGATTTAAGAAAACTAAAAAGGGCTACACAGAGAAATAAAATCGGTTTGTATCTTCCTCTTGCGCATGTACTCTAACGTTTGTGGAAATTTGGAAGAAATTACATTTTTACGATAATCTTACTTAACTTGTCAATATTTAAATGTAATAGCTCGAGTCGACCCTTACTCGAACCGATAATGATTTAGAATAAATAATAGTTCAAAACCGGTATGGTCTTCCGCGCGGGCAACAACTGTCAAGTTTAACAAATTCCCGCACTCTTCATAACTCAGTCAGGTCAATGACAACGACGCCTCCCTCATCTACCATTATTTAAGAGGGTCAATCGGTAAAAAGCAAAGTCCCTGCCAAAAATGTCCAGTGACTGGTTTCATGGGTATTGGCTGTCAGATCCACATAATTGACAGAAGTATACACAGTGCCAAAAATAAGTTCTGAGATTAGACCGATGTCCGAGTAATTAAAGGGCCATCTATGAATTCAGTACGAGACGTTCGAAAACTGTGACATTTCTCTTGTCGGTAATATTAAATTTCCTTCAATCGGTTGATAAATAACAAAGTTATGACGGTTCTACCAAAACAACTATTTTGTCGGTGTTGAAATATTAACATGGAACAAAGAGCAGTTGTTAAATTTAACGCAAAACTTGTCAAAAAAGCATCAGAAACATTCCGGTTGTTGCAGCGAGTGTACGGCGATTATTGTTTCAGTAGAGCAAATGTTTTTCTGTGGCATACACGTTTTTGGGAAGGCAGATAGAGACTAGAAATAGACAATCGTGAAAGAACGCCAATTTTAGCTTGGACACTAGAAATGATCAAAAAAGTACGTGATATCATTGGAAATAATCGCTATGTTTTGCTTAAAATATTGGAAGAGTTTTAAGCATCAGCAGAGAAACGATCCAAACCATATTTCATGAGAATTTGGGCAAAACAAAAGCCTGTGACAAATTGACAATCGTGAAGGAACGCCAGTTTTAGCTTGGAACACCAGAAATGATCAAAAAAGTACGTGATTTCATTGAAAATAATTGCAATGTCTTGCGAAAAATATTGGAAGAGTTTTTAACATCAGCAGAGAAACGATTCAAACCATACTTCGTGAGAATTTGGGCAACACAAAAGCCTGTGCAAAATTTGCTCCATACACTTAGACAAATGCGCAAAAATCTACGTTTGTCAATCATCACAAAGAAGTCGTTGCAGCCGCCAGAAACGATCCAAACTTTCTGAAATCAATTGATATGGGGTGAGGAAACATGGTGCTTTCAGTACTATCCGAAAACTAAGTGTCAAAGTGCGGAATGGAAGTCGAAAAACTCACCACGACCACATAATACAAGGAAACTTCCATAAAGAAAAATATGTTCATTAGATTCTTCGATAGCAAAGGAATTGTGGGAATTTGTTCCAATTGAAAAAAACAAAATTACTGGCGCATAGTATCTCGAAATTTTAAAATGTCAAACGGCCAGAAGTCGTCGCAATCGACCCGAATATAGTGATACAGAGACCTGGTGTCTGTTGCACGCTAATACATCAAGTCTGAGTGTGGATCATCCTCCTTATTCACCTGATTTGGCTTCGGGCAATTGAAACTGAAGTCAAAGAATGTTTTTTTTAATGACATTTTGACTATCAAAACAGCTGCAAAGCAAGCACTAGTGGCAATTCCACAAAATGAGCCAGAACACGCATTTGAATCACTGTTGAACCGCAAAGTGTGTGAAAAAGTGTATTAAAACTGGAGGAAATTATTATGAACAAAAAAAATTAAAATATTCAAATTTCTTGTTTCAATGATTTTTCTCACAGCCAGTCTCGAAACATATTTATCGCCCTGTGTACTAAGAGTAAGGGAAACTAGATATTGTTGACAACTGCAAGTTGAAGTCTTAGATTGTACTTAAGTGAAGATAGTACTGTACCTGAACTTTAACCCTTATCCGGTCAAGGTGAGTCTAACAGACTCATCGACCAAAGTTTTTTAAAATATTTTTATTACTATGGGTGGTATCTAAAATTTCTTCCGTGACTTTGTTTAGAATTATAACTAAAGCGTTTACGTGTTTGTAGATTGAGAAAAAATATTTGTGTAGACATAAAAAAAAATCTTAACAATTTTTCAGACGTAACCGGACAGTATGAGTCCGACAGACTCCAACGAGTTTCTCGAACTTTTACGGAGATTTCCGAAAAGAATTGTGTCGAATGCATCTATGCGCTTGTCTGTTGTTCTATTTTTAGCATAACTTGTCACATCTTGTCAGCTGGTTGTGCGTTGCATCCGTGATCAAACTGTTGTTTTTGAGATTTTATGTGAATTGTCAATTTTTGATTATTATTCGGTAAGTCATATTTTCCAGATAGTTTTGGTAAATATTCTAATTTCTTATCAATTATTTTAGTTGAATATTTACAGACATCTATATAATGACAAGCAGAGGGCTGTCTAATAGCGAACTTCAACAAATTATTGATAATTTGTCTGATTTCGATGACGATGCTGATGACATCAATTATTCTGACAATGAGTCTGAATCAGAAGAAGACAATGTATCTGTAGCAGGCGAAGAATCTGATATTCAAAATGATGACAATGAAGAATCTGAAAATGGAGATGAGACTAATGGAACAACATCAGTGTTTTATTTTACTGGTAAAGATGGAACGCAGTGGTCGCACGAGCCTGATTCCACTGGTCGCACAAGGGCTTGTAATATAATAAGAAGTCCATTACATAAAGTGTGCCTTCCACCAGGTAAACTTTTAGAAGACCCGGTTGACTCTTTTTATTTGTATATGACAAATGAAATTGTTGAAGAAATAGTCAATTTTACAAATGCTGAAGCAATTCGTGTCTTATCAAACGAAAGATGGAAGTCTTGCGATAAAATAGAAATGTATGCATTTTTTGGACTTTTGCTCACTGCCGGTCATTTGAAATTTAACAACACAAATTATGAAGTTTTATGGAGTCCTATTTATGGACCGCCAATCTTTCGAGCCACAATGGGTTTGAAAAGATTCAAGTCTCTTTTACGGTTTATAAGGTTTGATAATAAGAAAACCAGATCTCAACGCCGTGAAAATGACAAGCTGGCACCGATCAGAGACATCTGGGAACAAATAAATAAAAATTTGAAAAAATATTATCTGCCGGGCAAAAATATTACAGTCGATGAGCAGTTAGTCCCTTACAGAGGACGTTGTCCGTTCAAACAATATATGCCTTCAAAACCGGATAAATATGGCATGAAAATCTGGTGGGTATGTGATTCAGACACGTCTTATCCACTAAACGGTATTCCTTATTGTGGAAAAGAAGGTAACACTGTCACACAAGGACTGGGAAAAAAAGTAGTTGAGTTACTAACAGAACCATATCAGCGAACAAACCGAAATGTTACGTTTGACAATTATTTTACTGATTTGTCATTAGCATATGGTTTGCTTTCAAATGGACTTACTATGGTGGGAACAGTAAAAAAGAACAAAAGATTTATACCCAAAGAATTCCAGCCTCACAAAAATCGTGAAAATGAATCTTCAATTTTTGGATTCACTAAAAAAGCAACCTTGGTATCTTACGTCCCAAAACCTAGGAAATGCGTAATTTTGTTGTCGACGATGCATTTCTTCAAAGAAGTAAGTGACATCAAAAATAAACCTGAAATAATTCTTGAATACAACCGAACTAAAGGTGGTGTGGACACATTAGACCAGATGGTTCACGAATATATGTGTAAGAGACGCACAAACCGTTGGCCCTTTGCATTTTTTATGAATATGTTGGATGTGGTTGGCATCGCAAGCTATGTTGTATGGACAAATCTATACTCTGAGTGGAATTCTCAAAAGCATGAAAAAAGACGCCTGTTTCTTGTGTCTCTTGCAGAAGGACTAATAATTCCTCAAATACGCAGAAGAAAAAGTTTTGGACTTACAAAAGAAATCAAAACAACAATGAAGCGAATTTTGCCGGCAGCACAAGAGCAACCAAGTACTTCAACAAGTGGAAATTGTTCACCTCCTCGCAAAAAAAGATGCTATATGTGTCCCTCCAAAACCAGCAGAATGCAGAAACAAGTCTGCAGTAGCTGTAAGAAAAGCATATGCAACGAGCATTCTAAAATCAAAAGGACTTGTTTTTGTTGTTCTGAAACTTTATAATTTTTTCTGTATTTATTCAAAAATTTTGTAATAAATTATACTGTAAAATTATTTTGTTTGTTGTATTATACGTGTTTTAATATTAACGCAGATTTATAGTCTCTATCTATGTATATCTGTAAAAAAATTTTAATCAGTTGCAGTATTATATCACGTAGAGTCCAACGGACTCAGACTATCCGTTCACGTTAGTAAAGAAGTCTGCCCGGATAAGGGTTAAAAAGTAGTACGTGCCAATGTCGTTTAGTATTATAACAAGTGCATACTTTACAGAGGAACCAACACTTGTGTACTAATTAATACAACCTTCAAGGTACCTGTCTGAAGATTTATGTAATATTGTAAATCCTGTGATAGAAAGAGATTACTTTCCCCCTCATCCCGGACATTGAATATAGCCATGGCACAAAACAAAACAAGACTCATAAGAGAGCTCGGGCTGTGACGAGACAATTAGATTAAAAGAGAACAACTATCAGAACGTTTATGCTGCCACAACCCAAATTTAAGGCTGAAGACTACTAGGAAATAATTATTAACTGGATCGAGTGTGATTTATCTTCTCCCGCATTATTAAAAGATATCAGTGACAGGAGCTTAAATCACATATTAAAAAAACTCAATCTATAAATGGGATATATATATTTAAGATATTCCCAGTTTACAAACAAGCAGTTGAACGATGTGTGAATACTGTGACAGAGGCCTCAGGAATAGTTTGCGGAGCTAAGTCTAGGAATGGTTTCATTAAAACGAGTCGACTGTCAAGGTCAACCACGCCTAATTTCACCCATAAATCAGATTTCAAAAGTACCCAGGAATGAGTGAAAACGTAATTGTTTGACATGAGTATCTTAAACTTACGGCTTCACACAAAAGCTTAGATTTTCATATAAGAAAAATATTACCTAAGGGTTTAAACAATTTGCGTTTAAACATTTAAGCTTGCTTTCAATAAAGTAAACTAAAAAAATTTGGCAAACTTTAGAGCACATACGTGGCTGGAATATATAAATCCACTTTATTTATTTTTTAAACCCTTTTTAGTCTTCAAAATTCGTAACTTTTTTGCGGTATTACGACTTAATAAAATATTTTTTTTTGGCCCACCCTAGTTTACAAGTATGTTTTCGATACTATTCAAAAGGCGGATATTAATAATAAAAAAAATAAATAAAAAACTGAATGATTTGTTTACGTGGATAAAAAGAGTTAGGTAAATAAAGTTGTAGACGAATTTTATAAGTCTTAATTGGCAAGAAGTTGAAATGAATCCATATTGAATTTCTGTAGCAGTAGTCAATAGTTATACCCTCTGCAAAGGTAAGTACTCTCCGCCCTGGAGTACAAATACTTTAAAATGTTTCTCTATAACTTCTCTACAATTAATTTAGGCGTAGAGTAAGTGGAACTCTACATCAGGCAGCCACACCCCAGTCTTGATCGCACGAAGGTAAAGTGAAGAAACTTAACATTATCAACCCAAAAGTGCGCCGAGTTTCTAATTACAAATCTCAACATTTTTATGGCAGAAGATACAGTGTGATTCCTATGTGATAAATGATTCCTATCTGGTAAATGTTACCATGTAACATTTGCCTTTGGTTAAGGTGAGGTTTCTTGTAATACACCACGCAATTTCGTCAAGTTGGTATAGTTAGTGTAGGTAGTCGGCAACTGATGAGACGGATCCAAACAGTTTTAAATAATCAATATTTACAAACCCGTTGTAATCGTTAATGAATATTAGAAATAGTAGAGGACGCTTGCAGAACTCCATATGTCACATTGAATAAATACGATTTGTATCCACTGTAGGTAACATACCACCTTCTGTTGGGTAAAAAAAATGTTAACACTGGAGTACTGGCACCGAGGGAGTTCAGTTTTTCTAATGATAATTTGGTGATCAATGTAATGTAATAAACAAACTCTAAACCGATTTTTGATTTTTGGTATTTTTTTAAAGTCGTTTTAACAATAGATATTCCGTTTCTAAAGGTAAAACTCGATTATTTTAAAAGTATAAGAATGTGAGATTTCTAGTCTTTCCCTTCACCCTTCCAGTGACGTCTCTAATTTTGGTCATTACTACAACTACTATTACTACTTCGTCTACCTTAAAAAAGAAAATTCCAATAGCTTGTTTTCAGTTCCGAAAAAAATTAAAGAATTTCTTTAATAAGGTCTGGAAATGCTTGCACAGAAAAGACATTCTAACTCACTTCGGAATAATTTTAAGAATGAGAACCCAAAATCCGACAGGTCAATTCCACTTTGCCACCTAATACGGAGAAAATGAATAGCATTATCTAGTGTCAGTCGCTGGAAGTGTTTCACCCTTGTCCGATTTGAAAGCCGAAATCGAATTGAACGAAAAGAGAATAGCTAGGATACTTTTTTCTTTCGTGAAATATCCGCATACGGATGTCATCCTTGGCGCATCGTTTCTTTTCGCGCAACTGCTACTATAAGATATTCCTACTTTCCGCATTCCCTCACACAAAAGTTGAATATTCTTTGAACTAATAAAACGTTAAATATTTCAGAAGCGACAAGACGTGCGACGTCTCAGAGAAAAGAGAAGAAGAATTATTACCAGTAGAACGAGAAAGAGGAAATTGCTTATTTCTTTGTTAGCAGGTGGCCGGGGTGTTGCTAGAAGATGACAGGCAAGTTAGAGAAGCATAAGTGAACTTAAGACTCGAGCAGGCACAAACAAAAAAGAAAGCGGAGGTAAAAGTGGAAGAGGTGGAAAACAAAGACAAAAGCATTAAAGCCTTCAAGTACTTAGGGCAAGTTGCGTCCGTAATAAAAAAGAAATATTCGTTCCCAACCAGCAGTATTTCGGTGTACTGTTTACAAAGAAATTTATTAAATTTCCAGGTTTGTTCTGGGAGTTTGCTTTATCCTACATTGCGGACGATGTTTGCGCTTCTGGTCGAATACCTGTGTAATGGGAAGGTCCGCAATAAGCCATCGCTCAAACGTGAAAATATTTCACATATGTGGCGGTTTTGTTTATATAAAATGTTTAGATTGTACAATGAATAATAATTCCCACCGGCGGAAGACAAATAACAAATTGCAGGCGGAGGTTTCCTCACGTGGTTTAAATTTAACTGCTTGTAAAACGCCTCGCTCAACAAACGAAATGATTTTGTATATACTGAGTCGTGCAAACAATTGTAGTAGTACCTGCAAATTTCTCGAATTTCAATCACGTACACTTTCTCTCTACTAAAATACGATAGAAGCAATGATGTGTTGAGGTATAAAGACCACAAAATACAGTTTACTTAAGCTTTATACTAGTTGCTGAACGCATGCTCGACGGTTGCAGAATGTAGAGCAATAAAGGTACTTAAAAATTGCTTCAACATAAGTCGGTACTGTTTTGTCACTTTTACAGAGGAACAAATTTACTTTAGCTTCTAAATCCGCAAAAAGTTATTTACCTTTGGTTGATCCCACAACAATTTGTGTTTTTTGTTATTTAGTTCTCTAAAAACGAAAAAACCATGTATATATCTGGAATTAGCATGGATCTACTACACAAAATTATACCGACGCTCTTAGAACCGCTAGCGGCTTTATTAAATATGTGTCTGGAAAAGGGAATATTTCTGGATGAGTTAAAGGACGGGAGAGTTATTCCAGTAACAAGATTGGAGATATCAACTGTAAGTAAAACTATTGGCCCATATCAATCTTGCCTACAATATCCAAGACAATTGAAGCTGCATTACAGAAAAGAAATGTTTTGAAAAACATGAAATCCATACCGTGTTGGAAGGTCCCCAGTAACGGCAGCAGTGGATTTTATAGAAACGGTATTGTTGGAGGCTCGAGACAAGCAGCAACACATAGAAATCGTGCTCAGTGATTTAAGCAAGGCGTTTGATTCTGTGCTACAGGACACATTGCTGGAAAAGTAGCATTACTATGGAATTCATGGTACAAGCTGGAGACTGATGGAATCATATTTGACCAATAGGAGCCAGGCAGTGATGTTACACAATAGACTGTCAGAGTTTAAGCCCATAGAACGTGGAGTTGCTCAGGGGTCGATGCTGGAACCGCTCATGTTTATAGTATACATTAACGACTTGCCAATTAGTATATCTCAACTTAAAGCATGTTTGCACGTAGATGATGCATCTTTCGTGAAAAATTTAACGCTGAAAGTGTAAAAAGATCTATAAAAGTTTGGTGTAATGCAATGGACTAAACCTAAATGAAGATAAGCCACAAGTTCTTACCATTCCTAGTGAGAGTGATTCCTCCGCAAAATTTTTGTGGTTAACACTAAATACTGTCTTGAATGGAAGGACCATATAACATCGATAAGTGGAAATCTATGTTCAGCAATCTATACCATAAGAAGAAGGAAAAATGTCTCAACACACAATGCGATAAAGCTAACGTAATATGCGGGGTTCAATAGTGTTGCATCGTATGGTATTGTGGTTTGGGGAATGTTTCCTGAAATGGAAAGAGCGTTTTTGCTGTAAAAACAAGCAGTGCGGAACTTGTGCGGACTAGGTTATAGGGACATTCTAGCTTTATACATGCTATAAAAAAGCTTACATAAAGGCGCAGATCTCGGACCTAAAAAGTATAAAATATTGTCGTGACCGGAAGTAGAAATATATTTTATTTTTGCTATACTTCCCATATCATGATTAATTCTGTAAATATGTATATACAGTTCTTTTTACTATATATCTCGAAGCAATGAAATTATGGCATTAACATTTTTCATTCTGCTTTTTTATATGTAAGGCTCCCTTAATATCTATATATTTTACATTATTCTGTTTAATTCTATACACAAATATCCATACATTTTATAATAAAAATGAATACTATTATTAATGAAAATGAGGTTATGGCTCTTTGTACAAGTTTTTCTTTATTTAAACATTAATATTGCTTAGAATATTTATTTAATGGAGCTCGTAATGCGTTATTTTATTACGCAGCAAAGTAATTGGTAATCAAGTAAACTGTTAGGTACGTTCTTTATATAAAATGGTAGTTAGTTAGGACATTTTTTTTATTTTTCGTAACCTCTTTTACCCTTTACGGAATGACTTTAATTAGTTCTTTCTTTTAGCTTATACGGGATAATTCTTTGAACCGCAAGAATCGAGAAAATTAGGTTTCGTTTACTTAAATCGTTTCGCTTTACATAAAACGCCCTCCCTCGGGCTTATCGTGAATTAATTTTTTTAAATATTTTAAAAAGTTGTTACTATTACAGTTCACTGGATTCCTTAACTACAACCACAAACTTCGTTTATAAAATTCACAATTTCCAATTTACCACACGGTATAGAGCTCCCTGGGGGTTGTTAAAACAGTACGCCGAAGAAAATGTTAAAAAATTATACATTCATTACAGCACTTTGCATATTTGAATTAATCCAGTACAATTTAACTTTGGAGTTCGCGCCTCGTGCATATTCATTAATATTAATAACTATGTTTCAATCTTAATTGAATTATTATTCGATAGAAACGTCGTGATTTCGTGGCCCCACGATAACGTTATTGTATATTACCCTTGATGTTTTAAGCACGGCCCTGCGTAAACACTACATCAAAGTTTACGGCAAACAGATTAAGATAACACTCTGACTGGTTCAAACGATATTTATAAGCGTCTCTTGCTGAACATTATACATTCATATTGACACAGGCTAATGTATTCTAGCATTATAATGACTTATTATCTAGACATTTGTTAATAAATTCATAATTTTTCGGCATGAATTCTTGAAAAAGTAAAGCGCACGAGAGTTTAATCGTTGAAATATTATTATTATTATTCAAATTAACTTAGATTGAATGATATCTAGTGTAATGAAGACAACTGTTCAGTGAATGTATTGCCTTTATATGAAACTTCATAATTATATTTTAATAAATACAAACGAAAATGTACATACTACTATATATAGAAATAAACATAGAATACATATATAATGTATACAGGGTGTTTCAGGAGGAAATGAAAGTACTTCGAGACTATATTAAAATTGTCAAAATAAGTAAAATAAACCAATATATTTAAGTTCGATTTTTAACCATTACAGAAATAAATACTAATTTAATTTTTTAAAATAGAACATTTATTAAATATGAACAATAATAAATCAGAGATTATTTTCCACATCTAAGCCGCCATCCCTTTCAGAAACGATCTTGCCACTTGCAAACATTCCTCTTTCTCCAGCAATTGCAGATACATTTTGAAACACTTTCCTGTTTGGAATTTTTCGAACCGGAAAGCGACGTCGATATTCATCCACTGTATTAGATGCATTACCATTACAATAACCATAAACGAAATACTCTTTATGACTAAATGTTTGTGGCATTGTTTGCTTCAAATCGTCTAAAAAAGATGTATTATGTCAATTAAGTTTAAACGTCAAACTAAATTGTCAAACGTTAAAAAATAATATTATTTCAATGCTACAATGATTAAATATAGAAAGTAAATTATTTCTATAATGTTTAAAAACCGGACTTAAATATATTGGTTTATTTTACTTATTTTGACATTCTGAATATACTCTTCAAGTACTTCATTTTCCTTCTGAAACACCGCGTATGTATATCCACATTCAGTAATGTAACAGACTAATAAACAGGAATCGAAAGTCAGGATTACATTCCAGGACTGGCCTTATACGACAATAATACAATAGTACTTATCAAGCTGTACATTATATACGTAATGTACTAATGTACATATTACATGAATTTTCCCAACTCTGGTTTGTCACGCGACGATGCTGGCTTCTCCCTCGTTGCCTTCAATAACAGTGCTTATAACTTACGATATGTTATATACAGGATGAGTCATTTTGGCGGGAAAGGGAGATTGTGACTTTACGAAAAAAGATATTTTGAAGCGGTTTTATTTCAATGATAGCCACTATATTAGGAGCACCTTTTAAAATTGTTTTATATAATACACAGTATGTTCCATAACGTGGTGGCGAAAAATAGTTATAGTTTTTTAAATGGAACAGCCTATATATTATTACGTTATCAATTGAAAATTTATGTCCTGTGTTAACAAAATGATGCGTTAAAGCTGATTTATCACTATTGTGATTTTTCATATGCTCTAGATGTTCTGACGCAATATACACTTCATTGCAATTATTGCATTCGCTTTTGTGTATCCCTGAGTCTATTAAAAGATCCGACTTTTCAATTTTGATATGTAATAGACGCTTATTATGTTCATCGACAAATGAGGGTGTTATCCTGTACCTTTTACATAAGTTTGAAATTTGATTTTCCCATTTTTTACTTAAACTAAATTTACAATTTTTTTTTATATTCTAATTTTATGGACTCTAGTGTAGTTCTGGTGGTAATTAATTTTTTCTTCTCTAATTTGTGTTTTATTCGAGCCACTATATTTTTCTCGTAACCTATCTCAGCGGCTACTTTGTATATGTATGATAACTCTTTATTATAATTTATTTCTGAAAGTGGTGTGTTCTGTATTCTATTGAGAAGGAACAAGAATGTAATTTGTTTATGTCTAAAGGAAGTGTCCGAAGTGCCGAAGTGTTATGAATAATCATAACACTTCAATCATCTGTATGTGCGGCTTTTCGGTATATGTCCAAATGAAAACTGTTCTCCCTAATAGAGAAAAGTAAATCCAAAAAGGGTAGGGTGTGTCCAATTTCCATTTCATGAGTAACTTAGCTGCTTCTTAATGTAATTAACAAACTGGTCTAAATCAAAATCTCTTGGAATAATTGCAATAATATTAACTACGTATCTGACCCATAATTTAGGAAACGTTTGTCCATTTTCTTTTATATATTTTGAAAATGATATAAAAGAAAATGGTAATTGAAATGTATGATTTATCATAACATATATTTCGAAAACAGCAACATTACCTGTGTCATCAGAAAATTTGCGTTGTACATCATGAGTAGGGTACTTATACCGATTCTGGGACACCTCCTCCCCCTCTCACCCAGCTCCCCCTCACCCCCCCCCCCTCGCCCTAGTGGCGCCCTCTACCAACCCAACTGATATGGCGCCCCCTCGCAGTCGCCAACCCAACTAAAAATTGCAGATTTCATCATTACCAACCCAACTAAAATTGCAGATTTCATCATTACCAACCCAACTAAAAATTGCAGATTTCATCATTACCAACCCAACTAAAATTGCAGATTTCATCATTACCAACCCAAATAAAAATTGCAGATTTCATCATTACCAACCCAATGTGGCGCCCTCTGACGGCCACTAACCAAACTAAGAAATGGCAGATTTCATCATTACCAACCCAATGTGACGCCCTCTCACAGCCACTAACCAAGAAATGGCATCTCTCATGATTGCCATAATGCAGCATCCTCTCACGGTCACTAGCCGAACTAAGGTGACGTCAGACAAAATGGCGGACCATCAAGATGGTCTTTGTTTCTAGAGAATTCCTGAATAAATTACCAGGCTTGCTATCGCGCTTCTCAATGTACTTCAAACAGGTCTAAACATGTTTCCAGCGGAAACCGCAACGGCTGTCTGCTTCTGTGATAGCCGCATGCTTGAAATGTATATCTCACTTATAAAATAAAATAAAACAAACAATATATTTTTTAAGAAAAACAATGTATTTATTATTATTAATTAACAATATGACCAAGTTTCATACCCTCAAGATGGTCGATAAAAATATAAACTTTATATCTAAGATCGGCATACCATTTCAAAATTATAAAATAAATATACAGTATGCTACTGGACGAGATAGCAACCAAGTATGAATATACAGGACGTTTCAAAGGTAGGGATTTTTAGAAAAGCAAGATGGCGAATCCAAGATGGCCGCCAAAAATCTAATAAACTAATGTCACGTCAAGCATCCAATCTATCAAAACCATGCACTCGAACTCCTATGAAACATCATCTCAAAACCATCGCTAGAATCAGCTCACGTCATGAAGCGATTCTGAAACCCCTATATTAAAACCACACATTCAAACCACTATCAAATCCCTCTTTTCTCAAAAAGCCATCCAACCATCCATCAATCCATCCATCCATCCATCCATCCATACATCCATACATCCATCCATCCAACCATCAATCCATCCATCAATCCATCCATCAATCCATCCATCCATCCATCCATCCATCCATACATCCATCCAACCATCCATCCAACCATCCATCCATCCAACCATCCATTAATCCATCCATCCATCTGGACGAGATAGCAACCAAGTATGAATATACAGGACGTTTCAAAGGTAGGGATTTTTAGAAAAGCAAGATGGCGAATCCAAGATGGCCGCCAAAAATCTAATAAACTAAGGTGACGTCAGGCATCCAATCTATCAAAACCATGCACTCAAACTCCTATGAAACATCATTTCAAAACCATCGCTAGAATCAGCTCACAACCGGATCATGAAGCGGTTCTGAAACCCCTATATTAAAACCACACATTCAAACCACTATCAAATCCCTCTTTTCTCAAAAAGCCATCCAACCATCCATCAATCCATCCATACATCCATACATTCATCCATCCATCCATCCAACAATCAATCCATCCATCCATCCATCCATCCATCCATACATCCATCCAACCATCCATCCAACCATCCATCCATCCAACCATCCATTAATCCATCCATCCATCTGGACGAGATAGCAACCAAGTATGAATATACAGGACGTTTCAAAGGTAGGGATTTTTAGAAAAGCAAGATGGCGAATCCAAGATGGCCGCCAAAAATCTAATAAACTAAGGTGACGTCAGGCATCCAATCTATCAAAACCATGCACTCAAACTCCTATGAAACATCATTTCAAAACCATCGCTAGAATCAGCTCACAACCGGATCATGAAGCGGTTCTGAAACCCCTATATTAAAACCACACATTCAAACCACTATCAAATCCCTCTTTTCTCAAAAAGCCATCCAACCATCCATCAATCCATCCATACATCCATACATTCATCCATCCATCCATCCAACAATCAATCCATCCATCCATCCATCCATACATCCATCCATCCATCCATCCATCCATCCATCCATCCATCCATCCAACCATCCATCAATCCATCCATCTGGATAACATAGCAACCAAATATTAATATACAGAACATTTCAAAGGTAGGGATTTTTAGAAAAGTAAGATAGCGAATCCAAGATGGCCGCCAAAAATCTAATAAACTAAGGTGACGTCAGGCGAAATGGCCGACTATCAATATGATCGATCAAAATATAAACTCAACTTCTAGAAAATACCCAACTCCATATCACGCATCACAACAACAACCACCACCACAACCACCCAACATAGTTTCAAACGCCACAACACCAGACCAACTTAGGAAGATACATCTAGGTCAAACCCCAACACAACATACTTTCAAACGCCACCACCGCGGATTTACATCTAAGATCGGCATACTTTGTCAAAATCATAAAATAAATATATAGTATGGTACTGGATAACATAGCAACCAAACATGAATATACAAGACATTTCAAAAGTAAGACTTTTAGAAAAGTAAAATAATGACCCCATATTTTTAAGAAAACAATTTATTAAAAATAAAACAACTACACACATCAAACAAACCTCAACCATACTTTCAATTTCACAAATATCAAAATTTAAACAAAACAATCAAATGCAAAGGCAAGGAATGTTCTCGAGATGACCCATATAGTGCAATATAACAATGCAGTAAAACGATAGAGGTGAGAAACATGGTCTATCAAAAATTTTTATTACCCACTTTTTTCAGCAATCAAAACTTTTTTGACAAAACACTATACATATGAAAATAGACATAACATTAAATATTTCCATTTTAGAGATACCCCAGTTTAATATCAATTTTAAATAACATAAATTCTTAAATTGATTTAGTTAACTTTCTTATAATATTTAAAAAAAGGTTGAAAAAGAAAACATACTAAGTCCCACAACAGATAAAATATGTACTATCTTTTCACACTTCATGTTTAGTACCATCATTAGAAGAAATATGCTTGAGGTACAGCTTTTAATATGAAATTTAGAGGTTTTTATGCAAAATACATAGTTTATCACTAATAAAACTAATTTTGAAACACATTGTCCACATAGCAAATACCACTTCCTGTACATTTTAAAAAATAACAATTTTTATATATCATAAAAGAACCAAACAAAAAACTAATATAAAGACAGCATTAACGTTCTAGCCAAAAGATTTGCAAAAATATTAAATATATACTTGTTCTAAAAATGCTTCTATCTCTCTTTTTACAGTTTATGTTTTGTACAGCAGCGAATGTATTACATTCCCTTTGAAATTACATAAAAATCCATGCAATACACTTAAAACATTTGAAAAATCATGTTTGGTAAGCCCACTATATATCAATATTTAAGACAAAAAATTATTATTAATTTTCCATCTACAGATACCCCTGCTTAATATCAATTTGAATTAACATAAATTCATAAAATGAGTCTATCTTTTACAGTTCGTGGGTTGTACCATCATTAGAAGAAATATGCTTGAGGTACAGCTTTTAATATGAAATTTAGAGGTTTTTATGCAAAATACATAGTTTATCACTAATAAAACTAATTTTGAAACACATTGTCCACATAGCAAATACCACTTCCTGTACATTTTAAAAAATAACAATTTTTATATATCATAAAAGAACCAAACAAAAAACTAATATAAAGACAGCATTAACGTTCTAGCCAAAAGATTTACAAAAATATTAAATATATACTTGTTCTAAAAATGCTTCTATCTCGCTTTTACAGTTTATGTTTGTACAGCAGCGAATGTATTACATTCCCTTTGAAATTACATAAAAATCCATGCAATACACTTAAAACATTTGAAAAATCATGTTTGGTAAGCCCACTATATATCAATATTTAAGACAAAAAATTATTATTAATTTTCCATCTACAGATACCCCTGCTTAATATCAATTTGAATTAACATAAATTCATAAAATGAGTCTATCTTTTACAGTTCGTGGGTTGTACTATCATTAGAAGAAATATGATTGACGAGCGGCTTTTAATATGAAATTTAGAGGTTTTTACACAAAAACATAGTTTATGCCTAATAAAAACTAATTTTGAAACACATTGTACACATAGCAAATACCACTTCCTATACATTTAAAAAATAACAATGTTTATACATCATAAAAGAACGAAACAAAAAGCTAATATAAAGACAGCATTAACGTTCTAACCAAAAAGATTTGAGAATCAACTAACAACCGGGTCATGAAGCGGTTCTGAAACCCCTCTATCAAAAACATGCATTCAAGTCAATGAAATTACATAAAAATCTAAGAAATAGTAGCACTTAAAACATTTGAAAAATCATGTTTGGTAAGCCTACTATTTAAGACAAAAATTATTATTTATTTCCATTTACAACAGATAGCCCACTATTTATCAATATTTAAGGGCAAAAAATTATTATTAATTTCCCCATTTACAACAGATTTCCGTGTTTAATCTCAATTTTTAAATAACATAAATTCTTAAATTGATTTAGTTAACTTTCTTATAATATTTAAAAAAGGGCGAGAAAGAAAACATACTAAGTCTCACAACGGATAAAATATATGCTATCTTTTTACAGTTCATGTTTTTGTACTATCATTACAAGAAATAAGCCTCGCGATTAGCTTTTAATCTGAAATTTAGATGCTTCATAAAACCACCTCAGAGACTCTAAAAAATTATGATTTTCAGCTCAACCAACCATTCAAAAAGTTGATACATCAAATTCGTGAATATTAATATCACTCTACACTCTTAATAAAAAATTTAGCAGAAGTCTCACATTAAATGAATACAAAATTTATATATGCACTACATTAAATGAAGATTGAATTTTATACACTGCTTATATCACCAGAAATTTTGTTACAAGATTATATGATTAGATAGACTCATGACTAAGCCTAAACGGACACCAGGCTTTCAATATGTAGTAAAGTTTTTTTCTTCATACATTTAATATAAACTAATGATCTATCTTTAGAAAGCATCCACAGGTCCATTAGAACTTGTGGGTGGTGCAACATCTACTTTAACCCTCTTCTTAGACGGTCCGGCAACATGCTCACATGTATCCACACCCTCCCTACAAATACCGCAAACAAAATTGCGGTGGAGGGTATTCACATGTCGCTTCATGTTATCACGCCGGGTGAAGGATTTTCCGCAAATGATGTAATTCATTCTATGAAAAACAAATTAAAAAATAATTAATATAATAAATTTAAGAGAATAAAAAGCTATTGAAACCTAATTTTTAATATATCGAAATTGCTAATTTATTTGACTGATCAGCGTATATTTAACTAAAAAATACTTGTATTATTGAAAATTTATTGATAAAACCCTTTAAAACCTTATAAAAATTAAAAAAAAGAAAGAAAAACAATATAAAGAAGCTACTAAATACAAATAAAATACTTTGAAGCACCCTGGATAATTGTATATAAAAATAAAATATTAATAAAATTATTTAAAAAATAACCTTATAATTGAGAAAAAACAATTTTTAAAAGTCCCATAAAATTTTAGAGTAGTAGAAAAACTATGATCAGCGTATATTTAACTAAAAAATACTTGTATTATTGAAAATTTATTGATAAAACCCTTTAAAACCTTATAAAAATTAAAAAAAGAAAGAAAAACAATATAAAGAAGCTACTAAATACAAATAAAATACTTTGAAGCACCCTGGATAATTGTATATAAAAATAAAATATTAATAAAATTATTTAAAAAATAACCTTATAATTGAGAAAAAACAATTTTTAAAAGTCCCATAAAATTTTAGAGTAGTAGAAAAACTATGATCAGCATATATTTAACTAAAAAATACTTGTATTATTGAAAATTTATTGATAAAACCCTTTAAAACTTTATAAAATAATCAATTTAATAATATAAATTTACGCACCTAAAAATTTAAAAAAAAGGAAAAAAACAATATAAAGAAGCTACTAAATACAAATAAAATACTTTGAAGCACCCTGGATAATTGTATATAAAAATAATATTCAATAAAATATTAATAAAATATACACCATTAAATTATTAAAAACAGCCTTATAATTGATAAAAACAATTTTTAAAAAGTCCTATAAAATTTTAGAGTAGTAGAAAAACTATGATCAGCGTATATTTAACTAAAAAATACTTGTATTATTGAAAATTTATTGATAAAACCCTTTAAAACCTTATAAAAATTAAAAAAAGAATGAAAAACAATATAAAGAAGCTACTAAATGCATATAAAATACTTTGAAGCACCCTGGATTAATTGTATATAAAAATAAAATATTAATAAAATATTAATAAAATATATACCATTAAATTATTTAAAAAATAATCTTATAATTGAGAAAAAACAATTTTTAAAAAGTCCTATAAAATTTTAAAACTAAGGTAAAATATTGCAATTTAATATTATATAAATTAGGCTTTCTAAATACCTTGTAGTAAAACACAAACAAGCACCAAAAACGATGTTGACTGCTCGAAGATAATGAAATTAAAGATGCCGATCTACGTATATATAGATACACATCTGCGTCAGATTCCCACGCAAATGGAGTGATGCATAAAGAGAAAGACCTTTTTTTCCCCGCGCATACATATATATACATATATACGTATGCGGCCAGAGGCAATTAGCGGCGGGCGCATTCCGTCCCCATGGTCGGGCTGTGTTTTAAGGAATGCACTTAATTTTTTTCGGTCGCATACCTGCATCCAATGAGGGTTGCGAGTCCGGGAATTTCGTCTTTCTACCTGTACAGATAGATCTGTCTTTATATAAAATTCGTATATATTATCTATGATTTTAGTTTTAAAATAAAAAATAATAAGAAGGTTAAAATAATTCGTTATTTTGTAGATAGTTGCATTATTTTGCATGCATATACATTCTCCATTAGTTTTATTATTATGATAAAAACAATGATTGACATTTTAATAAGCTTTGATACATCATTAAAATATTCCAGTAAATTAAATGCTAATGATGTAAAAATACCTAAAAATATTTCGTAAAACAAGAGTATTTTAGTTAAATATACGGAGATCCATATGAAAAACTACGAAAGTTATATTAATGTTAAATATTAAATAATTTAATTAAATGAAAACACATCGTTTCACAAAAATTATGTTTTATTAAACACTAGATGTACATCTCATTTACCATAACAGTACATTATAAACCTTTCTTAATATTGATGATGCAGGATCAGTTAAATTAGTATGGTTGTTAAGAAATTGGAGGAGCATTTGATAGTATTTTCTTCATAAAAGTAGTATGTATTATAATATAAGATAGTGTTATAAACTATACAATAAATATTATTCAGTATTGGAATACACAATGAATAACACAAATTTTGAGTAGAGAAAGATAAATATTTCTAATTGCACATGTGTGAATTTGAATTTATCGGGAATATACAGAGTAATTATTTACATCTGATGGTGAAACATGGTCGCGTATTTTATATCATTCAGTAATTTAATTTGCTCTATAGCTAGACAATGAGGTGGATGCTAAGCATTAATTTGTACACACGTAATGTTATGATCGTCAGTGTAACATATATATTCAAGTCTAACACAAACTTTTTGATTTATTGAAACCCCAATAGAAATTATCACTATTTCGAGAAGAATAGTCATGTACCTGTACATATTCAAAGCCGCTGAAGTATGAGTACATTAACAGCTGTATACGCGTGTCTTTATCATCCACTTTAATGTGTTACTGTAATTCCAGCTACTTTTTTTATTTATACGTACATATATTGTGAATTATTACACTAATTATAAAACAAAATTAATTATAGATAGACAAACATTTTACAGGTATATTGCAAACATGTAATGCTAAGATAATCAGAGTGATATATACATACATGTAAAGAAATTTATAATTTATTCAATCTCTTATTAAAAGAGTTATTAATATTTTTCAAATGAATACCTGACAGTGGTGGAAAACTGTTGAAATTTGGATAGATTAATAGTTACATATGCGAGCTTCAGAATAGCTTCTGAACATGTTGGGTTGTAATTTGGTATACAATAAAAGGCAGCGGGGAACTGAACCGCCTCCCAAAAAAAAGGTATTTAATATTAAAATCGTCGATTCCCCATCACAGAAAATAGTGTATTATACAATGGAAAAAATTAGATTTTAGCTCTCGGTAATTTATCTTACCTCGAGCTAAAATCTAATACTTTTTTCCCTTGTATGATACACTATTTTTCTGTGATGGGGAATCGACGATTTTAATATTAAATACCTTTTTTTTGGGAGGCGGTTCAGTTCCCCGCTGCCTTTTATTGTATACCAAATTACAACCCAACATGTTCAGAAGCTATTCTGAAGCTCGCATATGTAACTATTAATCTATCCAAATTTCAACAGTTTTCCACCACTGTCAGGTATTCATTTGAAAAATATTAATAACTCTTTTAATAAGAGATTGAATAAATTATAAATTTCTTTACATGTATGTATATATCACTCTGATTATCTTAGCATTACATGTTTGCAATATACCTGTAAAATGTTTGTCTATCTATAATTAATTTTGTTTTATAATTAGTGTAATAATTCACAATATATGTACGTATAAATAAAAAAAGTAGCTGGAATTACAGTAACACATTAAAGTGGATGATAAAGACACGCGTATACAGCTGTTAATGTACTCATACTTCAGCGGCTTTGAATATGTACAGGTACATGACTATTCTTCTCGAAATAGTGATAATTTCTATTGGGGTTTCAATAAATCAAAAAGTTTGTGTTAGACTTGAATATATATGTTACACTGACGATCATAACATTACGTGTGTACAAATTAATGCTTAGCATCCACCTCATTGTCTAGCTATAGAGCAAATTAAATTACTGAATGATATAAAATACGCGACCATGTTTCACCATCAGATGTAAATAATTACTCTGTATATTCCCGATAAATTCAAATTCACACATGTGCAATTAGAAATATTTATCTTTCTCTACTCAAAATTTGTGTTATTCATTGTGTATTCCAATACTGAATAATATTTATTGTATAGTTTATAACACTATCTTATATTATAATACATACTACTTTTATGAAGAAAATACTATCAAATGCTCCTCCAATTTCTTAACAACCATACTAATTTAACTGATCCTGCATCATCAATATTAAGAAAGGTTTATAATGTACTGTTATGGTAAATGAGATGTACATCTAGTGTTTAATAAAACATAATTTTTGTGAAACGATGTGTTTTCATTTAATTAAATTATTTAATATTTAACATTAATATAACTTTCGTAGTTTTTCATATGGATCTCCGTATATTTAACTAAAATACTCTTGTTTTACGAAATATTTTTAGGTATTTTTACATCATTAGCATTTAATTTACTGGAATATTTTAATGATGTATCAAAGCTTATTAAAATGTCAATCATTGTTTTTATCATAATAATAAAACTAATGGAGAATGTATATGCATGCAAAATAATGCAACTATCTACAAAATAACGAATTATTTTAACCTTCTTATTATTTTTTATTTTAAAACTAAAATCATAGATAATATATACGAATTTTATATAAAGACAGATCTATCTGTACAGGTAGAAAGACGAAATTCCCGGACTCGCAACCCTCATTGGATGCAGGTATGCGACCGAAAAAAATTAAGTGCATTCCTTAAAACACAGCCCGACCATGGGGACGGAATGCGCCCGCCGCTAATTGCCTCTGGCCGCATACGTATATATGTATATATATGTATGCGCGGGGAAAAAAAGGTCTTTCTCTTTATGCATCACTCCATTTGCGTGGGAATCTGACGCAGATGTGTATCTATATATACGTAGATCGGCATCTTTAATTTCATTATCTTCGAGCAGTCAACATCGTTTTTGGTGCTTGTTTGTGTTTTACTACAAGGTATTTAGAAAGCCTAATTTATATAATATTAAATTGCAATATTTTACATTAGTTTTAAAATTTTATAGGACTTTTTAAAAATTGTTTTTTCTCAATTATAAGATTATTTTTTAAATAATTTAATGGTATATATTTTATTAATATTTTATTAATATTTTATTTTTATATACAATTAATCCAGGGTGCTTCAAAGTATTTTATATGCATTTAGTAGCTTCTTTATATTGTTTTTCATTCTTTTTTTAATTTTTATAAGGTTTTAAAGGGTTTTATCAATAAATTTTCAATAATACAAGTATTTTTTAGTTAAATATACGCTGATCATAGTTTTTCTACTACTCTAAAATTTTATAGGACTTTTTAAAAATTGTTTTTATCAATTATAAGGCTGTTTTTAATAATTTAATGGTGTATATTTTATTAATATTTTATTGAATATTATTTTTATATACAATTATCCAGGGTGCTTCAAAGTATTTTATTTGTATTTAGTAGCTTCTTTATATTGTTTTTTTCCTTTTTTTTAAATTTTTAGGTGCGTAAATTTATATTATTAAATTGATTATTTTATAAAGTTTTAAAGGGTTTTATCAATAAATTTTCAATAATACAAGTATTTTTTAGTTAAATATATGCTGATCATAGTTTTTCTACTACTCTAAAATTTTATGGGACTTTTAAAAATTGTTTTTTCTCAATTATAAGGTTATTTTTTAAATAATTTTATTAATATTTTATTTTTATATACAATTATCCAGGGTGCTTCAAAGTATTTTATTTGTATTTAGTAGCTTCTTTATATTGTTTTTCTTTCTTTTTTTAATTTTTATAAGGTTTTAAAGGGTTTTATCAATAAATTTTCAATAATACAAGTATTTTTTAGTTAAATATACGCTGATCATAGTTTTTCTACTACTCTAAAATTTTATGGGACTTTTAAAAATTGTTTTTTCTCAATTATAAGGTTATTTTTTAAATAATTTTATTAATATTTTATTTTTATATACAATTATCCAGGGTGCTTCAAAGTATTTTATTTGTATTTAGTAGCTTCTTTATATTGTTTTTCTTTCTTTTTTTTAATTTTTATAAGGTTTTAAAGGGTTTTATCAATAAATTTTCAATAATACAAGTATTTTTTAGTTAAATATACGCTGATCAGTCAAATAAATTAGCAATTTCGATATATTAAAAATTAGGTTTCAATAGCTTTTTATTCTCTTAAATTTATTATATTAATTATTTTTTAATTTGTTTTTCATAGAATGAATTACATCATTTGCGGAAAATCCTTCACCCGGCGTGATAACATGAAGCGACATGTGAATACCCTCCACCGCAATTTTGTTTGCGGTATTTGTAGGGAGGGTGTGGATACATGTGAGCATGTTGCCGGACCGTCTAAGAAGAGGGTTAAAGTAGATGTTGCACCACCCACAAGTTCTAATGGACCTGTGGATGCTTTCTAAAGATAGATCATTAGTTTATATTAAATGTATGAAGAAAAAAACTTTACTACATATTGAAAGCCTGGTGTCCGTTTAGGCTTAGTCATGAGTCTATCTAATCATATAATCTTGTAACAAAATTTCTGGTGATATAAGCAGTGTATAAAATTCAATCTTCATTTAATGTAGTGCATATATAAATTTTGTATTCATTTAATGTGAGACTTCTGCTAAATTTTTTATTAAGAGTGTAGAGTGATATTAATATTCACGAATTTGATGTATCAACTTTTTGAATGGTTGGTTGAGCTGAAAATCATAATTTTTTAGAGTCTCTGAGGTGGTTTTATGAAGCATCTAAATTTCAGATTAAAAGCTAATCGCGAGGCTTATTTCTTGTAATGATAGTACAAAAACATGAACTGTAAAAAGATAGCATATATTTTATCCGTTGTGAGACTTAGTATGTTTTCTTTCTCGCCCTTTTTTAAATATTATAAGAAAGTTAACTAAATCAATTTAAGAATTTATGTTATTTAAAAATTGAGATTAAACACGGAAATCTGTTGTAAATGGGGAAATTAATAATAATTTTTTGCCCTTAAATATTGATAAATAGTGGGCTATCTGTTGTAAATGGAAATAAATAATAATTTTTGTCTTAAATAGTAGGCTTACCAAACATGATTTTTCAAATGTTTTAAGTGCTACTATTTCTTAGATTTTTATGTAATTTCATTGACTTGAATGCATGTTTTTGATAGAGGGGTTTCAGAACCGCTTCATGACCCGGTTGTTAGTTGATTCTCAAATCTTTTTGGTTAGAACGTTAATGCTGTCTTTATATTAGCTTTTTGTTTCGTTCTTTTATGATGTATAAACATTGTTATTTTTTAAATGTATAGGAAGTGGTATTTGCTATGTGTACAATGTGTTTCAAAATTAGTTTTTATTAGGCATAAACTATGTTTTTGTGTAAAAACCTCTAAATTTCATATTAAAAGCCGCTCGTCAATCATATTTCTTCTAATGATAGTACAACCCACGAACTGTAAAAGATAGACTCATTTTATGAATTTATGTTAATTCAAATTGATATTAAGCAGGGGTATCTGTAGATGGAAAATTAATAATAATTTTTTGTCTTAAATATTGATATATAGTGGGCTTACCAAACATGATTTTTCAAATGTTTTAAGTGTATTGCATGGATTTTTATGTAATTTCAAAGGGAATGTAATACATTCGCTGCTGTACAAACATAAACTGTAAAAGCGAGATAGAAGCATTTTTAGAACAAGTATATATTTAATATTTTTGTAAATCTTTTGGCTAGAACGTTAATGCTGTCTTTATATTAGTTTTTTGTTTGGTTCTTTTATGATATATAAAAATTGTTATTTTTTAAAATGTACAGGAAGTGGTATTTGCTATGTGGACAATGTGTTTCAAAATTAGTTTTATTAGTGATAAACTATGTATTTTGCATAAAAACCTCTAAATTTCATATTAAAAGCTGTACCTCAAGCATATTTCTTCTAATGATGGTACAACCCACGAACTGTAAAAGATAGACTCATTTTATGAATTTATGTTAATTCAAATTGATATTAAGCAGGGGTATCTGTAGATGGAAAATTAATAATAATTTTTTGTCTTAAATATTGATATATAGTGGGCTTACCAAACATGATTTTTCAAATGTTTTAAGTGTATTGCATGGATTTTTATGTAATTTCAAAGGGAATGTAATACATTCGCTGCTGTACAAAACATAAACTGTAAAAAGAGAGATAGAAGCATTTTTAGAACAAGTATATATTTAATATTTTTGCAAATCTTTTGGCTAGAACGTTAATGCTGTCTTTATATTAGTTTTTTGTTTGGTTCTTTTATGATATATAAAAATTGTTATTTTTTAAAATGTACAGGAAGTGGTATTTGCTATGTGGACAATGTGTTTCAAAATTAGTTTTATTAGTGATAAACTATGTATTTTGCATAAAAACCTCTAAATTTCATATTAAAAGCTGTACCTCAAGCATATTTCTTCTAATGATGGTACTAAACATGAAGTGTGAAAAGATAGTACATATTTTATCTGTTGTGGGACTTAGTATGTTTTCTTTTTCAACCTTTTTTTAAATATTATAAGAAAGTTAACTAAATCAATTTAAGAATTTATGTTATTTAAAATTGATATTAAACTGGGGTATCTCTAAAATGGAAATATTTAATGTTATGTCTATTTTCATATGTATAGTGTTTTGTCAAAAAAGTTTTGATTGCTGAAAAAAGTGGGTAATAAAAATTTTTGATAGACCATGTTTCTCACCTCTATCGTTTTACTGCATTGTTATATTGCACTATATGGGTCATCTCGAGAACATTCCTTGCCTTTGCATTTGATTGTTTTGTTTAAATTTTGATATTTGTGAAATTGAAAGTATGGTTGAGGTTTGTTTGATGTGTGTAGTTGTTTTATTTTTAATAAATTGTTTTCTTAAAAATATGGGGTCATTATTTTACTTTTCTAAAAGTCTTACTTTTGAAATGTCTTGTATATTCATGTTTGGTTGCTATGTTATCCAGTACCATACTATATATTTATTTTATGATTTTGACAAAGTATGCCGATCTTAGATGTAAATCCGCGGTGGTGGCGTTTGAAAGTATGTTGTGTTGGGGTTTGACCTAGATGTATCTTCCTAAGTTGGTCTGGTGTTGTGGCGTTTGAAACTATGTTGGGTGGTTGTGGTGGTGGTTGTTGTTGTGATGCGTGATATGGAGTTGGGTATTTTCTAGAAGTTGAGTTTATATTTTGATCGATCATATTGATAGTCGGCCATTTCGCCTGACGTCACCTTAGTTTATTAGATTTTTGGCGGCCATCTTGGATTCGCTATCTTACTTTTCTAAAAATCCCTACCTTTGAAATGTTCTGTATATTAATATTTGGTTGCTATGTTATCCAGATGGATGGATTGATGGATGGTTGGATGGATGGATGGATGGATGGATGGATGGATGGATGGATGGATGTATGGATGGATGGATGGATGGATTGATTGTTGGATGGATGGATGGATGAATGTATGGATGTATGGATGGATTGATGGATGGTTGGATGGCTTTTTGAGAAAAGAGGGATTTGATAGTGGTTTGAATGTGTGGTTTTAATATAGGGGTTTCAGAACCGCTTCATGATCCGGTTGTGAGCTGATTCTAGCGATGGTTTTGAAATGATGTTTCATAGGAGTTTGAGTGCATGGTTTTGATAGATTGGATGCCTGACGTCACCTTAGTTTATTAGATTTTTGGCGGCCATCTTGGATTCGCCATCTTGCTTTTCTAAAAATCCCTACCTTTGAAACGTCCTGTATATTCATACTTGGTTGCTATCTCGTCCAGATGGATGGATGGATTAATGGATGGTTGGATGGATGGATGGTTGGATGGATGGTTGGATGGATGTATGGATGGATGGATGGATGGATGGATGGATTGATTGTTGGATGGATGGATGGATGAATGTATGGATGTATGGATGGATTGATGGATGGTTGGATGGCTTTTTGAGAAAAGAGGGATTTGATAGTGGTTTGAATGTGTGGTTTTAATATAGGGGTTTCAGAACCGCTTCATGATCCGGTTGTGAGCTGATTCTAGCGATGGTTTTGAAATGATGTTTCATAGGAGTTTGAGTGCATGGTTTTGATAGATTGGATGCCTGACGTCACCTTAGTTTATTAGATTTTTGGCGGCCATCTTGGATTCGCCATCTTGCTTTTCTAAAAATCCCTACCTTTGAAACGTCCTGTATATTCATACTTGGTTGCTATCTCGTCCAGATGGATGGATGGATTAATGGATGGTTGGATGGATGGATGGTTGGATGGATGGTTGGATGGATGTATGGATGGATGGATGGATGGATGGATGGATTGATGGATGGATTGATGGATGGATTGATGGTTGGATGGATGGATGTATGGATGTATGGATGGATGGATGGATGGATGGATTGATGGATGGTTGGATGGCTTTTTGAGAAAAGAGGGATTTGATAGTGGTTTGAATGTGTGGTTTTAATATAGGGGTTTCAGAATCGCTTCATGACGTGAGCTGATTCTAGCGATGGTTTTGAGATGATGTTTCATAGGAGTTCGAGTGCATGGTTTTGATAGATTGGATGCTTGACGTGACATTAGTTTATTAGATTTTTGGCGGCCATCTTGGATTCGCCATCTTGCTTTTCTAAAAATCCCTACCTTTGAAACGTCCTGTATATTCATACTTGGTTGCTATCTCGTCCAGTAGCATACTGTATATTTATTTTATAATTTTGAAATGGTATGCCGATCTTAGATATAAAGTTTATATTTTTATCGACCATCTTGAGGGTATGAAACTTGGTCATATTGTTAATTAATAATAATAAATACATTGTTTTTCTTAAAAAATATATTGTTTGTTTTATTTTATTTTATAAGTGAGATATACATTTCAAGCATGCGGCTATCACAGAAGCAGACAGCCGTTGCGGTTTCCGCTGGAAACATGTTTAGACCTGTTTGAAGTACATTGAGAAGCGCGATAGCAAGCCTGGTAATTTATTCAGGAATTCTCTAGAAACAAAGACCATCTTGATGGTCCGCCATTTTGTCTGACGTCACCTTAGTTCGGCTAGTGACCGTGAGAGGATGCTGCATTATGGCAATCATGAGAGATGCCATTTCTTGGTTAGTGGCTGTGAGAGGGCGTCACATTGGGTTGGTAATGATGAAATCTGCCATTTCTTAGTTTGGTTAGTGGCCGTCAGAGGGCGCCACATTGGGTTGGTAATGATGAAATCTGCAATTTTTATTTGGGTTGGTAATGATGAAATCTGCAATTTTAGTTGGGTTGGTAATGATGAAATCTGCAATTTTTAGTTGGGTTGGTAATGATGAAATCTGCAATTTTAGTTGGGTTGGTAATGATGAAATCTGCAATTTTTAGTTGGGTTGGCGACTGCGAGGGGGCGCCATATCAGTTGGGTTGGTAGAGGGCGCCACTAGGGCGAGGGGGGGGGGTGAGGGGGAGCTGGGTGAGAGGGGGAGGAGGTGTCCCAGAATCGGTATAAGTACCCTACTATCATGCACTAAAGTTGGACAAAGAGGATAGCTTTGAAATATCGTCGATGGTGATTGAATCATAGATACTTGCTATTTTGGGAAGGTCAACATATAAATTTGAAAGGTCGAAGACAGATATTTTAGAATTACTTTAATAAATGTGAAAATTGAGCTTATATCAAGTATGCAATTAGAAATATTATACCTAGCAGTAATATAAAACATTCAATTTTAATATTATATGGAAAATTAGAAGAAAATTAAAGGTGGCGACTAACCGACAACATCTTGATGATAATCATAGCAATTAGAAAAACAGAATTTAAATTTTCATTAACCGTATCGGAAGATGGACAATAAAGGATTTTACCAAGAAGAGGCACCCAAAATTACACTTTAAGAGGGGCGTTTACTAACAAATAGAACCTTATGCAAATTATATTACTCCCGGGACTGGTAGGCGCAAGGGGGTGTGAGTAGGTGGAGGTAGATGATATTCGGTTCTGTAACAGCGTTTCGGTTTTATTCACAGATTCTGTCATAGATAAAGGAATACTATAGATGGGAAACGTAATGTATAAAGAATGAGTACTTACGGAACTGTTGATGTTGTTGATGTTTTATAATAAGCCAATTTTCGCTTGCCCATAACTGTTATATTATTATACACTCGAATATTATAGATATGATATTTCTTTTTAATTACAAACTGTCACTTTGACTTAAGTCTGGAATAGCCGACCGATTCCGATAGATTTTCGTCTTCGCTAGGACCGGTAGAGGTACCGTAAAGTGGGGATAGACAACGCAATAGCTTGAAAAACCTCGTGTGAAATGTGTGTTACAATGTTTACTATTTAATGTTTTTTATCTTCAAAAATAATTACAGAAATTTTTTTTTATATCGTTCATCAAATGTGCAGCTGGCGCGTGGAGGTTGCTTTTTTTTCTTTTGTGTATCAGCCTTAGTTAGTAGACATTAATTAAATTCATGCATTTTTGTCGTTATTTATAAGACATATAACTTTTTTAAGCAAATAAATTAGTACAAAAACCGACCTTGACATTATAAATTGATGCCTTTTGCATCATTAACCCAAATTTGAGATTCTAAAATTACAAAATAAATTTAAAAAACGCGAAACCTCGATGCCTTAGTTTTCGATAGGTAAACGGTCCTCTTAAAGTTAGATATCTATAATATTTATAAGTGGGATAAAGTAAATCTTGTGACAATAATTGCCGGATATTCTTAAATATGCTAATATAATTCTGATAATGTTATTCTTAATTTTATATGTAAACTCGTATGTCAAATATATTCGTTTGTTAAAATTAAAACGACTTTCCTATCTCAGATTTACCAATTTTAATTACGATGTTGCCGCAAACGGGTACCAGTTTTATAAATCGAAATCAAAAGAATAATTGGTAGGTTTTAAAATATAAATTGGATACGTCTAGGAGCGTTTGATTTTTTGTTCTTGTTTGTGTTACAGTAAAACAAATAACCTCACTAAGGCAACAATTTTTAAATTACCAGGTCGATTCGAAATTTTCGTTCTATTTTGTACAGGTCAGTATAACGTTTAATAATTAAGGTCCATCAAGGTTTTCGCCATTGTTAACCGAATACGGACGCTGACTAGATATGGCAGGATTGGCAAAAAGTTGTCTGATCAATTCGAACTCGTAGAAAAAGTCTTCAGTTTTCAATTTAACGTGTGTAATTGTTTTAGCAGTGAAGCGTATATGTGTGTGTGTGTGTGTGTGTGTGTATTTTCGTGGCCCGAAGTCCGATTCCGAAGTTGAGTAATAGCAGCTGAACCGTATACACACTATCCCTCGGAACTGACACGCCGGCAACCAAAAGCAAACGGGTTTTAACTCGCTCCGAATCTCCGGCACAACGGAAACAAGTCCTGAATTATGCGGACACTGTAAAACTCTCTTCCTCTCCTGCGTTTGTATGTGAATGTGCGCGTGCGGGCGTTCTTGTGTGAGTGAATGTGTTAAACTAGGGGAGGCCAGACGTTCTTAATTGAATTTAGGAATTAATTAGGTCTGCAGTTTTCAACTATTTAAAGCCGTAAAGATCGGGTAAACGTCAACAACTCTGACCCGATCCTCACGGACACCCCTCTGTAACCTCCACAGTAGTGTACTAAAGTAACGTAGGTACAGTCTGGCAGTACAACGTATTGCAAAATTACCGCATCGAGTTTTCGATTTAAGTTGGTACAGTATCGAACTGTCAAAGCGAAAGGAGGGACTGTAATTAAGTGTCGAGTTTGTTAGTCAGTTTGTCGCAATCAAACGCATTTCAATTACTACTGTTCTGACTTCAACTTCTGGTCGAAGTGTTTAAATTAGACAAGCGGCAACGTCGCAATAAACATCTAATGGGGAGTTTTCGATAATGCGAACGAGCGAGCGAGGACAAATTGTCGCTTCGCTTGTATCATGTTTGGAAGATGCTTGTTATATGCAGCTAGTCATAGACTTGCGAATAAGAAACTTAACTGGTTGTTAGTTTTTTTGATGACAAATGGTGATTCTAACCTGTGATTTATAATTTTAATGTGTTAATATTTTACGTAACGAAATTATAATACGAACTAGTAGATTTTGTCAATCTCTTTGAGCTTTAATTCGCTTCTTTTGCTTCTGCTTACAGTTTTATTACAATATCCCGTAAAACGCGAGCATTGCAATGGTGGTTTTTATAATATCAGATTTTCTAATCTTTTGACGCACCCTGTATATACGTCAAATTGTCTAATGTTCAGAAACTGCCATTGCGTCAAAAGTTACTTGACGTTTATTCTTTCCTATAAACTTCAAAAATCTATTGAGAGACCTAATTGTCAAACTGAATATCATTGTTGACATAAGTAAATGTGGCAATTATGTGTTATAATTTTTTTTGCAGTACGGACCATATTTATAATACAGAAAACTCGTTATTGTTATCCGCATAGGACAAATATATATAGAAAAGAACGATACAACAATAATAATTGGTAATAACAATAATACATATCTAAGAGGTGTCATATTTCATTTATCAAAGACCACAGTTGAACTCGGCATTTTTACATTTCTTTACCATTACATATTCACATCGTGTCTGCTCATTAGCTATATGTAATTATTTGACAGAAGCTAATGAACTTCGTAAATTTAGAGTCTTCATTCATTCAAATAAAAAAAAAGAACGAAAATATCGTTCCCGTTTTATCACTTCGCTTACGTTCTCAGATCATCAACTAAATAAATGCACTTTTCATTCCCAAACTGTCCAACATTTGTCGACCTTCTGATGTTAAAGCTTGATAACTGGTCGATGATAGTGACTATCCTTCCTCGATATTTTTTCGTGTTTTATAACAGTATTTAGTACTCTTATGTAGTTCAAAACATTTATGAGATTACATAACACGTCGTATTGTACGTCCGACACTATTATATCACTGAACTATGACGTTTGCCAGCAAGTATCATCGCCAATTAATCGTCTTGACGTTTTATAAGTGGAATTGAATTTTCATCGCAAATCAAACGTCAGATGGATTTTTTGTCCGGTAGTGTTAAAGTTTCTTGTTACTTTAAAGGATATTCTTACACTTAAGCTTAAATACATACCGACATGTCATATTAAAGTCTGCACATTGAAAAACTGAAAAGACACATTTCTTCTGCATCGTTTCTTAGTTTTGAATTCAACTTTCTTCGAATAAATGCTAAATTCGTGATCGATGAAATTGTTACCATTTAAGAAGTTCTTTAGTGCTTTCTTATTTAATTCTCTCAATCTATTTAGATATTTTCAGTATTTAACAAACGAAACCTGTAAACGTTTAAGATGTAATTTCAAAATGTTACAAGATATATATTCATATGTCCTTACCGATACTGTGGATTCAGTTCTTTCCCCCTTTATTTACCACAGGGCTCGTATTGTCGGTCTTTCTGCTAAATATGATTACTTCAAACTTATCGCCTGTTAAAATTTGACGTTTACTTGAGGAAGGAGTATAGGTCACAGCACGACTGACATTATTCTGTCTAGTTCTGATGTTTTAAGGTAAGTGTCATCGCGATGTGAAATTGACTGACGGTTTAGACAGCTCATAACCTGCAATTGAACATTCCCTTCAATTCCGATGTTTATTGTAACATTTAACTTAACCTAACGTGGACTTTAAATTGTAATGGTCAGCTGTGCTCGCCGACCTCCATATTGAATTTCGAAACCTGCAATTGAACATTCCCTTCAATTCCGAAGTTTATTGTAACATTTAACTTAACCTAACGTGGACTTTAAGTTGTAATGGTCAGCTGTGCTCACCGACCTCCATATTGAATTTCGAAATTTTGTGTAGGCTATAGAGGAAGTTGACGGCCTAACGTCATCCTTATGGGGAAAAATTGATGCAGGGTGAATTACTACATGATAGAAGAGCGGTGCTAGGTTAGGATACTATAGTTTATCCATTATATTTGCAGCTGAGTGGGTAGAAGATGGAGATCTACTCGTCGAATGCTTTGCTGGAATCAATATAGATGGAATGGCCTTGAAAACCGTTTTTCAAAATCAGTATATCAGCCACAATGTAGTATAGAACCTTATCAATAATTGGAAGTATACAGTTTGGGCGACAGTTAGTGGTATATTCAAAAAACATCATCCCAAAATTTGTTTACAAAAGATAGCTAAATGTTATTTTCTGCTGCTTGTTCGTAAATGTAGATACTTTACATTTCAATAAATTTAAATTCAAATCATTATTATATGTATTATACACAATTGTACTTGTTTAGAAACACAACCCTGATTATTGTCAATTCATTGAATTGGCACAGGGCATTAGACTATTAAAGATCAGTACCTAACGGTAGAGGACACTAGTGAGAACCCTGCGGTATAATAGGAAACAATGTAAGTTCGTTGTATTATCTATACTCATGTCTACAATGAACGTAGGAAGCAAATACTTATATTTAAATAACTTCCTAAAAATTAATAAATAATATATTTTCTTTAAGTAAATACCTAACTAAAAAGTTTTTAAATCTTATTTCGCATTTAGTTTTCCCGTGCTAAATTGCTACATTCCACATCGCCACATATTATAGCCGTATTCCATTACAAGCTCGCTGATTCGTTCAAATATTTATTCCACAAACAGAAGTGAAGTTAAAAATTGCTAATAAAGTTAAAAACTTTTACCGTGGTCGATTCAAAAAGGACCGACCACACGAAGAACACGTGCGCATGGGATACCGCAAACTTGGTCACCGAGCATAAATATTAATGGTTGCAGAGTTTAGTCGCAGAGGATAAGCGAAAAAACGCGGTACGTAATATTATCATGGACCTGTAATTACTCCTGATATTTCAAGCGGTGAATAAAAATTAATGTTATCCATCAAGCTTTCTTTCAAATGTAAGAGAATAGCATAGAATGTATGTTGCATTTGCATAAAATATGTGTGATGCACATATATACATACATACGCAATAGCAACATACCTACATGTGGCAAGGATAAATTTGTCATATTATTTGGTGTCATCTCCGTATCTTGTTATACCAGTGCCTGGCAAATTCTCTATCTGTGACTGCTCTGGTAATACTCCGGCAGTTATTATCTTGTATTCTCTGTAATCCTGGCCGTATGTAACTAGTAGGAAGTAATATAGCGTAACGTTCAGCTCGTAGCTGCATTTTCATACAACAGGATCTGCTTTTTATTATAACTTATGAATCCGCGATATTTTTGCCTCTATTTGTTTCAGTACTGGTATACGTCCGAAGCTCCTGGCTTCGCAATATTTTCTTTTTCAATTATCATTCTCTTGGATTTGCTGTACCGTCAACAAAAACCAATACCTTTCCTTAAATACCTTTTGCCGCGGGTCTATATGCTGATATATTTTATGCTTGATTTCTATATGGATTAATCTGTTTCTTAGTCGGCTATTAATTCTCACAAATATTAATTTGTTTATCGGTTACTTTTTGAGTTTTATAATTTTCCATATTAGATTGATTGTGGAATTGTTTAATCTGTTCTTTTTTTTCTAGTGGTGATCTCGTTGTTTGGGATTTTTTCTCATAATTATCTTTTTTTAGCTTCATAATCAAAAGAAATTATTATCCTAGTAGGAAACAGTATATCATCTTCGTTATTTAAACTAAGAAACCTTCACACGAAAACTTGTCTTATGTATAATTAAACATATAACATGTGCAAACAATTAATAAATTAATTAAATTAAGCCTTCTAGTAGGGCGTGGTAACTGTAGATAACACAGATCAGTTTCTCTTAGGTAAGCACCATCTGTAAATTAATTTTGTGAGGTATTTTGCCAACGCCGCAGAATAATACATTATGAATGGCAATATTATTAATGAAAGACGACGTACACGATCAAAAATACTAGCAATCCGCTAACTAACTATGTAACATACTTAATGACTTTTCCACCCAGAACTTAGCAGCGGGAAACTTTTGAGGAGGCGGTACAAGTCTTCTAATGTCTGTGTGAATATTAAATCACGTATTAAAACAGCGGAGGCTATATTAATGGCGAGGCGTATTAGTCTTTAAACAAGCCAACGTGTTATTAAAGACATTATTTAATATTTATGTTTGCTTTCCTTATGTAATGAGGTATATTTAAGTATGGATCTTCTTTATTATTTTATGAAGGCTAAATATTGGTAAACTATAACGTTAGAAAAACGTGTAATAGTAATAATAATTATTACTATCGTCACATATTTCAGCACATCACGGTATAAATAACATTTAAATATATACTGCCATGAAAGAAACAAGTCAAAACAAGAACAGAAAGAAGTAGAATCTAGATTTGACTTTTATTAACGTCAAAATAATCGGTAATACTAATAGTTTTAATACAAAATGATAACTATTATAAACAGAATGAAGTACTTCAAAAATTATTGCCTCATAATTAGTAATTATTTGATTTGAATATGCTTTTGCAAGGAAAGCCTATAAACTTTTGCCAGTTAATAACCTTAGAAACCATTTATAACAAAGAAACTCGGTGTGAATTATAACACTTACACAAATGCATTGTAGTATAGATCAATGTACTATAAAAGTTTCTTCTAAGAGAAAAGCTACAGGACTTGAGAATTTTGAGAACTTTGCAGATTCGTTTTTCAAATGAGAAGTTGAATCTAGTTTTATATATGAATAAAACAATTAACTTAGAGTGATTTAATAATAATCTACCACTTATTATACTAGAAACAGCCAAATTAAACAAAAGAAAAGACCAAGTGTATAGAATGATGGAATCGGTTGGCGTAAAATTAGAAGAATGACCATTCTCATAAATTATAAGGATGTTAAAGGACTAAGAATACAGAGAAAAGTAAGTATAAATCAATGGCTTCGTTAGAGTGTTATTGAATAATTGGCAAAATAAATTGAAAATGTCCTTGCAGGTCTCGAATGACAAATATATGCTAAACAATATTTTAAAGAAAAGAATGTTATTATTGATGCTTCTATATCCTTCAACAGCTTTATGCCAATTTAAGGGTTGCATTAGCCGCTATGATGCTAATTAAATGGGTGTTTTCCACTTATATGTATTATATGATTCGCACTTGCCATAATGGAAGGAAAATTCTATAATTTGCACTTCCAGTATCTGGACATAAAATGGGGCTACAACGTTTCCAGTTCGCTTATACTAACTTAAAAAGTTATAACGAAAGAACGATTTCATAATATTGAACTAAACGTCCCGTGTAATTTTTACACAAGTTGTAGTACTGATGAATAAAGTTCAATAACAATAATATGTTTACGAACATAGGGTGAAAAGTGTCAAGAAGCTGCTTTATATTGACTTGCAAAAGTCAAGAAGAGGTTTACAAAAGTAACTTTTGAGGATTTAGTCCTTTGAAGTTGGGAATCGAATTTGTAAAAATATAATATTTCATCGGATTTCCCGGTAGATATGGAATAGTCCCAGAGTAGTTTGCGTAAAATTTTAAGAGTGTTGCAGAATTTAGCGAAAAAGTGTTTTAAAGAAAAGTGGTTGCAAAGCTCATTATCAGTGTCTGCCATTTTTTCGCTAAATATCTTGAAATTTTGCTCAAAGTACTCTAGAAATATTCCACATCTATCAGGAACTCCGATGAAATATTATATTTTTGCAAATTCTGTTGGCAACTTCACATGACTTGAAGATTAATATGAAGAATAGCAAAGAGGTAATAGACTTTTTTGCTTGACAAATAGAGTTGCAAACTTTATTTAACGGAAGAGGTAATTGCAAGGGGTTAGGTTGTAAAATATGCTAATGATACAAGAATACTAGGTGTAGGAATGGCTCCACATGAAGAAATACCATAGTTGGAATATACAAATTCGAATATGATGCAATAAAAAAAGAAGTGTCATTAATAGTCATGAGTCACGTGACATTATTTTAGCGACGGAAATGATTCTGTTAAGGTAGAAAGTGATGAGGACAACCGGTTCAACTATCAATTTCAGAGTATTGGAAGAGGTACTCTGACTGATAGTATGAATATAACAGCAATGACTAGAAATAATATATGAAACAGAAAAACTTGAAATATCCCTCAAAAATGAAGAATTTTATAACAGAAGGCGTAAAGACGATAGCGAATAACAGGTTCCAGTATTGCAAATACACGTTGCACGAGTAAATCAACACAAAACAAGCTCGTGGATTTTACCATGTTTTGAGTGACTAGAAGATAGAATTGGCACTCGCACGTTGGCATGACAATAATGAAGTTACAATGGCGAACAATCTTTCACTTCCATAGATACATACAAGAGATGTATGTAAGAAATGAAATTAGTGGATAAAAGTGAAACACCGCAACACAGAACACAGAACGATATAGCATCATCATCATTCTAAACTTGACTTTTTCTACTATTTTACGGGTATGAATCGCTCTTTTTCTCATTGTCAACGTTTATTTCTTAAACAGATTACTATATACGACAAACACGACTATCTTTATTATGAATAAAATCAGAAAACATTCTTTTAAACATGAAATTGTAATAATTTTGCAACTTCCTATTATTTAGTTAGAGCCCACTAAGATTCGAGCACTGCCTTTTAGTCATAAAGATTTTGCCAATAGTTTTGATCATAAATTAACTTTTCTCAACAAATCTTCATTTGCTGTCCAGAGGCCATTGGCGTTTTAAGGCCCGAAATTTTTTTGTTAAATTTTCGTAATAAGTAGATCCTAGAACATGTTCTCTACAGATTTAATTCAGAGCTGTATGATGTCCATCTTAACAATTCTATATTATTAGAGAGCGGGTTATTATCTTCCTGACAGATAAAATTGATTGCATGTATATTATATACATGCAAACAATTTTAACGATGGAAGCATAATATTATCAAAAATGTTTATATATTATTCTGAGTTTAAGCGATCTTGAAAGTGTCACATAATATCTGAACCGTTTACGCTTAACCCCCCCAAACAAGAACACAAAGTGTCCAGCTCTGTTCCGAGGCCATGCGTATATTTCTTGATAATTACAATATCTTGACCGATTGACTCGTATGTGGCCAGAATTATAGGACTGACATATTTTCTCGTGTAAAAAAAGCACATTATTCCAAAAATTTGGTGGTCGGTGTATATAATTTAAACAAAAATATTCGAGATTGTTTCTGTTCTGCATTTTAGCACTAGAAACTCAGTATTTTTTATTCTTCGGCAAACTGTTGATGATAGCCCTGATAAGTTATTTAGAAATGCAGCTTGTCTTAGATTTTGCTTGAATTATTGTATATGGCTGCATTTTGTTCAGCTGTAGATATTTTTGGATGTCCCAATACTCCTTTTCTACTAATACTCACGTCTTCGTCTTTTCTTAACCCACTGCACAGTGCTCTTGGCGATGTTATAATGTTGATCTACAGCCCTTAATTAAGAATTAGAACTTTGCTGTTTTCTTGTAACTTTGGAATTCAATTTCTCACAATGTAATCAAAAAGTGACATTGATATTAGGGACTTACAACTGAGAAATTTGGTTGTACTCGACTTTATTGAAATCAACTGCAGGTAGCTCAATTTTTATAATTTTTTGGGTAACATTTAATTTTTGGGGCATTCATGAATTAATATTTAAAATGAACGGTTTATTGAATTAAAAACGTACATGTGTAGAAATTATCTGTTAACCTATAGTAATAGTTTAATAAAAGGTAAATAACTGTGAATTCCATATTAATTTTCTCTACCGGCGAATTTTCCGTAAAATCAATACTCCTATGTAATTAAATTCAGTTACCATTTCATATAGTAACTTAAATTACTATTTCAATGCTGTATGTATATATATTAAATATTATTACCTACTGGAGAGTGCAATTGTAGGTTCTCCTTTGTTATTATAACGGATGCTAGGTAAGTTTCGTCTGTGTCCGGTATGCCCAAGAGAACAATACACATGAGGTTTGCTTACCGAAATTAGAGCAAGCTTCGTAGATTAACATTAAATAACAATTATTACGTGCAGCAAAGTGACGCTCGTACGGCTAAGTGCATCATCTAAAATGGAACAGTTAATCACTTGGATGATATTTGCCCTTGTTTACACAATCTACAAATTTGATTTTACTTGTAAGTACAGTGTAGACATGTACAAACTAATTTAACCCTAGAAAGGTAACCCACGTAAAATTTACGTAGTAGCGAATAAAAATGTCAAATTATTTCGGTGTATTTTATTTGCTGAGATGCTTCTTCCAAGCTTCTCCTGTCTCTAGCTAGTATAGTGAGATTATTCGCGTATGCAATTACTTGTATCGTCTTATTGATTATAATTATTGTTCTCTAGATTCAAAAAATTGATCAAACAGCAAAAAAAAAAGAAGCTTAACAATAAACCAAGGAAAACGTAAATACCTGGACATAAGCAGAGGAAATAAAGGTACAACAACCAAGGAAGAAAATTACAATTTTGAAATAGTTGGAATCTTTAAGTATTTAGAAGTGATAGACAGTGAGAATGACAGAAAATGGAGATAGATCATAGAGTACAGGGAGGATATAAAACTTATTATAAATACAAAACCATACTGAAAAGTAAGAGGATAAGTATAAATACAAACATGAGGGTATGAAGAACAACAATCCGACCAGTAATAATAACAATAATAATAACTTTGCTTGTCCAACGCTTTACATTTAAAGGACAACGCTACTAAGGTCCATATAGGTTATTTAGAAAAATTAAAAAGAAAATATTATATAATTAGCCATTGGTGTAGAAAATATCATGGAAATTTGGAAAGCGATACATCTTGTCGAGCGGGGACCCCTGCAGTAATTTCGTTCTCGAGAAGTGAATTAGGAAACTGCAAGAGGAACGAGAGGGTAGTGTGGGAGTGAGAAAGGGTAGCCCATGAAGGCCATGAGTCTCCATTAGCGGCGAGAGATACTTCAGAAATTGCCGCTGAACCTTCTCAATGAACAGCTGCAAGTAAATATATTACGGAGACCACACTTGTAAAGCATAATCCATCTTACTGACCACAAAACTAAAATATAACTTCTTCAAAACTAATGGATTGCTGAAGAACCTAGACAAGCACATAATAAAACCGAAGGATCTTGTTGATCTGTTATCGAAAAGGACCCAAAAATACCGGAAGGGACCCTTTCCAACAAAACACCATTTATGAAGTAAGTAAAGTTATAGTAGTGACTTATGGGGCAGAGACAATGAACCTGACAAATGTGGAACAGGAAAAACTGAGAAAGTTTGAAACGAGAATTGTAAGAAGAATACATCGCACTGTGAACAGCATTCTCGTAAACTGATGAGATCTATGCAAGATCGAAACAGCTGTCTGTACGTTGTTGTTCGCAATGCCAGCTTGGTGTAGATGTGCATTCATACATTTATCCATATACGAAGTAATTCGTGTATATTTACTTGAGTAATTTAATAGTGTGGGAGCTTATTCTCCAAGAAGTTTGCATTTTATTGTAATAGGTAATCAACCTTTCGGCGTGTTATTGATTGCACGTATTGTAGTGCCGTCTTGTGGCTATTAGCTTTTAGCTATACTTACTATCTCGGTATTGCGGAAGTTATTTTAAAAGGGGTATCAGCGAATATTTGGCTGAACGCAGCGACAAGGTACAGAGCACTATAAGAGCGCTCCAAATCGATGAACACATCCCATCTGGTAATCGTGAAAGCGATTCCACGCTGATAACGCCCTGCGTTGCTCTTGAGAACTAACAGCTGTCAGACGTTTACAACTCTGATTTAAACCTCAATTATGTCGGCTAAATTAGTGAAATTTAGTGATGGAAGTGTTGAATCCAATGCATCATCGGCCGGAACAAATGGAGATTCGTCGGGGGTCCTTTTTTAAGATAGCTATACTTTCTATTTTGATTAACTTATGCTCTGTCTAAATAGATAAGAAAATAATAAACACGTGTTTTTTATACAACTATATACATTTTTTTTCATACTTCAGTTTACAGGGTTGTCACTTATCATTAACTTTATTATTCCACAATTACAAACGGTTATTTCTTATAATACAAACAGTAAAACTCATGGGTATGGCAATTTCAAAAGATGATCGGGAATGTAAACTTTATCTAGATCTTTGAACGTGCCATACTTGTCATAATCGTGCATTCGCACATTCTTTATAATGTTTTCTCTCGGTACTTTCTGACTTGTGCAGCTCCGGCAAAAAAAATTAATTAATCTATTAAATTAGAACATAGAATACCCTATTCTAGCAAATTATTATTTATGGTTTACAGCTTTATTCGTGAAACGTATTTAATATAATCATGCGGCATTCGGTCGGTAATACATATGACATTTATGATGTTTGAAAATATAAACAAATAATTAATTGACATTATATGCGGTAAATGAATTTAAATTTTAATACTCTTTCTCCGTTTCGATAACAATTAGCCCCCTAAATAACAAAACGGAAAGAGGATATTTTTGGTTAAATTAGAACCTCAAACGTTAAGGAAATGTGGTTTTTAAACGGTAAAACAGAATTAATCAATCACTCTGCATACAAGATTAAAGCATTACTTTACCAATCAACCTGAATATAAAATTTTGGTGTTCGAACAGGATACGGCTTGAATATATAATTAAGCCGGTTTTTAACGGAACAGGAAACTTGTCATCTGAATATGCAATTAGACGAACTAGCTTTATCAATCGACCTGAATATAAAATTAGGTTGTTCTAACAGGAATACGGCTTGAATATAAAATTAAGCCGGTTTATCGGGACAGGACCGCTGGGTGTCTGAATATAGTATTAGACGTACCAGCTAGGGAACACACGGAGAGTGTTACCTTTAACACGAAATGCATCAGCTTTTATAGGCGTAGAATGCACACGTCAGAGCTAGAGAAATGCATTTACCACGATACAAACACGTAAACTTTAATATCTATCTGAGGGATATTCTGCATTTCTCATGTCCGCATCTGTGACGTATTATCTGGAAATTTTCCACAAAATAGATATGTATTTAAAATAGCATTGTAACAACACCGTGCTACCAAATTGTAACAACCTACACCTGTGGAATCGGAGATTATTGTTTTCGCTGCCACCAAATGTAACTATAGTTACATTAATTAGATATAATAATTATATTAATGTTTTTCCACTCAGATGTAACGTGCTGTTGAGTAACGCGTCGAGCTGGTCAAGTAGCTATGATCTCTTCAGCGTGGGGGTGTTACGGGATTGAGATAAAGAAAACATGTATTTTGTAATAACAACTAAATATTTAATAGTGCTAAGGTACTTTCGTTTAATACAAAAACATTACAAAATGCCACAAAACATTAAACACATAAATAAAACTAAAAGAATGTACTTGGCGCTATCTCGACCTCTGAAATCTTATATACGCAAGCTGTAATAATCCCGCTGATGATTCTCCGTAAATTTAAGCCCAAATTTAACATTAACCACAACAAACAAAACAAAATATACTAACGACTTACCGACCTTATTGACATTCAGCCTATCGTCTACAACATCACAAATTCACCAAACTCACAAATCAAATATCACTCACTGGTGAATTTAATTATTTATTACAATAGCTTGAACGTAACTTAACAACGCAGAAAAGAGAAACACATACAAAAAAAATTATAAAACACAAATTTACAAAAAAAAAGAATTAAACTGGTGATACAATTATAGACAGTTCATACTCTATTAGACCGACTTTTTAACACACAACTTAAAACTGCAATTGTTTATAGGATAACTCAAGTCGAGGTTGAGATCCTTTGCGGAAAAACTCTCACGAAAACTCTCTCGAAAAACCCTGACGAGAAACTCTGACGAAAAACTCTCTTGCACCTAGTTTTATTAGTTCTAGTCTAATTATGTCACGCCCTGTATAGAGTTAACAAATCCATTTTTTAGTTCTTATTGGTGGAAATTATTTTGCAGATGTTACTTGAAAGTACGCCTTTTACATGTACCTTCTTATCTTGGTCTTGTCACTAATATACTTTAAACACCACTGTGTGTGATCTAATATTTTTCCCGTAGACGTAAGAATGTCTAAAACACACTTGCCTAGAGGTCCGTCTTAACACATGTTGCTTTTCGTGTGGTCTATGCCCTGTCTCCCTATCTCAGAATTCTACGTACTTTCATCATTACCAATTACTATTGACATATTTATGCCATTTTAACAATAGAGTTTCTAAACCCACACTATAATAACTACTTGAGACTCATGTATAGGATATCTACTGACCGTCTGCTTTAATGTGGCTGGTGCCAACAGTTCCGTATATCACTCATACGTAACAGCTTTATTTGACCCACTTATACTTTCCCTTAACGGATATTTATGTATTCCTTTAAAGGTACTTCTATATTTCATTTCCCTTGACAATCTTAGAACTAATATATTGCTTTAAGTAATATGTATAAATTTCTCATTGGTCTTTGTATATAGACGATAGGTGGAGTTTAGTTTATAAGATTCCTTGCGCCGCCCTTTTTAATTTAAAGGAGAGGGGTTTTTTTACCAAATATTGACCGGAATGATATAAAAAAAATAGAAAATAATTTAGTAACTGCATGAAACAAAAATATAAAATTTTAACAAATAAATCGCGTAAGCCGATTTATTACATTCCTCTCCCCTTAAATCAAAGAATTGTTGCCAATAATTCTTAACTTACTTAAACAACTATTAACAAAAAGAAACGAGGGCCGTGCCACGACATGGAAATTTGCTATAGTCGTCAATCATTTCACTGATGCTAGCAAACTAACAACTTAAATGTACGTCCTTTATACTAATAAATTAATTAATTTAGAAAAACAACTTTCTTGTCGTGTCACTTTACCTCTTAAATTTTTTACATAGTCTTAACTAATCTTAAGGTCCCTAGTTCTTGGTATTCGTCACTATAATCGTCCCTGGCGTTCACTAAACTCTTAGGTACGCTGTTCGAATTTTTCGCACTACTTTTCCGTTAACTCCGGATCTGAACACTGCAGTCTTTGTACAACCCGTTGCCAGTTGGCATTTACTGTTCGCGACACTCGCGATATTCGCACAGTCTTCTTCTTCTGCTATCTATCTGCTTTCTGGAGGCTTCTCTGCTTTTAGCTTGTGTTTGTAAAACGCCATCATATGGTCAGCAACAGCTTTTTCTAACTTTAGCTTTCCAACATGGAAAGTCATATTGACAACACTGATACTAGTACAACAGTGTCGTCACTGAAACATCATTGTTGTTGAATTTTGGAGATACTTCTGTGGCACGGGACGAAGAGGTATTATTTATGTAGGCCCATTTTACTACGGATATGCCTGATTGCACTTCTACTGTTGTATACTTAGTAGATGCATATTTTCCTCTTCATGGTTGATTGTTTCATTGAACTTCGTGGCATTGGAATAATGGCATCTTCTGTATTTGAATCACCTGATGGATTGACAGCATACCTCAATGTTGACTGGACTTCCTACTGTGAGGTTCCTAGGTTGATTCGGACATTCGCCTACCATACTTCTTGCGGTTCCAGTTTAAATAGTTGATAGCCGGAAAATACTCGCAGAACCCATTGCACTGTAGGGACCTTAAACTAACAAAACAAAACATACTGGGATTAACTGTTGATCCGCCAACTTATCCGTTAACCTAGTGGATCTATACTTATACATTAAAAAAAAATACATAACAAATAAAATTAAATACATATTCTAAACCTTGTACCTTAATTATTTTATATTATCCACGGATATTCGGGGACTGGTCCACGGCTTCTTAACTGATACCTGGGTATTCGCGCTTCTTCCTCTTCTTCTTCATCTCTTTCGTCTTCTTCTTCTACATCATGCCCTTCTATTAAACTTTCTTGCGACAACTCGTCTCTAATCATGGGGTGATAACCTTCGTTGTACCCTAACCCTCGGGTCGCTTCTGTCTCTTCTAATATTTCTTCTTCTCCGTCATCTTCTTCTCGACTGTGTTCGCGATTTTCTTCATCACTTTCTTCGTCGTAATATCGCTTCAACCTATTTACGTGCACTATCTGCTCACTACCATCAATTATTCCTTGAATTCTATAGGTCACAGGCCCCAATCGTTCCACTACTAAGTATGGACCTTTCCACAATTTTGCCAGTTTTTTGCTTTTTCCTGGTCCGATTGCGGGAGTCCTTAGAAAAACTTTATGTGAAACCTTGATCTTAGGTTCACTGGCTTTCTTATTATATTGTCGCTCTCTTGTTTCAGCTGATTTGGCTAATGCGTTTCGTGCTTGATTGAAGGCGGTGGATAGCTTGACCTTCATTTCTGACGAGTAGTCATCGTAATTATATCTGACTCGCGTTGGTGTTAATACTTCATCGCTCGGAAGTGGCATTTCACGTCCGTGCATCAGAAAATACGGTGACATTCCGGTCGAACTATGGATTGACGATCTGTACGCCATCATTGCGTATGGCAGCCATTCATCCCAGTCACGTTGTGAGGGTTCTATAAAATGAGAAAGGAGGTCCTTTAAAACACGATGACTCCTTTCTAACATGCCATTACTCTGTGGGTGGTACGCTGTAGTTTGGACCTTCTTGACGCCTAGTAATCGGCACACTTCTTGCATAAGCTGCGAAATAACATTGGGTCCTTGATCGGTTAAGAGCTTCCTGGGTACTCCATGTCGACATATAACATTGGTCACGAATGCCTTAGCTATTGTTTCCGTCTTTTGATTTGGTAAGGGAATGGCTTCCAAGTATTTCGTGAAATAGTCTTGTATGGTGAGTATGTACTTGTTCCCTACATGACTTGTAACTAATGGACCAACAATGTCCATGGCGACCAATTCCAATGGATAGCTAATTTGCTCAAATCGCCGTAGTGGGGCCTGTTGCTGATGTGGAGACGTCTTCCTCTCGTTGCAAGATACACACCTTTTTACATAACCTTGTATGTCACTCTGCATATTTTCCCAATATGCTCTTGATTTAATAATCTGATACGTTTTTGATATACCCAGATGTCCCATAAATGGAGGATCGTGAAAATTCTTTATTGTTTCGTTTACTAACGATTTTGGTAGCACAATTCTGTCAGTAGTTTCTATACTAGTGCTCTTTTTCTTTAGTAGTCCTTCTTCATCCATATAATAGTCTCCATATTTCTTCTGGTTATGTAAGTTACTTGCAATATTCTGAATGAACTCATCTAGATCTTGTTCTCTTTTCAACTCTGACTTCGTAAGTAATGGTACACTCGGTGTTTCTTCTATTTTTCCTATGGTCGTAGGGAATACTAATTCTTCTTTCCATATCCTTTGTGGTATTCCTTTCCTTGGCGCTTGCTTCCTGTATGTTGCTGGCTTTTCTTCTAATCCTGTGGAATATACTGTACCTACCGACGTTTCCTCTTTTGAACCGCTATTTTTGCCTGGCCTATTTAGAATGGACAACTCTTCCTCAGGTGTTTCGTCTTCATCTATATCGCTGATCTCCCCATATTCTTCCACGAGCACTTCAACTTCCAGCGGGTGAGGGAAGTTGCTTAATTTTGACTCTTGTACATTTGAATTTTTGCCATGAGCCCGACTTTCTTGTAGTGCCTTTACATCCTTCGATTGGATTGCTTGAATTTCGTATTCTTCTGGTAAAACATTTATTTCGTTAAAACGTTCTTGACTGTTGGGCTTCATCTTAGTGTTGACGCCATGCATTTCAGGGATGGTTTCATTGGCTTGCTGATCACGTACGCGACTGAGGGCATCTGCGTGATTATGCTTTTTGCCTGCCCGATACTTAACTTCGAAGTCGTATTCCGACAATAAAATTGCCCAACGTGCTAGTCTTGAAGACGGGTCCTTAAGGGAAATTAACCATTTCAATGATCGATGATCAGTAATGACGTCAAACTTAACCCCATACAAATAGCAACGGAAAACTTTTATTGCCCATATAACTGCTAGGCATTCCTGTTCAGTTACGGAATAGTTTTGTTCGGCCTTGTTTAACTGACGGCTAGCATATGCAACTGGCTTTTCGCAGCCCTTATGCAGTTGACTTAATACTGCACCAATTGCTCTACCTGAAGCATCAGTTGATAGAACAAACTGTTTGTTGAAATCTGGAAAGCATAATACTGGTGACGTGATTAATTTCTGTTTGAAATACCGAAATGCATTCTCCTGATCTTCCTCCCATACGAATTTTTCGTTCTTCTTCGTTAATTTCGTCAGTGGCAGTGCCTCTCTGGCATAGTTTGATATAAATTTTCGATAAAATCCGACTAATCCCAAGAAAGCTCGAATTTCTTTGACATTTCTTGGTTGTGGGTAATGCTTCACTACCTCCACTTTCTCTGGATCTGGATAAACTCCTTCTGCTGAAACATAATGTCCTAAATACTTTACTTCCCGTGAAGCAAACTGACATTTTGAAAGCTTAAGCTTCAAATTAGCCTTTCGTAGTCTTTCGAAAACGTTTTTAATATGAGTTATATGTTCGTCGAAACTTCTACTGAATACGATTATGTCGTCGAGGTATACTAGGCATTCTATCCCTGTCATACCTGATAAGGTAACATTCATTAATCTTTGAAATGTACTAGGACTGTTTATCATTCCGAACGGCATACGTAAGGCCTCATAATGCCCATCTGGTGTGGAAAATGCTGTCTTTTCAATATCCCGCTCATCCATTTGCACTTGCCAATACCCACTTGCTAGATCAAGTGTGGAAAAATATTCAGCACCTCCTAATTGATCTAAGGTTTCTTGAAGATTTGGTAACGGGTAATAATCACGCTTGGTTATTTGGTTCAAGGCTCGATAATCTATGCAAACGCGAATTTTGCTTTCTCCATCAGCTGCTTTCTTTGGGACCATCACAACTGGAGCTGACCACGGTGATTTAGATTCTCTAATCACACCTTGTTGAAGCATATCATCTATTTGCTTCTTTAGTTCTTCTCGCTGTCGAAACGGAATACGGTAAGGCTTCTTAGTAATGGGAGCTACGTCTTCGGTGATAACTCGATGCTTTACATCCCCAGTGCATCCTAAGTGTACATTGTCTATCTTAAATATATCCGCATACTCATCTAGAGTTTTTGTTAGCCTGTCCTTCTCCCTTTGTGGTAGGTGTTCTAGGTTATATTCGTTAATGGCTTGACTGATACTGCTCACATGGTTTATTGGAAGAAGATCCAAATTTGGAGAACTTTCATCGACATTCCCTGTTACCATTAGTTCACTGTGCGCTACTATGGTATTCTTGGGTAAATGGACAGCTTCGTACCCTGTATTCATAAGACAAACTGGTATCTTATCATTGGCTCTGCATAGTGTTCTCGCTGCTACAACCCCGTGCTTTAAAATTTCCACCGGTTCTATAATAATAGACTTTCCTTCACTATGAATGTTTTGTTTAGCTACACATACCGCCTGACACCGTGCTGGAATAGTTACCTTCTGAGCTAACCGTACTAAATTATTTTGTGGACGGGTGTATGTGTCTTCATTTTTTTCCATTTCATTTGTTTTCTTCCGGTCATTGATTTCCAATTCTTGCTCGTTGCTTTTGCCGTAAAACGAAATAACTATACCGCTGTTTTTAAATGTCTCCTTAATAATGTCACATTCCTCAACACAATCAATGTCATTTGCACCGTGCGATAGTTTAGGCATTGCTAAATACCTGATTGAGTTCTTTAAACATTGTTCTCTTAATTGTAGTAAAGCTTTTCTTATGTTTTTACGAGTAGGTTGATCCCATCCCCTTTTCTTTATTATGAGATAGAAAACATACCTATTTATTCCCTTTCCTGAAACAGTATCGTGCAGCATTGCGCATTCACCTACCTTTCTCCTTTGATTTAATAATAAATCGCGCCTACCGAATTTTTTATCCAATTGCTTCTGTATACCCCAGTTTAAATTTATACCCTCGTCGACGTAAGTCACTAATGAATAATAGTTAGGTGCACTTAATATATTACCGATTGTATCTTTGAATATCGTTACACGTTTCTTCATATAATTCGTTTCTAAATCTTTCCTTCCCTCGCATGCACTACCCTTTTTCATAACCGGATTAAACTTCTGATTTGTCTTATATACACACCTATTATTATATATCGGTGCCGCACTAACTGTATTAATATCATTATGTCTTAGCATATCAATTTTAACATTTGCTAATATAATATATTTATTTTTAAAGTCTATTCTAGCGTTCATTGCACTTAGTAGATCTCGTCCTAAAATACCCTCTGCCGTAATGGACAATGTGTCTGGACACACTATACATTTAAATGATTCTATCACCTTACCAACCTCAATGTCTATTGTTGTCACACCTACTGGCGGTATTGCTTCACCCGATATACCTACTAAAACTGAATTGTCATAATCATATATTTTCATATTCAAATTCCTTATTACACTCTCTTTTATTATCGTAACTGCAGAACCTGTATCAATCAGAAATAGTATAGGCTTACAGTTTACGTTTATTCGTACTTGACACCCCTCGTCTTCACTTCGACCTGATATCCATGGAATATTTATACATGAAGGCACTCCGCATGGGGCATCGGCGGAGGCCTTTAGAAGTTTAAATCCTTCCTCCTAGATGTGGATGCATTCCATCCTTGATTTTGGCGATTTGTATGTGACGGCCGAGTTTTCTCATAGTTTTCCCGAAATTGTGTACCCTGATGCGTTTGGAAGCGACATTCATATTGCTTATGGCCCACTTTACCACAATTATAGCACTTCAGCTCGGATGTAGCTTGACAATATCTAGCTATGTGTCCTTCTCTCTGACATCGATTACAATGTATTCTACGAGGACTACTGAAATTTGCATTAGAAGGTTGTCCTCTTAACGAAACTTCTCTTTCAAATGCCTCACAAATACGCCATTCATTTTGCCGCTTCGGTTGTTGCAATACTTCATTACTAATTTCCGCTTGTTGAGCCAATTCCACTGTTTTTTCGAATGTCATTGTAGGTGTTCTGTGCAACTCCAGCATTATCATTTTGGCTATATCGGCATTAAGTCCACGTTGTAACTGCTGGATTAGATCCTTTTCATGCCTTCTCTTGGTAGCTTTAATATCCGCCAGGTCCTTTGAATCCATACCCGCAAGGTTTTCTTTTAAGAGTTCTGCGCCAACTATTTTAAGTCGCGTTGCATACTCTGATACCGTTTCTTTATGTTGCTGCATACATTTGTTTAATTTTAATAATCCTTGCCCCGGTATTATTTTCTTAGTATATTTGTCGAGGAAAAACTTTTCAATATCTTTAACCGTAGCATCTGCTCTGTCTAGGGAATCTTCAGATTCTAATAATTCAAAAGCACTACCTGTAAGTTGATATTTTGTAATTGCTATAGTTTGACTTTCCGTCCAGCCATCAATAATTGCTCGTTGGGAAATTTTCGAAAAAAATTCTTTAACATTCTCTCCAGCTTTCCCTGAAAATACTGGTAAACCTGCTAAAGTTACATTAGGTTTAGTGTAGACGTTGACAGGTGCGTTTTGTGTTGATGGATTCGTAGCAGTTGATGCATTTGAGTCCGTCATCGTGAATTTTATTTATTTTGATACGCTTCACAACCTTTCATGAAAAGTTAACTACAGAAATATACCACAATTTTATACTAATAAATAGCACAGAAGTTTTTTTTTTCCTTCTTAAAACAAAACAACGGGATTTTTCCTTTTACTTTAAGTAATCTTTAAAATGAAAAATGAACCTACTACAATGAAATTTATTTGCAAATACTTCAATCATGAAACAAACAACAAAACAAAAAAAAAGCAACAGCACTCTTACTAAAGAAACAATTATATATATAATTACATTAAATATTTAACAAACGGCGTAAACAAACATATTCTGTCTAAATTATAATTCACTTTTCAAAACAAAATTTCGGTCTAGACGTTAGACCATAAATTATTTCTGTCACACTATGTCAGGTAGCTGACCCTTAGTAAAAGGTCCAGACGTTCCTCTCTTAACACCTAAAGGGAAAAAAAAATCAACTTATGCAATAATACAACGCTGTTCAAGTACCTTGCACTTATTCAAAACTAATAGCTATTCTTTATCTCTCTTTATTACCTATACGGTACCCGTAACTATACCTGATAATACAAACAAACAAAAGACAAGAAAAAAAAAAGGGATATACTTCAGTTTAATGCGACCGAATTCGTATATTGATATACACTCTGCTTAAATAATAAAAAAAAATACGTTTAATCTATGTTGACTTGCCAAACCATTACAAAAGTCCTGTAAGTCGCAGACGCGCCTAAACAAATTATTGATTGATACTTAATTGTTTATGCAGACTAAAATTATACGTGTATAGATATTTATACCTTTTGTTTATACACAAAGAGAAAAAAATACTGCTTCGAATATCTTGTTTCCTAACTCTATTACATATCTGTTATGTAAATTCAATAAAATTTCGTATGTTTTAATTACTCTCTCTATTTAATTCTCACTTAGTAAGTAAATTCAAAATCCCATATATAAAGATAAATCAAAATCCATCAAATTCTAAAAGGAAGCTAAAACTAGTAAATCGCAAAAGTAAATTATAAACTAGTAAATTCTAAAAGTAAATTATCAACCAATAAAAAGAAATGAATTATCCACTAGTAAATAATAAATTATCCACAATAAAATAAAAAAAATGAATTATCAACTAATGAAATAAAAAAAAAATAAAAAAAAAGTTAATTATCCCACCGCTAGTCACCAAATTGTAACAACACCGTGCTACCAAATTGTAACAACCTACACCTGTGGAATCGGAGATTATTGTTTTCGCTGCCACCAAATGTAACTATAGTTACATTAATTAGATATAATAATTATATTAATGTTTTTCCACTCAGATGTAACGTGCTGTTGAGTAACGCGTCGAGCTGGTCAAGTAGCTATGATCTCTTCAGCGTGGGGGTGTTACGGGATTGAGATAAAGAAAACATGTATTTTGTAATAACAACTAAATATTTAATAGTGCTAAGGTACTTTCGTTTAATACAAAAACATTACAAAATGCCACAAAACATTAAACACATAAATAAAACTAAAAGAATGTACTTGGCGCTATCTCGACCTCTGAAATCTTATATACGCAAGCTGTAATAATCCCGCTGATGATTCTCCGTAAATTTAAGCCCAAATTTAACATTAACCACAACAAACAAAACAAAATATACTAACGACTTACCGACCTTATTGACATTCAGCCTATCGTCTACAACATCACAAATTCACCAAACTCACAAATCAAATATCACTCACTGGTGAATTTAATTATTTATTACAATAGCTTGAACGTAACTTAACAACGCAGAAAAGAGAAACACATACAAAAAAAATTATAAAACACAAATTTACAAAAAAAAAGAATTAAACTGGTGATACAATTATAGACAGTTCATACTCTATTAGACCGACTTTTTAACACACAACTTAAAACTGCAATTGTTTATAGGATAACTCAAGTCGAGGTTGAGATCCTTTGCGGAAAAACTCTCACGAAAACTCTCTCGGAAAACCCTGACGAGAAACTCTGACGAAAAACTCTCTTGCACCTAGTTTTATTAGTTCTAGTCTAATTATGTCACGCCCTGTATAGAGTTAACAAATCCATTTTTTAGTTCTTATTGGTGGAAATTATTTTGCAGATGTTACTTAAAAGTACGCCTTTTACATGTACCTTCTTATCTTGGTCTTGTCACTAATATACTTTAAACACCACTGTGTGTGATCTAATATTTTTCCCGTAGACGTAAGAATGTCTAAAACACACTTGCCTAGAGGTCCGTCTTAACACATGTTGCTTTTCGTGTGGTCTATGCCCTGTCTCCCTATCTCAGAATTCTACGTACTTTCATCATTACCAATTACTATTGACATATTTATGCCATTTTAACAATAGAGTTTCTAAACCCACACTATAATAACTACTTGAGACTCATGTATAGGATATCTACTGACCGTCTGCTTTAATGTGGCTGGTGCCAACAGTTCCGTATATCACTCATACGTAACAGCTTTATTTGACCCACTTATACTTTCCCTTAACGGATATTTATGTATTCCTTTAAAGGTACTTCTATATTTCATTTCCCTTGACAATCTTAGAACTAATATATTGCTTTAAGTAATATGTATAAATTTCTCATTGGTCTTTGTATATAGACGATAGGTGGAGTTTAGTTTATAAGATTCCTTGCGCCGCCCTTTTTAATTTAAAGGAGAGGGGTTTTTTTACCAAATATTGACCGGAATGATATAAAAAAAATAGAAAATAATTAAGTAACTGCATGAAACAAAAATATAAAATTTTAACAAATAAATCGCGTAAGCCGATTTATTACAGCATAATTAAGGCAAATCTCAAAATTCTACTGTACGATTTACAGATAGACAACTAATTTTGAATAAGTAACAAATTTACGGAAATTAAAACATGTTGCGGAAGAGAAAATATTGTGGTAGTTCACTAACTTAGATGAGTAAGGATATGATGGAAGTACTAATGTTAATAAAATATACTGTATATGTTCTTGTAGTGAGTATTAAAAAAATAAAAGATGGTAATATTTTATGGACCAAACTATAATTAAATAAATAGATGTGAGAATATTTAAATTATACTTAAAATAATTGTGAGAATATTAATTGGGTATTTCCCTATAGTTTTTGTGAACCGTGTAAAGTTGGTTGCATATCGGGTTATGTTGAAGTTCGCCTTGCATCGAGTGGTTGGTTGCCTATCAGGTTTCTTTGTTGTAGTAATATTTCCCATTTCTGAAAGTAGAATTGTAAATGTTACTTGTTGTATTTTTATATGTAATATTATTTGTTAAAGCTTGTTTAATTAACACTTTTGAAAAAATAGAGAATATTAGTATGGATTTTGAATCATAAAGGTTGGAAAATGATGTATAGTTACGCGCTAAAATTCAAATGTAAGAAGTGTCAGATTTTGACATTTAAAATAATATAGTTAAAGTATTGAGTATTTGGTTTGCCGAAGGGTATAAAAGGTTGTGAAAATTAAAGTAAAGAATTAAATTGATAAATTTTTGGAATTACAAAAAGGTATTATAAATATTCAATTACAAATAAAACATATTTTGGATTATTATAATGTGTGGAACAATATGATTGGATATTATAGAAACTAAGGATTTATTGCCAGGGATATGGGGAATAAATAAGAGGATTCGAAAATAATTTAAAAAAAGCGGTAGATGTGTTTTCGGAAAACGAAATTTTCCTTCCGAAAAACACATAATTAAGAGATTCATCATTATACAAAAGTGTAAAAGAAGTGGTTAGGAGATAGTAGAAAAGAAAGCAGATATTTTTTAGGTGATAGCAACATTTTCCAGAATAGTACCATTTTTTGTATCATGCAAATATAATTAAAAATAAATTAGAAGAAAGAATTTCGGTAACGAATAAAGAAATAATTGAAGAATATTCATACTTGAGAAGAAAGCGAAGAAATATATAATTACAATTTAAAAATAAACTTACTGCATTGGTAAATATTATTCCATATTTGACGAGAGATTTATTGCATTGGAGAGTTGGTGAAATTCCAGAAGTTATACAAATAGTTTAGTCCAGGACTTGAAAGATACGAGATATTCAACATAGCAGCTAACACAGGTATTCCAGTCCAGTAGAGGAAAGGCAGGTTTCAAAGGTCTTCACGAAAGCGTTCGACGGTTCGAGATTCTAGTTGATTGCAGAGGTTGAAGGTATTACAGGATAGCGGTCATTACAGTCCACATTCCGAGCATTCCAGACAATTAGGAAAAGGAAAGGATCTCCCTCATTGATTCCAGGAAATGTCTTCGACAAGCTAAAAAGAAAATCGTTTGGTGTATAAATAAGAATACCAGTTCAGTAGTAATAACAGGTCGTATAATTCTTTGAAATAATTTGAATTTATCAGTTTCGAATTGAAAAGTATATCAAAATTTAGAGATCTATTATTTATACGTACATTATAACTGTGTTGATAATCAAGAAAAGATATTTTGTAAGTTCTGTGCACAACATTAATTTGTATCATCATTTGTATAATTTTTAGAAGTCAAAAAAAACTGATCGGCAAACTAAAACTGATTAATTTGTGTGGGTATTTGATTTACATACAAAAACTATACAGTATTTTTAAAATAATATAATTAATATACTTACTTGTATATTTTTCGATCCACGAAAGGTGTATTTTCATGCACATATAAATTTGCAAAAAGAATGTTTACGTAAACAAGCTTGGTACTTCCATGAATGTCTTATTTGGTTGTGTGTGTTGAGAACTACCATATAATTTATAATTTGCCTGATTTATTAAACAAATTAGTTTGATACATTTGTTTTTATTTGGTATATAAAGAAGGTTTTTGAATTAAATTGATGAAACAGATATGACGCTTAGAACCGTAACCTATAAATAGAAAAAACAACTGTCAGTGATTATATTATTATTTGAATAGTATGTTAATATATACCTTGAGATTGAGTTCACAGTAAGTATTGTTATTTGAAGATAAAGTTGAAATACACATCATAATTCACTAAAGAATAACTGTTTTGTAAACTTTGATTTATAAAGTTAAGAAATATAAAACGTAAATATCCTATGATATAGGCAGATATTGAAAAAGTTACATATAGGCAACTGTTTGGGCTTTGATGATTCAAGGGAAGTTAGCAACATATAAAATAATTAGTTTAAATATTTTATATAAGAACTGAGTTAGTGAGGGCATAAATAAAAAATTATCTGAGAGAATTTGAAAATAGATTTAAAAAGTACATAAAGATTTCAATTTTATATATAGACGAGAATAAGTACAGGTTTCAAACACATAGTAAGAATAAATATTATTAAATTTATCTGAGTGTAATCGTATCTTTATTAATTAAAGGTATTGTTACATTTTATGGCGTGCCCAACGTGGAGCGATTAAAATAAGACTCGCAACAACATATTTCAAATATTTTATTAGTTATAATAATAGCGGTAACATTTGTATACATTTTACAAAGGTAATAAAATCAGTTTAAAGTATATCAAGGTATAAGGAAGTGTGTACTACAATTATTGAAAATGAATACCAGATCTAAGAGTAATTTTGGATTAAATAGATCTGAATCGTCTAGCGATAGTGAAGAGGAGGTTGGTCAGGATGTGAATGTACCAGAGGGAGGAGAAATTATATTACAAGTTCAGGAAGGTATTCAACAGACAGGAGAAACACAGGATAGAGGTGATAAGGTGGAAATATTAGGAGAGACTTCTAAAACAGAAATGTCGAATACAACAGCAGATATGGAATTAATTCTACAAATGTTTAAACAAATTAGTGAAAAGAATAATAAGAAGTTAATGGATAAACTTGACAAGGATAGTGAAGAGAATAAGAAAAATAGAGAGGAGGATAAAAGAGAATTAAGTGGAAGATTGGATAAATTGATTAAGGCGAGCATTGATACTAGAGAAGAATATAAAAGGGATATTGAAGAATTTAAAGAATCTTTGGTGAGTTATCCAGAAGAAATAATACCAGTAACACAAGTTTGCGTGAAAGACAAACAAGATACAGCAGAGGTTAAGGGAATATTGGAAATGGAAAAAGAAGAAGTAATAGGAAATTTTGAGAAGGGTGTTCTAAACTGCATTGATGTTGAACAAAACACAGCTGAAAGTAAGAAAACGAATAAAATTTTTACAATAACAAAGAAAACAAAATACTTAGATTCCGGTAGAAGAATTTTAAGATCGTTTTTAGATACACTTTTAGTAGGAGAAAAAGATGACAAAAAGATATACTTATTCACCTCAAGGCAGAAAAAAGGGGTAGTTTCAGCAGACGATAAGTTCACTGGAAACAAATGTAATGTTGGACGTAATATGATACCAACATGTATGAGAAATAATGTAGGAAGTGTAGAAGTTAATATGTACAGAAAATTTGAAGGAATTGTAGGTGGTGATGATTTTGTTGATAGTAAACGTGTTTCTTTAGTAAGATATGTGCAAAGTGATGTGTATCAGGCCACTTTGATATTGGACATTAAGTACAAAGAATTATTGGTATGGGATATAGAAATTCAGAAAACTACAAATACATTTACACCAAAGGCTGATGTCATAAGTTCATTCAAAAAGATTGGAAAATTTGTGAACAAGGTGTTTTATAAAACTGAAGAAAATGAGTTTTGGTATGAAGAAGATGTGAATAAAGAAGAAACATATGGAATATTGAAAAATAGGGTGCGATTAAAAATAAATTGTTAAAAAAATTTAAGGGCATGGCGGTACTGAAGGGCCAGTAACCGTTGGTAAATAGCGCTACCACCCACCAGAGCTACACTGTATATAATAAAGCCCAAAATTTAAGGGCATGGCGGTACTGAAGGGCCAGTTACCGTTGGTAAATAGCGCTACCACCCACCAGAGCTACAATGTATATAATAAAGCCCAAAATTTAAGGGCATGGCGGTACTGAAGGGCCAGTTACCGTTGGTAAATAGCGCTACCACCCACCAGAGCTACACTGTATATAATAAAGCCCAAAATTGAGGGGCATGGCGGTTGAATTTCATAGGGCGACAACCGTTGGTAAATAGCGCTACCACCCACCAGAGCTACATCAAAGTTAATAGAACCAAAATTTAGGGGCATGGTTAATGTATTTTGTTTCTATAAAAGTATGTCATAAAAAAAAACGGGATATAAGTATGTGCATTTAATTTTTTTTTTTATAATTGAGTTAATCATGTAAGAAATTTTAGCTAAAATGATCTAACAAAGGTTTATGTATTTTATTTCCTTGCTCTAAATTAATTGAATCAGGATAGAATTATTTAGACGAAGAAGAGTTGAAAAGATTAGTTAGTATGAAGAAATTAGTAATATTTAATTTATTTTCCTCATTCCTTACATTATAAAATTTGTAAATATAAGTGTTAGAGGAGTATATAAGTAACTTTACAGTAAGTAAAGAAACATACGAGTATAAAAATGTGAAGAAATGTATAAAGTAGATATATGAAAGATGAGTAAGAAGGAACCTTATTAAAAAAAAAAAAAAATTTTAAAAGATATTTATCGGAGTAATAAAAGCATTTAATGGTCAAGAAATATTAAAGTCATTAAGAGTTATAAAAAAAAAATGTGATATACAAATAGAAGAAGCCTATAAAATAAAATATGTATAGAAAAGATAATAATGAATGCTTGCTATGTATAATAAATAATAAAAGGGAAACATAAAAATATATGGAATAATTTATAGAGATTATGTATGAAAGGGTAAATAAAACCCAAAATGATAATAAATATATAGAATAATAATGTATAAAAGAAATATGTAGGTCACGTACGCCTTAAAAAACGAAAATATAATTTGTGTACTTTCCAAAAGTGAAAGTTTGAAAAGGTAGACGAAAATGTCTATTATAGGTATAGGGTTTTTGTTCAGCTAGGAACAGTTATATAAAATAAAATAATAAAGAATAAGTGAGCATATGTAAAGCATATTTTGTAGAGGCTATTAAATATCTGAAGAAGTAACAGATACAACTTAAAAGTAATCTCCAGTAAATGTTAAAAGTAGTTTCGATTATAATATTGATAAGAATTTTTAGAGGGTTTAAAATCATGAATAGGATAATACAAAGAAGGTATAAGATTGGAAAGAAAAGGAATAAAGTTACTTATATAGAAAGCATAGAAATGTTAAAAGATACATTTTATGACATTATTGATGAAGACAAATGGATAAAGATGTAAATTTTGAATATGTTGGTATAAATTAGTATATTTATGAGAATAAGATTAGTTAAAATGGTTTGTTGTAAATAATTGAGAGTTAAAAATGAAAATAGATACAGTGAGGTAAATAATTATCTTATATACCAAATATTAAGAAATGTACATGGATTTATATGAGAATGTATAGTTATGCTACAGAAGTAGTACAAATTGAAGTACATCATTTTAGTATAGATTGTTGAATAAATATAAATTTATATATTCTATAGAAATTTAGATTTATTAAAAAAGGGGCATATGTGGTAGTTCACTAACTTAGATGAGTAAGGATATGATGGAAGTACTAATGTTAATAAAATATACTGTATATGTTCTTGTAGTGAGTATTAAAAAAATAAAAGATGGTAATATTTTATGGACCAAACTATAATTAAATAAATAGATGTGAGAATATTTAAATTATACTTAAAATAATTGTGAGAATATTAATTGGGTATTTCCCTATAGTTTTTGTGAACCGTGTAAAGTTGGTTGCATATCGGGTTATGTTGAAGTTCGCCTTGCATCGAGTGGTTGGTTGCCTATCAGGTTTCTTTGTTGTAGTAATATTTCCCATTTCTGAAAGTAGAATTGTAAATGTTACTTGTTGTATTTTTATATGTAATATTATTTGTTAAAGCTTGTTTAATTAACACTTTTGAAAAAATAGAGAATATTAGTATGGATTTTGAATCATAAAGGTTGGAAAATGATGTATAGTTACGCGCTAAAATTCAAATGTAAGAAGTGTCAGATTTTGACATTTAAAATAATATAGTTAAAGTATTGAGTATTTGGTTTGCCGAAGGGTATAAAAGGTTGTGAAAATTAAAGTAAAGAATTAAATTGATAAATTTTTGGAATTACAAAAAGGTATTATAAATATTCAATTACAAATAAAACATATTTTGGATTATTATAATGTGTGGAACAATATGATTGGATATTATAGAAACTAAGGATTTATTGCCAGGGATATGGGGAATAAATAAGAGGATTCGAAAATAATTTAAAAAAAGCGGTAGATGTGTTTTCGGAAAACGAAATTTTCCTTCCGAAAAACACATAATTAAGAGATTCATCATTATACAAAAGTGTAAAAGAAGTGGTTAGGAGATAGTAGAAAAGAAAGCAGATATTTTTTAGGTGATAGCAACATTTTCCAGAATAGTACCATTTTTTGTATCATGCAAATATAATTAAAAATAAATTAGAAGAAAGAATTTCGGTAACGAATAAAGAAATAATTGAAGAATATTCATACTTGAGAAGAAAGCGAAGAAATATATAATTACAATTTAAAAATAAACTTACTGCATTGGTAAATATTATTCCATATTTGACGAGAGATTTATTGCATTGGAGAGTTGGTGAAATTCCAGAAGTTATACAAATAGTTTAGTCCAGGACTTGAAAGATACGAGATATTCAACATAGCAGCTAACACAGGTATTCCAGTCCAGTAGAGGAAAGGCAGGTTTCAAAGGTCTTCACGAAAGCGTTCGACGGTTCGAGATTCTAGTTGATTGCAGAGGTTGAAGGTATTACAGGATAGCGGTCATTACAGTCCACATTCCGAGCATTCCAGACAATTAGGAAAAGGAAAGGATCTCCCTCATTGATTCCAGGAAATGTCTTCGACAAGCTAAAAAGAAAATCGTTTGGTGTATAAATAAGAATACCAGTTCAGTAGTAATAACAGGTCGTATAATTCTTTGAAATAATTTGAATTTATCAGTTTCGAATTGAAAAGTATATCAAAATTTAGAGATCTATTATTTATACGTACATTATAACTGTGTTGATAATCAAGAAAAGATATTTTGTAAGTTCTGTGCACAACATTAATTTGTATCATCATTTGTATAATTTTTAGAAGTCAAAAAAAACTGATCGGCAAACTAAAACTGATTAATTTGTGTGGGTATTTGATTTACATACAAAAACTATACAGTATTTTTAAAATAATATAATTAATATACTTACTTGTATATTTTTCGATCCACGAAAGGTGTATTTTCATGCACATATAAATTTGCAAAAAGAATGTTTACGTAAACAAGCTTGGTACTTCCATGAATGTCTTATTTGGTTGTGTGTGTTGAGAACTACCATATAATTTATAATTTGCCTGATTTATTAAACAAATTAGTTTGATACATTTGTTTTTATTTGGTATATAAAGAAGGTTTTTGAATTAAATTGATGAAACAGATATGACGCTTAGAACCGTAACCTATAAATAGAAAAAACAACTGTCAGTGATTATATTATTATTTGAATAGTATGTTAATATATACCTTGAGATTGAGTTCACAGTAAGTATTGTTATTTGAAGATAAAGTTGAAATACACATCATAATTCACTAAAGAATAACTGTTTTGTAAACTTTGATTTATAAAGTTAAGAAATATAAAACGTAAATATCCTATGATATAGGCAGATATTGAAAAAGTTACATATAGGCAACTGTTTGGGCTTTGATGATTCAAGGGAAGTTAGCAACATATAAAATAATTAGTTTAAATATTTTATATAAGAACTGAGTTAGTGAGGGCATAAATAAAAAATTATCTGAGAGAATTTGAAAATAGATTTAAAAAGTACATAAAGATTTCAATTTTATATATAGACGAGAATAAGTACAGGTTTCAAACACATAGTAAGAATAAATATTATTAAATTTATCTGAGTGTAATCGTATCTTTATTAATTAAAGGTATTGTTACAATATCTCACTAAATAAATAAAATATTTACATTAGAAATTCATTAGATTTAGGCATTTTCTCTTTCATTAACGATATAAGTTCGTTACAGTATATATACAGTTTCCCGATTAGTAGTTGTACTGCGGAGGGTTCAACCCGTGCGCTGTCGCACTTGTGTCAGAGAGGCCGCTGGGAATCGCTTATAGGCTTTTGTGCATAAGTCGACTAGATATGCAGGTAGTCTAAGTTTGTAAGGCATTGTGAACAGCACGCTCGTACACTGATGAGATCTATGTAAGATCGAAACAGCTGTCTGTGTGGTGTTGTTCGCAATGCCAGAGCTATATGTTATGTGCATTCATACATTTATCCATATACGAAGTAATTCGTTTATGTATACTTGAGTCATATACATTAATTGTCAACAACTGCACAATTTTGGTGCGCAACATTTGTGACAAATTTAGCGCTCAGTAATTGACAGTTCCGTATAATTCACAATTAGCAATCAATAATTGGGAAACGTAGATAGAAACAAGAAATAATATTATTATTTGTGTTTAGAATTAATAGAAGCTGTTTGTGCAATACTACAAAATGTAATTTGTGTTTTAGCTGCATATCTTGGTAATAAATTACTTATTTAATGTTATACTCTTGCGAAAGAGTAAACCTTTTAATAAAAAAAATTATGAAATATTTCTATTAACGCTAGGTAGAAATTTCAACCTTCAATTCGTTAAATATTTATAAAAGCTAGAGTTTTATAATAAAAGAAATACAGAAGCACACACTCACGGATGCATTAAGCTCTACTGCATTACCAAGCAAGAGAAAACAATGTCCCATAGTTAATAGCTAACAGTGGCATAATTTACACATAAATTCACTCTCCTCCAGTAATAGAGAGAGAGAGAGAGTAATTAAAAAACTTGGCAATTTCCCTAGATACGAACTTCTGCGAAACTAAATTCGTTGTAGTACATGAATTTCTATTAATCTACGCGTGTAACACCGCCGTAATTTCGAGCTTAACTAAGAAGCGAACTTAATCCAGAACTCGATGGAACTCGACATGAATTACCATTACAATCTCATAACATAAGAGCGCTAAGACGCAGTGCGCGTAATATGTTCAGGGACTTCCCTAATGATAATACGATTATGTCAGCCTCAAAAACATTTACGTATTTATATATTTTGGGGAAATACAAACAGACTACAATTAATAAATATTTACAGACGCTGCGTTTATATTTGGAACGCGTCGAAAATAAGATGACAACGTTAATACTCTTTATGTTGAACTGTCGTTCTGAAATGTGCTTGTCTAAACATATTATTCTTTCGGTCGGCATGTGGTTTCAAATTTTTGATTCTATAGCTTTCAGTGCTAGTATTGGCCTTTTCCCAGTAAATCGCCAGACATACCAGGTAAGCGCCATAAATTCTGACAGGCTTATACCGGTTCAAACGTGTTCAAATTCCGTCACGTCATGCATGTACATATATACGCGAGGTGTATACTATAAATATGACGGTTCCAGGCCTAGCAGTTTTTAGTAACCAGCCAACCATCGTGACTAGCGGACGAAAATGTCTGTAGTAACGAAAATTGAGTACCGCGCGGTCATTAATTTTTTAACAAAAGAAGGGCATACACCTTATCACATTAAACAACATTTAGACGGCGTTTACGGTGATTCATCGCATTCGTATTCAACTGTAAAAAAGTCGACAAAATGTTTCCGTGTGGGACAAGAATCCCTGGAAGATGCTGATCGGTCGGGCCGACCAATTGAAGTGATAACGCCTCAACAAATTGCAATTATTGAACATTTAGTGCTAGTAGATCGCCGTTTGAAAGTGAAGGAATTAGCAGTGATAACAAACATTTCCGAAACAACTGTTCGCCGAATTCTCCATGACCATTTGGGTATGAATAAAATTAGTGCTAGATGGGTACCGCGACGTCTTTCTGCTCTCCAACGTAAAGGTCGAGTCGAATGTGCGCAGTCGTCTTTAAACATATGTGGAGACAAACCAAAATCGACTTTGGAGTCCATTGTCACAGGGCATGAAAGAATGGTTTTGTTTTGCGATCCTCTATCGAAAATTAAGGGACAGTATTTGTGCAAAACGTCGTGGAATATTGACAAAAGGTGTGCGATTATTGCGCGTCCGTACTGCCGCCATTTCACAAGCTGCCATCCGCGAATGCGGCTTTCAAGAATTGGAACATCCACCGTATAGTCGGATATGGCTCCTTGAGTAGATAAGCTATGAGAGTTCTAGCGCAAATTCCCACAGGGGGACTAAAATTACTTTCCCCCCCCCACTCCAACTTCTGACATCACGTGACCGACAAAAACAAATTGCTGTCCATAAATCCCAACAGCTTCTGAAGAGCTTCTGAAGAGCTTTGAACGGCTTCTGAAGTCTTTGAACAGCTTCTGAAGAGCTTTGAGCAACTTCTGAAGAGCTTTGGACAGCTTCTGAAGTGCTTGGGCTTTGTGGACAGCAATTAGTTTTTGTCAGTCACGTGATGTCAGAAGTTGGAGTGGTTGGGGGGAGAAGTAATTTTAGACTCCCTGTGTTAACCTTATGGGGATTTGCGCCAAAACTCTCATAGCTTATCTACTTCCTTGTAATTTTTGTTTTGTTTTCTAATTTAAAAAACTACCTTAGGGGACGTAGTTTTAAGGACGACAATGAGTTGACGGAAAAAATTCAGATTATTTTTACAAGGGTATCGAATTATTAATTAATCGTTGTAATAAATGTATAGAAGCCATTGTTTCTTTTTTGTATATCAGGCCAAGAATAAAATTTATGGCGGGTACCTCGTACATGCGAATCGCAGGTTTGATTTTAACTGAAATGTATTGAACGATTAGTTTGCTTATGAAAAACATTAAAAGCCTTTACAAGCAAAACAACGTAAAAAAATTAAGCAATATTTGAATACCAAGTTCAAATTTTCCCATTATTATAAAACTATTTTGTTAAATATTATACTGCTAAAATTATTTTATTTAATAGTATTTGCTACAGATATAATTTTTGTGTTTTAAAATTATCAGAAAAGAACATTGTATTTAACAACTTTTGAACAAATTCATATGAGTGAAATAGAACTTGCAATTTAGCATACGTTGTCATCTGAGGCGTTTTGTTGTGTTAGTATTTTAATTTAGTATATGTTCTACCTTTGTCAAGTTGGCCCCACTGAGTTGCAATTTATATAGTATAAAATGGGTGCCAATTGTGCTCCATTTGTGCTGAACTTTGCCGTATAGCATTTTTCCACCAAGCACCACTTCCGATGTTATACCTAAAAAAATGTCGAAATTGACGAAAGGCTTCTGTCCTGTCCCACCTTTGTTATTATTTATATAGTTTAAAATGTTTATCATATGTGCTCCATTTGTACTCAATTGTTGTTAGGTTCATTTGGACTCTAGTATTTCAGGAAATTAGAAAAAAGTACGAAAGTGGGTAAATGTCACTCAATAAGAGTAAAAGAAAGATGTGCTAATTTTATGGAGAACATCCTTCTTGAGAATAGTTACTTATTAAAAAAGTTTTTGTGTTATTACAACTTTAATAGAAGATTGTTTTGTTAAGATTTATTTATTTTTATTTATGTTCTATATAATATTGCATGAGGATACAACAACACACTACCATTGCATTCTACTTTGGGTTGCAGTAAATCATAGTAGACTTTCCATTTTTCGATAATTCTGAAAGAGTATGCCTTAAAATGGACAATGACGTTCTGCCAAAGGGGCCGCAATAAGCGATGAGGCCACCTACGTCATATTTAATGTCATCAATAGTAACAGTCCAATAATGGGAGGAGAATGTGGCTAAAAATCTGAAATACAATGCAAAAGGAAATCCCTTACCACAAAAAATATATAAAAAAATCTATATACGTATTTCAGCAACTAAGTTCACCAGTGGGATAACGGATAAAATTGTATTATCCCACTTGTGATTTGGTGAAGAGCATAACTTCTAAGGTTATACCTTAGCAAAAAATAACAGTCTTTTTTGTTTTACACAGATTTCTACTGAAGATGGAAACTTAATTGCCGTAATACGTATGTAGATTTTTTTATATATTGTTTGTGGTAAGGGATTTTTCCTTTTGCATTTTATTTCAATAGTAATGGTCTTTGGTACATTATGTAAATGCAGTTTCGGTATTATCGGCAGCACGATAGTTACATCTTTCACGATGTACTGCTCCTTGTATTCAATTTTTATTGTTGTCGCACCTACACATCAATTTTAACGCAGATGTTGCGTTTGTCACTTCTATCTTTATCAACTACTATTGTTTATCATGTTTGTAAACCTACTATGTATTTGTCATCGTTTTAAATATCATTTTTGAAGGTACATATATTTGTACATATATATATATTTAATAACAATTTTCTGTGAATATATAACAAAGATAATCTCGTCTTGATAAAAAATATATAGTGGAGGAGTGAGAGAACGTAATAGAAAGAAAATCATGTAGTCTAATAGAATATGCGTGATGGGAACTTTTGTATCCCTTTAAATCTGTCCGTCATAAATTATTTCTCACCCGAAAGTAACTCATAATTATATATGGAGATACGTAAATTATGACTTAATAAAAGTGTGTCCGGAAAATGAAAATTAGGCAGAAGTTAAAAGAGTCAGAGGGTCTAGAGAGAGACAGGGAAGGAAGGAAAGAGCATCGAACGAAAAAAAAGACTTTCAAAGTATTTACGTGACACTTTTTTTCAAGCGTAATAGCACCCTAAAGTATCTTAATAATACAGCACTTCTAAACAGGCCATTTGCTTCCAAGCTTTGAATAAATACTTCGCAATTTCGGGTGAATTTACATAAACCGTATGTCATTATGTAAAGTACAGCTTGAGTAAGTCTACCTACATAATTTGCTCGGTCGGTCAGTACAGGTACATACATTCTGTTACTACCTTTTACAATATTGATTTACACATTTTGCACATATAATATGAGCAAATATTCCGCCGCAATTACTTTAACTATTGTTCAAGGAAAGAAGTCGATAATAAAAACGGCAATGTAGTCACTCTATACACAAACTTAATACATTATATGTTTCAATTTAGATTGAAAATCTGGATATATACGTGCGGCGCTGAGTTCTAATTCCAGTTCTTGATTACATACGAGTAATTAAGTTGTTTTTGCTACATTGCCGTCTGAGTAAAACTACGTATACACGACAGAATTGCTCGCGTCTTGAATTCTGTGTACTTCTGTAGTTGTTAATAGTTGTGTTTCATGTTAGTATAGATTATATTGTACGATACAATTTGTCTGCAGAATTTCATTTTGAGAAAGAATTCAGCAAAGCTTGAAATAATACTTTCATTACATGCTCGTGTACTTGCGAAAGAACAACAACGTAACTACAGAGAAGATTTAATGACTATCGTGCTAATAAACATCGTTTATAACATGTATATAATGGGCATGCGATAAAACTTTAATATTGCAAAAAATATATACTTACATTTTTAAGAAGGAACATTATTAATTGATATAAAAAGAAATTAATTGTTTATTCAACATTATGCTATATAAGATAAATAAGTGCGATAACTCATAGATAATTGAAGAACAGAATGATGAGATCTTTTCTTGTGTTGAAAATGAGTAAATTATAAGAATTCAGGATGGGTTTTTTTGACTGTTTAGCATTGGGATCTCAGAAACTACTGGAGATAGAAAAACGCTTAAATGGGGAAAGATGCGCAGTTTTACGAGTTTGACTTAAAACTGCTTTTTTCTATTACTATATACTATTCTTTTTTCCTTCACCATTATTGAGTTATGACACAAACTTTTTTTTTAAATGGAAACCATAGTTGGTTTTGACATCATTAAAAAGCTTATTTTTTGCTGATTACAATGATATCAGGTTTGATATGGTTATTTGAAAAAAATAAACAGGATATAGACATTTCTATGATTGTTCACTTTATAAGATGTAGGAGTAGTTTTTAAAAAAAAAATTTTTAGTGTTTTGTATTTCAAAAAAAAAAGCTTATTTTTTGCTGATTACAATGATATAAGGTTTGATATTGTTATTTTAAAAATAAAGAGAATATAGACATTTCTATGATTGTTCACTTTATGAGATTTAAACTTAAAAAAAAAAAATTTTTTGGTGTTTTGTAATTCAAAAAACGAAAAATCTGAGTTACAATAGTGTTCGTTGGAGCAGTCGAGATAAATATACTAACATTGCTTTCACGTGAGTCACAGAAGTGAGAGCTGTTAATTTTTACTTTTAAGTCAAGTTACAATTAACTATTAATTAATTTAATTGTAACTTAACTATAAGCGGTGCAAACGGCCGTTAATCATAAGTTTGCATTGGCTATGGAATTTTCTAACGTAGAAAAGCGTGATATGGTCGAATGTTACATTCAGTGCCAGAAAAGTTCTGCTAGAGCTGCTGAAGTTTATTTTGAAAATTATTTTGATCGACGTCAGCCGTCGCTACCTACTTTTAAGAGATTATGGGATAATTTAGCAGATTATGATTCGTTCGTTAAACCAAAATCAAAAGAAGGGATGGATGAAGATAGAGAAATAAACATATTAGTATCTACATCGACCCGACAAATTTCAACAGAAATGGGTTCCTCTCAACGCACTATTGTCAGTGTTGAAGAAGCATAAATTTCGTCCCTAAAAATTATCAGTATCACAAACTTTACATGAAGGTGATAACATCAGACGAATAGCTTTTTGTAGATGGTTTAAAGATCAGTGTCAAAACGATCCACACTTTTCAATGAAAATATTATGGACTGATGAATCTCGTTTCACAAATTGTGGAATGTTTAATAGGCACAATGAGCACATATGGTCTCAAACAAATCCACTTCACGTTGAACATAGGAGACCACAAATTAAATTTGGGTTTAATGTTTGGTGTGGTGTTATAGGATCAACTGTTCTTCCTTCTTTTATTTTTGATGGATCACTAACTGGCAATCGTTATCTTAATTTTTTACAACACGATTTCGAGGAAATGTTAGATAATTTAAATTTAAGAACCCGAGCAATGCTGCAATGGTTTCAACATGGCGGGGCGCCTCCGCACAATCAACTTAATGTTAGAAATTATTTAAATTTGAACTTCCCTAATCAATGGATAGGACGAAATGCACCAATTGAATGGCCGGCTAGATCCCCTGATTTATCAGTTTTGGATTTTTACTTGTGGGGTGTACTAAAGGACACAGTATACAAAAGAACATATGAAACAATCGACGATTGAAGAGAAGCTCTCTTTGTTGCTTTTAATAACATCGATAGGCGTAAAGTACGCAATGCTACAAATTCTGTTGTGAAGAAATGCAATTTGTGTATTAATAATAATGGAGGTATCTTTGAACATTAATAATGTTGTGTGCCCTTAATAAAAGTTCTTAAAGTTTTCATTTTATTACTACATAAGATTTCAAAATAGGTTTTCGTTTGGTTTGTATTTCTGTATCTAATAAGCCATGAAAGTTATAGGAGAAACAAAAGCAGTTTTAAATAAAACTCGTAAAACTGCATATCTTTCCCCATTTAAGCGTTTTTCTATCTCCAGTAGTTTCTGAGATCCCAATGCTAAACATTCAAAAAAACTCACCCTGTATAAATCCAAAGGAAGCACTAGATATGGATAAAATTACAAACTACATATAAGATCACATAAGGTATATCCACTGTTTAAAACAAAGAAGTAAATATAATAAATATAAGTTATCTCTGGATTAATCAGTACCTTTGCGAATAGTAGTGGCTGGTTTGCCAAAGAGTCGCACTTATAATAGCTTCAAAAAGATGTAGGTGGATGCAAATTAGGTATTCAAGCTCGAAGGTGTTGATGAATGGACAAGTTAAAGCAATTATATTTCCTTTATTATACCAGATAGCAAACATATTTAATAATCAAATGTAACCAATTCTGAATGCTTAACGTATATACGGTGCAAATTGTTGTGCCCAATTAATTTAAAACATTTTGAATCTCTATAAATTCACTTGGACTGCATCATTTGAGAAATGTATTCAAAAAAATTAATCTATAAAATAATTAATAGTATACTTAGTTCTATCAATAGATACGCTGCATTTTTGTGCGAATTTGCTACGAAGTTAATGTGTAATAAACATAATAATCTTTTTTTGCAAATTTCCAGGTAGTGAGGCAAAGTTATGCAGTACCTAGTTGTGCTATATATGAAACGAACATGTTTTCAATATTTGACAAAGCACTTAATTCAGATTAGGTTTGGGTATTTTTGTAAACAATACAGAATAATACGTATTTACATGAGAAAGTCTACACGACGGAGCTAGTCTGTTCAAGGTATCAATAAAGAAGATGAAGAAGAACAGTGAGCTAACTGTGCTAAATAAGAGAAAATAAAGTTTAAATAAATTAGTTTTGATGCAATACAACCATTTTCTTTTTAATAATAGGAAAGTACACAAGTGTTTTCTCCGAAGAATAAGAAATTAGATTAAGAACTATATCCACCACATATTCTTTAGTCTGACCACCACCGATTTAAGAGGTGTTGCTTATCAGTTATCCAAAAGCAATCAACTTTCATATAACTTTAATCGCTGCAATGAAATGACAGGCATAGATTGGTTTCTTTAAAAGCCACCATGCTTTGCCGTAAAGATCGCTAGAGACTACATCCGCAGTTTGTACTGTGGGATTTAATAAAGTGGTAATTATCAAATCCTTAGACCCATTGACGAGTTGAACTGAAAAAGATAAGTTTTGACCCATTGCAATTTATAACGTCGTTGAAAGGGGCCTCACCACCGTTCTAAAGAAGCATTCAAAGACAATTACTACGAAAGGACACAGGTAAGTAAGCAATTTGGTGTCAGGGAAGCGAGGACAATTAGTAACAACACAAACCTGTTGTTACTAATTGTCCTCGCTTCTATGTGGAAATAGACGATGGAAATTTGTAAAAGTGAGGAAACAGATATATATTTGGGTGAACTAATAAAAAATTAAAACAGCAAAGATGATTATTGGCAGTTTTTAATTGCGAAGATTGAAGTTTGGGAAAAGGAGATACATTGGTGGCAAAAAGGCCTGGGAAAAAGGAAAGAATTTAAAATTGTATTACCTTCAACAGTAAAGACGCATCGAGAGGATAAGAAAAAATGTTGAAAAATTATAGATTGCCTAGTGAAAGCAGGCAGAGAGGAAGACCAAGGAAGAGGTGGACGAAGGCTCTTAAGCAAAATTGGACGGCGCTGCCAAGGACACGCAAACTTGGAAAGAAGTAATATAGCTCAAGACTTATACCCCCAAAAGATATTTGCAAAATGCATAATTTTGTTCAAGTCTTCAAGAAACTGTTCTTCAACCATAGTAAAAGAACACCCAGTGTGTATTTTAAAACCCTTTTTAAGCAGAAATTAATCAAAATCATATATTCAATAATTTTAAATTTTTAAATGAAATCCATAATTTCGCAGATTTTTCAAGCAAATAGTTTATCAAATAGAATAAAAGTAATAATACTGTTGTATGTCTTCAAACTGTTTTCACCTAAAAATTATTCCATAATACGTTTCAAATACTTTTATAAACTTCATAATCATTGCAGAATTCACAATTTACCATTTATTTAGGAAATTATTTCTCAACAAGAGAAATAGTACTAGACTTGGTAAATATTTTTATATAGTTATAATATATAAAAGTCATTCGAGAGACCCACTCTAATCGCCTTGGTTGAAATAGCTTAACCGAACGGGCAAAATCGACTCGAATTGGTTACACGGGAGGAAGAACTCGTCTCTGGATACGGGGAATTAAAAGCTGTCGTTTGGCGTGGGTGTACGGGCGACTTTAAATTTCGGGTAAACGGAGAGATTTTCCTTCTTAGTGGAGCGTGTGCAGAGATATGGGCCGTTGAAGAGGATCGTGCAAAAATTGGCATTCGGGCGTTATGAAAAAATTCTGACGAACGGCGATCGTAATGAAAAAATTAAGCAAACCACAGTAAAAATCGTATCAAATGTCAGGTATGACAGGCACACTGAGAAATTGCAAAAGTTTCACTTTGACGAAGAAATTTTAGGCCGTAGAGGTTTAGAGTGCCGAAAGAGGGTTGGAAACCAAAAGAGTGGACTTTTCCGCGACGATTGAGTGCACTGTCCACGTGCCAAGTCTTTCGCTGTCGAAGGTACGACTCATTTAAAGCTTTCCTGCAGGGGGTGCGGTTAAAAAGTCTGGCGATGACGAGTTCGCGAGAACGTGACATTAATTCAAACGGACGTATGATTTTGACAGGTGCACAAAAAGTTTCATGTTTCGATCGAAATTTTCTAATAACGATGAAAGGTATTAATTTACAAATAGTGCGTGATATTGTGTAACGTATCCCGATTCATAATTATCAGGACGATGGGGATGAGCGCAAAGAACTGACATTTAGAAGACAGACAGACGGGCAACACGAACCCTTTCGTAAAGTAAGATGGAAAGAATTATAACGTTACAATGTGAATATAATAACATTACATTCTTCAACGTTTGCAGGTTGCGTTTATTAAAAAATTGGAAATATCAAAGACAGGCAAATATATAGATCGAGAAAATCAAATACGAAAGCACTAAAGAATATGCTAAAGGTCATTATTATATTACTATAAATTGTCAACAAAATTAAAGTGTACTATCACATGTAAGTATAATAATGACAATAACGAGTTTTTATATTATAAAAATGGCCCTTAATGGCAAAAAAATATTACACACAATAGATACATTTACTTATGCCAACAGTGACATTCAATTTGACAAGTAGGTCTCTGAATAGATTTTTGAAGTTTGTAGCAACGCATAAACGTCAACTACCTTCTGACGCAATGACAATTTGTGTAAAAATTTAAATTAGACGTATATACAGGGCGCGTCAAAAGTTTAGAAAATCGGACATTATAAAAAGCATCATGGCAATGCTCGCGTTTTATAGGAAATTGTAATAGAGCTGTAAGCGGGTGAAAAGGAGCCGGGGTTCAAGCTCGGAGAGATTGAAAGTCCAACTAGTTTTATATAATAATTGAATAAGTTTATATTGTTTATAAAGACTTTTGGAACTGATGTAAAGAGACACACACTGGATCACAGGAGGCACCACATCTTTAGGCAAACAAACGTAGATTCAGAGATGCTCAAGAGACACTCAGTAAAGGACCTGTACAGACTTGCACAGGATACAACATTGCTGGAGTGGATAACATAGACAACACAGGTTAAGCACAATAAGCCTTATTGGCTGCGGTGCAAACTGGAGACGTTAGTCAGACAGGCTTGGGGAAAAAAAAAAGAGAAGAAGCACACAGAGAGAAATAATTTTGTTTTTGTTGTAGCCTTCAATAATTAGAATATGACAAAAATTGTAAAAATGATTCATGAATATTTAGAAATTACTATTTGAATGAAGTGTAGATTTTAAATACTGAGAGTGTCAATTTTGCACTAAGCATAAATACAAATTCTTATTGCATCGTATCACTAACAAGTATATAACACGGGGTTTGCATTATGGAAGACACTAAATTTACAGTTTTGTTAATCGACTAGTAATTTATAATTCTTTTTATGAATAACCCGCATGATCTAAATTATATTTGTCCGGCAAGATTCTATTAACTTAATAAGTAATAAGTGATACTTTAGAGTGGTAAGTATACAGGGTGATTCTTAATATATGCGACAAACTTTAAGAGCTTAGTTCAGAAGTTATACAATGTTTAACAGAAAGTTAAAATAATAAATGGTTTTGTTATAAATTGACAAAATAAAAATAATCAGTAAAACAAAATTAACTTATAGTAACTGTTGAAAATGACCGCTCCCAACTGTAATACAAGCTCATAAACAAGTATGTGCCTGTTTCTCTATTATGCGTAGTGGTCGCGTTGTCGATGCTAATCAGTTGGTGTTTACCAGTTGCTCAAGAAGCACGTGTTGTGATTATGTACGGTATTTTGGAATTGTTTATTTGTCATTTCAATATTTGTCAATAGTGTCAGAGTATTCATTCAGTTTATTGCCAGTTTCTGTTTTCTGAAATGAATTATACGAATTCTGTGAGATGTGCGATATGCATTTCGTTTACGACCTTGCCAATGGAAATGCGCGTGCTGCTAGACGTTTTTATGCGGAACGATACCCGAACCGTATCATACAGCATCATTCTATGTTTGCCCTTCTTCATCAACGTCTTAGTGAAACGGGAAGTTTTAAAAAACGGACGACTGATAGCGGGCCCCCATCTACAGTGAGAACTCCACAAGTTGAAGAAATGGTATTAAATGAAATTGAGGAACATCCTACAACAAGCACCAGAAAAATTGCGTTTGATTTAAACATTAGTCAGGCCACAGTTTGGAGAATATTGAAAGATCAACTGTTGTATCCATATCACATTCAACGGGTGCAGGCTCTATTGCCAGCAGATTTTCCACAAAGATTAGCTTTTTGTCAATGGATACAACACGAAGTCGTACAAAATCCTAACCATTTGGCTCAAATATTCTTCACCGACGAGACTACTTTCTCTAGAAACGCCATTATTAATTTTCATAATAATCACATATGGGCCGAAGAAAATCCGCGAGAAATAATGAATGCCAGTCATCAGCATCAATTCTCTATCAATGTGTGGGTCGGAATTGTTGCAGATCACTTGTTAGGTCCACATTTTTTACCGATGCGGTTAAATGGCGAGGTATACCGCAATTTTCTTGAAAAGGAGTTACCACTACTGCTGGAAGAAGTTCCGTTGCAGTTAAGATTACAAATGTATTTTATGCATGACGGTGCTCCAGCTCATTTTAGTTTAGTTGCTCGCGAGTTTCTGGACAGTACGTATCCAAATCGGTGGATAGGACGGGGAGGTCCACAACCGTGGCCTCCTCGGTCTCCAGACTTAAATTCATGGGACTTTTTTCTCTGGGGCCACCTTAAATCATTAGTTTACACGACTCCTATGGAAAATGTCGATGAACTAAGAAATCGTATTATAGCAGCTTTTGAAACAATTCGAAATACCCCTGGTATTTTCAAACGGACTCGCCAGTCAATACGACGGAGGATAGCAGCTTGTAGTACAGTTGGGGGCGGTCAATTTCAACAGTTACTATAAGTTAATTTTGTTTTACTAATTATTTTGTTAATTTATAATAAAACCATTTATTATTTTAACTTTCTATTAAACATTGTATAACTTCTGAACTAAGCGGTTTTGGACATATGTTCTTATGAACTTTTATGATCAAAATAACCCCAGGAATCAGCTCCTAAAGTTTGTCGCATATATTAAGAATCACCCTGTATATTATATTATATATGGGAATCTTAACATTGTGAAAACTAGAAAAAAAGAAGAAAAACAAAGGTGAAAGCAATTTTCATGTGACAGAGCATTTACCATTCTAAATATCCGCATATCAAAGATAAATATTTTCTTTCCTTTTGCTGAAGATGTTTCACCTTAAGAAAGAAAATATCAATCACCTTTGCAAACACGAATATTATTTTAAAGAAAACGGAAGTAAATACCATCGAAAAACGCAATGTAAGAAATTAGATCTCTATGATAGTTATTCGTAGACTTGTTTTATTTTTTATCATCAAACCATATTTACATGAAAAAAAAACTGCTGCTTTTCCTCTTGTACCTGCATACATCTATACATTCAATATACATGTACAGAAACAGACCATATAAGCAATAAATCCAAGTGGAATTTATTTTTTTCCTCTCCTCTTCGTTGGGTTCTTTCTGTTGTGGGAATATAGGGGCTTCGAGATCAATTCAATCCCTGCCGTAACACCGCAATAAAATTGATTTACAGAGGCAAAACTGAGAATCCAGAATTTTCCACGATGATGAACTTTATCATAACTGAAGGATTTTAATTTTCGATTCTCTCCTATTTCGGATTCGCATAAATTAAGTGTTTGGAAATTTAATCAGCGGAAAGCAAGCGATGTTTGTACTGTACGTGCTGATATTGTTCACCCCTTCTAGTTGGAATATAAATAAAGTGAAATACAGTATTCCCAGCGGAGAAAAGAGTAAAATAAGACTTTGGAAGGTTATTTGTTTCTGGGAAAAATATAATTTATATCCAATTCTTTCCAATTCAATTGAAATTTGAATCGCGCACCAAGTCAGTCACATATTTATTCGGCCATAGGTTGTAGTTGTAATACTGAAATATTGGCATTTACAAATATAGTATGTTGCAATTTGAAAAAACGTTTATTTTTTTTTTGTTAACGGGTGTTTTGGTAAAAGTTTTATAGCCACAATTGGCAAGTTTTGTGGTTATTTTGCTGTATACAGGATGTGCCGGAAAATGTTGGCAATTGCTCGGCAATGCAAACTTTATCCAAGATTGATATTATATGCTCCTATAATTTTTTTCGATAGAATGCACCCGTACTGAAATATTCACCCCCTAGCACTAGACGAGTATAGAATTTTGTAATTGACATCAATTTAATGAATTGTTTTCAAAAAATATTAAATTGTTGCATTAAAACAATATTTCAATATTATAGAACAAACCTTTATAGAGAGGAAAGTCAAAATCTAAAAATATACGTTTAAGAGGAGCGTTTACCTACGGAAAATTAAGGCATCGCCGTTTCGCGTTTTTAAACTTATTTTGTAATTTTAGAATCTCAAATTTGGGTTAGTGACGCAAAAGGCATAAATTTATAATGTCAAGGTCAGTTTTTGTACTAATTTATTTTCTTAAAAAAGTTATGTGTTTTAGAAATAACCACAAAAATGCATGACTTTGATTAATGTCTACTAACTAAGGCTGATACACAAAAGAAAAAAAACGACTTCCATGCGCCAGCTGCACATTTGATGTACGTTATAAAGAAAAAATCAAATTTATGTAATTATTTTTAAAGATAAAAAACATTAAACAGTAAACATTGTCACACACATTTTACACGAGGTTTTTCCAAGCTAATCGCGTCGTCTATCCCCACTTTACGGTATCTCCACCGGTCCTAGCGAAGATGAAAATCTATCGGAATCGGTCGGTTATTGCAGACTTAAATGCGAGTGACAGTTAAATTACAAACTGTCACTCGCATTTAAATGTCATATATACCTATAATATTCGAGTGTATAATAATATAATAGTTATTGGCAAGCGAAAATTGGCTTATTATAAAACATCAACAACGTCAACAGTTTCGTAAGTACTCATTCTTTATACATTATGTTTCCCATCTGTAGTATTCCTTTATCTATGACAGAATCTGTGAATAAAACCGAAGCGCTGTGACAGAACCGAATATCGTCTACCTCCACCTACTCACACCGCCTTGCGTCTACCCATCCCGCGAGTAACATAAGTTGCATAAGGTTCTATTTGTTAGTAAACGCCCCTCTTACTTAGTTTGAATATTTGTAAAAAAAAGTTACACATAAACTCATATAGATTCTTGATGAATTAAAAACTACTAAAAGCATTGCAATACTTCAAAGTTGTATTTTTGAAGTAAAATATGATTTTGTCCTGTGGTTTCTGCCTACCATTTATAGAAGTTAGATAAATTATAATAATTAATAGACCTTTATGCATGAATAAAAGTAAAAGTAAAATATGTTTGGATACACTTTAGTTAGGCGTTCTAGCACAGGGGATCTAAAACGTACTGCTTACAAGCTTCTAGCTTCTAAAACATTACGAGACGCAAGTCTGTACATCAAACATATCCGCATATTCTTTTAATGTATATTCCATTTTGTAATTAATTTTTTTTTGTCATAAGTACCAATAGTTTAATAATAGAATGTCAAAATCAGTGCATTCTATTGAAAAAAAATTTAGAAGCGGATAATGTTGTTTTTGCATAAACTATCGATTAGGTACTGAAAATATGTCCACATGTTCTGGGATATTCTGTATAATCATTTAATTCTAGACTTCAAACCTACAGGTTACTAACGGGACAAAAACCTGGCCAACTAAATCTTAGAACAGCAGCAACTTGACAAATCATTTTAGTTCGAAATAATCTTTAGCGATGAGTCATCACTAAATATCACTAATTACGCATACTCTCACTTTAATGCTTCGCGAGCAAACTGAATTATCGGGATCTGGGTAGTAGACAATCGATTTACACGTACAACGCACTCTAAAAGAGTGTTAGTTTATTATGCTATGTTAGCAGAAGGGATTACCTAAATCTCTTTCCTTAAAAATGATAAAGATGCGTCGGAAACTGTTGGTGGGAACTGGATAAAATGAAATGGTAAATGACATGTAGGTTTAATAGGATGATAGCGACCGCTATACTACCCGCCAAACAGTGACATTATTGCAGACAAAGTTCCCAGATTGTATCACCGCTCCAAAGTTTCCGCTGTGAGGTTACGATTTCATCCCACTGATCTTATTCCTCTAGGGTTAGTTGAAAGTAAAATCTATGTCAACCACCTTCAACTTACCGAAAAACTTAGGAAAGCAATCTTACTATACATTCGTAAAATTAAACCGCCTATACTCTAAAGTACTCTAAACCTTCTTCCGAAATTTCTTGGTAAGGGTAGTGTCTGTCAACAAAAAGACCGGTCGTCATTTAACTAATATTTTATTTTATATGTAATGTCATTACAAATCCTCTGATTAATCAAAAAAGTATTAATCCTACAATCATATATCTACATATTAAATTAGGTAGGTCTTTTAAACAACTTGTTAAGGTCTTGATAAAATATAGAGATATAACGTTCTAAATACTTTCGTGAAGGTTTCTTTTTAAAGGTATTTATTACTGTAGACATCTGTTATTGTCTGCAGAAGTTTTGTCATATATAGTGCTTCTTATTGTATAGCTAGGAAGCAGGAAACATTACTTAGTTGTATAAGTGTAATTTTAATCTTCTGGCAAAGTAATAATTTTAGTGCTTAGCAATTACGTGAAAAATAAATTCAACAAATTTTAAAAATAAAAACACTATATTAATTGTTTTTATTTCTATCTACACTACATATACGTATTTCTTCTTAAAGTACTTAAATCACACTCAAACACTCAGCATGCCAAATAATAACTCCTGCTAAATGTGTTTCAGTTTCCTCTGCTCTCTACTATCATCAGCACACGCCTTTCTGCATCATATATTTTGTAAATGCCCTCCAAGATTCGTTTTCTTTCTTCTCCTGTATATACACAGACAGAAATTTCGCCTGGCAGAAGAGTGCTTTTTCCATACAAATCATCGGGGGTATCCTTTAATAATTTAAGCTTCCGCATAAAGAAGGGCTTAATAGAAACCGCATATCTAATCATGATCTATGAACACAATATGGGTCGCCTCATGGTTCGTACTCGCGTAAGCTAACTGGGACACATTGCTAATGCATTATTAACATGCTTATAGAACCGCACATTGTCAACATACAGGATTATACTCTCTCTCGCGCTGCATTACAACCCGCGCCTAAATTGACCACTTGTTATAACATACTACCACCACCACTACGTACGTAAATATATATACACACGCTTCGTATGTGCATAGATATACACGGGTGAATTCATAAATACAGTTCCGTTTAACTGTTATTGCTCCTAGCCGACTTGGAATATTAAAACGTTTTCGTATTGAATATATGTGGGTATCTAAATTTTAATTATTTATCCAGTCAGTACATAATTATGTACAAATTTATCTTATACTTTTTATTAGATATAGCACTAGATTAACACTACTTAATAATGTGTGTGCTTATTTAATACCAACTTATTAAGTAATCGTATTTGCCAGTTGAGTATGTTGTGTTTACCTCACCGATGTTATTAAACAAAACCTTGCTGTAGTGTTAAATAAATTGCAATACCAAAATTGCGGCTAATTCATTCTTATAATCTTAAACGTAGAAGTTTGTTAATTTATCATATTGCTGCACTTTTCCTTTAAGAAAAAAATAATATATGCAGAAGCAAATATGGCGCTTTTCAACATTACTATAGCTTTTTTACCACAATCTCCACAAGAAAATCTATACGGCAGGTGCAAAGTGCCCGCTTACGTGACAGCAAAAATCCTCTCCAAGTATTCGCGTTAGTGGGCACGTACCCACAAGTAATAATTAAAGAGCAACATTACCCAATTAAACGTTAACCGTGTAACGATAATTTAGCCAAATTACGTTACATTAATTATCATATATTATTTGATAAAATTTTATCACCCCGATTGAACATCCACATTTTTAAATTGTTATAAACATTAAGTGCCCTTGACTAGAACGACTCTAGAAGAGCGTGCGCGTTAAAAACAGGGAAGTGTAGATTCAAGAAATGAAAGAGCTCTCTCCTCTTCGTGATCTGTGCCGAATTAGTTGACTTTGGCATGAATATAAATGTGAAATGAAATGGTTAAGCGGTTATTAAATGATGTAAGAATAAAAATCCAGTGTATGAAAGGTTGGGACCTAAATTACTTTATTTAGCTCGATGCTTCTGTATTTGAATATGTGCCTTTTTATCTTACAATTTTCTAAGTTTTAGAGAGCGAGACACGTGCAGCTGATTTAATTTTCTCTCTCTTGATTAAAGTATCTCTCCACTAAATTTAAATGTTTTATTAATTATTATGTTTTTTACTTTCTTTTTAAAATATCCGTAAATTTTGTCTGATAAAAAAAATCTTCGCTCGTGATGAATTTTGGATCTGCTATAAATCTGCTGTATTTTGGTTCAACCTTTAGAATTCAATAAATGATAATTGTCCTATGTTATCGACACTTGATATACAGTGGTTCTTTCTTGAAATAGTGAATTTTAAAATTTTGTATCTATTATTTTTTCTTTTTTGTGTCAGCCTGCCTATTTAATGTATTCAAATCGAATCTGAAGTTTCCTCTGTTTTTTTTTTATATAATTCTTTTCTAGGAACTAATGTGCTAGTGGCTTGAGTTTGAACAAACCCCCAATTTGCACAGCTCTGTTTTAGGGAAATTTACCACCAGATGGAATCTGACCGTCAAGATCTACGGATGGAATCTGAAAGAAGCAGACTGAGCACACAAAGATAGAAGGAAGTTCCTAATTTTTTCTATTTCCTGTTGGACTCATCATCACGTTGGGGTCAGTAATTGTTTGAAGTTTAACTACATCTTTGTTTTCACTTACTTCACAACTGTTGATTTTGTCTATTATAGTTTAAAAGTTTATATTCTACTTAATCAAATTTACCCTCATTTTTGTACATATTTGTAAAATTTAGGGCACTTTGTATTGTATATTTTTTTTTTACAATATATTGTTGTAAATAATATTAAGATTTGTATTTTTGGACCTCGCATCACTCCTTCCTGGGTGAGGTCTTTCTGTGTTCGTTTTTTTTTATTAAGAAGTTTGTTACTTCTTTTAAAAAAGTAATTGACGCCCAAACTTTGTCAATTATCTTAATTTATCGGAACCAGTGCGTCACTAGGCAACCACATTTGGAAACCCGACCCTGTTGAGTCTTAAGCTCGTGTACCCTACTTCAATTAGTCAAGTAGGAGTTATGACAGAAACACACTTAATTAACAATGCGGAACATGACTAATTTCTTGAACAAAATCAAAAATCACATTTACAAACTATGGTATTGGCATACAGTACAAACTCAATTATGCGGGAAGCTAAGGGGATAATGGCACGTGAAATCGGCACTCTCGAAGATAGCTTAATACAAAATGAGGCTTGAACATTATAATGGTCGATTTACAAGTGATGCGCATATGCCTAGGGCATGGTAGGAATACAGGCTTATGCCATATACATAAAAAGAAATGAATATCAAGAAACGTACGATATTAAAAAAATAGTTAAATAAATCTTGAAATAAAACCAGAGCAGTAAGACAACTAATAGAGCAAAATACAAATACATGACAGAAATATTTCGAAACTGAGAATATTATCAATTTACGGATATCACCAGAAGATGTCGGAATACGTCCAAATGCAAATAATTAATAAATTAGACAAGTGATACGGAATTTTAAGTCCAAAGTACGAGGGCGTATTTTTATGTTATCGACCTAGCCATGAAAAAAAGCACATAAGAGAACAAAAACAAATATTTTTCAACATAACTCCCTTCAACACTAATACACTTATTCCATCTTTTTCCCAGTTGCCCCATGCCCTCAGAAAGAAATTGCTTCGGTAACCCCGCAAAATATTCTTCAACAGCTTCTTTTACTTCGTCATCAGAAGCAAAACGCTTTCCTATGAGATGCTTTTTTAAATTTTTGAATAAGAAGTCCGACGGAGCTAGGTCGGGGCTATAAAGTGGTTGCCTTAACTCTATAAACCCATAGTCATTGATTATCTGCTGAACTTTGTTTGCCTTATGAACCCGACAATTGTTGTGCAGTAACAAGTTTTTTCGTGGATAAGAATGCGGCCATTTTTCGTCCAGAGGAATTTTTAATTGTGTTTCCGTAGGCCTCTCCATTTATGGTAAACCCTCTCGGCATATATTCAATAAGCAAAACTCCTTCAGCATCCCAGAAAACAGTTGCCATCACTTCTTTTCCAGAAGATTGTGTCTTGGCCTTTTTTGGTGGTGGAAAGCCCTTATGAACCCACTGCATGGATTCTTCTTTAGTAGGAGGGTTCCAGTAATATACCCAAGTCTCATTCCCGGTAATAATTCGAGAAAAAATGTTTTGTCCCTCTCCAACTTGACCAAATTTTCTTAAGAAACTTCTTTTCTGCACAGTTTTTGTTCATGTGTAAGCAATCTGGGTATCCACCGTGCACACACCTTCTTCATACCCAAATCGTCATGCAAAATTTTGAGAACACTTGTTTCGGATATACAGACTTCATTGGCAATGACAGAGATCTTTACACGCCGATCTTTCAGTACCAAATTTTCGACTTCTCGCACAATGTTTTCAGTTCGAGCTTCAACGGGTCGTCCGAACTTTGTGTCATTATTAATTGACTCTCGCCCCATCGAAAGAGTTTAGACCAATATTTGGTGTATATGTGTAAGATGGTGTATCTTCCCCATATACAGCAACCATTCTTTCATGAATTGCTTTTGGACCATTGCCTTCCTTTGCAGGAACTTTATTACGCTGCGATGTTCAACTTTAGTTTCACTCATTTTATCTAGAAATGGACCGGCTTAAATCTCTATACACAGCATAAACTAAACACAACTTAGCACATGTACTTCTAACAGTGACAGCAATTTTTCAATAATTTGTTTGACATCGTCACTCTTTTGTTTCATGGCTAGGTAGATAACATAAAAATACGCCCTCGTAGGATTCTAAATTCAAATTAACATAAAAGGGCTTCCAAATGTAAAAAGACAAGATATTAGTCAATAAAAAAAAACAGATCAAAATTTAAAATCCAACAAGTAATAAATCTACAGTTTGAATATAAAATCAGTCTTTCTTAATTACTTATACTGTTCGATTAGCGTAGAGTCAATATATTTGTTTATTGTCAATAACCAGAAATATGTCATCTGCAATTGATAGTAAAACTGTGTTACAAGAATATTCACTTCTAAAACCCTCGTATTTTCAGGCAGTACCTAATTCTTGCGAACACTTTAGAAGTAAAGCGAATCATTGAGGCTTATTGATTCAGTTCCGAAAGAGTTTTCACCTTAGTCAACAGGAAAATGCAAGCCTTTTCCCAACTAAAATGATAAGTATTATCAGTAATATTAGAATTGAATTTAATATAAGATAGGTAACTTGAAAGAAATGTGTACTATATTCAAAACGATTAGGATTTGCCTACATACAAAATATTTGATGGATCGCTGAAGATATTCAATTCAAAACCACACAATACAAAACCAGATGCATGCTTTACTTTAAATTAAAAATGATGATATCTTGATTGAGTTGTTAAAAGGACTGTTTCTTATAAATTATTCAGCTAGAAATATCTTGCTTGTTCCTTTCAATAAAAAATATTTTCATAAATTCTGTCGTGTCTACGTTCATGACTTTTCACATTTACACTCGTAATGTCAGAGTTAACCTTTTGACGATGAAATAAGTATGCGTGTCTTCACTAACGAGAGTGCTTTTCAAACGCTTTTGTTCGGTGAAATTGGAAAGGACGTGATCGCAACCGGCAATCTGTCGCTCCAGAACTACGGTCACAAAGACGTAGAGTATGTATATACGTATGTATGTACGTAGAGAAACGACTAGTTGTGTGGTGCATTATGCAATTACATTGGTTGGTTGTTCAGAGTTTCCCTTTGAAATTGATATTACAAAAATGAACTTGAAATTTCTACGATTCGTTTAATTCGGGATATTTCTTTAAATTGAAAAATCTGTTCTTTCCATATTTTAGTAAAACTAGTTCATATTTAATTCAATTAGATGTGACAATATCGAAGTTGTATCAAAAGGTTATTGTTTTAGAACAAACTATAATAATAATAATAATATTGTAGACGCTAGCATAAGATTGATAGATTTTTTGGAATGTAGTGCACTATGTTGACTAAACCTATTAAAAAGAATCGAAGGGTTATCCTTGGGCCATTATAATTTCTTTTTGTTATTAGATAGTTTGTATACATACAGTTTGGTTTGAAGATAGCGGCTGATAAAGCTTCTTTAAATGAAACATTTCTCTCAGTGAAAAATAATGATTGAAAATTATAATTTTCACAATTGCAACTGATCATATTAATATCGAAATTAAACTTTAAAAACTTTTTCGCCTTCTGTAAGATTTGAACGCATGCCTCGAAGGTAGCTAGACTTGCGCGCTGCCAACTGCTCCAAGAGGGCCGAGGTGGAGCCATATTCATAATCGTACAAAAACATAACCTCGAAAGCATGTTTTGACCAACGTGAGAATTGTGTAGGTTACACTGGTATGGTATATACTGGTATAGAGATCATGACAAGATTCTAGTAATAAAAGCCATCGATTTTCAAAGCGGCATACCTGCTCATGTTGTGGCGAGGGATAGTAATCAACCCGCACTTGTAAGGAAACTTAATGTTGAAAATCATAACGTTTAAACGCATGTAGATTTTCATCAGACCAAGTATTATTAATTCATTACGAAAGTTGTCAATGTCTTCAGCAATGTGCTTTACCACTAAATCCATTGACAAAATGCAATACCAAAATCAGTATAAATAATGTATACACCCAACCCAAATTTCGTTAAAAAATTAAAAAGGTGTATTAATAATTTCAAAATCACCAAGATTACCCTGGCTTCGAAACAAAGAATTCCTTTGAAAATAAGTTAGGAAATCTTGTCTGCTTTTGAGAATACACAAAGCTCTTCTAGAATTATCGTCGACATTACGAACGAATGCAACACGCCCTGTTCCTTGCTAAACTGTTAAGCTAAGTATAAGATATTTGCACCGCGAGTGGTTTAAGAATTACTTAAACAACAGTTTTCAGAAGCTATATTTAAATACATAAATTGGTGGTAACAATGAGTGTAATTTAAGGTGGCATCCTTGGACCAGTTTTATTTATAATTAATATCAATAATATAAAATATAGAGCAACGATAGTTTCAATGTTAATAACTTACCTAAAAGTCTGAAATACATGACATTAAAGAGAGAGCCAATAATATTCGTTTTGTTTGGGGCTTGCGGCAAAGAGAACAGCCTAACAAATATAAATGAAGAGAAGTGGAAAAAAAAGCTTAAAAACCAGTTTAGATTGTTTTTATTATTGTGGTACAGTCCTACAATAATTATGATGACTACTTTTTTGTGACTGCTGAAACAATCTAGTATGCAATATGTGCGCAAAGTATTTAAAGGATTTGTTACTACACTTCGACGCTGTTAGATTGGAAGGAATGTATAATTTAATCAACTTGCAATCGAACAGTTTTTTATTCAAACTTTCGAAACAAAGATTCGAACCAACTGGTACAATCGACCACTATTTAATATGATGTAGATATTACCTTATAAAATACATTTTATACCTTTCATTTTACTTTGAATTTTTTTTTAATTTAATACTATTTAATAATACAATTCGTCTGTAACAATTCACAAATAAATAACAATAATAATAATAATAACGTTTATTTGCAATTGCTTGAAATTTACATATCCTAGTTTACACATAACAAATTGAACTTAAAAAATTACGTACGGAACTAATATTACATATTCATGGTCAGCACCTGTCTGTTAATGCAGGAACCCACTAAATTGAAATACGTATATTGTGCAAAAACAAGTGCATGAACACGCATTGATAAAAAGACTAATGATGCAATGTTAGTATATGTTTTTTTCATGGCTAAAGAATCTACTTTTAAATGTATTTCCAATACGCGAGGTAACTATTATATTATATTTCTCCAAACCACGAACAAAAATACTTTTTGTTGTTTATACATGTTTACACCGACTTTTGTAAAAACTACTTACATTTCTAGTATTATAGTTATGTACATCTTACACTACTAGCAACCTATTACTTAAATGTGGAGGCAAATCTATGAATTAATATGAGAGCTCTATAAACAATATGTTGCTTAACACTTATTAAATTTAACGTATTCAACATCAACTTTATAGGTGTGTATCTGTTACATTTTAATATCATGGAATGGTTCTGTATTTTTTAAATCTGCTGTACCCTATTTTGATTCAAATTGAAAAGCAGGGACGAACAGAAACCTAAATGAGGTGCTATTAGGGATTTCTACAGTAGTAACTTTATTTTTATAAACCAAAGCTCTCGAAGTTCTACGTAGGAAGTGAACTTTTTTATACATTTTATTCATTACGTATTGCGTACCTATGTGACTTAAAATGTAAATTCTCATCAATTATAGTCCCAAGATATATCATTTCTCTTGCCTTATCCAGTTCATAATCTTTAATCTTAAATTTAACATTACTAACATCTAATTTACTTAATTTATAATTGCTACCTACAATCATACAATCATGTACTTTGATTTACTAGCATTAATACATAATTTATTATTACAAAGCGACCTGAATAACGATGATAAACCTTCATTAATTTCAGTAACCATGTGATCTAAATTGTTTCCACATACATATATCATGGTGTCATCTGCGAACATACAAATATCTTTCACATTCATAACTAAGTCATTTACGTGCATATTAAATATTATTGGACCCAGTACCGTTCCTTGAGGAACACCAAAGTTAATTTCTACCGCATCTGATGTACTGTCATTATATTTTACTTTTTGTAGTCTATCTGTCATATATGAATTTAGCCAATGCCCAACATTGTCCTTAATTCCTAAAACATCTAGTTTACTAATTAATAAGTCCCTATCAATAGTCTCAAAAGCTCTGCGCCAATCTATAAAAACTGCCACTACAAAACAACCGTCATCTATAGCTTTTTAACAAATGTCCATAATAACAGCTTCACAAGAATAATTCTTCTAAAACCTGATCGATTAGGAACTATGATGTTTTTGCTACAGTAGTCATCCATCAAGTTGATTTTTTACACAAATTTTCAGTACTTTTACTTTCTTATACGTAGTATAAGGAAGTATTGTGATGATGAAAATTTTCGACTTCGAGATTTTTGCAGATGTCCACGTTTTGAGGTCCCCTGATACCAAAAAAGTGGTTTTTAAAAAAATGTCTGTGTGTGTGTGTGTGTCTGTCTGTGTGTCTGCCTGTGACCACGATAGTGGTCAAACCGCTGGAGATATCAATTCCAAATTTTGTATTTACATGTATAATGTCCCTCTTGAGATCTGATTAGTTTTTCAGTAAAATCGGTAGACCGGAAGTAGCAGTTTACTTCAGTGAAAAAATTGAATTTTGCCAATATTTCGTCAAATACTAAGTTTATACAAATTTATAAAGAACTCATATGTACTTAAAATTAAAATTGAGAACAATTTTATTTAAAAAGTTTTTCGAAATTCCTACCGGAAGTAGGTCTTTTACTCTTATCTAAAATCGGTTTTTTGCGAATATTTCGCAAGTCAAGCTTTTTAGACAGATACGTTACGTGTATAAAAGTATTTAAAACATAGTTTTCAATATCTTTTGTATAAAAAAGATTTCAAAATTCGGACTGGAAGTAACACTTTTACTCTTACCGAATAGCGATTTTTGGCAAATATGTCGTAAATTATGCATTCTATATATATTTATTAAGAGTACAACAGTATTTAGAGTTATATTTGCAATATTTTTTGTATACTTGAAATTTCAAAATTCGGACCGGAAGTAGCACTTTTACTCTTAGCGAGTAGCACTTTTTTTCGAATATCTTGCAAAGTATGCATTCTATAGCGATTTATTAAGAGAATAAAAGTACTTAGAATAGGATTTTGAATAAGTTTTGTATAAAAAAATTCTTAAGATTGTATAGTTTGAAACGCTCATACGTATAAGAAAGTCGTGTGGTGGCCACACCTCATTTTTTCATATACAGGAAATGTATTAATTTGACGGAACGTATTACACAATTTCATGCCGTTCACTTTTCCACAGGAACCACGTAAGAAGTCTTCCATTCTTCTGGAAATAATTTTAAAGGAAAGACTTTTTTCATATCATACATTGAAAGTGTTTTGAAGTAATATATTACTGTATTTTTGATATACTGTTTACTATGTCCTGTACACTAGACACAAATGGTCCAATGATACATAATGCTGTCTTCTAGTCAAATAGATCTGCTAAAATTCCGAATGGTACGAAATGTACACTCATTTCATAAATATGTACTAACAGACTAATGATTTTTTCTCATATATAACAGAAAATAGCAGCAGAGGTAATATTAACAATAATAAATCTACATATATTACAATCTAAAGGAAGTACTAAATTAAAACAAAATTTTAAATTCTGAATGAACACGGATTTCGCATATCAACAAGAACTTTTATAAGTGTTTTTTATTAGAAAACTCGTAGGTTTCTTCATCATACGAAATAAGGGAAAAACCTAAATAAGTTCTAATTTAAATGATTCATCTTAGGCAAAGTTCACCAATTTCGTTCCTGGAAGCCAACAGATTCAATTTACATTTCGTTATTCGAGTCTCGAGTCCGTTCACAGATTTCACAAACAGCGCCATCTCATGTCGCAATTCTCTCAAACACCACAACCTCAAGGATAATGTAAATGTATATATAACGTTCAATATTCGTAGTCAATATCTCAGAGAAATGTATAGAATGGAAATCATCATGACAGTAGTCACTTGATTGACAGAAATAGCGAACTAAATTACAAAATGAGAAAATAGGACAAGCAAAGCCAAGCCAATTTGTAACTTCTGTCGACTGTTCCACAAATAGTAGCCACTCACACTTAGTATTTTCCACATTCATTTTTACTTTACATATTTTCACTTAATATTTATATTTGTCACTTTTTATCATTTTTCAAATAGGCTAGCAGACAGAAGCTACAAATTGGCTTTGCTTTGCTGTTCCTCTTTTCTCATTTTGTAATTTAGTTTGCTATGTCTGTCAATCAAGTCACTACTGTCATCATGATTTCCATTCTATACATTTATATATATATATTATACTATTGTCTTTCTAGCTAAGCTCAGTCGGTAGAAATTATAATCGAGTATGAAAAATAAATAATAATCACAGGTTTGAATTCTTTTGTAAATGTTATTTTAATATTTATTTCAAAATAATATTTTTGCAAACACAATATAATGTATGTTGACAAATAAGTTAAGTAATGATGGAAAAACTCGTTTTAACACATAAACAATAAATTCAATTTTAAAATTAAATTCTCATTCTTAATGAAAATTATTAATTCAATAATATAAACATGACTATTCAGATGATGTAATATAAAATAGAATCATTTTTTACAATAAATGAAAGATCAATTCTATTATTCTCTTTATCTTATAAATATTTTACTTTAATGGTTGATATTAACGTTTTTGTACTCGCTTATCAAAACCTGTCATTTCACGATTCGATTGGCGTGCGTAAAAAGTCACTTTAAACACGAGTGCGTAAAAGTAAAGTTGGTACTTCCTAGAACTTGATTAATTTAGTGACATTTTAAAATCATAAATCCCTAACCTTAATAATATGCTACCCAGTTCGTTGTTTTTCTATGAAAATAAAATAAATGAAATAGAAATTTTTATATTTGGAAGGTATGTAATTCAATGTCAGAACAGCAACAAATATTATATAAATTACCATTATTCATTCTTTTCAGAAATTGAAACGGAACAATTATTAAAAATTTTGATTGGGTAATTTTGACAACGAGAGATTGGTACCCCAGGGATTAACTGGTTTATTTGAATTCATCTTGATTGCGAAGGTAGAGTAACGTTGATTGTACTATTACATATATCTTGTATTTCAGGTGTCGAACAAGTTGCAGGCGGAGTCGATATCTCTAACGGGGTCAATGTTTTAGCCAATTGAATTCTACTATGCAGAGAATTTTCGATATATCCTTCTGCAACCGTAGATGATTTCGATCCACCATGCCTTTTAATTGAAAGCAAGTCACCTCCTTGGTTTGCCAACAATGTCGCTGAACTCCTTCGGAAACAGTGACCTGTGCAGTTACTTGCCCTATCAAGCTGAAGGTACTCAGCTATTCGCATTGGAATTTTGCCAATTGTATTAAGACCAACAGGTGAACAAACACACTTGCCATTGCGATATGTTAAAAAGAATCGCTGCTGGCTGTCCGGTCTTAAATTTGCATATTTCCGAATTAATGCAATCCATTCGGGATTAATGATTGCATATGTATGGCTGTTACCTGTTTTAGTTTCTGGAATTGTTTACGATAATTAAATTCGATTTCAATTCTATGTCTCGCAATGACATTTTGCAAAGTTCTTCACGTCGGCACGCTCCAGAAATACCCAATATTAATACAGCCTATAAATACATATAGTGTTGTATGGAATTTAAATATACGGAAATGACTTTACCTTCATTAGTAGGAACAAAGAATTTGGTGCTTCAACAATAAATTTAGTAATTTGTTTATCGGTTAATACTGCTGATTTTTTAGGCTGATGTTGCTTCGTTATCTGTTTTAAATACGCTATGAGTTTTGCATATTTAGATATATCCGTATTATCATATATTATTAAGCGTGATTTTAACATAGAATAAGTGGACCATACTGATTTATTTGATTGTAAATTTTGAAAATAAACTAATAAACAATTTTCGGAGTATTTTTGTATATTTTAAGATCTAGCCCAAGTTACGAATTTAGTATAAGTGTTTTTGTATACGTTTTTTGATTTTATGGGTAATAAATTATCCACTGCAATATTGGCAGCTTCGCGAATTTCAGGCGGTGTACATTTCATTTCATTATCAGAATTCATGTTGTTGGTGAGGTTTTTATTTTGTATGGAATTTTTTGAATTTGATAATTTTGAATTAAATGTCACTTCAAATAATCAATACTGCCAACTCAATTTTTTTTAATTAATATCAAAAGATTAGTAGTGTGTCATAAACAATAACGTATTTAACAATATGTATTATTATTATAGTTCTCGTACAAAGAATATTGTACAAACTTCGTGCGTGAAACATTTTGCGAATTCGTGTCCATAAAACTGGTCACTCATTCGCGAAATATGATTTCACGCACTTGGTTCGTAAATAACTATTATATACAAACATCTTTAATTAAAAAAATAATAAAAAATCACAGAATGTGTTCATACATGTTAAAACAAAAAACACAATTTTTTCATATAAAATAAACTTTGTTGAGTACTTACATTCGCTATTCATTACGTATATTTACTAATTGAACACTTTGTATTCTTGTGAGGGTTTTCCAGTACAAATCATTAAAATTGTTCGCAAAAATGCAGTAAAAAAAGACAACACAAAACACATAATTATGGTTCACACAATTATAAAATGTAGTACTTTAATCAAGAATTACTAAATATATGTAAGATACGTTTGGAATAAAAATTCGGCTTCTCTCTCTCATACATTTTTGTTACGTGTTTGTTTGGCTTTTATTTACAATTTATGATGAAAATACTTTCATACACACATAAAATATTTGGGATCTATCTTTGGGGTCGGTATTACAATTTGGAAAAAAGTTTTACCTCAAAAAGTGTTGGTTATGGTTGAATGCTCTCTTATTTTTCTCTTTTACGACAGAGTTGCGTCTGAAAATGTTTACTCCAACAACGAAAAGTTCAATTTCTATTTGAAACTGTATGGTATATCATTTATCGACATGAGTTAAACTACATTCAAACGTAAAGTAAAATATTCTTTCTATACAAAACAAACACCTAATTTAATACAAATCGTGTGTGTATTGCTGTTTGTGTGTGATACCAATTTTACGGCTAAACGGAAGAACCATCCACGCCAAACATTCACATTAAAAAATATAATCTCTTTCGCAAAATCTGATTAGATCTTAATTCAAAACGATTAATTGAAAATAGTAATTTAGTTCAGTTAGAAAATCATATTTTACCAATATCCCGTTAACTAAAAGGTTTAGACAAATACATCAATAATAGAACAGCACTCAATATTTTATAAAACAAATGTTTCAAAAAATCTAGCGAAAGTACAGCTCTTACTCTTGTCTCTGTGACAACTTTTATCAAAAATATTTTTAAAATGCAAACTGGACTGGAACTGTTGGCAATCTAAAGTCTCTAATTGTATTCCCCTTGTAACTTATCCGAGTTTTCGGAACTTGACCTAATCCCAGTTCTCTCACATGCTGTCTTTCGTCCATAACCATCGCTATCACTATTTTTCGCAAATGTTCACGGAGGTATCATGTTAATCTGATTGCCTCAAACACAATCTTAGGACCCTCAGAAAAAGAACCAGTTGCTTTGATCCGGAACCACAGTGGCATACAGCAGTGCAAAATGAAGTACACCACCTGCTTCAGTTCATATGAGGGGTTTTCTTCACTGACATATAGTTTGAGTATTCTAGTTGCTGTCGTTATCCATTGTTAATGTGCTAATGGACTTGGTTCTCTATACACTTAAGTTTCTTCGTATGTAGTATATAGTGTATTATTATTACTATTATTTTTCTTATTATTTTATTAACAGACATAAAACAGTAATATTTAATACAATTTGTATATGGGTTTCATTTAGTAGTATTTTACCAGTATTTTATGTAATTAACCCTGGAACTGCACCGTGGGGTCTCAAAAACCCAGCGTAGCACAGATGTTGACGTTACTTTGCGGCTGCGCATAATTTATAAAATTCCGTTCGTGTAATTTCAGTGTTTAGTTAGCTCTCTTAGTGCATGTGTTGCTTACGGCATTTTGCTCGACCGACGGGCGTAAAAAATTGGTAAAAGATATAGGTGGGTATGTCAGACCCCAGTGTGAAGTTTGTTGTTAGTTATGTTGAGAATCTGTCATTTTTTTTTAGTATAATGGCTACCTATAAGCAAGTAAATCGTCGTCCGTTGATGGAACGAGAATTAGAACTCGAAGCTGAAAATATATGGGTAAATAATAACAACGATGACGTAGTCGAAGACGTTTTTGGGGATGATTCCAATAATGACGAAGATTATGTGCAGGAGCAACTATCTGATACAAATAGTGAACAAAGTGAAAATGACAGAGAAAATGAGGAACATGAACCTGTGAGAAATATAAGTAGTTTAACAGGAAAAAATGGTCATCGTTGGACAACAGAAGTGCCTTTGAGGCAAGGGCGCACAAGACGAGAAAATTTAGTACTACACTTACCCGGTCCTAAAGGAGTTGCGAGAACAGTTCGTCCACCGGAAGAAGCTTGGTATTTATTACTCACAGAGGAGATATTAGATATTATCACTTTACGAACAAATGAAGAAATAGTCCGTAAAAGAATCACTATGTTACCACAGAGCTACACTAGAGAAACTAATAATACAGAAATAAAGGCGTTTGTTGGTCTTTTATACATATCAGGCGTATTGCGAGTTTCAAATTGTAATTTATCTGAGCTTTGGTCGCTCAAGTATGGAAACGGTATATTCCGCGCCACTATGTCCCAACAGAGATTTCAATTTATTGCTCTGGGTCTAAGATTTGATAATAAAGAAGACAGGGATACTAGGAAGAGACTAGACAAATTTGCGCCCATTCGAGAGATGTGGGACATTTTCATAAAAAACTGTGTGACATACTACACGCACTATAGACGAGCAACTTGTAAGCTTCCGCGGCAAATGTCCGTTTCGCATATATATGGCTAGTAAACCCGACAAATATGGGATAAAAGTTATGATGATGAACGACTCAAAATCATATTATATGGTTCACGCAATTCCGTATACTGGTAAAGTAATAACTGAACACAATGAGGCAGTTCCTAGTTACTACGTGAGAAAACTTTCAGAACCAATACATGGAACAAATCGAAATCTTACAGCTGATAATTGGTTCACATCCATACCACTGAGTGAGCAAATGTTAGAACAATATCAACTCGCACTTATTGGGACTCTACGTAAAAATAAGCGAGAGATACCTCCAAGCTTTTTAAACAAAAAGGAAATTGGAAGATCTTTAATTGCGTTTGACAGAAACAAAACTCTTGTTTCTTACACTCCAAAAAAAAAAATAGAAACGTGCTTTTATTATCCACCTTACACCCCGACGCATCTTTGAATGTAATTACTGGAAAACCTAATTTTATACACACATATAATGAAACGAAGGGAGGTACAGATACCTTTGATCAACTTTGCCACTCCTATACTACTGCGCGGAAAACAAGGCGTTGGCCGGCAAGAATTTTTTTCAATATTCTAGATGCGGGTGCAATAAATGCTATGGTTTTATTTTCACTGTCAAATCCACAGTGGAGGGAAGAACCATAGAATAACCGGAGAGAATGCCTAAAGCAGCTAGGAATGGCTCTAATTACACCTCACTTACAAGAACGATTACTAGTGCAGACTTTACAAAAACCATTGCGTTCAAGAATAGCTGAAATACTGAGTACCGAGGTTCCCCAAAAAGATAATGTCGAAGTCAATTTAACTAAAAAAGTTCAATGCTGCTTCTGTGTCAGAGGGAAAGATAGAAAAACTATTTTTGCTTGTGCGTTGTGTTGTAAACCATACTGTTTGGAACATAGAGCAAAATTATGCACTGATTGTGAAAACCAGAATTAATGTTAGTTGATAAGAATTGTTGACTATATTATTGTTGAATAGTATTATTTTTTAAGTAACAGTATCGTTATATTACAAAAATATTAGCTTAGTTTTGCAAATATATTTATAGTTTGTTTGATTTTAATTTTTTCTCTTACTGTATACAGAAAAATGCTTTTTTTGCCTTCTTTGAATAAAATTTTTGAATATATGTTAAAACATTGTATTTATTGCATCATATAGTCTTTGTTAATACTAAACTGTTCTTTCAAATACACAAAACTTTCGTATTTGTCCTTATTGTCAAAAAAAACATTAAAAACTAATGGGGTCTCTGAAACCCCAGAGTGAAGTTTATACGGCAAATAATTATAAGTGTGATATTCCAGGGTTAAATATTGATTAAGTTTCTTATTATAAAATTGTTCTTTTCAAAGAGATAATTTGTAGTCGCATTGAATCGTCATTTATAGTTCGTAATTTAATCGTGTCTGTTATTAAAGCGATTTCAATATATTAAAGTTTGCTTTTAGTTAACAGTGTTTAACTAGGAAACTCGTAATTTTCATATATTACTACCTCCGCCAAAATTAACTTCACATTTTGTGACGAATCAATAATAATTAAATTTATATTATGTTAAAATTTCTCATTTCACAAATTATAAATTTGATCAATAATATTCATCCATACTTTACTTTCTCCTATACTGTTATATGTACTATGAAAACTAGTGCACCAACTTTGTAAAAGCTATTTCAGTCTATGTCAATTCACTTAGAAGAATTAATATTTTACGAAATGTTTACTTTAGTTGAAGACCTCATTTACAGTCCGCAATTATCGGTAACTTTTGTCGCTCTCTTTATAATTCATACCAAAGTAAGCTGCTGAGGAAGAGTGATATTGAAATATTAATGTATATTTTTGGAACAACTGAAACGAAGAGACATGAATAAATGACAAAAGTGGATATAAATAAAAACAAATATGAGATTATTAAAATTTCGAACCCCAAAAATATATGCTGACGCTATAAATAGCCACGTAAAATAATCATTCTATAACTTTTATCCTAAATATGGTACAAATAAATATTTGGCATCATTTCGACAGGCATTAAAGTTTTTATATAAATTTGTGACATTTAGATGAAACATGAATATTATAAACAGAATAATTCTTTAAAAGGTTACCAAATGTAGGATAAGAGGTCATCCACATCTTCCTGACAATGTTACAAAATGTACGTTTATTCAATATAATTCTTGACCAAACATCCACATTTTATGTTATCAAAGTAAAGTAGGAACGTCTAAACATAAATTAAGAACATTAACAAATTTTTGGTGATACTTTATAAGTGCTATGTTAGAAACAATAAATATAATTGTCGATTAGTTTAAGAAATCAAATTAATTTTATTGTACGAGTAATTAAGGTGTGACATAATTAGCGTTATGATATAATATTTTATATTTTATTAATATTTTCTCTTTTTTTTCCAGAATTGGCGTTGAAAAAATTTATAATGGAGAGACTCATCACAGAGAAAGAAGTAAAAGATGTTCAATTTAATTTTGAGAGGCAACATTCGTTTATGCTGACACAAGAAGCATTTCGAAATTTCTTGAGTGTTCAAAATGCGATTAGTCCTCCAACAAGTTATCGATTGGTTCAGCAGTTTCAGCACCAAGAAACTGTCCATAATCTTTCTTTATCCGGGAGACTTCATGCAATATGAAATGCGGAAAATATTGCTGAAGTGCCAGAAACTATGGATGAAAACCCCGGAGCTTCCACTAGGCTACGTCCTAAGCAGTTGGTGAAATCTAGACTGTCTTTGCAAAGGGTTTCATGGAAATTAGCTCTTTTCTCCTATCGATTGGTGCATCAGATAAAACAAATGATCCACAAGTCGTATTGAATATGCCCGACATTTTCAAAAATTGTTTCAAGAGTAAAACATGGTTATTGCAATTTTATAGTAAGCTATGAGGCCGGTTTTCACCTAAAAGGTCACGTATATAAACGAAATTGCAGGATTGAGGCACCAAAAATCCAAGTCAGATTGCAAAGCATCCAATGCATTCATTTATGTGGACAGTAGGGTGTGGTGTAACCGCAGAAAACGAAAACAAAACGACGAAAAAGATGTGGTTAAGGTGGATGGCCATCAATACTAAACAATAATTAAAACAAATTTAAAGCCTGATGTAAAGAAGAACTCATAGTTTTGGTTCTAATAAGCTGAAGCCACAGCTCACACAGTGTGTCAAACTATGGCTCAAATAAATAAATAAATATTATGGCGCGATTAAACTTCACAAGATTTTTTTCTTTTTTGGGCCACCTAAAAGCTAAGGTGTGGCTAGTAAAGAAGCCAAAAAACCAAACAACAGCTTAATACTAATGTTCAAAAAAGGAATGAGATGTTTCAACGTCAAATCCGAACATTAGTTATGGAAAATTCTCTGGATAGGGCATTCGAATCTAACAAATGACGCCATTTGAAAGATGTTGTATTCAAGACATACTCTAAATATATTTCCAAACTCTAAACTAAATATTCTTAAAAGTAAAAATTAAATAAAATTGAAATCAAAAAAATCATTCATTAATTAAACAATGATGCCAATTATGCGCCATACTTTAGGAACTCACAAAGATTTCATAATTTTTGAGTTCTTTTGACAGAAAAAACATTTAGAAAAAGTACTTATGATGAAAAATAGTACTAATTCGCAATATGTCAGTATTAGTCAACTAGGAGTATTATAAAATGATAACTGTTATGATCCCATATAAGATAATGGAATATAATTTACAAAAGTGAAACTTAAAGAAAATTTTAAAATCTGTGAAGAACAATCAGATGATTTGTAACAAATATAAACGTTGTCCTGGGCTAAGCCCAAGAAAAACATTTTGAATAGAACTTGTATACCTAGACCAATTAGTAATTAAAATTTATAAATTTAACGGTTAGAGGCACTCATATTTATTTTGGATCCATTCAAGAAGTCTTTAATTCAAGGCTTCCAGATCTTGGTAAAAATTTCGAATTACAACTTTATTTGCGACTTTGGAAAAGGTTGGTACTAATTACTGAGGGTTTTACAAGTATAAATACTTATATACAAGTCTAAATCAATTACACAGGTGTTGCAGTTCCTTAGGAGTCATAAAATATTTATTACCTATAATTCAATTTAATAGACTTTATTATTGAAATATCTACAAGGTAAAACTCTACATCATAAGTTTTTGTTTACATCTCACTTTTATCTTCGAAATTATGATAATTTATCTGCCATAATTATAATAGCAGACCAATTAAATAAATAAACTTCAATATCAAAATTATATGTATCATTCCACAGTATGGTGTTTTGTACTTAAACGTGAAATCATACTGTCCGAAAAGAAAGTTCTGCTTCTAATCAATATCTATTATTGTTTGAAAACAAGTTATAGCATATGGATATAACCCTAAACCTTCCTTAAAATTTTCTGACAAGAATCAACTAATATTCTAGTCTTTCGAGCAAGAGTGTGGATGGAATATGATGAGCTCTTAGTCATTATTTATAACATAATGTTTGTGCAACATTATCAAACGCTGCCTTTGGCAGACCTTTACCTTCTTGTCATTCCACACAATCGCTTTCTTAAAACGCCTGTACAATTACATAATCAAAAGTAAAGGTAGAAAAATCTTCTAAACAATCTTAAATGGAGTATTTCCAGTATCTAGGTAACTATCTCTTGACAATTTCGAAAAAACAAATTGGGCATGAATGTTTTGTTTAAGTTATTCAAAACCAATTAATCTTTGGATATTTCAAATATGCAACATTCTACCTTTCAAGTTAAATGCAAATAAAAATTTTTAGTTTTTATCAGTTATATCCATTTTTATTTAATTACATTTCTTTTTGTCGAATTATTATTATTGAAGAATGTCCTCTAGCTAAGTTTGAATTTGGATACACGGACTTACATAATTTAACTCAGAGGCTGTTGCTTACATCTTAACAAATAAAGACCTTTAGTTTTGTGGCGCTGTGATGTAGGTTTTTTATGCTGCAGGCTTTTTCCTACATCCTAGACCAAATGGTGCAGTGTTTTAGAGGCCCCCCTGCAGTTATGGCCCTTCTAAATATATTTCTATTTTCGTAATATAATTTATATATGTTTCTTTTCTTGTACCTGTCATGTAGTTTCATACGAATATATATATATTTAAAGTGAGTCATGAAAATTCATGTCAATTAAAAAGAGTGTTATTTCATATATTTTCAAAAATATCAATTTAAAAGATCTAAATAATAACAAAAAATCATAAAACAAATGAAGGACTTATTAATTAATAACTGCTATTCTTTACATAGAATAAATTCTTTAGTAAAAAACAGAAATAAAAATAAATTTGGTAATAATAATAATAGAAATAATAAAATTTCCCTGTGTTAAAGATTTATCAGAAAAATATTGTCGAGTAGGAAAGCTATTAGTCCATAAAAATTATAATGATTTGAGATTTCTGTTCGCCAACATTCAAGATAAAGATCGTTCTAATAAAGAAACACATGTAGTAGCCATACAAAATACCATATGGAGAATGTCTATTTAAGCAATATTTATCGCATCCACAAATGCCCAGAAATATGTTAAAACCGTTAATGCATTAAAAAACATATCAGTAATACAAAACATAGCTTTAAATTTGATTAAACTAAAATTTTATATAAAGAGCAAGGTAACATAGCTACAAATATTCTAGAACTAATGCCAATGAAGAAAGAAAATAATACAGAAAGTGGTCGATCAGAAATTCAACATTTATCAACAGCATACCACTCAATAATTTAATAGGTTATATTGTGCAAAAAATCCTGGAAAAAACGATAAACGAATTTTATTTATATTTGTACTATACAATATTTGCAGCCAAGATATTTCCCAAATATATCGTTTTAGTTAAATGATAAAGACACTTTCCAATTGTGTCTTTTTTTAAGATAATAGACAGAGCGAAAAAGGAATTGTTGTATATAAATATAACCCACCTCGATCTCTAACAAAATGAAAACAAATTAAAAATTTGCCTGGACTCAAAGCCTTTCTAAAGGTTAACGTAACTGCAATTCAGAGTAGTTCGAAATATGAAGCAACTAGTAAATTGATATTTGACTTATTATATTACCAAATTATATTGATTCACCTTTTAATAGAATTGACTTTGTTGGGCGGAAATATAATAAAACGTAAATAAATTTACCGGGAAAAATGTTGCATCACAGTCAATATTGAATTCACTACAATACCCTTTCACGGAAGTTATCAATATCGTTAAGCCGCAACCTTCTAACCACAAATACGTCGAAATACTATTCGTCATGTCAGAACGTAACGAACAGCTTTTATTAAAAAAAAAATCAATCTTTCTTTTGATTGTTCACATGTCTGTTTCTGTTTGCGGTATCCTTTTTAGTATCCAATTGACTGGCGTATCTGAAGTATTCTGTTTCGCTAAAAAAATAATAATTTCCGTTGAAATTTATTTTAAAAAAAACCAGTCTGAGTGCAATAAATAAAATTTTATATTTAACTATAATCAAAGCAGCATAATAATGGATTTTATATTATACATATTCTTTAGTGAATCTTATTGTTAAATGTATGTTAAATTCATATAGTATAAATATTATATGGAAGTATTATAGATATTGTTCTAATGTAATATCTTTGTCTCTTTTTTCCATTCTAAGATAATTCAATTCTAACTCCTTCCTTCTTCCTTGAATGTAAGCACAATTTCTCATTATTTTTCTGTCTGATTGGAACGGTTTTCAATGTCCCGCTTTTTCACTGTTTTCTTGATCTGACCCGTGACGTCTTGAATTCGACATGAAGGGCTTCGAAAGAGTTCTTTGAGGTCTGTTTTTGTAGTAGTGCCCCACGTTGAGCTATAACTAATGGTTCGTTTTTTCAACTCAGTTGATGTTATTTTAATGTTTAAAATGATCTTCAAATTAAAAAACGGCAGTACTGGCTTTTGGAGTGCATATTATTTATAAGTAATTTGTGGTTCTATATTTTTTTATAAATAAGTAGGTATTGTCCTTTTGTACTTTTGTTATTATTAATTCTCCGTGTATTATGAAATACTTTAAAACTTATATAGGTACGTATTATATACCGGGTGTACCAGCTAAGACTTTCGGGTCATATATCTCCATTATTATTCAACGAATTTTTATAAAATTTGGAATATAGACAATTTATTAAGTGAAGAACCGTTGCGCTATACTGAAAGAACCATAGTCTTTAAAATGTGAATTCAACTAGCTTTTATTTCCTGTTATATAGGTGAGTTAAAGGCAGCATACTTTATTAAATGCGAGATACTGGTTTCAGACTTTCCAGTTTTCATTGAATCTTATTGTTAATGTCTTTACAGTGTGCAAACAATTAAACTCACAGAACACTCAAGAAGAGCGTTAAAACTTTGAATTTCAGGTCTGAAAGTAGTTAATTTAATAACAAAAGTGCGTAACAAATAACGATCTAAAAACGAGAACACTAAAACAAAAATCAGATGAAAATGTCATAGTAGATGTTCGAATGTACCACCATCCGCTTCAATACATCTCTCTAAATGAATCCTAAAATCATCAATTACGTTTCGCATCATGTTAGCATTTATTAATGCAAATGCTTCTCGGAATCCGTTCTGCAAATCTTCAGGAGTTGTAGGCGATGTTGAATAAACTTTTGTTTTGACGTATCCCTACAGGAAGTAGTCACAGGTGGTGAGCTCTGGTGATCGGGCTGGCCAAGGTATTTTGCCTCCTCTACCTATCCATCGAACTACAAAAGTTGTATCTAAATGAGCACTGACTGGTCTAGCGAAATGTGGGGGCGCGGGAATTTTAAAATATGTAGTCACACTTTCCCGTGTTTACCTTACCATAAACATTAAATTATTTTTTTAAATTATTATCCAATTTATTTATAAATTTTTGCAAAACAGATTTTTTATCATAAATGTTTTCTGTTATTTCATGGTAATAATATTATATACCGGAAAGAATAAACAGGCGAAATTAAATAAAAAGACGAAGTTTTAATTAGCACTACATGGACGATTACTATCTAGTAGAGTAATCGTAAAGTTTCAAGAATATACGACAAATTTTAACTTGACGTCAATTTAACCTAAAATTCAAAACTGCCATTGTCACTATAACTTCAATATTTTTTTTGCTGTTTACAGTATTTATCATGACTATTAGTATTAATTTGAATCACAACATATTAAATAAGGATATTGATTTATTTGATTTTGTAACGGTACAACCTATTTTATAAGTTAATATTATAATTTTACAATATTAAATAATCCAATAAATAATATTTCATATGAATATTTTAAATATTTTTGAAATCAATGAAAATATTGTTAGACGTTTAATTCTCATTTAGTCATAGGTATAAATAAGTTTTTTTATTTTATATTATTATATTAATATTAAATTTTTTATTCTTGGTTCCTTTTTAATTTTATTTTCCAACAGGTTTCACACCCAAGTACAGTAAAATATAGCGTATGAAATACAAAATACAAAACAGTCAGTTCATAAAAAGAAATAAAGAAAAAAAATGTCCACAGTATAACAAACATTGCCATGCATTAATTTAATATGAGAACACGTAGATATAGGCGATTTATATATAACTTATTAGTGCTATTAGCCTCACAATGGAACGTTCTATGTTGACAGAGTCAATATGATCACGTAGGAGGCTATACAAAGTGTAGCACCTAAGATGCCTCGTACCGTAGCTCCTCTATCATACAATATATCGAAAAAAAGTCTAAGAGAAAAAATTTCCATAATTACAATCGCAATTTTCCTAAAATATTTTTGGTCATCAGTGCCGTGCCGTATTCCAGTGGCGTATCAAACCTATGTTTTTGTAAATGGAACAATATATATTTTATGGCTGATTCGGAAAGCCCTTGAAGAGTACTTTTTTTCTTAATCACTAATCACTTGAAAAAAAATTAAGAGTAGGTAGAAGTGGTCTTAGTCTATCCCTAAATTCGAAATCCAAATGCCGGTACAATTTAGTTCCTGCCAAAAAAAATGTCGAAGTATGGTTTAACTGCGAAGAAAAACCGTTATAAACGCGAAACCGCTAAAGTTAGCGGTATGATGTTACATAAGAGACAAAAGTACTCTTCAAGGGCTTCCCGAATCAGCAATAAAATATATATTGTTCTATTTAAAAAACATAGGTTTGATACGCCACTGGAATACGGCACGGCACTGATGACCAAAGATATTTTAGGAAAATTTCGATTGTAATTATGGACAATTTTTGTCTTAGACTTTTTTCGATATATTGTATGATAGAGGAGCTACCGTCCGAGGCATATTAGGTGCTACACCCTTTGGCAATAGCAGTACCTTCCAGAATATTTACCATCGTCCACAAACAACATACATTTTAAAAATCTTCCCTGTACTGCTTCTATTTTGTTAATATTGGTTTGATAAATGGGATACCATACCAGTGAAGTACTCTGGTTTTGATCTAATGTAGGTGCAATACAAAATACTCAGGCATCTAGTGTTAAAGTATCGAGAATTCCTGTAGATGAACCCATACATTTTGTAAGCGCCATCTGATTGACATGTTCAACAAAAAACAATCTGACCTCCAAGTCGTCGTGCAGTGCTGAAGCGGTACACTATTCAGCTTATAGTCAAACGCTGGATTGCACCAATCTTCCTACAGTAACTCATTGTTTTACATTTGTTTGAGTTAAGGCAAAGGTGGTTCCTCCCACACCACACACCAACGGCATTCAGATTTATTTGCTCCAGGCAATCATCCACTGTGTCTACTTCATGGAATATCTTTAGATCATCTTCAAAGAGAAACGCCTCACAGTCTATCGCTTACGCAATATCATTTATAAAAATGAGAAACAACACAGGCCCCAGATTAGATTCCTGCGGAACGCCGGATGTGGGAGTAAATGAGGGTGACCGTATCTTGCGATAGCTAGCTTGTTTAGTAGAATGAAATGATCAATTTGGCCGAAAGTCTTCTAAATTCAGTGTAGATTAAATCTCGATTTATATCATTTGAACGAGATCTAAGAAGATCGAAACACGTGTCTGCGCGTTGGTAGCTGGAATGCAGATTGTGCATCCACTTTATACATGCATATATGAATTTTAAAGTTGCATAGAATTGAAATTGGTTTGTAGTTTATGACATCAGACGGGTCACCCTGCTTTAACACGGGACAAACTCGGGACAAGCTCGTGAAGTCTTCCGATATATAGATATGCCGTTTTATATTTGTCAAACAACCTCACGTAAACCTTCTGTCAAAGCCGCATGTAAACGTATGCCTTTCGACATCAATGCTAAGATGAGTCGTTATGAGTTCAAATGTTATAAGTCGACTGATATGTAAATTAGCCGCCAACATTTGAGTTACAGTCATTTTCTTTTGGTTTACCGCTTTTGTCATTTGCGTTTCACTATTTGTCAAATGACTTTCCAATTATCTTATATAGTAGGCTTCCTTTATCAAATAAATTCCGTTTCTGTCAAATGGTTTTCCATATTTGTCAATTTAGTTTTACGTGCATAAATATTTGCATTATTACAATGGAAAATAAATAATCGTCAGAGAAGGAATGATAATAAGATAAGCAATGAACTACTCGAATTAATCATTAATTCTTTGAATAACGGTGCTACGATGAGGAATTTTGGACAAAAGTTTGGAGTTTTGCTGGATACAGTGAGAATAATTTATGCAACATACGAAAGAGCTAATAATACTGCAAAAGTAAGTGCAGAACTTCGGCAACAAAAATTATTAAAAGCTCATGAAGAGCAGACTGGGTTGAGCTGGGTTGTTCGTTAACCCTCCGCCAGTTGCAAAAAAAGGGCATAAACCAATGGCCACTTCTTTAACAAATATCACTATCTACCATTAATAGAGCACTTAAGAATATATTTTAATAAATTGGTAGAGATATACATACCTATGTACATATAAACAAGAAAAGCAATTGATATACAGGGAAAGTAATTTGACAAAAAGGGAGTTCCATTTGACAAACTCAGCTGACGCTTAAAAACATGGAAAGTCATTTGACAAATAGTGCAACGCAATTGACAAAAGCGGAAAAGCAAAAGAAAGTGACTGTAATTTTCTTTGACTTTCAAAACTTCTTGTTTGACATCTTCTACACATCAATAAATTACTATTGATTTTCTTTATAATTAAAATTGCAAATATCCGCATTTATCCACACCACTACAACAACAGTAATTTACTCTACTTCTATGTAGGTACTTCATCAGATAACAATGGGGTTAGAAACGCAATAAGCAGCGACTAGTGTACGACTACTTTATACCACTAAATATGCAGAAATCTCCTCACTTATCGATTAATTTAGAATATAATATTCTGAAAATGCGACCACGTCTCTTAAATCTTATCACGTATTATCGGAGCACTAAAGACGATCTTATCGAATTTCTAGCCGGAACCAATTTTGAAATAGAGCTTTTTATTAGATAAACCCGTTCCGAGAAAGTTAATTTGAATTTCTACCGGAGCAGATTATTCCGGTGGTAAGACGTATTTTCCGGTGAAAGAAGACAAGAAAGGTCGTCCCTCCGAGGAAATAATAAAAAGTAAGTGTAAAACTAAGCAACCCATTCTAATACCGTTTTTCATTCGAGTCAGTTCGAAAGAATAGTGTGTACGTCACATATATATACTCCTAAATGTGGCACAAAGGATACCAAGTTTTGCATGGACGACTGCTCAGGGAAGGAAAATTGACTTTCATTTACATATTAAAAACTTGCTATGAAAATTTTTCCACCGGATATTCCGTTTACACAACGACAGCGCAGGTATATATTATTAAAATTTAAAATGACTACGTAACTTAAGCTTTAGGCGGTCGAGTTTTAATATACAAAAAAAAAAGCTAGGTAATGCTTTTATAAGGATATTATAAATTATTCTTTTTTTTACCAGTTTCGCACCTTCTGTACTTTTATGTGTAGAGAAACTTACGTCGGGTGTAATACTACTCGGGTGAAATATACATGTGCGTAAAATAAGGTGGAGATAAGCTATTGAAGTATCAAAGTACAAATAGGAGAAAAATACAAAAACTTCGAAAAATTCGCAGATAATTCTTGCCCTCAAAAGAGGACACATATTCAAAAAGAAATCATGGCAAAATATATAGATTTCACGGTTGGTTCTTAGTGAGACATTATGAAAATTGAAAGAATAAACACTAGGTTAACCTTTTTTTGGTTATAAAGAATAATGATAACATAGAAATAGATATCTTCCGAAAAGAAACCAACGTCAACTAATTTATAACAGCGGATTCAAATCATAGTTTTCAGCAAAAGATGGCTTCTTTTAATTTTCTTATCCATAGGTTGTTAAGTTTTCCGCTTAGAAAGATACATATGAAAAAGAATTTAGTTTAATTAAAAAGATCGCGAAGTAAAATGGTTTCGATTCAGAAATAGTGACTAAGTGTTACCTCTCGATTTGTCCACTGTAGGTGGGCCACGGCATTTTCTCCCGAGATAACAATTACTAATAGGTTATAATCAATTTCTATTACAAAGAATACTTATAAATAATCGTTTATTACTAAAACCTCCTTAAGGGTCCTAAATAGTGGATCTGTCAACAATGGAAAAATAGCAGATTTTAGATGCAAGATATTTTTGTTGAATTTAAATTTGGAGAAAACCTTTCAACTTCAACTTATGAAGAATTTAGTGATCTACCCCGCTGAATAATCAAATTTAGAAAAAAATTATCGGATTAAAGAAAATTAATTAATATGTCAAAATATTAAAAACAAGTTTTCCCAAAAATCCTTTGGAGGAGATCTGTTTGCATGGGTTCACGTTATGAATTGAATAAAAGGCTACCCCGCTCTGCACTTATTTTTCGTTCAACTATTCTTTACTTTGTTTTAAATGAATATAAAATAAATTAAAATTAGGCAACCCACATTACAATGAATTGTTATTCTAGTAAAAATCTTTCCCGCGGTTACAATTGTGTAAATATTTGGTCATAAATGATTTTTTATTCGCATAGATATTGAGTTATTATTTCAAATATTTATTAAATATTCCCTATGTGTAATAAGTACTCGGACATCCTTGGCTTATTAAATTATGTGCTTTGCAAGCAATATTACATTTCCGATCCACTATATAGGACCCTTAAGTATGTACATCTCTTTATTGAAGATATTTGAAATACAAAACGAAATTCTACATTGAAACAGAAGTATGAAATAAACAATAATAAAATAACGATTGCACAAAATATATATATTCTACTTATTTCATTATTTTCATATTGCCTAATTTTTGTGCCAATAAAATCATCTTTGTTTTTTATTTTTCTGTTAATAACACCCTCTTCATAAATTTTTGCGGAATTTATTCTTGCACAAGTATCTAGTTGCATATTTTTCAAAGCTTTTACAAAAACGTGAATATTAGGGTGTGTAAAACAACAGTACGAATTAAATTTGGAATGAAATACTTCACATACATTTGTTGTTCTTGTTAAAGAGTTTGTGATTGCAGCCCAAATAGGGTGGCAAGCTGGAGTCCTCGTTAATATATGTATCGATTAAGTAATCAACAAATTTTGTGACTCTTGGATCGCCAGGTTGATCAGTTGCAAAATCGAACACAAAACAGTCTCCTACTTCATCAGGGTTTAAAAATGTTAAACCAGATAAATGTTTTATCCAATTTCCGATAGTTTTAAGTTGGCGATACTTGTAAAATTTATAATTTTGCGAAACGAGCAAAACTGTACCCCTCTCACTCAATATTTGATTGACTAATTACATTGTTTTTATTAGCTTTATGTTCCTATGTCGAAGTTAAACTAAACTTGGGACTTTGTATGATGTATACTTAGGTATACGTAATATGGAGGGCGGAAACTAAAATAATATAATATTTGTAAGACCAACAAAATATTTCCCCTCAAATCCGATAATACTTAAATCCTTAAATTTCTATGTAATTACCTGTTCCAAGAACCAACCCTCCACGTTTGAATTGCAATTCATGCTTCGGATTAACCGTCCTCATTATGGTCTAGGTGCTAAAAGTAACCGCGACTGCAGTTCATGTTCGCCGCTAAAAAGAGGCTGATAGGTCTCTAATTATCTAAATCATTAAAGTTTCCTTTCTCCAGAAACAGACAGTAATCCAAAATTTACTTGAAATATCGTATGTTCCTCCCGTAACACCTTTGATTAATTACGTAATACAGGTGTGCGTTTTATACGCGTTGAAAAATCTATACCTATTGTACATACGTTGGAATCGTTCGTTTCCCATGGCGGCAGTTGTACCGGTGACGGGTGGTAGTGGAAGAATTTTATGTGCAATAATTAACGATCCAGCCAGTGCAGACAGGTCGATATTTTAGCAACGACGGTAACATGTTAAAACAACAGCACACACGCAATATTTGAATTTCCTATGCAAATGCTGTTCGAGGTTTGTTTAATTGAAACGTTAATTTTAAATTATCAAGTAGTTTAGTGAGTTAGGTTGTGCCCTGATCGAATGAACGTGCAACACAAACTGCGGTTATTTATGTATTGTAATGAAAACAAGAAGAGAAAATAATAAAAGAAAGCAGAATAAATGTAGAAGTGGTTTAACTGGAAGCAAATGCGTATCTGTTGATATTGACTTTTCAGGATTTCATTTTATACTATTGAATATTGTTCCGTATTATATACATAAGTTTCCCATAATGAAATTGCTGAAAATATAAAATAAAATTCAGATTTTTGTCTCTATTATATTAACTATGCCATAAAGATTTAAATTATTACCACACGACTTTCTTATACGTACATGCCTCCCGAATTAAAGAAGAATTAACTTTTAAATTTCGTACCTTCTAAATAAAATAAACCTGCGAGTTAAAGTGTCACTTCCGGTCCGAATTTTGCAAAATTGTTTCAAGTGGAGCTCCAAATACTTTTGTACTCTTGGTAAATTTGTACAGAACGCCTACTTTGCGAGCTATTTGCAAAAAATTGCTATTAGATAAGAGTAATAGTGCTACTTGCTGTCCAAATTTTGAAATTTTTATTATACAAAAATTATTCAAAATCAAGCTCCAAATAGGTTCACTCCTAATATATATGTGTTTAGGAAGCATAATTTAAGAGATCTTCGCAAAAAAAAAACAATTTTTCTATAAAAGTAAATGACCTTCTTCAGGTAGGAATTTCGAAGAACGCTTTTTTTATAAAATCTGTCTCAAATTCACATTTGAGTACATTTGTATCCTTTAGAAATCTGTCTAAACTTACTATTTACTAGTTCACGAAATATTGATGAAATTTAATTATTTCACTAAAATCAGCTACTACTACTGGTGAAGCGAGATCACTGAAAATCGAATCAGATCTTACGAAAAAGATGCTATTAGTATAAAGTTTGGTATTGATAGCTTTTGCCGTTTAGCCGCTTTCGTGGTCAGAGAGAGAGAGAGGGTTAAAGTTTTCAAAAACTACTTTTCCTGTATCAGCGTATTTAAAAACGTAGACATCTACAAAAATCTTGAGGGCAAATTTTTTCATCACAATGTTTCCTTATACTACGTATACGAAAGTAAATGCATTTGTAAGCTCTTCTTTAGGTGGATGGACGAAAGAAACAAAGAAACGGTGGAACAAGTTTTGAGGACTTCTCAAAAGGCATAACGTAATAAAGAGTAAAGGTTAACTCGATAATCTCAGTAATTTCAATAAAGGTAATTATTGCATAATATACAAACACGTTTTCGCACACTTATCCCTTTTCCATGCTAATACGTTTTCCTGATGATTAATAATATGAAGCCATAATTGAGTTACATAATATACAAGTATATTTGTATTGCTACACCTACGTACATCTTTTTTTGTATAAATATACACAAGTAGGTATGGTAGATTATTACTCTACATATTTATGATATATGTATATAATCCTCATCATAAACTATCGCTAATTGCTTTATAACCCCGACGATGCTAAACTAGTAACAAATTTATGTATTCCCGAGGCTAGTACGTTATAAAGATATATATTTATGCCAATAAACGTGCTCATAATAGAAACGACATCCCCTCCGAGTAGAAATCTAAAGTGCGTGAATGTTATGAATTGTGTGTGTGTGTGTGTGTGTATGGCCGTATGTGAGACTGTTCGTTTTCGATCGATTTCTAAAGGTAATTTAGACGAATATGTCAGAATTTAATGTTAACTATAAATTTATGCTAAACACCAGAGCTGGTGGCGTATATGGCACCTATGAGCCCCATTTGACTTACATGTTTCTATAATTTTAATTTACATGTTTTGAATTAAAAAGAATAGATAGTTTATAATAATAATAATAATGATATATTTATTTAAAAATATAAATGTATAAAAAACGTTAGAACAAAAAGCAAAAATGTAATTATAGTTACAATTACTAACACATTAAAATTGTGCTAATATAAAATCTGCTGTTATAATCATATTTACATTGTGTAGGCAAAATTATTAAAAATTAGTGTCAATAGATAAAATATAAAAGAAAACAAGTTACAGATGGCAAGTATACTAAATAATAACATTTCTAATAAAAAATTAAGATTATTTGGTAATTATCAGTCGCAGTAAAGTATATTGAAAAGACAAAATTTAGAGCTTACTATGAAGAAATTGTACGTACAAAGGTATAGCGACAATGATTTATTGAACACTTTCCACTCAATAAAACTGTTGCTGAATGTATATCTGAGCAGTTCCAAAACTGTCAACATTTCAAATATCAGGCAGGCAAAGATCGAAAATTAAAAACTAACTTGTAATATTATTATTGTTAAGAACTTAAGCCTTAGGCATCCTTTATTTTATTTGGTGTTTATTATCTTTTGTTTTGTTTTACACAGGCAGAAGAAAGTACATATTTTTAATCAGTAAATTTTAAGTACTTTTCAATGACTTATAAATATACGGGGTGTTCCATTAATTTTTTTTTAGAATTTTTAACTTTAGCGAATGGTATGTAATTCTAAAGAACATGCATAGTACTACCCTCTTGTCCTAAAATACAAGGAGGCAGAAAGTATGACGCCACCACGATACTAACCTTCTATTCAAAAATACAAATTATCAGAGATCAAATCAAAATATGTGAAGAGATGCTTGTCCATTTATTTATTGCCAGCTTATATTGACACTTATGGTCTTACCTTTCACTCTTCCCAAGGGTCGGTGTCAAATATGACAGACAGTAGTGCCTCCAGCTACAGTCGCGGGCGCAGGTTCGAAACACTGTACAATTCGAAGGTCATAAGTTGACAGGGCGCCAATCCGTAGTATTCTACTGTCTACCAACCTGATACTTAAACCCCGGACAAGGTCCAATATTTAAAGGGTAAAATGATTGGCAAAACCAAACACACACACATTCAAATTTAATACCAGAATTTATTCATTCGTTTCAAAAACTTAATGTCACCAAAAATTATTAAATAACAACAAAATTATGAAACAGTCACCAACTTCTTAAATTCCCACACAGATAGGCCGCTTATTTAAGAAACATCAAATAAAACTTTGTGCTTGAATAACAATAAATCTAAATACAATTAACGTGTAAGCAGTCCTAGTCAAATTATAAAGTTAAAACATTAATTTAAATGATAAAATGAAATGCAAAAGGTTTGACTTAATTAAATTTGAAAATTCATGTTAAATGAGGTTTAATAAATGCGAAAAACAAACTATTATTGCTAAACCTATAGTTGTCGAGCAGCATGGTCGCTAAATTGCAGAACCAAAACACTAGCATGTGAAACACCTTGTATACCAGGGGCAATACGCCAGGCCGTGTGACGACTGTACAATAGATTCTAGGTGGTCTTGAATATAGATTAGATATCTTCGCCTTACAGAAACAGATAAGTTAAAAATTATACCCTTTTGGCTGATAACTCAGACCAAAGTTACCAAATTACACTGATTTATAAACTACAAAATAAAATACTAGATGTGGCAATTAAAGTAGCTCACTTAATCTCAATGAATTAAAAATATTTGAAAATTTGACAGTAACACGAGCAAAAATTACTCGAAATCCCCACAAAGACGTTTAAATTATCTTAAAAATTGAACGTTAAATGACTAAATTGAAATTGTGCAAAGGCCTAAATGCCATTAAATTTACGATAATGAAATAATGAATTAACAAAGGAAACAGTATTTACACACTCCGATGTGCTCCGTAAAACTATTACTGGCACAACACAGGGGACTGCGCCTAATTAAACCTAATCGGCAGTGTTTCTATGCACACGAATTACACTTAGACAGCCACAAAATTGGTTCACAAATACCTGGCTCTGTCCACAACAAGGACTGGACACAAGATTTCCTAAATAGTTACAACCTCAAAGGATTTCCCACGAGGTACAGGGCCGCGGATTAACGTCCAGAGGTCAGTAGTTAAAAATCTTCCATTAAAATATAGTCGGAACGTCAAAATATCTTCCCAGATAATTAATAATACAAGTATCTGCACATACCTTCTACCAAATTACAAATGGCTTACACAGTGTTCAATACCAAAAAAACAAGCACGTGTCTTCGAAATTTCCATACAAACTAAAAGACGGAACAGGGAGAAAATAACACAATTGGGATCAATAAAAACTATCAATGATGTACTTACAGCAGCGAAAGAACTTCCAGTCAGAAGAAAAATCCTCTTACGAGCTTTTCAAATTTTCGACAATATCCAGTTAATCTTGGCAAATTACAACTCAATCCATATTTTTTGTGATTAAAACAACGATAAAACCAAAAATTCAAGTTAATCTGCTTAAGGCTGACTGAGAACAATGCTACTTTTGCGTCGGTGAATGTTTCTTTTAACAAGTTCTGAACGAAAAGAGAAGGAGGCAGTATCAAAATTTAGTTAAAAATGTTTGGGAAGATTAGACGTCAAAGAGCGACCTCATCTATAGCTGTTAAACAGGAGCTACCGCTGCGGTAAAAACAGCGCTGTTCGAAGGTTCGGCACTTACAACCTTACCCTATAGATGTAGGTAATATACTCGATCAATAATTAATCTACATAGATTCTACATCGATATAAAAAAGAAAATCAATACAAGCAACCTACCAATGGTAATTAAATATAGAAACAAAATAAATGTTCTCCCAATTAAAGGAATAACCAAGGAAATGATTCAACTGAATCTGAAAAATAAAAATACTAACCAATTAAATGGTACAAAGAAAATAACGAACATTACTAACTGTTACGTGTTACGAAGTATATATACAGAGTACCTCCAAATAATTGTACAAGGAAAATATGCGTTAGGAACTTAAATTAAATTGTAACAATGGATATGTCGAAATAAACATTAATTTCACGTACTGAAAAAATATCTCTACTCATTGAGCCCATAATAAGTATTTCATCATCAGTCGTTATTTCATAGCAGCTTTTCAAATGTTGTACCTCCAAGGGCTTTCATAAAATGTAAAAAAATGCATAACATTCCATTTAAAAAAACAAAAGTTTGTGTTGGTTTGTCGTTGTCGAACACTCTGCATACCTAAAAATATTAGAGCTTTTGATTATCTACAATTTTCTATTAAAAATTATTCGCTATCTACATTATTAAATACCAATAATGGACTTTACCGCTAGGCTGGGACACCTGGTACATTCTAACTTATAGTACAAATACCATCACAATGCTTTGCTTCGTTTGCAGTTGCTAATAGTGAAGAACTTTTGTGTTAAAAAAAAAATTAAAAATAAGTACATTCCTAACATTTATAATAATGCGATGGGCGAAAAAAGTGTAACTCGTTCTCATTTTCATAGTATACGACCATCATAATGTCGCATTTTTACTATTGGCGGACAATATACATACCTTCCCCAATCAAGATTTCATTATAGATAAAATTTTAATAAAAGGAATCAATTCCGTTTTCGAAGGTCTACCCGACACGGACCCAAGAACTCCGGACTTCGGGCGTAATAGCGATGTGGCGGTCGCCTGGCTTCGCATAAATTCCGTGAGAGGGGGTGGAGGTCTAATAATTGCGACGGTTGATTTGGCGACTCCCATGAACTTCCGTTTGCTTTACCGTAGATAAAGATAACCCGTTCGATTTTCGATAAATTTTAATAAGCATGCAAAATACTTCAGTCTTAAACGGGGAGAGGTCTTTATCGTTATTTAATGCATACTTTGTTCAAAAACGGCGTCGTCGTCCCCTTCAGCCTTTCTTCTCTTCATTTAATGTAAAATAAAAGCACGCAACTCAATTATTCGTACATGGCTCGGGCCTTGTCATTAGGGACCTCGTTAACGTCTCCATCGGCATTTCGATATTAGAAGAGACCTACCTCTTTCTTATTTTCTTTCGTTTCGAGCGTTCTTTTTCTTTCTCAGATGAAATTTGCGAAACGAAAAAAAGATTCGAGATAATGTAAGCTAATTAAAGCATATTTTTAAAAAGAGAAAAGCCTTTCTGACAAGCTTTTGTTTTAGTAATCTCGGAAATGCTGGCAGTACATAAATGAAACTAAATATATTTTCATAACAAGAAGTCATAAATTTTCAGACATTTCAATTAATTCTTAACATAATTCAGACCTTCCCGTTTATTTTAATATAAAAGTAAACTTTTAAGATTTCCAAATTCGACGAGGAAGATTATTTTTTCTTGTGCAACTTTTTAATGACTGAATTTTTTAGAATTAGTGTCCAAGATCGTTGCTGCTTAAATATTTGAAAGTACCGCATTCATGAAAAATGTGTAAATATAAAGAATTATGGTGAAAATGTCAATATATCTTGACCCAAAAAAATGTCCCTGTGCTTTAAATTTTACATTGCTAGTAATTTTCCACATAATTTTCACTACTGAAGTATTAAGTGGCTGAGTTTGCTATGTTCCGATACATTCTTTCCTTCTTTTCCAGGCGTCACTGAGATTTAAAAAGTGAGGTGTGGCCACCAGACGACTTTTCCTTAATAAAATTGTCAAAATGGAAATGTCATTTATCAAACACAATAATTGTCATTTTCATAACTCGAAAACGTTCAAAATACCGGTATCATATTGTATATTTTTGACATCAGAGTAAAAAGACCACTATAAAAATTTAGTAATATACAGGGTATTCCATTTAAAAAAAAAACTTGTTTTCTTATTATACCTTATTATACGTGAGTTAACTTGTCATTGCTGCGATCAGTTCCGTGAGTTTTCAAAACACGAGCAAGATTTGAATGTACTATCACACCTGAACTCTCATCGGCAAGATATTTCGCTTGAATCGTACTACAATAGTCAAACTCGCAAAAAGTATGGCTCCAGAATTTGCAATAAAATTCGTGCGGATACTATTTATATGTTCCATGGGATTTCTATTTGTCGTACAATGCACCTCTTCATCTTTGATGTTGGTATTGACAGATACAAAAATCTGGTATCTCATTTTGATAAAAGTAAGTTACAGCCAAGAGTTCATGGACTGACAAATAAAATACCGAAATGTAAAAGTGGATATACTAAAGAACTACGCGAATCAGTCGCCCAATTCATAAAAAAAATACGCTGATCATCATGCTATACCTCTTCCTGGAAGGCTTCCTCAATTTAAAAACTTCAAAGTAATGAAACTCCCATCATCTGATATAAAAATATCCGTTTACCGCCGTTAAATTGAAGCTTGCAATGATAAGAAAGAAAAACTGTTTGGTGAACGATTTTTCTACTATTTATGGATTGAATGTTGTCGATTTATACAGACCATGAAATCCGCTGATGACATATGTAATACTTGCAAAGAAGATACCGATCTAATTTCTGAAGAGAAAAACTCAGACGAGAGAGAGGAACGACTGAACATCGCGCTTTCCCACTTGAGAACAGCTAACGATCAGCGAGTGTTTTATACAAAATGCATTACTGATAATACAGATAATGCTATGGTTATTTCTTTTGATTACGCCCAGAACGTAGCATATCCAGCATCTCCACAAACTACAGATGCCGCCTATTTTAAAAGTGCACGTAAATCCAATATTTTCGGAATATTAAATGAGAAGTCAAAAATTCAAACCAACTTTTTGGTGGATGAAAGCGGCGATTAACTCGAAAAAAAACCCAGCTGACCATATTATAGCGTTTGCAGACAATTGTGCCTCTCAAAATAAAAATAACGCTATTTTCCGATATTTACCTTGGCGAGTTCGAACAAATTTGAATAAAACGATATCTTTGAACTTCTTAATTAGCGGCCATACAAAATTTGGCCCGGACCGGATGTTCGGGCTCTTTAAAATGAAGTACTCAAGAAGTAATGTCGACTGTTTTAATGATCTCGTTCGATGCGTTGATGAATCATCTATTAAAGGACTGAATGTGAGCGTTCGTGCCGAGGCTATTGACTGGCGCGATTCGGATAATTTTCTCAAGGATTCTTATCGTACTTTACCAGGTAAGAATGCGGATGACTTTGAGTAATAATTCACCTTTTTATTAATAATTGTCATCTTTTCAGGAATTACAAAGTTTCACCATTTTACAGTTGATCAAAAGGATAAGATAACATGCAAAAAATACGTGGATACTGAGGAAGAAGTTTTCTTTTTGCGGATCTCAGAAATACCACAAGATGCAACACCTGACGTGTCAAACCTCTTGGATTATCTATCGAAAGACAGTGGTATTTGTTTAATGAAATTCGTTGATTATGCTCTGATCCTAAAAAAAGCGGATAAATTAGCCCCAAAATTGATGCTACCAAAACCAAAAAAGGGCAAGATAGCCGTATGTTCAAGATTTTATGATTATAAATTTTGTAATTTTAATAAATTGAAAATTGATATTTTGTCTAGGTATCAAAGGATATTGAAAAAACCGTAATTCCAATGGAGACAAATGTAGGTTTTAAATATATCGTAGATTCTTTTGAGATCGAAATAACTATTTAATAATTAAATACATTAATAAAAACACCGAAAATTGGATAGAAAGAAAAATTTCAAGTGGGATTTTATTGTTCTATATAATTGCATTTTTACATTACTTACCGATGTTTTTGAGGCTTGCGAGCGGTTTTATATGAAAATTGAAGGTTTTTTACATGCGTATCCAAAAAAAAGTGAATTCATGAAATTTGACACATTAGGTGGGTTTTTTTATGCAGGGTCACATATTATATACTTTCTTTCATACTCTTAATAAATCTACCTAAGCCGCACAGATAGGAAGATGCCTAAAAAACTGTGACTGTGTGACTACCGTTCCGAATTTTAAAGATTGTTTTTTATAATATAGTTCATTCACGTTAACGGACGAGGTGGGGATGTTCTAGTAATTTCGGGCCTAGGAATATTGAATTAGAAAAATGCCTAAGCACCATTACCGTTTCTTATGATTTAGTGTACATATTATGTTGAATGTACTGTATGGAATATGCGCCGATTTGCCAAATGTGTTTTAGTGTCTTTAGCCTCTCATTGATTGTCAGCTGTCGTTTATTAGCGTAGTACACTTCACATTCATGAGTACTTATATAATTTATATAATGTTAGAAAAGGTAAATTAACCGTGAACATCAGTAAGATGGACATTTGACACCTCCTAAAAATAAAGTTGTTTGACAAATACAAAAATAAGTAAAATTTGGCAACATGGTCGTCTCGATAATGAACTATAGTTGTTCTAAATTATGCTCTAAATATTATATTCTTGTTAAATTTCAGTTGTTTTACGCGAAAAAATGTTTTTCAATATGAGTAAAAGACATACTTCCGGTAAGAACTTTGAAAAATTGTCCGACTACGATGAAGTGCGCTAACTAAAGAAACACATTCATTATATCGTTTGTCATTGTATGCATCTACTACATTATGTTGCCAGAGGGAGCAATATATAATTCATATTAAACGAATAAAACACTTGGTTATATTGTTTCACTTAAGGACAGATTTATTGTACTCTGACACGTGTTTCGACCTCTCGGTTATTAACGAAGAGTTTACAGACTTAAACTAAACTAAGAAAGTTACCAATACCTATTTATATGTGTGGGCTAGTGTCTTAAGTACAGTGTCAATAATGGGGGTGTTTATGAAGTCCAGTTGTGTGTTTGTGACATGTTTATTTGCTGTTGTAGCTTTTTTAATTTCTAGAATTTCTAATAAATTTAATTTCCTTCCTTTATAACTATTATGTAATAATGTATAATTATTGGTATCAAATACATGTACAAGGTCTATGCAATGTTCAGCAAAGCCTGTATTTTTATTATTGTTTAAAATTGACTTTTTGTGTTCATTAATGCGATCTTGTACGGGTCTGCCTGTTTGGCCAATGTAGATTGCGTCACAATCACTGCAACCTACCTCATAAACACCTGATTTGTCACACAATTTTGCTTTTTCTTTGTTATTAACTAAGATTTTTCCTAAATTTACTTTGTTCACTTGGATAATATTTAAACCTAACTTTTTTAATTCGTTAGAAACTCTGCTGCTAAGACCTGGAATATAGTTAAGAGAATGATACTGCTTGTTGTTTGTATGTTGAGTTTGTTCAATGTAAAAATTTTTTATAAGAATCTTTTTTTGTTTCTTTTCAATCATTCTGTCAATGAGTTGTGTGCTATAACCATTATTTAATGCTATAGTTTTTAAAATATCTTTTTCTTTTTTGTAGTTGTCAGTATTTAAAGGAAAGTTGAGTAATCTATGGATTAAACTGTGGAAAGCTGCCATTTTTATATTCCAAGATTGGTTTGAATTAGCGGGAATGATAGTATCTGTGGTAGTTGTTTTCCTAAATATATCAAATTCTAATCTTTGTTCAATTCTAGTGATTTTTATGTCTAAAAAGTTTAGAGTTTTTTCCACCTCTTTTTCTATTGTAAATTGAATATTAGTGTTGACTGAATTTAAATGACTGAAAAATTGATCTAATTGTCTGTCTGTGCCTGACCAGATACATAATATGTCATCTACATATGTATCTGGTCAGGCACAGACAGACAATTAGATCAATTTTTCAGTCATTTAAATTCAGTCAACACTAATATTCAATTTACAATAGAAAAAGAGGTGGAAAAAACTCTAAACTTTTTAGACATAAAAATCACTAGAATTGAACAAAGATTAGAATTTGATATATTTAGGAAAACAACTACCACAGATACTATCATTCCCGCTAATTCAAACCAATCTTGGAATATAAAAATGGCAGCTTTCCACAGTTTAATCCATAGATTACTCAACTTTCCTTTAAATACTGACAACTACAAAAAAGAAAAAGATATTTTAAAAACTATAGCATTAAATAATGGTTATAGCACACAACTCATTGACAGAATGATTGAAAAGAAACAAAAAAAGATTCTTATAAAAAATTTTTACATTGAACAAACTCAACATACAAACAACAAGCAGTATCATTCTCTTAACTATATTCCAGGTCTTAGCAGCAGAGTTTCTAACGAATTAAAAAAGTTAGGTTTAAATATTATCCAAGTGAACAAAGTAAATTTAGGAAAAATCTTAGTTAATAACAAAGAAAAAGCAAAATTGTGTGACAAATCAGGTGTTTATGAGGTAGGTTGCAGTGATTGTGACGCAATCTACATTGGCCAAACAGGCAGACCCGTACAAGATCGCATTAATGAACACAAAAAGTCAATTTTAAACAATAATAAAAATACAGGCTTTGCTGAACATTGCATAGACCTTGTACATGTATTTGATACCAATAATTATACATTATTACATAATAGTTATAAAGGAAGGAAATTAGATTTATTAGAAATTCTAGAAATTAAAAAAGCTACAACAGCAAATAAACATGTCACAAACACACAACTGGACTTCATAAACACCCCCATTATTGACACTGTACTTAAGACACTAGCCCACACATATAAATAGGTATTGGTAACTTTCTTAGTTTAGTTTAAGTCTGTAAACTCTTCGTTAATGACCGAGAGGTCGAAACACGTGTCAGAGTACAATAAATCTGTCCTTAAGTGAAACAATATAACCAAGTGTTTTATTCGTTTAATATTCATAATGTTTCACCAAGAACCAACCGTAGATTCTATTAATTTTAATATATAATTCTGCCAATGCATTCTAATTTGGTAAAATAAAATGTATTCTACAGGCATTTGAGAAATGTACACTACACCGTCTATTTGTCACCGTGTACAATATAACTCCATGCGAAAACAGCGACAAATTGACACGCATAGAATTACACAGTCAATCAATAGTGTATGAAATATCCATCACTGCTGTATAGCACTCTTTTCGTCCATCATTCGTCTCTGTATTCACTTGTAACCGTACAGTTTTAATTATATTAAAGGATAAAACATGACCGTTAATTAAGAGTGAATAACACTGGTCAACAAAAAAAGAAAAATTGTTTGTTTCCTGTGATTATTTTAGGTTTTATCTCAAATTGATGCGTACTTTTTAAATACAATTTTTCCCTAACAGCTTTTGTTTTTGAGTTATAACTAACTACCCTCACTGACTATTTTTACTTAGATTTTTGTTTTTTATTGGACACTAGAATATGTTTTGTTGTTGTTTTAGATATGACTTCGTCAAGAAGATGTTGTGTGCTTAATCCAGATTGTTTTTGCTATATTTCTGCTGAATATATATTTGAAAAGTATCGAAAATCTATATCGGATTTTGTGAAAACTGCGTATCATCAATACTTTAAAATAAAATTGTGTAATCAGGACAAGCCATGAGTTCCTCATATTGTATGCCAGAAATGTGTGGTATGTCTACGGTTATGGTCCAGTGGAAAAAGAGATGCAATAATGTTCGTAACACCCATGATTTGGCGAAAACCTCAAAACCATCATGACGACTGCTACTTCTGCGTTCTGAAATTAAACGGAATTAACCCTGGAAATAGAAGTAAAAGGTCATATCCTAACTTATCTTCTGTTCAACGACCACTATTAAAATCACAAGAGGTGCAACCCAGCACATCTAAATCTGCTGATGAACCAAATCTCTGTGAACACGAACGAAATACATCAAGTGAAGACTCTGTTCCAGACTACAAATTTAGCTTTTCAGAACCTGAACGATTTAATCAGAAAGAACTAAGTGACTTAGTAAGAGATCTGAACTTACCGAAAGAAGCTTCTCAAATTTTAGCAACTCGTTTAAAAGAAAAAAATTTGCTTACTCCGGAAACCAACATCACATTTTATCGTACCCGAGAAAAAAAATCTGTTACCGTATTTTGCTCAAGAGAAAGATTTAGTCTTTTGTAACGATGTTGGTGGTATTTTGCAACAATTGGGTTTACAAAAGTACCAACCTAGTGATGGGAGTCTTTTCATACACGGCAGCAAAAGAAGTTTAAAGTGTGCTTCATAACGGTAACAAGTACGGATCCATACCTATTGGATATTCGACGACTTTAAAAGAATAATACGCAAATGTTTCTAAGGTTATGGGAAAAATTAAGTATCAAGAACACAACTGGGTGATTTGTGTTGATCTGAAAATGGTAAACTTTCTTTTAAGTCAACAAGGCGGGTACACAAAGTTCCCTTGTTTCATGTGTCTCTGGGACAGTCGCGACAAACAACACCATTGGTCACAAAAAGTTTGGCCAGTGCAAAAATACCTAAAAGTTGGTTCAAAAAATGTCATAAACGTGCCTTTAGTTAGCCGAGACCGCATCATACTTCCACCACTTCATATTAAACTCGGCATAATGAAACAGTTTGTGAAGGCGCTTGACAAAAGTGGCGAATGTTTCAATTTTCTTTCATGCAAGTTTCCAGGATTAAGTACAGAAAAATTGAAAGCTGGCATATTTGAGGGGGATTAGGCAACTCGTGGATGATCCTAATTTTATCAAATCAATGACTGAAGTCGAATCCAAAGCTTGGAATTCATTTGTTTTGGTTATGGGTAATTTCCTAGGCAGAAAGAAATCTGACGACCATGTCGAGCTTGTTGAGTGCATACTATCGAATTTGCAACAGCTAGGGTGCAACATGAGCATAAAAATCCACTTCGTGCACTTGCATTTATACCGATTTCCAAAAAATCTGGGTGATTTTAGTGAGAAGCAGGGCGAAAATTTTTATCAGGATCTTCGCACAATGGAAGAGCGTTATCAGGGAAGGTGGCACTCACATATGATGGCAGACTACTGCTGGAGTTTGCAACGAGATTTACCTAAAGTGGTTCATTCAAGAAAATCTTATAAAAGATCGTTTGATAGTCTATGATAGAAATTTTGTTAACATGTATTAATTTTTTGTATTTTTTTGATAAAATAATAAAACTCTATATTTCAAAAAGTAAAGCTCCCAGTATTTTTTTCATAGTAAGGGCCATAGAAATACCCAATAACAGAAAAAAAAATAAAGGAAACAAGAATTGTGTTGACTAGTGTAATATATTTGTTGATGTACAATATTAAAACGTGTTTTGCATTTGTATTAAGAAATATTTACAGATAAGATCTACAGACATAGAATAGGAAAGTATATTACGTAATAGCCTACCCTCATATTTCGGTTAAATTTCTACAAAGAACGCGGAATAATGGTGTTATGGACGCATATATATCGTGGGCTTACTGCTAAAAGTGACCAAGTCATATTTATAGAAATGGAGCAACAGTGAATTGAATTTTCTCCAAATTTTCTTCAACTATCTGTAGCTGAATTTTACATTAATATTTCCTTTTTTTGTTTCAGTTCTATTTCTAGAATGCTCTTCTAAAAATTGTAGTTTTGTAAAATACAATTTTATTTTTTTTTCTGTAGAAAAAAATGACTTGGTCATTTTCACCTGTAAAAGTTTTTTCATTATTTGCATTTAGTCAGTACCTGCTCATTAAAAAAAATACTCAATTCGTAAATTTAATCTAAGCAATCTTTATTATTAAAAATAAAAACCAAAATTCAAATTCTTACAATAGTTTTGAAAAGTTTAAATAAAATATAACACTAATCAGAGTCTGTATCTGAGTCAAATGATGGTTCTGGTGCTGTATCTTTCTTTGTTTTATCAGTTGGAAGAGAGCTATACCAACCATGAAACTCTTCAGGAATAGCCCCTGTGCTGCAAAGCGTCATCAAATTTTTCTTTTTAAGTTCTGAAATTGAGAGTGGTTTAGAATACAGCTTGCCAATAGATTGTGGAATATTATTGCTTTTTGAGCTTCTATTACGACTAGAAACGTCTATAGTACTGTATTCATTATCACTATAATTATATTTAAAGAGAATACACATAGGTTTCTGTTTTTCGTATTTCATAGTCTTAATCTTTAGCCAATTTAGACGATTTCCGCTATCATCAGTAGTTCGATTTTTGATAACATCCGCTGCTAACGTTTTTAAGTCTAGAAAGTCATTATAGTGGAGTTCATGAACCGAATATGGTGCACTCACTTTATTTCTTCCCCTTTTGGAACGTGCTATTTTAAAAATATTTTTCCAGTCGTGCATTGTGAAGACTGGCACGTTCTTTTTGGCAGTTTCGATTGCGCTATGCATTGAGTCGACCTCCATGTATGAATGCCCTTTCTCTAAATAATTATGATACACTGTTTCTACATTGGTGTACTGCACGATATACAAAAACATTGCCGCAATATACTGGTTCCTGTTTTGGCCACTGCATGTGTCCGAAAATAAACTAATTTCTGTAACGTTTTCAGGAAGTTTGGTGATCCAATTCAGCAAAGCTGTACCGATTTCACAACTCCCTCTCTGCCCATTAACTTCTGACCAAACAAAGCAATGGGCTTGATTTGGAGTAGCAGCTTCATAAATTGTAAGGTTATAGACACAGAGTTTACGGCTATAATACATTGGTGAAATATCTGAAGATGGTATTTGCAAAACGCTCTGCAAATCAAAAGTTGCACTGACAAATTTGTCATCGTATTCAGCTCGCTCCTTATCTTTAGTTTTCTGTGCATTTGCTTCATCTCTTCGACGAATATGAGCATTATATTCCATTTCTAAATCTTCAGAACGGGTTTTTTTAAAGTTCTCGCAAATCATACATTGATCTTTTTTCGGCTTGAAGAAGGCTAAATTATATTCCTTGCAAAATATTCGTCTATAAGTTATTTGGGACGCAAACGGGAGATTTTCTTCTCTACACTGTTCTACATACAGTGCATGCATTTTTGTTATTGATAAATTGGGGTCTAAATATTGTCTCTTAGTAGTTTTCCTGCAATAATGAGATTCCATTGTGGGAAAACTCTCAATATGTGCCTTGATTCTAGCAATCATTTCTGGGCTGCTTTTATTACTTGGAGGTTTTCGTCCACGTTTATCACAGGTAACAAATATTCCAGCTTCATTGACACCTGATAAAGCGCTGTCCACTGGTCCATGGCTGATGCATAAAGTCCCTAGAAAGAACTTTTTGCAAACACGAGTTTTAATCCCGTCCTTTAGAAATTGATATACTCGGCTACTGTTTTTTGGAACTCCTGTTCCAGTTCGAACTCGTCGACACTTAGGTTCTACGTTGTCCACACGAGAAAGAATAAAGTCTTTCTGGCGATCAAAGTCTAGTTTCCAATATTCAGAACACAGTTGGTTTCTCATTTTGTCATCAAAATTGACGGAACACTTGTATCTACAAGAAGTACAATCTATAATATGTTTGGGTTTCTTTTGTAACTGTAATCCTTTTTTTGTCTTGTACGGCAGACATAACTTTTTATTCATCTTATTTACATTATGTTTCCAGGTACTTGGGTCGGATGTTCTCCAACGACTTCTCTTTTTTGGTATTTCTGTTGCAGGTTCAGACACAGACTCTGAAGAATCTTCTGATTCACTGGGAATGTAGCTCTCAGAGCTACTGGAATAATCTTGACTACATTCTCCTTGCTCTGGCTCAGTCACATTCAAATTGTTTGAAGAATTGGCGGTATTTTCTATAGAGCTGTTTGCATTATCGGACCCTGAACAAAAAAAAATTAATTAGTTGTAAGAGTTTGATGTAAATCGTATGTCGCTGGATCTATTAAAAATATATTAGACACCAAATTACCTGTTTAGCCAAAGTTTTACACTTTCATACCAACAAAAAGTGTTAGACCTAAACGCTAAATTTGGTTCTTTTGCAATATTTTTAATAAATAAAACTTTTTACCGCAATTTACTTACAACAGAAAAGTAAAAAAACTGTATAATTACCTTCAACCACTATTCCTTTGCACATTTCTACTAAAGCTTTGCCTCGAGACATCATTCTTTATAAAAAGTAATCACTAGAAACACTGAAATGCACATAAAGTAAGAAAAACTTGTAGTATTTCAGTCAAAAACTTGTAGGTTATGTCTGACTAATACCATGCTACTGTCTACACTTCAACCGGTAAAACTGCCCAAGTCGACTTGGTCATTTTTAGTTGTTTATGGTGACTTATGTAGTTTGAACATGTTAAAATGATCAAGTGGACTTGTTCAATTTTACTTGTATAAAATTGTATCAGCAAGACTTGGACAATTTTAAAAATGACAGATTGCGCCAAGCGCAGTTGTTCCTAGACTTGGTCAGTTTTTCTAGACTAGAAACATGTCATTTCCTTGCAGTTGGTCACATAATCCCATTTTTTATGAATTTTGACTTGGTCAGTTTTTGCAGTAAGCCCACGATATAGTCGAGGCAAAAAGTTTTGTCGGGTCGTAAACTCGGCTATATGGAAGGTATGCCTGGTCATGGTATGTCTAGTAATCGGACGATATTACCCACTTAATTTTAGTACAAAAAATAAAGGGAAATTCTATAATTTTTGTTTATGCTGAAGAGATACATTAAAGTTCTTAACAAATCCTTTTACAGCAGGCTTTAGTTTCTTATTTTTCATTCATATGTCTCGATTTCAAACAGGTAATTAAATTAAAGTGTAGTTAGCTTGTTACTTTTTATAATTTTTTTTGGTATATGTAAATCTAACTTTTATTCAGTCTTGAAATAACACATAAAATATAATTAATTATAATAAAAAATATTAAAAAAGTGTTTGGTATCTGGGCTACAGAAAATCTTGATTTAAATAATATTCTAAAATTTAAATAGAGTCCGATCCAAACCTGATGGGACTTGAGATGCGCGAGGCGTGGTTTAAACCCTGTACTATCCTTGCTAAAAATATCGACACCAAAAAGATCGTGTATATTCCCCGCCACTTTTGAATACAAACACCATGGAATAAAATCTGCAATCTACAAGTTTTATTATTATTATATACATGGCAAAAGCAAATGAAAACCTCAACACTAGATAAATAAATTTAAAATAAAAATAAAGATTAAATTAAATTAAAAAACCAGACTTTAATAAAATTTGAACAATCGTTTTTATCTGACGAAGAGTCAAATACAGAATCAGTATTATTGTTGCAATGTACATTAGTGCTCCACTCTTTTGTTTTATTATTAATAATCACATGGCAAAAGCAAATGAAAAAGTAAAACTGAACACCAGGTAAATAAATTTAAAATAAAAATAAAGATTAAATTAAATTAAAACACCAGACTTTTATAAAATTTTAATAATCGTCTTCATCTGACGAATAGTCAAATACAGAATTAGTATCACTGTCGCAATGTACATTATTACTCCACTCTTTTGTTTTATTATTAATAATCACATAACAAAAGCAAATGAAAAAGTATACCTCAACACTAGATAAATAAATTTAAAATAAAAATAAAGATTAAAAAAATTTTAATAACCGTTTTCGTCTGACGAATAGTCAAATACAGAATCAGTCTGATTGTCACAATGTACATTAATAATAAATTCTTTGTGGAAATAATCCATAGTATGTTCTTTAACAATATAATCTTCAATTTTCTCAACATGGACACAAATATTACTCCACTCTTTTGTGTTTTATTATTAATAAAAAAAAACTGATTTTATAAAAGATTTTAAAATGTATATAAATGATGTAAATGTATCGGAGCACAGTACGAAGCAAAGACTAAACGACAAATGGTCCAATAGTAGACTAATGTTTTCAAGCCCGACTGTGTACAGCGCTCCCCATAGATATCTCTCTCATTTTATACTGCTTGCTCTCTCTAATACCGAAAATCGTTTTCTACGCAGGTACCATCAGGTTTGGATCGGACTCTACACCCCCAACAATTTCGTTGCGAATACGAGAAGTAAATGTTAATGAAATAGTGTTGCCAGAGCTCAAAAAATCTTATAATGCAGATATAGCAGTAACATAATCAAGAATTTTGAATTGAGTTATCATTGTATATATTTTAAAATAAATAAATAAATAGTTTAAAAAATAACAGTCATTATATTTCTTTACTTTTCTAACTCTGATAATGTTAAAATACGTTCACAAACATTCAACACATTCTGAAATTAAACATTTTTCGTAGTGCTAAAGAATTATTAAAAATATATTCCTCACAATCGACACTGACATTGTTAATTGTCGACAGAGGTTGGCCGAAGCCAACTGATACACAGGGGAGACTAACAACGAATCATTTTTAACGACTTAAATTCTGTTAAAAGCACAAAATTCTTTTTGTCGTATTTTAGTTTTGTATATAATATTGCCAGAAATAATAAAGTCTAAATAAAACTCAAGAGAAAAAATTCTTTACCATTACAATAAAGAAAGATATAAAAACTCTATATACGTATTTCGGCAACTAAGTTGCTATCTTCATTAAAAACATGTAGAAACCTTTTGATTTCTTAACAGACATTATTCTTCTTAAGAAATCAGTGTTATCCCACTGGTGACACGTTTAAGACTTTTTTTCCGCTTTTCTATAGGTTTTTACTGAAGATGGCAACTTAGTTGGCAAAATACGTATATAGATTTTTACGTCTTTTTAATTTTTGTGGTAAGGGATTTTTCCTTTTGAACATTGTTTCAGATTTTGAGTCACTGTCTCCACCCATTATTAAATAACAAGTCGTAAAATTTAATAATAATATATAACAGAAAGATAATGTATATTACAGAAGAAAATTTAACGACCAAGATATTCTGGCAAATATCTTCAATATAATTATAAATTTTATCAAACCCAAATCTTAAGCATTCCTTCTGATCCTTCAAAAATAAAATATTATTATATTCGAATATTTGTGGAACAGCAAAAAGATTTTTTTTTATAACGTTGACACATCAATGTTATTTATAATGCATTAAATCATAAATGAAAAAGAAGCGCCAAGTAAAATGGCGAGCGGTGGGAGTAAGTCCTCGTAGCATTAGCATAGTGGGAAAATCTAACATTATTGGAAAGTCTTCAGTAAGTGGGCGTACGCGTTTTTAGAAACGACTACAGCGTATTCCCACCGCTTGCCATCTTATTTGGCGTTTACTGTACTTTCTTTTACAAAGCAGTTAATTGTTACATTTACTCAAACTTGCGTATTAATAAAATTGAAAATAATCTATCTTTATTGGGGTGTTAAAATTTTCTAGAGTGACCAAGCATACCTTCCATATAGCTGGTCATACGACCCGACAAAACTTTTTGCTGCGAGTATACATATGTGAACTCGTATTTTCCTCAATACAACGACAACAAACAGGAACTATAATTCGTGTGTTAATTGCAAGAGAATTTGTACTATGACATGGTGCACGTACATATATCAACTCATCTGAAACTCTCTATTACAAAGTTTCGTATTTGATTAATATATGACCGAAATGGACAATATGCATTGGATTATTGCAATGCCTGCGTATGATGCAAAAAAAAATCGATTAAACACATTGTAAAAAGTATGTCACTGTAAATAATACAGTTTTTGTAAAGCTATATAATGAATATAAATATCTACCCTAAATGCATAAAAGCAGTAAATTTGGTACTGAAATAAATGAAAAGCTACAACGTACAATATTGAAACATATATTTTATTTCTGAAAATGTCATTATATATCAAAGTGCGTTTTTGTTTTTGAAAAATATCTTTACGGGTGAGTCAGAGATACAACATATTATAATTGTTTCTATACATTGTTCAGTTTAGGAATGAAGTAGATGGCGCTACAATCAGAGCATAATCTACACACGACAAGTTTTGTATTTTGAAAGCATTACAACCTATGCTTTGCTGTCAAATGGATGTAATTTCATAACATACATAGATAATATAAAGATTATATTTTCACTTTTATGTGTATTATTAACATATACAGGCTGTCCGTTTCAGCTTGATCGACGGCAATATCTTACCAACCTTTTATCGTACAACCTGTCAGAGAAACTCTTGAAAGTAAAACGGACAACGGGAATTTCAATAAAAATATTTTTAAGTTTCCAAAATGACGACAAGGTGGCGCAATTCTCAAAGTGAATTAAAAATTCGAGAATTTTTTATTGGATTCAAATTTAAAATAGGTTAAAGCTTTTACTGGCAAAATATTCAGATTTTTTTATACAACTTTTATTTGAAACTTTTTGATGTAGCTCGCATATGCTCGCGTAGAAAAGGTAATAACTTCGGTTTACCTAAACGGATTGTAACGTTTCAGGGCTCATTAGATAGAGAATTTTACAGAGAACTGAAGTATATTTCTTAAGAAATTATGTGGTTGTCAAAAACAAAATATAGGCCGCTGTGTTTAATTTATACACATTATTCGTTTTTTCTTTAATATTTTAAATGGAACGATATATGTATCCTTAAAATCATAATAATAAAGAAAATAAATAAATGGCGAGAATAACGAAAACCGGAAATTGCTAACTTTTTTGTGACAAATATAGTCATAAGAAGAAAATCCAGAAAAATAAAAATTTTAAATATAAATATCTTACAAGTGGGCGGCTATGAAGTAGAATTAGGCTCTATTACCTCAGCAGAACATGGAACTTTGGTTACTATTGTGTTGTGAATCTCGGCAATTAAAAATTGTATTCCTTCTTTCTTTGAATTATTCGAGGGAACATCTGACCACATTATCTAACAAATAGAGCATCAAGGGCACTTCTGACCACATTCTCTAACAAATAGAGCACCATGTACTAACTGGATGGATGAATGAAGACATATTTTACGAATTTATTGGCCATTTCTGGCATTCTAAATGCAGCAATGAACAATCACAGCTGCTTTTGTTAGATAATCATAATTTTCATCTCTCGATTATAACGCTTGACTTCCGCAAGGGAAATGGAATTGTAGTCTTATCTTTCCCACTACATTATTAGTAGTTACAATCCCTGGATCGAAGGATTTATGGACCCTTCAAGCACTGTGTTAATACGGCAGCGAGCGACTGTGTTAGCACCCACCCTAACAAAACTATAACAATATACGACGTCTCAGCATTTATTCTGGAGGCACAACCATAAGCGATAAATTGTAATAGTGTAATGGGTGGTTTTTCTTGAACGGAATTTTTACATTTAAGCAAAACGTCATCACAGAATTAATTCTTTTACCACGCTAAGCTACATAGAGACCAAATCTATATGAATTTGTTGCTGTGAAGTCAGACAATATATTGAAAGGCACAAATGGGGTTGTTAAATATAGACAAATACATCAAGGATGTTCCTATCTCCATAAGCAGGCGTACCTGCTCAAGAAAAAGGTGTGACTACTGCACCTAGAATTAATTCATGTTACATAATTCCTACACCAGAAAGCATACTATCACTTCAAAGAGCTAAGACTAGGAAATTTGTGAAGTAAATAGAAGGAAGAGAGTTTCTGCAATTTTAACAAACATGCCTGTTTAAAATGCATTGTCGGAATTAAAAAAAAAGACCTAACATGTAGTGACAATACTGCTGATGTGGAAGAGACCTGCTATCTACTCTGTGGAAGTGATGGTCTATAAAAAAACCAAAGGAAAATTGGGTAAGAATATGTGGTCTCTAGGCTCATAATAAATGCGCTGGAGATAACTTGTAATTCCGATAAGGACATCTAAATTAACAATTAACCTTTATTATTACTTTGCTTATTTTATAATGAGAAAATCTACCCCTATATTGCGACAACTAGTTAATTTTGCAAGGGTTTGTAGTCACATATATGCTGCAAAGATATAAATTGAATAAATACAGCTTTTATAGTTATTTGTGGCATTTTCTAGGTAGAAAAGCACTAAGGTAAAACTGTTTTAATTTTAATCAAAATTACGCATTACGATAAGCATAACGTTGTTTTATATGATTAGCATAATTTGATAATTGTGATAACTAAACCTACTTTTCTCCTACTATAAATTATTAGTCCGGTCAATTTAGGCATAAAAATAGTGATCAAATAACAAAAATTCCCACACAGCCAAATTTTGGTGGAGACCTTGGGTTTACCATTAAAAACAAAAATTTAAAAATCCCCATCAATCCCATGTGTGCTAAGAAAGTTATTCGGGGTCAAAGGTCAAAATTTCAGGTTTTTTGGGTTTTTCTCGAAAACAGTAAGTTTTATCAAAGAAATATTTCAGACCAATGTTGTAGATCTCAAAATTCTCTACAAAAATGGTCCTTATGATTTTGTGCCGTTCTTGAGACATCGTAATTGTAAGAGTCAGTTTGAACAATTTTTCGCGTATGAATTAGCTCCTTACCCGTTATCGCTCATCGATGCGGCTGGAATGCGTAAAACAGCAAAGTGAGCCATTTACGATTGCTTTCAATCAGTCAATGCTGAGGTTGATTGTACTAATGCTGCTTACATTATCGATGGAGGATATCTACTACATCACGTTGTGTGGGATCGAGAAGAAACCTTCAACGTTATTTTTGAAAAATATGTTCATTATTTACGTAGACATTATGGTCATACAGTGACGGTAGTATTTGATAACTATAGTGACACAACAAAGAATATTAAAGCTGCAGAACAACGTCGTCGAACTACTAAAACATCCTCTAGTTCCGACATAATTTTTGTTGAATTTATGACAGTTCCACCAAACCAACAACAATTTTTTGCTAACATTAATAATAAATCTCGTTTCATTTCCATGTTAAGTGACAAATTGACAGTTGAAAATATTGAAGTTAAACAAGCTCAGAATGACGGAGATGTTCTCATAATTGAAATAGCAATAGAACAATTTAATGCAACAAACACAACAATTGTAGTGGGTGAAGATGTTGATTTGTTGGTACTACTTACTGCAAGGACTCCAATTGATAAAAATATTTACTTTCTGAAACCTGGAAAGGCTCAACAGCGAACAGAAATATATTCTTCAAAAAGTTTATCGGCTTATCCAAAATGCCAAAACTATATTTTATTTTTACATGCGATAACCGGTTTTGATACTACATCAGCAATGTACAGAAGGGGCAAAACTTCAGTACTAAAATTATTTAAAAAAAAGATTTAATTGACTGCGCGAAAGTATTTATGGAAATTGATTCTTCACCTCAAACAATAATTACGAAAGGAATTCGCTTTCTTCTTGCTGTTTATGGAGCTCCAAAAAAAAAATATATTGCATTGATAAATACAGATATTTAACCTTTGTCAAAAATACACGAAACAAGAAGCAAGTACAATTATCTTGTCTTCCTCCAACATCGGCATCTGCTATTCAACACTTGTATCGAGTATACTATCAAGTTCAGATATGGCAAAGCAATCAATTGAACCCTGAAGACTGGGGTTGGAAATTAATAAATAATACTTTGGAACCGATTCAAACTTTACTCCTCCCTGCTCCAGAAAAACTTCTTAACATTATTTTTTGCAATTTCAAGAAAGGTTGTAGTGCCAAATGCGGCTGTAGAAAAGTACGGTTACAGTGTTCTCCAGCGTGTACCAATTGCCAAGGTCAGTCTTGCTCAAATGTCCAATTGAATACAACAGAGGAAGATTCATGTGATTTTTATGAAGAGACAACTGATTCATCTTCATTTGAACAATTTATGAATATCCAGCAAGAGGAAGAAGAAGAAGAAATCGAAGAAGACATGATTGTTGAAGTTGACTATGAAGAGTATGAATCAGATTGAAATATCAAAAGAAATCAACAATTAAACTGAAAAACCAATATCAATATAAATAATCTTCATGCAGTTAAATAAGTATTGTCTCCAAACAGTACGTCATAACGGTTCGTGGAATAGGCCTACCGGGGAAACCACGTTAAAAAAGAACGTGCCGAGTACACTACCTCACAGATGGCGTGGAAATGTGTGCATATTATGTAGAACGTTACTCTTACATTGCGATATCTCAGGAACGGTAATACTTAGAATAAAATCATCACTGTTTTTGTAGAGAATTTTGAGGTCTACAACATTGGTCTGAAGTATTTTTTTGATAAAACTTACTGTTTTCGAGAAAAACCCAAAAAACCTGAAATTTTGACCTTTGACCCCGAATAACTTTGTTAGCACACATGGGATTGATGGGGACTTTTAAATTTTTATTTTTAATGGTAAACCCAAGGTCTCCACCAAAATTTGGCTGTGTGGGAATTTTTGTTATTTGAATTGTCTCAATTGACCGGACTATATGTAAAAGGACAAAAGTACTATATTAAAATAGTTTCTTCGCTTATAATTTCAAATGACATTATTTTGGTTATATGTTAGTTACGTCAGTGTATAGTTTTAGTTTACAGACACCATACCTATCCATATTTTTTTCGCAGTTTGTTCTTGATGTTTATATCTATATATACTTTCTTATTTATTTTGATATATAAATTTATGACTTGCTCAAAAGGAATTAGTTTTTTCATTGTTTTAAGTACATTTTCATATAGCACATAATTCAACCTAAAAATACATATTTTTATAAATTTATCTACAATAATATTTAAAGTAGACCGCTCCCTAGGGCATATTTTCTCTCCTATTCTTTGTACTGAATTTTATTGGCGACTTGATTGACTGAGATACCTGTTGTGCAGCAATAATATTAATATGTTTTTGTACTAACACTAAGAAAACAGTCCAATACATCATTAAAAATATTCTAAACTATTCTTACGTCATTTATAAATCTCAACTTATATGATATGTAATCCGCCATAAATTAATAATCGATATAAATCATGAGAAATGAAAGAGTGTGAATTGTGAATATTCTTTATGTCTATTTGTCAGTTTTGACACAGCTCCATTAATAAAATCAATCAAGAGTATTTATTCAGTTGACAAATGTTAACTTTACAAACAATTCCCATAAATGTTGCCGCTTTATTTATCCAAAAAAGATCTGTCAATCACTGGTATTACTATACAGACACACAAAGAGGCTTACTTTTGTAATAATAATAATAACACCAACAAATATGAAATGTTACCGTTCTGAAGCGGTCGAAGTATTTTGTTATTTTCATATATAGTTAAAAGTAACGGATGTATTCATGACGCTTGGGTTTTGTTTTACTTTTTTTTGGACAAAAAATGCTACACACTTGATTTTTTTTAAGGTACCTATAAATTTTAAGGCAGATACGAAAATTTAAATAAAAGTATTGACGAATCGTAATCAAGTTGCATTTCGAAAACAAGTATTTTGCTGTAAGCTGTAGAATAATGTATTTTTGATTTCTGATTTATCCTGTGCAATTAGGCAATACAAGGGTTGAGAACCTAGAAAATAATCCGCCTTGAAAACATCCTCTTCTCCTGAATTCTCGTGTGATTAATCTTTCATTCTATTATATTTTGTTATATTAAAGAAAATATTTAATTTCTTGAGTTACATCCCCTATCAATGGATATGCATGACATATATTTCATTTTAAATACACGGGAATTCAAAAAAAATTCTGATTGAAAATCCCTTAATTACTTCATTTTTTTTTTGTAACAGCTGCAAGCTTGCTATGACACGTGGTTTTGCAATGGCCTATTGCAGCGCAGTCCTCCTCAACATGGCCGATCGGCGATATACGCTACTCACTCATTTTGAAAATATGTTTTTTTAGGCATATATATTATTCTGTCTAACTCTTAGCTTGTCTCAAATATATTTTTTTTGGAATTTACGAAATTCAATTTTGAAACCGCCTGGCATAATTTTAAACCCGATTAAATGATCTGGCATTTCTATTTTCTATATTATTAAATACTAAATTAAAAGACATTATAATTTCAAAATGTCTCAAGAAAATTTTTTGCGAAAAAAAAAATACACAACTTCAAAAATTTTAAGGGTGGGCCTTGCTTCGCTACCCTTCAGGCAGGTCTTACTTTTTGTGTTTAGACATTGTTAAAGAAGAGCCACAAATTTTCATGCTGCCTCACATATCTACTCAAAATTATCTAACAGCTTTTAGACTATTTCGCGTTATGAGATAGTACAACATATTTTTACTTACTAACCATGTCATTGCTTGATCTGTTAAATGGTGTTTGTTATTTTTCAGAAATAACAGCGGTAGATATATTAAATGAAATGATACTGAATCATGCTGTATACAGGCTTGCTCATTAGTGCGTCAAATTCCAATATAGGTGTTATTAAATAGTACTGAAGAAATTTATTTTATAAAAAGTGGCAGAGTAACAAAAAGCACACATTTTGAAAATAATTTGAATTATACAGGGTGATGCGTTAAAATGGCACACCTACGATTTTTTTTTTTTAAATGAGGTACCCTGTATATCTTTTGCTTTTCCTTGTCTACTTTAATTTGTGTTTTCATCGATATCTGGGGTTTTGGTTTTGGATGACGCATTGTTGAGTTATTAATAAAAATTATAAAAAAAATGGTTGCGACAATGTTTACCATAATAATTCTATGCGGTAGTATTGCGATTATCGAAGACAACATTATTTAGTAAGTATGAAGCCAATGGATGTGTTGAACCTACAAAATAATCAAACATTCATTTTATTATACAGGCTGGTTGTTACGATGCAATCAATTTGGCTATCCTCAAAGAGCGTTTAATAATTTTCTTCAAATGGAACACTCCGTATATTATTAAATTTTTGGAATGATGCGTTAATTGCGCTTAATTTTTGTTAATAATGTCCTATACCCAAACCCAATAATTTCGGAGTTATTTTCAATTTTTCATTACAAACCGCTAATTTATTTGTTTTCGGTTAGATTTAGTGTACTGGGTAAACAATTTGACAAACAAAAACAAATAAACTACTAAAAGTATCAAGCCTTAATTTTGTTAGAAGCAATATTTATAATAAATTTTCAAAGTGACCCCCATTTTGAATAGAACACTTTTGCAGCCTTGACAGAAAGGACCTATTTACGTGTTGCAACTTCTCAATGGAAACTGTTTCAAAAGCACGTATTATGCGTTGCCTCATATCATCTGCTGTAGTTGGAGGTGCCACATATTTTCTCTTAGAACTGGAGGAATGTTTTGCAGAAGCTGAGGCAAGTCATATTGCACGAAATGTAAATATTGCGCACCATTTAAATGTCCGTGAAAGAAATCTGGTCCAATTATAAAGTTGCCCATAATACCAGCTGAAACATTTATAGTCTATTGCGTCTGCTTATCAATCGCTCTTAATATCTTGGGTTGTCTATTGCATAATCATGAAGATTAAGACGGTTTGGGTTACCACTCTGAGTAAATGTCGATTCGTCAGTAAATAATACCTTTTGGAAGAAGGTACTTGTTATCCTTTCAATTTCTAATCCCCATTCGCAAACGTCCTTCTAGTCTCTAAATCAGGCCCCAACAGTTCTTGATGAAAGGAAATACTGTAGTGATGATATTTATTTTTTTTTTAATCTTGCTTACAGTAGATCTAAGTATATTAGTTTCTGTTGATATTTTGGTCGAAGTAGTAGAGGGCTCCTCATTTGCTGATAGCAGGACTTTCAATTTATCATCGTCACTTCTCCTTTTTGTCCTTTCAACCTTCTCATAACGCACATTTCCTGTTCTAATGAATCTTTCCTTAAGTCTTTCCAAACTTGTAACTGAAGGTTGTCTTCTGTCAGGATATTTTTGCGCATAAATTCGCTTGGTTAATAGGCAATTCTATTTGACAGATCCCACACTGAAAGTCATGTCAACGAGTTCGTTGCTTTCAAATTGCATATTGACTTAATTAACAACCGTAATAATAATATGTGGCAAACAACAAATATACAAGAAAAGTACGTACCTACCCACTAATCCAATCAATACATAGCACAATGACAATATTAAACGCAGAAACTTAAGAAATCACTAATATTACAACTAATTAACAGCAACAAATAAGATTTTAATTTTTGACGTTTGTTGACGTTTATTTGTTTTTGTTTGTCAAATTGTTTACCCAGTACACTATATCGAACCGAAAACAAATAATTTAGCGGTTTGTAATGAAAAATTAAAAATAACTCCGAAATTATTGGGTTTGGGTATAGGACATTATTAACAAAAATTAAGCGCAATTAACGCATCATTCCAAAAATTTAATAATATATTTATTGGTTCCATTTGAAAAAAATCATTAAACCCTCTTTGACGATAGTCAAATTCATTGCATCGTAACAAACACCCTGTATAATAAAATGAATGTTTGATTATTTTGTGGGTTCAACACATCCCTTGGCTGCATACTCACTAAATAATGTTGTCTTAGATAATCGTAATACTACCGCATAGAATTATTATGGTAAACATTGTCGCGACCATTTTTTTTTATAATTTTCGTTAATAACTCAACAACACGTCATCCAAAACCAAAACTCCAGATATCGATGGAAACACAAATTGAAGTAGATAAGGAAAAACAAAAGATATACAGGGTGTTTTATTAAAAAAAAAATTTGAATGTGTGCCATTTTCACACATCACCCTGTATCATTCAAATTATTTTCAAAATGTGTGTTTTTTGCTACTGTGCCACTTTTTATAAAATAAATTTCTTCAGTACTATTTAGTAACGCCTATATTTGACTTTGACGCACTAATGAACTACCCTGTATATAGAATTTTCAGTTACTATCTTTCATAGGTTTAATACTATGTATATTTATCAAATACAGCAATTCAACAAACTTTTGGGTAAAGTATAATATATGACAAAAATTAATCTATACAATTTAGAACAGGGCAATTTCCTCCATGACTATCTTTAGAGTTTCGTATCACTGTCCAAATAAATCTCTTCTATCTATCTATCTATCTGTTATTAACATTTATTTGATAATTATGCACAAATTTGTAACACAGAAACTAACTAATTAGCTTCAGTTGAGATTTTAGTTTTATTATGCTTATCTATGCGCAAAATTATATCTAACAAAGGGTAAAAGTAAATATAAGGCACTTTATAAATAGCACACTTTGTTCTTAGAACGTTTCGTCTTAATAATGTTTTAGCTCCACAAGTTCCTATTTATTCCGCCTGATGTACTCCTCTGTTTAGAAAGCTCATAAGAAAATGAAGCTCTTTCAACATACAACAAGAAGCAGAAGGTAATTTTAAAGTGGAAGTTATAAGCCGAAATATTATTAAATCTTATGCAAAATCGATACCAACTCCCAAATTTTATATACTGTTTCTATGCTAGAATCTATCTCAAGTATAAATTAACCATCTATAGGCGAACGTTACATATTTCACCGGCCACACGAGGGTAATGTTAAACGATAACGCCCGGCTCGGGCACTACATCCATCGTTTCTCTTCTATATACCGATGTGAGTGTTGAGTGTATCTCATGTTGCTGAAATAATAAAGTTATCGACAGTTTTGATTTATTAGTCTTAACTAAATCAATATACCGTATTTCATATATCATAACGGACATAATATATAAGCGGGGCCGGGGGGGGGGCTACTGACCCCGTTTTCTCAATACTTCGAACAGATTTCCGCAGATATTACGGTACGATGGTGTTCAGAATATTCGTACATGAAAGAGTAGCTCTATACTTACGGTTTGGCTGACTTGGATTGATGAATATCCCTGAAACAGAATTTTAAATTTAGAAACAATTCGGGCGGAACAAGTGCATGATAAATTTGAACTGAACGGTTTAAAATTACAATCCGAATGATCCTCGATCTTGAATTATTTATATTACCGTAATGGTAATCTGAGCTTGCTTTAAATAAAATCTTGCGTAAGAAATTCAGATATCGGATATTACTTCATTAATCAAAAGACAATAATAACGATATCTTTTTATAATAGATGAATCGGAAGATTGAAGATTTATGTAGTCTTTATATAAAACTTACGCAATAATGTATGGCGTGGCATTATTATGCATAAATATATAATTATGTTTTTTTTTAAACTATAAATATAAGTCGATTTCATTTCAAATGAGAGTCGCTTTAAAATATGCATTAAGCTAAATAAAATTTATGATTATAATGACTGACGCATATTAATTATTAATTAACTCGCTATATAGGGCGATCAAACTTAAGGAAATGCTATTGCAAATGGAATTAAATATGGAACATGAAATCTTTTTAAAGTTTGTCAATTTGCAAATATCAGGAAAGGAATTATACAATTCCTTTCCTGATGCAATATCCAGTAGGAACTTATAAACATGTTGAAAAGTTAATTGAGAATTTTGATAAAATTGGTTCAACTTAACATTAATTATTAAAAAAAATCTAAACTTGGATCTTTCTGGTAATAACGCTATAGAAAATAATTTTATTTTTGTCGGGCTAGGTACTATAAATATTTTATATTTTACTTTAAGCAAACATCATTGCGTCACCTACCGGCAAAGGCGGAACAACGTCTGCCGAGCTAGCTAGTTAAACAATAATATAATGGATTCTTGTGATAGGTTGTTAAATTTTTTTCTGTATCTTATCTTATTATTGTTCTATAATTTTTGTTGCATTTCCTGCGAGTGACGCTGTACAATTGTCTTGAATTTTTTCGCGTATTAGGTCACGCCTAGAATTAATCTTTTGTTTTACTGTTCGAATTACGTATAATTATTTTCGGCGGGATGTGGAATTTTCATCTAATTTCTTTATATTTAATTTCCGTGAGTAATTAAGTGGTTTCCTTCATATTAAGTTAAATTTAAATTATTTTTTTATTTAATTCGCAGCGGTAGCGCCATCTCGTGTGTGTGCGACTGATTATGCTTCAGGTAGTATTTAGAATGACCCTCTGTTTAATGTTGTTATATTCCTTACGTTGCCGTCGCTGCATAATTATCTGCGATTTTTTCTATTTAATTATTTCTTTGTTTGGTTCTTATTAATTGGTCCCTTAACTTTTAAATATTTTGTGTAACAATTCATTTCTAACTTGCTAGATGTCGCCTTGTCACCTTCTGGCGCAACCTTGTGTTCTTGTCATTTCATTCGTTTAATATCGATCGAACCGTTTAGTTGATTTAAAAGTGATCCATTTACTTCAATCAGTGTTCACTGTAATTAATGGACTGTTTTGTCTATTTATCGTATAATTCACACTATAAATCGTGGATGATTAAAGAGTGATAAATAAAGTTTTTGGTAGCTAATTAGTTTTCTGCTGCATGGTGCAGGATTTTCGTATTGTTTGCAGTAGACCCCTGGATCGGTAAGCTACTAAGTTTCTTAATTTTTCTTTCTTCTGACTAATGCCTTGTTTCCTATATTTCCCCTTTTAGCTTTTTATTTAATACCGTACTGTCGATTGCATTTATGTGCGAACACATGTTGGAATTCGGGAAGTAACGCCGTCATCACGCTAGCCTATCTTTCGCAAACACGTGGGCGATTAACTATATCTTGGATATTCGACCCATCCGCCGCCTCTGTGGGCAAATCTACCTCATTTGGGCCCGGAATTAATAGATTTCCATGGTGAATGCCTTATTGAAAACCGATGCCTCGTGTGGATCAAATGCCCTGTCAAGATATGTATCTATAATTATTCTTATTTGTAAACCTATTTATCTGTTTTGCTTTAATTAATTTCATTAGAATACGCTGCGCTTTTACCTGTAAATTCATTGTTATTAACGTTTTGAGTAGCTATCCAATTTAATTGCTAGTTAATTTCCGTCAGGACAGTAGCCTATTTTGTAGTTTTTAATTAATTTTGGTACTCAGAAGTGTTATAGCCAATCAATTATTTGTTTTATTTCTAAAAATACACATCTACAGCATGTAATGACTGTAGGGGCTTAAATATAAAGCGATATCTCGTTCCGCCTTAATTTCTTTTGTAAGTTAATTAATTACTCATTAATCATCATAATTTGCTAGCTTAATTAAATTTTAGCCAGTTGATTAGTTTTAAATTTAAATTAATTTTCAATTGTTATGCGCATTTATGCTCTATTGGCGAGGCATAGATGTTTTAAATTTAGATAGTTTTTTTTATATTTAATTTTATTATATATAGGGTGATCCACCCATTTGTGGAATTATTATAATTTTCTTGGTGCATATTAATTCCAATCTTATATAATAAACTTGTCTTACTATACCTAGTATACTTGAGTTATTTTCGCTGTCGGAATAAGTAAATTATTGGAGTGGTCCTGAAATAGAATGACAGCTGGCGCCTAAGTGTTATTAACCTTCAGTAATCTGAGTGACTCATTCCCTAAAACCGAGAGTTAGAGGCACTGGCTCCACCCCATCTTTTCCAACGCACACTAGGGAAGTAAGGTAAGGCAGGTTGAAGGTGACACACAATAAATTTCCGAAACTTTCATAAATTTAGTTGGACGAAACTACAGGTGTGAAACTCCGACAAACGGGCACATCTCTAATTTTCGACGCATGACAATATTCTAGTTGCTGTTAGCGCCATTTGTGCCTCCCTTTCTGCCAAGACAATCCTGAGGAGAAGCGAGGGTAACAAGGTTATTATTGCAAGCAACTTGCACGTATTATAAGAAACACACAGGCTAGAATTGCAGCTGAAACATGAGAAATTGTCTTACTGGAATGGGTCTCTAAGTAGTTCTTAATTACGAGGTAAACCTGCCCTCTACTTAGGAGCTAATATATCTGCAAGCACTAAGGTACCACAACAAAAATAGTTTAACTACCACCTAGCGTCGATCAATACAAACTCTTTCTTATAGATATAGGTCTGCAAGACTGCGAGAAAATCTACATTGACATGATAGCATACTTGACTTTGTGACTTCTTGTTCAAGCTTGATTCGCGGACTTTATTTAGTGCTACTTCAATTAGTACTGCTGTAATAAAATTCTCGTAAGAAAGAAATAAATATATTTGTTATAATAAATAACACATATACATCTAACTAGAATTTGGATAGGTTTTTTATTTACTACCTTTACTTGCAAGTAATGTGCGCAACTTTGTATAGTAATTATAATATTAATTAGCATAGAACACATTAATTCTTCTTTTAATAAGGACATGAAGAAGAAAGTAAATAGTCATAGAAATTTATTTTTTTTTTGGCCAATAAATATCAACAAGTAGGAGAATGCGGAAGACCAATCAATACCAATTTATTACTGTAGAATTTCAAATTTAAAATATTCATGTATACAATAAATAATGTTTCATTATTTAAATTCGCGTAATTAGTAGGATAACCGACACTAGTACAGACATAATGAAATTTCCGGTTATTTTTATTAATGGCTCGCGAGCTAGCTGATATCTGGTAACAAATATAATTCATTTAGTATCTAGACCTCCTGGCGCTTCACAGCAGGTAACGTAATGATATACAAACAAGCCTGTCATTCTTAAAAGGGCCACTTGAACATATGATTAACTTCATTTCTCCAAGTTAACCTTGTCAGATATATAACACCTAACAAACAGGATAATACAGGGGAAGACAGGCGAGTGCCTTTCTTTTTCTTTTTTTTTTTTGAGAACATAATACATTGATTTCTCTGTCTTTTTGAAAGACACTTTCAAGTTTTTGTCGAATAACAAGAAGAATTTTAGTATTAAATAATATGTCCTAATTAGTTTATGTCTTTCAGGAAAATTTATTATTAACTATTTAGGTACTAAAGATTAAAAAACGTATGCAATAATTGTGACTGTATAAATACAAGAAAATATACGTAGATATGATGGTAATTTGTCTTTTAGATCTTTTATAAATCTCTAAATTATGCCCTAAGAATAGTCTTTTCTAGTAACATTTTTCCCCAAACATTATAAGTACATAGATACATGACGTGTATTTCAGTCCAAAATTTGAATTTCGCGGTATTTTTTACCAATAAAATTTGACAACTTTTCATTAGAAGCATCGTGGTAATAAATAATGGAACACTACACATAAAACGTCTGAATTTTATTAGTGTCTACTTGTAACGGCCAAAGAACTTAAAAAGATAATTAATTCAGTAGCAAATACTTTTAGCGCTTTCTGTAAATGCACAGAATGTCGATGAAATTATTATCACGGCCTGACGAAATATATTTTATGCACACCAATTTATATTGGCGAAAGTATTCAGCGTAGTTTTTTATGTACAAAGAACGTCTCCTGCCACAACAGGTGATTGAAGATATTGCTTTAATGACAAGTGTTGGCTAAAACCCAGCGATATCTATCTAACGCCGTTCACAGCAACAGGTCATTTCTACAGGCAAGTTAAAGAGAATTTGCCAGAAAGACCTCCATCTACATTCATGTATAGTTAAATTAATTCTAGAACTTAAGTCTCGTAATCATGTACAGTGTGCTGCAATAGGTTCTGACAACTTTTCATGTAAACTCGTGTAGTATGTTTAGGAGAAATGGAAAGAAAAAAAAATTATTTTGCTTGCTGAAAGATTAACATTTAATGATCATTTAATTGTTTGATGATGACATTATTTAAATGGCCACTACCATTTTCGGTACAATCAGCTATTGGTTCGCGTATACTATCTCCGACCATCTGTAGCATAGTCATGTCAATAGTTCCAATTTCTGGTTTAATCTTATTCATTACCTCTTATAATGCTCGCGTTTTGTTGATGAAAATTCTAGACTACAAATACCCCCTCTAAAAGAAATCAGGTTCAGTTACGTCCAGGGACCGTGGTGGCCAAGCAATGTCACCAGCGCGTGAAATCAGGCGGTCTGGAAACATGTTCGTTAAAAAGGCCATTACGATTCGCGTTGTTTGGCTACTTGCACAATCTTGAATTACAGCTCCTGGTCTTGTATTCCTAAACGCTGTAAATATTCAGGTAAACAGTTGTGGAGCATTTCCACATAACGTCCAGAAGTTACAGATATTGTTGCATTGTTGTCACAAAATGACAAACCCTGAAACGCCGCACTCTGATGATTCTTGAGCCCAAAAGCTGTTGCTGTTGTAACACTTTGCAAAATTTAGTTTCGAAGGTAAATCAGGTAAAAGTTTATCTACAAAGTGTATTTTATATGGAAAAAGTCATACATCCTTGTGCACAATTATTCGCGCGTCCTGTCTGATACATCCAACGCTTGTAAATAACGCTTTGCTGAAAGTTTTGAACTGCGAACTATTCCCTGTATCACTTTCTCAATGATTTTCGGAGTTTTTTTACCTTTCTTTATATCTCTAGAAACAGCTTAACCACTACCGGTTGCTTGGAAACTATGCTAACAGTTTAAGATTAAATTACGTGAAGGAATTTTACCTAAAGGTAGAATATTGGACATGTTTATTCATTCACGGCCTATATATTCATGGCTACTGACACTTCACGTCAAATGGATTACCAGCGCGACAAATGAGTCTACCCCTCAAATACACTGTATCAGAGCATCGTCCTCATATTGATCAAAACATACTACAGCACCCGTGATAGTAACGTAACCTTTATCTAATGGGTTTTAGAAAACAACTAGCGGAGGCTGATTTGTTAAAAAAAATTATTTAGTGATTTAGTGATAGGTTTTTTTTCTCATTCAATACATGAACACGCATAACATTCAGATTTGGGGAGCAGATAATCCACATGCTGTTCATGAAGAAGCAATGCATCCACAACAAATGGACGCTGATCTTGCCTTTAGGGATGAGGTGAATTTCTACCCATCCGGTACATAAACATACAGCATTTAGATTTGGAGAGCAGAGAATTCACATGCTGTTCATGAGGAAGCAATACATCCAAAACGAATGAAAGCTGATTTGTTAAAAAGATTGTCTTTAGAGATGGGAGGCATTTTTTTCCATTCAATACATGAACACACGCCACATTCACATTTGAGGGGCAGATAATCCACATGTTGTTCACGAGGAAGCAATACATCCACAACAAATGGACGCTGATTTGTTAAAAAGATTGTCTATAGTGATGAAGGGAATTTTCTACCATTCAGTACATGAACATGCATAACATTCAGATTTGGGGAGCAGAGAATCCACATGTTCTTCTTGAAGAAGCAATACATCCACAACAAGTCACCGTTTGGTGCAGATTTAGAGTTAGTCGAATAATACGAGAATAGTTCAAGTCAGCTAAAACAAAACCGAAAAGTTGGTTTGAATAGTTTTGGTTCAGATCCTGATAAAGGCGACACTGCTAATTAATACTCCAAATGTAAAAGATGATACTGGAAGCCTCAACTTAATCATGCACTTCCTTCATATCCAGTTTTCAAATTAAAAATGGTAATAGGATGAGTGGTGTAATTGGTTGTGAGTTGAAAGTTGATTTTAATAAAGTTTAGAAATGGTTTTTGAAGTGTAAACTTCTTTAGGCGCGTTGCGCTGATTGTAAGCACTGAACAAGACTGACTGCAACGCTCGGATATGTAACGCTCGGGTGTAACGCTCGTTCGGGTAAAGTCGGCTAAGGGAACAAGATAAGTAAATATATCATATATGTAGAGGTATTTAATTTAAATTAAATTGAAATTTAAATGAATAAATAAATTCATGTTCCAGAACAGATTCGATCCCGAACCGCACGGGTATGAAGACGACACGTTACCATCAGACCAAGCGCGGGACCGTAAGCGAGTATTTATATCGTCTATTTATACATACACATACGTCCGAACCGACCAAACGAAATGGCCGCTCGCGTAAATGTAATAAATTTGCGAATATGTTTTATTTAATACGTTACTGAATATTATATGCGTGTATTTCGTATTATTGAAAATTAACGTATGAAAGTGAAATTTTAGATAAGGGGGTGTCTTAGGTCGCCGATCACCAATCCATAGTCAAAATGTCAAAAAAAACGAAATGGCGGAAGAGTTTTTTGGAAATTAACGTATGAATGTGAAATTTTAGATACGGGGTTGTCTTAGGTCGCCGATCACAAATCCAAAGTCAAAATGTCAAAAAAAAACAAAATGGTGGACGAGTTTTTTGAAAATTGACGTATGGATGTAAAATTTTAGATACGGGGGTGTCTTAGATCGCCGATCACGAATGTAAAGTCAAAATGTCAAAAAAAAACAAAATAGCGGAAGAAGTTTTTGAAAATTGACGTATGAATGTGACATTTTAGATACGCGGATGGTTGAGGTTTACGTTTTATTTAATACGTTACTAAATATTATACGCGTGTGTACATGTGTAAATGTAATAAATGTGCGAATACGTTTTATTTAATACGTTACTGAATATTATACGCGTGTATTTCGTATTATTAACCTCGCCTTGATGAAGTTTTCACTTCTGCCGTGTGGTTTTAAGCAGACTCATTCTTCTTGTTGTCTTGCGTGTTTCTATGCAGAGGTCCAGCAGGGCCAAGAAGAAGAAACACGAAAGATCAGAGAAGCATCGACTGCTAAAACTAGTGCAGAGCTACATGCTATTAAAGAAGAGTCCACAAAATAGGCTTTAATCATGTCTACTGAGCATGGGGAAACTGCTCAAATTAGCTAACTCCAAGAGACTTAGCAAAGACGACGGTAGAAGAATAAACTGATTGCGATTAATGCAAATGTCAGTCAAAAATGGACAATAAACGGTCATCATCTACTGTAAAGCAAAAAGGGAGTTGAAAGTGATGACAATAATTACAAAGTCATGAATGGTTCGGTTTTCCTGCAAAATGTTGCAAACAAAATTCTCATCGTTGATCGAATCTCAGAGACATCAAACAAACATTGGATTAGTTAGAGAATCAAAATTTGTGGTGTCAGATTTAAGGATTATTTTATTATTTGTTTGTTACTATTATTAGTTCTTATTCTAATTATTACTGCTAAAATTATAGATTTTTGTGAAAATATTTCTTCTAATAAACACGCACACATTAGGTTATATACGTAGCTATGTGGCATAAAGAGATTATGCTGTCAAAAATTAAGTTTCTTTTAGAGTGCCTTTAAATTTTTGTATAGAAATTGCATTTTCTATAAGAAGGAAACCTACAGTTTCTATCTCGCCTCGAGATTCTGTATAAAAACATAAATTTTAAGTTCTATTTTATTGCCAGTCTGTACCATAAATTTTAGAAAAATATACTTTAATGCATAATAAACATGAATGAATGAATTAAGCATTATATTTTACATATCTGCTTAAGCATGGGGGTACTTATATATGTGCGGACCTTTCCGCCTATTCTCATGTGTATTTATTAGCCTCTTAAAAGTACACACCCACTTTACTTTTATAAATTGCAACGGGTTTCATTTGCATACAAAGAAAAGAAAATTTCGCGGAAAAAATATTTTTTATCATTGTTTAGAGTCGCGAGGCGTCGGAGTTGCCAATAAATTCTTTCCACATAAAGGATCCCGTGGTATGAAATCGCATTAGGCTTTTTGTGTCATAAATCGCTTTTTAAATGCCCGCGTAACTTACACCATACGCTCCGAGGAAACCAACTTTTTACAGCACAAGAAGTCATTCATCTTACAGCCCCCCTGTTAGGCGACAGGAAGCATGATATTCAAGATCCAGCTCTCTTCCGGGCCACACAAGAATTACAATGTATGTGACACTCGCAGATTATATAATTATGTTAATTCTAGTTAGCGTGCCTTAAAAGCGAGCAAGTTAGTACAAGTACAGGAACAGTTGTTAGTTAGATTTATGTTTATTCGATTTTAGTAGTCGAAACTGACTGGGCTTTTCCTTTTATGTCGTTTTCTGTCTGAAAAGTTCACGAGTCTAAAATTTAGTTCTATTTTCATTATGTTTTGATTAGTTCGAAGTTGGAGAAATGTTTTCTGAATGCGAGTTTCTCTTTGCTAATACCATATTAATAATGTGGAAGGAAACGCTTTGTAAAATATCACAATGATTTTAACAACCCACATGATATAGTATTGTTTTGATAGTATAACAATTAGTTGCCAACATAAATGAATATTTAATATTACTTGTTTTAATTATGAATTATTAAACACCTATCAGTGGCGGCTTGTGGTCGGAAGCGTAGGGTGTTTACAAAATCAAGAACATGCAAATTTTTAAGTAAAATCGTATAGAAAACTTACATGTCATGTAATAGCTATCCTTTATTACAGTCTCTTTTCATACTTAATGTCTAAACTGTATTAGACTGCTTGAAAGTAACGTCCATTCTTCTGTTTTTGTTCTCAGCAAACTTATTTATAACAGCTTCGATGAGGTCGGGCAAATCTTGTATAAATTGCTTTTCGATAGATAACATTGCTAAGGCCGTCAGTCTTCCTTGATTCATAGAACTTCGCAAGAATGTTTTTATTCGCTTTAATGTTGAAAAACTTCGTTCCGCTTCAGCTGTGGTCATTAGAATAGTTATTAATATTTGTAAGAGAGCAAAGGTGGCAGAAAATATCTGGACCTGAGTCTTAAAAAGGCCCTCCACTTTCATCGATTTTGAGATATCTCCAGCACTAACTTTCCCGAGTTCATTTCTGTCGATATAAAAAAGTCCAGTCTTCTGTTGCTAAGGGTACATGATATACCATTCTAAGTGTAGGGCTTATATCCAAAACTGTTAAGAACTAAAATGGCCAATGTCCAACCGATGTGGAGATTGGCCCCTTGATGAAACCTAACTTAAAAATTTGTGTACCACATGACGTTCGGTGCCGTTTTTGACTTTTTATTAAAATGTATTCTGAATATACCAAAAGACTTTCTATCTTTATTTAATTGTGGTGAGAAGAAAACTCAAAGGTAAGTTGCAGTAATTAAAAAAAGTAGTAGGGTGAAACCACCAATGATGAATGAACACTTAAGAGACGAAGCCAAGACATTTAAATAATTTTCGGTGTTCTGGTTGATCAAGTAAAGTTTTTTATGTGTTAGTAGGTTGCTTAATAGTTGTTATTTGCAATTATGCTTCAAAATTACGTTTTCACTAAAAATTTGGATAGAAATCACGAAAAATCTTCAAGAAGTGCAAAAAACCCACTAAATGTTAATGAACATACAGATTTCTACATATCCTCATGCAAATTGGACAGAAAAATAGGATATAACAAAGATTTTAAAAGAAAAAAAAACAGGCCTAGGTATTTTATTCTTATCGTAAACAAAACTACAAAAATAAAAAAATAAATATTTTTTTTTTCACAAAAAGATGAAGTTTTAAAATGACATTACCTACCAAAATTTATTGCTCGCAATAGATAGGTCAACGGAAACTGTTTAGGTATTATTCATTAGCATATTTTTTCATTTCTGGTACAGAGAATAAATCGTTCGATGCCTGGGGAATGTTTATTTTTTCTTTGATAGATTTAAATTTATACCAAAGCACATCCCTTTTCGATGGCCATTTAAATTTATCGTCTCCACAAGGCCACATAACTGAAACTTCGTCTTCAGCTTTTCTTATATTTTTAATAACACCCGGAAAATGTGAATTTTCATATTGCACAATAACATCACCAGCGTTATATTTACTGTCACTTAATATTTATTTTCTATTATCTGTTGGATTTTCTTGCCAACTTTCTCCTTCAATTTCGATGACATTTTTTTTTACTCGTACATGAGTTTTCATTTTCTTGTCCAAAGTAGGACCAATTTTATCATCAACAGAAACCTTTCTTTTTTGGGTCTTATCTTTTTTAGTATTCGGTTCTAGCTTCCTCTTTTTCCTAGCTTCACGTTTTTTCTCAATTAATCTTTGTTTCTCAAGACGCTCAGATTCTTTCTTTTCCTGAATTTCTTTCCATTTCTTGAACGTTATAGCATATGGCATTCTAACTTTGTTTTCTTTTGACTTCTTTTTTGTATTACTGTCATCAAGTCTGGGCCATGAGAGATGTTTAGTCCATTAATCATTTACTGAGGAACTTTCCGCATTCTCGTTTCCTTTTCCTAATTGATCTTTTTCCGGTGTTGTATTTGGTTTATCTATTTTTTTCTCGACCAAAAGTAAATTAAAGTTCACGTTGTTTTCTTCTTCTAGAAGTTCATCTGAAGATTCTTCCTCTTCAGTAACAACATTATTGTCTTCGTTTTCAGCGTTTTTATCAGTACTTTGTGTTTCTTGTATTACTTCTTTCTCTTCCACTTTTTTCATTTGACACTCTTCCTTCTCTAACTGGAAATAATGTGCTTCTCCCGGTAATTCTAGTTCTTCATTTTTTTCAATTTTATTTTCTTTTTCTTCTTGTTTGTCATCTTCAAGATTGCTGTTTGCTCCTCCAGCTTCCACTCTTTCCGCGTTATATCTTTCTCTTTCTGCTTTTACTGTTTCTTTTTCTTCTGAAGTTGTATTTTCTTTCATACAAGGAAGTTGAGTAGGAGTATTTGTATTATGGGGCTTTAGAATTATGTCTTGTAAAATATGAATTTTTTTCTGTTCACTTTGTACAGGATTAAAAAGATCAATATCTTCAAAAGTATCGGAAATGTCAAAATCATGTAGACTGTTATCATAATTGTTCTCACATGCATTGAATATATCAGATGGATGAAACAATACACCGTCTATTTCCATTGGCATACTTTGTATATCCAAAACACTGGATAGATCGCTACTGGTGTCATCATTTAGGTTTTGTAGTCTTATCATACTTCTTTTTTTTATTTTCGTATAAATTTCTTTAAGTTCGTTATTTCCTGTGCTTCCTAAATTCTTCTGCCCGATTACATAATCCAAAACTCTTTTGGCCGTTTTATAATCATCTGTAGTTGGTGACTGACTGGACACAGGAACTGATTCTTCTGAGGTCAATTTATATCTATCGGGCATACACTTTGAGTAATCTATCGAATTTGGGTCGAAAGGAAACAGGCCACAAACTCTAAAGGCATTTTTTATGGTGTCAGTAGATATCATATCGAAGGCCGTTTTAAAAATAGCTGTGAAATTTGTTTTGTTTATGGGTACTTTTGGCTTTTCAGATCTGTGACTTTGACATGCTTTCTTCCAATAGGTTTTAAGTGGTTTAAATATAGCCACGTCGCAAGGTTGAATGATATGCGTCGCATTCGGGGGGAGACTGTAAAGATGAATTCCTTTTTCTCTGCAAAAATCTGCCAATTCTATACTTAAATGACTCTTATGTCCATCTAAAAATAAGATGACTGGAAACTGTACTTTTTTATCTAGCAACCAGGGATGAAGTACGTTTGCAACATACTCGTAAAAAGTACTAGAAACCATCCAGCCTGTATCCGAACGACTAACCGCCCAGTCATCGAACATATTGTTGATAATATGAGTAGGTAATCTTTTGAATGGAAAAATTACCATCGGTGGTAATCGTTCCCCGTTAGCATTAAAGGTGCACAGCACAGTAATGCTTTCTTTTTCTGAACCTGTGACCACTTCATAAAAATTTTTCATGTTTTTAGGACCTAGCAGTTTTCCACTCTTTGGGCAAGTTTGTACACCGGTTTCATGGCAGTTCATAATTCTGCTTGGATCTTCCATCATTTCGAAGCAGTTATTTTCTCTTAAAAATATTTCAAGCTCACTAAACCATTTCCTTATGCTCTCTTCATTCACTGTAGCTCTAGATTTTGAAATTACTTCGGCGTTTTTCAAAACAATATGTTTGTGACGTTTCAAGAATAAATTAAACCATTTTACTCCAGGTCTAGAATCAGTAAATGGATTTGGTCTCTTGCTGCTCTTTAAAATTTTTTGCACCGAATCTCTCACAGCATCAGGATGCAGAGGAAAACCAACTTTGGCATTTTGTAGAATCCATTCTTCAATCTTATTTTCCTCTTGCTCGGTCAGAACTGTCGGAGGACCCATTTTCCGTTGCCGTGGGACCTTTTCTTTTAATTTGCTGTGCAATGTGCCCTTTGGAATTCCATAATCTTTGTGAGCTTTATTTAGTGATATTTTACCCTCTCGGATTAAATTTAATGCCTCTTGTAATGTGGCTTCTGTGTAACAGAATCTTTGGTAACGTTTTGGCTCCATTGATTGCAGCAATTTTTATCTAGAGGTAGGAAACATAATAATTACAAAAATAGAAATACCTGTACACGTATTTAAGTGCCGAATTTAATTAAAAGATATTAGATTACACAGTGTTCATTTACTGGTAACATAGAACTAGTCAATGAACAGCCTGTGCAGGCTTGTTTTATACCCAGTTCATTTACTGGAAATCGACATTTCTTACATATAAACAAGTTGAATAAGGATGAAGTAACTTTCACACTGTTGGGATTGCATGCTAAAATGAGACAAAAGTAATGGCGCGAAATACCAGTAAATGAACACCTGTTCATTCACTGGGTATAAGCAAAATCTATATACCAGTGAGATGAACACGCATTTATTAATTTTGGAAACAATTCTAAGATAACATTTCTATTCAAATTACTCTGAAAAACTATAAGATACCTGTCAAAATCATAATCTTGTCGCTTCCGTTCAAAACTATTCAGATAAACCTTATTCTATAAACTCACCTTAGCGGCTTCTGTAAACAAAATCTCAACGCAGTCGTTACCACCACAACGCGCATGACCATTGAAATTTTTTTACGCAGAGGTTAAAAAAAAGGCGCCAAATGAAACAATACAATATGTAGTTCAAAGATGGCAGCATCATTATCGAAAAAGAAAACTGTAATTTGTTGGTAACAAAGCTTATTATAAGTCTTTTTGGTGTAACATGTTCATTTACTGGTGGGTGTTCATTCATTGGTGGTTTCACCCTAACTATAATATTTTGGTATTACCTATTGTTATGAATATTTCATTATCTTGTACTCTGTAATCTGACAATTAAATCGATTGACAGCTGTACTAATCCAGCAGAGGAATAAAATAAAGAAAAGGAGAGGATACAATTAAAAAAAAAGAACACAGATTTGGCCGAAAAAGCATATAAATGTTAGGCTGAGGACAAACAGAAAAGCAAAGTAGATCCTAGTTTTGTAACAATCTCTTTCGATTTGGAAAAATGTCTTCCAACACCATATTTAAGAAACACAAAAGACAGCATACAAAACAGATACAGATGGCAATGAGGCAACCTGCATTTTGTTAAACGAAACGATAGGGGGTCGTGGCGGACCAGAAATTGCTTCCTGCATAAGAAAATTTATATTGTCTTTGTATTCAAAGAAAATTCAAGCTTTGGATTTTTACAGCGGTTCTTGTTCAGGCCAAAATAGAAATATTTATATGGCCATAATGCTTTGTTACATTTTAAAGGAACTTCCATCAACCAGTACAATTGCTGAGATAAATCATAAGTTTACGGAACCAGGCCACACTCACATGGAGGTTGACACCATTCATGCCGTTATTGAACGAGCCAAGAAGAAGACAACAATGTATATAGAAGTTTCACATGATTGGATTAATTTTATTAAAACATCTGTGTATAGAAAATGCCTATGAGCGTGATTGAGATGTCTCAAAATGAGTTTATAAATTATGGGACTTTCCTTAAATCTTCACTAGTCCATAAAAAAAAAGATGATGAAAGAAACGCAATCCCATGTTTTAAAATTAAGTGGATGAAATTTCAACAAGATCAAGAACTTCAGTTTTCTTATAAAACAGACTTCAGCGATGGGGAATTTAAAAAAGTTGATTTAAGAAGAGGATCGTTAAGAACTCGACAAAACCACAGTGATTTTTAATTGAAACCTCTGCCCGATCAACCATTACCGATAGCTGATTTAAAAAGTATAATAATTTACGAAACCTTTTGCCTTGTTAGTGATTACAATAAGCCATTTTATCAAAACCTTCAACGTTCGTCTACTATGAATCCTGAAGATTTAACTGCTTCAGCAATCAATTTTAAAGTTTTGTTAATTGTAAAAATGTCTGGAATGCTCCGACACTTTTTTTAAGGTTTATAATAATATAGAATTAAGTTTCGTTTATTTTTTCTACTAAATTTTATAATTAGTTCAAATAAATTTAAAAGTTTACTTATTAAATAGAGACAGTTTTGTAATAGTTATTCTTTTACCCCACTTCATAAAAAAACTAAATAAGTGGGTACTATTTCCCATGACAATAATGAATAAAAGGGCCAATCTCGATCTAAATCATAAAATTTCTTTTTTTTTTTAATCAACAACATAATTTTAAAAAAATATACATTATTTTGAAGTGTTTTGTCGATATTATTTACTTGAAAATAATTATTCACACACTTAAAATCATAGTCATATTGCTTTTAAATGTTTCGCAATTAATATCTCAGAACACTGTAAATGGATATTGGCCTTTTTAAGACTCAGGTCCAGATATATTTTGAAGGTTTTTGTTTGCAGGCGAACTTTATCAAGAAATGGGTGTGCATCTACTATAGCTTCTGAATGTTCAATAGGAAATTTTTTCTCTATTTGTGGAATTCTGTCTGCCGCAAACAGAATGGAGGGATTCAAATGTTTGGTAAATGAAAATCTTTCTTTTACATGGGTGATTATAGTAGGATTTTCATATGTACGGCGTCTGAACAGCATAATTTTCAGAAATTTCATTTTCAGTTTTCTCTATATTATTTCATTTATTGTAAATAGCATTTTCAAAACATGTTATGGCTGCTTGTATTTGTACCGGGTCGGTTACTGTTTTTTGTAGTTGATTATACAAAATATCAGCATGCGGCAATATGCGATGAAAAATTATTAATCAAAACACAAACTTTGAATCCTGCAACATTCAACAAATGGCAGTTGCTTGATTAATCGTTACAGTTTGTATTATATGTAGGTGACTTCTATCTTTTCCATACATTCTATCGATTCACGATGTTCATACACCGTACTTACAGTTCTGCTTTTAAAATTCCATCGTGTGGCAGAGGAACGAGGAACACTTCGACCGACTATTTCATCAAAAAATGCTACTCTTTGCGGCTGATGAGAAAAAAAATTGCGATATCACTTAAATTAGAAAAAAATACTGGCACTTCTTGATTCTGACTGGTTGCTTGAGACAAAGTAAAGTTGAGTAGATGGACGTAACAGTGAACGTAAAACGCATACTTATAATCATTTTTAACAAGAATTTGCATACTTGAATGACATCCACTCATTACACTTGCGCCATCATAACTTTGTGAAATTAATTTTTCCGGTTTATCTATCACTTGTTTGAAAATAGTTCTTATGCATTCTAATAAATTACCGCATCATGATCAGATGGATTAGTAAAACACCATCTGCCAGAATATATCTAAATACCACATTCATTTGATATTAATTTGCTACATTTGTAGTTTTATCAGCTAAAACGACGACATATTCAGCTTTCAATTTTTTTTTTAATACGATCCTGAGCAACTGTCAACATGCAATCCAACAGCTCATTTTCAATAATTCTTGACGTATCTTTAAAAACAACAGAATTTTCAAAATGATCTTTTAGTGCTATATCTAATTCCGAACTGAAACTTATAAGATCTTTGAAAATTCCGGGATTAGAGGAATCTTTCGTTCGCAAAACTTTATGCAATTAGTAAAACACCAAAATCTTTCAACTGGTGTACCATCTGCTAGAATATATCTAAATACCACAGTCATTTGATATTGATTTGCTACATCTGTAGTTTTATCACCTATAACTGCAATATATCCAGCTTTCAACATTTCTTTTTTAATACGATCCTGAGCAACAGCCAACATGCAATCCAACAGCTCATTTTGAATAATTTTTGACGTACCTTTAAAAACAACAGAATTTTCAAAATGATCTTTTTGTGCTATATCTAATTCCGAACTGAAACTTATAAGACCTTTGAAAATTTCGGGATTAGAGGAATTTTTCGTTCGCAAAACTTTATGCAATCAATAATTTTTGAAAGAACATATCTATTTTTTGTTACCTGTTCATTTTGTTGTTGAATATTTCGTCTGTTTGCACTGTCGAATTGTTGTCGTATATCTACTTTTCCAGCAGCTTCATCTCTAATTGAGCATTAATGTGAGCTTGGGCATTCTCATATTTTTTTATTTCTCGGGCCAAATGACTCCAGTTTTTGACCAAGACGGTTCCGCAGCACCGCGACAAAATAACAAGCAAGGAAAGCAAAACAAACTGTTACTAACACTGCACCCACATGAATTGAATTTTTTGTCATAACTAAACGAATAAATATTGCACAGTAAAACTGTTGGCATCCATAATTCGTATTTATATATAATATAGTTTGTCTGTAAAACACGATATCTGAACGTCGATATCGATCGATACCAAGAAAACTTTAACTGCAAAGAATCGAGCACAGACATGAGCACACTAAATTTGTGCGCCAGCTCATATCGAATCTGCCGTATCCCTCTCCACCTCCCACAAAGTCAACATAGTCCCGCCTACTCGGCGCACGTGCTCCGTCAATGCAATGTATAGAAAGGAACGCCGTTTCGATTGTCTGCGTTATATTTCACGAATATATTAAGATCGAGTAATACATTTTATTAGAATTTGTTAAGGGGGTGCACGTGCTCATGTGCTCCTATACAGAAACCGCCACTGACCTATTTGATTATAATGAAGACTTTGCAGAAATAAAGGGGTTTCCTTCATTTTTAGCCCAAAATGATCTTTGTAACCCACGTTCTGAGGCGTACTATTCTGTATAATTTGATGCAAGAACGATCTAAATCCGTGCAATACAACATTTACCAGCCCTTTAAATTAACTTATTCCCCAGTATCGTTTAGAACAAAAAAAAATTGTGTTCAGGGTTACTTCTTTTCTACTCCAAAAAAATGTAATATTTGATTTGGTCAAGTAGATACCCGCATTTGCTCAATGACGTAAATTTATTGTTTATTGAATATGTTTATTAAAAATTTTGGAATTAAAAATAGTAAGGATGAGTGATTGAAGTGAAGTAATTGGATTCTTTAGTTCTGGTTGTTCAGTCAACTATGAATCTAGTGAAAATAATCAGATTTCACATGTTGTAACAAAAAGCAAGGATAAGATTCCAGTTAATCAAAGTACAGTTCAATAACAAAAAAAAGGCGGAAATGAACGTAACTTGAAAAATAATAACAGGAAATAGTCGCTTGCGCCAGATTTGACAAATACTAACAATAAAAATTAACTTAGAAACGCTAGAGCTGTAGGCGCTGCTTGTCAGTGTAGAAACAAATTGTTATGAACAAAAAAGTTTTGGTAATGATGGTAGAATATTTCCTTAATTTTACTACTTGCATATTCTGCTCAAATTTAGCATTTAATCTGCAACCATTAAATGCTGTTTTTCTCGTTTAACCAAGGCCAACTGTATCTGCTATCGCTGCGCGATATAAGGCCGTTACATAACTTCAATTTTCATTGATGAATTTGATTCTGGTACCCTCAATTGATCCTTATGTAACGCCATCTTGTAGTATCCGAAAGAACTACTTTCTGATTTTTTATTGAAATAAACTTTAAAATAACACTTTAAACATTAACTTTACAACAGATAATTAATATTAATTATTTTAAAATGATTAAAAAATGTTGCTTATAATAAAGTTGTTGGGTAGTGTCAAGAATAACAATTACTTTTCTAATTTTTGATAACAATTCAAAAGGACACACTAATTAGGGTTCAATTACGTTGGAAAATGTATGCTTAACGCAATCGTCGCTTTCAACTGTATTGGAAAATTTTGAAGCTTTACTATTCCACATCGCAATATTTACCTCATAAAATATTCAGGCACTCTGGCATCGGTAGTATAATTTGCATATACTTTGAGCCTAACATGTGGTCCACAGAATCGCAACTAAATGATCTTGTTAAGACAAAATAACTTTGTTGTACACCATACTCTAATATTACAATAAACTGATATAGGTACATGCATGTATACTTATTAAAAGAAATATTGAATATTTCCCTTCCAAATGACACTGGTTAAAAAGATAATATTCACTAAACTCTTTTTTCTGTGTATTTCGGTACATATTTGATGTACTTTTTTCCATATTGGCACTATTAAAATTTGCTAATTTCGTTACTTACAGTGATGCACTCCTTGGTGCTGCCTATACCAAATGCGTTAGTATTTCTACGCACACATTTCAAGACAGACCAAAATTTGCTTTATAACACTAATCAGTTTCTTGTTGGAACTTCTCAACCTTACGATGATAACAAGGAGCATTATTGGTAATAATTAGGGCATTTTAAAATTACTAAAACATCTTTATTTATCCAAGAGGCGTAAGTCTAATTACAGAACAAAACTTGACAATGTTCAAATATTCATAATAAATCCACTTCTATGCTTTTGAAAATTGTACTAAATCAGCCCTCAAATATCTTAGAGTTCACATATTCAGACTTAATGTTAATATTAATGACCAAATAATGCCTAGCAAAGTTGTTTCACTGCAGCCCGGCAATCTTTCCATTAGAATTTTATACCGGTACAAATATTAAGATATAAATTTAAACTAAAAATGCAAAAAATTATAGCTATTTACCAAGAATTTTCCTTGTACTACATTTCAAATAATCAATGCTCATTTTCCGAAGTACCTTGCGAATTACTTGTCTTTCATCCCAGTCTATTTTGGTAAGAACTAAATCACCCAGAACAGCCACGTTCTTTTCCCTGAGAAAACTGGATATATAGTTTTCCATTGGTACTCCACGTGATTTTAAAAATGCTCAGCAGTTATCAAGCAGTTTATTGTGCTTTGGATAGATGGCGCCACATAAGGATCAATATTTTGAGATTATAAGAATCAGAAAAATCTCGTTATGTGACGGCCTTATATTGCGCAGAGATATTGATACATTGGCCTTGGTTTAGCGACCAAGTGGCCTCATCTTTCAGATCGAATATTTATTCCCTTAGCTAATGGTAGACATAATTTATTGAATTTAAAGTTGTGTTTCTCTTTTTTAAAGTTATTTATATAAATTTAGGGAATTTTTAGCACATGTTTTGTAATATTTCGTATTTTTGTCTAGACGTCCACAAATGTCATTCTTCTTCCCGCTTTCGTCAGGAGTAGGATAGTTTCCGTGTGAACAGTCATTGCGTTATGTCGCATTTTTTTTCTGTCCCATTAGTTGAGCTGATTTTAGTTGTGCTGGAAAAAAAACATTGAAGAAGGAGTTTTGGTTGAGGAATTGTGTTATATGAACGTTAGATGTTAACGCATTAGATTTACGAAAGTGTAATACGTAGAGAATTATTTATGGCGTATTAGATGCCTGGGGGCTGTTTTTTTTCTTATTGACGGCTGTGGTTTTCAGTTAAAAAGTAATAAGATAGTATAAGCCTAAGGTTCAAAGTTTTCGACTTATTACCATTTTTTCCGAAAAATTTAAAAAAATTTCACAATCGGCCTTCCCCACGAAGATGACTCACTCTGTCTATCGACGTCAATATGTGTTAACAGGTATAATACTGCAGGAAAAATAGAGCTGATATCGAGAAAACTAATATATTTAATCGTTTTTTTCTTTTTAATTAACTCGAAATCCCGTTCTTGCAGCACTATCTTGAATTTTATCATTCCTCCACCTTAGGCTTGTCATATCCTCCACAAGTCTGGATCGTTGTAATATTAATAATTTAATTGACTTTCATGTCAATTCTCTTCCCTTCTTCAGAGTTTGACAGTAAAAAGGTAGATGTGAATTAAATATAAAAAAAAATAAAACAAAAAAAACAAACATCTATTTCCTTTGATACACTCCTTAGGCTAACAAAAAAATATGTTATTAACATTGTTATAATTTGAGATATAAAACTGATATACATTAAAAATATTATTTTCTGGGAAAAAAAACAATATGAGGGAAAGGTAACTTTTCCCTCTATTTTCCATTTCCCGTGTAAATACAAATACAGGAAAGCACAAAAAAAACTTATTTAGAAATAGGGTATTAGCCAGGATTTCCTCGCTAGTGAAATATTTGATGTTATGGCTTAGCATATTCGCCAGCAAAAACAAGATTAAATTTAAGTTTTTCATACGTACGTAGCGGCGCGTTCGATTTCACACACATAAAAAAAAAGAAAAAAACAAGAAAAAAGACGAAAGGATAAAACTCGAAATGCGGTCGAAACAAAAGCACGACAACGAGAAGAAACGTAAAGAAGAAACACTCACGAATTTTTCATTTAGAAAAGAACCCAGGTGAAACTCTGTGTATAGGCGCAGCATAGTCGGATCGTCCCGGAAAAAAGAGAAAAATTACGAGATCGCGTGCCTCTACCCATTTCGACCGTTCATTCTCTCTCTCTCTTTCTCTCTCTCTCACTTAGCACTTCTCCACTGTTCGGTTCACCAACACGATAACTGGAAACATAGACGTCTACTGGTGCTGCTGTTCTTGTTACTGTGTTATACGCATTGATGTAATCTACTTCGATAATATGTTATTGTCTCCTCGCGTCTTACTTTTAGTGTCAGTTAATGCGTCTATTTTTATTCGCCGCGTTAGAAATAAAGTGATATTGAATCGTTGTCAATTGGTGCAGCCACATAACTATTGCCACGTGAAAAAGTCTTCTCTGGGATGAAAATTTATGAGTTGAAAAATTACTGACTATATTAAACGTGTCGTCGGCGATGTTTTTCTGTTTCCTTTTTTGATTAATTGGCAGGAGAACTTTGTGAATTAATGTTATGCGTGTAAAAGGGAACGGCATTTGTCTTATTTAATAATGCGGGTGTTTAACAAAGCGAGACATGAAAGTATAAATTTGGTATCTATTTATATCCACGGATACACTGTTGAACAATTACACTGGAGTAGATTCGACAGATAACTGGCTCGATAGATATTACATATAATTTGGAAGTATCTTTGAGCAGATATTTCACAAAATATACAAAAATTAAGTCTTGCGTATATTGATTGCGTAGATAACTTGTTACGATCAAAAATTTCAAGCTGTATAAAAGTATTCATTTTATAATTTTAACGTTCTTCAATTCATTTTTAATACAAATTATTAATTCCGCTTCATGCTGTAGATAGTAGATGCGATTCTGCGTTATTATTTTGAGAATTTTTGATCTTAAACTTTGAATGTTTTGGAACTCATATTATTAGTTGAGAATTAGTTTATTGTCTGTTAGTATTTTGCAATACGTTACGGCGAAAGGTGATGGCTAAGTGGGAAAAGTATTCCCGTTTTTATAAACAAATTACAAAACCTATTTCCTATTTTACAGTAGTATATGACTTAAAATGCTCTTCTACGGAGATGCAACGTCTTACTTTTTTTATTTTTTTTATAATAGTTGAGATATTTTGTTTAATTTCCGTATTTAATGTTTTTTTTTAAATTCTGAGAAGAAAATATTTTTAAATATAATCCAAAAAAGAAAAAAAAAATCTGATGAAAATTACCGCCCGAAACGCAAATAGTAATTTTCTCTAACGCTTTTTTTCATGAAGTTTTTTTTTATAGCCAACGGTCGGCTGTGGTTCTGTTCCATTATGCGTGATTATGAGACAGAGAGGTGTGGAAATGTCTACGTAAATGTTTGTGGATGGATAGTTTTGTAATTTTAAAAATATACAATAGTAAAAGAAGTAAATATGGGACAACTGTTTTGAGTTACTAAAATAGAACAATATGACTAATGGAATTAATTTAAATTAATTAATTAAATAAATAATGAAGGAAAATAGGTTATATGATAGAATAAGTCCAATAAGGGCTGTCAGAGCAATTACCGGCTTTGAAAATCCATCGTTCGTTTCGCACTCGGGTTTTCAAAACTAGTAACTAGTCATGGTATGTTTTATAATAGTTTATTTTCAAAGCCTGTTGTATACTACTTTTATTAGATAGGAAGGTAATTTTCAAAATACGACTATATTGAATGACAAAAACACCCTGAAATCTGACTCATTGTCATGACGTCATCTTGGAAGCAGCAAGTGCGGTTTGTTTTCATGTTTGGGTATTTATTACATGTGCTACTTGTAGGTGTGTTTGTAGTGGTAATTTATTAGTTTTGCGATCGACTCTTATTAGTTATCATCTAAAAATGCGATGTTGTGAAGTATATGAGTGCTCAAATTACAACCGGAAAATTAACGGAACTAGTATAAAATATTGTGATGAAAATTTTCGACCTCGAGATATTTGCAATTGTCCACGTTTTGAAGTCCCCTGATACCAAAAAAGTGGTTTTTAAGAAATGTCTCCGTGTCTGTGTGTATAGTCACGATTACGATCAAGCGAGTATAACTATCAATTCCAAATTTCGTATTTACGAGTATAATCTCCCCCCCTTGAGACCTGGTTAGATTTTCAGTAAGGTCGGTAGACCCGGAGTAGTTTTTGCCAACATTCATCTATTACTTAGTTTAAAGAAATTTATAAAGAATTCAAATGTACTCAAAATTAAATTTGAGAAAAATTGTATTAAAAAGGTTTTTCGAAATTCCTACCGGAAGTAGGTCTTTTACTCTTATCGAAAATCAGTTTCTTGCAAATATCTCGCAAGTCATGCTTTCTAGGCAGGTACATTACCAGTACAAAAGTATATAGAAGATAATTTCAAATATCTTTTGTATAAAAAAAATTTCAAAATTCGGACTGGAAGTAACACTTTTACTCTTACCGAATAGCGACTTTTTGCAAATATGTATGTCGTAAAATATGCATATTGTATATATTTATCAAGAGTATAAAAGTTTTTTGTATAAATGAAATTTCAAAATTCGGACCGGAAGTAGCACTTTTACTCTTATTATAGCGAGTAGCAATTTCTTTCGAATATCTCGCTGTGTGCATTCTATAAAGATTTGTTAAGAGAATAGAAATGCTTATAATAGGATTTTGAATAATTTTTATATAAAAAAATTCTTAATATTTGGCTTATTATTCTAAGAAAATAAAACTATTTACAGAAATTTAGAACAATTTTGTATAATATGGAACGATCATACGTATAAGAAGAAGGTGGCCGGCCACACCTCATTTTTACGTTTGGCATTAAGTCGAAGATGGTTTCTTCCCTTGGTCGAGTATCTTTTATACATGTTATTCCTCTCTGTTTAATCACAACAGAACTGAACTCACAAAACTTTAAGTTGATAACTTGTACTGCATCAGATGTGTGACAGTTTTGAATCAAGACATGTGGTCACGACCGATCATCGTGATCTCGGGCGTTCCGGATGGGACGGAAAAATTATGAAAGTATGCGTTTCGGACGTTAATATTCACTGTAGAAAAAAAATAAAAACACTAAAGTACATGAAAATTAACTCTACAACGCGCCCTTTCTCGAATTTTCTTTTTATCTGCTTTTTTGGGAGTTATTAATTATAATTTTCTATAGAATAAAATATAGAAAAAAGTAAGACGTTGTATTTTTCTAAATACACTTAACTATATATACAATGAGTGAAATTCATAATATATTGTATAGTTTTTGGAAAAAACGGTAAATAAAATCAGCGCCATCTTTCGTTTCCGAAACACATTAAATGCATTTCACCTGTCGCCTTAAAAGTACGTACTGTTTAATTTAATTTGTTTTGATGTGTGGTTTATTATCGCTGCTAGATACAGGATTTAAGCTTTTAAAGATATAATTGTGCAGAATTTTTTAAAGTTTTCATCAAATTTTTGGACGTTCATTTTCTTCTAATATGACTGTGGTGCGAAATAGAAGCAGGTGTTGTTTTGGATGATTGATTAGCCCTTAAGGAGAGCATGCTGAAATTGTCTAACCTATTACTTCTTTCTTGTAGGACTGCCATTGATTGCAGGTATATTTTTAAATTTTCGATTTTAAATATGGCGTCTTTATTTTAATTTTCTTCCGTTTATTTTGTTGTAGCTAAAATTCGCATATAATTTATACTTGAACCTGTTATTTCGACACAATCCAGTATCTGAGATTCCTTTTGCTTTACTAGGTAAGGTTAACATAGTTGTTTTTATTTTCTTAACCTGTATGATCAGGTCTTATACTTTGGATTTAAATTGTAAGTGTGGTTGTTAAAGTCTGACCGTACGTATTTTGTTTGTATCTCTCAGGTAATTGTTACAAAATCGTAAATTCAGCATACACACATTTTATTGTTTATTACGTAAAATTTTAACATTAATAAGTTCGTAAATAGTTGAATAAATTTTTGAATTATGTATATAATCGATGAGAGTGGAAAATCTAGATGAAGTACGTTAAAGATTCAAGTTTCCAAGAATTATAGCTCGTTGTATCTTATGTCATTACGATTTTTGAAGTCGCATATAGGAATTACAGCTCAACACATATAAGTTGAGCGGTCATTGACGCAAATCAAGAAGAGAGAGAATGCACGATAAAGGTGGATACATCTGTAACAAATGCATGCAAGTACACCCCGCTACTATAACCCTCCCCCTTGTCCTTTGCGCATATAACCTTCACCGCTCAAGTTATATGTGCTGACCTGTATTTTTCTACATATGAGAGATGGGAATTCCATCTTGTAGTATGTAATATCTTGTCTTTTCCTTGGTTTTATATTTTTTTTTATTGAAACTTCCGGAGTATTACCATTCTTCGGTGTAGAAGGTGCAGGACTTGTTTTTTAAGGTCATATTCAACTTAATGAGCTATAAAAAAGCAAGTGTTAGAATATAATTTTCAACTTAAAATTTTGTTTTATATTATTAGAGTTTCTATTTTAAAGTGTTATCTCTTTAATTAGCTTGTAATAAGCTGTAGTTGCTAATTGAATTTTGTGTGGTATTCGATGCTTGTGGTTGTTGTTATAATAATAAAATGTCTTTCGCCTGACCCTACTTCCCTACCTCATTTGTCGTCGCCGATATTCAGTCATATCACCAACACCAGCATCGTGCCATTGTATGACATTGAAACCGGTACTCTTGATTGTTGATTTCTGCTGCAAACAAACTAAACTTTCGAAAATAGCGCGTTATTGAAACTTCAGCATCAGACACATACCCCAAATATCTAGCTTAGACCTATTGCTTTACCAATGCCCGAAGGTATCTGTTTTGCTCAACAGCCTGTAAGTTTTTGTAAAGTTTTTCTGTCTTAAACAATAATCTGAATAATTTCATGTAGATACCAAACGGGGGTACTGCCGATTATGACCCTTGTGAAGGGGTACATATTCCTTAAATATTCAAACAATGATGATGCAAATATTAACATGATAAACCCCATGAGTAAAATATTTTGAAAATAGGAAAGATCATATTCAAAAGTATCCAACGAGTTTTCGAGATATTGTATCAAGTGGTGTATATGAAGCAGGGAGATGATGAAACCGTAGATTTGATCAAATGCCGAAGGTAGATGATCATTTCACGGAAGATGTTAAAATAACAACTCTGTCGGGTCATTTCCCTAAGAAAGTAAGTGATTTGATCAAATACCTTAACTGTTTTAGTGAAAAGAAGAAATAACAGGCGACATGATAAGGAAAAACCTTTGTAGACTCGCGAAAGGATAGAAGTCATGGAAGTAGGTACAAAATATCTTTGATTTGAAAGAGAAGGTCTGACTCCGATCCAGTTGTGAAAATAGTGCCAACGGAAAATTTTTACCACATACTTCGGGAAACTCATCAGTCAACTGGCCACGGAGGAAGAGATAAAATGCTGTATAGTTTGAAATTGAAATACCTAATACTTACTTCAGTTGTACTGGGGTTTTTAAAGCTGTGCACGGTGTCAGTCTAAAAAAGATTTTCAAGAAAAGGAATTGTTGTTTGCCCATTTGTATCTAGCGAGTTCAGTCATCCTGGCTAAGTCGGTCTATTTGACTTACAGTCGACCACAGATAAAAATTACAAATGGCTATTACACTACCAGGACCACGCGTCGAAATTCAGCTTCCTTCGATCGTTGATTTCAAAAAAAAACCATGTAGCCAACTTGCAAAATTTTAAATAGTATGCCTAGACATCCAGCTGGTCAAGGATCTGTTGAACAATCAAATCAAAATGTTGAAGCTATGTTACGTTTCTGGCGCTAATTGACAATGACACATAAAATTGTGCTATAGGTTGTTACTTGAATTCTAAAAGAATTCCTCTTTTCATCGGACCATTAAACGATCACCTTACAAAGCTTTATTTGGAATAGAACCAAAAACAGGATTCCAATCTAGTCATATTTCTTAAGAATTGTTTGAAAAACTTGTTACTGAATAGGACTTGGATCTACTTAATCAGCAGGACCATGACATTATGTTAACACCAGTAGACTTACCAGCAGCTTCCTTAGAGAACAACAACGACGCTTCAACTTCAAAAGATCTACCAGCATCTGAATTAATTGATTACAATGCTTCAACTTCAAATGATCTATCAATAGTTAAATCAACCAGCTATAACATTTCAATGTCACACGATCTACCGGCAACTGATATACTCCCAAAAAGGCTTTAAATTTAGCGGATCTACCTGAAATTGAATGAATTTCTATATCGACAACAAGACAACTCGGACCAGTTAACAATTCTACTTCAACTCTTGCTTTAACAAGTGTAGTGTTGCTTGCATCAGAAGAGAAGCAGCTGTCAGTGAAAGTAAAACATGTTGTTTTATTTGTGGAATGAAATCTACTACAGCCCATTCATGTGACATTTGTAAAAATCCGGTGTACGCAATAGGAGAAGAAGGTTATGGATCGAAAATTATATGCTATTTATGCCAAAAAGAAGAGAGCATTAAAGATCAAAGGGAAAATGCTGCAAACCACCAAAAAAGATCAACTGAAAAAATGAAAGAAGTTTTTTTCAAGAAATTTAGTGGATTCCACAGTTTTGATGTATGTACCTAAGGTAGATAGAGCCCCATTAGATGGAAATAATATGTGGGGTTCGTATTACATATAAAAAATAATTTATACAAAGATGATATTATAAAATATTGACTTTGTAACTCGAGATGCCACAAATCAACAACGTGTTTTAATAAAAATGAATGAACATTATTATTTATTAATTACATTCACTAAAAAAAATTAAAATCTCACTGAAAATATTCTTTCTGTTTTTAAAAATATCAGCTTGATACCTATTTCTCTTGTTAATTAGTTTCGAATAAATAATTTGTCTTTCAATGACTTCTGTTGTGTTACCTACTCTACATTTAATAATGCAGTTAAGGAATTTGATCAAATCACTTACTTTCTTTAGGGAAATGACCCCACATAGTTGTTATTTTAACATCTTCCGTGAATTGATCTTCTACCTTAGCGATTTAATCAAATCTCCGTTTTCATCATGTCCCTGCGACATATACATTATGTGTGAACATATAGTAAAAGAGTTATCCTCTTTACACTTAACACCGAAAACGTCAATAATTGGGAACTCCTTCAATATATGAGATAAGTCTACGACTATTACATTTATACTATTGTTGATTACATTTAAAATATATAAATGGATATTTTCAAATGAAAAATTTATACTATAAATCACGGCAAATTATTTTGAAAACGCGAAATCGAACTAATTTTTTCAATAAACTATTTTAATTAAATTTTATCACCAAGGACACGAACATCACACCATCTGTTTTTATTTGTTGGCGGTAATTGCTAATTCGAGAAAATTATGCATCACGGGTTTCGCAAAATGTATGTTCTTCGGCTTTCGAAAGCCATTCGTTTCGAGCTGATTGAGTTTACGAAGACATAATTGGTCCGACCTAATAGTTAATTAGTGAATACAAACGCTTTGGCCTCCGACATTCAATTAGATAAAGTTGATTGTTCATGCCTAATTCGGTTCAAACAAAACATATAAATGACTGACGGTGGCCGTAACCCACATTAAATTTGTAATATTATGTAAATTATAGGTATAAAGATGATGTTTTTCTTTTTTTTGAGTAATTACATTAAATTAGCTTCGGTAAGGGTATCATTTACTTTAAAATTGGTATTGATTTCAATTTACTGGAAGGTCGTTGCCGATATTATGTAACGTATATTGTATTTTCGTTTCTTTCATATACTCATGTGACTGTATCGGCTTTGTTATTTTAGGTTTTAGTGTTTGTTTTCAATTTATCAGCAAATCGAATACTAAATGGAATTGCATTTTTTTTAAAAGAGTGTATATTCTAAATACGAAAGGTATTTCTACATTGTGAAACGATTACTATATCATTGTATAAAGTGAATAAACTCATTAACCTGCGGATGCCAAAGCTGGGGTCACATTTGACCCCAATACTATATTTTTCATCAAAATTGAATAAATTTTGATACGATAGTTTTCCTATTTTTACTATTTAACTTTTTTATTATTTAAGATGTAGCGTGGGGGTCATATTTGACCCCATCTTGGACACGTTCGATACGATTTCATCTCGTGTTTGAGTAATTATTTTCTGCTTCGCTATCGTTTCTAACCTCAAAATTTCAACAGTATTGCAGTAATTGTGTCATCCCGTCATTGTCTGCATATCTCGTATATATTTAACGTAAGCAGAACTTGAAGAAGTAGCTGCAAATATTGACTTGGATGACTTCGACGGCGGTGACACCTAGCGAAGAGGAAGATGTTGTTTTTGAGGACAGCAATGAAGAAGAAAACAATGACGATGATGACGACAATGAAATTTAATATAATATTTATGACTGTATTGAATCTCATGATGGTACAAAATCGTTTACCCAGCCCAAACGTGCAAATAAGCGACATTCTTCCAACGTGATGAAAACCAAGCCAGGTTTGACAAATGTAAGTAAGAACATTGAAACTTTTGCCAAAGCATTCTATTTGTTTATATCTCCAAATATTATTGACATATAGGTAAGGGAAGCGAACAGAAAAGCTGCCTCATTCTATGAAAACAATAATAAAAATTGGAAAGACGTCGACATTGTTAAAATGCGAGCATTTATTGATCTTGTGCTTCTAGCTGGATGTTGTGAGGAAGGAGAGAGCCAATTCGAGTAATGTGGGGTTTGATAATGCAGCTTTTCAAATGTCAATTTTTCCAGCAACAATGCCTAGAAATAGATTTGAGGAAATAATGGGATTTCTAAAGTTCGACAATTTTGAAACCACACCAGTACGAAGGGAGGTGAATAAGTTAGCTGCAATTCAAGAAATGTTCAATATTTTCGTAAGAAATTGCAAAGAAAGTTATAATCCAATTCCGAACTTATGTATAGATGGACAATTAGTACCATTTAGAGGGCGTCGTCCTTTCAGAGTTTACATAAATTCCAAACCAGACAAGTCTGGGATAAAAGTGTAGGCTTTATGTGATGGTGAAAACTCGTCTGAGGATTGACTCAGAAGTTTATAGGGGAATGAACAATGGGACTTCTGAAAAAGAACAAGTTAAGAGAGTCGTAAAAGACTCCGTCCACCATTTAGGTCAAGGATATGGGATTATCATGGACAACTCTTTCACGTCCTTACAATTAGCCCGTCATTTATTGGAAGAAAAGAAAACTTTAGTAGGTACAATGCGACAAAATCGTCGCGAAGTTCCGATAGAAATCTTACCAAATAGAACATTCCAGTATGTTTTTGTTCACTGAGAAGTAACCATAACAAATTACTTTCGTAAGAGGAACCGTGTTGTAGTTCTTTCCTCCCAGCATTATAATAACGAAATTTCTGATGAAAAAAACTTATACAAACCAATCATAATATTGGACTACAATCGTGATAAATGAGGTGTGGATACAATGGACAAGATGGTGAAAGAGTATGTTGTAACAGATCCACTAGACGATGGCTACTTGTAGTATATATGAATTGTGTAGATATAGCTGCTATCAATGCATACGTTTTTATAAACTCAAATTTGCTGAGGAAAAAGTTGCACAAGAAGATTATTTCTAAAACAGCTTGGTCTTAAACCGGTACGTCCTAAAATCCAAAGACGTGCCGAAAAAGGTTTTGTTGGAGTCCATAAAAGCGTACAACTGTCAATCAGTGTCGTGATTGTCATAAAATGTGGATCAAATATCATGCAACCAGCGAATGATCAAAAATGAGGAAGATGCAAGTGTTGTTACTTTCTTTAAACACGAATATCTATGAAACCGTTAAATTTTGGAAAGTAGCACAGCTTATAAAATTTACATTAATTTTAATACTCTTTCAAATAAGAAACAAATCAATATTATGGCGATCAAAAAAATTCCTTTCATGGCAGCGCCATCTATATATTCACTTAATAAAAAACAGATGTGAGAGTAGAGTGGAGTTGATCACATTCTTAGCAATTGCTTTTTACAAAATTCTGTTATCCTTATTCGTTTCGGAGATTTAAGTGACCAGGGAGTTTTAAGTGGTACATCCTGTATGTCATAATAATAAACATATTGTCTGATTACATCAGTTAAAGATCGACATTGCTTTATATGCTTTTTAACGACACCCAATAATATTAGCTCGTACGGTATCAGCTTCCTCTGAAATCGGTAGTTGATTACATCCATACGTATCACACCATAATGAACGTTCAGCTGAAATAATTAGAACGGTCGCAATAACACTAATCAGTTATACAATTTGTACGCTCGACCATGGCAAATATATCTAACAATCTGGCATTAATTTTGTGCTGTATTTTAAATGGTATTCGATACGTACACGAACGGTCCATGTGTAAAAGCACTTTAATGTACTGTCCATAATTCCATGATTAATAACCGCAGTGTAATTAATATTAAACAACCAAAACGCAAAAGTTTTAAAGCACTTTGTTGTGCTTTCTGCTTTCCCCACGTATGCATACGGACGTATAAATCGTTACCGCATTTAACTGGTGTTATTTATAGTTTGGTGTGGCGGAAAAAGTGAAATTGAAATTGTTTCTCTCATGTACATATATAATGTGTCATTGTTTATGCAAATAAGACTGATGCGATGTCGGATTAAATATCTGCATGTTTAAGTAGTTTACCATTTAATTTACACGTTCGGTTTGTAATTTACACTGACACATACAGGAAAGAAGCAAGGTTATTAGAATCACAGCTTGTCTAAAGGTTCTCTCATCCAGATATTTTTGTACAAAAAGAGTAGTGGCCACTATGTTATCATTTACAAAAAAGAGTGTCATTACAAACCTAGTAGATCGAGCAATAAAATTAACATCTCCCATATATAGAACCGAAACGAAAATGAATAGTGTAAACACATGGATGTTAAAACTAACATCAAGCAGTAAATAAATACTGTGATTCACATATATACATACGTAAAACGTATATGCATATATGCATGTGTTTGAGATACACACATAGAATAAGTGCCATTGCCGACAGTCGAACGCACAGACACCGGTGTTTCGACCTTTGAGGTCTCGTCAGTGTGCGTGGAGACTGTCGACAATGGCTTCAAGACTTAGAAAGCTGCTTACGTCATTTTTGCGTGTTAAATGCAGTGAGAGTATCACAGCGACATTTAACACCCATGTGTCATCTTTTGGGTGTTAGATGTCGCTGTGATACTCTCACTGCATTTAACACGCAAAAATGACATAAGCAGCTTTTTAAGTCTTGAAGCCATTGTCGACAGTCTCCACGCACACTGACGAGACCTCAAAGGTCGAAACACCGGTCTCTGTGCGTTCGATTGTCGGCAATGGCACTTAATGTATATGTGTATCTCAAACACATGCATATATGCATATACGTTTTACGTATAATGTTACCATTGTCCCCTCACAAACAGTACGACGCAGCTGTTCGACTTTATGTTCCAATAAAACTTCATTAAAATGTGTCAGTTGGCAAGTGGCATTTGTCAAAAAGATCATCATGATGCTTTTTGAGAGATATAGATATATAAGTCAGTTGTCAAGTGACATTTCTCGAATTTGAATGTGAATAACACAATCTTTTGATTATTATAAAAGTTTTAATAATAAACGATTATTAATAAGTACCTGTGTAATAGAAATTGTATATAATCTTCTCAAAATTGTTATCTCGAGAGACTAAGCCGTGGCCCACCTATAGTGGACAAATTGAGAGATAACATAGTGGCGCTCAACTTCGTGGCCTTTTGGAAACGGACGTACCAAGGATCCACCCCCACACAAAGATGCCATCAAGGAAAACCAAAAAGACTTGCCAGAGTAGTGACTTCCCGGAAGATCAACCAACACCACCACCCGCATCACGAAGGCAGGTCACACCTGGAAGAGAGAACCTTGAGCTTCAGATGGCCGTCCTCTTGGAGGAACTCAAACTCGTCCGTAATAGACTCACCGCACTGGAAAGCAGAGAAACTACCCACACTATAATGCAAGAAGCCCCCGTAGGCGTCATCACCCCCAGGATAGGTCCCGCCGTCGAACCAATTGTCAATCCTGGATTACCCGACAACCCCAGGGCAATCAGCCCGGAGGTACCAATGAATGAACTATCACAAGGAACCACTATGGCATATTCCGCCAATTCCGAAGTCACCACCCACACCAAATCCAGCGCATGGATGCACACCCACGGTGGCTGCCAGCCCTGCCGATGTCTTCAACCAACCACTACACCACTTCGACCCTATAGTGGACGGCTAATAGAAGATCCCGAAGTCTTCTTAGGCCGACTGAAAACTCATCTGGAAAAGAGCCTGTTTGAAATACCAGAAGACGTAGACGAGGCGGTCCAACCATTCCTAACGGGAGAAGCAGCTGCCTGGTTCCGTCGCAATCAGGGAGGCTTCGATACATTAGAGGATTTCTGCCATAGATTTCAACGAGAATTCCTGGGACCTAAGAGGAAACGAGCCCTCCAGGATGCATGTAACACAAGGCAGAAGGAAGATGAGGACCCGGCCACCTTTGTGACAAGAATTAAGAGACTTTGCTTACGTCTCAATCGCTTGTGGCCAGAGCCAGAATTAGTAGACCACATAGTAATGCTGCTCACACAACAATATTGCATTCAAGTGGCTCAAGCTAAACCACAGACGATACGAGAATTACAAGAAGTCTGTGAGAAGTGGTCCATGATTTTCAGCAATTTCCAAGTAAAGACGTCAACGCTGAAAAAAGAAGTAGAGTCACGTCCACCAGCACGTAAGCGTGAGCCGACCTCGGAGAAACCATTACCACGATGCTGGTTTTGCCCCGAACGTCACCTGAATCGGGATTGCCCCCAGAAACCGCAGGATTATGCGATGAGACATCCTACAGCCTCTCGCCAGTCGGGGGAAGAAGAAAGGGTCGTTCCAGGGCCAACACAGGGACGGCCCTAGTTACAACTGTCTCCAACAACCAAACAGCCTCCATTATACTCCGAATCAACAATGAAAATGTCCTGGCAAGAGTGGACAGTGCGGCCAGCCGAAACCTGAGCAGGCCAAAATGGATTACAAGCCCGATATCCGAAATACCACCCGTCGAATTTTCAATGGCAATTGACAACCACACCTTTTCGACTGACCAATGTGGTAAACTTACAGCCACCACGGGAGCGTTCACCTTCACATGCGACGCCGTGGTGGTGGATAACCTTCAATCCGAAATTGTGCTAGGACACCCCTGGCTACAGGAGAATGGAGCCATTATAGATTACATAAGGGGATGCATCCACGTCGGTCATCAACAGAGGCAAACCATATACTTGAGCCAGGTCCATCTTCCAAGTGCTATACCCAAGGTAGATATGACGGACGTAACCGTTGACATGTCAAGCTGGACCTTGGATCAGCAGACGACGTTCCAAGAAATCCTGACAAACTTTGGAAAACTATTCACGGAGGGAGGACCTATCAGTACAACGGCGACAACCAAACATGTAATACGTCTTAAGGATAATACACCAATCCGCATTCACCCATATAAGTATACGCCTCAGAAAAAAAAGATCATATTCGAACAGGTGGAAGAGATGCTAGCCGCCCAAGTCATTAGGCCCAGTCATAGTGAGTATAGTTCACCGATAGTGCTGGTGACCAAGAAAGATGGCAAGCCACGTTTTTGCGTTGATTATCGTAGACTCAACGATAAGACACAAGAGGAAGCAAGTCCTCTTCCTCCAATCGCGGATTCCTTGAGGGATCTTGGAACCGCCAGGATATTTACAGCCCTAGACTTAAGAAGCGGATACTGGCAGGTGGAACTGGAGGAAAAATCCAAACGGTACACCGCCTTCACCACCCCCGACGGGGCGGCATTTGAATTCAACGTAATGGCGTTTGGATTAAAGGGAGCCCCCACCACCTTCCAAAAGCTGATGGCTCAGGACGTCCTGGTTGGATATATGCAGGAGTTTGTGATGGCATATTTAGACGACATAATCATCTACTCCAGCACCATGGACGAACACCTCCGTCACTTACAACTGGTACTGGAACGTCTGGAACAACATGGTCTTCGTCTAAATCTACAAAAATGCCACTTCGCCAGTCCCAGCCTGGACTATCTGGGTCATGTTGTCACACAAGATGGAAACCAGCCCCAAACTGCCCATATACAAGCAATCCAAGACAGTGATCCGCCCAAAACCAGGAAGGCCCTACGACGTTTTTTGGGAATCATCAATTGGCTAAGGGATTATATTCCCAACGCGTCAAGTATAATGGCTCCACTGACGGACCTCTTGGCGACCAACATGGCATTCCGCTGGACCACCCTCGCAGCAGAAGCATTTGAAGCGATAAAGGCCGCCGCCGCCCAGCCGCTATTTCTGCACAGGCCGGACTTCAACCGACCATTTGTCTTGCAGACGGATGCCAGTGCTGTCGGTGCCTCGGCAGTACTATATCAAGAGGAGGAGGACCACCGTCGTATCATTAATTATGCGAGCCTCCGCTTTAACAGGACAGAAAGAAATTACCATGTGAACGAACAGGAATGTTTAGCTGTAATCTGGGCTGTCAAACGGTACCGCCCATACCTGGAGGATAAGCAGTTTACATTAAGAACCGACAGTAAGGCGCTCACATGGCTACACAGTTTTAAGGACACGAAGTCCAAACTTACACGATGGTCACTCCTCCTCCAGGAATTCAACTATGTAGTGGAACATGTGCCTGGACGCTACAACGAGTTCCCGGATGCCTTATCCCGACACCCAGGAGGGGAGACAACATTTCCGGATCTCGAAGACATAGACCGGTTAGTTCAAAACACCGCCCCACCACCACAAAAGCAGCCCATACAAGAGTACGTGAGTATCATTCAGGGTGGGGAGCCTTTATTTCACATCATACAAGATGCTCAACAAAATGATCCCGAGGTCCAAGAACTAGCCCGCCGACTACTTCAAGAGCCTCCAGATGCCGAAAATCAGATGTTCACCTATAATAATGGTTTGGTGAGATACCAGGACGGACCCCACCAACCTGCATTTGTACCTGAACCCGCACGATTGCAAGTACTGTATCAATATCATGATGATTACACTGCCGGACATCCAGGGACGGACGAAACATACCGTGTTATAACCGAAAGATATTATTGGCCAGGCATTCGAGCCCAGGTGGCAGAGTATGTGCGGGGGTGTAGGCTGTGCAACGCCTTTAAACGAGGGCCCATCCAGGAGAAAACACCTCTTAGACCTCATACACCGAAGGAACCCTTTGAAGTGCTGTCAGTCGACATAATAGGACCACTGACTCAATCCCGATCTGGTAACCGCTTTGGAGTAGTAATCATGGACATGTACTCCAGGTGGATCGAAGCCCAAGCAGTGAAGACTACATCAACACACACAATAGTCACCTGCCTCGAGGGAGTATTTTATCGCTTCGGATACCCTAAAGCCCTACTGACGGATAATGGTCCACAATTTACCTCAAAAACTTGGGACACAGCACTGCGCAGATGGCAGTGCATGCAATGGACAACGCCCATCTACCATCCGAGGGCAAATCCTGTTGAACGTCGCAACCAGGAATTAAAAGAAGGCCTAAGGCTGCAACTAGAGGGTGAGACACCGGAGCGATGGGACGAAAAGCTAAATATGGTGTTGTTTAACTTAAGAACTCGTCAAAACGCCGCCACCGGGTATTCCCCATCCAAAGCGTTATTGGGGTATGAACTACGCCGACCCGGAGATTGGAGGGATCCACTACAAAACGAACGAGAACCTAAGCAACAGCGAGAACGTAAGGTTCATGCAAATGAATTACGCTATAGAGAGCGACGCTATGCCCAACCAGAGGCTCCAATGCCCATTCAACCTCAACCTGAGGATTTGGTCATGGTGCGTGCTCACCTCCCGCCAGGGCAACCGTTCGGGCCCCGCTGGATGGGCCCCTATCCAGTACGAAAAGCTGCAGGACCTACTGCCATCTGGGTCGAGCGACCGGGAGCAAAATGTGTTAAGTACCACCTCGACCAAGTAAGGATCGTCCGCCCAGCCAATGGGGAATTTCCTCAGCAATCAAGACCTCAGGGACCAGCCCCACTAACGGACCCAAGACCATCGCAGGAGTCCCAGCCCGGCACCAGCCAACAGGATCTGGAGCATTAATCGAAGCAGCGTCTTTCGGGAGGGGGGGCGCATGTTACCATTGTCCCCTCACAAACAGTACGACGCAGCTGTTCGACTTTATGTTCCAATAAAACTTCATTAAAATGTGTCAGTTGGCAAGTGACATTTGTCAAAAAGATCATCATGATGCTTTTTGAGAGATATAGATATATAAGTCAGTTGTCAAGTGACATTTCTCGAATTTGAATGTGAATAACACAATCTTTTGATTATTATAAAAGTTTTAATAATAAACGATTATTAATAAGTACCTGTGTAATAGAAATTGTATATAATCTTCTCAAAATTGTTATCTCGAGAGACTAAGCCGTGGCCCACCTATAGTGGACAAATTGAGAGATAACAATAAATGTATATATGTAAATCACAGTATTTAGAACCGAAATATTAACTAAGGTCAAACGAACGCTGACCAACAATAATTATCCTGTACAATTAACAAACAAAGCTTTTAAAAGGAAGACATATATGTTATACAATCAACACAAACAATACAATAATAATAACAACAATGATAACAGAAATTACATAGCCATTCCATATGTGCAAAATTTATCGGAAAATATACAAAATATCTTTAAACCATGTAATATTGTAGTCGGAAATAAAAACAATAATAATTTACAAAATCTTTGGTCCAAATTAAAAGCCAATATACCCCAAAGATCAACAAAAACATTTAATATATGAGATACCCTGTAAGGAATGCTAACGTGTGTATATCGGACAAATCAAACAACATCTAAAAAGTAGAATCAACGGCCACAAATATTGCAAAAATAACGCCGCATTAAAAAAACATACTACTAATACGGGTCATGAATTTGATTTCAAACGTGTGAAAATTCTTGATAAAGAAATTGAAAACAAATTGAGGTGATTTATGTATGTAGATATTATATTGAATAAGTATGTAGAAGTTAACATTATGTTAAAATGATGCCTATAATAAACACATTATTCCTTGGAATAGTAATCTTCGTAATAAATAAACAAAAAACACATAATAACATTATAAGATGTACCTAAAGAACCAATAGGTTTAAAACGTACGTTGCCAACAATTTTACATATTTTATAATGTTTTAACAATTTTGTTTTAAATTATATTATTGTTTTTGTATTGTACTTTACAGTGACTTTTGAAAAAGATGCTAAATGCATGGAATTGTAAAGATGTAAAAAAATGTATTATTTTTAATTTTCAACACATATAGTACCTACATACCCAAGAAAGAAAAAAAATGTATAAATAGCGTGGTAAAGAAAATTAATATCTGCACAAATATATTATTTTATTTATCGCCAACCGTCAATACAACGATGCATTACAATAGCGTTTTACGGAAGTAAAAAAAACATTTTATCGTACTGTAAAATAAAACACTTTATCTGCCGCTAATTTCTATCAACATAGTCATGACTATATGGCATTAAACATAAATCGTTTGTCGCTGTCGTAAACTATCATAAGTTTTTAGATTTTTATTTTTTAAATTAACAATTTTTACGGTTAGAGATAAAATTTTGTATGCACCATGTCAGTAAAATGCCTTTATCGAACTCGCCTGTTACTCGTCTCGCTCTCTTGGCTCAATAATCAGACTCGTTCGATAAAGGAACACTTTACTGACTTGGTACATAAGTAACTATTATCGATTTCACAAAAAATCAGATATCCATGATTATACTTTAGAAAGGAAACGTGAATTACACAGTCCACAATACACCTTACAAATTAGTAGTCATAGTCCAGATAATCTATACCTTCGCATATTTAATAAATTATCACCAGATATAGAAAGAAAATCAACTTACAGCATCTTAAAAAACATCTCATGGTGCAACTATTATTCTCTTCACTTAATGAATTCTGATTAGTGTTTACACATACGACTTTTCAGCAAATCAAAATTTTTTGCCATTATGTAGCAGAGTATTATATTATACATATACAGGGTTCCCCAGTGAAGCGGGAAACTTTAAAACTACTGTATCTACAGAAGTATTTATTTTTTTAGATTAATGTTTTCAGAGTTTTCTGTTAAGTTAGACTTGCCATTTTATTGTTTAAGAACACTACTTGACAGGTGGGCATAATTACGATCTACGCATTCTTCTAGTCTTATTCGAAAATGTTCCATTGCTCGCTGTAATATTTCCGGCGTAATACTTGCAATTTCTTCTTGAATTTTTAGTTTTAGTTCCTTTAACGTTTGCGGTCGCTCAACGTACACCTTGCTCTTGAGCCAACCCTAAAGAAAAAAGTCGCATGTTGACAAATCCATTCTTAGATATAAAATAGTTCGGAAAGAGTTCCCTTAAAGCAGCATTAGACATAGCAGCAGTATGAGTGGTAGCACAGTCTTGCTGGAACCACCTAATCTCTGGAAATCGAACCAGTTCTTGCCTCAAAAATGTTGTGACCATGTGTATGTAACGAATTGCAGTAACGATTGTAACATGTCCATGTCTTTGACAATATGACATATCCGATACCATAAGACCTTTTTTCTGCATGAAAATACCATCATTAACCAACCTTCAGAGAAACTCTCATTCTACTAAACTTGATAATCAATAGAGTGCCTTTATATAGGCTCTCTAATAATCAAAATCAAGCAGTGCCCTCTATGTAATGTCTCAGAAAACTCAATTATTAATATCATTGAGGAAAAATACTATGGAGACGAGCATCTTTCCTGTACTCTCAAAGCGGGAGCATTGGGCGGGGATAAGTGTGGAAACAATATGGCTGCATCACCTAGTCCGGACTACTCAAAATTATAATCTGTCATTCCACACCTGTCATGCCTACAATAACCTATGAAATGTTATTCCCGACGAATTCTTCTTATCAATGCCGTCTCTGCTGTTGCAGCTACGTAGAGCACAAGAAACCATAATGTCTTTTAATATTTAACTTATTATATAACTCTAATAAACGATGCACTTAACAAACACTTCACTTTTTACCAACACTACCTGTTTGACGTAAGTGTAGTATCAATATGGCGGACCTGTACCCGGTTTGATCACGTGACGTCGTCTCCCTACCTATTCTTTCTCAATGATTAATATTCTAAACCTCGATTAATCAACCTTCAGAGAAGGTCTCATTCTACTATCCTTGATAATCAATAGAGTGCCTTTATATCGATTCTCTAATAATCAACATCAAGCAGTGCCATCTATGTAATATGTAAGAAAACTTAATTATTAATATTCTAAACGATTTTGACATGCCTTTTTTCTTCACAAAAATTTCTGGATGCCTCAACCTCAGAAAAGTTCTCATTCCACTAACCTTGATAATCAACATCAAACAGTGCCATCTATGTAGTAAGTAAAATAACTTAACATAATGTATAAATATTCTCAACCTCGATTAATCAGCCTTGAGAGAAACTCTCATTCTACTAGCCTTGGTAATCAATTGAGTGCTGATATACAGCGTGTCCGTAAAGTATGGAATACATTCGATATTTCCTAAAGCGAAAGCCATTTTAAAAAACCTGAAACACTCCGATTTTTAATTTTAATGTTCTACATTCGACAATAAAAATTTATTATAGAAGGTGATCCACACTAATGTGATGACATCATCGGCATATTTTTTAAATACAACTCCCTGTATTTGGTGACACTTTTAGATTATTATTAATGAGCTGATTCGAAAAAGGTAGATACTTGGGGTCTAGCGGACAGAATTTGATAGATACGTGCTAACAACTATTTCTTATCAATTGCAAAAAAGTAGGTAACTAATCTTATTTATCAATTTTATTGATAGCTAGTGATAACAGATACATGTCTTTATGTTAAATGTTCGACCTATAGCCCTTGCTGTATTTGACAGTAACCTAAACGATAAATAAATTCTTGCTGAACTTTGTTTATGATTTCCTGAGAAATATTGTTTATTTCTGTTCGAATTCGCTCTTGTAATTCTTTAATATGTGCTGGTTTCGTTTTATAAACTACATTTTTCAGATGGCCCTACAAAAAAATCCAAAGGATTAAGGTCTGGCGACCTCGCTGGCCTTTCAATATGTCCACGTCTACCAATCCACCTGTTCAGAAAAATTTCGTCTAGGTACCTTCGAACATCTACAGCATAGTGCGGATGCGCACCATCCTGTTGAAACCATAAACATTGATCAAAACTCCAGGATTAATTCTACCGGGGAATAAATTAATTAAAGCAGATTAAAAATTGAAGATATGTTGGCCCGTCTAAATTACCTACGAAAAAGTAGGGTCCGATGGTTCTATTTCTTACAATACATTTATCTTTTGCGGGTATTGTGTATGATGCTCACGCATCCATTTGGGATTTTCTTTTGCCCAGTACCTACAATTCTGACGATTAACCTCGCCATTTAATGTGAAAGTGGCTTCATATACGAAGGGAGGGTCTCGGTGGTAGTTATCCATAATTGCTTCACAAAATTCTATTCTTCTATCTGGATCATCATCGATTAATTCATGTACAAGTTTTATTTTAGAGGGATGTCATTTTTCCAGCTATAATATTTTGTGTACCGTTGTTTTGCTAACATCAAGATCACGATTAATCTTTCGAACAGAAGTATGCGGATCTTCTTCAACAGCAAGTAGAACATCTACTTTTCTATCAAAATTTACAGACGGGCGACCTAATTTGCGTGCACTTTCAACCGTACCAGTTTCTCGAAATTTCTTTTGAACCTTACTTACTCTTGATTGCGTTATGGATCTTTCTGGATATTTATCGTTAAATAAATCGCACACTTCCATCTGAGTTCGCAATCTGTCTCCATGCCCAATCATCATAAGTATTTTAACCCTTTCGGCCCTAATGGTGGCAAATGCCACCATCAAATTCAAGGCCTACGTACCTGTAAACTGTTTTATTTAGTTCGACATTCATGGACTAGTTGGCATCACTTATACATGTAGTTTCGATTTCTGTGCCCAGAAGTTTTATTTCATAAGTGTTCTCTATGGTTTATACAGATATTCAAGATGGATGCTGACATAAGTGATTCTTATGCTGGTAAGTGTTACAAAATCAGTAAATATTATTGCAATCATTGCTCTGTTTGTAAATGTATTTTAGCAGATAGTATCATAAGGTTGCCAAAGTTCCTTAGTTTACAATATTTGTTCAAAATTTATTATTGCCATTGATTTATTGAACCCTAAAAAAGTGTGTACGCAAATGCCACCGCCAGGCTTCAATGCTAGCTCTTGATATGATGTTTCTTTCAGATTTGGAAATACCGACGAATAGATTTTACGGTAATTCAAAGCAGATCCCAGTGAACAAAACTTTGACTACAATATCCCAACTAGATGAATCAGACATTGAAAATTTTGACAATGATTGTTCATTTGAAGATGATGATTATAACCCAGAAAATAGTGACGAAATCGAGACTGAGTCTGCATCTGAAGATGAAAGCGATGAAGAAAATATACCTCCAAATATTTATTGCAAAGAAAGAAAAAGTAACAATAAAAAAGACTAGCTGCAAACTGGAAAAGAACAGAATTTATACCACCACTATTGACTAGTTTTCAACATTCTGACAGCTCTATAACTGATGATGAGCCGGAATCACCTTATGTTATATTTTCTAAATATTTCCCTAGTCTTATTTTTTCCGAATTAGCTGAGAAAACAAACATGTATTCATTGTCAACTAATGGCAAGTCAGTAAATACAAATGAATACGAAATTAGAAAACTGGTAGCTTTGCATCTCATAATGGGCGTACTAAATTACCCTAGACTAAGACTCTATTGGAAATCATCTACTCAAATTGCTCTTGTTAGAGACATTGTGATTACAAGAAACCGGTTTGAAAGTTTGAGAAATAATTTACATATTACTGATGGAAATGATCCACATCAGGTGCAACAACACGATCGACTATGGAAACTCCGTCCACTTATTCAAGCATTTGAATCCAGATGTGAAGAACTGGCCCTAGAAGAGAACCTATGTATCGATGAATCCATGATCCCTTTCAAGGGACAACTCAATATAAAGCAATACATCAAAGGAAAGCCCACACCCTGGTGCATAAAAGTATTCATGCTATGCGGTGAGTCAGGCATAATATACCGCTCTTACCAAGGCTCCACCACACTCACTGAAGAAGCTAAAACTAGCAGTCCCAGCATTACATGTTCTCTAGTTCTTCATTTAGCCGCTAGAATTCCTGAAAATTCAGGTCATAAACTTTTTTTTGGTAACTATTTCAATTCTATATCTCTTTTAGAAGAATTGTACAAAAAAGGGATATATGCAGCTGGAACAATACGTGCCAACAGACTTGAAAAATATCCCATAAAAACCGAAAAACAAATGAAAATAATGGGTCGAGGGTCCTGTGATTACGTAGTGTCCGACAACAATATAGTAATTGTGAGGTGGTTTGATAATAAACCAGTGACTTTGGCTTCGAATTCTATCGCTGTTAGCCCAAGAGATGAAGCAAAAAGGTGGGACAAGAAAGAAAAAAAATACGTACAGATAGAGCGTCCGGCAATCGTTAGAATGTACAATGCATCTATGGTAGGTGTAGATAAGTGTGACTCTTTGCTTTCTTTATACAGAACTTTCATTAGATCGAAAAAGTGGACACTCAGAGTTATGTTTCATTATTTCAATCTTGCTGTATGTAACTCATGGCTGGAATATAGAAAACAGGCTAATGCAATAGGTTTGCCGAAGGAAAAGACAAAAGATTTGCTAGAATTTACGCTAGATGTTGCTGAAGCACTTGCTTTTGCAGGAATCCCCACTACCCAAACCCCAAAAAGAGGTAGGCCTTCAAGAGAAAATTCTCCGCTTTTGCTACCTAAGAAGCTTCATGTTGCGAAAGCACGAGTTTCAGACATCAGATATGACAATTGTGGACACTGGTCAGTGCCAACAGAAGGTCACGAGCAAAGATGTAAATTAGAAAACTGTAGTGGCAGGTCAAGAACAGCTTGTGAAAAATGTAATATTTATTTATGTCTTAGTAAACAAAGAAACTGCTTTAAAAAATACCACATAAAACAGTAAATTATATTGATTCAAATTGCACGTCCTGTTTTCCTCCTAGACCTAATGGTGGCATTTGCCACCAAGTTCTAATTTTTTTATAGCGAAGTTATATGTATAAAATGTCGTTTATATGTTCTTAACAACATATTGCTGTGACCTCGCAAATTTGTAAAATAAGAATAGTTTTAGAGATTGATTTAAGAATTAGTTTAAGCTTAGAAATAAAAGTAAAAATAAGAAAAAGTCCTATTTAGATATTATTGAGTAAAATTATGCAACAAGAACTACATGAAGGTATACAAAGTTGCATACTTATAGTCAAATTTTTATTATAACAGTAAATAATGAAATATGCAAAGTAAAGTTTATTAAATAAATATAAAACAAATGATGTAGAATAAAAATTTATTAAATAAAGAAATATATGAAATAAAGACAAAATAAATATAAGTAATATATTTCTTTTGTAGAAAAGATACACAAAAAGTATGGGTTATAGATCATGAAAAGAAATGAAATTTATATGCATAAGGCAATAAAAATCTTATGAGAGTTTAAGAATTAAATAGTATTAAAGAATAAAATTTACCTTAGCTTACTACTAGACAAATAAAAAAGGATATAAAAATGTGTAAAACATGGAAGCAATCAGCAGTGACATATTTTTGTATTTAAAAGCTGACATTATAAATAAATAAAAAGGTATCTGTGTTCATGAGTTGCTCGTAACACAATGCTTCAGGGACTAGAGGCGGACGTGTTCTACAAGGACAGGCAGTGCGGAATAATGGTTATTTTCAACATGTTTCCCATTTTGTCAAGGCGCACTCCGGCTAAAAGAAAAGTAAAACTAACATAAATAAATGGAAAGAAAAATATGCATCGAACAATGAACAAGGTAATGGGTTCATTGACGAGTACAAGGAAGGATGGTATTAGTGACAAGAATAAACCTACCGTTGGGAATCATGTGCAAAGCAGAGGGGACCTTTGAATTGGAAGGTTATGTTGACGTTGAAGTGAATTGTGAACTGTCAGAACAAAATGTGTATGTGTGCGTGAATCAAGGCGGCAACATATGGGCAGCGATTTCACGGGAAAAGTGTATTCCAGTACCAACCTAAACATGGACTAGAGGGCGCAATGGTCAACATAGTTTATTTTTGCCGCTATAAATACGAAGACAAGATTCGACAAGACAGACTTTCTGATAACACTTCCGAGAGGAAAGACATCTGATAACACTTCCGAGAGGGAGACTTTCTGATAACACCTCCGAGAGGTGAACTTCTCAGAACACTTACAAAAGGAAGATCTCTTAAAGAATAAGTTTTTTTTTAATTGTTATATTGTAGTTTTTCATTATTTCTTCAACACATATAGTAACAGTAATTTATTTTATTTAATACATTTGAATTCATTTGAAGCGTTCATAATGGACATTCAAAATAGATTTATTGATAACAAGTAAGTTTATTATTTCTTTTGAAAATTAAGTTATACGAGTTGTTGTACAGACATTGATTTTTACGTGCGAATGATTAATCAATGTATTGTTGGACAAAAAAATAGACAAGTAAATAATTTATCCTGTAAGGTTTATTTTAAATTTATATAGTTGGAATTACAACCAAATAGGATTAATGGTGTTGGTCAGTTGGAGAGATGTTACGTGAAAATGAGCATTTTCTTCATCGTATTGTCTAGACATCATTAATTTCTTTCAAATTAAGCGAATAATAAATTAGAATTTCACAAGGCATAGATTAAGAGCTCGATACAACACGTGCAAATGGTTGTCTAAAGCAATTAATTGAAGCCTATACATAAATATTATAACGTCGATGAGTATATTCATAAACGTACAATAAAAGTTTATTTTTGTTTATTTGCAGGATAAATATTTATTTTGTTTGGTAGAATAAATAAATAAACAAAAGATTTACATACATTACAACCGGCATTAGGTATAAATGATATGAGCATTTTTCAATTATGTATCTTGTTTAGAGCATAAAGGTGTGCATATAAAGGAAATTATATTTTTGAATCCATAAATTACAAAATAAAAAAATACATGATTATGTTGAATAGACATACAGTTTTTTTCTTTGAACAAAACTATTACCTCTTTCCCTATAATGAGCAAGAGAAAAATCATCAGCAAATAAGAAGGAACCACAAACATTGCCAGGACCCACAATAGTTATAAGGTACATGACACAACAATATAAGATAAAACACAAAACCAATTATAAGTTCTTGGTGTGTAAAGAATAATTTAAAGAGTATAATGTGTACAAAAGACTATACCCTACGTGTGGTAATACACACAAAAGTATGTTGTTACAGCATATAAATTATATGGCAATATTGTTATTTAAAATAAATATTTATATGCCACAGCATTAATATAAATGGCGCTCAACGTAGTGGGGCAATGTATTCCTTTTCTTGTTGTTTATTAATCATGTATTTATTTAACGCCCAAAATAGAGAGGCAATGCATTATTTTTCATAATTGTTTAAAAGAAGAAAAAATATATATATATATAATTAATGTTGCTTAACATAGTGGAGCATTGTATTCATTTTCTCGTTTGTCAATAATTATTTACATAACATTTAACGTTGTGAAGCAATGCAATTTTTGTTTTTTTTAAATGTTTAAACAAAAAAAAAAAATAATAATAATTTATTTTGTACAAATAATGGGTACAAAGTTTGTTTCATTTTTTTTTTATTTATTAGTAAATAGAATAATTATTCAGTGTCCAAGTTAGAGACAGATTACCTTAATTTTCATTTACTGGTGAATTATCAATTTCTCTTGTTTAGAAAGGGATAAAAAAAAAAAAGGAATAGTATTTGATTAGATAAGTTTAGTTATTAATTTATAAGTTAGAAATAAGATAAAAATGGCAGATAAAGATAAAAATGATGGTGAAGGTTCACAGTTCACTAAATACAGGGACAATCGTCCGGTATATTCTGATTCAGATTCAGAAAAACCTGAATCAGAGGATCAAACACTTGATAGCAACGTACAAACAGAAAGCATCAGTAGCATAACTGGTGAACAAAAAATTGAGAATCTTTTTAATAAACTATTCAGCAGAATAGAAGAAAGTGATAAGAATTTAAATCAAAGATTAGTAGAAAATAATTTAAGTATAAATCAAAGATTAGAACAAAATAATTTAAGTATAAATCAAAGACTAGAAGAAAATAATTTGAGTATGAACAGGAAATTTGAGGAAAGCAATCAAAGATTAGAACAAAATAAAATAGAAATAAACTCAAGATTAGACAAGGTTCTCATGGAATTAAGAAAAGAAACTTTAGAGCTAAATGCAAAAGTAGAATTAAAGTTAGAACAGTCAGTGTCAACTTTAAATAAACAAATAAACATTAATGAAAAGAAATGTGAAGGTAAAGGCACATTCATAATAAAAGAAATCAACGAAAGATCTGCCAAAACACAAGCTAGTTTTGATAAGGTAGATGAGAAAATAAATTCTCTTGAAAATAAAATTAAAGGGAATAATGTGCAATATCAAGAGCAAATACAAGAACTTTCACACCAAGTGGAAGATTGTAAAATAAAATATGGTGTTTGTACGGACACAATGTTGACCCTACAAAACAAAACTTTAAACTTCGAAAACACTATAAAAGGGTTAGAGAACAAAGTACATGGGGTTAGTACACCTAGTGTATCTTTGACACAAATACCTGGTAGCGCAGAGAATATACCAAAATTCTCAGGATTTTACAAAGATAATCCAATGGCGTTTATGAGAACGATAAAAACATACATGAGGGGAATATCTGATGAGATGTCAAGGCTACATTTCATAAGAGGTTGTTTGAAGGATTATGCACTTCAGTGGTACGATATGATAATAGATGAAGTAGTGGATTTCAAAGAATTTGAGATTCGTTTTGTGAGACAGTACTGGGGACAGACTCAGCAGAGGAAGATTAGACACGATTTAGTGTTTGGCAAATACAGAGCTGGATCTTCTAGAGAAAACTACATCATAAGAAAATATTCTTTTCTTAAATACATCCAACCAACCATTGAAGAAAGTGATATTGTTTCACAGCTAGCAGCACACTTTGACCACAACGTTACACAGGCGGTGGCACTTCAAGGAATTGATAACATTGAAGCACTCCTGGAACTGGTCAAGAGATTAGACGATGTGGATGAGAAGGGAAACAGCAAGAGTTATGGAAACATCAAATATACAAACGATCCACCCAGAAATGATAATAATAACTACAACAATGGAAATAATCCACATATAAACAAGACACCTCGTTACAATCAAGATAAACAGTACAATAATAATGGGTACAATCAAAATCAGGGTAAAAAGAATTATGGAAACAACCCTTATACATATAATAAGCCAAGCTATGGGAACAATCCATATTCATACAATAAAGCAAGAAACGATGAAAATGAGAGGAAGAAAGAACAGAATTATGGGAAGGAAGAAAGAAACCCTGAGAGGGAAAGAAGAGTGAACAATGTTCAAATAAGTGAAGAAAAAGAAGAAATAAGTACGAAGAAAAAAACAGAATCAAAAGGTGCAATACCCAAGGATTCAAGACAACTACCGACAAATAAAGAATGGGTAAATTCTACCTACTCAAATGCGACTTCGTTGGATTTTTAGAAAGGCCAGTCAAGAAGAAAAAGAAGGTACAAAACGTATATAACTTTGACGATCTAAAGAAAATCACGACGGAATTACCACACATAACAGTAAAAATAGGGAACGAAGAGATAGAAGCATTATTAGACACAGGAGCGCAATTATCTTTATTAGATAGTAGTATTATAAGTAAAGACATAGAAAAATTAGGATATTGTATGCCTATAAGAAAAGTAAATTTAATAAATGCAAATAAGAAACGCATCATTACTGTAGATAAAGTTTTTTGTATAAATGTTAGAATAAGTAGTTTAAATTTATTAACAGAATTCATAATAGTGCCTAATTTGAACAGCAATTGTATTTTGGGGATAGACTTTTTAAGTCAATATGGTACAAAAATAAATATGGAAAACAAAACATTTCATATTAAAAATTCAATAATCTCCTGGTGTAAGGAAACACAGGAAGATGAGATATTAATTAATAATTTATATATAAATAATGCTGAACAAAATCTCACAAATAAAATGGATAGTAGTTTATTAGACAATAAGTGTGCACATCCTGTGAAGCATCGTCAAAGTGAGGACTTCACGCAATATAGGGATGGTACGAATTTAAATTGCGATAAACAATACATAAGCCATGTGAGCAATCTTGTCAGCAAGTATAAAGAGTTATTTGATAATAAACCTGGTTTAGCAAAAGGCTATGAACACAGGCTAAAAGTAGATGAAACACAACCTTTTAAAGTTAAAAATTATCCTGTCCCCAATAAATACAGAGAACAAGTCAAATTAGAAATTAAAGAAATGTTAAAGAACAAAATTATAGAAAAAACGGAATCAACATTTACCAATCCTGTAGTCGAAATAAACAAAAGGGGTATAAGTGATCAAAGGGACACTATACTACCAAAATATTTAAATGCAAGAAACTCACCTTATTTTGAAGCTCAACAGAGCGTTACATTTTCATTAACAATGTGTGTAAATATCGAACAGTTCAAAAGGACCGATCGGAGGCGTACTTTTTGGCTGGCAACAATACGTAATGATTCAATAAATGATTGTTCATTCTTAGTAATGTTATTTGTAATTAGAAAGAAAGGAGTCAAATTTAAAAAGACTCATGAAAGAAGCAAAGTACAAAAGGATGAAAGGAAATATTTTGCCTTCATGCTTACAAAAATTGCAATGGTAAAGAAGGGAGTAAAATTTAAATGGACTCCTGAAACTCTCAAAATATTTGAAGAAGTGAAAGAGAATTTTTGCAAAGCATTAATAGAAAATTTACCCGATATTAATGAAGAATTTGTTTTAAGATGCGACGCATCAAATAATGCAATAGATATAAGAAATTTAGCATTAAGTATCGTTAATCACATATCTATGCTCTATGATTATATAGACGTAGAAGATTAATAATCATTTGTGCGAGTTTTCACAATGGTTATTATATGTGTCGTTCATGCTTTAATAATCATTGTTGACGATTCACGACAAAGTATAATAACCAAGGGATATGCTGTGACCTCGCAAATTTGTAAAATAAGAATAGTTTTAGAGATTGATTTAAGAATTAGTTTAAGCTTAGAAATAAAAGTAAAAATAAGAAAAAGTCCTATTTAGATATTATTGAGTAAAATTATGCAACAAGAACTACATGAAGGTATACAAAGTTGCATACTTATAGTCAAATTTTTATTATAACAGTAAATAATGAAATATGCAAAGTAAAGTTTATTAAATAAATATAAAACAAATGATGTAGAATAAAAATTTATTAAATAAAGAAATATATGAAATAAAGACAAAATAAATATAAGTAATATATTTCTTTTGTAGAAAAGATACACAAAAAGTATGGGTTATAGATCATGAAAAGAAATGAAATTTATATGCATAAGGCAATAAAAATCTTATGAGAGTTTAAGAATTAAATAGTATTAAAGAATAAAATTTACCTTAGCTTACTACTAGACAAATAAAAAAGGATATAAAAATGTGTAAAACATGGAAGCAATCAGCAGTGACATATTTTTGTATTTAAAAGCTGACATTATAAATAAATAAAAAGGTATCTGTGTTCATGAGTTGCTCGTAACACAATGCTTCAGGGACTAGAGGCGGACGTGTTCTACAAGGACAGGCAGTGCGGAATAATGGTTATTTTCAACATGTTTCCCATTTTGTCAAGGCGCACTCCGGCTAAAAGAAAAGTAAAACTAACATAAATAAATGGAAAGAAAAATATGCATCGAACAATGAACAAGGTAATGGGTTCATTGACGAGTACAAGGAAGGATGGTATTAGTGACAAGAATAAACCTACCGTTGGGAATCATGTGCAAAGCAGAGGGGACCTTTGAATTGGAAGGTTATGTTGACGTTGAAGTGAATTGTGAACTGTCAGAACAAAATGTGTATGTGTGCGTGAATCAAGGCGGCAACATATGGGCAGCGATTTCACGGGAAAAGTGTATTCCAGTACCAACCTAAACATGGACTAGAGGGCGCAATGGTCAACATAGTTTATTTTTGCCGCTATAAATACGAAGACAAGATTCGACAAGACAGACTTTCTGATAACACTTCCGAGAGGAAAGACTTCTGATAACACTTCCGAGAGGGAGACTTTCTGATAACACCTCCGAGAGGTGAACTTCTCAGAACACTTACAAAAGGAAGATCTCTTAAAGAATAAGTTTTTTTTTAATTGTTATATTGTAGTTTTTCATTATTTCTTCAACACATATAGTAACAGTAATTTATTTTATTTAATACATTTGAATTCATTTGAAGCGTTCATAATGGACATTCAAAATAGATTTATTGATAACAAGTAAGTTTATTATTTCTTTTGAAAATTAAGTTATACGAGTTGTTGGACAGACATTGATTTTTACGTGCGAATGATTAATCAATGTATTGTTGGACAAAAAAATAGACAAGTAAATAATTTATCCTGTAAGGTTTATTTTAAATTTATATAGTTGGAATTACAACCAAATAGGATTAATGGTGTTGGTCAGTTGGAGAGATGTTACGTGAAAATGAGCATTTTCTTCATCGTATTGTCTAGACATCATTAATTTCTTTCAAATTAAGCGAATAATAAATTAGAATTTCACAAGGCATAGATTAAGAGCTCGATACAACACGTGCAAATGGTTGTCTAAAGCAATTAATTGAAGCCTATACATAAATATTATAACGTCGATGAGTATATTCATAAACGTACAATAAAAGTTTATTTTTGTTTATTTGCAGGATAAATATTTATTTTGTTTGGTAGAATAAATAAATAAACAAAAGATTTACATACATTACAACCGGCATTAGGTATAAATGATATGAGCATTTTTCAATTATGTATCTTGTTTAGAGCATAAAGGTGTGCATATAACGGAAACTATATTTTTGAATCCATAAATTACAAAATAAAAAAATACATGATTATGTTGAATAGACATACAGTTTTTTTCTTTGAACAAAACTATTACCTCTTTCCCTATAATGAGCAAGAGAAAAATCATCAGCAAATAAGAAGGAACCACAAACATTGCCAGGACCCACAATAGTTATAAGGTACATGACACAACAATATAAGATAAAACACAAAACCAATTATAAGTTCTTGGTGTGTAAAGAATAATTTAAAGAGTATAATGTGTACAAAAGACTATACCCTACGTGTGGTAATACACACAAAAGTATGTTGTTACAGCATATAAATTATATGGCAATATTGTTATTTAAAATAAATATTTATATGTAAGTAGTAGCACCCACCAAAAAAAATTTTCATTAGCTTTTAAAAATTCAGGGCTGAAAGGGTTAAATTTTTGCTGTTCACTTAATTTCATTTTCACTTTAAATTAATTCGAAGCAATAATACAGAACATTCACGAATTAATACAATTCTTGTACTATTTAACTGTTACTGGACATCAGTAAAAATAGTGAAATTTCACAAAAACTAATCGCCTACTTTTTTTTATAAATAAATGCATATTAAACGGTTAAGTGCAAAAGGAATGTCAATAAAAACTGTGACAACAATGTCGATTGAAACTGATGATGAGATGTTTGTCTGATTTCAATAGCGCTATTATAAAGCTATACGACATGTATGATACCTTTTTGGATTCAGGGTGTTCCGTATATTTTAAAATTCGAACAATATACAGGGTGTTCCAATTAAAAAAATTGTCGATGACGTCATTTCTCACATATTGTTCACTCTATATATTTAATTATAACGCTATATTAAAGCAAATTAGAAGCAAAAATCGACCTGCTTCGGGAAATTTCGTTAAAAATGTTTGTTTCGCAAAAAATCAATTTATTCCATACTTTACGGACACACTGATACAGCCCCTCTAATAATCATCATCAAGCAGTGCCATCTATGTAGTAAGTAAAATAACTTAACATATTTTATTAATATTTTAAACCATTTTGTAGCAACAGAGGCTTTTTACTGGGTGATTTGTTTCTTTTCTTGTTACAAAATACAATAAATGATTTTTTTTTCTAAAACATTTTCAATTATTTGTGTCATTCAGGTATAATTAAAAACCGACAATTGCTTGACATGTTTTAAACTTAGTTACTTATAAAATGATTTAGAAAGGACACACACATATCCTGTCTTTCTTTCAATTCGAAAATGATCAGTTTTTCATTCTGCTTAACGTTTACCAGGAAATAGAAGAGGAAAACTCCCGTCCTATTGTCATTTACTACAGATATGAATGGCCCCCCATAAAAAAGAAAAGATGACATAACGCCATCAGATTGAAAGTTTGCTAATATCTGTTGGGAATATTGTGTCAGGGAACAACATATGCGAGACCGTTTCCGTTGGAAACTTTCATTGTCCAGCCTGGGACATATTGCAGTGAACTGACCTTTAACGAGGGATATAAATTAATGAAAAGTTGCACAGCGTATATTCTCGTCCGTCTCTCTTCCGCTTCTGTTCCAATTTCGCACTCCGGCTTTACGCGTTTTGTTTTCAATTAGCACTTTTGTAAAAAGTTTTTGCGAACAGTTTTTTTCGTTCCGCAGTATATCGCGATATATTAACTGCTAATTGGTTTTTCTAACAAAATAGAAATCGAAACCCGTACAGAAAAATACAAACATACATCCGATAACGGGATCTGTTACGCGTTTATTTGTTTCTTTTTTCAACATTAACTACAAATTTATGGTATAACTAGAAAATGCATAACAATTTTTAGTTAGAGCGAATTAGGGACGCATATTGTACCAAACGATTAAACACGTGAATATATGTTTCCTAACTGAATATACTTCATTATCAGGTTAACCGTTGAATGAAAGAATACTTAAAGATGCGCAACCTATAGCAAAATAGCGTGTCTTACCGCTAAATGGCCCCCACACATCCCTTGCCCAGAAACACAACCGTAATTAAACTAGCTCTGGGCGAATTTAAATGCTTTTAAATCTCCTGGAAATATGAATCTAAATTATTGTTCAATATACATTAAAGCATGCACAAACTCATAAAATATGCAAGTTAATGCAGTAATATGTGTTTCACTTCCGCTTCTTGTACATACTTAATTAATTCATTGAAATAGATGTTCATTTTAAATTGGGAAATGTAAAAAAAAATCGTATTGTTATATATTTGTATATACGAGGAAACAGAGGTGTGAGATTTGTGTCTTGGTTTCATTTCTTAATGTTTAATAAAAGTCGGTTTGCCCCATATATGTATATTTCGCGGTAACAAATATCTCATTTGCCTAATGAGTGACTACCAGTAAAAATATTTCTAGGAAAATACATCAGAAATCGTTATATGTGTATATTATAATTACATACATCTTATTATACAAATAATGTATTTTTTTGATGGGCGAATAAAATAAAGCTATTATTGTTTAAAATAATATATTATAATAAAACCCTACAGAAATATATATATACAGGGTTGCTCATTAGTGCGTCAAATTCCAATATAGGCGTTATTAAATAGTACTGAAGAAATTTATTTTATAAAAAGTGGCACAGTAACAAAAAACACACATTTTGAAAATAATTTGAATTATACAGGGTGATGCGTTAAAATGGCACACATTCGATTTTTTTTTAAATGAAACACTCTGTATATCTTTTGTTTTTCCTTATCTACTATAATTTGCGTTTTCATCGATATTTGGGGTTTTGGTTTTGGATGACGCATTGTTGAGTTATTAATGGAAATTATAAAAAAATGGTCGCGACAATGTTTACCATAATAATTCTATGCGGTAGTATTACGATTATCTAAGATAAAATTATTTAGTAAGTATGCAGCCAAGGGATGTGTTGAACCTACAAAATAATCTAACATTCATTTTATTATACAGGCTGTTTGTTACGATGCAATCAATTTGGCTATCGTCAAAGAGCGTTTACTGATTTTTTCAAATGGAACACCCCGTATATTATTAAATTTTTGGAATGATGCCTTAATTGCGCTTAATTTTTGTTGATAATGTCCTATACTTAAACCCAATAATTTCCGAGTTGTTTTTAATTTTTCATTACAAACCGCTAAATTATTTGTTTTCGGTTCGATTTAGTGTACTGGGTAAACGATTTGACAAACAAAAACAAATAAACGACTAAAAGTATCAAACTGTAATTTTGTTAAAGGCAATATTTATAATAAATTTTCAAAGTGACCCCCATTTTGAATAGAACACATTTGCAGCCTTGACAGAAAGGACCTATTTACGTGTTGCAACTTCTCAATGGAAACTGGTTCAGAAGCACGTATTATACGTTGCCTCATATCGTCTGCTGTAGTTGGAGGTGTCTGGTATACAATGTTTTTTATGTACCCCCATAGAAAAAAATCAAGTTTGGTCAAATCTGGCGATCTAGGTGGCCAACTAATGGGACCACCGCGGCCGATCCATCTACCTTCGAATTCTTGATTCAAATAGTGTCGGACATTTAGTGCAAAATGTGCTGGAGCACCGTCGTGCTGAAGCCACATATTTTCTCTTAGAGCTGGAGGAACGTTTTGCAGAAGCTGAGGCAAGTCATATTGCAAGAAATTCAAATATTGCGCACCATTTAAATGTCCGTGTGGTCCAATTACAAAGTTGCCCATAATACCAGCCCAAACATATATAGTCCATTGCCTCTGCTTATCAATCGCTCTTAATATTCTTGGGTTGTCTATTGCATAATGATGAAGATTATGACGGTATGGGCTACCACTCTGAGTAAAGGTCGATTCGTCAGTAAATAATACCTTTTGGAAGAAGTTAGGTGTTATCCTTTCAATTTCTAATCCCCATTCGCAAAACGTCCTTCTAGTCTCTAAATCAGGCCTCAACAGTTCTTGATGAAAGGAAATACTGTAGTGATATTTATTTTTTTTTAAAAATATTGCTTACACCAGATCGTGGTATATTAGTTTCTGTTGATATTTTGGAAGAACTAGTAGAGGGCTCCGCAATTACTGATAACAAGACTTTCAATTTATCTTCGTCACTTGTCCTCTTTGTCCTTTCAAGCCTCTCATAACTCACATTTCCTGTTCTAATAAATCTTTTCTTAAGTCTTTCCAAACTTATAACTGAAGGTTGTCTTCTGTCAGGATATCTTTGCGCATAAATTCGCTTGGTTAATAGACAATTCTTTTGGGCAGATCCCATAATGAAAATCATGTCAACGAGTTCGTTGCTTTCAAACTGCATATTGACTTAACTGAAAACCGTAATAATAATATGTGGCAAACAACAAATATACAAGAAAAGTACGTACCTACCCACTAATCCAATCAATAAATAACACAATAACAATATTAAACGCAGATACTTATGAAATCACTAATATTACACCTAATTGAGAGCAACAATAAGATTTTAATTTTTAACGTTTGTTGACGTCTGTTGACGTTTATTTGTTTTTGTTTATCAAATCGTTTACCCAGTACACTAAATCGAACCGAAAACAAATAATTTAGCGGTTTGTAATGAAAAATTAAAAATAACTCCGAAATTATTGGGTTTGGGTATAGGACATTATTTACAAAAATTAAGCGCAATTAACGCATGATTCCAAAAATTTAATAATATACGGGGTGTTCCATTTGAAAAAAATCAGTAAACGCTCTGTGGCGACAGCCAAATTGATTGAATCGTAACAAACACCCTGTATAATAAAATGAATGTTTGATTATTTTGTAGGTTCAACACATCCCTTGGCTGCATACTTACTAAATAATTTTGTCTTAGATAATCGTAATACTACCGCATAGAATTATTAAGGTAAACATTGTCGCGACCATTTTTTTTTAAAATTTTCATTAAGAGGCCACCGGACGGCTTGAATTACGGATTTCCTTTTTTCCAGCTTATTTCTGCATCAAATCGAAAACGGTTTTTGACAAACATGTTTAAAAAGTAATACTGAATATGTGTATCTATTTTTTTTTTCTAAAATGAACAAAAAACATTTTTTATTTCTTTATTAGTGACTAAAAAAAAAAATTAAATATATAGACAAATTGAATTAATTATTGTAGAATATTTATACCGCATATCAGCTATATTAAATGTTTTATAAATTGCTCAAACGTAATTTACGATTAGCAAATTTTGGACCGGGGAGGTGCTGCTCTCTGGCGAAGGCAAGGTGTATATCAATTTTCGTAACTACATTGGCAACGTTGCTAACATAAATCTCGTGAGACGAGACGCGGCAATATACGATTTTAAAAGATGTGCATGAGTTAGAATGATATGGTTAGACACTGACGTATGACGGCTGGCTTTTAATAGACATGTCAGACATAGAGTACACGGAGACACGAGGTGAACGTTGTTGAGTAGTATGTGTTTGAAATACATATAATAAATAATAATAATATATAATACATATTTTGTATACATACCGGGCAATATATCTATATTTTTGCAATGATATAGCATAAAAATCATTTATAAATATGCATAAGTATATGTAATTTCAGTAATCTTATACTTTTTATAAAAAAAATCATTTCATTTCATTTTCCAGAAATTTAAATAACAGGACCTTTTTAACTTAAACTTGATTTTGATATTTTACTATTTGAAAAACAGTACTAGTGTTACATTTGCTAACCATTTATTTAAAAAATCTTTGAAAGACCAGGTGTTGGCACCAATTAAAAGGAAACAATTTCTTCATCGATAAATTAATATATTTGATTTTGGAATGTGCTATTTCTGCTCACAAGGAGAATCAAGAACAGACTTATGAGAGATTACTTTTTCGATTTTTCACAAATACAGATAAAATTATTTAATAAACATTACAACAAATAACGAAGGTGGAATAAACTAGCAAAGAAATACAAAAAAAGATATCAAAGCACCCCTATTAATAACACTACAGTTTAAACGAGCATTATTAAAAATAAATGCAGCTTACAGTTGTGCATTATTTAAATGTTACTAATCCATTTCTAAATATCAGATCCTTTGAAAACTTGAACTTGCAGTAAAAAAAAAATTTTGCAATTCATTTTAAGTGAATGAACTTCAGTGTACGTATTTTAACACTACAAAATCTATGCGTACCAACAAAAACATCAGCGCCCATTATTTAAAAAAAATTACCCCTCAGATAACAAAATGAATCTTTACTAAAATAGTTCTTTTTTATAAAAATAACTCTGGACACTATATAATTGTTTTGTTTACAGTAATAAATCAATAAGCTAGTAAATAAATACATTCAACTTAACAGGAGTAATTACGCATTAAAATGAGTAAAAGAACATTATTCCGAATAAATGAGCAACAACTTGCGAAGAAAAGATCCATAACATGGAATTACGAAAGAACCTTCATTAACCGTAACGATGCAGAAGATTTTGTCAAATCGGAAACTTGTTGGAGCTTAAAAAACACAAACAACACTGAGTCTGGTGTAGTTAAGTATTTTCGATGTAATAAAGTTAAATGTCGAGGACAACAATGTGCAACTGGTATTAAATTAATTCTGGATTCATCCTGTGAAAATGTTCTCCTATTTCGATCGCAAGTAAGTCATTCTTGTTATTCTATTGCAACAAAGGCCGGTACCGAAATGAACGACAAACTAAAGAACGAAATCAAGGATTTCTTTACCAAAAAAAATAAATCCGAAAGCAATTTTGGATGTTCTTGCCCAGAAATATAATCCACCCCCAAATATAAACCAAATAAAAATATTTCTGTCTAAATTAAGAAAAACCATTTACGGTTCACCAACAATATCTCTTGGTGAACTGTAAAGTTGGCTTCTTAAGAATAGTGCTGTCCCCAATGAACGAAGCAAAGCTTTTATCGTAATTTCACAACCGATGAGAACGACGGTGTTTTTAGATTCATGGCAACCGGTAAAATTCTATTAGAAAATGGAGTAAAAAAGAATATCATTATCCACGCAGATGCAACGTATAAATTGATTTGGCAGGGGTTCCCTGTTTTCTTAATAGGAACAACTGACCGCGATAAAAAATGTCATTTACTGGGAATAGCAGTATGCACCATAGAACGAACTGCCGATTTTCAATTTATTTTTCAGAAGCATGTTTACAGCGTTTGAATGTCAATACTCGCAGTTTAATATTGAATATGGACAACAATTTAACACAACATTACAACAGCATTGTCTGCAAATTTACGGGAGGAAAGCGAATAAACTATGCGTTAAAAGGCTTACACAAATGCGTTGTGAAGCTGCTTCCATTTCTTTCAATTCGGGTGGTGAATTTCATAGAGTATTACATAAAGCTTTGACTCAAACAAGTCCCCATTCTTATACTAAACGGTATATAAAAAAAAAATTAAACAACGGCGACTAAAGTCAGTGAAACGACAAATATTTAACACCAGAAAGAGGAAAAGGCACTGTGTAGTGGCTTGTGATAAAGATTATGGCCCAGAGGCTAATGAATCAGTAAGAGATGATTTTTCAATGGAGGAATACAACCGAAAACGGGAACAGTTCCTTCAGGATTTGAAAAAATCAAATGAAGACATTTTGTACATCGAAAGTGCGACTAGAAGCCAAAAAACTTATAAGGATAAATGAAAGATCTGTTAGAGTTACCGCGTCAAACTTTGGCAGTATATGCAAATTGCACCCTAAAACATCTTGTGTCAACACAATAAAAACATTGTTATATAATTCCTTCGATGGCAATAAACATACACGGTATGGCAATAGGAGCGAACCATTAGCGAAAGCTGCTTTTCGAGAGCGATAGGATATCGAAAAAATTATTGACTGTGGTTTATTTATCGACAAGGAGAATTTCTACCTGGGCGCGAACCCTGATGGGATAATCGGAGAAAATCTTCTTGAAATAAAATGTCCATCCGTCTCACAAAACATGGATCCCCTAGTGGCCATTCAAGAAAATCAAATTAAATTTGCAACAATAGAAAAAGGTCAATTAAAATGAAGTCATGATTATTACTATCAAGTGCAAAGTCAATTAGCAATAACTAAAAGAAAAATGTGCTATTTTGTTGTGTGGAATAAGCATGGCATGCTGGTGGAAGAAGAAAGTATAAGTTTGTGTCGGTACAAAAGCAACATGTAAAACTTTATTTTGTAGATATGGAGAGATTCGGATTTTTCCAAAAATGTAATGCTTCCCAAACTTGAAGAATTTTTTTACATGTGCTTACTACTAGAATTGGTGGATCCCCGCTATACAAGAGGCCTTCCAATTAGAAATCCCCCTAGAAAACAATCGTAGATTTTTATAAAAAACCGTGTTTTTTGGATTATTTTAAATTTTGAATACTGATACTTTATAAAAGCGTCTTAATCTATTTACATAAAAAATGGTGGAGATCTCAGAAGAATGTTCCAGAAATTAATCAAGCATTGGATATCATTGTTCCGATTTTGTATGCAAACGCTTCTTCTGCAGATGTCGAAAAAACTGTTTCATCATATGGGCTTGTCCATTCAGAATTAAGAAATGCAACATTGCTAAAAATAGTATTTTTTTATTAATATGAAACACACAGTTTTCTTATGTTTATTTATGTTTTCTTTGTATTTGAAAATTTTTATGTAATGTTACTAAATAAATGTAAGACGAATTTCTTTATTTTTCTGCTTAAAATAATTATATAAATATAATAAAAACTATAAGAGACTATTACAAGAAGAAAAATCATGTTTTTTTAAATAAAAATCACATTGATTTAAATAAATCATAATTTAAACTCTGATTTTATTCAAATGATTTAAATCATCTCAACTCTGAATATGAATATAGGATTATGTATCTATTGATAGGTAGCAAGTGAACGTATTATTCAACAGTCATGAATAATTCTTTTTTTCTTATAATTTTTTATTTTATTTTGATATCGTAATAACTAAAACATTCTATCGGCCCATAATCTAATGAACCCTTCTTATATAAATAACTATTATTACACTGATTCTCGGATCACACATATTTACGCGGTATTTCGAAAAATGAAAAAGTCAAAACTATCAAAACAATAATGTGCAATGTGTTGAATGTAATATATTTTTGTTGAATAACCTTTCATTTGTTTCTTAGTTGGTTCGGATCGAAATTTTCTGCACCAAATTTTAATTTTATGTGTGTATTATCTATATTTTTCTGATTCAAACGACTCAATAAGTGCGCGCCCTACGTTTATCCTTTATGCCTTTTTGTATATCAACTCGTATCTATATCACTAAACGCACGGAAGAGACGAATCGTCTCATTCTCCTAATATTTGGTTGTCGTTAGTATAAATCAACGATGAATTATGTACCGATTCCCACTCTTTACAAACCAATCCTCGCTGTTGCCAAATTGCCACATCTGTGGCTACTTACAGCAGTCTGAAGGGGAGAGGGGTTAACGAGCATCGAAATATTTTTACCGTCCGGAGCGCTCTTAATAACTCAACAGTGCGTCATCCAAAACCAAAACCCCAGATATCAATGAAAACACAAATTAAAGTAGATAAGAAAAAACAAAAGATATATAGGGTGTTTCATTTAAAAAAAAATTCGAATGTGTGCCATTTTAATGCAACACCCTGTTTAATTCAAATTATTTTCAAAATGTGTGTTTTTTGTAACTGTGCCACTTTTTATAAAATAAATTTCTTCACTACTATTTAATAACGCCTATATTGGACTTTGGCTCACTAATGAGCAACCTGTATATATAATAAAACACAATTGTTTAGTTTCAAAAAAACTATAATATTCACACAGTAGATATGTTTCGCCACACGGTGGCTTCATCAGGTAGATGAAATTACTTACGGAAATATTGTCACATTGTTTTTTGTATACATTAATAATAATAAGAAACGCCAAAGATATAAGAACAAAAAAAACGTGTTTATTTTACTGTTTTACAGCATTTTGAAATGTAACGGTAATATTAGTTTATTGCTGGGCGAATACATTCAATAATAGTATATAAAAGTATACAAAGCATAGTTAATAAACAACAACCTATAATTAAAATAACTTTCCTATGTGCTTGGCAGTTTCCCATTAAGATGTCGAAACATTTTTATTTTTAAAAACAAATCCAGAATGAATTCTTTGTGAAGTGCACATTTCGAGCTTGCGTGGGGTATACAGCACTAAAAACTGTTTTCTAATGTTGTCTTGAGGTATTCCTTAAAAGTTTTTGCAACATGAGAGTGACATTCGTGCCTTTCAAATACATTATAAAATCCATTCAGCAAATGCGACATTATTGATACAAAAAGGTCAGAAGGTCTTTTCAAAAAACTTATCTTTCCTTCACGAAAGAAATCTTTTAACAGCAAAAAAAAATTCATTCGAATTTGTTAAGTCGTCGCCGCTTTTTGTAAATATTTTGGAACAGTCGACGCAGTTGAATTTCATTTCAAGTTTGTACAATAGATAGACAGCTACATTAACATTTGAGCACTTTTCCAAAGTGGTTGCAGCGAGTGATGTGCTCCTGGAAGGTTCCAGATTTGAAAATATATTATCTTTATTGATATTTTCGGCCATAATATCTATGGGTTGATGTGCCTGAAGTTCTATGCTCGATTCCTCATCTAGTTCTGTTACAGGACGACGCTGAAGTTGTTCTGTTTCAAAGCAATCATCTACTTCAATCCCGACAATATCAAGAGCTTCATTGTCAGATATCACACAATTCTATAGCCATCCCTGTATCTAACAACAGAAAATAAGCTTTTAAGGGGGTTACTGTCCACTGAAATCCATCTATGCAATAGATATTATTTCGTTTTTTATCCTTTTCCAATGTTACAAGAGATTCTTTCCTGTAAATAGACAATGGTCGCCTGTTTGGGTTTGGGTCATCTAACGTTCTACGATTTAAGGTGTCAAAAATATCGTTTATATTGTGAATAAATTCTACCGTGTTTTGGTCAAGTTTTACACGCATTTTTTGAAAAGTGGTTGGTAAAAAAAATGACACCTTGCCACATGGTGTCATTTTTAACATTGCCCTAGTCGCAAAACTCCTCTGATCGATCTCATATGTCTTCTTTAAATCATTCCAAGAAATCAATTGGACGCTAACAGAAAGTTCGTGTTAACTGTTCATAAAACTATTTCGCAAACTTCTGAGTAAATGTGGCGCATCAAATATGGTATATACCTCTTCACCTCCGATTTCAATATTCGGTTTTTCTTTCGTGGCACCTAACAGAGTAAAAGCCCTACCATTATTTGCTCCCTGATCCCATAAAAATCCATGTTTATTTCCAATATTTCAAAATGCTAAAAGATTTCTTCCCTATAATACAGTTGATATAGAAGAACTAACTGAAAACGAATGGAGAAAGTTACCTTCAATTTCACAACAGGAAATAATAAATGAAGAACAAATAGATATTTTTTGGTGGCAATATAAAAATGTTCTCGAAGTTTTTGAATTTCAAGATTTAGCCAAATTTGTGTTAAATTTCTTGTGTAAACCTCACTCTAATGTCCAGTGTGAAAGAATATTTAGTAAAGTTAAGCCAACGCGCACATTTATTAAAGCAATTATAATCAAAGAGTTTAAGTGCATTAATAGTGTGTGTATTACTTACTTTTTGTTTATTTTAGAAACTAGTTCTTCAATTGTTTCTCTGTTTTGACTAACTTAATCAGCAAAAAAGTCCAACTTGTTTGCTAATTTATCCGACTTCGTAGCTTCAATAATAACAACGTTAGAAATGGTGAACACTTAACTTTAGACACGGTGTATATTTCAGTATATCCTTGATACTTGTATAAACACATCTTAACTCGCATATATTAACAGAAACAAATAAATTCACACAATAAAACCATCATACTGAATGCTAGCACATTTACGTAATACGCACGATATCTATAACAATATATATTACTTTAGTCCGTACATCCTTCTAAGGATTAACTAGGAGCTTAAATAGATACAGGAAGCAGATATCGTAATTCTATAAGGATAATATATTGATACGCACTTAACTGTTCACACTTTCCCTTCTAAGACTAAGTTGTAATTACAGAGTAATCAATAGAATGTTGTAAGATTAATAGCGGTATTAGAGACACACAACTGGTAATATAGCAGGTGGGTTTAATCAATTAGAACACCGGAAAGATGTATCATGTGACATTCTCCCCCATAATCGTTCGGTATAACTTCGGATCCAGGAGGAACTCGAGAAAATTATTGTGTTTAAGTAAGTGATGCGAAAATGATGATATCGATATAGTTTATGAGGATGTATCTTGCAATTAGGTGTATTATATTAAGGTAAGGAATAACATAGGAAAATTGTATATATCTCCATATGGAAAATTACTTAGATACAGTCATTTCCTTTTGCTTTTCCGCTTTTGTCAATTGCGTTTCGCTATTTATCAAATGGCTTTCTATGTTTTTAAACGTCAGCTAAGTTTGTCAAATGGAATTCTTTTTTTGTCAAATTACTTTCCTTTTATATCAATTGCTTTTCTTGTTTATATGTAGGTACATTTTATAAAAATTATGGTAATTTACACATTAATGTGAGAAATTTATTTTGTATTTAGATACAAACCAGAGGTCCCTATTTCACGTATAAGGTACACGGATATTTAAATCCGGGTATTTTATTTGACGGATCTTTATGCGTACGTGTAATTTACACGACACGTATACATGTATGTAAATTAAAAGCCGATTAATAGGAGTGAATGTGGTTCAGAACACAATAAGCAATAAACAATGAAGCTTTATGTTTTTCTAAAATAAAGGAATTTTTGCTGTTGAATATTTCTGTTTTTCTATATTGCATTTTTTGTAGCAATTCCAATAGCAAATATTTACTTTGAATTCATTTACTGGTATATATTTAAAATAATTATTCCTCGAATGTGCTTTTGAGTAACGTAAAAAAGTCTTCAAATTAACCCTTCCGACATTTCGTGATATTGTCTTTGGTCAAATTCACTAAAAAGGAAGACAAATTTTACTTAATTGGTCTGATTTTGACCCAATGACAATATTCTTTGATTTATTTATAATTATTTTTTTATTTTCTGGTTTAATTTAGCTACATTAGTATGAGGCAACAAGTTTGGTTGTACAATGTTTTTTTGTAAGTATGAAAGAAAAAAATTTTTTTTATGAAAAAGTTTTTCAAAAAAAAATTTTTTTTCTTTCATACTTACAAAAAAACATTGTACAACCAAACTTGTTGCCTCATACTAATGTAGCTAAATTAAACCAGAAAATAAAAAAATAATTATAAATAAATCAAAGAATATTGTCATTGGGTCAAAATCAGACCAATTAAGTAAAATTTGTCTTCCTTTTTAGTGAATTTGACCAAAGAAAAATATGCTAAATTATATGTGGTAAATATAGTGTCCACTACATATACATACTTTCTCATTTTAGATGGTATCGGCTCACATGCGCTCGGCACACTTGTGCTCCCACCTGAAATCGACCTATTTGCGCTCTGACCCTAATGACAAGAAATTAATGATATCTTCGCCGGCCCACTTGCGCTCCCGTTCTCTGGGGATATATACTTGTATAAATACATAAAACTTAAGATATATATTGTACATAGTGCCTTTCATATTAGATGACCTACCTTATTGAGGCGAGTATATGAAAATTACTTATTGTAGGTTTTTATAAAATATATATATTGAGGTAGTGCTAGATACCTACCATCAATATTTATATATCTTTTTAATATGATTTTATAAATCAGTATTCAATTAGTGTTAGAAAGTAGAGAGTATTAAAGAAATGGAATAATATTACCTAGTATATTATTTATTGTACTATTTTTTATAGTTGTACAAAATCACAAAGTCCATAGATGATAGAATAATGTTTATTGGATAAGGTCCATTGTTTTTAAAATGATACCAGTATCTGAAAAATAGAGATTTTAAAAGTAATTGAGAATTTTGATATGTATTATATTATTGTTAAAACTTGTTCAATTGTCTTTTATAATAAGAAAAGGTATTAAGAGATTAATTTTAATCAAATGAATCGTTAAAATCGATTAAAAATCTTCCACTCAAATTCATATACAGGAACTGTCAGTTGCTAATCATTTTGACATTTGAAGATTTTAAAATTGTGATTGCGTTGAAAATATTGAGAATACACAAAACTATTACAAAATTTATGGGAAAAATTATGGGTATATTAGTAATGATATATGGTAAAGTATTTAAGAAAAGTAAATAGATCTAGAATTTATATTGATTATAATAATTGGTTGTTAAATGGTAATTGGTTAATTTAAAAATTTTGCTATATCACTAAGGATATGAAAATAAATAAGAGGATTCTCTAAAAATTATTTTTAGAAGAATGTTGTTGTGAATTAGGTGTTAGTGTTTTTCAGCTAATATTATATAAAAAAAAGGCTTCTAAATAGCAAAGGTGCATTAGAATAAAATATTCTAATATCTTAAAGTATTATACAATTAAAGAGAAAGAAGATTGAAGTAAATTGTACTATTAAAAAAATATAGAAGACACTTACCAAGACCGGAGATTTATTAGAAGCAGATATTATTTCCAAATACCATATTTTAAGGAAAAATACACTTGGACATTCGTCGAGGAACTCCATTAACGAAGAGGCAATTTCCCAGAAGCATTACATTTGGTCTCTCGACAAGGAACTTCATAACCAAAGAGGCATTTTTCCAGAAAAGTATATCACTTGGACAATCAACGAGGAACTCCATGAACGAAGAGGCATTTTCCAGAAGTATATCACTTGGACATTCGACGAGGAACTCCATAAACGAAGAGGCATTTTCCAGAAGTATATCACTTGGACATTTATCGAGGAACTCCTTGGACAAGATCTCATTTCTTAGATGCACAAAGTGATAGCTAAGCAGTAGGATAAGGTGAGCCCGAGGAATATCCAATCCAGTTTGTGCTACTACAGAATAGGCATTAATAATACGAATATTTGTTTGAAGAGGATATCTTGTGTAATAAACGGTCGTATCGAAACTATACAATTTTCAAATTAGTTCAATATAATATTTTTATAAAACAAATCAAATTTAACTTTATAAATATTGAAATATCAAATTTGTATTACATAATTATTTATTATTTGAAATATTAGTTCATGTTATTTCTATTCTAAAGGAAATAGCATATTTTAAAATCTCTATAAATTTGAAAAGTATTGATAAATTTGAGTTATCAAAGAAAGATCTATCCATAAATATTATTTTCATAAGAGAATTTAATTTTTAATGTAATACTATTCCATAAATCACATAAAAGTGTTGTGTATACTAGTATTATTATGACTAAATGCATATAACTTACCTTGACAGAAGAGAAGTTTATATCATATGTAACCTTGAACATTTAAAAGCGATATTGAACAAGTTGCTTGAGTATTTTGTATTTACTGGCATTTTCATCATTAATAGATATAATTGTGTATATTTCCTTATAAAATAATACATCATTTGTTGGATGTACATCTTTGTTTTACTGGTAGTAATCGTTTGAATTTTGGTGAAGATATAATAGGAAAAAGAGTTGATATTAACCTGAAATTTAAATCATAACATAAAAATAAGATATGGTGAATAAGTTTATATCTTTAATAAAAGCACTTACCCTGAGAATGAGTCAAAGACATGAATTATAGATTTCTTATTAAGATTATCGATTTATAAACTGATTGTGAATATAACCATTGCACTAGAATAAAAATAATTGGCTTGGCATAGCAGACATGTTACACTAGATACGCAGTACCAACCTTAACATATAATATAACTAGGAGGGTGTGAAATGTTAATTTGAATTGAAAGGTCAGGTACGGACTTAGAGATTTTGGGCGTATAAAAATAATAGAACATAAAAGTAAAAGTAAATAGATTATATTAAATTATTATAAGATATTTGATATCTGAATAATGTTAATTCATATTTAACCGATTAAAAGAGATGTTTAAAATACTATAGGAAATTCGACTCAGTTAGTTAGGGCAAATTGATAAAATATTTAGTACATTGATTATAGTTAATACAGAGTATATTTTCTTATTAATTGGCTAACCCAACGTGAGATATTTTAAACATAAAGATAAAAGTTTAATTTGTTGGTTGTTTTTAACTCATTGAAGTTAATAACATTTTGTACAATATATACTCGCTTCAATAGGATAGGTCATTTAATATGAATGTATATATACATAAAACTATACAAGAATTATTTTTTTATGTATCTCTAACCTGACCTGTTTGCTACTTCAATTCGTATTTTTATTATATAATTACGTGACTATGTATAGAATAACTCAAACCATTTTTTCTTGAGTATTTTGCCAAATTAATAATAATATAACACGCAATTAAGCAAGAGAATTATAATAGTCAGATAAAAGTTAATAAAACAACACTTTTCTTCACATTTCATCCAGACTTAGGACTGGCAAAGTTTAATACATAAATATAAACTTTGGTATGTTTAAAAGTGCGTAATATGTCTTTCTTTTTTGAATAAATATATCGTCAATATGTATGCATTTTTTAGAAAAACATGTCATTATATGTAAGTAAGTATCTCTTCCTTTTTGAATATAAGCCATCGTTTATTATACCGTATTGTGTTTATGATAAGAGTTTCAGAAACCTTTTGTGTAATTTCAAGTTTTCCATTTTTACTGGGAATATATTCATTTATCTTTAATCTGTAAATAGTACATCCATAAAACTAGGGCCAGATGTACATCGTTACTTAATGCTTTTATTACTTTTGTAAAGAGATTGCATCTACTTACTCTATTTCGTGAAAGTAAGAAGGGATTTCCCAAAAGTTGTCATTTTCACAATAAAGGGTAAGCTGCTGCAATATCTGCGCATATAATTATTTAATAATGTTTTCTTCCTCCCTTGTAAGTGGCGAGGGCATGTTAACTTTGCAGAAATAAATTATAGAAAAAATTAGTTCTATCAAGTTTAAGCTACTATCAAGACGTAAAGCTTACTAAGAATGGATGAGCAAATATATAAAGTGATTGAGACGACGAAGGGAAAACCATGTGTTTTATATAATGGACATAGTTTTCGCAAGAAAAAAACGAATAAGTATGGATCTGTGTTCTGGCAGTGTACAAAAGAGAAAACCGAAAAATACAGAGGAAATCTCATCGTAGAAGATGATAAAATAGTTAGTGAGACACTTCATGTGTGTAAGCCTAATGTTGCCGCGATTGATGTAAAAGAGTGTTTATTCAACGCTAGAAAAAGAGCCCGAGAAGACGATGATTATTTACCAATATCAAAAATCTATCAAGATGAGTTCCAAACTCTCTTCAATCAAGCTTCGATTTAGTTGCAGAAATACCAAAATTTACTTCAGTCAAAAGTAGTTTAAACAAAGCGAGATTCCGTGCACATGGCTTGCAAAAGGATCCTACTACGTCATCGGAAATAACATTCCCGGAAGAAATTCTAACGATGAAAGATAGAAAAAGTTTTTTTGCTTATCGATAACTGTAATCATTTAGCGGAAGAAAGAATGTTGGTGTTTGCGAGCAACAAATCCAGGCGTATTTTTACTGATCACAATTCCACGGTAAATAAGTAATTTTCATATACTCGCCTCAATAAGGTAGGTCATCTAATATGAAAGGCACTATGTTCAATATATATCCTAAGTTTTATGTATTTATACATGTATATATCCCGAGAGAACGGGAGCGCAAGTCGGCCGGCGAAGATATCATGAATTTCTTGTCATTAGGGTCAGAGCGCAAATAGGTCGATTTCAGGTAGGAGCGCAAGTGACCCGTATTCTTTTAGATAGGAAGTTTGCTGTTCAGCCGGACGTATAGTTAGAATCCGCATATAAAAGAACACGGGTAGTTTTATATCCGTGTACTCGGGTAATTTAAGAACTAAATAATACTGCAAAAGTAAGTGCAGGACATCGGCAGCAAAAATTACTAAATGTACAAAAAGAACAGATTTGTGAATGGGCTGATCTAGGTTGTTCTTGAAATACCACTACATATCTACGAAAAAAATATAAGTATAGATAAGAGGGCGCGATTATTCTATTGCCGCTGCAATGAACGTAAATTCCTTGTATTTGTTTCAATTTCAAAATGTGCTTTTTAATGTACTGCATTTTTCTGAATTTCTCACAACGCTAATTCAACATTTACATGACAGTGTAGACGGGGCTCATATTGTTGTGGATAATGTAAGATGCTATAGAAGTAAGGAAGAATTGGCCCTAATTAGAGGTCATGGTCATTTTCGGGTATTTCTTCCTGCTTATAGCCTTTCCCTAAATCCAACAGAAGAGTTATTCAGCATTCACAAGATCTGACCCCCAATCGAAGTTTTCCTCTTTTCTAAGCTTGTGGTTTCTTTTTGTAGCAAGAGATTTTCATCGAACCCGATCATCCTATACGTAAACGTCTAATTTGCAGAGAAACACGCCTACTACTATTTGGAAGGTTTAATGAGAATAGAGCATCGGTGGTAAAAGTGTATAGACTTAAAAGAAGACTATATTAAAAAATAAAACTACATTTGACTGAAAAAGAAACTTCAAATTCAATTATCTTTATTATTCCGTAAAGTTTTTACAATGCCAACTTAGTTAGTATGTAATACCATATAGTTACAAAGCTGCTACGACAAAAAATTCGGTCATTCATCAAAAAAAGAAACGTTGCTGTTTCGTTGAAGCACGCAACACGTATATTTCATGTTAAACTAAAAAGGTAAATACAATTACTTTAACGCGAATGCACTAAACTGAGCTATAAATCACAAGAAATTAAAATTATGAAACTTATATTTTCCTACAATAAATTAATCTCTGTCACTTCTGTCAAATATATTTAAATTTTAAAACAACTCAATGTTGTAAATTTACAAAATGCAAACTTATAAAAACGACTTATTATATACTTTTTTATGTTGATTAACCTTTGTTGTTCTGCAATTTTACCCTATCAGCCTCCTGTAAGTTTCGTGGTATTTATTGGGCAGATATTTTGAAGAAAATAGTAATTGTACAACTATAAAAAAACAATCTTCACACTGAATTTTTTATTCGTTTTCATGTGTCTAGTATTTCTTTTGTTTCCGTTTTTATTTAAATATTCTAATCCCACCATGTTTCTATTTCTTTCCATTTACTTCCTCTTTGAGCTGCTGTGGTACTTTTAGCAATCAAGACAACACTACATTATCAACAATAGGACAATACACCCGACTCAAATACTAGAAGTAAGAACACTTACGTCAGCAAATGACGGTACAGAGCACGGTCTAGTTCTACTTAAGTACCGCTTCAAAGCTAACCTCCAAAAGGAGAAAGCACCATTGTATATTGAAAAATTAAACGTGTAGTCGTTAAAAGAGTTCAACAAAAACATTATACCAGCGTAGATTAAGTGAAAAAATGGCTTCCAAACCTATAGTAGAGGACGAAAACGACGAAGAAATGTGGATAAGATAAAAACCAACATAATAGAAGGAGCCGCGGACACAAGGTACCTGAAATAAGGAAAGTGATCATAAATGGTAAGAAAAATAGGAAGCAATGGTAGACAGGCCAAACTGAAAACGTTAACAAATCAAAAAAGAGAGGCTCACATTATATATAGAAGCAGAAGAACAACAAAAGAATAACAGAAATATAAAAGAATGAGAAACAGAGTGAATGATGCGAAATGAAAAATAAAGAAGACATACTGGAGAAAATGCTCTGCCGACTTCGAACATGATCTACACGGGGGACAGAGAAAGATTTGCAACACACTAAGGAACAGAAAGACTGCAGTAACCGAAGAAGTACAAATAAACATCGTTACTCCAGGAGAATGGTAAACGCATATATGAGATACGAGCAGGTGACAATGAAGGTAACGAAGACAACACCTACACAGAACAACTTTTGGAAAAAAGATAACATAACACAGGACGAAGTACGTGAAGCATTAATAAGATTGATATCTTTACTAGTCAGCATAAGCAAGCTGTTCACAAAAATTATAACAACAAAAATAACGAACAGAATAGAAATAAGCGAAGAACAACAAGTGTTCAGGCAGAATAGATCGATAGTGGACGCAATCTTCATCCTCAGACAAATGATTGAAAAATTTCTCGTATATAAAACACCTTTGTTACTCTCATCATAGATATGCTCAAGGAAAACAGGATACCCGTACCTTAAATTAACGTAATAAAAAAAGCTCAATAAAAGTAACACAACAAAGATCAAAACATCACAGGGATTTACGGAACGAGTACCAGTACTACCTAGAATCCGCGAGGACGATAGTTTGAGTCCAATCTTGTTCAACCTCATTTTGGATAAAATAATTGATAGTGTAAAAGAAGTTGATGGAGGATGCAGGATGTGGCTGATGAAGCGATGTTGATGGTGGATAACGAAGACGATGTACTGCGACTATCATATAGGTTTTAAACAAAAGCAGAGAACCTTAATATGCAGATATATATATATATATATATATTGAACTGGTGTCGATTATGTGACAACACCAGTCAAATACCCACAAACACATACAGTCACCCTTTAAAACCCCTTGAATACAGGCAACCATATATACATCGGCGATGCATTATGTTTGGACCCTTGTATAAGAGTACAGGTAAAAATTCCTAAAAATTAAGACAGATTTTACTAACAAATCTAGTAAATTCTGAGAACCCCATCAAATTGTAAATATTAGAAAGAAATTCACCCCCAAATTTAGAAAACCAAACCAATGACTACTCTTTTCAGGAACCCCAACTGAAACCCCCGTATTAAGCACTAAATATTAAAATAATTACCTGATTAGTTTAAAACACACATTAGTCTTATTTTTATACTTATATTTAGCAAATTTACACAATACAACAATAATTAGTTAAGTGATATATAGGCAAAGTATTAATATAAAATGAATCTGACAGCCATTACAAATGGACAATTTTAAATTACAAATTTCAACATTTATTACCACACTATGAGCATATAATTGAGTACCATTTTATAGTATGATTTCTCAAGAGTAAATTGTCACAAAAAGTTACAGGTTCAAGGTTAAAACAAGGTTGATAGTTTCGAAAGCATCATCCCAAACTTTGGCAAAAGTATTGCACATACATGACAAATTGATATCTAAAAATGCATAGCATAAAACTAAAATAAACTAATGGTGAACATAAAAAACATTTAAACTATAAACTAGTTTACAAGTTACAAGCATGGTAACAAACAATAAAACTCTTAGTTGCGCACATTTAAGTTAAGCATCATTTTAATTTTCAAATTTCGACGCGCCATATTGACAGAGGCAAAATAAATTTCAAATATTTCCTATAAGTAATCAAAGCAATTATAAATTAACTCTAGCAGTTACAAAGTCTATCGAGACGCATTTACGATGTAATATTTTCCAATGTCATATTTACAAGTTGAGACCAGATATTTAAATAAGCATTTTGAATAATTTGACAGTTGTCAACAGAGGTAAAAGAAAAGTTTTATAATATTAATTACAAGCTATGTAGATAATTTAAAAAAGGTGGTATAGATTAAGAAAAGGTCATAGTTTCATGTTATAACAATAAATCGTAAATAAATTAAAAGACCATTTAGCTATTCCACTTCAAAAAACTAACCACACTAATTTTTTGTATAAAGAAAGATTTTAAAAAGGATTAAAAGACGAAAATATATTGTATGTATTTATAAGTTTAATTTGTAAAGGTAAAGTTCTACTAAAAAGGCATTTTAAGCCAAAATTCTGATATTTAAATTTATTTCATTAGCGTCATTGACGTCATCGAACAAATGAAAGTCGAAATGCAAAATTTGCCCTTTAATTTTTAAAAAATGTGTTTTTCTAAAAGAAAACGAATTAAAGTAATTTTATTGTACCGATTGAAAGACGAATTAATTTAACTAAGATAAAACATGATTCCACAAATATACAAAAATAGACTTGCCCGTAAAAAGACTTTGTAAAATTTTACTGTATAAAATTGCCATGGTTACAAGAACCACAACAGAGATTGATATAAAAAGGCACGTCCGACGAGGATCGAGGATTATTCAAGATTCTTCATTGTTTCGTGAGCATTCAAGATTATTAAGATTCAGAATTTGATTGTTTCGTGAGCATTCATGGTAATGCAAGCGGATTATTCATCGATTGATTTGTTGTTGAACCGTCATTAACGAGCCATTTTTTTCGAGTCATTTATTTTTTGTGTGATCATTCATTGAGTTGATCGACGCATCTACAATTATTACCAATCCATATTGACATCCAGCCACCGTCAAAGTTAATACACCGAAGGTCATCCATTGAAGAAGCCGACCTTAAACCGAGCCGAACTGGGTCAAGGACTCATCGAACACCGATACCACACAGCTGGGACGCGAGCTGCCTTCACATAGAAGCAACCCCATTGGAACAAGTACCTGGCCTTAAACAAGATAAGGAATTAATACACAGAAGGTACCAAGTCTAATATTCGTATATGTTTGTTTTTCTTGACACAAATGTGGGTCAAATCCAAATCTATGTCACATTTATGTAACGTCTTTTAATTCGATCATCTCTATCAATTAATAAAATTCAAATCTAGATACATAGCATATATAAACACTTAGAAAGTCAATTTAAAATTTCCAACAATTTAATGCTTATTTAAAAAAATATCAGAATTTACTTACAGTTAAATTTAGTACTATCTCATTTGTCATGCAGCCCATTTTTATAGTTGATACATAAGGGCCAAGTTCGCATACTGTGCCTTGTTTTAAATATTTCAAAATCGTAGAACTTCTGCCTAAATAACTGTTGTTCTTGTACACAATAAAAGTGTATTGTTTACATCTAAATCGTATGGACATTGTTGTATTGTAGTAAATATTCAGTGTTATGTTTTAAATAAATTCAGATTTGTTGTTTCCTTATATAAAGTGTTTGTTTTCGTCACTGTTGAAACTCAGTCTTCCACCATAAGAGGTACACATATTCTGTTGACGCTCCAGCATAAGAGCTGTCTGTCCAAATTGAATTTCCAGGTTAGATTCTTCAAGATCGTCAAACGACAGCTGGATAGCAAGGTATACGGACTAAGGTAAATCAAACTTTCGAACCTCAGTAACGCCCTGTAGAGAACACAATTAGAGTCACTTAAACAACACCCACTTAGTTAATCACATAACTTTTAAATTCCTTTCTTTTGATTACTTAATCTATCCACTCGTACACATTAAGTATAGCGTCTTCGCGCGAATTTTAGTGTTCGTTCCACCTCTTGGATAAAGTATATCTCGATCTTGCGCAGTCATACGTTAAATGCCGCGAAATTTTTGAATTAGTAATAACGGTAGTTATCTATTAGGAAATTTGTGAGACACTAATTGATACATAAACTAAATAGATAATTTCTCTCCGTGTTCGTAGAATACAACCCCCCTTTAGCTAGCCGGCAGAATTAAAATTGAAAAGTTAATAGTTAAATAGATTATTGTGTTTAGTAGTTTTTGTTTTTAGGATAAAGTAAATTAAGCGCTCTAAGTCTCATTAGCTCTCCATTCATCATTTCAACATAGGTCCTTTATTAGAGGATATACCCCCCCCCATAGCATTATTGGCGCACCAACGATTTGGGGCCGATTAGTAAACTTTAGCCGGATACTTACGGTATTTTTCAGCTATTCCAGAAGACTAGAAGATCACCAGGAGCAGAGGATTCTTATAAATTTAAAAAAAATAATTGTATAATAAAAATATAAAAAGCAATATGTGTTTTTAATTTTTCTTTATTTATTATATATGTGTACTTCTATAAAGTGATGGTAAACAAACAAACACTGACAAAAGTAAAATCATTTATTTTTCTTTATTAAAAATAGCAGAATCAAATACAGGTATTATTATTATTCACATAGTAGGTACAATACATTATACAGGGGTCTTATCATAAAGCATTATCAAATTGTTATTGTTATTGTGTGTATTTGTAAAAATATAAACCTGCAAGATGAATACGAGATCCAGAAGCGTTTCTAATGTCCATCAGGAATCATCCAGCGAAGGCGAAGATGAATCTCCACAAAATCAAGGTGATAGCACCCAAATTACAGCGACGCCCACAGAACAAGGAGTTGGGTCGAAGCCAGAGGAAAATGATATGCTCAAACAGATCAGTTTGATGTTTCAGAACAATATACTAAGATTAGAGAACAAAATGGATGAGTCCAAACAAGAAAATAAAAGGGACTTGCAAGAACTAAAGGAAGATAACAAAAAGAATATGCAAGAACTTAAAGAAGAACTGGAAACGAACAGAATTCGAGACAGAGTGGAGGACAGAATAGAGAACAAGAAAAACTTAGAAAATTTCAAGAAAGACCTAGAAGAGAGCCTAGCACTAAAAATGGAGGAAAGTTATGTAAAATCATTTAATAAGAAGGACACAAGGGAAAATAAAACAGCTGAAGAATCAGCACAAATACAAACAGTGTCCGTAGAAATAATTAAAGAAAAAGAAAAGGAAGAAATAACAGCAGCGATACAATTATGCGAAGAAGACAAACACAACCTAGCTGAAGAAACAATAGTAGAAATACAAACGTGGGAAAACAACGAACAAAATACATACGAAGAAAAGGCATTAGAAAATTTTGAGAAGGATGTACCAAAGGGCCTAAACAATGGAAAAGACACCGTAGAAATCAAGGAAACCTCCGCAACAATACATACACAAACAAAAACCAAATACATGGACTCTAGCAGGAGGATCTTGAGAACGCACTTGGACGCGCTTCTAACCGAAGAGGAAGAGGACAGAGATTTATGTTTCTACACCTCAAGGAAAACAACAGCTATGTTTACAGGAACAGAAAAAAATACAAGTTCTGGGAAACGGCAGGCACTTATCACACAAGGCGGTAACATTAACAAGACATACAAAGAAGTTATCACATTTAGGGGCATGGAACAAAACACATGGACAGACATGCGAAGTAAGTTAATTCACACACACATAGCAAATTCAAACGCACATACACAAGATGTACAAGATTTAAACGTACACACACAAACTTTAATAACACTCATACATTACACATGCGAAATGCACAAAAAACTTAACACTTTAAAAGGAATTCATATAGCTGCAATCCTGTATGAAGGAAATCAGGTAACACTTCGCCACTTCGCAAATACACACACACATTCAGGTAATCAACCAATTAGGAAACGTACAATACAAACCACTTACACCGATGACATCCTTCGGAACAACAAAAACATCATCGACTTTCGCCTCAAGATTTTAAACAAATAGACACACTTATAATAAATATAACGGAGCAAGGCGGAGAAATAGAAGGCGATCTCCGATGGGAATAAGGCGACCCCACTCCTACCCTAGCTATCACCAAGACTGACAGCACCCCCAAGAATAAAAGCCTAATAAATACATCGGAGCAAGGCGGAGAAATAGAAGGCGATCTCCGATGGGACTAAGGCGACCCCACTCCTACCTGAGCACCCTCAAGTAACGAAAGCCTAATAAATATAACGGAGCAAGGCGGAGAAATAGAAGGCGATCTCCGATGGGACTATAGCGACCCCACTCCTACCTGAGCACCCCCAAGAGACAAAGCCTAAATACATCGGAGCGATACCAAGAAATTAAAGGCCTATCAACCCCACAGAACAATGTAGGGGCACCACGAGTCCCGACACCCCAGGAGTCATTTGGTCGAGCCCAAACCGAAAAGAGCCAGGAAGATAAACAAAATTCTCTACATCGGACGAACCCAACCCGAGGATAGCGGAATCATCCCACAACCAAAACAGACGAGCCCAATCTGTATATCCAAAGATGTAAATACACCCGGAATTTAATATGATAAGAGTTTACCTATAGAAGATAAGAAGTTCATCCATAAATAATTTTAAGACACATAGTAAATAATTGTTAGTTTTTCCCATTCCTATATCAATCAAGTAGCAACGCATAAGGAGGTAATATAAGTTGAAAAATGTCTGGAACACTTCAGTCAGAAGAAAGAAAATGTACAAATACACACACCAAGAGGATGCAAACATGTTATGGAAGAAGAACAAGAAACACTAGGAAGAACAAATCTTTGAAAGAAAACTTACAACAAAGCGTATGGAACCACTACCATTAGAAGAAAGTAAAATTACCACTGCCTTTATATAAAATACAAAAATAAGGCTACAAGTCAAAAATTCAATCAAGAAACATATGTACAAACAGAACAAAAAGGATTCAAGAAGAATTGAACAAAATATGAAGGAAAATAAAATATTTAAATATGAAGAAAGGGCCTAAGAATTAAAATATACCACGGAGCGAAAATAACGCTTTTATAAATAAATAAAGAAAATGAACCCACGAAGAAACCCATGAAAAGATATGGTATCGTGGAAGAAAAATAGATATAATTAAAATTTACCTCATAAGTAAAACCATGAGAAGATATGGTATTATGGGAAGACAAAAGGTGATGTACAACCTAAAATGGGTACATCAGCACGAAAAAGTGCAGTATTAATTGAAAATATGTTCCGCAAATAGGAAGATGAATACATGACAGAATGTCAAATATAATAGGTAACAAGAATAATGATTTGAAACAACCAAGTTAATTTAAGTGTAAGTACACTCGAGGTATATTAAAATAGGCCACTATTATCACAGTATAGAATTTGAATCCGAGACACTATAGGTAAAAGAAGCATAAAAACAAAAGAAGCATAATTGGTACATAATAAAACTTTATAAAGGCAACATCCATAGAAAAATTCAAGAAGGAAAACGTACGCGCACATACAAAGAGGAACTAGTGTTCATATTTATCAATAAAAATATAGGTACACAAATACATAACATATACATAGCATCTTACACTAATACCCATATACAGGGACAAGTCATTAAATAAATATTGTTAAAAAATTAAATTTTGTTAGGAAAATTTACATACACACATACAACTTATATTACAGACATATGACAGAACTACAAATATAAAAACTCAGTTAATTAAGCCCTTAGTATAATACAAAATAAATATATCAGTTTGTTAAAGAAAAATTTTGTCACTTAAAATATATAAGTTAGTTAATTATTACAATTACATTATAAGGTTTATTTATAACGAACGAATTTTTTTATATACATAAAAAAACTACCTTCGTTAAGGGGCAAGTTGAACTGGTGTCGATTATGTGACAACACCAGTCAAATACCCACAAACACATACAGTCACCCTTTAAAACCCCTTGAATACAGGCAACCATATATACATCGGCGATGCATTATGTTTGGACCCTTGTATAAGAGTACAGGTAAAAATTCCTAAAAATTAAGACAGATTTTACTAACAAATCTAGTAAATTCTGAGAACCCCATCAAATTGTAAATATTAGAAAGAAATTCACCCCCAAATTTAGAAAACCAAACCAATGACTACTCTTTTCAGGAACCCCAACTGAAACCCCCGTATTAAGCACTAAATATTAAAATAATTACCTGATTAGTTTAAAACACACATTAGTCTTATTTTTATACTTATATTTAGCAAATTTACACAATACAACAATAATTAGTTAAGTGATATATAGGCAAAGTATTAATATAAAATGAATCTGACAGCCATTACAAATGGACAATTTTAAATTACAAATTTCAACATTTATTACCACACTATGAGCATATAATTGAGTACCATTTTATAGTATGATTTCTCAAGAGTAAATTGTCACAAAAAGTTACAGGTTCAAGGTTAAAACAAGGTTGATAGTTTCGAAAGCATCATCCCAAACTTTGGCAAAAGTATTGCACATACATGACAAATTGATATCTAAAAATGCATAGCATAAAACTAAAATAAACTAATGGTGAACATAAAAAACATTTAAACTATAAACTAGTTTACAAGTTACAAGCATGGTAACAAACAATAAAACTCTTAGTTGCGCACATTTAAGTTAAGCATCATTTTAATTTTCAAATTTCGACGCGCCATATTGACAGAGGCAAAATAAATTTCAAATATTTCCTATAAGTAATCAAAGCAATTATAAATTAACTCTAGCAGTTACAAAGTCTATCGAGACGCATTTACGATGTAATATTTTCCAATGTCATATTTACAAGTTGAGACCAGATATTTAAATAAGCATTTTGAATAATTTGACAGTTGTCAACAGAGGTAAAAGAAAAGTTTTATAATATTAATTACAAGCTATGTAGATAATTTAAAAAGGTGGTATAGATTAAGAAAAGGTCATAGTTTCATGTTATAACAATAAATCGTAAATAAATTAAAAGACCATTTAGCTATTCCACTTCAAAAAACTAACCACACTAATTTTTTTTATAAAGAAAGATTTTAAAAAGGATTAAAAGACGAAAATATATTGTATGTATTTATAAGTTTAATTTGTAAAGGTAAAGTTCTACTAAAAAGGCATTTTAAGCCAAAATTCTGATATTTAAATTTATTTCATTAGCGTCATTGACGTCATCGAACAAATGAAAGTCGAAATGCAAAATTTGCCCTTTAATTTTTAAAAAATGTGTTTTTCTAAAAGAAAACGAATTAAAGTAATTTTATTGTACCGATTGAAAGACGAATTAATTTAACTAAGATAAAACATGATTCCACAAATATACAAAAATAGACTTGCCCGTAAAAAGACTTTGTAAAATTTTACTGTATAAAATTGCCATGGTTACAAGAACCACAACAGAGATTGATATAAAAAGGCACGTCCGACGAGGATCGAGGATTATTCAAGATTCTTCATTGTTTCGTGAGCATTCAAGATTATTAAGATTCAGAATTTGATTGTTTCGTGAGCATTCATGGTAATGCAAGCGGATTATTCATCGATTGATTTGTTGTTGAACCGTCATTAACGAGCCATTTTTTTCGAGTCATTTATTTTTTGTGTGATCATTCATTGAGTTGATCGACGCATCTACAATTATTACCAATCCATATTGACATCCAGCCACCGTCAAAGTTAATACACCGAAGGTCATCCATTGAAGAAGCCGACCTTAAACCGAGCCGAACTGGGTCAAGGACTCATCGAACACCGATACCACACAGCTGGGACGCGAGCTGCCTTCACATAGAAGCAACCCCATTGGAACAAGTACCTGGCCTTAAACAAGATAAGGAATTAATACACAGAAGGTACCAAGTCTAATATTCGTATATGTTTGTTTTTCTTGACACAAATGTGGGTCAAATCCAAATCTATGTCACATTTATGTAACGTCTTTTAATTCGATCATCTCTATCAATTAATAAAATTCAAATCTAGATACATAGCATATATAAACACTTAGAAAGTCAATTTAAAATTTCCAACAATTTAATGCTTATTTAAAAAAATATCAGAATTTACTTACAGTTAAATTTAGTACTATCTCATTTGTCATGCAGCCCATTTTTATAGTTGATACATAAGGGCCAAGTTCGCATACTGTGCCTTGTTTTAAATATTTCAAAATCGTAGAACTTCTGCCTAAATAACTGTTGTTCTTGTACACAATAAAAGTGTATTGTTTACATCTAAATCGTATGGACATTGTTGTATTGTAGTAAATATTCAGTGTTATGTTTTAAATAAATTCAGATTTGTTGTTTCCTTATATAAAGTGTTTGTTTTCGTCACTGTTGAAACTCAGTCTTCCACCATAAGAGGTACACATATTCTGTTGACGCTCCAGCATAAGAGCTGTCTGTCCAAATTGAATTTCCAGGTTAGATTCTTCAAGATCGTCAAACGACAGCTGGATAGCAAGGTATACGGACTAAGGTAAATCAAACTTTCGAACCTCAGTAACGCCCTGTAGAGAACACAATTAGAGTCACTTAAACAACACCCACTTAGTTAATCACATAACTTTTAAATTCCTTTCTTTTGATTACTTAATCTATCCACTCGTACACATTAAGTATAGCGTCTTCGCGCGAATTTTAGTGTTCGTTCCACCTCTTGGATAAAGTATATCTCGATCTTGCGCAGTCATACGTTAAATGCCGCGAAATTTTTGAATTAGTAATAACGGTAGTTATCTATTAGGAAATTTGTGAGACACTAATTGATACATAAACTAAATAGATAATTTCTCTCCGTGTTCGTAGAATACAACCCCCCTTTAGCTAGCCGGCAGAATTAAAATTGAAAAGTTAATAGTTAAATAGATTATTGTGTTTAGTAGTTTTTGTTTTTAGGATAAAGTAAATTAAGCGCTCTAAGTCTCATTAGCTCTCCATTCATCATTTCAACATAGGTCCTTTATTAGAGGATATACCCCCCCCATAGCAATATATATATATATATATATATATATATATATATATATATATATATATATATATATATATATATATATATATATATATATATATATATATATATATATATATATAGAGAGAGAGAGAGAGAAAAGCTGTAAACGACAAACTCGTCCACCAATGTATGCAATGCACGTACTCAGGAGCTGAGAAAGTCAAATCCCAAATGAAAAAAGCCTCAAGAATCTCTGGTTGTCTGACGGACCTTATATGGAGCAACAAATGCAGTGGAAACTCAGGCGGATACAACAAAAGCAAAGCATGATAATAGCAGCAGAGATGAAAACATTGAGGGATATTAAGGGAGTAAGCCTGAAGAACGAGATAAGAAGCAAAGATATAAGAACTGATCTCAAAATTCAAGGTGTGGTGCAGTTTACGAGATCGAGATAACGATATTGGGGAGACAATGTCGACAGATTGACAGGGTATTGATGAGCAAAATGGGCAAAATATGAAAATCCGAATTTAAGAGGACCCCCCGGTCTACCTCCTAAAAGATGGTTCGAGAGCTGGACATCTGCTTCCCAAGAGGCTGAATGAGATTAAGAACAGTTGAAGAAACAAGACTAAGTCTTAAGGAAACGGAAAGAAAAAGAAGAGAACACAACACTTCTAGTCGATGTAACACCAAATCTAGAGCCTCATAGTGCTAATTGGAAAGTCTTTTAACATTTGGACTAATTCGTGTAAAATCCTGAGCATAGAATCGTTATAACTTAAACAAGAAAGCAATCAACCTTATACGCCCAATTTGTAACATAAGAATAAACAATTCTCTACAATGTCTCAGCAATTGCAGAAATTCTGCCACCTGGAGAAGTGACAAATTGAAAGAAATATTTAAGTATGGCGTATTGAAAATAAAAGTTAAATTTTGCATTTTGCAATGACTAAAAGTACTACTGCATAGAGCAGTGGCAAAAAACCTTCAGCGCCGAATTCGTAATTGCAATTGATACGTGAGCGTCACTTTCAACAATTCATCTCTCGGAGTGACACGTCCCTTGTTTATGCATATGCAAAAAAAATAGCTCGTTCCCGAACTAAACATGACAGTTGTATTGATAACACAAAATTTATTCGTCAAACAAGCGAGCGACAGCGAAAAAAGAAAGATAATTCGTAAATATACTGTACGGCGGCAGCAACACACAACAGCGTCCTCGGTGTGCTTTCGTAACACAACTAATTGACGCGAAATACATGCGTTTCGACGCAAAAAAAAAGCCTGACATCGACCGCTCTGGACGAATAGCATTCACATTTGCTATCCGACTAGCTAGTTACTCGTCATTAAATGTTGTCTACAAAAGATCGACAGGCTGATATTGCACGGAGGGTGTTGGCTCCGCATGAAATGCGTTCGTTCCCCACTATATATTTACAGTGTTATTTCGAAAATAGTCATTAAAATGTCTCCAAAAGGCACGGACAAAACATTGATTAAAACGCTCTCCGATATAATCGATATTCCATTGACACTTAAACGACATTTACTACGAGCGATTTTCTCCTAAAATAACAATAGAAAAAAAGCAGGGAATTTTAACAGCTGCGCAAATACAGAATGGGGTGATATTAAATGGAATTCGTGGCAATTTTAAATTAGTTTATATAGGAGTAGTGTTACTATTTTCGGACACATTAAATTTAGCGGAAACTGTTTCAGAAATACATTCTAAAAATACAGTTACAATGCTAAATAATGACAAGCCTGTATAAGTAGTACGTTGTTATGTGTTTAAATATTGAGTTTCATTGTGTATTAAAACCCGTTAGTCCCCTGTGTTCATTCAAGCTCATTGTATTATATTTTAAAGCGTGCCCACATAGGAAGTGCTTGGATTTTCGATAGTTCGTATTAACTGAAGGCACACAAGCACGTGTTTAAATATACTAAAAATAATTTATTAAGTTTCTAAATTGCTACCTGAATGATCCATATATTCTCACATAATTCAATGGTTCTAGAGCAGTTAAATTCAATATGGAAAAATAAATAGGTTATGATTGAACTAACCCATAACCTGTGAGTATTATCCTATATTCTTGCTGTGATTTATTATATTTCCCGTGTTATTAAATACAATACGAAATTTTAAGTACATCACAAATATCAGTGATCAGCCAGATATAAGCAAACCGTTTTATTCACCAACCAAAGAGCGTCAACGATTGGTGCACTTAAGGCGATTAAAAACACAAATTAGATTATGTATAAAATCTTAATGCTACAAATACTAAAAATAAGAACAATAACTAGGTCATCCCCAGAAGACTAAGTAAGATTATAGTATTATTTCAACGATGTATTATTACGTCTCACAAAATCAACTGCATATTGCATAATTAAAGAATATTAAGACCCCGACAAACTAAGCCTCCTAAAGAAAAAATGGGCAAGTCATCTAAACTACAAGAATTAGATATATTTGTCAAAAATACTGTAAAGAGGATGGTATGCAGATTCTTTTATAAACGAACCTCCTCGGAGGTACAAAAACAGCTGACTACCACAATGAAACGAATGGTAATATTCTTGAAGAATAGTTGGAACAAATATTATATACATTTGCAGATAATGCTGTTTTTATCATAGACAATGTATTCATTCACGTAAAGTATAAATGCTACTTATTTAGAAAATGACAGTGGTGTGGGCACCAAACGACTTTCTTATACGAATGTGCCTTCCAAATTATACAAAAGTTGTTCTAAATTAAGTTTTAAATCGAAAATGAAAAGTGTGAACACATGGATGTTAAAACTAACATCAAGCAGTAAATAATTACTGTGACTTACATATATATCTATACGTAAAACGTATATGCATATATGCATGTGTTTGAGATAATAAAAATGACATAAGCAGCGATTTAAGTCTTGAAGCTATTGTCGAGAATCTCCACGCACACTGATGAGACCTCATAGGTCGAAACACCGGTGTCTGTGCGTTCGATTGTCGACAATAGCACTTAATGTATGTGTGTATCTCAAACACATGCATATATGCATATACGTTTTACGTATAGATATATATGTAAGTCACAGTAATTATTTACTGCTTGATGTTAGTTTTAACATCCATGTGTTCACACTTTTCATTTTCGTTTTGATCGGTGACGCCACCTAAGGCTCTATTACATGAGATACACTATTAACATACAGGCCTCTGTATAGCAGAACATGCCGTCAGAAGCCATCGCTTTGTTCTGTGTCATCTTTTGGGTGTTAGATGTCGCTGTGATACTCTCACTGCATTTAACACGCTAAAAATGACATAAGCAGCGATTTAAGTCTTGAAGCTATTGTCGAGAATCTCCACGCACACTGATGAGACCTCATAGGTCGAAACACCGGTGTCTGTGCGTTCGATTGTCGACAATAGCACTTAATGTATGTGTGTATCTCAAACACATGCATATATGCATATACGTTTTACGTATAGATATATATGTAAGTCACAGTAATTATTTACTGCTTGATGTTAGTTTTAACATCCATGTGTTCACACTTTTCATTTTCGTTTTGATCGGTGACGCCACCTAAGGCTCTATTACATGAGATACACTATTAACATACAGGCCTCTGTATAGCAGAACATGCCGTCAGAAGCCATCGCTTTGTTCTGTGTCATCTTTTGGGTGTTAGATGTCGCTGTGATACTCTCACTGCATTTAACACGCTAAAAATGACATAAGCAGCGATTTAAGTCTTGAAGCTATTGTCGAGAATCTCCACGCACACTGATGAGACCTCATAGGTCGAAACACCGGTGTCTGTGCGTTCGATTGTCGACAATAGCACTTAATGTATGTGTGTATCTCAAACACATGCATATATGCATATACGTTTTACGTATAGATATATATGTAAGTCACAGTAAGTTTTAAATACCTAGAGAGAGAGAGAGAGAGAGATTTTAAAAACCAGTTTTTCGGTATCAGGGGACTTCAGAACGTGGAATCGCAAAAATCACGAGGTTGAAAATTTTTATTGTCGCAATACTTCCTTATACTACGTATAAGAAAGTAAAAGTCTGTGTGATGGATTACTGGATGATATCACAGAAACAGTTTTTATTTGTGCTAGAAATACTAATAGTGAATGGGACTTATTATTGTTTAGCGTAATATTTTACACTTTACTTTAAATTCTACAATCAAGCCTGATATAAATGTCAGTAATTTACCATGTGTGAATATAATACTTTCATATTTCATATTCACTGGATTCTAGAAATTCCTGTACGTAACGTTTTCCTAGTCGAGCAAGATGGTTTTTGGTAGGTCATTACTCTTTGTATTGCAAAAAAGCTTGAAAGATGTCTGTTAATATTTTCATCTATACTTTTCGTAAACATAATGCTTTATTAAAAAAAATATATTCTTGCGAAACTTTATTTTGTAAATTTATTAATTTTCAAACATTAAGTATGTCGTCTTACAAGCCTCTTCCTTATATGTCGAAAGTAAATTTAGATATCGCTTTTTAGTGACTAAAATATTCTTTATTTTTTTGTAAATGTCCTCATAAATATTTGTCTGTTTTGCCACATGAATATTTGTGAATGTATTGCTTTATTAGAAGTAATCAATAACAGTGTGTAATAGTACGGCTTTATTCTTGACTGTAATTAATAAAGTAATTAAGTTGTTCTTTTGTGAGAGAAATTTTAGGTTTTTAAACAGACTCAAATTTAATAGTGAAATTAATTAACTTATTGAACACTCCTCGTTACTAGCTCAGATGGGAGGTCGGTTCGCATGAGAATCTTATTTTCAAGTCGGTTCAGGTATTAAGACACTAAGATTATTTTTATAGACGTACTATCTTTATAATCCAGATTTTTATGTTAAGGTAACCAAATAAGATGCAAAAATGATATTTAAATACTATGAATATATTGATTAAAAAACAAACAACAAAGATCAGGTTACAAAACAAATATTACAAAGCGAACTACAATTAAAATATCAATATAAATACGCATAAGTTACAAAATAGGCAGACATAATAGGTTAACAAGACGATGGCGCTTTACAGAGACAACATACCGTGAATTTAATTAGATGTTAATTGATTGGTTACGTAAAATGCATGCATGATATAGGCCTCTAATTAGATTACACGTTGGGTACCTTTACGATGATGCTATGAAGATAAACGGTGTTTTCATTCGTTGATACGGGCAGCTTCCCAGGATAGATGGATGCCGTCTTCTTTGCCTCGAACTGGGGCACACACACTAGCTTTAATTTTACTGTTATATCGCGTAGCACACTATTGGATTTATTGCCTATATATCTATTTTCTCACTAGGCTTTTCTTTTCTCTTAAGGAGTGCTTTGAATTACTATATTTTTATTAGCACTATTAACCTGCGAGATCGTTCCCTATGAAATTATCAACGCCAGGAAATTTCTTCTCATGCGTTTATAATTAACTGGGTTGGGTCCAGCCGATTTATTTATTCGACAAGAGGGACCTGTCAACCTGCTCCTTCACTAGTCGGGGAACGTCTAACTGCATCTTCGCTGCTTAAGGAGCGTCTCACGGTATTCTTTACGGGGATTCCCCGGGCCACTCTTAGGGACTTCACTTCTTTTCCAACTTGTTCATGAGAAAAAGCACTCCGTAAAATGTTTGTTCGTGCTTATTTAGCATTCAAGGTTGCCCACGTGTCGATTGCACACAAAGCAGTTTCTGTAAACGCCGCATAACTTCTTGGCTGGCGTTGATGAGGTTGACGACACATGTGTTTCTTTTACATAGATACATCTATGCACTCTTTTTTTTTTTACAGCACAAACATATACAGAATTTACATGGAGACATTTTAAGGAGGAATATAATATTTTAATACAAATAAATAAGTAATATATATTTCCCTATCTGTGTTGTTTAATTATATACATGAATTTCATGATATCATTACCTTTGGTAATTTTACCTTAACGTAAGTAGCTTTGATGTTATTATATTTATATTTTATTTATGATATACAGGGCCTACCGTTACAAGTGCCTTACAATACTTCCAATTTGTTTTGACCTTCATCTTCTGAATAAACAAGTACAAGAAGAATATACTTTTATTACCTTTAATATGCCTTGTTCTAATACAATCTAAAGCGGTATTTCCAACTAAGCGAAGCATAACTTGAATTTTAGGTTTTGAGGGTCACCTCTGCTGTACGAGAACAGAAAGATTGGGAAATTTATTATCTGCAAGTGTTTTAGAAACTGAAAACTCGGTTTTGCTTCAAGGAAAGATGTTTTAATATACTGATCTCCTTTTGTAAGGGCATTTGTACTTATATTTTATGTTTTTATTCTAATTTTGCCACCTAACATCAGATGACCACCTTTGGTCAAGTTTTCAATATTTTTAGTTAATTCAGTTACATGTTATAATGTTTATTTATTTGTAGTAATAAAAATAATATCTGAGCGGTAACTTAAATACACATTCTTTAATTGAGATGTGCGAACAAGCGTCTACACGTCTGCTTGTATCAAAAGTGGTACGCGTTGTCCTTAAAAGTTATATTTCTTTGGTTTCACTTCTAGTTGAAGTTAAGTACATATTTGATTAAAATCTCATACTTGTTATTTATATGCAATGTTTCCTTATTTATCTTTTAATTTAAAATTACTAGAACATGTTCTTTATATATCAATTACTTTGCATTATTTTATGTAAGTAATTCTATTTAATATTTGAAAGTGTGCTGGTTTTTCTTCTCAATCAGTAGTGAACACAAACTTTTGGAAATAATTGAATTCCTTTTTTCTTTTAAGGCGAAAGATGAAATGCATTTAATGTGTTTCGGAAACGAGAGATGGCGCTGATTTTACTTCCCGTTTTTTTCAAAAACTATAGATTATAATATTATGAATTTCGTTGATTGTATATGGGTCATTTTCAATAACCTTTAACTTTACATGTACCCTATAACTACAATCTTATTTAAAATGATATTAGGGCGTACTAATTTTTTTTTATAGCTATATTACGTTATGGTGTGTCAATTTGAAGACAAAAATAACCTAAAATTGCTGCATATCTCCTTTTATTTTTAAACTTTAAATATTCCATTTTACATTACCGTCACGTTATACTTTTTCAGTTTTTCAAATTTGGCTTTCTATATTTCATCATACTTTGTATATATCTTATAAACATATTTCTTTTTACACTCTTTCAACACTTGTTCTACGCCATATTTATGTAAAATTGCGAAGATATAGCATATTTTTTTGATTTTAAATATTTACTGGATATACCTAAGAGCACTAACATTACCGTCACGACAACTTTTGGTACAAATTTTAACCAATGTATGGCGCCGCTTGATCATTTGTTTACTTTTATGATCTTCTATAGCCAAGTGGATGTTGGGAGTCCGTGTTTTACAAAAATAACTGCCGTTATATCGTTTTTTTTTATAAAAAAAGGTAAGTTTCAAGCAGCGTATTTTTCTCTTAACGTCCCATGGGACAATTTACTTCTGATAGTAGCCATCGTTATAATCACATTCGTCCAATATTTTAAACCACTGCTATAATACTTTTTATATTTCCTAACCTCACGTCTTTCTTTCTAGATGTCACATTTCTAACACTGTTTTACTACTGTTCAAACATTACCGTCACGTAATGGTAATGATAATAAAGTGATGGTAAAAATTTCGATTTACAAGTTAATAATTAGTTTCTAAACATCTGAAATATCACTACAAATAGTATAACAGTGTGATCGGTAAAAGTACATTTTTTGGAAGTAATATAGGTCAAAAGTTAAAGGTTATTGAAAATGACCCATATAGAGTTAAGTGTATTTAGAAATGATACAACGTTTTACTTTTTTTATATTTTATTCTATAAAAAAAATATATTTAATAACTTCCAAAAACAAAAAAACCGACAAAAAGAAAATTCGAGAAAGGGCGACGCTGTAGAGTTAATTTTGATGTACTTTAGTGTTTTTATTGTTTTTCTACGATGAATATTAACGTCCGAAACGCATATTTTTATAATTTTCCGTCTCTTTACACCCCTCACCACTACCCAACCCGAACGCGCGAGATCACGATGATCGGTCGTGAACACATGCCTTGATTCAAAACTGTCACACATCTGATGCAGTACAAGTTATCAATTTCAAGGTTTCGCATTTGTGAGTTCAATTCTGTAGTGATACAAAAGACAGGAATAACATGAATAAAAGATACTCGACTAAGGGAAGAAACCATTGTCGGCTTAGTTGCCAAACATAATAATGAGGTGTGGCCATCTTCTTATACGTATGAGCGTTCCATATTATACAAAATTGTTCTAAATTGTTTTAAATACTTTTATCTTCTTAGAAAAATAAGCCAAATTTTAATAATTTTTTTTATATATAAATTATTCAAAAACCTATTATAAGAACTTCTATTCTCTTAACAAATCGTTATAGAATGTATACTTTGCGAGATATTCGAAAGAAATTGCTACTCTCTGAGAGTAAAAGTGCTACTTCCGGTCCGAATTTTGAAATTTCATTTATACAAAAAATATTCCAAAGTCAGCTCTAAATGCTTTTGCACTCTTGGTAAAGATATATAGAATACATAATTTACGGCATATTTGCAAAAAATCGCTATTCGATAAGAGTAAAAGTTACTTCCGAATTTTGAAAATTCTTTTATACAAAAGGTATTTCAAATTAAGTTCTAAATAATTTTATACTCGTAACGTACCTGTTTAAAAAACACCAGGTACAGGGGAACTTCATGTAACAAAAAAGAATTCTGTGAATTTGTTGTGTGGACCCCGAAAGACATACATTTCCTTAATTTTCCGAATATAATTTAACCACCCCCAAAAACTGCATAACATCGCATTCTTAGATGATAATAACTAATAAGAGTCGATCGCAGTAACTGATAAATTACCACTACAAGCACACCTACAAGTAACACACGTACATAAATACCCAAACATGAAAACAAATCGTACTTGCCGAAGATAACATGACAATAAATCAGATTTCTGACACGCCCTTATACTTATATCACTGTATTTTTGTCATTTAATTTAAAATTTACCCACCTATCTAAAAAATGTAGTACACAATATGCTTTGAAAATAAACTCTTATAAAACATACTATAGTTACTAGTTTTGAAAACCCGAATGCGAAACGAACGAGGGATTTTCAAAGGCCGGTAATTGGTCTGACTAAAGCCTTTTTGGACTTCTATCATATAACCTGTTTTTCTTCACTATTTATTTAATTAATTAATATAAATTAATTCCATTATTGTCAAGTCATACTGTTCTATTTTAGTAACTCAAAACAGTTGTCTCATATTTGCGTCTTTTACTATTTTATAATTTAAAAATTATGAAACAATCCATCCACTAAGTAGACATTTCCACACCTCCTTGTCTCATAATCACGCTTAATGGAATAGAACCACAACCCAGCGTCCGCTGTAAAAAAACTACATGAAAAAAAGCAAGAGAGAAAATTAACTATTTTCGTTTCGGGCGGTAATTTTCATCAGATTTTCTTTTTCTTTTTTGAATAAAATTTAAAAATATTTTCTTCACATGCCCCCTTTCTCAGAATTTTAAAAAAAAACATTAAATACCGAAATTTAACAAAATATCTCAACTATTATATATAAAAAAAGTAAGATGTTGCCTCTCTTTAGAAGAGCATTTTAAGTCATATATTACTTGGTAAAAAGGAAATAGGTTTTGTAATTTGTTTATAAAAACGGGAATAATATACTTTTATTTCTCTTGCACACTTGGCCATCACCGTTCGCCTTAAGAATACATTAGGTACTGTGTATGTTATGCAGGTAACATCAAGCAGTACTTAAAATGCGTATATATTTACATGCCACGTAAAGCCCATTAATACTCTCACCCTAATGGCAAACGTTTTATATCTTCAGCACATTACTTAGAGCACATTCTGTGAAGTCTTGTCGTAATCACACACGCGAAATAGTGAGCTTACATGAAAGTTAGACGGTTGCTGAAGGAATGTTTTCAACACCTCCGCTTGATTTATTTAAATTCGCTGAAGTTTCGTGCAATTAAAGTAGGTTGATTATTCGTCGTTTATTGCTGTCGTAAAAGGATATGTTGGATTATATGTAACTGTGTTAACGACAACAGACGCTGCAGCGATTGTCTGTATGTTCCTAAGTATTGTAAGAATTACAATACAATTGTTCAAACGATAATAATAGCAATACTAGGGCAGATTATCTTTCACACTTAAAGACAAAGTATGGCGCTTCTACATTTTTTAGGTAAAATGTATCTAAGTAAGCAAGAAAAGGAATATTTAAAATTTTATATGAAATATTTTTATTACTATTTATTTATATAGTCACATGGGGGACAGGCATCACCAATTTTTTAATTGACATAATTTTCAATTCTTTTTCTATTAAATGTAAATTTAGATGGAAATATGTTAGGATTATATTATGTTACGTATATGCGTTCGAACGTTTTTATAAAGATATGTTCTATTCCATTTCGTTCCATTTTTACCGTGAAAATTGTTTAGGATTGATTGGTCATTCCATTATTTGCAGAACACTATCGTGAAATTCCAAAACATATGCAATATAGTAAATATGAATATCATGATATATCGATGGTATTTTGCCAAAAGGGCGAACGCGCGAATTTTACGATTTAGAGCTTTATGTACTAAAAAATAAGTACCTACTATAAGATGATGTTGGCAAGAGGATGAACGTATTTGATAGAATATAAGGTGTTGATAGTGTAAAATACATGTTTCCTTTGGCGAATGTGTTCAGAACAATCCGTCCAAAAGGACGAATGTAACAAAGCTAAAACGTCTAAAGGGCGAACTTGCATTCCTTTACTATAGGCAGCATAACCTAAAAATAGTTTTGTTCGTTGATAGTATGGTACGTATGCGATACGGTATAAAAAATTGTTAATATTAATAAGCCAACAAGTAGTGTCTCAACTGATGTACCATTACCGGCTAAATGTTATATGGCATTAGATAATTTGGACGTTATTTACGGGTCAAAGAGACTTTTTACTCAACTACAGAAATGTTCATGAGATCGAAAGAAGAAGGGTTAAATCGTAAAGCCGAAAGTCTCTTACAAGAGATTATTATTTGCCAAATCTTATTGCAAAATTAAAGATTTGCAGACTTTTTAATAGATATACTAGATGTCGTAGATAAGCTTCTCCGTTATACTGAAACTGGTAGAAGTGATATCAAGACCTCAAAAATTGATGAACGCGGAAAACATATTCCAAAAAATAAAACTACTGCTGCCAGCGTCGATATAGTCGTTTCGTTCATCAACGAACTATCGCCAGTTCCATCGCATTATTGTAGGAAAGATACTACCGAAAAATATTTGCCATATAACTTTCGAAATGTCTCCAATTTGTATCCAATATAAAAATAATTGCCACAGAAGATAATACAAAAGGCAAAATTAGTTTATCAGGGATTGAGGAAGTTGTGCACAAATGGAACTGTACCTTCGCAATATCACCATGAGTACCTATCGATGTCATTTAGACCAAACGGGGAAGATAGGCTCTTGGAGACTGATGAAGAGGACGAAGACTGCACCCAATTATTGATTTTTTTCCCTATTATTGTAGTTTTTGTTACTTTAATTTCATTTGTATTTTCTTATTTTTTGACAAATTTTTTTTTTTTCTGATTTGACATTTATTGAAATTTTTTAGAACTATTTATTATGATTTTATTGTAATTAACCATTAATTAGAGATTTGGGCGAATGAATATAACACTTAAGCAAAATGGCGCACTTTGGGCCAATACACCACATATACCAGAACTATTCTTGAAAAAGGGCGAATATCCACAAAAACTTAAATTTTAAACTACAATTTTGTATTCTTTGATTACCTATTCATTTGATTATTAATGTGAAAGGTTTGAGTACAATTTTTTTCAATTTAGTCGCCCATGTGTTTCCCGAACAGTTTTCACCAATTTTCTCGAAACAACAAAATGGTGCAATCGCCCTTTTGGCAAAATACCATCGATATACTACACATGAGGTCATCAGACTACATGAAACATTAAGGGAAAATATCCATTACATTTGCCACCATATGTGAGAGAGGCGCGTCTAAAACACGTTAGTTCTCGGTTTGGGCATCGAAAAGATGTCAGTGGAACGCGTGACCCTAGATGGTAAGACAAAGTTGATCTGGAACAATATTACCGGTGAGTCCAACACATTGTTAACCAAGTTATATAAAAAAAGGTGCGCTGTTGTATCTTCTTCTGTCCGATAAGGACTCAAAGGAATGTCTAACAAGTAACTCAAAGTAGTCCGTGTTCCAGGCTGGGTAAAAACCATCACTTTTGTAACTAAGGACCTTCAAGAAACGCTTTGGCACCCTCTCCAATGCCAACTGCTCATATAAGTAGTAAGGATACAAAATAGTGGCTGCGTAATCTAATCTACTCCTGACAAAAGCAAAATAAATGGATTTGAGAGCCGAGTGAAACCCCTGCAGGAACGGATCAAGAAGCACAACATTCTTGTGGCGGTATTACAGACTACATATACGGAGTTGGTGTATTGAAGAGCAGGGTCAAATAAAACACGCAGATCTTTAAATTGTTCTTAATTAGAAAGCATAATGTTGTTTACATTGTATGTGAAAAGTGTGGGATTGGTGACGTTAGCAAAAGTAACAAATGCACATTTACTAATGTTTAAAGGTATTTTACTATCAACAGACAACTGATTAATTATCTGCAAGTTATTCTGAAGTATACAGCTATCATTCAAATTGTTAATCTGCAAGAATATTTCAGGGTCATCAGCATATATGCCAAAACACCACAAGCTAGCGAATTCAATAAACCATTTAAAAATATATTAAAGAGCAGCGGGCCTAAGTTGGAACCCTGTGGCACAGATGTTGGGGTGAAATTTCCAAACTGATATCCACTGTAGAATAAATAACTAGATCGAGTTGATAAATATGACGAGACCAGTTTAGGTAGACAAATAGAGAAACCGAAACTATAGTGTCACATGCTCTTGAAAAGTCAGTGTATATCACATCCAATTGAGAGCGATGTTATTTCAGCCTATTGGAATAGTTAACATAAAAGTAAAAGTAATTTAAATACTTCTTAGTTAAGTATCTGAAATATTAATTTAAAATTAAATAATTTGAAATCTATTTATTATTTATTAAGACAACTGTATATCATGTATTTAAACTCACTATTACCTGTTTATTAGAAAAAAGTGCAAGATTCAATAATAGTGGATCATAGTCTTTTAAAAAAGTGGTAACACGTTGATTTAAAAAACAAATTCAAACATGTGGAGGCAGAAATATGATACTTTAAAATAAAAAGAAAACTATTTTATTAAATAGATACAAGGAATATTTATATTATTAATTTATTTTAATAGTGTATGACAGTACTACATAAGAGCATTTTTTATTACTCTAATATCATAAAATATTTGTGTATCCATTTCTATCATATTATACTTTTTGGCATATCGACGTGGGGCTTTATACCACGTTAATATGTATTTATTTCTTTCTTCTGTAGTGACATTCATAAACGCTCTTTAATAAACTATTATTATTACATTTGTATGACAACCACTAAGTCGAGATGACATTTCAGATTAGTTTTATTTATATAATTCTATATTTTCGCATACAAGTAAAAATAATAGCACTTTTGCCTATCAACACTGCTTCTATGTAGTATGGTTAAAATTCATTATATAAAACGTATAAACATACATAAAAAATAATAGATTAAACGAGAACTAAAATATTATAATCCCCTGAAATACCGCACAGGCATTGCATTCGTTTTTTTTCCATATCAAACAATAGGGGTTACAACATAGATAAATCCATTGCACATAGAAAAAAAATATAAAACAATTTTTTATGTGCACATCGCAAATCCTAAAATAAAGCATATTTCACTGCTTTTGCAAAAAAAAAGCCGAACACCGGCAATGGAAAAAAATCGTGCACAGTTCGAGAAAAAACAGCTGGTTAAGCCGTGTATTTTTGAACCGCAAACAATTACATTGTAGTGCAAACAATGGACGCCGAAACTTTGCAATTCCGAGCCAAAGTGTGGAATAATTGAATGCAATTTGTAATGACGAAGTTACGAATGTCGCTGTATAATGTCTGCTTGGAACAATGTACCCATTATCGGCAAATTAAGCCCGGTTGCCTGATTAATGTCGGTTTTATTTTCGCGACTCATGACTTTATAGTTACTGTTAAAATTCTCTATTCTAATTAATATTAGGTTAAGTTACGTAACAAGGGATAGAGATGCATAGTTCAAACTCGAATGCTTTATTCTTGCAATCAGAGCATAACCTCAATTTTTGCTCTTTGATTAAACTAATCGCATCTTTCGTTGCTGTTCAAGCTAGGAATATAATTAATTTTGGTTTTGTTTGAAGAGAATTATGGAACAGTATTCCGTTTCAATTATTTTAACTGTAATGTAATTTGTTACTCCAAAATCTTGAATACTATTACTGGATCAGCCAATCGCTACATACATAATAAAAAATCTTGTATTATTGATTGATGGTATTAATATTGTACTAAGTGCCACTGTGGACAGTTGCAATTCTAAAATATATTGTCATGAATAAATCAATCATTTATCTCAAGAATATTGTAGTAACTAAAACAAACTGAATATTAGCCTTAAATTTGCACATTCAAAAGAGTACTTCCTTTAGTAAGCATACATGTTATGTTGTGTCGTGTGATTGCATGGTTTGATTGGATAATTCGGTGGTCTGGCTTTATGTATTAAGGTGGAACCTTGTTGCTGGTCTTTGTGAATTCTGGGTTTCAGTATTCATCTTTGTGTTAGGGCGCTGGAATTCTAAAAGAAAATATTCTTATGTGAACGTAAAAAAATAGAGAACTTATCTTTAAATTATGCATGTGAATACCATCTTCTGTGGAATTGTTTATAACAGAATTCATGCCTAATTAGGGTGTATATAGTGGATAGATATCATAGTATATATTACAATAACAACTTATTTTACTTCAAAGAATGGATTATTTTATACGTAAGACAAATAGGATCTTGTTAAAAATATTAAATCACTTCTGACTTCAATCCTTGACTATTGTGTATTAATATCTAAAACCTAAAAGATTAATAATTAATATTGTTAATTGTTATTATCGATAAATTGACACCTACCTGTTAGGATGTAAATAATTATTTTATCTTTAATACATGTATTATCATGAATAAGAAGGGCTCTCTCTGGTGATGAATGGTATAAGCACAATACCTATGGGAATCATTTAAATGCGTTAGTACATATATAGGTGGATAGGTGAAAGTCACGAAGGGGTATTGAACAATAAAAACAGATGTGAGGTTCATTGTCAATACGTATAGACGTCATATTGATAGGAATAGAACTGTATTAGCATAGAACAGTTAATAAAAAGCAAATTAAGCAGGTCGGGTAGTTTGTTTATAGTAGAATATAGTTTAAGTTCAGTGAGGGACATTAATCGGGACAAATTAAGTATCCCTATGTTAATTAATATAGGGAATAGGATTTTATTGTAAGTAAAATAATATTTAGCTAAGATATAAACCTGCTACTCTAGTGCATTAAGGATATATTAGTTAGATTCCTATTTGAATATAGAAGAAGATGAATTTATTATCTGAATATCTTGACAGGTAATTTCTTGAAATTAGAGCATAGTAGAATCTTTCAGTTTATGAATAGTTCAGTAATTTAAATGCAGTATTTGAATAAAAATAGAAACAAGGGGTTATTAATCTTGAGACATAAAATTCTAGTATGTAAAATTAATGTAAGTCCAACGTTATTAATGGTCTAATATTCAAATGTGATATTGTTTTTTGTTATATATATTTACTAACACAATGGAGAAATAATTAGAGTGTGCTTAGAAGGACAAAGGAAAATACGAGAGAAAATAGATGATCCCATCGATAAAAATGACTTGTGATGAATAGTTAACCAAATTAAGTGTTAAACCATTAAGATTATATACAACAATTATAATCTGGAAAACTTCAACTCGAAGTCCTATTTTTGTTGAAATTTTCTACGACAATTCTGGAAGAACAGAGCTGCTGCCAAACATCTAGAAGTATTAACATCCTTCCCAGGAACCTCAGTGGAGTATCATCGAATGTGAATTGATCCAAAGAATTCTTGAAGCTTCAAGATAGGGTTTTTTTTTATTATATAAGATTGATGTGTTGGAGATTTTCATGTTTCAAGGTTAACCTTATAAGTTTTGACAAATAAATAACCTACAAATATTTCAATCAAATATGCAATTGAATTGTTAAATAAGTTAGTTCATTAAAGCATACAGAGGAACATGAATAATGATGATTCCTAGGAACTAAACTATCACTCATTTAGTACCTGTTATAAATTAAAAATGAATCCACGACCCTGATTAAAAATTACAGTGTGACTTTATTTCACAAGACAAATTATCATAAGCATAAAATGGTATTTAGTAGGTATATTAGTTGGTATATTAGTAGGGGAATAGGGCTCAACTCTATATTTGACATAGTATAAATTATTATTACTGCTTGCATTTATGTCTGGTGCAGTGACGCAATTTCGTAATACAAATGACTTAGTTTTACTTCTATATTATGATATTTATAATATAATTGGTAATAAGGAATCATATCCTAAAAGCCTACTTCTCTTGTAGCAAAGCTTTTGGATGAAAATATACGTAATAGTAATGCTATTATATTTTAGAATAAAGACCTTATGAACAACGTGGAGATAGTACAGGATATCAGCCATTACTTTGTATGCAGGACATTGTATACAGAATTGCAAAAATTGGTCAAAAATATTATTTGCAGCAGAAAATAACAGCACAGAACTTACATAATTCAAACCACTTTCAATGAGTGACCTGAAAAAAGTATTATTTTCTTCTAAAAAGTATGGGAAATGTTGGAGGTGATAGTATTATGCGCAGAATTTTGCAGGATGTGGGCATGGTTGCAATTAATAGAGTATTAAATATAATAAATACTTCTTTGACGACAGGTACATTTCCAGAAGTTTCGAATGAGTTCCATTCAATTAATACATTAATACAGTTTCTGTATTAGAAAAGGTACTAGAAGTTTTTGTAAAAAATCAAGTGTATTTGACCAAAACAATATCATCGGGTTTTTAAAAAAATCTTTCTTGTGGAACTTTTATCTTGGACATTTGTCATAACTAGTTAAAAACTGTTGAAAGATGTTTTGACGTGACGGTTTTCTGGATTTGCGGGAATTTGGAATTATTGATAGGGGTTTTAGGAAATAAGGACAAAGTTAAACATTGGCAAAATAATTATATATTCGCAGACGACACCGTGATATAATATATATAAAGCAGAAATAGAAAATTATTCGGTAAATTCCGCTGTAGAGCAACCGTAGACACGTGTTTCTGACTCATTGGTCGTCATCAGTACGGTGTAGCCAAGGAATAAGATGGGATAACCTTGGGAAGGCCATCAGGAGACAGACTTCCATTTGTAATTTTAGTTAGAAGATCTTCGGTTTGGAGGACAACAACCAACATCGCCACGAGGAAGACATTGTCGGCCTGCGTGCCATCAGAAGCCAGGAAAGATAATCAAAAAAGGAATTATCCCGGATACATAAATAAAACAGAAACAGAAAAATATTGGGTTAATTCCGCGTTTTGATTTTCTTGAATTTCATCAGCACGCTGAAAAGAATTTATGAAGTATCTCATACACACAAACATACCATCACTCCGTATACCTATATACAATGAGTTATGAAATTGCCATTGCGCAAAACTGATGAGATTAATGAAAATCGAAACACGTATATGTCTCGCTAATTAGCAATGGCAATTAATTTTTTAAATTAATTTAACCGTAATAGTCATAAGTAGAAAAAATCAATTTACATTTTGTACATGTCTGTAGAAATGAAGTGAAAATAAAACAACATGTGTGTAGTCAAGTAAACAGGTGTTTATTTTTCTGTTAGAAGAGATTTATGAATCAAACGTAATGATTCAAATGATCGTCGCAAAAATTCAGGTCTTGCTTGTGGACTAATTATGGTAGTAGTGATTAGGTACAGACCGTTCTAAGTGCGTTGACCCGCAAAATTGATTTAGGTTAGTACCTACACTTTTTGTTGTTTCGAAAATGCCAATTTTTATAACTGACTTTAATATTAGGTATATATTTTAAAAAAGGAAAGAAGATTAAAGATACCTGTTAGCGGTGCACTAATGAGCGTAAATTCCTAAATATGCAGACAGAGTGGTATTTATAAAGCTGATGAAAGTAATTTATGTTACACAAACTAATGTATAATAGTAGCTTTCCGTATAGCTTTCGTCTCAAATTTTAGGAAAACTTCCTTTATAATGAAGAAGAAAATGTGAATATCAATTTACTTTTCGTGGAAGTTTTAATGATAAGACGCGATCAATGTGAGCTTGAAATTATATTAACTACATTAAAATATGGATAAAAATCAATGCAGTACACTTTGGCAAAATTTAATAACTAAGAAAACGTTTGTTTATTTGTGTTTTATTTTACTTCATTATATTTAAATCCAGATGTTTGGTAATGTCCAAGTTTCAAAGTACACTGTCGAGAGCTATCAACGGTTATAGTTAAAACTAAACCTTTGTTACCAATACATATCACTACGACGCGTTTGCAGGTGTTTGAAGTTGATGTTAAAATTACTGTCATGTTTTTTTTTCCTAGTTCTGTCATTTTTGACATGACATAAAAAAAAAACAGAGACGGTTAGTCGAGTTGTGTCAATTTTGACAAAATTGACACACATTATCTACGGGGTTTAAAAGATTCATTTTATTTCAATAAAGAGTAAATTATTAAAGCCATCTCCTCTCTTTAATTGTGAATCGGAGTGTGAATTATTACACCGGTAACAATTTGGCGCCCAACGTGGGGCAGAATTTTTCTGTATTAGACGTACAGAAATTCTCAGTGCAGAAAGCATTGACGAACCCAGGTGAAGATGGCTCCGAAAAGATCCTCGAAGAAAAGACAGTCTAGCGTTTCCGAACGCTCATTCTCGCCTGTCATAAATAATGTTTCCCTCATGGAACAAATCGCCGAACGGGTAACACGGGAAATTTTGGCTAATCATTCACCAAAGAAGGGAACTACACCTGAGAAGGTTGATAAGCCGACAGTGCCACCGCCTGTTGCAGAGACAGTGGTTAATGCTGAAGCCATGGCGACACTCGCTGAGGCACTAAGACAGTTAACTGTCGCGCCAGCATTAGCGCCGACGAACCGACCACCACCACGTCCTTACCATGGACGAATAACGGAAGACCCAGTGTTATTTATCGAAAGACTGGAGGGTTACCTACAGCATTTGGAGTTGGAGGTACCAGAGGATATAGACGAAGCCGTACTTCCACATTTAGAGGGAGAAGCTGCGGACTGGTTTTCCTATTATATGGGAAGTTTTTTATCTACTGAAGATTTTGTACGGAGATTTAAGGATGAATTTCTCAGCCATCAGCGTAAGACAGCATTAGAAGTAGCAGTGTATGCCACAAGGCAGAGTACAAGCGAGTCACCTGACAAATTCTTATACCGCCTTAAGCAGTTGTGTCTCCGGTTAAAGCCAAACTGACCTGAAGAGGAACTGATTCTGCACATCATTGATCGGATGAACAAAGAGTCCAATTTACAGTTATTCCAAGTAATACCAAAGACAATGAAGGAGATGGAACAACAGTGCTCACGTTGGTCAAGACTCAATGATGCAGATAAAATATGGGAAAAACGGTCTAGAAGAAGACCCACAACGACGCCAAATCAAGAGACCAGGCAAGTGACACGATCTTTAGCCGAGGGTCGTTCTCTACCAAGATGTTGGTTTTGTCCGGAAAGGCACCTGAATAGAGATTGCCCAAAACAACCGCGAGAGTTCAAGGAACGTCATCCACAACCTCAACAAAGACAGGGGGAAGAGCAAGGGGCCGTCCCGAAGCAGTAACAGGAACGGCCCTAATAACTAACGACGACGAGGTAGCTTTGCCTTCAATACGGCTTCAGGTGAATGGACAAGAGGTGGTAGCATTGATCGACACAGCTGCTACCAGGAACCTCATGAGATCTGAGTATATGACTGGAGTAGCTAGAGAAACTCGCCCAATAACATTCACCTGGATCCGAGAGGGTATTGCCTTCCAAGCTCATCATGAAGGCACATTGAAGGCCACAGCTCGTGGTTATACATTCACATGCAACGCAACGTTGATATCAAACATGCGTGCCGCCATTATCTTGGGATGTCCATGGCTCACAGAAAATAAGGTGGTAATCGACATGGCACGTAGGTGCATGCATGTGGGCAAAGAAAGAAGAGAAACATTACATTTCAACACCAAGAGTACTAGGAAACACCCCACCAGAAATATCCAGGTCGACATGGGCAATACACCTTGGACAATAGTGGACAGGGAGATTTTCCAGAAAACCCTAAATGACTTTGGGGAATTGTTCGAGGAAGGGGAGGTCATTACTACAACCGCCACCACAAAACATGTTATCCGACTTTCCGATGACACACCAGTAAGGGTGTCTACCTACCGATATTCGCCGGACAAGAAGCGTGTGATTGGTGAACAGATAGAGAAAATGCTCGCGGTGAATGTTATTCGCCCTAGTCATAGTAACTACAATTCACCAATTGTAATTGTAAATAAAAAGAACGGCGACCCGAGATTTTGCGTTGACTATCGAAGACTGAATAGTCGAACGAAGGACGAGGTCAGTTCTTTACCTCCTGTACAAGAGTCGCTCAAGGACCTAGGAACATCCAAGGTTTTCTCCACGCTTGATTTGCGGAATGGGTATTGGCAAATTGAGTTGGAGGAAGCGTCCAAGCAGTATACGGCATTTACTACTCCGGATGGAGCATCTTATGAATTTAATGTCATGCCGTTTGGTCTTAAGGGAGCTCCGACGACCTTTCAGAAGCTGATGGTGCAGGATGTTCTAGTTGGGTATCTTCGTGAGTTTGCCATAGCGTATCTCGATGACATAATCGTGTATTCAGAGAACATGGAGCAGCATCAACGGCACCTACGGTTAGTTTTTGAGAGACTGGCTCAACATGGTCTGAGGTTGAACCAGAGTAAGTGTCATTTCGCAAGTCAAACATTGGACTATCTAGGACACGTGGTGACCATGGATGGGAACCATCCCCAGACCGGACATATTGAAGCAATCCAGGCTACCGAACCCCCTCGCACTCGGAAGAGTCTACGAAGGTTTCTTGGTTTGATAAACTGGTTACGGGATTACATCCAGGATTGTTCCAGGATAATGGCTCCCCTCACGGATCTTCTAGCCACGAACCAGTCTTACAAATGGACTACAGAGGCGATGAGTGCGTTTCAAGCAATAAAGGAGGCGGCTACCAAGCCTTTATATTTGCATCGACCAAACTTTAAGGAGCAATTTTTTCTGCAGACTGATGCCAGCGCAATAGGTGCGTCCGCTGTCCTCTACCAGGAAAACAAGGGCCTTAGAAATGTAGTAAGTTATGCCAGTCTAAGATTCAATAAAGCCGAACAAAGATACCACTGTAATGAACAGGAATGCTTGGCGGTTATCTGGGCTATTAAACGTTATCGTCCCTACTTGGAGGATAGGCCATTCATATTAAGGACTGATAACAAAGCACTGACTTGGCTTCAGCAATTTAAGGAGACCAAGTCCAAGTTAATGCGATGGTCATTATTGTTACAAGAATTTTCCTACAGCATCGAACACATTCCTGGTAGAGAAAATGAATTGCCAGACGCGCTTTCTCGAAGTCCTGGGAATGACAGAGTGCCCGCTGAGTTGGTTGACATCGAGCGGTTACTTCCCAACGAAGCCTCCAGCAACTCCCAAAATGAAATCACAAATGACTTGTTTGTTATTGAGGTCGATGAGCCTTTGATTGATGCTATCTTAGACGCGCAACAGGAGGACCCACAGGTCTTAGAGATGGTGGGCAATTTGGCCCGAAATTCTGCAATATCTGAACATCCGAATGTGGCATTGAAGGATGGTTTTGTAAGATATCGTCTGGATGATAAATGGTTGATATGGATACCGCCTACGATCCGCCAGCGAGTGTTAAACCAGTATCATGATCATTTTACCGCAGGTCATCCTGGAGCGGAAGAGACTTACCGAGCGATTAGAGAACGTTTTTTCTGGAGCACCGCTCAAACCGACGTAGCGAAGCATGTCAGAGCCTGTCGGATCTGTAATGCGTTTAAAAGAGGACCGCCACAGTTTCAAGCTCCACTACGACCACATTCACCGAAACAGCCGTTTGAGGTAGTTTCTGTCGATATCATCGGTCCGCTAATCCAGTCTAGGAAGAAGAACAGATTTGGTATAGTAGTTACCGATTTATACTCTCGTTGGACGGAAGCTTGCGCGGTGAGAAGCGCTACCAGTACTACAATCATAGATTACTTAACCCGAGTGTTTCAAAGGTTTGGTTTTCCAAAGGCCATATTGACTGACAATGGTCGACAGTTCATCTCGGTAGCATGGGACTTGGCTCTTCGAAAGTGGCAGTGCATGCATTGGACCACACCCATCTATCATCCTAGAGCCAACCCGGTCGAGAGAAGGAATCAGGAACTTAAGAAGGGTCTCCGAATCTTACTAGTTGATGCAAACCCCAAGCAATGGGATGAGAAGTTGGATCAAGTTCTCTTCAACCTGCGATGCCGAAAAAACGCTGCCACGGGTTATTCTCCGGCCAAAGCTCTATTCGGGTTCGATATTCACAGACCCGGAGAATGGCGAGATCCGTCACAAGGGCGCCCAGTACCTGCCGACCAGAGGATACAACAGGTACACGCCAATGAGTTACGATATCGCGAGCACCGGTACGCACAACTCGACGCGCCGTTGCCCGTAATATTCCGACCCGGTGAGTTTGTGATGGTGAAGGCACACCATCCGACGGGCAAACACTTCGCCGAGAAGTGGATGGGACCGTACCCTGTGGTGGAGAACGCTGGCCCAACAGCAATATGGGTCCAACGTCCAGGCGCTCAGCGAACAAAATACCACATTGACCAGGTACGGCCCATGAGACCAGCCAATCCAGCCCACCAGCCTACTGCTCCTCAGGAACAACAATACCACCCAGAGCCTGATGTCCATCCGGAGCACCTGGAAGCACCATTGTTAATGCGTAACCAATGAACAAACCGCGAGTGCGAAAACCATTTTTTTTTCTTCGCGAGTGCGTCCTACACCTCTATAGTCTTATAAGACAGACAATTTTCCCATAGTAAATTGTTAAGTTAATTTTGATTACAATTTTTTTTTTCAAACACCCTGCAAACGGCGTCTATCCGAGGGGTGGCCATTTGTTACCAATACATATCACTACGACGCGTTTGCAGGTGTTTGAAGTTCATGTTAAAATTACTGTCATGTTTTTTTTTTTCCTAGTTCTGTCATTTTTGACATGACATAAAAAAAAACAGAGACGGTTAGTCGAGTTGTGTCAATTTTGACAAAATTGACACACATTATCTACGGGGTTTAAAAGATTCATTTTATTTCAATAAAGAGTAAATTATTAAAGCCATCTCCTCTCTTTAATTGTGAATCGGAGTGTGAATTATTACACCGGTAACACCTTGTTTTTAGAGTACAATCTTCCTATCAATTTCAATCAGCAGAAAATTTAGAAGCATATAGTTTCTTTGCAGGTATTGCAATTTATAATGCATTGGAAATACGAGTACTTTCCAGGTATTGATCGAAGATGTCTAATGCTAATGACAGATTAAAAATTTAACAAACTGTTGAATTAGATATTCTCTATGTCTCTAATGATGGACCTACATAACTTTAAAATGGATGACTCAAAAGTAGGCTAATTAACATACATACATTATTCGGTCTTATCAAGTTCGATATCAATTAGGACAAATAGAAATGTAACGAATGACAAAGAGGGTGTAATTGATCAGAAAGTTCTTGTAAAAAGACGGGTATGTTCTGAATCTACAACTTCATCAAGCTTAGTAAACAATATAATTTTAAATACTATGGTGCGAGGTTGTTACGGGAATTTTATCATTTTATAAACTACAGATAACTGACTTGAATATATTTTTGAAAAATTAGTTAATATTCTTGTTTATCATAATAAATACTATAGGATTTTATTTTTAATATTCTTAACTCATTAACAATTTTTCTATATTCCTGCCGAAAGAAGTACTTTTATCGAAAACAAATGTCTGGCAAGTCGTGCTTTCTAGGCCGATAGATTATGAGTATAAAAGTATTTAAAGCTTTATTTTTAATACTTTTAGTATGAAAAAAATTACTATTATCTAGTAGCACTTTCTTGCAAATATTTTGCAAAGTATACTTTCTATAGAGATTTATAAGGGAATAGAAGTACATAGAATAGTATTGTCAATATTTTTTGTGTAAAAAGATTCACAAAATTAGGACATGAACAAGATTATTTTTTTAAAAAAATAATAGTATTTACACATTTATTTAGAACAACTTTTGAATAATTTGAAACGCATCTACGTATAAGAAAGTCATGTGATAGCCACACCTAATTTAATATACTGTATAAATTAACATCAGCAAATGACAACTGTATGTAACTCCATAAAATGAATTTGCAATAATTATTACTTTTGATAATTAATATGTAATTGATTTTTATTTAACTTTATTTCAAAAACAATCTTTTACAAGTGTCTCTTTAGAATTTGTTATATTTACACTATGGAAAATGACTTTACTTGATTGAAATATGCATCCGAAATTCGTGGCATAAGGCGGGACAAATATTGCTTAGGTGATGTCTTCGAATTCGTCGTATAGCTATTTTGTCGTCTTCGTTGATGTTCGAAGGTTGTCGGTGGGTTTCGTTTTCGGATATCGCTTCTATTAATCCCGAAATGGCAAGGGCGCGCCATCGGATGAATTTAAAAATCTTTGTTTTTTCATAACTATTTTAAATAAAATAAAAATAAAATAAAACTCTTGAAAACTTTCCACAAATTTTATTTAGTCTTTGCGACATATGTTTCGGTATTGTTCATACCATTATCGAGCGGGGAACTAACAGGTCAGTTTGTGTAGGGTTGTTATATATGTCGTTGTGTTTATTGTCTCTTTTTACATAAGTGTCTATTATGGGGGTATGTGTGTTTGAAAAGTCTTTGTGTGTGTTCGTTACTTTCTCTTTTCCTTGAATTGATTTTTTAATTTCTAATATTTCTAACAGATTTAATTTGGGTCCTTTGTTTACATTATGTATAAGTTTACAACTATCTACATCGGGAAAATGGAGATTATCTATACAATGTTCGGCAAGGCCTGTATAATGCATAATATTAGAAATACAGGCCTTGCCGAACATTGTATAGATAATCTCCATTTTCCCGATATAGATAGTTGTAAACTTATACATAATGTAAACAAAGGACCCTAATTAAATCTGTTAGAAATATTAGAAATTAAAAAATCAATTCAAGGAAAAGAGAAAGTAACGAACACACACAAAGACTTTTCAAACACACATACTCCCATAATAGACACCTATGTAAAAAGAGACAATAAACACAACGACATATATAACAACCCTACACAAACTGACCTGTTAGTTCCCCGCTCGATAATGGTATGAACAATACCGAAACATATGTCGCAAAGACTAAATAAAAATTGTGGAAAGTTTTCAAGAGTTTTATTTTATTTTTATTTTATTTAAAATAGTTATTAATAAAATGTTCCACCAAGAACCGTCTGCTAACTCAATTATTAGAATCTTTGTTTTTTCGGTATTTTGCGCTGCTTCTGCTGCTTTTCTGATATATATTCTGGTGAATAAATAAAACATTTAATTCAAGTACATTGTTGTTGTCTGAAAAAAGTTAAAGAGAGGGTTTTAAATTAAGTTTTCACACATTAAAAGAATACTTCCTTTAGTAAGTATACAGGTTATGTTGGTATTTCGTATAAATGCGTAGCTTAATTGGATAATTAGATTATCTTGCTTGGTATGTCGAAATAAAATCTTGTTGCCTGTCTTTATATTCTGGATTTCAATATTCATCTTTGTATTAAGGTACTGGAATTCTAAAAATAAAAACAAATAGAATAGTTTTTATATGTTAACATCAAAAAATAAATGATACCCATCTTTAGATATGTATGTGAGTGCTATCTCATGTTGGATAGTTTGTAACAGAATTCATGCCAAATAAGGTAGATAGATGTAAATGATCTGATCATCATAGCATCTGTGTATAGGAGGTTGAAGCTGGTAGGAAGGTCAACATCTATACGTATAGATGTCATCTTGATAGCAATAGACCTATAGTATCATAGAACAATAACTATAAAAGAAATTAAGCGGGTTGGGGGCTTTGTTTATAAAGAAATACGTATAAGGTCATTGAGTGACGTATGTAGTAATAAATTTAACATCCCTAAATATAATTAAAAAAACATTTTATTATAAATAAAAATATTTTAGCGTGGCTCTAAACCAAGAGATATAATATCATACGTTATAATGAGACAGAATTCTGTTTTATTAAAAATATAGAGGGGTCAATAACATTAATTATTAATCTTAATATTATGTCATTCATTTTAAAGTTAAAATACGTTATTAGAATTGTTTAATTTATGGACATTTTAGCGACTTAAATGCTGTTATTCTAATAGAGTTAGATACAAGAAATTATAAGACTTTGGGAATATGATATTCGGGTGATTATAAGGTATGTGACTAGAATTTGTTATAAATGTAATTTAAAAATAAGATTATTTTCATATTCTATCCAAATGGAGAGATATTTCAAGTATGCCTTGGAAAAATAGAAACAATGGAAGGCAGAAAGATGCTAAAAAATAATATAAAGTAGCTGAATTTGGAGACTCAAGAAATTATATTTTATCTTGAATAAATAAACAAATATTTAAGTACCTTAGTGAATAATAAAACAGAAGTATCAGTGCCATATTCTGAAAGTTAAATAAAGGTATTCATCATCGTGGGAAGTATACATGGAGTTCCATTTGTGAAATCGTCAGCGAGCTCATCGTACTTCTTAAGATTTGGATGGAAAACTTGTCTTCTTGTGCTAATTAAATGATAAATATTATTCAGGAGACATATCTTTAAATATCCATTGGAATTTAGAACCAATTTCTCGAGCAAAGCTGCAAGGTAATAAAAAATAGACATGTTTAAAATTCTAAACCGATATAACATAAGCTTATGAGAAAGAAATAATACTGTATATTGATAAATAACTTAAGACATACTTACATTCTTAGAAATACCAGGAAACAAAAATATCCCCTTCCAAGGAATAATTAAAATTTAATCTAAAATAATGTTGGCCGTTATAGGGCTTATGAAGCCATGTTTGTTTAAAAATATCACTTTAAATAATTTAAGTAAAAAATGACTATCGTTGTCAATATAATTATGAAATTTAACATATAACAATGATTAATAATGCTTTAACGTATTAAGAAATAAAATGTATTACAATATTGATACCAATGTATAGTAATTAATATCTTGAAGCTTCAAGATAAGAATGTTTTCTATGTAAATTATAAACTTAGTGATTTTTATATTCCCAAGTTGTCTTGTATCGGACATTTCGAAAATAAATAACCTATAATATTTTGAATTTAAAATCTGCAAGTTTAATTGTTTAAATAAAGAAGACGATGGTAAAATTGAAACAGAGCCAATATAATGCCGAAGCAGGACCAACACTATCACTCAGAGGATGCCTATTAATTAATATTGAAGCCCCCCCCACATATTGATATTTCAAAGACGTATGCTAAGTCAATTATTGTTATAAAACAGCATATGTCCAGGTTGTGGGGAATCATTCTACAGCACACTTAAGAAGAATGACTGGCTGTAATGTATAATGTGTGAAACTTGGTTCCACGAAAACTGTTCTTCTTTCGAGAACACCTGCCAAAAATGTGGTAAAGCTGCGTCCAAGATGAAATAAACCTTAAACGTCAAGTTACCTTAAAAATTGCTTAAATGTTGTTTTTTGGTATGTTACTTATATAATTTACGTTAGGCCATCTCTTTCGTACGGTTTTGGGCATCTCAACCGACCGTGTGGGTCGATGATGGTCAATTGTAATTTTTTTTTAAATTTAATAATAACAAGTTATGTTTTTTATAGTATTTTCTTACTAAATCATACCCATAAGGTATAAATAACCGTCTGAACCCAAACCAAACTTCCCAGTTTTTTATTAAATAAATTGTATATCATTTTTTAAAATGTTGGCCAACTCACCCGACTTTACCCTACCCGCTTGTCATACGCTACGCTTGTCAAATAAAAATTTGACAACAATGCTAGCCTAGTAAACAGAATAGTTATGTATTGAATAAAATATAGATATAGAAAAGTAATATTTAATAACTTTATTTGTAATATTCAATTTGTAACGGGCTTTCATGTAACAGTGTTTTTGTTTTTACTTACAAAGACTATTTATTCTGAAATATTAATTAGTTAGTTGAATTTTATTGTTCTAAAATTGTTCGGGTCGATTGGAATCGTCGTATTTAGTTCTTGTTTTTACCGTGCCACGTACCTTTGACATTAAGACTAATTAAAAATTTAATACAGCTAAAATAAGGACATCTTAGAGTAGTAGTGAGATGTTAAGAAACTGTGATCGGTGTTGGCATGTCGTCTTTGAATAATTCAATTGAATACTAAAAGAAAATAATCGATCGCAAACAGGTGAATAATATTCGCCAGAAGTTTCATCTCTTACATTCGTTACAGCATACTAACGACATTTCGAACCTTAGAGTAATTTAAACGGGACAGATGGGCACCATAGTTTTCGACAATGCAACCAAACAATACACTTGTAATAAGTGTTTATGATTTAGGGTCCTTAAATCTATTGTCCTAGTCGACGCTTGTTTTGTATCTGAAAATCAAACATTGTACCTATGTCTGTGTGTATTTTGGCACCACGCTGAGGCTTTATAAGAGTAAACAATTAACTTTTGATGTCTTAATCGCGTTGCGGTTCTACTCCATCCAGCCGGAACGAATGTATTATTGCATTATGGCACCCCGTTCAAGTTGTAAACTTGGTAATGGTGCCCCTGTGTATTTGTTCTCATTTTTTGTCGCACCCCCCCCCCAACCCCTTTCTCTTTTCTCTCTCTGTTGACGAAACGACGAGGGTGCATATTTAAAAAATGTCATTTGTCTCTTTGACGTAACGTATAGGATTTTCAGTGGGCTGATACATTTGAATCTTGCATTATATTTTCACGTAACAATGCCAGGGATGAAAATAATGGACCTGCGTGTGTTTTTTTTTTGTATTCGAAATAAACCACTTATGCAGGAGATATTTTATTTCGTCTCTAAGGATTTATTTGTTTGTATTGGACTATTCGTAAAATAATATAAGAACGAATAGAGATGTGGTCAGTCAAATAATAGGAAAAAGACGAAAGAATAAAATAAATGTGTAAAAGTTTAAAAATACGATTGAAATTGCTTCTGATGCATTAAGTGAAATAAATACGCATTTACAGAAATATGTGAAGTAAAAGAACAAAATCTGGATGAAGTATATTATTTGATTACTTCTAGATAAACAATTATTGATAGTAAACAAACCTGGGAAGACATTTCAAATTATTAAATATGTCATTTATTTCATTAAATGAAACAATGCGAAATTATCTGTCTCCAGTATGCAAGTACCTACGCATACACTATCTTTTTTTATATGAAATGACATTGAAAAACCGTACGTCAAACCGAAATAAGTCAAGTAGCTCGAAACACGTCCTTGGTTTGGTTCGCGTTGGCAAAAATATTTGTATACTACATATTTTTTCCTTTTACTTTGACATTGACTTCATTTCTATATTAATGATAGTTAACCGATTCTTTTCATTCTGTCACAATTCAATTAGTGTGGGCTGTATTAGAAATATAATGTAATTTGTATTATATATTATGCTACATAAGATTTGATATAGTAACGGGTGATTTTTTAAGAGCTTTCGGATTTGATTTAAAAAAAACACATAAAATTTAGAGAAATGTATGAAATTTTTATTTGAGTCGATAGAACGATCTATATAATTCAATGTATAAAGATGATTTCATGAAAATGTTGACCGCGGCTACGCCTCAAATGGTTCATACGCTGGGTCCAATTTTGTCATAATCTCTCGAACATATGGGCCGGTATCTCACGAATAAATTCTTCAATATTGGCTTCCAGTGCGTCAATCGTTGCGGGCTTGTCCCTATAAACATGAGACTTAACATAGCCCCACAAACAAAAAATAGTCTAAAGGCTTTAAATCGCACGATCTAGGTGGCCAATTGACTGGCCCCAAACGTGAAATAAACTGTTCATCGAACTCGCCTCTCAATTGGGCAATTGTTTCGCGTGCTGTGTGGCATGTGGCACCGTATTGTTGAAGCCACATGTCAGCCAAGTCCAGCTCTTCCATTTTGGGCAAAAAAAATTTTGTAATCATCGCACGGTATAGTCCGTATCAACTTTTATGAGCTAAAATTCGTGGAAGACCGCTGCGTCATTTCTTGGAATAAAACCGACGAAAGGCTATACCTCGACTAGATATTTGCAAGCAGTGGCGTGCCTTGTTTTTTCTTGGTATTTTGTTTTTGGCGAATATTCAGAAAGTATAGAATGGATCTTCAGCAAGTTTTGTTTGTTGTAAGAAATTAAATCACGATAAATAAAGCGGGTAGGCAAGCGTCCCCTTTTTGTAATAAAACTAATTTCAAATTATATATTTTTATTTATTTGACAGAAAGATAAATATTATAATAATAATAATAAAAGACAAATGTGATGATACAATTTAATAATATACACGTTAGCATAAAAAAGAAGCGATAAACAAATACATACTTATTTGGATAACCTCCACAGCCCCTTAATCTGATAAATTTTCCATGTCAGTGTCATTAGATGTTTCACTATCAGAATCTGTTATAATTAAATTTTCTGTCAGCACATCAACTCGAATCTCATGTTGTAAGTAATTGTCTTCAGCTTGAACAACATGTCGGCAACTCTTTATCCAGTCTTGAACATTAACCGAAACAAATTCTTCTTCTGTCAGAGTCTTCACAGTGTCTAGTTTAAACGAGACATTTTTCTTTGCTAAGTTATTTTTTACTTCAGCCCATATCATTTCGATCGGATTTAAATCGGGATGGTAGGGTGGAAGTCTTAAAGCCACATGCCCATGTTCTTCTAACAGTTTATCGAATTTGTAAACAATATGTTGTCGTTTGTGATACTTTATTATTTCATATAACTGTGGCTTATGTAAATTCGTCGAAAAAGTATATTTTTGCTTGTCAGCCATTCTATCATATCTCCTTTCCTTGAGTTGCTGGTAGGTGGTTTTTGTACTTGTACCTATATTGTGATATGATGCATTATCAGAAACAATAACAGAATTCGGGGGAAGATTTGGAATTAGCTTTTTCGTAAGCCATTTCTCATAATTTTGTGAGTTCATATCGTCGTGGTAATCTCCGGATTTGGTTCCAGATTTAAAAATCAATAAACAGTTAGGTATGAAACCCATTTCACCACCAGCGTGAAGAATAAGTAGTCGATTGCCTTTAGATATGGTTGATAACAAACCATTAGTGCTATTGTCTGTCCAACTGCTAGGACTAGTATGGCAAGCATGAATGTAAGTTTCATCTAAAAATACAACTGGCTTACCTTGACTTCTATAATATTTAATTTTTTCCAGATAATTCAGTCTCAAAGCACGAATATCACTCTTCTCTATTAGCAATCCATGATTGTTCTTACTTTTCCTCCACTTGAATCCCAGTTTTCTAGTAATTCTATGCAGGGAGGTACGTTTTCCGGAGAAGTCGTATTCCGCACTTAACTTTTCTTGCAGTTGAGCCAAAGTAACTCGACAATGTTCGGTTTTATGAAAATTGTAAATCATATTTCTAATGTCCGTTTGTTCCCATGGTGGTATGTCAGTTATTGTACATTTTCTCTTGCGTTTCTTGGGAGAACTGAATTTTAATTTACCATCACCGCTCTTTACGGTTGCTAGAGAAACTCCCGTAGCAGCCACAACACAATTTTTTAGTTCCGTTTTATTTTTATTTGGAAAAATTGTCTTTACATAATTATATACATTGAACTCAATACCCTTACACTGGCTATTACACTCCTGTCTTTTATTTTTCGCCTCCATTGATTTATTTTAATTAGAGGCGCACACTCGCAAGTCGCAACGATGCACAGGCTCTCAACGAAAATCGACTGCAAACAACGACATCAAACTATCATCTTATCATCTTATCTGGTAACATCTGAGACACACTACAAATTAAATACCTATTACTCTGATCTATTTTAAATTGTTGATGTTCAGTTACAAAATGTCCCAGCTCACTTTTATATCAATATACTGTTATAATAGGATTTAGACAACTTTAAATAGAGGAGTATACAAAAGATCTGTTTGGTCATTAAGTAATATTTCATCTGATTTATTATTTGTTTTAAAAATTTCTAACGCTTCTAAAAGGTTTAATTTTAATCCTTTATCACTGTAATGTTAAATTTTGATATTATTTTCTGAGAATGTGTGGTTATATTCTATTAAATGATTTGCAAAACATTATAACATTATTATAACAGTATATTAATATAAAAGTGAGTTGGGAAATTTTGTAACCGAACATAAACAATTTAAAATCGATTAGAGTAATAGGTATTTAATTTGTAATGTGTCTCAGATGTTACCAAATAAGATATTATATTGCCATCAATTCATGTAACTCTAGTTTGATAATGACATGTAAAATGTTGAAACTGCAGTCACATAGTGATTAAAAATAAAGTGAAGGTATTTAAAGCTTAATTGAGTGTTTTATTTTACTTATATCCAGTATCATGCTTCTTCACAAAGTAACAGCCGAAAGTGTTATATATTTGCTATAATAATTGTACGGTGAAAGACCGCCGCCTATGCGTGCCTTATTCTACTCGAGGGTGGGGTCGATTCCATGAAAGTGACGTAGCGGTCTTCCACGAATTTTAGCTCATCAAAGTTGGTACGGACTATAGCGCTCGCCATTCACAGTAACATTTCTGCCTTCGTCGTCTTAGAAAAAGTACGGTCCAATGATGCCACCGGCCCATAATCCACACCAAATAGAGCATTTTTCGGGATGCATTGGCAATTCTTGCAATGCTTCTGGCTGCTTTTCACACCAAATACAGCAATTTAGCTTGATCACGTATTCATTCAACTAGAAATGAGCTTCGTCGCTGAACACAATTTTCCGATAAAAAATTTTCCACCTAGTGGAGTAACAGAGGCCCAATTGCTGCGAACGGCGCCGACTCGATAATTCACGGTGATCAACAACATTGGCGGATACAGCTGCGATATTTTCCTCCGTCCGCACTCTACGTTTGTGTGTTGGTGGTTTAATGTCCAATAATGTAAATTTGGTGCGAAATTTAGTCACAAGATTCCGATTCCTCAGAAGGTCGCCCAAACTGACCATAAAATGGAAGAAATGCATGATGCACTTTCTTAACCGAGCATGAATTTTGATAATAAAATTCAATAATCTGCAACCGTTGTTCGTCTGTAAGTCGATTCATGGTTTAATTATAGACCAAACTGAACATGTTTGACAGCAACATGTTACACGAAAACAGATAAGCTGCCAAAAACAGTGTTGCCAAAAAGAAAGTTGCTAAAAAGTCACCCATTACAATTCAAAATAGTCAAACTAATTTTATACGTTCTTAAATTGTCACCTAAAAGAAGTATTTCTACATCAACCACTGAGTTCAATTTTGATATATTATACAAATCGATAAAATATACAATGTGGTATTAATTAAATAATGTACTAAACTACCTTTAACTTCGCCACATAACCTGTTCTATTAAAGAACTTAATATATTAAAATCATAACAAGGGGAAATGTCGCAAATCCTCTTTGTATAAACTCTACATAAACATTAATGCATTTCAATAGAGCGCGTCCAATAAGGAAAAGCAACGGGAGCCGTCTTTTAGCGATGAATTTGAAATATCCATTCAAAATTCTCACAAAATTTTCATATAAATCAATCACTGTCTGCAACAAACATCTCCCGGATGGCCCAACCCGCCATCGATACTCTCACATACACAGCACACCTCATCCGATCCATCTACGATGTATTTAAATAAAACAAGTCGGCCGTGAGATTCCATCGAGCTGCAGGATGCTCGGTACCAAGTCTAGCGAGAAAATTACCCGACATCTGGGCAGATATCCGCACCAAACAGGATGAAGACGTTGCCCGGAACCGTTCCACCGGAGCGAGCGATATCGTTTTTAACTTAAATAGTACTTATACGGGATAGAGATTTCCGAAATTACGAGCCAAATAACTTTATAGGGACCTAAAATTGAAAGCGCACGACGAGGGAAAAGTATAATTTGCATAAACATAAGAAACAAGAGGAAGTGGATTTGCTTTTGGAATTCAACTTTGTGATTTAATGATCAAACACGTTCCGGGAAAAAAGGATTCATTTTTTCATGTATAATGGATATTTTCTTTTCTGCAATATTTGTTTTGTACATTGACGTACTTCAAAGAGAATTCTAAACAATTAGCTCAAATATTACAAGTTTAATAGCACAAGTTCAAGGTCACACCTGTAATACCCAGTATTTAATTTTTTTGTAGGTACAACGCTTTAAATTTACAAAATTAAATGCTTTTTTATAACCTAGGAATTGGTATTTGATTTGCACTTGTTCCCTCCAAAACTTGATATATAGATGTGGTAGTGAACATTCCTTTTATATAACCATTTTGACAATCGTCAAAGAGATCATGTAATTTTCGGAATTCAAGTATTTCATAAAATATAACTTTTTCAAGATATTTGAAAAATGTCAAAAAGTCAATGTGTTATATTTTCCAATGTGATTTTATTTATTCTTCTTTGTAAATTAATCTTAACACTGATTTTTTTCAATTCATGTGGAAAAAATAGCTTTGCAGGGAGGATTATTGACACAAGTAAACTTTATAATTCAGGAGCGCATTGCTTTATTAATTTCAAAGGGATCTCATGGAGATTGCATCATCAACCTTAGGGTCATGTTGTCTCTCACCTCTGAATAATTTTACAGATTTAAAAGCACTTGTTAGAAGCATTAGTATGACGTTCGAATTGTAAGCAATTTCATGCAGATCGACTTCTGTTGTGGTATTAATAACTTTACATATTTGCAGTAAATGCTGATTTATATTTTTTAGTTTCTTATCAAATGTTTCTACATCCAATGTTGTTAACTATTGCCTCTCACTATTTTCCAGGTAGCCACAACTTTCTTCTACAGCTTGTTAATAAATTCGCCTTTTGTATTTTCAGACTTTTTGCATTAGGTTCATAAAGATATTTCTTTATAAATTTTAGTTATCACATACAGTTTCCTCTTAATCACAGTCTTGTTTATCTTTTTATATTTGCCCTATTTCTTCCAAAAAGACATTTTTACGAACATCCTTAGGGGCAAAAAAAATCTTAAAATAGCCTTAACAATAACTTACTGATTTACTTACCAAAGAGTTGTCAACATACCGCATGTGTCAAATATCATTAGGTATAGGGATTCAATGTTTACGTGCGATCTATACTTATGAATATAATACGTGGCAACGTGGTACCCCTACTGTCCGTCACCAATGCCGCCAACAACCGACATCACAACGATATTCTCCGATCCCGACCCAGATTTTGCATTCAATGTTTAGGTGGGAACACGTTGTGGTATCTGGCCGTCTTATTACTGGAACGGGTAACATCAAATGGTCTCCGCGATCTACTGATCTCTCTTCAAATGATTTTTTTTTGTGGGGATATTTAAAAAATATTGTTTATACCCATGAAGCTGGTAGAACAGAAAACATAGTTGCCTTGAGAGAAAAAATAATTGAGGCTGCTAATTCAGTAACTGCTCACATGTTAGAAAACGTAAGAGTAAATTTCTACGACCGCCTAGGGTAATGTCTTGCTGTGCAGGGAGGAATCCTTTTTTATTTATTTTATTAGGGTTATTTTTTAATTTTATTAGAATTACGCTTTTGTTTGTGTGATGCAGCGTGACGCAGCTTAATAATTCTCTGCATTTACTGAAAGGAAAAAGAAAAACAAATCCTTGCAACTCGTAAATATTATTTCTGAACGCATTAGAAACACACGAGTCGGTGGTCCAATGGTTACTGCTAAGTGCTAACTTGTATTTGCGAGCATGTGTCGGTTGTCGCGTCGCTGGCATTGGAAAGGAAAGTAGGGGTACCACGTTGCCACATATTGCATGGATTGAACGCCTATGGCTAATGAAAATTGAGACATACGGTATAGAGGAAATATATTTTTCAAAAACAATCTTATAGAAATAATCTACACTTAGTCAAAACTCTAGGTAATTTTTATTGTATATACAGAGTGATTTTTACTTTACTTGATATAAACGGTTCTCGAAATGATATGTAGATATAATCCATGAAAGTATTTTTGAAATTTAGTGTTTACATTCGGAGGCGTTAGAGAAAAGCTCTAGCAAAGTAGCATAGAAAATCCGAAACTTTTTTGTAAAATATTAAAAAAATATGAAGAGTAAACCAAAACTTTTGGTAAAGTTAATAATTTTGAAAACATGAGAGGAATATTTTTATAAATTGTTGAATGAGATAAACAAGAATTAATATAATCAATATAATTAATAAAATTAATGTATGGACGAAACAAAAATCAAGCATTTACAGAGTTCTTCAAATACTGGCTTCATGCGAAAAGAATGCCTGTATATGAGTTGAATGTGTAATAACAACAGTACTGAAATAGTTATTTACGAACCAAGTGCGGGAAGACTATTTTCCCGAATGAGTGCACTTTGCAAGAACGAGCGACTGCAGGCAGCGATTGCTTTTAATTGCGCGAATGCGTAGAAGATGTCTTCACGCAAGAGGTTTGTACAATTTTTTTTGTACGAACATTAAATTAAAAAAGTATTATTGATATATATGTCAGTAGTATCATACCTAACCTAAGATAGATTACCTAATTAATTTAAACATTTCATGTACGTAACTATTACTCACCTTACCCTAAAATTAAGTTATTATATTCTTACACATAGCAAACATTCTTGTATTTATAAATTTATAGTACATTTATTGCGTTTTTTGGTTTAAATACAAAAAATTCTGAACTGCCAATATAAATGTCGATGTGGTCAAATAGATGGCGCCACAAATTTATTGAAAGAATTTTTAATTATTACTCCTATTCCCCCAACTTCTAGTGAAGAATAGTCCAGGGAAGTAGTATTTTACACACTAAATTTCATTACTATCAAGTTAGACTTTTTTTTAATGTCTCCAAGAGCCAGTGTTTTTTTCAATTTTTACAGTCGCCTCGACCGGGAAAACCTCTTTCCTAGTCGAGCTACACATGCGCCAAATGTCACTTTACAGGCGGTGAGTACAAAAAATTCTTAAAATGTATTCAAAGTGTAATGAATGTCACAGTAGGTACATGAAATCAGCCTGAAATAATGAAGGGTTCATGTTTAGTTATAGTAAATATATTATGTATGATAAATATGTCTCCACAGCCAGGGATGTTTTCTAATTGATGTAATATTTTATACATCATACCAGTGATAAAAATAAGTGAAACAAGTGAATGTGATGACACCTTGCCAATCTGTGAAATTCGATAAAAAGTTGCAGTAAATCGAGAGTTGTAATAATAAAATTATCATGACACCAAGCTGAGCTTCTTACATTATCCACATACATTTATCAGATAGAGTATTCTCATCAAAGCACAAATTGAGGTGTCGTCAACGCACAAACATATTTCTACACTAGGAGCGGATGTCAAGCCATTAAGATAAATAATGAACAGTAAACAACCCAAAATTAATCCTTGGGGGACACCATGTGCCATATTTATTACTATGGCAAAAAAAGTAAGTTTAGGCATAGTTTCAAAAGAGATACCTGAAATTGAAATTTATTGAAATAACAAACAAATTTGGGTTTACCTCAAGGACTTGTGTTAGCGTGTTATTATTGAATTTGATCATACGGCATCTAGAATAAAACAGATAAATTCTATCTTCATCGGTGATACATAAGAGGAAGCAATATTCAAGAAATGCGATATTATGAATTAAGAATTAGGGGTAGTTCTTTGTATAGCCCTTTGTATTAAATTAAAGAAGCTGATTGCATGTACATACGAAGTAAATCTAAGTTAGTTAATATAAATAGTTATAAAATAACTATGCATAATAGAACAGATACACAATATAAAATATTTAGGCAGTATGCTAGCTAAGTATTTCAAATTTTAAACATATCTAGAATATATTATAAGTAAAAGATACAAGAAAATAAGTTTTCTATATAAAATAAGTAATTATTTATCATCCCATATCAAATTTAAACTACATAAAATATATTAATTTATTAATATTTCCATGAAAGCATAAATTAATTCCACGAATTTTTGGTTGAATTTAATTTATAGTATTTTTTTTATATATTTATAATTTATTTCAGTATGTCATATTAAATACTGAGATCTTAATGGGAAAAGTGTGTGCTCTTATAATAGATTTCTCTTCAAAATTTAGTTAGTCAACATACACATTTCAAAATCTAGATATGAATGTATTACATATAACATTTACAAATTACAAAAATACTGAAGATATAATACCTATATAAAACTGTTTTCAAGAAATATGGAATTAAACTCGCTAAAACTTAAACAGTGTCATATATTTTCTCAAAATAATTTATTAGTTTCAACTTCCCTTTTACAGAAATGTTTGGAGGTTAGATACTTATTTTTAGTAACTGCTCTTCTGTAACGATGGGCCTAGAAATGGAAGAACATATATTTAAATGATTCTTGTTAGGGGGTTTCACATTAAATGCGGTCGATTGCCGTGGAAAACTGAAAAGTTTTCTGTACATTCCAGAGATACAAGTCACGCACGCGAATTAAAATATTTGATTGAAGCGAAGCATTTCGAACATCGTTTCGGATAATTTTGCGTGAATTCTTGTGGGAATTTAGGTGAACTAAATACTTGTCCCTGATTGCTAAAAGTCAATGTTCGAATGATAAATAAACGGAAAAGCGACAGGAGAAATTGTAATGCTGCGCCATTCACCCATATCCGGATCAAAATCAATACGAGCTCTGAATTTTTGATGTTTGACGTTTGCTAATCCGATTAGTATTTCCTAATTAATAATGGAAATACTTGCCAGGGGGTTTCTTTTTTTTTCGGATTTACAGATTTGCTATTTCATAAAACAAACAACAATATACAACAAACTCACTGCAAAATTATGTAATTGAATATTTAATTTTATTAGTCTTTATTGTGGTGCAGCCTAACCATGAGTCTTAAGTTTCCGTGTTTCGAGATTACTGGGATCTACCTAGTGTAAAATGTTCGCTTAGTGGATTTGATACTTTCCTTGTACTGATTAGTGTACGGGCGAGTTTCGAACCCTCAAAAGATCGGGAGGTCCCGGGTTCAAATCTCATCGGTGCGTTAATTTTTAAAATTAAAAATTTACTTAATTAAATAAATACTTATTAGCGCTACAGTAGAAAATTATAATTAGAACTATAATTATTTCCTACGTAATCAAATTTAATATGATTTACATGGTATATTTATAGTGCTGAGACCACCATAATTCTGTTTCTAAAATGTTTTAACTCCAAAGGCGCTCTATAAAACATTAGCATAACTAATAATAAGATAAGATCATTTATTTGCTTCATGATAAAATAGTATACTAGTAAGGAATACGTCATACACATTATAGGTAAAACAATTAATACATATACAAAATTTTAAAATTGCAAAAGTTATACTCAAAAAAAGCTTTTTAACTAATTTTTGAAGACACAGTGCCTTCAGAATGTCAGAAATTCATCCAGCGAATAGAAAGGCATTATCTATAAGAAAATTTTTGACAGTTCGCACATATTTTCGAAGACAAACATTCTCTAGACAACCATTAACGGCGTTTAGCTTGTTGTATACAGGGTGCCCTAGAAATAAAAAGACGGAGTAGCAGGTATGTAAAGTCCGAACAGAAACAGGCCCAAATGTACCGCAATAACAAAGAAATTAAAAATTTAATTTTCTATGTTGTCTTTTAGAAAAAAAAAATACATTACGGACCTGACAAAGAATGTATGTTTATAAATACACGTAAGAAAGCTCATTTGTAAATAGAAACGAACACGCATTCATAGAAAAATACGCTTTTATTTGTATAAAGCGGGAGAAAAACGTTAAATCGTACTCATTCATATAAAAAATATTTTTTGCCAGATGGGCGACCCACTTTATTGCAGAGAATAAAAGATTTATTTTTATTTTTAAAATAAGAAGGCTGTTGCTCTTTAATATTTTTGTAATCGGAAACTGCTGATTATTATTATTTTAGAATATTCAATAAATCGTAGTTTTTCTAGATTACAGTAAATATCAAGAACGTAATTATTTTTTTCTAGCAGGTGTAAAATTAAAGTAATTAATGGTTTGATATTTATTATGAAGTGCGTGTTCGCTGTCTAGCGATAAACACGTGTTCTGTTGTTGCTCCGTGTTTCTGTGTATATTTGTAGTTACCGCTCAGTGTAAAGTAAGAAAAATTGGTACACAAGTTTTAAATAAGATCAAAGTACCCTTGTATATATTTTTTTAATTGACTTTCTTTGTGAAAAACTGTGTAAATCATAATTGACGGTAATAATGTCTGGTAAATGCATCAAAATAACAGACCTCAAGAAGGACGAACTAAAAACCGAGCTAACAAAAAGAGGAATTCCAGCTGATGGTAAAAAATGTTTACTAGTGGACCGATTAGAAACATATTTAAATTCAAAATATATAACATTAAAAGTAGGAAATGAAAACAACTTGACGTACATAGAATGCGACAATTCCTTTAGCAGCAACTCTAGCAGCGAAACAGTGGTAGATAAAGCCCCTAGAAAAAGAAGCGCACATGCAAAAAAGACATACTTTAAACTTATAAATAAAATAGTAACATTAGAGAATCGTATTAAATTTTTGCAAATGACGTTAACAAAATTAAAGAAAAAAACACGAAATATTAAAGTACCACCGACAAACGATATTGCTAAAACTACGTTTAAAAATCAAAATTCCGAAGAACAAGAAGTGGGGCCCAAAGTAAAGGCGAATGTATGTGTTGAGGCTGAAACAAGAAACCAAACTTATAGAACCCAAAAGTATAAAAAGCCTAAAATAGTTTTACTGAGTGACAATTATGGTAAAGGAGCCTTAGATACAATTGAAAACATTGACAGTTTGAAAAACTATGATGTGATTTCAATTACAAAACCGGGAGCTACATTTGAGGAGGTGATTCGGGGTGTCGACCAAACAATTGCCTCATTGTCTGACAAAGATTTTCTGGTCATCATGGCAGGCATTAACAACATTATACGAGGGAGAAAAATGGAGATAGAAACATTTACTGAACTGAACAAATATTGTAAGAAAACCAATATAATATTATTAACGATACCGTATATACGGAATCGTTTAGTATTAAACGCCCTCACGTATGATGTGAATTTACAAATATACGAAAATTTCGTTAAAGGTAATGCTCGTATTCAATATATAGATATAAACAAATTGTTAAATGGGAGTATATCGAATGGAATGTATTTGAATAAACCATGCAAACAGAAAGTATGGGAATCAGTTGCGGATAGAATAACGGGAAGCTTCTTTAAGTTTCACACGGAAAATGTACATATTGTAAAGGAAAATCTTATATACGTTGAATCAAATGATCAACTTTATTGTGATAACACTAGTGAAACTATGACTGCTTCTATTGAAGTTTACGACTCATCGGCGGAAACTTTTTTATGGAAGAGAATGCGCCAACTGACAACATAATCCTAGAAGTTAATGAAGTTGACTGCGAATATGGGGAAGACTCGATAAACATGAATAACCTAGTAAATATGTCAATTGTGCACCATAATGTACAGTGTTTAAGTAATAAAATTGGTGAGCTTGATGTCTTTTTGGAAAGGGATTGTGATATATTCTGTGTGTCGGAGCATTGGTGTATTTCAGGAACTATAGAAAACATTAAGTTGCGGGGCTTTTGCTTGATGGATAGTTTTTGTAGAAATAATTATAGGCACGGAGGCGTAGCAATTTTTATGCCCAATAATATAGCTCGATATAGTAGTAACATTGACGCAATTAGGGAACTTTCTGTCGACCTTCATTTTGAATGTGTTGTATCAAGAGTGGGGTTCCCTGGTTTGAAGTTGCTGGTGGCGGCAATCTACAGGAGCGGTAAGGGTGACTTTTCAATATTCTTGAGTAAATTAGATGAAACTTTGCAGTACCTTCAAAGGTACAGGGGATATAACTTAGTTCTAACCGGTGATTTTAATATTAATTTTCTGTCCCCTACATCAGATGTTCTTAGGTTTGAGGACTTGATTAATTCATATGGTATAATAATTACTTTAAATGAACCTACTAGAATCCATAATTGTTTGGATAATATATGTGTTAACACGACTTTCCCTGAATACAAATCAATCGTGGTGCATAGTGGTTTATCTGACCATTCTGCACAGAGGTTGAAGTTTGTGTTGCATTCTCGGCAAAAAAACTTACAGTAAAGCTACAGTCCCATACAGGCAATTAAATAGGATAGAAAATATTACTCATTTCAGAGAACTTTTGCTGAATGAAAATTGGGATATGCTCGCAAGCAATCTGTCTACAAACCACCAATATGAGCATTTTACTGAGAAGATCAGTCATGACTTTGAGCAGGCCTTTCCACTAAAATACAGATCTGCTCATAATAATAAAGGTAATAATGGATGGATAACTAATGGAATTAGAATATCTTCAGCAAGGTTGAAAGGGCTGTACAAACTAACATTGACAGGCAATAATGAAATTATGGAGTATTATAAAGAATATAAACAGGTATACAAAAGGGTAATTACCAATGCCAAAATTTTGCATAACAGTAGACTTATGACTGGGTCCGCGAATAAAACCAAGACAGCGTGGTCAATCATAAAAGGTGATGGCAACATTAAACATAAAGATAGAAACACCTTAACCATAAAAATAGGTAATGAAACTGTTAAAGATCCGAAAGTATTAGTGGATCACTTCAATAATTATTTCAATGAAATTGCTGATGGCTTACTGCCTCTACAGGGAAAAAATATGTTTAATACAGGTATAAATCACACATGCACTACATCCTTCTTTTTTCAACCTGTTTGTGAATTGGAGCTCGTAAATATTGTGAACAAACTAAAAAATACATATTCTTCGGGTGATGATAAGATTAGTGCTAATCTATTAAAACAATGTATACATGAGCTTGCGGTTCCTTTAGCACAAATAATCAACAATTCAGTTATAGAAGGCGTATTTCCTGAGAAGCTGAAGGTTTCTAAAATCAAGCCGTTATTCAAAAACGGTGATAGACAATGTATATCAAACTATCGTCCCATATCTTTACTGAACTCTTTTTCTAAGGTTTTTGAAAAATCCCTTGGCAGTAAGGTTAATAAAATTTCTAGAGCAAAATAACACGCTTAACGGTAATCAGTTTGGTTTTCGTAATGGACGCAACACCTCCACTGCTATTATTACATTTTTAAAATATCTGTACAGCGATATGGATGAAGGGAAAACTTGTATAGGAATCTTTTTGGACCTGAGTAAAGCCTTCGATCTTGTCAACCATCGAGTGCTACTTCAAAAACTGTATAATTATGGGATTAGAGGAAATGTTTGGGACTGGTTTAATAGCTACCTTGTAGGAAGAAAGCACTATGTGGAAATTGACGGGACCTGCTCTGGGAGGTTACATTTGGGGCGTGGTGTACCACAGGGAAGCATCCTCGGTCCATTACTCTACATAATATATGTCAATGATATGGACGTGGATAGGGCTGTTTTGTTTGCGGATGACACATCTATGATTATAAGTGGCTCAGATGGGACAGATGCTGTGCGATGCGCGGAAAATAGTTTAATCGCGGTAAGCGAATACCTGTCTCAAAATGACTTAGTTATAAACAATAAAAAGACCTCTTATATGGACTTCAGAACAAGAACGTATGACAGAGACACATCGAATTTAATTAGATATAACGGTCACAGTATTGCACAGGTTGATAGTACTAGGTTTCTAGGGGTTACCATTGACTATAAATGCAAGTGGAATGAACACATTGACAGCATTTGCAAAAAGATATCTTCATTTTGTCACGTCCTCAGAAACCTTAAATCTGAGGTGAGCCCAGATATTCTCCTAACATATTACTTTGGCCAGATTCATTCGGTGATATCCTATGCGATTTTGGCATGGGGCTCATCGTCTGACCTGGAGTATTTAAAATGCAAAAACGTGCTATACGTATTATTAATGGGGTGGGTAGTAGAACTAGTTGTAGATCATATTTTGCCTCGATGAGAGTGTTGCCGCTACCATGTGTTTACATCATGGAACTTTTGTTATACGCGAAGGACAATCTTAATGATTTGCCTCATTTGAATAGTTATCACTCGTACAACACGCGGAATTCATTACTGTTGGAAATACCAAGGCATAAACTTGCATTCTATGAAAAGAATCCGCACTTACTAGCTATAAAAGCATATAACAAGTTACCCAATAACGTTAAAAATATCGGGTGCAGAAGGATCTTTAAACGCACAATAAAAGAATCTTTGTTGCGGAGGTGTTACTACTCGTTATCAGAGTTCTTGAATGAGATGTAAATCAGAATTTGTGTTTTTATATTAGTTTATATTCACGTTGTCTATGTATATTGTTGTTTATTTGTTGACATATCCCATACTACAATGTAGTCGAGAGGATAAATAAATTATTATTATTATTATTATTATTATCTATTCCTCCTCCTTTTTTTAACATAAGTAAAATGGTGGCCCTGAAAAGGACCGATTGTGAAAGTGAAGCAGGTGCATATTTAGTCCAGGGTCGGCGTAAGGCCAATTGAATACTTTATTATTTTTTTATGCCATCTGCGCACGAGTAAAGACTTGATATTTTGAGGGTATGTTTTTACACAATCTAGCTTCCGATTTCTGCTACTCCGTCTTCTTATTTCTGGGACATCCTGTATTTTAGGTTTAGGTATAGTCGACGCATCTCTGCGTTTTTGCTAAAAGATGATAGTGTATCCTCAATACATCTTTTTTACGTATTGCGTAGAGGTGTTTTCACCATTTTTTTGAAAAGTCATGTTGTTTGATGTACATATTTTACCGTTGTTAATATATATGTACATGGAATGGTAAGTATTCTTTCGTTTGCTGACAATTTTTTACAAATTTCATACAACTTTAGATCACCTAAGACTCTCACAGCTCGTCTCAGAAGCAGAAAAATCCTCACAGCACCACCGGATGCGCTCCAGGCCTGGACTCCAAAGCAAGCCACAACATGGAATTTCGGGAAGTGTACCTGTCTCTCACCTTCGTGGTTGAATATGGATTTCATTCTGCGCATACTATAAATTACAACAATGAGCCTGTCAGCAATTTCTGCTACATGTGGGAACCAGCTAAGCATGTCGTCCACTGTGAGTTTTAAAAACTTCACAGTTTTATCTCTTCGTCCATTTATTTTGCAAATGCAATCCGTTGGGTTTATTTGTTATTCATTTGTAGACTATTGCTTGCGAACCATTCTTCAGCATCTTGCAACACAACGTCTTATTTGTGATCTCTTTCCTCCTTAGACGATGCTCTTGCAAACGTTGGAGTATCATTAGCATATGGGTGGGAACGATCGGCTGATATATTTACTTCCAGATTATTCAGATATTTTATGAACACTAGTGGCCCAAGGATAGCCCCCTGAGATACGCATTATGTAACATCTATTAAGCTTGATTTTTGTATGTAGACCTCCACGAACTGCTTTCTATTCTGAAGATACGAATCCAAGACATCATGCAATTTATAATAAATTTTCATTACTTATAGTAGGTACCTTTATTTGCAATGGGTATAATATAATAGTTCGTATTCGTGTGACTTACCCAATTCATATAGAATATAATATAATTCTTAAATATTTAAATACATTTTGCGTCTCAAAATATTCACCTCCGACATTACTAGATAATGCGTGTATCTGCTAGATTTTAAACAAAAAGTTTTTATTGAAGTTTAGCTGAGTTTTTTGAGCTTTTTGCAACAACATTTAAACGTAATTAAGTAATTGATATTTATTACAAGCTATCACTGTCACTTCTGCATTATCAGCATATAATGTAAATTTACATCTATATCCCTTGGAGAAACATTAATAAATACAGATAAGACAAAAGGGCCGAATATCCAATCCTGCGGTACACCGCAATTTAATTCGTGAAAATGGTATACCTCATTTTCTATTTCCACTTCTACCCTTCTATCCCCCCTATGTGATTCTACTCAGTTAAAAATACCACAGTTTATTACCACAAAGGAAAAAAAATGACACAAAAGAAAATCAATGCTATCATATTCAAAAGTTTTTGACATATCAAATTGAAAGTAACTAAAAATATATTCCACATTAAAATCAAAAATTAAAACAGTGACAGTTGTTATGTTAACATGTAAAATACTTATATTTGCAAATAAACTCAGTTTGAGTAAAAAATACAAGAAAAACTGACAAGATTTATTAATAGGTATATATATAAAGCTGATTTGCTTCCTTGTGCTGCAACCCGCTTAGGAATTCTGAGCTTACGCTTATCACGACTAAAGCAACATGATGAAGATTTTGTGTTTAAAACGTTTATTGGCTTTCTTACTTCTTTGATATGCTTTTAGTATAGCTAAGTAGCTACGAGTGAACAGATTTTTATTCTATCCGCCAGTGAGGTAATTCGTTACTTACACCTAAGAATATTCACTTCCAGTTCCTGGAAGGTTATAAAAAATAGTCATTCTGAGATGCGGCATTACAATTTTTCTTTTTAATTAATTTTATTAATTTGTGCTTAGCATTCTTCTCAATGAGTTTGTCTAAAAACCATACTACTTAGAAATATTAAAATTATCTTTGCTTTTATCTTAATACCCTTGAAAGAACAAAAAAGAATTATGCAATAATTATTCTTTATAATAAACTTCCTCCCGCTAATGAAAGCTACTACATTCCTCTTATTGAATAAAATTAAGCCCTTTGTCATCTATTTTTCAGATAATTAACGGGATGATTTTTTTAATATGTAACTTCGATATAACATTATGAGCCTCAGGGGTAGACAGGCTTTTATAAATGTTATAATAATACACTTTGTATTTGATAAATAATATATTTCCGCATTCCCTTTTGTAAATTAAATTCTGAATGACAAATGTACATGTTGTTTGTGTTAGGTGAAATACTGTTTTAAATGCAAATGCTGAAACACATTCAAATTACACCGGAATATTTTATCTTGTTTCATTCTAAGTGTTATCAAATTCCCTTGTCGGACAGATGTTTTTCCACTTACCCTTTTTAACCCTTAATCTTTTAAACGTAATTTCGGGTTGAATTATACATTTATTTTACTTAATGGTATGTTTTTACACATTTAAAATTATTTTATTTTATATTATTTTATTTTTTCTTAAATAATAATAATAATTTTTTTAGTAGTTTATTTATAAATAGAATATTTTTGACTATTGTCTAAATGTTATGAACACTATCTTTTGCATTCATTAGTAACAAATTAGAAGCTTGGTTAAACACCATTAAATACGTGTTTGTATAATTTTCATGTTTTTTTTTTATTTATGCTCTAAAGAAATCATTTATCTTAAATTATGAATAAATAATTATTTCTTTTTTCAAAAATAGTGACAAATATTGAAGATCAAGCAAATGTGTTAAATAGTATTTACACATTCACCTAATTTTCGAAAACATCTACTAAATTTAAATTAAAAATTAAAATTCTCCATACTGAGAAAATAGATGAAGAGTTGACGAAAATGATATTTAAAGAGTTTAATAAAAACATGTTCAGAAAAATAACAAATCAACATTGGAAACATAAAATTCGAAATATGAAGTGGACAAATTCGAACAGCTAACTACACAACCATCAGAGGCAAGGATAAAAGGGAGCTAGCTCAAGAACGAATACAAATCGACATCTAAGCGGTATGATACAAAAAGTGTAATTAAAGCATTTGAATTGAAATATGCATCCTTATTCGGCTAACCATAACCTACGTAGTTATTACGTTATTAGAATGAGAAACCAAAACGGGATTATCACCGTTGAGAAAAAAATAACAATAGGAAGACGAGTTAGAAGAAGTGGTAGAAGATTAAAATATCATAACTGATATATAAACAAAATGGTTTAAATGGTTGCGATATATATGAAGGCTACAAAAAGAAGGCAATAAGCAAATGCAATGGAAACCACAGAAGTAAAAATTGGTGCAGATAAAGAACGGATGGCTAAATAAAACTGAGCAACGGAAGCAACAATAGGAAGACCAGTTAGAAGACGAAGATACCATAACAGATATATAAACAAAATGGTTTAAATGGTTGTGATATATATGAAGGCTACAAAAAGAAGGAAATAAACAAATGCAATGGGAACCACAGAAATACGAAGACAGGGGGCAAATGAAGAGCAGATGGCTAAATGAAATTGACGACCGTATTAGGGCATGGGAATAAGAATATGTAAGGAAATGTTGATAAATAGGACGCTTTAGAAAGCATTAAGTGAGAACATGAAAAGTCGATAATAGTCACCTACTGACAAAAATAAAAGATTTGAAATTGCAGCAGATGCCAAAACATTAGAACAAAAAACAACACGAACATATTGGCGAGAAATACTATTACTCCTCAATTGGTTACATTTTCGTGATTATACCTATGTATAATAACAAAAATCAAGCCATTAGATTTCAAAATCAGTAAAAATCTTATAAGGAGCGCAACTAACTGTGTAGTAACAGAATGCTAGTGGCAAGGAAAATCTTTCGACATGTTAAGGCAAAAAAAATTGAAATTGTAACATACAGGTGTCCCAAAAGCAAACAATATCTCATTAGAACCAAAAATCATCATAAACTACAATATCAAAACATGAGTTTAGTAAAAAAAGGAATAATTCTTCTATAAATTTTATGAAAACCTCCATGTTGTTCCCTCTTCTCGGGTATATTTTTATATCACTTTTTGAAGATGATATTTTTTAATTTAAATGATTTAAAATTTACGAAACTATACTTTAGCTTCTAAACATTCAAGACAATTGTCTCCGAAAGTTCTTTACAGATATTGCAATCACACTTATGACATATCCCGCAATACAATCATAAAGTTTCATTAGTATAATACTAACAAAAAAACTCACACAAAGTCACATTGGGACATTCTTTTTTTGCAAAAAACTGTTTGCACATTAAGTATCTGTCTGGAGTAGTATAAATTACTTTTAATTATGTATTATAACTATGGAGCGGAATCGAGCGAGCTAAACTACCACGGAGCCACAACCGTGAAAAGAAATAATGTAAACAACTGCGTGTTGTTTACATTATATCTGAATAGCACTAATTCATAGGGCGAACTGCAACATCTGTTTACGCCCGAGAATCAGAGAAAAAACTGCCATAAAATAAGGAATTTTATGAATAAAATCCTTTCTTCATCGGTGTAGGTACAAGGGTGAAGAGTTTTTAAAATTTATTATATTTACATTATATTTCGCAATATAAGATGTATGTTTCAATAACATACGCGTACATTTTTAGTTATCATTTATTTAGATCTAGAACGTTGTTTATGTTACATTCTCTGAGATAAAAATTAATTGTCAGTGATTCCGAAATTTATTGCAAAGTCTGTAAAATACCGTCACTTAGCTTTGCTAAAACATACACAGAAATATTTTTCATGCAGAGAATTTCGATAGTTTACAAGATTTCGTTACATGTTTAAATGACGATGCTCGAAGTATTTCTGAGTGCAAGGAACTAACACAAATACCAAATTTAAAAAATCAGTTGTTATTCCTTCAGGAACACTTTGGAAATTTGCCTAAACTAATGACATATTTTGAAAATCGAATCTCAAATAAATTAAAAAATGAGGTGTGGCCACCACACGACTTTCTTATACGTATGAGCGTTTCAAACTATACTATATTTTTTTTACACAAAAATTATTCAAAATCCTATTCTAAGTACTTCTGTTCTCTTAATAAATCGCTATAGAATGCATACTTAGCAAGATATTCGAAAAAAGGACTACTCCCTAAGAGTAAAAGTGTTACTTCCGGTCCGAATTTTGAAATTTCATATATTCAAAAAATATTGCAAATCTAGCACTAAATACTTTTGTATTCTTGATAAATACATATAAAATGCATAATTTACGACATATTCGCAAAAAATCGCTATTCGATAAGAGTAAAAGTGGTAATTCAGGTCTGAATTTTGAAATTGTTTTTAAGCAAAAGATATTGAAAATTACGTTTTAAATACTGTTATACCCGTAACGTACCTGTCTAAAAAGCATGACATGCGAAATATTCGCAAAAACTGATTTTCGATAGGAGTAAAAGACCTACTTCCGGTAGCAGCTTCGAAAAACTTTTTAAATAAAATTGTTCTCAATTTTAATTGCAAGTACATATGAATTCTTTATAAATTTGTTTAAATTTAGTAGTTGACGAAATATTGGCAAAATTTAATTTTTTCACTGAAGTAAACTGCTACTTCCGGTCTACCGATTTTACTGAAAAACTACTCAGATCTCAAGAGGGAGATTAGACACGTAAATACAAAATTTGGAATTGATATCTACAGTGGTTATCGTGGTCACATAGAGACACACTGACATTTTTTAAAAACCGCTTTTTCGGTATCAGGGGACTTCAAAACGTGGACATCTGTAAAAATCTCGAAGTCGAAAATTTCATATTACTTCCTTATACTACGTATAAGAAAGTAAAAATGGATTAACCACATTAGATGTGGCTATTAATAATTCCAAGTGACTTAGACGCAGTTTTTAATAGAAATCCAGGTTTAATAACATTGCGGCAATTGTGTATGCTAAATACGCTGAAATAAAAGAATATTTCCATTACGAAAATATAACCAGTTGCGATGTAGAAAAGACGTTTTCTATCTACAAGGATGTACTTAATTCAAAGAGAACAAGTCTTACAGAAGAGAAAATGAACAAATAGTGGGGTATTTTGTATTTTATAATCACCAGCCACTTGTTATTCAATTATATAAATAAAATTAAAACCGCTTTAAAAATACAACATTTCAATAGCGCGCCCATGGGCGATGAGTCATGACTCGCTCGATTCCGCTCCCTAATTATAACTGATAAATTCGTATTTATAAAATAGAGCGGGTTATCTTTTTAGGTCATTCAACCAATATCTCTTCATTATCTTCAGGAGTGCTCCAGGACTCGAATTTAGGGCCCTTAATCTTTTATATTACATATTAACAATTTAGTGCAAAACTAACTTGGGAGTCATTAGGTTACGCCGTTGATCTATACTTAATAATATTTTGAACTATGGTGCTGATAGTTTCAAATATAAATTGAACATAACAAAGAAATGGTATAAAATGAATTTAATTTCTTTAAACGTGTATAAGGGTGCTGCTGTTTCTTATACAAGCTGCAATCCATTAATTATATAGGAGCTTTTCTCGATTAAAAACTTAGTTTAATCCAAGACATGTAACAAGTTGATTTCAGCTATAAATCAATAAGTTTTCCTGTGAGATCATTACCAACAATACCAACATGAACAATATTATAAAGTATTATATCACTCTAAGATGCGTAACACATTACAATGTATTATTTTCTGATATCCACATTGTATGCATTAGTAGATTTCAATAGGATGCGCTCAAAAAAGGTTATTAAAATAGTTGTCATACAAATTAAATGACACTTACCCCTATTATGAGGTACTTTATATAACTTTAATAGCATACCAAAATTTACAGTCTCTGTAGAACCGCCATAAGAGTTAGTGTGCCAAATTTCTTGTAAACTTGCTAGCACACAAAATTGAATCTTCTTTTTTGCTTACTCAAACAAACTTAAGTACTATTCCAAGAAGGAGAACCGACTTGTTGTTTAAGTCTGCTGTTCCACTAATTTAAGTTAATCGTAATAAATTCTACATAGATATGTTTGAAATGTTTAAAATGTATTACATTTAATGTAAATGTATATCATCGTCATAATCATTATTTTGTAAATAATGTTTAGTTTTAAGTTCTGAAAATTGTTATTGCTATTGGACAATAAAGATTATTGTAATTTTGTTGCTTTCAGTTCTTGATCCTTTTTACTTTATTCTACGTAGTATAAGGAAGTATTGTGATGATGAAAATTTTTGACCTCGAGATTTTTGCAGATGTCTACGTGTTGAAGTCTACTGATACCGAAAGAGTGGTTTTTAAAGAATGTTTCTCTCTCCCTGTGTGCGTGTGTATGCGTGTGACCTCGATAGCGGCCAAATTTTAATTTAGGAATATAATTTCTCTCTTAAGATCTGATTAGATTTTCAAAAAATTCGACAGACCAGAAGTAGTAATTTACTTTAGTGAAAAAATCGAATTTTACCAATATTTCGTCAACTATTAAGCAAATTTATAAGAAATTCAATTGTATTCGAAATTAAATTTGAGAAAAAAATATTGAAACAAGTTTTTCGAAACTACTAACGGAAGTAGGTTTGTTATCGAAAATCAGTTTCTTGGGAACATCTCGCAAGAAAATTATGAGTATAAAAGTATTTAAAGTTTGATTTTCAATACTTTTTGTATAAAAGAAATGTCAAAATTTTGACTGAAAGTAAGACTTTTACTCTTATCGAAGAGCGATTTTCTATGCAAATATCTCGCAAAGTTTGCAATTTATCGAGATTTATTGCCAGAATAAAAGTACCTAGAATAGAATTTTCAATAACTTTTTCATAAAGGAGTACTCAAAATTCGGACTTACAGGTTTATTTCTTTAAGAAGATAAAAGTGTTTAAAACTTAACGTGAAACAACTTTTGTATAATTTAAAACTCACAAACGTATTATAAAGTCGTGTGGTGGCCACACCCAGATCCCTTACTTTTTAATAACAATTTTTTTATGAACGATAATGTATTTACAGCACATGACGCAAAGTACAAAATTGTTTATTTCCTACACTAAAAGGATAATAATTGAACATGAAAATTACATTTTATGTTCTTATGTGCCATATTAAGGGAGAATATCTATCTTAAAAACACATCTTCTATATAGGCTCGCGCTTATCCTTCGAATGCCACCGATCAATCGATATTGGCCTTACACAACTTCATTATTAATACTCCTCTTTTCCTATCACGAGAGCGCCTGTCAATTTGACTGACAGTCGCTGCACAAAGAAAGGTTGTTAACTGTTATTCAAGAGAGGAAATTCGGTAAATACTTTAGCAGAAAGCGCCTGTGTATTGATAGAAATGTGTGCTTATTTTTATCGTGGCATAAAATGACGTGATCAAGGTTATAAAAAAAATCCGCACTGTTTTCCTTTTAAATAATAAATACCCGTTTTTGTGATACGAGTGTTGTTTATCTTTTCTTTTACGTATTGCTTTCCTCTGATCTTATAGATGTATTTTAATATATTTACGTGCCATATATGTAGTATGTAGTCTCAAATAATATTTTTTTTTTATAGTATATATAGTCTTATAATCATATTTTTCTACTCCCATACTTTAATTGTATTATTATAATCCGTCTCAACCCCATTATGTAGTACAGGTTTAATAGGGATATTGCATCTCTTATTATCTTTAGTAACCTCTTAATAACCCCCTCTTTATATCCGTTTGCTTTGTTGCAAATCGTATTATGCAAAGTATATGGCTATTATGGGTAATCGTTGCTGTCAATTGTCAGTTTTTTCATACTGTGTATACTTTTATATCTTTAATTTACCTAATTAATTTCTGTTAAATCGTTCTTTTTAGAACGCATATTATCTTTTTCAAGCACTTAAAAGTAAGTATGTATGCATACCTATATCTATTATTCTGATAAACGCGATAACCTATATACATATTTTATTTCAGTATTCACTGTCATTATGACAGAAAGCGACAGAAAGGAGAAAATTTAAGTTGTAAGGTAACGCAGATAATTATGAATGTACGAGTATATAATTATTTTAATACATCCATGAACGTGACATCTGCTGTTCAAGAAACAAGTAAAGCATTATGTGCGAACAATATATAATGAAAGAGGGAACAACAAATCGGTCAAATATCAAGTCGGAAGAAAGCAAACAAAAGAAAACATGTACGACTTCATTCATATGATGACAATACACACGCACTTATTCGACGTAAAATGCGTGGCTTTTTTATACAGAATATACCTCCTACTTTAAATACTATTCTTGTTGCTGTTAATAATGATGACGATTTGCCTAACCTTGCACGAGCAAGTCTTCACAGATTGCTACATGATATAGGTTTTGAATTTCAAAAAGTGGGAGGAAAGAGTATTCTTATTGAAAGAGATGACATCATTAGGTGGAGATATAAATACTTGCGAGACGACATAAATACTTGCGAGACATCAGGAAATTTAGAGACGAAGGTATAGTTTACTATTTAATTTTTCTACTTTTTTGTTCATTACTCAATTCATCATTTGCTTGTGTTTGATTGTGGTTGTTTTATTTTCAGGTATAACTATAATATATACCGATGAACCATGGGTGAATGCAGGACACTCAGTAAATAAAAAGTGGACTGACACTACTGTTCAAAGCAGTCGATAAGCTTTTACACAAGGTCTCAGAACTGGTTTAAAATCACCATGTGGTCTTGGGCCTCGATTTACATTACTTCATGCTGGAGGCGAGCAAGGTTTTGTTGTTGGTGCTGAATGTATATTTCTTTGTAAGAAAAATACTGCATATACATATGAAGATTGGTTCAAGAATAAATTGGTTCCAAATATACCAGACAAATCGATTGTTGTTCTCGATATTGCCTCATATCATACGAGAAAATTAGAAAAGGTTCCAACAGTAGCATGAAGAAAAGACCAAATTATTGAATGTCTTACCGAGAAGAGATAAGCACTATGTTAAAATGTATAATCCGACATTCAAACAAAGAGATATTGAACAATTAATTGTGGAGGGTTATCAGAATTTAACAAACAACTGGCAGAATTACATTGGACATGTAAAAGACATCGAAAGCAAAATGTGGAAAGCAGGTAACCTGCAAGACGATGTTGAAGAGTTTTTAATTAATGGCACACATTCATCATCAGATCAAGATTCTTTAAGTGATTGAAGAAAAAGAAAATATGCGTACGTACTCTTTTGTATCATGTATTTAGTATAACACTCAAAACTAATTTTAAGTTACTTAAATTTAGTATAGTATTACGTATTATTAGCGTGTTCTTATAAACGGGAAAGTATATTTTTGAAAAATGAATTTGTGAGGAATTTGTGTCTTGAAATGTATAATGGAATGTACATTACCATATTAATATTCAATAAGACTATATTAGGTCATGTAGCATATTAAAAAATAAAAGTATGTGTATGTGTGGTTATTGTTATTCTTTTCATAAATATGTATTATTAAAGTTGCTTTTATAAATGGAAAAGTCTTTTTATGAAAAATAAATTGGTAATTAACTTTGTCTTCGTCTAAATTTATAGTGGGTAGTAGATTAAGATGTCAATATTCAGTAACGAAGAAAATTATAGTATTCCTTTGAAATATTAATTTATTTACAATGGCTTACTCTATTCAGTTAGATTTTAAATAAATTTCTACAATTACAAATATCATGCTTTAACTAATCCATCTTCTCATATATTCTTTTCTTTTAGTATTTCCTGTTACTATTAATTTTTAGTATGCATCAATTGAATGACAAACAGTCGTATAGGTTATGTTTTGATTACAAAGAATTTCAGATAATGAACCGGAAATATAACGACATTATACATTGACATGATTTGGCAAGCACGAAATCAATTGCCATAAGACCTGTACTGCGTAATTGGGTTGAAACGGACAATAGATAAGCTGAACCTGTACTTTAATGATGTCCATTAAGATACAAATTTTCATTAAGATACAAGTTTATATCCAATAGGAATACAGATTTTACCCATTAGCGCCCACGGATACCATATGGTATCACAGAACATCAACACGATCTACGACGTTTATATTAAGCTCGCAAGAACATAAGAGCCATGTGCATTCTTGTTAGAGTCGTCAAGTACCTGCCCTTGACTATTAGCCCTAATTAGTCTGTTTTCAAACGCGTTCGAATTCGGTGTGTTGCTTTCTGTGTTACGTAAATTTGACGAGTTAGACAACATGGACATTCGATGGGCGTAAGTACTTTTTTTAATTGTTATTGAAAATTTTAAATAATGTATGATACATAATTCTATTCTCTATAAGACATATATCTATTCCACATAAATAAAACATGATTATTCCGAATACAGCTTATACTATAAAGTCCTAAAGTCCGGCGATACCATATGGTATCCGTGGGCTATTAGGGTTAAAATTTTCAGGTAAGTAAACGATTTTCAATATGAGTTTCACGGTTTTACACCCGGTTTTTCATTATCGCAAGCAATGGATATGTTAAATGATGATGACGATGAGACGGTGCAGCAAGTTGACGAAATATTTATAACACCACCCGAGGCGAATGAGGATACAGATGAAGATTCCGGTGATGATGACGAAGGAGGGACAGTTTATAATCTCACAGGTAAATTTGTAATTCTGTTCTGAGTCAATATTACATATTATTATTATTAATTTTAAGGTCGTCAATTACGAGCTGAAGCTGAAATAAAGCTGATCAATAATAATAGAATTGGGGAAGTGAATTATTCCGTTGTAAGTAGATTTTATTGAAATGTATAATATAAAATAACTACCTAGATATATTTTGAAGGAAACGCTAGAAGATTGTGCAGAAGGTGGTTCGGTTGCTCCTCGACAAGAAGTTATGGAGTCGACGCTGACAACAGCTGCTTCTACCATTCCACAAATGCCTGGGCCATCATCTTCGAATCCAATAAATATTATAGAATGGATCACTAACCGCTTGAAGGATCATAATGATCCCGAGTGGATTGATGGCGATTTAGAGCCTCCGCAACGGTTATTTCCACCAGCTGACTATACCCAGTACAAAGAAATGTCATGCGTTGAAATTTTTGAGATGTTTTTTGATGACCAGATTTTGCATTATCTTTGTGAAGAAACGCAGCGATATTCTCAATATAAGAATGAAACGGATCCTAAGATAAGCGTTTCAGAACTTCGATGTTTCATCGGCATTCTAATTTTAACCGGCTATAATCACTTACCATCAAAGAGAATGTACTGGGACATGAAGGATGATGTACATAATAGATTAGTAGCGAATGCTATGCGAAGAAATAGGTTTCTGGCGATTCAGAAATATATACATATGGCGGATAACACAAAAATTAATCGAAATGACAGGGCTTGGAAGTTGCGACCGCTAATGGAAAAAGTGAAACAGAAATGTTTACAACACTTTCAACCCGTGAGAAATTTGTCGTATGATGAGTCCATGGTAAAGTATTATGGCAGGCATGGATGCAAACAATTTATTCGAGGTAAACCGATACGATTCGGATACAAGATGTGGTCGCTGAACACAAATGGAGGTTACCTCATAAATTTTGATCTTTACCAGGGAAAAGATCCGCGAGGTGTTGAAAGTGTTAACAACTTGTTTGGCAAAGCTGCTGCACCATTGGTGCTTATGTTGGAGGAGCTCCCCAAGCTCAGTTATCCATATGTTTTCCATATGGATAATTTATTTACCGGCTTCAATTTACTTAGTTATCTGCGGGACAAAGGGTATAGCGCAATCGGCACAATTCGGGAAAATAGAATTCCACGGTCATGCCCTATAACTGACAAAAACAGGTTCAAGAAAAAAAAGCGAGGAGATTACGAGCATATAATAGAGCGAAACAATGGGATTCTATTGATCCGATGGATGGACAATTCTGTTGTCATAGTTGCATCTACGTATGACGGGGTTCAGCCAGTGGGAACAGTGAGAAGATATTCCCAGAAACATAAACGACACATAATGGTTGATCGTCCAAAATGTATTTCTTCATACAACGATAACATGGGAGGTACAGATCTCATGGACCAGGGAATAGCTAATTACCGCATTGGTATACGCGGGAAGAAGTGGTATTGGCCCATTTTTACGTGGATAATAGATGCCGCTTTACAGAATGCCTGGTTTTTATGTAAACAAAATAGAGATATTTCAAATCTCGATTTTAGAAGAGAGATTGTCCAAACATATTTAACTGAATATGGAGTAGCTCCAAAGGGACCTGGTCGAATCAGTCTGACCAGAAATATCCTGCCAGACATAAAATTCGACCGAACGGATCATTTTGTTGCATCATGTAACAGGCGGCGCTGTGCGGGTGCAGGATGTAAGTCTTTTGGCAGAACTATGTGCCAAAAGTGCAATGTGGGCTTATGTATAAACTGCTTTGCGACATATCATACCAAATAGTTTATGTTTTTTATATGTATTATGAAATATGGAAAAATTAAATAAAAATGTCTTATCCGCCCACGGATACCATATGGTATCAGCGTTTTTTTCCTAGTCTGACCTATCAAATAAATTAAAAAAATCTTTTTTGGTAGTAAATATAACTAATTATTCATTTAATACAGAAAATGCACGTAAGTTCCAAAAAAAAATAATTCGGGCGCTAATGGGTTTTAAGATACAAGTTTATATCCAATAGTAATGCGACATTCCATTATTCAATATGGCCACTTCATATCTGACAGATATAAAAATTTATTAAATTTGTCAGTTCTCTGCAATTTACTAGTAAGTAGTTAAAATTTGTGCTTTTTTGAAAATGTAAACGTAAAAATGAGGGATAAGGACAGTGAAATGTAAAATTTGACTCCACAAGAAATTATGGAACAAGCCTTAGTAGCCACGAACAATTTATTACCAGCTAAATTCGCAAAAACGAACGGAAAACTTTACGCCCAATTTATGAAATGGAATGTTCAAAAAACATGTTTTATTATGGGGTCGTAGAAAAAAATAGTGTATGCAACTCGCATTTAATGGCTCGTAATCATTACGAAACTCGCCTTCGTAATGATTACGTAATTTTCATACTCGTGTCTTAATAGCCATCATTAAATGAACATTGCATAATATACTATTATATCTCACGGATAGCACGAGCTTTGTTTCTTGTTTAGACTATGTCTAGGACATATTCGTGCCGTCGTAGGGTGTCCCTTAGGGAAGTAACCTGAGGCCCTTACTACTACATTTTATTAATAATTTATGTGATCAGTTGCTTTCTGCAGGCGATTTGAAAGTTTCTTTAAGAATAGACTCCGTTTAAAACCGCCGATTTCTACATTAACAGATTCAGTTTAAAAATCGGTGGTTTGTCAATAATAAACTGCATATGAATACAGTGTGTCCAGATTTCGATGCTCACCATTGGTATATCGGTTATTAGAAGAGATAGAGGAACGGTTAAATGGGGAATGTTTTGCAGAATTCAATGCTCGCAACAAATCTCATTTCAAATTCATTCGGACTTTTCACAATTTTGAGATATTTTGAAAAAACCGATATTTGCCGATTTCAATTCTCGTCAATAACTCGATAACGCCTAATGCGATGGCTTTTAAACTCTAACATTATTCAGACACTTTTTTAAGACAAATTTTTGGTGTTAACAGTAACCCCCGATTTTCACTTGTTTCCAAGTTCTTAGCGCTACCTTTTGTTTTTCTTATGGCGGCCATATTGGATTTTTAATTAGTTAGATAGTTCTTAAAAATAGCTTTTCAATAATGTACAACATGCCTAATAAATCTTTATTTACACGAGAGATATGAACATTTGAATAAAATTTCACTCTAATACGGTATTAGTTGGCTATGAAATTAAATGTTAGTGTAAAACAGACGATAAATAAGCTCTGTCATTAGTCACATGTAAAAGTGCAGTGCAATTGGTGGAAGATTTAGAACTTTGTGTAGTAATTATTGATAATTAATTCATTTGTTGCCCCGTTCTTAGCGCCATCTTTTGTTTTTCTTATGGCGACCTTATTGCATTCTCAATTAGTTAGATAGTCCTTAAAAAGCTTTTCAATAATGTACTACTTGCCTAATAAATCTTCATTTGTATGAGAGATATGAACATGTAAAATAAATTTCACTCTAATACGAAATTACAAGTTCAGATTTACTTAAATAAACTGTTCAATATGGCGACCATTCTGCTCCACACACTTTTGGTACATTGTTTTAACAGAGTTACAAACTCTACGTAGTGTGTTTTCGTTTAATGATCTGCAGCACATCCACACTCGTTGTTCTAAAATTTCTTGATTCTCTGATGGTTCAAAATTGAATACTTCGTTTTGAGTGGCACCCCACAAATAAAAATCAAGAGGGGTAGGGTCGGGCGATCTCGCAAGCCATTGTACTGGTCAATTATTTGAAATAACTCTCTCATTGAAATCTTCTCACAAAAAATGTCGCACGTGACGATCATTATGGGCAGGGCCGCCGTCCTGCTGAAACCAGACGTTTTGCATGTCTTTAGGGTTAATAATTTGTCTTACGGCAGGCGTTATCTTATTCGTTAGTAGCTCTAAATATCTATTACCAGTAAAATTGTAATCAAAGATGAAAGGACCTATTAAGTGATTATCTAAAATGAAAAAACAAAAACTCAAACAACAAAGAAGTTGTCAATAAAAGTTCGTACCAATCAAACCACACCAGAGATTAAAACCAACTCGAATTTGAAACCTTCTTTGATTTGCCAAATGTGGATTATCAATTGACCAGTGATGATAACTATGCCTGATGAACACTCCACAATTGTTAAACCGTGTTACATCTGTCCAAAGTATTCCTAGGAAGATCAGTATCATCGTCACATTTTTGTTGTTATCACCTAAATTGTAATCTTCGCTGATAGTCATTATCGCTTATACCCTGTACAATTATTGGTTTGTATAGGTGGTATTTGTTTTTCCTCAACGTTCCATGAACACTAGATTTCGGAATTCCAGTTTCTCGAGCCACTCGACGTGCTGATGTACTTGGATTGTTTATAACATTTTGCAAAATATTATTTTGACGTACATCAGCATTGTTAACTTGATAGATGGATCTTTTTTGTTCGAAGCTTCCATAGTCCACTAAATTTCTGATTATTCTGCTAAAAATTGTCCGGTGTGGTTGTGGTCTTTCCTGAAAACGCTGATCGTAATTTGTGCAAGAATTTTCAGAGATTCTATTTGCTTTGAAATAAACTTCTAACATATCAACCCTTTCTTCATTTCAAAATGTATGTGCCATTATCAGTTCTTATCTAATCGCAATGCTTAACGGTAATTACTTATCAATAATTACAACACAAAGTTTTAAATCTCCCACCAACTGCACTGCACTTTGACATGTCAACAATGACTGAGCTTATTTATCTATTTATCGTCTGTTTTACACTACCATTTAATTTCAAAGCCAACTAATTCCGTATTAGAGTGAAATTTTATTCAAATGTTCATATCTCTCGTGTAAATAAAGATTTATTAGGCATGTTGAACATTATTGAAAAGCTATTTTTAAGGACTATCTAACTAATTAAAAATCCAATATGGCCGCCATAAGAAAAACAAAAGATAGAGCTGAGAACTTGGAAACAAATGAAAATCGGGGGTTACTGTTAACACCAAAAAATTTGTCTTGAAAAAGTGTCTGAACAATGTTAGAGTTTAAAAGCGATCGCATTAGGCGTTATCGAGTTATTGAGGAAAATTGAAATCGGCAAATATTGGTTTTTTCAAAATATCTGAAAATTGTAAAAAGTCCGAATGAATTTGAAATGAGATTTGTTGCGCGCATTGAATTCTGCAAAACATTCCCCATTTAACCGTTCCTCTATCTCTTCTAATAACCGATATACCAATGGTGAGCATCGAAATCTGGACACACTGTATATCCAAATGTTAGATCTTGACGTTCACAAGAAAGCATTATCCACTACATTACGAATAGCGGTTTGGTGATTTGTGACTAAATAGATGTGTTTCTATAAGTGATCTGGGTGTAACTTTTGATTCGAAGCTTAGCTTTTCGAAACACATTCCGGAGGTTACTTCTTCTGCATTGAAAGTGCTGGTATATGTGATAAGTACTAAACGCAATTTTCACTACAAATTTCGATCGGCCTGAACAATTTCAAAACAATAAAATTAAACTAATTAATTATTATTTCAGGATACATATATTCTCATACATAAAATCATGAGTGATATAATTTTGCCGGCAAAATTTAATTATTATGAAGAGAGTTTGTTGCTTGGCAATTTCGCGAGTGACATTGACAGATAAAAATAACGAGCCGTCAGGCGAGTTATTTTTGTCAATGTCACGAGCGAAATTGCCTAAAGCAACAAACTCGAGTAGAATAATCATTAAATTTTGCCAGGCGAAATTATATCACGAATGGTGTTCGGCATGACTATTTCATGAATAAAAATTGACACAAAGAAAACAATTTTATTACTTAGAAAAAGTAAATTTTAACAATTAAAACAATCTATTTAGCATTATTAATTATGTGAAAAGAGCAATTGTAATATACATTTTGTCCCTGATCGTTTACAGTTTGTAATCCGTGTAATTCTTTGCATTCTCCTTCTTTAGAAGTTGCTTGTTTCGAAGAGCTGTTACTGTTCCCTCTCAAATTTTGAACTAAATTGCCATGATGATCTACGTCAAGCTGAAGATAGGGTTTCAAAGAATGAGCACTTGCGTGTCCTGTTAGCTTAATTAATTGTTGCTCCCCAACCCCATTTTTGGCTAAAGCAGATATTGCAGAAGATCTGTGAGAATGATTTGTTATCTTTAACTTCTTAGCATCTAACCCAATGTTGAGTGCTGATTCTTTTGTCCATTTTGATAAGGTGTTTAAGCCTATAGGTGAGTTTTTGAACCAAGAACTTTTCTCCCAGGCAGGGTTTACAGTTAGGAATAGCCTGTCGCTTGTTATTGTTAAACCTCGTTTTTCTAAAAGTTTTTTAAGTAATCTCACAGGACAGAGACTCTCACTTTCTCTATTTCTTATAAGCCATTTACTGGAAGCCAAAACTTTGGACCCACCTTGCGTAGTTTTAGAGAAAATGGGATTAAATTCAATGCGACCGGTGAATTGGCCTTCATTATCTATTTCATCTTGAAAATAGTGCACTTTGCAATTTACAGCTTCGTTTCCTCTCCAGGCAAGCTCGAACGAACAAACATGAAAGAATTTTCTCTGTAACCCCTCCGGATTTTCTTCATTCCAGCTGCTTGCCATGGCCCGAATCTCGTGTAACGTAAGAGCTTTGGCACTCACTTTTCTTGTCTCAGAATTTTGCTGAAGAAGTTTTCTCTTCGCATCACGAGCATTCCTGGCTTCCTTAAAACAAATATCGGAGAAAGGATTGATTTTGATATCATAATCTATGAAATATTTTTCTTGTACCATTAATGCTGTTGTGTTCCATATTGATTTGACACTAGTTTCCTTGTAGTTTTCTCCGTTTTTCTTCTTCATGTTGAACGCCCAATCTTGTAATATTTTTGCGATTTCTTCTGGAGTAGTTGTAGGAAGTAAATCATAATGCCGCTGTTTACAAAATTCACTGAACTGTTGCCACACTGACGCTTTAGTTTTGACTGTGTTAACAGGAACAACCTTGGAAGTGGCCTCTTTAATGTTTTCAATGGATAAATCACCGAATCTTGAAGAATTGGGATCATTATTCTCGCACATCTTTTTCAACTGACGTTTGCAAAAATTATTGCAATGGCGGCGACTTGTTGAATCGGTTACTATGTTTGCAAAAAACAGAGGAAAATTTGCCGCTGAAAAACAGGTTGGTTGCTTCATTCTCCCTTTTTATTGGTTGAGCAACCCTGGCAATATTTAAAATTTGAAATTTTGTCGATGCGAAACTATTTTTTGATTCAAATGATCAATTCTTATTGGGCAAGATTTTTATGAATGTAATAGTCATAGTAAAATACTATTACATTAAAGTCAGATACAAATTAAATATTATACGTAAAGCTATCAAATATTATTTTTTCTCCGCCATTTAGCTATACTGTTTAGGAGGCAAGCATTGTTGACAAATTTAAATTGTTTTGATAACAATTATAACAAACATGAAGAGATAATTATGACAAATGTTAAAAGGTATATGAATATTATTACTTATGACAGTTCTGAAATTAGTTTTGTAGGTAATATTACTTGACTATAGAAGTCAACCGAAGCCAGACCTTCGAAAGTATAAAGTTGCGGTTCGAACAGACAAAAAGTATTGATTATGGAGAAAAAAAAAAGAGTGGAGGTGGTGAGGATAATAAGTTTGTGATAATAATATCGGGTGTTCCAAAAAAAAATAAGCGTTTGGTATATGAAAATTTCGGAAAGAAGGCTTTGAAAAGGCAAACTTTTTTGAGGCATTGTCGAGTTCAACTTATACCAAATGATGCAGAATTCTCTTGGCTACACGCACCACCAAAATCAATGTTTTACTTTAAAAAAACACTGCAAATTTTTTTTTTCTGAACACGTTTTGGTCAAAAATTTTCAGAAAAATATAGTAACTCAAAAACTATTGATTCAATTTTGAAAAAGAAAAAAGCAGTTGAATAGGCAATTTGAAACAGTACTAGAAAATCCCAAAATATATAGAGTGAGTCATTTAAATGAATTCAGTTCTATGCAGTTCCCATGAAACCGGAAGTGTGTCAGAGCTTAACGTATTTCTAGAATATGCGCCCCAAGCAACCAAGAATCATTCACTAGTTCCTTTTCTTTTATTTAAAACACAAAAGAGCAATCAAGGGAGCGGCTACTAATGACTCACCCTGTATAGTGGAAAAGAAAAATAACTTTTTATTTTTTTCTTTTCTCTCGTTTCCCTTCATTCTGCCACTGTAAAGACATTGTCTTTTAGATTGTCAAACAAGAAATTTTGCGCACCGGAATATATTTTAGCAAATAAGTATATCGTAGCTTCAACAATAACTTTGGCTTTTTTTATTTTTATAGTAATAACTGATATATAGTAGCTAGAAAATGTAGTTAGCATCGTATCGCCAGCAACAACGTTACATGATTGAACAGAATGATGTTCAATAACATTTACAAGAAAAATCATGCTCCGATGTTTTAGTGTTGAAGTAGCTTATAAAACCGTCTTAGGGAGAAGCTGGATGTCAGTTTATTGACAGGTTAAGCTGAAAATCTCTGTGGTGAAATCTGAAAAATTCACCTTATATGTATACATATTTGTACTACGTGTATACAACAGTGAATACACAGTACATACATATTTAATTCGACACCGAAAAATAGAACGCCAACTAGATGACATTACAACCGACAGCAGGGGCGAACAAATTACGTTCCACATCCCACACTTCTTTGTTTTTTGATCTTTTCTCGATGAACGCCATTTTCGTAGATCCGACAACAGCCGCTTCCATATAAATGAACTAACAAAATTTTCGTATTTATGTCATTAACATAAATTACATTTTCAGGTGCATTTTGAACCGATATGAATTTCGTTCTGCCGGCGCTGAAGCCGTCGACAACTGCATACAGTGCAGCCGTGCGTTGCCACCAGCAGAAATGTTCGGACCATAACGGCCAAAGATTTGTAACTTTTAAAATATTCCCCGGTCGTGCTGACGATGAATGTATGCACGCTAAAACTAAACTTTAATTCTCTCTGTAATCTACTCTCGTACGCGATAAGCACTTTTAACGTGAATATACTTTGTAGGTGTTTTAAATTTTCGATATTCGTACGTGGTTTAATGAAATTAGACATATTTTAAGCGCTGCTGAGTTTTCTTTTATTTAATTAAAAATCTGTAATAGTTATTTACGAACCAAGTGCGGGAAGACTATTTTCCCGCATGAGCGCACATTGTAAGCACGAGCGACCGCAGGAAGCGAGTGCTTTTAATTGCGCGAATGCGTGGAAGATGTCTTCACGTAAGTGGTTTGTACAATATTTTTTGTACGAACATTAAATTAAAAATATATTATTGATTAATGTCATTGGTATCATACCTAACCTAAGATAGATTACCTAATTAATTTAAGCATTTCATGTACGTAACTATTACTCACCTTACCCTAAAATTAAGTTATTATATTCTTACACATGGCAAACATGAGGTATTTATTCTTATATTTATAAATTTATAGTACATTTATTGCGTTTTTTGGTTTAAATACAAACAATTCCGAACTGCCAATATGAATGTCGATGTGGTTCAAATAGATGGCGCTTGAATCTTGCTTAAGATGTCGCTTAAAATGTCCTCAAATTGATGGCGCCACAATTTTTTTGGAAGAATTTTTTATTATTACTCCTATTTCCCCAACTTTTAGTGAAGAATAGTGGAGGGAAGTAGTATTTTATAGACTAAATTTTATTACTACCAAGTTAGATTTTTTTTAAATGTCCCAAAGTGCCAGTATCTTTTTCAATTTTTACAGTCGCCTCAACCGGGAAAACGTATTTCCCAGTCGAGCTACACATGCGCCAAATGTCACTTTACAGGCGGTGAGTACAAAAAAGTCATAAAACTGCTTATAACGAAAGGCTACCCGTTAGGCAGCCCTTTATATAATTCAAACCTTCTAGATTAGTGCACGGAAAGAAAGACTTTCTTGGATTAATTGCATATTTGTCGAATAAAACATACAGGATGTTCATTTCAAAAATTCCCACCCCAAATTTTGAGAAAGATTTGGAAATCTATGAAAAATTCCCTGAAACACGTAAAAAGTATCATAGTGGAGGTCATTTCTTGATTCAAAAATTGACTCACCCACTTTAACACCCTGTCCCCGGCAGCTACCCCTTTACATTTTTAATGGAAAGATGTATCGAGTAATACGTCATTTTAAAAGTCTTTTGAAACAGTAAATTTTGGCGTTTAGTTTTTAAAATTAATCGATTCGTTTTGAAGATTTTAAAAAAAATCTTTCGATATGTTTTGTTTTGTATTTCTAGCTAGTCAATATACATCACAAATGAATTGCAATGCAAAAATCTCTTATATACGGATAACTTGAAGATCTTCTATAGAATATTCTCTTTGGACGACTGTCTGCTTCTGCAGAATGACCTAAATCGTGTTTACTCCTGGTGTTGCGATAATAATTTACATCTTAACATATCTAAATTCAAAGTAATGACCTTCTCCAGAAGAACTGATCCAATGCTCTTCGACTATGCTGTTGCGGACACGCCTTTGGAGCGTTGTTGTGTTATTAGGGATCTTGGTATTTTGTTCGATTTTAAGTTAACGTTCACTGATCATATAACTGATGTTGTTGCTAAAGCTTATCGAATATACGGGTTTATTTACAGAAATTGCAGAGACTTTAGGGATGTGGGCTGTCTGTTACTACTATATTATACTTTCATAAGGTCGAGGCTGGAATACGGTGCACTAATTTGGTGCCCGGTATATGCTGTTCACATGATGCGTATTGAGGGTGTGCAGAGACGTTTTGTGAAGTACTTATTATTTCTAATCAACGAGGTATTCCCTGAGAGGGGCTACGACTATTCAAGTATGTTATGACAGGATGGTGTCCCATCTCTCCAACTCCGGCGTTAAATGGAAAGTTACCCCTTTCCATTTAACCACATCACCTACTTCAACCCCCGGGGGCGGGGGGTTCAAGTATGTGAGTCAATATTTGCATCAAGTAATCGCCCTCACTATAATACTTCTTACGTGTTTCAGGGAATTTTTCGTAGATTTCCAGAAATTTAAGGTGGGAATTTTGAAATGAATTCCCTGTATGTACATTTTATAATAATAATAATAATAATAATTAACCGACTTTCTTGTAGTTAGTATACAAGTATACATAGAGAAACTATACTGATGTAGGCCAAGTTTAGGTATAGCTACTCTTACACTTAACCTAGCCAGCACAGTATATTTAGATTAAGTACAACGTAATCATACAAATACACAAAATGAACGCAATTAAAAAACAAACAAAATGTAATAATAAAACAACGTCCATAAATTTCAATAAAGCAGATAAATATACAAACGTAAATAAAACAAAACAGGCTTGTTGAACTACACTTTAATAGCTAAAAATTGAACAATTGTTTCACAACACAGTGGCTTCTTCATCAATGACTAAAAATATATGTTACAAAGTATATATCTCACGTGTATCGGTTGCAGGAGGTAAGAAAAAAGGAAAAAAAAGGAAACAAAGGGGGAAGTGGTTTACACATACTTTCAGTAAATTTAAAGTATGTGTAAAGCAAAACTATTTTCAATTTAATGGACACATTTACATAGGTAGTGATGGTTTAACGATGGGTAATCCCCTCAACCCTCTACTAGCAGATATTTTTATGGATAATTTAGAATCAATCATAAGTAATAAGACTACATTTAATAAGTCCTTTTTTGGTATAGGTATGTAGACGATATTTTCATAGGCATTAGGGGTACCAAAAAACAACTAAGTTCATTACATTATTTTATCAATACAATTCACAAGAATATAAAGTTCACTATGAAGAAGAGACTAATAATAGTATCAACTTTCTAGATTTAACACTCTTAAATTCCAATAATAGAATTAGTTATAGCATTTACCGCAAAGAATCACATACAGATATAACGATTCATAACTCGTCACAGCATCCTATACAATAAAAAATGGCAGCTTACAATAGCTTAGTACACAGATTAGTATGTCCCCTTATCCCGAGAAAACTTCACCAAAGAATTCAATTTAATAAAACAAATTGCACTTAATAATGGTGATGACCTGACCGTGATTGATAACTTAGTCCCGAAAAAATTATTATTAAAATCAGTTTTTTTAACATACGCTATGCCAGAACGAAAACATGATAAAGTCTATAGATCATTAAAATACATGAGTACATTAAGCGTAAATTTATCCAAACTACTAAAAACACATAATATTAACACGGCGTTCAAAACCAGTAACAATCTATACAAATACATAAAAAACAATAAAGATAGTACAGAAAAAAGACATAAATCAGAGATCTATAAATTAACTTGTGGGTCTTGCCCGAAGTTCTACGTAGGACAAACAGAAATATCTTTTGAAACTCGCATCAAAGAACATCTGTCATGTTACAAGAACCAAAAGACAGATTCCACATATGTGAACCATTTAATGGACGAAGGACATAATTTTAACGAAGATTTTTCTGTGTTAGGTGTACAACATAACAATAAAAAATTGAATTTCTTAGAAGCCCTAAATATGAATAAACACAAAAACTCTAATTTAATTTTAAATGAACAACTGGATGTAAATAAATCTCCTTTACTTAATTTATTTGTTTAGTAGTACAATACACATAGTTTTATAAGGGCTTTAACCCACTTCCCCCTTTGTTTCCTTTTTTTTTCCTTTTTTCTTACCTCCTACAACCAATACACATGAGATATATACTTTCTAATATATATTTTTAGTCATTGCTGAAGAAGCAACTGTGTGGTGAAACAATTGTTCAATTTTTAGTTATTAAAGTGTAGTTCAACAAGTCTGTTTTGTTTTATTTACGTTTGTAATATGGAACTAGATCAAGTAAAAGCCGAATCTATTTTATTTTAGATAAATATACAAAAATAAAAAAAAATATAATTTTAAAAGAAAAGTGGTGCATAAATTGTAATATAAATAAGAGAAAATTGGAAAATTAAAGAAAAAAACGTTTCCTTTATTTCTTCCATTTTTATGATGTTTTCGCTTTTAAGAAAAATAGAAATTACTTCAATAGAGCTTGCCGAACGCAAATAACATAATATTTTTAAATTCATTGTATAATTTTACAGCATTGTATGAAAATGATCTCCGAAACATGGCTGTCCTGTGGCGGGGTAAGGTGGGAGTATGCCTATGCCTAACATTTATATGGTGTATACTTCCGCGAAATAGTAATTTCCCGTACAAGTAACTAGATTTGCCGGCGATTAGTAGGCCCTTAAGAAAGACTAAGAACCGCAGATTTACTGTGTTCGCCACTCTGAGCCAACCCATTTCAGATAATTTGTGGCTTACATGATCGTATCTCCTGAGACCAGCTGTAAACCTACAACAATTATTCTGAATTAGCTGTAGCCTGTACTTTAACCGTGCACTTAAACACGGATAATACACCAAGTCACAGTACGAGAACACAGAAATAACCATCGACTCACGCAGAAGCTTTTTCAGTTTAGTATTGCGCTAGCATACAGTGCTCGAAGGCGCAAGTACGATCTCTGCATCAGCACGCTGACATGCTCAGAAAATCCCAAGCCAGTGTCCACCATCAACCCTAGAATTTTTGTACATTTAGCAGGGAACAATGTAACTCCACTAATATTAATATTGAACTGCAATTCAATCAACTACCTCTTATGTTTAGAACAGAAGAGCAGCACAGATGATTTAGCCGAATTAAGTTTCAGATTATGATACCTAGAATAATTACTTACAGAGCAAAGATCGCTGTTCATTTGTGTAGCTGCCAAATAAGTATCATTTTGACGTTACTATACAGTGTACTATGTCTGACTTGAATAAAGCTTATTAATAGGGGGATGTATGTATGTTATACTGGCCCACGTTGCTAAGCCAATAAATGCTATGGTGGGGGGTTGCTATTAAATACCTATACCACCTTTACCAATATGTCACCTTAAAATTCCAATATCTTTAAAATTCAAAAATAATTTAACATAGCTTATCTAATAACCCCTGTATATGTAGTAAATATAGGAATAAAAATGCTATTTGTGTTGGATTTTATCACACTTCAATAATCTTTATTCTGATAAAATTACCCTTAACTAGCTCAAAAAAGAAAAGGATCTACAGTACTTGTTTATTTATATTTTGAAATTTTAGATGAGGCTCTTTCTTATATTAAAATTATCTTTCCTTTATTTCCAATAGAATGATTTATAAAGCTATCTTTTAAACTTTCTTTTATGTGAACTTTACAGTCCTTAGTACTGTATTTCTGCTTTCAAGAGTACATCAATCTCGGTAAATTTCTTATTAAATAGTTGGCATTACAATGTCAACTTTAGTATACATGAATATATCATACGAGTACTTACTATTTGCATACATTGTTTAATAATTACTACAATCTCATTTGGGTCGAGTGAAATAGTCCTTTTCTAACTACAGTCCTGTTATTAAACTATGGTAAACACTATCTCCTTTATATGATTTGGGTAAGTAATCATTTACTTCAAAATTATAATAGAAATTAAATATGTAATGTTTATTTTTTTTAAGGTTATCGTTCGCGTCTATTGACAAGCCACAACAATAATTTAATATCTTCTTAATATAACCAAAATCAAAGAATAGATTTTATGGCATGAAACAAATCGTCATTTCCCAATACAGGATGTTCACAATATAAATGTATTTTTACCAAAAGTATAACAATTCTTTGTAGCGAAAGTAATTCTTAACTGGAACTTATACTATACATATTATTCCACAACATATTTGATAATTTCTCAATAAGATAAATCACTCTCATGAAAATTATATATATGAAACCATATTGTTAGAGTATATAATCATACTATAACATAGGGGGATGTATATTAACTTACTTAAAAGTCGGAAAATTTATTGGGTATAGTGAAGGTCGGGTTACCTGACGACAAAATAAATTAAGTCGTACCTATTCAGCTAACCGAATTTTAAGAACATAGAACAAACTCTCTGCTAATAAAAGGAAACCTTATAAAAATCCGGTATATACGTTGAAAAATCGAAAGCGCCCAGAGTTTTATTTCGCTCTCCTCTTTTAATAAAAGAAAATTTTATTTACTCGTATCCTTGATTTCATCCACATCTTTTGTTGTACCAGTCATTAGCGGTTCTCACGTTTCACGGCGATTATTTTTAAAAGATATATACATCTTCTTTACTGTATTTGCACGAAAAACAAGGGTCGGATTTTCTTGACTTTATATATGTGTTTGATATCATCAGTTCCAAAGAGTACAATGGTCGTCGCCGTTGAACTATAAAAGCAATATTAAGTGCATCTAAATGGAACGGATGGTGCGGTTTCACCACACACAAGCCTGAACGATTTGCACCAGTGCCACTGTTAGTGGCGCTGGTGTATATGGGGTGTGAGTTGTGTCCGATTCTATTGTTGACGGCAAATGAAAGGCGTTATAGATGGAGTGGCGAGGGCAACAGCCGACGCGACCAACTCTAACCGCACGGAAAATGGAAATATATTATTAAAACTGCTTGGAAATAAGGCAAATTACAAATGGGATGATGCCTAGATGGTGGTGGAAATTATTATAAAATAATTGTTTCGCTTATAACTGTAGCATTCTCATTTAATTGGTTTTAAAATTTTAACGTACATGTACAATCCTATCCCCTTAACTTATACTCGTGGGTACTGAAGGTGTCATTTATAATTTTACTTGTCATTTCGAACGAGGTTCTGCAATTACACTCTCTATTTTTAGTAATATATCTTCCTATCTCCGCATTTGCTTTTTCGTGGGAATTAATTAATTCTACAACGTCCACATTCTTTTTTACTATTGAGTATTGAGGTTGTCATTTCATGTACGGCACTGTAATTTTAAATATTATACCATTACAATTTTCTATTTTTAGTCGTATCTTTCATGTCTATAATACGAAGAGAATTATTCCTTTTTTGTAATAATTTTGCAGAAAAACAAAATCTTTACATTTTACTTTTCTTTTATCAAATTACTTCCTTTTTTATCACATACATTCTATTTTTAAGGTGTCGGATTACTATCATCAATAAACATACTTTATTCGAAAATATAATTTTCTTGTTAGTCACAAATTGTTAAGAAATTAACATCTTTTATTTTATTTTATAATATTGTTTCTTGCTTTATATATGAATGTTTTTCTTTATCTTAATGTGTTATTATACATATATTTGTAATGTATGTTTTATTTTTTTTAACTTTTAATTATATTGTCAGTTAATGTATTTTTTACTTACAAATATTATGAGCATACTGATGCGGAGTTGCTTTCGGGCGTATACAATCTCAGCGGCCGAGTTTATTGTCTGCCGGCCGGGCTGCGGAGATTGTAATAGCGTATATATAGGTGAAACTATGCAATATACAGTGAAACTTCACTTAACGGGCACTTCTATTAGCTGGGCAATTCCTTTAAACGGGAATTTTATTCTGTCCGGAATTTATAAGTAGGTAATTCCTAATAAATTGGTTTCTCTTATGCGGACACTCCCTTGAACGAGCGCGGACGATTATTTAGCTGCTTTTTGACCGAAAAGTTTCCATTAAATGGACGGATATGTATTTGAATACATTCATTACCGCATGATATCTGGCGAAGCCGTTAGCACAAATCAAGAAAATGTCGCAGCTTTCATAAGCAGGTTGCTGTTAATAATTAAAGGGTACAAACTGTTGGTTATCGGAAAATCAGCACGTCCTCGCGCATTTGAAAATCTTAGCTTTGCTCTTCTTCCAGTCCAATGGTATTCAAATAACAAGGTTTGGATGACTAATTCAATTACGACAGAGTGGTTGCGTGAATTCGATCGGAAAATGATCGATCAAAACAGAAAAGCTTCATTACTTTTGGACAATGCAGCTGCCCATCCTAAGAACGAAAAATTGCAAAATGTTAAACGAGTATTCTTACAGGTAAATACGACATCTTAATAGCAACCGATAGATTAAGGGATTATAAAAATATTTAAAATTTGGTACCGACATTTAACACTAAAACACATTTTATCAAAGTTTGATAGTTATGATGTGGGATATAATTTAACCAATTCAATTCCAATTTAATTCTATTCAATTAGCGTATTAGATGAGATTTATTTTTTTAAAGAGCAAGGGATGATATCTCATCTGATACACTTAAAAATTATTTCCAGAAAACACGATTTCAAGAAGAAAAGTTTGAAAGTGATGAATTTGACCCTAAAGATGAAATTCCTTTATCTAAAGTGGCTCAAATGTGTACGCTGTTGGAAAAATTAGGAAGGAATGATGTACAGCAATTTATAAGTATTGACGCCAATTTGTATACAGAAAACGATAATCCAGATTATATTTTGCCCGATAATTTAGAAAACGAAAGTCAAAACAGTGATGATGCAGAACAAGAAATAGAAATTCCTTGAACTGATGATAATGAGAAAAGAGTAGTATTGTATAATGATGGTCTACTCGAAATAATTAAACTAAAACAATTTTGTTTTGAAAAAGATGATTTACAAGCGTTTGATATGCTTGGTGAGCTATTATTACATTTTGAGGCAAAAGCGTTTGGTATGCTTAGTGAGCTATCATTACATTTTGAGGCAAAATTGGCATGTAATACACACAAGCAAACTTCCATTTTAGACTATTTTCTGAAATAGTACATAAATTGTGTATTTATATGTACATATATATGTTCCTGTTATATGTATAATAATAATTTCATACTGTGTGTTCAAATGAAAGCTTAGCTTTGCGTTTCTAGTCAATTTTTCTTAATTTTTCTGACAAACGGGCACTTCTCTTAACCGGGAAGTTTGTCGGAACGAACATTGTCCGCCTATGGGAAGTTTCACTGTACATCCCATAGATTAAATCAGTATAAGTAAGCTAAATGTTATTCTATTGCATACACTGCAATCTTAAAACACCCGCAAAATTCGAAAATCGTTACATGGGAGTGGATTACCTTTCTTGACATTCTTTCGTCTTTGGGTTAAGCAATCCGTTGCCAGTACTTGGCGACTTTCGAATTAAAACATAACAGTTACAGGAACAGACTCCAAATTTAGGTTAAATTTTAATGTATACTGTTGTGGGGTTCAACCTAATTCAAAATTACTTGCAAATAGCATGTAGTTCTCATTTTATTAACTCACAAAGTTTTTGGTAAGCGGTAAAAATAAATTTTAAATTCAATTTTATATTGCAATAAATAACTAACTAAACTAAAAGCGAACTTGATCTTATATTTCTTTTATTTACTATTCTAGTATGTTCCCTTTCAAACGGTATGCTACATGTCATAAAAACCTTAAGGCGGAAACAAAAAACCCATGTGACTAGTATCGAGTTTATTGGTTTTTAAGAGACAGTAAATAACCCCTTCTATCGACCAATTCAATTTAGCAAACGATGCGCTTAACAACCTGTACACATATATTATATTACATTTCTCTTGCACTTCTAACAACACTCTACTTGTGAGTTATTCACTTTCATTAAATTGTTTCTCAATTTGTCGGTACTCCCCGCTTAACAAATTCTAGAACCTCTGCATTTACCTTGACCTTGAATACGAACAAGCCCACCTGGCTTCATGCTGGTTCTAGAATCTCCTAATTAACTTCACCTTTGCCTAAAATATGGACCTGATAGCCAAGCCGATTCTAGAACCTCCTCATTGACCATGACCCTGGAAGACAAACCGACAATCGAATTTTCTCATTGGCCTTGACCTGGGACTCCGGAGGTTAGGAGCAAGGTCAAGGTCAATCATGAGCTCCTAGGATCTGCTTAATATCTCTGCTTATCATCGTCGCTGAAAATTGTTGCTGGGTCAAATTCGTTATTATTTTTCGATTGGTTTCTTATATGATTTTCTTCATCGTACCTACAGTTTTAATCTCTATCGGTGGGAATATTGTCAAGGAACGCGTAGCATTGTCGTACATCGTATTTTCCGGACAAGTTTTTTTCATTTATGCTATACAAACAAAATTACAACACATGAAGCACACGTACTTAATGAACATGTGCTAATTTTTATGAAAATAAACGCGAAATTCATCAGCGTAGTAAAACATGTGCATATGTCAAATCAAAAATCCGAAATTTAATTTTTAGCATTCTAAGTATAGAATGTACCATATCACCTATCTGGGTGTTGTGGTACTCCAGTAGAACCACTATACAAATAGATGTCGATGGCAAGATGGTTTCATAGAGGAACCACAATGCTTCAAAAGGTTCAACAAACATATAAATACGAAACATAACCTTAAATTTGATGAAACCAACAAAATAACAAAATTAGAAATATTGGAGAACTAATTCAAATAAAGACACAAAATAATGCAGTAAACGACTGCACAGAAATTCAAAATTTAGCAATAGCGTGTAGATAATAATTTAATAAAATAGTAAATAATAAATAAAATAGTCACAGTAATTAATAAAATATGTTGAGCTGCATTTATATATTTGCGTGAGTGTCATTGGTACACCAATTTCAATTTTTTGTAATCTGCATAATATTTGTTGCTAATATATTTGTCAAATTGACTTTAGTTTTATTAATTGTTTGTTCATATTTTAAAGTTTTAATGGTCCAATGTTTTTGATTAAATGAGGAAGATAATATCTATATTATCAAAATATTCCTTTTCCCTTTTTCCAAGAATGTATCATGACAATGACTACTAATATAAGTTAAGTCTTGATTTTGCTAAAGCTTGATTATAAGGAGACAGGACGGTTGTGTATTTATACACGTATAATCAAAGAATTAAGTTGCAGAATCATCTTACACCCCGTCGAATTATTTCGAATTATTTGATTAATTAGTTCGTTGCTGTTATAGTACGAATATAGCCTGGCAGAGTTCGGAGATTTAATTTACATAAACCAGAAATTCCCCATCACTAAAGATACCCATATGAAATGGATACCCGCTAATTTGTATCGGGGGGAGTATCTGTAACTTCTCCGCATTTTGAGATACTTTATTACGTTTACGGTTTTACCTATTGATTAAGCCCCTGCTGATAATATTATCTCGCGTTGTAACATGTAACTCGTATAACACACAACACGAAACAATGGTCAAACATTCTGGCTATTGTATTCCCCCCTCGCACGATGGCGCCACTGTTTCGCCCGAAACAATGTACCGGTAAATTCATTTTCCAATGCGACGAAATTTATTCGTAATTAGTTCTATTATTAATTTTCGAAATGGTGTTCCCATGCTATCTTCGTCTAACGCAATTATATTTTACATTTAATTGCGATCCGTTCCTCCTCTTCGCCGTGTATCTGTGTATTTTAACATTGAAAATCTGATAGGAGCGGGTTAGTAGATCCGGTGATTTATTAGCCACCCACGGTTTACATTAATTAAAGGTCTTTCTATTACTTAATGTTAATTTACGTTAAACAATAAATCGGTATACAATGTCGAGGAAAAGTAATTGATTCAACATAAATCCACAGGTAAAATATTTTCGGTCAGCGGAATGGATTTGTCACCTTCAGTCACGACATTATCTAATTCATTATCTGAAATATCCAGCTTTTATTGGTAGTAGAATATTTTTCGGCGCCGTTAACTAGATGTACGGTTGTTATTTATTGGTCGTAAAATAGAATGCAAGGTGCGAGTAAATAATTGTTTTATTATATTAAAGAATAAAAACATTGCCGGTAATAGTAAATTGCATTTAAATAGATAAAAGAAATATAAATTATTGCTTTCATCAGTTCCAATTTGATACTGACGTAAAAAAGCAAAACTAGCAGAACCAAATCCATATAGTAATAAAACCCCTATATTAAAACAATAAAAACACATTTACTTTGTTGTATCACTATATTTAAACAAATGGTATGACCACGGTTTCGACCAACATGCCCATTAACGAACACAGTATTGAATGAGACACAAAATTATGTTAAACTTAGTGTTAGGCAGTAATTATAAAGTAAGGGGGAAATACATGGGATAATACACAATACATTATAACAGTTATTAGTTAATTATAGGGAAAACCACAAATTAGATAGCCATTATTATATGCAATTTGTTTAATAACATCAATTTCTTGGTTGAAATTTTGTGTTGATAACGGCAATGATACCGCCCTATGTATCATAAAGTGGAAAGCTGCTAGTTTGTGGCTTAATGGATGTTGTGAATCGCTCGTTATGCAAGCATCTGAAAAGGTAGGTTTCCTAAAAATATTGAAGCTAAGCTGGGTATCAGATTTGGTAATTTTAAGATCCAAAAAATTTATGAAATTATTTTCTTCCATTTCAACTGTGAATGTAATTTTAGGGTGTAGTGAATTAATGTAATGTATAAAGGTTTGTAATTGTCTAGTTGTCCCATTGAAACAAGTAAGCACGTCGTCCAAATACCGATACCAGAAAAGAATATGTTTTTTACCTAAATGGGAATTTAAAATGATATTCACAATATTAGACATAAAAATTTCCGCTTAAAGAGGGCTAATGGGTGATCCGATTGCCAACCCTTCTGTTTGTTTATAAATTTTCGAATCAAATTCAAAATAATTTTGGTTTAGTACTATCCCCATTAGATCTACGATTTCTTGTTTAATAATGGCATAGACTTTATTATCTACTAGGATGTTTAACACTAATGGAAAACATCCCCCGTTATCAACACAAAATTTCAACCAAGAAATTGATGGAAATTGGTGTTATTAAACAAATTGCATATAATAATGGCTATCCCCCCAAAATCATAGATAACATATTACATAAAAAACTATATTTGCCTTGAACTCAGTATACCCTCATAATAAATTAGAATTACCTCAATATATCTCCTTAACCTACTTTGGCAATGCTAGTGATGAAATCGCTAAAATTATTTCTAAATATGATATTAAAGTAGCATTCAAACCTCACACAAAGGACGCTAATATTCTTTTTAATTGTAAAACGAAAACAAACCCTTTAAACAAATCTGGTGTTTATAAGCTTGAATGTTCTGATTGTAAAGGAGTATACCGGGTGTCCACACTTAAGTGCGCACTATTGATAACTCTGTTATCTTTGGAGGTGCAGAATCGGTCAAATGGGCAAAGTAGTACCATTTTTTATGGCGGTTACAATTGTGAAAATAGAAAAGCAATTGAACGTCGGGTTCTCTAGATATTCGACCAAACAAATTTTTTTTAAATGGAACACCCTGTATATTTTTTGGCGATTGGAAAGAGAATCGCAAACTGAACAAAAGAGTCTTAGTACACTAGTATAAAAAAATGTCAAATAAAGTAGTTACTGAGAAATCTGTATCTTTGCTTTGTTTGCATGAAATCGATATACCTATGGAAAATTAAAGCGTCACATTGTCTAGTAGCTGTCAAATTATTTGTATTTGTTGTTGTTAAAGTTACTGTGTGGAAAAAGTACTGGTTTTACAATTTTTTCAACCGTAACAATGGCATTTACTCATTTGGAAAAGTGTAATATGTTGGAGTTGTACTTGAAGTTTAACAAAAATTCAGATAAAGCGCTCGAATGTTACATTCAGCAATTTCCTGATCGTGATGTACCAGATCGTCGCTATTTTTTAAAACTTTATCGAAGATTAAGAAGCAACGAAACAGTTTTTATAAAGAAGAGGATCAAAAATGATTTTATATTATCACAAGAGACAGAAATAAATGTATTGGCATATTTTCAGGTACATCCAAATAATTCTGTAAGGGATTTGTCCAGAGAATCAGGTGTTTCTCGTAGTACGATCCATAGAATTTTGAAAAAAATAAATATGTTCCCTTTAAATATCAGCCTGTTCAAACTCTACTTTTAGGTGACTATCAAAGACGATTAACTTTTGCTCAATGGTTTATCAATGCTTTTGAAGAAAATCACAATTTCTTCAGACACATTTTATGGAGTGATGAATCCAACTTTTCTAAGCGCGGGATGATCAATAAAAGAAATAATCATTACTGGAGTCGTGAAAACCCATTTGTTGTTTATCCTTGTAATCCACAACACCGATTCAGTTTAAATGTTTGGTGTGGTATAATCGGATCCCGAATTGTTGGGCCATTTTTCTATCGGGGTTCTTTAACAGGAGAAAGATATGTGGCATTATTGACAGAAATTTTAGATAATTTTCTGGATGAATTAAATTTGGTAGACAGACAGATTATTTACTTTCAACAAGATGGAGCGCCTGCCCATAATCACCGCGAGACAAGGGAGTTATTAGAAAGATTATTTGGCAATAGATGGATTGGCACAAATGGTCCTATTCAGTGGCCCGCACGTTCGCCTGACATAACGCCATTAGATTTTTTCTTGTGGGGAGCAGTAAAAAATCAAGTGTACAAACATAGATATGCAATAGTGGATGAGCTTCAGGAAAGAATTTCCAACATTATTAACGCCATCGATGATAGGACCATTTTAGGAGCTACTCGTAATGTTCACACAAGATTGAGAAAATGTATTGAAATGGAAGGAGATGTCTTTGAACATTTAATTTGAATAATTTTCTTTACTATTTTTGTATTTATTTTTATTTGTTTATTAAATTAAAGGCTTTAATGAATGTTTAATTGTCCGTAGATATATCGATTTCATGCAAACAAAGCAAAGATACAGATTTCTCAGTAACTACTTTATTTGACATTTTTTTACACTAGTGTACTAAGACTCTTTTGTTCAGTTTGCGATTCTCTTTCCAATCGCCAAAAAATATACAGGGTGTTCCATTTAAAAAAAATTTGTTTGGTCGAATATCTAGAGAACCCGACGTTCAATTGTTTTTCTATTTTCACAATTGTAACCGCCATAAAAAATGGTACTACTTTGCCCATTTGACCGATTCTGCACCTCCAAAGATAACAGAGTTATCAATAGTGCGCACTTAAGTGTGGACACCCGGTATATCGGACAGACTGGTCGTAGTTTTATTATTAGAGTTAAAGAACATATTAAAGAAATTGACAATGAATGCCCTAAGTCTGCGTTTGCGGCCCATATAAGACAATAATCATACAACAATTAATAATTTTGTAAAAATCTTACACTTCGACGAGAAAGATGAGAAATTAAACCTCCTAGAGGCCCTCGAAATATTCAAAACCTCCCGCAATTTCGAATGTCATTTACTTAACGACCAGACCGATTTGATATATACACCTCTGTTTACCTGCTGTACTTAGATTTTTAATTTACCTCATATTTCTAATTTCTGGCTTTCCCTATAATTAACTAATAACTGTTATAATGTATTGTTACGGTGGGCTTTAACGTTAATGTCCAGGATTAAACCCGTGACGGGGGTTTTGCTTTGGGGGAGCACTCGCTTATAATTATTATAAACTATCAAATGCAAAAGGTAAGCTACCTTTAATTCTTCACAGTCCTGGCTTTCTCTTAAGGAGGCGAGGAGATATAACTGTCTCAATAAAACACTACTTGTAATAACACACTTATTTATTAAATACTAATAACCACTAGATGACAACAATAAGAATGACTACGAAGGATCACAAGTGATCCTCCTATCGGAAGATCACTTATGAATTATTAATTCTGCTCGGAATATGCTTCTTTTATTACCTCGGTAACGCCGAGTCCGTCCTTACCTCGCTGAATCGCACATTCCTCCGTTCGATCAACTTCCGTTGAGCTCATCGAACGGCAGACAGGATGCTAGGTAAGTTCGGATTCAGGTTACCGCGGCAATACTTCTAGTACTATAAAGAGTGTTGATTCGCGACAGTATTGTGTATTATCCCATGTATTTCCCCTCTACTTTCTAATTACTGCCTAAAACTAAGTTTAACATAATTTTGTGTCTCATTCAATACTGTGTTCGTTAATGTCCATGTTGGTCGAAACCGCGGTCAGACCATTTGTTTAAATATAGTGATATAACAAAGTAAATGTGTTTTTATTGTTTTAATATGGATTATCACAAAGTAACGGCTAACAACATTAACTATTTGAAACCCCTATATTAATAAGGCCCAAAACTAGCTGAGATACTAAAATGGTAATGAATTCCCGAAACAAACAAATGTTTGTTTTCCCATCTGCCAGTATAGGTAAACATGAGATACTTTGATTTTTAATTATACGCTAATTTTATAACTTTTTGTATTTCTCAGGAACGATCCAGATAAAGACATGCCTGATCTGTTTATTTTATCTCTAATATTAAGTGAGCGATTTAGGCTCTGATACTAATCAAAACATATAAAAGGAAAAGAGAGTGATATATCATATGAAACATTTATATTAGAAATAAACGACTTTACACAGTTGTGCAAAATATACTGACACAAAACCGATGTATATACAAACAATAACAAATTTGATTAAAACGAACACTTAATACTATTAAAATCGAATAAATTAATACTGTCAAATCCCTTATATAATTTAGAGCTCTGCAATCACTAAGAAAAAACGCAATAATAATTTTAGTTTACTTATCATACAATCTGATCTCTTGCCCAGTTTATGAATTACTTTAGGCCTTTTTTTATTTAACATGCAAATGATAATAGTTTCTTATTTAGGTGCCTTTTTAATTATTCCCCTTCTTTTTTTTTAATTCGAATAGAAAACCTCACTGTTGTTACTATCTATGTTTCTTTATGGCACGCGAATGCAACTAGAAACAATCGCTTTCGGTGTCGCTTTTGGACGGCAGATGTCGCTGTGATATTCCCATGAACATTTGCCACGTAAACCGACATAAGTAGCGCTCTTAGTCTAAAAGTCATTACCGGCAGTCGCACGTACACTGACGAGGCCTTAAAGGTCGAAACACGGTGTCTGTGCGTTGATTGCCGGTAATGACTAGAGCTGGGGATGTTTGGGGTACGGCAGGACCGTATGTAGTGCATCCCCACCAGCGTATAACCACGATGCAGCGAAACAATTTAGTTAGTCGTGAACTGGCAACGTGATCGTGTGTTGTCTTATTCATCACGGCGTACATCGCTCAATAAGGTAAGTGTGTTATTTTAAATAACACACTTACCTTATTTACGATTGTTATTGCATAGCGCCAAGTGGATAAGACTTGTAGTAAGTTTGTAGCATTAGATACGTTTCCATATTTGTAGCGGTGAGCAATGTACGCCGTGATGAATAAGACAACACACGATCACGTTGCCAGTTCACGACTAACTAAAGTGTTTTGCTGCATCGTGTTTATACGCTGGTGGGGATGCACTACATACGGTCCTGCCGTACCCCAAACATCCTCAGCTCTAGTAATGACACTAGATGTATATGTGTATCCTAACACATGAATATATGCTTTGCGTATAAATGTATATGTGCAAATAGTATTACCCCTTGATGTTAGTTGTAGCGTCTATGTATTTAACACTTTTTGTTTTTAAGGAAAGAATATTGAAATATACTATGAATTTATCTGATTTGATTTGATGTAACATCAAACAATACAAAAAGAAAAGGAGCATGGGCTGCTTCGTTTTATTTATAAATATTCTACGTACGTATCTGCAGACGTACGTACTTTCGTATCAGTTTTAAGGAACTATACATTTTTTATCTGATGCTTCTTTCCTCCCGTAACGTTACTTTATCAAATTGCAAGCGAGTTTAGCGAATATTCCATTTGCTCTTCATCTATTTCAAAGTTTGATAGCCATACATCAAGTGAATTGGTCTTTCAGCGAGCAACAATTGCATTCAGTGGTTTAAACCAACTTTTATTCTATTCCAGCAGATAAGTGTAACCTGCTTTTTTCATCAAAGAGATGGCATCTTACATGTACGTTATTTGGTATTGTATCACTACATACATGTATCCTCGGTAGTTATCTGAAGAACCGTTGTTTCCTTTGTTACAAAAAGTATTTAAATATATTATTTTGGAACTACAATGTGGATATATTTCCCAATGTTCGCGAGTACGTTATTATTTTGTTACATATTTAAATCAACTGAAAATTAACTGATATGCTAATGATTTTTCCAAAAATATAATTCACTAGAATATTTCTCCAGACCGTTAAGAAAGGTTTCCATAACAATAGAAGCGGAATTTTCTCAGAAATGAAGAATCCGTGGTTGAACAAGTCGTTTAAAGCCGCAAATAAAAAGATGCTCACATTTGATTCCTCATAAAAAGAAAAAAATTAGAAAGCAAACGGAAATTTATAAATGACGGTTTGAAAAAAAGTTTAAGAAATCTTGCCACTAACATATAAAATTTAAAACAATCTTAAATGATTTTGAGTTGACAATGGCGGAAATGATAGTTCAAGCAGTACAGAATTTATGTATATGTATTTACCAAGAAGTGGATAAAGCTAAAGAAATCTGACCATGCAATGTCAATCGTACCTTTCCTCTAAAAATTAATAAACGTATCGGTAATACAGAGAACAATAATAATATTCCATCTTATTTTGCGCAATTTTTACCCCACGTCACGCAGTGGTTTAGAACCGGCAATACATACGTAATGTTTGGAAAATTAATTTTATAAGCATAATAATTATTAAATGCATTAAGCTTTATATAAGGATAGTGTTTTCTACAAAGCAGTTTTTGCTCTCAGCCGATTGATAAAACCAAATTTTTCTCAGTTTTGCTGCTACAAAATTAACTCTAAAACAAATAGATGATTAAAACGTTTCATTAATATACCTAGATATTATCTTTGTCAATCAACATGGTCTGTAATACATATTTCACAAATATTATTATTGAATGATATGCTATTGCCAAATTTTGAATTTCGGCTGTCATTTACTGCATTATCATGTTTCTTTATTTGTTTGAGTTTTAGAAAATTACAAGTTTGGTTATTACGTTCTTTATATAAAATTTTGGTTTCATCAAATTTATGTTTTGTATTGCGGATATGCTTTTTTAAAGCAGAAATGTTTTAAGCACATTTGTGGTAATTTATACTAAAAACATTACCGCTTTTTGTAATAGTTAATCGTTCATCATTCATTACATATAAATATGATTTTCAACAGACCTCTCTGTAGTAGATTTAGATATCAATCTGAATGAGACTATAGTTGATATCAAAGAAGCAGTATTTGACGGGTCAGCTCCTCACAGCGATTCTACATAATCATCAAGAGAAGCCTGTAACCAAATTCATTCTCCTGACGTCTTAACTTCAAACAATGTGACTTTACATGATGGATCAATTTCTCGTCTAAACAAGGAACAATTTTCGAAAAGAAAATTGAAAGTAAGTCCCCCCCACAGACACACAAAAAAGGACAAAAACACCTACATCGTAAAGAAAAACATAAAACCTTACTCCAACATAAGTTTTCGCGCAGATTAAATTAAAATAAATATCTGTGTAGTAATAAGAATTCGTAATCTTTTAAAATTCCAAAATAGTAATGAGTTTTGATGATCAAGTTTATTACATGTTTGCGTTTATTATAATGGCAAGCAAACTCAATTGTTCAGGAGAGTCTACAGATAAACATTTTTTAGTAATATTTAACATTTTTATAATAAGACATATTTTTTTTCTGTTTCAATACAATAGTGAACAAAGTTAATGAAATCATTTTACTATGTTTTTACTTTTCAGAACATGTTAAATATCTCTGTAATTTGTGATTGTTTGATTTGATCACGATCTGTTTGAGTTAAAATCAATACAGTAACAAATTCATATTGCAGTGACCTTGAGTTTGATGGTAGATTATAAATAAGTATAATTAAGATCACTTCAAGATTTATTTTAATTAATTGTTACTTTATTTATTTTTATCATGATGTGTATATAAGTATTCATTAAGTCAATATTTTGCCAAAATTTAATTTTTATTTACGCAAAACAATATTAGAATGTTATCATAATTTTTATAAAAAACTATAATATTACAATAAGCATAAAATGTTACGTGAAGAATAACGAGAAAGTGTTTTCCCGCACGAAGAATACTGTTACCGGGAGAGATCGATAGTGTGGCTCGGCGAAAACAATATTTTTCGGTAGATGCATCGGATGAGTCAGGATTACCTTTTTCAAAGATTGTTAATACGCTGCTTTCCTGAGTGGTGCAGCACTGCAGCTATGTATTTCTGGAAGTGGAATCGTATCTGCCGAACTGAACCGGGCGTTTTTGTGAAGAGAAATATCTATATAAGACCGGGACCGTGGAGAAAACGGCAGAGTTGCTTGGTGTAAACCGCACTCAAAAGAGGAAAAAAGGAGAAGTAGGTGAAAACCTCTTCTTCCTCTTAAAGGTTATATTAACTTAAAAGTTTATTCATGAATTTGAACTTAGAATATTTTCAAAGAGATTTTTCGATACTTATAAAATTTTCAACAAAAATTAAAACTTGTAATATTTTCCGTAATAATTTTACTGTACTTATAGAATTTTTCTAACTGAGATGCAGAACTCAGAATAACTTTATGAATTAGATATCGTTTTAATTTAGAGCTCAATTTACATTGAAACTTGTAATTATTTTAGAAATAATTATTTATGTACGGAACAGATTTATTTAATTAGAACTTTGAGTTTTTTTTTATTTTTCTAGAATGTTTTGTTTTATATGTAGGGTTATTGCACCATGCATTATGATAAAACATTTTAGTGACTGTAATGATCAAGTTGAATAGCGTAATAATTTTTTTTATAAAGATTTTTCTTTACTATTTTATTTATCAGATTAGAGGATTTGTGGTTAATAATTTTGTTTTATGTATATATAGAATAATTCAACAGTGATCGAATTTTTAATAATGGATGAGTTTGAAGTGATGTACGAAGAATTAAGGTGATTTGATAATGTTTGTTATAAATGTGTGTATAGTGTTGTACCAATTTTTTTTGAGTGGTGTTTTGTATTGGAATCTCAAAAGGAGGTAAAGTTTTATTTTAATATATATATTTTCTTTTATGTATATCAAGTATATTTTATAGTACTTGTGTGTTTGATATTAACGTGTTGGGTAATAGATCAGGGATGTGTGCGATGAATTAAGTAGTTGTTTAATTCATAGCATGGAGTCCTGGTGAATCCTTAAAACACGAATTAGTCTTGGTGGTACTGTGTTGGGAGCGAGAAAAGGCGCCAGGCAGAACTAATCAGGGCTGAGTTAATTAATTAAATGCACAAAGACTTTTATTTTATTTTATTAAATTTAAAATTTATATATATACCTTAAGGGGTGAGCACATGGTGGTGTATGTTCGGGTTGTGTCCGACGAGTTAAAAAGCATACTCGTAGGGTGGAACTTTGGGGTACCTACCAGTGTGAATTTTTTTTCTGATGGTACTGTCTTGGGAGCGAGCAAAGGCGCCAGGCAGGGCTAATTAGGGCAAAGCCACTCCCTTAATGTTTATATTTTCTTTGTAAATAATAAATTGCGTAATTTTTGGTTATTCATATTCCAGTACAATTCATCATATGCGATAAATTTTATTTTATTAAAGATGTTGATTGTTTACATGTATCTATGACAAATATAAATCATGATAATCACGTTTATATTTAAAATATAAAATTTTCTCGACGTTATGCTTTCATTTATTGTAATTTCTTTATTATATTGACTAGTTGATTATGATATGTGTAGTTTTAGATGATGTTTTGAAATATTAATTTTGTTTTTGTAAATATATATATTTGTGTAATTTAAAATTTCTCATTCTTTAATATTTATTTTTAATAAATTAGATGATAAGATTTATTTTGCATTTTATTTTCTTTACCTGACCTGGTGATAATTAAAGAGCATTCAAATTGATTGGAGAATTTATTTATATTTTCTGCCCCTGAGAGAACATTTTCTTTAATCACTCTAAACAGAGCTAGTTAAATTTAAAATTGCCTACTATCTAGCAGAAAATTTGTTGTATCTTAGTCTAGCATAAGGCCTAGCACTAGGATGCATGCTTGATTCTTACCTACTCATTGATTGAATAATTTAAATTATTTTATATAAACTTCAATTTGTAAGAGTCACAGCAATATGTATAATGTAAATACAAAGAATTCAAAAACCATAAATTTTATATGATGTTAATAACTAGCATATACAAGTTTAAAATAGTATATTATACACCTAGGGAGTGAAATGATGTTTTTTTCCGAGGTGCAGTTTGTAGCCCGAGGGCGAAGCCCGAGGGCTCTACAAAGCACCGAGGAGAAATTCATTCACTCCCGAGGTGTATATACTATTTTTTGCACGACCCAAACGATTTTAATTGAAGAAATCTAACTTTTTTTAAAAATTGTCAACATGACGTTTCCAGTTGTCGAACGCAAAAATCATGCTGGTTCTGATGGAAACCCTTGACGACCGATAAATAAGGGTAGCCATATTGGTTTTTTGTGAATATCGAGAAACTGCCCGTATTTTCTTCGCTTCGTTAAATAAGCATTGGAAAAATGTGTGACGAAACTATTGAAGAAACGGCTTCAAAAATAGTTGTGAATTTATTGCCAGAAAAATCTAGGAAGATCTACGAAAAGTGCTTCAAGGAATTTTGTGATTGGTGTCTGGTAAAAGAAGTAGATGAAATTCATAGCGAGAGTGTGCTCCTGGTATATTTTGCCGAAAAGGCGAAGCATTTTAAGGCTTCAACACTGTGGTCACATTATTCAATGATAAAAGCTACTCTTAGCGTGAAAAATAATGTCGACATCAGCAAGTACTCACGATTAGTAGCATTCCTTAAAAGACAAAATACTGGATACCAGGCAAAAAAATCAAAAATTCTTACTAAGGAGCAAGTTCATCAATTTCTAATAGACGCTCCAGAAGAAAAGTACTTGATGGTTAAGGTAAACTAAAAAAGTTAATGTTTCTAATTTAAGATAATTATACACTATGATTTCAGGTAGCAATGATTATGGGAATTGCTGGGGCTTTAAGATCGGATGAACTGGTAAAATTGACAGTAGATGATGTCCAAGACTTGGGATCAACTATTTTGGTATCTGTAAACAATACCAAAAATCATGTAAATAGAGCATTTACGATAGTCTCCAAAGAAAACTGTGCAATTGATTTTGTTGTTATTTGTAAAAAATATATGGTTCTGCGGAAAGAAAACACAGATCATAGACGGTTTTTTGTATGTTACAGAAATAACAAATGTTCCACACAACCCGTAGGTAAGAATACTTTTGGAGGATTGCCTAAGCAAATAGCTTCATACCTCAATTTACCCAATCCATCTTCCTACACCGGCCACTGCTTTCGGCGCTCATCAACATCTTTTCTGGCCGATTCAGGTGTTGAAATTGGAGTTATAAAACGTCATGGCGGATGGAAATCTGATACTGTCGCAGAGGGATATATTGAAAATTCATTAGTTAATAAGAATTTGATTTCCGAAAAAATTCTAATCGGAAAAGACTCGGAAAAGGAAAATCGACCGTCAACTTCCAGTGGGTCAAATCAAGTGGATATTAATGTAAAAGAAAATCGACTGTCCAATTCTAGCGGCTTTAAGCAACGTGTGATTAGTCCATTAACATCTTTGTTCACTATTAATGGTGGTACTAACATTAATGTCAATATTAATATTAAATAAACGATTAAATTCATAAATTGAGTTGGCTATGTTTTTTATACCAAGGGAGCAAAAGAGTCACTTCACTCCCTCATTTAAGGGAGTGAACGTGCCTATTATGCAAGGGTCGTGCAAAAAATAATTTTATCGCCAACCGTCAGTAAAGTGATGCGTTACCATAGCGTTTTACGGAGGTAAAAAAAACACTTTATCGTACTGTACAATAAAGTACTTTACCTGCCTCTAATATCTGTCAGTGTAGCCATGACTGATGGCTTTAAAAATAAATCGTTTGTCACTGTCATAAACTGTCATAAGTTATTATATCTTTATTTCTTAAATTAACAATTTTCACGGTTGGCGATAAAATTTTGTATGCACCACGTCAGTAAAGTACCTTTACCGAACTCGTCTGTTACTCGCCGCGCTCGCTTCACTCGCTTGGCTCGTAAATCAGACTCGTTCGATAAAGTATCACTTTACTGACTTGTTACATAAATAACTATTATATTTCAAAATCAGTGAGAATTACATATAGTACAGTAATGCACAATAAAAATATGTTTCTCCGTAGTAGTGCTGATAAGACTAACATCACGAAGCACTTAGCCACTTGCAGGTGATAATCAATTTCTTCTTTTAAAGTAGCGTTTTGCTAAAATGTAATGATCCCTTACTTTCCATGACATACTTTCTTAAATATTTCTATACTATTATTTTGACATGAATAAATATCATTTATTATTATGATTATTAAAGAAAATTAAGTTTATTCTTATATTCACATTCAGATTTTCAAATTTGAAGTATCTATCTGTTACGGCCAGAGTTTGTTTTAAGAAATTAAATTGATTAACAAAAATATTCTATCACTATTCCTACTAATCCATAATCCATTTTATATGTAAACATATTTATTTACTTTAATTTATTAATTAATTAGTTAATTTATACGCAAACATTGAAATTACCGTAGCTCAGAGAGTTGCAGAAGAATTCTTTTAAATTCTTGTCTGGTAAAGTATTATGTGCCCCATTGAAAGTTAGCTTCACGTGTAAGGCCTATAAAACAGAGTGGTTGAGAAAATTACTAAAAAAGTTTCTGCTCGAACAAGATGACAAGAAAGACTTTGCGCAGATACTTAGGTACTTCATGCATCAGGTCCAAAAACTTCGTTAACAAGTTTCATATTATGGAATGTATTCCTCCCAATTCACCAAGCTGTTTATTGTAATATTCTTTTATTTAAAATGATTGTATTTATGTACTTCATACGAAACTTAGGCAAGTAAACATACATTAAATTATATTTGTTTGTTGCTTTTATTTATAATTCAGTTCAATAGATTTTGTAATAAGTATCTCAAATGCTATTAGCAATAAGTTTCTCTTTGATCTTGCTTATTACGTGTACCTATATAATTTAAAACAAAATGACAAATTTAAAGCACTGTCTGCTTCAATAATACCAGACAAAGTGGAATAATTAATAACGAAAACAAATACATTTAAAAGGCATATAGATTCAATTAGAAATAATTCGTATTTTTTTAGTTTTTATATCCGAAGAACTATAAATAAATGCCTAAAAAAGCGATGAAATAAAACAGGCAGACACTTAAAGAAACGCTATAAAATATTTCAATAAAACATAAATGTAATTATTGTAGACAAAAAGAAACATAAAAAATATAAAAAAAGCCAGCAAAAATGCTCACTTTTAGTCTCTAACAGTAATCTTTGTAAAGAACTAAATACAATTTGTCTGTAGATTCACTTACCCTGGATAGCTTTTATTAAACGGGTCCGTTTTTATGATATTCAATGTAGGTGAAGAACTGAAACGATATTTTGTAAAGCGACGTTTTATAATATTGTGATGACTTGATTAGTTGTAGAAGTTGAGTTAAGGTATAAAGGGATTTTCTATGGTATTGATTTAACTGCAGATAAAATAGGAACGTTTTTAAGTAGTATAATATTTTGGCCGAGTATAATACAATTCGCAATATGATTCGTTGTGCATTGGAGCCTTTATACTATCGGATTGTTAGTGTGAAGAACAGTGGCGGCACGTGATTTTGTGGGAAGGGTGGGCACCGGGGGGGGGGGGAGGTCTGAGTATTTAATATCAAAAATTAAGTAGAGACAAAAAAATAAACTCAATATGTAATTTATTTAACTTGTTTGAAAATAAAATCCATCCGCCGTTCCTTACGATCAGCAAAATGATTAATAACTATGTTATTGATGAATGTTGATGTCAGTAATTGTTTTTCAATGGAACACATTGGAAAACAATTAATGTTACACATGTCCGTAGTATCAGGAAAGCAGAAAAGCGAGGAGGTATATCAAATGTATTAGGAGTAGATACTACTGTGAATATAGAATTCTATATTCACAGTAGTATCTACTGATATAGTGTGGCTACTACTTTGAAGATGGAGCCACATTTATTGTGTTTTACTCCTAATACAGTTGATATACCTCCTCGCGTTTCTGCTACCCTGATACTACGGACGAAATTTCCAATGAATGTGCAGTGAGTGTTTCGGTTTTAGTTACTTGAAATATTCTTTCTTGACAGAGTAAAAAAGTCTGTCTAGACAGAATTTAAGACATTATCTGCCGCCCCGATTCCGTTTATAATTTAAAATTACCTTAAATGCAGAGAATATTTTTTTTTAATTTAATTCTTTTAAATTTATCTGGGTAGGTCTACATTTGAAATTTCTTCCGTAGTAACAGGGAAGCAGAAAAGCGAGGAGATATATCAAATGTATCAGGAGTAAAATAAAATATATTATCTGTTGGCTCCTCTGCTTTCCTTGATAATACGGACGAAATTTCATATGTGCAGTTTCGCTAATTGGTCATGCTTAATGACCATTATTATAATAATAAAGAGTTAATTATATATACGTTTTATCAGTGCTTCATTTAATCCCAATACAATTATAAATTACTATGACTAGTTTCAGCAAATTACGCTTTCTTAAAAGATTGTGAATTTTAAAAATAATTATGCTCGACATTTAAAGTAATTTTAAATTATAAACTGAATCGCCAGTGATAATATGTCTTAATTCTGTGTAGACAGACATTTTTTAAACTGTCAAGATAAAAATGCAAGCGGACATCCTTTGTATTTGAAATTTCGTCCGTAGTACCAGGACAGCAGAAAAGCGAGGAGGTTTATCAAATATATCAGGAGTAAAATTAAATATATTGGCGCCATCTGCACAATAGTAGCTGGACTATATCCTAAATATAGCTACTATTGTGAATATAGAATTCTATATTGTTTTACTCCTAATACATGTGACTATAGAATTCTATATTCACGATATAGTGTGGCTACTACTTTGAAGATGGCACATTTATTTTGTTTTACTCCTAACACATTTGATATACCTCCTCGCTTTTCTGCTACCCTGATACTACGGACAAAATTTCAAATGAATGGGCAGTGTTTCGGCTTCAGTTCCTTGAAATATTTTTTCTTGACAGACTAAAAAAAGTCTGTCTAGATAAAATTTAGACATTATCTGCCGCGCCGATTCCCTTTATAATTAAAATTACCTTAAATGCAGAGAATATTTTTTTTTTAAATTAATTCTTTTAAGAGAGTGTAATTTACGAAAATACTCTCAGTTAATACTTTAACAATATATGTATAATTGTAATAAAAATAAAAATATTTTAAAGTTACTATAACCACGTATGATATCAGCATTTAACAGTTACGCCCCTAGTATCAGGTAAGCTGAAAAACGAGGTGGTATATCAAATGTATCAGGAGTAAAATAAAATATATTATCTCCTGGATCTTTTTCTTGCTAAATAAAGTCTGTCTAAACCTAATTAAGGTAGGCATTATCAGCCGCGGAACTGTTATATGACTATCTGTCGAACAGGAGTGGGTGTGTTGTAATAGATGGCAGAACATCATCCTTTCTGCCTCTTACGAGCGGGGTGGCTCAAGGTTCTGTTCTTGGACCACTCCTTTATTGTATATATACTTCTACCTTTGTTAACTACCTAAAATTTAGCAAGTGCCATTTTTACGCTGACGACACTCAACTGTACTATTCGTTCTCACCCAATGAAACAGAGGATGCTTGTCGGAAGTTTAATGGGGACATCCAGCAATTGGTCAGCGCCTCTCGTCGCCACTCGCTGTGTTTAAATATATCTAAAACCGAATTGATATTGTTTGGGCCCAGAAGGATTAGAACTGATGCTGATTATCGGGACGGGATCAGGGTTGTTGTGGATGATACTGTGATTCCTCTAAAACAGAAAGTGAAAAACCTAGGGGTAGTACTTGACGATCAGTTAAATTTTGGTGATTACATTAGTGTGTGCACGCAGCGTTCCTACGCCGCTTTGAAGGTTATTTACAGGAACAGATCATTTTTAAATAAGAAAACTAAACAACTTCTTTGTGAAGCACTTGTTCTGTCTAATTTCACCTTCTGTGATACTTTGTACGGTGCCTGCATCTCGGCTAGTACTGCATCTAAAATCCAGAAGGTGCAGAATTCCTGTCTCCGTTTGATCTTCGGTATCCGGCGGAGAGAACATATCTCCCATAAGCTAAAAGACTTGAATTGGCTGAACATGAAGAATAGGAGGTTATTGCACTCTGCTACTCTATACCATCGTATCGTTATCACCCACCTGCCTCCCTACTTATACAATAAAATCAAATTTAGAACAGATGTACATAATATCAACATTCGTTTCAAAGGTACCTTAACCCCACCAACTCATTCACTTGAACTTTTTAAAAAAAGTTTCTCATACCAAATCACCTTCTTATATAATTCACTTTCGGCTGACATTAAATTATCTACGTCTGTTCCTGCTTTCAAGAAGAAATACTTTGATATACTATTTACCAGGCAATGAACTTTCGCAATTCTTGCACTCTTGCAACCGTTTATAACTCATAATATGCTGTTTGTGAGTGGGTATGCAAGCAACCCTCATGACATTATATTTCTTGTATGTGTTTATCTTACGTATATTTCCAATCATTTTTATTTCTTATTTCTCTATGAAATCCTCTCTCTTTTGATTGTAAGTTTGTGTTTTTAGTTTAAATTTATTTAATTTAGGTTAAGTTTAGGTTAAGTTGGTCATAGGTTGAGTGGAAGAGCGGATGCCACTTCTGTGGTAGCCCGAACTCCGCCTAATTTCACAAAGTACACCTTTAAGTTCTTATATATACACATTATTATTATTATTAGTTTTCTATATCTGTACACATGGATGTGAAATAAAAGTTGCTTATTATTATTATTATTATTATTATTTCGTTCATAATTAAAAATTACCTTAAGTGCAGAGAATAATTAATCCTCAAATTTAAATTCTTTTTTGCAATTAGTACCGTAATCATACCATTTATTTCACTAGTGCTGTAATAGGGTCTATTACAGCACTAGTTGCGTAATAGAAATGGAACATTTAAACAGATTTATTTTAAGTTGGTAACATTGCAACAGAAATGGAGATGTCAATATGACATTTTGTAAGCAAGTTTGAGGTTTTTATATTGAAATTCATTGTAAGATTTGATATTTTTAATTAATCTTTGAAATAGTACAACTATTATAAACATTTATATTAACGTTTGAATTCACTGGGCAACAAATTTTCAAAAAGTTCATGCTTCCAAGCTGAAAATAGTCATTTCTTAATGAATTCAATGTGCTGAACACGAAAATGACTAAGAAAAAGCTGAATTGGCTACGGGTTTTCTGTAATATGTACGCATATTTCAGAAAAAGTGTACTTATGTCAATATTATAATACATGGTAAGAAAACATTTACGCATAATTCAGAAAAAGTGTACTTATGTCAATATTATAATACATGGTAAGAAAACATTAGCCTGCTTCCGGCTTTCGACTTCTTTTGGCCTGCCGTTTGTAGTGGACTTGTGGAGCATCTCTACTGATTGTCCAACAATAGTCAGCTAGCATTGACGTAGACCATTTGCCTTGGTACCGTTGCTCCATGGTGGCAATGTCCTGATGAAAGCGTTCGCCGTGCTCATCGCTGACCTGCCCGCAGTTATCAGGAAAGAAATCTAAGTGGGAATCAAGAAAGTGGATCTTTAAGGACATATTGCAGCCGAATTCATGAAACAAAGCCAACATATCCTCAACCAGACACTTGTAATTTTCTGCCTTGTCATTCCCCAGGAAGTTTGCTGCCACTTGATAGAATGCATCCCAAACCTGTTTTTCTTTACCTTGAAGATGTTCCTCAAACTTGGGGTCTCGGAAGAGCTGTCTAATTTGAGGCCCCACCAAGATGCCCTCTTTAATTTTGGCTTCACTGAGTCGAGGGAATTTGTCATGCAGGTACTTGAATGCTGGTCCATTCTTATCCATGGCTTTTACCAAGTTTTTGACAAGACCGAGTTTGATGTGTAAAGGAGGAATGATGATTTTGTGTGGCTGTGCCAATGGTGGGTGCTGTACATTCGTTTCTCCAGGCTTAAAAAATGCTCTCGGAGGCCAGTCTTTCTTGATGTAGTGCAAATCGATTGCTCTGCTGTCCCACAGACAAAGAAAACATCAGTACTTTGTATATCCCTGCTGCAAACCCATCAACAGAGATACTACCTTCAGGTCAGAACATATCTGCCAGCCATACTTGCTGTAGTTAATCGTCTCCAGTAGCTGCTTTAGATTGCCGTAAGTCTCCTTCATGTAGACCGCATGTGCAATAGGTATGGATGGAAGCTGGTTCCCATTATTCAACAAAACCGCCTTTAGGCTCAGTTTTGAAGCGTCTATAAACAGCCGCCATTCGTGGGGATCATGTGCAATACCGAGAGCTTGTAGTAGACCATCAATATCGCAGCAGAACACAAGGCTTTCTTCTTTCTTAAAGAAAGATTCGAAGAGCTGATGGCGAGTGCGAAATGAAGTCACTCGGACATTCTGTTCCAGAAGATTCCACTGTCGAAGTCTTGAGGCCAGTATCTCCGCTTTGCTTTTCGACAGATCCAAATCGCGAACAAGATCGTTCATTTCATCCTGGGTAATTTTATGTGGTGCAGATGTTTCGTCAAAGCACGAAAAGTCATCATCCTTATTGCCACGTTGAGGAGAACTCGCCGATGCATGGCCATCCTCATCGTCAAAACTGATAGAAAAATCTGTAGGAGGTTCTGGAGTTGGGAGTCCTTCGCCATGAGAGACAGGTCGCAGAGCAGATGGTATGTTAGGGTATTCAACTGTCCACTTCTTCTTCTTGGTGATGCCTCCAGAAGCTGGTCGTACCATACAGAAATAACAGTCGTCAACGTGATTGGTGGGCTCCCTCCAAATCATGGGCACAGCAAATGGCATTGCCTTTCTTTTGCCATTAAGCCACTGTGAAAGATTTACGGCACAAGTGCGGCAGCATACGTGTGGGGCCCAGTCTTTGTCCTGGTCGCCTATCTTGCAACCAAAATACAAATGATACGCTTTCTTAACTGTTGCACTGATGTTCTTTTTCTGTGCAGCAAATGTCACTTCTCCGCAAATATAACAGAAGTTATTTGCACTATTAACACAGTTACGAGGCATTGCTACTGTTTAGTTACTTTACACTATAGCAATCACTTATGTATGCTAGAGCTTCGAAAAATATGCGCGAATGAACGGACATTGCACGAGTTAACTGTCACGTCGGCCATTTATAAATAAACTATAATTAGCTATTGCTTGATATTGCGCAATCAATTTCGCAACACTCTCAATGGAAACTTACAGTAAATGCTGCATTAACTTTTTGGCATGAAGGGGTGATGCAATATGACGCAAAATTTCGTAATTTCTCACTAAATTGCATTACATTATGCAATAGCATCTATACAATGGACAAAACGTCAATATCTCTTGAACGTGAGCCAATCAACTTTTTTCAATGTGATATTCTTGTTCAGCACGTTGAATTCATTCAGGATTGGGTACTTTCACCTAAGAAGCAATTTCACTGTTGACCAGTGTTATCTTTCGAAGTGATAGTGATACCGTGTGCAGTAGAAACATTCTGTTGAAAATTATCAAAAATGTGTCAATTTTAAATTAACTTGTCAATTTAAATCTTGTACCAAACCAAGGTGACAACCGCCACAAAATTTCCCTTGATTATCAAATTTTTCTCGTTTTGCTTTTACAAAAAGAGAAATTTTAAAACTAATTGCAAAAAATAGCATAAAAGACACGTTTCATTTGACATTAAAGCACTCATTCAGTTAAGAAACGAGTGGCGTAGCCACTCGTTTCTTAAACTCTGAATTCGTACTTTGAAACGTCAAAATGAAACTTGTCCTTTAATATACTATTACGAAACTGTAGTTTACGAAATTTATCTCGGTAATTAGTCTATATTTGAAATTTCGTCCGTAGTTTCAGGGCAGCAGAAAAGCGAGGAGGTATATCAAATATATCAGGAGTAAAATTAAATATATTGGCGCCATCTGCACAATAGTAGCTGGACTATATACTAAATATAGCTACTATTGTGAATATAGAATTCTATATTGTTTTACTCCTAATGCATGTGAATATAGAATTCTATATTCACGATATAGTGTGGCTACTACTTTGAAGATGTCGCCACATTTATTTTGTTTTACTCCTAACACATTTGATATACCTCCTCGCTTTTCTGCTACCTTGATACTACGGACGAAATTTCAAATGAATGTGCAGTGTTTGGGCTTCAGTTACTTGAAATATTCTTTCTTGACAGACTAAAAAAAAGTCTGTCTAGACAAAATTTACACATTATCTGCCGCCCCGATTCCGTTTATAATTAAAATTACCTTAAATGCAGAGAATATTTTTTTTTAATTTAATTCTTTTAAGAGAGTGTAATTTACAAAAATACTCTCAGTTAATACTTTAACAATATATGTATAATTGTAATAAAAATAAGAATATTTTAAAGTTACTATAACTACCTGGTATGATATCTCAGCATTTAACAGGTGAAATTTCGTCCCTAGTATCAGGTAAGCTGAAAACGAGGTGGTATATCAAATGTATTAGGAGTAGATACTACTGTGACGGCCCGTGATTTTTTTTTTTGGGACGTGAGGGGTCTGAGTGTTTAATATTAAAAGTTAAGTACAGACAAAAAATAAACTCAATATGCTATTTAATTAACATGTTTGAAAATGAAATCCATCCGCCGTTCCTTACGATCAGCAGAATGATTAATAACTCATTCATTGAAGTTTGGTGTTGATGTCAGTAATTGTTTTTCAATGGAAGACATTGCTAAGGCACAGTAGTCTGCTTTCCCGCATGGTATTTCTAGAAAATGTTTTTATTCTCTTCAAAGTAGAAAAACACCGTTCACTTGATTTTTTCTATTTTGCACGCTCCCAGAGATTCGCAAAATAGCAGAAGACAATTTACAAAATCTTTCACCAACATAGTCTCGACATATTACCAATAACAAACTTTTGTAACAGTCTTACTATTCAACCTTGGAAGTAAATTTCAATAGTAGCATCAGAAAACTTATCATCCAACTCTGCTTAACAATTTATATTGTTAATTAGTAAATAAAATGTTAGCATGTGTGCTTTTTATTCTTTGTACAACTTCTATTGCACATGTTTGTTATATTAAAGGCTTACATTTTGACATTTAAATATAATGTGGTTCCATTTTTTCTTTTTTGTTACCAACGTCAAAACAACAAAATTAGCGTGCGATAAAAAGTACTTTTGCAACCAAAACGGATGTCGTAAAGTGAACTTTATAGGACCGAAATAGAAAAAAGCATTTTGCACATTACACGTTACACCCTCACAACCAGTCTGATAAAGTGTAAGAGCTTCTGTTGAATTTTCTCGTCACGGTTTTATTAGTTTTCAAACTGTGATCTTCTAGTTTAATCAATAAATCTGGTCTAGCGAGACCTAGATTTTTTAATGTTACTAACGCAATTCATAGTTGCATTTGCACCGATAGAAATTACAACATACACTCACCGTTGTATATTACATACTGGACCGCCACCCGGACCCGGCACCATAGAGTAGTGCTCCGCCGCCTACATATATACGCGCGCTACACGCGCCAGTTTCATCGCTCGATTTCTAATACAGACGGGGCAGTCGCGCGAGATGCCCCGGAGCCTACGTCAGGCTGCGATTTTTAAACGCGCTGAAAAGACGGACTGTTACTTCCGAAAACATATTATTTGTCATCAAACAAATCAGAAAAATTACATACAAATTATATAGGTATTTATAATTAATTTATCTGTTAAAAGAAATTTGTCACGGGGGGGGGGCAGTGCCCCGTTGCCCTCCCTGCAGCAGCCGCCACTGGTGGAGAAGCTTTTTACCAAAATGTTACACTTAGTTTAGCAAATATTAAACTTTTTTAATCAGTTTGCTTATTACTTCATTTACTGTAATGCTAGTAAAAATCTAAGAACACATAGTAAGTATTGATGATGTGTGAGGTGGACACAAAAAGTATATTTGGTTAAAGAAGTGTAGTATATGTGAAAAATAAAGCATATCTTTACGGCGAATATATTCTGCATAATTATAATAAGAAGAACAGCTTGAGCAAAATGTAGAAATATTGTTTTTAATTAATCGTGGAGGGTAAAAAAAATAAGAAATTGTTTAAATCAATTGAGGCGTAGAAGGGTGATACACGTGGTGGGTATGACTTGAATACTATTGGTAAAATCGAAGAAAAAGTGTAGGTACTTAATATCAAGAATACAAAAGCACAAAGCCATTTGACGATCAGTAGAAATCAGACGTACCCAATGTATACCTAAATAATAAACAATATATTAATATGAATAATATATATACAAATGTGATTTTGAATAAGATAATAACTATTTAACAATGTAGGATATACTTGTAATGCAGTACTTCTTTTTATGTAATTTGACTTAAGTGCAAGTAAATTTTGACTGGGTAGAAAACTATTTGTTTAAATTGGTATTAAATTTAATTATATCTAATTATGTCCTAAAATCATGTGATCTAAAACGTTCCAAATAGTATATTCGTAATAATTGCTATTTCGCAATAATAATAATTTATTTTAGTTCCAGTAGCATAATAATTTGCAATTTACTATTATTAAATGGAATCAATGATACTATAAGGAAGAACTTGTTTTAATGTACTTTCTAACCTGACCCGGTGTAGTACGTTAGAATCACCCGAAAAGCCTGTTCAATAAAAATCTGTTCGGATGTTAAATCTCCTGCAATATAGCTGATGTTATTTTCTATTAGTAATATCGAAGTAAAATAACAAAGTCATGGAAGAGTTTACTAGTACAAATTTGTTTTTGCTTAAGACACACCATGGGTGGAGACTGCAGCTAAAAACCTGAAAAAAAATGCAAAAGGAAAATTCCCTTACCACAAAAATAAAAAAGAAGATAAGGTAGGGTGAGGTTATGTATTAAATAATGCAATTCCTTAGAGCCCCGAGAAAATATATATTTACGCAATAATAAACAAGAAAATGGGTGCGCTTAAAACCACACGGCAGAAGTGATAACTTCATCAAGGCGAGGTTAATAATACGAAATCCAACTTTTTTTTCGTTCTATATTACATTAGGGTCATCCTGCATCGACGAATTCAGTTGCTGAGATTTATTATATTATTATAGAGAGAATGTCTCATAAACACACAACAAAACACAGTTCGCGAAATACAATTTCGCGGCCGTTGCTATGGCAGTAGCCGCGATATATAATCGCGTGTGTGTATACATAAATAAACAATATGAATATTCGCTTACGACTCCCGCGCTGGTCTGATGCTGAAGTGCCGGCTTCTCACCCATGAGATCTCGGGTTCGAATCTGCTCGGGCACATGAATTTATTTATTCATTTAAATTTCAATTTAATTGAAATGAAATACCTCTACATGATATATTTCTCTCATTCCCTTAGTCGACTCGAGCCGACTTTACCCGAACGAGCGTTATATAGCCGAGCGTGACGGCTCAGTCTTTTCAGTGCCCACAATCAACGCAACGCGCCCAAAGAAGTTTACACTTCAATAATAAAATATCAGTTTGTCTATATTCAGATATGATTCTATAGAAATATAGGAACAAAATGCAGTGCATATAAAAAGAGAGGAAATTGTTAGGTATATATTTAAAAGTAAAGAGAGGATAAAGCCGATTTGGAAAATTATACATCAGAAAAGAGAACAAATAGTATAAAAGAATGTATAGAATTGACCAACGAAGACTAATTAGTGTAAAACTTACCCGATTAGACTCTGGCCAATATAATGACAAGTTTATAATTCTGAATATATGTCCAGCAATTCTGTTTCAACAAAAACAATGAACCCAATAAATATTAACCTCTCACTACTTATCCTATTTAATAAGATATTGGCTACATAACAATACTTAAAATGCTCGAATTGTTAACGTTATGTGGAATCGGTGTTAGTGAGCCTAATAGCCCTTTTTTGTAGGATAAAAGAGCGAAAAACGTCACTTTCCCGTGTCCCAATACAGCATTCCGTAACGCATCCTTTAATAAAGCTAAGAATACACACTATTTGGCGAAGTTAGAACACAACTGGTCAATGAGTTCAGGCCACTGTAAGCCCTCATCGACAATGCCACCGAGCTACTACAATTGCTCACCAGATAAATTTGGGAGTTACATTGTATTTTATCGATATTCACAACGATCCAACTAAATTTTCCACACGTGTTCACGTTAAACATAGCCACTTCAGCAGCGCTAATAACTTCGCCAACATTATTCGATAATAGTATATTATGCAATGAGCATTTAATGATAGCTATTAAGACACGAGTAAGAAAATTACAATACGTGGCGAAGCCGAGTATTGTAATGAATACGAGTGTCTTAATAGCCATTAAATGCGAGTTGCATACACTATTTTTTCTACGACCCCATAATAAAACATTATTTTTTGAACATTCTATATCATAAATTGAGGTTAAAATTTTACATGCACCTTTGCGAGTTTAGCTGGTAATAAATTGTTGGTGGTTACTAAGGCTTGTTCCATAATTTCTGGTGGACTCACATTTTACATTTCACTATCATTATCCCTCATTTTTACCGTTTATATTTTCAAAAAAGCACAAATTTTAAGTACTTACTTGTAAATTGTGGAGAACTGTCACATTTATTTAATTTGTATATCTGTCAGATATGCAGTCGCCATATTGAATATTGTTTGAATATTCGAATGTCGCATATTTATTGGATATAATAATAATCGTAATGAAAAATCTGTATTCCTATTGGATATAAACTTGTAACATAATGAAAATCTGTATCGTAATGGACATCGTTAAAGTACAGGTTCGGCATATCTAATAATACAATTAAAGTATGGGAGTAGAAAAAATTACTAATGCTATGCCATCTATATATAACATCACCCTACTAGGCAGTTAGATAAGTCATTCATAAAATCAAAAATATCGTTGACCTCAGTACAGAGTCCTGTGGAACTTCCACAGCACTGATACACGTATATGTGTTCCCCAGTGGAGATATTAATCGTAGCACTTTGTTTTGATAGCGTTGGAGTATTTTGATATAGGAATTGCTTGCTGTTCCCCAAAGTTGTATACCGTACGGCCATATAGTATTTTGTATGTCTTTCTACACCAGGAGTTTGTTGCTAACTAACAACTTTGATTTTCCACCTAACATCCAGTAGTAGAGCGAACACATTTAGAGGATATCAAATACGTCATCGCAAAGCTGCACAAACAAAAAGTGCCAAGGGCGCAAGTGATTAAGGAAGCTGAAGTATTAGGGATTTTTTAAACTTCATAATTGTGCAAATTATGTTTTTACGATGGTTAGTTTAAAAATAGAAATATTTTCAAGTGTCTTGATAAAGATAATTATTTAAAGAAAAATATTTTACTAAATTCAAAGAAGCAACAAGAAAACACCAATATAACGTAATCGTAAGCGCCATGCTGCTGTTATACTTACGCCCCTAAACTGGATCGGATGGGATATAATGAACTCGCCCAACTCTAATACGTTCATTGCGCATTATGACGTATGTGGTATTCTCTAAGTGTTTTCACTCTACTTACTGAGTTGTATTCCAAGTTGTTTTCTTTTTGAAAATATGCTACCGCCAATTAACTTCCTGTTCAGGTGCATCCCAAGGTATTTGACAGAGTCAACATTTTTTAATTGTTGACCATTTAATGTTACTGCAGGACAGACACTCTTTTAGTGTGAATGTTATGTGAATTGATTAATTTCATTAGCTTTTCTTCTCGAATCTTACAACAATTATTGGATTGCATTAATATGTCGTTGTAAATGTGCTGAGGCTGCAGCTGTATATATTAAATATAAAGTGGGACCGAGAACACTACCCTGGCGTACCCCAGACAATATTGGATGTAACTCCGAAATTTTGTTGTGATGCTTGACAAAACAGTACCTATTGGTTAAGTAAGATTTTAGAACATCTAAAAACACACCTGAGCAATATCTATTTCTATCCAAACCCTGATTTACTTGATTGACTACCCTATGAATTTATTCTATAGTTCCATGATAGCTTCTAAAACCGAATTGGTGATCAGGGATTATTTTATGTTCGTCAAGGATAATTTTCATATTTTGTACGAGTATTTCTTCGAACAATTTAGACATAATAGGCAAAAAACTAATCGGCCTGTAAGAGGTAACTTGCTCCACCGGTTTTCCAGGTTTTAGAATCAGCATTATTTGTGCAGTTTTCCACAGAGTAGGGTAGTGTCCGATCCTCATAACTGCATTAAATATCTGAGTGGTCGCTTTAGTAGCTTTTTCAGGCAACTCTTGTAAGATCTTCCCAGTAATTAGGTCGAAATAAAGTACTTTCTTTGGGCTGATTTAATTCTTTATATCTTGTGTGACTTCTTGTTGGGTGATATTCTTTATAGGTAAGGTCATTTGGTGTGGTGCGTCAAGACTTTGATAGTGATAGAAGAAAATTACCTGATTTAATAGATTTCTGTGTTATAAAAGGAATAAATACACAATACTATCAAATCAAGTTGTGCTTTGAACTAGCTTGTGACTTATCGTGATGTTGCATCACTCAAAAGCAGTAAATACACCTAGTAAACCGAAATTATGTGATAAAACCACTAACTGGGAACAATTAAAAACTAAATTAAATGTAACAATTGACTTGTAGATACCCTTAAAAATGCCGGTACAAATTGACAGCGCAGTTGTGGATTTGACAGCAAATATACAAAATGCAGCTTGTAAATCAATATTAATATCGGAAAACACACTGCAACCATCTAAGTGTTCGCTTGGACTCAGAGCAAAAATTTCAGGAAAAAGGCGAATTAAAAAAGAATAGCAGTTAAATCGAACAGTAAATAATAAAAGAATACTCAACAGAGTAATAAAAGATCTAAAAAACTAATGCTAAATCATAAAAATAAAGGCATACAAACCTACCTGGAACAATTATCCCCAACATAAGCTAATGATTATTCACTATGGAAAGCGAATAAGAAAATAAAAAGACCTCAGACAGAAATTCCACCACTTAAGATATCTAGTGGAGAGTGGGCTAAGACAAATAAAGAGAAAGCTGATACATTTTCTAAATATTTATCCAAAGTCATCAAGCATTTTTCTAGCAAAACAGCTGTAGAACTAGAAAGGACAATTAAGTAAATAAAGCCTTGACGATTAATATGGATATTTAAAATTATAAAAATATTAAATTAAGTTGTACCATTACAAATAGTCAGGTAGTAAATCTTCAAGTAGTTACAATATATTAATCAAACGTATAGGATTGCTTCACCCTGTATTCTATTAATAGTAGTCACTAGTCAACCGAAGAAATACCTTAATTAAGTTTACATAAAAATTTCTACCACGAAAAATATTGAACTTCTTACGCTAGATGTTTGTCGATTGGTAAGAAGTCGTGCAACAAAGCAGGTCACATTTGAATACATTTAATTAAGAAGTTCAGATCGAAAAGAGGAAAAAATAAATAAATATTTATGAACGTGTGGAACGCGATCGGTAATTTATCAAAAACTTCTTTAGCGTCCGCCAACGGCAGATCAATAAACGCAATTTAAAACTTATTACATAATACTACATAGAAAGTATACGTCGTGACCCCCTTTTTTATATGAAATTTAACCATAATTAAACATTATTTAATCTTTCACCTTGTTACGGCAAAAAAAATCCGATAAAAACTAATTATAATTATTTAGACGTAAAACATTTTGTTAAATCCTCCCTATGACTGACGTTGCCTACCAACGACGTTGATTAAAAATCAAAATGTAATTAATTAGCCCATACGCTGACTTGCAATATTAAATCTGGCGCTCCACACAGCCCGACATTTCAATCATTAACGTGTATTCAACAATGGAAGTCGATCGGCTAGGTTTTGGAGGGAGATTTGGGGGGATTTGAGGGACGTAGAGAAAGAGAGGATAGCTGAAAGGTGACGCTTACTATGTGTATGGTGAGAGGAATAAGGAGGGGGTGTTAGAAAGGGCTTGAACACGATATCCAACCGGATCAAAGGCCATAGTTAACCGAATCTGTGTTTCATGGGGTGATAATTTTCACATCTACCTAACGTCACGTCAATAATTAAACTCCACGCCAGTTGGGGACCTATTGAAATGAATGAATTGAATTTCTCACTGCTAATATTGTCTTAGGCTCCGGCATTCAATAGGACGAGGCCTCCCGAAACTTACACATTGTTTGTTTACTTTGTGTCGAAATAAACCACGCGCGAATGATTTGTGTTTTCCCGTTCGAGACGTGTTCGAACTTGTTGCGAGATGTTTTCCGGGCGATATATTCTGGATTTGTTAATGAAGTGTTGAACACACTTATGTTTATGAGATTGAATGAATATTCAACGTGTTTTCACTTCGTTGTAAGTTAAACTTTAAATTAACTTAAAAACTTTTATCTCATTGTCTCTATCAGCTATACCAATTTTGCTTTGGTACTTAATATTCAGTCTGGTAGTACAGGTTTGAGGAATATTCATCCCTATATTATTCTGGGGTTATTTATCACTGTGAGGCATATTAATAATTTTTATTTGCTCATTTATTTTATATATGATTAAATAATTAAAGAAATATATATTTGGTAATAAAAAAATCTATCACACCCTCGTAATTTATTTATGTATGATCCTTGTCTTTTTAGTTACAATGTTTATTTGAAATTAAAAGGAATGGTTAACATTAATATCAATAAGATTTATTTAATTATCAATAGAATAACATCACTTTCTTGTTGTATAAGCAAGTATTCTAACTGAATCCTGATTTATTGAAAATAATAAGGTGTGGCCACCACAAGACTTTCTAGTACGTATCAGTATTTCAAACTATACGATTGTAAAAATTTGTTATACGAAAATTATTCAAAATCCTATTATAAGTACTTCTATTCTCTTAATAAATTTATATATAATGCATAATTTAGGACATATTTGCAAAAAATCGCTATTCGAAACGAGTAAAAGTGGTACTTCCAGTCAGAGTTTGATTTTACTTTCTTATACGTAGTATAAGGAAGTATTGTGATGATGAAAATTTTCGACCTCGAGATTTTTGCAGATATCCACGTTTTGAGGTCCCCTGATACCAAAAAAGTGGTTTTTAAAAAATATCTGTGTCTGTCTGTCTGTCTGTCTGTCTGTGTGTCTTTCTGTGACCACTATAGCGGTCAAACCGCTGTAGATATCTATTCCAAATTTTGTATTTGGGTATATAATCTCCCTCTTGAGATCTGATTAATTTTTCAGTAAAATCGGGAGACCGAAAGTAGTAGTTTACTTCAGTAAAAAAATCGAATTTTGCCAATATTTCCTCAACTACTAAGTTTAAACAAATTTATAAAGAATTCAAATGTAGGTACTCAGAATTAAATTTGAGAAAAAATGTCCTAAAAAAGTTTTTTGAAATTCCTACCGGAAGTAGGTCATTTACTCTTATCGAAAATCAGTTTTTTGCGAATATCTCGCAAGTCATGCTTTGTAGGCAGGTGCATTACGAGTATAGTGGAGGCAATCCTTAAACCGTTGCACGTCATTACTCGTTAATGACGTCATATACTGCAGCGTAGTCAAGTCTGTTTGAAAAATCATATGATTTGCACGCCATTTTTATGTAAACAAATTTGACATATAAATATCTGAAAAATATAATTGTGTATTGTAAATTTTATAATTTTTTGGGTGGTACGGTTTTTAAAAAATGATGACGTGCAACGGTTTAAGGATTGCCTCCACTATATAAAAGTATTTACATGATAATTTTAAATATCTTTTGGTTTAAAAATTTTTAAAATTCGGACCGGAAGTACCACTTTTACTCTTACCGAATAGCAATTTTTTGCAAATATGTCATAAATTATGCATTCTATATATATTTATTAAGAGTACAAAAGTATTTAGAGTTAGATTTGCAATTTGCAAGTAGCACTTTTACTCTTAGCGGGTAGCACTTTTTTTCGAATATCTTGCAAAGTATGCTTTCTATAGCGATTTATTAAGAGAATGAAAGTACTTAGAATAGGATTTTGAATAATTTTTGTATAAAAAAATTCTTAAAATTGTATAGTTTGAAACGCTCATACGTATAAGAAAGTCGTGTGGTGGCCACAACTCATTTTTTACAAAGAAAATATGTCTATTCAAATCCATATAGATACATAAAAGATTTATTCATTTGCCACAATGATCAGCTATAATAACAATAATATCAGTATCAACCAAGAATTTTGAATACAGTTGATATATGTGTACAAAATTTGTTTATAAATCATTAACAAAAATAATGAAAAAATAGGGCCCAAAATAAAGTCCGGCGGTACACCAGCTGCATCATACATTTCAAAGAATAAGGATTATAAATTGTATCAGCCATTGCTTTCATATAAAAGAAAATTATTTTATATTAATTATAGTTTACTCTTCCAGAGGTAATAATTTTTCGAAGCAGAACACATAGTAGTAAATGTGAAATTGTATTCACGAAAGCCATGTTGACGTGGCAAAATTAAGTTAAAATTTTTAAAGCAACTTTTAATGCATTTTGAAATATTTGTGATAAATCTGAAAGTATAGTTATATATCTATAATTACGAACACTGAAACGGTTACCCTTTTTATCAGTAGGAATACTAATGTAAATTTGAAATTTAAGAGAGAACCCAATTTGTATATAATATATTTTCTAAAGGATATTCTACGAAAGAACTAATTGAAATGCTGTCAATTCCTACAGCAGTTGTATTATTTTGATTTTCATAATTTATATCAAAGTCAGTCGTAGAATGCTGTCCATGTTCTTCGACAACGGATATTGTGGAAACAGAATGTTACATCTGATATAGGAGCAGCAGGGTGTCAAATTACAGTGTTCTAGCAATTGAGGTGAATATATCAATGGAACAGTAAAGTGATATGTGCTATTGTTCAAGATTGCCATATACAACCTTTGTTTAAATATCAATGAGGACGTAGTGCATGAAAATTATAAATCAATGGAGTTACATATTTTACAAGCTTTTTATGTTTCCAACGTGGAAGCTTGGAAATAATAATTTTGAAAGGAAAAATACCATTTCTATCTCCAGCACTAAAGCAATATGTAATATTAATATTAATGTTTCGGGAGACATCGGTATGTATTTTGAATACATGTTTTCAATAATTATAAGTTGACAATGTATCAGTACTACTTTAAATATTGTTTACAAAATGTAAATAGCATGTTAGACCATACAATTACTGCCTCTTCAATTTCAATACGACGCAAAATGTCCGTCAAAGTCCGAATTAACTATTTACATTATTAATCATTATTGCTGGTATACGATGGTATGGAACAATGCGTAGTTTTTCACGTGTATACCCACAACAAATATCAATAATCGAGTGCTTGCATGATATTCAATGATACAATGTGTTAGCAGATACAGACTGTCCTTATCTATGTCGTGACACTTGACATAATAACGGGGATTATTCGTGCCTGAAGCTCCAAAATAAACAAGTGGAAAACTGATAATGGCCTGTGGGTTGGGTATAATTAAGGATTCAAAGTTTATTCCCAGTAAAGCACCTTCAGATAGACAGATAAAGAAACATTGTTGAGCGTGTGCTGTTCCCTATATTTCCTTATAATTTATTTCCCAAAAATGAATATCTATATATAGTGTTGTTATTACTTTTAAAGTGACTTCAGTCAGAAAAACAAAAACAAATTGAACTGGAATATACTTAGTAGTATTATGTTATTCTTTTTAACGTATATCTCATTATTGTGTCCTTCTTTTTTGGTTGGATATTTTAAATGTGTTGCCTAATACCTATTTATATTTTTAAATATTTATCATAAATAAACTAATTGATTTTAATGTTTTCACTTTAAAATTTACTTTCAATTGTTTTGAAATTGTATTTTCTTTTTGTTACTGTTAACTTAATTATGGACATATAATTACAATCGTTTAGCTTTAGAAGAGATTTAAACTCACAACTTATCAGTCTGTAGTGAGGAGTCCTATTCACAGGGTCACCGAGGGTGCGTAATGTCGAATCATCAAATTATTCTGATTTACTTGAAATATCGTTATTAAGAGAGACGCCCGTTGTGAGGCGTATATCACTACATCTTCAATAATTCTATAATTAAATTATTCGTGCTTGAAAAAGGTAAATTTAGTGCCCAGCTTATTTAAAATTTAGTAATTCAGTAATGTTTTTCATACGTCTTCCCTTCGCACTTTATCAGACGCTTCTTCTAGATTAATAAAGCGTAGTGTATTAACGTGCTTTATTGATTTTATGAATTTTTTTAACGAAAATTAAATCTTTTTGTGATTTGTTACAGTTGAAGCTGGATTACTATCTCACTGCCTCCGAGATTGTTTAGGCCTTTATAGTCGATGAAAAGAATGCAACCCGATAAGAGTACGTCCATCTACGACAAGACGGGATTCTGCGTATAGGCCGAGTGAGTAGTGATGTCACACCAACTGCGACTAGATTTCCAAACTCCAAATGCTTATTTTATGACCAAAAAGCATCTTATGGTTGACCGTGAACCTATGTTAGGGGTACAGCCATTTCATAAATGGATAAAATTAAAAAATAAATGCAACATTTGCAATAGGAAAGGCGAAGATGGTCATTAGGTTTGTTTTAATATCTTGAACTGTGAAGCCATTATACAGTGCGGAAATAAAGTAACGGATAGATGCATTAACTTCGTTAATATTCATTTTTTGAAAAAAATCTCGAAGGGGTATAGCGATACTAACTAAAGGGAATATTTTCATCGCATTTTTACTTTCTTACTTCATTTGTTTTTCATGTTATGACGTAATCGACTTTTTTTTAAATGACAACCTCTATTCTTTTAATTGATTTCGATAGTACTTTCAATTCCTTATCTAATTGTATATTTTTTTTTAAATGTTATGTTTGAAAAAAATTTAGAAAAAGAGTCTTGAAGTTCAAATATTAAAAATTCATTATATTGGCAAAATAAATTTAACTACCGGTGCCTAAAACAAAAAACAATTAGTTGCGGCTGTCAGAATAAAATAATTTGTCAGTGACACATTAAAGTAAGTGTTATTTCTCTAAATTAGAATAACTTAATTTTGGCCTAGAATTCGTCACGAAATTGGATTAATATCATTAATTTCAATTTTTCTGTTCAAAGTCGACAACTGGCTAATTTTTCCATAATTTTTAGGGTGTAGTTTGCTTTCTTTTATATATATATTTATATTTTTATACAGGTGTTATTATTGACTTTTTAGTTATATTGGATATTCTCCATTTCTTATTGTTACTTGTTGATGATGTAATGGTACAGCCCAGTTTATTTTATTAGTTTATAAATTTTTATAATTTTAAGATTAAGTACATATTTTTGTTATTAGTATTTTAAACAAGAAACATTTAAAGCCAATGAATTCAGTATAATAATATTAGTCATAAGCTTAGTGTGTATTTAGTTCTAGGCACTGTGGCGCCGAATGTTTACAACAGTGAAATAAACGCTACGGTTTTGATAAACAGTCACCTACGTAAAAGAGTGTGTATGGGAAACTTAAGTGGAAATAACCGAACTATATGGAAAACGGGGAACCACTGGCGATTCAATATAAAATTAAACACGGGCTAGGAACAAGAAGAGTCAACCGCTAGACTTCATTCGAGTCGGAAAGTTAACTCCAAAGTCGGCAGGGATTCGACATGCTGGCTTCATAAAGAAGTCGTCGACCCACAACTAGTAGAAAGTCAAGTGATATTCGTTTAACGTTGTATCAAAAGGAGAATTTAAAACTCCTATAACAATCATAAGAATTGTTATTTGAAAAAGAGTGATTAAAGTAGCACTTAGAGAGTAAATGTGCACAGTGTTAAAAGTTTATAATAAATGTATTGTGCTCCAGTAAGTAGAGCAAGTAGATTCGTCACTTCAGGATCGTGACCACTAAGGAAATTCCGTTGAAGACAACGCCAAGCAAAGAAGAGTTCACTGAGAACAAACAGTGCCGAATAGAGAAGAGAGAATTCGGAAAATATAATCGTTACTATAAGGTATTTCTTTTAAACAATTATTGTAAAAGAATGTATTTGTTTGTAATAACAAATTAAAGAATTGTAAAATAAAAATATAGACGAACATAATAAATAAAGTTCCTGAATAAATTTCGTCTACGTATGTATATGTAACTTGATATGTATCAGCGTAGTTGTCCATTTATATAATCATATATAAAATTTGTATACCGCCTATGTAGTAAACTCTATCAGACGTTGTTTAAATAATATACGTAAAAATCTATAGCCATTAATTATTTGTAAAAATGTATTAAAATTGTCTTTAAATATATTTTATTTCTTTTGTTATATGTAAAAAATAGTTATATACATAATTCATTTGTTTTGAATATACGAATTATTTCACGTTTAAAATGCTATTTTTTTATTACATTTAATTAATGTTTAGGAACCCGGTTAATTAAACATTTCTTATTAATCCAAATCGCCCTGAGAGAATCTGATTTGAGTTTAGCCGGCAAAACAAATTATTTAAATTTTATTTTAGATTCAAACTCTACATTAAAAATATATTAAATAAAATAATGCCTGTTCCTTTACAATGAATTGTGAGTTTATTGTTCTATTGAATAATCCCTGTATTTATTCTGTCAAATCGGACGCCATAATGGGTTTTTTCAGTCATCTCATGCAAATGAAATTGTGTTGTTACTTTTGAAGTTTTCGATATTGGTTGTAACGTTTTGATTTTTTTACTTTATTCGTTCTCCAAGTTGTTCCTTATTTGTGCGAAGTATTTGTTGATTTATTGGCTACCTCTTTCTTGTCGGTTGTGGTTGTTTGGTCGTCAATTTCCTTTATTTATTTTTTTATTACTATCCTTGTTCATTTCTTTTGTAATGGAATCTTATATTTTCATTGGGTTCTGTTTAAATTTTTAGAATTTGTTTTTGTAGTTGTCTTATTTGATTAGATTCATTTTTCTACTATCCTCTTATTATATTTGGTCAGAAACACATGAACAAACACGTTTAATATTATCTGATTTCCATTTTTCTTTTTTTGGTATGGTTGAATTCCGAAATATGTCGTTCATTATTTTCTTTAGTTCATTTATTTCTGTCGGTACGGTATCATTTCCACAATAATGTTGTCTTTACGGGATGCTTTTGCATAGTTTTAGTCTTTTAATTCCCTCTTCTACGTTTTCTTATTGTATAACTTATGTTGGTGGGAAGATAATTTCTGTATTTAAAGAAACACAAGAATGGAAGCCGCGTAACTTAGAAATGTTGGACCCTCATTTCGAACAGTTTCCCAAGCTAATACAAGAAGCCAGGGAATATGAAACACTAAAGGCGGCTGCACAATTGAACGGGAACGGGAACGAGAACGAGAACGGGAACGGGAAAAAAGTTAAATCATACGATGTAAATGTAGGTATGCACAATGCAATTCCGAGAACGAGAACGACAAGCTACCCGGTAACGAGAACGGGAAAGTTGGTCAAGTTTTAACTTTCTCCTTCCCGTATATTACCGGAACCAATCAGAAGGCTTTAAAAGTACAAACATAACCCCAAATTTATGTAGTAATTAAGTCATTATATATTTCAAAAACGGATGACGAAATATTAATTCATTTAGTTGAACATAATGCACATATATACAATAAATTATTAAAAGAATATAAAGATGAAAAAATAAAAGAAAATACGTAAGTTTCATTTGCAGAATACCTAACTTCACACGGAAGTACAACAGTAAATTTCTGTAAACCTACCTTCTTTTTCTTTCTAATAGACATGCATTATATAAAATGCATGCAAGGAAGAAAGTTTCGTCATCTTCTGAATCCATAATTTTTGATTTTCTTTATAATAGCACTTACTCTCAATAAATATCCCTACGTATTTTCCGAGTATTACCGTCAATAGTGCATCTGCCTAAATTTCCCGTTCTCGTTCCCGTTCTCGTTCCCGTTTCCGTTCTCGTTCCCGATTGATTGTGCAGCCGCCTTAACACCAAAAACATTAAAACACCGTTACCACAAAAAATGTTCAAAAGACTAAATACGTGTTTTGACAACTATGTTGTCACCATCAGTGGCACTGATTACTCATGATGACAATATAGTTGTCGAAATACGTATTTATCTCTTATAATTTTTTTTGTAATAAGTTTTACTGTATTTAATGATAAACATTTTAAGGTTGAAACAAACTAGTTGTCAAAATGTTTTCGACACATAATTTATTCATTTTAACATTTAAAAAAACCTACTTATCAGAAATGAATGGCACGAAAATAGTCACGAAAAAAGAAGAATTAAAAACACGGATTTCTTTTGTCATTTATTACTAAATTTGCTGTATAATTTTCCCTCTATTAAGTCGAACGTTTAATATTAATTTGAATACATTAAAACTAAAAGCTAATGTATGTCAATAATTCGTCAAATTATTCCATTAGGAGTAAACGCTGAGGTGGCATTGATTTAGTTAATTTCTGTACTTGAGGGGTTGAGCAAATTTATGGGGACGACCGTGCCTGAATGTTTCTAGTACTAATTTCGCACTGCTACTTTGCCGGAGCGCCTTCTAACTTGCCGAGGTCGTAATCACTCTTCAAAATAACATTCTCAACGTAACGACGCGTTGTCTTTTCTGGAACCGACCTTCTTCTTTCATCCGCCATAAAAGCGAACTTGACATTGTGTATACGTTCGCAACACTAATTCTCGCCGAAGCCCCCCGGACCCTCCCAGCCCCGTGTCGACATTGTAATGACTACATTGTCAGTCTTGATGTTCGTTCTTAAACTTAACTCTAATCGCTCTTGTTCCGTGATTATGTTGAATTTATTTGAGTTTTATACGGAATGTTTGCATTACATTTTTTTAAAAAAAGCATGAAAATTTATTCACATTGGCTTAACTCTTCTTTCGGTTATTACAAAATTAAATAGGTTTCGTAACCAAAAAAAATATCTTCTTCATGCTGTCGCTGATAAATGTTGTTATCCAAGGCCGTGTTTTGACCATATAACCAACGTATGCTCTGCCAGGTGAATTATCAAGCTAATGTGTTCGTACCTGAATAACTTGATCAGTACAAAATTTTGTCGAATATTAGGATAGGTATCAGTTGTTCTATGGGACTTTTACTAGGTATTCATTACTTTGGATTATGTACACTTCCAATTATACTAAACAATATTGGTTTTGGCGTTCGTTAAATTGCTATGAATGAGTAATTCATCATCAGATGTATGTCTTTCCATGGTTAGTTAATATTCATTTTTGGAGTTGCAAGTTGTTCAGAACATAGGAAAGTTAATGAATTCTTATAAGATGGACCAGGATAATACACGAAGTTTTCTTGTTCATGACTGTGTATAAATCTTTGCTAGACCTTTTATGCACCTTTTTAATTTAGCTTCACTGAGTACTGAAAGCTAACTTATTATTAGTAAATTATTTCTTATTCACAGAAGCAAATGACACAACCGCAGACAAAAATTGAAGATAGCTATTCTTAATATCTCTATCACTGTTCAAAATATTCGTGTATACTAATATTTGTTCCCAGATTCGGTCCAGAAGATCAGTGTGGTTTTATCATTAAGCGATTGATGCTATCTTTCCTTGTAGTATTGACTCAGTTTGTGTCAGAGTTCCTGGCTGAGAATGAACAACTTGATATTATCTACAGTAATTTTTCTAAATCTTTTGATCGTACTGATCTTGCCATACTCCTAGGAAGAATTGATGCTATTTATCGTATTGACCATACCATACTGCTATGGCAAACTGATGATGCTGTTTGTTCACCACAGATACAGCCATTATTCCATGTTTGCTTGATGAACGAGTTACAATATGTGAATTATGTCGGCCATCAGACAACTAATTTTACTGCACCTCAAGAGTTCGACAAGGTAGCAATCTGAGTCCTTTATTATTTTCGATAGTTATTAATGCTACCTGCTTTGTATCAAACATTGTTATGTGCAACAAAAACAATGTGATGATACATTGAACGAAAACTCTTGTATACCGCTCGTTGATGAAGCAATCAATATATTAGAAGAGAACTACGTCGAACTACTACAGCTAGAGATTGCCTGGAAATCCTAGCCAGCTAGCAGACTGACGTTTTTTTTACGCATTTTAAACATAAAAATTTGTGAAAGACGTCATATTACTAAAAATAAACGTTTTACTTACGTAATTTGTTAAACCTAATTGAGACGTCATTGCTCTACGTAAAAATTACGTCGCAAATACGTCTCCATTTTAGACTTCAATAATAATATAATTTGATGTTAATCGTGACCCGTCTTACCCTGACATCTGTCCAGTTCTCACAGGCCGCAACTGTACTGTACATTAATAAAAAATATTGTAACTCATATCATTGGAGCTATTGCAGACACGCTGATATGGGTTCAATATCGTTTTTTTAATACATTTTATATTTTTTAATGCTTATTATTTCCTGTCTTTACTCTAATGATACACTCTTTTTCAAATAAACAAATTGTAACCATAATATAAATTTGTTTGCTGCACAGGTAATAACAACATAAACTAACTATGAAGTGTTTGTGGTTTGTGTAAATTTATTAGTTGATTTTATAAAATGGTTTATATTGGAATAGAGTTTGAAAACGAAGGAGGTCTGGGCATCGTCCATTCGACATGGTTGACACCTCGTAAAAAAGAAGTATTGTGGCATCCATTCCGAAAACAACACCAATTTGGTAAAGCGTTATTAAAATATGAGCAACCTGCAGAGGAATGGAAAATTTATGAAGTTTCATGTCTTTTTTTTTTGAAACAGGTACGTATTGCTGTGACTCTTACAAATTGAGGTACATATAAAATAAATTTAAATTATTCAATTAATGTGTAAGTAAGAATCAAGCACGCATCCTAGTGCTAGGCCTTATGCTAGACTAAGATACAACAAATTTTCTGCTGAATAGTAGGTTAAGCAAAATTTTTTTACATACAACTAGCTCAGTTTTAAAATAAATAATGCTCTCAGGGGCAGAAAATATGAATAGATTCTCCAATCGATTTCGAATGCTCTTTAATTATCTCCAGGTCAGGTAAAGAAAATAAAATGCAAAATAAATCTTATCACCTAATTTATTAAAATAAATATCAACGAATTCAAAATTTCAAATTATACAGATATATATATATTTACAGACAAAGAATCAATATCTCAAACATCATCCAAATCTATACATCATAATCAACAAAACATTATAAGAAATAAAGTAAATGAAAGTATAACGTCGTGAAAAACTTATGTTTTAAAAATGTGAACGTGATTATTATGATTTATATTTGCCATAGATACATGTAAACAATCAACATCTTTAATTAAAATAAAATTTTATTACACATGATGAATTGTACTGGAATATAAATAACCAAAAATTTACACGATTTACCATTTGCGAACAAAATATAAACATTAAGGAAATGGCTTTGCCCTAATTAGTCCTGTCCGGCGCCTTTTCTCGCTCCCAACACAGTACCATCCGATAGCAAATTCACACAGATGGGTACCCCAAAGTTCCACCCTACGAGTATGTCTTTTAACTCGTCGGACACAACCCGAACATACACCACAATGTGCTCACTCCTTAAGGTATATATATAAATTTTAAATTAAATAAATAAAATGAAATAAAATAAAGTCTTTGCGTATTCAATTAATTAACTCAACCCTGATTAGTTCTGCCTGGTGCCTTTTCTCGCTCCCAAACACAGTACCACCAAGACTAATTCGTGTCTTTGAGATTCACCAGGACTCCATGCTATGAATTAAATAACGACTTAATTCATTTCACACATCCCTGATGTATTTACCCAACACGTTAACATTGAACACACAACTACTACAAAATATACTTGATATACATACAAGAAAAATATATACATTAAAAATAAACTTTACCTTCTTGTGAAATTCCAATATACAAACACCACTACAAACAAAAAATTTGGTACACCACTATACACACATTTATAACAAATATTATCAAATCACCTTAACTCTTCGTACATAACTTCAAATTCATCCATGATAAAAACCAAACGCTGTTCACTTACGTATTCTATATATACATAAAACAAAATTATTAATTTCAAATCCGTTTGTATGATAAATAAAGTTGTAAAGAAAAGAATTATACTAAAATAAAATCATTATGCTATCCGACTTAGTCATTACAATCACTAGAATGTTTTATCATAATGTATGGCGTAGTACCCCTACATGCAAAACAAAACACTCTAGAAGAAAAAAATAAAATGAAATTAAATAAATTCAAAGTCCTAATTTGAAAATAAAATTATCCCGTACATAAATAATTATTTTAAAATATTTACAAATCTCAATGTAAAACGTGCTGCATGACAATTACGAAAAATATCACAAGTTTGAATCTTGTTGAAAATTTTTATAAGTATCGAAAAATCTCAAAAATATTCTAAGTTCAGATTCAAGAACAGTCTTTTTAAAAGAGGAGGGAGTGGTTTATCACCTACTTCCAAGGTTTCTAAGGCAGCGGTTTTCACCAGCTGTCCGTCCAAACTCTGTCCGCCAGCCCTTTTATGCATAATTTTCTTTACAAAAACGTACGGTAACTCTCGGCAGATACCGATGCCACTTCCAAAACTGCATATCGATGGTGCTGCTCTTATCGGTCACTCGGGAAAGCAGCGTATTAACAGTCTTTGAAAAAGGTAAACAAATATGTAAATATAAACTTGTCTACACGTTCATGACTCATCCAATGCATCTGGCGAATAATATTGTTTTTCGCCGGCCATACGGTCGACCTCTCTACCGGTGCCAGTATTCTTCATGCGGGAAACACTTTCTCGTTATTGAAAACGTAACATTTAATGCGTAATTTAATATTATGACTTTTATACAATTTATACTAAGATTCTTTTATTATTTTACTTAAATAAAATTTAAATTTTGGCTAATTATTGACATAGTGAATATTTATATACACATAATGATAAAAATAAATAAAATAAAAATTAATTTAAATAAAATCTTGAAGTGATCTTGATTATACTTATTTATAATTTACAACCCAACTCAAGATCACTGCAGTATGTTACATTGTTGTTATAAATTAATAATGCCTCACTAACTGTAGATGATTATGAGGGCAAAGAAGTAATTAATATTAGCAGAAATTACATCGGACGTGCAAAGTGAATGCGAGGACATAATACAAACTAAACATAAGAGAATATGTAGACCATCACGAAAATTTCTGTCTTGTTGTGAAGAAAGCGATGACGGTAGAAGTAGCAATAGCATCAAGTCATTACCTCGCCCACTACGAATTCATCCGGTGCTTCCAATATCATCTAGTAGTTGTAAGTTTGGATCTCTTTACTATTAAACATTAATTGTATGATGGCAAAATGCATTGTATTACCAAATAACTTAGATCTTACTAGAATTTCTTTTCCTTTGTTACATACCCTTTAGTCTTTTTAAGAAAATTTGTAACTTTTTTGAGGTTTTTAAAATAAATGTTATGTGTGTATCCTATACTTTTTATTAACCTCATATTTTACATTAATGTAACGTCTGATTTACGTAATAGTAGGGTCATATATACGTAACAATATTTCGTAGTTTTGACGTAAAAATATGACGCCTTTGCTTACTCATTTATCACGTAATAAATCACCAGTTATGTACGTAAAAATAACGTCGCTATGCTACCCGGGTAGTGAAGAAACGAGACAATTCTACGTTAATCCTAAAAGCAGAAGAAATATAAATAACGGAGGTTTTCGTATATTCTATACTAGTGAACAGTATTATTCCCCGCGCGTGGTACTAATTATGACGAACTCTATAATATCCATAATTTCATCAGCTGGACTTCAAGGAGAAAGATAGTCAGTGCGGGGTATTTAAGAAAACTAATTAATAATAAAATTGATTGGCCTGCCTTTTGTCGGCTGTGGACTTTTTGGTGCCAACGTATGCAACGCGTTAGGCTGATACGTTTTTCGTTGCCAGAGCTCGAACGAATGTTATGGTTACACACCATTAACTCATATCACAAGAAATGTAAATATTTTATATTTTGACCCCTTCTACATTTAATCCTTTGCCTGATGCCATGGCTTTACCTTATTCCTTCCCTATAAAATTATTAGTAATTTTTCCAGTCACTAATTATCTAAATTGAGTCAGGGTGCTTGATGGTTACAATACTATTCTGATATATACATTGCCTAATTATTTAACTTTTAGTCGTTTATGTGCTACTTTTGTTGTTGGAAATATGCTGATATTTTTGTTTGCACTGTACCCTACTTCAAAGTTTATAATTAATATTGTTATAATTATTAACAGTAAATTAAATAAGAGAGGAAAATTATCACTGAGTAACTACCAGGGCGACCTGAAATGTGTCCGGAATGGATTAGAAAAACATGGTATTGGTGTGGTTTTTTATTTTTATTTTTCGATGTAGTGTCCTCGAAGACCAATACAATTTTTCAAACGGTGCTCCAGCCTCTTGAAGCCGTCGGAAAAGTAGGAAATCAGATGCGACAGCGCGCATCGATATGGCGCTGTGGCAACTGATTTCACTCGTTTAAAAATTGCCACATGCCACATAGTCACCACTCCACTTCCATGCCACGTATGTACTATTTTGGTGCGCGCCTCGACTAAGACACTTGATGGGAGTACGAGGGCAACATGAAATGTTTCCGGAATCGGCAAGAGATGGCGCACGAAACTTGGAGTGGATTCATTGGTTACTACGTAGCATGTGGCAACTGCATGTGGCAAGTTTTAAACGAGTGAAATCAGTTGCCACAGCGCCATATCGATGCGCGCTGTCGCATCTGATTTCACTCGTTTAAAAATTGCCACATGCCACGTAGTCACCACGCCACTTCCATGCCACTTACGTACCATTTCAGTGCGAGCCTCGACTTACATTCATCACATTTACTTATAGCTCTTAACAGGCGATAGTAAATTATCAAATTAATTAATAATAGAGACACTCTTTATCATTATTATTATTTGGGAATTCGAGGCAAGTCAATTATTTACAAATTGATATATTAACCCTTAATTATTGAGTTTTGTAATAGTATCCAATAGTAATAGTAATAAAATTAAAATAATATTATTTTACTTTCTCTTGCCATAATTTAACAAATACGAAGATTTTTTCTAAATGCACAAACGACTGTATATTTCCTCAATAGATAATAATGTTTTTATTTGATCAAAACAGCATATTTAGAATAATCAACAGTGTGTTACTAACAATTTTATAAGAAACACACTGTATAAATGCAAATATATAAAATAGAAAAAAAAACAAAATTTTTAAAAATAGAATATCTCCATCATCGCGAAAATACAGCAAAGAGGAAGATGAAAAATAAACGGACGAAAGAAAATATATAATCCCTTCTGATGAATCTTGTCAGTTAAAATGATCAATTAATGCAAATAAAACGCAATGACAATTAGGACCTCCTTCAAGTGGTCTTCTTATTTATATTTTTCTTTAGCAGTACGGCGAAAAAGAGCGTCGTTATATTGGCGAGATTGCCGTCGGTTGGACAGCAATTTATGTGTTCTTCCACGCCGACCTCAAATCCAATGCAACCAACCGCCCAAGCCGCCCACTTCTCTACTCGAATGCGTATCTTGACAGGAGGAACACGACGAGACACACATAAATCAACGTGGAATAAATAATTATGGCATTAACTTTCAGTATCTGGGAGAATATTGCGTCCGTCGACTCTAATTGGAACAAATATATCTTGAGGTGGAGCTTTAAAAAACTATGTTTCTATTTTGGACATGAATAAATGTGAGGAACTTAATTGAATCTTATTTGTATCTGGTTTAAATGTTATATTTAACAATGCCAATGTAATATTTAACAATATTATTTAATCCTTTTATGTCAATTAGGACACGGAGTGTGTATAAAAAACATTAATTAAAATAAATGAGACATTAATTTATCTGTTAATGTAATAATTTAATGTCTGATCTATTTCTGTTAACTTATAACAGCAAGTAATCATGTTAGCTGCATTACTATAGCAGCTAAAATTGACAATATGCTACCTATCATATCAATTTCATACAGAGTGAGCTTATGTTGATTATCCATAAATTATTTATAGGGTCATTATCTCTTAATTGTTCAAGTATGTTCATTCCAACTCAGGTTCTACTGGAGTTCTCAGTTCTGTGTATCACAATGAGGTTCTTATTAAGGTTATTGATTCTCCGCAATCCCTTGTTTGACGCTTTTGCTCATACATTTTCTTTTACCTTTCAAAATAGCTCCAGGTTTTCTTTTACCGATTACGACGCTGGAAGTCAATACCGCTAGAGCTTGTGGCTAACGTCAGAAGATAATGAACGGGTCACAGAAGTAAATTTTAAAATTGTTGCTTGCGCATGCGTACTTTCTGAAGTTTATTTTTATTTAATTTCATTATTATTGTTTGAAGTATGAAGATGTGACATAAGCACTTTTGAAATCTAAACTAAAAATACAGTCAACGTATTTGGTGTGTAATTAAGTTGTATCATGTATGATAGCAGTATAAAATCCTTATTTTAGATTTGAGACCGAGGAGAATGTATATTATTTACTATAATATATCGTGAGTCTAAATATTTAATACTACATTTTACAGTGGATTGTTATATGGATTATATGTAAGTTTGCGTTGGAATATTTATCGGCACTGTGAACAGTATTCATTTCAATTCTAATTAGTTGATGAATTTTATGAATGTTGCAGTAAGAGTATAACGACAGAATTATAACTGATAAATAAATTTAATACATAGAAATAACTTTGTGTATTTATTTTTTTACTGTAGTAGTAAAAACAATATTCTTCCAATATTTAACTTATCGAAATCTGCTATTAGCAAATTTATTGGATTATTTTGAGGTTTTTGTTGAAGATGATGTAACGATTAACATTATTATATTAGCAGTTTTGGCTGAGATATTTATCGGCACTGTGAATAGTTGTTCATTCCAATTTTAATTGATGTATTTAATGCTACTTTGTAATAAGTGTAGAGTAGCGCAGTAGCGCAGAGTATACAACTGATAAATAAACATGACAGACTGATAACATTGTGTCTTTGTTTTATTGTTGTAGTTGAGAAAGCAATATTATTCCATCATTTAACGTATTGAAATTTTACAGCAGATCTTGTGTCTTAAGTTACGTTACCTAATAGACTATGTAGCTCCCTGTAGTTAAACATAGAAAAAAAGTTTGCAGAAGGCACTACTAATGTATTTTAGAACACGAAAATATAATAAGACGAAAAGACCCAACAACAAGCATTATTATCTATACAGCATGTGTAAAAACCTATTGGGGATAGGATATATGTATACTAGGCATATCGGCAACAACGCCCAGTTGTGCCGGTAGTGAAGTACGATTATAGCATTTCAGTCATATTTCAGTTGGATACGTCAGCCGATGGATGTACATGTATTTATCTAAGCATCACACGCATCGTAGATACATATATACCAAATAAAAATTCAAAATACTTCTGCGAGTTTTTTTATACTGCTTATACAACGCAGTAGGAAAATAAAAATACAATTCTAATTAAACATTAATTCTTAGTAAATTATTCTATAAAGTTACTAAGTAAATAAAAAATATGCAATGATTCAAATTCATTTTTTATAAAAATCTAATTCGAATGTAAATTATTATTTCAATTATAAATTACGAAGTATTTGTTTTGGTTTTCATAATACCGTTGCAGAACAGTTTTATACTCATCCATAATTGCGTTGTATACGCAATAAAATAAAACTCGCAGAAGTATTTTGAATTCTTATTTGGTAAATATGTATTTACGAAGCGTGTGATGCTTAGATAAATACATGTACAACGGTGGACTTTTTAAAGTGGACACCTTTTAGTTGCTATAGTATTTTTTTTTATTTTTATGTATTGTAAATATGGTTTCAATTAGTGGCGTTTCAGTCAGTTGTGTCACTTTGACTTATACCAATGTAATGTACTAAGTATCGCGCGATCATTTAAATTCTAAATTAGAGCAGGCTGTGAAATTTAAATTAAGTTGGTATATAAGTACTAATTTACAATTTGAATTGTCAAAGTGACGTTTCAAAATGTTAATTAATCAATAATTGACATTCTGGACAACCTAATAAAAAAATCCCGCCTGCTATAATTTAGAATTTAAATGATCGCGTCTTACTTGTTACACAGGGTACATTAGGTGTCCACCTTGGGGAGTCCACCATAGTACATACATCGGCTGACTGTATGCGACTGAAATATAATCGTACTTCACTACTCTCTACGGCCACGACCTGGGCGTTGTTGCCGGTATGCATAGTATACATATATCCTATCCCCAATATGTTTTTACACATGCTGTATATCTCATTAGTTTCAGTAGCAGCCGTTAATATTTTTGTTTAAATTTAATGCCAAACTAGAAGGAATTATGCTGTTTATTAGAAGAAATTATGCTGTTTGACATTACTTATTAGTTATATCTATTTCAAATATAAACAGATCAAAAAGCATTATTAGGCACTATTTAAGACATACTGTACAACATAATTGAATAGGTTTCTATTGATCGTATTATTCACAAAATTCAAATTTGAATTTTAACCGCCTTCTTTAACCGTCGCTAGGTTATCGAGCGAAATTTATTTTCACTAGACAAAATGGCGATCGCTAGCTCCAGGTCCGGCACTCAGCAGTCGCGTTCAGGACACCGCTGGACCTAGCACAGTTCAGCGCTAGCGGCGCCGTAACTCCCTGAACGCACGGAATATGTCATTCACTTTATTCTGTGTGTGCAAGGATGATCAGGACAATCTTTATATGTAATAATACTGCAACCTATGATAAAATTCCTAGTTTCACATTAAAGAATGCACGGTATGCTTTGCCTAGGCCTTTGACGTTTATGATGAACTTATCTAAAGAAATGTGATTTGTGGAAAAGTGCAAGAGTCAGTCTGGTCTTTAAGAAGGAAGATAACTTACATATTAGATATTATAGACCTCTAAAAATATTATAATCGAATTTTGCCTGGATTTTTAAGACCAAAGCTCCCGTCGTTTGGTCTCAGTTCGTCACTATTAAAGTTGTTGCAGACCTACTTATATAGCAGGCGTTACAATGTGTTCTACAGTGGGTTTAAGTGTAGCGACTTCTATCTCACATCTGGTGTTTCGCAGGGATCAAACCTGAACCCACTGCTTCTAATATTTTTATTATTTGATTTAATAAATTCCTTGAATTAATCGGTTGTCGAGTATGCGGACCATGTAAACATATACGTATGTATTAATTCTCTTGAGGATGTGGTATATCTACAACAAAATTAGATTGTTGTAACTAATTGGTGTTTCAATTATAAACTGCGACTCAGTGTGTATTAAGATATTTGTTTGTCCTATACGAGGAGAGTATATCATTAATCTTCTGGCTGTCTCATAAATGATCGACCCATGGCAAAGTTGACGGTACTAGGGATTTTAATATTGTCTTCGTCCTCATACCACACATCACAAACATTTTTCTCAGTACGTCGAAACTTTATGAGTTTTAATGCGTTTCTTAAAATTTCTCTCGAAGCAATACTAATGAAAGTCCTCGTCTTTAGTGTTGTGGCTGGTAAGTTCGAGTATGGCTCGCATATTGAGAAGATTCAGCACCGATTTTAAAAATACTTATCATTTAAAATTGATGCAGTTTATCCTGAATAGAACATGGATTTGTATGTAGTTTCCATTTTCCTAGACCAATCGCCCATTCATTAACACGTTTCTCTTATCGTTTCCAAGAACACACTTTATATCCCTCTCACCATATAATTTTGTGACATGCAAATCTGCATTTTGGTAAAAAATTTTATAAAAAATGATATTTATTATATTTGCTATGTCCCAAAGCTAGTTAATTAATTATCTCACCTCATCAGAATAATAGGCAACTGGAGTACAAATAAAACACTAATGAGAAAACGACAATTAGAAATTATGATCCAGAAAGAGTATCCACAGAGAGTAATTACAACAAAACTAACCCAAAACTGCCATAATATCTTATAAATTAATAATCCGAAATGCAAATTTCGCAATTTCCTCAAAACTAAAACTAATCATTCAACTACAAAGTATTTCCAAAGTATATGTACCGCAGGCCGTGGTGTCTTTCTAACGATAATCCACAACAACTTAACGACAAATGACGAACAAACGCTGTCATTCAGTCCCAAGAACATGCGTACATGCAAATGACCCAAGTACTTGGAAAGACACAAGTTAATCTGAGAGAGCAAATAAAGAATTGAAGGACGAAAAACACTCGATAATTAAAAATTAGTAAAATAAATTTAGAAGCAAAAACCAAACAAATCACTTACATCAGTAAGTTGATTATAGGACAGCAATATACACTATGCCGGTAAGAGCAATATTTAAATTTACAAGAAAATAGATTTCAGCTTTGAAATTAACATACCCGTTCCTCCAAAAATAAAGAACATAATATTCCGCTCTAGAAATAACGAATCAAAATAAAAAATGTAACAAATTATACTTTTTTTTAGTTAAGCAAAATACTGTTTGGAATACAGTATCAACTGAATCTGCTGCGTTTGATAGACAACTTAGCAAAATGTTTCAGAATATTACCAACTCTGTAGAAGTTGTAAAACTATCATTTTTTAAATAATCTTATTAATATTTAGTACATGAATATAATATAGAATATAAACTAGAAAGACGTATCCATATTTTATATATGTCAAATACTAGATACAAATTGTCCTAAAAAGTACGATATTATCTAAATGAAAAGATAAAAGTTTTATAAATCTGTGCTCGTCGGAATTTTCATGAAAAATACATCGTAGTATTTCCAGGAACCAACTTATATATTAATATCTTGAATGCAATACTAAATAAATGAACTTAGTTAAATATTCTGTGTAAGCGGTGTTCATTTTTAATGCCCATCAAAGCCAGGAAGTATTGGTACAGAACTATATGAAATATAAATGCGCGGTATTAAAAAATAGGGATATTTTTTAAACTTTATGATAAATGAATAAGCCACCGCAAAAATACAAACACAATATGCTTTTTTTATGTACAGATATCACTGCCATTTAATAATTAAATTGATTAATGAATATGTTCTTCAAAAACAAATTGCATCACAGGTCGTGTCTGGTCAAAGGCCACGCCATAAATCAATACACATTGAGTTAAATGAATTTTATTTTTAATTTAAATTCAACCAATATGGTTTAGTAAAAAAAAAAAAAAAACATACCGAAATCAGATCACTTAGTTCTATTGAAATTTGTTTCACTGAGCATTAATGTGAAATTAGAATAAATATAAATAAAATTCTGTTTTTCATGTTTTTGATTTACATAAAAAATAGCAGATTTCAATCTTGTTTTCTAATTTCGATTTTCTTATCTATATACTTATCTATATACTTGATAAGGTTGAAAATATTTACTGGTCGATTAAAATGATATATAAATTATTAAATTTATAATCTTCTAAAGGCTCTATCATATTATTTACCTAATACGTGTAATGTTTTGAACATAGTATCAACGTTTATTATGTTCTAAGCAGTGGTTAGAGTCTGAGTCGGTTTTCGTCTTCTTGTAACATCCTATCGTGTTCTTATTTCGAACGTTCTTTCTGTGTGTTATAAATAATCTTTTTAACAGTATTCGTACGTTAATTTGAATTTAGTCTATTATCCGTTTTTCTCTATTGGTTTTGATTGATTCTTTTTAAAGGAATTGTTTGTTTTCAATGAAATGAAAAAAGAAACTATACAAAGAAAGTCAGTATATTAGTAAATAGGGTAAACAGATGAAGGCCAAGGTTTATGAAACTCTTCAGAATCGACTCGTTTATAAGGCTAGGAATCCATTCACCACCTATGAGGAGGTTGTAGAATCGATTTTCCAGATAGATTAAAGGCAAGGTCGATAAGGATGTTCCAGAATCGACTCGTCTTCAAGGGCAGAATGAGGAGGTTCAAAAATCAACTCATCACCATTGTCATGGAGCTGGTGTTAGTATTTGGTTGGTTCTCAGGTTATGGTCAAGGACGATGGGAGGTTTTTGAGTCGACTTGACTTCACGATCAAGATCACTGAAAACGTTCAAGAATCGACTTGGAAAAGATCAAGATACTCTCAAGGTTGGCATTGCTTATTTATAAAGATAATTATTCGCAGCCAAAATAATCTTGATATTGTCACTAGATTATTACACATCTAAACTGACAGGCAAAAAAACGCCCACCCACCTGACATACTTCTGAAGGCCAAGGTTTATAAAACTCTTCAGAATCGACTCGTTTATAAGGCTAGGAATCCATTCACCACCTATGAGGTGGTTGTAGAATCGATTTGCCAGATAGATTAAGGCCAAGGTCAATAAGGATGTTCTAGAATCGACTCGTCTTCAAGGGCAGAATGAGGAGGTTCCAAAATCAACTCATCACCATTGTTATGGACCTGGTGTTAGTATTTAGTTGGTTCTCAGGTTATGGTCAAGGGCGATGGGAGGTTCTTGAGTCGACTTGACTTCACGGTTGAGATCACTGAAAATGTTCCAGAATCGACTTGGATAAGATAAAGGTACTCTCAAGGTTGGCATCTCTTATTTATAAAAATAATTATTCGCAGCCAAAATAATCTTGATATTGTCTGATATTAATCTATATCACATCTAAACTGACAGGTAAAAAACCGCCCACCCATCTGATATACATTTTCTGTTTGCACATGTAGTTTATCCGATTATCTTTTATTAATAAGTGCTTTATATTGTTTAATTCATTATAAAATGTTACGGATTTGATTTTTACTAGACAATATTAACTAATTCCAATATACTGTACAGCATTTTAAAGATATATTTTTATAATTAATTGTTGCAATAAACTGTAAGTAGGATTATTTCATTGATATCTGAAATAAATTATAAATAAATTTGACAGTTAATACACAAGTTTTGTTGCAATAACAACTGTTGTAGACGTTTCTCAAATTGTTGCGTTAGTCCAAGGTGGAGGACATACACGCTTTTGATATTAGATTAGAATTATAAGTTACCAATTTTATTTTAAGAAGTTGAGAGAGATATCTTCTTCAAACTTTTATCCTATTTTCTAAAATTAAATTTACTTTGTCAAAAATTGCCTTATTACTTCAAAAAATTTGCATATGTTGCACATACAATGAAGAGTTCTTGGATTCAATCTCAATAGAAACTTAAAATGACTGTAAAGCCGATTGTTCTGAAAATTTCAGGTGAGCGGTTTTTTCTTCCGGTCAGTTTATATGTAAATTGTTTTCTTTGATGTGCATACTGGATTATTAGATATTACCGTTGTTATTTATATGCAGAATTCTCTCTTCCCTTGTACGTCTGCAATTATTTTTGTGAACCATTTTGACTTAATTAAAAAAACTCTTACATTATAATTGTTACACAAAACTGTTAAATTACATTTATTTAAATTTAAACGTTCGATTTATCGAAATACATTAGAATACAAAACTAATTTATTTATTATATGCTGTAAATTTATTTAAAAACTCTGAAAATATTCTAAACTTACCGTACTTTCAAATTAAGACTGAGTAAGCAAGTGAAAACAGATACTATTTTTAAAACGGAATGCGGTGTTATAATATACGAATGAAAAAAGAGGGTTCCTTCTTGATAGCGGAAATATTTTTAGAGGCGTAATGACATTAAATTTCCCTTCTGATGGGAGGACCATTTGGTCAGTCCACTTTCGGCGAAAGTGTTTAAAAAACTTTTGCTCGAGGAGTCATTTAGAACTCCGGCACAATAACTTGACATTTTCATTTAAGATCCTTTCTATCGGCATCTCATCGGACCCCCGGAATAACAAAGGCTGTATATAAAAGCAACTTTCAAGGTTTTGCCGGGGTATAAGGTTTCTTCGGGTCGAAGGCGTACACAACATTTGTCTCAAGTCCGACCTCAGCCTTCGTGCGTAATGTTTAGACACAATAGCACCCCGAGGTCTACATTCGAACATAAACCTTTACGGAATATATCAATAGGATCATAATCATATTTTATACGTCTATTGTATAGGTACCCCGAATTGCGGTGTAGAATAAATAAATTATACATCCCCGTGGACCGTTGATGATTGACGGAGTACGTTGTCCAACATATTTTATGCTTACAGTTGAATACAAAAGCTTTTGTAACTGTTTGGTCGAATTTCACAAACTAAATATTCAATCTTCTGAATTGGGATTACAAAATGGTAGAAATAATTCTAGTAAACAATTGCAGTGCCTTTATACTATCATTTTATATATTTAGTAATTACAACACTACTAATTTTTTTAATTCTTTATACGTATCTAATATATTTTCAAAAAAGTTTATTTAATTTAATATTTTGAAAAATGTATTAGTATACAGGGTGAGTCATTAGTAGCGGCTTCTTCGATTGCTCTTTTGTGTTTTAAATAAAAAAAAACAATTAGTGGAAGATGCATGGTTGCTTGTGGCGCATATTGTAAAAATACTTTAAGCTCTGGCGCACTTCCGGCTTCACCGGAAATACTCGCAACTTAATTTTTTTAAACGACCCACCCTATATATTTTTGGATTTTTTTGTACTACTTTAAATTGTGTGTTCAACTGTTTTTTCTTTTTCAAAATTGAGCTAATAGTTTTTGAGTTATTAATTTCTTTTGAAAATATTTGACCAAAACACGTGTTCAGAAAAAAATCATTTTCACGTTGTTTTTAAAAGTAAAAACATTAATTTTGGTGGTGCTTGTAGCCAAGAAAATTCTGCATCATTTGGTTTAAGTTGCACTCGACAATACCTCAAAAAACTTTGTTTCCTCATAGCCTACTTCCTGAAATCTTCACATACAAAAAACTTATTTTTTTTAAATGGAACCCAGTATTTTATTGAGGTATTTTGTTCCTTTTTTTATTCTCTTTCTTTTTTGTTAACAATGTCCTATACCTATCTATTGTAATTTCTGAGATAATCTCTATATGAACAATTAGCGGTGAATTAAAGAACTACGAGCGCTGTTGTTCTATGCACCAAAATATTCGTTCAACCAATGGAAGACAGGAATGGCGCCCGACTTCCTTAGTCAACTGTCAAACAAAGTAAATGTTAAATCCACCTATCCCAAAAGTAATAATTTTACAGAATGAAGAGCATCGCATTTCAATATTTTAATTCCGGCAATGTCCAGGGCAGTATTTCATTTTTGACACTGTTGGTTAACATCGAAATAAAATAAAGGTTATGTGTACTGACATATTTGAAGATGTCTTCAAAAAGTTTTGAAAATCCGTCCGTACATAGCAAAGATTCTCTCCTCCATTAACATTTTCATCAAAGACATAAGGTCCGATTATGTAACTACCCACTATTCCCCCCCACAGTTTTAATGACAAACGATTTTGAAAGTTTACAGTTGTGATAAAGTGGGGGGGTTTTATGTGTTATAATAACAGAAATTTTGACAATGACCGTATTTACTTTAATAGAAGGTGGCTTCGTTGGTAAACAACAAAAAATTGAGAAAGCCAGGATAATTTATCTGTTGCCAATTGACAAAAATGTAAGAAATTCTCAAAATTTATTTCATCTAACCCTGTGTATGAATATGCTACGGGTGAAATTCATATTTCCTAATTATTATGGATTCTCAAATTTGACTTACATCTAACTGACGGCTAATTTTCGTTGTACTAGTATAGGGGTGTTCGACAACACTCGCAAGTACCACACACGTCTTATCCTCATCAGTTTTTGCTTTTTCCGCTCTTTCTCTTGAATACTTTCTGTTCACTCAAACCGTCCACTTTATATTTTCGAAGGTTTCTGGCTTCGGTTGACTTCCACCAGGGATCGCTGTGCAGAAAGTTTGGATGCAAAGAGTTTCTTTCAGATTCACCCAAAACGTCAATCATATCTATTAACTCTTCATAAGAATAATTCATTTGGATGATAACTAATAGCGATGCTTTTATAAGTTTGACATAAATGTATACCGTCTTTCTTTAACAGTTGACTCAGGCACTCAGCCGCAATCCAGCCTTTATTAGACGAATATTGGGTGCATAGAACAGCGCCCGTAGTTCTTTAATTGACCGCTAATTGCTCCTATAGTGATTATCTCAAAAATTACAAAAAGTAGGTATAGGACATTGTTAACAAAAATGAAAGAGAATAAAAAAAAGGAACAAAATGCCTCAATAAAATACTGAGTGCTCCATTTAAGAAGAATAAGTTTTTGGTATGTGAAAATTTCAGGAAGTAGAATTTGAAAAAACAAAGTTGTTTGAGGTATTGTCGAGTGCAATTTTACAAAATGTTGCAGAATTTTCTTGGCTACAAGCATCACCAAAGTTAATGTTTTTACTTTTAAAAACAATGTGAAAATGATTTTTTTCTGAACACGTGTTTTGGTCAAATATTTTCAAAAAAAATTAATAACTCAAAAACTATGGGCTCAATTTCGAAAAAGGAAAAATAGTTGAACAGACAATTTAAAGCAGTACAAGAAAATCCAAAAATATATAGGGTTAGTCGTTTAAAAAAATTAAGTTCCGAGCATATCCGGTGAAACCGGAAGTGCGTCACAGCTTAGAGTATTTTTACAATATGCGCCACAAGCAACCATACATCTTCCACTACTTGTTTTTTTCTTTTATTTAAAACACGAAAGAGCAATCGAAGAAGCGGCTACTAATGACTCACCCTGTACATAGTATTTTATTTTAAAGTAGTTCTATTACAAAAGAAAGGTTTAAACTTAATAGTAATAATTTTAGGATAATTATCATAAAAAAAAGTGGTGTAAGCACCACACAGTGTTTCTAAAAAAAAAGTTGTTTTAAATTGAGTTTTATATACCTACAGGGTGAGTCATCTCCACGGGTAAGGCCGATTGTGCCTTTACGATTAAAGATATTTCGAAGCGGTTTATTTCTTGTGGTAGCTAGTCATTAGGAACATATTTTAAAAATATTTGGTATTATTCCATACTTGTTGGCTGACCATAGTTATAGCTCTTTAAATGGAACACCCTATATATTATTACATTTTTGTGTCCCCCGTATAATTTTTAGGCAAAAAGCAATAAGATAGTATAGGCCCGAAATCTAAAATTTTTGACTTATTCCCATTTTCCTGAAAAATTCAAAGTTCTTATAAAAATCTTAAGCTATTAAAAAAATTATTTGTAATTCCCCCAATACGTATAAAAATTACATCTCTAAGCTAATTTTTAGAAAAATTGATTATAAAATCATGCTTGTCAACTGAATAACAACTTATTAAATGGCATCATTCAATTATCAATGTTGCGACAAATATCATGGTTCACTATACCATACCTATTCAAATAAAAAACTCGAAGTTGGCAAAAATATACCAAAAAACGACAGTAGCTCTGTAATAGTCACTTTTAAAGTATTAACGTCTTACATATTTTTGATGTGAAATTAAATAAGCAATTCAAAAATGAATTAATATATAGGGTGTTCCATTTGAAAAAATTGACTTTTATACAAAAACGTGTCATATAATTTTAATCCAATTTTCTGCACAAGTAATTAGTAACTGATAAAAACTAAAATATGCTTCTATTAAGATCTCTTATTATGAACAATACTACAAAAAATTGTGTCCATCTAATGCGTCGTTTTCGAGAAATATAATTTTACAAAAATTTTAAATTTTTCAGAAAAACAGGAATAAGTAAAAAACTTTAGATTTTAGGCCTACACTACCTTATTACATTTTGCCTAAAAATTATACGGTGCATACAAAAATGTAATAATATATAGGGTATTCCTTTTGAAAAACTATAACTATAGTCAGTCACCAAGTTATCTGTATAATACAAAATATTTTTAAAATGTGCTCCTAGTGAGTAGCTACCACAAGAAACAAACCGCTTCGTAAAGGCACAGTCGGCCTTACCCTCGGAAATTACTCACCCTGTATAATCATCAACTAAAACTACTGAACTAAATGCTAAGTATTAGAAAAAACCTCATGTTTTAATTTTTTTAACATAAATATTGCATCAAATCCAACTCTGCATACTTTTATATTCCTAATATATTAGGGTCATTCAAATTTAAACGAGAATGATTTTTTTCAGCTTTATTAACGAAGACAAATATTAATAGAAAATAGCTCACTCTTCTACATAGTTTCCCCTATGTTTATACATTTTTCCCAACCGAATTGGCAATTTCTGTGTACCATCACTGTAAAAAGAAACAGGGCGAGTGTGGAGCCAATTGCGGACAAACACCTCCACAGTGGCATTATCGTTGAAGCGCTGCCCTCCAAAAGCCTCTTTGAGTGGTCCGAACATATGACACGGAGACAGGTCAGGACTGTATGGTGGATGTTCAAGAATATCCCCGATCATTTCCTCCAATTTCAAACGTGTATGGTTTGCCGTATGCGGCCGGGCATGATCGTGTTACAAAATCACATCCCTGATGGATTGTCCTCGTCTTTTGCGCCAATAAGCGGCTTTCATTTGATCCAAGCAAGTGCAGTAATAAGCTGCACTGACAGTTCTCTGGTCATGAAGAAAATCCAGCAATACAAAGCACCTTGTGAATCCTATAAAACCGTCGCGAAAATCTTTCCAGCTGATAACTGCGTTCTCGTTTTCACTGGACCAGCCTATTCTCGTTTCCGCCATTCTTTACGCGGCTGTTTACTCTCAGGGGTATAAGTATGCACAAACGTCTAAAAAATCAACAGAATTACGCTGGAAAATATCTAGACATCGCTGAGAAATGATCACACGAGTTTGCTTTTGATCAACTGCCAGCAAACGCGGCACCTATCTTGCCGTAATCTTTCTTATGTCCAAATGGTGATGTAAAATGTAATGTGCGCTGTCAGATGATATGCTTACGGTCTCTGCTAGCTCTCTCCACCTTAATCGTCAATCATTCAACACGATTATGAACTTTGCTAATGGTTTATTCATCGGGTGATGTTTTTGGTCTACCAGAACACGGTGCATTTTCTATTGTTATTCAAACACGTTTAAATTCATCAATCCAGTTCGCAACGGTGGCATACGACGGCGAAGACAAATCATGAACTTCGTCTAATCCCGTTTTTACATTTCTAGCATTTAAGCCTTTCAAAAGTTTAGTGACTGCACGGAATTCGGTTTTATTCGTGATTAAGAAAGTGCATGCACTATTTAAGGGGGCTTACGCAGAGGAGCCGACTAACTGCAGCGAGGTAGGACGTAAGGGGGTGGCGCCATATGCGCTAATGTAGATTCCGCCGATATAAGGTATTCGTTAAAATAAAACAAACAGCAGAAATTTTTGTTTTTCTTATTATGTTTTTGCATAAAATTGAACACAAAGGTTTAATTTAGGCTTCGTTGGAAGTACTTTCCTATAATTCAAATTATTTACTCCTACATTTCACTCTCAAAGTTGGAAAAATTTACAGCATCATAACACAGTTTCAGAAACTTTATTTTAAAAACTAATTCCAGTCGAACATGCACTGAGCCTTTGTTTATTTGTGTTTTAAATTTCGTTTAGATATTTCGTAAATAAAAGCGGTACTATTGTTTTAACGAAACCTTGTAAAGTCCAGAATTTACATTAGTACATATGGCGGCACCCCCTTACGTCATACCTCACGGCAGTTAGTCGGCACCTCTGCGTAAGCCCCTTAATATGCTTGGCAATAACGGCGTTACTATGTGCACGATCTGTTACGCACAACGCCATCTTCTGGTTCGTTCTAGAAACATCCCGATCTTCTCTTGTATATTCAATATTTTTCTTATCAAATTATTTTGAATTTAAATGCATTATGATTTTTATTTTTTGCCTTTCCTTTCATAAGTAAGATTTCATAAAAGATTGTAAATAAACAAAAATACTATTGGTAAACACAATACATGTGGCTGGATGAACATGTACGCAATATTTAAATATCTAAACAGCAACAAAAGAGATTCCTGCAAAACAGTTTTTGCACCAAAAATACATTCTCTTTTAATTCCCCACATCTTTTCTTTTATTTCTAATAAATGTAAGTTGAGATTCTATATACATACATAAACACATTTTTCTGCAGCAGGTTTTATATTTGTGCTGCAAAAAATCATATTGTTTGTTTTTCATATATTTCGATATTTGTACCTATTACCTCGTGCAGGATCTCACACCCACGTTTTAATCACGAACCAAATTAAACATAGTAGGCGACGTCAGCGTAGTACGTGGTGATAAATGAACTGTCCATTTGTCGCACTAAGTTTGATTTATTCATATTATGAAAAATAACGATTTAAGCATATTTATTTAACTGTCGCTTTTTTCCAACGTTTACAATTTCAACAATTTGTCATATACATATGTAAATAAGTATTTCAAACGTATTAATCATATAAAGAGTAGGTAGAGGTTCAACAAACATGTGTATGAAATATTATTTTCATGTGTGTTTCACATAATTAACAAATTCAAAGGAGGACATATAATAAAAAAGAAGTCACTGATATAATATTGTATTCAACAGTGTAATATTATTTAAAATTGAATTCAAATTTCGTCATAAAATTAAGTCTTTTTTTCTTTAGTCTTACATACAAATTATACTTTTAGTTGACATAATTAAGATCACAACATTTGACTAATGTTCATATTCGCAACTGACAAAAGCACAGCTATAATAAAATGGTGTCTGTGCTGAATATAATATCAAAAGGGTTTAAATCTTGAACTTATACATAGCTACATGCTAAATATATAGCATTGAGATATAATATCAATTTTCATTAGCCATAGGCGGTTAATCCATACAGTACGTGGCAACATAGTACAGTACCCCTTCCTTCCTTTCCAATCCAGCACGACCGATGCATGCACGTAAATAGAAGTTAGCGTGGTTGCGGCAATACCTATTCGACCACCGGCTTGGTTGTTTGTAATGCGTTCAGAAATAATATTTACGAGTTGCAAGGATTTGTTTTTCTTTTTCTTTTCAGTAAATGCAGAGAATTATTAAGCTGCGTTCACGCTGCATGATACAAACAAAAGCGTAATTCTAATAAAATTAAAAAATAACCATAATAAAATAAAAAATAACCCTATTAAAATAAATAAAAAATGATTCTGAAAATAATAATATACTACACAAGGGGCTCAAAAATTCCTCCCTGCACAGCAAGACATTGCCCTAGGCGGTCGTAGAAATTTACTCTTACGTTTTCTAACATATGAGCAGTTACTGAATTAGCAGCCTCAATTATTTTTTCTCTCAAGGCAACTATGTTTTCTGCTCTACCAGCTTCATGGGTATAAACAATATTTTTTAAATATCCCCACAAAAAAAATTATTTGGAGCGAGGTCAGGAGATCGCGGAGGCCATTTGATGTTTCCCATTCCAGTAATAAGACGGCCAGGGAAAGTATTCCCTAGAAATTCCTTTACCCTGACGGCATTATGTGCTGCACAGCCATCATGTTGAAACCAAACGATTTCCTGATTTATTCCAGTGTTTTGAATGGCGGGAAGTATTTGATTTTGCAATAATTTGAGGTACTTGTCAGCATTTAATATACCATCAATAAAAAACGGTCCTATCAATTGATCACCTAAAATACCTGCCCAAACGTTTACTTTTTGATGAGGGTATTGGGTGCGGTTTGCAAAATGCCGGTGTCCATTTTCCGTAGCCCAATATCGAAGAACAGAGGGATTGTGTTTTCCGTGCATTGGAAAAGTTGACTCATCGGTGAAGCAAATACTTCTAACGAAATTGTCGTCTCGATGTATTTTATCCATAACGGATTCACAAAACTCCATTCTTCGAAAATGGTCCTCCGGAAATATTTATTGGGTTTTAGAATACTTAAAACATTTCAAACCATTACGTTTCCAAATACGTGAAACATTTTTGTTACTTATACCCAAATTCTCGGCAGCACTTCTAGTTGACATCGTGTTGTCTATTTCGACAATACTACAAACTAATACATCCCGCCGTTCACTTTCCTCAATTTTTTGTGGGGATATCTCTCTAGGTTTGCATTTGGTGCAGTTATTCAGACAGAAACATTTTTCAAATGTATTAATAATATTATAAATTGTTTGTTTGCAAGGTACAGGACGGTCTGCAAAAGTCAGCGCAAACATATTTATGCACGTTGTTGCAGAGTTATTACCATAGAACCATTTTACTATCTGAAGCTTTTCAGCGGGTGTATAGAGACTCATTATAAATTAATTTTACTGAATGCTTTTATTGCAGACCGCAACGTATTCGCAGCTAAACAGGAATGTAAAACCTCGGTGGTGAGTACTGGGAGAATGGGACTCGGAGAAAATCGTTGTCGCGTCGGTTGTTGCCGACACTGGTGACGGATAGCAGGGGCTCCATGTTGCCACGTATTATATGTATACGTATAGATCGCATGCAAACATTGAATCCCTATAGCTAATGAAATTTGACACATGCGGTATAAGACTTGTATGCAACGCTATGAAATAGAAAACTAGAGATAAACGAGTCTGTGAAATTAAATAATATAACGGCAGAATAATGAGAAAATTTGTAAAATAAAATTAAAGACCTGTATGAAATCAAAACAGATAAAACAGAGCATCAGAAGTGGGATTTTGATACTTTTCAAAATTAATTTGTTTGGATCTTTTGATCCAAGGGCCCTATAGGGATGGGTATTTTTGACTTTTATTTTTTATATGTTATACACATGTACAAGGAATCTAAATGATCTTTGGCATACCATTCCTAATTTTTTATAGCTTCTACCTATTAGAGCCGAGGGGTTATTTTGACCTTTACATTTTAGAAAGCGAAAAATCATGATAAATTGATTATTTATTTGTCTGAATTGACAATATATCGGAACAAACATCGAGAGATTTTCCGTAGTCAGAACTCAGACTTGTCCAGAGGGGAGGTGTAACGGAAGTTGGATTGCCTCGGCCGTATTCACGAATATTCGCGAGAGACTACGTTGTTTTTGATTATATATACGATACACATCGGTAGTATTGTGGTGCGTTTACACGTTCATGGATTCAGTGGTACCAGTTCCAACGCCAGATCAATTTTCGCGCCAGTAAAGGTTTACACTTGCAATGATTTGGGAACTGGCGTACCAGTAGCGTGCCAGTAGCGACTGGTGCCACTGAATCCATGCATGTGTAAACGCACCATTAGTCAGTTGTTGAGTTGTTGTTGTGAAATCAAATACGTTTTAGATTTTTCGGGTGTACACTCTGGAGTAAAAAAGTCTTAGTTCTTCTGAACTTAACAAATAGCCAACGAGTGGGCAATGGATGACTCAGATGGAGAGGATTCGGATACTGCACTAGATGATATCAACGTTGAAGACAACAAATCAGTATATTCACCAAAAGAAATGAGTTCCAGCGAATCATTTCTAAACAAGGACAGGATCGTCACTACAGACATTTTTTTCACATCTGTAAAATTAGCTAAGCGCCTAAAAGAAGCTAAAACTGCCATCGTAGGCACAGTAAATAGGATTCGAAAGGAGATTCCAGTTGAGGTAAAATTGCGCATGCACCTCTTTACGATACAAAGCTTCTGCAGCGTGAAAACTTGACATTGAGTATATACCAGGGAAAGAAACAGAAAAAGGTTCTGGTTATGAGCACCATGCACTCTAATATAAGAATTGGCTCAACTAAGAAAAAGCAACCGGAAAATCTTAGCTTTTATAGTAAAACCAAATATGGAGTCGACATTATTGACTAAATGGCTAGGTAGTACACCACCAGAGCTGGTTCGCATCGTTGGCCCGTTCAGATTTTTTACAATATGCGTGACTTAGCTCTAATAAATGCTTGGGTCTTATATAAAAACTACTTGCTACTAACTTGCTGAAGAACTTCGAGCAGCGTATCTTAATAACAAATATACCCCTGATGTTGCCCATGAAACTGGAGAAGTTCCATCAAAAATCAGACATAAATGTCAGGTTCGAAAACACTGCAAGGGAAACAAGTCAATGAAAAAATTTCAAAAATGTCTCAAATTTACATGCGGAAAATGTTCTGGGAATATAGTTAAAACTATAACTTGTGCTAATTGCCACAAATAGTATGAAGTATTTAAATTTTTACCCCGCCAGCAATGTTTATACGAAGGAAAATTATGGGGTCAAAATGACCCCCTGCAGCGCTAATAGGTATGAAGGTAAGCCCGGTGCTTCTAGTGTTAAGTCCTGCTTTGATCAAGACAAGTATTCAAAACAGAATAGAAAGTCTAAGTGCTCTGGACGGATACCAAATGAGCAACGAACAAATAAGAGCAGTATGCTATGCGAATGGCGCGTATTGGTCGCAAACTCGGAAGGCGACCGCGTAAAGCCTTTGGTATTCTGTAATTCGCTAAGAGTGAATCTATAATTTCATTTCAACATGCGGTTCGTTGAAAGTTTAATTGTGATCCCCCATGAGGCAAAAACATCCGCGATGGTATACGCAGTTCGAAATGACCGGATATGTTTGTAAAGGGAAAGACACTAAAAGTGTCTGTATGGGATATTAGCCACATTAGAGCATCTTAAATGCGTTGTCCTAAAAAATCTGTTCGGAAAGCAAGTCGAACATCAGTTGCCAAAGACAACAGTATGGGAAGTTTTAAGAAAACGTATATAAATGCGTCTGTACCGGTTACAGTTGGTACATGCTTTAAAGCTAGAATATTATGATGTAAGTTTTAACTTTGCAGGTGAAGTGCTTGAGCGGGAAGATGACTTTCTTGATCATGTTGTGTTCAGCGATAAGTCAACTTTTCATATAAGTGGGAGGGTAAATACCCATAATGTTCGTATCTGAAGGTGAGAACATCCTCATGAAGTTGTAGAAAACAAAAGAGATTCCCCAAAATTAAACGTTTCCTGCTCTATCAAGTCTACGGACCTTTATTCTCATGAACCTATGTAACAGGGTTAACTTATCTGGATATGTTAAAAAAACGTCTCCTTCCCCAATTAGTACACTTTATTTGTCAACAGGATGCAGCCCCTCCACATTGGAATCTCTTTATACGAGAGTGGTTTAACGTAGAAGTCCCTGACCGTTGCATTGGTCGTATTGATCGAAACGACAGAGCTCCTTTTCCCTGGCCTTCACGTTCACCAGTCATAACGCCAAGCGATTTTTTCTTTTGGGGCTATATAAAAGATGGTGTTTACGTTCCAGCGCTACCCAATAATTTGCCAGAGTTGATACAAGAACTGAAGAGGCGATTGCTTTCATTGCTCCGGACTTGTTAACCGAAGTGTGGATGAATTGGACTTTAGGTTGGATGTGTGCCGTATAATTAAAGATGCACATGTTAAACATTTCTACAATAAAAACTTTATATAGATTCCATATGACTTCGAAGAAATGCAATATGTCCATATTTAAAGACAAAACAAAATCAATGGTCATTGCTGAAGAGACTAGAAGATGTATATTAGAGATTGACAATGTCATGATCGAACAAGTTATTGAATTTAATTACCTTGGGGCAAAAATCTCAAGTGACGGTAACGTACACAGCGAGAACAAGTGTCAGAAATATACTAATAATAATCTTTATTGTCAGAGGTCCAAAACAGACATAGACATTGTCAGACATAAAAATAAGAAAGGTATAGCAATAATACAAAAAAATAAATATTACATTTTTAATAGAATATTTATAAAAAAAAAACAATAATACAAACATAGACGTATATACATGTAATGTATGTAGATATAACAAAGAATAAAAGACAAAATAAAACAGTGTGACATAGGCAACACGTTAAAATTTTTAGTAAAATAAAATTCCTCCAAAGAGAAAAAAAGACTGTTGGTATAGAAAATTTTCTAATGCTCATTTGAAGCAACTTGTACCGCTCAAATCCTTAATGTGCTTATGGATATGATTATATTCAAATTATATAATTAAAAATAAAAAGGAAAATGCAAAATCAGGAACACAACTGTCAAAGACAACAACAATTACATTTAAATTACGGTCAAATATTCATCGATACTATAGAAGCACCTTGTCAAAAGGATCTGCTTCAATGATTTCTTAAAGCCAAAAAAAGTATTTACAATTTTAATGTCCGGAGGCAAACGATTAAACAGTCGACGCCCCAAACAGTCAAGATGTTTCCGGAAAAGAGCAGAGCGGTGCGCAGGTGGTAAGAGGTGACCGTTGTTTCTGGTGTCATGCGGATGACTCTTTATATGAAATTTGAAAGAGCTCATATTTTTGTAAACGAAACATAAGATTTCGTAAATAAATATCGAGGGCAGTCAAAATATTTAATTTAATAGAATACGTTTTGCACGAATTGCGTAGATTTAGATTTTCAATTATTCTAATAGCACGTTTTTGTAAGAGAAGCACTCGGTTGGCGTCACAGGACATTCCCACTGAATAACCCCGTACTTCAGCGGAGGATAAAAGCACCCGAAGTAAAAATCCATCAGTCAGGGGTATACTACAGTGGTATTGTAAATTCTTTAATGCTTAACACAGTTTTGCTAGTTTAGAGGATATCACGTTAATATGAACATCCAGCCTCAATCCATAGGCCCAGAAATCTCGTTGAATCCACAAGCGGGATGTTTGGGTCATTAATAGTCGCTGAAAACCCAGCCATGCCAGGGCCAAAAACAACGCAATTGAGCATGTCAAAATTTATGCACAGACCATTAACATCAGCCCAGTAACAGATCTTATTCATAATGCTTTCGGTTCCCTGCACAGATTGTGCCAATGTGGAACCCGTAACAATAATATTTGTATCATCAACGTCATACACTATAGTACAACCCTGAGTTGATGTATAATTAAACAGATCATTAATGAAAATAGTGAAGAGTGCAGGACCCAGTATAGAACCCTGAGGAACTCATACACTCGTATATTGTACGCTTGATTTTTGGTTATCCAAAGAGACAAGCTGACACCTGTTACTCAAATAAGATTCGAACCAGCTGAGGGAATTACCCCTAACTCCATATCTCTCTAACTTTTCCAAAAGAAGTTCATCGTCGACACATCAAAGCCTATTGAGATATCCACAAAGATTCCCAACACGGTATTATTCCCAGTGCCTCGAGCCCGAACAATTAAATTAATGAATTCGCAGAATGCCACGTTTACATTCTTTTTTTATAACACTATGTTGGTTCTTGTTTAAAAGATTATTATTAATGAAAAATGACATTAACCTCTCACTGACAATGGACTTGAAAACTTTTGCAAATGATGACAATAGACTAATCAGTCTCAGCTCTTGACATCATTATGATCTCCTTTCTTGTATAAAGGTTTAATTTCAGCAAGTTTTAAATTATCTGGGAAGATTCCCTCCAAAAAAGATAGATTAATAATATGCGATAACGGCACAGAAATAAAAAATGTAATGCTTTTTAATAGTGAGCTAGAAATACCGTCATCAGTGCCAGTTAATGTCTTACTGGTCTCATCAACCACTTCCAGTACTTTATTTTTTGTATCTGTAAAAGTTCCTACGTTTGATTTAATAATATTCCACGCCATTTTTGTTTTATTGGAAGCTGTACTAATCAAGTACGTATTATGGTCACGTTTTGCACTAGAAAGTAGTTTCTCTGTTTCGGTATTAGAACAACGTTATTCTAGCACGCATTTTGGTGTTAGAATGGACTGCAATCTTAAACGATATTTGGTAACTTTCTATTTTAGTAGAAGTAGGTTGGTGCCATAAATTTTTCATAATCTTTTTCATACTTGCTTTTCGATTTACCTGGTAGTAAATTATTTATGGCGTTGGAGGACCCGTCCCGCAATTCTAGTGTCGCAGATTGACGCTCTTCGTCTGACATTCCGCCCACAGATAATATGATTTTTTTTCTAATTTAAGCAAACTTTTCAATTCAAATAATTCTTACAAAAGTCAACTGTCAAATATAAATCAGTGCTACCAAGCGACTACGTCAGGATATCAAAATTTCCCTTAATGAATATTTTTAACAATTATATATACTAAAAGCCGAGTAGTCAATGGCAACCAAACCCGGTCAAAATCGACGAAAATTGGGTACGCGGGGCGCAGAACTCGTCTCTGGATATGCGAAATTAAAAGCTGCCCTTTGGCGTGAAGTTACCCACAACCTTAAATTGTTCCTCGACGGAGAGATTTTCCTTCTAAGTGGAGCGTGTGCAGAGATATGGGCTTTTAAAGAGGAGCCTGCACTCGATGTTTTAACAGAAAAATGGCTTACGTCATGACGATTCACGTGACAACCGATCAAAATCGTAAAAATGTCAGGTATGACAGGCACGCGCGAAAGAATTGTAAAAGTTTCACATTGACGAAGAAATTTCAGGCCGTCGAGGTTTAGAGTGCGGAAAGAGGGTTGGAAACCAAAAGAGTGGACTTTTCCGCGACGATTGAGTGCACTGTCCAAGTGCCAAATCTGTCGCTGTCGAAGGTGTGACTCATTTCAAGCTTTCCTGCAGGGTAAAAAAATCTCGCAATGACGAGTTTGCGTGTCATTAATGACTATATATTCACGTTCATCCATCGGTTGTCAAGTTTAAATGTCAGAAGGCCGACAAATAAAGATATTACGAAGAAGTGCATTTTTAATTGAAACGTGGTACCTTTCAGATACGTATTAGTGTTATTATTATCAATCGTTACTATTTCCTTTCTATATGAATATACGAACAAAATGCCGACGGATATGATAAAATAAACTTAAAGTGTATTGTCGCACGTAAGTACAATAATAAATATAACGATTTTGCTATCTTTTATGAAGATATATTAATAAATACAATGACACTCTATTCATTATATATGTCATCGAAATGTAAATTTCATACAACGAAGAACTTGAAGCAAGCTTAAATAAAGAAGAACCGTCTGAGTTTTGCCATTTGGGCCTGTCAAATTACGTTGGATGCACACGAATTATACAAAACCTAAATGTCAACAGAATGTTGGAAATGTATCAGTGTTCAAGTTATAATTATATAAATTTAAGCCATTTTACGAATGGGATCATTTAATAACATTTCTCATCGATCTCTCTACATACAAATAATAGGGCGACTTTTCTTTATTTGTCAGATGTGTCCGAAGCACTTCGAAATAAAATAAATACATCAAATAAGATTCCCATAAGCATGTATGTCATTTCGTTTACCAATTCAGTTATAAAAGCAAGTATTTAAAGTGTACATTTTTGGTTAAATGGTACGACAGTGTCTAGCATCAACCGTATAGGAGCTAGCAAGATTTTCGATTGCGTTTTAGAAAGTATATTATTAAAGCGTAATATGAAAATTAATTAATTCTCTCAATGACCTGTAAGTTTAAAACATGTTTTATTAAGTTAGCCTGACATTTCGTTCTCACAAGTTTATGTGTGAACAAATACAGTTCAACGAACTATTGTCACGATGACAGGTGGAACGACAATTTTGGTTAAACATCTTCATGTCAGCTGTCTGACTTTTCATTGTCATAGGTATGTGTCATCGAAATATCGTTACGATGACAGTCTGTCAGAAAATTTGAATTATACACTATTTCAATCGAAACTTGACACAAAGCGTAGTACCAATTTTATAGAACTAATAACGTGAAACAACATTCAATTAACTTTTTTTTTTGATCTGTCGACGTTCACCATGGACTAGATGTACACAACTGATACAAAACCTGAATGTCAATAAAAAAATTTTAAAAATCAGCGTTCATTAAATTATATAGGAATATTGTTCGCTTTATGGGCAAAGTCTTAATAAATAAATTCATTTGCCACCATAATGTATAATCCATTTCTAGAGATATTTCTTTAAATTTAATCTTCATTCATTACAATAGCAAAGTTAACTACATAATTATCCTCCACTGTCATTCATTCATAAAGAAATTAAAACACCGTAAATAGTATAGGTAATAGTGAATAGGTACAACCTAACCAACTAAAAAGAAGAAGCGTATGCGGTATCATAAAAATTAAATTAACATTATGAATGACATAGGTACTCCGACAATTTTATGTATTATGGTTAGAGTTGTTGCCGATATGCCATACGATTTTTTAACGCATACACATAATCTGACATTACGTCAAACCAATTACGTCAAACCAGTGAGCTGTAGCAGTGCAATCAACTGTTCACAGGGACAAATATTATACGGATCTAAATTCTAATTAGCTCCCTTATTTTCAGAAATAGCGTACCGAAAATAGTTATACCGTATTTAGTTGTTTTTTAATGAAATCTGCCTTATGAATTTTAACTAACATTTTTATAGAGGAAATGATTATTAACATTTAACATTCATTAAAACAGCATGCGACCAGCATTAATCGCATTACCAATGAGATGCCCTTACAGCCTTAGATATAATATTAAAAAGATATAAGTACAAGCGAAGAGGCGAATCAACCTCGAAGAGCTCCATACATCACTATATCTAACAATGGTTGCTTTCTGCAAACACGAGAGTTGCGAAATTGTTCACATAATTCTAACTTCTCTTTATTGAAATTTAAACGTTCTTTATCATAAAAATTAACACAAAAACATTCATAAATTTACAAACTATATTCAAAGTAATGACTATAAAAACATCATCAAAAATAATAATGAGTAGTATAAATACATATACTTGCCCATACTTAATTCAATATAATGATTCCTTTCTATAATTGCTTCCTTTGCGACGAGAAATCATAACAGAATTTGAATTTTGAAAAAAATTATCAACATACAAACTGACATCGAAAGTCACAATTTTTAAATATTGTACTAAATTTTTCTATTATATAAATGCTTTAAAAAAGTGTAATTTCCGGTACGTTAGATTTATGTTATTAAATTTTGACAATTTTTTAATTGAATAAAATTGATGATAATTATAACAAACGTCAAAATATAATTATTTTATAGGTTATGAAGATAACTGACATAGAGGTGGGCAAAACGGCTCATTTCCTTGACTCGGTTCAGCTCCTCATTGTGAGCCGGGTCACGGAACCGGCTCATTTGAACCGTGTGGATCCGTAATAGCATACCGTTCATGAACGTGTAGTACACATATAATACTCGGCGCCGCGCGCCGTCGTCGACTCAAACGAACCGGGATGATAATTTCGGCTGCGCGCACACCAATTGTACAAAATGTTTGACAAACAATTTATTTGAAGCTAAAATGCACACAAATTTGACAAATTATTAGGTTGTTGTACACAAATTAAACAAAATATATGTAAAACTAAATTATCAATTATCGGCATCTCAATCTCGACATAATACATCCGCTTGACTTAACATTTTTATAGATATACAGGTTGATTATTGTTCTTTTAATGATTATATATTTGCATTATTAAAATACTTTAATTCCAGAACGCGTACGCCTTAATGGGGAAAAAGATAGCTTTTAACATTTATGTGCCCTTATGACAACGATTACGCATACATGCAGAGTGGGCGGAGCTATCTGAAATTAATTTCTCTCTTCTGATTAAAGTAAAATTCGGCACTTGGGAGTCTTTGTGGTCTCATTGATCACGTATCCAAAGTCGAAATGTCAAAAAAAAAAAAAATGGCCGAAGAATTTTTTGAAAATTGACGTATAAATGTGAAATTTTAGATACGAGGGTGTCTCAAGTCGCCGATCACAAATCCAAAATCAGAATGTCATAAAAAAACAAAATGGCGGATGATTTTTTTGAAAATTGACGTATGAATATAAAATTTTAGATACGGGGGTTTTGGGGGTCGCCGATCACAAATCCAAAATCAAAATGTCAAAAAAAACAAAATAGCCGAATATTTTTTGAAAATGGACGTATGAATGTAAAATTTTAGAAATGGGGGTTTTGGGGGCGCCGATCACGATTCCAAAGTCAAAATGTCAAAAAAAAAAACGGCGGAAGATTTTTTTGAAAATTAACGTGTCAATGTGAAATTTTAGATAGGGGGTTTTGGGGGTCGCCGATCACGATTCCAAAGTCAAAATGTCATAAAAAAACAAAATGGCGGAAGAATTTTTTGAAAATTGACGTATGAATGTAAAATTTTAGATACGGGGGTTTTGGGGGTCGCCGATCACGATCCCAAAGTCAAAATGTCAAAAAAAACAAAATGACGGAAGATTTTTTGAAAATTGACGTATGAATGTAAAGTTTTAGATACGGGGGTTTTGGGGGTCGCCGATCACGATTCCAAAGTCAAAATGTCAAAATAAGCAAAATGGCGAAAGATTTTTTTGAAAAGTGGCGTATGAGTGTGAAATTTTAGATACAGGGGTGTGTTAGGTCGCCGATCACAAACCCAAAATCAAAATGTCATAAAAAAACAAAATCGTGGAAGAATTTTTTGAAAATTGACATATGAATGTAAAATTTTAGATAAGGGGGTCGCCGATCACGATTCCAAAGTCAAAATGTCAAAAAAAAAACAAAAGGGCGGAAGATTTTTTTGAAAATTGACGTATGAATGTGAAATTTTAGATACGCGAGTTTTGGGGGTCGCCGATCACGATTCCAAAGTCAAAATGTCAAAAAAAAAACAAAATGGCGAAAGATTTTTTTGAAAATTCACGTATGAATGTGAAATTTTAGATACGGGGGTTTTGGGGGTCGCCAATCACGATTCCAAAGCCAAAATGTCAAAAAGAAGCAAAATGGCGGAAGATTTTTTGAAAATTGTCATGAATGTAAAATTTTAGATACGGGGGTTTTGGGGGTCGCCGATCACGATTCCAAAGTCAAGATGTCAAAAAAAACAAAATGACGGAAGATTTTTTGAAAATTGACGTATGAGTGTGAAATTTTAGATACAGGGGTGTTAGGTCGCCGATCACAAATCCAAAATCAAAATGTCATAAAAAAACAAAATCGTGGAAATTTTGTTTGAAAATTGACATGTGAATGTAAAATTTTAGATACGGGGGTTTTGGGGGTCGCCGATCACGATTCCAAAGTCAAAATGTCAAAAAAACAAAATGGCGAAAGATTTTTTAGAAAATTGACGTACTAATGTAAAATTTTAGATACGGGGGTTTTTGGGAGTCGCCGATCACGATTCCAAAGTCAAAATGTCAAAAAAAGCAAAATGGCGAAAGATTTTTTTGAAAATTGACGTATGAGTGTGAAATTTTAGATACGGGGGTGTGTTAGGTCGCCGATCACAAATCCAAAATCAAAATGTCATAAAAAAACAAAATCGTGGAAGAATTTTTTGAAAATTGACATATGAATGTAAAATTTTAGATACAGGGGTTTTGGGGGTCGCCGATCACGATTCCAAAGTCAAAATGTCAAAAAAAACAAAATAGCGAAAGATTTTTTAGAAAATTGACGTATTAATGTAAAATTTTAGATACGGGAGTTTTGGGGGTCGCCGATCACGATTCCAAAGTCAGAATGTCAAAAAAAGCAAAACGGCGGAAGATTTTTTTGAAAATTGACGTATGAATGTAAAATTTTAGATACGGGGGTTTTGGGGGTCGCCGATCACGATTCCAAAGTCAAAATGTCAAAAAAAACAAAATAGCGAAAGATTTTTTAGAAAATTGACGTATTACTGTAAAATTTTAGATACAGGAGTTTTGTGGGTCGCCGATTACGATTCCAAAGTCAGAATGTCAAAAAAAGCAAAACGGCGGAAGATTTTTTTGAAAATTGACGTATGAATGTAAAATTTTAGATACGGGGGTTCTGGGGGTCGCCGGTCACGATTCCAAAGTCAAAATGTCAAAATAAGCAAAATGGCGAAAGATTTTTTTGAAAATTGACGTATGAGTGTGAAATTTTAGATACAGGGGTGTTAGGTCGCCGATCACAAATCCAAAATCAAAATGTCATAAAAAAACAAAATCGTGGAAATTTTGTTTGAAAATTGACATGTGAATGTAAAATTTTAGATACGGGGGTTTTGGGGGTCGCCGATCACGATTCCAAAGTCAAAATGTCAAAAAAACAAAATGGCGAAAGATTTTTTAGAAAATTGACGTATTAATGTAAAATTTTAGATACGGGGGTTTTTGGGAGTCGCCGATCACGATTCCAAAGTCAAAATGTCAAAAAAAGCAAAATGGCGAAAGATTTTTTTGAAAATTGACGTATGAGTGTGAAATTTTAGATACGGGGGTGTGTTAGGTCGCCGATCACAAATCCAAAATCAAAATGTCATAAAAAAACAAAATCGTGGAAGAATTTTTTGAAAATTGACATATGAATGTAAAATTTTAGATACAGGGGTTTTGGGGGTCGCCGATCACGATTCCAAAGTCAAAATGTCAAAAAAAACAAAATAGCGAAAGATTTTTTAGAAAATTGACGTATTAATGTAAAATTTTAGATACGGGAGTTTTGGGGGTCGCCGATCACGATTCCAAAGTCAGAATGTCAAAAAAAGCAAAACGGCGGAAGATTTTTTTGAAAATTGACGTATGAATGTAAAATTTTAGATGCGAGGGTTTTGGGGGTCGCCGATCACGATTCCAAAGTCAAAATGTCAAAAAAAACAAAATGACGGAAGATTTTTTTGAAAATTGACGTATGAATGTGAAATTTTAGATACGGGGGTTTTGGGGGTCGCCGATCACAATCCCAAAGTCAAAATGTCGAAAAAAACAAAACAGCGGAAGATTTTTTTGAAAGTTGACGTATGAATGTGAAATTTTAGATACGGGGTTTTGGGGGTCGCCGATCACGATTTCAAAGCAAAATGTCAAAAGAAACAAAATGGCGAAAGATTTTTTGAAAATTGACGTAAAATTTTAGATACGGGGATTTTGGGGGTCGCCGATCACGATTCCAAAGTCAAAATGTCAAAAAAAAGCAAAATGGCGGAAGATGTTTTTGAACATTGACGTATGAGTGTGAAATTTTAGATACGGGGGTTTTGAGGGTCGCCGATCACGATTCCAAAGTCAAAATGTCAAAAAAAACAAAATGGCGGAAGATTTTTTTGGAAATTGACGTATGAATGAAAAATTTTAGATACGGGGGTTTTGGGGGTCGCCGATCACGATTCCAAAGTCAAAATGTCAAAAAAAGCAAAATGGCGAAAGATTTTTTTGAAAATTGACGTATGAGTGTGAAATTTTAGATACGGGGGGTTTTGGGGGTCGCCGATCACGATTCCAAAGTTAAAATGTCAAAAACAAACAAAATGGCGGAAGATGTTTTTGAAAATTGACGTATGAATGCGAAATTTTAGATACGGGGGTGTCTTAGGTCGCCGATCACGAATCCAAAGTCAAAATGTCAAAAAGAAACAAAATGGCGGAAGAGTTCTTTGAAAATTGACGTATGAATGTGAAATTTTAGGTACGGCTTATTACATCTTCAATTCGGTGATTCTTCGAAACGTGATTCAACAGGGTTTAAATTTAATACTTAATTTTTTCTTATCAATAGTAGATTCGAAAACAGAATCGTATTGTACACTGTCCCATTGAAAATGTTGCGCTCACTGAGCTCATTGTTTCTTTCGATACTTTAACATGACTTTTGTTTAACATTAAATTACGTTTCTCGCTCTTGAGTGTGAACCGGTTTGTGTAAAAAAACAGTTCGAGTAGAATTTCAAATAAAATATACTATCGGCTTAACAAAATGTATGTAGGGGTGCTTTAAAAGTTTATAAAAGTGGACATTCTAAAAACGTCATGCCAGTGAACGCTTTTTACAGGAAAGGCGCTTCAATGGGGCTTCAATTTAAAACTTGGGCTTTTTACTTTTATTATTATTTCGTGCTCCTTTATTAACGATAGTAGATTTTGAAAAGGTTGACAGGCTTTCACACTTTCGCATCAAAATAGTATTGTACACTGTCTTAATAAAAATGTTGCGCTTCTTGATCTCATTGTGCCTTTACATACTTTAACACGACTTATGTTTAACATTAAATTACCTTTCTCGCTCTTGAGTGTGTACCGGTTTGTGTAAAAAACAATTCCAGAAAAATTTTAAATACAATAAACTATTGGCTTCACAAAATATATGTATATACCGGGATGCTTTAAAAGTTTATAAAACTGGACATTCTAAAAAGCATTTTTTTACAGGAAAGGCGCTTTAATAGGGCTTAAATTTAAAACTTGGGCTTTTTACTTTTATTATTATTTTGTGCTTTTTTCTTAACGAGAGTAGACTTCGAAAAGATTGACAGGCTCTTATACGTTCACATCAAAATAGTATTGTAAACTGTCTTAATGAAAATGTTACGCTTTTTGAGAGCTCATTGTTCCTTTGGATATTTTAACATGACTTATGTTTAACATTAAATTACCTTTCTCGCTCTTGAGTGTGTACCGGTTTGTGTAAGATACAATTCGAGAAAAATTTTAAATAAAATAAAAGGCACTTCAATTTAAAACTTGGGGTTTTTACTTTTATTTTCATTTTGTGCTCCTTTATTAATGATAATGGATTTCAAAAAGGTCACACTTTACATCAAAATAGTATTGTACACTGTCTTAATAAAAATGTTGCGCTGTTTGATCTCAATGTGTCTTTGGATACTTCAATACGACTTATGTTTAACATTAAATTACCTTTCTCGCTCTTGAGTGTGCACCGGTTTATGTCAAAAACAGTTCGAGAAGAATTTTAAATAAAATATCCTATTGGTTCAACAAAGTATATGTATATACAGGGGCGCTTCAACAGTTAATAAAACCGGACATTCTAAAAAGTCATGCCAGTTATAGCTTTTTACAGGAAAAGCGCTTCAATAGGGCTTAAATTTAAAACTTGAGCTTTTTACTTTTATTATTATTTTGTACTTTTTCATTAACGATAGTGGATTTCGAAAAGATTGATAGGCTATTACACGTTCATATCAAAATAGTATTGTAAACTGTCTTAATGAAAATGTTGCTTTTTTTGTCTTTGAATACTTTAACATGACTTATGTTTAACATTAAATTACCTTTCTCGCGCTTGGGTGTGTACCGGTTTGTGTAAAAAATAATTCGAGAAAAATTTCAAAAAAATATACTATTGGCTTAACAAAATATATCTAGGGGTGCTTCAAAAGTTTATAAAAGTGGACATTCTAAAAAGCGCCATGCCAGTGATCGCTTTTACAGGAAAGGCGCTTCAATAGGGCTTCAATTTAAAACTTGGGCTTTTTACTTTTATTAATATTTCGTGCTTCGTGCTCCTTTATTAACGATAGTGGATTTTGAACAGGTTGACAGGCTTTTACACTTTCTCGCTGTTGAGTGTGTACCGGTTTGTGTTAAAAACAATTCGAGAAGAATTTTAAATAAAACGTCCTATTGGCTTAACAAAATATATGTATATGCACGGTTGCTTCAAAAGTTAGTAAAATCCTACATTCTAAAAAGTCATGACAGTCATTGCTTTTACAGGAAAGGCGCTTCAATTTAAAACTTGGGCTTTCTACTTTTATTATTATTTCGTGCTTCGTGCTCCTTTATTAACGATAGTGGATTTCAAAAAGGTTGACAGGCTTTTACACTTTCACATCAAAATAGCTTTGTACACTGTCTTAATAAAAATATTGCGCTTCTTGATCTCATTGTGTCTTTGCATACTTTAACACGACTTATGTTTAACATTAAATTACCTTTCTCGCTTTTGAGTGTGTACCGATTTATGTCAAAAACAGTTCGAGAAGAATTTTGAAAGAAATATCCTATTGGCCTAACAAAATATATGTATATACAGGGGTGCTTCAAAAGTTTATAAAAGTGGATATTCTAAAAAACGTTTTTTACAGGAAAGGCGCTTCAATAGGGCTTAAATTTAAAACTTGGGCTTTTTACTGTTATTATTATTTTGTGCTTTTTTCTTAACGAGAGTAGACTTCGAAAAGATTGACAGGCTTTTACACGTTCACATCAAAATAGTATAGTAAACTGTCTTAATAAAAATGCTGCGCTTTTTGATCTCATTGTGTCTTTGGATACTTTAACACGACTTATGTTTAACATTAAATTACCTTTCTCACTCTTGAGTGTGTACCGATTTGCGTAAAAAACGATTCGAGAAACTTTTTAAATAAAATATACTATTGGCTTCACAAAATATATGTATATACCGGGATGCTTTAAAAGTTTATAAAACCGGACATTCTAAAAAGCGTCATGCCAGTAATCGCTTTTTACAGGAAAGCTTCAATTTAAAACTTGCGCTTTTTACTTTTACTTTTATTTTGTGCTCCTTTATTAACGATAGTGGATTTCAAAAAGGTCACACTTTACATCAAAATAGTATTGTACACTGTCTTAATAAAAATGTTGTGCGTTTTGATCTCATTGTGTCTTTGCATACTTTAACACGACTTATGTTTAACATTAAATTACCTTTCTCGCTCTTGAGTGTGTACCGGTTTGTGTTAAAAACATTTCGAGAAAATTTTTAATAAGATATCCTATTGGCTTAACAAAATAAATGTATATACAGGGGTGCTTCAAATATTTATAAAAATGGACATTCTAGAAAGCGCTGTTTACAGGAAAGGCGCTTGAAAAGAGCTTAAATTTAAAACTTGGGTTTTTTACTTTTATTATTATTTTGTGCTCCTTTATTAATGATAGTGGATTTCAAAAGGGTCTCACTTTACATCAAAGTAGTATTGTAAACTGTTTTAATAAAAATGTTGCCCTTTTTGAGCTCATTCTGTCTTTGGATACTTTAACATTGCTTATGATTAACTTTAAATTACCTTTCTCGCTCTTGAGTGTGTACCGATTTGTGTCAAAAACAGATCGAGAATAATTTGAAATAAAATATACTCTGCTCTTTTATTAACTATAGTGGACTTCGAAAAGGTAGTAAGAAAGTAATATACTTTATAAATTAAATTTACTTTACCCATTCACATACATATGTTTGCAAGCTATATATTTGAAGTTCATCAGCATTCATTAGCATTCTATAAGAATGTTTGAAAACGACGCCCATTTATCAAACAAAATTTGTTGTAAACATGTTAAACACTATGGAGATACTACGTATATTTGAGCATGTCAATTAAAATGACGAGCCCGCGATAGCGGGCGAGTAGTATATATGTAATTCATTGAAATTTTAAAATGTTCTTCAATACAAGTCCTTCATTTTTAAATGACGTGCGAACTAATTTTGAGTATGTGACAGACGAATATTTCAATTATGCTGACCAAAATTTCATAATGAAAGCGCTGTTCCACTTCAAATAATTTGGGTGAAAATATCTCAGTGTCAAAATGATTATTAGGTTCTTTTTTATTAATATTGTGCATGCCTATCTTAAATTGTTTCTGAGCAATTGACATACTTTTTGTTAATATACTAAACTTTTCCACTGTTATTTCAATAGCGTATTATCCCGATTGTCTCAATGAAAATGATGCACTTATTGAGCATATTGGTTCTTCGGATACTTTAACATCATTCTTATGTTTAACATTAAATTATCTTTCTCGCTCTTCATTGTGTAACAGTTTGTGTAAAAAAAAATCTAGAAGAATTCTAAATGAAATATACAATTGGCTTTACAAAATATATGCATATACAGAGTGTGCCACAAGTCTATTAAATCTTACATTCTAAAAACCACCACGAGAGTGATCGCGTTTTACAGGAAACTGTAAAAAGCTGTAAGCGGACGCGCAAAAGGCGAATTCAAGCTCGAAAAGATTGAAGCCATAGCTCACAAACATTCAACACAATAAATATTGCAATATATAATAATAGGCCCAATGATAATAGTGTATAGGTAAGAAATTTATAAATTCGATTCCTTATCTGTTTATAAATACTTTCTACTTATTTTTAGCAATTATCGTTACATGACTGGAGTCATTTCGTCCATGAATTCAGTTGTAAAAATACTTCAAAATATTATAAGATATTGTAAATAGAAAAAAGAAACTAAAATATATTCCTACCAGATTAAACAAGCACTTAATCATGTTGTTACTGTGCCAGGGAAATTGAGAAGTAATATCATACGTATTCAAAAAAGATTGTTTAATTATCATTGATGAAAATGAACTTCCCGCGACATCGTCAATTAGAATAATTCAAAATAGCGATTCTAAAAGGATGTTTTACAGTATTTTCGAATATAACAATAAGTAATCAATATTACCATAATACATACATATATTATATCTATATATTCCTTAAATTGTAGGTGTACAATGCAAAAGAAAATAATTATGTACAGTGTGAACAAGGCTTTACCAACATTATTAAGCATCATACATAACTGACAGTTGTAATACAAAGAAACACTGCAAATTATAAGAGTATAGGAATGGAAATCAGTATAAAAAATGCCAATGAAGTAAATATTATTTGTTATAGAACAATGATTAAATGAATTATTTAAAAGTATACATTCGCGTCAACAAAACATAATTCTAATAAAGCTATCTACAAGTTTGTATAAAATAAAATGTTTTTTTAAAATTCTAATGAATTTTCATTTAAACCAAAAAGACCAATGGAATCGACATATGTATATAGACTGAAACACTATTAACAAAAACTATCAAACCACATTTTCCAACTGATGCAAAAAAAAAACAGATTTCGAGATTATTCTAATTTTATATCCACAAACAAAATTCAAACTACAGATAAATTAGGCAAACGTGAAATAAATCATCGGCAAGTCAAGGCACAAAACCAATAATAGTAGAATAATTATAAATAGAGTGAAAACTACCGTCTGTGAGGCACAGGAAAAGTATGTGAAAAATGTCAATATAACTTTAAACGATAAAATACATCTTATTTCATGGACAGCCGTTAAATATTTTCAATTTAAAAACTGCTGTTATCACTAAATCTATTATTAATCATTTCATCCGATAAGCATTCTGAATAAAATATTGCATAGTTGTAAACTATATACAGGGGTGTATAAAAACAACTAAGCAATATTGAACACCTAAAACACAATTATATTTAGTTATTCGCTATATATCGGAATTATATGGTGTTTCAAAAACTGAAACGCAATAAAGACAAAATCCGCAATAAATTTAGAAGAATAAGGGGGAGCGGTACCTCAACTGTAAGCGGAATAAGAGGCGATAGCGGGCCTTCAAGGCCTGCCGTATTAGCTAGTTCTTCTATAAATAAATAATATAAATACAATACAAAAGAGAAAAAACAGTGTAAAGTACTCAACTGATGCTGTTTTTCTTATTGCATCGCATTTCATTTTAGCTAATCCTAACTGTAATTGTTGATTCACGTCAATACATCAAAGTCGACAAACATATTATTATTATATTAATCCGGAATTATTACAGCACATTTAAGCTAGAGATCGGAGCGCTATTAAACTCACGCCTATCTATTCCGATATCGATTTCTTATATACTCGTAAAATATTAAGTTCTTTTATATAAGTATTAATCATTTTTACGATATAAGAACGCATTCACTTTATTTACGAATAAAATATTACATACTTACTGAAAGTTTATTAAAATTAATTTTGGAAATGTATGTAGGTGAAAATCGAATATTTTAAATATATCTGTCCCACAACAAATTTCAAAAATACCTACCAACAAATATTTTGTACAGAAATTGTGCTAAAACACATAAACTGTATTGATATTTACTATAAATTTCATTCGGAAAATATTTCCTGCCATAATATTTTATCGGTCCTTTTAATATGGAAATTAGTATATATCCGTGCGTTCGGGTGAATTGGAAAGCGTTAATTTTAATTAAGTGCCACTGCGCTTATGTAACAATAAATTTCGCAAAATTTGACCAGATAAGGTAAATTCCATGCAAGATAAACAAAATATAGTACTTTATGCATGCACGGGGCAATTAGCATATTCATGAGATAATGAATTTGTCCTTAATTGCAAGAAGATAAAGACCTATTCGGAATGCATTGTTTCAGTGAAGAGCAGTAAGCTTTCTCTATTGTAGTTGGTGGTAGTTTGGTTTTGTTTACGGAATATTAGGAAAATGCACACGGGGGGTGAGTTTTACATCCTTTCAATTTAGATAACGTACTGGGTTACAATATAAAAACGCAAAATGATTATATTAAAAAAACATTAGGAAAACATTAAAAATTGCTTAGAATTTACTTATTATAAATTTACTTTTACAATGGTAATAGAGTAGATTGACAGGGAAACTTAAAACAATATCAAAAGACGCACGCATTTACAAAAGCAAAGCTGTAAATAAAAAACTACCAAAGTACCAACAATGAAACTGCTGAACAACTTCTGTACTAGAAATAACTAAGTTGTTTCAGAAAACTATTGTCGCAATCTATATTACGACAACTAGACCAAAAGGAATTGATTTCATTGAACTTACTTATTTGTGCATGGCAGAATTAACAGAAAGATACAACCATGTAAAACTGAAGAAGTTGTTTCAGAAAATTTTTCATGAGGAAAGATCTCAGAAGAATAGAAAACCGACATAGTAGTTTATGTATTTAAGAAGGCTTCACGAAATGAACCTAAAAATTTCCGTGAAATTACAATGCTGCGCCTGTTCTAAAAATATTCACAAGCATAACAGCCCAAAAAAATCGAATTCTGTGTAGGAACATACGAGAAACAACTAAGAAATTGAAAAAATAAGTTAACTATTGGTGCAACCTATATTACGACAATTAGCTAAAAAGGAATTGAATTCAATAAACTTGCTTATTTGTGCATGGCAATATTAACACAAAGATACAACCATGTAGAACTGTTAGATGTTACAGCTACCCTACGACACTCAGGCTCACCAAGCTCTGATCAGAAACCAATATTGATATCGAAGCTAATTAGATTTTGAGACCGAAATATAGGCCAAAGTTGGGAAGAGACAAGGAAATAACCTAAGCCCAAAGATACCAAAGAAGTTAACACAGGCTACAAAATGGCCAATAAATCCTAAGAAATCATATGATAGATACACTGGTGACTACATTGATTTCTGTTTCAATTCAGCACAAGAATATTCACTGAAAAGACCAAGTCAATGGTAATACTAAAGAACACACGCCGCAGCAAAGTAATGACGGGTAATGAAATTCATTTACATTGCATTACAAATATCAAGTGCCAGGAATTTAATAGGGGAAGTAATTTCATCAGAGCCTCAAAGATCTCTGGCTGTCTTCTAAGAGATATGTTGCGGAGAAAAAAATATATGTCAACAAAGAATAAAGTAAGGGTTTATAAAACTTGAACAAGGCCGATTCTAACATGCGCAGTTAAAACCTATGCAGAGACCGCACCGATTATATCAAAAATCCAAATGGATAAAGGCAAAACAACCATATAGCTGGAGAGGGCCAACAGACCATCGAAGAAATGGTTGGAGAGATGACATAAGCATCACGAGAGGGCTAGACGGCAGTGATGGACAGAATATAATCCTAAATCAGGAGCAAAGAAGAATTATATCTGCAAAACATAAGCTTGTTGATTAATTAAAGACTATTAATCAAAGTGTAATTTGTTGCATAAATTAAGATTCTAATTATTCATAGCTTTTATTTACATAAACTGTGAATACCAAATGAGCTATCAGGTCGCTAGAAATTTAAATTTTTGTTTATGCTTTGCAAAATGGAGGTTGTAAAAGATTTGTAAGCCTAAGTATTTCAGGAGCTAACTCTTAAAACCCTATGGAATACGATACTAAATTTAGCCACATGCAAAGACAATCTCCTACAGCCATGTCCACGACACTGACAATTTTAAGTTGATAATTGAATTGAAGGTAGACTGTCATTTTAGTATTTCTCACAAATTCAATTTTGACAATAAGTATAACATTATGATACCATAGAATCCATCCGCTGTGACTTCAAGACAAAGAAGACAGACAGTCGCAGAGTAGCAAGAATAACCTGAGCTGCTAGGTACGAGACCTACCTCGGTACTGACAGTCTTGACGAATAGACCCAGGAGGCTTTCGCTTAAGCTATCATAGAACCAAAGCTTTATGTCTTCATCTCAAAGACCAATATCTAAACCACCATGAATAGTGGAGTGACAAAACATCCCGAAAAAAGTGAATGACCGAATACAAACAGCTTGCAAAGGGACAAGAGATCAACTAATCTCATCAAAGATGATTTTGAAATCATGTTTAAATAAGAAGAGAAACATTAGCCATTATTATGTAGGAGATAAATTCTTGTTAAAATTAACAACCTACCAAATATAAAGATAGAAGTACAAAATAAGTTAGAAAATATACACAAAAATAGAATTAAGCCTAACCATGAATAAGTTCAATAACTACTCGTAGATAGTAAATCCGGCATTGTAGTAGTAATGGATTCAATGTTTACATGCGATTTATACGTATACAAATAATATGTGGCAACGTGTGTCACCCCTACTATCCGTCACCAATCCCGACAACAATCGACATCGCAACGACTTTCTCCGATCTTCCCACTTCTACATTAAATGTTTAGCTGCGAACACGTTGTGATCTAGTCTGGAATAAAAGCCGTCATCATCAAATGGACGCCGCGATCTAGTAGTTTATTATTATTTTCAGAATCCTTTTCTATTTACCTTATTTTTAATTTTATTAGAATTACGCTTTTGTTTGTGACATGCAGCGTGAACGCAGCTTAATAATTCTCTGCATTTACTGAAAAGAAAAAGAAAAATCCTTGCAATGCGTAAATATTATTTCTGAGCGCAGTACAAACACCCTAGTCAATAGTCCAACCGCTACTGCTAACTTGAGCTTGTATCGGTCTCGCGCTCGCATTGAAGAGGAAAGGTGGGGGTGCCATGTTGTCACGTATTGCATGAATTAATCGCCTATGGCTAATGAAAATTGACACGTGCTGTATATAATAAAGTCACTTTCCGTAGACTGATATAAATAAAGATGTTGAACAGTGTAGTATTTCTTGTATGACCTCTCATTAATAGAGTACATTAATGCAATCAATTATCGTATCAGTAATCTTTAAGAAGGATATTTCTTTATAAAATATACTCACTCTATAGGAATCATTTTGTTGTTGGTGGGTACATACCTGAAACAGAAAAAGAACAATGAACAGAATTTGATATTAACATGGAAACAGTAATTCTAATAATAACATCCATTGTACAAAAATATGATGAATGACCAAGGAAGGAAAAGTGGTTGTTAATGACGTTTTGTTGCTGTATTGATGAAAATAATAAAACATTGTCAAAATGATGTAATAAAACACTTGTGTTATTCCAGGAAACGATTTAGAAATATTATATTTATAGTAACTATTAGTCTCTATTGTGGTATATATGTTATGTAATAGACGTGCAGACATATTAAATGTACTAGAATATATTTCTTTATTATTATTCATTCATACGTGTCTTGTAAATTTGCTTAATATTATAAACTAACGCAAGGAATAAGACTACTTTATCGAGCTTACAGTAGATTGATGGGAATACTCTAGTCTTGAGGTAAAGAACGTAGAATGTAATTTAGTATGTAAATCAATTTGGATTTATGATTACACATAAGAATTACAAAGTTGTTCATAATAATTTCTATTTTATTTCTCTAATTCTTTCATAATATATTGATGTTGTCATTTTAGGTAAAGTAAGACTTCGTATACGAATAGATAACACAATTAGTAAGGTAAGTGTGTAAAATTGCTTTCATTCAGCAGACACAACAGTTGCGCAACTGTTCAGTGATCATGTCCAGTAGATGAGCGCTCAGTCTGAACATGTTCAGGAGCGGCCGCCATTTTTGTGAGCGGAAAAATTCTATGCTCATTTAGTGAGCGTATTCTGTACGCATGCGCCATTGATGCATTCCAAGACCAACCTAATACATAATTTTGAAGAAAGTTACTAGAAAAGATACAACATATTAAAGGTATTGTGCAGAAATATATGTATTATATAATATTGGAGTTCACTCAGTATTTTATACGGGGTTGGAAACACTAACCCTTTCACTAAAAACTACGTCAAACCTTAATGCAGAAAAACAATTTATTATTATTGTTTATTCGGTTTAATCTCTAAAATTTTAACATATGGCAGCAATGAAAAGTATCAGATGATAGACGATGACATAAAGGTGAGCGGTCCTGTCCAACGAACACTCAACTGTTGTGAAGTGAACGGTTGGAGCGGGATCGGTTCCCGATCCGCCTGCTGAATGAAAGCATTAAAAAAAAACATGCTTAATTGGTATTTGCAGAATATATATTTATTTTTATTTTATAAAACGTTACAGGATAAGAAAGAATTATTGCTTAGAGAACCAACTAAAAACAACAAAATGAATGCAAAAACTAATGGATGTTATAAAATGAAAATCTTAAAATCGCTTCTCCTTCATGTCCAATGATGGGTTTTGGGAAGATTGAGATAATGCTATCATCAATAACTTCAGCAATGTCGTCTTGAGGAAGATAATGAAACCTACAAAATGAAAAACCGATTTGCCTTCATTATTAAATGACAAAAGATTTCCACAAAATATGTTACTGTCTTTTTCATGCTGAATTTAGTTATTGCCAAGTCTCCTATTTGCTTTTCAATCATAGGCCTAAATGCTTCTTCTATTTCTTGCTACTCATCTTCTCTTAGAAGTACTTACAGATAATGAACTCTCGTCTGAGGATGATTGAACATTATCCTTTAAAATATCCATCTAAGGAATGTTTTTGACCTTTTTCTTCTCATTGACTCTATGTGGTTTAACTTTTCTTATTATTTTGTTTTTAGGTCTTTGGAAAGTGCAATCTGTAGTGTAAACCTCAGCACCTGGACAAACTCGCTTTTTTGACTTTTTCTAAAAATTGTTTTCATAGCGGCAAGATGCAAGTCTGCATCTTACTGAGTAGTACAGATACACGTAGTGTGTATGTGTTGAAGATAATTTGAGTTGATGGGTTGAGTGTCAGTTACTACATCAGAGGTAGCAGAGCAGCTTGGAATATTATTTCCATCATTGCTTTGTACAGAATTGTGCTATTTCCATCACTGCAAGTGCGTGCGTTCACATCTTTCTTGAGGAATTACTTTATCATTAAACGAAACTAGTCCACCTTTTTTAGGCATGCTTCTTATAAAATCTTCACTTTTTAAATTCCACTCTTTGGTAGTTTGACGCCAATGTGATGTCTTTGTCTCTTCATGACGCATAAATAAAGCAGTGGCGCGAACTTTTTGCTCCCCGCCATTTCTATCACAACACCAGCTTTTATAGTGCAATTGTTTTTAGAAAGCAGTTTTTAAAATTATATTCGAAGACAGTTGCATCAATCCATGCATTATTTGTTGCAGAATATTATTATGTTGGTCCAGAAAACCATGCTTTTAGACAATGGATCCTATTATTATTTAAGACCCTACTATAAGGGATTATGAGAGATTTTAGTTTTAAGAAAAGCATAATAGAAAGGTCAGTACAGGTGACTGCGTATGCTGATGATCTCGAAATTATAGCAATCGAAGAACACAAACTGGAGGAAGCCCTAGTAAAGATAAAAGAAGTAGCTGGTAGGAAAGGATTAGTGTTTAACGAAGAAAAAACAAAGTATATGAGAATAACTCGAAATAATACAAGTAGCCTGCAAGAACAACCGAGGGGAGCATTCAAAATGCAGGCAGTTGAAAACTTTAGACATCTGGGCACAATAGTTAATAACAAAAACAATAAAAGTGGTGAAATATCGCAAAGAATTCAGGCAGGGTATAGAGCATAATATTACAAGTTTAAAAAATCTCTAAGACCTGTGGAAATCTTTGCGCCAGAAACTATATGCCTAATGAAACGAGATCAGGAAAAATTAAGAATTTTTGAGAGGAAGATTATAAACAGAATATGTGGAAAGAAAATTAAGAACATGAATACGAAGTTTATTATATCACAAGATTAATGACACTGTACAAGATGGGGATATAGTAAGAGTTGTAGATGGTCATAGATTAAGATGGTTTGCACACATCAATAGAATGGAAGGTACAGCATTGGTAGAAAGAATTACGAAGTGAAAAGAATATGGAAGAAGAGTAAGAGGTAGCCCGAGGATAAGATGGGAGGACCAAGTGATAGAAGACATTAGACCACTAGAAGTTGAGCAATGTAGATAAAAACTGCATGACAGGAAGACGTGGAAAGAAATTGTGGAAAGACAACAGTAGAGTAACCACCCACACCAAACTGGTCGATAGGATTTAATCAGATTCGTGGCCACTACTTCATCTGACGTGTACAGCCGTCTATATACAGGTGTCAATTTTCTATCTCCCTATATGGGTAACTTTCTTAATAATGAAGATACCGGATCGGTTAAATTAGCAAAGTTGTTAAGAAATTTTTTCAACTTTTGATGATTTTCTAAAAAGAATGAAAATTGTAGCAAGTTTCAGTTATACATATCTTAGTAACTATTGGAAATATTAAAAATAGAACTAATATAAAAATGGTATCTGGTAATAATTGTTATGTAAAATTTAATAATCTTAATTAGAAATTTATGACACCCTTAATTATCAAGATGTAACATACACTTACGTGTTTTGAATGGCAATCATAGTTGGCCATGATGTCATAAAAATGCTTATTTTATTATTAAATTACTACTAGACACCGTTTTTATATTAGTTTTATCTTCAAATGTTGACAATAAATGTTAAATCTGAAAATAGTATCAAATACTTTTCATATATCCTAACAAATTTACTAATTTAACATAAAAAATGGGCTGCCTGTATATATATATAAGTGAAATTATAGTATTGCATGCATGCATAGTAATAAAGTTTTTAACTATAATTTATTCACAACCGCATTTACTCTTTTATTTTGATTAGTAAGATTTAGTTCTTTACAATAGACATCAGCTTTGTAAAACTCAACTAATCAGCTATTTTTAGATGGCATTTATAAGAAAAAACTCAAGAAGGAAATCTCTTCATTTATACGACTTCCTCGAAAAAGAATGTACATGTATGTGTCTATGTGTGCGAGTTCGTATGAGTGCCTTGGTGTAGATAATACAGAAAGTAAGTAACGAGTTCAAAAGAAAACCATTTTCCTCTATTAAACGCGGAAACTGAATGGAAAACATCATCGTTATAGATAATGCCCCGGTGAAATTGCAAAATCAATACGAGAAGAATAAGAAAGCATCGAATGCAAACTTTAATTTAATGCAAACTTCCTTCACTCACGACATAATACTTTAAAATCGAGGAGAACTCCTCTTTAAAAGCGACACATTACATTCTGCATAATGTAACTGTAATATATTCCGGCGGAAACTTTGGCATAGTTGTACGAAAGTGATGAAATTTGATGAAATGAAACACCAAGGTATATGCGACACATTTCATCCTTGTATACAGGTTGATCCAGTTTCGGTGCGCACTCTAACGGTCTCGTTTATTAATGTGAAGAGAAGGTAGGAATACTATCACAAGTATACATATATACATTTATACGTAAACGTATATGCACATATGTACGAGTTGGAATACACAGCATACACTTAGGTATCATTACCAACAGCGAAGGCACAGACACGTGTTTTGGCCTTTAAGGCCTCTTCAGTGTACGTGGTGCTGTTGGCAATGATCCACAACTAAAATCGTATCTTATGTCGGTTGGACCGCAAAATGCCCGTGAGAATATCTCAGCGACATCTGCCATCCAAGCGCAACACCGAACAGTTTCATCTTGCACACTGTGCTAAAGACAAAACCTGAATGCTAAATGTATATCTAAGCATATTAAGGCCAATAGGTGGCACCACCATATCACAAGTGGAATATAAATACCTGAATGTGTTACGTACATTAAAGGATAATACTATCACAAGTATACATATATACATTTATACGTAAACGTATATTCACATATGTACGAGCTGGGATACACAGCATACATTTAGGTGTCATTACCAACAGCGAACGCACATACACGTGTTTCGGCTTTTAAGGCCTCTACAGTGTACGTGGTGCTGTATATGCATACTTGTGATAGTAATTATCCGCTAATGTACGTTACACATTCAAGTATTTTATATTCCATTTAAGTTAGGAATACTTAAATTTACAGGTCATATGAAACGATAAAGTATCATTCTAGCGTTTGTGTCAAATCGCAAGCATTGCCATACGACTTTGACAAATTTGTTATTTTGGTTCTCTAGGTTTTCTGGTAATTTGTCCCACATCCGCCACTTCACCGCCGTCACGTCCATGGTATGGGGCAATTGGTTGAAACACACCATCCCTGGCTAACTATGAGGTGTTAGTCTCATGCGATAAACGACGTCATCTATTTGCTCTAGTATTTCGTATGGTCCCTCCCAGTATTGTTGGAGCTTTGGGGACAGGCCTCGGTGACGTTGAGGATTATTAAACCAAACAAGGTCCTCTTCTCGGTAACCATCTCTCTCGGCTTGCACGTGGTAACAATTCTTCGTCCTGTCGCTGGCATCCTGAGTGTGATGGCGTACTCGCTAGTGGGCATCCTCCAACCTTCGTCTGGATCCACTGACGCAGTCTTCTCCATTTGGGTTCTCCACAACACACTTGAGTAGATCATCCTCTACCATCAGAGAGTCCCATTGAGCCCAGTAGGATTCCAGTCCCTGTGAACGAGGAGCCACTTCTTGCCAAGCCGGTCCGCGACCGGATCTAGTCGGTACCATGCCTGCAGTCTTCTGGACGTTGTCTGCTTGCAACAGCATCAGCGTTTTGGTGTTGCACAGATGCAATTTGCGCTATTGGTTTTGAGGCTCCACGATACTGGGTCGACGATTGCCTCTTCTCATCGACCCGTTTCATTTTCGCTGCTTCGCTATGGTTTTCTTGGGCTTCTTCCCGCATTTACTATGCGCATGGCCCATTTCCATCTCCATTTCCATCTCCATTTCGATTTCCATTTCCATTTCCAATTCCAGCATCGGAGCGTTCATCTCTTAGGTTGCACCTGATTCACCAATCGTCGGACTACCTGTTCCAGGTGTGCATGCCCATACTTCATCTTAAGACCCTTGATTAGTTGAGGATAGTCTTGACACTCTTCTAGAAGTAAGGTCTGTAGAACGTCACTGGCTTCACCTCTTAATGACTCAATCAGGGCAGTAGCTTCCTTCGGGGACATCCACCCATTTGCTCTTGCAGCGGCTTCGAATTGTTTCAGGTACGTCATCCATGACGTCCTTCCATCGAAGGTGGGAGGGTTTACCTTTGCCTTCGTTGTTCGGGCAATCTCCAGGCTTCCGCTTGAGATGTCATGGGGACCGCAGTCGTTGATCGCTGGCAACTGAAGCTGAACCCCAAACTCGTCCCCCATTCCGAACACGCGCTCCTCAACTTTCTGTTCTACGGCTTCGATAGCCCCAGAAAATTCCTGTCTCACATCCGATGAATTCTTTTGAATGTCTTCCTTAAAAGTAGTCTCGAGTTGTTTTGTATTACTTGCAATTTCATTTCTTAAAGCTTTTAAATTATTTGCAATTTCTTTTAGAGTCTCAGATTGTTTTTCAATTTCATCTTTTAGAATCTCCGTTATTAAGCTTAAATCAACCTGTACTTGAAACAAATATTTCTCGGGATCCTCACCTTCATTTATTAAAAGGTCACGAAGCCGATCCTGGAGAATTGTTTTTTTCCAGGCGTATCTGCGTCCCTTTCTTCCAATTCTGCCCTTAACTCGGAGACCTTTAGTTCTTCCAAACGTTTGGTAGCCATTTATTTATTTATTTATTTATTTATTTGCACTTATGTTTACCCCATACCTGACACCAATTGTAACGTTTTCGGGTTCGAAATAAACAACTCGTGCAATTATTTATTTAAAACAGTCTGTATATTTATGTAACTCAAAATTATTTAACAATATAAAAACATAAAACTAACGTATCACACTTAAACTACTATTAATAAATTAAAATTAACACTTGTATTTATTTATATCTATTACTAATATCTCTGTCCGTATTTATGTAACCCTTCTATTTATATAAGACGGCACTACTTATTTATTTCTTTGGCTACCACTCGAGACTACTTCTTACGGACTTTCTTAACCCCGAATTACTCCGCGATTACTTCTTCGCAATCAATTCCTCCATCGGTGACCCAGTCGCCTTATATACACATGCGAAGATTACTAGAACATACCAGCACAGTCCCGCTTTTTCTCCACGTGTACGAGAAACGTTCTAGTCGCCTTCGCTATGCAAACCGTACGGCGTGGAGATGAGTCATCGACTTGTTTACATATCGTTTTTATACGCCGCGCCGAGATGATTTATGGGCTCTGCTTTTTGTCGTCGTACACTCATTTCGTTACAGTATGTATCGTTTTATATTGAGATATCCTATTCCTAGACATACACTTTTTCACCAAATCTACTCCTATCTATATCTTCCATTTCCGACCACTAGTGTTTTTCAGATGGCAATTTCCACTAAGAGCATGCAGAACTACAATGGGGGCATTTTCAACAACATCTAAAAACTTTGGATCATTTATTATGTCTTCGAGTTCCCGAAGAGTTAGACCTTTTCTGCACATTTCGCGTTATTATATTATAAATATATAAATATTACGCAGACAGGTAAATGTTACGACGTTACGAACCTCTAACTTTTAACAACTAACACACTGACAAATCATTTTAGGTTATTATCCATTCGTAATTTGATTACTGCAGTTTCCAGCTTTCTATAAATATGACGGACACGTTTAGATGTTTAGAAATATCTTAGTAATTTATTTTATTACGTAAAACAATATTTTTCTGTCAAGATTATGAAATTAAATTCAACCAATGCAGTTATTTGATTCGTAAAACACAATTGGCACAAATATGCAACACAAGGTCGTGCTATGTTCAAAGTTCAAATATAGAAAGATTATGTAATTTTTTGTAGTTATTGAAACGTACATAAATTTGAGAAAAATATTTTATGCTTGCTACAGTTCGGAAGTAACAAGGAAAAAATAATACACAAGCAAATAGGCAAAAACAAAGTCATGAAGAAATTATTTGCTTAGTAGCCTATTAATATGACTCTGATGCTTAATGGGTTAAGGAATGTTTAGTAATTCTATTAGAATTTTGTCGAGAGTACCACGCATTGCCAGAAGAAGATACAAGTTATCTTTGAGCTGCTGTAAACTCGCCTTCAAAAGAAGGAATTTATGCACATTTATTTTCTTTAATTATTCGCACTTTAGTTACATTTGCTGGTGATGTTTCTTTCATAATTATATTTTTGAATTTTTAACTCAGCAATATTATAGAATATCAAACTAATGTTTACAGCCTGTATATGTCCACATATTGGATTAATTTTTAAACGCACATAATCCTAGCTTTGCCCTTCCCCAATTAAATAAGGCAGCATTTTCTTAAAACTGATTGCGTCTTGGTGTGCAATCCAGGTATGCAAGAACAAATAAAAATATCGTCTCACTAACGACTTAAATAACCATTCAAGGAAACGAGCGCGATTTAAAATGGCGGCTTTCTCAGCGGAAGCAATTCAAGAAACACCAGACTGGTTAGAACGATACTACAAGCAAATAAGCGAGAAAATGTAAATAAAATTGCTGCATTGGAAACAATGGATTTCGAACGAGACCAGCTCTTTTTCGATAAATCTCGAACGTTATCGTGGAATTGAATGAATCCGAACGTCCTGTATAACAGTCATTTCGGGGTCATTTTGACGTGGCTAAATGATACTTCTGGGACGTATAAACAACGAGTAGAAGCGATGTGCATTAGCAGCCAAGCACATTGCTTTTGTGTATAGAGTCAACGGTTGGAGAATTAAGAGTAAAATTTGCCTCTCGCGTTTTATACTAAACAACACACCCGCAGCAAAGTCTGATCCCCACGATGTTAAGGGTAGTCCGCCGTAATGAATTCATTAAAAGCTACCCCGTGGTTACATTTAATATGCTGTAAAATGTAAGTTATGGAATATTTCATAACATGATATTTATTACAAATACGAATACCACGAATACATTGTTTATTTGGATATACGTGGTATTTAAATATACACCATGCTGTCAATTTGATAATTAATAGATCATGAATAAAATAAAGTTGAAGACATTCATATGATTAAGGACTAATTTCACTCAAGTTTGTCAATTCTTGACAAAATTTGTAGACATTTTTCATATATGAAAATAAGTCGGAAATAAAAAAGATCTATTTTATCAAAAAGCTTTAATAGAAACTGCACTGACTCGCGCTTCTATTTTTATAAACAGTTTAATATCTGAGCTAGTTTTATTTTTGGTTGGAAAGTATGTCTTGAATGGTTTACAAGCCTTGAATATAGAACTTTACGTAACCCATTAACTACAAAAGGTAGTTCACGGATCCCTTAAATTCTTCAACTGCAAAAAAAAAAATCCAAAAGTATTATTAAATATTTTATCTTTGGGCGGAAATTTCGTTGCCAGTAAGAAAATATTCATTGGGGGGAAAATATTACTTTTGATAAAGTTTGTTGTAATATTTGTTCTTAGTCGTGTATAGAAATATAAAAAAAGCCAGTCCTTATTTATTATGCTACGTCCACGTTACAAATTGTTGCCGTAAAAGGGCGCTGAACGTCAAGGTGTGTTGGGGCATCTTTGGGATGATGATGATATCTACAGTTGGCTATCCTCAGTGCTCTGCGCGACACAACGTGGATGTCAGCTTTTCCAGTACAAGAGTTCTCGTCTATATACAGCAGTGATGAATAATTTACAGCGAGTTACATTACTACTTGATATGTGATCATTCCTTCTGTTATAATGTCATTATTTTTCTGCATTAGTTAGCAGCATAATCTCAGAAAAATGGAGCGATAATACACGCCCATTAACTGAAAAAAGAATCTTTATGCTGTAACCGAAGGATTATCAAACAAGGAATTTAATGCTCTTCTTACACGTCTTAAAGTTGATACCAAGATTGGAGAAAATATTGACAATGACGTAATTGGTAATGATGACATTTTTAAAGTCTTTGTGGAAACCTATGAAACTCACACTGTTCACTACGAAACCGACGAAGAAAATACTTCTCAACTTTCTCTATTAACCAGTTTCCAGAAAATGTTGAAAAAATTCAGGGAAACTAAAAATCTCAATAAGGCAAGGACTCCAGTGAAATCCAATTAACAAGAAGATTCCCAACAAAACTTTATAAAGCGGTCAAGCAATATTTATAATCGAAAACAGTCTATGAGAAATAAGAAGAATCTTGCTCATTGGAGGGCAAAACGCAATATTCAGAATCCCCTTCATCTACTGATGACAGAGGTTTAGTATGAAGAAAATATAAAAAACCGCGTATCAGGCACAACAGCTCTTGAAGATTTTTCTCTTTATCTTGATTCCAGAATCACAATTAAAATTATAAAGTTTCCTCAAATGTACGCTAAGGATAACATTGGCTTACGGAGACTGATGGAAAATATTTTATCGGAATTCCAGTGGTCAAGATGTATTGGTTGAAGATAAAAGTTTACCTTTAGTTAAAAAGAACGATTTAAATTAGATTTTAGATAAAAGTGTAAGAAGTAAGTTTGCAAAACTTATATATTTTTGACATAATAAATTAAAATGACCTGCATTTTGGAATATTTGGGAGTTATTTTTGATTGAAGAAGAAATTCTAGTGTTGGTGTTTGTGTTTATCTGAGATATACTTTTCTCAATTTATGCCCTATAGAGCTGTACATTGTTAATTTGTTGTTTGTTGTTGAAAATCCTTACCAACAGGAAATATATTCCTACAATTTAGCTTGTGAACTGTTTCTAGAACTGAAGTGGTTTTTTAGCCAAAGAAACAAAAAAGGGAAAAACACGGAAGTGTCCATTATATAAAAGTAAGTCTTCCTCTAAAAAGCCAAGTAGCTCTTTTGATTATGGTGATGGCAAAAGCATATGTATTGTAAAATGGCATGACAATTTAATTCTGAACGTCACCAGTAATGATTTGGGGGTACAACTTATTTGTAAATGTAAAACGATTCAATAGCAAAAAAAGAAAGAATACTTCTATATATCAGCCGCAAACGATTGCCACGTACAACAAACATATCGGTAGCGCCGATTTACATCTTAATGGTATAGCCAATTTTCGCATACTGATCCGTGGAAGAAAGTGATGGTGGCCATTATTTATAAATATGATTACTAGTTGCGTAGCCAACGACAAAAAAAAAGACCGAAATAGACTTCAGCTGAGAGCGCTAATAGAAATCATCCGTGCCATGAAAGGCTTTCTAGAAATTATCTTGCCGCATACGTGTTTTACGAAAATATTACTCATTTAATCATTCTGCATCTAATAAAGAAAATAGTCAAGTGCCACACCGTATATTTATGCAGGAAACGTAAGTTCACTTACACCCAAAAAGCATTTCAAATGTTTGCAAAATATGGATGATTGTCACAAGCGTGTTTACACGCACTACATGCATTTTCATATTTAAGATCATTTTTTTTATTCGTCAGTTAGTTAATTTTATTTATATTTTACTATATTGAATAAAATGTCTTGAAAAAAATAATATTTCAATGCTAAGGATTCAAAATATCTACTAACCAGCTTTAATCGCTGAAGAAAACCACGACGAAACCATTTTTCTTCTCAAAAAAAAAACTTGTTTGAATGAGTTGCAAGAAAAGTCAGATAAAATTAAGTTCATGTGTCATATGTAGGTGCCGCAATGAGTTTGATTTGGTTAAAGTCTCTGTATAAGAAAGTCTGGACAGAACACATTGTGTACATACGTATAAATCATTTCAGTTTGTAAATATAAATAAACTTATTAACAGCTCGACTATAGTACCACCTATCGGGTCCAGATTTTGTTATTTTTTAAGAAGTAAACCAACATATATTGCGAATATGAGTTATTTTGGTTCAAAATATAGAATTTGTTAATAACTTGACCATGAACCACCGTTTCGACAAAACATATCTATTTAAATTTATTTCGCTACGTGATCAAATTTTTTAAATTGATAACATTCAAAGAGTTATTTCCATCCTAGGAGCATACCGAACAAAACAAAAAAAAATTAACGAAATTTGTCGTTTCTATCGTCAGCTATAAAATTATGATTTTTGTAGTTTGTCCAAATTTTCCGATTTTCCTTTGTAAATGTATGGAATATATTTTCCTGAAAATTTCTCTAGTACCATAATGAACAAAACAAAAAAGAATTGCACATATCCATCGTACGAATCGTGAGTTATGGTCTTGAGTTCATACAAAAATCCTAGAGAAAAAACACTTTCAGTCTTTCGCGAATTTTCCAATTTTTCGGGTAACTTGTCCAATTTTTCTTGACCTAAAAACACTATTCGAACTATTACGAACATTTTTTTAGTAAAAAATTAGTAGGTCCAGCCATTCTCAAGTGAACACCATTTTATTTTCATTTATATAGGTTATTTATGAAAATAACTTAATATAAACAGGCATTTTGTTTACTATATTAAAGAAAAGGGTGTAGAAATATAATTTCCTACAGCTGAAACACAGCCTGTATAAGATATATTTTATAGTCGCTTGAATTATATCTGACAATGTTACACTTCAGTAGCGTAGCCTTCACTTTGCTCGAAAATAAATTTAGATCTTAACAGAATGTTAGCCACTTTGTCTGATATTTCTGTGACAATTGGAAAGGAATTAATTGAAATTTGGAGCCGGTTAATTAAGTAAGGAAATTTATTTGAAACGTACGTCGTTTATTTCGAAATTCTACCTTATCTTGTCTTCTATAAAGCAGGTCTTATTTCTCGGAGAAAGTACACCTAATTTTGGAATTGTCTCTGATTCTTGTAAAGCTATTTATACCCCCAGTACGTAAGTATATTTTATTATTACTTTAATGAACTGTGTCGTAATATGCATTCAGTTACGTTTTTAGATACATGTGGCGCTATTTTGTCATATGCATTTAGTGCAGACCATGGAGGAATATGTATATTAAAGTATCTGTGCGTGGAAGAGTCAGAAGCCCAACCAATAAAGCTCAGCGAATATCTAAGCCCTTTGAGGCGTAATTTTATGTAATGAATTTATGAGAAGCCAAAGTTAGAATATATAAAAATGCGTCAGGCATCGCATTAATTTTTTTTTTTTCATATCACATGGGCTTCAATGACATGCAGGTGAAAACGTTTGCTTTGTGGCTACGTTAGATGATTCTTCAAAATCGGATGAGATTATGACGGAAGCTTCATTTGGTGATCAGTCTCTTGTATGGTTTTTGATTGTTGCTCCCTATTTCCAAGGTTATCGCGCCTCATCCTGGGTTACACTGCATTGACGACGTCCAATGCGTCGGAAACACGTGTCTGCAGTTGTTTATTCAGGGGTATTGAACAAAACTTTTTTTTACATATTCACCAAAAATGTACATTAAAATTATATCCCACGGGCTCAGGTAAAACGCAGGTAGATAATGTACCTATGCATCGTGACTATGTTAGATAAATCCTCAAAATCGGAAAAGTTTCTGATTGAAGCTTCATTTGCTTGTTGTTGCTTATATTGTCTCCGATTGTTGCTTTTTCTGTCGCAAGTTATTCCTTCTCCTTTTTTAGTTACACTGCACTGACGACAGCTATTCTGTCAAAAACACGTGTTTGCAGTTGCTTTTGCAGTAGAATTGACGACCAAAATTTTGTTTCCCTGTACATTTAAATCCACGTTAATATTTTTTATGTTTTCATGTTCTATGGGCTGGAATGACAAACAAATGGGCAATATCTTTCTCGTGGCTACGTTAGATGATATAGCCAATTATGTGTTAAATGATACAAGAGTGGCAAAACAAATTAAAATAATAATGCGAAAATGTGTAAATTAAAACTTGAAAATTTACCATATAACCCCTGGCCCATAAAAGACATCCACCCCCGGAAGCCTACAGAAAGCCGGGCACTAATCGAATGTTAATAAATATATCTTGGATCATATCTTCGTCCTCTTTCACGATTAACTATCTTCTTTTTTTTGGAATACGATTGAGAAGTTTATTTATGGGAGAAAATTACTGACCGCCAAGAATGTCTCTCCATGCTCTGGTAGGTTTGCGCAAATATTAATCTATCATGCCGGTATCTTTGCATTACTAAAGGTTTCATTGCCGCAGTATAACTATTTAAGCCTATTGAGATCAGTCTTCTTCGTGCAATACTCGTACTAGCACAAAAAACACTTTTGTTGACTGCCGAACGGAGCTGGTAAGCGAATGCTCCCGGACATATTGTGATAGAGGTCTTTCCTCTTCATCTGTGGTAGCTCTTCGTCTACCTGATCTTGGTTGCCTTCGAATTGTATTCTCAACGATCCATTTACGCAGCAATTTATTTATAGATACAAGGCGAAAGTTTAATTTTCGAGCAACAGCTCCTGCCGGCAATCCATTGCCGAATAACTTTATCGCGCGCACTTTTTCCGGAGTGGGCAATATCTTTTTAACATTTTTGTTTGGCATAGCTATATAAATAGAACCAGATGGTATTAAATATAACAGTAACAAAACGATGAAGACACTGACACTGATTGATTAAAATACTCGTAAACATACTAAATTTTTTTATTAAAACTCATTAATTAAAATTAAAAAAACAGCAGGGACATTTGCTCTTATAGCAATAAAAATAAATATAAGCCCCATGGACCCATTAACCATCCACCCATTAACTATATACCAATGGAGGTAAATAGAATACCATTTAGGTGTATTAGAACCTCGGAAAACTAGGAAACATGAAGAACAGAAGAATTTTCCTTTTACGCTATGTGTTTTATAATAATCATTCTGATGAATACAATAAAGTTGTCCGAACGTTAATTGAGCAATGATTATTCACCACCAATAAAGTAATTTTAACGAAGATGTATTCCAAGAAGAAAACAGGAAAATACATTAATTTTTTTATAGACAAATATAAACAATATGTGATCCAACAGAAAGAAATTTAAAACCATTTTTTTCGTTATACCTCTGGAAAAAGGATCATCAGGTTCTATTTAACACTCCTTCAAAATTTTAAAGCTAGTAACGAAATAGATGGTGGATTAGGTCACAGGCAAGCCGACCATCCCTATGCTATTAGCTATAATATTAGCTACATAGGCAAAGTAATTTGAGAATTTAGTTGTGTAGTTATTCCTCTTTATTTTTAAAACTTAATCTTTGCATATATACTTTTTTTTAATATATTATTTAGTATATTTAGTGTACTTCTATGACAACGTTATTTGTAATAGATAAATTAATAGAATAGCTAAGATTATTGCAAATTGGTATAAATAAGAAATGGAGAAAGCAATATTTTTTATAATTTTATATCACAAATCACTTTTTTTTTCTTTTTTTTTCATTCTTCAGTGCTGACTTTCCGCTATACTTAAATAAACCCTCATAAAATAGCAGTCAGTTCTTTTGACGCGCAAATTCCTGCTTAACACAGGGAAAAAAGGCATGGTAAACATCCGTAATTCAATTACCAAGATTTGTTCCGTCTCCACGTCAAGGGTAGACAAAACAATTCCTTATTGATGCTACCTGCCTACAAATGGTTATGTTTTTAAATGAATTCATTTCGGATTTATCTGCCTTTTGCTAGACGCAGTTTATCCACGGGCCCTTTTTCACCAGCTATCTCCGTCTCGTTTCGTCCACCGTACATCGTAAAATAATTGGAATAAAAATGAACGGCACGTGTATTCCAGTCATTTCCGTTAAACGAGATATTACTATCTCAAGTTTCTCATTTCGGGTATTTTTCTTTACTTTCTGAATTAGTCGCTGAAATGTCGACCGACATAAAGAAAGAAGACAATAGGCAGAGATACAACAGATCTTCGTCGAGGACTTCTTTGATTTCACTTTTATATATATAAAAGAAAAAGAGAACGATGTTACCAAGATATACATAGAATCATAATATGCATAGATATATAGAACTGAAATGTGTGTTTGTGGTACGATATTTGTGGAGCAATCAGACAAAAGCAGATAAATCCGTTCTAAACAGTTTTGAGATATTCGACAAAAACCTATATTTATAATTCCGTGACATTTAAACAGAAAATAACTTATTCATTCAATGAAGCTGAATAAAGCACCACCAAAATGTAAATTTCACGGTTTTTTTTACCATACGCACGATAAGTTTTTGACAAAAATAAAGTGGATTTGTCTTGTTTTGCTTGATTGAGTTCGTAATATGATCTATATTGACCTGAAAAAGAGAGTTTATAGTTGACGCGTGAAACCACTCGAAAATGGATTGTTAAAGAAAATTGATTAGTAATTTTATTAATATTTTGATAATACAACAGAAGATAGCTCCCAAACTTAAATATATTATTTTTGTAAAAAACGTAACAAAAGTTATAACCTAAATCTTAGAAAATATATTAAATTTTATTCAGAATATTAATTTGATGACTAACAATTTTAAATATGTACTCCAACGTCATCTTCTAAGCAATCACAGTGTATGTTTTCATCTTCATCTTCTTTTGGCTCATCCATACTTACATTAGACAATATTTTTCTGCACCAGTCTAAGTTTTCATCTTCCTCCCATTTAGTACCAAATTGTTGTTCCATCAGGTAACGAATAGTTCTTTTCTTTTTGTCTGGAAGAGTGCGACCTAATTCAATCTCTTTCAATATTTTTGGAAACGTCTTTTCTCTCTTGAGCAAATTCCGTGGCGTTTCAGTCATACTAACAAATCTAAAGTTTTGGTAGCATTGTACCTTTATAGTATTTATTCCTCTATTATCTATTCCCTTTTGTATGAATATTCGCTTGTAGTCAGACATACCTTCGACTTTTTTCAGATTATCTTGTAAACTTTTAATATTGTACAGCTTCCAGTCAACACCAAGTTGTTTTACATTTCCAAATTCAGGATATATTTTAAAGCACTCTTCTTTTTTGATAAGAGTCATATTTTTGAGTAAAGACTTTTCTACCCGCCCGAAAACCCTGTCGGCGGGCAAAAAACTATGATCTCGGACTGGTTATGTGATTTGAATTTCCTAAAGTCCAGAGGGAGACTTGAGCTTGAGCCAGTAACTGAGAGCATGAATAACATGTGAATTCTTATTCTGCCCTCCACAACCATCGCAGAATAATCTCACCACTCTTATATCATCATATTCTAAAGAAGCCAGATAACTTAGGAGTGCAGAACCAATTTCAACTGAGCCTCTTCCGGCTAGATCTGCTGTCCATGTATAGAAGGTTGGAGACTTAGAGTTCATTCCAACGCAGCAAAAAACGTAGAAACTTACTTGATGCGAGTAAAAGGCGTCGGAAATGGGGGTACGTGGTAGAGGTTGTACCTGTTGCATGTCAAAATAAAGCGTTATTTAATTTGGGGTTTTTTCTTTCGACAACTCGTAAAAAGCTGTAGATCTCTTTTTATGGATTCTTAGTTCAATCATAATGCTAGATTTTTTCTTTTCATCTTTTTCCATCTTGATGTTATCCTTGAGACGAGTACACAATGAACAACAATCTGCTGCAGGTAAACTGAATCCTATATTAAATTCTCGACAGAAAATTCTTGAGAACATGGACAAGCTACTTTTACAGTCTTCTTGACACTTCGGATTATAAATTTTATGTAGTTTTGCAATGCTTAAATTACCAGGCAAATAAACTCTTTGAGATTTTGACCGGTTGTAATGGCTCTCTGTCCTCGTAGTTCTCCAATAAATTTCCTGATGCTATGTTTTTTATGTTCTGATTTTTTAGAAATTTTATCGCCACCACGATTTTCTTTAGGTGATTTCCCTTCATGAATGGTTTTTGCGATAGTATTAATGCGATTTTTGGTAATCCCCAAAACCATGGTAAAAAACGTTTGGCAGACTCTAATCAACTTATTTTCTTTATTTTTTAGATGGTAAGTGATATTAATAGAACGAGCTTTCGGTTCGTTTCTGACAGAGCGATTTCTCATTACTGAACAAACCTCCATTATAAGACAAAGTTTACATCCTGTGTGATTTTATCAGGAATACAATAAAATGTCTTCCGAATAACCTTAATGTCGCTCAATCGAATTTTGTTGCATTTTAACTTTTCCTGTCGTGATTACCAGGTCGTTTAAAATTTGCCAACAAAGGATCTTTATCGACATACTTCTTTTCTTTCAGTAATTTTCACTTAAAAGGAGTTTGCGGAATTTTAGTCCGACTTCCTCGACTGCCTGTTGAAGAAAGCAGTTTTGTATGTAGATAGATTATTATAAAATAAATAAAATTATTACCTTCTTGCACAGAAATATCAATTCTTCCTGGTTCTTCCATTTTTTGGTCAAATATACTGGAGTCACCGAGATCAAATTTAAGAATTCAACGAATAGACCGTCTGTAAAGAAAATCTAACAACTTGACAGCTCAAAGTGCGTCGATGCAACTAATAGAAATAGCTGATTAGCGTAGTCAGAGCCATCTACACATGTAATATTCTACATCGAATTTAACTGGATTTATCCTGTTTTCGTTGAAACCTAAATTTAAAGTATATTTCAACGGATTTATCTGCTTTTGCTTGATTGTCTACTTTTTAAGTCTGCTTTTCAATAGGATACATTCCATTTAGCTTGATTCTGACTTCACCAATGGATTTATCTGACCCCCATTACTGATGGGTCACGCTCATCTCATTCTTTACGAAAAATGGATTTATCTGTTTTTGTCTGATTGGTCCACATTTGTTTCTAATGAGGAACAAAAAAAAATATCATTCGAAGATATGTACCTACTATTTATTCGCTTTTGATATTATACAGATTGTAATGATATGTTGAATGAACATTATTGCATTGATTAAAACTTCTTTAGATTACTGTCGTCATATCTCAAACTTGAATTAGTTTGTATTTTTGATTATAATTACATACCTAAACGTGTCAAAAGTGTGATGCTATCGCGGACCGAAACAAGAACGGCTTTTGAGCTACTTGTATCCCTATAACTTGTTATACGGTTTTGCATTGATTTAAATTAAACCTAGGATGCATAACCCTGGACTTTCAGACCAGGAGAGACTTTGTTTACTTATAATTCGTTAGAAACAATTTAAATCGGTTTGAGCACTTAGGTATGTTCTAAACACATTTTTATTTAGCGCACACCTATATTCAAGTGTACTTAGAAATTGAAAAAACAAATATTTTTCATTTGCACTCGGTATTTACAAAAACCGGGCCTCCGAAGCCGGTCTACTAGTAGTTCCTGTAAAATCCGGCTGTGAGTTATTATAAATTGTCACGCAATGCTATACGGAATTGTGATCGAGCATGTTCGCGGCTATACCGTGAATGGCAGCGGCAACTACAAAGAATACGACGTCACGTATTCCAGAAAAAAGAAGGGAATTCTAATATATTAGTTATCGCGGAATATACTAAAAGGGAAACTTCTGGAATCGATAAGTGCATATATGAAGGTTGCAGCCGGCGTAGAAATTTATTTATTGTTTAGTTGTTGCCGCGATCATGAACAATATTTTCAATTCAAAATTTAAAATCACGACAAAACATGAGTACCACATATATGCTGTGTTTCGTGTTATGTCAAATTAACTCAGTGGAACAAAAACAAGAATTCTTCTGAAGTCCTGTCAGAAAGGCCAATGATTTGGCTTGGACCAGCAGACTATGTCACGGACTGTTACTTCTCTCTTGTAAAAAATTAAAGGGTTTTCAAAAAGAAATAAGCACAAAGTCGTGTATCCATACATTCCATATGTATGCACACCGTGGAAAAGAACTGATTGTAAGCCTCCAACTCCAATGCATTCAAATTCTTCTGCAAATTCCACGGACGAAGTAAATATAAACGATTGTTTTGACGAACTACATCTCATTACTCAATCAGTTCTGAATGATTTGATACGGGATTTGGGTTTAATCAAAGAAATATCACAAATTTTGTTACCTCGAGTAAAATAATGGAATCTTTACATTCCATTACATGAATATCTGTATTGAAGAATAATCACGGAAAATTCAATTCATTTGAAAGAAATTTCTGTTATTGTACTGTTATAAATCACCTTTTGGATGAAATGAGTATTGAATATAACCATGCAGAAAGTTTATCGACTAGTCGAAGACGAGTTTCAAAAAGCCGTTTTACTTTATAATGCTAACTTGAAACCATCAATTCCAATGGCTCATTCTACAAATACAAAGAAAGCGTATGACAGTATGACAACCATACTAAATCATCTTTGGCAAATTTGTCGTTACCTTAAGGTTATAACTAGAAAAAGAAGACAACTATTTTAAATACTTAAGGGATAAGTTTCATAAGACATGCTAATTTGATAGAAAACTATTGAAAATGGAGGCCGAATGTAGTTCAAAATTAATTTGTTGCATTCACGAGTGATGAACAGGGGGAACGGTTCCATCAAGAGATTACAGAAATGGAGAAACGATATCAGGGTAGGTGGGATACCGTCCTGATGGGAGATTTTTGCTGGTTTCTTATTAGAGAGGGCAACAGGCAACGTAAAAGGAAGAAGTAACTCTATTTATGCAAAATTTGATATATCATAAATTTTGCTTTGTGTACAGCTAAGTGTTTTTGTATTCTTGAATACTCATTAAACAATCAAGTATTTGTTGTCATGATTTCTGTACTTATCTCTTTTGATAACTTCTGTATAAACATTTTTATAAATACAACCGTTATTAAAAAGAAATCAAAATCGTCGACTAGTGGTATCTTTCTGTTGAAATAAGGTTTGCATGAGTGAACTTGTGAGATACATATGAAAATGCCATCGAAAAAATACGTGAAAAGGGCTAGAGACGGTGAGGTAGGCTCTGAAGAAACACTGTTGCAGTGCAGAGCTGAATATGATGATCTGCCTTCTGGAGAAAATGATGTGTTAGAAGCAGAAAACCCAAATTTCGAATTAGTTTTTGACGAGAATTCTGGATCCAGTAGTGATGATAATGACGACAACTTAGAGGATGATGCTTACGATATTGGTAATCTGACCATTGCTTCAATAGTGGTTACATTACTCCAAGTGGTCTGGTTTCGAGTTTGGAACCTCCAGCAAAAAAGAAAGTTCGACCACGGCCATGCGCCAGGATTGTCAAGAAAACATATGGTTGCAACACCAAAAGAAGATTTAGTGTTATTTGTAAATCCCGTTATTATACAAGACTTGTAAACTGTACAAACTTAGAGGAGAAACGTGTTTACGGAGCAAAAGCCGTAGAAAAATATAAGCGTTCATATATATTTCTTGCATTTTACGGTTTACTTTTCATAATAATAATAATAATAATAATAATATTACTCTTTATTGCCGAACAGAATCTAACAAATTCCAATTACTGGACAATTTTTAAAATAATATAATAGAATGTAATGAGAGAGAATTACAGACCGATTCATACGGTACTATTTGCAGATGATCAAATAGTAGTAGCGGAGGATCAACAGGATATGACATACATGTTGAACAAGCTTATAGAAGAATATACTAAGTGGGGCCTGCAGTTAAACATGGAGAAAACCCCAATATATTGTCATAGGAGGGAAAGGACGAGATATACAGTTAGACAGCGGAACAATAAAAAATGTAAGCTAGTATGAATACCTGGGGGTCACAGTAGACGAGGACGGAAGAGACGACAAGAACATAATGAAGAAAATAGGCAGAGCAAAGATTATGACGAAAGCATTACATCCTACTCTGTGGAACAAGAACCTGACAAAAGAGACAAAAACGAACATATTTAAAACAATCATTGAACCAGTTATGACATACGTGTCAGAGATATGAGTGATAGACAAAAGAATGAATCAAAGGTTGCTTTCGGCGGAAATAACATATTGGAGAAGATGCTGCGGAATAACATTATACGACCATGTCAGAAATGAGAACACCAGAGATAGAATGGGGGTGAAGGAGATTATTATAGATGCTATAAATGGGAGGCAACTGAGGTGGTGTGGATATCTGCGTCGAATGGAGGAAGAAAGATTACCAAGAAGAGTATGGAATTGGAATCCACCTCAAAGGGCAGACCAAGAAGGAGATGGACGGGAAATATAAAAGAGGAAATGAGGAAGAGAGGTCTACGAGAGGAAGAGTGGAACGATAGACGTAAATGGCGCTTAGGATGCGACTCGCTATAAAAGAAACAAAGAATGTAATGAGTACATGTATAAAAAAATATTAACAAAAATTTAAGAACAAGTGACAAATCCAAAGAAAGTATTTAGTATTATGCAAAATTATTGAAAATTGAAGTAGCAGCACTTTTCACATCATTAATAGATGAGTGAAACACATCACAATGCGAGGAAATCGTATTGAAATGAGAATACATCATGTAAATGGAAGACTGCAATAACACATTTGTGCGCGCAAATGGTAAGTAGTAGGTGCTGGAATAACGAGCGCCAAAATTTGAAACGCGTAAGTCTAGCATTTTGACGAAAGGTGGAGAGTCAATATTGTTGCGGCATAGCTTGAATAAAAATAATAACTTGGAACAAATGCGTCTAAAATTAAGACAATGCAAGTAAATACGCGTCCTATATACCGAGCCACAATATCTATATATCGCTTTGAAGAAATACGAAAATTTGTCAGATATGACAATAAGAGAACTCGGAATACGCGTTTGGAAGCCGATAAATTAGGATTGGCATCTTAAGTTTGAAGTTTATTCATTCATTTAAACAATGCAAACTGCATCATACTAATGTAACTATAGATTAACAACTTGTTGGGCTTAGAGGTAGATGCAGATTCGTACAATATAGGCCAAGTAAACCGGCAAAATATCAACTTAAAATACTTCGAATGTGTGAATCTACGTCTGGTTATATTCTGGATAGTTTAGTTTATGTATTATCGCCCCCTCATAATAGTCCTGCAAAACATCATTTGAATGACTATAATTGGCTCCAAAGCTAACTTTACCCACGACGAGCTTCAACTGACCGTCCCACGTAGTAGACTTATTTAAAAAATCGAAATTATTAGATTTGATCCGAAATAGATTTGCTAATATTGAAACATAGCCTTAATAATAATCACCATGTATAACTTTCCAGAAACATCCACGTCTCTCTCTGGCTCGCAATTATGGAAATGAATTTTTTTTAAAATAATTACTAACATTCCATTTTCATGTTATCCACGTCCATTCTAACGAGCCGGCTTATACGAAAAAACGCAGTGAAAAAAAAAGAAAGAGAAAAAAGACCTCCCGAACCCGAAGATTATCTCATATAATTAAAAAGTTCCAGTTACGCACAATTAGGTAAAACAGAATTGTACATTTTCACGAGCAATTAGACGCTGTCGAATCGAAGAAAACCAATTTTTGTTGTAATTCAGTCGGAGTACTGTGTGGCGGTTGGAGACGAACGTGTCCCCCCATTTTTACCCCACCGTACCCTTTACCCACCCACTCCCCGTAATTTCTCGTGTACTGGTCTCCCCCAACTAACCCCGGAGATAGAGTCTTTCTGATTAAAGAAACCGTTCTCATTGGAGTCATTACGATCGGCGTCATTCACCTTTTCTCTTCTTCTGTGTTTCTTCCAGCATATCCTCTAACCGACTACGTGTACTAATTTCCATACCTTACCTTCTTCTGCGCTTCCATCTCTTCCCTATTTTGGCTGTTCGATAAAGTGTCACCCCAGAGCCTCATCCATTATATGAGGCAAGGGTACGGAAACAAATCAGTGCTCGTGATGGATTACAAAGTCCATTGGTGTTAAGTTCCCAAACATTAACGAAGTGTACATTCCCTGAATGTTTTATGAAAATTTCCATCGTAGATGCTAGTCTCTCTTCCTAGCGGTCGTCCTATCTAATATGTATTGTAACAATCGGGTAACGCCGGGATCCTAAATAAATTACCCCACCGCCGAAGGAAAAATAGAATTTAATCTTGGAAACTGATCGCGAGTCAAATTACGTTAATTATAATTCTGCGACGCCCCTTTCGGTTGAGGGGTCACCAAAGTTCCTCAAACATTTTAATTAAGTGCACATTCCGTTTTAAGTTTCACCGAAAATTTGCCGAGAGGTGAGCGGTGACAACGACAGTATGCGAAGTTCTAAATAAATTACGAACTGTGAAACTATGCAAAATTGCAGTTTGCATTTATGATTTATTATGTTTTATTTTGTTAACCTATTCGGACACGATGAGAGGAATTTTGATTTAGTTCGGAAAGTTTTGAAATCTCCTGAAATATTATTTGCTTTTAATGAATCTGTACTGAAAGTTCAAGACAGAAAATTTGAGAAGTGAATCTAATTGGATTTTTGATTATAGATAAGAAATTGAGAATTATTATTAATTGGATCAATATCAATAATGATCAAAAATCACGGGTTATTATTATTATTATTATTGTATATTAAATTTATCGCAATTTCGTCATCGTCAAGTATGTTTAATTTGGTCAGCTAGAAACCTAAAAGGACATATAGTTGATTATCTTTTTTTTATACAAAACTGCATAATATGATAATTTCTCTTTCCATAAAACAGGGAAAATTAATATTCGAAATCCATGTATGAGTTTTATTATTAAATATTTATGAATCAAACAAAAAAATCATCACTTGATTTAGCTTTTGACAGCCCAGATAATATTGTGTGTAGATATTAGATAGATTATGCTCGGTCAGATATGGAGATAAAACAGGAGTGCCTTAGGGTTCTATTTTGGGTCCTATCTTGTTTAGGATCTACACTAATAATATACCACGATTTGTAAATATAGAGAATATTTTAATATACACTGATGATTAAGTAAAATAATCAAATTTGATATATGCATTTTCATTTCTGCAAACACAGTCAATTTACTATGTAATATTATCTTTAAAATATTGTTATGCAAGTACGAATGTAACATGTTTCTTTATGTTATTTCCATGACTTGTACCTATGTAGTAAATTACTGTATTATTTGAAAGAAATTGTTTATCTGGCGTATTCTATATTTGACAAATATCAGTTTGTTTCATGTTGTGTCTTTTTATCTTTATTTACGAAAATAGAGAAATGAAATTCTTTAGTTGGCTTCTATAGATTTTTTTAGTGTCATGTTCAGTCAATTTGATATAAAGGAAAATAAAATTAAAAAGAAAACAAATCTGATGCAATAGAGAACACTGTATAAATACATAAAACATAATTATTAAAATAATTTTAATTTGTTTAATGTAAAGTTGATATGAGGGCGTATTTTTATGTTATCTACCTAGTCATGAAAAAATGCGCATAAGAGAACAATTTTTTTTTATTTTTCTACATAACTCCCTTCAACACTAACACACTTATACCATCTTTTTTCCAGTTGCCCCATACCCTCAGAAAAAAAATGCCTCGGTAACCCCGCAAAATATTCTTGAAGAGCTTCTTTGAGTTCTTCATCACAAGCAAAACGCTTTCCTCTGAGATGCTTTTTTAAATTTTTGAATAAAAAGAAGGCTGACGGAGCTAGGTCGGGGCTATAAAGTGGATGCCTTAACTCTATAAACCCACAGTCATTGATTATCTGCTGAACTTTGTTTGCCTTACGAACCCGACAATTGTCGTGCAGCAACAAGTTTTTTCTGGATAAGAATGCGGGCGTTTTTCCTTCACAGCAGTTTTTAAATGTTTAATTGTGTTTCCGTAGGCCACTCCATTTATGGTAGACCCTCTCGGCATATATTCAATATGCAAAACTCCTTCAGCATCCCAGAAAACAGTTGCCCTCAGTTTTTTTCCAGAAAATTATGTCTTGGCCTTTTTTGGTTGTGGAGAGCCCTTATGAACCCACTGCATGGATTATTGTTTAGTAGGAGGGTCCCAGTAATATACCCTAGTCTCATCCCCGGTAATAATTCGAGATAAAAATGTTTTGTCCCTCTCCAACTTGACCAAATTTTCTTGAGAATCTTCTTTTCTGCACAGTTTTTGTTCAGGTGTAATCAATCTGGGTATCCACCGTGCAGACACCTTCTTCATACCCAAATCGTCATGCAAAATTTTGATAACACTTATGTCGGATATACAGACTTCATTGGCAATGACGGAGATCTTTACACGCCGATCTTTCAGTACCAAATTTTCGACTTTTCGCGCAATGTTTTCAGTTCGAGCTTCAACTGGTCGTCCGAACTTTGGGTCATCATTGATTGACTCTCGGCCCCATCGAAAGAGTTTAGACCAATATTTTACTTGGAAATACGATGGTGTATCTTCCCCATATACCGCAATCATTCTTTCATGAATTGCTTTTGGACCATTGCCTTCCTTTGTCAGGAAGTTTATTACGCTGCGATGTTCAACTTTAGTTTCACTCATTTTATCGAGAAATGGACCGTCTCAAATGTCTATACACAGCATAAACTAAACACAAGTTAGCACATGTACTTCTAACAGTGACAGCAATTTTTCAATAATTTGTTTGACATCGTCACTCTTTTGTTTTATGGTTAGGTAGATAACATAAAAATACGCCCTCGTAATTCCAAAATCAATACACATTCACTTATTACGATAAGAGGGCACGGTTTCCAAAATAATAAACGTGAAACAAACTCTCAACACAGGTAAAACTTCGACCTTTTGCTTTTGAATTTGCTATTAAATGTAGGATATTCTTGAATTGAACAAAATGGAACATAAAAAAGAGTTAACAGGAAAAAGGGAATTCTTGTAATAGGAACCCAATCGAGATCTCCAAATAAGCACAGGATGCATCAGCTGTCAATTTTAAAGATCTTGGGAATTAGAAGTTCAAAATTTTCTTGAAATACTCTTTCTGGTTCTTCTTTTGTCAGAGTATTTAACCGTATTTTAGGGCTCTACTATAGTTTCGAAATTTATTACATCAGGCGGCCATCTTTATTTTCTTGAAGTTTCAATACTTTTTAAATAATCTGTTATTTGTAATATGTTTAAAATTTTTACTTATGTGAAGTAATAAACGTAATCATACAATCATGCATAATATAATAACTGAGTGGTTATCTTAATGCATTGTTTTGTTTTAAACGAGGGAGCAAGCGTCTACACGTCTGCTTGTATGAAAAGTGAGGCTTTGCTTTTGTTTGTGCATCTACGTGAATACTATGCGTTCATTAAATTCTCGTAGTTGTATGGCTATCCTAAGTTTCCTTGTTTCTGCTTAAAACTTACTTTAATATTTGAAATATTGAACGTTTTAGTTTCTAACTTTAATTTATATAAACTTATTTAAAATCCAAAAGTGTTTTGATATTTCCTTCTGAGCTTTTATTCAAATAGGAATATATTAATGATATTATGTTTGTATGGTATGCCAAATTTTTACTCAATAAAAGCCGAACAAACCGACTATTTGAACATAGTTAAATTCCTTTCATCACTAATTTTTCCTTTAAAAATCCCCCAAACAGTATGAAACATAAATAATTTTGCCAGGTGCCACTACATGAAGCATTGCATGAATTGTTCCAATTTTAATCGTGCATTGCAGTCATTTCATAACGCTATACTGTAATAACGCAGCTAATATTGGCAATGTAAATATGCGAACAATGTGTGTAATTGAAATCTGATTTTCCTAAAATTGTTACATATTTGCGTAACGGCAAATATAGATCCATTATGAAATATAGCCTAACATTATCTATTTATTGGAAACAATCTACATACGTATATAGTTTTATTTACCTTACCATAAGCCAATCGGTTTTTATCGTTATCGATGTTGTGCGTAATATGAATTTGAAATTCAAAGCTTTCGATAGATCATCACAAATTCTATTAGATATTATATTTTTATTGACTGGAAATAAATAGTAAGATAAATTAATTCAAATAGGTTTTATTTGTATAGCTTGATGGTGTAATTATAAACAGAATATTCCATTTATGGAAATATGTGGTAGATATAAGATAAATATATTAGAATAATAAAGAATTCTTTAAAGGAAAGGATACAGAAGCATTGAAGGAACATGAGAGTATGATCATTATATATCACAGTAAGTACAAGCGATATCAATGGAGAAAAGACAAAAGAAACTCATTGAAAGTGCCAATAGAAACTGTAAAATCTGTTTCAGAAATAATAAACAAAAAATAAATATCGAGTGATGAAGTATTATATAATTATCCATATTTTTAAGGTAGAAGGTGATAGATGGTACCGGTTAGATAAACATTTAGTGCATCCTAATACTGTAGAAAAGCTTATTGGTATAACATTTAGAAGACAAAATTAGAGACCAATTTAGAGGGTTATCTAAAGTATAACCAACATTACAGGCTGAACATAGATATCTAATATTTATTATAAAACAAGCAGAAGAAATAGCTGTAAGAAAAAGAAGAAGTGTTGGTTTAACAGGATTACAAAAAGGCATTCAACAAAATAAAAATATATGGTATGTGGAAAATGCTAAACTGATGATGATAAAGCATATGATTTAAAGCCTCTATGATGCTGCAAAAAATAGTTTCAGCATAAGATATGAAAGACCTATTACGTGTTCTAGGGAAATTGGATTGCGCTTTGATCTCGTTATGATTTGCAGCATAACACAAGACAGAGGGAGAACTTAACAAATCATCAATGAAGAGAGGAAAAAGAAGTGGACCCAAATTAGATCCCTGTAGTACACCCGAGCAGAGACACATGTTCTAGATGCATAACCTGAATAAAAAACATAATTGATTCTATTGTGCAAGAAAGACAATTTTCTAAGTAGAATTCCTAATTAACCACGTCAAAAACAGTGGAAAAGTCAGTGTGGGTGGTTGCGACCATCTAAATGCTCTGATATATATTGTTTAAGTGTGACTAGGTTCGTCACTGTAGACCAAAAACCATGCTGATATGGAGATATATATTTGCGCGAACCTAGTTATGAATCGTTTTCTAAATTACTATTTCTAAGATTTTTGCAAAATTTGATAGAATATGAACTTGCTTGGCATCATATGTCTTAAATATGAGCAATAAAAACGTGCGTTTTTATTGCTCAGTTGAATAAGTGTGTACAGTTTAGACAGAATAATACCCATCAGCCGAAATAACGTAGAATAACGAATGGAATGATAATGTTATAAAGTTAAGAACAATGTTGGTCTCACGTGGTCTTTCTCTTAAGTTGGTTCTACAATGTTAAAAATGCCTGTAATATTTCATTATATATTCGTTAATGTTTACCTAATATGTAATGTGATTAAAGAAAATCACATAATATATTAGGCGATATGCAAATACATAGTAAATAACAAGTACTAATTGTGTATTATGAATTTAACAACAAAATGTTCTTTAATATATAGTAAAAGACTATAGTAAAGTCTTTTAAGTTAGAGCATGCGCATCAAAATTAGCGCGCATTAGTCCTGATCATTTCAACATAACTGTGGTGACAAAGAAATAGTATCTGTTTTTACTTTCTTATACGTAGTATAAGGAAGTATTGTGATGATGAAAATTTTCGACCTCGAGATTTTTGCAGATGTCCACGTTTTGAAGTCCCCTGATACCGAAAAAGTGCTTTTTAAAAAATGTCTGTGTGTCTCTCTGTCTCTCTCTCTCTCTCTGTGTGTGTGACCACGATAGCGGTCAAACCGCCGTAGATATCAATTCCAAATTTTGTATTTACGTGTATAATCTCCCTCTTGAGATCTGATTAGTTTTTCAGTAAAATCGGTAGACCAGAAGTAGCAGTTTACTTCAGCGAAAAAATCGAATTTTGCCAATATTTCGTCAACTACTAAGTTTAAACAAATTTATAAAGAATTCATATGTACTTAAAATTCAAATTGAGAATAATTTTATTTAAAAAGTTTTTCGATATTCCTACCGGAAGCCATGCTGTTTAGACAAGTACGTTACAGGCATAAAAGTATTTAAAACATAATTTTCAATATCTTTTGTATAAAAAAAATTTCAAAATTCTGACCGGAAGTGCCACTTTTTCTTTTATCGAATAGCGATTTTTTGCAAATATGTCGTAAGTTATGCATTCTATATATATTTATCAGGAGTATAAAAGTATTTAAAACTGGATTTGCAATATTTTTTGTATATATGAAATTTCAAAATTCGGACCGGAAGTAGCACTTTTACTCTTAGCGAGGAGCACTTTTTTGATAATATCTTGCAAAGTATGCATTCTCTAGAGATTTATTAAGAAAATAGAAGTACTTAGAATAGGATTTTGAATAATTTTTGTAAAAGAAATTCTTAAAAGTCTATCATTTGAAACGCTCATACGTATAAGAAAGTCGTGTGGTGGATACACCTCATTTTTTTTTTATTGATGTAGCAGTTGAAATAGGTAGGTTTATATACTATAACAATGGCAGAATATGCAAATTTAACTACGCTAGACAGAAAAAATACGATTTACATAGAAATTGGAAAAAATTTATTTTCTGTTGCACACGTGAGAATTGTAATATTATATTTATAACATATATCAGATTTAAGCAACATTAATCTAGTAACAGTTCTTTAAAACATCTGAAACAATTAGAAAGTTTGTGAATGATAAATCAAAATTAACATTGGATGAAAATGAAGCACTTCAGCTAAAGACATTTTAGAAGCAATTACAAAATATTTTTAGGAGGACTTTGGTGCTATTTACAGATTAACAGAGGTAAAATACTTATTAGGTTTACATGATTTTATAAAAATAATTAATTCTAGAATCCGTTAGACGATGTCAGTGAGGCTAACCTGCCAGCTGCAACATGTATAATAAAAAATGAGGTGTGGCCACCACACGACTTTCTTATACGTATGAGCGTTTCAAACTATACAATTTTAAGAATTTTTTTATACAAAACTTATTCAAAATCATATTCTAAGTACTTTAATTCTCTTAATAAATCTCTATAGAATGCATACTTTGCAAGATATTCGAAAAAAAGTGCAACTCGCTAAGAGTAAAAGTGCTACTTCCAGTCCGAATTTTGAAATTTTATGTATACAAAAAATATTGCAAATCTAACTCTAAATACTTTTGTACTCTTAATAAATATATATAAAATGAATAATTTACGACATATTTGCAAAAAATCGCTATTCGGTAAGAGTAAAACTGTTACTTCCGGTCCGAATTTTGAAATTTTTTTTATACAAAAGATATTGAAAAGTATATTTTAAATACTTTTACACCCGTAACGTACTTGTCTAAAAAGCTTGACTTGCGAAATATTCGCAAAAAACTGATTTTTGATAAGAGTAAAAGACCTACTTCCGGTAGGAATTTCGAAAAACTTTTTAAATAAAATTGTTCTCAATTTTAATTTTAAGTACATATAGATTCTTTATAAATTTGTTTAAACTTAGTATTTGACGAAATACTGGCAAAATTCGATTTTTTCACTGAAGTAAACTGCTACTTCCGGTCTATCGATTTTACTGAAAAACTAATCAGATCTCAAGAGGGAGATTATACACGTAAATACAAAATTTGGAATTGATATCTACAGCGGTTTGACCGCTATCGTGGTCACACACACACACACAGACACACAGACACACAGACACACACACACACACACACACACACACAGACACACAGACATTTTTTAAAAAACACTTTTTCGGTATCAGGGGACTTCAAAACGTGGACATCTGCAAAAATCTCGAGGTCGAAAATTTTCGTCATCACAATACTTCCTTATACTACGTATAAGAAAGTAAAAAAGGTAAATTTGTAAATATAGTTTTGTACGTAAAATGTCTTTAATTCGCTACTGTCAAAGCTATTACTGTAGAAGAATAGTTTTACTATAACCTTTTTCTCGGTGTACATTTTTCTAAATATGGTATTATATTTTATGTAGGACAAGAAGGTAACCTGCCTATATACTATATTTATATGGACTATCTAATAAACTTAAATCCTTACGAAAGTTTTGAAGATGCGTTCATGGTCTGGTTTTCGTTATATTTTATATATAGGTATACAATTACCCAAATCATGTGGTGCAACCCTAGAACTAATTCAAAGACTGGTACTCAAAATACATCCAGAGAGCGGATCAAAATTAAAAAAGTTAATCCCATTAGAGAGAAGGTTTTTAATGTTAGGAATAAATACATAGATTTTTAATTTTACTTGAATATATATTTTTAACTTTAAAATTATTTTACGTTTCAGTATATGTATTGTATTTATTGGAACTTACTTTAGGTTTTGTTTAGAATAACTTATTTATTCTTCTCGTTCAATATTTACCAAAATTAAAAATAAAATATATTTATGGTTTATAAAAATTGTGTTTAGTCCAACCAATCCTTAAGTCTAACAGAAAAACACATTACATAATTTCTATAATTTACGTTGTCGGTGATTCGTTTTCTATTACAAAAGACATCCTAGATATCAAAAGCTGCATATACATAAATATCATAATTGCTTTGACTTAGTAAATATTATATCTGATGTCTTAAATATTCAGGGTTGGGTTGGGTTGGGATGTCTTAAATATTCAGGGTTCTCAAAATAACACCTACTTATATATAATTGATACTATTGTTTTTGATTATTTATATATCATTTTACCCTCACTAATTATACAAATTTACAATGCAATTTTCAATAAGCAGGTATTGAAAGCGGTTTCAATTTACAACGTAAATTTCAGTAAGCAATCATTGAAAGCAATTCCATAATATATCAAGTAAATCTAAAAATTCCATAACATAGCGTTGGTCACATAATTGCCAGCGTTATGTTATGTAATATTTTCTTACAGTGTACGTGGAGTCGACTGTCAGTGGTTGCTAAGTCTTAACAAATTTTATTTTTTACTTATTTCCCTTTTCTTCCGCTAAAAACAAAACTGCAAAACACAAAAATGTCGTGGAAAATCGGGAAATTTCTGTAAATCTTAATAAAACCAAAAGTCGTAACAGTTACGACAAAATCGTAACGGAGGTTATCTTTGACGCTGCCCTTTATTTTATAATTAATTTTATTTGTCCTGTTATGATGCTTCGATCAGAAGCAACGATTTCGTTACAATTCGAGCTTCCTTAAAATAGCTGTGATGTATACATTTCAAGTACAGCCATGTCTTGAGAATTGTCGTTTTCAGACAATCTTTTCTTCATTGTTTTTCATTCAAAAAATTCTACTCTCTCAAAACTTTCCTCTTTGAATATTATTTGCACGAACAGGAACTTGTTTTCTTTCAAGAATAATAAATAAAATACTGTTATAGTATACATGTAATTATATATGCATCAATTTGAAACTGCATAATGTCATATACACAAATCTAAGGCTTGCAAGAAATTTCAGTTATTTTACTTTGAAAACAAACTATGCAGAAACTAGTTATGAACTACTTGAATATCCCGTACAAGAATTGATCTCAATTAAAAAATAACGCCCAGTTGAACTTCAATACCGAAGCGCAACAGTAAGATAAATTATTCACAACAGATAGCATGCTCTTGCACGCTTCACGCATCCATCCAATTTTCTTTGTACTTTCACTGTAATTTCCTGAAATTTCTGTTACGGACAGCATCCTGTGACATCGCGACGCTGAAAAGAGTAAGAAAGAGGGTATGAATACCTAACGACAATGAATATTTATGGATTTCAAAATTCACCTCCTACATTGTATCATAGACGGCATAAAATATATTTTGCTGAGGTATCAAAGACCGCCTCATCGTTAATAAATAAAAGATGAAGCTGCAGCGTAAATTCGGGGACCCCTCTTTTTTTTTTGCTCGTCCGGTTGGAGTGTTCGTTAAATTATTACTGTTTGCATTTTTTTTTAATTTCTCTTTTTCTGTGTTAATGTAATGCTTGTGACATTGAAAAAGTCAATAATTTAGTGTCATACCTTCGAAATCTTTCATACTGAAAGAAGACAGGAAGCAAGATTTTTTCGTTCGAATTTAAATTATATATAATATAGATATATGCTGCAATAATTTTAGTCTGCTAAACTTTAACGTGCACACATTAAAGAACGCTGGTTGCAATTGCACCAAATTGGAGCGTTAAAGTTTAGTAATGTTAAAAAGAAGTTACCAAAAAGATGCTTTGAACAGATGATCTCTTTTAAAATAATAATATAAGAAGAGAAAATCAAATACTTTTAAAATTAGTTCGACAGATTACCAGTTGATATTTCTAAATTATTTGATATGTGATTACTGGATTTCATATCCATCTATGAGTTTAATCAAGTCAGTTAACAGAAATGGCTTATTTAACAACTTGTTAACTGGTGTGGAAAATTGATGATTTTAATGCAGGAACAGAAAAAAGAATATTGTAGAAACAATGCGTCTACCAGAAGTGGCAATTGAAGCCAAGCCAAACTTATTTATATATTTTAATAATTAGTTGACAGTAATTTAATTTCATTTTAAGACCATTACGTAAAAGATCCAATATACTATAGATATAGTCTGGATGTTCATGAACACTTTTTCCTCAGATTTACTAAAACGCATAGTATGAAAGCTAGCCATGCTATGAATGCTTCGGAATAGATTTCATAGGCCACGAGGTTATTCATTCTTGAGCATATGCGATATTTTCAGATCTCTCCTTAAACTTATTGAATATATTGTTATAATACTCCACTACGTTAGCACTTTCTGAATGAAGTTATAGGACTAATTTCAATAAAGCCCCACGCTTTGGGCAACAAAATTGTTTTGATATGGGTGAACATTTGAAGAGAACGATAAGGGAAGAAATGCCTCACTTAAATTTGGCTAATAGAATGTGTTGAGTCTGAATCAAAACTTAATACAATGTATGGGCCCTAATTATGGTGGTGCACTTCTACAAATGCGGTCCCGCACTCTCAACAAATAACTTCCAATTATGGCTGCACGATTGTATCGTTAATTCCCACAAATCCCAAAAATGCTTCGGAATAGATTTCATAGGTCACGAGATTATTCATCCTTGAGCATATGCGATATTTTCAGATCTATCCTTAAACTTATTGAATACATTGTACGTTAGCACTATCTGTATAAAGTTATAGGATTAATTTAAATAAAGCCCCACGTTTTGAGCAACAAATTTGTTTTGATATGGGTAAACACTTCAAGAGAAAGATAAGGGAAGAAATGCCTCACTTGAATTTGGCTAATAGAATGTGTTGAGGCTGAATCAAAACTTAATACAATGTATGGGTTCAAATTATGTTTGGTGCACTTCTGCAAATGCGGTCCTGCACTCTCAACAAATAAATTCCAATTATGGCTGCACGAATGTATCGTTAATTACCACAAATCCCAAATTTTCCCGTTATATTCATTCAAGCTATGCTATTTTAGTTTAAAGAGGATACTTGGCTGATCAGTCAATAGTGGGATCTAACATATTCCAATTTATAAATTTATAATATTTAATAATACTTTTTGTCATTATTTAGGGATAGAAGTTTGAAAATAATACTGTGTGAAATATTTAAATTATTTTTACGGCCATATTAGGTTGCTTTTGCTCGTTAATTATTTTCATTTTTATAATTTAATTTTTTTTACCAGATTTTCCCCCATCTTTGAGTCTACTTCATGTTTCGCACTTTTGTTTTGTTTTGTATAATTCGCGACATGAACGATTGTGGATCGGTAGAATGTGACGTGTTTTTATTAGGAACATGAATGTTGAGTATGGAGTATAAAGCAAGATTAATTCCAACATTTTATCCTCACTGTTTTGGACGTTATTGTACCTACTGCTTGGCATCCAACACATCTAGAAAATTTCTGAATCCCTCGTTTTACTGCATATGTTAATTCACAGCATTATTTTTGCTTTACTTGTGGTAAGCTAACAGCTTTTGCAAAGATATAAATGCATTGTAAAATAGACGTCAAAAAAGATGAAATTTCAGCATGACATTTGGTTGTTCAACAGAGATGATTCTTGACAACTCCAAAAGAGGAAAAACGGAAAAACGAGTTTTGAGAAAAATAAAAAGCAGTTGTAGTTGCAAAAATCATTTATTTATTGTAACTATATCGTCAGCTATTTTATAAATGAAAAATATGTTTTTCTAAAATGATAAACTATAAATAGAAATGTAAATATAGGGTACGTTTTAAGTTGTTTTATCGAATATATGCAATAGTTGTTAGAAAAAATCGGATGTAACTAAGAAAAAAAGGTTTATTTTTTGAAATTTGCACTAAAGATAGTATAAAAACCAGTTATGAAAATTAAAAGAATTCTTTTGTAGACTTTGTCACTGCCGCATCAGTGTAAATTAGCTAATAACTAAATTAGTTATATATCGGCTATATTAAAAAAATACAGCTGAATAATTATTGAAAAGCTAAAATATTATCGAAATCCGATTTCTAAACAACCTGTACATACACACATGCATACGCACTTATTGGAAGGACAGCAAAGGGAAAATCTCAAATAATAATGTGAGTAACGCACAGCTCTCCCCTACACATTGAAATTAAGTAGGGTAAGCGGGTTTACATATTTATTTGGAACATTGAATTAAAATTCCCTGTGCAAGGCGCTATCCCGCAGATAATAGGCTAAGATAGTATTGTAAATATTGTGCGTTTTCCACCATCGAACCACATGCTCCGCCGGGAAGATAAAATCCTTAACGGCCCCGGATATCTGATCGAGGGTTTGTAATGCTTGGCGGAGAGAGCCCCTAGAGTTTTACCCTTATCTGTATAGATACTATAGGAAAGTGAAAAAAAAAGACGAAATATTTACTAAAAATATTCCCTTTCTAAAAGAAAAATAGAAGGCAACTATCTATACTTTGTGGACCTGACTTGGAAAAAGAAGAAGAATTTTCAGTAAAATAAAATGAAAATCGAACAAGAAAATTTTCTGTGTGATGCATTAAGAATGAAACATAGAAAAATTCATTGTTATTGAAGTAGACGTATAGGATTTGCAAATGTTAGAACTATGTTAATTTAAGAGAAAATAAGGAGGAGCATTGACAATGGTTATTTGCAATTAAAAAGGAGACTTGTGATAGAGTTTTGGTATTTACTTTTAACTTATGTGGGAACAGGAATTGTTTTATGAAGAAATTGCGAATCAGAAAAATGATATCTGAACAGCCCTTAGGTTAAACATAAAAGTCATAGTTGGTCTGTTGTCCAGAATCTGTTCCCACATCAACGAAATTAAACAAAACTTCACTCTCTGTGGCGATGGCTTCGTGATAGTCCTCCTACAGACAAGGACATGTATTTTTCCTGCGAAAAAAGTAATGAAAACGATATTTTGGAATTTGAATCCAATACTTATTGACTATCTCGCAAAGAGCCAAAGTATCAATACTATGAGGTTCTTATGGACATATTAAAACTTGACATTGCTGAAAAACGACCTGCAATAAATCACATTTGGCAAACGCTCTGGAAAATTATGTTTTCAGGTTGTGCTAGAAAAAGACGCAGATATCGCATGAATTCTTCAGCATGGCGATTGTCTTAGCCATGTGATGGCAACAAATGAACGTTAGGTTGATTGGTGTCATTTGGGCGTGTCGGTGTCGACATTAGGCCTTTTTGGATATGGATAAATTGCATTGCAAATTTCTTTGCCTTAAATTGGAATTTGGATAACTTACCTAGAGGACGAAGGCAATCACTTATTAAAAAATCAAACCGCAGATAAGACGAATTCTATCAATTGAAGAGAAGTAAGTAATAATTTGCTTGACAGGTCAAACCGATATTATGATAAATAAACGCTTATTTTCCGATATTGGTGCACATAACCATCAAAACGATTAATCAAAATAATTTTCCACACCGTTTCATTTTCATTATAACAAACTACTCGCACAAGAAAATATAACACCAAAAATGCGGAAGACAAAATGAACTATGGATTCAGTAAAAAAAAGTAAGGTGTAGCCACCACACGACTTTCTTATACTCATGAGCGTTTCAAACTATGCAATTTTAAGAATTTTTTTACACAATAATTATTCAAAATCCTATTCTAAGTACTTCTATTCTCTTAATAAATCGCTATAGAATACATACTTTGCAAGATATTCGAAAAAAAGTGCTACTCCCTAAGAGTAAAAGTGTTACTTTCAGTCCGAATTTTGAAATTTCATTTATATAAAAAATATTGCAAATCTAGCTCTAAATACTTTTGTACTCTTGATAAATATATATATAATGCATAATTTACGACATATTTGCAAAAAATCGCTATTCGAAAAGAGTAAAAATGGTACTTCCGGTCTGAATCTAGAAATATCCATAACGGACCTGTCTAAAAAGCATGACTTGCGAAATATTCGCAAAAAACTGATTTTCGATAAGAGTAAATGACCTACTTCCGGTAGGAATTTCGAAAAACTTTTTAAATAAAATTATTCTCAATTTTAATTTTAAGTACATTTGAATTCTTTATAAATTTGTTTAAACTTAGTAGTTGACGAAATATTGGCAAAATTCGATTTATTCACTGAAGTAAACTGCTACTTCCAGTCAACCGATTTTACTGAAAAACTAATCAGATCTCAAGAGGAAGATTATACACGTTAATACAAAATTTGGAATTTATATCTACAGCGGTTTGACCGCTATCGTGGATACACACACACACACACAGAGAGAGAGAGAGAGAGAATTTTTTTAAAAACTACTTTTTTGGTATTAGGGAACTTCAAAACGTGGACATCTGCAAAAATCTCGAGGTCGAAAATTTTTGTCATCACAATACTTCCTTATACTACGTATAAGAAAGTAAAAGAAGTCAAACAGAAAGTGAAAAACTAAAGAAGAATAGCTGGCAAAAATATGAAAATGTAATAAATGACAATTATTAAGACGCTTTAGTGAAATTTTCGGGAATAATGGAAAGCAAGCTGGTGGTGAGAACAAGATTCAACCAGATATGCTAAAATGGATAAGAGATAAAGGAAAAAGATGGACATTCAAAATATACAAACAAGCATGGGATGAAGAATGAATACTCAAGCATTGGGAAAAGAATCTTGTCATGACAATATATAAAAGAGCTATAACAAACTGAATGTGGATTCCAGAAATTGAAGGATGCAACTAACAGGGACAGTAGAGGATAAACAGGCGGCATTTGGAGAGCAGATATCAGTAAATAAAAGCATGATCGTTGTGTTAAATTCAGTGGAAAGTGCTCAGGCATTATCCATTAATCTTAGAGCAACATTTGACAAGCTAGAAAACTTAGTATTTTAGAAAGCAATGCAAGCAGGCTACAACAAACTTTTAAATATTACAAAAAGCATAAAGGGGAGTGAAAATAAGTGGATTTAGAGCAGGGACATTTGAGTTTAATATATAAATAAAGTAAGGGAATATTTTATGCCTCTTAATAGAAGTAAAAGATAGAGAAATAATAAACACAAAAAACAAAATATAAAATTGAATATAGATACATGTAGTACCTACTAAAGTCGAAAGTTAATTATATATATACAGAAAATATTGTGCACATTGGAATATACAACAAACTGAGACCCTCAACATAGAAGTAAACAAAAAGAAAAGCAAGGTGATTATAATCAATAATATAGAAAATAGAAACCAAATAAATAATCTGCAAACAATATGCACTAGATTGATGTTAAATGAGTGTTTGGGAGTAATTGTAACAATCGACGATAGCCTCGATACAGAAATTGTTCGAAGAAGACATAAGAACACCAATATTTAACACGTTATAAATAAGACATTATTAGGAAAGAAGGAGGTAGTGATGACAAGGAAATCAAGAGTCTACAATCCTGTAGTCGTTACAAGTCTATTATATGGAAGCGCATCGGGGATACCACGAAAAAAACACATCGAAGCCAACTTGAAATTTAAGAAAAAATTGAGATTGAGGAGATAAAATTAGTAGAGGAATACTAGAAATTTGCAAAAAAATGATGATAAAGGAAGGAAGATCGAGGAAGACTTGGTGAAAAGATTTGAGAAGAAAGAAGGACAGGAGAAAGAAAACACTAAGAAAGATGAACAGACTATCTAGAAACCGTGGGGAATGGAAGAAATCGGTAAGTCAATAACTGGAAGGATATTTCTTAATAACAGGAAGGATAAGCTAAAGTGTTGGAAATTCTTTATTTTAGAAATTCGGTGTACACTAGGTGTACACAAAAACAATAATCAATTTAAATATTTCTTTATTGCCAGTTAATTTATGTAAAATCTAGAAAAATTATTTAATTCCCAACAATTGCGCAGAATAGTTGAAATGACGCAGTGTAGAATTATGGTGCAATTCTACAATATAAAAACTGGTAAAATGAGATGTAGTTGTGTGGAGAAACGATAATCCCACATTATAGGTTTAAATCAATTGAGTTTAAAGTCGATTAAATTCCATATGTTGTACGTGAGGTGAACTCAATAGATGGGTTTTGTGAAAATAAACTGGCAAAGCGTAATATAGCGTATAGTGCTAATCAATAGCTGCAGCGAACATTTAGCTTTAACGTACTTGAAGTATATTTATAATAATGCATTATTATTATTGTTGCAAAAATAATCCATAGATCAATCATAATTCAGTCAAAATATTGCTAAATAATTAAAAATAAGAGCTGGTTGATTATTATACGTGCTTATCAAATAATTATAAATGTCTTGAATACGTTTAACTTGAATTTTATTAGCGACAAAATAGAGAGAAAAAAATGCCGTACAAATTCATCGGACCTTGCAAAGTTGATGATCAAGCCAACCTTGACCTTTCGCGTGACCAAACGTTATTAATACTGGTGTTTAAGAATGCTTGAATTACTTTTTAAAGTAACGTTCATGGCACGTGCATGAAAGAATCGATTACTAACGCTCACACACACACATCCACACACACACACATATATATATACATAAAACATAAAATGCAATTTTGAGAACAGCAATCTTAATTTATTTTACTGGCTCATAAATGCACTTCTTAATGTAGTCATAACTATTGTGCGCTTATAAAATCAGTGTCATGTTAATGCGAAAATTTTGTGACTTAATGTAAATGGAATGTACCATTTATTTGAAGAAAAAAGTTGGAATAAGTCAGGTAATACTGGTTACATTTACGAACATAAAGGATTTGTGGTAATTTAGTTTTACATTAACCTCCTCTTAAGTGCAAATTTGGATTTCAAATTACTAAAACAGACTAATTCAATTTCTCACACGCTATGTAATTAGGACGGGCTATTTTTTTATTGCCAGGGTTAGACTTTGATAATAAAAACCCGAGCACCGGTTATCACCAGAGTAAAACGTCAAATCCAAAGTTGCTATGAGGATTCCGCAGGACTCGCTGTTGGGACCAATATTTTTTTAAAAATGTATATCAATTAGTACAAAATGTGGGCTCTTTTGATCATATTTTTCATTAAATTTGACACATTTCACACGATTTTTATTTGAGTTGCTCAAGGGTTTCTGTTTTGTTTCCATAAACCTTGCTTTTCAGATATCACTACAATAAAGGTCCAGGGCAGACAAATTGGGCGACCGTGGAGACCGATTTACATCACCATTTGTTGAGATAACTTGTTGTGCAAAAACGTCTTGCAATAATTCCATTGTAATTCTGGCTGTATGCGATATAGTACTGTCATGACGAAACCACATATTAATAAAGCCATAAGTATGCAATTCTGGCGATTAAAAATTTTCAATCATGTCACGATATCGTTCGACAGTGACAGTTGCCGTTAAACCGTTTTCATTTTCAAAGAAGTAAGATCCAATGATTTCTCCTGACCAAACTGCACACCAGACTCATTTTTAATAGATGTAAAGGTAAGTTTTCCATTGTCCAGAATCGACTATTCTGTTTATACACATATCCATTTAAGTGAAAATGCACCTCGCAACTCATTATGAGTTTTTCATGAAAATCAGGGTCATCATGGGCAAACTATAGCATCCTATTGGCATATATTTCTCAAAATTCTGATCAAAGTTGTTCTTCGTAAACCAAGTTCCTGAGCGCAGAATCGAATTTAGTTGATGGACTGTTTTGAACACTCTCTTGAACAGCAGCAATGATCTCAGGCAATCTTGCAATACGTTGTGGTCTACGCTTGGGCCTATCAGCTACAGCGATAAATAGCTCATTTTGTTATGGTACGTTATATTTCTCAAAAATTCTATGTAACCTTCTGATCGTTACTCATCGATGATTGATTTTCAGAAAATGGTTTAACAGTTAAAACACGTTGGTCTATCGAATATTTATCCATAATAAATTTTCCAGGTCTGTCAAATGTGAACTGTCAAAACTAATATATACCAAAGTGGCGGCTAATGAGCAAAAGTATTGCATATGTTGAATATGTTAAATAATTGATTACCCTTTCCTTATTTCTTTATTATTCGTTGAGTAAACTTAATATCTAAAAAGAGTGCTTTTAAAAGAAATTAATAAACCAAGACAAGTTCCGTAAATAAATGAAACAGTTTGTTATTAGCTAGTTCTTATTTAAAATTGGAATTAATATCACGTGTTGCCTCCTCTAGCATCTAATATAGCTTGCGTACGCTTTTCCATTCCACAAATCATATTTCGTACATCGTCCTGGAATTTCTTGCCATTCTTCCTCAGGTGCAATTCGTAGGTTTCGTAGAGTTCTTGGAGGTGGATTTCGTTTCATAATTGTTCTCTTTAAGTAGTCCCATACGTGCTCTATTGGATTATAATCCGGACTCTTTGCAGGCCAGATCATTCTCGCAATTTCAACATCAGTAAAATACTGTTGAACAACATCAGCAATGTGCGGTCATGCGTTATCATGAATCAATCTGAACCTATCAAATCCAATAAAGCCAGCGTATGGGTAAACATGATCTTGAAGGGTATTTTCCAAGTACCAAATTGATTTACTCCTACCCATAAGCGAAAGTCTAAACGCAATTCATCATCACCATTTCTCAATTCATATACAAAAGTCGGTTTATAAGGTTTAATTTTGTTAGCTTTAAAAATTCTTTGTAAATGTGATTTGCCAATTAAATGATTTAACTGTGCAGACCTTTCATAATATGAGCTAGGTAAACTCTTTGTTCTAAAGTTACCATTACTATTAAGTAAGTCTCATTAAAGATTCACAAATACGTAATGAAAATGACAGATGCCAAGTAATTTGACTTACATATTAGGTTGTCATGGAAGGTAACAAGATAGGGTAAGCCGTACAGTTATTGGCCTTTTTCGGTTTAATTGTATTAAATAAGGATATGCAACCAAATTTACTATTGTTTCATATATATTTAATATCTGGGAGCTTTTCTTGTTCTGTTGGTGTATTTTTATTTGTGATTGTTGGCTGCATGGAAAATTACCGCCTAAAACATTCTGTGCCTAGGTTTGTTGCAGCGCTTTTCTTCTCGGTCTGGTAAGTGCAGCTTAGTTTACTAATATTTGTTAATTAAAAATGTGAGTGGTTGTACGTTATATTATTATTCGATATAACGTACAACAATCGATTTTACGATTTTTCGTTCAAAAGAAACTTCAATTTAACAATTCTGTACAATTACTGGCCCCCGGCCAATTACTGTAAAATTTGGTATGCCAATCACTCATCTTGATGAACATTTTCTCTAAGTCTGAACCCAAGATTGTTCTTAATCTAAGAATGTTTTGTCTAGAAAAATGCCAAAAGCAATAGAAGGCGAGAAATACAAAAAAAAATATTGCGAAACTGCCCTTAGTGATGCATTAAGCGCTATTTCATCTCATCGAATGTCTAAAAGAGTAGCGGCAAAACAATTTGGTATACCCCGTTCAACGATGCAATTTAGATTATCTGATAAATTTGTAAAGTCTGGACATGGTCCTCCTTCAGTTTTGTCCTTAGAGGATAAAAATACTTTAGTCCAATGAATAAGTGAATCTCATCGGAAAGGTTTTCCTCGCCGCAAGGAAGACATTATCTATTCGGTGAAGCAATTCTTAGAAGAAGTTCCCCGTAAAAACCCGTTTACCAATAAAATTGTCCAGGTGAAGGATGGTACAAGGCTTTCTTGAGGCGTCATCCAGATCTTGCTATAAGAAAACCAGAGGCTGTAACATCTGCTTCATCTAACGTCAGTGAAAATGATATTAGGCGTTGGTTTGCTGATATTCATTCATATCTTGTACAAAAAGGTTACGATAAAATACTTGATGACCCGAAACGAGTTTTTAACGGGGATGAAACAGGGTTTCAACTTTGCCCACAAAAACAAAAAGTCTTGGCGCCTAAAGGAGCCAAGAATGTATACGAGATTGATTCTGGTCAAGCCAAAGTTTCAACAACGGTGATGTTCTCATTTAATGCAGTAGGAGACAGCACTCCTTCCCTTATAGTGTATCCAAATTAAAGACTTAAAAAAGAAATTTTAACATCTGTACCTGGGGACTGGGGAGTAGGCATGAGCGACACTAGTTGGATGAAGCGGGAGATCTTTTACAAATACATAGGAAATGTATTTTACCCAAGCCAAAAAAAGCAGAACATTGAGTTTCTTGTCATTTTGTTTGTGGATGAACATCAAACCCACTTAGACAGGAAACTAAATGATCTTTGTACAGAACTTAAGATCATTCTAATAGCCTTATACCCGAATGCGACTAGGATTTTGCAGCCTTGCGACGTTTCTGCATTTAAGCCTTTAAAAAATGGTTGGCGCAAAGGTGTAATCGAATGGAGAAGAAATCATCCGACCGAAGATATTACCAAGGAACGTTTTGCATCTATACTTAAATGTGTTATAGAACAATCAATTAGACCTGAAATAATAACCAAAGGATTCAGAGCTAGTGGGATATTCCCGTGGAATGTGGAAGCCATAGACTTTAGTAAATGTTTGGGAAAAAGTTTTAAAAATAATGACGCCGTTCTCAATCAACAACAAACTAACGATTTAAAGTACGACCAATTTGCAAGAATAGTTGGCCCCGAAAAGATAAGTAAATTTAAAAAAATTACCAACCTGATTGGGACAGAAGACAATGGAGAAGATTTTCTTATTTTGTATAAGTTGTGGAAGGAATTCCAAAACACAACAGAATTTTGTGAAAACAGTACTGCTTCAACATCAGAACAGCTACAAAATGTACTTTCCGAAGTTGACAAACTTGAATTGAACAACATTGAGTTAAATACAACAGAAAATAAAGCTGACCAAGTTATGAATAAAAATACTGAAATAAATAATGAGCGCAAAATAATTTTTGTTAAAGAATTAGTTCATTCCAACAATGACACGGAAAACGAACCAGAAACCATTACAAATGTTTCGGACGGGCTCTCAAATAATATTGAAAAATTAGACATTTCTAACGTTCCAATTGTTTTTGCAGACCAAATACTTTCAGTTGAAAATATAGAATCGGGAACAAGTGCATTTGTTCAACTAACAGACCAAATACTTTCAATTGAAGGTATAGAATTTCCAAAGATTTTGCACTTGTCAACAAACGAATCTGTTGAGCTGCGAGAACACCTTTTTTGGCCCCAAACACCAGAAAGGAAAGGCAAGAGTAAGCAAAATTTGGAAAAAATGCCATATGTAATAACGTCAACTGGATGGAAAAATTTGAAAGACAAAAAGGAAACTGAGAAGCAAAATAATCTTCTTGAAAATGAAAATAGAAAACGTGCAAGAGAATTTAAAAAAATAGCCAAAGTTAACAAAATGAAGCAAAGAAAATAAAAATTAATTTGAAAAAACATCAGAAGTCCAATAATGCAACAAAGAAGCGGTTATCCAAGATTGTTGATAATGAGTCAACCATTGTTCCCAAAAAGATTAACATCATATCTTGCGTCACACTTCCTCCAACAGACGGCAACATTAACGCAGAAGAAAGTCAAGCAGACATTCCTAAATATGATATTTCCCCTGAATGCAATACTCCAGAAGACGATTTATCGTTGGAAAGAGGCGATTTAGCATTGAAGTTTAAATCAAAAATTAACCTTGCCACAAGAAAATTATTTGTAAAAGAAAAAGAAAAAGAAGGCATAAAGCGAATGAATTCCGGTATTTGCTACATATGTGCCAACAGTATAGTAAATTTGGGTTTGGAATTAAGTGTACGACATGTATTAGAAGATTTCATATTACTTGTTTAAAAAAACATTACTTTGATCTAGATGTAAAAAAATTTTTTGCAAAACCTGCAAAAATAAACACTTCTTATTACTTGTTTATTATTTTTACCTCGAGATTAATTGAACGATTATTATTTTTTTACAGTTATAAACTAATTTATATTTACGGCCAATAACTGTACCAAGTCATGTCAATAACTATACCTAAAATGCCAATAACTGTACTTTTTAGAAGTTTTCATTTTATTTGTCAATAACAATATTAATAGTCAACTAAACAGGGTGTAGTAAATGTAATAATAAAACTTAAACATTTAACTTGCATGTAGTCATTTTAAATTAATTTTCCAAATTTTTTTATTATTATTTATTAGCTAAAATACATCTCAAGACGCTTAAGGGGCCAATAACTGTACGGCTTACCCTAATATGATTAAACCAAAAACATGAAACTTTATTGCTTAAATTTTTGTGTTATTGTAATTTTCTCAGCTGCTAAAAATAATATTTAGATTATTGTTTCAGAACTGGTGGTTTTGGGACAAAATTTTATAAAGAATGACGTTTTGGAGTAAAGGCCCAAATAAAAAAAAAATCCATATTGTTCAGTCCATCCGGGGACACACTGGATATGTTGTTCCAAAATAGTCATAAATAAACAAAACTTTTAACGGAGCAAAAAAAATTAAAAATATGCAATAATATGCTCATGAGTGTATTTCAAGATAAATTAACAAATTATGTTATCCACTAATAATTATGCGTTTCCCCATTTGTCAATCTTTAATTTATTAGAAAGAACGATACTCCATTTTTTTTTAATCCTCATTTTCAGTCACTCCATCTCATCGTCCGTCAAACGTATTAATTAGATGAGCACACGAGTACGTACGTACATGTCTAAGTATGTATGTATATGTATGTATGTGTGTAATTTCAATCAATCTCGAAAAGTGTAGCGTTCGGATAAGTGGACCAGTATTTAGGTCTAAAACGCATTACGAGTAATTTTCGTTTCGTATCTGCGACCGCACAACCGTGCTGGATTAGTTCAGTCAATGCCAGAGCAATCTATCTTCGCACGGGTAGATTACTACCGGAGACATCGTGCTGTGAAAAGAGCTGAACTGTCCCAACAAGCGAGTTTCCCCACTCCACAATCACCACATCTTCACATTTTTTTCGTTTCTTTTCCACACAGACACGCGCTCGTACACACACGTACAGGTACGAATACACACATGGGAAGTGAGGGTATATATCTTGTCACGTTCCATACTGACAACCATTTGAAATGAACACGTGATAGGTGTTCCTTTTGTTAAGAAATGGACTTGAGAATCGACCTCTGCGTTCGCGGTGGACAATACCGCGACATCTATAACGTATCAGATGTAATTGATGGTAATGTCGCCGGTATTTGTGAGAGAACACGTTGCCCGGAAATACTTGACCGCGTGAGAAGCTTTTCTGAATATCTATAATTAATTTTTGTTATTCATAATGTGGATATATGAATTTTTATTAATAGGTTATGTTGTATCGACATGTTATTTACATTACTGACTGGGTTTTACGGTATAAATAGAAAGTTTTACTAAATATACAAAAAGATAAATATTTAGGTCGTTTATCTAATTCTTCACATTTAAAATGAACATAATTAATCACACAGTCAGAATTTTTCATATAATTTGGTCAATGCTGAATATTTTCGATATATTGCTTTTTTCACATAAGTTTTAGGAAAATTAAATTTTCAAATATAGAAAATAAATCTATAATAATTATAATAATAAAATTTATTGCCCAATAGTGAAATACCAGGACGAAATTACAGGATGAAAAATTTAACAATTAGGTACCTACCTACATACATATTGCTGTGATCTGCTGTACTATGGTTGATAACCAATAGTCAAATTAATAAATTAATATTCTTTAATAATCTCAGGGTCTTAAAGGTAAATTTTTTTTTTTTTTTTTTTTTTTTTTTAAGAAATATGTCACAGCTTTTCCTTATTGTGAGTTCTAGCTGTGATTGTGATGTTTACTTTCCTAATGTTCTCCTTTGGGATGGGTATAAATAAGTAAATAATGAATGTCAGCACAACTTATATTTATTTACAGTATGATGATTTACAAAGACAAAAAAATATTGACAACTATACAATATAATAGTGTTGCTTCATTAAGATATATTATCTTCTTCGTTATAGTACAAGCACCTTGCAAATCTTTTATTGTTTAAAAAAAATTGTAGAAGTCTACTAAATTACCTCTTCATGTATGCTTACAATTCAAAACAAATTACTAAATTTATTTTCTTTACTCTTTACCGACGTATCCCCATTGGATCATCTCGACCTGAGATTTTCACGTGAAAATCGAGATTTAAACAATGAAGAACCTATTAGATATTTCAAATAATATTTTGAAACTATTGTTATTCAAGTGAAAACGTTAATACTTCGTTGAATCGCCCTAACTTGAGATTTTCACGTCAAGTCAAGACTTATCCAAAGAAGAATTTATTAAATGTTTAAATAATATTTTATAATTGTTGTTGTTCAGGCTAAATTGTTAACACTCCGTTGAATCGCCTTAACTTGAGATTATCACGTCAAGTCAAGACTTACCCAAAGAAGGATTTATTAAATGTTCAAATAATGTTTTAAAACTATTGTTATCCAGTAATTTTATATAACACACATGAAGATTCTTTTATTTATTGACTATATGATTGCAAGATGAAGCTTTATTAAATAGTGCTTGTACTTAATTTTCTTGACTGTATATCATTTCGAATTCCTCTTGATAATTCTTGTGTTCCATTCTTTTGAACTTTATTATAGCGGGTTTTATAAAATCGAGTAATAATTTCCCGCGCTCTACTGTACTTTACCGCGCACTTATTGTTTGAAAACGTATTACACGTTTTGTTTCACTACGTGTTTAAATCTTAAAAGCGTTTATGCCTTTTTAGATTTTATTTAACTGAAAGACACCTGGAGCACTGATTTGAAGTTTAAGGTACTGGTGGCTGCTGATCAACTTTTTCTTCTTAGGTATTGAAGATCTTCTGATGAACTCCTTTATAATTGCAAATGCACGTGTTTATATACCCCTCAACAATTGACAAACGCCTTATTTTGTTTCAAATTATTTTAGTTCTTTTTGAATTTTCTTCTACTGCGCCCTCCGTGTTTGTTTTGGTAATTATCGATGTCATGTGATCACATGATTTTGCGTCCGCCATCTTATTGTTGTTGTTATTTACATATTATGCATTTGCATATCTAATTAATATCGATTGATTTTTATCGACTGGTAGGTATTTTTAAGCTGTACTATATTATATACTGACTAATGTTTTATTTCTTTTTAGCTTGGAATCTCTTGGAGCATTTTTATATGAAGGAAATTATGCCAATCGTACATTTAAATGTGTATCTATTGATGTCTTATGCAAAGAAAAATTACAATTCAATCTCTATATAGTGATTAGAAAATTTTGAGTGGAATACATTTATTTACGTGTAAAGACCTTTGTTTTTTTTTACAATAGTGTTTATTATTATTGCAATATGCTGAAATGCAGGCTTCTGTTCATTGTGTTTCACCCCTATGGAACCTAGTGTTTCCCTCTTCGTGCAATCTTATTGCTTGTAAGTGATTTACTCTTGTGACGGAGCCATCCCTTAACATAATCCTTTCTCTGTTTTTAGCATTCATCTTCTTCTTTACCTGGATTTGTTGCCTTCTTGTGAGTATTTGCAGTGCTATGTGCACTGTGGCTTTGTAGTCAGGCTCTTCCTTTTTATATTTAAAAACTATGCCAGGATTTTCCTGCCTGTAACGGAAATTGAATTGTTATTCAAATTGTATCCTTTTATGTTTTTTTATTAAGGTTAGTTTTTATTTATTTAACGTTGTTTTATACAATATTCAATACAAATTTTATTTGGATTGCTAATGCTTTCATTCACGTTTCTTTTTTTACGGGTATGCAACCCATATTGCATTGATGTGTATTGTATTGTATGTCCATCAGTTCGAATATTTATTGTCTTATCCAATAATTTAAACAAATATATATATATATATATATATATATATATATATATATATATATATATATATATATATAAGTTAATGGATTATTCTATATATTTATATCTGATGAAATGTTAAATTATAACTAATGTATCAAATATGTATACTTATATTTATTTAAAATAAATTGTGCTGATATTTATTTTTGTTGGCATTTTATTTGTTTAATTTATATATATATATAATATTTATTTTTATATATAAAAGTGTGTTAACCACATTCACTGATATCTGGTTGTATTCACATTTATTCAGTAATAACCTTATATCTAGTTTTATCAATGTTTTTACATATATAAAATTTTTAATATTTAAATCTGGTTATATCCAGTTTTCTCATTATTTTTTTTTATATTTTTAAAATACAGAAAAATACCACAGCAATATGTAATAATCAAAATTTAAAAAGTCTTCCCACAAATAAAAACTATGAACTAGAAAAAATTGGTTAACTTTATTTATGCTGATTAGTATGTACAGGTATGGCAATGTAAGGTATGGCAATGTGAGTTATCCTTTCACTAATAAAAAAATGAGGTGTGGCCACCACACGACTTTCTTATACGTATGAGCGTTTCAAATTATTTAAGTATTTTTTTATAAAAGAGTTATCCAAAATCCCATTCTAAGTACATATATTCTCTTAATAAATCTCTATAGAATGCATACTTTGCAAGATATTATAAAACAAGTGCTACTGGCCAAGAGTAAAAGTGCTACTTCCCGTCGAAATTTTGAAATTTCATTTATACAAAAAACATTGCAAATCTAACTGTAATTAATTTTGTACTCTTGATAAATATATACAAAATGCATAATTTACGACATATTTGGAAAACGTCGTTATTCGGTAAGAGTAAAAGTGTTGCTTCCGGTCCGAATTTTGAAATTTTTTTTATACAAAATATATTTGAAATTATGTTTTATATACTTTTATAAAAGACCTAGTTCCGGTAGGAATTTCGAAAAACTTTTTTAACACAATCTTTCTCAAATTTAATTCTGAATACATTTGAATTCTTTATAAATTTGTTTAAACTTAGTAATTGACAAAATATTTGCAAAATTCGATTTTTTTACTGAAGTAAACTTCTCCTTCCGGTCTACCGATTTTACTGAAAGACTAATCAGATCTCAAGAGGGCGATCATACACGTAAATACAAAATTTGGAATTGATATCTACAGCGGCTTGACTGCTATCGTGGTCACACAGAGACACACAGACATTTTTAAAAAAACATTGTTTTGGTATTAGGGGACTTCAAAACGTGGATATCTGCAAAAATCTTGAGGTTGAAAATTTTCGTCATCACAATACTTCCTTATACTACAAAAAACTGTTTACAACACTCTCCATATTACAGATCGCAGATTAAATTCTGGAGATTAGGATGCTCCCCAAAGCTGAATTCCATATATGATTCTGCTGTGAAAGTTGGAAGAGTGGGCTGTTCTGGTCGTTTCTTATACAGTGCATAGCAGATGTTAATTTTTTCGCTGGGTTAGATGCATGACAGCTCCAGGTTAGTTTGCAATCGGTAGTTAAGTTCAGGTGCCACACACTATTGGAAGATTGTTCGTTTTTTGTAGAGAACTTCAGATACTAGGTTTGTTCAGACCTCCAGTTCTGAACAGTTCTAGAACTAGTGCGCATGTTTTTTGAGGAAAAGAGCGTTCGGACCATGGAGTTCTGGAACTACAAATTCTGAGAACTATTAGTTCAATGTTCGATACTTCAGAACTCGTAAGTCAAGAACCGTTCAGAACAGTTCTTACAGTTCTGGATAGTGGACTAGTAATTGAAATTCTGATAAATGCTTGCGTAATTGTCATTCGTATCAGCTTTCGCATTTTTCTGGCTATGCTAATCGTATTTATGTTGAACTTAGAGTTTGGATTTGTTGTAGGTTGGTTTTTAAGTTGTTGTTCAAGTATCTATTTGTTTTTGTTTTAATTTTAGTTTGTGATATTATTAGAGTACTAGCTGTCCATCAATCTCTTCGAGCTTGAATCGCCTTTCGCGTCCGCTTACAGTTTTATTACAGTTCGCTGTAAAACGCCAAAAAAAATCATTTTTGATTTTCTAAACTTTTGGCACACCTTGTATAGACGTATATTTTTGTCCACGAAGTACTGTCACGGTGACAGGTGGAACGACAATTTAAAGCATCTTAACGTCAGTCTGACTTTTCGTTGTTGGAGTTTGAAATTTAGATGCTTTTTAGCGTAATACTAAGACTTGACACTAAAAGATTCATAGTTTTATTAGTTTTACACAATGAAAGGACTAAATCATTATTGAAAATGTAATATCAGATTTATTTTAATTTTGCATAATTTAACCTGCCAATTATCATGGCCCGCAAACATACTTTTGACATAACTTTTGTTATAATGCAAATTTGTGAACAATGCATGCCCATTACACAGAAGAATCAAGTTTTAAATAAAATGTTGGTATAGAATAAGTATGACTTATTACTTTTATTTATAATACATAGTGAATTTATAACTGACTTCCATATTAATAATTAGTTTCATTTGTCTGCTCTGAAATTGTTCCTGTCAAAGTGAGTTTGCAGTGGCATTGAGTCGTCGCCTGTAGATCGTGCTCTGGCTATGTCGGTTGCCGAGACGATCCTATTATAATTTAAATATTTAGTAGTGACGCTGGTAGTTGAACTAAAAACAATAACCAAAAATAATACTGACCGACGTTGGAATATCTGTGTAAACATTTTGCTTACACACATTGTAAAAAGAATATAATTTGTAATTGTTGGATCATTTTGTGATTTTTATTAAGTATTTAAGGAAAAATAACACAAAAAGGTAGTTCATGATTACAACCAATCCATCGAAATAAGAGCCACCAGCCTGGGACACGATCATCATCAACCATCATCAGAATGTTTGATTAACAATTTGATTTAATGGTGTATTTTCAAACATATCGCATTAAATGATTGAACGCTGCCCATACTTCAAACTTTCTACTGACAATCAAACTATTTAGTAGAAGTAATTGTTGAATTAGACTGGAATATTTACTTTAGTAAATTGAATAGTTACAAAACAATTGTCATTACATTGGAATTTGATTCGTCTGTCACCTAGTAATAATAATATAAATCATATTTTAAGGTAATTGTCTAATACCGTGCCGTCAAATACTTTCCGCATTAGAGTAGGCTGTTTTTGAAGTTTTTAAGTAATCAATGTTGGTGTACATGCTAATTTTTTGAAAACTTCAAATTCTGACAGTTGTCATACTTAAATTCAAATTATAGACGCCTATTATTATTTATATGACATAACCAAACTATTAAAATTATGCACTGTCACCAACCATTAAAAAAAAAGCATGGCCGTCTCTAATGCGGAAAGTATTTGAAGGCACGGTATATAGGCAAAACTAAAATGGATCTGATAGCACTTTTCTCATTAATATTTTAGTCATTTCGCTGTATAAAATTTGTAATTTCATATCTTTTTGTGTCAAGGTCTACAATAAATATCGATGAAGCTTAAAAACATGAACCATGAAATATCAGACAGATGTCAGGGTGTTTAACCTTTTTTTTTTTGAAATAATTCAAATGAATAATGAAAGCAGTTCAGATTTCATCACGAACTGAAATCGATTGATCGTTTTGACGTTTTATAACCTGCAATTAAATTTTTGTGAAATTGCCAACATTAATCAAAAGTCAGATGGACTTTTTCTGACAATTCTGACGTTTCCTGTAACATTTAAGCCACCTAACGTGAATGTTGAGTTGACCAACATTTCGCGTATGCTCTAGTTAAATATATCGGTGTTAAAATAATAATAGATGAGTAAAGATGGCTACACCCTTTAACTGTTACTTAATTTTAGTTTAATAATATACTATGTTCACCAATTTTGATCAGCATGATGTATTCGTTTCTTTGAATTACAATTAACGTAGGGCTTCCGGGACAATAGTCAATAGAAATAAATTTATATGACGTTCGTTGCAAATAATCAAGCTCATCAGTGCTCCATAATGTTTGTCATAAAATGTCGATATAAGTCATCAAGTGCTGATTATTCAATTTACTCTTTCCCCCCCTTTTTTTTTATTTAGGACACATTAATTTAATAGAATACTTGCTCTTTTTGTTATTCCATGAAAGTCTTCGAGTTTGAAATGCTTCTTTGGAACGTGACTACTGCCAGTCGCAGAGGCACTTGAATTTTAACGGTTATAAATTTTCTTTTAATTAGTTTATGAATGAAGATGCAAATTAAATGAAATATCTCTAGAAATTAATTATACATTATTGTGGCATCTATAATTATAGACAAATGCACTGATAGAAATATTGTCTTGATCTAAGAAAGTATATTTTCTTGCGTATATACAAAGCTTTAATTTACTTGATTTGAAACGGTCCGTTTTATTATAAGTAAATATTTCCAAACCGTTTTAAATCAAGTAAATTAAGGCTTTGTATATACGGAAGAAAATATATTTTCTTAGATCAAGACAATATTTCTAACAGTGTGGATTTATTAACTAAATAATTTCCCATAAAATGTTTAACATTTCTATAGAATTTACTGAAAGCTGATTACTTGGAACATTTCGTTGACATTCAAGTTTGATATAATGCGTGTGCACCTAGTCTAAGTTGAATCTAAGTAGGCCGAACAGGTAAACCTAAGATGGTTGTATGATCAAGATTTGTTGTATCATATATAAATTTCTTTGTTTTTTAAATTTGGTAGTACTCTAACTTTATTTGTCTCAAGTTTTATGATAAACGTTGCCCATACGTTAAATTATCTTGCAAACTGTCATGGTGGTGACAGTTCGATCTATTGCGAGAATGAATTGTCAAATTGAATGTCACTGTAGACATACCGTGCCTTCAATTAATTTTTTTTGGAATAACCTACGATTTCAATATTAATTTGAAAACACTGTGGAACTTTTCAATAAATTGACTTAACTATGACAGTAGGTAGTCAAAATGAAAAACATTACTATAGCACAGTATTCCCAAATTAATATTGATATCATAAGCTACTCTAAATTTAAATTAAAGACGCTGTATGTATATTTGTATGTAGAAAGATGACAGAGATGTGTCCAAGACATTAAAGATACGATAAATGACCGATACAATAGTAATAATAATAATAATTGATGATAATTGATGAGCAAGTGCTCTTTTAAGATTTTGATTTGAGTGGTTTTCCATCTGGTTATAGAAACTGAGCGCTCTTTCCTTGATGTAGTCAATAATGGTTGGGGTATTTGTTTCATTCATTATTTGATTATTTCTCATATACCATGGAGCATTTAGTATCATTCTAAGACTGGTGTTTTTTGATGTTGGTCTTGCACATATGCACCCATGCATATGTGAATATTGGACCTAATACTTGTTTGTAAAGTAGAATTTTGTTGTTCGTGTTCAGCTGGCTTTTTCTGCCTATAAGAGGCCATAGTTGACATCTTGTTTGTTTGGTTTTGGTTATCGTTTTTGCTATGTGTGTGTTATAATTGAGCTTTATATCCAGGTATATTCCCAGGTATTTAATTTCTCTACTCCATGGTATAGTGTTGTTGTTGATGGTTATTTCGTTGCCTGTTGTTTTCAGATTCCTTTGAAAGATTATTGCTTGGGATTTGTCTTCGTTTATTGTTGTCCTCCATTGTTTGAACCATTTTATCGTGTTGTCTAGGTGCGTTTGGAGTTCCTGTACCGCGTTCGTCGGACATCTTGATGTTGAGAGCAGTGCCGAATCATCTGCAAAGGTGGCCGTATTTAAGTATCTTGTAGGATTTGATACTGGTATGTCTGCTGTAAATATTGTATATAGGTGAGGTGACAGGCATGAGCCCTGAGGGACTCCCGCTGTTGGATGTTTTATTGAGGAAAGTGTGTTCTGGATGCTAACTTGAAAGCAGCGTCCTTAGAGAAAACTGTTCGTGATTTTTATGACGTGTGTTGGGTAATTGTGTATTATCATTTTATATATGAGTCCCTGCCTCCAGACTTTATCAAATGCCTTTGCTATGTCGAGAAATACAGCTGCTGTCACTTGATTTTTGTTGAATCCGTCTTGGATAATCTCAGTGACTCTTGAAAGTTGTGTTATCGTTGAATGTTCTTCTCTAAAAACCCATGTTGATCTTCTGGTATTATGTCTTGATTGTCAGAGTGGTACTTTATCTTCTGTAGGATTATTTTTTCTACCACTTTGCTAATGGATGGTAACAGGCTTATGGGCCTGTAGCTGCTTGGTATTGTTTTTGGTTTTCCTGGTTTAGGTATAACTATTACTGTGGCATGTTTCCATATCTTTGGGAATGTTTGGAGTCTGATAACGGAGTTTGCTATTGCTAGAATTGACATTATTGCTTGGGGGGGGGGGTTGTAGTGATCTGTTGGTGATGTTGTCTATACCAGGAGCTTTTTTGGGATTTCATGCTTTAAGGATTGCTTTTAGGTTCTCGGCTGTGACTGGGTCGTTGCTAGGGGAGTGGGGTTCACGTATTTCTCTGCTTACTACTTTGTGAATCTGCATTACGTGTTGCATGTCTACTTCATCCAAGTTCGGAGTGAATTGCTCTTCTAGTGATTCCGCTAGAGCTTCTGGTTTTTCTTCTGCTGTGACTTGTGTGGAGTTATTGAATTGAAGTGGTGGGATTTGTATTTGTTCTCTTTTGATTGCCTTGATTATTTTCCATGTCTTAGAGGGCTCTGCACCTATTTCTTCGAGTGTTCTTTGCCATTCTACATTTTTCGGTTCCAGTAATTCCTTATGTACTTGATGTTGAAGGTTGTTTAGTATAGTTTTGTCTTCTCCTAGCTCTGTTCTTTTCCTTTATTAGTTCTTTAATATGATGTGGTAGACTACCTGATTTATATATCCTTTCTATTTTGATGGTGTTATTTTCTACAGCGTTTGTTATTTTATCTTGTAGTGATTTTATGTTCTGTTCTAATTCTGCAGTGTTTTGTATTTTAGGAACTGCAGTGATGGTTTGTTCTAGTTCTGTTTTGTAGCCGGCCCAGTCTGTCTTGAAGGTGTGATATGTTCTTTCGGTTATGTCTTCGTTCCAAGTTATTATAATTGGAATGTGATCAGAGCTCATGACACTTTCAGTTTCTATCTTTATGGTTTTGTTAATGTTTTTACTGATTGCTAAGTCTAATTGTCTAATTGTGTGCATCTAGCCCAAGGCGAACGTCGACAGACCAAAAAAAAAAAAAAAACCAAGACGGTTCGGCAATGAAATGTTGTTTCATGTTATATATAAAATTGGTAGTACCATGCCTTGTGTCAAGTTTACGATAGAAATAGTGTATACTTCAAATTTTTTGACAGACTGTCATCGTGACACTTATACGACAATAAAAAGTTGATGTTTAACCAAATTGTCGTTCCACCTGTCATCGTGACAATACTTCGTTGTTGTGTATTCGTTCACACATAAACTTGTGAGAACGAAATGTCAGACTGAGAGTGCTTAACAACATTGTCTTTCCAATTGTCAAATGAAATTAACAACATAACATGATGAACTTTAACAAAACATGTTTTAAACTTACAGGTCATTGAGAGAATTAATTAATTTTCATATTACGCTTTAATAGTTGTATATATATGTACTTTGTAAAACCCAATCAAAAATCTTGCTGGCTCCTAATACCATTTAACCGAAAATGTACTTCTGATTAGTTTGTGCCAACCCGCATAGTCGCGTACTTTAAATGCTTTCTTTTATAACTGAATTGATAAACGAAATTACATAAATGCTTATGGGAATTTTACATATTTGATGTATTTATGTTATTTCGAAGTGTTTCGGACACATCTGACAAATAAAGAAAACTCAGATGATTCTTTATTTAGGCTTGCTTCGGTACTTCTTTCGCGAGAAGTGACGACATTTCGATGACATATATAATTTGTGTTTAATATATCTTAATAAAATATAGAAAGATCGTTATATTTGTCACTGTACTTACGTGCGATAATACACTTTAAGTTTATTTTATCATATCCGTCGGCATTGTTCATATATTCATAAATAGAAAAGAAATAGTAACAATTGATAATAATAACACTAATACGTATCTGAAAGGTACCACTTTCCCTTCATAATCCCTTTATTTGTCGGCCTTCTGACATTTAAACTTGACAACCGATCGATAAACGTGAATAGATAGTCATTATGTGTTGTGTATTACACGACTGGTGCTTTCCGCCAATTTTGACGTTTCCCGGCAAATGCCATATCGCGAACTCAAACTGATTTGACGGTTTTGATAATTTATAACCTGAAATTGAATTTTTCGTGCGTTTAACTTAACCTTATCCGAAGTTTGATGTGTCACGGTCATCTGTATCGATCCACCGCCATTTTAAAATCGAACCTAGTCCATATTTTTTATTTTACACGTAGGCCTTATGGCAAAATACTATGATTCATACTCTTTTTCTGCACGTTCTAAAATTTTCAAAAACTCCTTTCGGGCCCTCGTTCTCTCTTCGGAGACGTGAAAAATGGCCTAAGGCACGTGGGACCGTGGTCCCCGTCGCGTGACACTTTCGTTCCCACCGTAGATGCGCCAGGTTCTCAGAAAACTGTCTCCCCAATTCGTCAATTTTGGGGTATAGCTTTGCCGTTTTAATCGTTCGTGTTAAAAAGAGCGAGACAATTGGCTTTTAGTATATATAACTAGCTCTAACGTCCGCTTACAGCGGGTCCTCCGCTTACAACGAGTCCTCCGCTTACAGTGGGTCCTCCGCTTACAGCGGGTCCGCCAATCTTTTTTAGTTGGAATCGCTTTTTCGCGTCCGCTTACAGCTTTTTCATAGTTTCCTGTAAAAAGCAATCACTGTCATTACGCCTTTTAGAATGTCCGATTTTATTAAATTTTGAGGCACCCCTGTATATACATATATTTCGTGAAGCCAATAGTATATTTTCTTCAAAATTCTTCTCGAACGGTTTTTTACACAAACTGGTACACACTCAAGAGTGAGAAAGGTAAATTTATGTTAAACATAAGTCATATTAATGTATCCAAAGAAACAATGAGCTCAAAGAGCACAACATTTTAATCGAGACAGTTTACAATACTATTTTGATGTGATAGTGGAAAAGCATGTCAACCTTTTCGAAGTCTACTGTCGTTAAGAAAAAAGCACAAAATGATAATAAAAGTAAGAATCCCAAGTTTTAAATTTAAGCCCTATTGAAGCGCCTTTCCTGTAAATAACGCTTTTTAAAATGTCCACTTTTATAAACTTTTGAAGCACCCATGTATGTACATATATTTTGTTAAGCCAATTGTATATTTTGTTTAAAATTCTTCTCGAACTGTTTTTAACACAAACCGGTACAAACTCAAGAGCGAGAAAGGTAATTTAATTTTAAACATAAGTCAGGTTAAGGTATCCAAAAGCACAATGAGCTCAAAAAACGCAACATTTTTATTAAGATAGTTTACAATACTATTTTGATGTGAAAGTGTAAAAGCCTGTCAACCTTCGAAATCCACTATCGTTACTAAAGGAGCACAAAATAATAATAAAAGTAGAAAGCCCAAGTTTTAAATTTAAGCCCTATTGAAGCGCCTTTCCTGTAAAAAGAGGCTTTTTAGAGTGTCTACTTTTATAAACTTTTGAAGCACCCCTGTATATACATATATTTTGTTACGCCAATAGGATATTTTATTTAAAATTCTTCTCGAACTGTTTTTGACATAAACCGGTACACACTCAAGAGCGAGAAAGGTAATTTAATGTTAAACATAAGTCACGTTAAAGTATCCAAAGACATAATGAGATCAAAAAGCGTAACATTTTTATTAAGACAGTGTACAATATGATTTTGATGTGATAGTCTAAAAGCCTGTCCACTATCGTTAGTAAAGTAAAAAGCCCAAGTATTAAATTGAAGCGCCTGTCCTGTAAAAAGCGATCACTGGCATGACGCTTGTTAGAATGTCCACTTTTATACACCTTTGAAGTATCCCTGTATATTCAAATATTTTGTTAAGCCAATAGGACGTTTTCTTTAAAATTCCTCTCTAACTGTTTTTAACACAAACCGGTACACACTCAAGAGCGAGAAAAGTAATTTAATTTTAAATATAAGTCATCACAATAAAGCTCTTCAACCTTTTCGAAATCCACTACCGTTAATAAAAGAGCACAAGACAATAATAAAAGTAGAAAGCCCAAGTTTTAAATGTAAGCCCTATTAAAGCGCCTTTTCTATAGAAAGCGATCAATTTCATGACACTTTTTAGAATGTCCAATTTTATAAACTTTTGAAGCACCCCTGTACATACATTAATTTTGTGACGCCAATTGTATATTTTATTTAAAATTCTTCTCGAATTGTTTTTTATACAAACCGGTACACACTCAAGAGCGAGAAAGGTAACTTAATGTTAAACATAAGTCATGTTAAAGTATCCAAAGACACAATGAGCTCAAAAAGCGCAACATTTTTATTAAGACAGTTTACAATACTATTTAGATGTGAAAGTGTAAAAGCCTCACAACCTTTTCGAAATCCACTATCGTTAATAAAAGAGCACAAAATAATAATAATAATAAAAAGCCCAAATTTTAAATTGAAGTCCTATTGAAGCACTTTTCCTGTAAAAGGCGATCACTGGTATGACGCTTTTTAAAATATCCACTTTTATAAACTTTTGATGCACCCCTTTATACACATATACTTTGTTAAGCCAATAGGATATTTTATTTAAAATTCTTCTCGAACTGTTTTTGACACAAACCGGTACACACTCAAGAACGAAAAAGGTAATTTAATGTTACAACGACACAATAAGATAAAAAAGCGCAACATTTTTATTAAGAAAGTTTACAATGCTATTTTGATGCGAAAATGTAAAATCCTGTCAACATTTTCGAAATCCACTATCGTTTATAAAAGAGCACAAAACAATAATAAAAGTAGAAAGCCCAATTTTTAAATTTGAAGCCCTATTGAAGCGCCTTTCCTGTAAAAAGCGATCACTGGCATGACGATTTTTAGAACGTCCACTTTTATAAACTTTTGAAGCACCCCTGAACATACATTAATGTTGTGAAGCCAATTGTATATTTTATTTAAAATTCTTTTCGAATTGCTTTTTACACAAACCGGTACACATTCAAGGGCGAGAAAGGTAGTTTATGTTAAAATATCCAGAGACACAATAAGATCAAAAAGCGCAACATTTTTATTAAGACAGTTTACAATACTATTTTGATCCGAAAGTGTAAAAGCCTGTCAACCTTTTCGAAATCCACTATCGTTAATAAAAGAGCACAAAACAATAATAAAAGTAGAAAGCCCAAGTTTTAAATGAAAGCCCTATTAAAGCGCCTCTCCTGTAAAAGGCTATCACTGGCATGACGCTTTTTAGAATGTCCACTTTTATAAACTTTTGAAACACCCCTGTACATACATAAATTTTGTGAAGCCAATTGTATATTTTATTTAAAATTCTTCTCGAATTGTTTTTTACACAAACCGGTACACACTCAAGAGCGAGAAAGGAAATTTAATGTTAAACATAAGTCATTTTAAAGTATCCAAAGACACAATGACCTCAAGAAGTGCAACATTTTTATTAAGACAGTTTACAATACTATTTTCGAAATCCACTATCGTCAATAAAAGAGCACAAAATAATAATAAAAGTAGAAAGCCCAAGTTTTCAATTGAAGCCCTATTGAGGCGCCTTTCCTGTAAAAGGCGATCACTGGCATGAGAATGTTCACTTTTATAAACTTTTGAAACACCTATATACATACATAAATTTTGTGAAGCCAATTGTATGTTTTATTTAAATTATAGCGTCGTAGATAAGTGACTGTGAAATACCAACAGTAGTTTGCTCTTTTAATTGCAGTAATAAAAAAATACCCACAGTTTTTATAGCAATTTATGAAGAAGGTGACCAGTCAATAATATTAGTGGTAGGTATTGCAATACATAATTTATTGGAAATTGAATGAAATTTAACATGCAAACCTAATCAGGTATACTTTATGCTTGTCAGCGAAGTAAGAGTTTCAGTTGCTCTGCTTGTCCATAGTGTTTGTTTGGATTCCTAAATGCAGTAATGATTAGCAAGATAAAATTGACGTAGTATATGCTAGTAGTAATTCTAATTAGTAAAATACCTGTATGCAATGCCCTAATGGATGCATACTTCCTAGGCCCTGTAGTATTTCTAGCAAATGATAGTTACTATTAGATATTTCGATGTGTACATAGCAGTCATCCTTTATTAAGATGTAAACATATCAGTGTTAGTATTGTCAATCGGAATGAATTTATATTTCTATAGATGTTGTCCATATTTAACTCAACATTTCTTTTTGTAATTTCGACTTCGGATTTGTGTACAGCGACCCCAAAACCCTCCTTATACCAACCAAATTTTACCCAAATCTGAGGACGTTTTGAAGAACCTTGCCGCCATAAGAGATCCTTCATTTTGTTTTTTGAAATGTTGAATTTAAATTTGTGATCAGCGACCCCAATAACTCCCCATATGCCTATTTCAGCTATGGTAAAAATACAATAAACATATTAGTTTTTTTGGTAGTGTGTAGGCGATTATTTTGGTGACTGTGATGTGAAATCTTGATATGTTATATGTTATATGTTATATATAGTTAAAAATTTATAAACATTTTTATTTAGCATTAATCGAATTTTTAGTGCTTACGGGTAGATTGCACCTTGTTGAACAGCGTGCAAGAGATTATTTTGGGTTTTTGATGTGAGATATAAATGTTTCTCAACTAACCTGTGGCTGTAATTCGATAAATAAAGCAGTTTAAAAGTAATCATTTTTTTAGTGAATTAGCAGTAGATTGAACCCGCTTGAATGGCATGTAAAATGTTTATATTGGTGGTCGTGCTATGACATATGAATGTTTTTTTAATTTAGCACCAAATAAATTTTTAGTGATTTTGGGCAGAGATTATTTTGGTGGTCGTGATTAGAAATCAAGTCACTGACTGACACATTAAAATTACGACATATTGTATGTGAGCATGTAGCATTAGTGATAAAGGGTGGCTGCGTGATACATAAGGAAATTGTGCGTTTTTAATGACCACGTGCCAATCATTCACCTCCTAATGAATCTCGTTTTCACCATAAATTTAATGTACTTTTCACCTTTTTTTAAAATCAATTTTTAGTTATTTTATCTATAGTCTTTTGTATACTTTACAATTAGATTAATATTTATATATACTCGTACTTATGTTACTTTTATATTTTCTAAATTATTGGTATCTCCTATCTCCAAAATTCGAAAATGTCAACCTGAAGAAATTCAAGCAAGGACGTGTAAACGGCAAAAGTTACTTTGAGTCTCCTAACATTGCATTTATATACGTTCCTTATATTTTCTATTATTACATATGACCTGTAAAAAAAGTTATTTATTATACAAGGGAAAGAAGTATTAGATTTTAGCTCGAGATAATGACAAAATACCGAGAGCTAAAATCTAATGTTTTTTCCCGTGTATAATACACTATTTTTTTTCTGTGACAGGAAAAACGACGATTTAATAATGATAAAAAAGACTCAGAAAATCAATCGATGTGACATTTGAAGTTTTAAATTGGTAGGCTGTTGTACTTATAGCAGCATTACACCTGCGTTGCTAAGGAAATCTGTAAAGTATTCAAATATTTGTCAATTTAATTTTGTGTTTGGTTGCGAACTTAGGTTGATTTTTAGTTATTTTGATTGAAAGGTGAAAAAGAAATGCTGTTCTTTCTCGGAGACGGTGCTATTGGCATACATAAGTAAATGCAACTTTTTGTATAATAAAATATATTAAAATTAAATGTCCGTGTTCTTACATATCCGGAAGAAAAGTACTCATTTTTTTCCCGGGGGAAAATGAGTACTTTTTTCTCGGCTTATAAAGTGACATTTTGTTACCTGTTAAGAAAGATAAAATGTCAAACTTTTCCCGTCACAGAAAAATAGCTATTTATCATACAAGGGAAAAAAGTATTAGATTTTAGCTCGAGGTAAGGATAAACCGAGAGCTAAAATCTAATTTTTTTCCCGTGTATAATACACTATTTTTTTCTGTGATGGGAAAAACGACGATTTAATATTGAAAAAAGCACGTAAATACTATATATTAAAGTCAGAAAATCAATCGATGTGACATTTCAAGTGACATCACACCTGCGTTGCTAATGGAAACCTGTAAAATAATCAAATATCTGCCAATTTAAGCGGGCAAAAAGTGAGGACTTTTTTCCCTGGGACAAAAGTGAGCACTTTTTTCCCTGGCATATAAAGTGACATTTTATTACCTGTCAAGAAGGTTAAAATGTCAACTTTTTTCACGTCACAGAAAAAAGTTATAAAAATACATTCGAGTCGTCTTGGCAACGGACTCGGCAAAAGTACGAACTAAAGACTACGATTCAGTACCACTACAAATTTCGATTGGCCGGAACAATTTCAAAATGATAAATTTAAAGTAACTAATCAATATTTCTGGATGTATACCTTCCCATAGTAAAATACTATTACATGAAAGTCAGTTACAAATTAAATATTATAAATAAAGGTATTAAATATTACTTTCCTACACCTATATTTTACGTACCATGTGGCTGTACTGTTTTAAAATGTTTAGATGACAATTATAACAAATGTCAAAACGTGTACAAATATTATTATTTATGACAGTCCTGAAATGTATTTTGTAGGTCATATTACATGACAGGTAAAATTTTGCAACATCTAATATTTGACGTCATTTTAATTTAGTGGCGCATGTCGGTTGCGAGAGCGACTCAACTATAGGAACAGTTTGTTGAAAAAGAAAAGACTTGCATCTGCGGTCATAAACTGTATTATCAATTATATTCTAACAGTATAAGATATTGCAATTTCAACTGCCATATTTCAAACAATTTAACTTGCACCAAATTTCTGTAGGATGAATAAGGCCAGAAACTTTGATTGACAAATCATATCCCAACTGTTTTCTAAAAACTATACGTTTTAACAGGTTCTTTGTCTAAATTTACTAAATCAAAGAGGGTTGATTGAGAAAATGGTGTCCATAATTTTGATTTACAAAATGTTATGTTCTGGAGGAATCGGCGCGATCTTTGTAGTGCCAATTATAATTATTATTTTAAAATTTAACTACACGTTAACGAACACACAATTTATCAAAACCCAATTAAATCAAGAGTACTTTATACAGTGTTTGCATAAGCACCTGCCAGCTTTTGTAGAATTCCTTCAATGTTTTCAATTTCACATGTAACTTTTAAATGTAGTTTTAATATGTTAATGACATATCAGAGTGAGTCTAAAATATATTCATCTAAAATTAAGTTTTAATATGGTGCTGTTAAAAGCAATTACAAAGAAGAAAAGAGCAAGCGCAATCATAAATTTTTACAAATACTTAGAATTTTTAGCAACTAAGATAAAGTCCCGGAAATGTAACAGAATTAAATAGCTTCCAAAACACAAATATTTCCGTAGTAAGCTAAAAGTTACACATATTCAATATTATGTTTTTATTTTTAAGTATACTGTTTATTTCATGTATAGAAGAAGCAATACAATTACTAAATCACAAATAAAAATAATTATTAATTAAAAATGCATAAGAAAACATAATCGCAGTCAATACTAATAAAAATCCAACTCTCCTAGGTTATGCGCACGTGTACGTAATCCCAATTACTGCTTAATATTTTATCAGGTTTGGTAAAACACCGGTTAATATATCATCATTTAATAACGTTCTTAGTCAATGATTAGCGCTAACCGGTGTTGGTAACACATACTAACCGGTATTTTAATCAATGGTTAGCGCCAACCGGTTTTTGCAAAAACGTACTATCCCGTATTTTATTTAATGAGTACGCTGACCGGCATTTTAATCGGAATTGGGAAAACCGGCCCTTAATTGAACTTAATCAACTAATACAGTGCAATAATATAAATAATTAAAAATACGTATATAATAAATTTGAGATATTGCAAAATTTTACCTGTGAAGTATCCTACCTACACATGCCATTTCGAGACTTATAAATGCACCTTTTGACATTAATCATAATAACCTTTTGAAGTTTGTCATCCAAGCAACACAAATTTGTCTACAATTACCGTTTCCCGTAGAACGCGATCACTGTGTCACGACGGTTTTTAGAAAGTCCGATTTTACAAACTTTTGAACCAGTCCTGTATATTCATAATTTTGTAAGGCCAATCGTATATATTATTTAGAACTTTTCTTTACTTCTTTACACAAACCGTTACACCGAACACTGAAGAGCGAGAAGGATAATTTAATGTTAAACATAAATCATGCTTCCGCCATTTTGTTTTTTTTGACATTTTGACTTGGGATTTGTGATCGTCGACCTGAGACACCCCCGTATCTAAAATTTCACATTCATACGTCAATTTTCCAAAAAACGTCCGCCATTTTGTTTTTTTTGACATTTTGACTTTGGATTCGTGATCGACGACCTGAGACACCGCCGTATCTAAAATTTCACATTCGTACGTCAATTTTCAAAAAAACTTCCGCCATTTTGTTTTTTTTGACATTTCGACTTTGGATTCGTGATCGGCGACCTAAAACACCCCCGTATCTAAAATTTCACATTCATACGTCAATTTTCAAAAAAACTTACGCCATTTTGTTTTTTTTTGACATTTTGATTTTGGATTCGTGATCGGCGACCTGAGACACCCCCGTATCTAAAATTTCACATTCATACATCAATTTTCAAAAAAACTTCCGCCATTTTGTTTTTTTTTGACATTTTGACTTTGGATTCGTAATCGGCGACCTGAGACACCCCCGTATCTAAAATTTTACATTCATACGCCAATTTTCAAAAAAACTTCCGCCATTTTGTTTTTTTTTGACATTTTGACTTTGGATTCTTGATCGGCTACCTAAGACACCCCCGTATCTAAAATTTCACATTCGTACGTCAATTTTCAAAAAATCTTCCGCCATTTTGTTTTTTTTCACATTTTGACTTTGGATTTGTGATCGGCGTCTGCACACACCCCCGTATCTAAAATTTCGCATTCGTACGTCAATTTTCAAAAAATCTTTCGCCATTTTGTTTTTTTTGACATTTTCACTTTGGATTTGTGATCGGCGTCCGCACACACCCCCGTATCTAAAATTTTGCATTCATACGTCAATTTTCAAAAAACTCTTCGGCCATTTAATTTCTTTTGTCATTTTGACTTTGGATTTGTGATCGGCGTCCGTACACACACCCCCGTATCTAAAATTTCACATTCGGACGTCAATTTAGAATTAGTGACGGGCGACCGTAAAAACTCTCGAGTGCCTAATTTTGCTTTTAATCAGAATAGAGAGAAATTGATTTCAGCCAACTCCGCCCACCGTGCACGTTTGCGTAATCGTTAACATAAAATTATTTCGTAGGGGCACATAAATGTCGAAAGCAATCCTCCTCCTTTTCCCCTTTGAGGAAATACGCGTTCCGAAATTATCGTATTTTAATTCAAATCATTATTAAAATATTAATAGACAACACCTGTATAGATGAAAATATTAAATCAAGCGGGACCGTTACGTATTATGTGGATAAGCCGAACGTTCGCCGGACCGTAACGTATTGACCGGCAGTGCACATGATAATCTGATTTTATTTTTCGCCCGTCCGGAATGCATTGGTATCAGTGCAGATTGAATCGGCCATTTTTCTGACCAAACACCTCTGCAAACGGACTTGGAATTACTCGTACCTTCGTCTAGGTACCTCTGTAAACTGGGAATGCGCAAGTGAACGTTTCCGAAATGTCCCTTCTTTACGTTTCTGAATCTTGTTGTGTCCTCGAAACTTTCAAAATTTGGAATTTCAAGCTTAAAAGTGAAAATGTGAATGCGTATGAGACCGGCTGTCAGTTTGACGTTTGCCGGGATTTTTCATCCATTTCGCTAAATTGTATCCGTCTGCAGGCGGACTTTAAAATGTTCGTACCTTTGAATCTGTACCACTATAAACTGGGAACATGCAACTAAAGGGTCCTTAAATGTCAGTACTTTAAAATTTTGAATCTTGTTGCGCCCCCGAAAGCTTTAAAATTTGGAATTTCAGGCCTAAAAGTGAAAGTTTGCATACATTTCGAATCGGCTGTCACTTTGACGTTTGTCGGGATTTTCAATATAAAAGGCTCCAGAGGAATTTTTGTTTGTCACGTCACCCTTATGGGCGAAAAAATTGATGCAGCGTGATTTCCTTCACGTTCTAAAATTTTCAAAAATTTCTATCGCCGCCTTAACGACCGTTCGAAGCGATAAAAATACGCCTATACAAAGTAGAATTATACACCCTAGCACACGAAACTCTGAAATTTCCCCTCAAAAGCCTCAATTCGTCAAACACTCAAAGGTCGTTTTCGCATTTCACCCCCATTTTCCCTCCTCTACTAAATCCGTGAGAGCGGTAAAGGGTCCTGCTCGCTTTTAGTATGTATAACTAGCTCTAACGTCCGCTTACAGCGGGTCCTCCGCTTACAGCGGGTCCTCAGCTTACAGCGGGTCCTCCGCTTACAGCGGGTCCTCCGCTTCCAGCGGGTCCTCCGCTTCCAGCGGGTTCGTCAATCTCTTTTAGTTTGAATCGCTTTTATCGCGTCCGTTTACAGCTTCTTCACAGTTTCGTGTAAAAAGCAATCACTGTCATGACGCCTTTTAGAATGTCCGCTTTTATTAACTTTTGACGCACCCCTGTATATAAATATATTTTGTGAAGCCAATAGTATATATTATGTAAAATTCTTCTCGAACGGTTTTTTACACAAACCGGTATATACTCAAGAGCGAGAAAGGTAAATTAATGTTAAACATAAGTAATGTTAAAGTATCAACAATGAGCTTAAAGAGCACAACATTTTCATCGATACAGTTTGCAATATTATTTTGATGTGATAGTGGAAAAGCATGTCAACCTTTTTGAAGTCTACTCTCGATAAGAAAAAAGCACAAAATAATAATAAAAGTAAAAAGCCCAAGTTTTAATGCTAATCCCTATTGCACCGCCTTTCCTGTAAAAAACGATTTTAGAATGTCCACTTTTATAAACTTTTGAAGCACCGCCGTATATACACATGTTTTGTTAAGCCAATAGGATATTTTATTTAAAATTCTTGTCGAAATGTTTTTGACATAAACCGGTACACACTCAAGAGCGAGAAAGGTAATTTATGTTAAACATAAGTCATTTTAAAATATCCTAAGACAATGAGATCAAAAAGCGCAACATTTTTATTAAGACAGTTTACAATAATATTTTGATGTGAAAGTGTAAAAGCCTGTTAACATTTTTGAAATCCACTATCGTTAATAAAGGAGAACAAAATAATAATAAAAGTAAAAATGCCCAAGTTTTAATGCTAAGCCCTATTGAAGCGCCTTTCCTGTAAAAAACGCTTTTTAGAATGTCCACTTTTATAAACTTTTGAAGCACTCCCGTATATACACATATTTTGTTAAGCCAATAGGATACTTTATTTAAAATTCTCCTCGAATTGCTTTTGACACTAACCGGTACACACTTAAGAGCGAGAAAGGTAATTTAATGTTAAACATAAGTCATGTTAAAGTATCGAAAGAAACAATGAGCTCAAAGAGCGCAACATATTCATTGAGACAGTGTACAATACTATTCTATGTTTTCGAATCTAATATCGTTAGGAAAAAATGTAGTAATGAATTTAAGCCCTGTTCAATTAGGTTTAGAAGAATCGCCAAATTAAAGACGTAATAAGCGACTACAAACACCCCCGTATCCAAAATTTAACAAACATTCAATTTTCGAGAAACTCTTCCGCTATTTATAAACTTTTGAGCATCGCTGTATATACATATATTTTGTTAAGCCAATTAGATATTTTATTTAAAATTCTTCTCGAAGTGTTTTTAACACAAACCGGTACACACTCAAGAGGGAGAAAGGTAATTTAATGTTAAAGTATTGAAAGACACAATAAGATAAAAAATGAGGTGTGGCCACCACACGACTTTCTTATACGTATGAAAGTGTTACTTCCGGTCCGAATTTTGAAAATTTTTTTATACAAAAGATATTAGAAATTAAGCTCTAAATACTTTTATATTCGTAGAGTACCTGTCTAAAAAGCATGACTTGCAAAATATTTGCAAGAAACTGATTTTCAATAAGAGTAAAAGACCTACTTCCGATAGGAATTTCGAAAAACCTTTTTAATAAAATTGTTCACAATTTCAATTTTAAGTACATATGAATTCTTTATAAATTTGTTTAAACTTAGTAATTCACGAAATATTTGCAAAATTCGATTTTTTCACTGAAGTAAATTACTACTTCCGGTCTGCTGATTTTGCTCAAAATCTAATCAGTTCTCAAGAGGGAGATTATATTCGTAAATACAAAATTTGGAATTGATATCTGCAGCGGTTTGACCGCCATCGTGGTCACACACACACAGACAGACACACACACACACACACACTCAGAGAGACACAGACATTTTTTAAAAACCACTTTCTTGGTATCAGGGGACTTCAAAACGTGGACATCTGCAACAATCTCGAGGTCGAAAATTTTCATCATCACAATACTTCCTTATACTACGTATAAGAAAGTAAAAAGGTCAACATTCGTATCAAGACAGTTTACAATACTATTTTGATGCGAAAGTTTAAACGTCTGTCAATCTTTTCGAAATCCACTATCGTTAATAAAAGAGCACAAAACATTAATAAAAGTAGAAAGCCCAAGTTTTAAAGTGAAGCCCTATTGAAACGACTTTCCTGTAAAAAGCGATCACTGGCATGACGCTTTTTAGAATGTCCACTTTTATAAACTTTTGAAACAACCCTGTACATACATAAATTTTGTGAAGCCAATGGTATATTAAAATTCTTCTCGATCTGTTTTTGATACAAACCGGTACACACTCAAGAGCGAGAAAGGTAATTTAATGTTAAAGTATTGAAAGACACAATAAGATTAAAAAGGTCAACATTTGTATCAAGACAGTTTACAATACTATTTTGATGTGAAAGTTTAAACGTCTGTCAAACTTTTCTTTTTCAATACTATTCTGATGTTTTCGAATCTAATATCGTTGAGAAAAAATGAAGTAATTTAAGCCCTGTTCAATTAGGTTTAGAAGAATCGCCAAATTGAAGACGTAATAAGCGACCACAAACACCCCAGTATCCAAAATTTAACAAACATTCCTCAATTTTCGAAAAACTCTTCCGCCATTTATAAGTTTTTGAACCACCCCTGTATATAAATATATTTTGTTAAGCCAATTGGATATTTTATTTAAAAATCTTCTCGAAGTGTTTTTAACACAAACCGGTACACACTCAAGAGCGAGAAAGGTAATTTAATTTTAAACATAAGCCATGTTAAGGTATCCAAAGACACAATGAGATCAAAAAGTCAAACATATTCATTAAGACAGTTTACAATACTATTTTGATGTGAAAGTGTAAAAGTCTGTCAACTTTTTCGAAATCCACTATCGTTAATAAAAGAGCACAAAACAATAATAAAGTAGAAAACCCAAGTTTTAAATGTAAGCCATATTAAAACGCCTTTCCTGTAAAAGGCGATCACTGGCATGACGCTTTTTAGAATGTCCACTTTTATAAACTTTTGAAGCACCTTACAAATATTTTGTTAAGCTAATAGGACGTTTTATTAAAAATTCTTCTCGAACTGTTTTTTTTACACAAACTGGTACACACTCAAGAGCGATAAAGATAATTTAATGTTTAACATAAGTCATGTTAAAGTATCGAAAGAAACAATGAGCTCAAAGAGCGCAACATTTTCATTGAGACAGTGTACAATACTATTCCGATGCTTTCGAATATACTATCGTTAAGAAAAGATGAAGTATTAAATTTAAGCCATGTTCAATCACGTTTCGAAAAATCGCCAAATTGAAGACGTAATAAGCGACCACAAATACCACCGTATCCAAAATTTATCAAACATTCATCAATTTTCAAAAAACTCTTCCGCCATTTATAAACTTTTGAAGCACCGCTGTATATACATATATTTTGTTAGGCCAATTGAATATTTTATTTAAAATTCTTCTCGAACTGTTTTTGACACAAACCGGTACACACTCAAGAGCGAGAAAGGTAATTTAATGTTAAGGTATCCAAAGACGCAATTAGATCAAAAAGCCCAACATGTTCATTAAGACAGTTTACAATAGTATTTTGATGCGAAAGTGTGAAAGTCTGGCAATCTTTTCCAAATGCACTATCGTTAATAAAAGAGCACAAAACATTAATAAAAGTAGAAAGTCCAAGTTTTAAATGTAAGGCAAAGCTGTAAAAGGCGATCACTGGGATGAAGCTTTTTAGAATATCCACTTTTATAAACATTTGAAACACCCCTGTATATAGATATATTTTGTTAAGCCAATGGGATATTTTATTTAAAATTCTTCTCGAACTGTTTTTGGAACAAAGCGGTACACACTCAAGAGCGAGAAAGGTAATTTAAAGTTATATATGTCATGTTAAAGTATCGAAAGAAACGATATCAAAAAGCGCAACATTTTCATTGAGACACTGTACAATACTATTCTGATGTATTCGAATCTACTATCGTTAAGAGAAAATGAAGTATTGAATTTAAGCCCTGTTCAATCACGTTTCGAAGAATCGCCAAATTGAAGACGTAATAAGCGACCACACACACCCCCGTATCCAAAATTTAACATTAATATTAAATATAAGAATAAATTTAAATTAATATTAAATATAACATTAATATTAAATATAAGAATAAGTATCCGAAGAAACAATATGCTTAATAAACACATCATTTTCATTGAAACAATCGGTATAATACGCTCTTGAAATAACAATGGAAACATTTAGTATATTAGCAAAAAGTATGTCAATTGCTCAGAAACAATTTAAAATAGCCACGCACAATATTAATAAAAAATAACCTAAAAATCAGTTTGACACTGAGATATTTTTCACACAGCGCTTTTATTATGAAATTTTGGTCAGCAAATTTGAAATATTCGTCTGTCACACACTCAAAATAAGTTCGCAAGTCAATTAAAAATGAAGGACTTGTATTGCAGAACATTTTAAATTTTCACCGAATTACATTATTACTCATTTTAATGGACATGCTCAAGTATATATAGTATCTGTGTAGTGTTTAAAATGTTTATAACAAATTTTGTTTGATAAATGGGCGTCGCTTTCAAACATTCTTATAGAATGCTAATGAATGCTGATGAACTTCAAACATACAGCTCGCAAACATATAAATGATTAGTTTTAATAAGATGCTGTTAAAAGCAATTACAAAGAAGAAAAGACCAGGCGCATGCATAAATTTTCACAAATATTTAGGATTTTTAGCAACTGAGATAAAGTCCCAGAAATGTAACAGAATTAAAAAGCTTCCAAAACACAAATATTTCCCTAGCAAGCTAAAAGTTACACATATTCAATATTATGTTTTATTTTTAATTATACTGTAAATTTCATGTATAGAAGAAGCAATATAATTACTAAAACACTAATAAAAATAATTATTAATTACAAATGGATAAGAAAACATAATCGCAGTCAATACTAATAAAAATCCAAATCTCCTAGGTTATGCGCATGTGTAAGTAATCGTAATTACTGTTTAATATTTTATCAGGGTTGGTAAAACAGCGGTTAAAATATTTTCATTTAAAACGTTCTTAATCAATGATTAGCGCTAACCGGTGTTGGAAAAACATACCAACCGGTATTTTAATCAATGATTAGCGCCAACCGGTTTTTTGCAAAAACGTACTATCCCGTATTTTATCTAATGAATACACTGATCGGCATTTTAATCGGAATTGGGAAAATAGGCCCTTTATTGAACTTAATCAACTAATACAATGCAATAATGTAAATGACTAAAAATACGTTTAAATTTGCCATTGTAGGTGTTAGGGCGTTTTAATGTTGTACATTCAAATATTATGTCAACATTAATGAAACATGCGCCAATAATTTAAGGACATTAAATTTGAGATATTGCAAAATTTTACCTATCAAGTATTCTACCTACACAAGCTGTTTCAACACAGAGAGAGAGAGAGAGAGAGAGAGAATGTCGATTTTATGAACTTTTGACGCATCCCTGTACACATATAAATTTTCTTATGCCAATCCTATACCGGGTGTCCCGTAAAAAACGCCAACAATGATAACTCCGTTATTTATTGTCCGATTTTATTGAAACAAAAAGTCAGTTAATTAGCATGAAAAATACTACAAGAAAGTAGTGTTTTAGTTGTTTTCACTTGTTTTCATTAATGTCAAACGATAGTCAACTTTTTTATTTTAAATGGAAACAGATATATTTTTGGCAATAGTCGGATTGGATTTTATTTTCTGAATTCATCGATGTATAACATGTCTATTTTTTTATAAACGATTATTGAAAGAAAACCATTTATTAAAATTGACCATGTTTTTAATAAATTATGTATAACATTTCGAATGTGCTATGAAACATTGAAAACGTAAGTATTATAAGTATTATTCTAAAAAACAAAACAAAACACTTCATAATAATTGTTCAAATTGCCCGCCACCTTGTTCAATACATAACGCACATCTCCTAATTACTCCACGAGTCGCATTTAAAACACAAACGGCAGGTATTTCTTGACAAGTGTTAATAATTCTTTGTCTTAAAATGTCAACATTTTCTGGAGGTGTCAAATAAACTCGATCTTGTAGGTAAGCCCACAACCAAAAATCTAGGGGCCAAAGATCGGATGAAACACGCAGGCCACTCGATAGGACCGGATGTTCCTATCTACCTATTTCCAAAGTGGGTGTTCAACCAATCAGTATTTACTCTGGCGTTGTGAGCGGAGGCCCCATCTTGTTGATAAAATATTCTATTTAAATTTGCCAAAGGTAATTCATCTAAAAACTTTTGGAGATTTTCGTTTAATAAAGTGTGATACTTTTCTTGATTTAAGCAACCATCTATGAAAAACGGCCCAATTAATTGATCGCCTAAAATACCACACCAAACATTTACGCTAAAACGTCTTTGAAAATTATTTTCAATGACAAATCTCGGATTGTCTTGGCTCCATTGTCGATGTATGTTTCTATTAAAAATACTATTGTTGCCAAAAGTGCATTCATCAGACCAAATTATCATTCTGTAAAAACTCCGGTGTTGTTCTAATGCATTTAAAAAAAGTCGACAAAACTGTATTCTTCGGCGTTGATCATTTTGTTCTAATGCATTAACTTTTCGAGCTATGTACGGTTTAAATTTGTGTTTTCTTAAAATACTATGGACTGTAGTTTTTGATACCCCAATATTATGTGCAATTTCGCGAGTCGAAGTTCGTGAATTTTCTTGTAGTGCAAGAAGAACATCATATTCCGTATCTTCGGCGAATCTACGTCGCTGTGTTTTAGGTTTTTGAAATGATCCATAATTCCTCAAATTCGTTTCAATTCTCTGAAATATTTTCGAATCTGGAACTTCTCTGTCCGGAAAACGAAAGCTGTAACGCCGAACTGCTTGAAGACGATTTTTATTACATTCAAAAAACACTTGCAACATGTCTGTTAACTCATTGTTATTCATTTTTACGAATATACTTTTTTTTTGTGGCAAAACGTTCAAGCAGAACAATAAATAAGACTTAATAGACACTCACACTGACGTTTATTGACGTTTATCGCATTTTTGTTTTTTCATGGCACATTCCAAAATTTATAAATAATGGAATACAAAGATGAAATTTATTAAGTGTTTTATATTTTTTTTTCAATAATTGTTTATCAAAAATAGACATTTTATACATTGTTGAATTCAGAAAAAAAAATCCAATCCGAATATAGCCAAAAATATATCTGTTTCCATTTAAAATAAAAAAGTTGACTATCGTTTGACATTAATAAAAACAACTGAAAACAAACAAAACACTGCTTTTTTGTAGCATTTTTTACGGGACACCCGGTATATTATTTAGAACTTTTCTTTCCTTTTACACAAACCGTTACACTGAACACTGAAGAGCGAGAAGGATAATTAAATGTTAAACATAAATCATGTTAAAGTTTACGAAGGAAGTATGTACTCAGATCCAAGCACATTTCGAAGAACCTTTCTGCCACATTGTTTTTTAAAACTTTTATTTCGAATTCGTGTTCAGCGACCTCAAAAACCGACATTTGCTAGATGTCACCAAGATTAAAGATATTTTGAAGAAACTTTCCGCCATATTAGATCCGCCATTTTGTTTTTTTTGACATTTTGACTATAGATTCGTGATCGGTGACCTAAGAGACCCCCGTATCTAAAATTTCACATTCATACGTCAATTTTCAATAAATCCTTCCGCCATTTTGTTTTTTTTGACATTTTGACTTTGGATTTGTGATCGGCGTTCGCACACACCCCCGTATCTAAAATTTCACATTCATACGTCAATTTTCAAAAAAACTTCCGCCATTTTGTTTTTTTTTTGACATTTTGACTTTGGATTCGTGATCGGCGACCTGAGACACCCCCGTATCTAAAATTTCACATTCATACGTCAATTTTCAAAAAAACTTCCGACATTTTGTTTTTTTTTGACATTTTGACTTTGGATTCGTAATCGGCGACCTAAGACACCCCCGTATCTAAAATTTCACATTTATACGTCAATTTTCAAAAATTCTTGCGCCATTTTGTTTTTTTTTGACATTTTGACTTTGGATTCTTGATCGGCTACCTAAGACACCCCCGTATATAAAATTTCACATTCGTACTTCAAGTTTCAAAAAATCTTCCGCCATTTTGTTTTTTTTTGACATTTTGACTTTGGATTTGTGATCGGCGTCCGCACACACCCCCGTATCTAAAATTTCGCATTCGTACGCCAATTTTCAAAAAATCTTCCGCCATTTTTTTTTTTTTTTGACATTTTGACTTTGGATTTGTGATCGGCGTCCGCACACACCCCCGTATCTAAAATTTCGCATTCATACGTCAATTTTCAAAAAACTCTTCAGCCATTTAATTTCCTTTGTCATTTTGACTTTGGATTTGTGATCGGCGTCCGTATACACACCCCCGTATCTAAAATTTCACATTCGTACGTCAGTTTAGAATTAGTGACGGGCGACCGTAAAAACTCTCGAGTGCCTAATTTTGCTTTTAATCAGAATAGAGAGAAATTGATTTCAGTCAGCTCCGTCCACCGTGCGCGTTTGCGTGATCGTTAACATAAAATTATTTAGTAGGGGCACATAAATGTCGAAAGCAATCCTCCTCCGTTTCCCCTTCTGAGGAAATACGCGTTCCGAAATTATCGTATTTTAATTCAAATCATTATTAAAATATCAATCGACAACGCCTGTATAGATGAAAATATTAAATCAAGCGGGACCGTTACGTATTATGTGGACATGCCCAACATTCGCCGGACCGTAATGTATTGACCGGCAGTGCACATGATAATCTGATTTTATTTTTCGCCCGTCCGGAATGCATTGGTATCAGTGCAGATTGAATCGGCCATTTTTCTGACCAAATACCTCTGCAAACGGACTTGGAATTACTCGTACCTTCGTCTAGGTACCTCTGTAAACTGGGAATACGCAAGTGAACATTTCCGAAATGTCACTTCTTTACTTTTCTAAATCTTGTTGTGCCCTCGAAACTTTCAAAATTTGGAATTTCAAGCTTAAAAGTGAAAATGTGAATGCACATGAGACTACCTGTCAGTTTGACGTTTGTCGGGATATTTCATCCATTTCGCTAAATTGTATCCGTCTGCAGACGGACTTTAAATCGCCCGTATCTTTTTATATGCACCACTTTAAACTGGGAATATGCAACTAAAGGGTCCTGAAATGTCAGTACTTTAAAATTTTGAATCTTGTTGCGCCCTCGAAAGCTTTAAAATTTGGAATTTCAGGCTTAAAAGTGAATGTTTGCATACATTTCGAATCGCCTGTCACGTTGACGTTTGTCGGGATTTTCAGTATAAAAGGCTCCAGAGCAATTTTTGTTTCCCACGTCCTCCTTATGGGCGAAAAAATTGATGCAGCGCTTTTCTCTACAAGTGCTAAAATTTTCAAAAAATTCTTTTCGCCCCCTTAATGACCGTTCGAAGCGATAAAAATACGCCTATACAACGTAGAAATGCACAGCCGACCACGTGAAACTCGCAAAACTACCGTCAGACCCCAACTTTCAGAAATCCTTCGCTTGTCGTTTTCCCATTTTCACCCCCATCTTCCCTCCTCTACTAAATCCGTAAGAGCGGTAAAGGGTCCTGCTCGCTTTTAGTATGTATAACTAGCTCTAACGTCCGCTTACAGCAGATCCTCCGCTTACAACGGGTCCTCCGCTTACAGCGGGTCCTCCGCTTACAGCGGGTCCTCCGCTTACAGCGGGTCCGTCAATCTCTTTTAGTTGGAATCGCTTTTTTCGCGTCCGCTTATAGCTTTTTCTTTGTTTCCTGTAAAAAGCAATCACTGTCATGACGCCTTTTAGAATGTCCGGTTTTATTAACTTTTGACGCACCCCTGTATATACATATATTTCGTGAAGGCAATAGTATAATTTCTTTAAAATTCTTCTTGGACGGCTTTTACACAAACCGGAACACACTCAAGAGCGAGAAATGTAAATTTATGTTAAACATAAGTCATGTTAATGTATCCAAAGAAACAATGAGCTCAAAGAGCACAACATTTTCATCGAGACAGTTTACAATACTATTTTGATGTGATAGTGGAAAACCATTGTCAACCTTTTCGAAGTCTACTGTCGTTAAGAAAAAAGCACAAAATAATAATAAAAGTAAGAAGCTCAAGTTTTAAATTTAAGCCCTATTGAAGCGCCTTTCCTGTAAAAAACGCTTTTTAGAATGTCCACTTTTATAAACTTTTGAAGCACCCCTGTGTATACATATATTTTGTTAAGCCAATAGGATATTTTATTTAAAATTCTTCTCGAACTGTTTTTGCCATAAATTGGTACACACTCAAGAGCGAGAAAGGTAATTTAATGTTAAACATAAGTCATCTTAAAGTATCCAAAGACACAATGAGCGATCACTGGCATGACGCTTTTTAGAATGTCCAGTTTTATACACCTTTGAAGCACCCCTGTATATACATATATTTTGTGAAGCCAATTGTATATTTTATTTAAAATTCTTCTCGAACTGTTTCTAACACAAACCGGTACACACTCAAGAGCGAGAAAAGTAATTTAATTTTAAACATAAGTAATGTTAAGGTATCCAAAAGCACAATGAGATCAAAAAGCCCAACATGTTCATTAAGACAGTTTACAATACTATTTTGATGTGAAAGTGTAAAGCCTGTCAACCTTTTCAAAATTCACTATCGTTAATAAAGGAGCACGAAATAATAATAAAAGTAAAGAGCCCAAGTTTTAAATTTAAGCCCTATTGAAGCGCCTTTCCTGTAAAAAGAGGCTTTTTAGAATGTCTACTTTTATAAACTTTTGAAGCACCCCTGTATTTACATATATTTTGTTAAGCCAATAGGATATTTTATTTAAAATTCTTCTCGAACTATTTTTGACATAAACCGGTACACACTCAAGAGCGAGAAAGGTAATTTAATGTTAAACTTAAGTCATGTTAAAGTATCCAAAGACACGATGAGATCAAAAAGCGTAACATTTTTATTAAGACAGTGTACAATACTATTTTGATGTGATAGTCTAAAAGCCTGTCAATCTGTTTGAAATCCACTATCGTTAATAAAGGAGCACAAAATAATAATAAAAGTAAAAAGCCCAAGTATTAAATTGAAGTGCCTGTCCTGTAAAAAGCGATCACTGTCATGACGCTTGTTAGAATGCCCACTTTTATACACCTTTGAAGTACCCCTGTATATTCATTAATTTTGTTAAGCCAATAGGACGTTTTATTTAAAATTCTTCTCGAACTGTTTCTAACACAAACCGGTACACACTCGAGAGCGAGAAAAGTAATTTAATTTTAAACATAAGTCATGTTAAGGTATCCAAAAGCACAATGAGATCAAAAAGCCTAACATGTTCATTAAGACAGTTTACAATACTATTTTGATGTGAAAGTGTAAAGCCTGTCAACCTTTTCAAAATCCACTATCGTTAATAAAGGAGCACGAAATAATAATAAAAGTAAAAAGCCCAAGTTTTAAATTTAAGCCCTATTGAAGCGCCTTTCCTGTAAAAAGAGGCTTTTTAGAATGTCTACTTTTATAAACTTTTGAAGCACCCCTGTATTTACATATATTTTGTTAAGCCAATAGGATATTTTATTTAAAATTCTTCTCGAACTATTTTTGACATAAACCGGTACACACTCAAGAGCGAGAAAGGTAATTTAATGTTAAACTTAAGTCATGTTAAAGTATCCAAAGACACGATGAGATCAAAAAGCGTAACATTTTTATTAAGACAGTGTACAATACTATTTTGATGTGATAGTCTAAAGGCCTGTCAATCTGTTTGAAATCCACTATCGTTAATAATAGAGCACAAAATAATAATAAAAGTAAAAAGCCCAAGTATTAAATTGAAGTGCCTGTCCTGTAAAAAGCGATCACTGGCATGACGCTTGTTAGAATGCCCACTTTTATACACCTTTGAAGTACCCCTGTATATTCATATATTTTGTTAAGCCAATAGGACGTTTTATTTAAAATTCTTCTCGAACTGTTTTTAACACAAACCGGTACACACTCAAGAGCGAGAAAAGTAATTTACGGGAGGGCACCGGGGGTCTGAGTGTTTAATATCAAAAATTAAGTATAGACAAAAAATAAACTCAATATGCTATTTAATTAACTTGTTTGAAAATAAAATCCATCCGCCGTTCCTTACGATCAGCACAATGATTAATAACTCATTCTTTGAAATTTGGTGTTGATATCAGTAATTGTTTTTCAATGGAACACATTGCTAAGGCACATAGTCTACTTTCCCCATGGTATTTCTAGAAAACGTTTTTATTATCTTCAAAGTAGAAAAACACCGTTCACTTAATTTTTTCTATTTTGCACGCCCCCAGAGATTCGCAAAATAGCAGAAGACAATTAACAAAATCTTTCGCCAACATAGTCTCGACATATTATCAAAAACAAACTTTTATAACAGTTGTACTATTCAACTCTGCTTAACAATTTATATTGTTAATTAGTAAATAAAATGTTAGCATGTGTGCTTTTTATTCTTTGTACAACTTCTATTGCACATATTTGTTACATTAAAGGCTTACATTTTGACATTTAAATATAATTTGGTTCCATTTCTTTTTTGTTACCAACGTCAAAACAACAAAATTAGCGTGCGATAAAGAAATATTTTTGAAACCAAAACGGATGTCGTAAAGTGAACTTTATAGCACCGAATTAGAAAAAAGCATTTTGCACATTACACCCACACAACCAGTCTGATAAACTGTAAGAGCTTCTGTTGATTTCAAACTGTGATCTTCTAGTTTAATCAATAAATCTGGTCTAGGGAGACCTAGATTTTTTAATTCTGTCTTAATATTAGTAACGTAATTCATAGTTGCATTTGCACCGATAGAAATTGCAACATACACTCACCGCTGTAAATTACATACTGGACCGCCACCCGGACCCGGCACCATAGAGTAGTGCCCGCCGCCTATATATTATACGCGCGCTACCTGCGCCAGTTTCATCGCTCGATTTCTAATACAGACGGGGCAGTCGCGCGAGATGCCCCGGAGCCTACGCCAGACTGCGATTTTTAAACGCACTGAAATGACGGACTGTTACTTTCAAAAACATATTATTTGTCATCAAATAAATCAGAAAAATTACATACAAATTAGGTATTTATAATTAATTTATCTGTTAAAAGAAATTTGTCACGGGGGGGGGGGAGGCAGTGCCCCGTTGCCCTCCCTGCAGCAGCCGCCACTGGTAAAAAGCCAAAGTTTTAAATGTAAACCCTATTGAAGCGCATTAAGGTATCCAATGGCACAATGAGATAAAAAATCCCAACATTTTTATTAAGACAGTTTACAATACTATTTTGATCCGAAAGTGTAAAATCCTGTCAACCTTTTCGAAATCCACGATCGTTAATAAAAGAGCACAAAACAATAATAAAAGTAGAAAGCCCAAGTTTTAAATGTAAGCCCTATTAAAGCGCCTTTTCTGTAAAAAGCGATCAATCTCATGACACTTTTTAGAATGTCGTTTTATAAACTTTTGAAGCACCCCTGTACATACATAAATTTTGTGAAGCCAATTGTATATTTTATTTAAAATTCTTCTCGAATTGTTTTTTATACAAACCGGTACACACTCAAGAGCGAGGAAGGTAATAAATATTTTCTAAATTATTGGTATCTCCTAACTCCAATATTTGAAAATGTCAACCTGAAGAAATTCAAGCAAGGACGTGTAAACGGCAAAAGTTACTTTGGGTCTCATAACATTGCATTTATATACGTTCCTTATATTTTCTATTATTACATATGACCTGTAAAAAAAGTTATTTATTATACAAGGGAAAGAAGTATTAGATTTTAGCTCGAGATAATGACAAAATACCGAGAGCTAAAATCTAATGTTTTTCCCGTGTATAATACACTATTTTTTTCTGTGACAGGAAAAACGACGATTTTATAATGATAAAAAAGACTCGGAAAATCAATCGATGTGACATTTGAAGTTTTAAATTGGTAGGCTGTTGTACTTATAGCAACATTACACCTGCGTTGCTAAGGAAACCTGTAAAGTATTCAAATATTTGTCAATGTAATTTTGTGTTTGGTTTTAAAAATTTGCGAACTTAGGTTGATTTTTAGTTATTTTGATTGGAAGGTGAAAAAGAAATGCAGTTCTTTCTCGGAGACGGTGCTATTGACATACATAAGTAAATGCAACTTTTTGTATAATAAAATATATTAAAATTAAATGTCCGTGTTCTTACATATCCGAAAATAAGTACTAATTTTTTTCCTGGGGAAAAAAATGAGTACTTTTTTTCTCGGCTTATAAAGTGACATTTTGTTACCTGTTAAGAAAGATAAAATGTCAAACTTTTCCAGTCACAGAAAAAAAGTTATAAAAATACATTCGAGTCGTCTTGGCAACGGAGTCGGCAAAAGTACGAACTAAAGACGACGATTCAATACCACTACAAATTTCGATTGGCCGGAACAATTCCAAAATGATAAATTTAAGGTAATTAATCAATATTTCTGGATGTATACCGTCCCATAGTAAAATACTATTACATGAAAGCCAGTTACAAATTAAATATTATAAATAAAGGTATTAAATATTACTTTCCTACACCTATATTTTACATAACATTTGGCTGTACTGTTCGTGACGTGAGATATTAACGTGTCTAGTTCTGCTGTGATTAGAAATCAAGTCACTGATTGACACATTAAAATTAAGACATATTGTAAGTGAGCGTGTAGCATTAGTGATCAAGGGTGGCTGCATGATATATAACGAAATTGTGCGTTTTTAATGACCACGTGCAAATCATTCACCTCCTAATGAATTCCCTTTTCACCATAAATTTAATGTACCTACTTTTTACCTTTTTTACTTTCTTGGGTGCGATTATAGTGGAGAGGCAAGGAGAGACAAATACTGCGAGTTTTACAGAGCGGTACATTCAAACAAAAGTAATTATATGGTGAGGTGTATAATAGCGGTGCAGGTAGAAACAAACATGTTTGTTTTTTTCAGTGGCGATAAGCGCGGTCGGGAACTTACGACGAGTTTCGGCCGTTTTCGTGGTTAGCACCCACCGTACTTCAAATAATTTAACGGTTAAGAGGGATCTCTACTCCCAGCCACTGAGGCCACTGTAGACAGTTTGATTTCCCCATAAAATTAACCGTAAATATTAATCAATTTTTAATTGTTTTATACCAAATGAAAGAGAATTAGAATATCTATGTACGCCTAGTAATATTTTTTCTAAAAATATTTTAGAAATCGTCATAATTAGTAGCAGAAGTAGGTCAATATTAGACATTTTGTCGAATTTATTTTGAAATAAATAAAAAGAAATTCAAAATTTTACTACTAAGCGTACGTAAATTTGAGTTTTCTCTACAAATTGATGTAATTATTTATACCATTGGTTGAAATTTGATCTTAATTTTAAGGGGAAATCGCGACACCTGCAGTGATAATGTTTATGATTTTTCTACATTGTCAAATGGTCTGGCCCGTCCAGTAGAGATCCCTCTTACAACTTTATATTTGTATATATGTTGATATTGACATTCTAAAATATTTGTCTGAACTTCTTAGGATGTTTTATTAATTTGAAATATAGGCGTTTAAATTCTCCGTCTTTTTCTCTCGCTACGTTTATAGGATGGATTGACCATCTTCTGGTCCTTTTTCTTTTCTGCATTAAACTTAAGACATGTGTTACAAGGGCACTACTTTCTGCAAGCATAAGCTTTCGAAACTTTAAAGGCGAAATTTTGGAAATACACTGAATAAAATGTTAGAGAATAGCCTGGTACAGCACTCCTCACCTCGCTATCCACAGCTCCACTATAAATGTCACCGTGCCCCGCTGTTTAGTTCACCGCTCTCCTCGTTCCGCATGTCTTTCTGCGCCGCTTCACTATAATCTCGGACTTATACGTAGTATAAGGAAGTATTGTGATAATGAAAATTTTCCACCTCGAGATTTTTGCAGATGTCCACGTTTTGAAGTCGCCTGATACCAAAAAAGTGGTTTTTAAAAAATGTCTCTCTCTCTCTCTCTCTCTCTCTCTCTCTCTCTCTCTCTCTCTCTCTCTCTCTCTCTCTCTCTCTCTCTCTCTCTCTCTCTCTCTCTCTCTCTGTGTGTGTGTGTGTCTGTCTGTCTGTGTGTGTGTGACCACGATAGCGGTCAAACCGCTGTAGATATCAATTCCAAATTTTGTATTTACGTGTACAATCTCCCTCTTGAGATGTGATTAGTTTTTCAGTAAAATCGGTAGACCGGAAGTAGCAGTTTACTTCAGCGAAAAAATCGAATTTTGACAATATTTCGTCAACTACTAAGTTTAAACAAATTTATAAAGAATTCATATATACTTAGAATTGAAATTGAAAATAATTTTTTTTAAAAAGTTTTTTGAAATTCCTACCGGAAGTAGGTCTTTTACTCTTATCGAAAATCAGTTTTTTGCGAATATTTCGCAAGTCATGCCTTTTAGACAAGTACGTTACGGGTATAAAAGTATTTAAAACATAATTTTCAATATCTTTTGTAGAAAAGAAATTTCAAAATTCAGACCGGAAGTACCACTTTTACTCTTATCGAATAACGATTTTTTGCAAATATGTCGTAAGTTATGCATTCTATCTATATTTATCAAGAATACAAAAGTATTTGGAACTGGATTTGCAATATTTTTTGTATATATGAAATTCCAAAATTCGGACCGGAAGTAGCACTTTTACTCTTAGCCAGTAGGACTTTTTTGCTAATATCTAGCAAAGTATGCATTCTATAGAGATTTATTAAGAGAATAGAAGTACTTAGAATAGGATTTTGAATAATTTTTGTATAAAAAAATTCTTAAGATTCTAAAATTTGAAACGCTCATACGTCTAAGAAAGTCGTGTGGTGGGCACACCTCATTTTTTAAAACCAATTTTTAGTTATTTTATCTATAGTCTTTTATATACGTTACAATTAGATTAATATTTATATATGCTCGTACACATGCTACTTTTATATTTTCTAAATTATTGGTATCTCAACTCCAAAATTCGAAAATGTCAACCTGAAGAAATTCAAGCAAGGACGTGTAAACGGCAAAAGTTACTTTGAGTCTCATAAGATTGAATTTATATACGTTCCTTATGTTTTCTATTATTACATATGACCTGTAAAAAAAGTTATTTATTATACAAGGGAAAGAAGTATTAGATTTTAGCTCGAGATAATGACAAAATACCGAGAGCTAAAATCTAATGTTTTTTCCCGTGTATAATACACTATTTTTTTCTGTGACAGGAAAAACGATGATTTAATAATGATAAAAAAGACTCAGAAAATCAATCGATGTGACATTTGAAGTTTTAAATTGGTAGGCTGTTGTACTTATAATAGCAGCATTACACCTGCGTTGCTAAGGAAACCTGTAAATTATTCAAATATTTGTCAATTTAATTTTGTGTTTGGTTTTAAAAATTTGCGAACTTAAGTTGATTTTTAGTTATTTTGATTGGAAGTTGAAAAAGAAATGCAGTTTTTTGTCGGAGACGGTGCTATTGGCATACATAAGTAAATGCCACTTTTTGTATAATAAAATATATTAAAATTAAATGTCCGTGTTCTTACTTATGTGTACATATCCGGAAAGAAAGTACTCATTTTTTTCCCGGGGAAAAATGAGTACTTTTTTCTCGGCTTTTAAAGTGACATTTTGTTACCTATTAAGAAAAATAAAATGTCAAACTTTTCCCGTCACAGAGAAAAAGTTATAAAAATACATTCGAGTCGTCTTGGCAACGGACTCGGCAAAAGTACGAACTAAAGACGACGATTCAATACCACTACAAATTTCGAATGGCCGGAACAATTTCAAAATGAAAAATTTAATGTAATTAATCAATATTTCTGGATGTATACTGTCCCATAGTAAAATACTATTACATGAAAGCCAGTTACAAATTAAATATTATAAATAAAGGTATTAAATATTACTTTCCTACACCTATATCTTACGTACCATTTGGCATCACTGTTTTAAAATGTTTAAATGACAATTATAACAAACGTCAACAAATAATTATAATATAATTATAACACATGTCAAAACGTGTACAAATATTACTATTTCCTGTATTTTGTAGGTTATATTACATGACAGGTAAAATTTTGCAACATCTAATATTTGACGTCATTTTAATTTAGTGGCGCATGTCGGTTGCGAGAGCGACTCAACTATAGGAACAGTTTGTTGAAAAAGAAAAGCCTTGCATCTGCGGTCATAAACTGTATTATCAATTATATTCTAACAATATAAGATATTGCAATTTCAACTGCCATATTTTTAAGTAAAAACTATACGTTTTAACAGGTTCTTTGTCTAAATTTCCTAAATCAAAGAGGGTTGATTGAGAAAACCGTGTTTCCATAATTTTGACTTACAAAATGTTATGTTCTGGAGGAATCGGCGCGATCTTTGTAGTGCCAATTATAATTATTATTTTAAAATTTAACTACACGTTAACGAACACACAATTCATCCAAACCCAATTAAATCAAGAGTACTTTATACAGTGTTTGCATAAGCACCTGCCAGCTTTTGTAGAATTTCTTCAATGTTTTCAATTTCACATGTAACTTTTAAATGTAGTTTTAATATGTTAATGACATATCAGAGTGAGTCTAAAATATATTCATCTAAAATTAAGTTTTAATAAGGTGCTGTTAAAAGCAATTACAAAGAAGAAAAGAGCAAGCGCAATCATAAATTTTTACAAATACTTAGAATTTTTAGCAACTAAGATAAAGTCCCGGAAATGTAACAGAATTAAATAGCTTCCAACACACAAATATTTCCGTACTAAGCTAAAAGTTACACATATTCAATATTATGTTTTTATTTTTAAGTATACTGTTAATTTCATGTATAGAAGAAGCAATACAATTACTAAATAACTAATAAAAATAATTATTAATTGAAAATGCATAAGAAAACATAATCGCAGTCAATACTAATAAAAATCCAACTCTTCTAGGTTATGCGCACGTGTAAGTAATCCCAATTACTGTTTAATATTTTATCAGGTTTGGTAAAACACCGGTTAATATATCATCATTTAATAAGGTTCTTAATCAATGATTAGCGCTAACCGGTGTTGGTAACACATACTAACCGGTATTTTAATCAATGGTTAGCGCCAACCGGTTTTTGCAAAAACGTACTATCCCGTATTTTATTTAATGAGTACGCTGATCGGCATTTTAATCGGAATTGGGAAAACCGGCCCTTTATTGAACTTAATCAACTAATACAGTGCAATAATATGAATAATTAAAAATACGTCTAAATTTGCCGTTGTAGTTGTTAGCGCGATTTAATGTTGAAGGTTACATTCAAATATTATGTCAACTTTAAATAAACATGCGCCAATAATTTAAGGACATTAAATTTGAGATATTGCAAAATTTTACCTGTCAAGTATCCTACCTACACATGCCATTTCGAGACTTATAAATACACCTTTTTTGTCATCCAAGCAACACAAATTTGTCTGCAATTACCGTTTCCCGTAGAACGCGATCACTGTCACGACGCTTTTTAGAAAGTTCGATTTTACAAACTTTTGAACCAGTCCTGTATATTCATAAATTTAGTGATGCCAATCGTATATATTATTTAGAACTTTTCTTTACTTCTTTACACAAACCGCTACACTGAACACTGAAGAGCGAGAAGGAAAATTTAATGTTAAACATAAATCATGTTAAAGTTAGCAAGGAAGAATGTGCTAAGATCCAAGTACTTTTCGACGAACCTTTGCCATGTTGTTTTTTTTGACATTTTGACTTTGGATTCGTGATCGGCAACCTGAGACACTCCCGTATCTAAAATTTCACATTCATACGCCAATTTTCAAAAAAACTTCCGCCATTTTGTTTTTTTTTTACATTTTGACTTTGTATTCTTGATCGGCTACCTAAGACACCCCCATATCTAAAATTTCACATTCGTACGTCAATTTTCAAAAAATCTTCCGCCATTTTGTTTTTTTTTGACATTTTAACTTTGGATTTGTGATCGGCGTCTGCACACACCCCCGTATCTAAAATTTCGCATTCGTACGTCAATTTTCAAAAAATCTTTCGCCATTTTGTTTTTTTTGACATTTTGACTTTGGATTTGTGATCGGCGTCCGCACACACCCCCGTATCTAAAATTTTGCATTCATACGTCAATTTTCAAAAAACTCTTCGGCCATTTAATTTCCTTTGTCATTTTGACTTTGGATTTGTGATCGGCGTCCGTATACACACCCCCGTATCTAAAATTTCACATTCGTACGTCAATTTAGAATTAGTGACGGGCGACCGTAAAAACTTTCGAGTGCCTAATTTTGCTTTTAATCAGAATAGATAGAAATTGATTTCAGCCAACTCCGCCCACCGTGCACGTTTGCGTAGTCGTTTAAGTAAAATTATTTCGTAGGGGCACATAAATGTCGAAAGCAATCCTCTTCTTTTTCCCCTTTGAGGAAATACGCGTTCCAAAATTATCGTATTTTGATTCAAATCATTATTAATACATTAATCGACAACGCCTGTTTAGATGAAAATATGAAATCAAGCGGGACCGTTACGTATTATGTGGACATGCCGAACGTTCGCCGGACCGTAATGTATTGACCGGCAGTGCACATGATAATCTGATTTTATTTTTCGCCCGTCCGGAATGCATTGGTATCAGTGCAGATTGAATCGGCCATTTTTCTGACCAAATACCTCTGCAAACGGACTTGGAATTACTCGTACCTTCGTCTAGGTACCTCTGTAAACTGGGAATGCGCAAGTCAACGTTTCCGAAATGTCACTTCTTTACGTTTCTGAATCTTGTTGTGTCCTCGAAACTTTCAAAAATTGTAATTTCAAGCTTAAAAGTGAAAATGTGAATGCGTATGAGACCGGCTGTCAGTTTGACGTTTGTCGGGATTTTTCATCCATTTCGCTAAACCGTGTCCGTCTGCAGATGATATTTAAAGTGTTCGTACCTTTGTATCTGCACCACTTTAAACTGGGAATATCCAACTAAAGGGTCCTGAAATGTCAGTACTTTAAAATTTTGAATCTTGTTGCGCCCTCGAAAACTTTAAAATTTGGAATTTCAGGCTTAAAAGTGAAAGTTTGCATACATTTCGAATCTCCTGTCACTTTGACGTTTGTCGGGATTTTCAGTATAAAAGGCTCCAGAGCAATTTTTGTTTCCCACGTCCTCCTTATGGGCGAAAAAATTGATGCAGCGCTTTTCTCTACAAGTGCTAAAATTTTAAAAAAATTCTTTTCGCCGCCTTACCACCGTTTCGAAGCGATAAAAATACGCCTATACAAAGTAGAATTGTACATCCGACGATATAAAACTCTAAAATCTCCCCTAAAATGCCTCAATTCGTCAAACACTCAAAGGTCGTTTTCCCATTTTCACCCCCATTTTCCCTCCTCTACTAAATCCGTGAGAGCGGTAAAGGCTCCTGTGCGCTTTTATAGAGTATAATTGGTGTGATTCGGTTCATTGAAATTATTTTTAATTTTTTTTACTTTTGTTTTTATTCACACTCATTATATCAATTTTGTAATAGCCAAAGTAAACAGCTATAAGTATGTGATTAAACATTCAAATTTCTTAAAATGATAGTTTATTGTTTTATAAATTACTTCAGTTACTACCTTGTTCTTGCGTCTAGCAAGTGATTCTTTCTCTAAGAATAAAATGCATGTAATGGTACAACTATAGGAACTTGTGATCATGTGAAAAGTTAATTCCGGATTATTATATATTCGTAGACAAACTGACATATTTGCTAAACTTAAAAAATCTAGTCTTTAATATTATGTAAACTAAACTTATAATTTTTTATTTAATTGTGTTTGATTTAAGAAAAATAAAGGAATTCTGTGATATCAATACATTAGATATCCGAACAATCTATTATATATATACTAGCTGACCTGGCAAACGTTGTTTTGCCATATAAATTATTTCTAGTGAATACTTCGGTAGTCTAATAAAAAATAAGTAACTTATTGTAAGTGTGTGGGGATGTGGTATATGACTGAAAGAGGAATGGAGCGTTGTGAACGATGAAGGCCTATAAAAATAACAAAACACCAAACATTCATTTTTTGAATTCATTGTACTTTTATTATCTTAACTAATAAATTTCTAATTACATCTCTATCACATATAATGACAATTAAAAAAAAACTTTTTCAGTCTCTTAGTGCAATGGAGTGTACGATATTTTTAGTGACTCCATCTTTAGCCAACACAAACAAACTGCATGGTTTACCCACGTATAATTGTCCATGTGAAAAACACGGTGTGCCCAAATCTAAGCCAGAAACAGACATTGTTTGGCCTTGATGAGAATATACTTAATATGAGAGTTGCACTGAGAAAGTAAAATGATCAGTATAAGCGTCACTGCTACGATCGACGCACAATCGATAATAATGGCCGAAAACGGTTTAGGCCCTAAACTTTAGTGAGTGAGAGAAAGCTTATTGTGTGAGAAAGACAGGAGACCGGTTTCGTTCTCATCCCTACTCTGTGCTGTTTACGGGGTTAGAAGTGACACCGGTAGACGCCTGGCGGGAGTAACTGATCGAGTGGTAACTGATCAATTATCGACCGCCGAGAGTAGAACATTATTGAAGTACTAATATCGCTATTAAAAAATAGGGGTTGGTGGTGGAAGGGTGAAAATTTAGGGTTGTATGTACTTTTTAATGCCGAATTATAAAAAAAAATTAAATACAAAATTTTGTCCAAAAAACAAACAAAAAATGTTTGGGGTGGACCACCATTATCACTTAGGCGTTTGAAAAATAGTTTACGTCCTATTCTCAGACCTGCTGAATATACACACAAAATTTCATAAGAATCGGTCAAGCCGTTTCGGAGGAGTTTTGTGACAAACACTGTGACACGAGAAATATTAGATAATTTGTACCAGCATGTTACATCATGAAAATTATAATAAATTGCAACTTAATGTGACCCCCAGCCTTGTACGACAGAAAACATTCAGAGTCTGATTGATGTAATTACCAAATGATGTAGGTATCGCAATTCAAATTACCAAAAAGGCTTCAATTTTTAATACATTTCAAAAGGGATTAAAAGAGTGTACTACTTCACAGATTAAAAATAATCTTATGTTCCAATTATTAATAACAGCTCCTATTAAAAATCCTTGTCAGAATTTCGTACCATTTCAGAACCAGGATTTGGCTGGACATGCGCATTATTATCAGAACTACTAATTCTAGAATCGTTCCGGAACTGTTTAGAACTGGAGATTTGAACAAACCTATAGTGTTCATTCAGGTTTAATAAATTATCTTCAAACCATGCTTTTACTTCTTGTATGATTTTAATTTCGATATTTAATTCATAAACCGTTTTCCTAGTAGTTAGTGAAACAATGTGTCGTCCGCATATAAACTACTTAGTTTCGATGTTGTATTATAAAATCATTTATATATACATATATCACAAAGAGTAAAGACCCCATTACATAACCTTGTGGGGCCGCTCCAACCACATATTGTGGACTTGATTTTCTCTTCTTATATTCAACCGTCTGATACCTAGCTTTAATATACGAATACATCAGGTCATGTGGTATACCTCTTATGCCAAAGTAGTAAAGCTAAACATGAAATGAAATATTCTTCTTAGTGCGAAAGAATTATTCGAAAATTACCACCTTCCTAATTAATATGATTTAAATATGTTATCATAAATAATATTTTTATAATTATATTTCGCTGCTTATCAACTTATTAAACATTGTGTGAGTACTCAGGATCACTATTATGGTTATAAAGTATATTTGATCAAATGCGAAATAAATTACATTTTTAATTATTGTAATTAATTAGAATAAAATAATGAACTGCGCCATGATTTCTTTATTGTCATTTTACCATGTGTCAGTTACAATATTTATTATTAAGATAAATAGCATAAAATCTTACTTTTATAATAATAATTTTACATTTATTAAATATTAATTTTGTGATGTATAAAACTGTTATATCATCGTGATACCTCCTTAATACAATATCAGGTAAATTAAATGTCAATCTATTATCTTTACAATACTATATCTATAATTTATAAAAGCTCATAGCAATATATATGTTGGTACGTCATCAAGAACAAGCTTACATATATTGTTCATAATATTCATCACCTTAAAGTAGAGTAAATGTATATAATGAAATATTCTAAATTTGAAATTTAAAATCGGATCTTAAAATTCTTTCATAATCCGAACAAATTCCATACCGCAACAAAAGGACTCGTTTACATGAAAACTCTATTTATAAAGTAGGGTATTACTGATATTAGAGGTACATGCATTTATTATTCTAAATCATAAATCAGTAGAGCATGTAATCTCCTCTGCACTACCGTATGCAACAATCCGGTACAACAAAAGCATTTGACCCCGTAAAACTTTATAGGTATGCTAATCCATAAGGTTTTGTATTAGGAAAAATATATAAAACTATTAAAATCTCTGCTTGAAATATCGTAAAACTTTCGCTACATGCAAAGTGTATTTTAATTTTTCATGCCAGAGTGAAATTGAGTGCTCATATTTTTAAAGCATATTATCATACAATTTGCATGTAATACTTGAAATGGAAATAACTGCCTGGGTGATATTGTATATTATTAAATAATTTTAGTGAACTAGGGTGCATTAAAAAAGTATTTAAATACATGTTACATTTTTTGCTTATTAATTATAAAAATAAAAATAAAAGTAAATGAATACGTTGGGTTTTTTATAATTTTTAAGAGTTGCAAGCAAAAGTTAAATATCTAATGTGTTGTTTATTGAAAGGGGTTGACACTTACAATTTAAAACTATTGCGTTTCTTTTTATTTAATGCTGTTTAATGTTGTATAGCTTTATTGACAGTGGAGTTTCTAGGGTCCAGTTTTTCCAAATCCGATTAGGACGCGGCCGCACCAGTTAGCGTAATCATTAATTAAAGTACCGGTTAGTATAAATTTGCGTTTTTCCAATACCAGTTAGTGCAAATCTTTGATTAAGAACGTCGTTAAATTAACCTGTGATTAGGATTACTTAAACATGCACATAACCTAATTAATTTGAATTTTTATTACTAATTGACAGCACTTACGTTTTTCAAATGCATTTATTCACTCTATGACAGAATTCATCAAAATCGGTTCAGCGGTTACGCAGTTTATAGGGAACGTACATACCCATACACATACGAGGTAGGCGCCATAAATTCTCGGCCTGATATACAAAACAAAAACTTGGAACAATTCTTTTTCTAACACATTTAAACTATTTTAGAACTATTATTGTGTAAATATCGACAAAAATCTCCAATTTTCCGATATACACAAACGCTTCTCTCTAGAATTCAATTCATTCTCTTCAATTTATTTATTATCTCCTTGATGTTTATTATTATTTTTTAAATTTGACCAATTAAAATATTACACAAGATTATTTCATATAAAATAGATTTTAAATATGCTTAATTACCTTAAATACTTTCCAAAATTCAGTATTCTTATTATTTTAATTCTTTCCAGGTTTTTAGTAAAGATTTCACGTACCTAATTTAGTCTTATCAAACCTAGTTTTAATCAAAAATCTAACGAAACGTCAATTAACTGTCAAATCCGTTTTATGAATTTTTGCGCGATATTTTAAACAATTTATACTATTAATTTTCCAAGATTGAGTTCTCATTACCTTTTCACATCATTAACGTCAATTAAACAAGTTTTTACAAAATAATAATGCACATCATAATACAACAATTAATATTCAAATCTCTTCTTTTCAGATTTTGGTGAAATTCAATGCAAAATGAAACTGATCGACTACTCCCTATACAGTATGATCATAACATAAATATTTACTACTCAATTAAATACCAATAAATTATACTTTAAGAAATTAACAACTATATCTCTAAATAAATTATTCCAATTTACAATCACTAAATACTTAATGAGCAAATTCATTTACCGGGTGGTGCAATAGTGTGTCGGCGGAGCTTAGTGTGAAAACTAATAACGCTGCAGCAATGAGACTTTACGTACGTATTGCTGTGACTTCTTCTATCTTGGTCAATGACCAAAAATTGAATTAATAAATTAATGTACTTTAGTGATCTCAGGGTCTAAGTGTGAATTTATTATATTTTTATATCGGATAATGTGTCACAGTCTTATACTTATAGTGAGTTCTAGCTGTGATTGTGATGTTTACTTTCCTTAGATCTCCCTGGGATGGGTATAAATAAGTAGATATAGAATGTCAGCACAACTTATTTTATTTTATATATATATATATTTACAAAAACATTGTTGAATATCATTACTATGCAATACAATACATTATTCATTTTATTATTATTGTATCCAGTCCGTTTCATCTGCGGTACAAGCACCTTGCAATCCTTGATTCTTTACGAAATTGTTAATAATAAATAAAAATAAAATTCACTGCTCTAATCCTTCATGTATGCTCATATTACTAAATTGCCGTTATTCAACTGAAACGTTATACCTCGTTGAGTCGCCCTGAATCAAGATTTGCACGTCAATCCAGAGCTTACTCAAAGAAGAATTTATTTTAAATTATTTAAACAATATTCTAAATGTTACTTGCTATCCGGAAAGTTTACTAATACCTCGTTAAACCGCTTTGGACCAAGATTCGCACGTCAATCCAAAGCATGTTCAAAGAAGAATTTATTTTTAATTATTTGAACAATATTCTAAATGTTAATTGCTGTCCGGAAAGTTTACTAATACCTCGTTAAACCGCTTTGGACCAAGATTCGCACGTCAATCCAAAGCATGTTCAAAGAAGAATTTATTTTTAAATTATTTGAACAATATTCTAAATGTTAATTGCCATCCGGAAAGTTTACTAATACCTCGTTAAACCGCTCTGAATTAAGATTCACACGTTAATCCAAAGCATGTCCAAAGAAGAATTTATTTTAAATTATTTAAACAATATTCTAAATTGCGTTGCCCGATAATTTATGAAACATTCATGAAGGTTCTTTTATTTATTTAGTTTAGAATTGCAAGATGGAGTTTATTTTATAGTGCTTGTACTCACTTTTCTTGGTTATATAACGTCTCGAACTCCTCCTGGTAGTCCAATCCCTCCATTTTTATTTAAATTTATTGTAGTTGCTTTTGTACGGTTCAACACTGGTATTTCGCGCCTTTATATGTATCTGGCGCGCGGTTATCGTTGCCGCCTTTTATGACTACGACGTTTGAATCTTAAGGCGTTTATGCCTTTAGATCCTTTATTTCTTCGGCGCACTGGTTTAACTATCTTCTTTTAAGTTTTGAAGAGAATCAGGACTTCTTATGGACTGACTATTTTCGCCGGTGTGTCGCCTTTTATAACGATAAACATCTGACAAACGGCTTATTTTTGTTTTTAAATCGTTCCTCTTAGTTTGAATTTTCGTCTGCTACGCCCCTCGTGTTAATTTTGATAACTATTGAAATTACGTCGTCACGTGACCTTCTTTCCACCATGTTTGTTATTGTTGTCATTTACCTATTCTACATTTTTATATTTTATATTCTTTGGACCCTTGATTGATTTCATTTTAATGGTAGGTATCCTCTTATTGTATTTTATTATATTTACTAATGCTTTATTTATTTATTTTTAGCCTAGATGTCTTGAAGCATTTGTACGTGAATAAAATTATGTACCATCTCATATTTAGACGTACATTCAACAATGTCCTTTTTATTCTGTAAATATCAGTGAATTTGCATACCCAACATAATGTTTTAATTTCAATGGTGAACTAGGCCCCAATATTTACATTCTGGGTGCGTTTGTGTATATCGAAAACAGATAAATCATATATCTTTGTATGCGTTTTGGTGTCCCTACGGACGAAAATATAATTGATCTTGTGACCGTGAAATAAGTGGTATATATTTATTTATGTATATAGACCTTTGTTTAATATTGTATTTTTGGTTTTAGCTTGGTCTTTCTTAGAATATATTCGTGTAGAGAAGAAAATAAACAAATCGTGCCCCTTACGTACACTCAATAATATTTTATACAGAAAATATAAGTGAAACGTGTATAGTGATACATAACATTTATTCTTGACAATGTTGGTGGTTATAATATTGATATTAGTAGGGAACTTATACCGATTCTGGGACCTCCTCCCCCTCTCACCCTACTACCCCTCACCCCCCTCGCCCTAGTGGCGCCCTCTGCCAACCCAACTGATGTGGCGCCCCCTCGCGGTCGCCAACCCAACTAAAAATTGCAGATTTCATCATTACCAACCCAACTAAAATTACAGATTTCATCATTACCAACCCAACTAAAAATTGCAGATTTCATCATTACCAACCCAACTAAAAATTGCAGATTTCATCATTACCAACCCAACTAAAAATTGCAGATTTCATCATTACCAACCCAATGTGACGCCCTCTGACGGCCACCAACCCAACTAAAAATTGCAGATTTCATCATTACCAACCCAATGTGGCGCCCTCTGACGGCCACTAACCAAACTAAGAAATGGCAGATTTCATCATTACCAACCCAATGTGACGCCCTCTCACAGCCACTAACCAAGAAATGGCATCTCTCATGATTACCATAATGCAGCATCCTCTCACGGTCACTAGCCAAACTAAGGTGACGTCAGACAAAATGGCGGACCATCAAGATGGTCTTTGTTTCTAGAGAATTCCTGAATAAATTACCAGGCTTGCTATCGCGCTTCTCAATGTACTTCAAACAGGTCTAAACATGTTTCCAGCGGAAACCGCAACGGCTGTCTGCTTCTGTGATAGCCGCATGCTTGAAATGTATATCTCACTTATAAAATAAAATAAAACAAACAATATATTTTTAAGAAAACAATTTATTTATTATTATTCATAAATTAACAATATTATTTTAAATTAACATTATCTACAAGTTTCATACCATCAAGATGGTCGATAAAAATATAAACTTTACATCTAAGATCGGCATACCATTTCAAAATTATAAAATAAATATACAGTATGCTACTGGACGAGATAGCAACCAAGTATGAATATACAGGACGTTTCAAAGGTAGGGATTTTTAGAAAAGCAAGATGGCGAATCCAAGATGGCTGCCAAAAATCTAATAAACTAAGGTGACGTCAGGCGAAATAGCCGACTATCAATATGATCGATAAAAATATAAACTATACATCTAAGATCGGCATACCATTTCAAAATTATAAAATAAATATACAGTATGCTACTGGACGAGATAGCAACCAAGTATGAATATACAGGACGTTTCAAAGGTAGGGATTTTTAGAAAAGCAAGATGGCGAATCCAAGATGGCCGCCAAAAATCTAATAAACTAAGGTGACGTCAGGCGAAATAGCCGACTATCAATATGATCGATAAAAATATAAACTTTACATCTAAGATCGGCATACCATTTCAAAATTATAAAATAAATATACAGTATGCTACTGGACGAGATAGCAACCAAGTATGAATATACAGGACGTTTCAAAGGTAGGGATTTTTAGAAAAGCAAGATGGCGAATCCAAGATGGCCGCCAAAAATCTAATAAACTAAGGTGACGTCAGGCGAAATAGCCGACTATCAATATGATCGATAAAAATATAAACTTTACATCTAAGATCGGCATACCATTTCAAAATTATAAAATAAATATACAGTATGCTACTGGACGAGATAGCAACCAAGTATGAATATGCAGGACGTTTCAAAGGTAGGGATTTTTAGAAAAGCAAGATGGCGAATCCAAGATGGCCCCCAAAAATCTAATAAACTAAGGTGACGTCAGGCGAAATAGCCGACTATCAATATGATCGATCAAAATATAAACTCAACTTCTAGAAAATACCCAACTCCGTATCACGCATCACAACAACAACCACCCAACATAGTTTCAAAACACCACAACACCAGATCAACTTAGGAAGATACATCTAGGTCAAACCCAACATACTTTCAAACACCACCACCGAGGATTTATATCTGACATCAGCATACCATCTCAAAATCATAAAATAAATATACAGTATGATACTGGATAACATAGCAACCAAGTATGAATATACAGGACGTTTCAAAGTAGGGATTTTAGAAAAGCAAGATGGTGAATCCAAGATGACCGCCAAAAATCTAATAAACTAAGGTGGCATCAGGCATCAATCTATTAAAACCACTATCAAATCATTCCCTTTAAAAGCCATCATTCCAAAACAATACATTCAAATCATACATTCAGTGATAGACACATAAATGAAATGTATTTGTGCAGCCTAACAGTTCAAAAAGCTTGATATCGAGCTTACCAGCATATTTCTAACAGATCTAAACATGTTTTCTAATGGAAACCACAACGTTTGATCGCTATCAACACCTCTATGATAGTAGCCTTATTTAATATATCTATATCATAAAATAAAAAGGAACAACATATTTTAAGAAAAAACAATTTATTAAAAAATAATAACCACATTTTGTAGGCGAATTATAGCATATCAATCATAGGGAAAAACATTAAACGAAATACAACGATAAACAATTATGACATATAAATCCATAGGTAAAGTTATATAGGTAATAAACATCATTCTCTCCATAGAAGACCTAGATATTTAATACCACATACATAAATACATAGACACTCTAATCCTCATATGAATAAATTGATAGACTTATAATAATTATTTTCATCCATAAGTATACATACATACTTTTATATATCACTACAAGAAATAAGTCGACACCGCTGTGATAGTCACCCTATTTAATATATCTATATTATAAAATAAAAAGGAACAACATATTTTAAGAAAAAAACAATTTATTAAAAATAATAACCACATTTTGTATGCGAATTATAGCTAATATGTAGCATATCAATCATAGGGAAAAACAAACCAATTACAACGGTAAACAATTATGACATATAAATCCATAGGTAAAAGATATATAGCAATCAAAACCCCTCCTATATCCACCTCTCTTCATAGAAGACCTACTTTAAAGAGCGTTAAAACGTCAACATATTTCGCTAGTAATATTTCATTAATAAAAAATTTAGCAGAAGTCTCACATTAAATGAATACAAAATATAAAATTTATATAGGCACTACATTAAATGAAGATTGAATTTTATACACTGCTTATATCACCAGGAATTTTGTGACTAAGCTTAAACGGACACCAGGCTTTCAATATGTAGCAAAGTTTTATTTTTCATACATTTTCATTTATTTGGATGACATTGTATTTACAAATAGTTTTTATATCATTACAAGAAATATGCTTTTCATTAAATTTTAACCACTGAACAACAGTAGTATACACAAAAAAACTAGTATAAAGATAGCATTAACACTATAACCAAAAAGAATTGAAGTCATATTAAATTACACTAGAAAATAATAAATCCTTGGTCTCAATTACATAAAAATGTTTTGAAAAAGTATCGCTTAAAAACAATTAAAAAAATTGATGTTTTGCCAAGCTATTTATCAATATTTTAAGAGCTAAAAATTATCATCATTTTCACATTTACAGATATCCCATGCTTAATTTCAATTTGAATTAACATAAATTCATAAAATGAGTCTATCTTTTACACTTCATGCATTGCACTATCATTAGAAGAAATATGCTTAACGAGCGGCTTTTTAATATGAAATTTAGGGATTTTTTACACAAAAACATAGTTTATGCCTAATAAAACTAATTTTGAAACACAATGTACACATAGTATTAAAAAAAGAGAATAAAAAAAAAAAACAAGATACGCTTCACAGCAGATAAAAAAAATATATACTGGCTCTCAAAATGCTTCTTTATCTTCTACAGCTTACGTTTTTGTACATCAGCGATTGTATTTACATTTTATAATTTGAGAAAAATGGTGAAATATATCTCCAAACATTATTATAAATACATTTTAAAACATGGAATTCTATTTTATTTGGATGACATTGTATTTACAAATAGTTTTTATATTATACCATTACAAGAAATATGTTTTACATTAAATTTTACGCACGGGACAACAGTAGTATACACACACCAAACTGCATGCAAAAACTAGTATAAAGACCGCATTTACGCTATAACCAAAAAGAATTGAAGTCATATTAAATTATGGACGCAAAAACTAGTATAAAGGCCGCATTAACACTATAACCAAAAAGAATTGAGGTCATATTAAACTATGGAGGAAAATAATAAATACTCGCTCTCAATTATTTAATATTGAAATTACATAAAAATCCATGCAATACACTTAAAACACTTGAAAAATCATGTTTGGTAAGCCCACTATATATCAATATTTAAGACAAAAAATTATTATTAATTTTCCATCTACAGATACCCCTGCTTAATATCAATTTGAATTAACATAAATTCATAAAATGAGTCTATCTTTTACAGTTCGTGTGTTGTACTATCATTAGAAGAAATATGCTTGACGAGCGGCTTTTAATATGAAATTTAGAGGTTTTTACACAAAAACATAGTTTATGCCTAATAAAAACTAATCTTGAAACACATTGTACACATAGCAAATACCACTTCCTATACATTTAAAAAATAACAATTTTTATACATCATAAAAGAACGAAACAAAAAAACTAATATAAAGACAGCATCAACGTTCTAACCAAAAAGATTTGAGAATCAACTAACAACCGGGTCATGAAGCGGTTCTGAAACCCCTCTATCAAAAACATGCATTCAAGTCAATGAAATTACATAAAAATCTAAGAAATAGTAGCACTTAAAACGTTTGAAAAATCATGTTTGGTAAGCCTACTATTTAAGACAAAAATTATTAGTTATTTCCATTTACAACAGATAGCCCACTATTTATCAATATTTAAGGCAAAAAATTATTATTAATTTCCCCATTTACAACAGATTTCCTTGTTTAATCTCAATTTTTAAATAACATAAATTCTTAAATTGATTTAGTTAACTTTCTTATAATATTTAAAAAAGGGTGAGAAAGAAAACATACTAAGTCTCACAACAGATAAAATATATACTATCTTTTTACAGTTCATGTTTTTTGTACTATCATTAGAAGAAATATGCTCGACGAGCGGCTTTTAATATGAAATTTAGAGGTTTTTACACAAAAACATAGTTTATGCCTAATAAAAACTAATTTTGAAACACATTGTACACATAGCAAATACCACTTCCTATACATTTAAAAAATAACAATTTTTATACATCATAAAAGAACGAAATAAAAAAAAAAACTAATATAAAGACAGCATTAACATTCTAACCAAAAAGATTTGAGAATCAACTAACAACCGGGTCATGAAGCGGTTCTGAAACCCCTCTATCAAAAACATGCATTCAAGTCAATGAAATTACATAAAAATCTAAGAAATAGTAGCACTTAAAACGTTTGAAAAATCATGTTTGGTAAGCCTACTATTTAAGACAAAAATTATTAGTTATTTCCATGTACAACAGATAGCCCACTATTTATCAATATTTAAGGCAAAAATTATTATTAATTCCCTCATTTACAACAGATTTCCTTGCTTAATCTCAATTTTTAAATAACATAAATTCTTAAATTGATTTAGTTAACTTTCTTATAATATTAAAAAAGGGTAAGAAAAAAACATGGTAAGTCTCACAACAGATAAATATTAAAACTAAAATAAATATATACTATTTCAAAATGTTTCTACCTTTTATAGCTGTGTTTTGTTATACACAATCCAAACCATTTTGCATGTAAATATCAGTCGCCATTCCGACATGCTTCAGAACTAACCCCATCAGGTTAACTGAAAGAAGAAACACAATCCTATCAAGAATTTTATCTTATATGGTATATGTTTGAATATCTTTTTCGACCGCAATTATAGGAATACAATTAGTTTCACATACCTAATGCGGGTGACAGATTGGGCAAAGTATCGGGGGATCACCAAACTAATCCTTTCAGAACATCGCTCGCATCTGATTATTTCATATTCTTAAAAAAAATATATACCGAATAATATTTTACATCTCTTTTTTTTCATAAAACTCACCTATCATGAGTAAATTAAGCACAAAATGGCTCAGCACCCTGTGTCGATATATTTCCCGCAGAGGTGCAGAATAATAGCACATCGTGCATAATATATCATCACCCCCTTCATGCACTCGCACGAAGCCAATCAACAAAAATTATTTGATATTAAAATACCACTCACAAAAATAAACAAACTAAATAAACACAATTAATAGCCAACAATAAAAGATGCAGGGGAAAAACAAAATCTACTTCGAGGCACACTATCAAAACTAATATAAAATGATCTACTACACATCTATATATAACCAACCCCCACTAATGACCTTAAACGAAAAAAATTCTCACTGGAAATGGATAAAGAAAACACAGGATTACCTAAAACAATCTTCTCCACATCTTCAAATGAGTTTTTTTATTATCATCATAAAAATCCAAACAATTGCCAACCCAATTAAAACTAGGACCCTTTAACGATAGACGATTAGCATTAAATTAAAAAAATATAACCAAGTATCATAACTTTCAATACCATAAAAGCAAATTACCGACATCCGTTCCAGACAAAAAGCCCTAAAACTCGGCATTGGTCAAATAACTGATTACACCCCGTACCGTAAGAATTATTTACATAATGAACCCTTAGGGAAGAATGCGATATATATACATATTTAGTAGATAAATTAAGAACAAATTTAGTTTCACCAATTATAGGAACCCCCACATATCAGTCGGCAAATTATCAAAAAAGATTGATTTAACCAATTCCAACGTTCTAACAAAGAAACGCACTTTATGTATCTGGAGATGTCTTCAACATAATTGAAATTCCACTTAGTCCGAGCAGATCACAACCCCATCATACCGACAAAGGAATGAATAATTCGAACAGATACCCATAAACCTGTCACAATCAACAAATCCATTAGAAAACGACACAACCTCCCAGCAGCTGTAAATTAAATGCTAATGATGCAAAAATACCTAAAAATATTTCGTAAAACAAGAGTATTTTAGTTAAATATACAATAAATATTATTCAGTATTGGAATACACAATGAATAACACAAATTTGAGTAGAGAAAGATAAATATTTCTAATTACACATGTGTGAATTTGAATTTACATCACCTGCCCGAATAGAGTGTCTTATATATGGATAGTAAAGTCGTCGCGTCCATACAAATGCATTTCTCACATACGTACATATGTATATAGTCACCGCGCGAACTACTACGGCGGATACAACCCTTCGCATACATACGTAGGGTAGACAGGTAGTAATTTGCTGACCGTCATTATTTTTAGTCCCATCGCTTCGTATATATAATGCCTCATTATTAGAGGTTCCTAATAGATGAATTTTATTCATAAATATGGGGATGTTTAAAATGAAAAATAGGAAGTATACATATTCTCTTTATTTATTAATGTATACAAGATATATTTATTTATAACATTTTTATATATTTATTTTAGCAATATTTATCACCAACGCATACTCTCTAAATCGGATTTTGATTTTTTCAATTTCGGATATAAACCTCATAATTCTAATGTTCAACAAGTCATTCTTCTGTCTAAGAACCCTCCGCCTGCTTTAGGAAATTGCCGCAAATGCCAACAAATTGACGAATAGCCTCATATCTTTTTATTTATACGTACATATATTGTGAATTATTACACTAATTATAAAACAAAATTAATTATAGATAGACAAACATTATACAGGTATATTGCAAACATGTAATGATAAGATAATCAGAGTGATATATACATACATGTAAAGAAATTTATAATTTATTCAATCTCTTATTAAAAGAGTTATTAATATTTTTCAAATGAATACCTGACAGTGGTGGAAAACTGTTGAAATTTGGATAGATTAATAGTTACATATGCGAGCTTCAGAATAGCTTCTGAACATGTTGGGTTGTAATTTGGTATACAATAAAAGGCAGCGGGGAACTGAACCACCTCCCAAAAAAAAAAGGTATTTAATATTAAAATCGTCGATTCCCCATCACAGAAAAATAGTGTATCATACAAGGGAAAAAAGTATTAGATTTTAGCTCGAGGTAAGATAAATTACCGAGAGCTAAAATCTAATTTTTTCCATTGTATAATACACTATTTTTCTGTGATGGGAAAACGACGATTTTAATATTAAATACCTTTTTTTGGGAGGCGGTTCAGTTCCCCGCTGCCTTTTATTGTATACCAAATTACAACCCAACATGTTCAGAAGCTATTCTGAAGCTCGCATATGTAACTATTAATCTATCGAAATTTCAACAGTTTTCCACCACTGTCAGGTATTCATTTGAAAAATATTAATAACTCTTTTAATAAGAGATTGAATAAATTATAAATTTCTTTACATGTATGTATATATCACTCTGATTATCTTATCATTACATGTTTGCAATATACCTGTATAATGTTTGTCTATCTATAATTAATTTTGTTTTATAATTAGTGTAATAATTCACAATATATGTACGTATAAATAAAAAGATATGAGGCTATTCGTCAATTTGTTGGCATTTGCGGCAATTTCCTAAAGCAGGCGGAGGGTTCTTAGACAGAAGAATGACTTGTTGAACATTAGAATTATGAGGTTTATATCCGAAATTGAAAAAATCAAAATCCGATTTAGAGAGTATGCGTTGGTGATAAATATTGCTAAAATAAATATATAAAAATGTTATAAATAAATATATCTTGTATACATTAATAAATAAAGAGAATATGTATACTTCCTATTTTTCATTTTAAACATCCCCATATTTATGAATAAAATTCATCTATTAGGAACCTCTAATAATGAGGCATTATATATACGAAGCGATGGGACTAAAAATAATGACGGTCAGCAAATTACTACCTGTCTACCCTACGTATTGCTATGGTTTTTTTATATCATGGATATGTAAAATTAAATAAATTGTTTTATTTCAAATTTATTTTTCTGTGGAGCAAATGTTTTGGTACACACTGTATTTTGGTTTATGTTTAAGAATTTGGGAGGTATAGTAGTCTTTTGGGTAATCTGTGTATATTAATATTTATTTTGTTATTTGTATTTAAAAGAAAAGATGCCTGAAGGATTATTTACGCTCCGTAACTTAATATCTTTATATAGTATACATGTGCGAAGTTTTAGACGTGGTAGTAGGGATATGGACTTTGACTTGTCCTGCGTGTGATATATGAAGACATTAAATTTTGGTCTCCCGTTAAATGCAGTTCTTTTATTAGATATTTGAAGTTTGAATAAAATTTGTTATAATAATTTATTTTACGGAGCCAAGATTTAATCAAGTTGTGAATTAGTTATTGCTGTTATGCAAGTTAAGTATATATATTTTTAAGTAAGAGAATGCATTCTTTATAATAATAAGAGAAAATTTTAATATTGTAAAAAGTAGACTCGTAACCTTCATTTTGTTTCCTGCACGTGTTTGAGAATATTTTATATTTATTGAGAAGCTATTAAATTAGATAATTTTCTTTATTATATCAGTTTGCTATAATTTGATGTATTTTAATTATAGGTATTTAATTTATTTATTTTAAGTAATTAATTAGGTACATTTTGTCGCGTTTGTCAGTACAAGTTTTTTTTATCCTATCTGGTCAAATTGTGGGTAGGATTTTTTCTTGAGAATTTGTTAATGAATGTTTTTTTTTTTTTTGTTTTTTTATAATAAATAATTATATATGATTTGTTTTTCACTTTTATTAAAGATTTTAGAAAAGATAATTAATTATTTATTTCATTTTTTTGTCTTCAAGTAATTTGTGGTTTTTTTATACTGTTTCCTAAGATCACGATTCCTGACGTGAACATTGTACAGTCTCGCCGAGGGAACCTGAGAGAGAGAGAATTTTGTTTTATGAGCTAGATCGAGGCAACCCTATAACAATTGTACTAATATCATAGCACAATTAAATTGGCTGAGACAACGTGGGGCAGAAAAGCAATTATTTTGGCGGCAATCAAAGTGTGGCAGAAAAGCAATTATTTTGGCTGAAACAACGTGGTTTGAAAATGGAAGGAAGTGGAAATTTACAAGGCGCCCAACAAAATATGGATGTGTTAAACAAAATGGAGGGAGAAAAGAAAATGGAATGGAGACAACCAGCAGGGTATGAGAGTGATGAGTCGCAGGAGCAGAGTCAGGGTATGGAGTCTATTTTAAAGAAAAAAGAAGAAGGAGAAAATAAAATGTTGATGGAAATGATATTGGAAATGGGAGAAAGAATGGACAAGATGGAAGAAAGGATGCAAAGAAGTTTTGAGGTATTTATGGCAAAGTTTGGACAGGTGGATGGACAAATAAAGAAAATAGAAGAAAATAAACAAGATATTGAAGAATTAAAAATTAAAGTTGATGTAATGAAAGAAGAAATGTTAGAAAGAATGAATATTATTGAGGATAAATGCATAAAAGTGCTACAGAGAAATGTATTAAATGAAAAAGAAATGGAAAAGGTGGAAGAGAAGATAACAGCAATAAAAAATGAACAAATTCGTGGAAATGGTGAAATAATAAAATATATTCCGATGCCAGTAGCAGATGATGCTTTGCCTAAGTTTTATGGATCAACATCAATAAATCCGATGGGTTTTCTGAAGAATTTGAAGGCGTGTTTGGAGAATGTTCCAGGAGATGGTAGAAAGCTGCAGATGGTGAGAAATTGTTTGAAGGACGATGCTCTTATCTGGTGGGACATGATTTCTGACGAGGTGATGACGTTCGAGGATTTTGAAAAGAGATTCACACAGCAGTATTGGGGACAGATGGCACAAATGAGGGTGAGAAAAGATTTATTATTTGGTAATTTTAAGAAAGGAGGTTCAGATAATCGTGAGACATATATAATAAAAAAATATTCAATTTTAAAATATTTAACTCCTGCTATGCTAGAAATTGATTTGGTTACACAATTAGCATGTCATTTTGATGTTGAAGTAAGTCAGGCAGTGGCCATACAAAATATAAAGACCATTAGTCAATTTATAGAATTATTGAGGAGATTAGATGATGCTGAGTATGGAAATAGATTTCAAAGTTTTAATATGTTAAAATATGATAGAAATGGTATAAGATATAGAGAGCAAAGAAATTTTAATGATAGAGAAAGAAATTCACACAATTATAACATGTCAAATAGATTTGTGAGACCACAGGTAGAGAATAGAAATGTTAATTGGAATAGAGAGAATGATAGAGCATGTCAATTAGGAGAGCAAAATAGAAATAGTAATTATATACAGAATGAAAGAGTAAATAAAAATTTTTCATATAATGGTACTGAACAAAAAAATAGTAGAGAGAATGTAGAGAGAGAGGAAAAGGCAAAGTGGCAGGATTTTTAGATGGGCCAACCAAAGAGATAATTAGTATGAATGCAATGATAGATAATGATTCAGATAGTTTAGATAATAAGATGTTGCCACATATAAAAGTTACTATGGGAGGAGTGAAAGTAAATTGTTTAGTTGATACGGGGAGTGAAATTTCAATCTTGGATGATCAAATAATAAAAAAATTAGAAAGTATGAATGCAGGTAAATATATACCTACAAGAAAAATTACAATTGTGTCTGCGACGAAAAAGATAATAGCAATGGTAAATAAAATTTATGTAGTTGAATTTATGGTAGAAGATAATAAGTTTTTGGGAGAATTTATGTCAGTCAAAGGTTTACAAAGAGATGGTATTATTGGAATGGACCTGTTAGAAAAAATAAAGGCAGTAATAGACATTGAGAGAAAATGTATGGTGGTGGAGAATCAAGTAGTTTCTTGGTTTCAACAGGATGAAGTTGATGAAGAAAATGAAAAGGTTATAAATAATATGGAAATGGTATATGAAGTAAAAGAAGTTATAAATAGTATAAATGGTGAAAATTATGAAGAGGTTGAAGAGGTTAAAGAAATAGAGTCCAATAATATGTGTATCGAGGTGCCTGAAGATGTAGATTTACTTGAAATTAATGTTGAAGAAAAATATAAAGAAAATGTCAAAGATATGATAAAGAAGAATATTTCCTTGGTAGATAAATTTCCCTGTATTGCTAAAAATTATGTACATTCATTAGAAGTAGATGAGTCGAGACCATTTAAAATTAAAAATTATCCAATTCCCAAAAATATGCAAGAGAAGGTGAGAGAAGAAGTAAGAAAGATGTTGCGAGATGGTGTTATTGAGAGAGGTGTCACGAGGTATGTCAATCCGCTGGTGGTGGTTCAAAAGAAGTGTGGAGATATTCGCTTATGCTTGGACGCCAGAAGGTTGAATGAGCGTACCAAGATGCAATTTGAGACTCCTGTAACTGTGGAAACGTTATTATCTAAGTGCAACGACGCTAGGATTTATACTAAGTTGGATCTAAAAAGTTCTTTTTGGTTGGTGCCTTTAGAAAGAAAGAGTAGAAAATATTGTGGTTTTATGGTAGATGGAGCTGTATACAAATTTAAAGTGGTACCATATGGACTAAGTAGTTCGTCTGCTGCTTTAATTAGAGCAATGCAACAAATTTTAGAACCTTATGAATCGTTTGTATCCCATTATATAGATGATATTTTAATATTTAGCAAGACAATTGAAGAACACATGGAACATTTAAGGAAGGTTATAGAGGTATTAGCAAATAATGGTTTAAAAATTAATATTAAGAAATGTGAGTTTTTTAAAAAGGAAATTAAATTCCTTGGATATAATCTAAGTTTAAAATATGTCAGTGTGGATGATTCTAGGCTGGAGGTTATAAAAAATTATCCTAGACCTAAGAATGTGAAAATGTTGAGAGGTTTTCTTGGTATTGTGGGTTATTATAAAAGATTTGTTCCGTATTTGGCAAAATTATGTGCACCATTGTATGAATTATTAAGAAAGAATGAAAAATTTATTTGGTCTAAAGAAAGAATAGATGCTTTTGAAAAGGTTAAGAATGAATTTTATAATAGTTTGTTATTAGTACTGCCTGATTTTTCTAAAGAATTTTTATTAAGAGTTGATGCTAGTGATTCTGCTATAAGTGGAGTTTTAATTCAGTTAGATGATGAGGGAAATGAAGAGCCTATTTGTTTCATTTCAAGGCTATTAAAAAAATACGAATTAAGATATACTGTGGGAGAAAAAGAATTACTTGCTGTAGTGCATACTATAAATAAATTACGTTTTTATTTGTTGGCTAAAAAATTTATTGTAGAATCAGATCATGCGGCGTTGACGTCACTTTTGTCAACTAGATTTTCAAATAATCGAATATATAGATGGTCATTGTTGTTATCAGAATATTCATTTCAAATTAGACATATCAGAGGTGTTCTAAATGTTACCGCTGATGCTTTAACAAGAATGTACAATATAAAAAGTAACTTCAATCATGTCGAGTTAAATGCTTATAATAGATATGCAGCTGAGGGAATGTTTGACTATGTTGAGATCCATCAGGTCCAGCAGGATGAATGTTTTGATCATATTAAAGAGGAATTGAGAAATGTGGGAAATTATAAAGATTATATTTTTCATGATGGGCTTATTAAAAAACAGATTCGTGATCAGTATAATGTGGTTGTAAATGAAATGTATGCTCGTCAAGCAATGTCCATTATTCATAATGAACTGGGACATATTGGGACTAGGAAAGTTTGGTTAACGTTTAGAGAAGCTTTTTATGCTGTTAAGGATAGAAGTATTGCGAAAAGGGTGGTAAGGAATTGTAATGAATGTTATTTTGGAAAACATAAAAATCGCACATTGCAACATGATATAAAAAGTATAATAGTGAATAATAAATTGGATTTAGTAGCGATTGATTTCTTAGGAAATTTAATACCAGGAGATTATGGGTATAGAAATATATTTGTTATGGTGGATATTTTTACTAAATTTGTTAGGCTGTTTCCCACTACAAAATACAATTCTGAGATTGCACTTTTATGTATTAATAACTTCGTACAAAATCAAGGAAAAATGAGACGCATTTTAGCAGATAATGCTAGTTATTTTACTAATGATAGATTTATAAATGCTTTAAATGAACAAAATATTAATGTATGTTTTTCTTCGATACGCCATCCATGTGCCAATCCATGTGAGCGGTATATTCAAGAGGTAATCAAATTTTTGAGGATGAAAACCCATGAACACCATGTAGGCTGGGTCCAGTATGTTCAACAGATAGAAGATTCCATGAACAATTCGCCTAATACCCTTACTGAAGAGTGTCCAGCGACTTTGATGAATGGAATGACTCCTAGTCGGCCCTGGGATTTGCATGGAGAAGTTGTTCATAATCTAGAAGAGAGAAATAATTTGGTTCGAGGAAGACTACAAAGGCAAGGGGAGATGTATGTGCGCCGAGAAAATGAAAAAATCAAAGAAAGAACTAGGTTTAATATTGGAGATACAGTTATTGTTAGAAGATACAGGGTTGCCAGAAGAAATCAACAAAAGTGTGCTAAATTGGATCTTCTTTATTGTGGTCCGTATATTGTTACAAGAATATTTAATAACGTCACATATGAGCTCTATTCAATGGATGGACGCATTAAGAAGGGACGATATCACATTAGTATGCTTCATCCATATTTGAACAATCCTTAAGAAGATTGTGAGGTACTATAAAATTATATTCTGTGTGCGGAGAAGGGTTTTAATTTTTACATTATATTGTATTTGGAGAAAACATTAGAGATAGTAAGATGTTGTGTGCGGAAAATAAAAATTTCTGAAATCTTTGCTTTGCACAGATTTAATAAATTGTTATTTTGGAGATATGCTATGGTTTTTTTATATCATGGATATGTAAAATTAAATAAATTGTTTTATTTCAAATTTATTTTTCTGTGGAGCAAATGTTTTGGTACACACTGTATTTTGGTTTATGTTTAAGAATTTGGGAGGTATAGTAGTCTTTTGGGTAATCTGTGTATATTAATATTTATTTTGTTATTTGTATTTAAAAGAAAAGATGCCTGAAGGATTATTTACGCTCCGTAACTTAATATCTTTATATAGTATACATGTGCGAAGTTTTAGACGTGGTAGTAGGGATATGGACTTTGACTTGTCCTGCGTGTGATATATGAAGACATTAAATTTTGGTCTCCCGTTAAATGCAGTTCTTTTATTAGATATTTGAAGTTTGAATAAAATTTGTTATAATAATTTATTTTACGGAGCCAAGATTTAATCAAGTTGTGAATTAGTTATTGCTGTTATGCAAGTTAAGTATATATATTTTTAAGTAAGAGAATGCATTCTTTATAATAATAAGAGAAAATTTTAATATTGTAAAAAGTAGACTCGTAACCTTCATTTTGTTTCCTGCACGTGTTTGAGAATATTTTATATTTATTGAGAAGCTATTAAATTAGATAATTTTCTTTATTATATCAGTTTGCTATAATTTGATGTATTTTAATTATAGGTATTTAATTTATTTATTTTAAGTAATTAATTAGGTACATTTTGTCGCGTTTGTCAGTACAAGTTTTTTTTATCCTATCTGGTCAAATTGTGGGTAGGATTTTTTCTTGAGAATTTGTTAATGAATGTTTTTTTTTTTTTTGTTTTTTTATAATAAATAATTATATATGATTTGTTTTTCACTTTTATTAAAGATTTTAGAAAAGATAATTAATTATTTATTTCATTTTTTTGTCTTCAAGTAATTTGTGGTTTTTTTATACTGTTTCCTAAGATCACGATTCCTGACGTGAACATTGTACAGTCTCGCCGAGGGAACCTGAGAGAGAGAGAATTTTGTTTTATGAGCTAGATCGAGGCAACCCTATAACAATTGTACTAATATCATAGCAGTATGTATGCGAAGGGTTGTATCCGCCGTAGTAGTTCGCGCGGTGACTATATACATATGTACGTATGTGAGAAATGCATTTGTATGGACGCGACGACTTTACTATCCATATATAAGACACTCTATTCGGGCAGGTGATGTAAATTCAAATTCACACATGTGTAATTAGAAATATTTATCTTTCTCTACTCAAATTTGTGTTATTCATTGTGTATTCCAATACTGAATAATATTTATTGTATATTTAACTAAAATACTCTTGTTTTACGAAATATTTTTAGGTATTTTTGCATCATTAGCATTTAATTTACAGCTGCTGGGAGGTTGTGTCGTTTTCTAATGGATTTGTTGATTGTGACAGGTTTATGGGTATCTGTTCGAATTATTCATTCCTTTGTCGGTATGATGGGGTTGTGATCTGCTCGGACTAAGTGGAATTTCAATTATGTTGAAGACATCTCCAGATACATAAAGTGCGTTTCTTTGTTAGAACGTTGGAATTGGTTAAATCAATCTTTTTTGATAATTTGCCGACTAATATGTGGGGGTTCCTATAATTGGTGAAACTAAATTTGTTCTTAATTTATCTACTAAATATGTATATATATCGCATTCTTCCCTAAGGGTTCATTATGTAAATAATTCTTACGGTACGGGGTGTAATCAGTTATTTGACCAATGCCGAGTTTTAGGGCTTTTTGTCTGGAACGGATGTCGGTAATTTGCTTTTATGGTATTGAAAGTTATGATACTTGGTTATATTTTTTTAATTTAATGCTAATCGTCTATCGTTAAAGGGTCCTAGTTTTAATTGGGTTGGCAATTGTTTGGATTTTTATGATGATAATAAAAAAACTCATTTGAAGATGTGGAGAAGATTGTTTTAGGTAATCCTGTGTTTTCTTTATCCATTTCCAGTGAGAATTTTTTTCGTTTAAGGTCATTAGTGGGGGTTGGTTATATATAGATGTGTAGTAGATCATTTTATATTAGTTTTGATAGTGTGCCTCGAAGTAGATTTTGTTTTTCCCCTGCATCTTTTATTGTTGGCTATTAATTGTGTTTATTTAGTTTGTTTATTTTTGTGAGTGGTATTTTAATATCAAATAATTTTTGTTGATTGGCTTCGTGCGAGTGCATGAAGGGGGTGATGATATATTATGCACGATGTGCTATTATTCTGCACCTCTGCGGGAAATATATCGACACAGGGTGCTGAGCCATTTTGTGCTTAATTTACTCATGATAGGTGAGTTTTATGAAAAAAAAGAGATGTAAAATATTATTCGGTATATATTTTTTTTAAGAATATGAAATAATCAGATGCGAGCGATGTTCTGAAAGGATTAGTTTGGTGATCCCCCGATACTTTGCCCAATCTGTCACCCGCATTAGGTATGTGAAACTAATTGTATTCCTATAATTGCGGTCGAAAAAGATATTCAAACATATACCATATAAGATAAAATTCTTGATAGGATTGTGTTTCTTCTTTCAGTTAACCTGATGGGGTTAGTTCTGAAGCATGTCGGAATGGCGACTGATATTTACATGCAAAATGGTTTGGATTGTGTATAACAAAACACAGCTATAAAAGGTAGAAACATTTTGAAATAGTATATATTTATTTTAGTTTTAATATTTATCTGTTGTGAGACTTACCATGTTTTTTTCTTACCCTTTTTTAATATTATAAGAAAGTTAACTAAATCAATTTAAGAATTTATGTTATTTAAAAATTGAGATTAAGCAAGGAAATCTGTTGTAAATGAGGGAATTAATAATAATTTTTGCCTTAAATATTGATAAATAGTGGGCTATCTGTTGTACATGGAAATAACTAATAATTTTTGTCTTAAATAGTAGGCTTACCAAACATGATTTTTCAAACGTTTTAAGTGCTACTATTTCTTAGATTTTTATGTAATTTCATTGACTTGAATGCATGTTTTTGATAGAGGGGTTTCAGAACCGCTTCATGACCCGGTTGTTAGTTGATTCTCAAATCTTTTTGGTTAGAATGTTAATGCTGTCTTTATATTAGTTTTTTTTTTATTTCGTTCTTTTATGATGTATAAAAATTGTTATTTTTTAAATGTATAGGAAGTGGTATTTGCTATGTGTACAATGTGTTTCAAAATTAGTTTTTATTAGGCATAAACTATGTTTTTGTGTAAAAACCTCTAAATTTCATATTAAAAGCCGCTCGTCGAGCATATTTCTTCTAATGATAGTACAAAAAACATGAACTGTAAAAAGATAGTATATATTTTATCTGTTGTGAGACTTAGTATGTTTTCTTTCTCACCCTTTTTTAAATATTATAAGAAAGTTAACTAAATCAATTTAAGAATTTATGTTATTTAAAAATTGAGATTAAACAAGGAAATCTGTTGTAAATGGGGAAATTAATAATAATTTTTTGCCTTAAATATTGATAAATAGTGGGCTATCTGTTGTAAATGGAAATAACTAATAATTTTTGTCTTAAATAGTAGGCTTACCAAACATGATTTTTCAAACGTTTTAAGTGCTACTATTTCTTAGATTTTTATGTAATTTCATTGACTTGAATGCATGTTTTTGATAGAGGGGTTTCAGAACCGCTTCATGACCCGGTTGTTAGTTGATTCTCAAATCTTTTTGGTTAGAACGTTGATGCTGTCTTTATATTAGTTTTTTTGTTTCGTTCTTTTATGATGTATAAAAATTGTTATTTTTTAAATGTATAGGAAGTGGTATTTGCTATGTGTACAATGTGTTTCAAGATTAGTTTTTATTAGGCATAAACTATGTTTTTGTGTAAAAACCTCTAAATTTCATATTAAAAGCCGCTCGTCAAGCATATTTCTTCTAATGATAGTACAACACACGAACTGTAAAAGATAGACTCATTTTATGAATTTATGTTAATTCAAATTGATATTAAGCAGGGGTATCTGTAGATGGAAAATTAATAATAATTTTTTGTCTTAAATATTGATATATAGTGGGCTTACCAAACATGATTTTTCAAGTGTTTTAAGTGTATTGCATGGATTTTTATGTAATTTCAATATTAAATAATTGAGAGCGAGTATTTATTATTTTCCTCCATAGTTTAATATGACCTCAATTCTTTTTGGTTATAGTGTTAATGCGGCCTTTATACTAGTTTTTGCGTCCATAATTTAATATGACTTCAATTCTTTTTGGTTATAGCGTAAATGCGGTCTTTATACTAGTTTTTGCATGCAGTTTGGTGTGTGTATACTACTGTTGTCCCGTGCGTAAAATTTAATGTAAAACATATTTCTTGTAATGGTATAATATAAAAACTATTTGTAAATACAATGTCATCCAAATAAAATAGAATTCCATGTTTTAAAATGTATTTATAATAATGTTTGGAGATATATTTCACCATTTTTCTCAAATTATAAAATGTAAATACAATCGCTGATGTACAAAAACGTAAGCTGTAGAAGATAAAGAAGCATTTTGAGAGCCAGTATATATTTTTTTTATCTGCTGTGAAGCGTATCTTGTTTTTTTTTTTATTCTCTTTTTTTAATACTATGTGTACATTGTGTTAAAAAAAATTAGTTTTATTAGGCATAAACTATGTTTTTGTGTAAAAAATCCCTAAATTTCATATTAAAAAGCCGCTCGTTAAGCATATTTCTTCTAATGATAGTGCAATGCATGAAGTGTAAAAGATAGACTCATTTTATGAATTTATGTTAATTCAAATTGAAATTAAGCATGGGATATCTGTAAATGTGAAAATGATGATAATTTTTAGCTCTTAAAATATAGATAAATAGCTTGGCAAAACATCAATTTTTTTAATTGTTTTTAAGCGATACTTTTTCAAAACATTTTTATGTAATTGAGACCAAGGATTTATTATTTTCTAGTGTAATTTAATATGACTTCAATTCTTTTTGGTTATAGTGTTAATGCTATCTTTATACTAGTTTTTTTGTGTATACTACTGTTGTTCAGTGGTTAAAATTTAATGAAAAGCATATTTCTTGTAATGATATAAAAACTATTTGTAAATACAATGTCATCCAAATAAATGAAAATGTATGAAAAATAAAACTTTGCTACATATTGAAAGCCTGGTGTCCGTTTAAGCTTAGTCACAAAATTCCTGGTGATATAAGCAGTGTATAAAATTCAATCTTCATTTAATGTAGTGCCTATATAAATTTTATATTTTGTATTCATTTAATGTGAGACTTCTGCTAAATTTTTTATTAATGAAATATTACTAGCGAAATATGTTGACGTTTTAACGCTCTTTAAAGTAGGTCTTCTATGAAGAGAGGTGGATATAGGAGGGGTTTTGATTGCTATATATCTTTTACCTATGGATTTATATGTCATAATTGTTTATCGTTGTAATTGGTTTGTTTTTCCCTATGATTGATATGCTACATATTAGCTATAATTCGCATACAAAATGTGGTTATTATTTTTAATAAATTGTTTTTTCTTAAAATATGTTGTTCCTTTTTATTTTATAATATAGATATATTAAATAGGGTGACTATCACAGCGGTGTCGACTTATTTCTTGTAGTGATATATAAAAGTATGTATGTATACTTATGGATGAAAATAATTATTATAAGTCTATCAATTTATTCATATGAGGATTAGAGTGTCTATGTATTTATGTATGTGGTATTAAATATCTAGGTCTTCTATGGAGAGAATGATGTTTATTACCTATATAACTTTACCTATGGATTTATATGACATAATTGTTTATCGTTGTATTTCGTTTAATGTTTTTCCCTATGATTGATATGCTATAATTCGCCTACAAAATGTGGTTATTATTTTTTAATAAATTGTTTTTTCTTAAAATATGTTGTTCCTTTTTATTTTATGATATAGATATATTAAATAAGGCTACTATCATAGAGGTGTTGATAGCGATCAAACGTTGTGGTTTCCATTAGAAAACATGTTTAGATCTGTTAGAAATATGCTGGTAAGCTCGATATCAAGCTTTTTGAACTGTTAGGCTGCACAAATACATTTCATTTATGTGTCTATCACTGAATGTATGATTTGAATGTATTGTTTTGGAATGATGGCTTTTAAAGGGAATGATTTGATAGTGGTTTTAATAGATTGATGCCTGATGCCACCTTAGTTTATTAGATTTTTGGCGGTCATCTTGGATTCACCATCTTGCTTTTCTAAAATCCCTACTTTGAAACGTCCTGTATATTCATACTTGGTTGCTATGTTATCCAGTATCATACTGTATATTTATTTTATGATTTTGAGATGGTATGCTGATGTCAGATATAAATCCTCGGTGGTGGTGTTTGAAAGTATGTTGGGTTTGACCTAGATGTATCTTCCTAAGTTGATCTGGTGTTGTGGTGTTTTGAAACTATGTTGGGTGGTTGTTGTTGTGATGCGTGATACGGAGTTGGGTATTTTCTAGAAGTTGAGTTTATATTTTGATCGATCATATTGATAGTCGGCTATTTCGCCTGACGTCACCTTAGTTTATTAGATTTTTGGGGGCCATCTTGGATTCGCCATCTTGCTTTTCTAAAAATCCCTACCTTTGAAACGTCCTGTATATTCATACTTGGTTGCTATCTCGTCCAGTAGCATACTGTATATTTATTTTATAATTTTGAAATGGTATGCCGATCTTAGATGTAAAGTTTATATTTTTATCGATCATATTGATAGTCGGCTATTTCGCCTGACGTCACCTTAGTTTATTAGATTTTTGGTGGCCATCTTGGATTCGCCATCTTGCTTTTCTAAAAATCCCTACCTTTGAAACGTCCTGTATATTCATACTTGGTTGCTATCTCGTCCAGTAGCATACTGTATATTTATTTTATAATTTTGAAATGGTATGCCGATCTTAGATGTAAAGTTTATATTTTTATCGATCATATTGATAGTCGGCTATTTCGCCTGACGTCACCTTAGTTTATTAGATTTTTGGCGGCCATCTTGGATTCGCCATCTTGCTTTTCTAAAAATCCCTACCTTTGAAACGTCCTGTATATTCATACTTGGTTGCTATCTCGTCCAGTAGCATACTGTATATTTATTTTATAATTTTGAAATGGTATGCCGATCTTAGATGTATAGTTTATATTTTTATCGATCATATTGATAGTCGGCTATTTCGCCTGACGTCACCTTAGTTTATTAGATTTTTGGCAGCCATCTTGGATTCGCCATCTTGCTTTTCTAAAAATCCCTACCTTTGAAACGTCCTGTATATTCATACTTGGTTGCTATCTCGTCCAGTAGCATACTGTATATTTATTTTATAATTTTGAAATGGTATGCCGATCTTAGATGTAAAGTTTATATTTTTATCGACCATCTTGATGGTATGAAACTTGTAGATAATGTTAATTTAAAATAATATTGTTAATTTATGAATAATAATAAATAAATTGTTTTCTTAAAAATATATTGTTTGTTTTATTTTATTTTATAAGTGAGATATACATTTCAAGCATGCGGCTATCACAGAAGCAGACAGCCGTTGCGGTTTCCGCTGGAAACATGTTTAGACCTGTTTGAAGTACATTGAGAAGCGCGATAGCAAGCCTGGTAATTTATTCAGGAATTCTCTAGAAACAAAGACCATCTTGATGGTCCGCCATTTTGTCTGACGTCACCTTAGTTTGGCTAGTGACCGTGAGAGGATGCTGCATTATGGTAATCATGAGAGATGCCATTTCTTGGTTAGTGGCTGTGAGAGGGCGTCACATTGGGTTGGTAATGATGAAATCTGCCATTTCTTAGTTTGGTTAGTGGCCGTCAGAGGGCGCCACATTGGGTTGGTAATGATGAAATCTGCAATTTTTAGTTGGGTTGGTGGCCGTCAGAGGGCGCCACATTGGGTTGGTAATGATGAAATCTGCAATTTTTAGTTGGGTTGGTAATGATGAAATCTGCAATTTTTAGTTGGGTTGGTAATGATGAAATCTGCAATTTTTAGTTGGGTTGGTAATGATGAAATCTGTAATTTTAGTTGGGTTGGTAATGATGAAATCTGCAATTTTTAGTTGGGTTGGCGACCGCGAGGGGGCGCCACATCAGTTGGGTTGGCAGAGGGCGCCACTAGGGCGAGGGGGGTGAGGGGTAGTAGGGTGAGAGGGGGAGGAGGTCCCAGAATCGGTATAAGTTCCCTACTGATATTCTTGGTGATTAATTCCTATTTTTGAACTATTATCGCTGCTAAAGAACGTATTGCCCGGTTGACCTACTTTTCTATTGACTGCTAGTAATACTGCTTTAAATTATTATATCCTTTTTATTTAAACGGAGGTCAGTATTTGAATATTGTTTTATAGAATATGTAATTCCTGTGCACTAATTTATTTAAAATTGAGGTTAATATTTTTTTAATTCTTACATTTGACCTAGACTAATTGTTTCTTACCGTCTAATACGGGTATGCAACCCATATTGCATTTATGTGTATACTACTGCCTAGTTATTAAGAATGAGTAAATACCCATCGTTATTGTACAATTTGAATTATATAAATATCTTTTTACTTATAAATTAGTGGATTATTATATATTTATTTATTGAAATATAAAATTATAATTTATATCTAACATGTAAGCTTATATTTATTTAAAATAAACACAGTGATATTTTATTTTTGTTGATTTTTATTTGTTTGGTTTCTTTATTTTATCTATTTATTTATTTACAAGAAAATACCACAGCAGTATGTAGTATGCGACTGTGCATTTTCTAATTTTATTTACAAATATACAGGGTGTTCCAAATTTTCGCAACCACATTCATCTTTTTTATTTTAAATACATTGCTATACTTTCTAGATATTATAATGATAGCCATTCAAATTATCTTTGCAATGATATATGGATATGTGCACTTCAGACTGTTCGTTTTGATTTTATTGATAATATTGTTAAAATCTTGACAGTTACAGCATCTAACATTTTAAGCTGTAGTCTGTAAATGGGTAGAATGCCTCACGTAACTCTTGTGTCTCTAATTTATGGACTAACACGTTATTTGTTTTGAGGTTGAACAAAGTGAATAAATATACAGGGTGTTAAATATGTCGTGTCTAAGTTATCGATCTTTATTGGTTATTTTCTCGTTTTTTTTAAATCTAACCTATAATATTTTTATAAGTCAGCATATTCCTTGTAAAATCGCCTTTAAAATGGTACCAATAACATAGTACTTATTTCTAGTATTTTCAAAGTTATAACCCTTTAATGGGATATACTCATGTTTATAATATGCAATATGTGGGGCATCTAATAGTTGGTTGGCCTTGGTTTAAAAAAAAATGGCTGTACAACCAAACGTCAAATCTCTACTTCAAAAGTCCATAAAAAGTCGTTTTCTGTATTTTCTCTTTTCTGTAATTGCGTTTTGTTGTTATAAATTAAGTTCGGCTAGTGAATTATTAATTTACGTTTGTTTGTTAGTAGTTGTTACGTGTTGTATTTACCTTGTTATCAATTATATCGCTTTATTGACATTATTTCTCATTTAGATACCATAATAGTTTATTGCTGTTTTTGCTTTAAAATGAATTTTTCGAAAGAGGAGCTCATAGACATGGTATTTGCTCTTGGCGCTAGCAACAGAAATCCATTTTTAGCATCAAGAACATATGCGATGGAATATCCCGACCGAAGAGCACCGGATAGTAAAACGTTTGAAAATTTGTTAATAAGGTTTCTTCGAACGGGTTCAGTGAATTACGTCGAACATGAAAGAAGTAAGACTATGATTACAGAAGATAATGAAGTGATAGTCGTCCAGTCCATTGTGGAAAATCCGCACGTATCTACAAGGATAATTTCGAAACAACACGGGATAGAAGTCACTGCTGTAAAAAGAATTTTAAAAAAACATAAGTTTCACCCTTACAAAATTCAAAATCATCAAGGCTTATTACAAACGGACTTTGAAAGGAGACTAGTGTACTGTGAATGGCTACTTTTACAATTACGACACGATATAACTTTTCTAGATCATGTGCTTTTCACAGATGAAGCAACATTTGCTAAGTGTGGAACCACAAAAAAAAATACCCATTATTATGACACTACAAACCCACATTTTGTTCAGCCCATTTTATATCAACAAAAATGGAGTGTTAACACATGGGGAGGCATCATAAGAAACACTATTATTGGTCCATTCTTTTTTGATAATACTTTAAATTGTGCAATCTACACAAATTTCCTACAAAATAATTTACCATTGCTATTAAAAGGCCTCCCAGATAACGTCATCAGGAGATTGTGGTACCAACATGATGGTGCACCAGCACATTATGGTGTTGCTGCAAGAGCACATTTAGATAGGGTATTCACCAATAAGTGGATTGGGAGAGGAAGTTTGATAAGCTGGCCACCACGATCACCAGATCTCACACCTTGTGATTTCTTTCTGTGGCCAACTGTAAAAAACATTGTTTACGCAACACCTCCTACAACGACAGAGAACATGCAGCAACGAATAAGAAACGCTTTTCTTCAATTAAGTGAGAATAACTTAGCTGAGAATGTAAGTCTGTCGATACAGAGACGGTTGAGAGCATGTGTAGAGCAGAATGGAAATATATTTGACCACATTTTAAATTAAGATTGTTTTATTATCGAAAATTTTCAAAATGTATTTCTAAAACTAATGATAAAGCATTTAAAAAACAGGTGTTTGTTAAAATTACTTTGTTTTATTTTCATGGCAAACCAACTATTAGATGCCCCGCATTTTGCATGTTATAAATAGTTATATCCCATTAAAGGGTTATAACTTTGAAAATACTAGAAATAAGTTGTTATTGGTACCATTTTAAAGGCGATTTTACAAGGAATATGCTGACTTATAAAAATATTATAGGTTAGATTTAAGAAAAAACGAGGAAATAACCAATAAAGATCGATAACTTAGACACGACATATTTAACACCCTGTATATTTATTCACTTTGTTCAACCTCAAAACAAATAACGTGTTAGTCCATAAATTAGAGACACAAGAGTTACGTGAGGCATTCTACCCATTTACAGACTACAGCTTAAAATGTTAGATGCTGCAACTGTCAAGATTTTAAACATATTATCAATAAAATCAAAACGAACAGTCTGAAGTGCACATATGCATATATCATTGCAAAGATAATTTGAATGGCTATCATTATAATATCTAGAAAGTATAGCAATGTATTTAAAATAAAAAAGTTGAATGTGGTTGCGAAAATTTGGAACAGCCTGTATATTTGTAAATAAAATTAGAAAATGCACAGTCGCATACTACATACGTACGTAAAGTCTCATTGCTGCAGCGTTATTAGTTTTCACACTAAGCTCCGCCGACACACTATTGCACCACCCGGTATAATACTATATTGTTAGTGTGCACAAGCATACTATATCATTATATATATATATATATATAATGATATAGTATGCTTCTGCACACTAACAATATAGTATTATATATTTCTTTCATATAAATGAATTTGCTTATTAAGTATTTAGTGATTGTAAATTGGAATAAAAATAAATAGAAAATATATACATATATATATATATATATATATATATATATATATTCATATGAAACTACATGACAGGTACAACAAAAGAAACATGTAAGTTATATTACAAGAGTAGAAATATATTTAGAAGGGCCACAACTGCAGGGGCCCTTCTAAATATACAACACTGCACCATTTGGTCTAGGATGAAGGAAAACACCTGCAGCATAAGAGAACCTACACCACAGCGCCACAAAGCTAAGGGTCTTTAATTGTTAGGATCCAAGCAACAACCTCTGGAGTTAAATTATGTAAATCTGTATATCCAAATTCAAATTTAGCTATAGGATATTCTTCAACAATATGTTTAACTGTTTCAATCTCAGCTCCGCAATTATCATTCCACTTGGATAAATTCCATCTCCTTCGCCAATCTCCCTAAGTAGTTACATTTGTCTTTGGATATACCTTCTATATTAAGTTGAAAAATCTTAACAACTGGACCAATATTCGTAAAAGAAACACAATATGAATTTAAACTTGGAAAATTATACATAATATCGTATGACCGTGGGGATCTTGGGGATCCTGTACGGTCTTCCAAGTGATGGTTATTATGGACAACATTATATTCTCCATTTTGGACCATCGTAAAGATGAAACCATCAACCAAAATCAAATAAAATTAAAGAAATATAGATTTAAACATAAAAATAACTATGAAAATAGAAACTTAAGTGATACTGACAAGATGTCAAACCATAATATAATAATTGTTAAAAAAAATAAGGCAAAAAGCATAAAGAAGAAATGGCGCCAATAGGTACTATTAGATCAAATGCACTAGAAATATGTTATCAACTTTGCACAATAAATCCTTAAACATTGCTTAGATAACCGGCGTATTTGTTCGAATTGGAAAACGAGAGATATTCATTGATAATCGTTGAGAGTTAACCAAGCATTTTAATCGGTGTTTAAAAAAGTGGCGCAAGATATTAAAATACTAATTTCTTACTAATACAGTGCAATACATTCGTTTTGTGTTCACAGGTGGTTAACAATCTAAAATTAGAAATGTAAACGGGGTGACGTGGTACATTATTGCAATTTCTTATATTTGTAAAAAAAATGGCATAGTGGGTTAATATTGATCAAAAAAATATGCAATTTTACACAGAAGTATTTTACCAACAAAAAATAAATAAAAGAATATCATATATGTATAAAAGGAATTATTATCGAGATGAAAATTTCCGATCCCGAAAATTTGACAGAAGTTAAGAAGTATTATTTGAAATCACGCCTGTGTAAACAAGTTGGCCTCGTTTATTCTTCATTTTGTACCTTATTATACGCAATATAATGAAGAACTTTTATGATGAAATTTTGAAGAATATCTGCCTGTCTACCGGACAAATAGCTTTTTTTTTTATCTGTTTACATTTAATCTATATATTTTTATTCAAACAGTATGTGGGAGTTAAAAAAGCAGTAATCGTTGTTCTCTAGATATAATATATCATATAGGTACTGATGCTTGAAAGGAAAACATCCATTAATACGGTTTAGTATTTCCAACGCGCTGTCAAATGAATTGTATTTTTACACAGGGAAAGATATTAAAAATTGTAGGAATTACTTATTTACTTCACAAAGCGACTACATGTTTATCCTCCTCAGAATTATTCACGTCCATAAGGTCATGTTTAAAAAGAAAATGAGCAGAAATATCTCAAAAATTTTAAATTTTAAATTTACACAAAATAACTATGATATGACCTTGGTTGTAATAGAAAACACATGTCTGAACTTAAGCCATACTATCATATAATGCCAGTTTCAAAATAATATTCAAAGCCGTTAAGTTATAATACCTGGATTATGTTCAGACATATATTTTCTATTTCAATACCAACTTCGACCTAGAAACTTTATGATAACATTGTACTTCAATGCAATGAATTTGAGCTATTTTTTTGAAAGTAAATTAATTTTTCAATATGCTATTAAGTTCTTGATTATTTAGGTGAAACTGCACCGAAGCAAACTCTTTCAGGATATCGCAGTAATACAAACCCTGAAAATGGCCCTTAGGATAGTGGACGAAACGTCGGCAAAGGAAGCAGAGACGTCGACGGGGTTTCAATTCAGACACCAAGAAGTTAGGCTATTAAGTTATTCTCTTATAAAATAGATAATTATTTCTTTCAAATTTTAAAATTTAGATCAAAAGTCAATATGATTCACGGGTTTTAAGTATGAAAATTACATTAATTGATTTTGTCTAATCAATAGCAACGCTGATGTCCTATAGCTGTAATTGTGATTCAGATATTTATGTACCTATGTAGTTCTATTGGTATGATTTTACATGGTTAATGACATGTGTGTACTTCTAATAACGGCTTAATAATTCCTGGAATCCTAAAAAGACGTAGATAATCAGAATCGCCATTCTAACAGCCAAACGGTTAAAGCCATCCATACCGAAATTATATTTATGGGTAGAATTTTCCTGTCGAAATCTGATTAGATTTTCATTTTCATTAGAAGTGATGGCCCCGAAGAAGTACCGAAAACGCTGATGAATTGGGACATGTTTTGCTGTATTTTATTACATAACTTTTTATCCGTAATACATATTGCTTTGCTTTTTTACAAGTATGAACTTTACTTATTGACACATCGATTTCCAAATATTGAAGCGTGGGAAACATCATCCATTTAGAGTTTCCTTGCATCAAGAACTTCATGGCGATGATTTTCAAAATCAAGTGCGATTCTGTCAATGGGTGCTTCAACGGATACAAGATAATTCCATTTTTTTTGTTCGAGTATTATTTTCTGACTAGGCGACATTCACAAATCACGGTACGGTAAATCGGCACAACATGCATTACTGGAGTATTGAAAATCCCCATTGGTTGCGCCAACATGCATTACTGGAGTATTGAAAATCCCCATTGGTTGCGCCAACTTGAACATCAACATCCTTGGAACGTAAATGTTTGGTGTGGAATAATTGGCAATAAGCTTACCTATTGGTCCATATTTTATCGATGGAAACTTAAATGGTGAAAAATATCGAAACATTTTGCAGAACGAACTTCCAGTGTTACTTGAAGACCTTCCCTTGGACGTTTGTCAAACAATGTGGTTCCAAAATGACGGTTGTCCAGCACATTACTCAAGAATAGCACGACAAGTACGTATTAGATCGAGCCTACTTTAATCGTCGATGGATCGGAAGAGGTGGTCTAGTGCCTTAGCCTGTAAGATCGCCAGAGCTTACTTCTTTTTGTGGGGCCACTTAAAGTCTAAAGTTTATACAGAAGTGCGCCAACCACGAAGGAAAACATGATTGAGTGAATCACCAACGCTTGTTCAAGAATTACGCCGGAAACACTTCTCAGTTGTGTGCAATCATACATATTGCGAATAAATAAATGCATCGAAGTGGAAGGGCACATTTTCGAACACGTTTTCTGAAATGGATATGATAAAGTAAAGTTCTTCGTTGTTGAATGGTTTTTGAAATGTTATTTAATGTTAAAATAAAAAAAAAACACAAAATCATGTTTTCTTTTTTATGAGTATTTTTTCTAGACGTTTACAACCATGTTTTTTGGGATTACAGCGCAATCTGCAATACAAAATGGAGGTTTCCCATTTAAGATTTCAAAGTTGTCCCGCCTCTCACTCTGGGGGGGGGGGGTGAGGTGGGGGATCGAGTTCGGCACTATTCAGTGAGCCCCCTACATTATAACAAATCTTATTAAGATCTTTCTTTGATTTGATGCAGTGGTTTAGAGTATTCCGTTGTCTCAAGATAAAAAAACTCACCCTGTATTCAATTACTAGGAATATATACATAAACAATACAATATAATAAGATAAAACACAGCAAACTATAATTATATATAACATAACATCCGTATGCATCCATGCTGTGAGGTTCCAAAGGAACAAAATGTTGCCAAATCTTGAAAAAAAAAGTATTATCAGAAACAGCAGAAAAACAAAACAGGTAACACCCACCCTACCAATTTATAGAACACTATTCGGTCATTGATCTATTCACACAAAACTTAAAATACTTGATATATTCTTCCCCACCATATAAAGCTTGAAATGGTTATTTTTCCTGTAATCAAAATATTAGTTTTGCCCTCATAATACAATGTAGTAATATGGTTTCAACTTGTCATTTAAAAATGTTACAAACAACGAGGTTTTTAGTGATTACTTTCTTATAATAATAAAGAGCTTTAACTAGTTTTGTAATATAGGTACTTTGTAAAACGTTGAATCTATAAAGCGGAATTTCAATATAATTACTATTACAGGAATGTTTTCTTTAATAATTTTAATAATGTCGGAAAGAACATCAACGAGCTCTCACAAGACAACCCGCGAAAACACTTTTCCCACTGGTATAAGCCCCGTTCAGTACATGTACTTGTAAATAACTCCACATTAAATTTAAAGGTTTTTTTTTGCTGACTCGATTCTCTTCTTCCGAGGCGCGTAGTAGGTATATTTCCGTGACGTTTGTTTGAATAATCCTTGTACAGGCAAACCGCTTCGAAGTAAATAAACAAAAAACGGGCACTTTATTCTCGCTGTTTACCAACCACTTTCCCGCATTAAAATGGGGGGTGTTGAACAAAAAAAGAAACCCTTTGAAACGTTACTAAAACACGATTCACACTCGGTTTGGTAAATGTTACAGTACAGTGAATGTACGAGTAGTCCTTAACTTTAGCGATAATTTCCTATGTCGCCGCCGGTAATATTTAGGAATGCGCCTAAAATATTCAGGAGCAGTTTGATTGTACGAGGTCAACATTGAATTTTTATAGGACAGCTTTACGATTTCTTTTTTTAAATATTCCGGAAACTCTGAATTTTAAAAAGGGAAATTTATCTGTTGTTGACAGAAAAAATGCAAACATCGATAATATGTTGTTGTATTATTATAAGTATCTTATAGTGGAATTCTGAAACCTTCTCGGAAGCTGTGGTTATCGTGGTACGTGGCAACGAAGTGACGTTATATGACGATTCTCGAAAATTTTTAAGTTAGTGACGTAGAAGTGTCAATTTACGATTTTTTGTACATAATCTTTATGTTTAACATGTATACAGACCAGAGAAATAGAGTAGGGGAGAACGCGCTTCGACGAGTGCGCATCCAGTTTTAAGCAAACGCTATTGTGGTCGCCATTTTGCAGGGTAATTGGCACTTGTGTTGTTGTAATTGTCAAGCTTGGAGGTTATTTTTAATTAATTGTATTAAAAAGGACTTGTGTGTGTTATTAACATGTCGTGCTCTGTGTTGGGCTGCAGTAACAGTCGAAGATTTAAGCCGGAAGGCATTTCTTTTCACACGTAAGTTTGTTTACATTTTTCTAAGTCAATGAACTTTACATGCGAATTGTTGAGCTAGGTATAAATATTACCGTAATAGAATGAAAGAATTGCATCTTTAAGACCGCGATTAATTCTGCACTATTTGTAGATTTCCACGGGGTGATTCATTGAAAATGTGGTTAGATGTGCTAGGAAAAAATGTTGAAACGTGGACCTGGTCCAAAAATAAAGTTATTTGTTCCAAACATTTTTGTAAGGCTTGTGAGCAACCTTCAAAATGGCGGAATTCAATTTAACTTAGTTGGCGCATCTTTAAGCGCGTTCTCCCCTACTCTATTTCTCTGATACAGACATATCATCTCGTAAATATATACCAAAATATTTCAATTTAAAATGTTATCTAATAAGAAAATTGTTTTAAATATAATCCAGCGATTGCTAACATTTTTTTTTTTTTTAAGAAAATGTACGAAAATTTTTGTAATGCCAAGACATAGTAAAACATATGTTTATACTGTTGCCAAGATAGCATGAATCACTTTGAAAAGTTCAACAAGAACTGCTACCATTAGGAGCATTTCAAAGGACGTAGTATCGCACTAGTGTATAGTGAATTTGCAGATAAATGTCCTTTCAGGCACATTTATGGATGATGAAATGTGATTTTTCTATGAAGCCAACAAGGACAGGTATCCCTATAAAGTGGACATTGTTTTTCTAGAGTAGCTAAACACAAAATAGTACATTAAAATACAAGTCTCATAAGACACGATTTTTGCGCACGCGTTCAAGTTTAGAAAACGAGCCGCTAGGCGAGTTTTCTAAAGAACAAGTGCGCAAAATGTCTTATGAAACGTGTATTTTATACTATTTTTTCTATTTCGGTTATTAAAAGTTCAAAAAAGCTTAAAATAAGAGACATGTTTTGTTCGAATATTTTAGAAATTTTGCTTTTTTGAAGTTGGTTACTCTGATTTTTAAGTAGAACGTTTTAAATATTTGAATATCGGTGGTGCTATATGTAATTGTGTTTAAAATTCAGACTGATTTATGCAATTAATTATTTCAAATTATCAACAAAAAGGACGAAATAAATAACTGTACGCCCCCAGAGATTCGCAAAATAGCAGAAGACAATTTACAAAATCTTTCGTCCACAAACTATCTACATATTTATCAAAACAAACTTTTATAACAGTTGTACTATTCAACATGGTAAGTAAATGTCAATAGTAGCATCCGAAAACTTATCATCCAACTCTGTTTAACAATTTATATTGCTAATTAGTAAGTGAAATGTTAGCATGTGTGCTTTTTATTCTTTGTACAATTTTATTGCACATTTTTGTTACTTTAAAGGCTTATATTTTGACATTTAAATACGATTTGGTTCCATTTTTTTTGTTACCAACTTCAAAAAAATAAAATTAGCGTGCGATAAAGTAATACTTTATGCAACCAAAACGGGTGTCGTAAAGTGAACTTTATAGCACCGGAATAGAAAAAAATACATAAACCCAGCAGACAATATCCACACAACATAAAGCATGTGAAATGTGCACAAACTAAATGTTCCAAAAAGCCTATTATGGTATCGTGTTCACAATAACTTCACAATTTAAGTTGACTTTTTCATAAGATATTCTAATAATAAAACTACATCAAATTGAGACGACGTTTAACTTTATATTATGTTGAAGAAGATAAGAGGAAATTTACCTGTTTAGTCAATGAATTTCTTTATTTGTAAGTCAAACCGCAAAGATTTTATCAATACGTAACTATATTGATCGATTAATGTTTTAGGCTCCAAAAAGGTAACATTAAGTTTTAATAGCATAAGGCAAAGTATATAAATGGTTGAAGGATATAGATGATTTTGTATTTAAAAAATCGAGCAATCCTGTTGTAATTGGTAATTGGTACAGCAAATCATTCGATATTTTGCAGGATTTTGTTGTCGAGCCTCTGAAATTATAGTAATTGAAAGCTCTTTATTTGCACTTTTTACAGGAGAGTAATATTCATTAGGCTGAAATTTGCACTTTTTCAACTTAAAAGAATGTAAAAAATTATTGTTTAATAAATTTACCAGGAAGTATTATAAAACAATAGAAGACATTTGACTCGAATAATTATACAAATATTGGATATGAATTATATGTTTACTATTAAATCTTAACAATAAAGATCAAAAGGAAAAATAATAATACCGAACTAGAAATGTGAACTTTGAATAATAGGTAGGTATTCAAATGGAGATTGTTTGTATAAATATTGAAAAATAAAACACATTTTATTGTCAAATATACTTTTTTTATTAACCTTACCATAAAAGTAGTGCTGAAATTTGGGAAAAAAATTACAGTATGTGAATATATACATAATAGTATATCAACATGTGTGCCATAAATTACACCATCTCGTGCACACCATTTTTCATAAAAACTAAACAGAACAATAATTTTTAGAACATTTAGAAAAGATATGATTGCCCTTGGTGAATATATGAACTGGGTGCTATCGATTAAACAAAATACATCTCCGGTCTCCCATTTTTTATCATAAAATCTAAATAAAAATTATTTTTAGAATATTTTGATACAACATAATTGCCCTTGCTTAACACAATTATTCGATTCACAATCACTGGGAAATTTTATCCATTCAGGGAATAAATTGTTTGATATCACAAGACAGACCTGATGAACTATTCGACTTACTGAACTCTGACTAAGAGAAACAAAGCTATTAACAGCAACACTATTCTGATAGCTGCCTGATGCTACGAAATTTAATGTTGTTAAGACCTGTAACAAATATATAATGTGCACTATATAGTTAATATGCATTTCAAGTGATGTTTATGATAATAACCTTCAAATGTAATGGTATATCGTGGATCAGGTTTGAACAGTGTCCTTGTTCAGTCTAAACATTTCTTTAAAATGCCTGTTGGGTATTTCAAAAGGATTTCCGTGATCTCTTAAATGTTTTCGGAATATACGCATATAATTTCTAACATAAAGAAATTAGAGAATATTATGTATACTCTATATACCTATTTTATATTATCAATTACCTACCTGTTCTGATCTTTATCTAATAATAATGCTATAAAGCCATTCATATTTGCAAATATAAAACAATAATAAATATAACAAATAAACAAACAGGAACAATAATAGATATAACAAATAAACTAATAGAAACTATAAATATAACAACAGGAACAGTATATTAACAATAATTATATAATAATAATATAATCACAATATAACCTACAAAAGCTTTACTCATGAACGTTTTGACACTTCTACTTCACTAACTATACAAATTTTCGAGAATCGTCATATAACATCACTTCGTTGCCAGGGACTACGATAACCGCAGCTTCCGAGAAGGTTTTAGAATTCCACTATTAGTTACATTATTATATGAAATGAATATATTCATCAAAAAAGGATCTGAGCTACTATTTTGAAATGATGAGTATTTTATTCAAAACTATTCATAAAATTTTTAATAATACAACATAATACAGCCGTACAATACAGATAAATTCTAATGCACACTGGAAGGCGCCTTAACTATAGTTCGAACTTCTTTACCAACTAATAATTTATTATATTTTTTAAAACAAAAATGCTACAAACCTCATTCACTATGGTAGCGAATAATAAGTTCTAAAGCGAAAAATATATATGGGTAGTGAAAGCAACCGCGATTTTGATTCGGAAAACACAGAAAATATCGCACTTGAATTAATTTTTCGGATATTTTGTCAATTTTTTTTGTGTAACAAACGTGGCCTATGTGTTAAATAATTTATTACAAACACGTTATTCGTAATAAAGATAAATTACAAATATTTTAATTTTACTAACGTTTAGGCTTACAGACTACTGACTTCACCGACAGTGTTGAAAGTGAATTTAATCCTCTTAAGACTTGCAAGTGATTTAAAGGCACTAGTTACGTAAGACTTGAAAATGGATCGTGTAAAAAAATTAATTGGTTAGGTACGTCTTTAAAGCTTATCAATGAGGTCATAGAGTACGTAGACATTGAAAAGTGGTTTTCTACTCGTTAAAATCAGATTATGTTGAGCCTTGCATTTGGGAACCAATTGATTTAATACAAATTAAACATTTTCAATAAATTCATTTTCTGACTGAGTTTCATAGAAGTATTAACTTAAAAGTATTTATACAATGTTACTTTTTCAGGACGGCTCTTAATTTAACAAATATGACAATACATACCTGGGGAAAGTATTTAACAGAAACCGTAAATCTTTTATTATCGCAAAAATAAACAGTTTTAATAAGTCCAACTGAATAATTATTTTCTCAGTCATGAAAAAACGATTGCAAGCAATGACAACTTTGCAACAAATTCAGCGATGTTAATCCTTAATGTTGGAAAATGGCATCAGAGGTATCTATATAAAAAATAAAACTATTAAAACTTTCTCTGAACTTAGTTCTGTCAGTATTTTGACGGTGTTAACCGGTTCCGAACAGGTCAGTTGAGGTGCAGCTTCGTCATCACTTAATAATATTTTCCCGAATATCAGTAAAGCTTCAGACCTAATCACAGTTGTGTCATTGCTTTGATTATGATGACTTATATGTTATTTTTGCTTGTCTACAGTGAAGCTTTTAACACTATAGATCATGGGGTGCTCTTGTCAGTTCTTCAGTATATAGGCTTCAAGGATAGTCGGCGCAAATGTATTAAAGTAAGAGATCAAATTTGAGATTTTATGTGTTTGGGGAATGGTGTTCCGAGGGGCTATACTTTCAGCCCGTTACTATTTAGTATTTTACATGTATGCAGACGACTTTTCTCCCATAACGCATAAATTGTTTGATGTGATTTAGATATAAATTTATTGGTAGCGTTTCTTTTTGCTATAGATTTATTTGCTTAAACAAACCATCATTCTTAGCGTACAAAATTAAATATAGGACTCACCTTGAGATTAAAAAAACAGTATTTTTATTCTACAACAGAGAAATATTTTTTTTTAAAGAAGTGTCTCCTAAACGATTTCTAACCTGTGGAATTCGGTTCCTGGTGTATAGAAGTCTGCTAGTGCCTGAGTTTATGGAAAACATTTTTAAAGATCTATATTCTGGGAAAATTGTCTGTTGATCTTGCTTGGTCGTAAGACCGCATTCAATATACACAGCTTTACTTTAATTTTTATATCTTGTCTTTTACATATTTGCATAATTGTCTTGCCCGTACCTAAATATACTTTTGTAATTTGGTTCATAGATTTAAATATATATCTTAAATAATGTATAAATTATTAAAAAACGTACACGGTAATGTGTGCAAACATAGCTTGAATTGCATCAATTTTCCATTAACTATTTATTTATTTAATTCATTGTATGTTTTCTTTTCTTCTGTTCTATTGTAATTCTGATGAAAGTAAACATTATTATTATTATTAATTTATATAGACAAGATATTACCGTAAACACTACAAATTGTGATTAGAATTTGATGGAAAAACCACATCTTAACCGAAACTTGGATAAGACAAACTTTTGCAGAGAAGTATGAAGGTCTTTCTTTATAAAAGATTTCTGCGACTAATGCAACAGATTCTTCTGGAAAAGAAAATATCGCTCTTCTTCTAGCATGTAATCCTGCTGAACGTAAAACCCCACCACTTATGATATTTTAAGAGAAAAGTATATGGGATAAATTTATGGCTTCAGAAAATACAAGGTTCCCTAGAACAACATATGCTACAAAAAATGATGTATAGAGGGTTGGAGGCGTCTCTCTTCAAGCATCAGTTTAAGAGCTGCTTTGTAAAACCAGTTGAATTAGAAAAATCGGTGTTGCTGATATATGATGGTAATAGAAATGGCGTAAAACACGACCCACAAAATCAACATTTATAAAGTAGTACGCACATCCCTTAGTTTACCTTACTTCAATTATGGTAGTATGATATTAAGAGGGACATCAAAAATTCGCTAAACAAAAACTAGAATCGGATAAGTCATTGATCCTCACTATTATCTACTATACCTTGAAAGGTATTATGTAGTGGTCAGAAAGCACTCAGGAATTGTTGAAGTATGTCTAAACTAAAAAAAAATATCATGCATAGTCCTGTAAAACATCACCACTTTTGATATTTTAAGAGAAAAGTATATGGGATCCATTTATGGCTTCCGAAAATACAAAGTTCCCTAGAACAACATATGCTGCAAAAAAAATGATGGATGGATGGAGGCATCTATCTTCAAACTTTAGTTTAAGAGCTGATTTAGAAAAGCCGATGAAGCTGATATATGATGGTAATAGAAATGGCGAAAAACATGACCGACAAAGTCAACATTTATAAAGTAGTACGCATGTCTCTTAGTTTACCTTACTTCAATTTCCGAAAACAATAGCATGATAGCAATATTAAGATTTACATGAACACTTCGCTAAGCAAAGACTAGAATCGGATGGGTCATTTATCATATCATCTACTATATCTTAAAAGGTAGCATGTAGTTGTCAGAAAGCACACAGGAATTATTGAAGTAGGTCTATTCTCAAAAAAAAAAAAAAAAAATAAATCAAGCATAGTCCTGCATTTGAAAAGCATCAAATATACGATACAAATTAAACATTTTCGATAAATTCGCATTATTTGAAGTTTAACAAATATTTGGCAACACAAACGTGGGGCAAGTATAATAATATTTATTATAAGTAACTAGTATTTATTAGCAATCTTTGTTCTAATAAGTATAGAGTATAAATAAGTATAAAGTATAAGCTATATACAAATATCAAACATCTCAATATTATAGCTCGAAGGATCAATATACTATAGGTACGAAAGGAAAGTGTATTTCAACTGGTACGTGTGGGGGCTTATCTGTCTGTGTGAGTGTATAGATCGCGAGCATTTATACGTGATGCCGAAGAGATGGGGGGTGCCGCGCCGGTTGTGGCAGTTATTTAAGTAACAATGACGTGAGTTTCGGGCGTCAGAATACAATGAACGAAATTCATATCCCGTTAGGAATATTTACCCCCTCGATCTCTTTAGCGGTACACTTGTCTTTCTCGCACTCCAGAGACGAGCGACGGTTGTCTTCCGTTTCCTTCGCACGTTCTCCTTCAGCGATTCCCGCGATGTGTATTTTATATCATCGCGTGTGCACCGTATAAATGTAATGTCGTCGGATATCGTAATGTGCCGGTCGGAATGGAAATGTAGACGAATTATTCCTATTCCATCTCTATTTTTTCCTGCCGCTTCCTCCCTTTATGTGTGTATATGTTAAAGTGTATGTAATGTTATATGTTATATACCTATATACCGTCGTAATGTTATCTCATTGTGAGCTCGTTTTGCCGGCAAATTCGACATTATATATTTATCTCTCTCTCTCTCTCTATGACGGATGTTTATTGAGAGCGACAGGATTAATGAGAAATACTATTTTATCTATTAATAAAGTTTGTAATATGTCCTTTTTACATCAATTTCTTTATAGATATTTTCTTGCTGATTAAAATTCTGAACAGCAATATCTATGTACTTGTAGAATAGAAAAAAGCCATTATTTATTAACAATAGGTATGACTTTAGCAGTGATTTTTCAGTATTTGTAATCACAGTAACAGTGATTTTAAAATATCAGTGAATATTAAAGGTGATTTTGATCACGACTTACATCCACATCTAGATATAGGCAATATGCATGCATTTTAAAAATATAGTAATAATTCCTGTAGGTATGCATATGAAATTAGAAACCTTTTCAACCCTAAGGGCTGTTCTCTCTTGCAAATTTTAAGTTAAAATGTGCTATAAAATTTAAAATGCAAGAGGGTCTTGGATTTTCCTATTTCTATTCTGTATCAATTTTTTCTTTGCCTCCAATCTAACTTGCCAGTTTTGTATTGGGATTTTATAAGACAAATGGAGTAATGTTTCAAAAAATCGTATTCGGGCGTGTAATATGGATAAGCGAAATTTCAGGTTAGAAATGTCAACTTCTTGTGTCTCTACTACCTTACTGAAGTCTTTAGAGGTAACCTTACAAAGATAGCACTTCATTGTCGGTCTGGTTTGTGTTGCGCATTGCAAACTTTACCGTCCACCGTGGTTAGCAGAATTGTATGTTTCACAGACAGTCTTCATTCCAAGTATATAGGCACATCTTGGCGGCTAATTTCTATATACGTTAAAAATAGGATTATTATTTTCATAAACAAGTTAAAAAAAATAACCCGGACACACCCTGAAGTATAACAAAATCACTTTTTTTCTGTGACGGGAAAAAAATTAGACATTTTATCTTTCTTGACAGGTAACAAAATGTCACTTTTTCAACCCGGGGAAGACAGTGCTCACTTTCTTCGTAGGGAAGAAGGTGAGCACCTTCTTCCCGGTTAAATTGACAGATATTTGAATACTTTACAGGTTTCCTTAGCAACGCAGGTGTAATGTCGCTTCAAATGTCACATCGATTGATTTTCTGACTTTAATATATAGTATTAACGTGTTTTTTTCAATATTAAATCGTTGTTTTTCCCATCACAGAAAAAAATGATGTATTATACACGGGAAAAAAATTAGATTTTAGCTCGCGGTAGGTATAAACCTTACCTCGAGCTAAAATCTAATACTTTTTTCCCTTGTATAATAAATAACTATTCTTTAAACTCAATAGATGATATTATTTGCAGTATTTCACGGTAAGTAAATTAACAGTATTTCTAATTAAATTTTCGATGGTATTGCAAAACAAAGGCATTTTATACATGATATACATACCTGGGTCAGTAGAGTCCATCATAAAAAGAGACGCAGTTTATTTCGCCTACTAAATTATTTGCGATATACTTTATGAATCTGTATAGAGCTTGGAAAAAAAGAAGAAGGTCCTAAATACTAGGAAATCCTGTTATTGACATTTTTTGACGTGAAAGTCAACAATGTCGGTAATAATTTCCTAGCAAAAACTAAGTGGAGGTCAAAGAACTATGCGAGTTCAATAAACCGCATAATACTGTCGTTATTGACACGCAATGCAAATGATGGAAATCGAGATGAATTCCTCTTATTCCGTCTCTGGTTTTTCCTCCTGCACCCTTTCCTCCTCTATATATTTGTGTGTATATACATACGTTCCCATAAAGTATATAACTGTACTCCTTACATCAGCGAATTCAATATTGCCCGCTTTTGTGCGGAGGATATTCGCAATGTGTTGTTAAATTGGCGAAAGCACTGGTACCAGTGATGCGAGTTGCGGTGGATAAATGGAAAAATCGAATCCTACTATTTCTGTTCGTGTACTATTTTGAGCGTGAAAATATTAAATTAAAAGGCAACGCGAAATCAGAAAATACCACATTTTTTAGTAATAAAATAAGACGTTTTATTGTAACTATGATAGAACATATCGAAAGCGCAATGCGCGACACAAGTTTTCTGCACAGTAAGAAATGTATTGTACCTTGTAATATAGTATTACTACAATATTGCAAAAAAAATAACAATATTGAAGTTTCTTGCAATCTAGATTCTATTGGTCTTTATATGACAGAGTATTATAAGTTAGGCTCGGTGCATACTTGCTTCAAAAGTTATCGGGACGCTGCGTCATTTCAATCTGCGTCTTATCACCATTCCAATGCACACTTTCACGGAGATAGACCTCAGCGACAGTCTCTCATTTAGCACCAACTGAAATGAAGCGTAAACGCGCCCAAAAATTGAAAAAGAAAGTTGTTTTTGCGTACTTAGTGTACAAGTACGTAAATCGTAAAAATTAAATTAGAAAAAGGAAGTACATGATTCATCCATACAATAGCAAGAGATACTTGAAGGGAGCTTTTTTAATGTTTGCTTGACGGATCCCAGATATGATCTCAGGGAAGATGATGACAAGTATTTTAATTATTTTCGAATGTCAATTCGACCCATTGACGAATTGGCCGGTCGTATCAGCGACGCACTACAAGGAAAAGAAACCTACATGAGATCTCCTATATCACCTTTGGAGATGCTGGCAGTAACATTGAGGTACGTAAAGGACTTCCCAAATTACCAACCGGGTTTTTACTTCATCATTGAAAAGTTCGACATCCACATTTTCATCAGACATGGTGTAGACTTCACAAGCTCGATAGGAGGTATGACGCTGCTGCTAATGTGCACTCAATCGTAAACAAATGTGTACTACCAGCAATCGCGGTATAGAAATGTGACGCGCGTCCCACAGGTCTCTGCGGCAACATCGCTAACTATCTCGGCGTCAGATAGATATCAGCTTCACGTGTGAATTCCCACATGAGTTGCTATGCATTTCTTCTTATGCGATTGAAAATGACGCAGCGTCCCGATAACTTTTGCAGCAAGTGTGCACCGAGCCTAAGCATAGAAAACGTATTACCTAATTACTTACTTTCGAAAAACGTTATTTCTAATATTTACTTTTTACAAGTAAGTAATTTTTATTGAAATTTTAAAACTTATGAAATGAAAAGTTTGTAAGTTCAAGAATTAACAATAGTGAAAATATCGCAGTCGCCCTGTGTCAAAAAATTCTTCATACTTAGACTAAATTTTAAATTACTTTAAAATTAAAGTCATACTTAAAAAGCAAACCGTCAATACAAGTATTTAAATGTACGTTATTAAAAACTTCTATAACTTTCGCAATATCTTGAAGAACATAGAAGTTACTATTTTCAAGCATCACAGTAATTACAAGTTATCATATAACAAATTAAAAAATCTTCTTTAAGGTTCTTTTAAGTTTTTGCTAACATCAAGGACTCTAGAAAGTAATAAATGTTGCGGCCACAAGAAATCTTTGTTATTTTGAGAAGAGGAGATACGCAAATTTTTTGTTCATCGTACTTTTCTGTTTTTGAAGATAGGAGCTGTATTATTTTGCCATCAGTTGTGATAAATATTGAGAGCAATATTTCGCTTTTCAGGCTGTCGTTATTTGTGGCATATTTGGCTCATTCCGAAAACATGAAATGTGTGATTTACGTATGTCGGACATTAAGAGAGAGGGCTCAGTTTTCATTATTAATATTCGACCATCTACAACAAAAAAAGTTCGAAAATTTGCTGTTCCTCCTTCTGATAAACTTTATGCGTAGTTATTTGATCAATATACGTATTTTATTACGTCCGGATAATATATCCACAGACAGAAAGTTTCTGAAGTATAATAATGGAAAATGCATTAAACCACTGGTCCAGATTAATACTTTTGGTAAATATCTTGCTTTTGACGCACGTTTCGTGGATCTTCCAGATACTGTTAAATATACTGGCCACGCTTCCAGATGGTCGTCTGCTTCGATCATGGCGAATACTGGGATGAGTGTGGATGAGCTCAATGGTCAGGTTGGGTGGAATCATCGACTGTAGCCTGTGGTTATATCGATGAGTCCACCGTGTTTCCAAACATATCGCTGGTGCTATTAATGGAACGGATGGTGCATCAACACCATCAGATATGGACGTCTCTGTTATTACAGAAAACCGGAAGATCGAGTCTGCTAATTTTTCTTCCGATTCAGCATGCAGCACCATATCAAAAGCAAATAAGAGTTCTTGCAATGTTACATCTTTCACCTTATATTTGCCTAATGTTATATCTTTGCGCCTTCCCTTGCATCTTCTTATGGCATCGTCTACTACTAACGAAAATAGTAAAGGGCTTAGCACACATACTTGTTTGAGATTTATTTTCATTTCGAATTCTGTAGATTCTAGATTGTGCATGATTCTTTCTTTGTATTATTTTTGTATAGAGCCCTTATAATTGCCATCATATTCGTTTCTACTCCTCATCTCCTCAAACTGTTCCGTACGTTGCTTCTTCTTATTTTATCGAAAGGCTTTTCTCAATCTATAAAATACATATTGCTGTGATCTTCACGTCATTGACAAAATAATGTTAAGAATTAGTTACGTTATTGAAAAAGAACACTAATTTTATATTTAAAATCGTATATTTAAGATTTAACCATTATTCAAAACAAGTAATAGTAAGTAGAATAAGTTGCCTACATTTAAAGAGGAACTGCTGTACCAAAAAGAAACATGAATTGTTGATACACATTAGACAAATAAATGTGAATTTAAATATAAATAATGGTACCAATTCATAAGAAAGTTTTTGATAATAATACTTAAGATATAGTAATTACCTGAAACTTATAAATAAATTTGTAAAAAGGATATAAATCAAAACTTTTCTAGTGCGAAGTGACAGATCGTAAATAAGAATGTTTTATGTAAACAGTAACTGTATGAATTAAAAATACACTTGTTAGTTCTTATATGTATAACACAAGGGCTTCAAAGTCTATGGAAATAGTCATGTGTGGTTTAAAAAACCTGCAAAAGAAAAATACAGTGTTAATGTTGTTAACAGCATTCTGAAAATCGACGTTTTACTTGAGAAAATATGGTTGAAAAGTCCGAGAGAATGTGACACAAACCACCGATCTTTGCAGTGCGAGCCCGATAAGAAAAATCTCCGTCGTAGCCATCATAACAAAGAATTCCTTAAAAGAAAATTAGAATAAATGCTTTCATATAATAATAATAATAATAATAATATTTTATTCGTTGTAATTACCATTACAAGAAAGTCAGTAAATAAATTAAAAATGCACAGTTAGCTGTATATGTCAATAAAACAAACAATAACAACAAAACAATAATATGTATATAATGCATTAGTGTATTTAAAAGTCATTAATGTTCTAAGTCACACTTTAAGAACTCTTCTATTGAATAAAAGCTGTGATAGATTAAAATTTCCTCCACTTTTTTTATGAATAATTTGTCCCTCTCTTCAATATGGTTCTTGATTTTGTTATACAGTTTGGGCCCCCAATAGTCTACGTAGCGTTGTATCGTTTGCAGGCGGTGATATGGGATTTGAAACTATTTTCTGTGGCGGGTTTCGTAGTTATGATGCCCTCCATTCAATATATACTTTTCTTGGTTTTTCTGACGTATTTTATACATGTAAGTAGAAATAGGCAAGGCACGGTCAGTATTCTTTCTTGCTTGAATATATATACAAGTACAATGTGGGAATATACTAAGAAGAAAGAAAAGATATACCTACCGAAGACGAAACATAACAAGTTTGTGAAAAACTTTTAATAACAAACATTTCAAGGTGCTGCCATTAGTGTATAAACTGTCAAAGATGATGTGCGTGTTGGTGCGAATGTGGTAACTTGAAGAAAACAGACAAGAAATATTTTATCACAAACGTTTCAAAAAATCAATGCCAACCTAAATTTTAGTTTGATAAGAGAGGCACTACAAATTGCCGATAACAATTGTTTTTTTTATATAAGCGAAAAACAAGAATCGACTTGTTAGAGATTAAGTTTGTATTTCGAGCTAGAAAGACGTAAAATTTTCTAAAAAGAATAAATTTTTGGGATAGCGAGGTTGAGACTATGGTCGATCAACTCACGATTAGTTTATTTGTATTAAGATTTAGAGTTCAATTTTAATTTAGTTTATCTGTTTAAATAATTTTTATTCAATTAATTTTTTTTGTATTACTAATTTTTAAGACGGAGGATATGAATAAGGCAGAATTTGATAAAATATATGACGAAATAAAGTAAGTTATGAAATAAATGATTCAATTTGGGGATAATTAATGGTGTGAGATGTGCTGAAAGTACTATGTCAAAATATTTGTTTTTAGTAAAACTTTGAGCATTATTAATTAGATGAATATTATCTTGTTAATTAGTAATAATAACTAATTCTTTTTTAAGTAATGAAAGGATAGTTAATGGTGTTGGACATGCTGAGAGTACTATGTGAGAATATTTGCTTTCAGCAAATCATTAGGCATCATTAATTATTATATAGTCATTTTAATTTAATATTTCAAACAAAATAAATACGAATAAATGGGGATGTTTTTGGTGGGCAGGTGCTAAGTCGCTAGAAGTATAATGTGAGAATGTTTGCAGCTAGCTATTAATATAGGCCAGTTTCAGAGCATTCACGTTGCAAAGTTCTACATTACCAAGGCACTATGTGAAAATGTATGCTTTGGTGAAATAGAATCAGCTTCGTATTAATAAAATTTCTTATCAAGAATCAATGACTTTCTTTTTAAAAAACAGGATAATTATTCTTACAACTATCATTATAGATATATAGGCCTTACACAAGCATTATAACTCGAAAATGGGTAGAATGTTTTTCTTTCTCATTATTTGTAAAACAAAAACAGATATAGATACAGTATAGCAGTGCTATTTACGATAGATATTTTAATAAAGTATAAATTTATTTTCTATGAGATTTAGACCTATCGTTTAATTTTTAACCTTATCCCAAACAAAAACTGAATAAGAAGTATACCAGAAAAGAAGAAGCAAATTACTGCAAGAACTCATAAGAACTATTAAAATACTATGCTGTTAAGGAATAAACTTAAAAGTAGACTATTATAAATTTTTTTTATTATTCATTAGCATTGTTGCATCCACAGCATATATATTTAATGGCTGTGCCTAACGTGTGGCAATGTTACATTTTCATTTCAAATAAGAAATTTACCATTTTATAACAGTGTAACAGCTACAGCAATATGTATTTCCTTTCTCTTCCTTCCTATTTTTTCTTCTATCTGTTTAAGTATAGATATTAGATCTTGCGTACCCCTTCCCTTTCTAAATCCATGTTGTGATTGTTCCATCGTTGTCTCTAGCTTTGGTCTTAATTTGTTTTCTATTATTTTAGTGAAAATTTTGCTAGGTGTGCATATGAAAATGATGTCTCTGTAATTTGTGCAAATTTTTCTTGTACAATGGTATTACTATATCTGCGTTCCAATCCTTGGGTATCTTTTTGTAACAGAATTATTAAAAGCATCAAAGTATTTAAACTTTATTTAAAACAAGTTTTCTAGTAAAAATTTTGTGTGAAGAATTCGGTTCATTAATGTTAGTTAATAATGTAGATAGCGAACAATTTCTAATACAAAAGTTTTAAATAATTATAAGCTCTATAATTTTCAAATATTTTCACATATGCAGTTTGATCGACAAAGGCAAACTTGTTTTAAATATAGCTCTTTAGCGAAGGATAAAAGTTATCGAAACTGCTGTTAATTATTTTCAGGATAAGTAATTTAAAATTGAAATTAATATGCATGTCATGCGTTGACTTATGTTTACAGTAATTCAAATTAATAATATTATTAACAACCATCATTTAAGGTGTATTTAATACTATTTTCTGGACAATAATCTCCTCTACGTAAATTAATAGTTAAATGCTCTATAAGTAGAAAATAGCTCTTCTATAAGTACACGTAAAAAATATAGCCTCATTGAATAAAGCGAAACCAGCTGTTGAAATTTCCGGCAGTTCACAATCTCTTTTCTTAAATTATTACTTCCGCCTTAATGAAAAGAAATCCGACCCACTACCCCACTAGCGTGAATGAAATGACCGAGACGAGAAAGAAAAAAAGAAGTGGCCATGATTATTCAACGGTGATTAACACATTTGATAAAAAGAAATAATTAAGTTCCCGGCGGCCCTGTTTTTCTTTTCACTAATTCACCCTTACTACATAAGTTGTTCATACCTGCCCACAACTTTTAGCGATTATTTGGAATTGTCTGAATCATTTCTATTTAAAATTAGATGAACATTCTGCCAGACGAGTTTCCCTTATATTTAAGAATTTTTAATGTGAACTGCGTTGCGCCTTCTCCGAGTATTGGCGTTTTATATTTCCAGAGCTGATGGTATTTTAATTGAAATTTATGTGGATCGAATAATTCGAGTTTCGGCTAATTTAAAATTATTGAGATTTAAGTGGTATTAAGAATTTTCGAAGTTGATTATTTTTTTTTCTTAACGATTCGAAATTATTATTAAAGTGACAAAGTTCTGTGTTCGAAAATTATTAATTTTCATAAATAACTGATTGATTGAAGAGTTACTTGTTGAAACTTTATTTTAATAATTAATAAGTAAAAAACACCAATTCTAGTTTTAAAAATATTTAATGTAGACACTACAAATGTTTCACCACACTGTGGCTTCATCAGGTGATGAAAATACAAATTCAATTTCTGTTACAATGCACTTATAAATACAGATAATAGATGGCACAGTTATTGTTGTTAGGTCGGGGTATTCAATTACAGTTCTAAATTTAGTAGGGGGGAGCTATTTAGGTCCAAATGGTCGTTTAATATTATACCTATTTTACTAAATTTATTTATTTCTAGACTTTCCAGTAAGTTAAGTTTTTTACTTTTTTCCTGAATATGTAAAATTTCAAATTGTTTGTTAAATTTATGATTCAATTCGAGGCAGTGGTTAGCAAAGGTTGAATCTGTTTTCTTATCATTATAGCTTCTTTCATGTTCTTTCATTCTGGCTTCAAAAGTCCTCCCCGTCTGTCCGATGTAAACTTTATCACAATCTTCACATGTTAACTTATAAACTACTGTTTTCAATTTTTTGTTCGTTTTGTCTTTCTTATTGTTAAGAGTTCTTAGTATTGAGTTATTCGTTTTGAAAGAGATTAATTCATTATTCACAATCTTAATAATAGTCCCTACTTTATTTGAAATGTTTCCCAAAACAAAAACCATACCTTCTAATTTCAATCTTATCACATACTTGGGAAACATTTCAAATAAAGTAGGGACTATTATTAAGAAAGCGAATAATGAATTAATCTCTTTCAAAACGAATAACTCAATACTAAGAACTCTTAACAATAAGAATGACGAAACGAACAAAAAATTGAACTCAGGAGTTTATAAGTTAACATGTGATAAAGTTTACAGCGGACAGACGGGGAGGACTTTTGAAGCCAGAATGAAAGAACATGAAAGAAGCTATAATGTTAAGAAAACAGATTCGACCTTTGCTAACCACTGCCTGGAATTGAATCATAAATTTAACAAACAATTTGAAATTTTACATATTCAAGACAAAAGTAAAGAACTTAACTTACTGGAAAGTCTAGAAGTAAATAAATTTAGTAAAATAGGTTTAATATTAAACGATCACTTGGACCTAAATAGCTCCCCCTACTAAATTTAAAACCGTAATTGAATACCCCCACCAAACAACAATAACTGTGTCATCTATTATTTGTATATAGTGCATTGTAACAGAAATTGAAACACATGTAGTGTCTACATTAAATATTTTTAAACTAAAATTTGTGTTTTTTACTTATTAATTATTAATTTTCATAACCTATTATCCAGCCTATTCATTCAGATTAACACAAAATTTAAATATTTTAGCAAGTTTAATTTGTATTTGTATAGTAACAAGTATAATATACTAGCGGGTACTCAAAAGAAAACGAACTAATACTTTTTAATTTAATTATTTAATAATTAATGAATAAATTATATTTCAGATAATAGTACTCTCCATTGGCACTAATATACTTCTTGCTTATGTTTTATTCCATTGCTCAAAACATTTTCTAAATTTGTCTTCTGTGATGTCAAATGCTCAGCTTCTCCGTCGGTTATTTCCGCCTCAAAAACATCAAGAAAAATTTTTCTTTTATTCACGAAAATAAAGAAAACGCTGTAGCAAAGTGGGGTGAGTAGAACGGGCCAGGTGTCATGTTATTTTTGGTAAAAAAAATTGCACACAGAGCTGTGCCACAAACTACTGCGTAATATTTTCAAAGCTTCTAGGTAGAAAGCCTGCTTATATATTTAAAACAGAAGACGGTCATAACAACAAAATATTGGCGCTGTTTTGACGTTTAATTTCAGCCTACTAGTTTTTTTTTTATAAATTCTACTGGCTGTTTGTAGGCCCTAACCATAACACCATGATTCTTCACCTATGATGACCATTAAAACAAAGTTTGGATCATTGACTTATTCATCCTTCTTCTTTTCAAGCACAGCATGCTTCAACACCTTCTTATTTCTGTTCACAAGTCAGCAGTCTACATACGAATTTGACAGCCATCCTCTTTATACACAACTTATGCCTTAAAATTCGCTGAACTGCACCCCAAGTCACTCCAGACAGCTCATTAACTTATTCAATGGTCCGTCGTCTATCTTGGAAAATATTTTTTTTTAATTTTGTCAAAATTTTGGTTTGTTTGAGCTGTTAAAGAACAACCAGAGTAATAGTTTGTCATCAATTAACATTACACCTCTTTTTAAATGGGAAAATCAATCAGAGTTTTCCCATTACCATCATCCTTGTAGGCCGTTTTTAACATTACAAGACTTTCTGAGCCACACAAAACAACTCGTTACCAAAAAATTTACATAACCGAACGGAACCTTCTTTAGCGACGACGCTTATCTTAACGACTCGGGAATGGTAACTCTATACGCCCCTAACGGCAGGACGCGGCACCACAAGAACACCGCCTACAACAACATCAAGTCCGTTTAGACAAGAAAGGACTTCTTGAACATTGCTGTAGTGTTGTTAATTGGATCGCATATTATTTTTAATGCTGTCTCAAGAATTAAATTGAGGTTTTTTCATAAAACCGTTGCGTATTTTGGAGAAAATACTTAAATCAGAATATTTTGACATTGGCCGAAACACGTGTCTGTGCGTTGACTGCTGGTAATAGTATGTAGGTGTATATTGTGTATCCCTATGCATGCATATATGCATATACGTTTTACTTATAAGTGTATATATGTAAATTCGTGGCAGTAGATATATTTTATACACTTTTCATTTTAAAGCTATTTTACTAATGACGGCTGGCCTGAAACGTATTTACTAGCATACACTGCTTGTGTTCGCTTATAATGATGATTGCAGTTACTTCCAACTTTTACAGAAATGAGTTTCAACTGCAATAACTTCTAAACATTGATTGCTCTTATGGTGTAAAGTAGACCATAAAATTTTGGATTTCTGATCATAGAGGTCTTTCGCATCTTTATTGCTTTTTACTATCGATTATCTAAATTTTGCTTTTACAATTATAGCGAGGTAATAGTAAATTTGTATATATCAGAGTTGGCAATATACAAAAATTGATATATAATATTCAGGCCATTACGTTCACTTAGTTAGTCAAAATCAAAATACTGCATTATTTAGACATGCTTAATGTACCGTAGGAACTTAACATATGCACTGGTAATGCACGTAGAAAGTTTACTTTAGATCTTATATTCTGTTTGTTTCCTAACGGTTTGAAAAATAACTAACGAATATGGTAAATATGTAAATGTATTGATTTTCGAAAGCTTTGGCACAGTAAATGTAAATATTTATTTAATGCAAATCTGGTCAGCACGTCAATATTTAGTAGCCAAGAAATTTTTGTCAATATCAATTTTATATAAATCACAACATTAGCAGGCAATGTTTCTTTAAATACTTTAACATGAACCATGTTTAAAATTAAATTACCTTTCTCGCTCTTGAGTGTGTACAGGTTTGTGTAAAAAAACAGTTCGAGAAGCATTTTAAATAAAACATACTATTGGCTTAACAAAATATATGTATATACAGGGGTGCTTCAAAAGTTAATAAAACCGGACATTCTAAAAAGCCATGACAGTGATTGCTTTTTACAGGAAACTGTGAAGAAACTATAAGCGGACGCGAAAAAAGCGGTTCAAGCTAAGAGAGATTGACGGACAGCTGTAAGCGGACGCGAAAAGGCGATTCAAGCTCAAAGAGATTGATGGACAGCTAGTTGTACAAATAATAGCTAAATAATTAAGAATGTGTTTATTTTAAAAGTATTTTTTTTTCAATTTCTTGTAAATGTTATTCCTATCTAACAAAAAAATGAGGTGTGGCCACCACACGACTTTCTTCAATTTTAAGAATGTAACGTACCTGTCTAAAAAGCATGATTTGCGAAATATTTGCAAAAAACTGATTTTCGATAGGAGTAAAAGACCTACTTCCGGTAGGAATTTCAAAAAACTTTTTAAATAAATTTGTTCTCAATTTTAATTCTAAGTATATATAAATTCTTTATAAATTTGTTTAAACTTAGTAGTTGACAAAATATTGGCAAAATTCGATTTTTTTACTGAAGTAAACTGCTACTTTTGGTCTACCGATTTTACTGAAAAACTAATCAGATCTCAAGAGGGAAATTATACACGTAAATACAAAATTTGGAATTGATATTTACAGCGGTTTGACCGCTATCGTGGTCACACACAGATACACACACAGAGACATTTTTTAAAAATCACTTTTTCGGTATCAGGGGACTTCAAAACGTGGACATCTGCAAAAATCTCGAGGTCGAAAATTTTCACCATCACAATACTTCCTTATACTATGTATAAGAAATAAAACAATATTGTTTCTAATCTATTATAACATGTATTGATTACACAGGCCAACAAAATAAAAAAAAATTTTTGGTGCCTGAGATCTAAGAACCGAGTTTAGATATACGTAATGTGCTGATTCTAAAACTGGCAGCAGATTTTTTCTATCAGCTCTAGTTTTTGAGGTAGAGACTAATTGAATTTAGTTCTAATAAAAGGCAAAAATAAATAAATCAACATCTCTTTAAAATTCAAAATAGAAATTTGGTACTTAAAACTAGGATCTAATCAGCCAAATATACCTGAAATTGTCCGTCAACAAATATTCCTAGAACTGGTTAACCCGCATTACTTAATTCTATGAATTTTATTAGCTATTGTATATTTGGAATTCCCTATGATTCGATCTCCCCATACCTGCTCAACCCCGACTGATTGGTGTTGGAAACATAGTACCTGTAGTCTACCTTTATCCTTCTCGACTTAGTCTATTGTGTAGTTTTGGCAAATAAAGTTGTGCCATAATTTTGTGTACATTTTCGTCGTGTTATAGTGTTAAAACTAAAACAATGGCATCCACAAGCAGGCGTAGCTGTGTAAACCATCCAGATGTTTTTTGTTATGTATGTGGCGAATACACGGTGAAAGTAAATAGAAAAACTATTTCTGAATTTGTGAAAAGTCTTATCTTGCCTATTTTGGCGTTCATTTGGGAGATCAAGATAAGTATTGGGCTCCACATGTGGTGTGTAAAACATGTGGTGAACATTTGCGACAGTGGACAATTGGAAACAGAAAGTGCCTGAAATTTGGTGTACCAATGGTTTGGAGGGAACCACGTAACCATTATGATGACTGCTATTTTTGTCTCGTTAATATTAAAGGCAACAATCGACATAAATGGACATATCCTGATCTAGATTCTGCAAGAAGACCTGTACCGCACTCTAATGAAATACCCGTTCCAACCTTCAGCAATCTCCCTGATATCCCGGAAGATGATACAGAAACATCAACGTCTGATGAAGTTCAAAGAATGCAATCAGAAAACGACAGTGACTTTGAAGCAGATTTAACAACTCCTCAGTGTTTTAATCAACAAGAACTGAACGATCTCATGAGAGACCTATACCTCTCAAAGGAGTGTGCTGAATTACTGGCATCCAGATTAAAAGAAAAGAACCTTCTTTATCCAGGCACTAATGTTACATTTTATCGTAAGAGAGAAATGGATCTGCTGCCTTTTTTCACTCACGAAAATAAGCTGGTATTCTGTAACGATATAAAAGGAGTCTTAGAAGAAATGGGTTTGCCATATTATACTTCAGACGAGTGGCGCCTTTTCATTGACAGTTCAAAACGTAGTTTAAAATGTGTCCTTTTACATAACGGTAACAAATATGCCTCAATTCCTATTGGACATTCTACTACCATGAAAGAGGAGTATAAAACAATAGCACAAGTTTTGAAACAAATTAAATACGAAGAACATCAGTGGGCAATTTGTGTTGATTTGAAAATGGTGAACTTTCTCCTTGGACAGCAAAGTGGATATACAAAATACCCCTGTTTTGTATGTCTTTGGGACAGCAGAGCTAAAGATCAGCACTGGGTTAAGAGAAATTGGCCTTTAAGAGATACTATGGTTCAAGGAAAACAAAACGTAGTGAATGAACCTTTGGTTACGAGAGAAAAAATCTTACTACCACCCTTGCATATCAAGTTGGGGCTTATGAAGCAGTTTGTGAAAGCGTTAGATCGAGGTGGAAATTGTTTTGGGTACTTGTCACGTAAGTTTCCTGGGATTAGCACGGATAAACTAAAAGCTGGTATATTTGATGGTCCTCAAATAAGGCAACTTATTAAAGATCCACAGTTCACCACATCAATGAATGAGACTGAATCTAACGCTTGGGGTTCATTTGTTCAAATAGTTCAAAAGTTTCTTGGAAATTACAAAGCAGACTATTACATAGAATTAGTGGAAACTATGCTTTCAAATTTTCATATTCTTGGTTGTGACATGAGTATAAAAGTTCACTACCTCCACAGCCACCTAGATCGCTTTCCAGAAAATTTAGGTGACTATAGTGAAGAACAGGGAGAAAGATTCCATCAGGATATTAAAACTATGGAAGATCGATATCAAGGACGATGGGATAACCACATGATGGCCGACTACTGTTGGAGCCTTCAGCGAGACTGTCCCAGTAAACTCCATGCTAGACTCATAGTTATAACGTAAAATATATATAGAGGTTAAAAATCAGTAAATAATTCCTATTTTAAAAACTAGATCTGATAGACAAAATCTGATGGCTATTTCGGATTCTCCACCCAAAAATTACCCAGGAACAGTTAAAAAATCACCGGCACCAAAATGTGTGTTGACTTGTGTTATCATAGTTCCCTCTTTTGTCTATAGATAAACCAAAAGACAATTAAGTTAATGATGTAACAATTGTTAGACGTTTTAATATTTAATCGAAAAAATGATTTCATTTAATTCCTCATTGTGAAATCTGTCCAAATGTCGAAGCAGATCTCAAGTTCGTAATTAAGTAAACTTTGTAATATTTCATAGAAGTAAGTCATCCAGATAATTACTCATTCTAAGATAGATAAGAGCGAAATACTTTGTGAATTAAACTAGTAATGAAGTTATACTCGGGAGCATCTCTCAAAATTTTCATGATAGTTAATTTTATCACACTCTAACGCCTTAATAATTTCTAGCGTGTGTTGAATTTCATTTTCCAAACTCTCGACTACACGAATTAGTATCTGTTGTACGAAATTAAGCACTACCCCGAGTAATTACAACGTTCGGATGCTGACAGTTCGGTTTAAAGCTTCGCCTCCCACCCTATCCCGCACTTGCACCCCACTCCCTTACTCGTATTCTTACAATCATGTGGTAATGTTACCAACTTAGCAGGAACAAACTTCTGACACCATTTAACATCCGCTCAGAGTTATCATCGGACACTTTGATCTCTACTTCGACAAGCAACAAATTTAAGTAATCTCCTTGCGTCACTTTTCATAAGGCTCTCCTTTTTTCCTCTTCTTAGCCGTGCGGAGAAGTTTCCAAAATTAAATTACGGAGTTACACAGAAACTTATACACACCACCGCCTAACTTCATCGCTAAAACATTTTGTTTCGGTTTAAGAAGTTCATATTAATTTATCCGGCGGTGTTCTATTAATAAGAAATGAAAGTTTTTACGATTCTTCTTCCGCTCTTATATAGAATTCTGTTGTTTACGTATGGATATATGTACATTGAAATAAAATATAGGAATAACTATGTTAAAAAAAAAAGAATTTGATACCGATCAAAATTGGGTAACCTCTTCCTTATTTAAGTCTAACAGCTATTAGTTATAGAACGCTGGTCTCATGGTCTTGAGTCTCGAGTTCAAGTCTTGTAATCTATTCTCTCAGTGTGCTTATTATTAAATAATCTTTAACATAAACCAGTACCCAATATATAGAAGGGTCTGCAAACGTCTAATTACATTCTTATACGTAGTATAAGGAAGTATTGTGATGATGAAAGTTTTCGACCTCGAGATTTTTGCAGATGTCCACGTTTTGAAGTCCCCTGATACCAAAAAGTGGTTTTTAAAAAATGTCTGTGTGTCTGTCTGTCTGTGACCACGATAGCTATCGCTATCTATTTAAAATTTTGCACTTAGTAGATTAATCTCACTCTTGAGAACTGATTAGATTTTGAGCAAAATCGGCAGACCGGAAGTAGTAGCAGTGAAAAAATCGAATTTTGTCAATATTTCGTCAACTACTAAGTTTAGACAAAGTTATAAAGAATTCATATGTATCTAAAATTGAAATTGTGAACAACTTTATTAAAAAAGTTGTTCGAAATTCCTAGCGGAAGTAGGTTTTTTACTCTTATCGAAAATCAGTTTTTTGCAAATATTTTGCGAGTCTAGGACAATCCATCGCTTACAATTCATCGCACACAATTCATCGCACGGAATTCGTCGCATCAGAATTCATAGCATCCACAATTCATCGCACCCACAATTCTTCGCAGGGATACACTAATTTCAATAATAAAACTTAATAGCATATGAATGGGGGTATCCTAATTAGAAGATTATTGTATTGTAAAAGTGTAAATGAAGGTATTACTAATACCTTTTTAACTCCTTTCTCTCCTCACAGCATCAAAATAGCACATATCATTAGAACATTAAAGCGTAAAATCACACTCAGTTACTCTTCATTTCCTGATTTCACACTTTTAAGAAACAAAACAAAAACAATGCAGAACGATTAATATGAAGGCACAAAGAATTTATGCGGACCTGAATCCTGATCTAAAGTAAAACTTGAAAATATGACTTGTACCTAGTTTGCTTGTGATGACGGAATTCCATTTTAAGTATTTTAACCCACAACATTTCATACTAGTGACTCTGTACTATACTAATTTTCTTCATTACGCCTGTTGTAAATATGTATATGTTTGTTTCTTATTACTTTTTTATTACATATTTATTAGTTTTGCTTACTACAATGTTTTTTTTATACTCTGTACTTTCAAATGAATATATAATGATAAAATTGTAGTTTGAATAATGTTTTGCGAATTGCGATGAATCAAAGCGACAAATTGTGCATGCGATGAATTGTGCATGCGATGAATTGTGTTGCGATGAATTGCGAGCGATGAATTGTGTGCGATGAATTGTGAGCGATGAATTGTCCGGAGTCCATATTTTGCTAGTCATGCTTTTTGGACAGGTACATTACGACTATAAAAGTATTTGGAACTTAATTTTCGACACCATTTGTATAAAAAAAAATCAAAATTCGGACCGGGACTAACACTTTTACTCTTACCGAATAACGATTTTTTGCAAATATGTCGTAAATTATGATTCTATAAATACATTACCAACAGTACAAAAGTATTTAGAGTTGGATTTGGAATATTTTTTGTATAAATGAAATTTCAAAATTCGGACCGTCGAAAGGTCGTTTGGTGTCCACGCCCCATTTTTTTTAAATTATGAAAGGCCTTTTTGAATCCCCTTATAGTATTATTACATATCATAACTTTGCTTATCCTCGTCTTTTCAGATGAGACCCAAAACCTGGCAAAGCATGCGTATTCAGCGAGTGAAACTATGTACGAGAGCAATCTGAAATGTTTCCGGAATCGGCAAGAGATGGCGCACAAAAGTTGAAGTGGATTCATTGGTTGGCAAGGGCAACCCTTTTTATAGCAACGGTCAAAATTTCAGACGTCTGCTGTCAATAGCTGTTATTTAAGAGTGTGTTTTGTGTAGAGTCAGGCGGTTTCGCAAAACTGGATAAAATCGAATTTCGTGCAGTGATAAAACACTTCTGGATGGCCGCGAAAACTGCTACGGAAATTCGAAATATTTTGCTGGAGGTTCACTGCAGATCTACTGCGTCATTTTCGACGATGTCGTGTTAGCCGATCGCCGATTGAAGCTGAAGGAGATAGCAGAGACAACAGGCATCTCAAAAGAACGCGTTGGCCATGTCCTACACGAAATTTTGGGAATTAAAAAGCTTTCGGCGCGATGGGTACCGCGTTTGCTCACACCAGAGCAAAAACGAAATCGGGTGACCGTTTCGGAGGAGTGTCTGGCCAGGATTCAACGCAATCCAAGAGATTTCATGCGTTTCGTAACCGTGGATGGGACTTGGATCCACCACTACATATCAGAGACCAAGAAACAATCGAGCGGTGGACTTTTCCGGGCGAATCAACTCCGAAAAAAGCAAAGACCTTTCCATCGACCTGAAAGGTCATGGCGACTATTTTTTAGGATTCCCAAGGTGTGATCCTCATCGACTATCTGCATAAGGGAAAGACGATCACAGGGCAATACTACAGCGATTTATTGACCCGATTCGATGCAGTATTGAAGGAGAAACGGCCTCGTTTGCAGCGGAAAAAAGTGTTTTTCCCAACGACAATGCACCCGCTCATTAATCCCGCATCGTCTTGTCCAAATTGAATGAGTTGCACTACGAATTAGTTTCTCATCCTCCATATTCACCAGACCTAGCCCACAGCGACTTTTTCCTATTCCCAAACCTGAAAAAGTCGCTGGCAGGAAAGAGATTTGCCTTAAATGAGGAGGTCATCGCCTCTACAGATGGCTATTTTGCAGACCTCGAAACATCCTACTTTTCCGACGGCTTGAAGAGACTGGAGCACCGTTTAAAAGATTGTATTGATCTTTGAGGAGACCACATCGAAAAATAAAAATAAAAAACCACACCAATACAGTGTTTTTCTTGTCGATTCCGGAAACATATATTCAAAATATTGGTTTCATATTCCTAATACTCAAAAGGTATTTCTTACATAAAATCCGAACTTTAGTCATCGGTTTACGGAAATTTTGACCGGGAACCGCTATGGTTTTTATGTGCGAAATCACTTGAAGATAACTGGCTGCTATGGCTGGTGACCATTCCAGAACTTGGAAAAAGTCAAGAAATGAATAATGCTGTGCTAAAGAAGACACAAATAGCATGAATGACTGGAGTATATGATAAAACTATTTTAAGGTTCTTCACGAATTCTTCATGCAGCCCTAAAAACAACAATTTGTAATGAAAGCAGGTATAGTATATTGAGTGGGATTGTTACTGGGCATAAAACTTGGGTGTATCATTATAAATCTGAGTCCAAGTACTTACATCTCTATGCAATGGCACAAGAAGGCAGATCACAACCCCAGAAGTTTAAGTTGCTACAGTTCGTCTGAAAACTAGTAGCCAGAAAACAAAGACATGAGCTACTTAGGGACTTAGAAAGGATGCAGTTGGCAGAATTATTTCAAAAAACCACAATAGCTCAGTAATGGTCACTTTTAAAACAATAACGTCTTACATGTTTTTGGTGCGAAATTTAGCAAGCAATTCAAATATGCACCGATATACAGCATGTTCCATTTCAAAAGAAATACTTTTAGATAAAAATATTTATATAATTTAAATCCAGTTGTCTGCAAATTTAATTAGTATTTGCCAAAAAATAAAATATGTTTGTATTAGGACCATTTATTATGAACAACGGCACCAAAAATTGTGTCCATATAATACGTAGTTTTCGAGAAAAACCATTTTATAAAAAACTAAATTTTTCAAAAAAAAATGGTAATAAGTCAAAAATCTTAAATTTTAGGCCTATATTATCTTATAGCTTTTCCACTAAGAATTACGCTGGGAATACAAAAATGTAATAATATATAAAAAGGGTGTTCCATTTAAAAACTTATAACTATGGTCAGCCACCAAGTTATGGAACACTCTGTATAATACGAAATAATGCTATAACGTACCCCTAATGAGTGGCTATCTTAGCAAGAAAACCATTTCGACATACCTTTTTTCATAAAGACACAATCTGCCTTCGTCACGAAGATGACTCACCCTGTATATATATATATGTATATATATATATATATATGTATAGAAATGTGTTCTTTTCTTAGCCGTTTGATAAAACAGTTTCTGTTTTATCAAACGTAAAATGTCGCTAAACCACGAAAGGAAACTGTATATATACAGGGTGAGTTTTTTATCTTGAAACAACGGAATATCTCTAAACCACTGCATCAAATCAAAAAAAGATCTTAATAAGATTTATTATAATGTAGGGGGCTCACTGAATGGTGCCGAACTCGATCCCCCACCTCACCCCTCCAGAGTAGGTGGGGGGACAACTTTGAAATCTTAAATGGGAACCCCCATTTTGTATTGCAGATTCCGATTCTACACTATCAAGTATGTAGGTTTTGTTTGAAATTTTTTTTCTGTCCGTTACGGATTGCGGTGTAATCGCAATAAACATGGTTGTGAATGTCTAGAAAAAATACACAAGAAAGAGAAGCAAGCAAACACGATTTTGTGTTTTCTTTATTTCAACATAAACTAACATTTCAAAAAGCCATGTGCTCGAAACTGTGCCCCTCCACTTCGAAACATTTATTTATTCGCAATTGGAATGCTATTCAACGATACAAAACCGTACTTTATTCAGTACATGACAAGTTACGAATCGAAAAAAAAGTTTCAAACAAAAACTACATACTTGATGGCGTAGAATCCGAATCTGCATTAAAAAAAGGGGTTCCCATTTAAGATTTCAAAGTTGTCCCCCCTCTCAATCTGGGGGGTGAGGTGGGGGATCGGGTTCAGCACCATTCAGTGAGCCCCCTACATTATAACAAATCTTATTAAGATCTTTTTTTGATTTGATGCAGTGGTTTAGAGATATTCCGTTGTCTCAAGATAAAAAACTCACCCTGTATATAAGCGTTGGTGCGTCTATTGGTGATCGTGTATCTTCCGAATGACTTGACCGAACACAATATATTTGTTTTGCGGAGACAATTGTTCATAGCATAGGAAATGATAGGTGGCGCTGTAGTCAATTTATTAACAAATTCTATATTTACTCACCGAAATGATTTATATGTACACAATATGTTCGGGTGGTCAACAAAACTGTTTAGTTATACGCTGCCCTCCATTAGATGGATTGTTTTTGTAGAATTGAATTTCAACCTTTGGGACTGTAGCCTAATCAAACCCATGGCACCATATACCGGAGAGGGTAGAATAACGTCCGCCTGATCAGCCAGGTCGTAATAATTATATATGCTATGAATTAATATTGTCAATAAGATAAGGTCCATCAAAAGTTTAGGAACTTTTACAATAATGAATGTATCATAGAGTAAAGCGACAGCTAAGTAGTAAATATAATGAAGACAGGGTGCGCCATACAGCATATTATAATTCCATTGAATAAATTGAATTTATGAGGTACATTGTTATTTTTAGTGAAATTCTGCGATTCTTAGTATTAATAGTATGTTTCGACCTACAAAGTACTTTACCAATCAGAATCTCGATATCAGTTAATGAGAGCATATTTCCTATTCAATATTAAATATACGACTAATAAATTAAAACCAGTCTTTGGATAAGATCATGTTGCGTATAGAAGTAAGTATTGTATATTCGTATTTGTATAATCAGTCTAATAATAAAATGCAGCAATGCAGATACAATTAATTTTAAATTTCATTTCTTAAAATAAGAATTAAATCTTCTACACATTTAATAGCATTTAAACTTCTACGTATCTGAAGTTGAAATTGAATCTCATAGCTACAATTTAATGTACTCCGAAAAGTATGATATGTTCCTGTATTAAATTCCGATTGGAGTTGAAATCATGATTTCCTAGCGGAAATTCAGTGCACTAATCAAATATCCACATGTCAGATAGGTAGGAAATCGGAATCGATACTTGGAAGGTATAAATTGATTTAGTGGGGCTGGTATATCGTCATTTAAAAATTAAGCTATGAAAGGAGCTGTTAGAGATTTGAAATGTATAAATTAATAACGTTCAATATTAAGTATTTAAAATTCATAACCACTATTTGGATTTTAAATATTATATACAATTTTATTGAAAAGATAATATTATAAACAAGAAAATCTGAATATAATAAGCGTTTTTAACTGTTTTTGAATCATTATTTAGAATTTATTAGTCCCGGTACATAAAAAGGCAGAATTTAACAATTGTAACAATGGAGCATATATTATACTGGGTGGCTTTTTAGCAGGTAGTTCTACACTAGATTGAATCAAATTGCTGCAAAAATAGTAATAATCAAATGACAACTACATGTTTCTTGTTTAGACCTAGAAAAGACATTTCACAGCTTGTGTAGAGAAGAAATATGAGAGCCACTGCTTAAGAGAGGCATAGAAGCAAAGATGATTGGAGCCGTGCGTGGTCTATTTGACAATGTAAAGACTTGTGGATAACGTCAAGATGATTTACAACTTCCTGAGGAGTAATGCAGGAGAGCATGCTTAGTCCTCTACCGTTCATAATGATAAGCAAGGAAGGTGAACCAATATACGGCAGAGGTACATCTTGGATACCTATATTTATTTTATTCAGTATGTACATTCTGAGCCAAGCGCGTCGCCGGCCACTACACAGGGTCTAATATTTATGAAATATTCTCGTCATGTTCTTTTCTCGCCCACGCAAAACCTGCCAATAATGCCTCGTTATATGTTTTTCCACTCCACACTTCAGTATCGGGCAGACAAAAAGTATATGAGCTGTCTACTGCTCCGCATTGGCAGTCTGGTGCCTCACGCTTACGAATACGTTTTAAGTATGCTGCAAACTTACTTTGCCCAGTAAATAATTCCACTGCTTGGTGCGAGATCAGTACGTCTAGTGACTTGAATTTTGTACCATTAGCTATGAACTTGTTTGTCCACATGCCATTGGTTATACTTTCTCACCGTGCTTGCGACTCACGTTCACTAGTACTGGCAATTGCATTTTTCACAACGCGCTCTGGGGCCCGATTCTCGAACTTAAGAGAAGTGAACGTTCTATTGAGAGAAGTGATAGTTCACACTCCCATCCCTCGTTCTCCTAACTTCAAGAATAGCTGTTTTTAGGTAGGGAGGTGTGTCGATCGTGTAGGAAATAGCAGTGCAATGTTGCCAGGTTGCAATTGAAGGCGGATTAGGACAATTGTTGTATAGAACAGTGTATATTAGGTAATATGTTACGAAAACAATTTCAGCGTGTGTAATGTTGAAAGGGTTTATGGGTTATATCAGTTGGATTTCCGGAAAGTGTTAGGCTAAACATCGAAATGTAAACATTGTTTTCTACGTATCATACATGTAGAAATAATGTAACATATATTAAAGTAATAAAAATAATAAAATAAAATAAAACACCTTTTTCACAAAATTAGTTTAATAACTATTTAAACATATTACCTACCAGACATTTTATAATAAGTAAAATACATGTTATACAGACAAATTTTAAAGGTAGGGTGAAAAAACGATTAATGCAAAATTACAACGAATATTAACAGTATAAAATTCTGAGAATTAGTTCAATGGGAAATACAAAATATTAATGAGAAAGAACGGGTAAAACTAACGCTGACAGGATTACGAATTACAATTCTAAATAAGATAATGAAAAGTTTAATATATAATTATGTATTTAAACCTATTAGGTATCTACGAGACATTTTATAATAAAAATACATGTTATACAGAACAATTTTAAAGGTAGTTGAAAAACGATTAAAGCAAAATTACAACGAATATTAACAATATATCATTCTGTGAATTAGTTCAATGGGAAATACAAAATATTTCTGAGAAAGACAACGGGTTAATTTAACAGTGACAGGATTATGGATTAACAATTCTAAATAAGATATTACTCAAAAGTTTAATACATATTTCAAGAGTGTCTTAAGTGTTATCCGATGTCGGTATACAAGATAACAAACCAGAAGAAACGTTCAAATACGATATGAAGAACACATGGCTCATGTCAAATTACACAATGTAGAAAAATCCGCATTAGCTCTACATCATATTGATACAAGTCACAACTTCAGCCTAGAAAATGTTAGTTTAGTTAAACAAAGCAACAATAGAAACTTAGATATGTGGGAAGTCATATACATACAGGAAAAAACATAAAAATTATCTGTTGAATAATGATATTTCTCCCCTTAATAACAAGCATTGATCGGTCATATGTATAAAATTTAAGTCGATATGCGCATGCTTCTCTTAACTTTTAATATGTTCGCTTGACTTGAACCGATAGATGTAAATTCTCCCAACTCTTGAGGGAAGGGATCTTTCTCTCAAGTTCAAGAATACGATTTTTAACATTTCAAGAGAATCCCCTCCATTATTCTCTCGAAATCTCTGTTCTCTCGACTCGAGAATCAGGCCCCTGGAGTCTATCAAAAGGACTACTGCACTATCATTAGCAAACTTCTTGGCAATATATCATTTCCATAAATGCCGACGTGTGTCTTAATCCAGAGAAGCTTAATGTCTCAATAACAAGTTCGATAGGCCTTCGCATATGATTCAGGGTTTGCAGCATGGAGAGGCTATCTGTATATAGTTTTGCTTTACGCGCACCTACGTTTCGAATATATTTAACTGCTGCAGTGATGGCTCTCAACTCAGCTTGGTAATTATCGCAAAAATTTTCAAGTTTTTTTTTTTAGAATGAAATGCTTCATCCACTGCATATACTAATAAAGCCACACTAGTACTCACATCCATCTTAGAACCGTTCGTAAAAACCTTTACCTCATCATTTAAATTTATATCTCCTTTACACTTAAAAACAACAACAGCACAATCTCAGTCGGATGAACTCAATAATTATTTGTTTACCGCGCTCAACCTCAGCCGGATCTATGTCTAACCCAGTCCGAGCCATAAATGTTACGCTATCGGCCTTTAATACAATTTGATTCGTAGCCAACTTGCGCGCCCTAATATTCGCCGGCAATAAGCCACTAAAAATTTGATGCAACTGCTTTCAGAAAAATTCAATTTCTTTATGATCACTATATGTTTTTTATCTCTCACATCACTATCTTGAATATTTCTGTTGCATTCATCTTATTTACTCATTATAAATAAGAAACCCGTTTTCTTGCCGTTACTATACAAACTTACTTAATTAAATTTGTAAAATCATAAATTATTCTAAATGACAGATTGTTTATATAAGTGTCAAATGGACTTGTCATTTAACTTATTATATAATTCTTTCTTATTCATTATTACAGCATATTTCAAAATGTAATCCACGGTAATCATCATACCTAAATTCCAAATATCTAAAAATAAACACACAATTAAGTTCAAAAATGCATAAATACTAAAAATATTTTACTACTTTCTATAGAGTGCAAAATTAAAAAGATCTTCAAACACTTGTTTTTACATAGTTTCACAATATCTACACATGTTATGATATTTATAAATTCATAAGCGGCAAAGCAAAATCACAAAAAAATTGATGTAGAAAATTTTTATTAAGAAAAACATAATCTTTACTTCCTTATACGTAGTATAAGGAAGTATTGTGATGATGAAAATTTTCGACCTCGAGATTTTTGCAGATGTCCACGTTTTGAAGTCCCCTGATACCGAAAAAGTGGTTTTTGAAAAATGTCTGTATGTGTGTGTGTCAGTGTGTGTGCGCGTGCGTGTATCAGTGTGTGTAGGCACTATACTTGTGGCAACTTGTGTGTGAATAGGTCTGAACTGTAACACTTTTAAAAGTTATGGCGACTTACACGCGTTACCACAATTTTAAAATCAGTTTTCATAACATATACGTAAAGAAATTTCCCACACTCTGCGGCATTTTATGTATGTAGCAATGACGTATCCTACCATCTATCCATTTTATATGTCAATAATAAATTTAATATTATACTTCATTTTTGGTAAGATTGTGTAAATGTTGCCAGAATTCACTTCTATTCATATGGTACACATTTTAATATTTCTGACAACTTCGACTATGACTGACTGGAGCGGCCTCTATCTATTATTACGTTGTTGCCAGATTTTGTGCCGTTGTAAATGCTGTCAGATTCTCAATAGTTTTGCGATTAATCAGAAAGTACCTACTCTATTTATTATGATATTCTTTAACAATACCTATAGTGCCTGTAGAGATATCATTGATTTTATATTAATTATTGTATCATTGGCCGTGAAGTAGAAGTTTATGTTTATTTATAAAAAACCTGTTAACTCGCTCAACAATAGAAAATCGAATTTGTGAAGGAATTAATTGGAAGTTGTGCTAATCCCTGATGTCCCATTGATATCTTCAATTGTCGTAGGAAGTATTCAAATATTGCAAACAAAAATTTTAAAAATTGCAGCTACTGTTTGTTTTAACAAAATCCGAAAGAAGAACTATAGGGTGTATTGTGTTAGCATTCTCTATACTTACATTTATCCCTGTCTTATACAATAAAAATCAAAAAATTATTTGTCTTATCGAGAAATGTCTAGAGTTTTCAAGCATTAAACGAAAAGAAAAGTTGACAAATTTAATAAATCAAATTAATTTTATACATTTCTTGAATGTGGTCACACTAATTACAAAAGAGAAACCTATTACTGGCAATGAAGATTTAAATTATTGTTCTGGGATAATTTCAGATATATTCTTAACGCTGAATCCGAACAGCGTCATTAGATTGGATTTTTCATACTCTGCAACACAAGCCACTTTACACTGCCAAAACGACATTCATTTTTATGAATAAAATAGCAAATGTTTCACCGAGATGGTTATGTTCGTAAGATGTACTTTTGTGAAAATTTATTGCTGAAAATACGAAATCCTAAATAGTTGTGGACATTGTAGACTATTTTGCCTAACGATACTTTAATTGAAATTAAATAATTTTACCAGGAGATATGATATTCCTCATGATAGTATATGCAATTAATTATACAAATTATAATGAGCTGGACGAATGCCTATATGTAAAATACATTTGAAATACGATTTGAAATATTTTTTGTATAAATGAAATTTCAAAATTCGGACCGGAAGTAACACTTTTACTTTTAGCGAATAGCACTTTCTTTTGAATATCTCGCAAAGTATGCATTCTATAGAGATCTATTAAGAGAATAGAAGTACTTATAATAGGATTTTAAATGATTTTTATATAAAAAAAATGGGTGTACTTAAGACTACACGGCAGAAGTGAAAACTTCATCAAGGCGAGGTTAATAATACGAAATATAACTTTTTTTTCGTTCTATATTCATTTACATTTACATTTTCCATTTTCCAAAAAGGCGATATGATAATTCTCATACGAGTACCCGCGCTGGTCTAATGGTAACGTGCCGTCCTTACACCCGGGCGGCTCGGGATCGCATCTACACGCGTATAAGAATTTTTCAGAAAATAAAAATACAATATTTCGCGTATGTATTTATTCTAAATTTCAATTTAATTGAAATTAAATACCGCTAGTCTCTCGCTCCTTTAGTCGACTCGACTCGAGCCGACTTTACCCGAACGTGCGTTATAAGCCGAGCGTGACGGCTCAGTCTCGTTCAGTGCTCAACACTCAATGCATCAACGCGCCCATAGAAGCTTTCACTTCAAAAAAATTTAAAACTCTATAATTTGAAACGCTCATACGTATAAGAAAGTCGTGTGGTGGCCACACCTCATTTTTTTTATGCTCTGCAGTAGTAAATCCTGCTTTTTTCTTTGTTGCTCTATACAATATAAATAATAAAATACAAAACTTATGTTCCTAAATTGTTGAAATTTCACATATTTCAAAGAGAAACATATTACTCGTAATTAATTAAATTTATTATTCTAATAATTTCATTTTTAACCCTTAACTAGGGAGGTGAAATATTTTTACACTAAACGGGACGTGGGGTCACGAAGACCCCTCATCTTAATGTTTTTTTTTCATTCTAAGTAAAGTAACTACACTAACATGGAATTTTTACATGAGACAAATGGATGTTTTAATCATTCTACTTCGTAAAAAAATAATAAAAATCCCGTTATTTTCAACAAGAGAATTGTTTATACCGCCATGTAGACAAAAATAAGACATATTAGCAAAATGACAAAATATAATTGTTTTCATAATAGTAATCACAATACATTTTTTAGGGTGAGTAACTAATATAATAACATAGAATATGGCATAATACAAAACATGAAAAAAAAAATAAGAAAAAAAAAATGACATATGACTAATTATCAACACATTCATTGCACATGGTTTTCGAACAACTAGCACACACTGACTTTTTGCACGAGTAACAACACAAACTTGTCTTTTTATCTTTTTGTCGTGGGCATAAATAACATCTTCTCCGTTTCGGGGTGTTTCCGGCATCGTCAGGAGGTGGGGGTGGGATTTCATCTTCTCCTATTATGCGTTTTATAGTGCTTCTCAACTCTCGGCTAATTCTTGTATTATTCATTCTACGTTTTAGATGAGGTTTTACCAAAGCATCTCCTATTTGCCTTATAAATTCCAAACGTGTAATTTCTTTTGCCGCCTCAGACGATCTGTAGATGACGTGACTATTTGACGCACTAATGTCAAGTATAGTGTAAAAAATAGCCATTGGCCATCGGCGTGTTCTTCTATTGGAAGAATAGTTTGAACACTTTTGGTCTAGGGTGTCCACACCACCCTTTGTAGAATTATAGAACATAATAATGTCCGGTTTACCAGTAACATCATCGCATTTATTATCGTGATGTTGTGACGACACGAGAATAACAGATTTTCCTCTTTTGGGTACGTAAGATACCAAAGTCATGTCTTTTGTGAAACCAAAAGTGGAGGAGCCGGCAGGTCTATTTCGATTGGGGAGGAATTCTTGTGGTATTTCCCGTTTTGATTTTCTAAGAGTGCCAACTAAAGTTAAACCTCTTTTTTTCAATTCTGTCACTAACTGTATAGAGGTAAACCAATTATCAGCTGTAATGTTCCTGTTGGTTTTCTCTATTGGTTTACAAAGACGCAGCACTGATTGGGTAGGTATTTGTAGCTTTTTCTCGGTCTCATTTAACGTAAATCCATCACTGTTTTTGCCACAGTATATATAAGCATTGTATAAGTAGCTCGTACGTGCATCAGTGAGACACATGATTTTCAAGCCGTATTTGCTAGGTTTGTTTGGCATATATACCTTATATTTACATCTTCCTCTAAATGCTATCAACATTTCATCGATTGTAGTATTCTCTCCAATACAATAAACTCGCTGACAATTCTGAATAAATTCAGTAAATATTTCACTAATAGCCGCAGCAGGATCGCTTCTTTTTCGTTCTTCTCTGGAAGTTTTGTCATCAAATCTCATACATAAGAGAATAATGAAAAATCTTTTTTCGCTCATAGTGCTGCGAAAAATGTCTCTACCGTAGCCGTTTGTTGCAAAAAGCGAGTGAAGAGATTCGTGGCCTGATTTGCTAATGCTGCTCAGTAGTAGAAGGCCTAAAAATGATTCAAGTTCTACAACATCAACATCTTTCAGTTCTGATCTGTTTGGATCTGTCCATTTACTTCTGTATATACCAAGCTGAATGTTGGTATACGTCATAATTGTTTGTATCATTGTATCAGAAAAAAACAGCCGCCATACCTCTAGAGGGTTTGGTGAAGCTCCCAGATTCCTAGCTTCATTACGCAATCCAGGTAGATGCATTACAAGGTTGTGTGCACGTGTTCTTACATTGTTCGATGGGGACTTTTTGGACCATTTGTAGCGATTCTTACTTCTAAAATATCCTGAACAAACAGACGAACTTTGTCCTTCGTTTTCATCATCTGTATCAGATTCGTTAGTTGATTCTTCCGGGTTGAAATGTGTACGACTATTAGAAGGCAACTGATTCAAGTCTAACGCATTTCCCAACTCATCTTCAAAAACTTCTGATTGTTCAGAATCAGTTTCGTGATTGCTCAAAATGCACTCGTCATCTTGCACATTTTCACATTCACTGTCTTCGGCCTCACTGTCCATTAATTCTCTAGTGAGTATTTCCTCGAAATCGGGATCGGTTGGTCTCAACAATCTGCCCGGGCGCCACACACCTGACATTTTCACCACGTGATGTACTACGCGCTATCGAGGATGTGGGGTCAGAGTGACCCAGATGACATCAAATACAAACTATCTGACTGGAATATTACCGCGCACTGATCAGCATTGGGTGAAACAGGTGATTTTAAGAAGGTACTGGAAGGGGCAAGACGTTAGGCCAATTACGTTCAAGATGGCTCTTCTTTCTTTATTCATTTGGGTCAATTTGACCCCACCTCCCTAGTTAAGGGTTAAGGCACGTAATGCAAATGGTATACAGGATAAATAGAGTAGGGCGCACCATTGAACCTTGGCGCGTACCACGTTGTGGAAGAATACTGAAAGATAGGAACGAAGTTTTTATATTATTATGAACGAGCATATCAATTCTACATAAAGCATGGTAGTTGTTGTTACTCTGTGAATATACCTGTTGTGCGATAATAAATGCTTTGTACTTTATACGTAAATTGGCCTATTTATCATATTTATTAATTCTTTATTATTTTCGCAAATTGAAAGTTAATATTTACATAGAAGTAATCCGGTGGTATATATCTTCTGTATGAAATCATGTCGGTATATATTGAACACGTATACACCCGGTAAAACACATAGAAAACATATGTTACGACACACTGAAGTATTTATCATAGTAAATATGAATTTTAAAAAAGAAGGCGGACCATAACTGCCTGGTGTTTGTAGTACACAACGTGCACGAACAATTTATTTATCGCCATAGCTTGTTCATACTGCATTTTATTACAGATTTTACAAAAGAACACACAGCACACTACGGAATCCGCAATGACCAGCTGTGTAGCTTTTATACATGGTGTTCACCGGTAACGTGATAGGAATTAAAAGGTCGCTTGATTTGAGCGAGAACAAAACAAAAATTCGGAAAAAAAACGTTTTCCTCTATTTGTTTCGCCGGTGAATGCGTTAGTGTGAGTTCCAATTACGACAAACGGCTTTTAAAGTTCAATTTGTGATTTTGAAAATCGTCACACAGAAACACTTTTAACAAAGTGTCTGTGTATTTAAATTCAGCAAATGTGTCTAAATCCCTGTGCTTTAAAAACCAAATTGAACAGAGTAATGACAGTTAAATCAAAAAACTAGTCGATCTGTTATTCTACATTCTACATATTTTTCCAATGTGAAGCACCAATAATATAATAAGTATAAATGAAAGCCATACAAAATAAGTAAAAAAATTTGCTTTGAAATAATTTTTGAAAGATTTAAAAACGCACGTTCTTGGTAAAGCGAATGGTAGAACGGCAAGTTGCGTGTTCAGTAACAGAAATCGTAAAAAAAATACTATGAAGATTTTGTTAGTTAGATTTCTTTATGGCAATCTGAAAATTTAATTGAAATATTTATTGATCTTTAAAAGCAAGCCCATATAAAGAAATAAAATCATACCTACATGATAGTATATTCCATAAATCACAATTAAAATAAACAAGTAGAAATTGTTATGTTTAAAATTTTAATTTGTTATTTTTAGAACTTGTTTTTTTTCCTTCTTTTTTTTTTGAAAGCACGAGATCCTCAATTTAAATAAAGAATCCTAATTTTTGGTTAGAATTTAGTATTATGTATTTGATTTAGTATTTATTTGCTTCTCGAATTATCGCATAAACTGCTGGTTATCGCCATATGGAAGATTTCTGTTTTATATTTGTATTGCTTCTATTAATTGTCTTATTGCTGAACTTTTGCTTCGTTTTACATTTATTTGTATAAAGTCAGCCAGTAATGTCGAATATGCACTTGAATTCGATTTTGTTGAAAGAAATTGCTGAATGTATGCCGGATCATTAATTAAGCGGCTTGTATTGGGTAAATTGCTGTTTAATTATTCTTCGTGTATATATTTTCAAGAGTTAATTTTTGTTTCTTCTTTAGTGCTTTTCCTAGTTGCCCAATTATCATTACGAAATGGGATAATTAGTGATTACTTGGAGGATTGTTTAGGCATGAGGGCAGTCATTTTGTCTCTACTCTGCATCTGGCGAATAGGTTTTCTTATGGAGATCGCTATCGTTTGAGTGCTTACTACTTGTTCTACTTCTCTAAAGTTATGTAAAATTAGTTTATTTTAGTTTAATTAGTTACCACATAAATAACCCATATCCGTTAATTTGGAATTTTAAAGTTGGTATTTCTCTTTGTTTTTGTTGTGAATTACATAGCGAAATTAAAATAAATTTTGTGTTGAATTATTATGTTAATTCAATCTATAAAATAACACAGGGAGGGATGCTCTGTAATTAGATGTGAATTTATATTACTTCCAATGTGGTGTTGATTGGCCACGTGCACCACATTAAATTTTTTTACAAGTTGTCACTTGTGGATGTCGAAATTCTGATTTGTCGATTTAATTTTAGTTGCATTGTCATGTACCCTAGGTGTACATTTGATACGTCTTAAAAAGCAATTTTAAATTTAATTTTTTTATATGTTACAATCACAAAAAATTAAACTTAAATTGCCTTAATTCTATGCTTTTTTCCCTAATTTCTTCTTTGAAAATATACAGTTAGAACTTTGCCCATATTTGCTTAAATAATTCTTAGTACGTATCAGTGGCGGCTCTTTAATGAGAAAAATAAACCAAGCGGCGACTAACTGTGAAAGTATTTATTTATTACGTATTCATAGTTATTGAACAGGAACGTGGCGTGTGCGGCCCGCGAAACAACCTAAATGCACCGATCGTCGTCACAGATATAATGACGAGAAACTATTCGAATGTTTACCCCTTCCACCGTCTTGGTCAAAGAACGGAATAAAAGACTTAATTCATCTTAGTGCTAAAATTATGAAACATGAAAATTCCGAAGGGCATTTGAAAAATATATTTAGTCTAAGAATGTTAGGAAAAAATAACATTCAGAATGTTTTAGATTCATCATATAGAAAAGCAGTTCAACAACACTATGAACAGGTAACAAAAAGTAGGCATGTGTTAAATTTAATAATAAATTGCATTAGATTTTGTGGCGCGTTTGAACTGGCACTTCGGGGTCATGATGAACGGCAAACGTCGAATACCAAGGGCATTTTTCGGAAATTGATAAATTTTAAGGCAGAATTAGATAAATCGCTCAGAGATCACATCGAAGCAGCACCGGTTTTTAATTGAATTTATTAATGATTTCCCAAATTTTAATGAAAAAGTGATAGAATTGTTCTGCAAGTCAAAGACACACAAAATGGACTTCGTTTATCGTCAGATGTAATCAAACTGTAGTGTTATATTTACTATTCCCCCAAAACAAACTGTACAATGAACAGTACCTGTCTAGTACAGTATGTCGGTGAAACTTATAAAGATTGGGTAAGCGTTCTTGTATTATACTTTTTAATTTTGAAATTATGCACTGCCTATGTGAACCACCCCGAGCCACCACTGGTACGTATAAGAACAAATAGTTAATACATTCATTTAAACAAATCCTGGGATTGTGATGTGCAGAGAACGAATGTTTTTTGTGCTTTTTTTGGGTGCTAGTATTATTTAAGCGTTGGTTATAATATCTGTGTTTCTTTCTTTATAAATAACTTCTTTTAAAATTCATATAACTAACATATAGGGGTGCCTAAGGATTTGTACATGTAATTTAGTCTAAAATTTTCATTAAATAATATATAAGCCTATTCACTGAAGGATTAATACACGTTTTATATTGATACCTTGGTTTAAACAAATCTTGTTATTGTAGATAATATGACCTGTGGTTGAAAACCTTTAAAATTTTCTTATCTTTCCTGGTAAGAATATTATCACGGAGCTCATCAAGTAAGTGAATGAAAGATGACGTCCATTTTTGATCATCATTCTAAGAGGTATCTTCTCCTCAACCGACATAGCGGTCGCGAACTATCCTGTATTTTAGATCGACAAGAGTATTCGACCAAGGTGCGATGTGAGTAGTATACATAGGTAAGATACATTAAAATCGTGGCACAGAAGCTTTATTAATTTAAGAGAAAGGTTTGAGAAGTGCCATGTCCTTGTTTAGGACGTGGTGATAGCAGTATTTATTGCAAAGGCTGAGAAAGTGCATTATAATTAATTTAATTAATAATCATAAAACAAAACTAATGAGAAAATATATTTTAGGAAAGCAGCCAGGTCATATATAAAGGACAAAATAATGGAAAGACTTCCAGTTTCTGTGGTGATAAGGTGCTTGTTCAAATATGAATTTATTTGAATAATTTAAGAAAAATGCCATATTCGATAAGATAAAGTTTATGTTCCTACCTTTTCCAAGTATTCATAAAGAGAAAATCAATGATAATAAGGAACTAATATGGCGCCCGAAAATATACTATCTCACTTCCAATAATTTCAGCTAGCTAAATGAAGAATGGGAGCTCAAAATTGCCTAGCCCACAGCGGAAACACGCTTTGTTTGATTCAAAAGACACATATATTACTCATGAAATCTGTTTTACAAAATACTGAAACTTTTGAAAAACGGCATAATTGGAACAACATTCATTATTCAGGAATTCATGTAAGCTCGTTACCCTGTTGTACCCCAGGAAAACCGCCTTTTTAATATTGAAGAACAATTTATCATATGCAATTCAGAAAATTCTCAATCCAAAAAAACAGCATTTCTCAAAGATATATTAAATTTCTTCAAGAAAAATCACAATATAGAACTAACATTTACGAAAGAATTAACAGGTTGCAAAGAGAATGACTTTTCGTCACTTTGTATCCGTTACAATCATCGTGAATAATAAAACCCATTATCATCATAACAGCTTTTTTACAAAGTACAACAAAATTGACACACATTTTATAATTAAGCTTTACGCGTTAAGAAATCCAAGCTATTCTTGGTAACATCCCCAACCTTGAAGTATATACCTATGCTTCAAAATCAGAAAATGGTACGACGGCGGTGGTAATTGTCTGAGATAAAACTCTTAAATACTAAATGAAGAAATTCATAAGCACCTTTAAACCAGAATTATATTCCATACTGAAATTCACTTACAAGCACAATCTTTCAACATCCCTTCATGATACCACATCGCCTTAGCGTCATTAGCTTAATTACCAATACCTTTCTAAGTAACCCAATTATTTTTCTAGTTACCGGTTCTATTCCAACTTGCCAGTTGGAATAGAACTGGTTTAGTGCAATTTCTACATGTTTATTACTGATTTTAAACAGCCATCAACTGGTCTTCGAACTCTATCTTCTCTCAAAAAAAAATGTTGTGTGTAGAAAATGTACATATGGTTTTTAATGAATTGCTTTTTTGTGTTAAAACATATTTGTGCTCATTAGAATGATAAGATATAACTTTCTTTCACAAAATACATACTACAGACTACAAAAATCTGCGCCTAAAATAAGGAGCATTGAACTATGCTTAATCTTTAGTACACTGTTCTTTATGGCTACAATATTAAAGAACAACTCAACTTACTAATAATCAGTGTTGTACATAGATAACAATTTTTTTACCTAGGTAAGATAACAGATAATTCCGAAAAATATTATCTAGAAACAGATAAAAGATGATTTTGCAAATCATTATGTAGATATAGGTGACAGATAAAGTATAATTTATCTAGACAATTCAATAGATAATCTAGTAAAAACCTCAGAACTCAAAATTTTATTTTAGAATTTTTTGATATAGGAAATGCACAACGTTAAATATGAACAAATTTAATATACATTCTTATGGTTATTTACTATTATTAATGATTTAGAGACGAGCCGGATTTGCGTGGTCCCAACTTTCTGTAACTGATTTTCATATTCGTATTGCTAGTGACTAATTTACAAGATTTATGTTATTCCTACAGTCCCCAAATTTACGGTTTTGAAAACAGATTAAAAATGTCAAAATGACGAATACAAAAATCAGTGATACAAAGTTGCGACCGCGCAAGTATAACTTGAAATCAGGCCTTAAGGTTGCTTCGTCAAATTAACAACATTTAGACATTTTTTCGGGTAGTCGATTTCTACGTGGAAGTAGGATGTGGGCGAGCATGCTGAAAAGTCTTTCAATCGGTGCTGAAGATGGTTGTGTCGTGCTATATTTAAAGAATATTTTTTTAATAGTTGGGTATGCATGTAACATTTTTAGTTCTTTTTTTTACAATTTAGATAGCAATCATCTTGTGAAATGTTCACATTACGTTTCCTCTTTTAGGACCCTTGTCCCTTGGCAGAAAGCGATTTAAAAAAAAATATCACCGCTGTCGTCCGTTTTCACTATCTGTAATGGACTGTGAAGCCAAAAAAGTAAATTCATTAAGAGGGGTTTTTACCAACAAATAAAAACTTATGCAACTTATATTACTCGCGGGACGGGTAGACGCAAGGGGGTGTGAGTACGTGAAGCTAGACGATATTCAGTTTCGATCACAGCGCTTCGGTTTTATTCACAGATTCTGTCATAGATAAAGGAATACTATAGATAGGAAACATAATATATAAAGAATGAGTACTTACGGAACTTCTTTGTTTGGTTAATCTTTTATAATAAGCCAGTTTTCGCTTGCCCATAACTTATATTATTATACACTCGAAGATTATAGGTATATATGACATTTCTTTTTAATTACAAACTGTCACTCTGATTTAAGTCTGGAATAGCCGACCGATTCCGATAGATTTGCGTTTTTGCTAGGACAGGTAGAGATACCGTAAAGTAGGGATAGACGACGCAATAGCTTCGGAAAGCACTCGTGTGAAATGTGTGTGACAATGTTTACTATTTAATGTTTTTTATATTCAAAAATAATTACATAGTTTTTTTTTTTTTATATCTTTGTCAAATGTGCAGCTGGCGCGTAGAGGTTGTTTTTTTCTTTACCAGCCTTAGTTAGTAGACATTAATCAAATTCACGCATTTTTGTCATTATTTCTAAAACCCATAACTTCTTTAAGAAAATAAATTAGTACAAAAACTGGCCTTGACATTATAAATTTTGGATTTTGGATCACTAAACCAAATTTGAAATTCTAAAATTACAAAATAAATTTAAAAAACTCAAAACGGCGATGCCTTAGTTTTCGATAGGTAAACCCTCCTCTTAATGCATATTTCTTTACAGTGATTAACAAGTCTCTCAGGAATCCATTTGGTTTTAAATTCGGGGTGACTCATTGCTGACAGATAGAAAGCTTTACTTTCAGCTGGGTAGGTTTTCATGTCAAACAAGCGTTGAAATCTCTGTTCAAAATCTTTGATTATGGCCACTTTTATTAGAAAATTTTGCATTTTGACGTACCTACACATGCACTCATTAACATGAAGCATGAGTAAACTACACACTACCCTAGCTACATTTATTTATAAACACATCTATAAACTTGGACACTTGTGATAAGCTCATAAAATATGACAAGTGAAAAGTGAAAATGACATTTAGCGACAATGACAAGCAGCGCTGCAACAACACATTTTTTGAACGTACCAGTACCAACGTTACTGCGAAAAATGTACTACATTGTACGAAAGTCGAAAACCATATAGATGTAAGTAGAGTTACAGGGACGGCGATGGTTTTATTGGTTTCACGAAAAATATTATCTGTTATCTAAAACATTCAGATAATCTGTTTTTCTTATCTAAGATAAGATGATAGATAACAAAACTTTTATCTAGATAATTTATCTAGATAAAATCATCCAGATAATGCACAACACTGCTAATAATTATAATGATACTGTATTCACGATTACTTCTTTTGCAAATCTAAGCAAGGCTCTTGATACTCAATAAACACATTTACTGTACATATAAAGTTTCATATGATTATTTTATTGTAGAATAAATGTGAGTTTGATATGCGAGCTGTTGCAGCGACGAGGGGCAGGCATATTCCATTTGGCATCCAATAAATATCACAGAGTTTACTCTGTACTATGGACAGCCACGCACAATCTAATAAAATGTATACAATATCCTGCTGTGTCGGAAATAGCACCAAAAATTGATTTTTGATCTTCAAACAATAGCAAGTTTTTTATGGCAAGCATAACGATCACCAAAAATATATTTCGTGTAAAAGTTATCCACGAAAATATTTAAATTTCGTGAGACAATGTCTTGAATTATTCAAGACCCACTCCGCTGATAATTAAGTTTGAAGTTTCACTCACATACAGTTTCGATTTACGATTTTGCGTTTGAAATTTACTCCAAATCACTTGGATCTGATTGTACAATGTACATTATTGATCACTGATTTTTTTCTTAATAAGATGTGCATGATTTTACGAGTTGTTATTAATGTTTTGAAAACTTTATATAATAAAATAATTAAATAATAGCTGCATGCAAATAGGCCACGGAGTTTTTCAATATTAGTTAACAAAGAGAAAGAATAGTTTTTTAATTTTAAACATTTAAGATTATAAGTCGTCATTTATTTCAGCTGGTTTTATTAAATAAAGAGGATTTTTAAAGTCTAAATCTTATTTATTATTTTTAAAAGGTACGCTAGACCAGTATCAATTGTAACAAAATATATTGATACATTTTTTATGCATAAATTATTTTTACAATTTTTTTTTGGGAAGAATGAAACTTTGAATAACTTCGATTCATGTACCTATATAGGAATAGATTTTATATATTGTACCTGTTACACAGGTAAGTATAATTAAAACCACGGCATAGCTCATATACTTATAATAATTATTCTCTCTCTCTCTCTCTTTGCGTGTGAATTGGTCTGATAAGATTTCTAGAAATTTATATAATTATTCAATTACAACTTTATTGTTTTTTAAGTAAAGTTCTTTAAATTAGTAGTTTTCTATATCCAAATATATTAGTAGAATTCTCTAATTTTTGTCTATTCTCTGAAGAAATACATATAATCCCATATGCACAGCTGATTGCATACAAAATATAAAAACGATTAGATTAAATTCTTATATTGCTTGTTTTTTTTTCGAATGTTGTACAGGAAATGATGTATTTATATGAATCAAAAGACAATTAAATCCTAGTAAAAATTGTATAATACGTGGAAGGTGTTTGATTGATTAAGAAAAGTTATTCCTATTTCTGATATGAACAAGCTACGTAACCTAACAATTTAAATTGTTATTAAATAAATTTGTTTATAATTAAATTTATAATGTGTCTTTTAATATTCAAATAATTATTATGTTCACTCTGATAATACTTATAAAATGTCAATGTTCATTTGTAAATAACATATAATTCAAATTTCTATATTTCTAACCTATTTTTTTATAAGTGTCAGTACTATTTAATTTTTGTTTTATGTGAAATGTTTTATATTCAAATTATCGTACTGGATTTACTTTAAATCTGTTTTAAACTTGTCTAATATAATTTACTAGTATCAATAGGTATATTTTACATACAACCTTAATTCATTTATGTACTGTAGTTCTACCAATTCATCAATTTAATAATATTTCCTTCTTCTAGATTTACACTGCCTCGTTGTATACAGTTTCCTCAAAATAGGTGAATAATCCTGAATGTCTCTGCCCTCTTATTACTTGAAATTGTTTGTTGTAAAGAAATGCTGCCTGCAAAAGTCCGTTGCAACGCTCGGATAAATATTTTCTCTGCCCTAAAATATAAAAACACTTCTCGAAGACACTTTTCAAATATCAGGAACTGTATCAGATTCTCTTCTTCTTCAACTGGAGCCTCTATATGGATAAACTTGCATTAAGGAATAACACTACTGTTTGAAATACTTCAGCACACGTTTGGTACTCGTAAACAACTCTCTGGAAATTGGAACAGTCTCAGAATCTCTTCCTCTTCAAATATGATTTCTAAATGGTTAAACTTGAACTACGAACACCTATATCTCCTCTGGGACGCCAAAATTATATCCTCACACTGGATCTGGTCAATATTTCTTTAAATTATAGGTAAGTTTTCTTTATGTATTACCAAAATCTTCTTCATATTATTATACGTTAGATATTAATCACTTAACACTCCATTAGTAACTGATAGTTAACTTTTAGTTCCATACTAAGTTGGAAATTATAAATAAATCTTTATTCACGTTGAATTATTCAATATTATCACTTTTAATGCTCAGAAATCTTCTAATATGTATAAATTTCAATGCTATTCTCTTAACATTGAAATTACACACCCGCACGAAATCAAAATTAATTCATTCTCTTTATTTGTTTATAAACATTCCCTTGACGATTATTTTAAAAAATTTCCTCCACCAATCAAAATATACCACCTATACTTTATATTCAAAATAATTCTTTTAAACTCTTGTAAGACTATTTATCTCCAGTTTAGCTTATAGAAAACACATTATTTAATTCAATTCGTATTATTATCACCTTGATTTTTATATCTCTAAAATACATTATACACTGTTTCTCAATCATATTTCTTAGAACTGTCAAAATCAAAGCTGTCACGTTCCTTATTTTAAATAAAGCCGCGAATCTTAATTCAAGATTAAATATTTTAAATACCCAATAAATTATCATACTTGACTTCACCTATCAACGTTAATTAAACAATTTTGTACAAATTTATAAAATACAATATTTTTTATACAATAACTAATATCTCTGAATTCTTCATTCCAGAATTTACAATAATTGGTTTGAAGAAAGAAAAATGAACATTCTACCATTATCCAAAGTAAAAACAATAATTGTGAATATATTTTTAATTTTATAAGTATTAATTTTATGGACTTGAATATATTTATAAAAACTTGATAAGAAATAAGAATACCTTTTCTTTATATAAGAACACGTATCAAATTATATATTATATATAGCATGGTTATCCAAACCATGACAATATCTATTCTTCTTAAAAATAAATATATTTTACTTGAAATTAATCATTTTCATTGGTAGCAGATATTTTGTGGTAATATACGCACTTAAAAGTACATGTCCTCTGTTCACTCATATATTGTTTCTCGAAAAATTATGTCCTGTCATCACGGGGCCAGGTAAATATTTCACAAAGATAGGCAATATCATCACGAAACCACCACTCCTGGTTGTTAACCAAAAACTATTTTCAGCAAACTCAAGAGGAAAAAAAAAATGAAATGCTACTACCTACACATAAAGATTTGTAATCAAGACTAGAGAAAGTTATGAACTGAAAATGTCAAAATATTATTATTTGAGGTGTTTTGTCTAATATTTCTAATCATCTTGTAAATAAACCTTAGATGATACAAGAAATTGATTTTATTTTTTGAATAGCAGTAAAAACGATATCAAAGTCTGTTCTCGAAACTAAAGCAATTTAAAAAAATGAGGTGTGGCCACCACAGGACTTTCTTATATGTACGAATGCTTCAAATTATACAATTTCAAAAATTTTTTTAACAAAAATTATTCAAAATCCTATTATAAGTACTTTTATTATCTTAATAAATCTGTATAGAATGCATACTTTGCGAGATATTCGAAAGAACTCGCTATGAGTAAAAGTGTTACTTTCGATCCAAATTTTGAAATTTCCTGAGTAAAAGTGTTGCTTCCGGTTCGAATTTTGAAATTTTTTTTATACAAATGGTATAGAAAATTTAGTTCTAGATACTTTTATACTGATAACGTACCTGTCTAAAAGGCATGAATTGCGAAATATTCGCAAAAAGCTGATTTTCGAGAAGGGTAAAAGACCTACTTCCGGTAGGAATTTCGAAAAACTGTTGTAATACATTTTTTTCTCAAATTTAATTTTGAGTTCATTTGAATTCTTTATAAATTAGTTTAAACTTAGTGTTTGACGAAATATTGGCAAAATTCAATTTTTTCATTGAAGTAAGCTACTTCTTCCGGTCCGCCGATTTTACTGAAAATCTAATCAAATCTCAAGAGGGAACTTGTACTCGTAAATACAAAATTTCGATTTAATAACTATAGCCGTTTGACCGCTATCGTGGTCACACACACACTGACAGACAGACACACACACGTACACACAGACATTTTTTAAAAACCACTTTTTCGGTATCACGAGACTTAAAACATGCACATCTGCAAATATCTCGAAGTCAAAAATGTTCATGATCACAATACTTCCTCATATTACCTATAAGAAAAGTAAAAGCATTTTTTTAAATTGAATCATGTTTATTGATTACCTGATGGAACTAGTTCTCATTCGTATCAATACACTGAACATATTGACTTACTTAACTTTTGCCAGTTACGGTATATATACATACATACATATTATGTAGTCCTGGAAATTGGTCAACCACTATTCGCCGCAGGGCAATCCGATAGCTGTTTTCTTTCGATCCTCGGTAATAAGATCGGAGAAGATCGGTCCCCTTATTTTATGCTGTCATTTATAGGAAGGCACGAGCCTCTACGTTCTCGAATAATGAACACTAATAAAGAAAATAGTTGGTCTATATGCGTCCCTTTGGAAAACCATTAGTGAGATTTACTTGTCCCTTCGGCAGATAAGCCTATTATTTGCTTTTTGTTAAACGAAAGCGTATTTTACGTTTTCGTTTTTTTTTATTTTCGAGGAAACTGTAATTTGAGATAAGCGTGAAAGAACGCATTTCAAATTCAGAAAAAATAAAATTTCGTGAGAAATCCTGCGTAATCACAAACAAACTGCAATTACTACAGTATTATTAGTAGGTGCTTGGGGACTGATGATGTTATACGACATTTTTTAACAGGTCGATGGGATTATGTGTGCATATACGGCAAAGATATATGTCGAGTTTGCATATCATAGTCTATAAAAATAGAGAATGATGTATCGCAGGCCTTCATTTCTGTGCCTTATGACGCGATACCCTCTTACAATTATTAAATATTAATTAATAATACTAATTGCCAAATTGAATGGCCCGGTGCTCCCATCAATACTCAACAACGGATAGCTAAACGTATCGTATACCCTTAGGGATATTTAACATCAGAGTGGTATTGGCGTCTATTAAAACTACAGTTGATATTCGTCCACCTTCACTATCTATTTTTGACGGTTAATTAGATATTAAACTTAAAACAATACGTGTAATAATAAAATCGAGTGTTTTAAGTGTCTGGTGAATGTGAATTTTATCAACAGTAAATGCTCAAATACGGGTAGATCGGTTTATGGAGAATAACTATGGTTCGGTATGTTTTAGCTTAATTTATTCTTTAATATATTTTTTTATATTGCCGCCTGCCATTAAGAGAAAACGAGATATTTACAATGTTAACCCTTTTATTTACATATAAAATAGATTTTAAATTATACAAATTTAATACACATATATTTACAAGAAAAATCATAAAATATTTATTGTATACAAAAGCAACTATAATTCTTATTTTGAAATTATTTCTTAGATTTATTGAACTTATTTGCAATATAATAAACATATAACGAGATACTCAAATATCGATTTATAAATCATACGGTCGTGAATAGTTAGTAAAATGAAATATTAAATAGGTACATTTAAATGACGATGTTCGAAGTATTTCTGAGTGCAAGGAACTAATACCAAAAAAAAAATCAGTTGTTATTCCTTCAGGAACACTTTGGAAATTTGCCTAAACTAATCACATACTTTGAAAATCGAAATTTCAAATTGAAAGACGGATTAACCACATTAGATGTAATAGTAATAGTAATAGTAAATTTTATTAATGCATTTAAAAATACAATAATAGTCAATAAAAACTGCAATATAAACAATTACAAGTCCGACATAAATATAAATATAAAAAATAGAATATAAAATAGGTATATGACAAACAAACAAAATGTTTACATACAAACAACAAAATTGAAAATATATATATTGAGTGGGCCACCGAAAACGAAACAGATTGAATATCTCGAAGGAGAAAACTTTCTTGAAAAAACGGGAAAACAGGTCGATTTTTGATCCAAGGGGGACACCCTTCCATCATATCTTGAACTGTGATACGTCATTCCCCTCCCCTCCATCACTCTAACCATTACAATTTAAATAGGGAAAGTAGTATATACGATACATCATTGAAAAGGTAATTGTACGGAGAATTCAGCAAAGTGATTGTTGGTTGCGCTATTTTTGATTTTAGCGCCCTCTAGCGGAAAAAAAACGGTTACGTATTCCACAATGTGACACATCATTTCAAAGCTAATTTTATTAGCAACTAAATACGTAATATCTTTGACATTTATTTGTCATCATTCTCAAGTACAGACTGTCAGTGTCTTTTGTAAACTAATAAGTTCGTAGTTTCTAATATTAGAGCTCTGCAAGGTGTTTCGATTATTTAATTTTTTTTCAATTGTGCATTAAATTGCTAATAAAATTAGCTTTGAAATGATGTGTCACATTGTGAAATACGTAACCGTTTTTTTACCCGCTAGAGGGCGCTAAAATCAAAAATAGCGCAACCAACAATCACATTGCTGAATTCTCCGTACAATTACCTTTTCAATGATGTATCGTATTTAGTACTTTCCCTATTTAAATTGTAATGGTTAGAGTGATGGAGGGGAGGGGAATGACGTATCACAGTTGAAGATATGATGGAAGGGTGTCCCCCTTGGATCAAAAATCGACCTGTTTTTGCGTTTCTTCAAAAAAGTTTTCTCCTTCGAGATATTCAATCTGTTTCGTTTTCGGTGGCCCACTCTGTATATATGTATGTGTGTGTAAGAAAAACAATGAAACACGTAGAGAGGTGTTAAACGGACTACTCTATCTTCATTTACCAGGCATCTCCCATATACTCCTCCATGGTATAATATTCCTTTTCTGTTAAAATTCGTTTAATTTCTTTTGAGAAGCATGTGTAACTAAGTTGTTTCATGTCTTCTGGTAGGTGGTTATATAACTTTACACCATAATAGTGAAGACTGCCCTGAGTCATCGTTAGCCTTTGTCTCGGAACATGCAAATTATTACGTTCCCTTGTGTTGTATTGGTGTTCCATTCCGTTTGTCTGGTATTGGTGCAGGTGTTGGTGAACGTAGTTCAGAGCATGATATATGCATAATGATGCCAAAGTAAGTATTTTTGTTCGTCTAAAGAAACCCCTGCACGACTCATTATACCTGAGACCACAAAGAGCTCGCAATGCCATCTTTTGAAGAATAAATATTCTACTGGCTGCGCTTGACGCGCCCCAAAACTGAATTCCATACGAGAGATGGCTACGGAAAACGGAATGATAGGTAAGTACAGCAGCTTGATGTGTTGCTATCAACTTTATTCTCCTAATGGCATAGATCCCCGAAGTCAGTTTTTTCGCCAGTTTAGCTATATGCTTTCCCCACTTTAACCCAGTATCTATAGTGATACCCTGAAACTTAAAACTTTTGTCATGGTCTGTTTTCGTCTTAACAACTAATTGTTGTGTTTTATCGACATTTAATTTCAGTTTATGAGCTGCGAACCACAATTCAATTCTTTCAATTGCTTCATCGGATTGTATCATCAGTTCAGCTAGTAATAATTTCAAAAGTATTCCAGGTGACTTCGGATGTGACCCTCGGCAAAAGTTAGACGCAGTGTTTAATAGAAATCCAGATTTAATAACATTGGGGACAATTACACAAAATCTAACTGCTAAATGCGCTGTAATAAAAGAATATTTCCAGTACGCACCTGTAACCAGTTGCGACGTAGAAAGGACATTTTCTATCTACAAGGATGTACTTAATTCAAAGAGAACAAGTCTTACAGAAGAGAAAATGAACAAATAATAAGGTATTTTGTATTTTATAGATCACCAGCCACTTGTTATCCAATTATATAAATAAAATTAAACCCTCTTTAAAAATACATTTCAATAGTGCGCCCATGGGCGGATGAGTCATCAACTGTTCGTGTCCGCGCCCTACGATATCATATTGGGCGTTATTAATTACTTTCAACGGAACTTAATTCAGTAGACTTCGCTAATAATTCACCACGAACATTAGGGCCGATAACGAAACATGAATTATTCAGGTTTCCAGATATATTGAAAAAAATTTTCCATCTTTCAGCCGATATGTATATAGACACTTACATAATGTAGGTACATATACATATATTTCCAATGCCTCGTTTCTCATTTAAAAAGGAAATTCACCAAGGCACAGCAATAAGACTTTTAATACGTATTTGATTTTCATTTCGAAAGGAGAGTAGGGCGTTCATAATTTTTCCCATCTCCTCGCCGTCCACCCCCCACTCGCCCCCTCTCCCATTTTTCCACGATGATTCCGGCGCGTTGTCTTCCCGAGATTGTTAAACGGATTTGGTCTCCTCTTCTCTTATTGCATGTCCCCTCTACCCAGCCCAGACATAGTCTCGTTATCATCTCCGGCACGATTTATTACGGGGCGATTTTTCTCGGCTCGAATCGTTGTTCCCATTTCCCGAGAAATATACTGGAAAAATGCTCCTGTTACACAGTTATAGGGCCTATGTCAGAACTTTGTGAAATATTATATTTCTTATGTAATGCTATTCTGTGCAAAGAGATGACGTGATATATTGCTTCTTCTCGAGCTGTAATTAGTATTTCGTTGGATTGATGTAATCTATCCTATAATTAGGTGTCTAAAATCAATACTTTGTCTCGGATCCTACACTCGAGTATACTATAATCTACGAGACAATAATTGGAATTAATCATTGTCTTGATACAATTTGTTATTGAATATCCTGTGTTAGTTCATTAGTAATTCCTACGTTATCTACAGATATAGTTACTCTTATTTCATGTATCACTGTTTATAATATACGGGGTTGTTCATTTTATGTGGCGATATCAAAAATCGCACATCTCACTTGTATAAATAGAAGTCAGTATATTTTGTGTCGTAAATAGTAGCAGACCCACTACGGTTGCCCAATAAATCTGTAAAAATGTGCAGTATCAGTTCAGCAAAATTCACCTGTTCGACAACATCAAAGGAACAACCAGGGACCGTAAACCACAGAACGAGTAGGGGAGGAGCACTTTACAGCTTAACCTTCAGTATCTACCTCAAAAGCATCAAAAGAACTTGCAATATCCCGTACTACACAACGGCGTATCCTTAAGCAAGACCTAAAGACGTAACCATATAAAATTCAGATTAACCAGCAGTTGAGACCGTTTCATATGGAGCGACGATACGGGTTTGCAAAAGTTATGATCCAAACCACTGAAAATGACAGCTGGTAAATAGGCGAGTGTGGTGGTCGGATGAAACAACGGCATCTGCGACAGACGAAATTTAACTGTTCGACATCAAAGCACCAATCGGGTACCGGAAACCACATTACGAATACGGGCGCACTTTGCAGAATAACCTGCAGCATTGCCCTCAAAAGCATCCCAAGAACTTGCTATACCGCGTATTGCACTAACGCGTACCTATTCTTAAGCAAAATTTAATGATATGACCATATAAAATTCAGATTAACCAGCAGTTGAGGCCATTTGATATGGAGGGCCGATACGAATTTGCAAAAGTTATGATCGAATACACTGAAAATGACAGCTTGTCAATTGGTCGAGTGTGGTAGTCGGATGAGGCACATTTTGAACTATCCGGCTATGTGAACAAAGTCGGAGAGGTTGGGGAACAGAAAATTCACATTTATCATTTGTTCGTCCACTTCACCCGCAACAGCTGACTGCATTATGTGTTATCTCATGGGTAGGAATTATCTGTTCTGTGATTTTCAATGGAGCCGTTATGTCGCGATAATATTGCAGAATGCTTGAAGAGTATTTTATTCCTGTGGATCATGGATTAGATATGGTGGAAAATGGTTGATACAAGAAGTGGAGTTCGTCAGTATTGCATGGCAGAATTTTTACAATTGCTAGAAGAACATTTCGTCAAAAGGATCACTGCTGTTGACGCTTCAGGGTTTACAGGCAGCGGGATAGGATAGCCAGCATCTAGTCCTCGCTGAAATCTTTGCAACTTTTACTTGTGGGGATCATTAAAAGATATGGTTTATTTCGATCCTCCCCAAAACCCGAATGACCTTGAAATGGTAATACGGCAGGGAATACAAGTAATTCTTCAAGCCACATTTCAGACAGTTTGTGGATAATTTGAGAACTGGCTGCGACATGTCATTCTTAGTAGAGGCTCTCACTTCGAAAGCCTGATTTATTTATTAATCCTCATATTCTGTTGTTTAATTACACAATTTTTTTTCTTTTTGTAATTTAATGTTTGTATTTTTAATATGAATTTACAAACCGCCTCCTTAAATTGCCAACCCTATATATAGTATAATGTAATCATGTTGTTCTTATTAATGAAAATAATAGTCGACAATGACAACCATTTTTTGTTTCTAATAATAATGACAATAATTTGCATTCTAGCTAAATCTGGAAAAGAGTATAAATTGAGACGGTTATGAAATATATACATGGTACGCCATGGCACACTGCACGGTCATACGGTGGTTTCGCTGGCCTACTTAATGATGGTTTAACAGTGTAATGGGTGGTTCCGTAACCAGAAATGAAGTAGTGCTAACGAGAGTGTCATGACTGGTTGCTTATCGATAGACGAGACATCTTTCCAAAATGAGTATTGTGGGGTGGATTCGCAGTGGCTTTGGGTTCAACAATATTGGTGAAACATATTTATAAGAAAGTGTTAATGCGTCAACACCAAATCACGTAATTGAAATTGTTTGCTTAATGGGCAGTACAAAACGATTTAGTTTAATTATGTGTTATGCATCTTAACTCTTTTAAGCTTAGCAAAAACCCATTGCTTTTTGGGGGGTGGTTCACAAAACGTGCGAAAATGTAATATTTTTTGCGGATTACCTTTTAGAGGTCTCTTCTGTGAACCAGTATGAGAGGAGCTGCATATATAAGTAATAATAGAAATTTCTGCTGTAGCTCTGTTTTATGTCATATCTACTGCAGCAACTGCATGTTCGAGCATTCCATAGAAAACAAAGAAAGAAAGTAAGCAAAATAACACTAATTAATTGATGTTTTTTTATGAGACATTGTGATGACTATTATAGGGACGTATATTTTATAATAATAATAATAATAATATAAAAAACTTAAATTAGTTTGTAGGAATAAAAATTTCTAATAATTTTTGAATTTAGAGCTTAATTATAACATTGTTTATGAAGCAGTTTACATACGATCAGTATCTATCATAAATAAAACTAATAAATAATAACTTATATTATATATCTTATTTCAAGGTTCGTGTGAAGCAGTTCGATGATAAATTTGAATACATTTCCCAGTACATGACATGGTATGGCTTGGCATGGTAAAGATAGTATTTATTAACTGATAACCTTCCATGATCTATTGGTGACCACAGAAGTAGCCAGAATAAATAAAGGTGATACTAAATCGAACGCGCCCTGTCTACGGGCACGCAATAGATAATTGCAAAAATATGAATTTGTTCGATAAATTTGATTCAAATCTAAACATCTGCAAAGTTGATTGGAAGTCACATTTCTGTTATTTTCTTGACGCGGTTGTTCTAAATGCCTATGTACTCTTTAAAGACTTATAATTGACAAGGATGAGTATATATTTATTTCATTTTTGCAAAAAATCACAACTGGGGAATTCCATAGGTATTGCTGTTATTTTCGTTACAAGATTAATGTTAATTAAATTGTACACATGACATACTTGGTAATATATCACTCTAAATTTAAACCACTAGAACTAGAATGAGAAACGTTACAGGCTGCGCAGCACGGCATTGTGAATAACAACATCGTGCACTGACGAGATCTATGTAAGATCGAAACACGTAATTTAATAGTTTTGGAACTTACTTTCCAAATATTACGTTTGTTACATTTTATATAGATTTTCACAGTTTGATTATAGAAATAAAATTACAATTTTTGTCTGTAAATTTAGAATATGAGCCACTAAATTCAAGGACAACACACCAGTATACATAAAGGCATTCGTAAACTCCAGACTAATAATTTTGCGGCACAAATTGAGGATTGTCTTAGAAAATGGCCAAAATCATTAGATTTTTGTGTGTCCCATTGTCTTTTGTAATTATCTATAATTACATACCAAACAAGTAGTATCATATAAATGATTATTAAATTCTAGCGCTGTATATACGTCAAAAATACCAGAAATGCTTCATGTGTATGTTAGGCGTTCGCTGAGAAATGAAGTAATCACATGCCGATCAGGACTAATTCTGCGGAACAATCTAGGAAAGGCCAATTTAGGGCGCAACCCACACAAAACTGCAAATCCGACGGTGTCGGAATTTGTTTCCCTTTGGGGTACGGTGGGTGGGAAGAAGAGGGTAGATTGTATATCGCATGTAATGAGATTTTTATCGATCGTTACAAACTACCGGGTGCTTCGACAAATGCACTGAAGGATTTCGAATAACACGTACCAGTAATAAGCTTAATTTATAACGTCCGTACTTCCTGTTATGGGTTTATTATGCATTTGTTGCGTTTATTTTATTGCAGTCTTGTGCAGTTATTTATATATCGGCTATATCGAGAATTCATTGATACACGTATTTCAGTAAATTCAGAATAGTGTTGGCCGTTTCTTTTATTACCTACACAATTTATACTAGGATTTCTATTTACACAGCTACTTACGGATATGTACATTATAAAATTAAAATAAACATTAAACTAGAACATACACAAACAATAAGAATATACATATGAACAGCAAAGAAACAAAGCTAAAATGCCCAAATAGAGAAAGCTATGAATCTGAATAAACTCAAGTCTTTCAAAGAAACAAACTGTCAGATTGCCTGAGAGCAGAATAAATATAATGAATGAGCCGCTCAAAACAATTCATTAAATTAGAGACAAAATGATTGAGATTTGGTAAAAGTAATAGAATAGAATAGAATTTATTCACTGTAACATATGCATTTCATATACCTTACGATAAAAGTCATAACTCATAACTATAACAAAATCCACATATATAAATAGACAAATATAGACCTATAGTGCAAAACAATTAAAACAAAGACAACATTTTAAAATTTAATAGTTTTAGTAATTTAAGGAGTCTTGCACCGAGTAGAAAGTATTTTCTAATCAAAAATTCTTATTTGTGTGAACATAATCCTTTCTGCTGATGTTCTGCATAATATCACTATTGATTTCTATTAGTTTATTATATATTTTTGGACCCCAGTAGTCCACATATTTCTGGGTCGTTGCCAGACGATGAGACGATATTTTCAGGGAATCCTTATTTCGTGTTGGATAGAGGTATGTGTCGCTATTCTTCGGAAATTTATTCATATTGTCTTATACGTCTTTTGATATGGCCAATATAAACAAACACGGCATGGTAAGTTTTTTCTCTCTTAAAAATGAGAGTCTACAAATTTCACCCGTCTCTAAACAGCACAACGCTCTTATTGCCCTCTTCTGTAGAAGGAAGATGCGTGCATTGTCACAAGACATACCTCAAACCTGCGTGGTAACTGGCCACACTATAAAATTTAGCGAAGTATGTCATTGGCGCAGCTTCATGATTGGCAATGGATTTTATTCTCCTTATGCTATATATTACAGCAGTCAGCTTTTCCGCAATGACTGACACGTGCATAGATCAGCTGAATCTATTGTCCATATTCAAGCCCAAGAACATTATAGACTCCGTGTCCGCGTCTTTGCTTACTGTGAATTGGATTTGCTGCGTTCTTTCTTTGTTCATCTGTAAATCATTCTCAGTGAACAATTGCTCTGTTTCACCCAGCACCATTTGAGATTTATGTGCTCTCTCGTGTTTTGTAGGTCCCTTAATAGGTATCGAAGTATCGTCTGCATATAAGGCAATACCGTCTGATGAAGTAGATATATCTAAATCGTTCATATACACATTCAACAGCAAAGGTCCAAAAATTGATCCTTGTGGCACGCCTTCTCTGACAAGCACCAAACCAGACTTCTGTCCTACAAATTCCACGTATTGATACCTGTTACTTAAATATGAAGCCAGGAGACTCACACAATTTCCTCTAACACCATAATAGCTCAGTTTCCCCAACAATATGTTGTGGTTAACTGTATCGAAAGCACGTGTTAAGTCGCAACATATCAGTTCTGTATGTTATTGGTTGTCTAATGCATCCAGCAAGTACTTAAATATATTTATTATACCAGTGCTTGTAGATCTATTTTTTCTGTATCCGTGTTAAGCATTCTTCCTCTAAGATTGTTGAGTAGTCTCGCCGAAATGACATGCTCGAAAATTTTAGAAATCGCAGACAAAATCGATATTGGGAGGTAGTTGTTTTCATCATTCATATCACCCTTATTATGTACATGAATGATCCTAGCTACTATGCTGTCAAATACCGCCTTTAGCAGTGTCGTCGATACTCCGTAACAATCTACCGTTGCTGTAGCTGTAATCCTGTTAACTATTAATTAGTTGTGATGTTTACTTTTTTTTAGATATGTTTCGGACATTGCGTAACCACTTCTATTGGATGTAGGTGTCGTTCTGTTTGCGAAGGTATCGCTCACTTAGTGTAGAAGGGTGCATTTTTTTACCTTTGCGTCGATTCTTTGTTGATAATTTTCCATATAGCTTTTTGTTTATGGTCCGAGTTACTTATTTGCATCATGTAATTTTTCCCTTACACTATTGTTTAAGGTACTTTTATATTTCTCCTTATACTTATTATATTCTTGATACATTTCATGATTTTTGTTACATTTCCAATGGTTGATAGAGCATCCAAGGTATTTTTCATTTCCTTTATATCAGGAGAAATTTCATGTTTATCGTTTGTGATTGTTACTTCATTCTCGGGCAAAACTAGGTCATAGTAATTGCAAAAGATGTCCAAAAATGTGTTGCAAGTATTCAATGCAGTAAGAACAATTTTTTGTGCTAGATGATCCGAGATATGAATATTCAAGATTTTGTCGATACATGTTTGTGTTGTATATATCCGGAGAGAAAAAATTAATAAGGTGGTAAAGAACATCAACCGTGAATTGGTACCAATTTATTTAAATAAAGGTAACACTATAATTATTGAAAACTGTAATCTATGTCACGTATTCGGTTACTTTAATTTGAAACGCTTTGAGGTTGTTCGGTTGGCGCTTAATATCATTTATTTGTTAGTCTGGAAGTACATAAATTATCAATTTAGGCAAGTATTCGAAATAATAACAGCAATAATAAAAGTGTTTTTTGATTACTGTATCATTTATTACAATTATTATATTTTAATCCTGTTATAAATGACTGATCCCTAAAACCCACTGTAGATACATTTTAATAATGAATGGGTATGATTAACTAATGCAATATCGTACAACGGCGCACCAAGTTTACGGCAAAATTCTCGATTTATGAATGCATGTTGAAGTCAGGTATCACCTCATAAATAGATAAAGGGAAGTCTGTAAGGAGTCGGGGGGCTTGAATTTCGATGGATACTGCCGCAGGGTGCGCTCCACGTCAGAGAGATGCGCCTCTTTGCGGCACATTTACCATTCGGGCGTGAATACGCGCCTCCGTTGATCTTTTCATCTAGCTTTATGAGTGCCGCGCGAGTAGCCCGGGGCTCCAGTTTCACTCCCCCTTGTTAAATCATGAATCAAATTAGCTATTTGTGGATGTTCAGAGGCAATGTTGAAGACAAATTACCCACTACCTCGTACCACCCATAGTTGTTTATTAGTTGTCGAAGAAACTTGCGAAATTCCGTGCCTTGAAATTAGTTACTAATTATTGAAAATTTTATTAGCATTGGAAATTTATGTTTGTGGTATAGTCGTTTATAATTATCTATGAGTAATATTATTTAGAAATTCAAAAATTTTATAAAAAGTGTTGGCTGAGATTGTTGATCGACATGTTAACAATTTAAATTTAAATTCGAATTCAAATTGAAATTTATTAATTATTGTAAAAAAAGCATTTACAACAAAAACGTCAAAAAAGTAATATAAGACAACACAATAAATACAAAAGAAATATATATTTTGCTAGGTACTATTATATATACTGTGCTATTATACAAATCTAATTATAATAACATTTTAATTTATAATACCACATATTAATATTTCTTTTTTTCCTACTAGCTACCACGTTGGGCGCCAAAATAATACGTTTTTCTGTTCCTTGCAAATAGGTACAGAAGATTGCACATCGGTGGTGGTTGCTTTGATAATTTTAAAAATATTAATTTTATCTGAACGTATTACTATTAATTTCAACCAAAACAAAAATTTTATAATATATAGAAATTTTGCAACAAATTACTTTAAACTCCCCTACATACCATTAAAAATGCTATAATTATAAGTCTTCATAAACACTATTTAAACATTCAATAGAGTTTTTCGTCACGTTTAATCTCTCAAACCGTTTAGTGGAAATCCGGCTTTATAACTTGTGAACTAAATTACAATCTGATTTTATTTTTCAAAACTTCTTCAGTCGGTAAAAATTAACACAAAAAATCTCTCTAAGATATTAGATTCATATGCAGAACATTACATTTCTTTATTGTTTTAAAACTAAACAATTAATTCACTCATTAGGTATTCCTATGTCAAGGAATATTTAATGAGTAAGTTGATAAAACCATTAGATTCATATACGAAACCTTAATTTTCTTTTCTTGTTTTAATATAAAACAATTAATTCACTCGTTAGGTATTTCTATGTCAAGGAATATTTAGTGAGTGAATTCTTAAAAATATTTGATTCGGTTACAGAACGTTACTTTTGTTTTGTTGTTTTAAAATAAAACAAAGAATTTACTCATTATATATTCCTATGTCAAGGAATATTTAATGAGTGAATTCTTAAAAATATTAGATTCATATACAAAACATTACTTCTCTTTTATTGTTTTAAAATAAATTAAAGAATTCACTCATTAAATATTCCTGACATAAATTTAAAATTTGATATTTTGTTTCGAATTTTTCCTTATTTAATTATGTCACAAGTGGGTAAATTTAAAAAAAATTAAAAGTGCCTTATTAAATCAAAAAGTAACAGTGGTAAAGCAGAAAATTATAATAAGAATTTTGAACACTGAGCAAAACTAATTTTAAAATTATTTAAAATTATTGAATATTTATTATAACAACTAACTAAAAAAAATATCCTATTGTACAACTGCATAATTTATGTTTTTCAAGCGAATTAACTCAGATATGCGCAACACTTGTTTTTCTAAAATATATTTCTTAACAGTACTATAGCAGTTTAGGCTAACTGATGACAAAAAATATTTAATAATACCCTGCTTTTTAGTAATAGTCACAAAGAGGTGTCATTTTAAAAGGACAATGGAAGAATAGACGACTATAAAGTAATTTTTTTTCATTTTATTTTATGTATATTAATTTATTTAACTAAAAATAAGAAATAAAAATGTGCGAAAATATAAAAAAAAAATTATGTCTTCATGTGATATGGGACAAAGCACCTCACTTGTAAAGCTACGTAACATATTGTAAACTTCGGCCATATTAAAATACACGTCGAAAAGAATTGAATGCAAGGTATCAAATCTTAATTTAGTCTACATTTTTCATGCCGATGAACGACTAGTTCCGAAAGATCGTTATCATCCAACTTATAAAATAACAACAAACACTAGAACTTTTTCATACTTTCCAAAAATTACCATTTCCATTTAACAATAACACTAAATATAACTTCAGTAAAGTATTTTTTTTCTGTGTCTAGTAGAGAAATATACCTATGACTTTATCGAAATAAAATCAGAAATAAAAACAACTTCTAATAGTATCGCTGAGAATTTTGACAAAATGCCAAGTATGCTTAAGCATCAGATCTAAAGCAACTTCAACAACTATATTTCGTTTAATGAAATTGAAATGGTAGGCAATCCGAAAGGATTTTGGCAGTATACTAATCGTAGAAAACGTGAAACTAGAATTTCTCTTGTGGGGAATTTTAAAATCCAAATGGTATAGTGTGTTTTCCATTAACTTTGAACCCCAAATAAATAATGCAACCTCCTTGCAGTTCTGCAAGCAATAATTAACTCTTTTTGAAGTCCAGAACGTTCTTTCTCGACGTAAACCTGATTTAACTTGCGGCCTGGATGGTCTTCCTACTCATTCATATCCTGATCTTCAAACATCCGCTTTTCCTGAGGTTTGGATAATGAATAGGATTATACCTATTCTAAAAAAGGTGACAGTTCTAAAGTCTGCAATTATCAGTCTATTAATATATTGTCTGGATGCACTAAGTTACCTGAATCATTATACAAATATATCAAACCAAATCTATCTGCAAATCAGCATTGTTCTTGGCTGAGAGGTCGACTCTCCTTTCTGAATTATTGCCGCTTTCGAATTTGGGGCATCTTTATTTTCAATTATTATGAACGAGTTTTTATTTCTATTAAAATGTAATACTCTGGCACGTGCAAGCGATTTGAAGATTTTTTTGAAGTAAGGAACATTACTGATTGCATCTATCTTCAACTAAACCTTGACATTATTCGTACCTAGTGTCAACTTAATAAAGTACCTTTCAATATAGCTAAACTTTCTAATGAGAGCTACTCTAAATCCAGCAACTCATTTGTCTCTAATTACGTGATTCAGCAAGTGCACGTATATAAATGATTTTTTTTTATTATATTTGCTATTTTGAAAAGAATGTGCAAGAAGACTTTTCAGTATTAATAGTTAGTTTATTTATAGCTATCCATTCTGAAACCAAAAGGAAAGCACACATAGTTACATTATATTTTCCAAAGGGCTGGGGAAAGTCATGAATATATATTATGCCATTTTATTACTATAATTTATTTAGCATATGTTTTTTAATATAATCTCAATATGGGAAGGGTTCGATTTCAGTTAATAGTCATCATCTGAGTGATAGTAAAGACCCATCTTATGCATTATTTAGCCCTGCTATAATTATTTCCAAAGACACTAGTTAATTAAAATTAAACTTCAAAATTTTAACTCCAAATATTATAGGTTATTTATTTTCGAAATGAATGTCACATACAGAGGCAACTTGGGAATACAAAAATCACTATGTTCATATTTTTACATAGAAAACATTCCTGTCTTGAAGCTTCGAGATATTAATTGTTAAATATTGGTATCATTATTCAAATACATTTTTATTCTTAATACGTTAAAGGATTATTACTTATTGCTGTATTAAATCTGATAATTATATTAATTACGATAGTCATATTTACTTAACTTACTTAAGATCAATAAGGAATACAATTCAACGTATTAAGAATCTCTACTCTACCTAAATACATAACTAAATTAGTTAATGTGAAATTTTAAACAACATGGCTTCAAGAGCCTTCTAACCTTCAACATTTTTAATAAACTAAATATAAATTTTAAATCTTATTGGGAGAAGATATTCCTGTTTCCTCGCATTTTTTACGAGTGTAAATATACCTTAAATTATTTATCACTATGTAGTACGTCATTCTCATAAGCTTATGTTTTATCGGTTCAGTTTCTATACATGTATATTATTATTTTACCTTGCAGCTTCGTTGGGATAATTATCTTTAAATTCCAATGAAACTTTATAGATGTAGATCCTGAATATGGTTTATCCTTTAATTGGCACAAGCAGGCAAGTTTCCCATCCAAATTTTTAAGATGTTCGATGAGTTTGCTGAAGTTTTCACAAATGAACTTCCAAGTATACTTTCAAAGATGAGGATATCTTTTATTTCTTCTCCTGAATATGGTACTGGTACTTTTGCTTTATTTTTCACTAAGGTACTTATATATTTGTTTACTTATTATGATAAAATATAAATTTCTTATGTATCAAAAATCTGCTTCCTCCTATATTTTTCTTGGCATCTTTCTGTCCTCCTTTGTTTCTTATTTTTCCAAGGCATACTTGTACTATATCTTTCCCATTATGTTATAGTATGAAAATAATCTTAGTTTAATTATATTTATAAAGTTTTACTCACACATATAATACAAACAAACGATTTTCATACACCCAAAGCCTTATAATTTCTTACATTTAATTCTATTAATTAACAACATTTAAATCATTGTAACACCCATAAATTAAACGATTTATTAACGTAATTTTAACTTTGAAATGAATCATATGTTATTACTATGAGTTAATGCTAATGACCCATCTAAATTTGTATTAAAACAGAATTCTGTCCCATTATAAGTAAGGATAGTATACCTCTTGGTTCTGCACCTTGCTAAAATATTATTTAATTATAACTAGGGATGTTGTATTTACAACTTCTCACGTCACTGACAGGCCTTGTACTTATTTCTTTATAAATAACGCTCCAAACCGCTCTGATTTCTTAACATTAACTGTTCTATGGTTTCTAGGCTTATACCTATCAAGAGGCCACCTATACGTATAGATGTTGAACTTTCTATCCGCAGTTTCGACCCTCATACACAGGTGTTAGGATGATCAGATCATTTACATATACCTAATTAGGCATCATTTCTGTTACAAGCTATTCAACTTTAGATGACTCTCCTACATACTAAAATATGAGTATTTTGATTTTTGACGTAAACATGTAATACTATTTTAGTTGTTTTTATTTTAGAAATTCAGTACTCTAATACAGTGATAAACATTGAAATCCACAACATATAAAGATAAGCAACAACATTTTATATGGACGTACTCAGCTAGATAATATACTTATCCCATTAAGTTACGTATTTATGAGCAATACAAACATAACCTGTTCATATTAAAAGGGAAGTATTCTCTTTTTTTTATTATGTGTGCAAACTCACTTTAAAACCTTGTCTTTTAATTTTTAGATAACAACAATGTGATTGAATTAACATTTTATTCATTTGCTACAATATATTATGAAAAGCAGAGGAACTATATGGGAACCCTGTGGTATTCCCTACTTCATTTATTTTATTGTAGAACGATTCTCAACTCATAATACTTTTTGAGTTCGACCAAGTAAATAGCTATTTATAATTGTAAGATTTGAGTCTCTTATGCGATATCTACGTATAATTTGCCCAAAAAAGTTTTGTAATTTACACAAAGGAACACCCTTGTCAAATCAATTATCAAAACTAAACAAAGCATTCGACTATCCAAATATCTGTATATACTGTTATTAATCCTATACAGACAGTATCTGAACCTCTACTGTAATGTGATCTTTACTAAGGAGATTTCTTTTTGGAAAAAAGAATTACTATTTTAGTGTTTAAAATAGATTCAAAGATTTAAAAAAAATAGAGGGCAAACTAATGGGTCAGTAGCATACAGTATTCCTTATGAGAAATCAATTAATGCCTTCATCCCCAACTGCAATGGAGGAGTTCATCCTCTTTATCGCGTCAAGTATTTCCGTTTCGGTTTTAGTGTCGAAATAAAGTGAATTAGATAAGAGACAAATATTTTCATTTACTTCTGTGAAATTGGTGTTATCTGACCAAAAATAAGATTTGTAAGGTATTGTCGGGAATACGCTAAAACAAATTGTGTATAAAAGATTTAACAGTTGCTTTTCCTAATATGGAAGCAAGTAGCACATTGATCAGAAAAGAAGGAATTTGGTCACACAAAAATGGCAGAACAGTAATGTAGTAAAATTATATTAGATGACAATTCAAAATTTTCAACAATCTATGCAGCAGTAAGGTTCACTAGTTAGAAATGCGATAAAAATACATTTCACGGTAGTGAAAGAGTTTGAATCTTTAAATACTTGTATGATGAAACAAAATTTTTAGAGAAAAGCAAGGGTATAATTTGTTTGAGTTGATACTCTATACTGCTGCTAAAACATACAAGAAAGAGATCAAATTTTATGGGAAAAGGGGTCATCTACATTTCGCTACTCCGTATATCCCGAAAACTAAAATTGTATTATAATAATAATAATAATAATAATAATAATAATAATAATAACAATTTTTTCAGTCCAACAGTTACAAACCAATTACAGGACAAAGAAGTAAACGTACATTAATAAAATACAAATATATCATATTCTTATTTGTAATATAAATAATTTACAACTATATACATATTTATCTATAGAGTTGCAGAATTATGTATTACTTGCTGAATTGGGAACAAAAAATATATCATCATAATGTAAGTTTGCAGCACGACACATGGTGACCAGTGGCGATCCCCGAAGAAGATTAGTCCTCGAAAAGGGCAACCAAATCGTGGAGGAGGAGCGAGAGGAAATCCTGGGAGTGTAAAAATTCAAGCAAGATAGGAGATGTGGGCAATCAATTGTTCCATTACATAGCTTCCATATGAAGCGAGCACCATGAAGCTCTCGGCGATCCCGCAGTGATTGGAGGTCATGTGCTTGCAGCAAGAGATTGTAATCGATGCCACGTTCCGGATAAATTCCCATATCCTTGAAAGATAAGTATTTCAGGAATCGCCGCTGCACTCTCTCAATGGCTAGTTGTAGATATATGTACTGAGGTGACCACACTTGTGATGCATATTCCAACTTACTGACGACAAAACTGAAATACAAAGCATTCAGAAGTAGTGAATTTTTAAAAAACTTACAACTGCGCAAAACAAAGCCCAAAGCCTTTGAAGCCGAATTGCAAATGAAATATATATGACTGGAAAAGTTCAAATGTGTGTCAAAGAACACGCCAAGGTCCTTTGTGCTGTCCACCCGCCTAAGCCGGTTGTCCTCAATAGAATAGGTAGATGGTATATTATTATTTTTGCGAGAGTAAGACATAACAACATTTACTTACATTTAGTTTCAAATTGAAGTTGGAACACCAAGTCGATATAAGTTAAACTACTAATTCCACAGAAAATAATAGAAATTCTGTGCAGCTATTGATCTTAACAAGTAGCATATATTGCTTTATAACAGAAAATTTTATAAATATAAATATGTTTTCCAAAGAAGCTACCAATTCCTATTTCTATCGAACTTTCCACAAAACTTTCCTAACCTCGCAAATGCCACATCATCAACTTCGTACGTCTTATACTTTCCCATTAAACCAATACAGTGCCGAGAAAATTATAAATTTCAATTATCCAAGTTTCAGTACTTCTCTCCGGTTACAAACAAACCGACATCCTGATCGAAATATATTTCCACTTTACACACTTCTTACAAGCCATCCGACATGATAACATTTATGGCTTATCTGGCCCGGGTATCGACCAAAAAATATTACCGGTAACCAGTGGTAATAATCAAGATAAAAGACAGATACGTTGGACGGTAGTGGATGATACCTCGGTCCTACCGAGGGGATAAATTCGAACCCTAAGCCTTGCAGCTCGTAAATTGCATCCAGTGTGTCGGTCCAGGCATCCGGCAAATCCTAAGCTTCACTGGGGCAGGTATCTCATGCTCTCACACACCGGGACCGAGTGGACAATTATGATTCCCCGAAGAGGCATTATTGGTCATTTGTATTGTACGAGCGGTTTTTTTTTAATGTAACCTAAATTGTTGCACGTTACGGTGTGATATTCTGAATAATGTAGGATAATATATGGTGGTAAATGTTTATCAAAACATATTATGCTCAGAAACGTTCCTTCTTTTTGAATATGTTCGTAATACGATTGCATATTCTGCATGTAATACGTACAGGGTCCAACGTATTATTTCCATTATGAGGATCACGGTTTCTTATCTTTCTAATCTACGAGGTAGGCGCAATAAATTCTCGGTCTGACAGGCTTATACAGGTTCAAACGTGTTCAACTCCCTCACGTCATGCATGTACATACGCGAGGTGTGCACTATAAATATGACGGTTCGAAGCTTAGTAGTAGTAACCAGCCAACCAACGTGAGTAGCGCACGAAAATGTCTGAAGTAACGAAAATTGAGTACCGCGCGGTTATTAAATTTTTAATAAAAAAGGGCATACACCTTATCACATTAAACAATGTTTAGATGGCGTTTACGGTGATTCATCTCCTTCGTATTCAACTGTAAAAAAGTGGGAAAAATGCTTCCGTTTGGGACAAGAATCCCTGGAAGATGGTGATTGCTCGGGTCGACCAATTGAAGTGATAAATTTCAGTTATTGAACATTTAGTGCTAGAAGATCGCCGTTTGAAAGTGAACGAATTAGCAGTGATAACAAACATTTCCGAAACAAGTGTTCGCCAAATTCTCCATGACCATTTGGGTATGAATGAAATTAGTTCTAGATGGGTACCCCAAGTTCTTTCTGCTCTCCAAAGTGAACGTCGAGTCGAATGTGCGCAGTCGTCTTTAAACATGTGTGGAGACGACCCAAAACCGATTTTGGAATCCATTGTCACAGGAGGTGAAACAATGGTTCTGTTTTACGATCTTCTATCAAAAAGGGAGTCCATGGAATTGCGATGACCTGATGAACTTCGTTCCAGAGAGGCGAAAGGCGAAGTCGTTTCATCGAAAAAGTGATGGCCATAATATTATGGGATTGCGAGGGCATTTTGATAGTTGACTTTAAAGAGCGCAATACAAGTGTGAACGGCACATATTATGCGTCTTTATTGGATAAATTAAGGGACAGTATTTGTGCAAAACGTCGTGGAAAATTGACAACAGGTGTGCGATTATTGCACGACAATGCTTCCGTCCATACTGCCGCCATTTCACAAGCTGCCATCCGCGAATGCGGCTTTCAGGAATTGGAACATCCGCCGTATAGTTCGGAAATGGCTCCTTGGGATTCTTTTTGTCTTCTAATTTAAAAAAAAGATCTTAGGGGACGTGGTTTTATGGACGATAGTGAGTTGCAAGCAGCTGTTATAGAACATTTTAATGGAAAAACTTCAGATTATTTTTACAAGGGTATAGAATCATTAATTAATCGTTGTAATAAATGTATAGAAGTTAGGGGAGATTACATTGAAAAATAAAAATTCTTATATTGTTCCAAGTTTCTTTTTTGTATATCAGGCGGAGAATTTATGGCGCTTACCTCGTACATAAACGATACTTCATACAGTGTGGCCGAAAAAACTATAGTATAATATACAGATGACACTGCGATATTGGTGAGAAGAACATTTGGGGCAGTATCACCAACAAGGCGGCTGAAGGAATCCCAAAACCGGATTCGATATAAATTCCCTAAAAATCAATAAAACTAAAACACAGAAACTATTAGTTACAACAAAGAAATTGATACACAATACTCGAGATTCAATAACATTTTTGTGAATAACTCTGAAATTTAATCTGCAACACAAACTTTTTTCCCGGCTGTTCGCCGTTTTTCCCCCATAAGAAGATTCATCAAATATCTATACATGACGCTGCCAGAGTTGCCCATTTAGATGTGTTGAGAGTAAGACCACTTATGGCTTTTTACTGTAGCGAGCGCCAAGTATGACAGAAAATATTTTTCAAGTCCAGAAGCAGGTTACTAGGGCTCTTGCCAGTGTTTCTGGCTTAACTAGCTCTAAGTCACTCTTCATCTAATTCTATTCTCACATTACTTGCTTTTTTGCAAATTATACTTAAAATGGAGATCTGCACGTATATGGTACAAGGCAAAAGGATCAGATGACTATTACACACCACAGAATAAATAAGAGATAGCAATAAACCAATTACTCGACAGTAAAATTCTTCAAAATATTACCATATGACTGAACATCCCTGACTGGCAAGAAATTTTGTAGTGTTTTTTTTTTTATTAAGAACATTACTCAAACGGTCTCTTTTTTCAATCTTTCGCCTTTAAGTCTTCCATTAATATAAGTGTATCATGTCTTAGTCTCCCTCGCACAACGTCATTGCGTCTTCAAATTTATTTTTGTCTTTTTTCTATAGTATGTAAGTTAATCTTCCATTAATTCTCTTAAACTTCAAGACTCTTTCGCATAATCTTCTTATCAACCAGAAAACCTTTCCGATTTCTCCTTTGTTCACCTTCATCTCCATAGTACGGCATATACCTTCTCAATTTGTACTTCACTTTTCCATCTTAATTCTATTAGGGCAGGGATTTTGATTTTATACTGCTTCATTTCTTTAGACACGTCTTTTATTTCTCATACTGGCAATATTGTCTTAGTGTTCCATGTTCCCATCCTAAGTTTTTCATTTGCTTAATTTCTTTCTTCCATGCTCTTATTCTAAATATATTTCGGTTAGATTGTTCCGTCGTTTGTTCAAACTCTTTGCCTGATGTTTTGTAACCAATTGTTATTTGTGTTTTGCCTTTTGTTAGTCTTTTGAAACCTCGCCTTTCCCTAGTATCCCTCAGTTATCATTTGTCAAAATACTTTTATAACCAACCTTCACTTTATTACCTTTCTCATTTTACTCTTTAGCCATTTGACTTAATTGCTTTTGAATGTGTCTCTCCTGGACTGTCATGTCGTTATCTATGTATATTCGCATGTCCATTAATTGTCTTCTATTTTTCAAAATATCTTTTCTTTTTCTTTCCAGCTCTGTTTCTTTTCAAGGATAATTTCTTTCTTTATTTAGTATGTTTTTCTAACATTTTTCCTCTAAGGGAATCTTGTTTTTCCTTTGCTGAACCTTTTTCTTATTGTTGTGATTTGTACAACAATATTCTTCCTTTTTGTTTCTTTTGCTTCTTGTAATCTCATTATTAATCCGTTTTCCACTTATCCTGCTTTTTCTTCATAACTTCTTTAATTTCCTTAAGTTTGCTTATATTTTTTTATAGCCTGTTTTTGCAGTTCTTTTTTTGGTTTATTACTTCCTTATCTCATTTCATTTATCGCTTTGAGAATTTCTTCGGCTTCGCTGCCTTTATTTCCCGCGTTCGGTGGCGATCTAGCTGCCAGTTTGCTCTGTTGAAAATAACTTCTTCCTTCTCTTCTTAACGTTCAGAACTTGTGTCAGTTACTTTTCGTTTAGCTTCAATTATATTCATGAGTTTATTATTATTTTTACATACCTAGTATACTGCATTATTTTTAATCCCGAGTTTTTTGCTAGTAAGTTAGGATGATCCGTATTCTACATAATAATTAAGTTGAAATATTAAAATAATTACAAAGACTCTGCTTTTTGGGGTTTGATGATTTCTTCGTTGAGTTAAATCTTAAAGTTGGTAGCACTACTTGTAAGAATGAAAGATAAAAGATATTACGTCAGCGCGGAAAATAATTTTGACACTTCCTGTATATATATACAACATGTACATTAAATTATTATCATGTGACTGGTGAAATATGTGAAGTACGAACACATAAAATTTCGTATTGACGACTATAGTCTGACGTATTTTTCCGAGCACCCGAATCTATATCATGAATGGTTATAATAAAACGTTTTGGTGCGAGGTTTATAGTGAAATAACAAAATAAGTATTTAAACAATTATACTTAATGAATTTCAATCTAAATACAACTTGAGTATTATTAAATTTAATGAACATATTGTTGAACATATCTTTAGAACCATTCATTATGTAAATTTTGACTAATTATATATACGCTATGGGTTTCCGAGGCTTGAATAACCGGTTTCATTCCTGGAAAATAGAAGAATTACTGTTAAGATTCGGGGGAACACGTCTGAGGGACTCGGAATAAAATTGCTAGTGCTACAGGAAAGTGTTCTCGGTCCATTCATTCTTTTAACACATACCAACGATCTATCAAAAAACATATCTTGTAGTAGAGTAGTTATGTACGCGGGTCATACCAGTATTTTTATATAAGATAGAGATCCCAACATTTTAAAAATAAAAGTTAAATTCGCTGTTGATGAATTTATTAAATATTGTTATGCTAACGCACTTATTGTAAATATCGAAAAAACGGTGTTAATGAAGATACATAATATCCTGACAGTTCCAATGTTGACGGGAATACTTTATAAATCACCTCTTCACTAAAATTCTTCGCTAGATACGGTTATTTATAATGTAGTCTCACAAATATCCTAGGTGGAAGATGGCATTGTAATAGAAAATATAAATCTGAACTTTATCCATGTATTATAACTTGACATTGACCGTCATCAATTAATGTGTTAGAACTGCTGTGAAAACAAGTTTGAGCATCGAGTTTGAATAAATTCAAATATGGTTTACAATACAGTGCAAAAAACGTACTTGATTGAAGCCTATTTTCGAACTGGAGTGCGAATTGATGGCATTTGTGTGTACAGACTGTGTTCATGTTGATTTCAAAGAGCACTTCTCTGAGTTAGCTGTAATTCCAAATAATTTGTATAATTGCCATTCCAATTGTGTTGGTGTTTTTCGTGAGACTGGTTCTGTGGGACATAAAGTACATACTTTTCATTCGAAAAAAGTTATAAATGATGTTAGTCAACGTAGAGAAAATCAATCCACAAAACCTTAGAAACGTCTTCCTCAAGAGATTGAACTTTCTTATAGAACATGCTAGAAAATTTTAAAGGAAAACTTACACGTGCATCAGTATAAGATGCAATCACATCGAGTTATTTGCCGGTAGACGCCAGTGGCAAATAATTTAATGCAAGATAATGATTTAACGTTTTTCTCTGATGACGAATGGTTTCATATTTTGGGGTACATCAATTTCCAATATACTGGGAGTAGTGAAAGTCCTTATATTTTTGTTGAATCGTTTCTGCATTCAGCGAAACCTGGTGTTTGGTTAGCAGTTTCTCGCCGCCGAATTGTTGGACTTATATTTTTTTTTAATTTTACAATTAATGCTGTGAGGTATAGAAACATTTCAAATAAATTTATTGAACAACTGTATAAAGATGAATTACATTATGATTTCTTGCAGCAAGATAGTGCAACGGCACACACAACACAAGAAAATATTGCATTTATTCGTGAGTTCTTTGACAATCGGATTATATACGGCTTACATACGAAAGTTGAATTTCCACCACGATCACCTTATATGACAATTATGAACTTTTCCATTTTTCCTTACCTAAAGAATAGAATATTTAAAACTCCTGTTGCTAATTTACAAGATCTGCAGCAAAAAATTATTGAAGAATGTGCATTAATAACGCCCGCAATGCTGCAAAATGCTTTAATGGACAACAATTTTAACACTTGCTTTAATTTCGCATTTTTTTATTAATAAAATTTTGAATACCAACTGAACCTGTTGTTTTATTATATTTTTAAATCAACTGACATATTTACCGATGTCACGAAGTCACTGTCAAAATAATTTTCGGAAGTTAAGCTTGTGCTACTAGTATGATACGGCGTAAGTTCAGACATATGTTTTCTATTTCAATACTATCTTCGTCCTAGAAACTGTAGTAACCTGACATGGAAAAATCAAATAATAATAATAATAATAATAATAATTATTATTATTATTTTTGTAATTACCATTATAATCAATTGCCAATAAGAGAATCACAGATATGTGTCGTTACGAATTAAACAAGAACTATACAAGAGGCAACAAAAGACGCAAAACTGAAATACAGTTAACATTACAGTTACAGTTACACATTATGTGGTGTGAATTATCTATTAAAACAAACGGAATTCCTCCATGGTGTAACACTCTCTCTTCAATAAAAAAGTCACCTTCCTTGAGAACGGATCCATTTCCAGCGATTTCCTTTTCGACCGCAGATTATTATAAAATTTCGGTCCCCAATAGTTGACATTTTGCTGGGTCGACGTTAAACTGTGATATGGGATACTGAAATCAGCCCCATGACGGGTATAATGCGAATGGTGTTCACCATTTAGTGGACAGTCCATTTTGTGCGCATAAAAGTATTTTAAGATCTGTAAAATAAAAACTGAAGCCATAATAGTTAGAATACCCTCGCCCCTAAAGTGCTCCGTGCAGGACTGCCCTGGTTCCAGGCCGCACAGGGATCTGAGCGCACGCTTCTGGAGCAAGAAAATCCTGGTCGCGGCTGTGGAGTTTCCCCAGAAGAGAATTCCATAGCCTAAGTAGGAATGAACAGCCGCAAAATATGTTAATCTGGTCGCATGATGAGTCGCAATAGCTTTTATTCTTTTGATCGCAAAAATGCCCGATGTTAGGTTTTTTGATAGACTGTCGATGTGGTATGTCCATTTCAAAATATGTCAATCTGGCCGCATAATGAGTCGCAATAGCTTTTATTCTTTTGATCGCAAAAATGCCCGATGTTAGGTTTTTGATAGAATGTCGATGTGGTATGTCCATTTCAACAAGTTGTCCATAGTGAGCCCCAGGAACTTTACTGTATTAATATCACTGCTATGTTTGGTAGTAAAAACAAGCTCTTATGTTTTCTGAATATTTAATTTAAGTTTTTTGGCAGTGAACCATTCTTTTGCAGCTTCCGTGGCATTTACCGATTTTTGCCTCGATTCTTCCTTAGTCGCCCCATCTGTCAGAATGGATGTATCATCCGCATAAAGGCATACTTCCGAGTTAATATGATCGGATATATCATTGATGTATATTATAAATAACAACGGCCCCAATATTGATCCCTGCGGGAATATCATAATTACAAAAACCAACGGCATACAAGTTCGTAAACCAACTCATTCTTATTATAAGAAATATCACATTAATACCAGTTGTCGCCTCTTCAGTCCTTTACTAGAAAAAAACTAAAAGTTCGCCTTCATTAAAAATATTTAAGAGGGAATTGGGGGGACTTTTTCTTGAAGGTGTATTTTACAACATCGAGGAGTTTGAATGTCACATTTGGGTAAAAACTATATCAACCGACTGCATCTATAGGTATAGTGGTCCAAGAATTTGACATTTGAATTTGTGGTTATGTGGGCGTTTGTGTGGAACTAGTTGTAATGTTAGTGTTAACTATTATTGTTTTGTTTGACTAATGTTTACAATATAACCTGTCCAATTCTTGTTCGCCAAGGCTGAATAAATTAATAAATATATCATATTATTATTATTAATAATATTATTATAGTTATCTATAAATATTGATTGGCGAGGTTTGTAAACATCATGCAATTCGTAATTTAGTTATCTATCGTTCTCGAATAATTATTGTTAATTCCAGAATACGCTTGCAAAGAAAAGTGTTTGTTAGTGAAACTTCGAAAACAAATAAACGTTATCTAATGTCTAATTTCCCTATTCAATCGCGCAGAAAAAACTGATTATCCAATTACACTAATTACACCGGAGACGCACAAAAACTTTTTTTATATACCTACACTGAAAATAAGATATTCTCTAAGCGTTAATTAACACAATCTTATCTTTTTTAATTAAAAGTTTTAAAAGTAAAGAGGAAGTTCACTTAATTGATAAGAAGGAGCGAGAGATAGTTATTTCCTTTTCGGAGATTTACGTTTGCTTTCTTTTCAATTTTATTTGTCTCGAATTTTCAATAAAAATTTATTACAGCTGCTGAACGCCTTAAATGAAACTTTTTTTTTTGATCGTCTCCTTCGTCGTCTTATAAATAATACTCAAATATATATTACGTCGTTAATCTGATATCTTAATTCTGCCTGCGAATAAAAAAGGAATTGACGTCGATCAACAATGGATTCACACTCTTTGTTGCCGTCATTATCCAATTTTGCCTTTCGAATCTTTTTCGTCGATGTTAAAATATCTTTTGAAAGATCTACGGTAAGACTAAATGAAAAATATATTGAATTCGAAAAGTACATTTTTCTTTAAAATATTTTCTTAACTTAAATATATCTACTATTAAATCAAGTCAATTCGCAGCCAAGAAATAATATTTTGATTTGAATGTATCTGTAGATGTAAGTAAATAGACAGTAATGTAGAAAGTAATTTACATAAAGTAAATTGATGATTTATATTTATATAATGGTATAATATATTCATCAAATGTAAACAGTTTGCAGTCTAATTTCAATATTCATAGATGATATTTGGAATTAAAGTACATCCATAATACTTAACAATCTAAATTTGATTTAATGCAAGGTTCTTCTACAGAATTTTCATTTGTTTTGCTTCCATTCTTTAGGGTTTTTACCTTTTTTGTCGGCTTTTTTGGTCTGTTATGCTGCATTATAGTCGGGATCATAGAAACTACCATCTGAATCAATTATTTCGACTATTTTAAGAAAACGATAACGTAGGCATTTTCCTAATATTACGAGATAATCTTCCAATGTTGTAAACTGTTTCAGAGCGGCAAAGAAGATATGTGTTTAGTTAATTTTCTAAGGGAGTACCTTTTTAGTACGGCAATAAGAGCAAAAATGGAAACCAAATGTCCCTATTTCTAAGAACCAGTCATGCAGTAATGGACGTTCCCGTGGAACGGAAATATAATTATGTTATAGTGGAAAAACGATTGACAGCTTTAAGGTATGAAATATTCTTGAGCGAGCACCGTTACCCTCAGTTCTACCAGCTTTGCAAATAATTTTGAATTCCAAGAGACTTTTTACAAGCTAATAAAACAATTACATTAGACTGGCCAGCGAGCAGGCCAGACTTCAATCCCTTCGAAAATATTTATTTGGGGTATCATGGTCAAAGAAATTAATAATAAGATCTTGCCTCAAAACCATCAAGAATTGATTAAAAATATCTCGGATACATGGGGGCAAATATCTGTATACTGTGTACAGCGCAATTTCGAGGAGACTCCAAATGTTCATAGATGCTAACGGTCCTACAATAAAATATTAACTTTATTGTATTCGAAATTTAATTTTTTAAATTTTTTTATATTATACGCCACTGACTTTCTTTCAGTTGGCTGACATTTAATACACTTCAATTTTGAAATGTTGAAAGCCAATATTTTTATTTGTCTCACTGTCTGAATTTGTAGGGACCACAACTGTACCCATGTGAAAAAGAAAGCTGCGACTTGCAGTTTACTATATGTGAGCTTTTTAATCATCTAACAGTATCCTAAATATAACACAATTCATATAAAATTATGCAATTTGAGGTCTGTATATTTTTACCTAAAATACGTGATAAACGTAAGGCAATTTATAATTATGTACAGTGGGGAAGGTTGCCAAATTTGGACTACCGCCTAAAATGGACCATCGTAATATCTCGAAAATTACAAAAGGTACTCACTGCGCAACCTATTTACAAGGTGCATAGTTACATTAAAACCTAAAAGAGTCAGTTGCACGGGGCGCTGTTATAGTTCTTCAGGCACTCAACGCAATAAATGTTTGTGTTGTTGCGGTTATTATTTTTTGACTACGCCGGTAAGGACATAATGCAGAAACGGCAAGTGGATTTAAATTATTATTTAGTCGATGAAAAACTGTAGTTAGTTAGCAATGTTTCCATATTTCAATACCTGCAAAAACATTTGTTCTCATTAAACGGCAATTATTTACACCTTCTCATGTAGTAGTAGCCTATAATGGACCACTACTCTTATCCCTAAAATGAACCGATCCATTTTAAGAAACTTTAATATACATCTCCAATAAATTATATGTTTGTTAAAGGGCGAGAGGAAAATATGGACAATGAACGCAACAAGAGCTTATTTTAGCTGTTAACGCTTACAGAAGCGGCCAGTATGGCCTAAATGAAAGTGCTCGAACTTACAACCTCCCAAAAGCTACTGTGCAGCGATACGCAAAAATGGAAACTGAGGTGCCAGATATAGTTAAAAAAAAATCTGATTCCAAGAATAATTTACAGCACAATTTCAATAACGAAAAACGGATTGCTGGGAAAAACTTGTATTATTCATTTTTAAAGTGTCACCCTTCTATTTCTTTGAGGCAGCCGGAAGAAACATCATTAGCGAGAGTAAAAGGTTTTAATCGCAAAAATGTTAATAATTTTTTTTAATTGCTTGAAAAAATGTGCACAGAAAACGCTATTGACGCTACTCGCATCTTCAATGTGGATGAAAGCGGGTTTTCGGCTGTTCAGAAGAAGTCGCAAAAAATTCTGGGAAAGAAAGGAAAAAGGCAGATTGGTGCAGTAACAAGCGGGGAAATGCGTGTAAATACGACTATAGTTTGTTGTGTGAGCGCCGCTGGTCAATACATTTCTTCATTGATAATTTTTAAAAGAGGAATAATGGCTCCAGAACTAGCCAATGGTGCTCCTCCCGGAAGTATGGTTACGGATAAATCCTGGTAAAAAAAGTGTCAATGTTTCAAGTACCCGGACTACTTGGAAAGGCCTACGCTAAATCTGCAAGCGTACAAACGGCTATAAATGCGTTCAAAGCTGCCGGAATATGGCCAATTGATGTCTTTGGTGATCACCATTTCGCGGCTGCAGATAATTTGGAAGAACTTCATGTCGTCGCCGATAAAGAAGGTAACGAAAACAAGGAAGAGGATACCAGCAACGAAGAAGAAGACAGTGAAAATGAAGTGGCTCACGAAAACATTATGGTGGCAAAAAAGGAACTATTTGAAAATGAAGGAAGTGGGAGCAAGTCGCAAACCCATTCAAATGTCTTAGTTGAAGAAATATCTCCTATACCAAAACCGAGAAATCTTGAACAAGCATTACAAAGGGGACCACAACAGGCCGCTGAAATTACTAGTTCCCCGTACAAAAATCATTTGACGATGAAGAAAGAAAAAAAGCAAAAAGGTGTCTCCAAGAAAACCGATCAAAATAAACAAGCAAAGAAATTAAGAACGCAAAAGAAAACTAAAGTAAACGAGGACAGGTAGTTTTGTACCATCTGTGAGGAAGAAGATCAAAGGGACATGATCCGGTGTATGCTGTGTCGATGTTGGGTACATGTAGACTGTGCCAATGTCGGTCCTAAACGCAGAATCTATAACTGTCCTTGATGCTTGATGACAATGTACTGAAATATATATTTAAACATTAATTTTTGATCATGGTTCAATTTAAGGTACTACTGGTCCATTTAAGGCAATGGGTTTCTTAAATTGGTCCATTTGCAAGTAGGCAACGAAATATTTGTTTTTCAAAGAAAAAAAAATTTTTTTCAAAATGTTTGTTGTCAAAAGTTTCTTAATATAATAAAGTTTCGTTTGCGTTTCTTAAACCTATCTTCTTTTACTTTACCTATCCTCAATAACAAATAATCTGCAAACTGGTCCATTCAAGGCAACCTTCCCTTACATGTGTATACTAACTACGATCCTTCAGCTTTGTCTCGGGTTGTTTCCCGGGCGCAACATCCATCCCGGACTACTAGTATTGAGGACTCTTAACCGTTTTTGCTCTGGTTACCTTGCACGTTTTTTTATATCTCTTTATTAAAAAGCATGCTCTTTATTGCTTTTTTGATTTGAAGCCATTTATATACGTTTTCTGTAGGTAGTTTGATATATTGTGTTAAAGCTTCTAGGTAGGTACTTTTTCATATCTTAGGTGCTTGCACATTTCTTTTCGAATGTTTGATCTTCTTCTAGTCATGTGCATATGTGTATGTGCATTTATGATTATTTTGACTTAGTTTTTATAAAATTATCTTTTATTTTGCAAATCAGAATTTTTTTTTTATTGTTTATTTAATGTTCAGTTCTTTCGTTTGTTTGTATACTTCTTCAGTAGATGTTTTATCCAATTTATGAATTAATTTTTAGATATTATTTTGCTGACTTTATATTAGTTGTGTTTTCCCATATATTTATTAAATAATTCTTCTGAGACATCTAAATAGCATAAATAATAGGTTTTCAGGTGTTATGACTCTTATTTTCTTCTTACTAGGTTGCTTACCTGTTGATCCCACTTTAAATTCTTCTGTATTTTTCAATCTAAGTATTTTATTTGGTCTATATGCTCGACGGCTGGGATTTTATTTTTATGCCTAATTTAGTAGTATCTATTTTGCTCGAAATTTTCATGAAGTCTATTTTATGTTCATTGATGATCAGGAAGTTGCTATAACATCAGTCCTCGATTGTGCCAAGATTTTTATTGACGCAGCTTTGCATTGCTTGTACATTTGTATATCTCTTTGATAATGGTGTAACAACCGAAACGTATATGTCAGAGTATTGTTAATAAACTCATAGTGAAACAAGCCAAGTGCTTTAAGTTATTTATGCTGTTTACATATGCATAAATAAATATTTCCTGCGAACTTCTTTAGAACTTCTAATGGATATGTCAAACAATAATTTCAACGTCCTTTAGTTTTCCGTATCTTAAACAAGTTTCCTTAACATAATATAGCAAAATTGAACAGAAACACGAAAAGAAAATTAGATATTCCAGGCAATGCCATCATATTTTCGTTCGTAACAGCTGGATAAATCGAGAAATATTTCGATAATTGTGTACGCATTTCGCTGTGGAATGACATATTTTCCGAAGTATCTGGCACAAAATCAATACGCGTAACATAACTCAGCATAACATGGAATGACTTACATCACTTTTGTCTCATATCTAATAACTAAATCGATAGCCCGAAATGGTATAATTTATAAATAGACAATGAAGGAGAGAATTTCCTTTATCGGATGAATGCAATAGAGGATACTTTCTACTAAATATTTTAATAGGGTACTTGCGCTAACGGACGTATTCTGTCCAATTAATTTAATCTGCTTAAATTGGTTTAATTAGATGATTTATTTATAGAACTTGACGCTGCGACAATTATGCACTTAATTCATGTTTAATTGCAGCTAATATGCACTCATCTTGTTAATTATTTAGACGTTGACACTATTTGCTATAAATAGATTTATTCCGCAAGGAATTCGACGTAATATTGGTATGGGAGAACTGACTAAATATGCTACTTTTCTACATCAGACACTGTATGGTGTCAAAATTACTTAAATTACGTAATATTGGAAAACGTCGTAGGATAAAATGGTTGACATTAGTAATTATGCCTATGACCTTTATATAAATACAACATTCTTATATTGCTCTCACTATGGTCATTTTCTGAGTATTGTATTCAGAAAGTTGGGTAGTGTTTAATAACATTTTCAGATTTGTAAATTATTGCCAACTTTGAAAAAAAAAATTTAAAGTTGCTTAAATCTTCAGTTATATATGAGTTGCCTAGTTCCAAAACACATTTATTTAGGCTCCTTGCAATGAGATAGCGTTATTAGTTCGATTTGTTTGAAATTTGGATAGCGGGTTTTGGAACTAGACGACTCATATATCTTCGCCTTAACCACTGGAAATAGAATAAATCTAAAAACGACATCTGGTAGTATTATTTTACTTCATTATGAAGATAAAACATAAATTTATGCGTTTTTAAGGGGTAATAGCAGTTGGCCATAACTTCATTAATATGCATGGTTATGTAATAAATTTTAAATAATTTTAAAATTAGTTTTTCTCATTGTTGAAAATGCTTATTATGATTTTCTGCCTTAGCATTGATAATTTAATATTTAATCACGTAAATTTTTAATATTAAAACTAAATATTTACCTACTTAAAGTTATAATTAGAGCTCTAGGTTATCTGTGTAAAGTTTTTATTATAATGAAAGAAATTCAATTCTTATTACTGTTTTTAAGTGAAATAATGGGCAAGTAGGCTTTGAAAAACTATTTATTAGAACAAAAAAAAAGTTGATGATATTACTACAAATATTAATGAGATTAATATACTGAAATAAATATTTTGTAATGGAAATAAAAAATGTCATGTGATCTTACCATGGACGATACCTGTATTACCATTTCAGTTAAGAAATTAATGGGTTAGTAGGTACCCGCATTATCGAATCAGTTAGGAAAACTGCAGTTGTCAAATACGTTAAATAACCATCAAATGGTTTACTATAACAGAGTGAAGTGTTTTCACAATAAAATGATCGAGCAAAAGATTTATTTAACCGAGGAAAAATGTTGATTATGCTAAATGTATTATTAACGCTACATAGGAAGAAGACGACCAGCAGATCAACGAATATTGCTAATTAAAAAATAATTTGCAAAGAGTATGCATTGTTCAAAAAACCGAAAAAGAAATATTAGCGCCATGTCATTAATATAAATATAAAACATATAAATATAAAACAATAGCGGACATAAAACTGTATCCTGAGGTACACTGTTCAACATAGATCTACGTTCGATGTACATACAGTTACAAAAAATGCTTTTACAGGGCCAGACTAGCAACAACAGCAATTCTTCCTTCAGAATATTCAGAATTTCTTAAATGTTATTTCCGCTAATATATCGGATGTCATGTATCAGCCCGCCATTTATTTATTAGTTAAAATAAAACTTTAAAAATCGGACCGTATATATGAGTAATTGGTGGGCTTCTTCAGGTACACTCAGTTTTTCTATAGCACTTCCGGTCAAACCGGAAGTGACGTTAATTTTGAATTTTTAAATACAACATATATTATTTCTGTTCATATTCTGTTTCTTCTGAAAATTTGCCATCTAGTGCAGGTTAACTTTTAACATTTCTGTCAAAGATGGCGGTATCTGTTAAATTTATCCATTAAAGTGATACTGCTTCGCAACAATTGTCAAAATGTTACAACCATAAAAGTTAGCTTTGAAAACAATTAAGAAACGTATTTTTCACATTTACACGCATTGGCGAAGGAAACCTGTATGTCACGTTGAAATTATTAAAGAAAATAAGATTTTTCTTTTTTAATTTTTAAATGATAGGTACTCGTGTTTTTAAAATAGTAACACCTATTTTTTATTACAGTGCCATATTGGCATAATTTTTAGCTTTCAAGTGATATAAAATATGCTGTGGTTTAGTGGTAGACAGTACAAAATATAAAATGTTTTAAAAGTAGTCTAATTTCAAAGCAACAGAGCAATTACACTTCAAATTATTTTCTTTAGTAATTTCAACGTGAAATACATGTTTCCTTCGCCAATGCGTGTAAATGTGAAAAATACGTTTCTTAATTGTTTTCAAAGCTAAATTTGATGGTTGTTAGATTTCGACAATTGTTGCGAAGCAGTTTCACTTTAATGGATAAATTTAACAGATACCGCCATCTTTGACAGAAATGTCAAAAGTTAACCTGCACTAGATGGAAAATTTTTAGAAGAAACACAATATGAACAGAAATAATATATGTTGAATTTAAAAATTCAAAATTAACGTAACTTCCGGTTTGACCGGAAGTGCTATAAAACTGAGTGTACCTGAACCACTCATATATACGGTCCGAATTTCAAAGTTTTATTTTGACTAATAAATAAATGGCGTGCTGATACATGATCTCGTTGACACCCGGTATATCAGTGTGCCTCCGGCAAACATACAAAAATTTAACGTTTTATTATAGCTTCCATATCTTTGGTATAGATATTAAATAAAAACGGATCTAAAACATAAATCCATTTAATTTACTTTTTTCAAATTTGTTTTGCAACAATGTTGAAAACTAATTTTTTACCGTTCCATCAATCTCACTCCACCTATTTCTGTATCCTAATATTATTTTTCAACTCTAAAGTGCTTCTAAAGTCAGTAAATATGTAAAATTTTATTTCCTTTTAATCATTTCTTTAATATGTAGTATTATTTTACAAGTTCGTTTTTAGCAGTTATATAAAATTACGTTCAAATACAAGTCGTCATGTTTTTACTTTCTCATACGTAGTATAAATGAGTATTGTGATGATGGAAACTTTGGAGCTCGAGATTTTTTCAGATATCAGCATTTTAAGGTCGCCTGATACTGGAAAAGTGTTTTTAAAAAAAAATTCTGTGCCTGTGTATGTGCGTGTGTGTTAAGTGTGTGTGTGAGCGATCACGATAGCGGTCAAGCGGCTAAAGGTATCAATTGCAAATTTTATATTTACCAGTATAATCTCCCTCTTAAGATCTGCTTAGATTTTCAGTGAAATCGCTAGACTGAAAGTAGTAATTTACTCAAATTTTATCAATATTTTGTCAAGTTTAAACAAATTTATAAAGAATTCAAATGTACTCAAAAGGGAATTTGAGAATAATGTTAATAAAAAAGTGTTTCGAAATTCCTACCGGGAGTAGATCTTTTACTCTTGTCGAAAATCAGATTTTGCGAATATTTCGCAAGTCATGCTTTCTAGACAAGTACGTTATGAGTAAAAAAGCATTTAAAAGTTGATTTTTCATACGTTTTGTATAAAAAAAAAAAATCCCACCGGAAGTAACACGTTTACTCTTATGGAATTGCGATTTTTTGCAAATATTTCATAAAGCTATACATTCTGTATAGCTTTATCGAGAGTACAAAATATTTGGAGCTACATTTGGAATAATTTTTGTATAAAAGAAATTTCAAAAGGCGGACCGGAAGAAACAGTTTTACTCTTATCGAGTAGTACTTTTTTGCAAATTTCTCACAAAGTAAGTGACTAGAAAGTATTTAGAATAGAATTTTGAATAATTCATGTATTAAAAAAAATCCAAATGTGAGCGTATTTACTTACAGGTTTATTTTTTAAGAAGATAAAAGTATTCAAAATTTAGTTTAGAACAAGGTTTGTATAATCCGGAAGGAATATACGTATAAGAAAGTCGTGTGGTTCCCACACCTTTTTTTGTCTTAAAAGCAACAAATTACTGTAGTTTATTTCGGTGTTATCCAACAAGCACGCACTACGTATAGAAGAGAGGCAAAGGAAGCCGAAAAACGATGAATTTTGAATTTACATGACCCTGATGGAACGGAAGAAGAAAATTCCTGCAAGTGTATTTTACAAAGACAACGGTCCACATAAGAAACAAAAACGTGGAAGAATACACAGTTATGTATTTTTGAAGAGAATCTTTTCAACTTTATTTTTTATTCATAAAACAAATCAGTTTTATGACATTTAAGAATAACATCGGGACGAAAAATGATTACGGACGAGTATAAGGAAGAAACTGGCTCTCCCGCGACGAGATTCTTTCCTCTTCCACCTACATCTACTGCCGCACCGGTCGCAATATTAAAGATAAATTTCCTATTATATCTTCTCCGGGTGCCTTCCGTTGAGTCGTCGAGAGCCCCTTTCTCTGACGACGCGTCCAAAACCGAGTTTGCTTTTACCGGGTCTACTTCAAACTAATTCAAAATACATTCGCTGCCGCACAATGTCTACAATACTTGCGTTTCTTTTTCTTTAGATTAAATCGATATGTTGCTTCTTCAATGTTTGAAAAAGTTCATACTTTCGACATTTAAATTTTGGCTGCATTTGTTTTCATGCAAGTAATTAGAAAAATTGTTTTTATCATGAAACGAATATAATAATAATATTTTATTCGTTTTTGTGGTTATAAATAGTATCGAAAAAGTCAATGTTATAAATATAAATATAATAATTATATACCGTGCCTTCAAATACTTTCCTTATTAGTGACGGCCATGCTTTTTTTTAATGGTTGGTGACAGTGCATGATTTTGATAGTTTGGTTATGTCATCTAAGTAATAATAGGCGCCTATAGTCCGTCTCAACCCCATTATGCAGTACAGGTTTAATAGGGATATTGCATCTCTTATTATCTTTAGTAATCTTTATATCCGGTCGCCTTGTTGCAAATTCTATTATGCAAAGTATATGACTGTTGTGGGTAATCGTTGCTGTCAATTGTCAGTGTTTGTCGTAGTGTGTATACTATTATATTATCTCTAATTTACCTATAATTTCTTTTAAATCGTTCTTTTTAGAACGCATATTATCTTTTTCAATCATTTAAAAGTAAATATACATACCTATATCTATAATTTTGATAAATGTGATAATCTATACACATATTTTATTGCAGTATTCACTGTCATTATAGAACTCGCAGACAGAAAGCGACAGAAGGGAGAAAATTTCAGTCGTAAGGAAAAGCAGATGATTGTGAACGTATTATATATTTATTTTAATAATCCATGAAGGTGACTTTTGCTGTTCAAGAAGCAAGCAAAGATTTATGTTGTTCAGTGTGTACCATATATACTCTCAAGTGAAAACAACAAATGGGTCAACTATCAAGTCCGAAGGAAGCAAACAAAATAAATGATCGACTTCATTCACTGCACTTGCAATCAACCCTTATTCCCAAAATTGTCGTGACATCCATTTGAGGGATACTCTTTCCCTGTATAGTGACATACCGGGAAGAATCTCTTTCCGTCTTTGGCCTTAACTCAACAACCATCGATTTCTGACAATTCAGAAAGATTCCATTGCTCACATAATAATAGTTTACTTCCCTTACTGGACCTCTAACATTATAGTTGGTCATCTCTCTTGAAATTGAATGCACCATTAATTAGGTGTCATCAGCATACATAACTGATTTCTCCATTCGCAAATCGTTAACATATATAATGTAAAGAAGTGGTCCAAGGGTACTACCCTGTGGCACACCTCATTTAAGTGTAAGACAACTGGATTTGTTTCCCACTATACATAGTGTGCCCTGTTGGTCAAATAACTTTTGAAACACCGCAGTGTCAAACCTCCAATACGGCAGCAATTCAATTTTTCCAATAAGATTGCTTGATCAAGTCAAAGGCCTTACAAAGATCAGGAAATACCCCCACCCACATATTGCCATCAGAAACCTCACTATCGCTTCAGCTGTCCATCGTCCTTTCTTAAAAGCACATCGGCATGATTTCAAAACTTTATATTTTTCTAAAAATAAGATTAACCTTTTCGCGATAGGCTTTTCCAATACTTTCGTCTTATTAATTATCTGCCGCGCTGCCTTCTATGAGTTAGACGCAATTTGTGAAAATGTGTTACTGTGCATTAATTTCGCTTGCTTGACCACGCTTTTATAAATAGATTTATATTTAAGATAATATGTCTTTACGTCATCATAACCCTTCAAACAAGATATAAATATTTGAGTCTCCCGGACAAATATACCGTAAATATAGTAATCCATCGATTAGTAGTACGACCTACGGTATGATTCGATATTAGTGAATCCGAGATACATATCCCTACCACACAAGCTGTCCGTACAAATTTTTTATTAAAGTTACCATATTGCAAACTGGATTTTGACAAATACAAAACAGTTTTTCAACTATCATATTAACGAATTATCAGCACTGTATCTTCTACTATATTTAAGTGATAATTTGTCATACTCTGTACAGTTAAAACCTTTCTGTAGGTTCCAAAAAAATGCTAATCTGTGTTTGCAGGTTGTCAAATTTTGGAATTAAAGTTGTATTAAATTTCGTCAGGGCTGTCAAAGTGACTTTCGTGGAGCATTAAGAAGATACTGAGGAGCTTGGGTGTCAAACTACAGAAAAACGTGTATATGACATTGACATAGACAAGTTTGACTTGAATTAATCAATGAAACAATTAGAAAGACTCACGATGTTCTAGTAACGGGCGCTAGATTTTTTTCTCATAATACAATTCATCATTTTTTACCGTTATGTAACACATAAGACCGACATGTCTGTTCTTCTTCGTCGTTTTACGATCTCACTCTTCTCCGGAATTTTCACCAAATGAGTACAGTTGCCGCGGCTGCAGCATGTCGTTCTGCGACACAGCGCAGAAAAAGAAAAAAATATTGAAATATTGCCCGTTTCTTCTGTCCCCCACTGCTGAAACTTTTCAGCAAAATTGATGTTTCATTCGAACCTTCGGTAAAATATATATTCATTATTTTCGCATTCCTTATTCGGTTTTTTGACGTGCGTCTCTAAAAAGCATCTTGAAAGGCCGTAATGATGTATGAGACGCGTGTTGTGCGGCGAAAGAAGTTTTCGGGAGGCGGGTTTCGCCGGCGACTACGGTATGCACGCCAGTCGCTGTAGTTTTAACGGTGCCGATGTTGGCATGTCGTAAATATTCGGTTTGACATTAACTTTGATCTAGAACGAGAATGGCACGGAAAAGTTTAGGAGTTCAGTTATCGGTAAAAATGATGCCATTGTATCGATAAATTGTCATACATATCGGAGCAGTCGGAGGATATTAAGTACGGTACGTGTATTTATTTGGAAAGTTTATTTTTCATTTAAAAGAGTTATTCATTATATCGATCGAATTTATAGTTACAATTCTTCTTCTGTTAAAGCTACGAAAGTTATTGGCGCAGAAAGCGTTTCTGGATGAAGGTTAAATAGTAAAATAGGTAGTTTGAAGATTAAGAAAGTCTTTGAACCCACTTCTTTCAAACCTATAGAACTTATATTTGTTGAAATAAATTATTTTACCCTGGTGGTTCGCAAACGGACATATTTAATGACGATGACGTCTTTGACCCGTACGCTTACATTATTTTGGATTTTTGTTTTCTAAATTACTAATTTCTCAAATGCAACCGAATTAAATATGCAACCCCTGCGATTATATAGGTAACGGTGGGGAGTTTTGTTTTCAGCCTCTTCTTACCTATATTTGAGGTCCTCTAGATTATTCTCGAATAATCAGCGATGATGTTGTATGTGAGCAAAATGTGTTTTTAAACAACTATGGCTGTGCGCCTGTAATACGTTTAAATATGTTTTTGCAATTAGTACCGTAATCATACCATTTATTTCACTAGTGCTGTAATAGGGTCTATTATAGCACTAGTTGCGTAATAGAAATGGAACATTTAAACAGATTTATTTTAAGTTGGTCACATTGCAACAGAAATGGAGATGTCAATATGACATTTTGTAAGCAAGTTTGAGGTTTTTATATTGAAATTCATTGTAAGATTTGATATTTTTAATTAATCTTTGAAATAGTACAACTATTATAAACATTTATATTAACGTTTGAATTATCTTTCGAAGTGATAGTGATACCGTGTGCAGTAGAAACATTCTGTTGAAAATTATCAAAAATGTGTCAATTTTAAATTAACTTGTCAATTTAAATCTTGTACCAAACCAAGGTGACAACCGCCACAAAATTTCCCTTGATTATCAAATTTTTCTCGTTTTGCTTTTACAAAAAGAGAAATTTTAAAACTAATTGCAAAAAATAGCATAAAAGACACGTTTCATTTGACATTAAAGCACTCATTCAGTTAAGAAACTCGTGGCTACGCCACTCGTTTCTTAAACTATGAATTCGTACTTTGAAACGTCAAAATGAAACTTGTCCTTTAATATACTATTATCCACCTTGAAACGCAGCCAGTCGGCGGGCAGTTACGGTTGAGAGTGTCGGTGCGTTAGCCGAATTTTCGTTTTGCCGTTATTTAATGTTGATTTCCCGTGAGTACATTTTTATTTCTTTCTATTATAAACAGTATTATTTAAGTCTGTTATTGATTTATTCTAGTTATTTGTACATTGAGTTTGGCCGTAAAACCATTTTACAAACTCCTTTTATTTTATTTTGGTTTACTTTTTTTGTTATCATTACCTGTTGGTAAACAGTGGATCAGCAATATTGTGGACACAGTGGATCATGATCCACTGTGTACCACAGCTACTTAAGTATGATGTTACTCAGAAATTATCTTTCTTCCTTGACAGAAAATGCCACGGACAAAGGTACAGGAACGTAAAATTGGTAAACATACGCAAGCCGAGATAGAGCGAGCCTTACAATTGATAGAAGATAGTTTAAGCATCCGTCAAGCGGCAGTGCAAACCAATTTTGCCTTTACAACTCTACAGAGGTACAAGCAGAAGCAACGTAACGCAGAACCCAATGCGGAGTTAAGATTAGTGCCCAATTACAACAACAACAAGGTGTTTACTGATCTTCAAGAAGAGGCATTAAAAGACTATTATAAAAAATGCACACTACTATTTTATGGCCTTTCTGTAAAAGACTGTCGCCAAGTGGCATATCAAATGGCAAAAGTCAATAATCTGAAAATGCCTCCAACCTGGGAGATGAACGAAATGGCCGGAGTCGAATGGTTTAGATTCTTTAGAAGCCGTCATCCTGATTTGACTCTAAGAAAACCGGAAGCATGTAGCCTCGCCAGAGCAACAACATTTAATGAGACCAACGTTGGGAAATTTTTCGACAACTTAGAAACAGTAATTCGCAGAAACCCGGCATTTTCTGACGGAACAAGAATTTTTAACCTGGACGAAACCGGCACCACAACGGTGCAGAAACCACCAAAAGTTATTAGACCAAAAGGGTTCAAAAACCTGTGTAAAGTAACAAGTGCCGAAAAAGGGACATTGTGCACAACTTTCTGCATAATAAGTGCGGGAGGACAGGCTTTGCCACCAGCTATTATTTTTCCGAGGAAAAACGTAAACGCCAGAATGAGTGTTGGAACACCACCTGACACTCTAATTCTGTCGACACCGTCAGGGTGGATGAACACCGAATTATTTGTGAAAGTTATGCATCATTATATTAAGTATAGTAATAGAAGTTCCGGAAATTCTAGCCTACTTTTAATGGACAACCATGAGTCTCACTTAAGTATTGAGGCACTTGATTTAGCAAAAAAATCCGGAGTTACTATCATTACACTTCATCCCCATACTTCAGCGAAGATGCAGCCTTTGTATGTTGGAGTTTTTAGTCCATTTAAGTGTTATTATAATGACGCTATGGACTTCTGTCTCATGCGGCACCCAGGCTGCCCCGTAAGCATATATGATGTTGGCGAACTAATTTGAATAGCATTTACTAAGGCCATGACTATTGAAAATATTACCAAATGGCAGAAGTGTAAACTTCATCAAGGCGAGGTTAATAATACCGTAGATAATAAGAAATACACGCATATAATATTCAGTAACGTATTAAATGAAACATATTCGCACATTTATTACATTTACGCGAGCGTCCGTTTTGTTTGGTCAGTTCGGACGTATGTGTATGTATAAATAGACGATATAAATACTTGCTTACTGTCCCGGTCTTGGTCTAATGGTAACGTATCGGCTTCATAACCATGCGGTCTCGGGTTCGAATCTGTTCTGGTACATGAATTTATTTATTCATTTAAATTTCAATTTAATTGAAGTTAAATACCTCGATAAGTTATATTTATTTATCTTGTTCCCTCAGCCGAACGAGCGTTACATATCCGAGCGTTTCATACCCGAGCGTGACGGGTCAGTCTTTTTCACTGCCTACAATCAGCGCAACGCGCCTAAAGAAGTTTACACTTCAAAAAAGCTCTCAACATTTACGTTTACGCTGTTGACAGATAAATGCGTTGAAGCGATCAACAGTGCCGTCCCACACAACAATCCCGTAAGTATCTTAAACGAGAATATCACCTGAATTGTAGTTTTAAAGACGACTAATCAAATAAGTTCCCATAGAACGTCAAATAATATCCTTCAATTAGAATGTTTTGAAAACATTGTGGCACAGACACCAAAGATAAACCACAAAAGAGTAATCATATCCATTAATATACACAAGATCATTACTGACGACTAGTTCTAAAGAATACATAAAATTTATTATTGCTATTAATTAAATTATTAAATTATATCTCTCGACTACAGTCGACGAACAATTCATCATGCAACACTGGAACCAGTAGTAATTTGAAAGAAGTGTTATTTTCGGTCACGATCAGCATTTATTAAGACTTAAACTTTAATAATAATTATTTAGCCTAATATATTATTATCACTATTATTAAATCGCTCTTGAAGAAATTAGCCTATAGAAGTGTGTTTTGATTAATATTCACTTATGAAATAGTTGTCAAAATTAGTATTTGATAAATTGGAACATGTAACTTAAAAATATTACTTATTTAATTCATATATTTTGATAAACGTTTATGTTTCGTTAAGGGTACACCCTGACCTAGGTATGTTTAATCTAAGTGACGCTTGGCGTTTGTTACGAACAAGTACTACCGTGGCCTATTAATTTTTCGGATGCGTCACAAATGATACGTGAAGCACGAGGGGACAATACATTGTCATAATTTTGTAGTACCTGTATCTACCACATATAAATTTCCGCTGCGACATCACCTGGCTTAGTATAATGACTCGCAGGAGCAAATTTGTCACTGGTGGAATACATATTTGAAGGGTGGCTCAACTTAATGTTTTTTGACTAATATTTCATAATTACTTCGTTGTTTGATAAAACATATTAGGATCTTAAAATAATTACGTTTATAAATTATGCATGATCCTTGCCGGCTAAAAATACAATAAATTTGTAGGAAAATAATTTTTAATATTACTTTCTTTTATTACAAATTCGTCGGCAGCCGTCTATCTTAGATATGTCCAAGACTGTTTCTGTCCTGTTCTGTTGTATTTATGTTTTGTATTCAATTACATGGCTACACAATATGTAAATATACGGTGCGTTTCAAAAGTCTGGAACTAGTGAAATAAAATTCTAACAAACAGCTTTTGAGAAAAACCCTCGAACAGGTCATTTTGTATCAATTAAATTCTTCCATCGCCTTTCGTTTTCGAATTATGACGTCATCGCTTTTTTTTAAATTGCAACTCATCTATAAAAAATAAATAAATAAATTTTTTAAAATTCAATTTTTATTTTACTGCAGAAACGGGCAAGTTAGCAATTTAATTATCATAAATAAACTAAATGAGATGTTCAAACTAATTCCCATTTACTTCTTGGCAATACCCCAGGCGATATTCGAAATCTTGTAGAACATTCCGGAGGGTTTCTGGAAGAATTGCTCTAATTTCGGCCCGAATTCTTTTCTTTAAATCGTCAACTGTAACTGACCTATTGAAGTAAACCTTGCTTTTCAGGCAGCCCCACAAAAAGAAATCGAGTGGGGTAAGATCGGGGGATCGTGCAGGCCACTCAATTGGCCCCCTTCTACCAATCCAACGATTGGGAAAAACTTGATTTAAATAATTTCGCACATCTAACGAAAAATGTGGAGGCGCTCCGTCTTGTTGATACCATAAGTTATTATTTGGCAAGTCTGGATCTTCTTCATTGGAATAAAGCATCGCAAGAGCGGATGTCAGGTCATGCCTAAACAAATCTAAGTATTTAGCACTCGTCAACGTCCCTTCTATGAAAAATGGTCCCAAAATTCGATCTACAATAATTCCCGCACAAACATTAACTTTTTGTGGAAACTGCGTGTAAACCTCTATCGTCCAGTGAGGATTTTGGGAAGCCCAGTATCGGCAGTTCTGCCGATTTACTGCTCCATTAAGGCAAAACGTGGCTTCGTCCGAAAATAATACTTGACTGACAAATTCGGGATGGGTTGTGCATCGAGCCATCATATCCTCACAGAATTCCATACGGCGATTCGGATCGTCTTCATTAAGTTCATGCACTAGAACTGCCTTGTAGGGATGCCATTTATACTTTTTCAATGTCTTCCACATCGAAGATTTACTGATTTCTTAATTTGCTGCCACCTATTGTGTCGCTTTAAGGGGATTTTCTTGCAGGTCCAGTAGAACATATCACTGAACATCTTCGGAAACTTTTGATCGACCACATCTAGGAAGACCCCTTACATGTCCGAAATCTTCAAATTTTCTTAAAATCTTGGATACGGCAGTGCTTATAATTGGTTCCAGTTCTGGATACTTATTGTTAAAGAGCTCGCAAACTTCATCTTGAGTTCCATATCCCTTCATCATTAAAATTTCTAGTCTTTGCTTTACACTTAAGTATCGTACCATTTTTGTAATAGAGTAATGCGTCAAAAGTGGCAGTTCGCAAAGTAATTAAAAATTTCAAAGCTTACTCAATTATTTCCTCTTTCAGGATTTAAGGTCCCTTATTACAGAAACTATCAAGGTCTGGGTCATGCTTGTACATATTTCTGTATTCAGAATTTCAAGCTCTATCCAAATCCATCGAAAAGAATATAGGTTGCAATTTTAAAAAGAATTCGATGACGTCATAAATCAAAAAAAGACGATCGAGAAATTTAGTTGATACAAAAAGATGTGTTTTTTAAAACCAAAATTGCCTGTCCGAGCGTTTTTCTCAAAAACAGTTTGTTTGAATTTTATTTTAATAGTTCCAGGCTTTTGAAACGCACAATATGTAGGGTTTGGCTGTTTGGTAATATTTATAATCAGAACGATAAGGAAATTCATTGCAGATGGCGCTGGTTCATATTGTTTGTAATAAAAGTTCTTCTGATCATGTAAATATACGTGTTTCTGTAAAAATATCTTCATTTTACAATAATATTAGAATGGTTACATATTATTTAAAAGTTTGAACAGAATAAAATCTGTTTTTCGAGTTATAATAATAATAATAATAATAATAATAATAATAATAATAATAATAATAATAATAATAATGGAATATTATTAGCAAAAAAAAGGATATACACGACATTACATACATACACTGTGACCAAAAGGTAACACCTTCACTTAAGCCGTTATGGCGCCCTGATCTTCCAGCTGTACCTGTACAAATGAAGTGAGAGAGGGGGGGATGTTATTATAATGTAAGATAGTATACAATAACAAAACAAATATAAATTCCAGTAAAGCTCAAGTAAATGAAATAAATTAAATAAGTTAAAGCAAAGTAACTAAATAAAATAAAATAAATCAGTGACCTTCGGCTGAAATCAGACCATCACCAATATATCGCCTCAGTAGAGATTTATAATAATTGAATTAAAAAAACTTAGTTTTTAGAAATTAAGAACGAATAAAACGTTCGTATCTTCCTCTTCTATTTGACATTAAAATCCATTAAACTGATGGTTGATAAATTGCTCAAATTTTTAAAATTGTTAATCTTAATATCGAGATTTATAAAGAACTAAATGAGGGTAATCACATTGCTAAAATTGATTTTGTTTTAAGTAAGTTGTTTTAGGTGGGACTAAGAGGAATTATTCTTAAATGGATTGACTCATATGCTTATGATGGTAGAAAGTTAAATTTTACTGTGGCATGCCAGAGGGTATGGTATTCCGTCCATTTGTTTTCTTTTTAATCACATTATATACTAACCCATATTTATGTTACATTAAAGGAGGATATTGCAGCAGTGACGACTATAAATTGCAGAATCGGGTAAATATTATCATAGAATACTTTAGGTGTTGGTGTGCGACCAATTTATTAGATTCTATTAATTGAGTTAGCAGACGGTTCTTGGTGGAACATTTTATCAATAACTATTTTAAATAAAATAAAAATAAAATAAAACTCTTGAAAACTTTCACAATTTTTATTTAGTCTTTGCGACATATGTTTCGGTATTGTTCATACCATTATCGAGCGGGGAACTAACAGGTCAGTTTGTGTAGGGTTGTTATATATATCGTTGTGTTTATTGCCTCTTTTTACATAAATGTCTATTATGGGTGTATGTGTGTTTGAAAAGTCTTTGTGTGTGTTCGTTACTTTCTCCTTTCCTTGAATTGATTTTTTAATTTCTAATATTTCTAACAGATTTAATTTCGGTCCTTTGTTTACATTATGTATAAGTTTACAACTATCTATATCGGGAAAATGGAGATTATTTATACAATGTTCGGCAAGGCCTGTATTTCTAATATTATGCAATATTGATCTTTTATGTTCCTTTAATCTAGTTTCGATCTTTCTTCCACTTTGTCCGATATAGATAGCTTTACAGTCTGTGCAACTAATTTTGTATACACCTGATTTATCGGTAAGTTTAGTTCTTTCCTTGTTATTGACTAACATAGCACCTAAATTGTTTTTATTTATGTTGACTGTTTTGATACCTATTTTCTTAAATATTCTGTTAATTTTATAATTAATATGTGGAATGTATTGTATAATGTGCCATTTGGTGTTGTCTTTTTCTATTATTTTAGGATAAAAGTGTATTTTGAGTTTTTCTCTTTGTTTGTGTTTAATAATGTCATCTACTATTTTCTTTAGAAGCTATCTATATCGGACAAAGTGGCAGAAAGATCGAAACTAGATTAAAGGAACATAAAAGATCAATATTGCATAATATTAGAAATACAGGCCTTGCCGAACATTGTATAGATAATCTCCATTTTCCCGATATAGATAGTTGTAAACTTATACATAATGTAAACAAAGGACCGAAATTAAATCTGTTAGAAATATTAGAAATTAAAAAATCAATTCAAGGAAAAGAGAAAGTAACAAACACACACAAAGACTTTTCAAACACACATACACCCATAATAGACACTTATGTAAGAAGAGGCAATAAACACAACGACATATATAACAACCCTACACAAACTGACCTGTTAGTTCCCCGCTCGATAATGGTATGAACAATACCGAAACATATGTCGCAAAGACTAAATAAAAATTGTGGAAACTTTTCAAGAGTTTCATTTTATTTTTATTTTATTTAAAATAGTTATCAATTTATTAGAGTTGAATTACTGTAAAACTTAAGTTAGCATGAATCTAACTAACAACAAAGTATTAGCTGTTAATGCTAGAGATGAATATTAATTTGCAAAAGATAAATAAATATTTGGATGTTTTGACAGACTTGGGCAAGTAAAATTGAACAAGTTTGTAAAACTATTAATAAAAATTATTATCTTATGTTGCAAATGTACTATAAATGCAGAAGACCAATTAAGATGGGGCACAGTAAGTAAAATTAATAAATTTGTAATATTGCAAAAGCGGCTTACTAGGTTGATATTTGATATGTAGCACTAGAGTCCTGTGTTAACAACACAATTATTTGAAAGAGAATTTGGTGTGGCCCCAGCACTATATATCTAATCACTGTAAAATTATTTTATGGGTCATGTTATTATTTATTATTGATTACTTGAGTGATATGAGAAAAACCTTATTAATTTGCACCCATATTCAATTGGAGATTTCACGGGATGGAAATGATGAATCAATTTTGTTATTTGTATGAGAAATTGAGTTTGGGTGGATTTGCAGGTGGTTGTTGGTTCTTGCCTCCTCGTCTTTATGATACTATTTTCTGATTTATTAAACACTTCTAATGAGCAGCATTCATTTTTGCGTGTTTGTGATTCTAATATGTTGTGTGAACTTGCACTTTATCGGAAGGATAAATAATTATTAATATTATTATTATTAAAATCCATGCGTTTAATTTTTTTTTGTTTAATACATTTAATTAAGTGATTGTATAATATCTGGAGACCATCGCTCTTGTGCATGTCTAAATGTCTATTTAGTTTTCTTAATCTCATTAATGACCGAGTCACGCCACTTGAATTATATGCACGCTATTGTTATGGATATCACTGTCAGTTGGGATAAAAAATATAAATATTATAGACATTTTTCCTATTTTGAAGTAATATAATATATATTTTATTTCAATAACTCGATTGCGAAAAGGACAAGAAAAAACAAGTTCTTTGTGATAACTGGATCCTCCTTTAATCTTTTTAATATCTTAAAATAAATTTTAATTTTGTTTTTGTGACGCCTACAAAAACAAATTATGATGAGATTTGTCTTATATTTACCTTACATTATTAATATCCCCTAAGTCTCAAGCAAATAGTTTCTCTGCATGCAATGTCTAGTGCATTATGTTCATTCTGCGTGCTTAATGGAAATTATGTTAATAGAGGGTTACAATAGTCTTTTAGATCTCGGATTGTTTCTGACATGCATTTGCAGGACATAAATCTGCTGATGAGTTATCAAATTTATATTCAATTGTTCGGATTATAGTTCTTTATGTACAAATTGTGCAATGTGCAATCCGTTCAGATAAAGATGTCTTTCGCATATGGCAATGAATATTAGACTCGTAAATAATTCCAATTGAATTGAGCCCTATTGTCAGTACGAGGGTGTAATTCCTCTAAGAGGTGGGATTAACAACGCGTAATATGGTGATCAATGCAGTGAGAAAGAAAGAAAAAATTTTCCTAGGGATTCATTTTTAAAGCTAATTGTTAAAATCAATTCATTTTAATATAAACTATAAATGAATTTTCCTGCTATCTGCTGCCAGTAAGATATTAGAGCGAATAATAGAGGTATGGTAAAAAGAAATACTTGAACTAACAGAGACAGGTTCTGGTGCATAAAAAACACAAGAATGGATACCTATCTTTAGAGAAACAAGAGGAAAAGTAATGGACACAAATGACAAAATGTATATATTTTCGAAAATGATATGGAGAATGCTTTTGGTAGTGATCCAAGGCAAAAAATTTAGAAAACGTTAAAAGCGTCAGTAACAAAAAGCTTAGACAATTTTTTTTAAGTCAGTAACAAATGGGGATTAAATAACGACACACAAAGAAAGGGGGCTTACGCAGAGGTGCCGACTAACTGCCGTGAGGTAGGACGTAAGGGGATGGCGCCATATGCCCTAATGTAAATTCCGGACTTTACAAGGTTTCGCTAAAGCAATAGTACCGCTTTTATTTACGAAATATCAAAACGAAATTTAAAACACAAATAAACAAAGTCTCAATGCATGTTCGACTGGAATTAGTTTTTAAAATAAAGTTTCTGAAACTGTGGTATGATGTTGTAAATTTTGCCAACTTTGAGAGTGATATGTAGGTTTAAATAATTTGAATTATAAGAAAGTACTCCCAACGAAACCTTAATTAATCCTTTGCATTCAATTTAAGGCAAAAGCATAATAAGAAAAACAAACATTTCTGTTGTTTGTTTTATTTTAACGAATACCTTACATCGGCGGAATTTTGCTCCACCCCCTTACGTCCTATCTCACAACAGTTAGTCGGCACCTCTGCGTAAGCCCCCACTAAAAATTAACGTAAGAGTATAAAACACATAGAAAATGGAAATAATTGTAGGAAATGACGTTTTATTACTACAATAGGCGTTATATAAATGACGATAATGATGTCGTGAAGATGGAAGGAAGTAAAATGACAAAGATTTAAATGAAGAAATTGTTACTAGTGCCAATACTAATATATTCGAGGAAACGTGGATCGTGAGACCAACACTGAAATGCAAAATTCAAGCTAGGTTAATGAAAATTTTAAGAACGTAAGTGGTGCATCAAACAAAGTCAAAATAATCGATTAAAAGTGAAACCATAACAAAATTGAGATACAACAGCACAAATGGTTTGACTGTTTTATCAGAAGGTCATACAACAGGCAACCTATATTGAAAATAAAACTGGAAGGAAAACATTCCAAAAATAGATCTAGAGCTACGATACTTAGAATGCATAAGGAAAAAAAAATTAAAACGAGTCTGTCAGAAGACTGAAAACGATGAAGAAGTATAATACCTATACTCCAAAACTTTGTGATAAAAACAAATAACTTATCTATATCTTCAGTAACCTACGTTGCTTTTTTCCTAGCTTTAGCTCTCCATTGGCATTAAGCCTGTCTTTTATGGCAACTGCTAAGGTCTTATAAGCAGTATCAAGTGGAAATGTACTTCTATAATTTTCGGAGAGTAATTTATCTATTTTTTATATAATTAATAAGTAAATAACACAAAATTTAGTTTCAAAAATATTTAATATAGACACTACATATGTTTCACCACACTGTGGCTTCATCAGGTGATGAAAATATACAAATTCAATTTCTGTTACAATGGAACTTATAAATACAGATATAAATGACACAATTATTGTTGTTAGTGTTTTAAATTCCCTAGAAATGTGCTTAGAACAAAATCATTGTCAATTTCAATACGAATTCTACAAACAAACTAAAGGTTTAGCCATGGGAAATCCATTAAGTCCGCTATTATCAGAAATATTTATGAATTAGAAATCATCATTAGCACATAACCGTTATTCAGACATTGCATTTATTGGTACAGGTATGTCGACGACGTATTAGACTGCTTTAACGGTACCGACAGACAACTAAGATCGTTACACAACCACATTAATACTATTCACCCTAACATAAGATTACTATGGAAATAGAAGTAAATAAAATGACTCACAAATTATCAGCTTATCAGTCTATGATCTACAAATTAATTAACATTCCCATGAGTCAAGAAAACTTTGAATTAGAAAAGAATATAATATTCACGATAGCGGTCAATAATGGGTATTCGATAGACACGATAAAAGGCATTTTAAAAAAACAAGTGGAATCTAAAACACTCTCCTTAATTTACCCCAACACAAAAGCATTCCTTCTTATTACAATCTTATCACATACTTGGGAAACATTTCAAATAAAGTAGGGACTATTATTAAGAAAGCGAATAACGAATCAACCTCTTTCAAAACTAACAACTCCATACTAAGAACTCTTAACAATAAGAAAGACAAAACGAACAAAAAATTGAACTCAGGAGTTTATAAGTTAACATGGGAAGATTGCGAAAAAGTTTACACCGGACAGACGGGGAGGACTTTTGAAGCCAGGATGAAGGAACATGAAAGAAGCTACAATGATAAGAAAACAAATTCGACCTTTGCTAACCACTGCCTGGAATAGAATCATAAATTTAACAAACAATTTAAAATTTTACATATTCAAGAAAAAAGTAAAAAACTTAACTTACTGGAAAATTTAGAAATAAATAAATTTAGTAAAATAGGTATAATATTAAACTATCAGTTGGACCTAAATAGCTCCCCACTACTAAATTTAAAACTCTAATTGAATATCCCTTCCTACCAACAATAATTGTGTCATCTATTATCTGTATTTATAAGTTCCATTGTAACAGAAATTGAATTTGTATATTTTCATCACTTGATGAAGCCACAGTGTGGTGAAACATATGTAGTGTTAACATTAAATATTTTTGAAACTAAAGTGTGTTATTTACTAATAATTATTAAAATGAAGTTTCAACAAGTAACTCTCCAATCAATCAGTTATTTATTTTTTATATATTGAGCTGCTCAATATCTCGTGCTAACTTCTTGAAATAAATTATTTCTCCCACTCTTTTTTCTTCTAATATACTTCCCCCCATTTTCAATATCTCTCTTATTAAATCATTTTGCATCGGTGTTTTCCTATGTGTTTACACTTTCTATCTCTCTGTGCCCTTCCTCCTCGCTGAATACTTTTTGCAAATGTTCCACCCATCTTTGTAAGCTTTCTGCAACAACTAATATCAACCATTCCCGTTTGTTTTTAACAAAAATAATTTTCTGACCTAAGTCGATACTATATTCTCCACTTCGTAAAATTTTTCTGTAACATTTTCATTCGTGTCCTCTGTTTTTCTGACATTTTTATCACACACTCTTCGTCATAGTACTCCTTCTTTTGTTATTGTGGTTTTTGTGTTATAATTCGTGCTTCTTTTTCGCTAACCTTTTTTTAAATATATTCACTTCTCGTTCTTTTTCTGTATCTATATTTTAAGTGATTCCTTCTTAGATTTGTATTCTTTATTAAGCTTCTCGTTAAAATATCTTCCTCGTTTTGTAGATTTGTCTTTTAGCGTTGGCGATTTTCTATACTTCATATGAACTTTAACAAGTATGTGATCGCTCAAGCAAGCGTCTCGGCCTTTCATGACAACTGTCCACTTATAGTGGGCTAATTAGCACCATACAAATTTCCCGGATCTGATGGGATATATCCTATACCGTTACGAAAAAGAAATGACAATATCTTCCTTGAATGCCTGGGGAAGGTTAGTAGATGCAACCGTCACTGAGGAGACTCTGGTGACTTACGGAACACCCGGGATCATTCAGTCATATTTTTAATGTAGCTGATGTCTTTAATATAACGTCATTGTTCCATTGAGAGTTAATGTAGACAAGAATTCGCGCTACACTTTTCTCCTGATATAAATGAATATTTAATATTAGTTAGTTAGTTAGTTAGTTAAGTACGTATTTCAAAATAAGATTTTAGTGTAGTTGAACTCAATAATAACAACAATAACGATTGATTTTTATTACTATTTCATGTTCCTTTATGTACATTTACCCTTATAACTCTTTAATACTACTTTTTCATTGCTAGTTCCGATATTAAAGTCACCTGTTACTATTTTAACGTGATGTCTCGGAATTTTGTTGTGCCGTTTCTAAATGTTTTCTCTGTAATCTTCAAGTTTTTATCTTAATTTCACTATGCATATTTAACATGCTAATATAATATATTAGCTTCCTTCTGATTCTGACTATGATCATGCTAGCCGAAATTAATGTACATTCTAAACTTGCGTTTCTGATGCTTATTCTTATACTTCTATGCAAAAAACACGAAACCTCAACTTCTATTGCATTCTTTCCAGCGTGTTTTTCCCTGCATTGCTGATATTATTTCACGACTTCTTTAGATATATCAGACTGCAATATTTGTGTGTAATAGTGTCTTTCTCAACTGACTCTTATCGCCATATCCATAATAGAATCCTAACCTTGTGAGGAATCTATGGAAATGATTACGTTTATTACTCTTTGACTTAGAGGTTATATCTCTGATCGTTTGGTTTATTGTAATATTATTTGACTTGATAATTTGAACACGTTTCAAATATAAAAACTTAATTCTTGATAAACAATACTCAAATGATATGATTATCATTTCCTTATTTCTGTTAAACAAACTTTTGTAATAGAAAATAAGTACGTATTTGAAGATACATATATCAGATATACCTTATCGAACGGTTGTTCTAAACTTTCTATATAAAGATAGCTCGTATACATGCATCTTATGCATGTAGATATTCGTTTGTATGTGCACCAAAACTTTGTATTACACGGAAACGCTATCAGTACAATGTGTAATCGGTTTTCGGGAAGATTGTTTGTTCTACAATGCAAATCTGGCCCATCCTTATGTTGAAATAAGCAGACCGACGCTAGATTTCCCTCATCATATTTACCACAAGATGAATTCTAAGCTGAAATTGGATTGCTGTTCGGAATTTCCAGATTTTCTTCCGAATACGTTTGTACATGCATTCGAGAGCTGTGTTGTGGGGGAACGTAGAGACAGAAACTGGTTTTCTGAAATTTGTGACATCGCAAGCAAAGTCGCTTCGAAGCATACTTTCTGCATTTTATTATGCCATATCAATAACGCGATTTGAAAAATATTTTTGTGGTAGAGTTAACTAAAAACAGAATGTCCTTGATGTATACATAGTACAGCTTTCTGCCTCCCCAAGAAGAGATAATTTTCAATCAATATCAGTTAACAATAATTGTGTTTAACGTTGAAACTCTTTTTTAAGCAGGGCCCTGTTAAAACATTAAAATTAAGCTAAAAATATCTCTCAAAAGTAATTGTATCATATGGAAAATTAAATAATAATATTCGAAATTTTTTAAGTTATATAACATCATATGATAACATACAAGTTAATCAATACTGAAAGTATTATATATTTTTCTCCTATTATTATTATGTATCTGCACTATTTCTTTTATTGTTTTATCATTCCTCGGTTGGATGACATGCGGTTGACTATGTCTTCTGACATTTAAGCTGCAATTGGTGGTTTCTCTTCCAAAGGGTTTTCCTCTTGTTTCTATCTCAAAGGATATCTCATCTTATTCCTTGGCTACACCGCACTGACGATGACCAACGAGTCTTAAACGTGTCTGCTATTGCACTACAGCGGAATAAAATTATATTCTTTCCTCCTATTTTTATTATGTATTTGTGCTATTTCCTTAATTGTTTTATTATTCCTGGATTGAATGATATGCGGGTTGGCAATGTCTGTCCCCGTCAGTTTTTGTCACTCAGACTTGACGATCTCAGACAATTAAGCTGCAGTTTGTGGCCTGTCTTCCACATGGTCGTCCTTTTGTTTCTATCTCTAAAAATATCCCATCTTATTCCTTGGCTATACCGCACTGACGATGATCAATGAGTTTGAATCACGTGTCAGTAGTTGCACTACAGAGGATAACTCAAAATTTTGTCTCTTTTTTTTATATGTATGATCTTAATTTTAAAATCTGGTACTTTGATATCATTCAGTACGATTTAAAATAATCAATTCGCATACCCACGGTGGCGTGAAGGAAAGCGTATCTGACTAGATATCGGGTGGTCTTGGGTTCGAATCTCAGCCGCGTTTAAATTTACCGGATTAAACAATTATTAGTGCAAGAGCAAAAAATCATAATCAAAATAAATATCCTCTTGTTCTTGATATACATATCTGGCTAAAATGCATAATTAATTTTAAAACTCTATTTTTACCAACTTGCTATCTAATTTACTATTAAATACGTTTGCACTGTGTATAGATTTGTTTAAAGTTATTAATTGATAAAATATAGCTAATTTTTTCGTCTTCAAGTAATATATTATTCGCTGTGTTCTAATTTTATGGAAAATTAGGCCGATATTAAACCGAAGAATGTAACCTTAAACTCATTGTTTTACTTTGACAGTTTTGATTGTTTGGACAAACACAAGCACAGAGATACTCAACAAAAGCCACTTCTTTTTTATCAATACACTTCATAATTCGGAGATATATTTTCATCATCAGAACATAGTTTTATAATAATAATAAGAATTATTATTATTATTATTATTTATTGCCCAACAGATATCTCCAATAACGGGACAAAATTACATAGAGGAAAATTTTCAGAAAATCTCAATTAAATTAATTAAAATAGTGTAAGAATGTCATTATAGATTTTATTCAAGAAATTAATATTAGAATAAGCCTTGTACAGTAGTAAATATTCATGACAAAGTGTTTCCGTAACTTTAGGGGGAAAAAGATATAATGTGGGAGACCGTTCGATGGATTGGCCCGAAGTATATTCGATATATGCTATCAACAATTATGAACGTGTAACACATAAATGGCAATAAATACTTAGATTATATATTGTAAATAACGTAATAACTATTTGTAACATTAACATTTCTGTAAAATTTTGTACATTATACTTTGACATAAACAAATCAACTTTAAAATAGATGTTTGTTTACATTTTCAAAGTGAGTAATACATCACTTGACCGAAAGGTGCAGCATTGTAGTTATACATTTTTGGAAGTGGAAAAGATAACTGGAACAGAGGATGTCTGAGTTTTTTTTATTAAGATAAATGTTAATATACCTAAGGGCAGAGCGCAAGAATTTAGGGACCTTCCGAAGTATTTAGTAACAACTTAGAATAATTTTCAATAAATTAGGACTTGCAATATTTTTATGAATCAGTTTTATTTGAACTTAGAATAATTTCGCTTAAATAAAACTTATAAAATTTTTTAGCCAGTTAAATATTTGCAGGAAACTAGCATGTTTTATTTTAACACGCGATGGTATAACACTATGCCATACTGTAAAACAATTTAGTAATTTTAACAGTTTAGTTTTCAATTTTATGACAGCATTTTTTTTTATTTGGATATAAGTATAGACACTTTACGTTTGCTAATCTGTAGAAGGTCAAAAGTATTAGGTTTATTTAAAGTTTTTTTTTGTTTGTAGAATATTTTTTACTGTGTAAAGATTTATTTATTAAAAATTAATATGGATGAATTTGAACAGTTATATGAAGAATTAAGGTAGTTTAATTGTGTTTATTTTTTATTTGTCTTGTATATAGTGTTGAACAGAATTTTATGTGGTGGTTTATGCTGGAGTTTAAACCAGGTTGGTAATTTAATTTTTTTTTGAATATACTTTCACAATTCATTTTTATATATTTTTGTGCTTGTGTATTAAAATTTGACGTGTTGGGTAATTGGTCAGGAATGTGTACAATGAATTAAGTAGGTGATTAATTCATGGTATGGAGCCTTGATTAATTCTAAAAACACGAGTTGGTTTTGGTGGTACTGTTTGGAAGCGAGAAAAGGCGCTAGGCAGTACTAATCAGAACAAAGTCAATATTTTAAAACACAATTTAAGCACGTAGTAATAATTTAATCGATATTTTACATTAAGGCTGGACACGTAGTTGTGTACGCTAGGAATGTGTGCAACGAGTAGAAAGATGTACTCATAGAACGGAGCCCTGGTTAACCAATTTGTGTCTTAGATATACTGTTTGGGAGTGAGAAAAGGCGCTAGGCAGTATTAACATCAAGACAGAGTTCATGTGTTAATGTGTATATTATTTGGACCGTTGGAATTCATGATATTTTATTTATTTATTATCCAGTATAAGTCACGACATTGAACAAAAAACTTTGATTTGTTGATTGTTTTAACTTAAACCTTCATGAATTAGTATGTAACAAATGTGTTTAGTGGAGTATTCTCTGATTTAATTGATATTATTGTTTTGATCATAATTACTGTATTATTTTTTTTTTATCGTATTGCCATAACATGCAAGAGTTTGATTATATATATAAACTTATCTTTGTTTGTAAATATACCTGTGTTGCTTTGATTTAATTTATTTTAATAAATTATATTATAAGGTTTTTCTTGTATTTTTATTTATTTTATTTGACTTGGAGACAACTTAAGAGCATTCACTTTGGAGAAGGAACATTGTTATTAATTTTGCTTAACCTACTTTTCTGCAGAAATTATAAGATCCTAGTCTAGCATAAGGCCTAGCACTAGGATATATGCTTGATTCTGCCTCAATTTATTATTTAAATAATTTAAATACATTTACATAACTGTTAATCTGCAAGAGTCACAGCAATATGTTAAACGTAATTCTAAAAAGCCCCTATACAGTCTTTACATACAACAAAACTCGAAAGAGGAAAAAGTACATAAAAGGAATGAAGTATTGAAAACTTAACATATAGCAGGTGAATTTAACAATCTAGGTAACGTTTAATGGGTTATATCGACATTAATACATTTGACATGGAATGTATTTTACATTTTTATACTACGTATACGAAAGTAAAATGATCAATACAGGTGGATTTGATTTATTGACAATTAAAGTAAAAGGAGGACTTCAAAAAGAATTCAAACTTGCACGGAGAAATTAAAGAAATCGTATAGCAAGAATGCGGCTATATTTGTACATAACCATAGTATCAAACGTATTTTGAGGTCAGCGAATTCTATTATAAATTAATTTTTCGTATAATATAACTATTTATTTTTATTTTATAATTTTAAATTAAATTTAGAATACAACATCTATCCGCCATAAATAGAGAAGTTTATAGCGGCAGAATATGTAAATATCACTAATTACAATTACTGTGTGTTTGTTAATTTTTAATATAAATACATTTCTATGGGGATAGAGATTTCTACTTAAAAATGTTTACAGTTGTAACATACGACACTTAAATAATTGAACACAATAGAAATTTAACAGGAAAATAATTTATGAGCTATGTGAAAATCCATATATTGTGACTTCGTATATATATTCCAATAAATTTAAACTGAAAACAATTTGCATATTACGATTTATGTATTCTATATACACCTGTAACAAAAATTTGGATATAAACTACAGTTGAGGCATGCAATATGGTCACTAAGTACCACGCTATATGTATGTAAGTATGTGTGGCAATATGATTTTGAAGTTAGAGTGCGATGTTATTCTGAGATAAGCAATAAATTGAAGTGTTCATTAGCTCGCGTGTCAAACGCTCACACATTGCAATAAAACTTTTTTTCAAGTACTTTGTGTAACAACAGTTAGTACGTTATTGGATAAATTATTATTATATACGGGTTTCTCATAGCAAACAATAAAATAAGGAAAAATTGACAAAATAATTACATTGGCGACTTGGTATACTAAAGGTTGTATAATATAATTATACATTTAAAGCTTTCATGTTTACCTTTCAATGTATTTTAATATGCGCTATTACAAAAATGGAGTGACCGGTTAACATTTTTATAGAAACATTTTATCGGAGTAATATATATAGGTCGCACCTTCGTGTAAAATCTTAAAGTTATCGATAAAAGCTAAAATGTTAATGGTCTTATGACAGAAATATTTTTGAATTCAATTTATACTTTAGAAATAGCAGTACATTTTTGCGTCTACTATTAAAATGGTGTAGCATTCGGCTTAATCACAATTTTATTCTTCTTAATGTCAATTAAAATCATTTTACTGCGCTTTCTCAACCACGATTTCAGCGGTGACCCTTGGATATTTTGTTCCTGAATGAAAAAATGAAGTGTGGCCCCCACACGACTTTCTTATACGTATGAGCGTTTCAACCTATACAATTTTAAGAATTTTTTTATATAAACATTATTCAAAATCCTGTTCTAAGTACTTCTATTCTCTTAATAAATCGCTATAGAATGCATACTTTGCAATATATTCGAAAAAAAGTGCTACTCCCTAAGAGTAAAAGTGTTACTTCCGGTCCGAATTTTAAAATTTCATTTATCCAAAAAATATTGCAAATTAAGCACTAAATACTTTTGTACTCTTGATAAATATATCTAGAATGCATAATTTACGACATATTTGCAAAAAATCGCTTTTCGATAAGAGTAAAAGTAGTACTTCCGGTGTGAATTTTGAATTTTTTTTTATACAAAATATATTGAAGATTAGTTCTAAATACGTTTTTATTCGTAGCGTACCTGTCTAAAAAGCATGACTTGCAAAATATTTGCAAAAAACTGATTTTCGATAAGAGTAAAAGACCTATTTCCGGTAAGAATTTCGAAAAACTTTTTTAATAAAATTGTTCACAATTTCAATTTTAAGTACATATGAATTCTTTATAAATTTGTCTAAACTTAGTAGTTGACGAAATATTGGCAAAATTCGATTTTTTCACTGAAGTAAACTACTACTTCCGGTCTGCCGATTTTACTTAAAATCTAATCATTTCTCAAGAGGAAGATTATACTACTAAATACAAAATTTGGAATAGGTAGCTATAGCGGTTTGACCGCTATCGTGGTCACACACAGACACACAGACACACAGACAGACACAGTCATTTTTTAAAAACCACTTTTTTGATATCAGGGAACTTCAAAACGTCGAAAATTTTTATCATCACAATACCGCCTTATACTACATATAAGAAAGCAAAACGTGGAAATGGTGGAAAAAGAAAGAGGAAAAGAGCGCGACGAAATAAACTAAAGATAAACATAAGCGAGGCTGCCAAGACAGTACACTCGACAAACGTTTCCTATGAAATATAAGGCGTGAGGGTCCCCCGACACTGCGTTGCTCTCCCACCACTGTTAGCAAGCAGACATCGCTGCATATTAAGGGGTCATCTTCTGCATGGGATAAAAGTATAAACCGAAATTAAAATTTGACGACTACGGTATACCAAGTAGATGTGGGGAGCAAGATAAATATCTTTCTACTGGCAAACCAATCCATTGTTACTTACTAATAACTATTACATACCAAGAAACTAAGAGGAGTGGGATGAATGTGACAAGATGTGTGTTATTCTTTGAAAATAATGACGAGGAGTTGAATTTATTTCATATATAGCGAATATTTTCAGTTTGGTTTTTGTGTCCTATATTGTTTGATTTTCTTGTTAAAATATAATCAATAGATATTAAAAATTAATTTAATTATAAATTTCAAAACATTATTTACTTTATAGAGTAACCTATAGTAAATATATCGAAATATTGTATGCTCACGATAAAGAGGTCATGAGTAAAGAAACTGTACCGTCCATCTGTGGGTACGTATTTCGACCTTTTGATGTTGTTAGAGACGCTTAGTCCAACAGATTGCTCTGTTATTACTTTTTTGCTAAAAATTATACGGGGAATACAAAAATATAATACTAATATATAGGTTGTTCCATTTAAAAAACTATAACTATGGTCAGTCACCAAGTTATGGAACACTCTGTATAATACAAAATATTTTTAAAATGTGCTCCTAATAAGCAGCTATTACAAGAAAAAAACCGCTACGAAATATTTTTACTCGTAAAGGCACAATCGACCTTACCCGCTGAGATGACTCACTCTGTATATTTTAAATATGTTAAATATGTCAAAGATTAATATTCTGTATTTAATAAGTAATATATTTTAAAATTTTGCATGAATAGAAACGGATTTTAATGACGTCTTTATATTTATGATAATTTAGGTGTTATTGATATCGATTTCTGTTGGGCTGAAGAAATCTGACAAGTAATTATTTGGAATGATTTAATGATTATAGATTTTTAAGCATATTTATCATTAATGTTTTCTACTTTAATATAAAAATATGTTCGTGTTCCTTGCGTAAGAACAATTAAATAATAACTACAATATTATGACCAAATCAACGTTTGTTATATTTGGTTATATAGACATCAACTTAATTGTTCTTAATGGCTAGTTACGTAAGGTTTGACATATAGGGATGCAATGATGTGAAATTTAACAATGACTTATTTACATATAAACTCTACTTTGTAGAATCATGAGTTAAATTATTATTTTTGCAAATGTCCATTAAGAGGATGGAAGAAGCTAAGAAGCAACTCAAAGTCAAAATATGAACGACTATAATTTATTAGTAAATGAAAGTTTCTGCTGTTATTATTATTGAACAGGGAAATGGTTCAGTGTTAAATTCCAGCAAAAATATTAAGTTGTTTCCTTTCATACAATCTACTTTTCGTCAGTAAAATTCATAATCAAGATAAAACGTTGAGTTTCGTTACAGGATGCAAACAATTCATTAAGAATTTTGCCCCGAAATGTGTACGATATTTGGTCCGATGAGCAGCGCTTATTATACCTGCCGCGTAAACTATTACGCCAATGTTAACAATTAATTATAAATTTGAATAAAACAACATAATCGATAAGCAAACCAAAGAGGGGACGAAGCAAGCACAAATCCTTGTTATAGAAATGCAAGTTAAACACAACTTTACATGGGAAATGCCTCGCACACCAAACCGTTGTCGTAACTTATCCGTTAGTAGAAGCCTATGGCAAGCTAAGTTTATCGGGCCTGTAAAATTTCACCTCAGGAGAGATAGCTAAATGTCCGCTGTTGTTAAAGGCAACTACTGTGCCACTATTACGCTAACAATGGAAGCGTAATTTGTGTAAAACGTTTCGCTAATGCTGCTTGAATGAACTGTTACTGTATAGGAAGTGCAGTGAAATATATTTAAAGCTTTTAGGAGTTTCCTCGTTTCATTGATAAGACGATTCCCTACGTATTTTAATCAAGATATCCATTAAGTTGCTAAATCTTTGTTTAGAGTAATGTACGGGTTCGCCTTGGTTAGTAATAGAATATAAATTGGATTGGGATAGCTAATATGAACAGCCTTTCCGAATTTTGGAAAAATATATATGAAAGGTTGTTTTAATTTTAAAACGTCCTCGATAATAGCCTACGAGATGTTTCATTCTATGTATCCCTCCCGTTGAGACAAAAGTCTCCAAGTCCAACTTAAAACGACTTTTAGATTTTATCGTATCTAAATCTAAACATGATACCAGTCTTTATGCCCAAAAACTCACTAAGTCCAAAGTTAGATAGGGAACAAACTGGAATGGACGGTATTATTTCTGGACCTGAGTCTTAAAGAGGCCAATCTCCATTTACAGTGTTCTGAGATATTAATTGCGCAACATTTGAAAGCAATATGACTATAATTTTAAGTGTGTGAATAATTATTTTCAAGTAATTAATATCGACAAAACACTTCAAAATAATGTATATTTTTAAAAATTTATGTTGTTGATTAAAAAGAAAGATATTTTATGATTTAGATGGAGATTTGCCCTTTTATTCATTATTGTTATGCGAAATAGTACCCACTTTTTTAGCTTTTTTATGAAGTGGGATAAAAGAATAACTAAAAAAAAATACAAAACTGTCTCTATTTAATAGGTAAACTTTTAAATTTATTTGAACTGATTATAAAATTTAGTAGAAAAAATAAACGAAACTTAATTCTATATTATTATAAACCTTAAAAAAAAGTTTCGGAACATTCCAGACATTTTTGCAATTAACAAAACTTTAAAATTCATTGTCTGAAGCAGTGAAATCTTCAGGATTCATAGTAGACGAACGTTGAAGGCTTTGATAAAATGACTTATTGCAATCACTAACATAAGACAAAAGGTTGCGTAAATTATTATACTTTTTAAATCAGCTATCGGTAACGGTTGATCGTGCAGAGGTTTCAAATCAAAATCACTGTGGTTTTGTCGAGTTCTTAACGGTCCTCTTCTTAAATCAACTTTTTTAAATTCCCCATCGCTGAAGTCTGTTTTATAAGAAAACTGAAGTTCTTGATCTTGCTGAAATTTCATCCACTTAATTTTAAGCCATGGGATTGCGTTTCTTTCATCATCTTTTTGTATGGACTAGAGAAGATTTAAGGAAAATCCCATAATTTATAAACTCTTTTTGAGACATCTCAATCACGCTCATAGGCTTTTTTCTATACACAGATGTTTTAATAAAATTAATCCAATCATGTGGAACTTCTATACCGTAAGCGTCATATTTTAATTTCGGTTTACACTTCTATACCATACAGAAGATGGCCTTACAATATGCAGCGTAGCCTCCTTGCTAACAGTGGTGGGAGAGCAACGTAGTGTCGATGTCGCGAGAGTACTGTCTTGGCAGCCTCGCTTATGTTTATCCTTTAGTTTAATTCGTCGCGCTCTTTTCCTCTTGCTACTTTCCTATCAGAAATTAAAATATGACGCTTACGGTATACAATGTTGTCTTCTTCTTGGCTCGTTCAATAGCGGCATGAATGGTGTCAACTTCCATGTGAGTGTGGCCTGGTTCCATAAACTTATGGTTTATCTCAGCAATTGTACTGGTTGGTGGAAGTTCCTTTAAAGTGTAACAAAACATTATGGCCATGTAAATATTCCTATTTTGGTCTGAACAAGAACCGTTGTAAAAATTCAAAGCTTGAATTTCCTTTGAATACAAGGACAATATAAATTTTCTTATGCAGGAAGCAATTTCATGTTCGCCACGACCCCCTATCGTTTCGTTCCACAAAATGCGGGTTGCCCCATTGCCATCTGTACCTGTTTTGTATGCTGTTAGATTATAGGTCCATAGCATTTTTTGTAAAAAGATACGCCGTTTCTTAAATATGGTGTTGGAAGACATTTTTCCAAATCGAATGAGATCGATTACATTTATATGCTTTTTCGGCCAAATCTAAGTGTTCTTTTTTTTAATTGTATCCTCTCCTTGTCATTATTTTATTCATCTGATGGATTAGTACAGCTATCAATCGATTTAATTGTCCGATTACAGAGTACAAGTTAATGAAATATTCATAACACTAGGTAATACCAAAATATTATAGCTACTACTTTTTTTTTATTATTGCAACTTACATTGAGTTTTCTTCTCACCACAATTAAGTAAAGATAGAAGTCTTTTGGTTCTTTCAGAAGACATTTTAATAAAAAGTCAAAAACGGCACCGAACGTCGTGTGGTACACAAATTTTTAAGTTAGGTTTTAGGTTAAGTTAGGTCAATCTCCATTCATTATTTTGTTGCGGTTGTTGCTAATTATTGTGTGAGAAGGACGAATCTCCATGTCAGTTGGATATTGGCCATTTTAGTTCTTAACGGTTTTGGATATAAACTCTACACTTAAAATGGTATGTCATGTACCCTTAGCAACAGGAGACAGGCCTTTTTTATATCGACAGAAATAAACTCGGGAATTTTAGTATTGGAGATATCTCAAAATCGATGAAAGTGGAGATTGGCCGTTTTAAGACTCAGGTCCAGATTTATGAAGTAGCTTTTAAAGGTTTGGCTATCAGGCCATAATACATTAAATGGATTTAGTGATTCCGCTCAAAATTTGTTCGGCATGCAAATATTATGTGTGGATGTTATTTACACTTACTTTGCAAAAGCCTTTGATAGCATTGTTCATTCGTTGCTTCTCCAAAAACTTGATGTCTTCGGTTTTTCGATTGGTTTGCTCAAGCACATGTCTTCATATCTTTGTCATCGGTCCTGTCACGTATGCTATTCAACGGATTCCAATCTTGTCATTTTACATTGACTTCAGGTATCAAATCTTGGTCCCTTGCTATTCAATATATTTATTAATGATCTTTTAAATTCTCTGAATTGCTCTGTCCTAGCATATGCCGATAACCTAAAGATCTTCATGAAAATTAGAAATGTTGAAAACTGTCATTTACTTCAGGACAATTAGCAGATAGTCTATGATTGGTGTCTACAAAATAAAATGATGTTAAATGTAGAAAAATGCGCAATAGTCACGTACACTAAAGTCTCTAACCTTGTCATCTTTAATTACCATGTAAATCGAATAGCAATACCCAGGCACACGCACATCAAGGATTTAGGAGTCCTCTTCGACTCTGCTCTCCGAATTACGGGACCATGTTTGCAGTGCGGCTACTAAATCATTGCCGTTCATGCAGGAATTTCAATGGTTTAATGGCTGTGAGGTCGATCTATTACGCTTTTGTTCGAAGTAGACTGCAGTAAGTGCTATCATTTGGTATCCGCAGTATTTATACCAAGAAATAATCCTGGAGCGAGTGCAAAGACGGTTCCTGAAATATATTAGTTTTGAGAATTGATGGCATTTATCCTCCTAGAGGTGTTGACTATAGGATCAGCAGTGCCAACTTCTTTTTTAATTTAATTAACAACAAAATAGACTCGTCTGCTTTGCTTTCGCAAGTTGATTTTGCTATTCACTCGCATTTGACGCGGTCATCTGAGTCTTTCGTTTTACTCAGACGTAAAACAAACATTCTCCTTAAAGCACCTCTTACAGCATGATTACGAATATTATGAGCATTTACCTGGATCCGTTCATGTAGCCGTGTGGCTGGATTGCTAGATTTTTGTTGCAATTTGTAATAGACTGACTGATTTATGACAGACACTTTTTTGTTGTTGTTTTCTTCAGCACATTTGTTATTCTCTTATATATATATATATTTGTATTCCTTCATTGTATAGAGCAGGTGTTCTGAATTATTTTGTAATAATTATCCTGTAAATGGAGTATTCTGTTGGATAATAAAGACAAATTATTATTATTATTATTAAATGGTTACTATATAGACTATAGACGTAATGATTTATATTGTGAACTAGGTGACAGTTAGTGTCCTTAATGATTTTATCATAACCAACCATAAAGAACCTAACCTCAATAGTACAAAGCGTTAACGTGTGAGCCCTTAATTGTTAGTAATATGGATTATAGAAATCGTTAAGCTATAATGTTAGCTTATAAAATACTGTCAGAATTCAGTAATTATTATAGATGAAAATTAAATGCAATTAATTGTTGATAACGCGATTCAGGAGTTAATAGTAGAACAACCCATCAGTAGTGTGATATCACTTGTCGAAAAAGAGCAGAATATTGAGGTACGAATAAAATTTGCCTTAATAAAGCTATGCTTTTCAGTCTAGCTAATATAATAATATTCTAGTCCAACAATAAAGTCTACGAAAATTCAATAGGTCACCTCACCATTAAGGATAGCAATTATATCCCTTCCGAAGCCTCTGATGAAGCAACACAAGCAGGTACTGGTTTAGTTATTTCATGTAATTGATGGAACTAGATTTCTATATGCTATAAAGTTTTTTGACAGGAATAAAAGATGTATATGGCAAAAAGCTAATCCATCGATTTGGCAGCGCAACACTATCAAAAAGCAAAGACATAAGAGGCAGCAATATGCGAAAAGGAAGTTTCCAAAGAGAAAACTAAAACCTTTGTATTTCAGTAAGTGCCGATTCAAATGTTCTTCAAATTGTATTCGATTTTACAAGACGACACGAGCAAGAAAGGCTTTATTCTGCAAAATGTTACACGCTCTGAACCACAAAGATGTAGAGCACGCAAATGTAATGCCAATGAACTCAAAATGTTAAACAATTTTCATTTTAAAAGGAATACGACTTATCTGGAAAACTGATAGTAAAATTGTTCGAAACTGAAGTCTGAATACTTTTGTATTATTTACGTAAAGCCAATCGTTGGTCAGAACAGGAGACATAGTGAGAGGTGTGAGGAGAGTTGTGAGTGCTGAAGGGAGACATTCGAGAGAAATTGGGGAAAATTCTGAAATCCCTTTTCAATAGCAATTATTTTTAGGTATGTTTTGCATACTGACATTTTCTTTAAAAATGTTAATATTGTTTACGAAGGCGGTATAGGTTAGTGATTGTCATAATTTAATATAACGAAAATGATTCCCAAAACAGTGCAAAAACACTAACAAATTAACATAACAAAACAGCAACTTTGTAAGCAAATCACAATAGAAAGCTATAAATGCGAAGAGGATGACAAACCAAAATAGACAACTGTTAAACCACCGATATCAATGACAAACAAGGACCAGTTCAAGATAGAATTTAATTAACATGTAAAGTAAACAAGCAACTTAATCGGGAAGAAAGTGCGAAATACGGAGGAAATCGCAAAGAGCGCCTATATCAACGTTCTACCAAAATAAGAAAATTTTGCTTATCCTTGAATGGACGAGATGTCGTGGAATCTTGCCAGGGAAAAACTATGGCTTTAAGTTGTCCAGTCGCCTCTAAGCAAGAAAAGGAATCACTTGAAGATGATCCACGACCAAAGCGGCCCATCGAAGGGACCATTCCAGAACTTGTTAGAAAGTCGAAAAATTAATAATGGAAGAGTAGTATCTGGTGTAACGATTATAAAATTCTTCATGATCATCTTGGCATAACTAATTACAACTCAAGATTGGTGTTGTCCTACAAACAACAGCTCGTGGAATAATTGTGTGCGTCTTTGTACCTCTGTAATGAAGGCCGGGGTAGAGTATTGTGTCGAATTTTTATTGGTGATATAACTTGGATTCGTCATTATGAATCTGAGTCCCAGAAAGACTGCATGTATTGGAATAAAAATGCACACCACCACACAAGAAGATTGAGGTGTTAGAGTCGACAAAAGAATACATCGCTAGACTTATACGAGTTATTACAGATTTATTACATATTAATACACAGAACCATTCAGATATATTTTGTTATACATTAAATTGCTGAAATTTTTGAGAATATTAATTTTTATATATTTTTCTAGATGGAATTATTATCCTTTTCTTCTTCTAAATAAAAATTTTTATGTACTATTTGACATATGATTATTTCCACTTATAATTACACGAGGGCTTTTTCAGGATAAATTTTTATTGTTTAACGAACAATTTTGTTGTTGCGTAATTGTACGAAACAAATTACCTCCTTCGGACTCGTCTTTTCATCGAAGAGACAAGTTGCCCGTAAATAAAAAAAAGGGAACCTTCAATGTCATTCGGTAAGATAATTTACTACATGTGTAAACAATTACAGAAATTTTTATTACATAATAATTATATTATTTAAGAATACAATTTTTAGAAACACAGTCCTTATATATTTTGTGAAGATTACTTGCTTCTTCAGTTTTTCATGTTGGGTCAAATAATGATAATAAGCAAAGCTTACTGTTGCGTCGACTTTGACATTTTATTTTGACAATTAGTTTGTTGATTTTATGACAAAAAAAAACAAGTCGATGTCAGGTCAAGCAAAGGTTCCTTCCTTGCCTATTTAAAAGTTTAAGTAAACATTTATCGCTGTCAAAGTGACAAAACAATCCCGACTTATCGATACTTTTACATTTGAATTAAATAATCTGTAAAGTTATAGCCAAAAAAAAATGCATTCTTCTAATTAATGAAGAATTTGTTATGTTCTAATATACTGCATTACTTACTTTTTAAAAAATTCAGGGTAGTCAAAAGATTGTGGGCGATCTTGACAAATATAGTTCAAATATCTCTAAAACTATTAGTTTTGTACTGAAACAATTTTCGATATTTTATTTACTAATGAGTTGGCTTATTAATCCTAAAAACGCTATTGATGGTTTTTGGTACAATCTTTTGGGCACCAAAGTAGAGAGTTATTATATAAGATCGATGATGGAATGGACACTAGAGCAGATGACTAGACGAGCTTCAGAAGAAACTCTTGAGCTTCGGAATATGAAGGCAGAAAAAAGGTACGCAAAGTAGGGTAGATTGAAAAACACTAAAAACTAGTGTTAATAAATTTAGAATTGGTCAATTATTTTCAAAGAGATTTTATATTACTCCAAAATTCCAGGTTAAATTTTTCTTTATTATTATTATGACGAGAACCCCATATTTCAATATCAAATTCTGTATTATTATTATTCCTTCGTTTTAGTACAAAATAAATATATTTTGTAATAAAAAAAACCAAATAGCCTCAGGTGACATTTAGTATATTTTCATCAAACTGAAATTCGAGAGAGATTTTTTCGCTTCAGGAGAATTCACTACAATGTTTTGAATTCAAAAGTAATTACAACATAAACAGTATAATTTCAATAACAAGTTTAATTGCAAGAATCTCGAAAGGCAGCTTCATGGTATGTTTCATAAAAGAAAAATAAATAAACACACCGACCACAAACACCGAATCGCAGGCAAAATTGTGCGCATTGTTTCCAAATGTAAACAACTACTCGCTTTACGAGAATTTTTGCGGCGCTCACCGCTATTTGTGTCTAAAAATCGCAAGAATTCAAATGAAAATGTTTACATAACTTTACCTTGCTAAAATTCTCTCCCCTTTCTCAAATAATTTCTTTCTCCTCGGAGCTAAATGTTTTCGTAAAGTGCTCCCGCTTTTTTTCCAGCACATATTTGTACACGTCTTTCGTATACATCTCTTAGGAAGAAACGCATTTTCCTTGAAATGTGAACTATATACATTTTGCTCCGAAGTCTTTTGTAGCTTCTCTACTCCTGTATCTATAGGTGTAAATGTTTGTTTTTAAATACATAAAAGATTTATGTGGCTCTACCGACAGCTCTTAATTTGATTACGCCCATATCAATCAGTTTTGATTTGTCAAAAAGAGAACTATAAAGCATGCAATAATATATTTTCTTATAAATTTCTATTGATTAAAGCTGTATTTCAATATTAGCAATCCATTTTGCTTAGAATCTAGGATTTTCATTCTATAATTATAGTCTAAAGAAAATAAAACTTTTTGAATATTTCCAGATGTAACTAATTGCTGTGTAGACACAATGACCTTGAATTATTTAGCGTTATACTTGGTTACCAGATTCGTAGTCTTACATACTTATATATGTCTATACATAATAATATTTTTCTACTCCCATACTTTAATTGTATTATTAGATATGCTGAACCTGTACTTTAATGATGTCCATTACGATACAGATTTTCATTATGATACAAGTTTATATCCAATAGGAATACAGATTTTTCATTACTATACAAGTTTATATCCAATAGGAATGCGACATTCCAATATTCAAACAATATTCAATATGGCGACTGCATATCTGACAGATATAAAAATTAATTAAATGTGACAGTTCTCTACAATTTACAAGTAAGTAGTTAAAATTTGTGATTTGTTGAAAATATAAACGGTAAAAATGAAGGATAATGACAGTGAAATGTGAAATTTGACTCCAGCAGAAATTATGGGACAATCCTTAGTAGCCACGAACAATTTATTACCAGCTAAATTCGCAAAAACGTACAGAAAATTATACGCTCAATTTATGAAATGTAATGTTCAAAAAATAATGAATTCATTACAATACTCGCCCTCGGCTCGTATTGTAATTTTCATTCTCGTGTCCTAATAGCTATCATTAAATGCTCATTGCATAATATACTATTTCATGAAGGTGTGGTGAAATTATTTCACTTCGTAAGTCCAACATTAAATAAAAGAAAACACCATCTTATCTTTGTTGAAAAATGGATCTAAATGGCTACTACTTCGTTTTATACAGGATATTCATTTCAAAACTGCCCACACTAAATTTCTGGAAATCTGGAAATCTATGAAAAATTCTCTGAAACACGTAAGAAGTATTATCGTGAGGGCCACTTCTTGGTACAAAAATTGACTCACAAACTTAGATCCTCTAGGAGTTAGCCCCCAGGAGCTACCCCCTAAAAAATATTCAATGGAAAGGGAAATCGAGTCGTACGTCATTTCAGAGGCGTTTTGAAACAATCAATTTTGGCGTTTACTTTTTTAAAGTTGTCTGATGCGTTTTGAAGATTTTTAAAAAAGTCCTTTGGTTGATTTTGTTTTGTATCTCTATATTGTCAATCTACTTTACGTGCATCGGAGCAAAAGCCAATATTAAAAACTTTTATAAACTCCTCAAAAACATGGAAAACAAATAGTCCTTTGGTTCGAACGGTTTTATACCGATTTTTCGTTCATTGATCCATTTTCGTAAGAGCACAATAAAATAATGTTCTAAACGAAAAACATGCAATAGCAAAAATCTGATATAAATATAAATAAAATAACAATAATGATTTAGAGTTTGCAAGGAAGGGTTGAAATTGTATTACTTAAAACGCCGAAAATCATGTGCTCGACGAACTGCCGCAACATTTAACGAAAGGCATCCGGATAAGATTACCTCTCATAGTATTCTACATCTTATTTACAAATTTAATAAGACTGGATCTATTGCAAATAGTTTTAAATGAAAGTGCTTAATTGGTGTTGAGTCATTTTGGCATAAATCCTAATACCTCATTACGTCAGATTTTTGCAGCAAGTGAAGTTTTATTGGGTGCGGTTCATAAAATAACAAACTTCATAAATTCCATCCTTATAAATAGAAAATATTTCAAGAGTTAACTGAAGACGATTATGACAGAAGAGTAGAGTTTTGTAAACAAATGACCACAATGATTAACAATAACAATCAATCCGCTAATTATTGATACTCTCGAAAATCAACTGTATGGAGATGGAAATACCCTACTTGATGAGGACGAATTACATTTTCAACAAGATGTGCGATGAACTATGTTCTTGCAGTACGCGATGGTTAGACAATGTATTTCCAAATATAGGACGAAGAGGACCAATAGAATTGCCAGGCAGATCACCTGATTTGACAGTACTAGTGTTACTTCTATGGGATTTAAGTCTGCTGTATTTACCCTTCCATCACAAAATTTATAAGAACTTCGTCAGAGGATGAATGAAAACCATTGTAACCGCGATTAACGGACAAAAATTTTGAACAATTATTGGATTGAAACTTTCTGCAAAAAATATTTGCATTCTTAAATAAATTTGAAAACAAAAATAAAACATTTAAGTACCTAAGGTGCGCTTGAGTAATTCATAATAAACACCCAACAGAATTTCCGGGCCCACCATAGATTTCAGATTGCTATAAGTAGGTAAGAGCAGGTATTTAATTTCGACGTTAGAACAGTCAAATTATCCTGCCAAGTAAGACAAAACCAGGCCATCAAGATGGTTGCTATTACATCATTCATCAAATTGTCTGATCGCAGTCAACAAATTCAGTGTTAGTGGCTCCTTATTCGGTGCAGATATAACTATTGTTGTGTTGTCAGTATACATAAAAACTTGTCCCACCGTAATACTATTTGGTAAGTCATTAATAAGTAATAAAAAAGGAAGCGGACTTAACACATTCCCCTGCGGTACACCAATAATCACGTCAATCATGATATTGTCGTCAATTTTATAAGCAATTTATTATTGATCTTTAATTGATTTGAATTCTTTACCAAGTTTTTTGGCGAATTTATAGTAAAAAGAATGCAAAAGTACTAGTAGTGATAAAACAAGTAATCACTACTAATAACATAATCCGTAAACGTGAATTAAGCAACGTCAAAGTATCTGAAAGGATACATCTCATATGTTTGGGAAGTTTCAAACTGTAGTGTCAATATAATTCCTTAAATATATCACTAAAAAAATGCGCATCTATTAGAAATAAAATAAATATCGAGGCAGACTGAAATAAAGTTCACATTGTGGCAGTTTACTAGTTTGAAAATTTCCACATAACAAAGCTCTAAATTATTTAGAATCCCTTAGAAGTGTATGAGGTAATCCCAATCTTTTTTTTGTGCAGTTGCGTCACAAATAGTATAGTAATAGTTATGAAGTAAGTTGATTGCGGTTTCATTCTTTATTGTTTCTCATAAAAATGTATGAGGAAAATTTGTTTTTTAATATTTAATCTTGGAGTGAAGATGTATTTCAAGTAAATGATTATATTAAAAGATTAGGGATATGTTTAAGGAATTATTGGGATTTATAATAAATCCAAAAGTTAAATTATTGAAAATGTATTCAGTTTGTCTGTATCAAGCTCGATACTTCTTGTTCATCATTGAAATTTCATTAAGTTTACTCTAAAACATTTCAATTATATATATACTATTCGTTATAAATAATTCTAAGCCATTAGTGATAATCACTTGATGGAAAGTAATGCTCAGTTTCGCTTTTTCTGAAATAATCATTATGACTTTATTATTTGTTTATTAATCCAGAATATACAGTGCACATAAAAAGCCAGGAAACTAAAAGTTACAATTTTTATTAATTTAGAAAGAGGAAGTTCTTTAAAAAAATTGGTGGGTAATTTGTTGCTATGAGTCAGTATAAATTTGTTTTTGTGACGTCATACAGTCACACAATGACTTCTTTTTGAATGACAACCGTCTACTTTTTTCAAGAAATTAAAGATTTTTTGTCTTTATAACTGTGTAAAAGAACGATAAGTTTATTTATATAAGAAAAATCTTGTTTAACATTTTAATCTACTATCCGAGGCTGTTTTAAACGCCTTTCCTTTCACGACAACATAAAATAAAGTACTTTATCATAATAATTACAAATGACTGTTAATAATAATTTGGTAAAACATATTTTCAAAATGTTTGCTATTACCTATCTCACCTTCTGAACCGCTTCACCTGGTCTTAGTTATATTTGTTTATGTTGAGCTAACTGTCATTATTGATATGTTTCATTAATTTTCTTGTAATATCATTTTCAATAATGATTGATGTTTGTTGGACAATTGGTGTCACACCAATAAGTAATGTAATTTCTTTAGATAATTAAGTACTTATTCGATTTTCGAAATTTTGTTCAATATCTCTTCATTGATGACTTGTTACTAGAGAAGTATATCACATAATTTTGACTTCTAGTATGTCGTTTATTACCAACATAAATGACTTCTTTATATACGATTGTGCATTGACGATTAGTTTTATTTTTAGATTGTCGTTACTATGCATGTAATTACATTAATTGAACAATTTGTGGTAGACCTAAACCTTTTGATGGAACTGCATAAGTAATACCGACTATCCTACGCTTATTTGTTTACATTTTTATTCATACATATTTGATTTTACATTCTATATCTGTCAATATGTTTCTAAATGACAACCAGTTGTCATACTGTTATTACTTTTGCTCATCATATTATTGCCACAACTACCAAGAAGATATTAATTAAAGAATTTCATGGTGTAATTCCGCAGAAGACGCAACTACAAACACATGCTTCGAACTACTTGGTTCTCGTGCAGTGTACCCAAAAAATAAGATGGGATAACCTTGGAGACGAAAAGCATCAATCAGAGACACATATAGTAGAGAGACTACCAATTGAGGCTTCATCCAGAGTCTCCTCGGTATTGAGAATTCATCTAAACGTCGCCGTGAGCTAGACATTGTCCACCCGCGTGCCATCTGAACCCACAAAATTTGAAATAAAGAAAAAAATAATGCGGATCTTCGAATAATACATCTAAAGAATTTAATGGCGTAATTCCGGTGAAAATGCAACTACAGACACGTGTTTCGAAGTACTTGGTTCTCGTCAGTGCAGTGTAGCCAAGGAATAAAATTAGATAACCAGGTAGATGAAAACCATCAATCAGACACATGCAGGAGACAGACTTCCAATTGAGTCGTTGACCCACGGCCGCCTTCACTGTAACAGCGAGACATCGTTTAATTTATCAAATTAAATCCTAATTCTAATTTTGGGGATTCGTTAATAATTGTGTCTCTTGTTGGTCCCTTATATTCGGAATATTATTCTGGGCAATATCAGTTGAATTTTGGTTTTTATTTAAAACAAAATGGTAGCTATTACTTGGCCTCCACAGAGTGGCGCTCTGATGCCGCAACTCTATGTTTGTGGAGTGTAATTAAAGATCGATAATCCGTGGACGATTCAAAAAGCTTAGCGTAATATTGAACAAACTATTTTTAAAGTAGAGCCTCAAATATTTGAAATAAAATTGAAAAAAGAAGTAGAATAGAAATTGCGCTTAACATATTATAATCTTCAATAAAGATATTCAAGTTGCTATACCTTGTTACTAAAATATTAACTATGATATTTATTTTTATAGTATACTGCTGCAGAAACTATTCAGTAACAACTAACACAACCGATGATATTCAAGTTTTAATGCCAATACTCCTGTAGAATCCGCTAACAAACAATTTTCTATTAACCCAACTCAAATAATAATTTCTATTTATTTGCATTTCGTACATTTCTTTGTGCCAACTCTTTGTCCATATCATGTAGGTATATACTCAATATAAAGATGATCTAGAAGGTGTTGTATACTGTATAGTTTTTACAATTTAAGAAAAGACATTTTACTGAAATTTTATATTACGACCAACATTCAGATTTACATAATTCCCACAGAATATCAATATCCGTATATATAATATATGTGTATATATAATCCTGTAATAAACTATGAATGCCTAATATAAGATATGCATTACGTGTCCGTTAAAGCTAACATTCGTAATAGGGAGAGACACATTTCGGAATCGGAATCGATTTAATTCCACCAATCACCGTCAAAGTAATTATGTAATTATGCAGAAGCGCGCTTCAAACATAAAAGCCGACCAATTACATGGATGGAAACGGAATTGCGTTTTTTTCTATTCCAGCCGAGTATTAAATCTCCGTTTTTTACGATAAAACTGTACGCCAATAATAAAACACTAAATCAGAGGAACGTATCGAAATGGGTGACCGTAAATAAGTAATAAATACACTGACACATACAGAGAAAAATAAAAAAAAGAGCGGTTGAAACGCAAGGTAATCCCAGATAATCCGGATAAATGACATAAAACGCTTATTACAGATGCAGGATTTCTCTATGTATTTATATGGATATGAATTTGGATACAGGTTGTGCCACCGAAAGGAATCCAGCAAGATTTTATAACTAAGTAACCAATTCGAAAATGTATTGGTATTTCGAATGGCTAATTTAATTCTTGCACCCCAATTCTATTAACTCCTAGATCTCAAATATATATATATATATATATATACATATATATATATATATATATATATATATATATATATAAGGGCGATGTCAAATGCTAACCGAAAACACTGTTGTGTAGTTATAACAGGCTTTTAATTAAAACATTTCCATAGTCAATAAGAAACGTAGCTAGAAAATTTAATATAAATAAATATATAGTTTTAAGTGTTAAGAAAGAAAGGGAAGAAGAGAACTGATGATCATGTACGGTCAACTGACAGGGGATTGATTTCATGTCTAGTTTTGCTAGACTACAGTAAGACGATTGGATAGGGTAAATCATGGTGTATTGTTGGCTATATTGGAGAGCATTGGCTTTGACGGTGCATCTTTATCACTTTTTGAAGATTTTCTGCGGAATCGTAGGCAATACGTCAGTATTGGCGGAGGCGCATCTGTATCACTCGCTGTCATGCACGGGGTTCCTCAGAGATCTGTTCTGGGTCCGATTTTGTTTTCAATATGTACTTCGAATTTTTTCTCAGGTCTTCTGCATTGCAATGCACATACGTACGCTGACGATACTCAGCTTTATTATTCTTTTGAACCGAATAACTGGGAAAATGCTGTTGCAAATATTAATAGAGACTTGCGGTATCTCCATAGAGTATCCACAGAACATTGTCTTACATTAAATTCGGATAAATCTAAAGTAATCCTTTTCGGTTCTGTGAAGACTTGTTCTAATATTTCTCGCACTTTTAATATTATGGAAAGTGTCAAGAATCTGGGACTGGTTATGGACAATACACATACGTACAGACAACAGGTTTATGGCTATATCCGCAATGCTTATCTAAATTTGAAGAAATTGTATCCTCGCAGACATGTATTCAGTGAAATCATCAAGAAAAATCATTGCGATACTTTTGTTCTCTCTCAATTTTCAAACTGTATTCCAATATACCACTCGGCTTTAGACAAGTTAACTCGGGATCGCATACAAAAAGTACAAAACGCCTGCTTCAGGTTCATATATGGCATACGGAAGTTTGATCACATCTCGCACAAACTTGGCTGTTCACGGTGATTGAATATGCATAATAAGAGGGAGCTTCGGTGTTTGAATTTGTATAACAAGATTATTACATTGAAAGCACCACCATATTGATTTCTTTTCTGGCTCATCTTTCCGTAGTTCTTTGAGGAAAAACTTATTACGTAGGCAAGGTGTTGATGCTTGCTGGTGAATTGATTCAGGAATTTAGAAATCCCCTGGCGCTTCTACTTACGCCGATGAAGAATGGATTTTACTCATAAATCCCTTTCTTGATGGGCATTTCTTGTTGTCGTTTTCAAGTAGTTTTCAACACGAATGTTGCAGATCACCATATGAATAATGCTATTCAGTAACCGAGTGTTGTTTACATTATTTCTTTGCTCCGTTGTAACTCCGTCGTAGTTTAAACCTGGCACGTCCGCTCTCTAGTTATATCTTAAGGTGTAATGTTTCGTATGCGATTACATGAAAACAGCACGCAAGAGATAGTTTTACTGTATGTCAGAAAAACAACAATCCTGAAGAGGTTTCTGAAGATAGTGGCCGAAACGTCGGCAGTAGATAAAGAAGAATATTACGTAACACATTTTTTTGTCAAGATATTTACAAAATAATTTAATAAAAAAAAATATCAAATTGTTAATAATTAAGAGTATAATAACAATTATTGGAACCACAATTTTGTCCCAGAATGTACATGTACATATATACATCCATCTCACTCCCTTAAGCTACTCAAATAAATGCCACCGTACAATACGGAGAGATGATTTATCTCTTTGACTAAAGGGATAGTTTAGAAGAGGGAAGTTTATTGCATTGTGTAAGAAGCGCCTTGAGCACGGTACGACTACAAGACATTATATATCCGAACAATAAGATTCAATCCATTTACAATGAACTAGTCTAAAGGAAAAATTGTATTTGTCCTTGGATATTTTAGATGTTAAAGTTACACCTGTGATAATATAAGGGCACCTGCTACATGCATTATATTGAATTATGTACGTGAATGTATTAGCCGTAATAGTAGCAGGAATATACCTTATAAATCCATAAATGAAAGACTCAACATTGATATATGATGCATTTGGTATATTATATATGTTCGAGTCTCCATCTTACGCAGCATAATGGAAAACGTATATGTATTAGAACTATATTTCGTAAGGTATATAATGATGAATAACAGTAGTATAATAATAGAATATATATATATACAGATATGTATAATATGTATATATACAAAGGAAAATAATTAACGACCGAACCATTATTATCTATATATATATATTGTAACATTTATTAGTAAACTAAGTTGAGTTAGTTTTTCAAGTAATATCTATAACATCTTTAACATAACATATAGATAGTTTTACTCACGTAACAATTAGAAAACATATGGAACAATTTATTCAATATTTAATAAATTAATAGCACAGATTTATATCTCATTTCGTAACATAAATGATACATGATAAAATATTCTATTTTCGATGTGAATCTCGAACATATAATTAATTTTATATCTCTACTGCTAACGGATGTCAATATTTCTCTATGGATATAATTTTGTATATAGTTAATTATAAATCAATTTATTAGAGAACAGCTAATTCAACATACTTTGTTAGAATGACTTTGATTCGGTAAATAATATCTCAATAAAATCTTAATACAATGATTCACAGAAACAAATCTATTAAACATAGTGTTGAATGAAATCTCTAAAGAATATATACCATTTTGGCGCGATATTTGAATCACTCGTTCTTATTCTGGGACAAGGTGTAATTGCAATAAAAATGGATTGATTGACAAACCTGTATACTTTCATCCCATTAGTTATAAATTTTCTTTTCATTATTCTCATTTTCAATTTTATCGTTTAATAGACATCATTTAATGATAATATGAATATTAAAAAGAGTATGACGACTGCGCTTAAGAAATATATTGGTAACACAGAAATGTTATTAAATTTTTCACGAATGAACTTCCGTAATCATTACAGTGCCATATTTACAAAGAGCTTTTTAATACCGGAGGAAGCTGTATATTGTCAACTCAACTGATACTCTCGTGTCTCTAGCGTGTCGTTCCGCGCTAATAAAGTCTTTTACTGTATGCCTAACATCGCCAACATTACGACAAAACAGGATATTTATGAAAATGGGTGCTAAATATTTGCTTCGTGCAGCGCATTTTGTATCATTACGTGCTGTTCTTTTTATGTTCAGTGTGTTTTACTATGCACAGATTTGCAATGCCCTTTTCCGTAAGACGTATAACAAATATGTGCATATTATTATATTTTTCTTCTTTTACATTTGATATCTGGATTGTAAGGTCTTTCATCATGTTAATTTGAATGGATGCTATGGTAAGCTATTACATTCTTGCTTCACGAAATAACTTAAAATATTTGTGCGGATGAGTTGTACTAATTTAAGAATAAATAAATAAATTTGAGTGGAAGGCAAGTGAAGGAAAATATATATTATTTATACTATGTCAGCTCCAAATTTTTAAATATGTTTATACAAAAATTATTCAAAAACTAACTTCTAATTCATAAAACTTGTCTGTTTATTCTTCATGTATTGTCACAAGAAGAGCGGATTAATAGGTGCCTCTCTATTTTCCAGAGGATACTAGCATGTGGGTCAACTACACGATACCCCAGTTCTATAGTGTAACAAAACAAAAAAATCATTTTTGTGTTAAGCACACCATACAAAAGCAAAAAGTGTATTTTATATAATTCAAAAGAGTAACAAGTGGAATTTTCAAGGTTTGTTTGTAGATGCCACTAGTTACACTATAAACTTGACAGATTTAAAACAAAGTTTCACTTCAATATTGTAACAACTCAGTTGTTACATTATAGAACTGGAGATTTAAGTGAAAAGTTTACAAGTCTGTTACGGTACTTGCACTATTGTGTTAACAATGAGTGGATTAAACAATAATAAACCACAGTCCAAAGAAGTAAGTGAGACGCGAACCCAATTTTTGATTAGACTAGCTACTAGCAACTATGGATTCAACGAAAATTCACATGTAAGTTTCTTTTGAATAACATAACCGATTTTCTTTTTAATAATGATCTTTACAAAATCAAACTATTGTTATATTAGCAATAATTTTAGGAGATTGCGTCTATCTCTTGCGAATCTAACGATTTAAAATCATGTGAAAGTAAGATTTCTCCGGGAAAAATTGTGAATGCGGTAAGGACTACCTAAACATTTTTGAAATAATTTTTGTTTAATTTAGGAAACAACATCAAAGCAGTTTTTCTTACAAAAACCTTACTTGTGTAATGACTCGAGTAATTCTTCTGCACATTTGGAATCCATTGAAGACAACAACACTGATAACAGTATTGTACACCTCCAGAGTGACTATGATAGTGATGTGATGACAGTGTTGCGGATAAAAATTATAAACCGAGTTTGTCTAGCAGTAACGAATCTGGGAAAGATAATTCAAGAAGTCATGAAAAAAATAAATCTAAACCATTGACATGAAAAAGAGCCAGAAATAGTGAAAATTGGGATAAGAATGTTAGGAAAAGGAATAGAAACTTGGGTAATGAATATGTAACTGTGACGGGAAAACAAGTTCAGAAGAAAGAAATGGGACCTCCTTGTAAGGAAAACTGCCGGCTACAATGTGCAAAAAAATTTACAAACGAAGAAAGAAAAAAATTTTTGAAACGTATTGGAAGTTAGGTTCTATTGACTTGCAAAGAAATTTTATCAACGCGCGTTTGTCTGAAATTACTCCTTCGTATCGCAATAGTAAACCTGAGAGTAATCGTTCGAAGAATTGGAAATACACGTAGCAAATTGCTGAAAAACCATCCAAGTGTGCAAATCATTTTTTAAAAGTACACTTGCTATTAATAACAGAACTATTTTCACCACAACAAAGAAAAAAGACAGTCATGGTTTTTTGACGTCAGATAAAAGAGGAAAGCACGGACATCAGAAAAGACTAGAACCTGAAATTATTGATGGCATCAGACAGCACATTAATTCATTTGCAAGAATACCATCTCATTATTGTCGGGCCAGGACTAAGAAAGAATATTTAGACGGTAGTTTATTTTTGGCCACTATGTACCGATTGTACAAAGGAAATTGTATTACTAACGGCAAAGAATATGCAAAACTTTCAATGTACACAAAAATATTGAATACAGAAACCAATTCCACCACATCCCAAAAAAAGACCAATGTTGTATGTGTGAGAATTTTAAAAACGCGAATGAAGAAAATAAAAATAAAGTCAAAGATAAATATGAAAACCATATTAAAGAGAAACAACGGAGCAGAATCGAAAAAGCAAACGATGTTGAAAATACAAAAGAAAATGTGCAAGTTTGTTGTTTTGATTTACAGGCGGTTTTATCGACACCGTGTGGTGATGTAAAATCTTTTTATTATAAAAGACGATTGGCCACTTACAACTTTACCATATTTGATGTTGAACAAAAGCTAGGCTTTTGTTTCCTTTGGCACGAGGGTCTGGCAAAAAGAGGGGCCAATGAGATTGGAAGTTGTATCTTTAATTTTTTAGAAAGTGACGACTGGAAAAGTGAAAACGTAATTTTTTATTCTGACAACTGCGTCGGTCAGAATAAAAATAAATTAATATTTGCTCTTTATCTGTTTTGCGTTTTAAATATTCAGAAGTTAAAATCAATTACACACAAGTTTTTGATAGTTGGGCATACACAAAATGAAGGGGACAGTATGCATGCCACAATCGAGAAAGAAAAGAAACGAGTTCTCAAAAGTGGACCAATATACCTCCCGGCACAATGGGCAACAGTGGTGAAAGGAGCTAAGAAGCGAGGAGCCCCATACAAAGTCAATGAAATATGCACCAAAGATGTTTTTGACCTGAAGAGATTGTCTCTGCAGTTGGGTAATAATTATACCAAAAACCAAGGCAACGAAAAGGTGATTTGGAATGATATATAATAATATTGGGTAGATTATAATAATTATATAATGATATTGGAATGTTATAGCATATAAGACATCCTACGAACAAAAAACTTTCAAATTAATCTATGTTCGAGATAATTTAAGAAAAAGGACATTGGAAGCAAACTTAGAATTAAAGCCTGCTTATAAAAGTCCTCCCTCTATATCCGCTGCCAAGAAGAAGAATTTGCTGGAGCTGTGTAAGGAAAATGCCATTAAACCAGTATATTGGACGTAAATTATACTACAAAACGGAAGTTTGCACAAAGTTTTAAGTTCAGCAGTGTAACAACTCAATTTTTTTGGAAAATATTGAAAAGTGTAACCCAATACTTTCTATTGATAAGTCAATCATAAATTAATAAGTAAGTATGCCAATTATTATCCATAAATTCCTTAGCACAAAAATTTAATAATACAGTCAAGAAAACGATTTTCTTTAAATGCGATTATCTCAGAACTTCAATTTCTGACTTGTTACTCTATAGAACTGAGGTATCGTACAGATTTCTTTATTTTTGTATGTAGACCGTATCGTTTTAAAAATTTATTTTAACGCGAATATACAGGCTGTCCCAGAAATAAAAAGACGGAGTAGCAGAAATCGCAAGCTAGATTGTGTAGAAACGTACCATCAAAATATCAAGTCTTTATTCGTGCGCAGACGGCAGAAAAAAAATAATAAAGAATTCAATTGGCCTTACGCCGACCCTGGACTAAATATCCACCTGCTTCACTTTCACAATCGGTCCTTTTTAGGACCACCGTATTACTTGTGTTCAAAAAAAGGGAGGAGGAATATATGCTTCATAATAAATATCAAACCATTAATTACTTTAATTTTGCATCTGCTAGAAAAAAATTGTAATTACATTCTTGATATTTACTGAAATCTAGAAAAACTACGGTTTATTGAATATTCTAAAATAATAATAATCAGCTGTTTCCGACTACAAACACATTAAAGAGCAACAACCTTGCTATTTTAAAAATAAAAACAATCTTTTATTGTCTGCCATAAAGTGGGTCGCCCATCTGGCAAAAAAATATGTTTTATATGAATGAGTACGATTTAACGTTCTTTTCCCGTTTTATACAATTAAAAGCGTATTTTTCTATGAATGCGTGTTCGTTTCTATTTACAAATGAGCATTCTTACGTGTATTTATAAACATACATTCTGTGCCAGGTCCGTAATGTAATTTCCTTTATCTAAAAAACAACATAGAAAATTAAATTTTTAATTTCGTTATTGCGGTATATTTGGGCTTGTTTCTGTTCGGACTTTACATACCTGCTACTCCGTCTTTTTATTTCTGGGACAGCCTGTATACTTTTTATTAAATTATGCGAAGTATTCGTGTTTTTTTTTAATTATTCGAATCCTATTATATTTGTTGTTGGCCTATAGTATAGTGGCATTTGTAATGATTTTCAAACTCCAGTATCATTTTTTTTCCCTCCAGGCCTGTCTGACTAACGTCTCCAGTTTGCACCGCAGCCAATAAGGCTTATTGTGCTCATCTCCAGGATCATTCACTTATTTTATTTTTGGAATCCTTGCTGACATCTGTATATTAATCTTCAATTTGAACCATATTAGTAATTCACAATATGCATCAAATTGAAGATTCCTTACTTTTTTTTCACTGTGCTAGTAACAATCTCGTAGTTTAGTCTGAATTACATTAGTTTTGTATTTATTATCCTTGTTCTACCTTCACTTAATGTTTCCATTTTTTTTCTTCCCCTCTTTTCGTCGATTAGCAACCTTAATTGTAAATAAATGAGATTTTCTCTCTGTCAAATCTAAGCCGTACAAATTAGTTATTATTTTTTTTTAACTAGCTTGTTAAACGAGCATGAAAACTTGCTGCTTTTTATGGTTTAAGAATTGACAAAAGAATTGGTTGGTTTCTCTTAATCGAACGCTAGACAATCGCAGCTTTTAATGCGTTTTAGCAGTTACTAATGTCCCGGTAATTTTTCGATTTACGTAATACCTCGTCTGCGAGTAAACAATCGTTTTTCCTATGGTAATTTGTATTTTTTTTATCTCTTCAAGTATATAGCCTTTAATATATTAGGTGTTGGTTTAATTGTAACTTCTAACCTTTTATTTTTCTAAACGTAGTCTGTAGTAATTTGTAATTTTGTTTCGCCATCAGGGTTATGTCATTTAAAAAACCAACGGGTTGTCAATGCAGCACTGGTATAGAACATCAAGATTTTTTTGCATTAATAGTTCATTTTGTAAAGAAATATTGGAGTATATTTTCAAATCATCAACATAATAGTCAGTCAGAGAAGTAGATCATCAATAAAAAGAATAGGTAATGAGAAGTGGGCCCAAATTATATCCTTGTGGTACACCTGAACCAGAGACAATGTCCCAGACGTATAACCAGAATAAAAGACACTGCAAAAAATTGATTCTATGGCTTAAATAAGATTTGCATTAAATGTAAGAAGGAAAAACTCATTGCAAATGAAGAAAACTTTCTAAGCAGAATTCCATGATCAACCTTGTTAAAAGCACTGGAGAAGCAAATGTGAATGACATCAACCTAGTTGCGACCATCTAAGTGCTCTGATGTTGCATAACTGAGACAAGGTTTGACATTGCAGACCTTCCAGGTAAGAAACCATGTTATGGAAATATGTATGAGCGAACATTGTTAAAAATTGCTTTCTAAATTACCAATTCTAAGATTTTCGCAAAATTTGATAGAATGGTAATGGGTATATAATTATGATTTTGCTTTGGATCATTTCTCTTAAATATGGGACATATTGGCGAACGCTTATATCAGGAAAAAGAGCGTTTTTATAGATAAGTTGAGTAAATAGGGTAAATGTTTACAAAGGCTATGTCCACCAACTCTATCTAAGGATCTCGGGACAAGATCATCACGTTATAGTGTTTTGCGACATAAGTGCTACAATTTTAAGCAAGTGCTAATCTGAAACAGATTGTGGTGAGAATGTAGCCAAAGCAGCATTTAGTAAAATGTTTCCTCTGAATGATTCTCCTATTCCTACTTTTCCTGAATACATCCCTATTAAGTGAAAATCTATGTGCTTGTCATATTAATGAAGAGGGGAGGGGAGGCGCCAAAAATTAGTCATCGCCTAATTACTTCTGTTACAGCTACACCCTACTTTCACTTAGTAAAGCGGCGAAGAGCTCCTGCATATTTGACCAGACACCAGAGGGAAATTTGCAGGTATAAGACAGATGAACTTTTAGTTCGGTTGACGTATTTTTTCATCCATAATTAAAAAGTAGGAGAGGCGTAGCAAGTCATAACCAGCCAGCTAACTTGTTGGCCACCTTTTTATACCTTTACATAAACCTAGCTAACTACAGTAAAATTAATGCTAACACTAAAAAAATAGTAATATGACCTTTGACAAGGGTGGTTACAATACTAGCCTGCTCAATTCAAAACTTTATCTCTTCATAAACGCTAATTTATTGACATCAGTATGAATAAGATCAAGCGAAACACTATGCTTGGGTAATGGAGAATAGTCACTGACAGCTGTACTTAATCTCTTAAAACAATGCAGTTGCCATAAATTAAATCCGGAATGACAATAAATCATTTTGCGGGATTCTACAAGAAAACCAGTTTGCGTGTTACTAATAAATTGCATTTAAAATTAAGTAAGAAAAATTAATTGCAATGGGGTACACACTTGCTAGAGTTCACACACACTGCACGGAATAAAGAACTTAATTTAATACGACATAACAGAACTACGGAAATATAAGGCAATGTATTTACATAAATCACTATGTTCTTTATAATGTTAAAGTACATACCTCTAAACAAAGCATACTCTATATATGTATATAAAAGTTGATGTAAACTTATTTTGTTTCGTCGGTTGGTGGTATTCCTTTTAATTAAAACTAATATATTTTACTAATGTTTCGATGTATTTAACATCTGTTTCAAAGTTTATAAAACATATAACTCTACAAGATTACAAAGTATCAGACTACGGAACGATATGATTTATACTAACAATAATTATAATTAAAACGAAAATGAAAAGTGTGAACACATGGATGTTAAAACTAACATCAAGCAGTAAATAATTACTGTGACTTACATATATACCTTTATACGTAAAACGTATATGTATATATCTCAAACACATGCATATATACATATACGTTTTACGTATAAAGGTATATATGTAAGTCACAGTAATTATAATTATAATTCTTTTTATTTTTATGTATGGCAAAATGAAATGAATTATAATTATTGTTAGTGTAAATCATATGTACCGCAGACTGATATTTTGTAACGTTTAGAGTTATATGTTTTATAAACTTTGAAAAAGATGTTAAATACATCGAAACGTTAGTAAAATATATTAGTTTTAATTAAAAGGAATACCACAAACCCAAGAAAGAAAGTAATTTTATATAAAATAGTGCATGGTAAAGAAAGAAATACATATAAAAGTTGATGTATGTATATGTGTGCGTGTGTGTATTACCTATATATTACAAAACCGCGGAGCCGATTTTAATGAAATTTTTAGGAAAACTCTAGCATAGTGTGCAGAGTGTTCCTGTGAAATTTGATGCCAATCGGACTAATAATTAAAAAAGAAAACGTTTATTTGGGCGTAGCAATATGCGTCGGATATCGCTGTATTTAATAATATTCATACACCTTTTGACATATTTGTCATAATTACCTTTTAACGTTTGTTATAATTGTCATCAAAATAATACAAATTTGTGGACTCAAGTTTTAATTAAAATGTTGTTATAGAAAAGTACTACTGATTAACTTTATTTATAATATTGAATTAATAACTGGCTTTCATGTATTGTATTTCAGTAGACGAAGCTACAGTCTATTCCACCTTGGAATCAAAGTATTGCTCTTATGGAGATCGCACGCGACGTTGCATAATTTCAATGTTGGATAGGTATAAGGAAAATTTCAAACGGCAAAATTGGTATTATGTAAATTTCATAACGCTAGTAATGGCGGTAATAACTGAAATTGGTGGTTATATTCAAGTATTCTTCATATTTTTAAATTATTCATCACATGTCATAGACATTTAAATGCATAAAAATGCGCAGACAAAAAAGTAGGTGTGCCATTTACTGATAATAAAACAAAAACGAAATTTTGTGTAGTCTATTTACCCAAAAGAAAAGCACATGCATGTACCTACTGTAAGTTATAATTAACAGACTAAAACAGATATATTTACAGTGCAAGAGGTATTGATTATTTTCATACCTCAACTTAAAGAAATGCAAATGTATGATATGATATTTACTATGTATCTGAATTCCATCGACATTACCTTTTTCTCAACCTTTTCAAAACAGAAACCGATATATTTTAATAACTTGTACATTGTTGTTATCGAAATACTTGGCATATTTTCTTCATTTCTTATTGCGTTGATTATGATATCTAACGTGGCTGAATCGTTTTGCAATAAGAAACTGTAAACTTTACATCTGATAAGTGCTGCTACATCTTCATCATATCACTGCTGCCGTGTGTTCTTGGATTTGAATGTTTTACTCGTCTTTTCTTGCAGAGGTTTTGATGGTTGGTTCTCCTTTTCTTTTCGATGGCATATATTATACTTTTCCCACAACCTAGTATTTTGCTGGTTTCTTCGACAGCCTAGGAAACATTCATATTTTTCGAAAAATATTTACAGGCATTTAAAATTATTTGTTTCTCCCGTGTAGAATAGCATTCATCTTTCCTATACCGTCTAGTCTCAGTTTCCATCTTAAAAATGTAACATCATAATTCCTAGGATATAGTAAATTATTTTTATTGTACTTACGATGGATAACGCTTTTAACGTTAGATGTAGTTTTTAAAAAAACTCTGTTACTAAAGGCGATATAGAAAAGTAGGGAAAACCACGAAAATACAAAAATAAACATTGAAAAACAAACCGGACCGTAATTTCGATTTGACATAAACAACATACAAGCAAAAAAAATCCCATAGAAATTACGCCCAGCGACTTGACAACGTACCAAATAAGGATAGTTATATACGAATAATTATAAAGTAGAAAGGGAGGGATGAGAGTCCGCCCTATTCACTTGCCTGCTTGTTCTCCGGATATCAGAAAATTCGATTTCTTTTTATTGGGGCACGTATAAAAGAGCAACTGTACAGAATACATGTAACAACAAAAGAAGCAACGCGGGATCATATAATCATTCTGTGATGTGCAGTGCCAAAGTATAGACGTGTCGTAGTTGCATTGCAGTTTTATAAAATTTTCTTGTGATTAAATTGTTTATTTAACATGCCGTCTACTGATCGTATTACAAGATCTTCTGCTGAAGATGAAGCTCTTATTAAAAAAGTGATCGAAAAAGTACTTGCATCGGATATTTTAAAGAATGAATTGATTTCTAAGATCCACTGTGAGATATTTGCCGAATATCAACAAAAATTACAAGCGTTAACGGAGAAGGTGGTCCAACTCGAAGCCGATCTTGTCGATTATCGGAATGAAACGAAAAGGTCCGTAGATAATTCGGAGCAGTACAGCCGTCGGAACAATCTAAGAATATTCGGTGTGCCTGAGGAACGGAACGAGGACACGCGTAAGGTTGTCAGCACCTTCTGTAAAGAAAAACTTAAACTGGATATTTCAGCTGATCTTATGGACTCCTGCCACAGATTACCAGGTAAAGAGCCGCAACATCGCCCTATAATTGTTAAGTTTCTTAGTCATTGTGTTAAGGCTGTTCATACGGTCGGATTTGTGAAGACGCGCAGGGGTTGTGCTGCCAATTGATTGTGCCCTTACTGCAGGATATTTCTTGACGAAAATTTGTCTGTTATAAAAGGAAAGTTGGTTCTATGCTTCTACAGAATTAGATTTTCAATAACTTTCCCCACTTAAGAGAAATTCTAATGTAAAAATGTGCTAAAATGACTGAATTCTAACGTGTCTCTAAGAAAAAAGTATGAACTTTATCGAGAAAGTATTTCTATAGAAGCATAGATTTGTCTTTTGCAAATATCTTACAAAAATCAGAAATAAAATACATGCTTTAATAAATGTATAATCAATTGGCACCGTGAAGCTTACATTCACCAATTCTGCTTATTTAACCCACTGGAAAGTGGCGCTGCATAGTGCATTTTAGCTTCAACTACCAAATGGGTGGAGACTCCAAACTGAACGTATTATAATTATTCTAGGCCCTATGTTTTAACTGAAGCGTTTTATTCTTATACCATGTTATAGTAGAACGCAGGAAACTATCTACTTTCGTCATAAACGAAAAATAATGCCGTCTTTATTTCCAATTTCATAACAACGAAAATAATTTCCTTCTATATTACTAAATTTATAATTTTATTATGTAGAATATGTTATATGTATATAATAATTACAGGATTATTTGAATGATTAATATTAATTAAAAATAATAATGTTTGCGCTATTCAACGAGTTTTACTAGAAACATTAAGATCGGATGTTGGCTTACATGAAACGTGGTTTGAACTTGGCTAGTCATTTGATAACATTTGACAGTATTACAGGTTACGGTTCTTGGTTATTTTGTTATTTATTATCACTAAAAGTTCTTTTTCCAACTAACGATGCCTACCCACAGAAAATACTGTTTTATTTTTGACAAAAATCTAGTTAATTTACTCAAAGTAAACTTCAGAATTCGTAAATTTTTGTCATCGATCATAATGAATTTTGATCACGAAGTGGATTGTTTCGTGCGTTTTAGTATACCTAAGGAGAAAATATTTCAAGGAGGGAGTTTTAATTATGGGTAAAAAATATGAATACTTATTTTCGGAAATGTTGTATAGGTATATTATAAATCAGTCTAAAATTTTAGTATTTTGCATTGTTTTAAATATAAACACTGTATTCTAATATAGGGTACAAGTGACATTTTCAAAATCAAATTTTTATCTGTTTTCACTAAGATTAACATAAAATTTAAAATTGCAACAAGCACGAGCATTGTCGCGGCTATACCGTGAAGAACAGCGACAACTACAAAGAATACGACGTCACGCATTCCAGGGATAAGTAGCAAATTCTAATATACTAGTCAACGCGCAATATACTAAAATGGAAACTAATTGTACGTGCATATATGAAGGTTGCAGCCGACCTAGTGATTCATTTATTGTTTAGTTGCTGTGGCGGTCTGACAAGAGGCAAACGAAATGTCACTGAATTGTGACTTAGTTAAGAAATTTTGAAGCAGTGTTCCACACGTTGTGTTGCGTGTGATTTTCAAGAATGGAAAACCGTGAAAGAGGCTGTAAAAAACTTCCGGACAGTTTTTGTTATGTTCGTGCATTATATGTTACAAAATCGCAAAAAAGCCTCTAAGTGAATTAATTCAAAGATGTTATAAACAATATTTTGACTTCAAAATTAATAATCACGACAAAACACGGCACATATATGCTGTATTTCGTGTTATGTCAAATTAACTCAGTGGAACAAAAACAAGAATTCTTCTGAAGTCCTGTCAGAAAGCCTACTGATTTGGCGTGGACTAGTAGATCACGCTACGAACCGTTACTTCTGTCTTGTAAAAATTGCAGGGTTTTTAAAAAGAAATAAACACAAAGTAATATATCCAGATTCCATCTGTAAGCAAACCGTTGAGATTGTGAGCTTCCAACTCCAATGCATTCATATTCTTCTGTAACTTTTGTCATTTTTAAGTGATCATTCCTTCTGACGAACCACATCCCGTTACTCAATCAGATATGAATGATTTGATACGGGATTTGGGTTTAACCAAAAAATTCACAAATTTTGGGATATCGATTAAAATAATAGAATCCTTTACATCCCAAGTAGGTCTTTTACTCTTATCGAAAATCAGTTTTTTACCAATATTTTGCAAGTCATGCTTTTTAGATGGGTACGTTACGAGTATAAAAGTATTTAGAACTTAATTTTCAATACGTTTTGTATAAAAGGAATATCAAAATTCAGATAGGAAGTACCACTTTTACTCTTACCGAATAGCGATTTTTTCCAAATATGTATATGATAAATTATGCATTCTATATATAGCTATCAAGAGTACAAAAGTATTTAGAACTGGATTTGCAATATTCTTTGTATACATGAAATTTCAAAATTCGTATTATTAAGACAAGGCAAGTACTTAGAATAGGATTTTAAATAACTTTTGTATAATTTTTTTTAAAAATAGTATAGTTTGAAACGTTCATACGTATAAGAAAGTCGTGTGGTGGCCACACCTAATTTTTTTATTCAGAATAGGTTGAGATAATGTCCGTCGGGATGTATCTCGTAGATAACAAACAAGACTGTGGTAGAAAACCAGCCTGAATTTTGATTTTTTGTGGGACTTGTGTCGTGAGGAATTATGTATTGCAGTTTCCTAATTGAACATGTTTGTATGGAATATCAATAAAATCAACATTTTTAGACAAAGTTGTTAAATATATATGTGTACATTCATTATATATCACATCAATTTAAATTTCATCTTTTTATTTTGATTCGGAATCTGTTCTTTCCCTCTCTTGGTTTGACAGAATATTTTTTTAAAAATATATTATTATACCTATAACTCAAATTATACTTATATATTATACACATTATACCTTATGTAGTTGATATAACGTAATCTACTTTAATAAAAGGAAAAAGTAATTGCTATCAAAAAATTAGTCTTCCTGACTTTTATTATATTCACATTAGCAAATAGATATTTTCATCCTTCCCTAAAATTGTGATTTTACTGCTTGAGATAAATATATGTACCAAATAAATGACAGTCAATGACCGTGCTCACGATAAGAATTTGCAAAATCACAATTTTAGAGAAGAATGAATATATAACATTGCTAATGCAGAACAAGTGTGGCATATAGCGATTCCACTACTAGGGAAATGACCAAAAGGTACCAGATGACCCGTGACGTTATTAATTTTACCCAAGCAGCAAAATCACTATTTTAAAGGAGGATGAAAATATATATTTGCTAATGTAGAACAAGTGTGCATGTAGTGATGTTGCTACTAGGGTATAATTGTATTCGACCGGTCACTGCTCTACAAATGACTGGTCCAGACCGCTACAAAACGAACTCCCTTATATTTCCTTTTTTTTACCTCCCACGTCTAAACTATCAACTTCACTATGGGGTCTTCGCGAATTTTTTTGTAGAGAATTTCATGTTTTACAAAAAAGGTACTACACAATTTTGCTCTATCTAGCTTCGTTTTCAAGGCGGAAGAGATATAACGTCTAAAAATGAGTAACTTTCACAAGTTTAGCAGTTTTTAGAAATTATTTAAACAATTACATTATAGCAAAATTAATTATCAATCGACTGAATAGGGCATTCAGTCGATTTTCCTATATATTTCCTATTTTTTGATTGTTCGTGAAGTGAGAAAAATCTTAGTTTGACTGATTCGTGCTTGAATCGTTACACCCTCGTTTACATGATTTTAACTTTCGGCCGGATCTGAATTGTGCCTGGACAAAAATCTAGCTCCGTCTTGTTTTAAGAAGAGACATATACAATATCGTGGTCCTCCTTCAGGCTACCTCCCGCTTCCACCCTCAAGATTTTGCGGGTTGCCCATCGACTGGGTGAACCGCCTTAAGAAAATGATATCTAATAATAAGAAACTTTTAAAGGGTACTAAATTAGTTATAAGAGAAGATCTAACGCAGTTTAGAAATTCTCTTATGAAGGCGGCCGTAAAGAAATATGGCAACAAATCGGTCTGGTCGAATGGCGGCAAAATATATGTGAAGGTGGACGGAAAAGTTTTAATTTTGAAAACTTTCGGAGATATTAAGTAAATTGTTTATGGTACAGCTGTAATGTATGCGATAGGTACCGCCTTGTTCTCGATTTCTGGTGCGCCTTTCTTTCATACGTACAAAAACATAAGTTTATTTTGTTTTGCAATAAAAATAGATTTAAATTATTTTTGCTTGTCTTGAGATTTGCATATTTTGATTTTCTTTTACAAGTTGTGTTTAATAGTTAATTTTATATCTTATGTTGGATTTAATTAATATATTTAATATGTTTTTCTAAATTTTGTTAGTATATATATGTCTATTATTCATTGGTTTATCAGGTGATATGTATATGTATATATTATGGATGGTTTTTTATTTTGATAGCATTTACATGTATTTCTCATTTTAATCTTACTATTACTGCTACTTGGTTATGATTGCCGATGCGGGTGGGTTGCGGGTAGCACATGTAAATATTTGTTCAATTGTACCGAAGTTGCATTTATTATTGAATTTTGTGTCTCGATATAAATATGATATCGTGGTCATTAGCGAGACTTGGCTAAATGACAGCATCTCCGATGACATACTCTGTATTCGGGGCTATTCTGCGCAGGCAAAATTCTTAAAACTGATTGCCTACCGCTGAGAATTTTCATTGTAAACTGACATCGTATTTAAGCAGAAAAAATTACCACGTCAAGATCCAGGAATCGTTGTGGAATTGTGTCATAAAAAAAGTTAATTTATTCCTGAGAATTCCTTATAAATTTAATAGCGTAATAAGATCGCGAGTAAAATATATATTCAGGAAGTTTCCCGATACCCATGCCGCTCCCTTTCAAACTGTGTGCAGATACTGTAAGTCTTAGAACTCCAAGGCGCCCACCCAACGCCTCGTGAAATATTATTGCCCGGGTCATTTTCAACTTGTCTTCATCGAAAATAATTTATTACCGAATTTTAATCGATCAATTTTTCGGACTTTGGACCCCGCCATGAAAGGAGGACTCGTCAACGGCTACGAGGCACGCTAAAATAAGGGAGAGGGCGGCGCGGAGGGGGACCACGCGATCGGAGCGATGGAGGTGATGGCGGTGGTGGAGGGCTTCTGTGTCGACTACGAAGTCGGCAATTCAGGCGACGCCTTCGTGTCGAAATTGATAGCGGAAAGGTTACGAGAGAAAATTATGAAGCAATTTTGTGGGTGCCACAGTCATTAGTCTTTCTGAGACGCCATTCTGTAAGACCAACGCGCGCGGATAGTCCAATGCAGTTTTAGACCGCAAAACCGCTTTATAACATCACCATTGCCGGTATTTTACATGTCACCCTGAACTACCGATATTAGATAAGAACTATTCGTATTATTTGGTCTATAACGTTCCAGGCTTTATTTATGTGAAAACATTTATAAAGCGTATATCAAAGAAATATGATTGATTATACGTAATCCTTTATTATTTCATGTAGTGGAATAAGTCAGTTAATTTAAAGAGCGTATAATTTTTTTCTATTTACCTTTGACACTGTAATAAATTTTCTAGTATCATTTCTTTTTATGAAAACAGATGGCATAAGTAATAACAATAATCTGGATTAGTGATTGCTTTTAAGTGCGTGCATTACATTTTAGCCCATTAACGACTGAAATTATAACTATATTCCTACTAAAAGTAAGATGTGATTTATTGCCCGGAATTTTGACAATATTGACAGTTCCAAAAATGGATCACTAGTCTGATAAGTGAGTCGCTTAATTCCAAAACCGACTAATTCCACTTTTGCTCGAAAATGAGTTAGTGGTGCCATCTGTTAGCCAATCATCAAATCTATCGATCTGTATAAAGTTTCTAGTTCAAAACCGACGATAACCGCTTTAATATTTCTAAAAAGGCTAGGTTAGTTTTAGTTAGTTTATAAAAATTCCACTTTGTGTAATGGGGTTTTGTGAAATTATAGATATACAAGCATAGAAAATCCCAAGGTTCCAAAATGTGGCCACAATTCAAAAAGATTTGAATGTTTGTTGCTTTCACTCAATGATATTGAAGAGTTTCATAACGAATTTTATCGATATTCAGACAAAATTAAACAAGATAGTTTTCTGATAAAATATGCTTCTGCTGGACAAGTTGCACGAAGAAGAGAGCGACAAACTTGCAAAGGTACAGCTAACCGTAGAATACAACAGCGTAAAGTATCTGCAAGTTACTTTGTTAAAACAGCCAATCATTCAGTGGTCCCTGTCTGCAAACCAGCATTTCAAGGTATCCTTAATGTAAAAAAGCACCGACTGGAAGGCGTCTTGCGTCGATTTCTGGAAAGTGGTGAAATGCCTCAGGAAACTAGGGGTGGAGATCACAGATACTTCAAAAACAGAGGTCGCCAAGCGAATGTGATAAATTTTATTAAAAAATTCCAAGTATTAGAAAAACACTATTGCAGAGGTACAAGTGAGAGACAATATTTGACCAGTGACTTAAGTATTAGAAAAATGTGGAAAATGTATCTCAATGAATCACCTGAAAACCTGCATTGCAAGCAAAGTTATTTTCGCACTATTTTCAACCACAAATTTAACATTGGGTTCAATGCACCACAAGTAGATGTTTGCTCCCAATGCCTTGAATATAAGGAAAAAATCAAATTGGCAAAAAATCAAGGCGAGAAAATTAAACTAATGACACTGCAACGAGTGCACAAACTAAGAGCCAATGCCTTTTTTGATGCACTGAAAGAAGCCAGAGAAGACTTAGTGACTATATCGTTTGACTGTCAGAAGAATTTAGTATTACCCAAAATACCGGACCAAATTACTTATTATAAAAGGCAACTTTACTTATATAATTTTACCGTTGTTGTTGGGTATTCTAAAAGCAAATTGTCAAAGAACCGAGTTCATACATTCTTGGTTCGAAAGTGAATCAGCAAAGGGTTCAAACGAAATTGCTTCTGCCATTTATAATGTTTTGAACAAACTGGAATTGACTGAGACAGTGAAAGAGATTCGGCTAATAGCAGATGGATGTGCAGGCCAGAACAAAAACAGCATTGTACTGGCCATGTGCGCAAAATGGTTTCTAGAAGCTCCGAAAAATATTGATAAAGTCGTGCTCGTCTTCCCTGTTACCGGTCATTCATTTTTGCCACCTGACAGGGTTTTTGCATTAATTGAAAAGAGAATCAAGAAGAAAGACACAATCATAGAACCAGAGACATACTACAAGGTTTTTCAAGAGTATGGCACTCAACAACGGCTGGGAATCGACTGGGATGTTTATGACTGGAAGAACGAAGCTAAAAAAGTTTTGAAGGCTACCAACAATTTACCTTTCCAAATTAAATCGTGTAAGCGAATTATATTTACAAAGTCGAAAAAAAATTATGTGTTGGTTAGAGGAGAACCTAATTACAAAAACGATATCAGTAATCCAGCTATGATCTGCAAACAACGACAAAAGATTGCCAATATCAACCCTAACAAAGTTCCACTAAACACAATTCGTGTGAACCCTAAAAAATTAAATAATGTTAACAAACTACTCACTAAGCATTTTGGCCAAAACTGGAAAGAAAAAAGTGAAGAATTCCACCTAGACTTCTATAAAAAGGCATTGGAAAACCATCTGGATAATGAGAGTGAAATCCAAGGTAAAGAAGATGAAGAACATGACTTGGAAGTTAAAGAGTCAGATTTTGAATATGACAGTGTTGTTTAAAAATATGCACACATGTTTTTTTTATAAATTTAAAATTTCAATACAATTTTGCTGCATTCTCTTTTTAAACTTATTCTTCAGAACCTTACTTTCAAAATCTACTAAATCCCCACAATTCATTTCCAGAACTGACTAAATCCACAGTTCATTTCCAAAACCGACCAAGTCATTTTTGATTTGTGTATGGTACGTCCATTTTTAATAATTCCTCATTGTCCTTAAGGGTACACGATTATAAAATTTTTGTTTATTTTTTGACATCCTAGCCGAATTTCAGGCCGAATTCAACTTGGCACAGTGGTTTTTACGCTCTCCTGAAAAACCAACATGTGTGGACTTGGTCGGTTTTGGAATTAGGCGACACAAGTATATAATATTAATAATAATAATAATAATAATAATAATAATAAAAATAATAAATTTATTTCCAACAATATTACACGCAAAAACAAACACAAAAGAAACTTACAATAGGGTAAATACATAAAAAATTGATGGAAAATGGATGCAATTCAAGCTATGCTTGTTCTACCATTACATCCCTCACCAAAGAAGAATATGTAACGGACTTTTACTGTATAAATTGTCGAATAAAATTGTATTAATGCTTTTTATGTGATTTTGGCATTAATGGGTACGATAATTTAATACAAATATTCTAAAATATGTTTAATTTGTCTAAAGTCAATTAGTAAAGAGAAAGATGATGTTTTTGTTAATTTTCTAAATGCATTTTTGCACGTGATAATATTGTGCGTTTGAGTACATTTCTTGCGCTTTACACGTGATACTTCGGAAAAACACTGTTTTTAGCTATTATTTGTGCAAGCGCTGGCCCATATAAGACGACGACTTTGTTAGTAAAATCAGAGTTATCCTGACAGTCGAGGAGAATTCTCACTAAACTCTCTGGCAGTCTACAGACTACCTAGTACCTATCCCTTAATCTTTCTGGCAGTCTAGAAAGGCGGTCCGTAAGCTGCTTTGTTACCAGGCAGATCGTGGTAAGAAAACAATTCCGTCCTGTAAGTTCCGAGTAAATCACGTCAGATAGATTTCATTAATTTCAAATATACCAAAGTAAATTTTAGGTTCACGTAGGATTTCAAAGAAATTTATTATTCTCGTCGAATATCTCTTCAATAATACGAACCACGACACCACCAGATGATGCATTAATGTTTTTGCTAGACTTTAGTAAAAATATCACCTTTCTCGAAGTAAATATCATGTATATAATATCTTAATTCACAAAATATTTATATATAATATTTTAATATTCAATGTTTGAATATTCCGTTAAACAGTTTTTGACATACTGCGAATAATTTTTTTCAGTGAATGTAAAGTTATTTTCAATATATGAATTATAGTTGCTTTTGTGTATATAACAAATACTTTATGATCTTCTTGTAAATAAATGTGCTAAATTTGTGTAATTGAATTTCTGTTTTATATGTAAATAAAAAGATTGACATAGCAAGATTTCTTTTACTCTTAATGCTATAAGGTAATATAAAATGAATATTGAAATAATAAACATGCTAAAACATACCTAACCAGAGTTTTCTTCTCTGTAAACCGAACTACCCGTATTTGAGTATTACTGTTGATAAAGTTCACATTCACTAGACACTTAAAACACTTGATTTTATCATTACACATATTGTTTTAAGTTTAATATCTAATTATCTGTCAAATATAGACAGTGAAGGTGGATGAATACCAACTGTAGATTTAATAGACGACGACAATATCACTCTGATGTTAAACATCCATAAGACTGTACAAGACGTTTAGTTATCCGTTGATAGATGGGAGCACTTCAATTTGGCAATTAGCATTATTAATTAAGTATTTAACAATTTAAAGAGGGTTTAATGTCGCAAATACATAATTTTTCAATAAATCACACATCACTGAGTGTATATACTGCAATATATATATGAAACCAAATCCATAAAATCAAATTATAAATGTGTATTTAAGTGTCGCTAAGACTAAGAATATTATGCAAATATGTAATGTAAAAGCAAAACCGTGCTTATGCGTTTGAATGACGTTCCATGACCAAGCAAGGTTAACTTATAATTTTTCCTAAATATAAACACTTAAACATGTTCCCACCGGGAATGGAGTTATACAGATTAGCAATCGTTTCAGAGAAACTTCTTTCAAAGTAAGCGGTTCTATGGGGTGGAATAGAAATAATGTTTTTAAATCTGATATTGATATTGTGAATATCAGTCCTATATCTAATTTTGAAAGTTAAGTATGTAGCCCTATTCAAAGCAATAATCTTATGGCAAAAAGCACTACCAATGAACCTATACCTATTTTCCATGTTTAACCATCCCACATCAGACAACTTATGCGATATGTGGGAAAACTTTCGAATTCCAAATATGAAACGTAGACAGGAATTCTCTCCCTTTTGGACTCACCTCTTCGTGAGAACACCTAGGCACGGTAAAACTATTGATAAATAGAAATAAAAACCAAGACAAAACCAAGGACTGACAGAGCGAGGTCTTAATACTATAGCTCAAGTATGATTTATGTCGATACATCATCTGCAATGCAGCCTACGCTTTCTTTGGGCAATTAGCAGTATGTGTCTTGAACCGTAGCGAAGTGTCTGTAAAAACACCGAGATTGCGACTGCCATCAACAAGTTTAAGAGTTTCTCGATCAGTTAACATTCGAATTGCCGCTTTAAGCTCTAACGAAATGTTGCCAAAAACCATCACAAGTGCTTTTCAAGGATTCAAATAGAGTGAATGTTTATGGAAATAATTAAACAGGGAATCCAAATCAGCATTAATAGCAGTCACCGCCTCCAACAAATCACTCGCTTAAATCTATGATATATTTGAAAGTCATCAGCATACATGTGATATTTGCATATATATAAACAGTTCATTATGCTGCTGGTGTAAATACTGAATAGTAACGGATCGAGAATAGAGCCCTGCGGAACGCCAGCCCACAAACACCTAAACTCCGAAACTTGATCTCGCACTCTAACATACTTACGTCGACCATCCAAATAATCTCTAAACAATTTTCAGGTTATATCTCTAAGTTTACATACTTGAGAATCGACAACAGCACCTCATGATCTATAGTGTCAAATGCTCTAGCAAAACCAAAATCGCACAACAAAACCACCCTGATCAACAGCTGATATAATATCATCGGTCACCATAGCCAAAGCAGTGGTACAAATATGGTTAGGTCTGAAACCCCACTGATACTGGAGCAGAATATTATTATTGATTTCCAAGTAGTAACGAAGCTGCACCTCAATTAGCCGCTCCAGAACTTTTGACAACATCGGCAAAATACTGACTGGTGTAAGATCAGAAAAAGTTTCAAGTTTTCTTTTTTGGTATAGGTACAACAGATGCCATTTTCCAACATCGAGGAAAGACACACTCAAATAAACAAAAGTTGACAAATGAAAGAATGTATGGGCAACAGATCCTGATGAAGTTAATCCAAATATTATCAACCCCAGTGGCATTTGTAGATATTCCGTTTATAATCTTTACGACGTCACTCTTGCTTACGACACTGAAAGAAAAAATATACGTATATATACAGTGTGGAATAAATTCAGCAACTTCCAAACTAATGACATTTGTCGAAAACGCTGAAACAGGTCAATTTTTATTTATCATAATACTTATTGTGAGTTGTTACATTTGTTCATGGCGTCATCTATTTTTGAACTATGACGTCACACTCATCTTTTTAATGTATTGCAACAATCTTTGTTTTAGTTTTGGATAGTAGGTACTTGTAGTAGCTTTTGTAACAAGTCTTACATGATATCCTTCTAAAAAAAATATGAAAAAGAAAAAGTCAACCCGAAAAAACTGTGCGAGAAAATTAATAGCACCTGACGATAGTAGAATATAATAAAAATAGTAGTTTTGCTTTGATTAAAAAAGAATAAGTAAATTTTGACGTTCTTATAATTGTTGTTGTAGTGGTTGGAACGTAAAAATGTAAAAATCTCAAAAACTGTTGAAAACAGTACTATCTGCGAATTTATAAAAAAAATATAGCATTCAACAACAAAAAAATGAGGTGTGGCCACCACACCTCATTTTTTCCGTGTATGAATAAATGTATGAATGCACATCTACCCTAAGCCGGCATTGCGAACAAACAACGTGCAGACAGCTGTTTCGACCTTACATTGGTCTCATCAGTGCACGAACGTGTTTGATCACAATCCCTCAAAAGCTTAGAAAACCTGATATTACTGTTACGAGTACATTGTATTGTAATAGGTACGCCACCTATGGCGTGTTCATTGAATGCACGTATATCTACAGTTGCCTGATTAGTAGTTGTACTACGGAGGGCAACATTACCTTGCGATGTCGCACTTGGGTAACAGATGCTACTGAGAATCTCTCATGGCGTTTGGTACGTAAGTTGACAATATCAGGTTTTCTAAGCTTTTGAGGGATTGTGATCAAACACGTTCGTGCACTGATGAGACCAATGTAAGGTCGAAACAGCTGTCTGCACGTTGTTTGTTCGCAATGCCGGCTTAGGGTAGACGTGCATTCATACATTTATTCATATACGGGAAAAAAAATTTCGTATATGTATACTTGCGTGATTTAATAGTGTGAGAGCGCTTACTCTCCAAGAATTACTGTTACGAGTACATTGTAAGTTTACTTTATATGAAAAATAACAATCTAATCAATGCACAGGCCTACGTCGCATTTAAGATACTGTGTGCGAACATAGCTGTCTTTATGGTTCTGTCCTACACATCTGCGGCGTTTATTGTTTGGTACGTATTCAATTAGATTCTGATGGCCTCTATCATCTAAGTGAATATCTGGAGATATGATGGAATTTTTTTAATATGACAATGGTCTTCCCATAAATTTTGATAAATGCTGAAATTTAGTCAGGTGGGTCTAAACAATTTCTCTTCTGAAAATCAGTTGAGAAGCTTCTGGGTGATGAATTCTGTAGATCACCCAAGTGTTCTGAATAGCTGGACCCACAAGCCAGGTGAAAATGGGACACCACCATTTCTTACCCTTTCAGCAATTCTGTAGACATATATATTTGCGTCCATCTGGTCCAATACCTTCCATAAATTCGTTGTGATACTGTATGCAGAGTTCTCCTTATTGCTATTTCTTTGTTTCAGCTGCTGAATACCTCTGTGCGTTGAATAAGAGAAATATGAAGTGCATGGTTAATTCCACAGTCACAACTGAATTGCCCATCCATCTTGTAACAAAAATTAATTTATTTTCACATATACTTGTAAAGTAATCATGTTTTGATTTTTTCATTACCTTGAACTAGGTCAATGTACTATTTCAAGAGTTACAGCTCATCTTCATCTGTCAAATGAATATTTTTTTCTATCGATGAACCTATTCCCCCCCTCCCTCCTTTACGCTGCGCTGTTTCAACAATTTCCATAATTCTTACATCGTCATTTCACCTAGATGCGAAGATCATGGTAACATTTACACGTGGAATCACCTTCTATATTTTAGAAATCACCCTTTGTGTACATCACAATGAAATAAATAAAGAACCACCTCGTAATACAGATATATGAAAAATCAAAATGAAATTATAAGGATTAACGAATGATGGTCAGGAATGTTACTATCACATTAGTTCGAACAAACGAAACTTTCGAGTATCTGACTGACAATGAGAAGGGGAATTTTTAATTAGCTACATTCATTAAATTAATTAATCGTTTAATTAGAGCGAATAATTAATTCAGGTGAAATTCGGCTCTCGGAACTTCTACGTAGATTTATACTTGTCGAGTGGATGCTATTAATCGAAGTAGAGCCTTTTTTCCTTGTTTCGCCACATCAGAATCGAGGTGTGTGGGCGTGTAAAATGTGTCACTTTCACCTTCTCAATTGGTATTTATTATGAAAGTGTCCTGAAATTTTTTCCAACCTCCAGGAAAGAATTGCAATTATTTTTTTTTATTTATTGGTGCAGTATCATTCTGAAACTGGCGATAAAAATTCCAACATTATTAAGAGCATCATTTTCTTTAAAATAATAAAAATTCTATGATAAATTGATCGATACCACTTTTCACTAGATGTTATAATTGTGCGAATACCTATCTCTATAGTTGGAGTGAATACTTTAAGCTATAAAGTTTAATGGATTGTATTGCCTATTATGCGTTTACTTATTTATGACATATTGAATGCGTATTATGCATTCATAAAATAGAATAACGAATCTTTTCTGGTGTTCATATAATTCCAATCAAATATTGATGAATGAGTAATATTACGTCTTCAGTTCAGAAAACGAAAAAATTTAAACGATAAACATCAATATCAACATTGGTTAAAGTCCTGAAAATACACACACAAGCATTTGTTTAGGTAATTAATACGAAAGAATTTTAGAATGATATATTTATTTATGAAATATTATATTTATAATTATGTAAACTTATGACTATATTTATAAGAACGTCAGTTAAAACAAAATTAGAGTTACTGATTCTTTTTTAAAAGATGAGTAGAAATGTGATATAAAACCGCTCATGGTAGATTGGGTAAATTTTTATAATTAAATTTACCTATCTAAAATATTAATGCCAAGCAGAAAATTATAAATGCCATTGATGACATTGCTACAAAAGAGGATTACTCCCTATTTAATCGCAGGTGGCCTTTGTATTCCACATTATTACGAGGACTTTTGTGTATCGTTTGGTGCAAGAACGACGAAAATCTAAATTTATTAATTTAGACCTATTTTTGTTAAAAATTTAGTGTGAACAATAGTAAACATGAGCGATTCAAATGAAGTAAACGAAACCTCTACTTCTGGTTCTTCAGACAACTACAAACCTAGCGAAAATAAATGTGAGGTTACGGTTTGAGATAATAATAGTACATCTCAAAGGAAGTAGCGGAAAAGGAGATATAGACGTAACTGGAAACCGAATATCAGGAAAATATCCCTCATATGGACTTTGGCACGAGCTGAATATAAAATTCAATTTAGAAACGCTAAGGCTATGGGAGCTGCCTGTCAGAATAGGAAAAAATGATTTGAAGTGATTGATCATGGTACTCCGAATGCGGTTCTACCAAATTTAATGATATTGGTAATCAAATTGCTCAAGAACGTTAGTTACTCGGTAATATCTCATGTTATGCTCCGGTTCGTTCTTGCCCAACAAATAATAGATATCGAATTCGCTTTAGTCTATAAAATTAAAGGATTTTAATTGGAAACACTTCTATAGATGCTTGTAATGAGCTTGTTGGCCATCCATGGTGTTCTAGGAAAGGAGGTGGAGCTTCTGGCAAAAGAATTATGAGTTTCGTATGAGAAAAATTTCCTTAATAAGCACAGTAATGGAACAAATACAATACCAGAGGAAAAGGTTTCACAAGTCGAGCTTCAGATCAAATGTTTTCCACTGCATGGTTCTCACGACAGCAGAAACATAAATCACAACATATTCAACCTTTCAACCTATCCCAGGAGAGATACTTGCTCAGTTTTTGATTAATTTGAAAATAACTCCAAAACTACATCTCTTTCAGAAGATCGACGTCAGAAAATACATATAAATGCGGCATTGGCTGAAAAAGAAGTACAAACTATTTTTGGTGGCTCTATTCCAGGAAAATGCATTGGCCAAGAAGAACAAGGACATTGAGGTGCTATTCCTGAATACCAGCAAAACCTGCCGCCATCAAAAGTTTCATCAGTGGATGTATTTTATTTGAGAGAGCTATGCCTATTCAATTTTTGTATCCACTCAGGCAAAAATGTAGCTATCACTTCTACGTTTACGATGAAACTCCAAACATGTCCATCAGCTTTTTACAACAATATTTTGTTAATAATATAATAAAAAAGTGGACACTGTATAATAATTCTGCCCGAAAGAAAAACAACTCAATGGTGCTGTTTCTGTTTACATTGGTCCATTAGATTCATAGATTTCCAGAACAAGTACTTAGTTTCCATTCCTTTGGTCGTTTGCAATGGTGTTCCTGAGAAAAGTTAAAAGAGTACATCATTTTCTTGAACTACTTCAGCCTCATTTAAAATGCTTACGATATACACCAACAGAGAAAGATTTAGCATTAGTCAATACAAGGTCTTCGTCTATAGTTCTAACCTTCTCGTTATGAAGCGCAAGTTACTAATATGCGGATACCCTTAAGTTTCGCTATCCAAAAATCAGCTATATTGCCTGCATTTTCCAAAACCCTTCCAGCTTATGGTGGAAAATTGGCTGCCAAGAAGGCAAAATATGATATCATAATGAAATCAGCAAAAAAAATATACCCCCAAACGACATATGGTATTAGCATGAGCTGAAATCTATTCCAACCAGAATAAAGAAATCCCATGTTACTGATGATGCCACTGAATAACGAAAAGTTTTGTTTGTTTTTTTCATTTAGTAACTTTCAGTGTTACGCGGATGTTATGCGGATTTCCTTAGGTTTCGTTATCCAAAAATCAGCCATATTGCCTGCATTTTCCAAAACCCTTCCAGCTTAGGGTGAAAAATTGGCTGTTAAGAAGGCAAAATATGATGACATAATGAAATTGCCAAACGAATATATACACCCCAAACGACATATGGTATTATCAGGAGCTCAAACCAGATTCCAACCAGAATAAAGAAACCCGATGTTACTGGTGATGCCACTGAATAAAGAAAAGTTGTTTGTTGGTTTGAATTAGTAACTTTCAGCGTTAATTTTGCTGCATATGATGTCTCAAAAATATAATTTTGATGCAAAAATCGGTAATACATATACCGTAGTCGACATATTTTAATTTCTGATACGAAAGTAGAAAGAGGAAGAGAGCGTGACGAAATAAACTAAACAAACATATAGCGAGGCTGCCAAGACAGTACACTCGACAAATGTTTCCTATGAAATTTAAGGCGTGCGACACTGCGTTGCTCTCCCACCACTGTTAGCAAGCAGGCATTGCTGCATATTATAAGGTCATCTTCTGCATGGGATAGAAGTGTAAACCGAAATTAAAATTGGACGACTACGGTATATGAAGACTTTTAAGTAAAAGTTATTTTATTATTATTTTGACTTCCACATCAGTTAACCGATATCGTAATATTGCAGAAAAAAATAGAAATTGTTATCTAGAAAACTAAAATATTTAATCTTTTGTTTTTTTTGAATTAACTCTAGAAATTTTTTTTCCGGACTTACCTTGTACTTGCAGCATGAACCTCATTTCAAGTTACGTCTTGTTCTGACAAAAATATTCGAAGACGTAATTAGTGACAGAATAAAATTAAAATATCATAAACTCTGGAGGCAAACTTTTCAAACGTAAGTTTTCCCAACACGAAGTTTTACACTGTTAACCTAAAAAGAAAAAGACGAAGAATAAAACATCACGAGGGAAACGAATTCATCATTTAACCACAGCGTGTTTTAGCATTCTTCATAGTTGTAAAATATATGCTCCATTAAAAGGAGAACACAAGAACAGGAAGAGAAAAAATGTGTCGGCGGAAAAGTAAGCGACGCCTACAATATAAGAGACGAGAGAGAAAGGAAGATGATAAATGCAGAAAGGGAATTCCTGGCATAATGTAATGAAGAGAGTGGAATGGGTGAATTCATTTCAGTCACCTTAATAAATGCAGGTATATTACAAAGGGAATGTTCAGAAAAAGAGGCAGAGATGTTAAAGTCGGCTGGCGGCGTATATATATATATATATATATATATATTGAACAGAGGAATATAATATATACATACATATATTTATGTACTACCAGGGAATATTTACGCTGATGTCTTCCTAACAATTTTAATGGAATTGTTTTTCTCCTAGTAACCAGTCAAGTTTTATGTTTCGGGGGACACCGCTTCCCTTAATTTACGTTCTGTTTCTCATAAAGACTAATTTTCGATTTGTTATCATCATAAATACGATGGAAATATTGTTGTTTCTGGTCCTGGACCAGGGCAGAATTTAATTTCTCTGGCCAATGGAAAAGCATCACATATAATTGCAAGAAATTGCTTTTCGACAACGCCGATATTGTCACTGGTTTCTGGTTCATATTAAGTAATATATATATATACCTATCTACTTTTAGCGGATAATATCCATTTACAAAATTGCTTTCAGAAATATATGGTTTCAATCTCAAATTGTAGATACTATTTGTATTCTGGAAGCGTGGAAAAAATAACTCATCTGATCTTTGTTATGAGGATGTTGTTGTTTATAGCTTTCGGAAAATGCAGTAAAATGTATCTCTTTCTTGTTGATATTCTTTATAACTACGAAATTTAAGTGCTGCTAATTTGATTAAGAGATTACGCTGTAGGCAATACTATGAAGTGTCTTTAATTATAATGGGTAAATAGCAAAATTGTATAATAATACATGAAAAAATATAACTTACTATCAGTATGGCACAATTTAGGTTTCAAAAAATTATGAAGAAAACGCTATATTTAGCTCATGACGATTCGGTCTTGATTAAGACCTTCATCAGACATTAATTTAATTAACAAAGGTATATTAATGAGTCACGTTACATTAATATGACGTTGTTAATTAAATAAAAATCTGATAAAGGTCTTAACCATCAAGACCGAAACGTCACGAGCTGAAGATAGCGTTCTCTTAATATTTTTTTAAAACCCTTATTCCGCCATACTGGTAGTAAGTTATATTTTTTCAAATATCATCAGTTTAACACTGAATTTTTGTCAAATATTTTGTAATAATACATACCAGTGATCGCCCAGTGCTCGAAATTCGACCTTTTCATTTTCCTAATTTAATGTATTTGTAACACTTAAATTTTACCTTTCTGCACTCCTCTATATGAACTTTACGCCAAATCACACACTCCTCCGTGCGCGCAATATGCGTAAAGAAGTGTATAATGTATGTTTAGCAATGAATGTTTTATTTTATTTAATGGAATAGTAATACATAGATACTATATACTCATATAAATTCCTTGGAGACAATCTCTACTTTGGCGATTGTTAGACCATATGTGTTTCACATTGTCGCATTTTGTATTTCTTCCGAAGAGTTTTTTTCCTCGCGTATTAATATATGGATGTTTTATTTTATTTAATTTAATGTATTTGTAACTCATATTATACATATATTTTATTATTTTGCACTCTTTCTCCATATGAACTTAAACTATGCCAAATCTCATACTCCTCCGTGCGCGAATTTGCTTAAAAAGGCGCATAAAGTTTTTTCTTCACGTATTAATATATAGGTATGTGGTAAGTATAACTGACAATGGGCATGATTAATATTTGTTTATGTACATTTAATTCTTATTTCCTCTCTTGGATACATAGTAAGTAGTTAACCCATTAACGCCGAGAACTATTTTTTTGCTTTTGTTTTGACTTCCAATGAATTTACTAATGTATTAATGATAAAAAAAGAAATGATAATTTTTTTATCCGAAAACAGAAATATGAGCTGCTACCATATGGTATCACTGGGCGGTTAAGGTATCATAAAAAATTATTCACAAATTCAGTGTAGTGAGTGAACAACACAAAAAAATCTATGTTTGCATAAAATAAAACGTTATATTACATATTTCTTAAAAAATTGTAAAAACACCATATTAATATCCACAGAAATAAAATCTAGGAATAATTATTGTTCACTAATTTGTATGATAGTTATCCACAGAAATAAAATCTAGGAATAATTATTGTTCACTAATTTGTATGATAGTTGGCGAAACAAGGAACACATAAACCATAGTCACACTTTGTACACGCTGTTCTACCAAAAGATTTGCAGTACCAGCACAACGGCATCTGTTGCATGGGGCGACATAGTGGTTTATACCATCAAAATGTATGGCAGGAAGAACAGTCCGGGAAGTTGATGTTTTTGCAGGGCCTCTCATTTTAGGAGCTACACCATAACATGCCATGTATACCTGTACGAGTTCTCTTCTAAACTTTAAAGTTGTTGTATTTTTATGGTGAAGTTGATATCCATTTCCGGTGTAACCGGAAGAAGCAAAAATTCAAAACTATTTTAAATCGAAAGAGTTTAAGGCGAAACTAATATTTGCGAAATTGCAAAACTCAACTCTTATTAGTTTTCTATATTGCTCTAACGAAATCTCGTCGTGATATACCCTGTATATTTGTCAACACCTTGTACAGGTCTATGACAATAAATTTTATTATTATTACTATTACTATTATCTACAAATTATTGGGCCAGATTTTTTTTTTAATATAGCTATAATTTGTATTCGATATTTAAAGAATTTATAAAATATTAGGTACAGTTGATATCTTGTATTCTGTATCAGGACCTCTTTGGTAGAAAAGTTGTTCCGTTTACATGTTTTATTAGATATGTGTTTGATTAAAAACTGTGTATGCCGTACTACACGTCTAAAAACTATGTCGATAAAAGCTCCAATTTGAAAAACCAACAACAATGTTTCTAATCAATAATACAATACACTCAAACAATATAAATTATTCTATTACAACTAAGTGCAACTCTTATTCCTAATAATTTTGTTTATCTCTTAGACATGTACATAGCGCTATTATATTTTAGACGTAACCTAATATTATGAATGCGGATTAATACAATTACTGATATTACTCAAGGAAATCAAACCCATAAAGTTATAACTTGTTTGCCGTTAAATAGGCATTCAATATTAAGGGCAATATGTATGTATTAATAATACATACATATACTAATGTAATATAGGACAAATATTAGTAGAATGTGAGTTTATATACGATAGACTGAATAAAATAAATTGATGGAAGTGTATCAGAAACAATATGAAATTATTGAGCAATAAAACAAATATAACTGTATGCTATTTACTCAAAGTAATTATGTTATTAAAAGAAAAACGTATTCTAATATTCCGGGTGTCCCAGAGACATGTTATTTTTAACTAATAATCTAGATAGTCAAGAAATTTTAGTACAAAAATGTACATAACCATGAGCACTACATTTTAAAAATGGTTCTATTTATACAGAGTTTGTACAATCAAAAAACTTATTTCTTAAATACAAGGCAATACATTTTTTTTTGTTTTTACGATAGCTCTTTAAGACCTGACTAAATTGATATGCATTTATATTTGTCAATTTTCAATTGTTCCTGAAATCAGACGATTTTTCATTAAAAATTGTACAACTCTTGAAAAAATTGCTATGAAATACCGATTACTGATGAAAGATAGGCCCATTTAGTAAAGATATCATTTTAACACATGTTTTTTAGGTTTACATACGATTCACTAAAATTAAACATTCTAAAAAAAATAAATGAAACATCGTATATATTTACAAGCTACAGAAAAGTATTAAAAATTTATTATTTATAAAAGTTCAGACTTTTTACCTATATGGACTATATTGCAAAAGTTATAGATTGTTATATTTGAGTAAACGCGATTAGAAATTATTAATAAAAAATACTAGTTACGATGATTTGCACTGCCTTTTTAAAACAGTCGAAAAAAGCTGCATAATAATATTTTCTGTTTACAAATATATAATTTTTACTACAATTTCAAAAGCTTGAAAATGCATGAATTATTAATAAATTGAAAAAATGGCAGTTACAGTGTATCAAAAAATTGAAAAATTTTTAGCGTTACAATTATAGTTTTCGTTGGGAGAGTACATAAATTTATTTAATGGCACGAAGTATTTAAATTTGAAATTAATAAATATAATCATTGTTTGTAGAGAATGGGAAAATTACTTACTGGCATAGAGTATAAAGTCATATATATTATACTAATATTTATATACTATGAGCATGTAGGTATAGAATTCGAAACTAGGCAACTTAAGATACAAATTAATATAGAATGACTCAGCTTTTAAAAATGATATTTAAATGTCTAAGAAATTATTAATAAAATTCAGAAGTTAATAAAAACCCAAGAATTAAGGGAAATTTGAATTATAACAGTTATATCATACTAAAAAATAATTTTATATTTAATTACTTAAAGTTAGACAACTTAGTATACACATTACCTATGTATAAAATCAAAGCAATCTCATACATTATTATTAAGAAAAGAAAGAACAAATAGAGAGTAATTTTAATTTTCACAGAGTAGAGACGCTTAAAAAGACGCTCTCCGAATTTTAGTTTAAAAGCGTATTATTAAAAAAAATTGTATAAATACCTGTGAATGTCGGTTTTTTTATTACGATTTATACACTAACATAATACAAAAATATTAAAACATTGTACCAGTATAAAGTCTTCATAGATTAAAATGTATTCGAACCTACAAGTAACAATACAGACCAATGAATAGTGATTTTAAAGTGTTAAATTAAACAATACCTACATTGAGAAGAAGTATAACGAAACATTCTTCGGATAAGCAGTCCATTTAAGTAATTGCGGTCCAAGAATACTATCCAGAATGAAGAGGAACACACATAAATAGGAGAATGCAGACAAGATTTATCGAAGATAAAGTGATCTAAAACCATACCACAAAGTATTAGAAAAATTAAGATAAGTACATACAAATTTATTAAAAATTGATTTTAAAATATTCAGAAATTAAACGATAATGTCCATATAATTTATAAGTAATTTAGTATAAGAATATATGTGTTTTGTAAGAGTTATTCTATAATAATATTTCATCATAAGTTAATTATTTGAATTGTGTTTTTAAAAATTTATTCTCACATAGATGAAAGAATTGCCTAATTAATTATGATTTTTCTAAACGTAGATTTTAATAGTTAAAACAAATTGTATACATGCCTGTATATTCATTCAATTTCATTTATTCCAGTATAGAAAGTTTATGTAGTTCACCATAACAGTTTTGTTTTCTTTTTATTTGAATTGATTATAACCTTTATGTTCGAGTTTAAGTATTTAATTCCAATATTCTTTATTTTTATGAGTTATCACAGCTTTTCATTTATACGAAGGTTATAGGTTTGTTTTTGTTTCGCTAAGAACGATTCTAGAACAGTTCACGTCATGCGCAGAATTATGTTAAGTGTTCGGGTTTCCGGAACTGTTCTGGAACAAAAAATGTCGTGTTTTGGTTTGTGATTGGCAGTTCTGGAACCGTTCTAGAACTGTAGAACTAATTCGGGCTAAAGGCATCGAATCGTTACAGAATCGTTCCGAACCGTTCCGAACGGTGTACTATGACGCATCAGTTCTGCGCAGTAACAGAACTGTGTTAGAACCGTTCGTAATATTAAACACAAACAAACCTAATATTCTTCACCAAAAGGATCCTAACGCCCTGACAATTTTATAGAGTCTCATAAATAAGTTTAACTGAGCTAGTTTTATATCTAAATAATTTGTTAAAATCGGAATGAAAAAACATAATAAACATAACCTATTTACTGTAAGTATAGATATTTTTCCCTCGTTATGCATTCAAATACTATGAATGTAGTTACACTAGTATAGTTATATTCCCTAAAAAGTCGACACAGTAAGGAGAAATAATTATCGTACAACTTCGAATTATTATTTATAGTGAATAAAAATAAAAATTGTACAACTCAGAATTAGTTTAAAAATTTAGTTAAAAAAATCATTGTAAATTAAGGGATTATTACTAACTAACGTAAATCAGACGGTTAGTAGTATAATATATCTAGCGTATACCATTAATCAAGAAAAATATTTATAGGTCATTTGAAATTCGGCTTCCAATGTTTACAAAAGAAGAAAAAAACGATAGGTTTGAACATTTATTGCTATTTTTCTTTTTAATATTTTTTACTTTAAAAGTACTTGATTATTTCATTGTTATTATACGCAGATAGTAATAAAGTATTAGTATGTATGCCTTTCATATTTCACACCTTTTTTTTAATTTCTTACATCAGTGGCACCGAAACTTTTCCGTGTTGTAGCTCCCTTTTTCAATTAAAATTGTTCCATGACTCTAAGTAAAGTATGACTGACCGTAAATAAAAAATAAAAATAAATAAAATTCGTGTATTTTCATTGTTTAACATTTTTTTATTTCATTAGTATTGAACTAATAATTAACGTGATTAGTGCGCCTGGAAATCACTGCACATTTTCTCAAATCGTGGAATTAAATTAGACCCGCCCACTCTAATTACTTTTTCCACGTTGATTTTCGCTCTATACTTTTTATCACAGCGACCGCCGAAAATCCAGCTTGGCACAAATACGACGTCAAAATGGAGTTAAAATTCGCAGAGCCCTATTACGTATGTAAGTATAGTAGAATTACCGAACAGATGCAGTAACAACATTGCATTGACGTAATAGTTTAAAAAGGCAAATTCACAACGCTTAAAGCATAGCCTTAACCATAAATATTTTGACATTAGACGTTATAAACAAATATGTAGTTCTAACCCCACATTTCCTGATATGGTGCGTTATCCAAAACAATCACTGCGTTTTCTCGCAAGTTGGGCAGAATATGTTGAAGCCAATTCTTCAAATCGCTTCGCATTCATGTCTTCGTGTTAATCGCCTGTCGTTTTAGTTCAAAAAGTAGCAAGCGATTCTCTAGAAATCCCTCGACAGAAGTCATGTGTATAATAATTAACCTTTTTCCTTTTCCGGAAGGATTTTTATGGCCTGTGGACAAACCATATATAAATGCTTGTCTCGCAGTAAGCACTGAAGTGTCTGCCCACACTTTCTTTACTGTGTGCCCCGCGTTAACCCATGTTGCGTCTAAGTAATATATCGGTGTTCCATCTTCACGATATTTTCTTCTTTTACGTAAGCATTGTCTCCTCCAAGTAATATCATTTTTTACTTTCTTATACGTAGTTAAGGAAGTATTGTGATGATGAAAATTTTCGACCTCGAGATTTTTGCAGATATCCACGTTTTGAAGTCCCCTGATACCGAAAAATTTAAGAAGAATTTTATTAAAAATTCTTTTTGAAATTCCTACCGGAAGTAGGTCTTTTACTCTTATCGAAAATCAGTTTTTTGCAAATATTTCGCAAGTCATGCTTGTAAGACAGATACGTTACGACTATAAAAGCATTTAGAACTTAAATTTCAATACCTTTTGTATAAAAAAAAAATCACAATTCGCACCGGAAGTAACACTTTTACTCTTATCGAATAGCGATTTTTGCAAATATTTCGCAAATTATGCATTCTATATATATTTGTCAAGAGTAGAAAAGTATTTAGAGTTGGATTTGAAATATTTTTTATATAAATGAAATTTCAAAATTCGCACCGGAAGTAATACTTTTACTCTTAGCGATAACATTTTTTTGCAAATATCTCATAAAGTATGTATCCTGTAGAGATTTATTAAGAGACTGGAAGTACTTAGAATAGGATTTTGAATAATTTTGTATAAAATAACTTTTAAAATTGTATGATTTGAACCGCTCATACGTATAAGAAAGTCGTGTGGTGGCCACACCTCATTTTTTCTATTAGAATACTATTATGATTCCTCTTTGATAACTACAAATGCAAAACTGTTTATAAAAAGAAACAAACATTTTCATTATACTTTACCGAAAAGTCAGTTTTTTTATTAATTTTCTGTGTGTTGAAATTTTAAAGTTTGGTAAATCGTCTCTTTCATTTATCGCCATAAGAATTTTTCTGGTTAAGCCAAGAAACTGAGAAAAAATAAAATAGTAATAATGCAAAATTGAAACTGTCAAAACAAAATACTAAATTTATTTTATTGTGGCCGTCCTTGCAAATGAACCAATAGTAACCGTTATTTTACGTATGACGTTCAAGTGACGCATTTCTCTTCTACTATTCTACTATAGAAGGGGATATTTATCTTAATTTTGCTTTCAAACTGTTGCCGCAAGATAACTCGATAAAATTCTCTTCTTCCTCAGAAGTAAATTCAGACTGAGTGTTAAATAGATCTTGAATCTATGCAAACCTATCGAAATTTTTATTTTGAAAGTATTTCTCAAACCACATAATTAGCTTTGATAAGTGCCCTTCAAACATGTGTTTTAATCTTGATAAAGATCAAATTCATTTGACCTTAAAAGATGCTGCAATATGAAAAACCAATCTTTGCCTGTATCTTCATTCTGTTTTCTTCTCCATAGTTTGAGTTTTTTTTATAAAAGCAGATATTTTCCGTTGACTTTAAAAGATGCATGTTTTTTTTCCTGCAGAGAGCAGCTTCTCAAAGATGTCGCATAAATATGCAAGTTTTATTAAAAAATCGGCATCAGCAAATTCTTCTGCATCTCTGTATTCTTCCTCTTTAAGGAAAATAAAAAATTCTTGCTGCAATTCAAAGGTACATGATAAGACATTACCACGAAAGAGCCTTCCATAGCCTCACACAGCTTTTTAAAAAACCTTGCTATTAATAGACGGGATTTTACAAAATTTACTACATTTACCACACATTCTAGCACCTGATTCAGTGCAGGACTCACATGCTTTGATTTAAGCGCTTCTCTATGAATAATGCAGTGGGTGCATAGTGCATTTGATGATTTGCTTCGAATACGTGCCTGTAATCCCCTATGACATGGAGATCAGTACAGACACCAACACACTTAGGTCAATTCAAATTATTTTCAGATATGAATGTATCAAGAATCTCCTGCCTTATGTTGTATTCTCCGACCAACTGTGTTATTGGACAAAGGCACTTTTAAAAGCAGCTTCCGAGCAGGGTCATCAACCATGATGTTCACCATATCTAGAGCAGCCGGAAGAATAAATTCTCCTGCGATGGTATGAGCCTTCTTACATTTCGCGATTCTGTAAACCACCTTGTAAGATGTATTTTGTTGTTGCTTATGTTCTTTTAACTTCTTGGCAATAAAATTATGAGGTTTGCTGCTCTAGATATTTTTAGTTTCTAATTGTTTTTTTAGTTTAGTTAGACCAAACGTCTTGGTTCAATTAATTATGAAGCTTTTACAATATTTCGCGGCGCACACTTTGGGAACCACTGTGTTAGATCATAACTTAATAAATGTGATGCTCTGATGTTTGGAAATAGTAACTTACACAATGTTTTTAGAAAATACTTACTTTTGAGCATATTAAATTTGATACTTGTATAGACGGTTTTGCCATTACAACTAAAGTTATTATCGCAAGTTTCGTGTTTTAACAATTTTTTGATTCACTCACCTACTATATTTCCAAGCTAAGCTTAATATATAAATTATCAAGCTCGTCTCTTGAAAGTTTTGAAACTTATTTCCAAAAACAATTGCTATGAGTAACTTTCTTCAATTAGTTTTAGTTATGCTACGAGGGGAGGTCAAAATATTCGCGGAATGACGATGAAGGGGCGTGAAATAAAACACAAATTTAAATTTCCTTTTCGATGTATCCTCCCTTGACCCTAATACATTTTTCAGATCTTTCAAGTAATTTATATATACCATCAAAAAAGAATTTTTTGTCAAAGCCTGCAAAAAAGATGGAAACAGCCGACTTCACTTCTTCACCATGAGTACATCTTTTTCATTAAAGCTCTTTTTAATTTTGGAAATAAATAGTAGTCAGACGGGGACAAATCTGGACTATAAGGAGGGTGGGGCTTAGTGTTGCAAAGTCGGACCTGTGTAGAACATCCATCACAAAATGACTCTTGTGAACGGATGCATTGTCGTGCGAAAGGAGAACACCTCGAGCCAATTTCCCCTTCTTTTTCTTTTAATGGCGTCTTTTAGTTTCTCTAATATTGTAGCGTAGTATTGTCCCGTGATACTGACACTCTCTTCCTTATAATCAATCATTGAAATACCTTCTGAATCCCAGAACATCGTAGCCATAATCTTTTCAGCCGATTCTGACACCTTGAGCTTCTTAGGTGGTGCCGTGCCTTTTTTGTGCCACTGATTATGCCATTTGTTAATCGTTGATTTGTCAGGGCAAGAGTCCCCATTAACAGACGACATCTCTTTCATAATAGTTCGTGGCGTTTTTCCTTGCCTAGTAAGGAATTTAATCACTGCACGATACTCAATTTTGTTCATAGTGCATGTTACCTTCGCGTACAGTAGCATTGAGCCGTAGTCTAGTGTCAGGTGCACAATACAAAAATCGCTTTTCTCCATCCCCTCCATTACGCGAATATTTTGACCTCCCCTCGTATATGTAATACAAGTCATGAAAAGTCATATTTTTAAATTAATAAGTTGTAATCGGGTATATGATATATAACAGCTCTGACATTTTACATAAAAAATATTTCAATATCGCTTACAGATGCAAGAAAGTAGGTATTTTTAAACAGTAAATTTTTAGTACTTTTCTGTGGCATGTAAATATATGTGTGTTCCACCCAATGTTTATAGATTTATTAAATTTACGAATGGTATGCAGTTCTAAAGAATGTGTATTGAAATGTCGAAATAAACAATAAATTCACATAATAAGATGTTATCTCTATTAGTCATCATTAATCGTTAATTCAAATCAATTTTTCAAAATTTGTACATTTTTTCAGGAAAGATCGTCATATTTCAGAAAGTCAACTAACACAAATTCATGTTAATTTAATTAATTCGTAATGGGTCATCATAAAAACTAAAAAAATTATGGCATTCTATTTAAAGAAAATGTATTTGTTCATCGTTAGCTTCTGTTAAATTAAAATATTTTCAAATTGTAGAGCTCATGATTATCGACAATATTTGTATTAAAAATGTTCGCTTCGCTGGGACACTGTATACTTACAATATTAAAATCTAATTGTCGAACGTCTTATACAATTTGAAATATCTAAATTATTGCTTATAGTTTCGATTATTATGCAATTCAATTAAATAGAAACAAGACAAACCCATGATTTTTCACCCAAACTTACAGGAAGGCTAGGAAATAATTAATTTCTCAATCACATGTGGGCGGGTGCAATAAAAGAGAAATAATAATTACGTGAACGGGATACTACTTTAACTTTTTGAAGTAACAAAAAAAATGTGACAAGTGTACAATTACAAAGGTGACATTAATGGTCATTTATATACGCCACAGACAGAAAAGTCTCGGCGGCTTATTTCCAATGTGCCAATAAACGAAACTGGTGTTATTTCCGGGTACATCAAACGCAATTATTGCCGGAGATCAAACGGCGCAAACAATGATATAACTCGCTGGCACTCATCAAAATTTTTATAGGTTTTTTTTTTAATGAGATCCGACGACAAAAAAGCGGCAGGAAGTGCAAATAAAACCTCTGTACTGATGGTGACTGAAGTTAATAAAAAAAGAACGACACTGCAAACACGAACAAAGCTTGAAAAGTGTGCTGTATCTTTTTGGTAAACGATTTTCATTTATTACTTGTTTTTAGGGGTCGGGGTATAGAGGAAAAGGGCAAATTTACATCTCGTACATCAAACGGAGAAAGTAACGAAAACGACCCGACTTCGAACAAAAGAACACCACTCTCTGTTCTGTGCCGGGGGTTGAGGAGGACACAAAAGAAAAAGAACCGATTCGCTACTCTTACTCGACCGAATAAATCTTCGGTGATTTGTTTCGTATGTTTTGTGCGGTGGTAGTTTTAGTTTACTAGGTTGGTTACACTCTGATGGCCTGAAATTTGTTTGACTTTAGTGTTGTTTCTCGACTGAAATGGTGCCGTTAATGCTCCGTGCGTACCTTTTTACTGTTGCAAAACTTCATCCTGTTCTGTATCCTGGGAAACACGTCACTATATACTTAGTGTTTGGATGGTAGTCTGAAAGTTACTCTACGGTGAAATGGGTTGTGCCGTTTTTTTTGCCTTTACACAGATTTTTGCAAAGAAATAATTTAGTTGAAGGGAATTTAGATCCTGCAAGTACGTCGTTAAAAGCTTTTCGGAAAAAATAAAAAGGTGAAAAACTACTTTTCTTTTATCAAATTTTTTAACCCAATTTAGGGGTTTTGTGGTTTACAAACTACACGAATTTTTAAACACTTTCAAGATCGAAGGAATAGTACAACAAGAAAAATTCTATGGTATAGTAAAATTGGAACAAACTTGTAGTTCTTGAAATAGAGATATTTTCCAAATAGAGTCTTGAATATGGTTTTGTTTGTTAATTAATCATACAGTTTTAGTATGAAGCATAATAATTTTGTGATGGAGTTCGGGAAGCGATTACCAGGTGATTGTAGATTATTTGATAGTTTTAAATCATTTTTTTACAGTGAGTAGGCTGCTAACCTTGCCCATCAACCCTCCTCCTTTATCCGGGCTTGGGACCGGCAACAGCGCCCTTGGTGCTACACAGTCCACCCCAGAGATGTACGTACTTTGGAGCTGAGATAACGAGATCCAAAAACTTACAACAGGAAATCAGAACCCAAGTGATCAATGCCTCAAGAATCTCTGGCTATCTGAGGGATTTCATATGAATGTCCACTGAAAGCAAAGTCCGCATATATAAAACCGCCGAGAGATCTATACTCCTATACGCAGTGGAAACTCGAGCAAATACAACAATAGCGAAGAGTATGATGAGGCCAGCAGAGATGATGAAATTTGAAGAATATTAAGGAAGTAAGCTTGAAAAACCAGGTAAAAAGTAAATATATAAGAGCATATCCCAAAATTCAAGATGTGGTGCAGATTATGAGATCGAGACGATATTGGAGAGAACGTCGACAGCATGACAGAATATCGATGGGCAAAATGGGCAAAAGATGAAAAGTGGAGTTCAAGGAGATCCTCCAGTCGACCTCCCAAAAGATGGTGCGAAAGCTGGATATTTGCTTCCCAAGATCAAGAAGAGTCTTAAGAGAAGTCTTAAGGGAAGAGAAAAAAGAAGAAGAAGAAGAAGAAGAAGAAGAAGAAGAAGAAGAAGAAGAAGAAGAAGAAGAAGAAGAAAAATACTATATATAATTTCTTTAATTTTCTAGCTTACCTCAGTCGGAAAAAGATAGAATTGCTGTATATATAAAAAAAAACTTTTTTTACAGACGTATTTCACATTCACTTTAAGAGCAAAGGAAGTTTGAGCAAAATGTTTGAGAAGATGTAAGATTTCATCATGTCTTCTTGGTATGTGCAAGTAGACAAGGAGTTATAGAAGAGACAACCGATCAGTTGGTGATACTAGCCTCTGGTTACGTTTGATGCGTCTTTCAGCAAATAATCTCTTGGCGTTACAAACATATTATGAAAAATTCCAGCCACTTCTTCTGAGCATTCACGTGCTTTTCGAAACCGATTTTACCGGTAACTGTCATTAAGTCAATCACTGAGATGTGCATTGTTGGTTCTCATTAATGAATTATTAAACTTTGCACTATTATGATTACGCTTTTTGCATTCTGTTACTGCTGAATTTGTTTTAAAGATTGTTTGGGTTTTCATAATTTGTGGCAACGACGCAACTCGGATTTTCAGAGTTGCATACCGTTTTTGTTAAAAAAAGGCTAGTCTAACAGTCGGTTCATAAGTGACGGACATAGAAAGCAAATCCTCTACTTGTTTTTTTTCTTCCAGTTCTTTGACAGCTCCTATCTTAACTGTAATACTTTACTATAGTTTTGAATTGATGGTAATAGGGTGGTAATTTTAAAGCGGTATGTCTCTTTTCCGCTAGTACAACGTCTATACTGTGGTTTCTATAGCTACTTTTGTTAATTTTGATCAATTTGCAACGTTCTAAATGTTTTTGAAAACAGTCAATGGTTTGCCATTGTGAACAATCTTTACTGCAGGAAAGAAGAGAAATCTGTTAGTGCCAGGTCCAGTCAATAGGGTGCGTCATTAATGGCAACAACTCTTTCTTTTGAGGGAAATACCTGTACAATTAGTGAAGAATCTGATCGAGCATTATCATGTACCCGAAATTTTAATCACACCCGACAAATCAGCTACAGTAATATCTTCAGCACCTTAAGGTTGTATTAACCAGTAACTGATTGTTCTTCCGATAAAAAAATCTTTGTAAATTACACCCTATCAATCGAAAAACGTAATAGTCTTGATTTTTTGTGATGTTTTTCCAACTCACTGCATGCTCGAGTGCACACACATTTTTTTTGAAAATAGACATCAAGCCAGGTTATCTGAATCTATATATTTCTTTGAAGCAGATCTACAAGAACCCGGTTTTAGCAGAGGTACGATATGATGACGATAAGCGAAAAAACCAAAAAAAATAAAACTATTGTTGGAAAGTAATTCTAATGTGGAATTGGCATTCGCAACTCGACGAGATCTTGAGTCATCTGGCCGAAGAATTGCCTCCAGAATATTGCAAGAAGTATTAGAATATTCAAGGTGGGGAGCTACCAAAATCAAAGAGGCAATAACCACTCCAACCAACCACGAAGTTCATCAAGTATACCCCCGATAAAGCTCTTGCTCTTTACTTTGATGGACGATTCACAAAGAATCTGAAATTTGAACCAGCAATGAGCAAAACAACGAGATGCCAACATTTATCTTAATTACAGTGTCGTTTTTGGGGTCAAAAACATGTTATGCCTCTGAAAATTGCATTGTGATCACAGACATATCCGCGGTGCTCCAGCAGTTTATTCTAAAAATGATACTTCAAAAAGTTACATTACTTTTTTTTCGGTATATCTAGTTCCACTGCAGATGGTAGCAGATAATATCGTAGTGTGACAAAATCCACTAGCATCCTCCATCTGGTTCTGAAGACCAATAAAACTAATTTTTGAAAGGGAAACACCAAAATTATCAAAAAAAATGAGGTGCGGCCACCACACGACTTTCTTATACGTATGAGCGTTTCAAATTATGGAATTTTAAGAATTTTTTTATACAAAAATTATTCAAAATCCTATTTTAAATACTTCTATTTTCTTAATAAATCTTTATAGAATGCATACTTTGCAAGATATTATAAAAAAAGTGCTACTCGCTAAGAGTAAAAGTGCTACTTCCGGTCCGAATTTTGAAATTTCATTTATGCAAAAAACATTGCAAATCTAACTCTAAATACTTTTGTACTCTTGATAAATATATACAAAATGCATAACATACGACATATTTGCAAAAAGTCGCTATTCGTAAGAGTAAAAGTGTTACTTCCGGTCCGAATTTTGAAATTTTTTTTACACATAAGATAATTGAAATTATGTTTTAAGAGGAGCGTTTACCTATAAAAAACTAAGGCATTGCCGTTTCGGGTTTTTTGAATTTATTTTGTAATTTTAGAATCTCAAATTTGGGTTAGTGATGCAAAAGACATCAATTTATAATGTCAAGGTCAGTTTTTGTACTAATTTATTTTCTTAAAACAGTTATGTATCTTAGAAATAACGACAAAAATGCATGAATTTAATTAATGTCTACTATACCCTGTCTCAGAATAAGAAGGAGTGATTTAAATATCCCGCCAAAACATGGAACACATAGCTTAAAATTTAGTAGACAATTTGATATGACATCATGACAATTGAGGTTAGAAGAACTGTATTCATTCTAACTAAGGATTTAGCTGTTTTGTGTTTCATTTACTACTTTCGTTAAAATAGATGGATGCTTTTCATTCTACCAGTCGAAGCAGCAATACGAGTGCACGGCAATTGAAAACAGGACAGTAAAGTTATATACACAAGTAGGTGCATGCATCTATAATTTGATGAATACAAATCTCTTAACATTCAAATCTGTTCATTCTAGTTTTACAAAAAAAATTAGAAGAATCTATGGATAAAGATATATGCCCAATTTACAAATGAAAGCATAGACTTTGTTCTGAGCGGTTTGAGGAGGATTGCCGTTATAAATATATAATTACTGCACATTTTAGTGAATGTGCTATATCAACATGAAAATTGTGAATCAAGTCTATTTATTATTAAATATTTGTATCAGAGAGCAAGAATGAATCAAACCTTTTATCTTTTATCAAAATGTCCTTAAGAACTTGCAGAAAAGGTTTTGCTTATTAGTTTCTATTTTAAATATCAATAAAGAACTTATACAGATAAATCATTCGTATTACTGCTACAAACCTTGAGGAGGTAAATTCAAGCAACTAGTCTTGGAAATGTGTATCTTACATACAACAGTAATAAATAGAAAAATTTACATCGGCTGAAGTTGTTTACACGAACTCCAAAGATAATTACATATATCTACACATTACTAATTATTATCCCCTATTAAAATTTATTTATTAAGAAAATATATGAAGTATAACAAATATTTATTTCTACTATACTGTATATTGGAAATTAACAATAATTTAGTGTTCACATCATGTTAAAAAGATTAAAAATTTACATAGTCGGCACAATTTTTCCTGGCAAAAGTTCTCATATAAGTGATATTCTGAAAGGGTTTTTTTTGAAACAACTTCATCTTATGTATCAATTTACATCCTATATGAAGTATTCTTAATTGCCTATCTTTATCGGTATGGCTATTTAATCCAACAGGTTTTCAACAAAGCTTGTCGTGCACTCATTATACTTGTGACAATCCAAACTTTTTCAAATATTCTCCACCAGATATTTTCACCTTTTTCTATTAGTACAGGTTTCTTTACGTTTGACATATCTGAAATATAACATGTATATGAACATGTGGTAATATAATTAGTATTTATTTAACACTTACTTGAAATTAATCAGTCAATTCTAGAATATGTGTGAGTTGTCCAGTTCATTTATTGTATGAACTCATCTATAGTTATTTTTGCAATGATATTAATTGTTGAATGTTTGATTTTTGCACTGACGTACAGTATTTTTGACAGATTCATCAAATTCAAAGTTTCAAATGCATGATCATATGCACTTATGAAAGTGTTACTTTCGGTCCGAATTTTGAAATTTCATTTATACAAAAAATATTCCAAATCCAACTCTAAATACTTTTGTACTCTTCATAAATATATATAGAATGCATAATTTACGACATATTTGCAAAAAATCGCTATTCGATAAGAGGGTCTGAATTTTGAAATTTTTTTTATACAAAAGACATTTAAAAGTATGTTCTAAATACTTTTATACTCGTAATCTACCTGCCTAGAAAGCATGACTTGCGAGATATTCGCAAAAAACTGATTTTCGATAAGAGTAAAAGACCTACTTCCGGTAGGAATTTCGAAAAACTTTATTAAAACAATTTTTCTCAAATTTAATTTTGAGTACATTTGAATTCTTTATAAATTTGTTTAAACTTAGTAATTGACGAAATATTTGCAAAATTCGATTTTTTCACTGAAGTGAACTACTACCTCCGGTCTGCCGATTTGCTCAAAATCTAATCAGTTCTCAAGAGGGAGATTATATTCGTAAATACAAAATTTGGAATTGATATCTACAGCAGTTTGACCGCTATCGTGGTCACACACACAGAGACAGAGACACACACACACACACAGAGAGAGAGAGAGAGACAGACATTTTTTAAAAACCACTTTTTTGGTATCAGGGAACCTGAAAACGAGGACATCTGCAAAAATCTCGAGGTCGAAAATTTTCATCATCACAATACTTCCTTATACTACGTATAAGAAAGTAAAAACAACCTCCACGCGCCAGCTGCACATTTGATGAACGATATAAAAAAAAACTTTCTGTAATTATTTTTGAAGATAAAAATAGTAAACATTGTCATACACATTTTACACGAGGTTTTTCCAAGCTATTGCGTCGTCTATTCCCACTTTACGGTATCTCTACCGATCCTAGCGAAGACGAAAATCTATCGGAATCGGTTGGCTATTCCAGACTTAAGTCAGAGTGACAGTTTGTAATTAAAAAGAAATGTCATACATACCTATAATATTCGAGTGTTTAATAATATAAGTTATGGGCAAGCAAAAATTGGCCTATTATAAAACATCAACAACATCAACAGTTCCGTAAGTACTCATTCTTTATACATTATGTTTCCCACCTATAGTATTCCTTTATCAGTGACAGAATCTGTGAATAAAACCGAAGCGCTGTGACAGAACCGAATATCGTCTACCTCCACCTACTCACACCCCCTTGTGTCTACCCGTCCCGCGAGTAATATAAGTTGCATAAGGTTCTATTTGTTAGTAAACGCCCCTCTTAAATACTTTTATTCTCCTAATGTACCTGCCTAGAAAGCATGACTTGTGAGGTATTCGCAAAAAACTGATTTTCGATAAGAGCAAAAGTCCTACTTCCGGTAGAAATTTCGAAAAACTTCTTTAAAAAAATTTTTCTAAAATTTAATTTTGAGTACATTTGAATTCTTTATAAATTTGTTTAAACTTAATAATTGACGAAATATTTGCAAAATTCGATTTTTTCACTGAAGTAAACTACTACTTTCGGTCTGCCGATTTTACTGAAAAACTAATCAGATCTCAAGAGATAGATTATACACATAAATACAAAATTTGGAATGGATATCTACGGCGGTTTGACCGCGATCGTGGTCACATACATACACATATTTATTTCCACCAAGAATTTAAAAAACTACCCTTGTGATGCCTCCGCAAAAACAACATGGCATGGAATGTTTCCTTACGTTTGGTACATACCTATATTGAAAAAGATAAACGACTTTTAATTTTTATTTTATTCCGCGGACTTGAGAAAGTTCCCTCGTGCATCTGTGATATCTCTTTGCGGATCACTTATGTAATTATAATATTTTATACATATATAGATAGATATATATTAGATATATAGATAGATATTTATTAGATACCATCTGTTTTTGGATTAAGAAAATTGCGAAATTTTAAATTTCAAAGAATTGCCGAAATCTTTTGTATAATAAATTCTCGCAAGACAATCATTTTGTACACATACACAAGTTTATCTAGCTATTTCAGCTATAATGTAACACCAAGAAAACTATTTGTAATCATGTTCAACGTCCGTAAACAATAAGGTCGTAAAAGCGTACAACATATAATTCAATTACATAAACGTCGTATAATTTCTTCAGATATAATTAACATACCAATTAAATTAACAATGGCATAAAAGGCAGCAGTTTCGAATCTCTTCTTATCTCCAGAGGAACAAATAACAACAGCCTTGATTCACGTCTAATTGAATAATTCAATTCCGTTAGTAGAGGAAGAAGAAGAAGATACAGTCTTAACGGTTAGTGACTTTAAATGAATCTGACGTCCTTATCAACAGTTTTCCTTTTGTTTTTTTTTTTGCGTTCGTCGCCGCCCTCTTTGCTTCGTCCGTATAATAAAATCAAGCGTGGAGGAGACGCGTAGGAGAAAGGCTCCCGTAAATTTTCGAGCGAAATAATTTCTAAAGTCCTGTTAATCTAAAAAGATCTACACAAAATTACGGTGATAAATGATTCCAGATGTGCCCTTTAATTTATATTAGTCTCCCTTTCTCTAAGTGGATGTGTCTGCGCCGAAAACGTTCTGACCCAGAGAGTAATTCTAATTTAGCTTCATTATAAATACCTTCAATTTGGAGGAATTTAAAAGAGATTCAGTTGTATATCGATGTAGGGGAGCCTACACCTGTAAGGTGCAGTAAGATTTAAGCACTCGTGCTCTTCAGTCGAAAAGAAAATAATCGGCCTCACGTCGAAATACTAATAAGGTATCGATCTTTGTACTTGTGCCATGATATATGGTCTACTTCTAAACGAACTACACGTCGGAGAAAATTGACTTTGCAAAATGGCGCCTCTCCTAAAGTATTCCATCGTTTGATAAATTACCCCGCAGCACACAAATCCTATTAATGTAACTCTGTAGTAAATTTATGATATGAATTTTGTACATTATTGTGTTAATAAATAACGTTAATATAATAATTGATTCGATATTTTCATGATGGAGATTCATAATTATATTTAGACTTAAAATTAAATAAAACATTTCATTTCCATTATCGTATTTATAATACTACTAGCTGTCCATCAATCTCTTCGAGCTTGAATCGCCTTTCGCGTCCGCTTACAATTTTATTACAGTTCCCTGTAAAACGCCTACAAAATCATTTTTGTTTTTCTAAACTTTTGGCATACCTTGTATAGACGTATATTTTTGTCCACGAACTGCTGTCACTGTGACAGGTGGAACGGCAATTTAAAGCATCTTAACGTCAGTCTGACTTTTCGTTGTTGAAGTTTGAAATTTAGATGCTATTTAGCGTAATACTAATACTTGACACTAAAAGATTCATAGTGTTATTAATTTTACACGATAAAAGGACTAAATCATTATTAAAATAGTAATATCATATTTATTTTAGTTTTGCATAATTTAACCTGTCAATTATCATGGCCCACAAACGTCATTTCTGGGCTGTAATATTTAATAATAATCATACATCTTTTGACATAACTTTTGAGCTTTGTTATAATGCAAATTTGTGAACAATGCATGCCCAGTACGCAGAAGAAGCAAGTTTTAAATAAAATGTTGGTATAGAATAGTATGACTTATTAATTTTATTTATAATAGTTTCATTTGTCTGCTGTGAAATCGTTCCTGTCAAAGTGAGTTTTCAGTGGCATTGAGTCGTCGCCTGTAGATCGTGCTCTGGTTATGTCGGTTGCTGAGACGATTCTATTATAATTTAAATATTTAGTAGTGACGCTGGTAGTTGAAGTAAAAACAATAACCAAAAATAATACAGACCGACGTGGGAATATCTGTGTAAACATTTTGCTTACACACACTGTAAAAAGAATATAATTCGTAATTGTGGGATCATTTTGTGATTCTTATTAAGTATTTAAGGTCAAAATAACACAAAAAGGTAGTGTTCCACCTATCCATCGAAATAAGAGCCACCAGCCTGGAGCACGATCATCGTGAACCATCATCAGAATGTTTGATTAACAATTTGATTTAATGGTGTATTTTCAAACATATCCCATTAAATGATTGAACGCTGCCCATACTTCAAACTTTCTACTGACAATCAAATTATTTGTGGTAGTAATTGTTGAATTAGGCTGGAATATTTACTTTAATAAATTGAATAGTTACAAAACAATTGTCATTACATTGCAATTTGATTCGTCTGTCACCTAGTAATAATAATATAAATCATATTTTAAGATAATTGTCTAATATATAGGCAAAACTAAAATGGATCTGACTTTTCTCATTAACATTTTAGTCATTTCGCTGTATAAAATTTGTAATTTCATATCTTTTTGTGTCAAGGTCTACAATAAATATCGATGGAGCTTAAAAACATGAACAGTGAAATATCAGACAGATGTCAGGGTGTTTAACCTTTTCTTTTTTTTGAAATAATTGTCATCATGAAAGCAGTTCAGATTTCATTACGAACTGAAATCGACTGATCGTTTTGACGTTTTATAACCTGCAATTAAATTTTTGTGAAATTGCCAACATTAATCAAAAGTCAGATGGATTTTTTCTGACAATTCTGACGTTGCCAGTAACATTTGAGCCACCTAACGTGAATGTTGAGTTGACCAACATTTCGCGTATGCTCTAGTTAAATATATCGGTGTTAAAATGATAATAGATGAGTAAAGATGGCGACATAGATGTGCACTATTTTTTTTATTTTCGTTACACCCTATAACTGTTACTTAATTTTATTTTAATAATATACTATGTTCACCAATTTTGATCAGCATCTGGGGCGTAATGCTTAAATTATTTTTTCTAAGGGAGGGATGCTTTTGTGTAATAAAGTAGATCGCTATCTTAAAGTAACTGATAATTAGTGAATTACCATGTATGATTAATTTTTAAATCGCATTGTCTTTATATGTAGTAGTAGTTCCATTTTTAAAATAGTAATTACATTACCCTTTAAATCGTTAAATTAAAGGTGATATGTATGCATGATGTATTCGTTTCTTTGAATTACAATTAACGTAGGGCTTCCGGGACAATAGTCAATAGAAATAAATTTATATGACGTTCTTTGCAAATAATCAAGATCAGTGCTCCATAATGTTTGTCTTAAAATGTCGATATAAGTCATCACGTGCTGATTATTCAATTTAATCTTTCCCCTTTTTTTTATTTAGGGCACATTAATTTATTAGAATACTTGCTCTTTTTGTTATTACAGTGGTCCATGAAACTCTTCCAGTTTGAATTGCCTCTTCGCGTCCACTTCTTCGCTGTAAGTTTCTACATAAATGTGCCTCTTTGGAACGTGACCAATACCAGTCGCATAGGCACTTGAATTTTAACGGTTATAAATTTTCTTTTAATTTGTTAAGATGCAAATTAAATAAAATATCTCTAGAAATTAATTATACATTATTGTGGCATCTATAATTATAGACAAATGGATTTATTAATTAAAAAAATTCCCATAAAATGTTTAACATTTCTATAGAATCAGAATCTACTGAAAGCTGATTACTTCGAACATTTCATTGACATTCATGTTTGATATAATGCGTGTGCACCTAGTCTAAGTTGAATGTAAGTAGACCGAAAAGATAAACCTAAGATGATTATTGTATGATCAAGATTTGTTGTATCATATATAAATTTCTTTGTTTTTTTTAAATTTGGTAATACTCTAACTCTATTTGTCTCAAGTTTTATGATAAAAGTTGCCCATACGTTAAATTTTCTTGCAAACTGTCATCATGGCGACAGTTCGATCTATTGCGAGAATGAATTATCAAATTTAATGTCATTGTAGACATACCGTTCAGTTTGTTCTTGTTTATGAATGAAGACGCATATTAAGCAAAATGTCTCTTAGAAATAAATTAAATATTATTGTGACATTTGTAATTAGTGGCAAATGAATTTATTTATTAAGACTTTGCCCACAAAGCGAACAACATTTCTATATAATTTACTGAACGCTGATATTAAGAAAAATTTTGTTGACATTCAGGTTTTGTATCAATTGTGTGCATCTTCTTCTTTATTGTGGCTTTGAGTTAGACTATTTAGTCTTTTACTCTTCATCTGAGTGCGGTGAATCTTGGAATGTTGGAGTTGAATTTGCTTAGCTATTGTTTATCTTTATTTTGATTAAGAATTAAAGTAGAACCATTTTAGGTCTTCTGTGTTTGAAATTTTCATTTCCATCATATGCCAGTGCTCTTTTAAGATTTTGATTTGAGTGGTTTTCCATCTGGTTATAGAAACTGAGCGGTCTTTCCTTGATGTAGTCAATAATGGTTGGGGTATTTGTTTCATTCATTATTTGATTATTTCTCATATACCATAGAGCATTTAGTATCATTCTAAGACTGGTGTTTTGTATTATTTGCAGTTTTTTGATGTTGGTCTTGCACATATCTACCCATATTGGGCATGCATATGTGAATATTGGACGTAATACTTGTTTGTAAAGTAGAATTTTGTTGTTCGTGTTCGCTGGCTTTTTCTGCCTATAAGAGGCCATAGTTGACATCTTGTTTGTTTGGTTTTGGTTATCGTTTTTGATATGTGTGTGTTATAATTGAGCTTTATATCCAAGTATATTCCCGGGTATTTAATTTCTCTACTCCATGGTATAAGTAGTGTTGTTGTTGATGGTTATTTCGTTGTCTGTTGTTTTCCGATTCCTTTGAAAGATTATTACCTGGGATTTGTCTTCGTTTATTGTTGTCCTCCATTGTTTGAACGATTTTATCGTGTTATCTAGGTGCGTTTGGAGTTCCTGTACCGCGTTCGTCGGACATCTTGATGTTGAGAGCTGTGCCGTATCATCTGCAAAGGTGGCCGTATTTAAATATCTTGTAGGATTTGATACTGGTATGTCGGCTGTAAATATTGTATATAGGTGAGGTGACAGGCATGAGCCCTGGGGGACTCCCGCTGTTGGATGTTTTATTGAGGAAAGTGTGTTCTGGATGCTTACTTGAAAGCAGCGTCCTTGGAGAAAACTGTTCGTGATTTTTATGATGTGTGTTGGGTAATTGTGTATTATCATTTTATATATGAGTCCCTGCCTCCAGACTTTATCAAATGCCTTTGCTATGTCGAGAAATACAGCTGCTGTCACTTGATTTTTGTTGAATACTTCTTGAATAATCTCAGTGACTCTTGAAAGTTGTGTTATCGTTGAATGTTCTTCTCTAAACCCATGTTGATCTTCCGGTATTATGTCTTGATTGTCAGAGTGGCACTTTATCTTCTGTAGGATTATTTTTTCTATCACTTTGCTAATGGATGGTAACAGGCTTATGGGCCTGTAGCTGCTTGGTATTGTTTTTGGTTTTCCTGGTTTAGGTCTAACTATTACTTTGGCATGTTTCCATATCTTTGGGAATGTTTGGAGTCTGATAACGGAGTTTGCTATTGCTAGAATTGACATTATTGCTTTTGGTGGGAGGTTTTGTAGTGATCTGTTGGTGATGTTGTCTATACCAGGAACTTTTTTGGGATTTAATGTTTTAAGGATTGCTTTCAGGTTCTCGGCTGTGACTGGGTCGTTGCTAGGGGAGTGGGGTTCACGTATTTTTCTGCTTACTACTTTGTGAATCTGCACTACGTGTTGCATGTCTACTTCATCCCAGTTGGGAGTGAATTGCTCTTCTAGTGATTCCGCTAGAGCTTCTGCTTTTTCTTCTGCTGTGACTTGTGTGGAGTTATTGAATTGAAGTGGTGGGATTTGTATTTGTTCTCTTTTGATTGCCTTGATTATTTTCCATGTCTTAGAGGGGTCTGCACCTATTTCTTCGAGTGTTCTTTGCCATTCTACATTTTTCAGTTCCAGTAATTCCTTATCTACTTGATGTTGAAGGTTGTTTAGTATACCTTTGTCTTGTGGTGCGAGTGTACGATTATGTCTTCTCCTAGCTCTGTTCTTTTCCTTTATTAGTTCTTTAATATGATGTGGTAGACTACCTGATTTATATATCCTTTCTATTTTGATGGTGTTATTTTTAACAGCGTTTGTTATTTTATCTTGTAATGATTTTATGTTCTGTTCTAATTCTGCAGTGTTTTGTATTTTAGGAACTGCAGTGATAGTTCTGTTTTGTAGCCGGCCCAGTCTGTCTTGAAGGTGTGATATGTTCTTTCGGTTATGTCTTCGTTGAAAGTTATTATAATTGGATTGTGATCAGAGCTCATGACACTTTCAGTTTCTATGGTTTTGTTAATGTTTTTACTGATTGCTGATGCTAATTGTCTAATTGTGTGCATCTAGGCCAAGGTGAACGTCGACAGACCAAAAAAAAAAAAAAAAGAACCAAGACGGTTCGGCATTTAAATGTTGTTTCATGTTATTCGTTCTATAAAATTGGTAGTACCATGCCTTGTGTCAAGTTTACGATAAAAATAGTGTATACTTCAAATTTTTTGACAGACTGTCATCGTGACACTTATACGACAATGAAAAGTTGATGTTTAACCAAATTGTCGTTCCACCTGTCATCGTGACAATACTTCGTTGTAGTGTATTCGTTCACACATAAACTTGTGAGAACGAAATCTCAGACTGAGAGTGCTTACCCAAATTGTCTTTCCAATTGTCAAATGAAATTAACAACATTACATGATGAACTTCAACAAAACATGTTTTAAACTTACAGGTCATGTATATGTACTTTGTAGAACCCAATCAAAAATCTTGTTGGCTCCTAATACCATTTAACCGAAAATGTACTTCTGATTAGTTGGTGCCAACCCGCATAGAGGCATACTTTAAACGCTTGCTTTTATAACTGAATTGATAAACGAAATTACATAAATGCTTATGGGAATTTTACATATTTGATGTAGATGATTCTTTATTTAGGCTTGCTTCAGTACTTCTTTCGCGAGAAGTGACGACATTTCGATGACATATATAATTTGTATTTAATATATCTTAATAAAATATAGAAAGATCGTTATATTTGTCACTGTACTTACGTGCGATAATACACTTTAAGTTTATTTTATCATATCCATCGGCATTTTGTTCATGAATATATAACATAACATGATAAACTTTAATAAACATGTTTTAAACTTACAGGTCATTGAGAGAATTAATTAATTTTCATATTACGCTTTAATAGTATACTTTGTAAAACCCAATCGAAAATCTTGCTGGCTCCTAATACCATTTAACCGAAAATGTACTTCTGATTAGTTGGTGCCTACCCGCAGGCGCATATTTTAAATGCTTGGTTTTATAACTGAAAACTGGTCGCAATAGTATTTTGAATGTTAACGTTTATTGTTTTTGTTTTAATGGTTATTAAATGTTAATAAAAAATAATTATTGTTTCATTATAGAGTTTGCGGCTAACTATTTCCCCTTATAAAAGTCTTTGTTATAATTTACAAAGCAGATTGCATTAAAAAACATACGGTATAATTATTTTCGGTACATTATATTTAAAAATAAGAGAACCAATCAAATTTATATAGATCCGTATTATATTTGACCATGTGAAAGGCTGATTTCATTGCCACAGTTCACTGGTTTGAGGTAGGTAATGTCAGATTACTGTACTTACGTGCGATAATACACTTTAAGTTTATTTTATCATATCCGTCGGCATTGTTCATATATTCATAAATAGAAAAGAAATAGTAACAATTGGTAATAATAACACTAATACGTATCTGAAAGGTACCACATTTCCTTCATAATCCCTTTATTTGTCGGCCTTCTGACATTTAAACTTGACAACCGATCGATAAACGTGAATAGATAGTCATTATATGTGTGTATTGCACGACTGGTGCTTTCCGCCAATTTTGACGTTTCCCGGCAAATGCCATATCGCGAACTCAAACTGATTTGACGGTTTTGATAATTTATAACCTGAAATTGAATTTTACGTGCGTTTAACTTAACCTTATCCGAAGTTTGATGTGTCACGGTCATCTGTATCGATCCACCGCCATTTTAAAATCGAACCTAGTCCATATTTTTTATTTTACACGTAGGCCTTATGGCAAAATACTATGATTCATACTACTTTTCTGCACGTTCTAAAATTTTCAAATACTCCTTTCGGGCCCTCGTTCTCTCTTCGGAGACGTGAAAAATGGCCTAAGGCACGTGGGACCGTGGTCCCCGTCGCGTGACACTTTCGTTCCCACCGTAGATGCGCCAGGTTCTCAGAAAACTGTCTCCCCAATTCGTCAATTTTGGGGTATAGCTTTGCCGTTTTAATCGTTCGTGTTAAAAAGAGCGAGACAATTGGCTTTTAGTATATATAACTAGCTCTAACGTCCGCTTACAGCGGGTCCTCCGTTTACAGCGGGTCCGTCAATCTCCTTTAGTTGAAATCGCTTTTTTCGCGTCCGCTTACAGCTTTTTCATAGTTTCCTGTAAAAGGCAATCACTGTCATGACGCCTTTTAGAATGTCCGATTTTATTAACTTTTGACGCACCCCTGTATATACATTTATTTCGTGAAGCCAATAGTATATTTTCTTTAAAATTCATCTCGAACGGTTTTTTACACAAACCGGTACACACTCAAGAGCGAAAAAGGTAGATTTATGTTAAACATAAGTCATGTTAATGTATCCAAAGAAACAATGAGCTCAAAGAGCACAACATTTTCATCGAGACAGTTTACAATACTATTTTGATGTGATAGTGGAAAAGCATGTCAACCTTTTCGAAGTCTACTGTCTTTAAGAAAAAAGCACAAAATAATAATAAAAGTAAGAATCCCAAGATCTAAATTTAAGCCCTATTGAAGCGCCTTTCCTGTAAAAAACCCTTTTTAGAATGTCCACTTTTATAAATTTTAGAAGCACCCCTGTATATACATATATTTTGTTAAGCTAATAGGATATTTTATTTAAAATTCTTCTCGAACTGTTTTTAACATAAATCGGTACACACTCAAGAGCGAGAAAGGTAATTTAATGTTAAACATAAGTCATGTTAAAGTATCCAAAGACACAATGAGATCAAAAAGCGCAACATTTTTATTAAGACAGTGTACAATACTATTTTGATGTGAAAATGTGAAAGCCTGTCAACCTTTTTGAAATCCACTATCGTTAATAAAGGAGCACAAAATAATTATAAAAGTAAAAACCCAAGTATTAAATTGAAGCGCCTGTCCTGTAAAAAGGGATCACTGGCATGACTCTTGTTAGAATGTTCACTTTTATACACCTTTGAAGTACCCTTGTATATTCATATACTTTGTTAAGCCATAGGACCTTTTATTTAAAATTCTTCTCGAACTGTTTTTAACACAAACCGGTACACACTCAAGAGCGAGAAAAGTAATTTAATTTTAAACATAAGTCATGGTAAGGTATCCAAAGACACAATGAGATCAAAAAGCCCAACATTTTTATTAAGACAGTTTACAATACTATTTTCATGTGAAAGTATAAAAGCCTGCCAACCTTTTCAAAATCCACTATCGTTAATAAAGGAGCCCGAAATAATAATGAAAGTAAAAAGCCCAAGTTTTAAATGTAAACCTTATTGGAGTGCCTTTCCTGTAAAAGGCTATCACTGGCATGACGCCTTTTAGAATGTCCACTTTTATAAACTTTTGAAACACCTCTGTATACACATATATTTTGTTAAGCCAATAGGATATTGTACTTAAAATTCTTCTCGAACTGTTTTCGATAAACCGGTACACACTCAAGAGCGAGTATCCAAAGACAGAATGAGCACAAAAAGCGCAACATTTTCATCAAGACAGTTTGCAATTTTAATTTGTTTTCTTGATGCGAAAGTGTAAAAGTCTGTCAACCTTTTCGAAATCCACTATAGTTAATAAAAGAGCACAAAATAATAATAAAAGTAAAAAGCCCAAGTTTTAAATGTAACCCTATTGAAGCGCCTTGACTGTTAAAAGCGATCACTCTCATGACGGTTTTTAGAATGTCCAAGTTTTATAAACTTTTTAAGCACCTCTGTACATACATAAATTTTGTGAAGCCAATAGGATATTTTATTTAAAATTCTTCTCGAACTGTTTTTGACACAAACCGGTACACACTCAAGAGCGAGAGAGGTTATATTATGTTAAAGTATCCAAAGACGCAATAAGATCAAAAAGCTCAACATTTTTATTAAGACAGTTTACAATACTATTTTGATCCGAAAGTGTAAAATCCTGTCAACCTTTTCGAAATCCACTATCGTTAATAAAAGAGCACAAAACAATAATAAAAGTAGAATGCCCAAGTTTTAAATGTAAGCCCTATTAAAGCGCCTTTTCTGTAAAAAGCGATCAATCTCATGACACTTTTTAGAATGTCCAGTTTTATAAACTTTTGAAGCACCCCTGTACATACATAAATTTTGTGAAGCCAATTGTATATTTTATTTAAAATTCTTCTCGAATTGTTTTTTATACAAACCGGTACACACTCAAGAGCGAGGAAGGTAATAAATATTTTCTAAATTATTGGTATCTCCTAACTCCAAAATTTGAAAATGTCAACCTGAAGAAATTCAAGCAAGGACGTGTAAACGGCAAAAGTTACTTTGGGTCTCATAACATTGCATTTATATACGTTCCTTATATTTTATATTATTACATATGACTTGTAAAAAAAGTTATTTATTATACAAGGGAAAGAAGTATTAGATTTTAGCTCGAGATAATGACAAAATACCGAGAGCTAAAATCTAATGTTTTTTCCCGTGTATAATACACTATTTTTTTCTGTGACAGGAAAAACGATGATTTTATAATGATAAAAAAGACTCAGAAAATCAATCGATGTGACATTTGAAGTTTTAAATTGGTAGGCTGTTGTACTTATAGCAGCATTACACCTGCGTTGCTAAGGAAAACTGTAACGTATTCAAATATTTGTCAATTTAATTTTGTGTTTGGTTTTAAAAATTTACGAACTTAGGTTGATTTTTAGTTATTTTGATTGGAAGGTGAAAAAGAAATGCAGTTCTTTTGCGGAGACGGTGCTATTGGCATACATAAGTAAATGCAACTTTTTGTATAATAAAATATATTAAAATTAAATGTCCGTGTTCTTACACCCCGAAAAAAAAGTACTAATTTTTTTCCTGGGGAAAAATATGAGTACTTTTTTTCTCGGCTTATAAAGTGACATTTTGTTACCTGTTAAGAAAGATAAAATGTCAAACTTTTCCAGTTACAGAAAAAAAAGTTATAAAAATACAGTCGAGTCGTCTTGGCAACAGACTCGCCAAAGTACGAACTAAAGACGACGATTCAATACCACTACAAATTTCGATCGGCCGGAACAATTGCAAAATGATAAATTTAAAGTAATTAATCAATATTTCAGGATGTATACCTTCCCATAGTAAAATACTATTACATGAAAGCCAGTTACAAATTAAATATTATAAATAAAGGTATTAAATATTACTTTCCTACACCTATATTTTACATAACATTTGGCTGTACTGTTTTAAAATGTTTAGATGACAATTATAACAAATGTCAAAAGGTGTACAAATATTATTATTTATGACAGTCCTGAAATGTATTTTGTAGGTTATATTACATGACAGGTAAAATTTTGCAAAATCTAATATTTGACGTCATTTTAATTTAGTAGCGCATGTCGGTTGAGAGAGCGACTGAATTATAGGGGCAGTTTGTTGAAAAAGAAAAGACTTGCATCTGCGGTCATAAACTGTATTATCAATTATATTCTAACAGTATAAGATATTGCAATTTCAACTGCCATATTTCAGACAATTTAACTTGCACCAAATTTCTGTAGGATGAATAAGGCCAGAAACTTTGATTGAAAGATCATATCCCAACTGTTTACTAAAAACTATACGTTTTAACAGGTTCTTTGTCTAAATTTCCTAAATCAAAGAGGGTTGATTGAGAAAACCGTGTTTCCATAATTTTGACTTACAAAATGTTATGTTCTGGAGGAATCGGTGCGATCTTTGTTGTGCCAATTATAATTATTATTTTAAAATTTAACTATACGTTAACGAACACACTATTCATCCGAACCCAATTAAATCGAGAGTACTTTATACAGTGTCTGCATAAGCACCTGCCAGCTTCTGTAGAATTTCTTCAATGTTTTCAATTTCACATGTAACTTGTAAATGTAGTTTTAATATGTTAATGGCATATCAGAGTGAGTCTAAAATATATTCATCTAAAATTATAAATTTTTATAAATACTTAGAATTTTTAGCAACTGAGATAAAGTCTCGGAAATGTAACAGAATTAAAAAGCTTCCCAAACACAAATATTTCCGTAGAGAGCTAAAAGTTACACATATTCAATATTATGTTTTTATTTTAAGTATACTGTTAATTTCATGTATAGAAGAAGCAATACAATTACTAAATCACTAATAAAAATAATTATTATTTACAAATGCACAAGAAAACATAATCGCAGTCAATACTAATAAAAATCCAAATCTCCTAGGTTATGTGCACGTGTAAGTAATCCCAATTACTGTTTAATATTTTATCAGGTTTGGTAAAACACCGGTTAAAATATCTTCATGTAATAACGTTCTTAATCAATGATTAGCGCCAACCGGTTTTTGCAAAAACGTACTATCCCGTATTTTATTTAATGAGTACGCTAATCGGCATTTTAATCGGAATTGGAAAAACCGGCCCTTAATTGAACTTAATCAACTAATACAGTGCAATAATATAAATAATTAAAAATATGTCTAAATTTGCCGTTGTAGTTATTAGGGCGTTTTAATTTGGAAGGTTACATTCAAATATTATGTCAACTTTAAAGAAACATGCGCCAATAATTTTGAGGACATTAAATTTGAGATATTGCAAAATTTTACCTGTCAAGTATCCTACCTAGACATGCCATTTCGAGACTTATAAATACATCTTTTGACATTAATCATAATAACCTTTTGAAGTTTGTCATCCAAACAACACAAATTTGTCTGCAATTACCGTTTCCCGTAGAACGCGATCACTGTCATGACGTTTTTTAGAAAGTCCGATTTTATAAACTTTTGAACCAGTCCTGTATATACATAAATTTAGTGATGCCAATCGTATATATTATTTAGAACTTTTCTTTACTTCGTTACACAAACCGTTACACTGAACACTGAAGAGCGAGAAGGATAATTTAATGTTAAACATAAATCATGTTAAAGTTACCAAGGAAGAATGTGCTCAGATCCAAGCACTTTTCGACGAACCTTTCCGCAATATTACATTTGCCATGTTGTTTTTTTGACATTTTGACTTTGGATTCGTGATCGGCGACCTGAGACACTCCCGTATCTAAAATTTCACATTCCTACGTTAATTTTCAAAAAAACTTCCGCCATTTTTTTTTTTGACATTTTGACTTTGGATTCGTGATCGGCGATCTGAGACACCCCCGTATCTAAAATTTCACATTCATACGTCAATTTTCAAAAAAACTTCCGCCATTTTTTTTTTTTTGACATTTTGACTTTGGATTCGTGATCGGCGACCTGAGACACCCCCGTATCTAAAATTTCACATTCATACGCCAAATTTCAAAAAAACTTCCGCCATTTTGTTTTTTTTTTACATTTAGACTTTGGATTCGTGTTCGGCGACCTGAGACACCCCCGTATCTAAAATTTCTCATTCATACGTTAATTTTCAAAAAAACTTCCGCCATTTTGTTTTTTTCTGACATTTTGACTTTGGATTCGTGATCGGCGACCTAAGACACCCCCGTATCTAATACGTCAATTTTCAAAAAACTTCCGCCATTTTGTTTTTTTTTGACATTTTGACTTTGGATTCGTGATCGGCGACCTAAGACACCCCCGTATCTAAAATTTTACATTCATACGTCAATTTTCAAAAAACTTCCGCCATTTTTTTTTTTGACATTTTGACTTTGGATTCGTGATCGGCTACCTAAGACACCCCCGTATCTAAAATTTTACATTCGTACGTCAATTTTCAAAATATCTTCCGCCATTTTGTTTTTTTTTGACATTTTGACTATGGATTGGTGATCGGCGTCCGCAGACACCCCCGTATCTAAAATTTCGCATTCATACGTCAATTTTCAAAAAACTCTTCTGCCATTTTTTTTTTGACATTTTGACTTTGGATTAGTGATCGGCGACATAAGACACCCCCGTATCTAAAAATTTCACATTCGTACGTCAATTTTCAAGAAATCCTTCGGCCATTTTGTTTTTTTCGACATTTGGATTAGTGACGGGCGACCGTAAAGACTCCCGAGTGCCTAATTTTGCTTTTAATCAGAAGAGAGAGAAATTGATTTCAGCCAACTCCGCCCACCGTGCACGTTTGCGTAATCGTTAACATAAAATTATTTTGTAGGGGCACATAAATGTCGAAAGCAATCCTCTTCTTTTTACGCGTTCCGAAATTATCGTATTTTAATTCAAATCATTATTAAAATATCAATCGACAACGCCTGTATAGATGAAAATATTAAATCGGGACCGTTACATATTATGTGGACATGCCCAACATTCGCCGGACCGTAATGTATTGACCGGCAGTGCACATCATAATCTGATAATATTTTTCGCCCGTCCGGAATGCATTGGTATCAGTGCAGATTGAATCGGCCATTTTTCTGACCAAATACCTCTGCAAACGGACTTGGAATTACTCGTACCTTCGTCTAGGTACCTCTGTAAACTGGGAATGCGCAAGTGAACGTTTCCGAAATGTCACTTCTTTACGTTTCTGAATCTTGTTGTGTCCTCGAAACTTTCAAAATTTGGAATTTCAAGCTTAAAAGTGAAAATGTGAATGCGTATGAGACCGCCTGTCAGTTTGACGTTTGCCGGGATATTTCATCCATTTCGCTAAATTGTATTAGTCTGCAGACGGACTTTAAAGTGTTTGTGCCTTTGTATCTGTACCACTATAAACTCGGGAGAAGCAAGTAGAGGATCCAGAAAAGGCTGTACTTTTTGTCTCGGAGTTTACTTGTGCTCTCGAAACCTTCAAAATTTGGAATTTCAGGCCTAAAAGTGAAAGTTTGGATACATTTCGAATCTCCTGTCACTTTGACGTTTGTCGGGATTTTCAGTATAAAAGGCTCCAGAGTAATTTTTGTTTCCCACGTCCTCCTTATGGGGAAAATGTCGCGATGCAGCGTGATTTTCTGCACGTGCCAAAAATTTTCAAAAATTCGTTTCGGGCCTTTGCTCTCTCATCGGAGACGTGAAAAATAGTCCAAAGCACGTGGGACTGTCGTCCCCGCAGCGTGACACTTTTGTTCCCACCGCGGACGGGCCACGTTCTCAGATCATTCGCTCCCCAATTTGCCATTTTCGCCCCGATCTTGCCTCCTCTACTAAATCCGTGAGAGCGGTAAAGGGTCCTGCTCGCTTTTATAGAGTATAACTAGCTAATACGGCAGGCCTAAAAGGCCCGCTATTGCCTCTTATTCCGCTTACAGTTGAGGTACCGCTCCCCCTTATTCTTCTAAATTTATTGCGGATTTTGTCTTTATTGCGTTTCAGTTTTTGAAACACCATATAATTCCGATATATAGCGAATAACTAAATATAATTGTGTTTTAGATGTTCAATATTGCTTAGTTGTTTTTATACACCCCTGTATATAGTTTACAACTATGCAATATTTTATTCAGAATGCTTATAGGATGAAATGATTAATAATAGATTTAGTGATAATAGCAGTTTTTAAAATGAAAATGTTTAACGGCTGTCCATGAAATATAAGATGTATTTTATCGTTTAATGTTATATTGACATTTTTCACATACTTTTCCTGTGCCTCACAGACGGTAGTTTTCATTCTATTTATAATTTTTCTACTATTATTGGTTTTTGTGCCTTGACTTGCCGATGATTTATTTCACGTTTGCCTAATTTATCTATAGTTTGTGGGTATAAAATTAGAATAATCTCGAAATCTGTGTTTTTTGCATCAGTTGGAAAATGTGGTTTGATAGTTTTTGTTAATAGTGTTTCAGTCCATATACATATGTCGATTCCATTGGTCTTTTTGGTTTAAATGAAAATTCATTACAATTAAAAAAAACATTTTATTTTATGCAAACTTGTAGATAGCTTTATTAGAATTATGTTTTGTTGACGCGAATGTATACTTTTAAATAATTCATTTAATCATTGTTCTATAACAAATAATATTTATTTCATTGGCATTTTTTATAATGATTTCCATTCCTATACTTTTATAATTTGCAGTGTTTCTTTGTGGTAAATTGTATTACAACTGTCAGTTATGTATGATGCTTAATAATGTTGGTAAAGCCTTGTTCACACTGTACATAATTATTTTCTTTTGCATTGTACACCTACAATTTACGTAATATATAGATATAATATATGTATTATGGTAATATTGCTTACTTATTGTTATATTCGAAAATACTGTAAAACATCCTTATAGAATTTCTATTTTCAATTATTGTAATTGACGATGACGCGGGAAGTTCATTTTCATCAATGATAATTAAACAATCTTTTTTGAATACGTATGATATTACTTCTCAATTTGCCTGGCACTGTAACAACATGATTAAGTGCTTGTTTAATCTGGTAGGAATATATTTTAGTTTCTTTTTTCTATTTACAATATCTTATAATATTTTGAAGTATTTTTACAACTTAATTCATGGACGAAATGACTCCAGTCATGTAATGATAATTGCTAAAAATGAGTAGAAAGTATTTATAAACAAATAAGGAATCGAATTTATAAATTTCTTACCTATACACTATTATCATTGGGCCAATTATTATAAATTGCAATATTTATTGTGCTGAATGTTTGTGAGCTAATGCTTCAATCTTTTCGAGCTTGAATTCGCCTTTTTCGCGTCCGCTTACAGCTTTTTACAGTTTCCTGTAAAACGCGATCACTCTCGTGGTGGTTTTTAGAATGTAAGTTTTTATAGACTTGTGGCACTCTCTGTATATACATATATTTTGTAAAGCCAATTGTATATTTCATTTAAAATTCCTCTAGAATTTTTGTTAGACAAACTGTTACACAATGAAGAGCGAGAAGGAGAATTTAATGTTAAACATAAGAATGATGTTAAAGTATCCGAAGAAACAATATGCTCAATAAGTGCATCATCTTCATTGAGACAATCGGGATAATACGCTACTGAAATAACAGTGGAAAAATTTAGTATATTAACAAAAAGTATGTCAATTGCTAGGAAACAATTTAATATAGGCATGCACAATATTAATAAAAAAGAACCTAATAATCAGTTTGACACTGAGATATTTTCACCCAAATTATTTGAAGTGGAACAGGGCTTTCATTATGAAATTTTAGTCAGCATAATTGAAATATTCGTCTGTCACATACCCAAAATTAGTTCGCACGTCAATTAAAAATGAAGGACTTGTATTGAAGAACATTTTAAATTTTCAATGAATTACATATATACTACTCGCCCGCTATCGCGGGCTCGTCATTTTAATTGACATGCTCAAATATACGTAGTATCTCCATAGTGTTTAACATGTTTACAACAAATTTTGTTTGGTAAATGGGCGTCGCTTTCAAACATTCTTATAGAATGCTAGTGAATGCTGATGAACTTCAAACATATAGCTCGCAAACATATGTATGTGAATGGGAAAAGTAAATTTAATTTATAAAATATATTACTTTCTTACTACCTTTTCGAAGTCCACTATCGTTAATAAAAGAGCAGAGTATATTTTATTTAAAATTATTCTCGATCTGTTTTTGACACAAATCGGTACACACTCAAGAGCGAGAAAGGTAATTTAATGTTAATCATAAGCCATGTTAAAGTATCCAAAGACACAATGAGCTCAAAAAGCGCAACATTTTTATTAAAACAGTTTACAATACTATTTTGATGTAAAGTGTGACCCTTTTGAAATCCACTATCATTAATAAAGGAGTACAAAATAATAATAAAAGTAAAAAACCCAAGTTTTAAATTTAAGCCCTTTTGAAGCGCCTTTCCTGTAAACAGCGCTTTCTAGAATGTCCTTTTTTATAAATTTTTGAAGCACCCCTGTATATACATATATTTTGTTAAGCCAATAGGATATTTTATTTAAAATTCTTCTCGAACTGTTTTTGACATAAATCTGTACACATTCAAGAGCGAGAAAGCTAATTTAATGTTAAACATAAGTCGTGTTAAAGTATGCAAAGACACAATGAGATCAAAAAACGCAACATTTTTATTAAGACAGTGTACAATACTATTTTGATGTGAAAGTGTAAAAGCCTATCAAAATTTTTGAAATCCACTATCGTTAATAAAGGAGCACAAAGTAATAATAAAAGTAAAAAGCCCAAGTTTTAAATTTAAGCGCCTTTCCTGTAAAAAGCGATCACTGGCATGACGCTTTTTAGAATGTCAACTTTTATACACCTTTGGAGCACCCCTGTATATACATATATTTTGTTAAACCAGTAGGTCGTTTTATTTAAAATTCTTCTCGAACTGTTTTTAACACAAACCGGTACACACTCAAAAGCGAGAAAGCTAATTTAATGTTAAACATAAGTCGTGTTAAAGTATGCAAAGACACAATCAGATCAAAAAACGCAACATTTTTATTAAGACAGTGTACAATACTATTTTGATGTGAATGTGTAAAAGCCTATCAACCTTTTCGAAATCCAGTATCGTTAATAAAGGAGCACAAAATATAACAAAAGTAAAAATCCCCAGTTTTAAATTGAAGCGCTTTTCCTGTAAAAAGCGATCATTGGCATCACGCTTTTTAGAATGTCCACATTTATACACCTTTGATGCACCCCTGTATATACATATATTTTGTTAAATCAATAGTATATTTTATTTAAAATTCTTCTCGACCTGTTTTTTTACACAAACTGGTACACACTCAAGAGCGAGAAAGGTAATTTAATGTTAAACATAAGTCATGTTAAAATATCGAAAGAAACTATGAGCTCAGAGCGCAACATTTCCATTAAGACAGTTTACAGTACTATTTTGATGTAACAGTGAAAAAGCATGTCAACCTTTTTGAATTCTACTATCGTTAATGAAGAAACACAAAAGAATAATAAAAAATGAGGTGTGGCCACCACACGACTTTCTTATACGTATGAGCGTTTCAAACTATACAATTTTAAGAATCTTTTTATACAAAACTTATTCAAAATCCTATTCTAAGTACTTTCATTCTCTTGATAAATCGCTATAGAATGCATAGTTTGCAAGATATTCGAAAAAAGTGCTACTCGCTATGAGTAAAAGTGCCACTTCCGGTCCGAATTTTGAAATTTCATGTATACAACAAATATTGCAAATTCAACTCTAAATACTTTTGTACTCTTAATAAATATATATAGAATGCATAATTTACGACATATCTGCAGAAATCGCTATTCGGTAAGGGTAAATGTGGTACTTCCGGTCCGAATTTTGAAAATTTTTTTATACAAAAGATATTTAAAATTATACTCGTAATGTACCTGCCTAGAAAGCATGACTTGCGAGATATTCGCAAAAAACTGATTTTCTATAAGAGTAAAAGACCTACTTCCGGTTGGAATTTCGAAAAACTTTTTTAAGATAATTTGTCTCAAAATTAATTTTGATTACATTTCAATTCTTTATAAATTTGTTTAAACTTAGTAATTGACGAAATATTGGCAAAATTCGAATTCTTCACTGAAGTAAACTGCTACTTCCGGTCTACCGATTTTACTGAAAAACTAATCAGATCTCAAGAGGGAGATTATACACGTAAATACAAAATTTGGAATTGATATCTACAGGGGTTTGATCGCTATCGTGGTCACACGCACACACACACAGAGACAGACAGACATTTTTTAAAAACCACTTTTTCGGTATCAGGGCACTTCAAAATGTGGACATATGCAAAAATCTCGAGGTCGAAAATTTTCATCATCACAATACTTCCTTATACTACGTATAAGAAAGTAAAATGAACCTAAAATTGATTTTACTCAAAGATCCAAAAAAAGCCCAAGTTTTAAATTTTAGCCCTATTGAATGGCTTTTTTGGCGTTCGCTTACAGTTCCTTCACAGTTTCCTGTAAAAAACAATCACTGTCATGGCTTTTTAGAATGCCCGATTTTATTAACTTTTGAAGCACCCCTGTATCCCACCCATATATCTTGTGAAGCCAATTTATTTTATTTAAAATGATTATCGAACTGTTTTTTACACAAACCTGTACACACTCAAGAGCGAGAAAGGTAATTTAATGTTAAACATAATTCATGTTAAAGTTTTCAAAGAAACAATGAGCTGAAAGAGCACAATATTTTCATCAAGACAGTTTACAATACTATGTTGATGTGATAGTGGTAAAGCATGTCAACCTTTTCGAAGTCTACTCTCGTTGAGAAAAAAAGCACAAAATAATAATAAAAGTAAAAAGGCCAGGTTTTAAATTTAAGCCCTATTGAAGCGCCTTTCCTGTAAAAAAAGCTTTTTAGAATGTCCACTTTTATAAACTTTTGAGGCACCCCTGTATATACATATATTTTGTTAGGGCAATAGGATATTTTATTTAAAATTCTTCTCGAACTGTTTTTAACACAAACCTGTACACACTTAAGAGCGAGAAAGGCAATTTAATGTTAAACATATCATGTTAAAGTATCCAAAGAAACAATGAGCTTTCGAAAAGCGCAACATTTTCATTAAGACAGTTTACAATACTATTTTGATGTGAAAGTGTAGAAGCCTGTCAATCTTTTCGAAGTCTACTCTCGTTAATAAAGGAGCACGAAATAATAATAAAAGTAAAAGCCCAAATTTTAAATTGAAGCCCTATTAAAGCGCCTTTCCTGTAAAAAACGCTTTTTAGAATGTCCACTTTTATAAACTTTTGAAGCACTCCTGTATATACATATATTTTGTTAAGCCAATAGGATATTTTATTTAAAATTCTTCTCGAACTGTTTTTGACATAAACCGGTACACACTCAAGAGCAAGAAAGGTAATTTAATGTTAAACATAAGTCGTGTTAAAGTATCCAAAGACACAATGAGATCAAAAAGCGCAACATTTTTATTAAGACAGTGTACAATACTATGTTGATGTAAAGTGTGACCTTTTTGAAATCCACTATCGTTAATAAAGGAGCACAAAATAAAAGTAAAAGTAAAAAGCCGAAGTTTTAAATTGAAGCGCCTTTCCTGTAAAAAGCGAGTACTGGCATGACGCTTTTTAGAATGTCCGGTTTTATAAACTTTTAAAGCATCCCGGTATATACATATATTTTGTGAAGCCAATAGTATATCTTATTTAAAATTTTTCTCGAATTGTTTTTTACACAAACCGGTACACACTCAAGAGTGAGAAAGGTAATTTAATCTTAAACATAAGTCATGTTAAAATATCCAAAGAAACAATGAGCTCTCAAAAAGCGCAACATTTTCATTAAAGACAGTTTATAATACTATTTTGATGTGAACGTGTAAAAGCCTGTCAATCTTTTCGAAGTCTACTCTCGTTAAGAAAAAAGCACAAAATAATAATAAAAGTAAGAAGCACTCCTGTATATACATATATTTTGTTAAGCCGATAGGAGGTTTTATTTAAAATTCTTCTCGAAGTGTTTTTAACACAAACCGGTACACACTCAAGAGCGAGAAAGATAATTTAATTTTAACCATAAGCTATGTTAAGGTATCCAAAAACACAATGAGATCAAAAAGCTCAACTTGTTCATTAAGGCAGTCTACAATACTATTTTGATGTGAAAGTGTAAAAGCCCGTCAACCTTTTCGAAATCCACTATCGTTAATAAAGGCGCAGGAAATAATAATAAAAGTAAAAAGCCCAAGTTTTAAATTTAAGCCCGAATAAAGCGCCTTTCCTGTAAAAGGCGATCACTGGAATGACGCTTTTTAGAATATCCACTTTTATAAACTTTTGAAACACCCCTGTATATACATATATTTTGTTAAGCCAATAGGATATTTTATTTAAAATTCTTCTCGAACTGTTTTTGACACAAACCGGTACACACTCAAGAGTGAAAAATGTAATTTAATAATAATCATAGTTCATGTTAAGGTATCCAAAGAAACAATGAGCTCAGAGCGCAACATTTCCTTTAAGACAGTTTTCAGTATTATTTTGATGTAACAGTGAAAAAATCATGTCAACCTTTTTGAATTCTACTATCATTAATGAAGAAACACAAAGGAATAATAAAAACGAACTTAAAATTCATTTTACTCAAAAATCCAAAAAAAAGCCCAAGTTTTAAATTTTAGCCCTATTGATTGGCTTTTTTCGCGTCCGCTTACAGTTTCTTCACAGTTTCCTGCAAAAAGCAATCACTGTCATGGCTTTTTAGAATGTCCGTTTTTATTAACTTTTGAAGCACTCCTGTATATATACATATATCTTGTGAAGCGAATAGTATGTTTTATTTAAAATGCTTCTCGAACTGTTTTTTACACAAATCTGTACACACTCAAGAGCGAGAAAGGTAATGTAATGTTAAACGTGTTAAAGTATGCAAATACACAATGAGATCAAGAAGCGCAAAATTTTTATTAAGACAGTGTACAATACTATTTTGATGTGAAAGTGTAAGAGCCTGTCAACCTTTTCGAAGTCTACTCTCGTTAAGAAAAAAGCACAAAATAATAATAAAAGTAAAAAGCCCAAGTTTTAAATTTAAGTCCTATTGAAGCGCCTGTCCTGTAAAAAGCAATCACTGTCATGGCTTTTTAGAATGTCCACCTTTATAAACTTTTGAAGCACCCCTACATATATTTTGTTAAGCCAATAGTATATTTTATTATCATATTTAAAATTCTTCTCGAACTGCTTTTTAGACAAACTGGTACACACTCAAGAGCGAGAAAGGTAATTTAATGTTAAACATAAGTCATGTTAAAGTATTGAAAGAAACAATGAGCGCAACATTTCCATTGAGACCGTGTACAATAAGATTCTGATGTTTGCGAATCTACTATCGTTAAGAAAAAATGAAGTATTAAATTTAAGCCCTGTTCAATCACGTTTCGAAGAATCGCCAAATTGAAGACGTAATAAGCGACCACAAACACCCCCGTATCTAAAATTCCACATTCATACGTCAATTTTCAAAAAAATCTTCCGCCATTTTCTTTTTTTTTGACATTTTGACTTTGGAATCGTGATCGGCGACCCCCAAAATCCCCGTATCTAAAATTTCACGTTCATACGTCAATTTTCAAAAAATCTTCCGCCATCTTGTTTTTTTTTGACATTTTAACTTTGGAATCGTGATCGGCGACCCCCAAAACTCCCGTATCTAAAATTTCACGTTCGTACGTCAATTTTCAAAAAAATCTTCCGCCATTTTGTTTTTTTTGACATTTTGACTTTGGAATCGTGATCGGCGACCCCCAAAACCCCCGTATCTAAAATTTCACGTTCATACGTCAATTTTCAAAAAATCTTCCGCCATTTTGTTTTTTTTGACATTTTAACTTTGGAATCGTGATCGGCGACCCCCAAAACCCCCGTATCTAAAATTTCACGTTCGTACATCATTTTTCAAAAAAATCTTCCGCCATTTTGTTTTTTTTGACATTTTGACTTTGGAATCGTGATCGGCGACCCCCAAAACCCTCGTATCTAAAATTTCACATTCATACATCAATTTTCAAACAATCTTCCGCCATTTTGTTTTTTTGACATTTTGACTTTGGAATCGTGATCGGTGACCTAAGACACCCCCGTATATGAAATTTCACATTTATACGTCAATTTTCAAAAAATCCTTCGGCCATTTTGTTTTTATTTGACATTTCGACTTTGGATACGTGATCAATGACACCACAAAAACTCCCAAGTGCCGAATTTTACTTTAATCGGAAGAGAGAAATTAATTTCAGCTGGCTCCGCCCACTCTGCATGTATGCGTAATCGATTAAATAAAATTATTACATAAGGGCACATCGATGTTAAAAGCAATCCTTTTCTCCATTTAGGAAACGTGGCATACGCGTTCTGGAATTGACGTATTTTAATTCAAATCATTATTAAAATACTAATCGACCCCTGTATATAGATAAACATATTAAATCAAGCGGGACCGTTATGTATTGTGTGGAGATATGGAGATGCTGAACATTCACCGGACCGTAATACATTGATCGGCAGTGCACATGAGAATCTGATTATATTTTTCGCCCGTCCGAAATACATTGATATTACTGCACATTGAATCGGCCATTTTTCTGACCAAATGCTTCTGCAAAAGAATTTGAAAGTGCTCGTGCCCTTGGTTGCGTGCGTCTGTCGACTCGAAATAAGCAAGTGGAAGATCTAGAGAAGGCCGTTCTTTAACACCTCGGGTTTTGTTGGACCCTCGCGACCTTCAAAATTTCATATTTCACGCTTAAAAGTGAATCTGTGGACACAACTCAGTTTGATGTCAGTTTGACGTTTCCCGAGATTTTTATCGCTTGTCACGGAAATGGTCAAAACGTAAGCCATTTTTTCGTTACAAAATGGAATGCACGCTCCCCTTTAAAACCCTATATCTCTGCACACGCTCCACTTAGAAGGAAAAACTCGCCGGCGAGGAACCCTTTAGAGTCCACGTAACACGCACGCCAAAGGACAGCTTTCAATTCCGCGTATCCAGAGAGGAGTTGAACCTGGCGTTTTGTCGACTTTTTCTATTTTGATAGTTTCGAAAATGCTCGGTTAAGCTCTTTCAACTAAGGCGATTAACAACAGAGGTCTGTGCGCTATTATTATATATAACTAGCTATAACGTCCGCTTACAGCGGGTCCGTCCGCTTACAGCTGATCGTCCGCTTACAGCGGTCCGTCCGCTTACAGCGGGTCCGTCAATCTCTTTTAGTTTGAATCGCCTTTTTCGCGTCCGCTTACAGCTTTTTCATAGTTTCGTGTAAAAAGCAATCACTGTTATGACGCCTTTTAGAATGTCTGATTTTATTAACTTTTGACGCACCCCTGTATATACATATATTTCGTGAAGCCAATAGTATATTTATTTAAAATTCTCCTCGAATGGTTTTTTACACAAAGCGGTACACACTCAAGAGCGAGAAAGGTAAATTAATGTTAAACATGTCATGTTAAGGTATCCAAAAGCACAATGACATCAAAAAGTTCAACATGTTGATTAAGACAGTTTACAATACTACTTTGATGTGAAAGTGTAAAAGCCTGTTAACCTTTTCAAAATGAACTATCGTTAATAAAGGAGCACGAAATAATAATAAAAGGAAAAAGCCCAAGTTTTAAATTTAAGCCCTATTGAAGCGCCTTTCCTGTAAAAAACGCTTTTTAGAATGTCCACTTTTATAAACTTTTGAAGCACCCTTGTATATACATATATTTTGTTAAACCAATAGGATATTTTATTTAAAATTCTTCGCGAACTGTTTTTTCCACGAACTGGTACACACTCAAGAGCGAGAAAGGTAATTTAGTGTTAAACATAAGTCATGTTAAAGTATGGAAAGAAACTATTTTTTCAATTTTTATCACACCTTGTATAGATGCATATTTTTGTCAGCAAACTGCTGTCATGATGACAGATGGAATGATTTTATTGACAATCTTATAATACGCTCTTGAAATAACAGTGGAAAAATATAGTATTTGGCAATCTTTTTGAAGTTTACTGTCATTTAAAGAAAGAATGTAAATAACTCAAAAACAATTTAAGATAGGCTTACACAATAATAATAAATAAGAACCTAAAATTCAATTTAACACTGTTTTGACATCAAAAGATAGAAACCATTTCAAGAGATATTTTTCACTCTTGTGTGTAATATGGAGCAGCTTTTTTAATATAAAATTTCGGTTATCAGTTTTGATATATTGATCTATCACCTACACGAAATTAGTTCGCATATCGATTTAAATAAAGAACTTGTATTAAAGATCATTTTAAATTTACACTGAATTACATTACTATTGGTACGGTTATTTCTCTAGTGATAGAATGGATATTATGTATACTACTCGCCCGCGATCGCGGGCTCGTTATTTTAATTGACATGCTCAAGTATACGTAGTATCTGTATTGTATTTAAAATGTTTATAACAAATTTTGTTTGATAAATGGGCGTCGCTTTCAAACATTTTTATATAATGCTAATAAATGCTGATGAACTTCAAACAACAAACTAAATGTAGTTTAATATGTTAATGAGATACAGATTGAGTCTAAAATGAAGTTTTAATAAGGTGCTGTTAAAAGCAATTACAAAGAAGAAAAGAGGAAGCGCAGGCATAAATTTTCACAAATATTTAGAATTTTTCGCAACTGAGATAAAGTCCCAGAAATGTAACAGAATTAAAAAGCTTTCAAAACACAAGTATTTCCGTAGTAAGCTAAAAGTTGCACATATTCAATATTACGTTTTCATTTTTAATTATACTGTTAATTTCATGTATAGAAGGAGCAACACAATTACTAAATCAATAATAAAAATAATTATTAATTACAAATGCATAAGAAAATATAATCGCAGTCAATACTAATAAAAATCCAAATCTTCTAGGTTATGCGCATGTGTAAGTAACCCTAATTACTGTTTAATATTTATCAGGTTTGGAAAAACACCGGTTAAAGTATCTTCATTTAATAACGTTCTTAATCAATTATTAGCGCCAACAGGTTTTTGCAAAAACGTATTATCCCATATTTTATTTAATGAGTACGCTGATCTGCATTGGGAAAACCGGCCCGCAATTGAACTTAATCAACTAATACAGTGCAATAATATAAATAATTAAAAATACGTTTAAATTTGCCGTTGCAGTTGTTAGGGCATTTTAATGTTGAAGGTTACATTCAAATATTATGTCAACTTTAATGAAACATGCGCCAATAATTTAAGGGCATTAAATTTGAGATATTGCAAAATTTTACCTGTCAAATATTATACATAGACATGCCATTTCGAGAGAGAGAGAGAGAATGTCCGACTTTTGACGCACCCCTGTACACATATAAATTTTGTTATGCCAATCGTATATATTATTTAGAACTTTCCTTTCCTTTTTACACAAACCGTCACACTGAACACAATGTTAAACATAAATCATGTTAAAGTTTACGAAGGAAGGATGTGCTCAGATCCAAGCACTTTTCGAAGAACCTTTCCGCAACATTGTTTTTTAAAATTTTTATTTCGGATTCGTGATCAGCGACCTGAAAATGCCATTTGCTAGATTTCACCAAGATTAAAGACATTTTGAAGAATATTTCTGCCATATTAGATCCGCCATCAAGTTTTTTTTGACATTTTGACTATGGATTCGTGATCGGCGACCTGAACCACCCCAGCATCTAAAATTTCACGTTCGTACGTCAATCTTCAAAAAACTCTTCCGCCATTTTGTTTTTTTTGACATTTGTACTATGGATTCGTGATCGGCGACCTAAGACACTCCCGTATCTAAAATTTCACATTCATACGTCAATTTTTAAAAAACTCTTGCGCCATTTTGTTTTTTTTTGACATTTTGACTTTGGATTCGTAATCGGCGTCCTAAGGCACCCCCGTATCCAAAATTTCACGTTCGTACGTCAATTTTCAAAAAATTCTTCCGCCATTTTGTTTTTTTTGACATTTTTATTTTGGATTAGTGATCGGCGACCAAAGACACCCACGTATCTAAAATTTCACATTCATACGTCAATTTTCAAAAAACTTCGGCCATTTTGTTTTTTTTTGACATTTTGACTTTCGATTTGTGATCGGCGACCTAAGACACCCCCGTACCTAAAATTTCACATTCATACGTCAATTTTCAAAAAACTTCGGCCATTTTGTTTTTTTTTGACATTTTGACTTTCGATTTGTGATCGGCGACCTAAGACACCCCCGTACCTAAAATTTCACATTCATACGTCAATTTTCAAAAAACTTCGGCCATTTTGTTTTTTTTTGACATTTTGACTTTCGATTTGTGATCGGCGACTTAAGACACCCCCGTACCTAAAATTTCACATTCATACGTCAATTTTCAAAGAACTTCCGCCATTTTGTTTTTTTTTGACATTTTTACTTTCGATTTGTAATCGGCGACCTAATACACCCCCGTACCTAAAATTTCACATTCATACGTCAATTTTCAAAAAACTTCCGCCATTTTTTTTTTTGACATTTTGACTTTCGATTCGTGATCGGCGATCTAAGACACCCCCGTATCTAAAATTTCACATTCATACGTCAATTTTCAAAAAACTTCGGCCATTTTGTTTTTTTTGACATTTAGACTTTCGATTCGTGATCGGCGACCTAAGACACCCCCGTACCTAAAATTTCACATTCATACGTCAATTTTCAAAAGACTTCCGCCATTTTGTTTTTTTTTGACATTTTGACTTTGGATTCGTGATCGGCGACCTAAGACACCCCCGTATCTAAAATTTCACATTCATACGTCAATTTTCAAAAAACTTCGGCCATTTTTTTTTTGACATTTTAACTTTCGATTCGTGATCGGCGACCTAAGACACCCCCGTATCTAAAATTTCACATTCATACGTCAATTTTCAAAAAAACTTCGGCCATTTTGTTTTTTTTTGACATTTTGACTTTCGATTCGTGATCGGCGACCTAAGACACCCCCGTATCTAAAATTTCACATTCATACGTCAATTTTCAAAAAACTCTTCCGCCATATTAGATGCACCATCTTTTTTTTTGAAATTTTGACATTGGGCTTGAGATCACCGACACCAAGAGCCCCCGAGTACCGAGTTTTACCTTAATCAGAAGAAAAAGTTGATTTGGCTCCACCCACTCCGCAGTGCGTAATTATTTAAATAATTATTTCGTAGGGGCACATAAATGTTAAAAGCATTATTTTTTCCCTTAAGAAAAAGGCATACCCGTTTTAGAATTATTGTATTTTAAATAGAATTTATAATAATTAAGAAAAAATCATGCTGTATGTATGAATGATTATATCATCGACCGGGAAAATTATGTCGAGCAGTCCGGCGTCTTGTCTTATAAATTGCCGGTAAAATACACGAAATAAATACACAATATCGCATTCGAAAAAAAAATGTTTTGCCCCGGCCTGGGTTCGAACCCGACCCGACAAAGTCCTTGATTAAGTAGCCGTCAATCTTGCCATTGGGCTATCGACCTAATGTAAATAGTTTGTTCAACTGCCATATTTATATGTAAGCTTGACTCTATGTTGAAATCTGCAATTTTTTTTTAAATCTCAGAGAAAATAGACATGTAATCTTTGAAAGGTTATAAAAAACGTTTTAATTGTGTCCAGATAATTAATTTAGTGCCTTGTCCGTGTCCTAAAACTAAATATATTATGTGTGTTTATATGCCATGAACCTATTCTGACGTTAATAATTACATTAAGGAAACTGGGCATACGCGTTCTGGAATTATGGTATTTTAAAATTCAAATTTATAGTAATTAAAAGATATCAGCCTGTATGTAAAAATGTTAAGTCAAGCTACCGATATATAATATATTTACGGGCAGTGCACATGAATGTATATGTGTGTACATTTCATGTTATGAGCATTGCACTTGATTTATTGTGTACATATATTTCTGGCGGATTTCGGCCATTTTTCTACGATGTCCGTCTGCATGAGGAATTTAATTTACACGCACTATCGATATCGTACGTCGATGAAGTCGCAGTAGGAATGGGAATGGTCTAGAAATATCTGTACTTACTATTATGAATCTTGTTGGGCCGTCAAAACCTTCTAAATTCGGAATATAAGGCTTAAAAGTCAAACGTGCAAAATTTCTCGTTGGAGCTGTCAGATTTGCGAAAAGTCAATTATGTGTTTAGTCCTCGTTTTTATTTACGTAAAATGTACATTCTTTAGGCACGTCATGGCTTAATTTCGCGTGTTTTGAAAAATTCGACGGAACGTATATTGTAATTGCTCACGCGTCCCTCGACCTTAAAATATGCTTTCGAGCGCGTTGAAAAGCAGAAAGTACGGGCTTTTTAACCGTACTTTTCCCTATGCGTGTTATACATTTGTTTAAAAGGAGATCCCTTCAGAAAATCGGCAACGTCTTAAAAAACAACGTTTAAATTTGTCCGTAAATATCCGGCCATCGGACAGAGTTATAAAGCCGAAATTTTAACCGTAATTAGCTCGGACATTCCTCTTCACGCGACGATCGGTCCGAACGCGCTGCTTATACAGGGCGTTGCACAATTTCGAGAAACGTCACCCGTTGCACGGTCCTATCTCTATCCCGTATTTTCTCACGTCATTTGTAAAGGTAAGCCGGCAGCTTATATTATGTCGCAATTTCTAAATATTGTTTCCTCACAACATGCAACTTCTTATTTAACTCATACAAATTCATGAATACATGCTGTGTGGTAAAAAATGCCCCAATTAACCGATTTTAATAAATAAAAAAAGTGTAAAAATGCTTTGACAAACTCTATAAAGTGGCCAACCCAGTTTTTTTCAACACTGTCTGGAATACGTAACGATAGTCAACTTTTTTTTTTAATGAACACCTGTAGTTTCTTTCCTTTAGTTAGGTAGATATTTTTTTTCTGAATCTAGTAATATTCATTTAGTTATCATTTGGATTATATTTAATTTTAAAAAAATGATTTATCTGCAAACTTTATCCACTTACTATGAACTTTTCAAGTGTGCCGTGTAAAAAACATCGCAACACAAATGCAACAAATATATCATTTGGGGCCAGTTGTACGAAAGATTGTTGAACGTTAGATCACTTGATCGGACGATCGCCGCTGAACCCAGTTCAAGAAAAAGCGCTTTGTACGAACGATATCTCACATCGGTTCAACAGAACTCTTGATAATGTGAATTGGTAGAACTGGCATTCCCTTTAAACATGCGCAGTGGAATAGATAGAAATAAAAAGTGTCGTTATTAATTTTTAATAATAATAATAATAATAATTCACTTTATTGCCCAACAGAACATACATATTCCAATTACAGGACAATTTGCAAGATAACAAATATATAATGAGTGCTTAAAAATTAAAAAGTGAAGAAGTAGCTGAAAAATGAAAAACATAAAAATATGAAAATAGAAAGAATAGTGACTGCAAATACAATCAGTGCTAAGCAAAGTTATTGAATGTTCGCACCGCAACACCCTTAACTCCACCAATAGTAGAATGAAACAAATCACACTGCGACGAAATGCTATCAAAGTGAGAACACATCACGTAAACAGGGGAATTTAATAATGCATTTGTGCGTGCAAACGGTAAATAGAAGGTGCTGCTGTTCCGAACACCGAAATGTGGAATACGAAAATTAAGCATTGATAGTAATGCGGGAGAGTCAATATAGTTCCGGCAAAGCTTAACTAGAAATATTAGACTGGCGATAGTTCGTGTGTAATTAAGAGAGGTCAAAGTAATACGTGATAAAAGAATATCGTGATCAGTGCTACGTTCCGGATAGTGACCATCCAGACGAAACCATAAAAACTTGGCAAACCTCCGCTGAATCAACTCCAATTCACGCTTGTAGGTAGCATAGTATGGGCTCCAGATGATCGACGCATATTCCAAGCGCGATCTCACAAGGGAGTAGTACAGGGATTTCAAGGCCACAATATTAGAAAAGGTACCACAGTTGCGAACAATGAAACCAAGCATTTTCCTGACATTTTTAGTGATATACTCAACATGTTGAGCAAATGTTAGCTTTGAATCAAAAATAACACCCAAGTCCTTAATCAGATCAACACGAGCGAGTTGCACCTGATTCAGGTTATAATCAAAAATCAAGGGAGAAGAAGCTCGAGTGAAAGTAATCGCCTTACACTTGCCAATATAAGAGGTAAGTTGTTCAAAGAGCACCAGCGAGCTATACTCTCAAGGTCAAACTGAAGTGAACTGCAATCATCAGAAGTCGAGATCTCACGAAACAATTTTAGATCATCAGCATAGAGTAAACTCTGGGACATTAAGCCGTCAGTGATGTCATTAATAAAAACATTGAAAATTAATGGACCCAGAATAGACCCCTGGAGGACACCCGAGGTAGAAATGTATTCATCTGAGGCGAAACCATTGTAAAACACAAGTTGGCGCCTGTTAGAGAGGTATGACATGGAAAACGAGACCAGGGGCGCACTGAAACCGAACGAGCTTAGTTTGGAAGGAATGATGGAGTGGTCTATGCGATCAAACGCTTTTGAAAAGTCCGTGTACAAGACGTTCACTTGTTCACGAGAATTTAGAGCCTGAGACAAAGTTTGCACAAATTGGCACAGGTTAGACACAGTGGAACGCATTGCAACGAAACCATGCTGAGACGGAGAAAGATATTTATTGATGCAAGGAGAAACTGCTGCGTAGAGACACCGCTCAAAAACCTTAGAGAAATTGGACAAGATCGCCACTGGCCGGTAATTTTTTATATCAGAGCAATCATCCGATTTTAATATTGGCACAATGCGAGCGAACTTCCAAATCCTTCAATGCTAGGTTGAAAATCCTGACCAACGGATACAAAAAAGCAGGAGAACAGTCCTTGATGAGAAAGGATGGAACCTGATCATGGCAAGTGCTGTAACTGTCATTAAGTTTGCTTATTGCTTTAGAAACCTGATCCTCAGAGAGCTCAATAAAGTTTATATGACTATTATTATTATGATAATCAAGGGAAACCTGTGGATTGGCAGGGTTTGTAAAAACACTACTGAAAAATTTCGCAAAAGCATCGACAACCAACTGAGGCCCATCCAAAGTTTCGCCATCCATAGTCATACGACCAGGTACTCGGGTCTTCTGCCTTTTTTCACGGATAAAGGTCCAGAACCTACTCGGATTAATAGAGATCTCATGCTGCACACCCCCCAGGTAATTAGCATACGCTTGCGCAGACTGCTTCTTGACAAGTGAACGAAGATTTCTAAATTGAAGGAGTGAATATGAGCAGGCATGCTGACGATATTTACGCAGCATATAAGATTTACGTTTTATATTTCTTATTAATTCAGGAGTGTACCATTTAGGGTAAGAACGCTTTCGTGGCGAAAACATTGGAACATGCATATCAAATAAAGAATAAAGAGCTCCGTAAAATAAGTCACAGGCTGCATCCACATCGGGATAATTATCCAAGAAGGACCAATTAATATCGGATATTGCTCTATAGAGGCTAGGTAGGTCGGCCCTCCTGAAATTGTAGGATCGTGTAGCATTCGACTGAAAATCAGTTGTTACAACATGAACAGGAACATTAATCAAGAGAGCTGGATGATAAGCATCTTCCTGTACCAAAGGTGACGGGTCCCTGATTACGTGACATGGAACATCAGACAATACAAGGTCGAGAATTCTCGCAGTGTGATTAGTTATGAGGTTATATTGCTGCAAGTTTCAAAAATTCAAAAAATTGCGAATAACCTGAGATTTAAAATCATTAAAATTATTGTAACAGAAATTAGTGCAATTGAAGTCACCAATAAGTAAGACATATGAATAACTTGAAAGTAACTGCTCTAATAAATCAAAAAAAAGCTCAAAATCAACATTATTGACATCAGGAGGTATACACAACACAAAAATAGCAACAGTCTTAAATCTAAATACACATTTACAGCCAACAACGTCGATCGATGGAAAGTCAGAAAAAACACTTGTAAGATCCAAAACCGAGACGTTAAAGTGGCTCCTAAACGCCAATGCCACCCCATCGCCCCTAGAACGACCAATGGCTTCAAACCTCCTGGCACATCGCACCACAGTAAACGATGCGGGAAAGTACTCAATGCTGTCAATTTCCTCAGAAAGCCAGGTTTCAGTAAGACATACAAAATCGATGGACGCAGAGGTGACAGAGTGATAAAACTCAGTTACTTTGGATCGAAGTCCCCGAACGTTTTGGTAATAAATGTCCATACAGCTTCTGTTGGGCGGCTTTAGTTTAACGAAATAATCTTAGGAACAGCTCTTACATATTTAATCCTTAGCGTCTCCCCATCAGCGACACGCTGATCCATGCTGGACTTCAGACTCTTGTCTTTAAGCAAAATTGCAAAGGGTAAGTATATATGTCTTCTTAAAAAGTTGGTTTTAGAGGTATATTTTCATTTATAGCATAATATTGGTCAAGGTATACAGGAGTAGAGAAAGACATGGAGGAGATATTTGGTTCCCAATTTTCTGGATTTCCTTCTGAATTTTATAAAGATGTGGCAATACGTATGTTAAATGCATATAATTCACATACCATTTTTGTTACAAGTACCTATTCTTTACAGAATTTGTCCTACCAGAAGTATCGAATAAAGTTATAGTAATGGATACATTAAACAATTGTGAGTATTGTATGTAGATCTGTGTTATTAATGAAATACATTTATGTAAAATTGTAGCTACTCAGCAAGAATTTGTAGATGAAATGGATATAAATTCTAGTGAGAATGGTGAGTTAAACTAGCCGTAAATGTTATGGACTTGGAATTAATTTTTTCCAGATGTAGTACCCACTCAGTCAATATCAACTAGATACTCTTATAATAAATATAATTTTTCTTTGTAATTAATAATTATGTAGTATTGTATTTATTATTTTTAGTTTATTTTCAATTTCAAAATTTTTTGTAATGATTATTATTTTTTAAAATCAATAGCTGTAGTTGAATTTAGAAAGTAAAACGTGTATATTGTAGTTATTGTACTATATTTTTGATCTTCACTGTGTATTGTATTAATAAAAATTCATTTCGTTTAATAAATAATTTTATTGGTTCTACAAACAATACTGTGCAAAATGATTAGAAAATGTAGAGCTTGTGTAGTATATAAGATTTATATAATTAAAATACAACTTTTGGAATCTATCGCCTTATTGGTCAGTGGATCAAATTAATTAGATTTTGCAGTAACAACTTAATTTATATTTAATAAAATTTCAAACTATTCATTTATTAGCACATTTTCACTATTTTCATTCTAGTAGTTCTAAAAGGTCTTCATCATCTATTATTTCTTCTTAGGGATCCATCTCACAATATAATTAAATAAAACAGCACGAAGGTATAAATATTTATAAATCTTATGGACGGATGGTAACTGTCAATATAACACAGGCATAAGGTTATGTTTATCAGATCATGACGTTGATCTCCGCTAATGGCTAATGCCGCCGCCACTGCACGCACATATATTGTCTTCATGTTATTAAACTGCCGAACAAAACTGCTGAACAAAACTGTAGTCTGTGGGCAACTGACGTTCGTCGTTTTTGTTCGAACAGACTTGTTCGTCGAACAAAACTGTCGAACAAAAACGCAGTGTGTGGGCCCCTTTAGACGTCTGTAATTCGAAAGTTAGTGTGTCTTGCGATTTTAAAGCATTATTTCTTGTGAAATAATGATACCACAGGAATCATAAGCAATAATTATCTCACCCATATGTATATGTTTGAAATTTACGTCGAATATAATAAAAATCGTAATCAAGTGTTATGGTTTTATTGTGACCGCTTTCCGATCAGGGAAGTCCCAAACCCCCCTTCAATTTAGACGGCTTGAAGAAAATTTGAGGCTCTGTGGTGCTTTTGAAAAACCGAAGCGAGAACAGCAACGATTAGGCGAAAATGTTGAAATGAACGTTCTCCTCAGTGTGCAGCAGAATCGGCATATTTCAACTCGAGAAATTGGCAGTAATTTGTGAAAAATTTCTATCAAGTATTTAGTGGAATTACTGGAAGATGTTCCGCTAAATTTATGAAGAGATGCAACAAGACGGCGAGTCCTCACACTCTATGCTACAAGCACGAAATATTTCCAGTGGCTAGCCCGTGGAAGTCCTATGTTTCTTTTGATAGTTATCCATAAAAGAGCAAATATACAGTATACGTGTAACGACAAAGAAAGTTATGAGGGAACATATTCGACAAACATTTAGAAATATAACTACTCAACCCCTTATTAATACCGATTTATCATTTCGGAAGCATGTTCAGAAACTTTTAAAAGTGAATTTGAACACTTTTTATTTTTACCTATTTTAATGTTCATATTTATTGTTATTTTATAATTTCTGTTGCACTAATTACTCGTCCATTTACGTAACAGTTCATCTTTCTACACCTGCATGACTATATAACTCAAAAAAGTCAATCCAAGGACATTCACAACCATTTACCAACTTCAAAACTTGCTGCTTTTAATTCGGATGTCAGACCGTTTCCTTCAATTTTTCTATAGCACAACTGGTCCAGGAGAAACCGGCAATCAGAAATTTCTGCTAGCAGAAAAGTGTGTTTGACAGCGTTGTGGATGACTTTCTCAAAATCAATAACAATTTCTGAAATTCTTAATTCAACAGAATTACCTTCAAAATTTTTTATTATAAAGTTTAAATAATTTTGTATACGTTTCTGTGCGTTTATTAGATACCTAACGCTGAAAAAATTAATGAAATATAAAATCCGTTAAAGAGCCGCGTAAAGAAAAAAATTGACAGAAAAACTGCGCACAATAATTAAAAGTGTCATCTATTCGTGTGAGTTTTTCAATATCTGAATATTTAATTTACATGAAAACACCACCACTTATGTGTTACTACAAATTAAAAACATAATATTTCATTTAATTGACAAAACAACAATCATAAATTAGCATAATGTTGAAAAAAGAAATGTTTAGAAATATACAGTAATCATTAATTTGATATATTATAAAAGGTCACTAGATATAAAAAAAATACAAATAAAATACAAACAAAAGATAGTACACGTTCGTACATAATTAGGTCAGTTGTAGTGTAATAGTAATTTATAGCTAAAACTGAAGTAAATAATTATCAAATTGATAACCCCAATTACACACTAAAAAACAATATAACGTGACTAACATAAATTAAAATTCGTAGCACTTATATATAAACATATAATATAAACATGTGAAAATATTTTGGTTTTTGAATATTGTTTAATTCAAAGTACTACGAAGTCTATCTATATTTTTTGCGCTCTAATATGAAGTTATAATTATGTAAGTTGATCAAGGATTATTTTAAATTTGCATTATATGAAGTAGAATTATTTAGTTAATATAATACAGGTTATAAATTAATTACTTTTGTATGTAGGTAGTATAGTGCCGACAAAAAATTTTGACGAGATTATTGCAGCTTATGCACGTTTTAATGTTTCTTTATAACGAAAAGGTAGGTTTTACACATACACGTACAAGGTAGGCGCCATAAATTCTCGGCCTTACAGGCTTATACAGGTTCAAACGTGTTCAAACTCCGTCAAGTCATACATGTACATATGCAAGGTGTACACTATAAATATAGCGGTTCGAAGCCTAGTAGTTTTTAGTAACCAGCCAACCAACGTGACTAGCGCACGAAAATGTCTGAAGTAACAAAAATTAAATCCTGCGCGGTCATTAAATTTTTAACAAAAGAAGGGCATACACCTTATCACATTAGGCAACGTTTAGACGGCTTTTACGGTGATTCATCTCCTTCGTATTCAACTGTAAAAAAGTGGGCAAAATGTTCCGTTTGGGACAAGAATCCCTGGAAGATGCTGATCAGTCGGGTGGAGCAATTGAAGTGATAACGCCTCAACAAATTTCAATTATTCAACATTTAGTGCTAGAATATCGCCGTTTGAAAGTTAGGGAATTGACAGTGATTACAAACATTTCCGAGACAAGTGTTCGCCGAATTCTCCATGACCATTTGGGTATGAATAAAATTAGTACTAGATGGGTACCGCGACTTCTTCCTGCTCTCCAACGTGAACGTCGAGTCGAATGTGCGCAGTCGTTTTTAAACATGTGTGGAGACGACCCAAAACCGATTTTGGAGTCCACTATCACAGGGGATGAAACAATGGTTCTGTTTTACGATCCTCTATCGAAAAGGGCGTCCATGGAATGGCGGCGACCTGATGAACCCCGTCCCAGAAAGGCTAAACTCATTCAATCAACGAAAAGGTGATGGCCAAAATATTCTGGGATTGTGAGGGCATTTTGCTAATTGACTTTAAAGAGCGCATAAATTAAGGGACAGTATTCGTGCAAAACGTACTGGAAAATTGACAAAAGGTGTGCGATTATTGCACGACAATGCTCCCGTCCATACTGCCGTCATTTCACAAGCTGCCATCCGCTAATGCGGCTTTCAAGAATTGGAACATCCACCGTATAGTCCGGATATGGCTCCTTGTGATTTTTTTTTGTTTTCTAATTTAAAAAAAGAACATAGGGGACGTAGTTTTAAGGACGACAGTGAGTTGCAAGCAGCTCTTATAGAACATTTTGATGGAAAAGCTTCAGATTATTTTTACAAGGGTATCGAATTATTAATTAATCGTTGATACTAATTAAACATTCAGGTATTTCTTTTGTTAGGGTTTTTGTTCTTCTCTATTTCTTTTTATAACTTGTGTATAACAAATTTTCTAAATACAATATTATTCTTTATCTAGTAGCGGAGTATGATTATAACTATAAAACTAGATGTGGTGGAAAGATTTGGTTTTTGGTTAAGTCTTCATTTAAAGATTGTAAGAACTGTACACCCATTTTTACAACAGTTATTAAAAAAAAATTAAAATTGTCGGATAATGTAATTAGCCACGTGAGCATAAATAATAAAAAAAAACTTACCCGCTACAATTTTCTTTAGACTATCTACCTGACAATATCGTTTCTAAATATCTGTAAGTACTTCACTTTCATTATTAATACAGTTTTCGCATAATAAAACCAAATACGTACTCCTACATAGAATATAAAATTTCTTTACATCTTCATTTTTGAAATGTACTTTAGTACACTGAATGCAGTACATTTTTATCATTTCACAAGTCTTTTCATTAATTTTAATCTTAAACTGTCACATTAACAACGCAAAGTAAAAAATAATCTAATACTTACGACACTGGCTTCCCGAAGATATCCTATCAATGCAGGTATAATAAATAACATTTACGTATTGATATTTAAATTAAAAATTGTGAGAAAATTAAAAAAAGCGCGTCATAAATATCTGGTATTGGTCAATATGCACACTTCTATGTGTTTAAATAACTACCGGTTGTTCCACATTACCTGGAGCGAAACAGCATGAGATTTGCTTCTTTAACGCCTTCGTCTGTGTGTTTTACATCTTCAGAAGTTAATTAAAAATGAAACAAACGACATGTTAAAATTAAAGTTAGTAGCTAATGAATGTGAGCTGAAAGCATGTAACAGATTTTTTATGCCTTAATATTACCACGACAGAATATAAAGACAGCTTTCAGAGAGTTTAAGAAATTAATTAAAATTGAATTGCGTATCGTTATTAAGGGGACAGTAATTAAAATAATAAATATATTGAATATTTAATACTTCAAATTATCAATAAAGACATAAATAAATTATAAAGATTTATCAAGAATTCACATTTACTTCAAACTTTGTAATTTCATCTTGTAGGCAGTTATAAATGAGTAATAATTATATGCAAAGTTAGTCAAAAGTATGGAATGTGCGGTTTATTTCCGTAAATATAAACTTTATAAAAAATGTCTTTAACATAAGTTTTTTTAATAATTATTTTCCATTTCAGACAATTTGTTATAAACTTTATATTTACGGAAATAAACCGCTCATTTCATACTTTTAACTAACTCTGTATATTTAATGTCGTTACAATTCCAAAATATTTCGACATTGTCGTAATTACAATCCATAGTAAGTATAAAATACAACAAACAAACCTACAACTAAAGTAACAAATTAAAAATTATTAAGTTATACATATACAATTGCTTTACACAGATCAAAATATTCATCAATACAATAAACACAGATTTCAATTAAGAATGCCCCAACACTACGCTTAAATACGCTTTCTTTCATCGCAATTTGAAATCTCTAGGCAAGATATTAAAAACTCTTAAACCCAAAACTTGGGGACAATACCCAGATAAATTAAATGAATTCTTAAGAATTTAGGAATATGAAAATTTAGACCTGTTTGAGTGTCATAAGAATGAATGTCATTATTACGTCGTAACTCGTGCTTATTTCTATATACATAATTTAAAAGTTCTTATATATGTATAATAAGGCCTACATGGAAATACTTCTGGCCATACAACGGATAATTCGCTTTTGTGCAGAATTTTTTTTTTAAATTTTAGCAGCACACGATGCTCTCGAAACAATAATGCCACATATCAATCTAGAGTAAAAAGTAGCAAAATAAAACGATAGCAAGGAATTAAAGTCAATTATACTTTTCAAATTACGTATCTGATAGAAAATCGAGTATAATTAACTTATAATATCCCGACAATGAATATCCCAAGACAGTCTTTCATCCATATTTATACCTAAAAACTTTATTTCACAAACACGTGATTTTTCTTTATCTTGTGCAAATAAGTGTAAATCCAGGTGAGCCTTATATTAAATATTTAAAAGAAATTAAGTATATCAAAAATTGTGTTACTGTCTGGAATATAAATTAATTTTCTTTAACATTTAGTTGCCGTTGTTCTTGAATGATTTACAGTTCATTTTGAATAAAAATTCTGGACCACGCTGTATACTGTGTGTGTATCTTTGTTTGCCGTTTTTACGGTATGCTTAATATAGAGTCACATTAGTAAATATTGGGTTTATTATGGCTTATAATAGTGTTAGAATGATATAAAATATCTATGTTACAATTTTACAATTGCGTATTTTTATGTATTGTTTAATTTTACCTTTTATATTTATTGAATCATATTGAATTGTATCAGTATTTGGTTAGGTTGGCGGCACGTATTGAAAGTTTGTTTAGTTTATTTCATTCTTGTTTACTACTTTTAATTAATGTTTGGCGTTTATAAACAATTTTAATTGATTCTCTTTTCTAAAAAAATATTGGAATGAATTGTGTGTAACTATGTCATGCTTTTGTAATATTTCATAGTTTAATTCTAAATCTTAATAAAGATACTTTACTGCGCAAGTGTGAAACATAAAATATTTGCTTAAATCCCAAAATTATATTTAACATTTTGGTCCTTCGAGGATACGTTTACTGTTGGTGCCCTTGACTAATACTTTACGTAGGAAAAGATATTAAAGTCTGGTATTTTTTTAAATTGTCTCATACCTAAATAAAAATTCCATTTATAACGTGTAAATTTAACTTGTCAATTTCACTTTAGGTTTGTTCAAACCTCCAGTTCTGAACAGTTCCGGAACCGTTCTAGAATTAGTAGTTCTGATATTGATCGGCCAAATACTGGTTGTAGAACGGTTCGAAATCCTGAAGGTCCGAACAGTTTTAAAATTGGAATTTTAGGGAAACTTGTACTACCAACATTAGTAATAGAAATATTGAAAAGCACCTACTTATGGGAAGAAATATCAATCGTAATGAACATTTAATAGCTAATGCATCAAAATACCAAAATTGCGACAGGGTTTAAAAAGTAATGAAAAAGTTGTTTATAAGAAATACATTTTTCTAAATTTTGTAATGGATATTTCTGTATTTTTTATATAAGCAATATATTTATGTATATTAAAAAAACACCAAACTGGTCGACAAATATCAATCGTAATGAACATTTAAATGTTACTGCATCTGCATCCACCACTATCCTATTTACTTTTCTTTTATTGCCAAAAATTCCTTTTGTTTTTGTTCTTGTTTTGTTTATTTACATACATATAACTATAGCTTATTTTTTTTTCTTTTATGTAACGGAGTGGCTCTTTTCTCTCATTGCACAACCGACTATTGTTATTATTGTCAACAGCTATTTATATTTAAGATATTAGTAATTTATTTTTATTTTTGTTAATTACAGCTTTACTTATATAATTAAATTCTATTAGGTATAGGTTCTATTGATCGCGCTAGCTTAATTAATTTAATTTTTTTTTTTGGGTTTTTTTCCCTCTCTATTATATCTTAATACAGTTGCAATTGTATACATTTCTGTTAAACATATATTGTGTGAATCGTACAATAGCATAGATCTGATATAAATTTGTATAACTTTGTTGCACATCATTACTTACGTTTTCTTATGCAATGTGCATGTATGGTGGCGGAGTATTTAGTCTTTTGTAATTTGTAGAAGATGGATCGCTTCTCAATGGCTCACGTTAATGTGCGGTCCTTGCTTCCGAGTTTTGATGATTTAACGAACTTTTTAGCTTCCACCGGCATAGACATACTGGGTATTAGTGAGACTTGGTTGAGCTCTGCGACTGGGTCTGAGGTGCTCTGTATTGACGACTACGATTTCGTGCGTAGGGACAGGGACGGTAGAGGAGGTGGTGTGGGGTGTTACATAAGGTCAGTGGTTAAATATAGGGTACTACAGCTGAATATACCGGAGCAACTGTGGCTTTCGGTTAGGGTAAAGCAACAGAATCTTATAGTTGGTATAATTTATAGACCCCCTTCATCTAGTGTTAGCGAGTTTGTACTTCATTTGGAAACCACTTTTTACAATCTCTTACCTGAATGTGATGACATTTTCTGTTTGGGTGACTTTAATATTGATGTACTAAGGCAATGCTCTGACACACAATTACTTAAATCACTTTTGACATCTCTGGGACTAAATCAAATCATAGACTGCCCTACTAGAATCACTAAGAAGTCTTTTTCTTTGATTGACCTTATTATTGTGACTAATGTGGAGTTGGTATTGGACAGTGGTACAAAGAATGTTAATATAGCGGATCATGAGCTTGTTTTCTGTACAATTAATATACAAAAGATTGGATCGTCTCCTTGTACAGTACTTGCTAGAAATTTGAATACAGTCAGTTATAACACTTTTCACTCGGACTTGTGTAGAGTTCCATTGCATTGTGTGTTTCATATGAATAATATTACTGATAAGTTAGAATATTTAAACACTGTAGTTATAGGTTTATTTGACTGTTATGCTCCATTGCGTACACGCCCAGTGTCGAACAAACAGCACAGCCCCTGGTTATCACAGAATACGAAATACTTGATGCAGCTTCGTGATGAAGCTTATAAGAAATTTAAAATTTCGAAACGATCTCCACAGTGGGAATACTATAAGTCCTTACGAAATTTCTGCACTTCTGTTATTAAGTCTGAAAAGACAGCCTATTTGAATCATAAATTCTCAACTTCCAGTCAATGTTGGGAGGAATTGAAGAAACTAAATATCTGTAGGAAAAAATTGACACCTATCCCTGCAAACCTGGGAGATTTACATTGCATTAACGACTACTTTGTATCGTCAGTTTCTAATATTCCTTTGACATGTGATGCTGATACATTGCGGGGTTATCTGGATAATAAACACCCTAATCTTAAATCTTCTTTTGGTTTCAAGCCAGTACTTGAACATGAGGTTACTAAAATCATCATGACTATTTCATCTCGTGCAACGGGTTGTGATGGAATAAATATTATTATGCTGAGGATGTGTTGTCCGTATATAATCCCGTTCATCACTCACATTCTGAATTATTGTCTGGCTGAAGGAGTTTTTCCTGATCAATGGAAAACAGCGTTAATTACTCCTATACCTAAATGTGCAAATCCTAAGGAATTTAAAGATCTTCGTCCAATCAGTATACTTCCTTGTCTTTCTAAAATTTTGGAAAGGGTTGTGGATGCACAGGTACGTGAACATTTATTAGTTAATGATCTGCTGCCAATGAATCAGTCTGGTTTCAGACCCATGCACAGTTGTGCGACGGCCCTGGTGAAGGTGACTGATGATATCATCTCTAATCTGGATATTGGTAATGTGTCGGTTCTGGTATTACTGGATTACAGTAAGGCCTTCGATACCATAAACCATGAGCTGCTTCTTGCAGTTTTGCGTTTCGTGGGCTTCGATGATGTTGCTATTTGGTTCTTCGCTAGCTATCTTCGGGATCGGCGTCAAAGAGTTTCCTTGAATGGAAAGTGCTCTAGTGATCTTCCGGTGGTTAGTGGAGTGCCTCAGGGCTCAGTATTGGGCCCTCTTCTATTTACTATATACACTTGCAGACTTCCGATATCTTTGCGTGTCTGTGAGTTTCATATGTATGCCGATGATACGCAGGTCTACCATTCATTCAGTGCTGTGGACGTATCGCGAGCTGTCAATAACATGAATGAGGACTTGAATGCTCTATGTGAGGTTTCGGCGAAGCATTCTCTGTTCTTGAACCCGGCCAAGCCTTCTGTGCTGGTAGCTAATGGCATAACATTGCCGATAGTAAATGAGGCTAAAAACCTAGGGGTGATATTAGACACGTCTCTACGATTTAAATCGCTTATCTCTCAATGCATTAAGCGTTGTTATTCAGCTCTTAAGCTACTCTATCCGCATAGATCGTACTTAACTGTGGAGACTAAGAAGTTGCTGTGCGATTCCCTGGTGTTGTCACATTTTCAATTCTGCTCTCCTGTAATAGCACCTTGCCTTGATTGCTCTGATAGAAGACGGGTCCAGCTGGTGCAGAATTCGTGTCTTCGCTTCATGTATGGAATCCGTAAGTTTGACCATATCTCGCACAAGTTGCATGATGCTGGTTGGCTTAGTATGGGGAATAGGGCACGGTTGCAGTCTACTGTATTTTTTCTTAAAATCATAAAATCTGGTTGTCCGCCCTATTTGACAGCAAAAATTAGATTTCGGGCTGATGTGCATAATGTGAACATCCGTACGAGAGGCTTAATTTCCCCGCCATTTCACAAAACGACTCTATATGAGCGTGGCTTCTCGTACTGTGTTTACGTTTGCTATAACTCATTGCCCGATGATCTCAGAAGCATGAGCCTTCCTGTACTTAAATATAATTTGAAAACAATTTTGCTTCGGGAGCGGGCGCCGTTGGCGTGAGCAAGTGATGGCTATGGAAGTCTTTGGCACCATTTCTGAATGAACTTTGCCGAGTATGTGTGCATTGCGTATTTTGAGCCTTGGCCGCGTCTGTCATCTGTCATCTGTAAACTGCTATGCTTAGTTAAGTCACAGGGCTGAGAGGAAGACCAGTCTTCGACTGATTCTTAGTCCTTTTACCTTCAATTTAAATTTGCTGCAATACTGGTTACATGTATATTAATATATCTTTATTATGTATATAACACAAACCTTGAAATGAGTTTTTCAATGTTTGTTGTTCTCTTTTTGCTCTTTTCAGTATTTCTTATGTATTACTATATTTTGTAATTCAGTTCTTTACAATGTACTTATTTTTTTTTCTTTGTTGTTGTTGGTAATAAACTATTATAATTATTATTAAAAAAAAAAAAATTGCGACAGGATTTAAAAAGAAATGAAGAAGTTGTTTGGAAGAAACACAATTTTCTAAATTTGTAATGGATATTTCTAATAAACCGGGTAAATAAAACAAGGATTTTTAATAATAATATTATTAATGATTGGCACGTGCATTAAATGCACACACACATTAATAAATATGTATTACATAACTATTAAATCAACAACCATAATGGATTTAAACAAACATATTACATTACATTTTCAATGTTCAAAGCCAGCTCCTTTTCTTTTCCTTTACTTATTCATTTAAAGTAAAAGATTATGCCCAAATAATTTTTTAAGATTATTTTTAATCTATGAAGTAGTACACTCTTTTAATCCATTTTGGAGAATATTGAGAAATGAAGCCTTTTTGGTAATTTGAATTGTGATAACATCAATCAGACTCTGAATGTTTTGTATCATACAAGTCTGGAAGTCACATTAACTTGCAATTTATTACAATTTTCATGAAGTTATAGGCTGGTAGAAATACATACATATAATAGATTGTTCGGATATCTAATATATTGATATCACAAAATCGTATTATTTTTCTTAAATCTCATGGGAGACCAATCGAATCAAAAATTATAATTTTATTCTATTAATTGAGTTAGCAGACGGTTCTTGGTGGAACATTTTATTAATAACTATTAAAAATAAAAATAAAATAAAACTCTTGAAAACTTTCCACAATTTTTATTTAGTCTTTGCGACATATGTTTCGGTATTGTTCATACCATTATCGATAATGGTATGAACAATACCGAAACATATGTCGCAAAGACTAAATAAAAATTGTGGAAAGTTTTCAAGAGTTTTATTTTATTTTTATTTTTAATAGTTATTATAATTTTAGTTTACATACTAAATACTAGATTGTCTAAGTTTAACAAATATGTCGGTTTGTCTACGAATATATGATAATTATCTATAAATTTTTCCCATGTTCGCAAGTTCCTATAATTGTACCATTACATGCACTTTATTCTTAGAGAAAGAATCACTTGCTAGATTCAAGAAAGTGGTACTAACGGATGTAATTTCTAAAACAATAAACCACCATTTGAACAAATTCGAATGTTTAATCACACACTTATAGCTGTTTACTTTGGCTATTACAAAACTGATATAATGGGTGTGAATAAAAACAACTTTAAAAAAAATTAAATATAAGTTTGATGAACCAAATCACACCAATACTCTAATAATATCACAAACTAAAATAAAAAACAAAAACAAATAGGTACTTGAAGGACAACTTAAAAACCAACCTACAACAACTCCAAACTCTTGTGTTCTGAAGTTCAACATAAATACAATAAACATAAGCAGAGAATTTCGAAAGCTGATACGAATTACAATTACGCATGTTAGATTACTATATCGATATGACGTTTGGCGATTTGACAGTTGGTAACGTTATGTTCTTATTGGCGGAATGCAAGGAATAATGGTAACGTTATGGCTCATCGCATTTCATTATTCCCTCCGGGTATTATGGTGCTATTATTACCCAATAGTGATTAATATAACACCTACTTTATTTTTTAGTCGTCGATAAAAAATCTTTATTACATAAATTCCTTTTCTGCATTAAAATATTATACATTTCCAGTAACGGATATTCTCTTCGAGATTCAACATGATGCACTAATTGCAAAAGCCTTTTACAGTCTATTCAAATAAATTCATACATTCTATGAAAATATCTGCATTGAGCTTTATACAGAACGGAAAGGACTCGGATGAAAGAGAGCAAGGATTTAATTAAAAATTATTTCGCTAGAACTGAGTAATCTTTAATGAGAAAGAGGTTAATAAACTCATGCATAAAAGAATGCCGTTGTATTTAATATGACTAAATATTAAAATTTATAGCGCGCATCTATAGACGTAACTAATAACGTTTATGTAACATGTGTTATTATAATTTTGTCATTTCTTGAAGACTTACAGCCAACATAATAAAGAGAAGTGCATTTATTTTATAAGTGTAATGACAAGGCAATTTAAACACTGGAATCAGCGACAATAATCTTTTTAGGATTTTTTTGAATTCAGTTTTAAAAATACGCTAATATATTTATCATTTGTGAAATTTTATAGAACCGTTATTGCCACAAATCTCAGAACAAGAATTTGTATCCTTCAATTAGTATGTACCAGATAACATCTGTCAATCAGAGATCATTTCATATAGCTTCAAACCGACACGCCACTTTAAAGAGTATACTACATCATTAATGATATAAAAAGTCAGTATAAAATTACTTTGAATTATTATAAATTTAGATTACATTTTCTTCAAAATAACACTTGATTTGTAATCTTTATTATATACAATAAGTAGGGCGCGGACACGAGCGAGTCATGACCCATCGCCCATGGGCGCACTATTGAGATGTTGTATTTTTAAAGAGGTTTTAATTTTATTTAATTTTCTACATCGCAACTGGTTATATGTGCATACCGGAAATATTCTTTTATTTCAGCGTATTTAGTACACACAATTGCCGCAATATTATTAAATCTGGATTTCTATTAAAAACTGATGTCACTTGGAATACTTTTGAAATTATTAATAACCACATCTAATGTGGTTAATCCATTTTTTAATTTGAGATTCGATTTTCAAAACATGTGATTAGTTTAGGCAATTTCCAAAGTGTTCCTGTAGGAATAACAACTGATTTTTTAAATTTGGGATTTGTGTTAGTTCCTTGTACTCAGAAATACTTCGAGCATCGTCATTTAAACATCTAACGAAATTTTGTGAACTATCGAAATTCTCTGCATAAAAACTATTTATGTGTATGTTTTAGCAAAGCTAAATGACGAATGTGCGATATATTGGCACTCTGTAACGATATTTTACAGACTTTGTAATAAATTTCGGAATCGCTGACAATTCATTTTCATATTAGAAAAAGTAACACAAACAACGTTCTAGATCTAAATAAATGATAACTAAAAATGTACGCGTATGTTATTGAAACTAAATAACAGTAAGTATATACATATTTACATTATTCCTCTTGCGAAATATAAGGTAAATATAATAAATTTTAAAAACCCCTCAGGCTATCTACGCCGATGTAGAAAGAATTTTACTCATAAATTCCTGATTTTATGGCCATTTTTTGCTCTCATTCTCGGGCGCTTCTCGAGCGTAAACAGATGTTGCAGTTCACCATATGAATTAGTGCTATTCAGTAAATGTGTGTTGTTTACATTAATTCTTTGCTCCATTGAAACTCCGTCGTAGTTTAACTCGGTTATGTCCGCGCCCTATCAATAAGATACAATATTTATTTATTCCAGAAGATATGGTACAACGTATAACTTTACATAAGTATTGAATGCACAATAACAGAAAATGCACGTATGTACAGCTCGCAAACCGAGGGCTGACCGGTGACATGCCCCTCCCACAAGATGCGCAGTGGATTCTTATATTATTAGGATAAGCACGAGCAGTCTGGAGAAAGTGTCAAGCATTACACATCGAAGTGCAATATGTTTCCTATATATGTATCTCTTTTCAGTATATTACTATTTCTTATCTGCATTTATTCTTTCGTCCGGCTAATGTATGCGATGATAAACAAATGTTATCATTTTTTTCCCGAATACTTTCTCTGTGTCACACTGACCTATAAGTCGCGCAGCGAGGACTCCTCCCACCGTTCAGCACTCGCTCTGTCTACGGTACCTACATATAAAATATGGTGGTGATAATGTTTAGAACAAAATACATAAAAGCGTACCATAATGTTTTTAGAAAATCGCTCGGGCAAGAAAATTTTAATTTTTCAAATGCCGTCTTTTGACGAATTTTTTTTTGAATGACATGGTGTTTTTTACACAATGACGTCGTTTTTTTAAATGACAACTTTCACTGCTTTTTTCAGTTTTTAAAAGACCTTCTTACTGGCACGGTGATGTAGAAAAATTGGACTTTATTTAACATTTAAGTAATTGGAAAAAGCCAATCAAAATTTTGACGTTAAGAACAAAAAATGGCACATTTAACTGGACGGGAAAAATATAGAATTTAATAATTGTTGTATATGGCGATAAGATAAGAACCCATGCGGTAGCTTGTGAGTTATTCAAGCAAGCACACAGGCCTCCAATCGAATCAAATCGACGCGACGGCATCATGATTTATGATTCATGATTAGCCCAGCTGCTCCCCCCCCCCCCGTCTGCCGCCGCCGTAGCAGCTGGAGGGAGAAAACCTTTCGGTTTTGAGAATTTTACTACCTATAAAGGTTAACCGAACAAGTCTTTCTAATAGTAGACTTGACGATTTTCTCGCGTTATTGCATGATATTGAATATAATCGAGGGAATATTCACGAAAGTGATAAACATTATGCAATTGACTTTTTAAATGAATATATACAACATGGTAATATTCATGCGTTAATTGGACAAATTTATCCAATGCCACCAAAGAAATTAGGTGGAAAATACGGGAAAACAACTGGAGAATTACATGAAGGACGACGACAATACACCGAACGTCAACGTCAATTAAGTCGTGATTTTCAAGTAGCTCGACAACGAGGTTTTACTGATAATTGGCACGAGTGGTTACGTACTCAAAAAGATCGAACAACGCAAGGTCCACCAGTGGATGCAGTTTCACCAGTTTGTCCACAAAAACAACCCGTCCAAGGAGGTACGGGCGAACGGCTACCGATACCACAGCGACATTTATTCGAAGAACCGCCAGACGATACATTAGCTCAATTGGGAGCCATGTTTAATGAACCTATGAATGAAGATGTATTACAAGAGCAAGCGGATCACACTGACGGTGGAGCAGTAAGTAATCCAGTTGTAGGAATTGAAAGCGCTAATAAACATTTAATAATTCCCAGAACTTTGGGTTTAAAAAATTATACAGTAAGATTTGGTTAAAGTAGAATTTTTTACACATACGGTTATGCTTTTAAGCAAATTATTAACAAACGAGAAATTGGTAACGTAGATGTAGGTGATTTAGTTGAATTATGTACGCTATTAGCAACATTACCAGCTGATATGATGGGATTTTATATAAATCAATCTGAATTATCTGCATTTACTGGGATAGCCAAGTATTACATGTAAATGTTTCGGTAGTTCCACAAGGATTACGAACGGCTTTTGATTTTGGAACAACTTTAACTGGTACTGCTACTTCCGAACATGTTTCCATTGGTTGTTCTAGGATAGGATTAAATAATTTAATTTATAATCGACAAGGCGTATACAATAGCGATGCAAAAGCTCCCATGACATCTACAGGAGTCAGTGATGTTAGTTCGGCAGATTTTATTAAAAAATGTTACGGTTCTGCAAATTGGACCGATGGAGAGTTCTACATTACCTAAGTAAATTGGGTCAAATTTACGGAAACTTCAAGTGTAAAAGATTTGTCTCGAGAAGGTCGACCATGAATTAGTGATGATACAAAATTATTACTTGAGCAGAGGAACAGCCTCATGTTTCTACAGGGTAACTTGCCTTAAATAACAACGTGAACTACAGTTTTGTTGTAAAATTATATAAAAAAGAAGAGTATTATTCGTACAAAGTGCACCTAAATCACGCGTTAAACAAAGATGGTCCAGACCGCCGATTGCAATTTTGTGAAGAATTAATGTCACGATGTGATCAAAATCCCAATTTTTTTAAGCACATTATTTCTTCTGATAAAGCCAGTTCTTTCCTCAACGAATCAGTACATCGACATAATTGTATTGGTCACGGGACAATCCTCACTGGATTCAGAAATCACACAGTCAACATCAAGACAAATTAAATGTATGAGCGGGAATGATTTGACGGCGTTTTTTAATACCTTACTTTTGAACAAAATCTGACTGCTGCTCAATATTTAAATTTTTTGAAATTTGATTTGGCACCGGCATTGGCAGATATTTTTCTTAATAATGAATATGACGACGTGCTTCGTTACAATATTTGGTTTCAACAAGATGCTCCTCCTCATTTCGGCCGTCAATACCTTGATGCTACATTAAAATTTATAGAAAACTTGAGAGGGCGGCGGCGAACAATTGAGTGGCCAGTGTGTTCCTTCGGCCTAATGCCCTTAGATTTCTATTTATAGGGTTACTTAAGCAAAAATTTATTGCAATCAACTTGGATGTAATGCATTGAAAGACCATATGACACATAAAAAATATAATCAAAAAGTTTACACGTGGAGTAAACAATAACGGTATTGATAGTTATAATAAATCGAAGTCTAGCTTTTTAACCCTTTGCATCCTACTGGTCACGTGGAGTAACCACCTTTTTAAGATTTAAGTGGCTCAGACCTAGTGGTATATATCAGAAACCACTGTTCACAGGCGATACTTATGGTGCCATCTGTCGTACAAAATATTTACTCCTTATGTTTCCAGAGTAAAGCTTACTGTAGAATATTTCGTGTTGACTGTTTTACAGTTGTGCACACTACTACACATTTTGTTTATTTTTAGTGTTTGTAGTGACAAAAATTGACATGGCTGGTAAGTAAAGCAACAATATAGTTATATTGTGTTGTGTTATACAGTGCGACTGGCAAATTTGGTGTTTTGCTGATAACTGTATTGCCCAAAAAATGGTGGTTTCATGAAACAACCAGTAGGCATATACACGGTAACTACTAATAGTATGCAAGACAAATTTCTTTTTCTTTCCTGGTAAAGATAAATGGACATTCAGTGAACTTGAAGCACTAAGTCAAAGCGAAGTAGATGTGATTTTAGCTGATATTCCTTCACACGGGGAATCTCTAGCTGACGACTATTTATCAGGTGATGAGGACGAGATTGAAAACAATATAGAAAATCCAAATTTTTTAAGTAACACCGATAACAAAATTGATGATAATGACAATGAGACGAACCACTGGCTCGTATAGCGGAAACAACTCGTGCTGAGATTACTGATGTATTTCCAAATATCATATAGTGGGAAAAAAAGAATTTTTATCAGGAACTTCCACCGCTTTTGAAGATGCTTTTGACACACCTTTAGATGAATCCTTAGAGCGTCCTCTAGATATTTTTATGTGTCTGGTTTCCGAAGAACTGATAGAAACAATTGTATTCAACACAAATCTGTATGCTACTCAAAATTAGTTTATTAGAGGAAACAAAAACTTTCAACCAACTACTTCTGAAGAAATGAAGATTTTCTTAGGCGTCAACATCATAACGGAATAAAAAAACTGCCCAGCTTGAAAGATTACTGGTCTTCACAAGAAGAAATACGGGATCCTTATATCTCAAAGATTATTTCTCGTGACAGATTCTTCTGGTTGTTAGGAAATTTACATTTTGCAGATAATACATTACATCCTAAGAAAGGAGAACAAGATTATGATAAGCTCTATAAAGTAAGACCACTTCTTATTTCACTCGCTCAAAAGTACAAGGAGTACTACAGCCCTGGAGAATTTCAGGCAGTTGATGAGAGTATGATCAAGTACAAAGGAAGATCCAGTATGAAGCAATTTATGCCCGCAAAACCAACAAAACGGGGATATAAAGTGTGGGTAAGAGCAGATGAATCTGCCTGTGTGTGAATTCCAAACTTACACGGGAAAAATTGCTGATTTACCTGAAAAGGATTTGGGAAAACGCGTCGTAAGAGATCTAACAAATGATTTGAAGTATAAGAATCACAAAGTACTTTTCGTTAATTATTTTCCAATGTTCCACTTTTGTGGGGCCTGCGAAAAGATAATATTTATGGCTGTGGAACATTGAAGAAAGGATAAAAATTGTACCTAAGGATTTTATCGATGATGAAAGGATGAGAAGAGGACAATCAGATTGACGAATGACAGAAGATAACCTAGTATGTATAAAATGGATGGATAAAAAGCCAGTGTACTTTCTTGCTAATTATCATAATCCCGAAGATATTGTTACGACAAAGCGACGTAATAAGGATAGCACATTAAAGGAAATAAGCTGCCCAGGATTAGTAGCTGATTACAACAAGAACATGGGCTTTGTTGACAAGGCTGATATGTTGAAAAAATGTTATACGATAGACCGCAAAAGCAAAAAATAGTACCACAGAATAGTTTGGCATTTTATAGATACTACTATTATAAATGCCTACATATTGTTCAGAAAAAGAAGTAGTGGTGCATCACTTGATTTGAAACAGTTTCGACTAATTGTATCATCTAGATTGATTGGTGCTGGATATTTGTCCAAAAAAAAAAAGAAAGGCCGAAAGTCATTCCAGGTAGTAAATCATTATAAAAAGAATGTTCCAATCAAAAGAAGAACTGACAAAGCTGCTCATATGCCTATTTATGGAACATCAAGACGTTGTGCAGTGTGCAGCACTAAAGCAGAGTCTCACAGAAGTAAATGGAGTTGCACTACATGTGATGTTGGACATTGATTGAGCGACAAACGCAACTGTTTCCAAAATTTTCACCAATGCGAGTAGTCCTACTGGTTACACAGCGTGACCACCATTTTCCAAAAAAGAAGGCCATATATTATGATATCAAATATTTTTTTATATTTTTATGTAAGCTTTTCGTTCATATTTTGTAATTTAAAATATCTTTGTTTTAATAAAAGTTAATTCAGGACTTAAAGCGTTAAGCTGGAAAATTTCATAATGAAAAAATACTGCTTCTTAGTAAACTATGGAAGTTGTTGAAATAGACCAGGCCAGCTGTCCCACGTCCGGTTGCCTTTCTTATTCGGCGAATGTCATAGATTGAAGTAGACAATTGTTTTTAATGCTCCTCTATATGTTCATGCAAGAGAAAGTTACTGTCCAAGAAAATAACTGGATCTTTGGATCACTCAGTCTTTTATCCTTGAACACGTGGTGAACGTAAATGGTTCTTCTTCAGTTTATTCAGCTTAATCCACTCAATTGCCCCCGCCATACAGGCGGACGATTTAAACTTCCGCAAGCTGAAACTTAGTAAAAAACGACGAATCACCCGCTTATAGGAAAGCCCTGTCACAGCTCACTTTCATAGGAAGATCATTCATGTAGATGACGAAAAGGATTTGTCCCAGAATTTGAAATCAAATAGCATGTACGATTACGTATAAAAAGAAGATACGCTAAGAAGGAGATAATAATAACTAGCATTAAGCAATACTATTGAAATCCACGGATATGATAATAAGAAAACTCATTTAGAAGCAATCTGTTTTTTAATATATTTAACAGCGTTTTTTTCTACGGTTTTCTCGTGAGTAAAATGCAAGTTATTGACGTAAAATACAAAAACTTCCAATGACAGTACCATGAGAACAGATTTCTAAAATCAAATTCTCATACACACAATGCACAACCTATTTCTCTATTATATTTTCCGTTGTACTGAGGTAGCCCTGTTTTAATTGAAGCTGAAAATATCATTTTTATTGTTGAAGTACGTATTTAATGTTTTCAATACTTTTAGTTCTAAAATGGCTCTTTTAATTACTTTCATTTAAATTGGTACGCCTCCTTCGAATAAATTGTATTAGAAGGTAATTGTATTTCACGTGACAATTAGTCCATTCAAGGACATTCTGTTCGTAACCGAGACAAAACGGTCCTACAAACCAATACGCCACAAGAGAAATTTCTACATCGTGCGATCATTTCTCGACTGAATGGATCAATTTAAACGGATCCAAATGAGAGACCGTTACCCCATTACGGACACACGATCTCCTCTGACGTCTGGGCGTGAGGAGAGAGAGACAAAGAGAGAAACAGGCATCAAACTTCCTCCTGCGCGACTTTCCATTGTTTACCCATTTACGGTTGAGAACTATTCCGAATTATTTACCGCCCCCTCCCGTACCGCACAGCAAGCCAAATCTCGTACATGTTCCACATGTTTCCGCAACATTTATAATTTCGGTCGAATCGTCCATTGTTTTATATTACGACCTATTTCGATGGTTGATTTCTCTGAGTTTCTGAGTAAATTTGTTCGACGTACACACAGCCCTATAGCAAGGATGAAATTGTTCCATTATAACAATACAGCCACTTATGTGCGTTGTTACTGTGGCCAACGGGTTTCGATTTTCGGCAAACACCACCTCATTGATTAGGCCCCTATTACTTATGGTATTGGTACGGAGAGTAAACTGATGTATTTTTCGACACTTATTTGTAAAAAAAAAAAAGAAACTAAAACACCTTTACGACAATGAAGCACAAACAAACTAAATACGTATATCGACAGCTATGTTATTATCTTCAGTAGCACTGATAAGAAAACCACAGAGCAAGACTGATTTTAAATTTACAGGGACGGCTTATTTATACTTACACCTAAGCTATTAACTAGTACCTGACCCCTGTACCGTTAAATTCGTCAGGCTTGAAACTACGAGGTAGGCGCCATAAATTATCGGCCTGATATACAAAAAAGAAACTTGGAACAATATAAGAATTTTTAAAAAATACTTGATTTTGATTCACTTAATTTATTATAATATCACTAACAATTGTTTCGATATGTTCTACCATTCTCAAAGAATTTACTCAACTAAATTTGTGTGTCTATTTTTTAAACTTATATATTATTTGAGGGTGTGTTTACCGTTACCTACTTTGACCATTTTATTACTGTGTCTATTATCGGTGTGTTAATGTATTTTGTCTGTCTATTGGTTATGTGTAATTTTTTATGTATAGCTTTTTAATTTCGAGTATTTCTAAATAATTAAGTTTTTTGCTTTTGTTAACATTATGGAGTAATTTACAACTATCTATATCGGGAAAGTGAAGCTTCTCAATGCAATGTTTTGAGAATCCTGTGTTTTTGTTCCTTGGTTTATTGCTTTTTTGTGTTCATTTAGTCTTGTTTTAATGTTTCTTTCACTTTGTCCGATATAGATAGCATCACAATCTTTACAATTAATTTTGTATAAGCCAAATTTTTCTAAATTTGTAATGTTATCTTTGTTAATGCCTAATATTTATCTATCTTAAAGTATATAAATTATGTTTCACCAAGAACCGACATCTATATCTATAAATAGAATAAGAATTTTTATTTTTCAGTGTAATCTCCCCTAACTTCTATACATTTATTACAACGAATAATTAATAATTCGATACCCTTGTAAAAATAATCTGAAGTTTTTCCGTCAAAATGTTCTATAACAGCTGCTTGCAACTCACTGTCGTCTTTAAAACTACGTACTTTTTTTTAAATTAGAAAACAAAAAAAATCACATGGAGCCATATCCCCATATGCACAAATTCTAAACAATCTACATGCAATTTGTTATTTGCAATATTATTAGCAAGAAACAAACAACCTTAAAGGTCAACACTAATACTAAAACAAATCGCTTTCGCATGAATGATATCACATATATATATATGACAGACTGAAGATGACTAACTATTAGCTACGAGAGTTGAATAAGTTCAGACGTAAACATTAGATGACCAGTATTCAATTAACGCTGCCTTAGGGTCCTATTTTGCGCGTTACTAAAAATTGTGAAATGCTGATTCACGAAAACTACACAAAATACGAACTTAATAAACCATAAATTTTTAAATGAGTAAGCATAATATGTTATCTGTATATATATATAATTTCGACAAATATTCAAACATTCGGTGTAACGCAGTCTTTACTTTTGTTGAATACAAAATGATTCTATAGGATATTTGAATGCAGTATCTCTAATTAACCGGTGCCTTCGATACAAATCCTCGATTTTAGAATAATCCTTCCACCTTTCAAACTTCACATCATTAGTAAAGGTACCTTTAGGTACGTTCGGAGCACAGAATATACCTTCTTTAGTATTACCAATGACTTTCGCTTCATTAGTTGTTTACACTAGTAAATCACGTTTCAGTAAAATATTTCCACCAAATAATGTCGCTACTGTGTACTGTTCGCTTGTGTTTCGTAAAAAGAAAACTGAACTTTAATTATAGAAAAGTAATTTCGTGTGTTTTACTTACAGTATATATATCTCTACCTTTTTATTACTAACTTTGCAAAATATACTTAACTTTACGAAAAAAAATAGTAAAAGATGCGAGTCAATTCTTTTGAGATACATAGTTTTGTGGTGTATCATAAGTTTTGATCGTTTTGAAATAAAATTTGTCATTAAGTATAAAATATTTCATTAAGAAAACATAACTTTGATATTTGCGTCTTTTCTCGAGCACTACTCTGTGTTATGCAAACAATCTTTCTGCATATGCAATATTCTAAAGGATTTTTAAAAATATTACTATTTTTTATACATACGAGGCCGCTGAGCTTGGTAAAGTAAAACACAATTTATTTACAAAAATCATGTATTTATTATTGTCAATGTATTTTGCATCCGTGAAAACCAATCTTGAAGACATTTTACTCAATCTTCCGGGCGTAGTTTGTTTATTTCATTTTTAAAGACAGCAACCCCTTCTTCGGCCGATGTAAAGCGTAAACCCCATAATTTATCCTTTACCCACGGAAATAAGGAGAAGTCATTGGGTGCTAGGTCTGAACTATACGGTGAATGACCTATTATTTCTCTGGAGGCGTGCAGTTATTTATTTCGTCCATTTTGTTAATAATTTAAAATAATTTATTGCATAAATCCAAACAAAATGACATAAAACACCGCCGATATTCAAATATTTAAAATGTTTTACTTAAAAATCAGTAACCAACTTCAAAAAAAAACAAAATTTCTAAAATGTTCGAACAAAACACATCTTTCGTTTTAAGCTTTTTTGAACTTTTAATAACTGAAATAGAAAAAATAGTATTAAATACAAGCTTCGTAAGACATTTTGCGCACCTGTCTTATGAAACTTGTATTTTAATATACTATTGTAATAATCTAAGATGACAGAAGTTTTGTAATATAGCTTCCAGTCAATCTCTTTTGCACATGGGAATCCTAGAATTCCTAACAGAAATTTGCCATAATGTAATGTAAGTATGGATGAAGTTCAAAATTTTGTAATGAAATTTCTAGTGAAATTATTTCATTATTATATAGTTCCTTACCACACAGTTTGCGAAAAATACTAAACAAAAATACCTCTTCATTTATCGAGAATTGAATCCACTGTTTCACTCAGTTAAGATTCACATGAATTGTTTCACAGAATGTTGTCGACGTGGTCAATTGTAAAAATTACTGGTACATTCGAATTATGTGCAGTCCACTGGGAAATATGTTCACGTTAAATTTTTTGCAATCAGAAAAAAAAACTCGAGCGAAGCTTATTTAGGCGCCGGCATTTCATTACATGGAATTGATTTATTATGAATTTAATTTAAAATAAAAGTCCCGCAACCTAAAAATTTATCTGTAAACGCCAGGCTGCATCATACATTACACAATTATCAAATAGTATAAATACACGACATTCTAGTGAAGTGTGAATATAAAATATTTTGTTATTTATTTTTTGAAATAGGCGACCGAGCTATTTTAACAATTTCAAATACTAAATATTTAAAATTGTTTATTTCATATCCAAAATATAAATACCATATATTTAATAGATGAAGTTGTTTTTATATTCGGATAGTATTTTAACATACATGCTTTAGAATAATTTTTCTTCCCACTCAACTGCAGATTCCTGAATTTGAGACTTGTTTGAATAAAATATCAATATTTCAATGATGATAACGAGTTCAAGTTAGACACTCTACTCAGATAAATGCTATGTCCATTTATTCTACTATACAGGGTTACCACTAAATAGGTACCAGGCTATGCGTATCAAAAGAATATGTATAAATGTCTAACTCGAAATCACAAAAGAAATTTATTTGTAACTCATCAAAAACTTCTCAATTTTTAGGACAAAATGTAGTTAAAGTAGGTCCATCACTTTGTTTATCCTATACGCATTAATGTAAATACCACTAATAATTCCAGTTTAAAGTTCTTCCAAAAAAAACGATAAAATGCAAATAGTTACAACCTTAGTAAGAAATGAATGCAAATGAAAAGATTTTCTATGGCTTTCTATATTTTTTTTGTGAATAGCCCGCTCTTATATGGAAAAGGTCGACAACCTCGGTGCCTTACCATGTCTTTTTCGGTAAATAGAAGTATATCATTTATTAAATTCCTCAATATGAAAATAATTATATTTGTATATTAACTGCGACAGACTCGGACTCGAGGAAAGTAACAATCAATTTCTCGTCACTGCGTACACATTAGACCGCGATTTTTTTTGTACGGGTACTACTCATATTTTTCTTTCATCCCCCTTTTTTAATGACGCTATTTAAAATTAACTCTGTACACTGTATAAATAACAATTTATTCATTATAATATCAAATACCACAGAGGTCTTAGTAATATCTTTTTTCACATATATTAATTCATTATTTGTAAAAATGGTTTTTAAAATCAGGGTACAAATATAAATATCTAACACAAATAAAACTAAATTTGTTTTACAAGATAGTTTACAAGTCTCAGTGGTACGCTTATTATCGTTTACTCTATTGGTAGCTTTTGCTATTCACCTTAACTACATTTGCTACGTTCTAAATTTTAATTTATTTTCAGTGCGTTATTTCTTGTCCTTTCATTTTTGGAAGCCCGCGGACGTTAATTTGGATTCAGAATCTGTATTTTGAGTTCATAGTCTCGCTTTACGTATTTGACTTATTATTTATTTAATTTCTGGACTTACCACGACACCTTCTGGTGTTATCCTTCTACTTAGTTACGTTTTATGGAAAACTTCTCTGTTCTAACGTTTGTGTATGTATTTGAGTGGATTGTAAGCTTACTATTAAATTTAATAATAAAAAAATTCTTTAAGTTGCTTTACTGTTCGAATTTTGTTTCTAAATTTATTGATCTGCTTTTTAAATATTCCTTAATCTTCATTTCTTGTGTTTTCTTTTGACACCGATTTTACGTGCCTTTGACTCCTCTCATAGTTGATTTTATGCTGTATTCCAATACAATAATAATTGAGATTGATGCGATATTTATTTATTATGTTGAGTTTGATTTTGTTGAAAAGAATTACAGGATGTGTTTCGGATCATTAATGAAGTGGCAGATTAACGTTGAAATGGGTAAGCTGCTCTTTAATTATTCCTCGTGAGTCAGTTTTACATTTTATTGTGCCAGTTTTCGTTACCTTTATTAGTGTCTTTTCCTGTTATTGCTACTGTTTGTGTCTTGCTGTTTGTTCTAAGGTTATATAAAACCAGGTAATTTTATTTGAATTAATGACCACATATACAACCCATTTCCTTTAACTTGCAACGTGAATCTCTGTATTCTATTGTGAATTACAGACCGGAAATTAAGATACATTTTGTTTAGGTGTTAGCAACCTAACTTATATTAAAAATATATGGCATACGAAGGTTTCAATGTAATATTGATTACCCACGTGCACCACATTCAACTTTAAGTTCTTACACATGTTTAGAATTGTGGATGACCCTGGTTTATCTAAGTTATGTGTCTGATAATTGTTTGCGAATATCTCGCAAGTCGTGCTTTCTAGGCAGTAATACATTACGAGTATAAAAGTATTTAAAGCATAATTTTCTATAACTGCCGTATAAAAAAGACCAAGTAATAATTTTACCCTCATCGAATTGCGATTTTTCCCAAATAAAATTTACAATATTTTTTGTATACATCAAATTTCAAAATTTTGACTGGAAGTAACACCTTGACTCTTAGTGAGTAGCACTGTTTTTCAAATTCATTGCAAAATATGCATCTTATGGAGATTTATTAAGAGAATAGAAGTACCTAGAATAGGATTCTGAATAATTTTTGTATAAAAAAGTTCTTAGAATTATTGTAACTTTATTTTAAATGTTCAATAACATTTACTTGCTTTTGCTAGTAAAAATAAGTTTTTAGCGAAATAAAAACCCACCAAAAACATCATTTTATAAACAATTGTTTGTATAATATACAAAAAAAAATCAATGATCAAATAATTAAAGCTCCTACTCAAACGATTTCAAAGTATTTACACAGTAAAACAAACAAATCCATGGCAAATATTTGTTTTAATTAGTTCGTAATACTTACCCGGTAATGACCGATAATATATACTTCTTTCGTTACCTATACTGTGACGCCAAAGTGAGTTGATTTGTGGCAATTTGCCACGAGTTTGTTTATTTTCCTTTGTAAACGCTCTGTACTCGTTTCATCATTCACTACTTGAACTAAATTAAATTAATTAAAATGACAGTGTTTACTTAATATAACAAGCTTATTTAAATAATGTAATGTTGATCAGCAATAATATTGATGCAGACATCAAATATAAATTAATGATATAATATACATATTTATAACACTTTAAAGAATTGTCAAAGCAATAATATCTTCCAATTGACATAATCACGTCAATATTTAAGATACATTTGTTTACTTACATTTTTCAAGTAAGTGAAGATCAGCTGCTAGGGGCGACGCTAAGAATGTACATCTTTAATAGTGGGAAGAAAAAGTCAGTTTGAAGCATGACCGGAGATTTTTATCTAAAATAATTGTTATAAATTGCCGTAAAGAGCCTATTTGATGGACTTGATTGCAGGTGAAAACCGCTCTAAATACAAAATAAACATTAGGTGTCTGTATTAATAAATTTATTTTAAACTTGTAAAAATTTTAAAGAAATATTAATTAAAAGGGACTTTGAAATATGTTAACAATATTGAACTTGTATGATTTATCGAAATTTTATATAAAATACAGACACACAGATGTTTTGTTTTATGTAGAATAATTATAATTACATTTCATTTTTGCATAAGTAGAAAGATCTCAAAGTAGCATAAGGCTAATTTTCTGGGATATATGCTTGAACCTTCATTATTTTAAGAATAAAGAGATTTAATAATTTCACAACATTATTAATTTGCAAGGATCACAACAATATGTTAAACGAACGCACTACAAACATACCAAGAGAACAAGCTGGTTAGCTGTTGAAATATTTTAGAAAAATAGAAACTCTAAGTGGAATTGTCTAAAAAATAAATATAATAGAAAAAACCTACACCATATGGCGTTAATAAGAATAAAGTGAAACAAACAACTCGAATAATATGGCCACATCACCAAAATGACTCAATCTAAATTGCCAAAGAAAAGTTTAGAAATAAGCAAAACCCTAGGCAAACCAAACAGACCAAGAAAAATGTGAATAGGGGATTGAAGATACCGTTAGGAAAGTGGAAGCTTTTGCCTATGATGGAAACATCAGGAAATGTACCAAATACAAACTGTGACACCAATTAATATTTAATAATCATTAAAAATTATATATAGGCAGAAATGAAAAACTAAACTAGTTGCTCTACAATCTACAATCAAACATTCAACCATACTAAGGTAACAGTATCTAATCAATTATCAATACGTCTTATTAGTTCCATTCTCCAGTTAGACCAATTCCTTCTTTCTAACTGCAATTTTCGCTTGCTAATTCTACGTAAGTCTGTGTACAAATATAGTGTAATATTTACATTTTATAGGAACTCTAATATCATGAAAACGTGCAGTTTAAGATTTAAATCCGACGAACGTTGACCAAATATTAAAATTCTTAATAGAAGGGTAATTGAAAATGTCGAGAATTAATGCCGTTATAAAAAATAATTGCTCAAATAACAAAATTAAATTGCCATTAAAGAGAATTGAAGCAGGTACTTTGAAATGAAATTCTGTTAAATGATCGCCATATACATAAATGTTATATATTGCCAGTCACATTTGCCTTTACCAGCTGAAATGGTGCCTTAATAAGTCATAAATATTAATGTGTGCGGCAAGCAGTACTAAAGTTTTTCCATACATAAATAAATTTTAGGTTGCCGGCAAATACGTTCCTATATTCACGATTAAATAAACTGCTCTAAATTCAATGCTTAATTTAAAATTCGTTTCTTTTCTTTTGATCGACAAGAGATGACCAAATCTTCGGTAATTAACAGAACAATTACCCAAGTCAGTATAAATACAAGTCGTATGGCTAAATAAAATTGTTTTGAGTATTATTCTCAGCAATATACGACAAACTGAATTCTACCGAGTAAACACAAAACTCATATGTAATAAATTAAATAAATATTAATAAAATTGGGCCTCTAATACGATTGATGATTATATTAGACGCGTTTCTTCACGCCAAATGCGTGTCTGTTATAATATGTAATAAAGTAGTCTATTTCTCCTGGTGAAGCAATAAATACATTACGAAATAATGAGGTATAAAAAAAGTGATTTTATCTTCCATATACAGACTGCTTACTTAATTATATTACACTTACTTTGACATGGTCGTTATCTATTATCCTGTCAGTATAATTTTTTGGGTGTTCAGTCTGTTCTTTAATAAAACAATTTGCTCAAAGGCTCAATATTTCATTATTTATTTACAGCTTCATCAGAAGCTATTACTAAAAAATCACATAAAATAAGAAATATAATTATAGAAAATGGTGTCAAACTTACAACAATAAATTAAAATTGATAACCTACGTCAAAATCATAATAAAAACCTATGTAAAAATCAAATCCTCATGATTTTGTAAAAAATAATTTGAAACAGTGATACAAAACATTTCTTATTGAAATACCGAATAAAATTGAAGATATTAAAAATATAAAGTAAATAAAAGGTGCATTAAAAAACAAAACACTCAAAACAAATACAAAGATATTACAATAAATGTTATTCAGTTGGTTAATATCAGATTTAAAATTAATACCATTATTATCATTATTATAATATCTTACATATTTAAAATTAGTATTTATTATGAGTTTTTTAGCGTTTAATGTGCCTTTTATTTTATATTTTTATTATTTTTGATTTCATTCGGTATTTTAAGAAGAAATTTTTGTTTGACACCATTTTCTATACTTTACATTTCTGCATTTATGCGAATTTTTAGTAAAAGTTCCTGATGAAGTTATAAATAAATAACGAAATATTGAGCTTTGGAACATATTGCTTTATTACACTGCTCAACAAAATTAGCAGTACACTACTTTAAACGCGTGTAATTTGTTCTGTTAGTATATGGCAATTTTCTTTCATGTTTTTATTATTGTTTGTAACGTTTTAGTTAAGCACAAAAGAAAATTATGTTAATTCATTTTTTTTTCTTTTTAGATGTTGAAATGGAAAATGGTTTTTGTTCCTTAAGCAAACAATCAAAACTTTTTAGTTAATTTGTTGACATTTTAAACGTCAATTTGGACTGTCAAATTATTTTTAAGATAAAAATGCCTTATTTAAGTGATATCGAAGTCGCCAGTGAGGTAGCTTTGTCGCCTATCAACTACAAACCAGTCCATCAATTATTTGCAGAGCATGGCATAGTTATCAAGGAGATGACTCACCCTGTATATGTGTATGTACCTTGATATCTGTACACAAAAATATGCATTCTTCGATTGGACATGGTATCTTGAACGAATTGACGTGTATAGAAAGGCTTGTTCTTGTCTTATATGAACCATATTATTGTTATTATATGATATAGAGAAGGCAAACTTTAAAAAAATCAAGTTTCACAAAAGCAGCATATTGTAACATGACTGAATAAACATTTGAACGCACTGATGCTTCCAGTATGAATTTCAAGTCTAAGTTGAAAACGGATCACCCTATGTCTTCTCGCGAAAGCGTACCTACTTACAATATACACAATGTATACACTAATTAACGTTAAAAACGAAAACTTTTCTCTCCCCTATATACATTGCTTTTAATTTCCTGAACTTTTTCAATGTTGAGCGCCGTACATTTTTTCTCTATTTAATCTGAAAGCGTAAAGTTTAAAAAGCATATTGAGGCGGCGTCATAAATCATGCCCGTCGTGGTACGGCCCAGTTGATGACATTTTCACAATAGACCGCAGCGTTCACGGCGAAAGGGTCAGTAACCAAGATTATGTAAAACACAATGAGACGTGTTTTGTGTTTTAATATTTAGGTACTCGTGTAGGTCACCATGCTCCACAATAGACGCTGGTGGTGGATGAAAAAAAAACACACTTTAAGACAATTACATTTGAAACGTTATTAATTAATCAGACTCATCATAATTACTTATTTAGTTTCGTTGTTGCTGTGTTGTATTTATGATGGTATCGGTTTCATTAATAATTCCAGTGTGGTGTTTATTTAATGTTGACATGCAATTATATTGCAAAAATTCAGAAAGTAAATAATAATACCTAAGTCCATATTTCAAGGATATTAAAAATTCAACGTAAATTAGTTTAGTGTCTGTAAAATGCAAAACTCATGGACATAATATATTCCTCCTATTCTAATTTTTACTAGTGAGTAAAGTATTAAAAGCAAGAGACATTCTTAGTTACTATTACATGCAGAAAAGTTCAAAATAATTAAATATAATCGATTTATAAAATTATAAACACTGTCAGTTATTCAAAACATACTCTGTCCAATGACTGAACATAGATACTCAAAAAAAATTGTTATGGGACACCCGTCTAATCACTGACGATTTTAAACCAGGTCAGATATCTTACGATACAATCAATATAAATCAAATCTAACATTAGTTTTAATTAGTAGTAAGTTTAATGCACATTTTTCCGTAATTGGACGGGTGTCCAATAATAGAAACTTACTGTCCAATAACTAAAACTGCAAAATCTATTAATGCTAAATGGGGTGTGGATCGCAGTGATAATGTATGGATGACATCTGAGGCTTTCTATCAGTATCTTGCAAATGTTTTTTATCCTCACTTAGTTGAAGAGAATACCAAATTCTCTGATATTTAATTTACTTGATGACCATAAAAGTCATCTAAACTATCAATTAAGTCTGTTATGCAATGAATTACAAATTGAAATAATGTTCTTATATCCTAATGCCACAATAATACTGCAGCTTTGTGATGCTGCTGTCTTCCAAAATCTAAAAGAACCGTGGCGTCAATGTCTTAGACAACGGGAGGAAGAACATCCAGATGAGATTTTAAACAAAGTGATGTTTCAATCTTTGTTAGAAAAGGCAGTAATCGTAGGTATTAAACCAACTACATTATTTAATAACATATGCTGAAATTGTAGCGAAGACATACTGGTGATTAGTGATGTAAGTCGGTAAATTACCCCGTAAATTACCGAATTAATTACCGTCATTTACGGTAAATTACCACATAAAATTTTCGTAAATTACCAACAAAGTAAAATATCATCTATATACACGTATGATATTGCACACTCGGTGATTTGAGAAGTCCCTTTCTAGCAGATGTAAAAACCCGTGAATCAGCCGTTTATATAACAAGTGAAGTAGTCTTTCAAAAGATTTCGGTGTATAAGTTAAACTAGGTATATAAAGTTTGTGAATATACATATAGCATTTTCAAAATCCACAGAACATTCGAAACTATATTCGTGTAATTTCTGTTCGCAAAGTTATGTTTTAAATGTAACCTCAATGTCCAGTTACTTACAGAATAAGTGCATTCGTTGTCCTCGTAAAATAAAGAATGAAATACAATCAAAATCAAGAGCATTAAGTGTTAAGAAAATTAAAGCAATAAATAAGGGTGAGTAATTTTGATTGATTTCTATTGGGTTTTATGGAAAAATATTTAACATTTTAGAGATTCCGGACAGAGAAAGTTCTCCGCAAACAGATTTAGAAGACGACGATGGAGAGACGATTTCAAACGATTCTCGCCCACAATCTGCTTCAAGCACCACAAAATCCGCTTACAGTGAATATTTGGATTTTTTTGTGGATATCAGAAGAACAGGAAATTTGCACGCTAAAAAGTATTATTTTGAGTTGAGTAAATCTGTTTCAAATCAAGAATTCTCTGTTTTGTATATAGGGAAGTAAATTTAGTTTTAATTTGAGAAAAATTGCATTCACTTGAGCCAGACTATACTTAACATAAGGATAATATAATTCTCTTAGCAACAGCATGCTTTGCTAGTAATACTCCTTTAAATTTTACGGAAAACGTTCGTTGGAAAAAAAATTTAAAAAAAATTAAACCTTCTTTACGATTGCCCAATAGATATCAGTTATCCAATGCGCTTTTAGATAAAAAAAAACACTCTCAAATAAATCAGTTAGTTAATGAAAAAATAGCAAAGTCTAAAACAATTGGAATTCAAGTTGATGGGTGGAGTAATATTAGAAACGAATCCATAATAAATATAATACCTAATTACATGTCCAGAACCAGTTTTATTTAAAGTAATTGACTGCAAGGAAAATCGCCACGTTTCTGCATATCTTTGTTCTTTGCTTAGTTCTGTTATTAACGACTTCGATATTAATAAAGTTATAAGCCTAGTGACTGATAACGCCAGCAATATGAAATCAACTTGGAAATTAATTAGTGATATGTACTCGTCCAATTATTTTACTTGTTATGGATGTTGTGCTCATATTTTGAATGCTACGTTTAAAAATATACAAGATGAACAGCGAGCATTACAAAAATCAAACACACTAACATCTCTTAAACTACCTGGCCAAACTAGACGGAGCTCTAATATTTTCTGTTTAGAAAGCTTAAGAATAAATAAAAAAAATTTAAAAGAATTGGCTATAACAGAAACTATAGCTAATAGGTACTTTAAACAAAAGTATAAAAAATAATATCTTAGATGATCTGTTTTGGGAAAGAGTTGAAACGTTACATTAAATTTTACACCCTGTTTCCGCAATATTGAAGAACATACAAACCTCTCAACCTTGCATATCTCATGTTGTTGAATATTTTCAAGACCTGAATGATCAACTGATTGCTGCATGCCCAGTTTCAGAACTAAATGCTGTCTTATCACATTTAAAATCACGGAGAGAAACACTTATGCATTTGGCTGCCAATTTACTAGACCCAAAATTTATGGGCAAAAATCTCAATAACGAGGATTATATCACAGCACTGACATCTATTAACAAACTATCAACGCATCTAGTTAGTGGATCTGATATAACAAAAATTATGACTGAGGTTGCTTATTACAAATCGAAAGAAGAATTGTTTTCAAAAGATTTTATATGGCAAGCATTGGAGACAGGCAAATTGAATTCTGTAGTCTGGTGGAAATCACTTTGTTGTTCTACAGCTTTAAGTAAAGTCGCAATAGAAATTTTGAACAGCCCACCAACAACATGTGCAACGGAGAAAAGTTTTTCAATGTTTAGTATCATACACAATAAAAAACGAAATAGATTAACTAATGAAAGAGCTGCTAAGTTGGCATATGTGAATTCAAATTTAAAACTGAAAGAAAATGCGGCACTGAAAGATCTCCCAACAGAAGAGTTGAAATGTTCTGATTCGAATTGCAATACTGAGTCTGAGAGTGATCTGGAATAGTTATGTAAATAATAATGGTGATAATGATAAATCATTGTTTTGTTCTATTTTCAGAATATTGTTTAATTTTAAAATATGTTAATAATGTACTCTTTATTTTTTTTCTTTTAATAAAATGTGTAAGACTTTTTTTTGTTGTAGGGGTTTTATTTAAACAATTAAAAAAGTCTTATAAATTACCATGGTAATTTACTCAAATTTATTTATTAAATCATAAATTACGGTAATTTTACATCTCTGCTGGTAATACTAGAAAAGATGAGTATTAACAGAAATACTACAAAAAACAATAATCAATATTTAAAATAATTGTTTAATTTGTGGAATTATTTTAAACACTCAAATTCACAACCTGTCAATGTCAATTGAACTCAGCAACAGGATAAAGAAGAGGAAAGCGAAATACCAACAAAAAGAAAAAGAAAGGAAAATTCTAGTTATACAGAATATTGTTATCCGCTCTCCCAGTGCAAACCACACAAAGTTTATATTTTAAACCAAATGATAATAAAATAATAATTAATGATAATTTGTTAGGGCGCCTTCTTATTTCTCCCTCGGCGCTAGTTAGGAATAGCAAACGAAATATAAAAAAGTTCCCATTTGCAATTATTACGGTGCGATTCCAGGAATGTTCAGGAAAAAGAAAGTTTTGAAGGAAAAACAGGAAAATAAAAAGGAAGGAAACCCAAAAACTAAAAAATATAGGCAATAGAATGAAAAGTAAATTGAAAAAACTCCTGAAAGAACGCAAAACATTGAGACATACAATTAGGTGTGAAATCTGCAAGCATGAAGGTTGTATTCCTAAACACCAGAACCTTCTCCCAAGTCGCTATTGTCCACCTTATAGCAATTATGACAGATTTATTCATCTATCATAATTGCTATAAGGTGGACAATAGCGACTTAAGTTAAAATTTTGATACATATGGATATAGTAGTGATGAATTGTATCAACTGTACAAATAAGTAGAAATAAAGTACTATTAATTTTCATAAATTTTAAATTAAATTTAATCTCTGTGTTTTTATACTTCTGCTGTCCAATAGCAAGTTTTGTTTGTCCAATTTACCAAGCTCATTCCAAGCTCATTTAACCTATTTAAATTTTTTTTGGGTTAGCTAATTTTATTAATATAATTTGCAATCCAAAGATTTCCCGTTTATTTCATTAATGCAGATATCGTTACAGTTTAATGGGGCCAATTACCACTTACAATGTATAGGTACCACGCCAAAGTTGGTTGACACAATGTAAAGAAACCCCTATCACTAAATTAAGATATTTTATTAAAAGTTAAACTTTAGAAATAGGATGTAAAATTATTTGTTTTGCCGGCTCAACTCGAATTATCTCAGGGCGATTCGAGTTAAGGGGATATTAAAGCTGTCAAGAAAGCAAGGTATCGAATTTATCAGTTTTTTTTACTATTGTTTAAGATAGAAATGTGAAATTTTTTGTACAACTTCAATATAGATATGAGTACACGGAAAGGTTGTCAGATTATGTAATTTTTTGTCACAACCATCTATTTTTTTTATTCCAAATTAGAGTAAAATGTACGTGTGTTTCTCGGTCAAAATCTGAAATAATTAAATGAAATTGATCAAAACGGATGTAATTCCCGTGTAAGCCAATGTTTTCTTGTGAGATATAGCTTTTTGAATTGCGGAAAAAGGTTTAATTTGAGTAATTAAATTAAGAAATTCCGGAATGGTGCGGTACTGAATTATTTGTATTTTAACAGCGCCTTCAGCTCCTACCTACTTCTTGGCCCCGCCTATGGGACTCACCGAACTGTTTGCGGTAGTCTGCAGTATTTTATTTCACTTATTCTCTTCTCACTCCAATTTTAGCAAATTCGGCTTTAATATCCCCTTAATTGAAATGATTAACTAAAAGGGGTTCCTGTACATTAATAAAAAAAATACCATTTAAAAATTTTAATAATTCTTATATTATATTATTTATAATTTTACAAACAACACAAGAAATAACATATATTTAAAAAGCAATTCTAATAAAAAAAAATTTCAAATCTTAAACTAACACAAACATTTCTGAAGGTCCTTTATTCCATTCAATCGTAAGCTATCAACGCCAGAATTTATTACATACAATGCACATTCTATATTATACGTGTTTATATCGACATTTGTGAACATATCAAGTTACTTTACACATATATTTGTTAGACGATATTTATTTAATTACTTTCTGTTTGAACTTTTATTTTTACAGTCTCTCCTCCTTTATTACATAAAACATTACAGTCATTAAACAATAATCATTTAAATAATACCTTATCTAAATTCTTCTTATTCATCTTCTTTTTTGTACTGTTTCCAGCAGGAATTTCGGGCTGCTTATTATCGACGAAATCTTCTTTATTTCTACCATGTTTTCAACGGCCTCATCTGCTTGTTATGCCACTCGAAATGCAATCTTTATTTCAACAATATAACACGTTGCACAATTACTTCTTAGGTGCAACTTTGACCACTAATTTGCTACGTTTTCTCGGTAGTAAATTATTTATTGAAATTATATTAACAATGACTCTTATGCGTAGTCTAATGTTTGAAGTTAGCCTTTTGATACGATATTTAACGTATCTTGCTGTCGACTCGCTAAATTCACTGTTAACCGACTCTACTGGCCGTTCGACTCTCTACTTGGAGTCTTCCTTTGCAGTTCATTTTCTGACTCGAAGTCTAAATGCCGACACTCTGGTTTCTCACGCGTATTTCCCTTTTATATCAGAATGTCTGGGGCTCCCCGCTTTCCACAAAGTTCAGGGGTTCCCATTCACATTTACACGCACAGACACGTTCATTTAGCCGAGGGATTGTATATTGCTAGTGAGTGTTTATCACGTTAATATAAACTTTCGGCGTCACTCTTTTTAACTCATAAACATATACAAAACCTATGACTAATATCTACTTATTAATACAATAACACATTCATTGATTTTAAATATTATTTCCCTTCAAAATATTAATAAAAAAATATACTTAATTAAATCCTTAAAAAATAATAAAAATCATAAAATTAATAAAGCGAAATGGGCTCTGTACCTTTACAAGCATCAGTAGGATATAATGTTTTCTACTTTCAAGGAAAGTAGAAAACATTATGAGATGTGGGAAAAATAGTAATGTCCTATTAATGAGGAAAATCTGTGTGTGGGGTCAGATTATTAATGTTACAGAGAAATATCTAGCCTAAGTACAAAAAAGTTTTCACTCGGTACTTGAAAGGCAAATAAAACATTTTTATTTAAATAATTCTCTTCACTAACTTATTAAAGACACGACATTCTTCGCTGAGATTATGATTTTTTTTATATATTCTATTCAAATCTCCTAATTTATTTATGCTAGAACACATCGATTATCTAAATATAATCCATATCCAATCTAAATATATAAATTAAGGAAAAACGAGAAGCCATTTTCATTAACCCATGATCGTTTTTAGGATGTACAAAAAAAATTCCTGACCTATACGCATCCGCCTACAGCACTTCTATTCATGAAAGTAAAAAAGAGTGTACCTAATCAATCGGATTTTGTTAACAATTTTTTTTACATTCCAACCCTCAATGAACATCGACGTGTCCTAAAAGCACAGTATTTATTTTCATCTTAAATAGGGATCAATTAAATTAACCCATGAGTTAAATTGTGTATGGGCAGTTCCACATTAAAAGGATAAAGGTCATGCAGTATATATGATGATATGGGGGTATAACAGTGTATTGCCCCTAAAAGGCACTTGCATACGATACGGTAAGTACCGTTTAGAATTTCTTGTAATTATTTTATAAATTGAATTTTTATTTCAAATATTTAATTGCCTCGGGCTAGCTATGTTGGTTGCCTAACTATAAGGTGGGTAACGTATTTTATTTAAAATAGCATGGACTCTGTTATTTATCTATGTGCTAGTTTATTGTTAATAAAATTAAAATGGTGTTTTAATTTATTTGACTGCTCCCTGTAGATTAGAACTAATCTTTGAATTATTTATTAAGCGACTGAATTTGTAACAGTTCAAATTTATTTCCACAGTTGGTGCACCTGGTTCACACACACGTGGATGCAGAGAAATTCAAAAAAATATACGCGCTCTATGATAGCTAGGTTATGTGAACCTTAAAAAAATCAGTTTGTTGTTGGTTTTCACGTTCTGAATTTGAACGTTAAATATAATTAAATCTCATTAATGGGTCGTTAAAAAAAGGCTTCGAACCCTTTCAATGAGGAGGTACACGACTTATATTTGTATGGCGTATGGTAACCTACTCTATCAGCGGAAAAGCGGGCCCAATTCTTGACGGTCTAGAAGGAGATCTATTAATAGAACAAATGTACGACCGAGCATGCTTTTCTAAACAGCTGTTCGGTCAAGGTTGAGGATGATGTAACTGGGTCAAATGAGAATACAGGTATTTTTCTTTGATTAGGTATGCTCTTTATTATTATTGAATTGAGTGTAACTTTATATTTACAGTTCAAAACATCTTTATCAAGAATGTCTGTAGGCATAATCTTTACTTGGAATAACATGAACAAATTACTCTACGCAAGTCATATTAGGCATACACATAACAATATTTAATCTGTCTACTTTACTAATGGTAAACAATCGGATTCATCCTTGGATTTTTAAATATGATTATCTGACTCTTCGTCTCTTAAAATAAACTAGTGTGACACGTAAGTTTTAAACTTAGATCGTTGTCTAATTTAAAATGCATGAATGGTATTTGAATTATAGGTTAACTATTTAATTATCCGGCTATTATGCACTATTTGAAACGGGATATGTTAGAAATGAACGTTTAGTCCTGGTAAAAAGACTCGGATTACAATTAAGTTGACTATCAGTTATTTACAAGTTTGTCTTGGTTCCTTCTAATGAACGTGAAATTATACAATTGTCACTTTACATACTGTTCTTGTTTGTTTAACTTTAAGTTGGCTGGCTGGAAAGAATGCAGGTGCTGCTGTCGTTCTTGAAGGGGGCTCCACAGATGCTCGTAGTTGATGGAACGTCTTGACCCTCCGAGTTGATTCTCTTGATAGGCACCCCTGGTGTATCTTCTTGGCGGCACCTTGTTCAGATGTGTTGACTCGTTGTAGATGACTGGACACAGGTTCGTATTTTTTCAAATATATTTGAAATGTTGTTTGGTTAACTCCCTGGTAGTTGAAGTTAATATCCTTGTTGATTATTTCTTTCTTTCCAGTACGTTATTTGCATCCTTGGTTTTTCCAATATCGAAAACACAGGATTGACTTCAATGTGTGTAGTTGCACTAGCTCGCACTTTGTTTCACAGAAGTGGGATGCTCGCGAATATTTAGAACAACCTTACTGGTTGTGTGTAAATCTTGTAGGCACTGTTCTTTTCACAACCTTACTGCTTGGTTGTTGTAGAAGAATCCATTTAAACACAACCTTACTGCTGGGTTATTGCAGAAGAATCCATTTAAACACAACCTTACTGCTTGGTTATTGCAGAAGAATCCATTTAAACACAACCTTACTGCTTGGTTATTGCAGAAGAATCCCCTTTTAAATCAAGGTACTGTCCTTTTATACTTTCTCTTGTTTGTATGGTGGTTGTCAAGGCAACCAACAAAATTCAATCAAGTCAACAACCATCCGTTCATTTCAAAAGGCAAACCCTATTATTTCGCGATTTTATTGCCTTCACAAAGTGTTTTGAAATTTATTTCTCCTATATACAATCTTAGAATTCTAGTTTTGACAATTAAACGCGCATTACAAAAGTTTAACAGCAGCGCGTTTGATTTTCTTAGTACAGTTCTGATCATAAAAATATCATTTTTTATAATTTTTGATTTGCCTAACAACATACTCAATATGTGTATCTCTAATGCAACGGCGTTTACAATGGTTCTCTTAACATTTAATTACATCGTTTCTTTTTTTCTTTTCCGTTTCTTTTTACCAGACAACAATTCATTTATATAAAAAAATAAAATTATTTAAGGGTGACTTTTGACAACCTATATTCAAACATGTGGTGAAATCTTAATAATGCTCATGCCCTGTTTGTACAGGACTTGAATATGTAAAGGGCTTTTGGTTCAATATGTGTGTACCCAAAAGTTTGTTTCTTTACTGAATTAAAGTTATCTTTGACATAATAAATGACATTTACGTTTGACGTATATAAAAATCAAAAGATGCTATTGATCTTTTCACGGTTTTTACATTTCCATTTGCTTACAAAAACCTATGATACATCAAGTATTGATACTGAAGTATCCCTATTAATTTGCAAATTTAACAATTTTAGTCGATTTTTATTATAAATCATACTTTTGCAATGGCCATATTGGTCGACCCAAAGTAAACATTTTTATAAGTAAACCAATGAGCAGGATACAAATGTTTTATATCTTTGTTATGTGTGATGCGAGTCTGCGCACATTGTATGCGCATTTGGCCTTAATTATATGAACAATTCAATAATAATTATTTTAACTACAATGTACAAGGGTTCGCCCAAAAGTGAATCTTTTAAAACATGAACGAAAATCTAAATATTCATATTTTACAGATTTGACTGGTCGTGCCTAAGATACAAGACCAGTTCAATATATACTTGAACGAAGCGTCTGAATCATATTATTACTTCACTTGTATATTTGCGGCGTATATAGTTTTACCTAAGGTTTTAATATAATTTAATATTTGTACAGACAGATCTTCAAAATCATTTATTCAGTAAAGTACAAATATTAGGCAATTTCTCCTCATATTAATAACTAAGGTACTGTGACTTACATATATACATTTATACGTAAAACGTATATGCATATATACATGTGTTTGAGATACACACATACATTAAGTGCCATTGCCGACAATCGAACGCACAGACACCGGTGTTTCGACCTATGACGTCTCGTCAGTGTACGTGGAGATTATCGACAATGGCTTTAAGACTTAAAAAGCTGCTTATATCATTTTTGCGTGTTAAATGTAGTGAGAGTATCACAGCGACATCTAACACCCAAAAGATGACACAGAAAAAGTGATGGCTTCTGACGGCATGTTCTGCTATACAGAGGCCTGTATGAAAATGACATAAGCAGCTCTTTAAGTCTTAAAGCCATTGTCGATAATCTCCACGTACACTGACGAGACCTCATAGGTCGAAACACCGGTGTCTGTGCGTTCGATTGTCGGCAATGGCACTTAATGTATGTGTGTATCTCAAACACATGCATATATGCATATACGTTTTAGGTATAAATGTATATATGTAAGTATAGTATTTATTTACTGCTTGATAATAGTTTTAACATCCATGTGTTTACCCTATTCATTTTCGTTTTGATAGGTGACGCCACATAAGGCTCTATTACACGAGATACACTATTAACATACAGGCCTCTGTATAGCAGAACATGCCGTCAGAAGCCATCGCTTTTTCTGTGTCATCTTTTGGGTGTTAGATGTCGCTGTGATACTCTCAGTACATTTAACACCTAAAAATGACATAAGCTGCTTTTTAGGTCTTAAAGCCATTGTCGATAATCTCCACGTACACTGACGAGACCTCATATGTCGAAACACCGGTGTCTGTGCGTTCGATTGTCGGCAATGGCACGTAAGGTATGTGTGTATCTCAAACACATGCATTTATGCATATACGTTTTACGTATAAATGTATATATGTAAGTCACAGTATTTATTTACTGCTTGATGTTAGTTTTAACATCCATGTGTTTACACTATTCATTTTCGTTTTAATAACTAAGATATTCGTGTGTGTGAAGTTAGCCCCCCTTTTTTCAAATATCGGGAACCTGACGATTGTTCCAGGTTGTTCTAGGTTTGTTCTAAATTGTTCCAAAGTATTTCAAAAAAAAAGTCAAAATTGGCCGAGATAATTGGAAAAACGGTTTTTTCACCCAACCCCCCTCTTTTTCGAAAATTTAAATTCTGAAGATTGTTCCAGGTTGTTCTAGTTGCTCTAAACATTGTACCAAAGAATCTCGAAAAGAAATTCAAAATTTTCCGAGATAATCGGAAAAAACGAGTTTTTGCCAGCCACCCCTTTTCTTGAGTATTGGCACTTGAATAAACCAAGCCAAAATAAGAAGCAAATCCATTGGCAATATCCTGTGAATTATTTTATGTAGCATTATTAATTCATGTTGAAACTAGTTGCCTGCAGTCAGGTAAACATAAATATGACTTTTCAAAAATTTCGTGTTAAGTGCATGTTTATTAAATCAACTCTACAAAATGGATTTCCATCGTAAAATTATTTAATATACATAGCGATCCATTTATAAATATGTAAGTGTGTATTAGTGCGTCCTTCCACAACACCCTGTATTTATGAATGCGATGGGATTGTTATTGAACAGGTAATATTACATAACAAGTAATAGTGATTTTCAAATTGAAGCTGTAATGACAAATTGGTTGCTATATGTTTTTGGATTTTTCGTTCACAAAGCTATTGAAAATATAATAGTAAAAGAATAAACGGTTGCAGATAATATTATTACTTTTAAATTAATTATCCACCAAATCACAACAACTGTATGAACATCAATACATTTGAATTAAGAAATAAATATCGTTTAGTAAAATAGTTGACTATCATTATGTATTTAAAATCAAAGTTATCACCATTTTGCAGTGCCTTAAAAAACCATCCATGCCTTCTTTTAATATTTTAAAATCCGACAATAAACATTAACAAAATGAATATTCAAGGCAATTTTTAATCTTTTTCCCTAATTTTCAGATATGAGCACTTCAATAATATTTCGTCTAAATTAAATTGCAAATATTATAGTATTTTTAATTATTTGGAGTCCTAATATGAAATAGATGCTAAAATTAGGTTGATGTTTTGTAATAATTAAAATTGATAGGGCAAATAGTAGCAAGATTGGAAAAAGAATAGAATATGCGAACAATCGATAAAATATTATTTTCCTGCTCACCTCGTTGAAGAGTAGAAACTTAATCCTAGTGCCTCCTTGTCATAATTATATCGTGAGAAATACGACTGAACTTGCTTTTAATTAAAGAGGTTTTCAAAGGACTGAGAGTTCTTACATTGAAAAGTACTTCGTAGCATTTAAAACATTTTCTAGATAAAAAAGAAAGGAGTTGCTGCTCAATCCTTCTTAGAAAATAATAAATACACGAAAATACTAATGATAGCTTCGACAAATACCCTAGCATTTATAGTGCCGACTTTGTAAAAGAAATCCTTAAATACCGTTGTATTTCTTCGCTTCGAAACCACAGGTTAAAGTTAACGAAAAGTTAGTTTTAATCAATGATTCTGCTTAATCAATAATTAAGTTTAATCAGTGTTTACCCTTAATCATTAACAAAGTATTTTAATCGTAGCTAGAAAAACTGGGCGTAAAGCAGGCAGTTTGTATATTGATTGACGAAGATACATACATATGACTACAGTAATTCTATTTAATATCATTTATATTGTACTGAAGTATTTTGCATTGTAATTTAAGGTGAAGTTTTAAAAAAAATACTTTATTTTAAACTTCATTTTAAAAGTGCAATAGCGCTCGCATTTTGTTGATATGATGATACCTCTATTACTTCGAAGTTACACACACCTTGAGAAACATAGCTTCAACTCGCATACAGTTCATTCGCAAATACATTTGACCCACGCAAACCTAACATTCATTAATATTAGAGAGTCAGTGCTTATTTCCCATAACTATATGGTGTCACCAAGATCATATATCAGCACGCCATTTATTTATTAGTTAAAATAAAACTTTGTAATTCGGACACTATATATGGCTTCTTCAGGTACACTCAGTTTTTCTATAGCACTCCCGGCCCATTAAAGTGAAACTGGTTCGCCACAATTGTCGAAATGTAACAACCATCAAAGTTAGCTTCGAAAACAATTAAGAAACGTATTTTTCACATTTACACGCATTGGCGAAGGAAACATGTATTTCACCTTGAAATTATTAAAGAAAATAAGTTTTTTTTTTCATTTTTAAAAGACAGGTACCCTTTTTTTTAAAATAGTAACACCTATTTTTTATTACAGTGCCATATTGGCATAATTTTTAGCTTTCAAGTGATATAAAATATGCTGTGCTTTAGTGGTAGACAGGTAGTACAAAATATAAAATGTTTTAAAAGTAGTCTAATTCCAAAGCAACAGAGCAATTACACGTCAAATGAGAAAAACGCAGTTATCATAGGAAATAAACGTCACCTGTAAACAACTAACAGGCTGTGAACTGTCAATACAAGTTGATTGATAGTTCAAGTTATTTTTGTGTATTGTTTAAAAGTTATTTTTTAGTTGTACAGTAAACAATACATATTTGGTAATGTATACTCGAAATAAAAAAGTTGATATCCTTTTAATTTATGGAGAATGCCGTAAAAATGCAAGGGCCGCTGCAGGGCTCTATGCACAGCGCTTTCCAGACTGACAGCACCCACCCTCAAATTATTTTATAACAGTAGAATCTCAATTCAGGCGCGAAGAAGACGATCCATAAAATAATAATGTAAAGCTAGTTGTTGACGAAGCAACAGAAATTAATGTACACGCCTTAGTTGTGGCTGATAAAACGGTTTCCCTCCGACAAATCGGACGCGAGTTAACTATTACTTATGAATCTGAGCGAAAAATTCTAAAGAAACATAACTACAAATCTTTCAAGTATCAGATCAACCCACACCTGTTCGAAACCGATTTTGTGAGAAGATTAGAGTTTTGCAACTGGGCTGTAGATAATATCCGAAGAGACGGTAATTTTGCTGGTAACATTATTTTTTCCGATGAATCAAGATTCACAAATCTTGGATTATTTAACCGACAAAACACGAGATACTGGGCGCAGGAAAATCAGCGATTGTACAGACAAGGTAACCATCAAGTGAGGTTTGGTTTTAATGTTTGGCTGGGAATGATTGGGGACGTTCTTTTGACTCCTATAATTTTTGACGGACATCTAACTTCCGGAAGATATTTGGATTTTTTAAATAATGAAATTAATGACTCTTTAAGTTATTTACCAAGGGAGCAAAGATATGCTGTATTTTTCAGCAGGACAGCGCACCACCTCATAATTCACGACTCGTTAGGGATTACTTAAATAAAACTTTTGGTGACCTCTGGATTGGTACCAATGGGCCAGTCAGGTGGCCTCCTAGATCACCGGATTTAACACCCTTATATTTCCATATCTGGCCATATTTGAAAGAAAAAGTATACACTGTACAATCCGGTACTCGCGGAGAACTGGAAGCACGAGTGAGGCAAGCAATAAATAATATAACCAGGCACCAGTTACATAATTGTGAGAGGGAATATATACGACGTGTTAATTTATGTAGAGATCAGGAAGGGCGACATTTTGAACATTTATAATAAATACCTAAATAATAATAACTTACATCTAGCTCCTTTCAATAATACTCATAACATAGATTTTGTAAATTATTGTTTTCGCTATTGTTGTGTTATTAATAGTTTTAATGCAAACATTGAACATGTGTTGTAATAGTAAGGCCCCTAGTTGGTCGACATATGTAATAGTACGGATTTTAAAATTCAATAAAAAGACTAAAATGTCCCAAGGTTGGGCACCATATGTAATAGTAAGGTCCTTTAAAATTAAATAAAAATGAATAAAATGCCCCAAAGTGGGGTGTTCAGATGTAATAATACAAATTTAAATAATATAATTAAAATGACTCAAATAATTAAAATGACTTATTGAATGCTCCGCGTAATTTAGCTCAGTTAAATAGTTCGGTTTAGCATAAGACTCTTAATTTCAAGACGGTTCAGGTATTTAGACACTAAGATTATTGTTCTGCACGTACTATTACTTCTATTTTGTATTCCAAATTTCTTATAGTAAGGTAGACAAATAATACTCAAAAGGATATTTAAACATTATTAATATATTGATTATGAACACCATCAACACAGATCAAGTTACAAACAAAGGTTATAGAAACAAAATACAATTCAAATGGTACAACACAATACAAATTACGCATTAATTACAACATGGGCAAATATAATAAACAACAATGCAATGACGCTTTACCTATACAGTATACCATGGATTTAATGAGATGCTAATTGAATTGTTTTATAAAAAAAACATGCATGATATAGGCCTTTAATTCAAACAACGTTGGGTACCTTTATATAAGATGCGGTGACCAGGATACGGTATTTTCTGGGGCAGCTTTCCCAGGGTAGATTGAAATCGTCCTCTCCTTTGTCTGGAGATACGGCACACACTTGATTATTAATAGCACTTTTACTTCACTTGACCCACTGTTTGTTTTATTAAAACTTATAACAGTTTTCTCACTAGGCTTTTTCTTTTACTTTTTTACTAGTGCGTAGAATTACTTGCATTCGCACTGTTAGCCTGTGAGAGATCGTTCCCTTTTCTTGGTCCAGTGTTATTTTTCTTAACACCACCTGCGAACCTATTTATGCGCCGGCTAGGGAACGTCTGCTTGCCTGCTCCTTGCTTAAGGCATGGCACACCGTAGTCTTGCTCGGGGTTTCCCCGGGCCACCTATGTACTTTACATTTCTTCATCACATTCAAGGTTCCACGTGTCGGTTGCACACAAACGGTTTCTTATCTATGTCGCATAACTTCCTGGCTTACTCCGATATCATTGCAATAATATTGACGCCACTTGTGTTTTTCTTCCTTTCACACCGATACACCTACGCACTATTTCTCTTTTATATATACAGAATTTATATAGAAACATTTTAAACAGGAATATAATAATTTAATACAAATAAATGAATAATACATGTTTCCTGATCTGTGTTGATTTATTATCTACCATAATATCATAATACACATTACCTTAATATAAATATTTGGGATGTTATATTATATTTATATTTCATTCATTATATACAGGGCCTACCGTTACAGATACCCCCCTTTGCCTTTTCTGACAGGCTGATAAGTCTAAATGAAAAGCAAATAATGGTAACGTGTACATAATAAAATATAAAAATTACAAAATTAATTTTGAGATTATATATACACTTATGGTTTGCTAAATGAATAGTCATAAATTGATAGATATAAGTGAATAGATAGGTATTTTATATTTACAGACTAATTTTCTATTCACCCTATATCTCTGTTGGGTCTTTTGGCGGTATTGCATAGACGTCAACAGATGTTGATAAAATATTATTAATCATTTTTGGTGAATGATTTGAGAACATTACTTCTTCGTAATGTGGATTATTGCAGAGATAATGACGTTTCTTTGGCTTATCCCATCGGAACGTATTATTTTTATTATATTCCCTTTTTAGAACCCATTTTTCCTTCAATATGATCGGTTATTTCCTTGTCTTCATTTTTAACTTCTTTTGTTTTCTTTGTCGATTGTTTTTTATTTTCTTAGAAAACCCCATTACTTTACCGATTCCACTCTGTATATTATTTGACCAATATTTTTCCAGAAAGTCTCGTCGAAAGTCCTCCATCGATTTCCATTGGCTCTTGGTGATGCTGGCCCATCGTAGAACTCCACCCCCCAATTGACTTATCGCAAAATTCAACTTCCGGTTTTCGGGAGTTTCCGTAACTTCAAAATATTTCTGCAATGAATCTAGAAATTTCTTGGGATGTGTTCTTTTACCATTTCCATTGAATTTGGGCACCTTTATATTTTTTCTAACCATGCCAACGGATGATGCCTTCTTTATTACGACAACTTGTTGTGGTACTTCCGGTCGGTTTTCTTCAATTTCCTCGTATACTGGTACCATTGTGTCTATTTTTTCACTCATTTCCTTCTGTAAATCTTTCATTGATTCTTCAAATTTTTCGAATTTCTTATCACTGTCTTTCTTGAATCTCTCGAATTTTTCAACACTATCTTTTTTTAAAGTTTCCATATTTTTATCACTATCTTCCTTTAATTCTTTCCTTAATTGTCTCATAAAGTCAAAAAGTGGCCTGCATATCTCCTATTCCTTTGGGCGTCGCATCCTTTTCGACCACGTTTTCATCCGGGGTTTCATTCGGGGTTTTTCTTCACTTTTATTCTCTACCTCTGAGTTTCCCATGATTGTTTCTTTTTCTCCTATCATTTTACCACTCCTTAAATGCATTCACTTCAATTCCTTATTTAATATTCTTCCAACTTTATTTCCTTTGGAGGCTATGTTTATTTTGTACTACGGCGGCTTTATTCAAACAACGATAAGGCATATAAAAAACAACTAAATAAAAATTTGACAACAACGCTATAAAAGAAAATTCTTTTTTGTTCAAATTTTATTCTGCTTTGCCTTTAAAAGCTCCGCTAATTGTATAAAATGTTTATTTATTTAATTCTGGTGACCCCCCAACCAGGTGTGCCTATTCCTTTGGATCACCCTGTATAATACGTCGCCAATTTGCTTCCAAAATTTCCGCTTATTCGTGTAAAATATTTTGGGTTTTATTCCTATTTACCCCCCAATAAAATGTCCTTTCTTTCGAAACACCCTGTATAATACGTATTATTGTACCGTATACCTTATATGCTATGCGCCCTGAAAATGTTTACACAAACTTTTGTAACACCCTGTATATCAAAAAAAATATACTTAAATTGTCTACCTTTTAATTCAAATTTAAATTGCGCTTTTATTTAAAAATTAAAATTTTGTTCAAAAGAATTTAAAAATTACGTGAAAATATTTCTAAATATTTGATAAAGCTTTGTTTCTACCAAATTCCTCCACACAAATTTGAAATAAATTGAAAATTTAGTGTCTTTTCGTGCCCACCGGCTGGTGCGCCATATGTAATAGTAAGGCCCCTAGTTGGTCGACATATGTAATAGTACGGATTTTAAAATTCAATAAAAAGACTAAAATGTCCCAAGGTTGGGCACCATATGTAATAGTAAGGTCCTTTAAAATTAAATAAAAATGAATAAAATGCCCCAAAGTGGGGTGTTCAGATGTAATAATACAAATTTAAATAATACAATTAAAATGACTCAAATAATTAAAATGACATATTGAATGCTCCGCGTAATTTAGCTCAGTTAAATAGTTCGGTTTAGCATAAGACTCTTAATTTCAAGACGGTTCAGGTATTTAGACACTAAGATTATTGTTCTGCACGTACTATTACTTCTATTTTGTATTCCAAATTTCTTATAGTAAGGTAGACAAATAATACGCAAAAGGATATTTAAACATTATTAATATATTGATTATGAACACCATCAACACAGATCAAGTTACAAACAAAGGTTATAGAAACAAAATACAATTCAAATGGTACAACACAATACAAATTACGCATTAATTACAATATGGGCAAATATAATAAACAACAATGCAATGACGCTTTACCTATACAGTATGCCATGGATTTAATGAGATGCTAATTGAATTGTTTTATAAAAAAAACATGCATGATATAGGCCTTCAATTCAAACAACGTTCGGTACCTTTATATAAGATGCGGTGACCAGGATACGGTATTTTCTGGGGCAGCTTTCCCAGGGTAGATTGAAATCGTCCTCTCCTTTGTCTGGAGATATTGCACACACTTGATTATTAATAGCACTTTTACTTCACTTGACCCACTATTTGTTTTATTAAAACTTATAACAGTTTTCTCACTAGGCTTTTTCTTTTACTTTTTTACTAGTGCGTAGAATTACTTGCATTCGCACTGTTAGCCTGTGAGAGATCGTTCCCTTTTCTTGGTCCAGTGTTATTTTTCTTAACACCACCTGCGAACCTATTTATGCGCTGGCTAGGGAACGTCTGCTTGCCTGCTCCTTGCTTAAGGCATGTCACACCGTATTCTTGCTCGGGGTTTCCCCGGGCCACCTATGTACTTTACATTTCTTCATCACATTCAAGGTTCCACGTGTCGGTTGCACACAAACGGTTTCTTATCTATGTCGCATAACTTCCTGGCTTACTCCGATATCATTGCAATAATATTGACGCCACTTGTGTTTTTCTTCCTTTCACACCGATACACCTACGCACTATTTCTCTTTTACATATACAGAATTTATATAGAAACATTTTAAACAGGAATATAATAATTTAATACAAATAAATGAATAATACATGTTTCCTGATCTGTGTTGATTTATTATCTACCATAATATCATAATACACATTACCTTAATATAAATATTTGGGATGTTATATTATATTTATATTTTATTCATTATATACAGGGCCTACCGTTACAGATACCCCCCTTTGCCTTTTCTGACAGGCTGATAAGTGTATCTTTGTTTAATATCTAGTAGTTGATTAAATTTATGGATGTCGTTTATTTCCTATGATAACTGTGTTTTCTTCATTTGATATGTAATTGTTCTGTTGCTTTGGAATTAGACTACTTTTAAAACATTTTATATTTTGTACTACCTGTCTACCACTAAACCACAGCATATTTTATATCACTTCAAAGCTAAAAATTATGCCAATATGGAACTGCAATAAAAAATAGGTGTTACTATTTAAAAAAAACAAGTACCTGTCTTTTGAAAATGAAAAAAAAATATTTTCTTTAGTAATTTCAACGTGAAGTACATGTTTCCTTCGCCAATGCTTGTAAATGTGAAAAATACGTTTCTTAATTGTTTTCAAAGCTAACTTTGATGCGTTTTGCATTTCGACAATTGTTGCGAAACAGTTTCACTTTAATGGATAGTTTTAACAGATATCGCTATCTTTGACAGAATTGTCAAAAGTTAACCTGCACTAGATGGCAAATTTTCAGAAGAAACAGAATGTGAACAGAAATAATAAATGTTGTATTTAAAAATTCAAAATTAACGTCACTTCCGGTTTGACCGGAAGTGCTATAGAAAAACTGAGTGTACCTGAAGAAGCCCACCAATCACTCATATATACGGTCCGAATTTCAAAGTTTTATTTTAACTAATAAATAAATGGCGGGCTGATACATGATCTCGTTGAGACCCGGTATAGTGAACTGGTAAGATATTTATTCGGTAAATACTTTTGACAAGCCGTGTATTGTACAAGTAAAAGAGTCAAATTGGAGAAACTCTATTACCAAACTTATACAATACATCTTTTGCATTTCCTTGTTTTTTAAACTGAATTTATTATTTATTAAACTCCCGCATTAAATTATTTAGTTATTTATTCTCCTACTTTATTGAACGGAATGCATAAACCTTGAATAAAACCACATCACCAAGTTTCTATCCACATACATTAAATATGCATTGTCCCGAAAGTGCCACAAAAAAGAACTTATTTCTTTTCAGTATCGGCAAACTTTGCCGTTCCTTCGTCCGGAACTTTCGAAACAACGATGAAAATGTAAATTGCTTCTATTCCAGTAGGTGAACAAAATTCAAAAATAAGTCGTTGCGTTACAAGTATTCTATTTATACATTTAGTTAAAAAATGCTTTGCGACATGGTAGAGATTTCTCGCAAGCTAATTAAAAATTTGCATATCTGCATCTATTCTGTGTCTTTTTGATTCCGCACAATAAAATAATAAAGTCACGCTTTAAAACTACATTGAAAATATTGTTAACTTGTTTAGAATCCCAATTACTTTGAATTATGGGTGGCTTTATTGTCCGATTAAATAACTGGCCTTTAACACCAAACAATTGGATTTTTTTGTTATTTCACTATGCAAACAGGAATAAAATGATATGAAATGATCGAAAATTTAGAATGACCTAATATTTTGTAATTTCAAAGCTAGTCATATTGTATCTATATGTGTATAAATATGTATAATCTGTGTCAAGATATAGTAACCTGTGGGAGCTTGCATTTGCTTTATATCTTGAAACAGGCTATATATATATAGAAATAGTGCGAATACAAGGTGCCAATGGTTGCTATATCTTGAAACGGACTATACTTATATAGTCTGTTTCAAGATATAAAGCAAATGCAAACTCCCACAGGTTACTATATTTTGAAACAGACTAAACAGTTAAATTTCACGACTTTAAATTTGCCCAAAATTACGTTTTAAACATAACACAACACGGTTAGAGCATCATCATCGGTAATGACCTTTTTTGACGTTATAACCGAGTGACGCCATTGACGAGATGGGCGAAGTTCGAAAGCTGTAATCTAAGAAATTTTTGTATAAGTAGTCCTATACGTAACATGCTTTATTACGTATTTTACATTACAACAAACGCAAAACTGCACAAATATCGCATTAAGAATTTTTTGGCAGCCGTTTATGAATCGCTTATTCAGTGCCGTTTATGAATCGTCTATTCAGTCAAACTCTAAGTTACGTAGCACAGTAATATTAGACGGTTTATGAATTCTAAGAAAGGAGATCATTTTTATTTCCTACAAAGTACCTCTGTAAATACGGAAATTCGCAGTAGTTATTGCCTATTGTACTTCAATTGCCGTTAAACCCGAGGTTCATCCGAATTTGATACCGTTATATGCAATGTTTTTTAGGTTGCCTACTATAGGTAATTCCATGGACCGATAATGACGTTATACCCGAGTTTCCGCTATAACCGGTGACGTTATAAAAAAAAAGTTGTGCTGTACTACTATACTTTAATAAATCTGTGCGTAATGCAATACGTTTGAAAAAAAATTGTTATCAAAATTGTTCCAAATCATACTCTAAATTATAAAAGTTATAGTCTTTGTGGATGATATCCTGAAAAATTCTCAGATTATCAACATATGCTTATTCGTTTTCAAGTTTTGTTTAAGTTATAGAAGAACAAAGTTAAGTTTTAAATTTATATATGGCTTCTTACGTAATCATATTGACTGTGTGTATTGAATATAACAAACGTGAATGTACTACGACATGCTATTACTCGTCGAAATATGTTTCGTTGTTAGGATAATAAGACTAACGTCCTATGCAAATCTCCTTTTTTGGTATATAGAGCATATATACAAGTTTAGATATTATACTTTTCATGTTCTATTGTTACCTTCTAAAGCAATGCTTGTGTATACGTACATTTCATACCCTTTACTTGCTTCTGCAACGAGTATGAACACTTTCCAATTCATTTTGATTTAATTTAATTTAATTTTGGTCCGGTCCTCGCTATGCACAGGCGTGCATAATTGGTTGCGGAATTCTTAAAATAATATAATAAGATTCGTTTCGAGTTTTATATTAACCCATTTTTGCCCAAACTCCAACAGAGGAAAAATAACATTGATTCTATTTTAAAAACATATTTATTTATTTAAAAATAAAAATGAATATAGCACAAAAAAGATGTGTTAAACGTAGTACTCCGTTTAACACTTTTTTTTTAATTTTATACAGATTTCTACTGAAGATGGCAACTTAGTTGCCGTAATACGTATATAGATTTTTTTATATATTTTTTGTGGTAAAGGATTTTCATTTTGCATTTTATTTCAGATTTTTAACCTCAATCTCCACCCATTATTTGTTCACAGACTGATCACTTAGACACCTAGAGACTCCACCCATTCTCTGATTATAAATTTTGAAAAGGTGTGGGCTGAGAAATTTCACTTATTTGTAGAAGCTGGACCGTATCTTAATTTGTATTCATGTTGACTACATTATTGTCGACACAACGCACAACAAGTAAATCATCGATTGTATCAAATTGAAAATCGAAGGGTTTTTTTGGTAATACCTTTGACGATTCTAACGGACTCTTCGACATTCGATTCTCTATCATGGTTGTTGTTGCCCTAAAACCTCTTTCGCTCAGAGTTCACATTAAGTGCAGAGTAGAAAAATAGTTGTCAAAGAAAACAACATGTTTGAGGTATCTTCTACATTTTCTAAGAGATTCAAGACTACGTTGCTTCCGAATGTATCCGAGGCATTTTCCATATTGCTTTTTCCACAATAAGTGTCAGTGATAACAGAATCTATTGAACCTGACTAACACCCACCTTTTATAACCAAATCTTTTTGGTTTTCCTTTAATGAATTACTTAGCTCAATGACTCCCAAATAACGTACCATGGCTTCGTCAATTGATAGGTAAGTATGGAAAATACCCCACTGTTTGAATTTTTTATTTGGAATATTCACTAGCGGACGAAGTTTGAATATCTTGTCAGTGGTGACTTTTTTTGACTTCTGTGGTCAAAAATTGGTTAATAGAAGAATATTATTTAGTTGTTTGCTAGTATTTGATAATATTTTGATAATAAGTATTGTTTAAATCAGCTCTAGTTTCTCAATTATTTAGTTTAGTTTTTAAATTGCTTTTGGTTGTTCTGAAGTCATGTATGTATTGTGTAACATAAATTTCCTAAATGACACTGTATAAATAAAATAAAACCTAATACACCTGAATGTTTGACCTTCATTTACCTTGAATTGCAACCTACTATACTACTACATTTACTTATACTGAGTGGGCCACCGAAAACGAAACAGATTGAATATCTCGAAGGAGAAAACTTTCTTGAAAAAACGGGAAAACAGGTCGATTTTTGATCCAAGGGGGACACCCTTCCATCATATCTTGAACTGTGATACGTCATTCCCCTCCCCTCCATCACTCTAACCATTACAATTTAAATAGGGAAAGTAGTATATACGATACATCATTGAAAAGGTAATTGTACGGAGAATTCAGCAAAGTGATTGTTGGTTGCGCTATTTTTGATTTTAGCGCCCTCTAGCGGAAAAAAACGGTTACGTATTCCACAATGTGACACATCATTTCAAAGCTAATTTTATTAGCAACTAAATACGTAATATCTTTGACATTTATTTGTCATCATTCTCAAGTACAGACTGTCAGTGTCTTTTGTAAACTAATAAGTTCGTAGTTTCTAATATTAGAGCTCTGCAAGGTGTTTCGATTATTTAATTTTTTTTCAATTGTGCATTAAATTGCTAATAAAATTAGCTTTGAAATGATGTGTCACATTGTGAAATACGTAACCGTTTTTTTACCCGCTAGAGGGCGCTAAAATCAACAATAGCGCAACCAACAATCACATTGCTGAATTCTCCGTACAATTACCTTTTCAATGATGTATCGTATTTAGTACTTTCCCTATTTAAATTGTAATGGTTAGAGTGATGGAGGGGAGGGGAATGACGTATCACAGTTGAAGATATGATGGAAGGGTGTCCCCCTTGGATCAAAAATCGACCTGTTTTTGCGTTTCTTCAAAAAAGTTTTCTCCTTCGAGATATTCAATCTGTTTCGTTTTCGGTGGCCCACTCTGTATTTCGAATGAAGAATATGAAAATGCATGGTTCTTCATCTGACAAAATTCAATAGCAAGGTTAAAAAAATGAATTTAACTCCATACGTCTTTTCCTTCAGAATTTAAAATTAATTTTTCCATTGTTTGAAAACTTTTATTTGATGCATTTATCCGATGCAATTCAGGACGATTTAAAGACATAAATTAATCACAATTCTGCATAAATATATTGCCATCTGCCACAATAATTGTTACTAATTTCTGATAAACAGAAGACCGATTGATATTGTAGGTATTAATACAAACGTAATTTATCAAAGGAATTTCCATTTTTCTTGCACCTTCATAAATTACTTCTATTGAGTGTACAAAATAAAAGAAAAACGTAATAAATCATTGTCATTTTCGGACGCTCATAAAAATACGACAAACCTAACAAGTCTTCCGGTGACCAATACGCAGAAAGGAAAAGTTCCTCCTTTTTCTTTGGGCGTCACACGTGCTGACTTCCCGTATAAATATTTCATTCGTCTCGCAACGTTAAAAATGTTGTGACATAAAGGGGAAAAATCTTAAACGAGACCGAGATAAGGTGCGGCGACCGTATATTTTACATAAATATATGAAAAAAAGAGAAGGCGGCGTATCTGACGAGCACAGATTTCCTTGAGCCATGACACGTCAGTGAGGAAATGTCGGCCCATCATCTCGCCATTTTACAGTCTCGGATATAAATATAGTCCGTCAAAACTTTTTCGGTTGGCTCTCGGCGAAAAAATGCGAAATCATTTGTTCCAAACTGGCGAAATATGCAAGGTGTCCGGCAAAATAAATGGTCTATCAACTCTCCTTTGTTGTTCGTTCTTCTCTTTGTATAGATTCGTTGTTGTATATGTTTGTGGTCCTTTCAAATTTGTTGGATTTGTAATATTTATATACAGCGAGTACCGAAAATGTTTAAAAATGAGTCCAAATGCTTTATTGACGTATCATGCAAGATGATCAGCTGAACCAGGCTATCATTTGATTTTGGAATTAGATCCCTCCAATCTCGTGATAGAAGTATATTTAGATATTTATTATATTTGTTAATTTGACCCAAGAAATGTAAGGTGGTCTCATTTGCAACACTAAAATTGTGTAACTTGTAAATCCTGCAGCGCATAGTTCGGAGATTATGTTTCTGTGTTCGTCTAGAACACGTGGAAGTTGTAGCGCAAATAAATAAGACTTTTGTGACGTAGTAAGTTTCTGTGGCGCCTTATTCTTTGTGGCACATATTAGACTCATGCTAATAATGAGAGTAACCAGTAAAACGGCACCCGATCTAGAAAATTTAGATAAGAAATTGACAAATATTTTAGTTAAATTTATAATATAATATTATTCTTTTACAGTCTAATGTTTATCTTGAGAAATATTGTTGTCACACTATTTAGTTTTTATTTTATTTTCTAGCTAAGTTGCTGCCTGAAAAGTTCTCGGCATAACAGTGAAAGAAACATTTTTTAGACGTAAAATTTGTTTAATTTTTCAATATATTCTCTCAAAACTTTTAAACCATTTATTCAAAGATTTTTCAAATAATTTAATAACGTCAAGATATTGTTATTCCAAAAGATCTGCAAAATAGCCATCCACGGTTGCAATAGTCGCTTACCAGCCAAGCATTTTTCGGGTTTGGACAGATATACGTTTTCTAAGGAGCTAAATCGTCCTTTAATTTGTTGCCTTTTGCCATTGTCAAATACTTACGTTATACGAAAACAGTATATATGGGAGTGAAGAAATAAATGTATTAAAAATTGAAAGAGTAACTAGCAAATAGGGTGCTTTATTTAACAAATGACTTTTGTATTGTATCGTTGGATTTGGATTTTTGTATAAAAGAAACAATATTTTTTAGTTTGTAGTTTGCATATTATCTTTGTCTTTTATTTATTTCGATTTTCAAATTGTTTTGCTCATTATATTTATGTTTTATTTTTGATGTAAATTTACAAGTTTGACAGAGTGACCAATATTGCGTAAAAGTTCAGCTACTTCTGATGTGCGGTTTTTAGTAAATTGATAGTATACCTACTATATATTGATTATAACGTCCTTTTATATTACGTTAAATATGTGCAACATATCAATGTCATGCGTCGTAAGTAATTTTACAGACCCCAGAATGTAGTAGGGGAATTTGTTTTAGGGAACTATTGCAATCTTGGTAAAACATTTAATTTGCAATGCGGCACGGCGCATTTGTCGCTATTCGGAGGAATTTTGATAGTGCACTTTGTATGATACATATGCAAGAGTTACTAACACATACAAACAAAGCAGGGTCGTTAGTCCATACGGGAACAATAATAAATTTAGTTTTCTATAAATATTCATGATTTTTTTACGAATAAGATACCTACATAATAATTTAATTTTTAGTTCAATCTGATTTTGCTTTTTCCCTCCACATTAATTGGATCCTAGAATTTCTATGTTGTTTTTTTGGGGGATTTAGTTTCGTTTATTTTCTAAAATTATTAAAATTACTACAAATCTAGTGGCTCTTATATGCATGTTGTTATTTGGCTTCCATTTTCTACGACTATATTATCCTCTTGTTTTATACTGCTATGAAAATTTAATGTCCGTTCATTTGTACTCTTGCTTTTGTATTTGGCATGTCTTTTCCGTAACATATAAAAGACAGTTATGGATTTCTAGTGATTTAATTATCGACGATATTACATTGCTTTCAATATATACCAGGCATATTTTCCTCCAATTGCCAGAGCCTTTTCTGTTGTTTTTCTTACGATACTTATGTTGTCATCTATCGATCTATATTATCTAAATGTTACGAGTTCATATTTCAATACGCAATCCTTTTCCTATCCCTGGGTATTGATCCTTCATCCCCTGCTTGTTGGCATATTTTGAATAAACATCTTTTCCTTCATCTCCCATATACATATTTCCGTATCTCTGGCTTGACCTTGTACTCAATTATTGCTTTTTGTATTGTTATATTCGACAGTGTCTTTTCAAGTCCTTTTATAATTATTTCCTCCATTTTAATTCCACTTCTTTTTCTCGTTTTGTCATTGCTTCTACTTGCTTTCCATAGTGATTTCTCAATAAATCTTAAATCTTGTTTTGATGTCCTGTTATTTTGTCTTTTTTATTTTCATCTCTCTTATCTCTTTTCTTCTTATTCTACTTTCTCGTCTGCTTCTTCTTCTTCTTCTTCTTCTTCTTCTTCTTCTTCTTCTTCTTCTTCTTCTTCTTCTTCTTCTTCTTCTTCTTCTTCTTCTTCTTCTTTTAGATAGGGTCATCCCCTGTTTGCCTGGCCTGTTTCTATTCAGCGGATAAGGAAAACCAACTGTGTCCCGATCTCTTGGGTGGTCGTCCTTGTTGTTTCTTTCCTTTTAGTCTCTCATGTTTGCATATATATGCAAGTCTGTTGGTTTGGATTTCTTTCCACATGGTCATTCCATTCCCTCCTTCTTCGCTTACTCCACTTCACCACATCCTGCACTCCGCATCTTCTCTTATAGATCTGCTCGTCTGTCTATCTCGTAACGTGACATTCGCGATTTTTCTGAGAATCTTCAATTCTACCATTCGAATCTTTTGTTTAGTTTTCTTGGTATCTGCTCTTGTCTCCGTGTAGTATGTTAGTACTGGGCGAATTGTATATTCGTACTTTACTTTCCTTAGGCAGGTATTTGTTCCGCCAGACCATTGTGTTTAGATATCCGGTTACTTGTGTCGCCTTCATTGCCTGTTGTTGTACCTCCGCCCGCAGGTCTCTTTGACTCGTTACCTCGACACCAAGATACGTCCATTTCTAGTTTACAACGAACTGGCTGCATACATATTACCATGCACTTAGTTTTGTCTTTGGAGATGTTCATATTATATTTTTTGCCGCTAATCTTGAACTCCACCTGTGGTGCTCGGGGGGTGGATTGAGTAGCTCCCGGATACCACTGTCGGTCCCAAGCCCGGATAAAGGAGGAGGGTTGGTGAACAAGGTTAGCAACCGACTCACCGGAAAATCTGGATTTGCTCAGAAGGATTTCGGTAGGCTTCGGAATGGGACGGATGAAATCTCTTTCACTCGTGCTTTTCATTCATCCCCAAAATTTTATCCAATACATAATCTTTGTAATTATCATTATTTCGTTTTCAAAATTTTCCCAGCTTTTCTTCTTTGCCTTTTTCACTTTTAGTTTGACTTTTTTTTTATTGCATCGCAATTCATTTTGCCATCTACACTTTTCGTGTTATATTTCTTACATATCTCTTTCTTTCGCCTAGTTTTTCCTTTCTGTTAGGTTGACCACTGTTTTGTTCGTTTTTGGTTTAGCTTTACATTTTTGTCCAACATATTTCTTCTATTGAACTATAGGGTGTCTGCTACAAACTTGTGTTCTTCAGGATGCTTAATTTCTTATCTGTGTCTAATCAGTATTTTTTTGTCATTTCCTCTTCTTTTATTTTAATTGTTTTTTCTCTAAATCTTTCCCCAAAAAAAACAATTTTGTGTAATGTTTCGAATTGTCGTAAAGTACTTTGCACCTGTAACGAGAATTTCCAAAATTATCGTCAAACAGGTATTTTGAGCAGAGAACAGAAGAATTTTTATTATTTAAAATGCATAAATTAATATAGCAAATAATCTCTTGACAGAAATGTTGCAGTTTTCAAAAGCAATAAATCATATAAATAAATTGATTTCTATAACTACTGATTAACACAGCTATATTTAATTTGTCATTAACAACATAAATTACAAAGAATAAGGATCACCATCTATACACTAGAAGAACCTCAATTCTGATAAAAATATTTGACTATATATTATTTCGATTAATTTCCCACTGTAAGTTTATTAAGAACTAGGAATATATCAAAATAATAAAAAAAAGAAAGACCCTCTATTTTATTTTGTAATAAATTTCTATTTCCCCTCCTCAATTAATATATTTAACTGTAACACTAATGAAGTAGTAGAACAAAACGTAAAGCTCGCAATTCATCTAATTGTTCTATGTTAAGCTTCCAACTTGTAATATTTTAATGCAGCATTACACCAATACATCCACATATTCTTGTTCAACGCCCGACATAAAACTAAACTCATGCAATAATAAATCCATATTATATAACATTTTATAATATTGTATTTTCCAGGAGACACATAAAACCATAGCATAATATTCCCGTGTATATATTAAGCGAATATACGTATATATCTGAGACATTCGCAACAACACTGTAGCAGATGTGCTCGCCTGCGTTACAGCAGTAAAATCCTTCTGATATGACAAGGTAGAGAGCGGAGAAATAGGCATTTGATGACTCTACAACGTGTTTAACTTTAGGATAGCTCGCTCGTACCGTACAGCTGTTGCTGACTATTGTCATATAAATGCCGCAACGCTGCACTGATCTTCAGTATTAAACCGAATCATAATAAGGTACTTTCTATTTACACGCCCGATGCCCGATTAAAAATGTAACAAATTGTTTACATAATCGTGCATGCATTATGTATTTAATTAGAAAATAAATCTTATCACCAAATGTAACACTGTTATAAGGCGCCTTTCATTTTTGATCTTCTGGTTTTGTAATTAAATAGAAAGCAAAAGGACTTTAATTCTGTCAGCTCTTATTTTTCAAAATATTTTACAAAACAATACATTAATCATATCAATAATGATATAATTTTAATCAGTGGTCGTTGCTACAGACAAAAATAATAAGTGGATAGCCCTTATTTTAGCACTTTTGCAATTTTGTTGGTCTATCTGCCTGGAAACAGTAAAGTTATTACAAAAAAAATCCTGCAAAGTTTGAAGCAAATCGAATATTATTAACCCGCGCCACCGAGCAGTTGAGATTCTAAATGCAAATTGCATGTATTTTTCCGTACAACATCTAATTTTTTCAGATTTTTGCTAGTATTTCATCATGACTTTCTCCAAAAATACGTGTTATACCCTGTTTCCTCGTTTATTCCACATATAGCCTTGACAATCAGTGTATTTTTGGAGAGCGATGAAAGATCAGCAAAAGTCTGAAAAAAATGGGTGTTTTACTTATCATCATGAACACAACAACTTTGCCAAGTTTCAGAATCTTCCGCCGATCTTCATGGAAGTTAGAAATTATGACATATTACCGTACGCGTTTTGTACGATAATTGTTATATTTATCTAGATAATTTATACAGTTTTATTTATTAAAAACTAAAAATCAAATTTTTTATCGGACCTCCACTGTAAAATACGTTGGGGTACGCATAAAGTACGCGGTCCAAACCAGCAAATAAGTTAGAGTACGCTTTCGTAATTTAAAAAAAGTAGTGGTATGCCGTATCCCCCCCCCCATTTCGAGCACTTAGTGGATCTCAATCAGAATTCAAATTTTCAAAAATTTTTGGAATATTTGAGATTTAACACTGTCTATTTATCGTCAGTGTAATAACAAATTCGGTCACAAAAAGCTCTAACCATCGCATGATACCTCTCTACATTGTTTGTTCAGGCTCAACAACTATCAAACTCGAAGAAAGTGCCATAATGTCACCAAAACACAATCTGCAACAACAGTACTTTTTGGGATTCCACGAAAGTTCTGATAAAGCTTGCGAATTATTCCCTTGCCTTTAACAATTTTGTTTGTTGACATAGCCATTTAGACCAAAATGTGATTTATTGCTAAAAATTATTTTTGGCGAGCTATTGTAATGACATATTCTAAGACCTAATATGTAAAAAAACACGGCGGCTGCCATAGTCATCTGGTTTGAGGCCCTGAGTTAAGGTGGCCATCTCGCCCATCTCAATTACATTGCAAACATGTTGCGAACATATCGCACCAGAATCCGTTAGTAAGCAACAAAATGACAATAAAAAAATACGAGCATAATCTACAAACTTATCTCTAGGGGACTGGATAGTCTTAATAACGGAAGTTTGTTCGATTAATGTGGAAAAAAATGTTCAAAAACAGGAAGTTTTTATACCAAAAATCTGTTACTTTATTTCGTAATTATTTGGAATATATATATAATGGAGAAATAAATTCTCTTTCTTTTGATGCTTGATACAAAGCAATTAAGCGTATTTTATAGTTGTCTTGTGCTTTTAATTGTTTTCAGCCGGGATTCCGATTCATTTGGATTTAATAATAGGGTAAATCAGGCATACGTGCCCCAGTCGATAATGTGCCTCACTCGCAGAACTGACAGATGCATTTTGAATTTGGCGCTAATTTGGTCCGTGCGGGTTAGTAATAGAAGTATGGCGTCGATGTAAACAACTCAGTGCTGTTATTTATTTGTTTTTACGAAGAAAAAGTGGTCACAAGGTATGTATCATAGTCTGAAAATGTTTTGTGTCTGTTGTAACATTGAGTTAAAGTGTTTGCTTCATGTTTTTTTTTCCATTTTTAAAGTTTTATTCTAAAGCTAACCTCTTTGAACTATTGTGTACCTACAATTGCGTTTCGTTCTTCCTACTTTTTGTTTGAAATCAAGTGGGGCACGTTATACTGAACTTTGGCTAATGCGCCCCGATTTCTTTCGGGTAATGTGCCCCACGTCTGTATTAGTTTTATATTTTTATTTTTAAGTATTTCTGATTGGTTATTTTATTTTAGGAAATGGGGAAGGAAAAAGCTACAGATCCAAGAAAATGGACAGAAGAAAATATGAAAAAAGCTATAGAAGATGTCATGAGCAAGAAAATGGGAGTTAATGAAGCTAGCCGGACATATGAAATACCATCAAGAACCTTACGTAGACACATCCTGAAAGGCTGGGATAGCAAGCAGAATATAGGTAGACCTTCGGAATTAGGACATGAAAATGAATTGAGACTCGTAGCTCACATCAAACGTCTCGAATCCATCGGACTTCCTCTAGAACAAACAAGACTGCAGTCTATTGCTTACGACTTTGCTGAAAAACTAGAATTACCTCATCGATTCAATAAGGAGAAAAAACAAGCTGGATGGGATTGGTTCCAAGGGTTCATGAAGAGGCATCCAGAGCTAAGTAAAAGAAAAGCGGAAGGCCTGTCTCTGACGAGAGCTACTGGTATGAATCGACAGGATGTCAATAATTATTTTGAGATGTTGCTGAAAGTGTTGACTGAAAATGATTTAATTGGTAAGCCTGAAAGAATTTTCAACATGGACGAAAGTGGCATTCAAATTAACAATAAAACTGGAATCGTAGTAGCTAGCAAGGGTGCAAAATGTGTTAATTCTGTAACCAGCGCTGAAAAAGGTGAACATATTTCTATAATTGCATGCTGCAATGCTGAGGGCACTTTTCTTCCCCCCGTTTTGATATTTAAAGGTAAATACAAAAAACTTGAATTTTCTGAAGGGCTGCCGCCAGGATCAGATGTTTTTATGAATCAAAAATCATCTTACATCAACGCTGATCTATTCTACAACTGGATGAAAGATCATTTTATTCCACGAAAGTCAGACGGGAAAGTTCTTCTGATTCTTGATGGCCATTCCTCCCATTCGAATTCATATAAAATGCTACAGTTAGCTAAAGAAAACGAAATAATTTTGCTTTGTCTACCTAGCCACACTACTCAGGCTCTACAACCTTTAGACAAAAGTTTTTTCAAGCCTTTTAAAAGCTACCTATCCAAAGCAGTAACCACTTGGTTTATAAACAACAAAGAAAGGAATTTAAACCGACACCACATTTCAAAACTAATTGGTGAAGCCTGGTACAACTCTGCAATTCCAGCAATCGGTGTTTCAGGATTTAAAGCAACAGGGATATATCCCTATGATCCAAACATTGTTCCTGACTATTTCTTCAGCGTTTCTGATGCAGCAGTTAGAAACAGTCCTGACAATATTCAAAAGAATGACCTTTCTTTGCCGAGTACTTCAACATCTTCAATAAATCAGAGTGACCAGATTGCACACGCTTCTAATGTTTTACAGAAAGAAACACCAACTAAGACCTTACAAATAGTGAGTCCTTTGCCTGTTTTACGTCATAAAACCAGTAAAAGGAAACAGAATGTTAAGATTTTGACATCAGAAACACATTTAGCAACTCGTAAACTCTTTGAAGACAAAAAGAAGTCGCAGGAGAAACACTTGACAGCACCAGCAAAACGTAAGAAGAATGTTGCAAAAGTGTCTTCATCATCGGAAAGTGAAGAAGAGTTACAGCTCAGTGAATCAAGTGAAGAATGTTCTGTTGAAAATGAAAACACTTGTGTAGAATGTCTCGAATCTTACTTCCATACAAAGAAAAAAAGTGACTGGATCCAGTGTTTGCAGTGTTCTGGCTGGTTGCATGAAGATTGCTCAAACTTTCCAGAGAAATGCAACAAGTGCGGTGACCAAAATAAAGGAAAAGGAAAAGGCAAGAAGACTAAAAAATAAGAGGCTTTATTGGGGCACATATGACTGATGTATCCGTGGAATGTGCCCCACCCTAGACTTTAAGAAATCGTTGATCTCAGCTATTTTAATTACTTTTAAGAAGTTTTTTTTTGTTTTTGTTATACCTATTGAGTCGGAGGTTAAGACTAATCACTTTAATAAACATGTTTTAAATAACACCGTTTATTATTTCAATTTTTCGAATGGTGGGGCACAATTGCCAGGTTTACCCTATATGTATAGACATATTTTTATGAGGAAAGTAGATTTCGTTTATTATAATCAGGGTGGTAGGTGCAGCAATTCTTAAACAGAGGGCGCTGCCAACGATCGGGCATTATTAGCTTGGAAACAAATCACACTAATATTAGTTTTTAAGAATATTAGGGGCGCTTTCGAGTTGAGTGTAGCAAAATTTTAATGTCTACTGCAAATATAGGGTTGAGATACTTGTATATAGCTTATTCAGTCATACTCAGTTACGTTATATATGTGTTTCTGTCAGGCATCAAAAGAGTAATCTTAAAAAAAAGTCACATATTTATGAACAACATGCTCCTCAATTGCAAAAAACCGAAAATAGAACTTATGCGTCTGGGATTCTCATTTAATAATAAATCTACTGAAAATATCCGGCCAACAGAGTATTTCAAGTACATATTGTTCAACCATATTATACGAAAAATATTTATGTTTTGGTGATCATGTACAGTCTGTCTCAAATTACATGCGAATCTGAAAATACTTTCTGATTTAATTTCCATATAATTTGCAGTCGATTTCCATAAATTTGCTTTTAATTTGCAACAAATGTACAGTATGTTGCAACATACAGGGCGAGTCATTAGTAGCCGTTTCTTTGATTGCTCTTTTTTGTTTTAAATAAAAGAAAACACAATTAGAGGAAGTTTCATGGTTGCTTGAGCCGCATATTCTAAAAATACTTCAAGCGCTGACGCACTCCCGGTTTCACCGGAAATCCATGGAGCTTAGTTTTTTTAAATTACTCACTCTATATATTTTTGGATTTTTTAGTACTGTTTTAAATGGTCTATTTAGCTATTTTTCCTTTTCAAAATTGAGGTAATAGTTTTTGAGTTATTATTTTTTTTTATTATTTGTTGACCAAAACACGTTTTCTCATTGTTTTTAATTACGTTTTGGTCAATGGGCAGCAGATAAATTAGCCTGACTTTCCCAATTTTTTGTTGTTTACCGACGAAGCTACCTGCTATTAAAATGGATACGTTAATCGTCACAATTTTCGCTACTAAACACATAAAAACCTTCACTTTATCACACCTGCAAACTTTCAAAATTGTTGGTCATTCAGTGTGTGAGGAGGAATAGTGGATAGTTACATAATTCGACCTTATTTCTTTGATGAAAATGTTAATGAAGGGGAGTATCTTCGTTTTCTACGGACAGATTTCAAATATTTGTTGAATAAACTGTCTATACATCGCTGCTGTTCGGCGTAGTTGGCCGAATGTTCGACGATATGTAGAGGCGACATTAAATAAACAGTTCATTTTATGGTCTTTTTATTATTAATGGTCAAAAAAGGAATTTGAATAAATACTTGGGGAGATACTTCTATAAAAAAAAAATTATCTATAAGAATAAAAACATGTACTTCCTCTAAGAAATTAGATTTTTTTATGCAAACGTTGTTCCAAACTTACTTCTGAATACTTTTGTATTTATTATAAATTTAGAAAAACACCATTGACAAGATATTCAGTAACTATGTTTTTCGCGCTCAAGTGTTACTTCTCATCTACCGATCTAATTCTTCCAACTAAGACACATGCTCAAGTTACATTACAAAACACAAAATTTACCAACTTTGCCAAACTCAAACATACTCTCTATTCCAAACAATAAGCGATATCGTCATGGTGAGCGTCAAAATTGAATCAGTCTATATATTTCTTTTTCAGAAATGCAATAATAACTAAAAAATATCTATTATTATCTAAATCAAATAAAGAAAGGGCATAGATCTACATAGGTATTTACAAACATTATATGTAACAGTATATTATACAACAACCTTTCCTATTATTCTAGTATGGACGTTATTTGCATTTTTACAACTTAGGAAAGTCAGGATAAATGATTTCAAAATAGACACATATTCCATTAAATCGTGTATGAGGTCATAAAGTCTTTTTCTAAGCTAACATTTCATTTCTATATTACGTCAAACATAAAAGTTATGTCTGGTATTGGAGAACTACCACAAAAACTCCAGACGCAAAAAAAACGGTATGGAATAATTTGATTGCAATCTAAGACATACGTTGCGATAATAATACCATCTTTTATCCAATAAATTTGTTTTACAAACTATCTGGCAGGTAAGGAAGGAACGAAACGGGGTCTTCTAAAATCACAATTCGTTTAGATCAGCGACTTACGATGTAGGGCTCCTAGTTGCAACCAGATGGCTAATATAAATACACTTACGTATGCAACACATAAAACAGGCCTAATGGGTTAGAAAAGGACAGAGATACACAGTAGTAATGTGACGATTCTCTTTCTATCAGATGGCCACCTTCTTCGTAAAGTTGTAATTCTCAATACCTAGGCAAATTCGCAGGTTGTAATGATCGAAATACCCGGTCCTTACGCATGACAAACAATCGAAAGGATTCCTTTTTCAGTTTCATATACTGCCGTGATATTTTTAGATAATTGTGCGATACTGCGCATGTTTTGTTTAGTCGAGCACCGTACCAGTTGATTGAATGTTTTAACGGCGACGTCTAATTAAATTTCGTTCGGACAATTATGTAGGCCATAATTCTGATAAAATGCCCATTGAGTGTGAATTAAGAAACGCATTTTTGAAATATCGCTAAACGTTAAACACTTTCGATATGTTGCTAACTTGTTCACCTTTCCATGATAAATTGCAAGATATTACTGAAAATTCATGTACGGGTAATGTGGGAGCAAAAAATATTGTGCTGTGCCCTTTTATTATTAATTGCAAAACTGGGAAGTGGGAAGGCAATGTAATTTTTTAAACATTGCATTTGAATAAATTACTTTCCACCTAAGTTAAAAATAACTGACGTGGTTCAAGTTACTTTTCTCTATGCCCTAAAATACTGTTATATCTTGTCGTTTAAGAAATTGTAGTTGTACTGAAATTTGAAATATTAATATTAATGGTTTTTATAGTGCATTTGTCTTTCTTTCAAAAAATCTAAACTTAAATTTCCTTATAATCATAGAGGAGGTTGACCGGCAAATTTGTGTTTTGCGATTACCTACAAGCTATGAAGCTTATTGACACTAACCGCCTGTTTCATCAATCATGAAAACAATTTTTGTATTTTTCCTTCTTTGATCAGTGCAATTAAGTGGCAACTTAGTATTTTTTTTATGTTTGATTTTATATATTCTTAAAAAGATCAGCGGCCTTGTCAACCACTTATTATAGTTATCATCCACATAAATAAGTAGAGTAAATAGATGTCTCATTATAATTTATAAGAAAGTGAAGATACTGAAAATAAATCGAGATACCAAAGGGAATATTGATAGATATAGTAGCGGTCCTTTTTATGTAGATTTATCTGCACATATAATATTTACCGTTTTCTAACTTTAATAACAGCGTATTGCCACTGCTGACCGAGACAATAAGGCATTTCGAGCTTATTGGCACGTTCGGTTTGACCTGCTGTATTGCTAGAGTAAACCTGGCAATTGTGCCCCACCATTCGAAAAATTGAAATAATAAACGGTGTTATTTAAAACATGTTTATTAAAGTGATTAGTCTTAACCTCCGACTCAATAGGTATAACAAAAACAAAAAAAAACTTCTTAAAAGTAATTAAAATAGCTGAGATCAACGATTTCTTAAAGTCTAGGGTGGGGCACATTCCACGGATACATCAGTCATATGTGCCCCAATAAAGCCTCTCATTTTTTAGTCTTCTTGCCTTTTCCTTTTCCTTTATTTTGGTCACCGCACTTGTTGCATTTCTCTGGAAAGTTTGAGCAATCTTCATGCAACCAGCCAGAACACTGCAAACACTGGATCCAGTCACTTTTTTTCTTTGTATGGAAGTAAGATTCGAGACATTCTACACAAGTGTTTTCATTTTCAACAGAACATTCTTCACTTGATTCACTGAGCTGTAACTCTTCTTCACTTTCCGATGATGAAGACACTTTTGCAACATTCTTCTTACGTTTTGCTGGTGCTGCCAAGTGTTTCTCCTGCGACTTCTTTTTGTCTTCAAAGAGTTTACGAGTTGCTAAATGTGTTTCTGATGTCAAAATCTTAACATTCTGTTTCCTTTTACTGGTTTTATGACGTAAAACAGGCAAAGGACTCACTATTTGTAAGGTCTTAGTTGGTGTTTCTTTCTGTAAAACATTAGAAGCGTGTGCAATCTGGTCACTCTGATTTATTGAAGATGTTGAAGTACTCGGCAAAGAAAGGTCATTCTTTTGAATATTGTCAGGACTGTTTCTAACTGCTGCATCAGAAACGCTGAAGAAATAGTCAGGAACAATGTTTGGATCATAGGGATATATCCCTGTTGCTTTAAATCCTGAAACACCGATTGCGGGAATTGCAGAGTTGTACCAGGCTTCACCAATTAGTTTTGAAATGTGGTGTCAGTTTAAATTCCTTTCTTTGTTGTTTATAAACCAAGTGGTTACTGCTTTGGATAGGTAGCTTTTAAAAGGCTTGAAAAAACTTTTGTCTAAAGGTTGTAGAGCCTGAGTAGTGTGGCTAGGTAGACAAAGCAAAATTATTTCGTTTTCTTTAGCTAACTGTAGCATTTTATATGAATTCGAATGGGAGGAATGGCCATCAAGAATCAGAAGAACTTTCCCGTCTGACTTTCGTGGAATAAAATGATCTTTCATCCAGTTGTAGAATAGATCAGCGTTGATGTAAGATGATTTTTGATTCATAAAAACATCTGATCCTGGCGGCAGCCCTTCAGAAAATTCAAGTTTTTTGTATTTACCTTTAAATATCAAAACGGGGGGAAGAAAAGTGCCCTCAGCATTGCAGCATGCAATTATAGAAATATGTTCACCTTTTTCAGCGCTGGTTACAGAATTAACACATTTTGCACCCTTGCTAGCTACTACGATTCCAGTTTTATTGTTAATTTGAATGCCACTTTCGTCCATGTTGAAAATTCTTTCAGGCTTACCAATTAAATCATTTTCAGTCAACACTTTCAGCAACATCTCAAAATAATTATTGACATCCTGTCGATTCATACCAGTAGCTCTCGCCAGAGACAGGCCTTCCGCTTTTCTTTTACTTAGCTCTGGATGCCTCTTCATGAACCCTTGGAACCAATCCCATCCAGCTTGTTTTTTCTCCTTATTGAATCGATGAGGTAATTCTAGTTTTTCAGCAAAGTCGTAAGCAATAGACTGCAGTCTTGTTTGTTCTAGAGAAAATCCGATGGATTCGAGACGTTTGATGTGAGCTACGAGTCTCAATTCATTTTCATGTCCTAATTCCGAAGGTCTACCTATATTCTGCTTGCTATCCCAGCCTTTCAGGATGTGTCTACGTAAGGTTCTTGATGGTATTTCATATGTCCGGCTAGCTTCATTAACTCCCATTTTCTTGCTCATGACATCTTCTATAGCTTTTTTCATATTTTCTTCTGTCAATTTTCTTGGATCTGTAGCTTTTTCCTTCCCCATTTCCTAAAATAAAATAACCAATCAGAAATACTTAAAAATAAAAATATAAAACTAATACAGACGTGGGGCACATTACCCGAAAGAAATCGGGGCGCATTAGCCAAAGTTCAGTATAACGTGCCCCACTTGATTTCAAACAAAAAGTAGGAAGAACGAAACGCAATTGTAGGTACACAATAGTTCAAAGAGGTTAGCTTTAGAATAAAACTTTAAAAATGGAAAAAAAAACATGAAGCAAACACTTTAACTCAATGTTACAACAGACACAAAACATTTTCAGACTATGATACATACCTTGTGACCACTTTTTCTTCGTAAAAACAAATAAATAACAGCACTGAGTTGTTTACATCGACGCCATACTTCTATTACTAACCCGCACGGACCAAATTAGCGCCAAATTCAAAATGCATCTGTCAGTTCTGCGAGTGGGGCACATTATCGACTGGGGCACGTATGCCTGATTTACCCTATGGCAATTTCGCATAATTATAGCATATAAATATATGAATTGCTGATGTACTTGATTATATCAAGTACATAAGCTAAATCTTTAATTATACAAGAATGTGTCGACCTAAACCCATTCTTTATCTACATATATGCAAAAGTACTAATTTATCTGCAATAAAAGTACTTTCTCTAACTAACGACAAACGCCGTTAAAATAAATGTGAAATATGTATTGCCACTTCTTACTGAGATAAAGAGGCTTTTCGAGTTTATAGGTACTCTTCGGTTTGACCTAGAGTCGTGCAGTGGCAATTGCATATATTTATCGTATACAGGGTTACCGCTAAATAGGTACCAGGCTATGCGAAGCTGAAGAATGCATATAAATGTCTAACTGAAAATCAAAAAAGAAATTTATTTGTAACTCCAAATTTTCAAATTTTTAGGGCCAAAATGTAGTTATAAGTCGGTCCATAGCTTTGTTCATCCTATACGCATTTACGTATATAATAATTTTAGTTTAAGGTTCTCCCGAAAAAAACGATAGAATTCAAATAGTTACATTTGTTATGAATGGCAACTGAAAAGATTTTCTATGGCGATGTTTTTTTTTTGTGGAAAAGGTCGACAACCTCGGTGCATTACCATGTTTCTTTTCTCGTTAAATAAAAGAATATTATTTGGAAACTTAAATTCCTCTACATGAAAATTATTATATTTGTATGTTAACTGCGACAGGCTCGGACTCGAGGAAAGAAAAATCAAGTGCTCGTCATTGCGTGCACATTGGACCGCGTTTTTTTTTTTGTACAGGCGTTACTCATATTTTTCTTTGAACCCCCTTTCATTAATGACGCTATTTATAACTAACCCTGTATATTCGAAGTGTTGTATAGGTACTTGCGTGTATAGATGTTCGTGGATTTGAATATAAAGAACATCCAGGAGCTTCTTTAATATAAATATGGTGATATGCTTTTATATACCTTTCATATTATTTTTGTTAATGTACAGTATTTTTTCAATTATAAGATTTTTGCCATACATTATCTATCTATTTGTTTGTGATTTATTGATTTTGACTAACTCCACACATTTATTCGTATTTATATTTTTCGTATCATATTTAGAAACATCAGTTTAGAGACCTACATGAAAAAAAAACGATAAATGATCGATAAATTTCAAAGACGGATGAAAGTATAGAGAAATAAAGAAACATAATTCTTAGAAAATTTGGTACTTCATTTTCGAAAAGTATTAACTATGGTTATGGCTCTTCGTAGTCGATTTTCTCGTTTTAACTTCTTCGTCTATAAGACACAATAGAAACATGACGCAATCTGAGTCATCTGTTAAGTGCGACTAATAACTTAATAAGTTGGAATCATCAATTAAAACTCTTAATGCTTATAGTAGTTTTGTCGCATACCAGGTTCATTTGTGTTTCTAATAAGGAGTACAAAAACGACGAATTATTCCTAAAATTATTATAGTAAGAGGGAGTTTTCGAATATAACAGACGTAGAAGAGAATAATTTTTTTTTTTTTGGTATTAGTTTTACCCCTGGTTTAAATAGTCTATTTAAACTCAGTTCCATCTAAATTGAAGAATAAATTCAATTCCGAAAATATTTGTTTTCCATAATGTATTTCATTATTTCTTTTGTAAACATTTTATAATATGTAATATATTCATTTTATTATGAGAAAAATTCATGGCTATTAAGTTAATACTACTGTGAACTTAAACTTTATTACATTAGAAAGTCTATTCCCTATAATTACTTTGCTTTTCTCTGTACTAAACTACAACGGGTTTACCTACTAATGAACAAGATAATTTACGTGGGTGCCCCATAAATAGGCACAGAGGAAACTGACAAATAAAATCTAAACTATTCAACAAATATAACACGTAATAATATTAATTGCCTCTATAATTCAAATAGAATACAGTATCTGTAACACAAATATAATATAATGTCTTCAGCATTTATTGAACAACAAAGTGTTGACCTGTACAAAAAGGTAATCTTGAAAAAGGTAATAATTCATACAACGAAAAGGAATAGAGGAAAATGAAACGCCAAACATTGCTCTAAATACATGTAACCAATGTAACAAAGGCGAGTTCCTATACTACATGAAAATTCCGCCGTTGTCGTAACGGTGATGATCATAATACAGTTCAATTTATTAATCTGCGAGTGAATCTTTATCACTGGTTGTGTGCAGACAAAAAAATTGATTAACGGACAAAAGAATAGAAAAGGAAATTATGAGACGACATTCTATAATATATAACTTTGGTATATTATATAAATAGAATATTATGTTGGGTTTCTTTGGGCATATTACTTCTAAACAGAAATAGAAATATAAAAACATGTCTGTATATATTCTAAAATATGTTACATATAATGAATATAATGTAACATGAATATTACTATCTCTTATAATTGGAAAGACTCGTTTTATTACTGCACAAAAAATAAATACTACTTATAACTTAAATATTGATTGTTGTCTTTCTACATATTACATCAAAATCATTATACAAATAGATTTAAATAAATATATTTTCTATTAATTTCAGCAACATATAGTTTGATAATCAAAATATAATGATTAATAAAAAAATAAATAAACATATTTCATAAAAATCAATTACTGTTATAAAAATAAAAGTATAATTTTTGCAAGTTTGTCGTAATAAATCCATTTTCTACTAATTACACCGTTTATTTTGACAGTTTGAAACATGAATAATTCTTCAAATATGTGAAACACATATTTCGAAGTTAATTTAATTATTAAAATCTTTGTCAGTTTTTATTTGCGTATTTTAATCGATACAAATTATTACAAACTTTAACTGCATTGAATATTAACAATTATAATTCAAATACAGTTAAAACATACAGGAGTGAATTACTCATAATACAAAGTATAACTTATATCATCTGTATTTTCCGATTTTAATAAATAAGCAGATTCACACACACATTAATAAATAAAACTATAGGTTATGAACATAGCCGTTACGATAGCGGAATTTTCATGTAGTATACTAACATGTCGCCTGTCGGCGGAACTCGACAAAACAAATACGCCTATTCCGTCATGTTTGCACAAAACACAGCCGTTATCGGCGAACCCGTTAGAACATTAGTAAAGATTCCGCCGATTGGCGGAACTCTCAGTTTTTACGGGCATGACCGGCGGCATCCAGTTAGCCACAGCGTAAGATAAAATACAGTCCATTAGCTTTCAATAACTGCGAAAAACAACAATTCCTTATGCTATAAATTATACTAAACTACACAGTTTCATATTCAAGAGAAGATATAAACCTGAGATAGGTACACCAAAATTTACAAAATCGTAATGAAGCGAAATTATTGGTAAAGAAATATAAAAATACAGCTAAATTTAGGTAATACTTAAGTACACCAAATATTATTGCAATAAAGTTTCAATTATGAGAAGCAGAAATAACAATCAAATATCAGCAACAACAGATTACAATTAAAATGGCTAAAATTCAACAATTACTAATGCTTTAAAACAGCACTTTATATATGAGAACCATTTACACTTATGGAAAAAAATCAGTTAAACAACTTTGCTATATAATTTTTACACAAGCGTAACTCATTTTCAAGCGTGGTGAAAGGCAATATTTTCTAGCAAAAGCGGATAAATGCCTTTTGTTCAAGCAAAATCGCCAACTACTGACACATTCTATTCACACCTAATCAGTTTATAGTAATTCTTTTGCTTTCAGATGAACTCTAAGAAACTAACGTTTTATATTTGAACTGAAGACACAGCTACACGTGGTTTTCCAAAAGTTAATCTGCTTGACATACATATAGGACTGCCTTTGCAAAACATAAGTTGTCGACTTACATATTTTTAGGGATTTGACGGAAATAATAAAAAGAGCCATATTGTACATATCTTGCTGTAGGTATCTACTGGTTAAAATTTCAACAGGACTTTTAGAAGTTTAACTGAATTAAGTACTCACAAAAGCAGAGTATTTTTTGGAACTTTTTTTTATTAGTCATATTCACCCTGTGCAACAAAAGTACTACTGGTCGATTCTTTAGGTTTTATAAAAATATTTAACTTTATATAAAAGCAATATGCTTATTCTAAGTTCGTAGTAAAACATTTTTTTAAGCGCTGAAATATTTCATGTTTCTTTTTATATAATTTCTTATGAGGATCCCCTGTACATTTCGAGCTAATAATTAGGAAGAGTAAAATTGGAAATTAATAAAAAGGCAGAGAGCATACTTATTTTTTATGACAGTCCTTTAATATTTCATTTACCAAAATCAAGTGAACAACCCCCCGTCAGTATCGAAATTATACGTTTTTATAATTTTGCTATTAGTTATTTCATAAATGTGGCATTTTGAGTAGGCAGTTACTACTTATAGAATATCCTTGTAGAAATTGAAGATTTGTCAAATAGTCAAATAAATTTACTCGGACTGTGTGAATTTTCATGTTAAAGTTTCTTACTGAGGTAGTATTTCTTGTGTTTTTGTAATCATCGTGAACTATAACCTATGAAATACTCGTATATGTGGAAATTATTCTAAGTAGGGCTGTTTTGAGGTAAATTGTCATAAATCACCTATTATATTAGACACTATATTCTCCAATTACTGAATAATTCTTCGTGGGCGTCGTATAGAAAGACAAACTTAAACCCGACACATATATTTAAATAGAGATTGTCTTTATATAATTACGTTCGTATTCTTATATAATTCAAAATAATTTGCTGGAAGTACCTATACAGAAATATAATCCAAATATTTAAACATCGAAAATTTAAACTCAATTATTTCTAGAATGTTCTGACCCTCATACATTGTTTCTTGAAATTAAGTTACGCATTACATTAAATGTATATATACAAATCCGGCTTTGGCTTGCTATTTCTGGAATATTTGTTTTGTTCTTTTTTGTAGAACTGATTAGTCTTCTCATCTATGTTAAAGATATTATTCTACTTTTGCTAGAAAATACGTACTTATTTTCAGTAGCACCTTATAGACAGGGTGGAATATTTTGACAATAGATGTTTCGCTAGTAACTCTTAAGTTTCGTTTTAAGTAATAATTGAAGTCTAAAAGAAACATCTGCGAAATAAAGATGTAAGTATACATATATTTAATATTTAAAGTTAAAGATATTTGACTCGCTTCGTGTGTTTTAACAAGCGATGGGCTGGCTGTCGTCATCGCGAGCGTGTGACTGTCAATATCATTATCACATAGACTCGTAAGACATTAGTGCAAAAAATTTTAATCTTAATTTTGCTATTTCATATTGTTCGTTAGCTGTTGACTTAACATTGAAAAAGGAGCCAGTCCGAAACATGTATGTTTATTTATGTAAAGAACGCTACCAGTAAAGATGCTCAAATTATAAATTTCAGTTTAGATATATTAGACCTACAAATCGTTCAAAAATAAATTGCATTATTATAAGAAACGTTAGGTCAATAAGAAAATTTTACCATATATATATACAGTGAGGACGCGCGGGTTGGAATAAATTCATTTCAAATTTTTGGTTTTGTTTTATGGCAAAACGTTCGGATAGGTCGATTTTTATTTTTAGCTGGGGTTTTTCTGATGGTAAATTGATGTACAATGCGTGGTCCAAAAATAAGTTACGACCATCAATTTTTTTTTCAAATGGAAACATATTTTTTATTTAATTTGTTAATCCTGCATCGAATTCTAAGTATATTTCATGTACCATGTCCTATACCCAAACTGAACAGTTATTGAGAAATTTACAATTGAACATATCAATAACTGAGACCGTATCCTACAAAATTTATTTCACTCTCTTGTCTGAAAAGGACCGATTTATTAAAAAAATAGAAAAACAAGTCAAATTAAATGTTAAAACGGTTGACCACTAACTTCCTGACATTAGGCAAGCCAAAGATCAATTTTTCGTAACACTGTCGTTAACGTTTGCGGCTTAATTTGTTGTATTTCGGTTATAATTTCTCGATAACTGTTGAGTTTGTTTATGTTTATTTACAGCTGCTAAGCCACGAAACGAAAATGTTTTATATAAATAGAAAACGTATGAAATTTATCTAAAATATCATCTTTATACAGAGGCTGAACTGTCAGATATACTAAGCTAATAACAACAAAAAGAAACCAATGTTGTCATTTGTAGATACGCTTGGTGAAGACTGTGCGCATGAATTGGGTTTATACTACATGCCATGCCTTCAAATATTTTCCTCATTAGAGACGACCATGCTTTTTTTTTAATGGTTGGCGACAGTGCATAATTTTGATAGTTTGGTTATGTCATCTAAATAATAACAAGTATCTATAATTTGAATTTAAGTATGACAACTGTCAGAACTTGAAGTTTTCAAAAGCTTAGCATGTACACCAACATTGATTACTCAAAAAAATGTAAAAAACAGCCTACTCTAATGAGGAGAATATTTGAAGGCACGGTATAACATTCAATCAACCACAATTTCTTGGCTATACTCTACTGATGAATATTAATAATTCAGAAATACGTGTCTGTAGTTGTACTTTGTACTTCACTTAAGAGTTTCCAACAATTTATTTTTAATTTACACTATATCGCGTTATCACCTTTATATGTTTTGTAATTCGTTTGACATTTATTGTATAGGTCGGCTTTGTCTACCATGTAGTTAAGTTTGTTGTCTTCCATAAATTAATGATCTTCTGACAAAACTATAAATGACAGCCTGTCTTCTTGTTGTTATTAACTTACTATACTCATCAATGGGGCTTCTAATTGAAGATCACATTTTGGATTATCATATACACACAACGTTTTTAAGTTAGACTTTAATTAATATGGTTATCAAATAAATTTCAAATTTTGGTTTTGCTAATTAAACCAAATTATTCTAGAATATCAAATTGATTTGCTTTATTGGTTTAGTAAATGAATTAAATAAACCTTTTAATTCGGAAGAAAAAACCATAAGTTTATTTAACGTTACATTAATAAAATATCTTAATGGAATCCACCTAATAGCTTAACATAATGCACAAATATTATTAATTCTACTGGACTTGTTAGGTCTGTATATGTTGGTTTTCAGCGTATGCAAAGTTGCCTTTTGTCCATTTTCCCTTATTTTCTTTTTTCCCGCAAACATAAAGGTATGCAGTGCGAACGGGAAAACAAAAACATTTACACACGGAAAAATTTCCCGTTTAATGTTCTCTCAGTTAATGAAGATTTGCAGTACCAATGGACATGTATGTGTGCGTTCGCTTACCTTGTGCCGGATGCAGTCCCTGAGGGATCAGCAGCATTGCGGTCAAAACGTAATGCAAAACGGTCATTTCCTCCAGGTTGATATTATTCCGCAAATAAGTCATCGTTAAGCACTCATGGTATATTACATATAATATTATATACAACACACTCACAATGTATTATTATAACAGAAAGAAACACGAAATTTTAAAATTTCAAATAACACTTATTATTTTCCTTCCATAAAAACCATACCAGCAGACACCATCATCATCAAACAGTACGACAGAAACGTAACGTGAACTTTTGCTTTTCCTGTTGCCAGTATTTACAACATTCATTCGCTGATGAATCACTCACTGGAAGGTTCACAAAAGGACCATCACTTAGCAGAAGAAGACGAAAAGTTTTCCAAGTTACACCTAGCGAGGCGCCGCGAAAAAACAGCCGTCGCGGTAGAATTTTCGAAAAAGAAAAAAGTATTTAAAACTATCGCACTCTTCAGTCGCGAGTAATTATTGAAAAATCCCGTCAAAAATCACTGACATCACGATCATATCATGTTTGACAGTTAGTCCTCAACCCCACTTGGTGGGCGGGTCTCAAGTTTTGGGAATCGCTGGAGTATCCAATGTATACATGTATTTTGTATATATATATATGGTGATGTGTGTGTAACTGTTAACGTTGTATAGTAGTACGAAAGATCGCCGCTACTTCACACGAGTCTCGCGTGGAACTGATTCCGCGACCGACGCAACACCGGAGCGAATGCGCGCTCTATCTACCCCTCCACTACTCACACCCTGTTCGCTGTTCCGGTAAGAAGGACTCTATACTCTCCGCACTCTAACCCTAACCTGTGTATGTGTATTCATCTTTTCAGGAGTTTCAGGATTGACGTTTAGTCCACCTGGCTCGCGAAAACTTCCACATACCGGATTTGTTACTTTTATACTTTTGTTGATGATGCTCGAAGTAGGTATTCGTGATTTGAGCTCCGGAAAAGAAACATTAAACTAGTATTCTTAGCAAAATAATTCTAATTATTAATTCAGATTTTTGAAGCACATGATATGGCAATGAAAGAACGTCATTAATGTAAACTGAAAAAAAAAATAACACAAATAAAACTTTTAGAATTGTCTGCTCCTCCTAACGTTACAAAATAATTCATATATTATTTGAATAGAAAAACTAATCCACTATATATCAGTGCCTGAAGTATATCGAGGACATCGTATATCCCGATTTGATATTTTTCAATCGCGTATCATGGGCATAGAGAAACAAGTAAATGCAAAGTAGTACATCAAACATCAGTAGTATGGTATACAGCTATCGTCTATTGGATTCTCCTCCGGATATTGTGTATGGATTTGCTGACCACTTTTCAAACTCTTTCATAATTAGTTCTGATTATGATTGTACTGATGTAAATCCAAATTTTGCTACATTCTCTCAGTCCCAGATCAGGACTTGCTTGACATTATGGCGCTTATGCCGCAAAACACTATAGCTGGAGATGAACTTATCCCGAGCTTCTTGGTTAGAGATGCTGAGCATATTCTTTGTAAACCTTTAGCCCAATTATTCAACTTAGCTATAAAAACGCACGTTTTTCCTGATATCTGGAAGCGTGCTCGAATATGTCCCACATTTAAGAGAAATGATCCAAAACAAGTTCACAACTATAGACCCATTGCCTTTCTATCAAATTTTACAAAAATTTTAGAAATAGTAATTTACAAAGCGATTTATAATAATGTTCGCTCATATATATATCTCCATATCAGCATGGTTTCTCACCTGGTAGGTCTACAGTGACGAACCTAGTCACACTTACACAATATATATCAGAGCATTTGGATGATTGCAACCAAGTTGATGATATCTGCACTAACTTTTCTAGTGCTTTTAACATGATTGTTCATGGAATTCCAGTTAGAAAATTGTTTTCTTTGGAATGAGCTCTTCGTTCATACATTTGATGCAGTCCTACTTGCACAATAGGATCAATTATGTTTTTTATTCTGGTTATGCGTCTCTGGCTCCGATGTACCACAGGGATCTAACTTGGGTCCACTTCTTTTTATTCCTTTCATTGATGATCTTTTAACCTCTCAAAAATAACTTGATGTTCTTTACCAGTGGTGCATTGACAATATGTTGGTTCTGAATATTTCAAAATGTTATTATATGACATTTACCAAGAAACTCTCAAGTCTTGTATTACATTATGATATTCATGGACAATCTCTATCTAAAGTAAATCTTGTCAGAGACTTGGATGTATTGTTTGATTCTCGTCTTTCCTTCAATGACCATATATCGTCTACATGTCTGGCTCCGTCCAAAACCTTGGGATTCCTGATGCGTAGCCCTTGATACTTCCTGATATCTCTGTTCTTAAGCCTTAACTTCTTTATTCCTAGAGCATCTTCACTTTCTTCGATGAGTTTTACCATGCCAACTCCACGAACCAGACTCTTACATTCACCGTTATACAATATGTCACAAATAGGGAATACCCTGTATGAGGATACATTTAGTGACACAGTTAGTCACTTTCGGGATCAATTCTAATTTTGATTTCGGTTTCAATCGCATTTCTAATGTTTGTCAGTTGCTCTCGCTTTTGTATTTCTTTATATGTGGCATTTTCACATCGATTTAATTTAATTTTTGTTTCTTTGTTATTATTATTTTTATTATTATGTATACATGTACGTGTTTGTATATATATAATTTTTTTAGTATTTAAGTATTTATGTATTAATTATATTTGCTGTTGTACTGCACTCTTATAAATAATTTTGTCCTATAAATGCTTGTTGGTGGGCAATAAGTAATATTATTGTTATTGTTATAAAAATATTAGATGTTTAAGTAAGTTATATTTTCCTCGTTTAATGTGGATATATGATTATTGTCGGCACATTGGCAGTCTGTTGATCAGACATTTGAAATTTCTTTAGCGAGATTTGTTCTGAGAGCATACTATTGCCGACCAAACCTATAACCATGGTGGGGTAGCAATATACTGCAAGAAAAATATAAATTGTAAGAGTCGTCAAGATATAGAAAGTTTGACGGTTTGTGGTGTAATAGAGTGTTGCGCAATTGAGCTAATAGCGAGAAATATTGTGTTTGTACTTTGTACAGATCTCTTAATACCAATTTTAACATATTCCTAGATGGATCAATATTGACTATCTTAAATGCGGAAGCGAAAAATATTATAGGAGGATAATTCAATGTCGACTTCACAACTAAATCGGCACTTTTAAATTTACTTAAAGACCTCGTTATTACTACAGGCTTATCGGGGACCTTGGGTGTTCCTACGCGAGTTGCTCAGACATCTTCCTCTTGTAGTGACAACTTTATTACGAATTTGTCGACTGTTGAATATGAACAGTCTTGTCTTGACTTGAATATTTCGGATAATTTTTTCCAATTCTTGTGTTTTGACTTACAGTCTGGAGCTATTACTCATAGTAATAGCTTTATCTGGAGATATAGATTTTGTAGTGGTGGGATGATTTTATTTCTTAACCATTTAGAGCTCGAGACGTGGTTGTCGGTTTTTGAGTGTAATTACCCAGAATTTTTTTTTGAATATATTTGTATTATATCTTAACAAGTGCTATCCATTTGTTAATGTTCCTATTACTTCCAACGGACACATAAATCACTGGGTTACGCCAGATATCGTGAATCTGAAGAGTGAAATGTTATATTTAATGATAGAACGTCCAGCAAATTGTCCTGCTGGAAGTACCTTCCGGCAGGACCGCTGGACATGCGAGACTTGTCCTGCCAGAAGTACCTTAAAATAACATTAGTTTGTCCTGCTGGCAGGACACAAATTCCTTCTGGCAGTACTCATTAGTTTTTCATCGGCGGAGGTAACGATTTTTAATAAGGGGTACAATAATATTTAAAATATATCGTTTATTAAAAAAATACAAATGAAAATAAAAAATATTTCTTAAAAATAAATTTTGATCCGTTAAACTGAAAAATAAAATAACAAATACAGTATAATACTAAAGTGGAACTCCTTTCACAATATGATAAGCAAAACATTCTCGCCCTGTTTGAGGTGAACACAATACTACTTTTTGCCCACATGATTCGCAGAAGTAACTTGCTTTGGTTTGTATTTTATGGACCCTGGAACAAACTACACACTTACGTTGATGTCTTTTCTTGTCGGAAAGGCTGCTCAGTGGTACCAATTTATGATCAGTACGTTGATTTTGGCTATGAGCCGCTGGCAAAATATGATTTTGTGGTACTGGGGCTTTTGCGGCTGGATTATCTCTTTCCCAATCTTTTGTTATCATTTGAAAAGCTAGATTTTTTGTAAAATCAACATGGCTGATTTTGTTGTCATCTTTAAAATACTTAAATGCCAGAAAAGCGTTTGTTTCTATGATTCCGAGCAAAGAAGAGTAGACTCTATGCTTCCAGTTTTGCGTATTCCATACCTGCTCAAGGGCTAATCCGGATTGTCTAATATGGTTGTGAACGTCAATGCTAGGCGCTCCTTGAAAATATTCTCCAATCATCTTATTTCTAGGAACTTCGTAGGAATACCTCTTTCCGTCAGCATCATAACGAGTTTTTTTCGCTGGTTTCCCTTCCAAGGTAGTTCCCACAAAAGTATGCACTTTTTTATCTCGCCAAGCACAACTCATTACCTCAATACCTTGAACGGAAGCTTTGGCACAAATTATTCCTCCACGATTTTCCGGACACTTCTCTTTTAATTGTTTGATAGGAAATTGCTTTGTGGCAGTTTTAACAATACCAATATGATACAACCCCCTTTTATGAAGTTCCACCGAAGTTTTCACTGAAGAAAACCATGAATCGGCTACAACAATTCTTCCCGAACCATGCCAAGGTTCTGTGAGACGGAGTATGGTCGCAGATCCAGCTCCAAGCTCTTGTTGCCACTTTTTTGTGGCCATTCCACCTTTGCCTTCATTTATTTCTATTCGGAGCATGATATTGGACAGTGCATCTGAAAGAGTTTTGCATTCGCAACCAATCCCTTTCGGCTTTCGTTTAATTTTAATTACTGCAGGCATTCCATCTACTGCTTTATCTCCTCGGCCATACCAGGCGAACATCGATTCGTCGACACATAATTTATAACCTGGTAAAAGGACATCGTTCCATTTAGTGTGTAGCATATCTATAAAACTTTGAACATGTTTCCATTTCTGATTAGTTTCATTTGGGTCTTCTCTGTCATTATTATTAATACCAAATGATAAATTTTGTAATATATACTCAAACCGATGGTAACCTAACCCAAATCTCTTGCCAAATGAGGGAGGTGGAAAAACAGCATTATCTTCTCTATTCGACCAATATTCACGACGACTATGCAGAATATTTGTACTCATTGCATAGAAAAGCCCTAAAACTTTGATAAATTCTTTTTTGGTTATATGTTTGGTGCCTGGCTCCACATTAGAATTGCACGGTTCAAGAATCTGTTCTATGTTTTCTGTTGGAAAAAAAAGTAGCCACATATCTAACTCCGTCATGGTATGAATATTAGCTGCATTTAATTTTGGCTTGTATCTTGCTCCTGAATAGCTGTCGATTCTAGTTTCTTCGTCAAGTTTCCATATTGTTTCATGAACCAAAATTTCTTCATTTATTCGGGTACGGTTGTTTCCCTCATCCAAAATATTCCCAATATTATCATTTTCATGATCACTGTCGCCACTAACATTATCAGAGTCACTGGAAGATGAACTACTACTACCACTACTGAGGGAATATTTATTATTACACCCAGATGAAGTAGATGGTTGTGGTGTTGCGTGAGCATCTCTCGTTTTTTCACATTCCCGTTTTCTTTTATTATTCGCTGTTCATGAAAGAGATATTATTTATTAACAATACAGAAATAAAAGGTAGTCACGCTGCTTACCTATTCTTTTCAATAAATTTATGGGGATCGGAACAACTTCATTATCGAGATCCCATAGCACATCAGCTACACTTTTGTGTATTTTGACGACTTTCCCGTAACACATGGCAGTTTTGTATTTGTCTTTACCATAGACGGAAACACTCCATCTTTCTTGGCCATTTTCATCAAAATTCGTAGCCTTTGTGGCTACCCCGTCCCCTTCATTAATACTCCTAACATTCATTTTTAATCGTATGCCCCTGATTTTTCGTAAGTTGATGCAATTTACACATATTCTTTCGTATCTCGAGTACGACTGAAGATAGCAAGTTGAGACTTGCACAACAAATAGGCAATTTTTTTCACTCTTTCTAGTGGTGGGAGTTTAGTACTTCTGGAAGTACCACAACATATGGAAAAATGCACTTCATGATTTGCGTACTTCCAGCAGGACAAATAGTCCTGCTGGAAGGACGCTTGGACGTTCTATCATTAAAAGATTTGACCAAAAGTTTTCCATGTTTAAGAGAGGCTTTTATGGATCGTGAAAAGAAGTATAATGATATCTTGTGGGTTAGAGAGCGTGTAATAAAATTTTTATGGCAGCCTATAATAAAACCAAGGCTGCGTGAAATATTATTAACAAAAAAAATGTGAAACTATACGAAACAGTTGAGTTTCCCTGATTTACCTATTGGCAAATCAGCTTTATGTGAACGGTTTAATCAGAATTTTGTGTCATCATCTGGAAGAATAATATCTTCTGTAACGTTTTCGGTTTCGCAATAAACAACTCGTGCAATTTATTTATTTAAAACAGTCTGTATATTCAAACACGTAAAATTAATTACAATATCTTCTTCTTCTTCTTCTTCTTTTAGCTAGGGTCATCCCCTGTTTGCCTGGGCTGTTTCTATTCAGCGGATGAGGAAAACCAACTTTGTCCCCATCTCTTGGGAGGTCGTCCTTGTTGTCTCCTTCCTTTGGGTCTCTCATGTTTGCATATATATATATATGTCTGTTGGTTTGCATTCTCTCGACATGGTCATTCCATTCCTTCATTCTTCGCTTACTACACTTCACCACATCCTGCACTCCTCATCCTTCTCTTATGGAACTACTCGTCTGTCTATCTCGTAACGTGACATTCGCTATTTTTCTGAGAATCTTCATTTCTACTGTTCTAATTTTTTGTTTAGTTTTCTTGGTATCTGCTCTTGTATCCGTGGAGTATGTTAGTACTGGGCGAACCATAGCTTTGCATACTCGTACTTTACTTTCCTTAGTAGGGTATTTGTTCCGCTAGACCATTGTGTTTAGATACCCAGTTACTTGTGTCGCCTTCATTGCCTGTTGTTGAACCTCCGCCCGAAGATCTCTTTGACTCGTTACCTCGGCACCAAGATACCTGAAGCTCATTGCCTGTTGAACAACGGATCCGTCTATTTCTAGTTTACAACGAAGTGGCTGCTTACATATTACCATGCACTTAGTTTTGTCTTTGGAGATGTTCATATTATATTTTTTGCTGGTAATGTTGAATTGATGCAAAAGTCTTTGTAAGTTATTATTATATTAACCCCGCCTATGGTGATCGGGGGGTGGATTGAGTAGCTCCCCGATGCCACTGCCGGTCCCAAGCCCGGATAAAGGAGGAGGGTTGGCGAGCAAGGTTAGCAACCTACTCACCGGAAAATCAGGATTTGCTCAGAAAGATTTCGGTAGGCCTCGGAATGGGACGGATGAAATGGTAACGACACACGCGAGCAAAAGGAACAGAAAACGGAACATATTACGAATTGCGACATGGAACATTCTATCCTGGACGAATAGACAATAAGAAATAATAACAGAGCTGGAAGAGCAAAACATTGACATATGCGCGGTCTGCGAGACGAAGAAAAAAGGTGCTGGAACAACCCAGAAAGGGAATTACGCGTTCATATATAAAGGAGTAGACAAAGCAGAAAGAGCTCACGCGGGTGTTGGCATGGTAATTCACAAAAAGTTCGCCAACGCCATAACCGACATCAAATACGTGAACGAAAGAATACTAGTGGTTTCTCTAGGCTTGGCGAGAACAAGGCTACACGTAATATCGGTATACGCCCCAGACATCAATAAAACGAAACTAGAAAGGGAATGCTTCTATGAAAAACTTCAACAAGTTGTTAATGGAATACCTATGGAAGAAAAAACAATACTAATGGGAGACTGGAATGCGAGAATTGGGAACAAACCTATAGCAGGAATCAAACAAAGATTTAACGAGGAAACACTAAATGAGAGTGGAGAAGAATTAATAGAATTCTGCTGTATTAACCAATTAAGAATAAACAACACCTTTTACGATCACCGAATTCAACAAAAGTTTACCTGGAGTAACACTAGAGGGCAAGCATCAATGATTGACTTTGTTTTGACGAACAGAGAATTTCGTCCAAAACAAATTCTGGACGTGAGAACTTTGACGTCTGCCAATGTGGGTTCTGATCATGGACTGCTGCTGTGTAAATTGAAACTAGACATGATAATCAAGAAAACCAGGCAAGTGAAATATGAAAAAATCTGCATCGAAAAGATAGAAGATCCCACCACCAGACAGTTATATACCACGAGGCTAGCACAGAGTATCAGAAATATAAAAGGCAATAAAAATACCGCAGTTGGCGACGAGTGGAACGAAATTAAAAATATTATTTTAAAAACAGCTGAAGAGGCATTGGGGAAAAGAACAATCACCTCCGGCACTGGGAATAACAGAACTCCTTGGTTTGACGAAAGAATTACAATATAAAAATATAAAACTAATGTATCACACTTAAAACTACTATAAATGAATTAACACAGGTATGTATTTCTATTACTATTTATATAACAGCGCACCACTATATTTATTTTGTACTACTTATATTTATTTTTACTTTGGTCTGTTCCGCGCGACGACTACTTAAGGAATTTCTTATTCCGGAAAGACTCATCCATCGGTCCAACTGCTTTTATATCTGTAGATAAAACTTCTGGAAAGGTGCTAGCGAACTCTCGATACGCTCGGAGTAAACTAGAAGAATCTGCAGACTTTCCGTCGCACACAGTACCATGCGATAGAAGATTTATGACTTTATGACCACGTTTTTGTCGTCGCCTAGACGTCTGCATTTTTTTTGTAGATTTATTTCGTTACACTTCTAATTATACGGATGATATGCTTCCTTCGATGAGATTCATAAATTTGTGAGACTAGGTTCGTAATCATTTTATATGTTTTCTGTGGGTGAGGGAAATATTGTTGATGTAATTTTTAATCTATGTTCAAGTATGGCTTCTGGTGATGTCTTCGTACCCTCGATTATCGTATTTTCAGTACTGTCTTCCAAAAACTTTTGTTTATAGAGACTCAACCCAGAACTTCCCTCACAGCTTCATTTGCAAATTATTTCAACATTTCTCATGATGTCTCTTCCTTGCATTAACACATCCTATTGTATTTCACGATGCCGTCTCGCAGTATGATCACTAAGGAATTGTAAACTCACTTCAGCATATGTTTCTGTATAAACAACGTTATGTGGGTAACATAGTTTTCAAGCTTTAACTACAAAGAGACGTGAAGGTAAAACTTTGGAGCCCGCGCTTTTTAAGCATTGTTGTACGATCGTGTAAGATTTTTAGGTCATTTTCCTAATCAAAAAACTTGTAAGTGTTTCTTCATTACTTAGGTTTCTGACTGTCTAAGTAGAGGTAGTATGAAAAGATTTTTTAATGTCCTTGAGAAATTTGCTGCATCACGATTACTTGAAGAATATAATCTTTCTTGTGTTGCATAGATTAGTTGTTCAAATGTGAATATTTTTAACAGGGGTTCCACTTTAAATCTCTTTACTCTTTCACCAGATTTCTCTAACCACTTTGCAGGTCTTTCGGAATAAATGGTGTTGAAAGTTGACTCTGAATATCATATGTAATAAATTCTGGCAAAGCGGCTCTTGATTCTAACCAGGTTTTGTGTTTCATTAAAAATCTTTCTTTACTGCGAAAACTTTCTTTTTATCTTTGGGAGAGTTTATATCCAAATATATTAATTTTACTTATAACAGTAGCTTCCAATTTTCCACCGGAATCTTGAAATTTGAAATATTTTGTTTGTTGGCTGTTTTTTTTTTCTTTTTGCTAGCTCATATCTCGAACTAACTTCGACGCGGTATAGCGTATGAAACTCAAATGAAATGGACATGAAAAGCAGATCAAAACAGACGAGCTTGTGTAGAATGATAGACCATATTTCTCGCAATAGGGGTTAGGGGGAGGGATCTAGAACCGGGTAGCGAGGCAGGAACGGTCATTATTATGACTTCTGTGCGCATAGGTCAGACGCAGTGAGCTCATGTTTGTTTACGTAATTACCAGTAGTGTCGACCATAAATTTGAATGTGCACGTCGTTATAGCAACGAGAAAAAGTGAAAAAACGTCTTTTAATGGGTAAGTGATGTTATTTTGCGTTATTTTCAATGATTCTACAATTAACCTATAAAATAATTAATATTATTCTGAGTTACATCATTAGATATGGTGCATTCTTGTGAACACGCTTGCAGTAGCGAAGTGTTTTGAAGTTAATGTGTAACCGACATAATATCTTTTTGCAAATTTGCAGCACGTGGGGCAGAACAGGAGGGGCAAAATCGGGCAGTACCCGGTTCTGCAATCTACTTTGGAAAATAATATGTAGACGATGAGGAGAACGGAACTTCGTTGTAATACAATGCAATAAGTTGCTTTTTAGGAATGGGAAAGTATAAATGTGTTTTCTCCAGAGAACAAGAAATTCAGCTTGAACGCTATGTTCTGCATATGGAAAGTCGATTGTTGGATGTACGGGATAGCTTGTCAATGATTTGGATAACTTTGTCTGTAGAAACTGTGAATTCGAGCTTTAATATACCATACCTGCTCTTGCCCCTCTTACTATACAGTTTTGCCCCTACCCTCGGGGCAGAACCATATTTTGCAAGATGTTGGATTTTACCTTTTTTTTTGTTTTTGTAATACATATATTGATTTAATTTAAAGTTATTGATTTACACAGGATTTTAGTGTTTGTATTAATAGTATTAAAAATAAAATAACTAAATAAACAAATATTTTACGAGTTATTATTCTTAACTTCCCGGTTCTGCCCCCCCCTCTTCCACTACAGAAAAAGAAAATGCTATTCGAAAGAAAGCCAATGGTAGCAATAGAATAGTATGTTGCCATAAAATTGCATTATTAAACTCTAATAATGCTCTTTCACATGCTACAATTTTGCTTAATCGAAAATAAATAGAAACACAGTAATAAACAGAGCTCCGAATCTAGACGAAAATGCGAGACTACATCTATTGCAGTTTTAAGACAACTTACACATTTGTTATATTTTTCCATGAATTTTTTTTTTACCGCAGACAGATTAGCCAAAGATAGCTGTAAATTGAGTCATTTAGCCGAGGAAAAAATAACATTGGAAGATGCCAAAGAAAGGGAAAGAACAAGGTGGAAACACCAATGGAAAGAATACACAAAAACCACTTCATCCAGATATGCAACAATTCATTCGGAACTACTTAGTAGTGTGTGGTTTACTAGCTTTAGTATCCCACGAAAATATATATCGACCATTAGTCGAATTAAGTTTGGGCATGGATGCTATCCAACACATTTAGCAAAGCTACAGATTATTGAAGACAATAAATGTGATACTTGCAACACCGAAGGCGACCAGAACCACATAATGTTTGATTGTAAAAAACATTACCAGACTTGTCCGGAAGTTTATGATGATATAGCTGCACTAAAGGTAGAAAGGCCTTTTAATCTACTACATGTGCTAACCTTGAAGAGGAAAGAGATATTAGACTGTATTATAAATTTTTTTAGAAATTCTGGCCAAAAAATTTAAATTTAGGTTAAATTTATCTTCTAGTCCATATGTGTAATTCCTTTGTCAAAAAATCCTATCTATCCACGGCTCAGTTTTGTTTGTGTTTAAAAGTCGCCTTGAAGAGCCTCTAGGCATGAAAGGTCTCTTTGTCCAACCCTTGTAACATCTTCGAAGTGATTTCCTTTTGTGAATTAGGGCCTGGCTGCATGGACAATGTCCGAAATGCCATTATAAAAAAAATAAAAAAAAATCGTTTGTGTTGAATACTTGCTTCCCTCTCTCAAAAAAGTAATTTTTTGACGTGTAAATTATTTTATATTTCATAAAGTGAAGGTCGATTTGTTTACATAGTTAACCAAAATAATCTCTAAGTATAGCAGATATAAACAAAAGTGTGCAAGATATAACTCTTTCACGAAATCTTGAAAGCTTATAGAAATCATCTTCTTCCTATTAAAACGTAAAATATTGCAGCTGTTGTTTATACATTCTTAAATCGACATTATCCAAACAAATGAGCGCCGCATTTTCCACAGAACGACTTAATCCACCTCCACACCCAATTGGTTCATTCTTGTGTCGACTTGTCCTAACAAAGACGAGGAGAAGAGAATGTAGGCGCAACGCACAGATGATCCCCGATCCGTTTGTCTTTGTGCCGAATTCGGTAGGACGCAAACCCTGGCGAGGAAAGGAACGAAAGCTTAACTATACCCGAGCGCGGGGCTTTCACATTAATAATTCTCCGCGTCGCCTCTACGGTATATTGTTTCTGTAATGAACTGTCTAAATGAATTGGATCATATGTCATACGTGTTAATGCTCCGGGGGCTTTATTAATAACTTCCCGTCAGCCGGTCTAAGTAAACAATTAATTGAGGAGCTCGCGAAAACAGGCACAAATCGAGAATTGCAGATGATCCGTAATCAAATCACTTCCTGCCGAGATATATATTGGCTCGTATTTCAATCCTGCTGATGTTCCCAGTTCTCTCAGGTAAGTGTAACGATGCAAACTTACAAATGGGTCTGCATTTCGTAAGTTAATATGTGTATGCATACATGTCGCAGTAAATGTAATGATTATATATCAAGACTTCCATTTATATAAGCTTTTTGTTGAGTCCTCCTGTTTTTAAAGACTGCAATCGTTTTTCTTTCACTTGGCTCTTCTTGTTTCAGAAGTAGTAAAGAATAACTCCTCACTGAATGTACGTTATACGTGGTTATTCACAAATGAAATAACACTACACCGTTATATACAACTTTATTTACAATTAAATAAAATAACAATGCGGATAAATGTAGGCTTCTTCAATGGGGCAAGTTGAACCGTACATGATAGCTAACTGCTAACAAGTTGAGTTTCGTTGATAAACTGATTTTAATTTTCTGTTACAAACAAATTCAGTATTCAGAGTGGGGTGGTAAGTTTACAAAACCGTACCTCCTCTATTGTTGTCTGGAAAAACCGAACATTAATGGGTTGTCAGTTTCATTAAAGGTTCTCGGAAGGAGCAAATAGCAATACAATTATTTAATATAAATATGTGAGCCATGCTGTGCGTTTATGAGTTTCTTTAATTACAGAATATCTATAATTCTGAAATTCGGCAAATGTTTATGTATTTTTAAGTACTACAACGATACAATGCTAATAACAGAAAGAAAATAAATGACAATTTAGACAAGGCATTTTACCGATTTTCTAGAACGGACACTAGAGTAGTTTCTAAGAAAGAGATTACATTAGAAGACTGATGTTCCTCTCGGTCTTTCGAGATTCAATTATAAATATACATTATTTACGACTATGAAGTAATAAAGTGACTGTAAGCACTTATACAGAGAAATATACATGTTCTACTTGATTGTACCTTAGTAAAGGTAAAATAAAGCAAATTGAGATTAAAACTAAACATATATACGTTTTACATAGAACTGAGAATATTACTTTATAAAAAAGGAATAAAAGAAAAATAATAATAATAAATGTCCTTAACACTCTTCTTGTATTACTTCCGCCCTAATAATAAACTCTACTATACAAAAAATATCTAAATATTGTAAAGCTCTTCCCTAATGTTAACCTCTTACTGGTGCACTTGTTACACTTGTGCTTGAACTGCGCAAGTAAAACTATAATTGTAATAATAATAATCTTTATTTCTCTTGATCTCCAAGTTACAAAATAGTACATAATAGATATACTTACAACAATACCAGAGCTATTCTTACACAAGATAATCTTTGCTGCTTAAACCTTTTGCTGCAAGTAAATATTCAAACTTAACTCACTAATTAACATTTCTTTTCACACAACTACTTGATTAATGCGCTGTACCTGGCCAGAAACAAAATCGTATCTCAAATAAAGATTTGTGTGATCAAATAATTCTAAAATAAAAAACTACAAAGGTTTATTAAGTACACTAAAACAATTTTAATAATCAAAAAATTCACAAGAATTAATTAAAAGTGTTGGCGAAAAAGGAACTAGTCTAAGTAGATGTTACGTCAATTAAAGCTCAATAACTCTTGACAATTGTCGAATTGAGGAATAACGGGTACGATGTCTCGTAGGTCGCACAAGTATCTAACAAAAATTGAAGTAGTTATTAGAAGCGAAGAAGTGAATCAATCTTATCAGCATATATTTACAGGGTGTAACAGTGGGAACGCCGTGGTCTGTGATAGTCAAATGGTAACAATTTTGAAAAAGTTACATACTGAAATATATGTAGGTGGATTAGATCTACAATTTAAAAATAATAGGCAATATACAGGGTGTTTCAAAACTTAGCAATGTACCAAAGTTATGTTTTTCTTAATGGAACACCCTGTATTTTATGTCATTTTTGAGTTGTACACTGAAATCTAGATCAACTTTATTTAAGGTTTCCTATGTCTAATTTTTGTAGTTTAGGAGATATTTCAAGTTTTTTGAAAATGCAATGTTGCACGAAAAGTTTAGTATCTCGAAAATGACTTAAATCAGAGAAGTGGAACGAATAGCGTAAATGGCAGATCCTTTGGCTGATTGAATGCCATATTCAAAGTTGTCGAGTATTCTACAGGTCGTTCATGTACCGAGAGCAAACTTTATGAACTTCTTCCGTGCATAACTTTATTATTTTAAATGGAACACCCTGTATGTATTTATGTTATCAGATAGAACATTTTATTGTCTAAAAACCAGTATCAGGAATCCCTATGACTATCTTTACTATCATTTAAAAATATCAAATCTTACAATGAATTTCAATATAAAAACCTCAAACTTGCTTACAAAATGTCATATTGACATCTCCATTTCTGTTGCAATGTGACCAACTTAAAATAAATCTGTTTAAATGTTCTATTTCTATTACGCAACTAGTGCTGTAATAGACCCTATTACAGCACTAGTGAAATAAATGGTATGATTACTGTACTAACTGCAAAAACATATTTACATCAGTCTGACTTCTCATTGTTGAAGTTTTAAGCTTGGGCTCTATTTAGCGCAAAGCAAGACTTGACAGTAAAAGATTCATACAGACTGGCATGGGAATATCTGTGTTAACATTCTGCTTACATACATTGCAAAAAAGCACTCTATAATTTCTATTTGTTGGATTATTTTGCGATTCTTATAAAATATTTTATAAAAAAATAACACAAAAGGGGAGATTTTATGATTAAAACGAAACTAGAAATAATAATTAAATCGATCGAAATAAGATCGCGACACCAGCCTGGTACACGATCATCATAAATCATAGGTGATCCATAATGTTTGTTATACAATGTAATGTTGATTACTCAATTTATTTTTTTGGCTTTTATCTTTTTATTAAAGACACAGTAAATCTATAGAACACTCGCTCTTATTGTTATTATAGTGGTTCATCACACTCTTCGAGTTAGAATTACCTCTTCGCGTCCACTCTTTGTCTATAAGTTTCTTTATAAATGTGCCTCTTTGGCAATGCGAAACCTCGATAACGTTGAATTCTTTCGGGAAAGTGAAAACCATGAAACTTTTCGATGTCTCTGTTACATCTGACAATTTCTGATTTTTGAAGTGTTTTTTTCTTTATTTTCTGTCACACCACCACAGATTTTTATATACATAAGCCCGCGGTCGCTTTTGGGAGCCTCCGATCTCGAGTTTGGTGCCGCCAGCAGCCACCAAATTATAGCACACGCAAAGGAGAAATGTCCAGCCTATACGTACCCAAAGAGGGAACTCTCCCGACACGATTTTCTCGGAGGAATTACACATATCGTTTTGCCTTTTTTGAGGGTTCGGTTAGGCTATTTCAACCAAGGCGATTAGAGTGGGTCACTCGAAAGGCTTTTATTATATATATTCGAAAGTTTTTTTCCTAATCGCAAAATTTGTTTGATGTGGAGTGGCTGAATATGGAAGATAGGTATAAATCTATTGGTACTATTTTTTATCATAAGACTTTTCCTTGAAAAAGTCAGCATAAATAAATTCAAAATTAATTATAGAACACAATATTAACATCAGATTTATAAACATTACTTATATTCTACCCCATAGGAGAGCTTTGTTTGATAGAAGATTTTTCTGTTCGATTTCTAAATTATGTAATTCCTTTCCTGGTAAATTGATGTTTCTACCCGAGCCTGTCTTTAGAAGAAATATGTTTAAATATTTATATTATAATTGTCAGTTGATCTTGCTTTATCATAGAACAGCATTAAATTTTCTTTTAAATATTTTTTTACACTTGTATATTTTTCTAAGTGTTGCAGGCACCTAAACACTCTTTTGATTATATACACTCATTGATATGTAATTTATTGGAGACGCATTCAATTGCATCCTCTTTCCACCATCTATTTCTTTATTCAATATATTGCAAGCTTTTTTTGTTTTTACGTTGTAATAATACTATTTATTTGCAACATTAATATTATATAACTCAAATTTTAAAAATATTTTAAATAATAAAGCAAATAACCTAAAATTTGTATATGATTTAAACAGTCTTGGATAGTTTGTTGCAGGATAAATATTTATGAAATGAGTGCAAAAACTATGGAGTTCTAGACTTTGTCGTCTGTGATATAATTAGTATTTGATGTCAATCATTATTATACAATTTTACTTATTTCACCTTACATTACGTCAAATCACACACCTCTGCAAATGTTAACTATGTAAGGCGAATAGACCAACAGTAAGTTGCAACTAAGTTTAATTTGGCACTGAACACTTATCACTCTGTCGACGAACGAAGAGCAACCGACTAATAAAAATGAACGAAAGAAGTTGAAAGACGAGTGGTTTCAAAAAGGTTGCACGTTTCGCTTTTATGTATTATTAGGGAAGAGTCGTAATCTCAAGAAAAGTAATGGTTCCAGGCATGAGATTATCAGATCGCTTGCATATCTTTTACGCCGAAATTTGGTTTCACGTTTTATTGTATCATGGTGAAAATATTTAATTTTGTCACAAACAGAAGCACAAATAAAAACCGGTTGAAGACAGAAAAAAGTTCTCTGTTTAGTAATAAAGTTTTTACTAGCATTATAATATTGTCATTGTTTTCGCAAATGTTCAAATTACAAGTTGAAACCCTTTCGACGCTTCAAATTAATGTCCTATAAATTAAAATAAATAATTATATAATTTTAAACACGGTACTCTAGCAAAATCTTAAGTATATAAACTGGTGTCTATTATAAAACTCTAGCAAAAATATGCGAAATTCTCCGAAATATTGATAAATCGAGGGGGTTCAGTAATGGGTCTTCTAGAACGAACGTTCTTCGTTCGAATATGGTATTGTTAATTATTCTGCAACATTACCAATGACAAAATCAAAAAGAAAATACTTTTTTCTTATATCTTTATTGAAAGTGGTCTCCACATAAGCCAATCAAGAATTTGAACAATAGTTTTTTCTCAGACAAAGATTATTTTAGCTGAAAAGGGCACGTTTACAAACAAGCCTGTCGCTGTTTAATGAAAGAAAATCCGAAATTGAAAAATTAAAACCGCAGAAGTCAATGTATTCGCTAATATGTATTATCTGTCCAAAAAATCATCGGTCTCTGTTTTTTTTTTTTTTTTTTGAGAATGAGCGAGAACAATCTGTAATAATAATTCTAACCAACACACAATAATGTTATAATGATTTTACTTTCTGTAATTGTATTAATTAAATGCCAATATCAGCAACACGTCAAACATGCTATACATCTTACGATTCATTACCTGTTCTATTCAAAATGTTAGCAGAAAGACTGATATTGCTGCCACTTAATACACTATGGCCCTTCAGTGTCCTGAGTTCTTGCGACCTCTTTCTCTGGAGATAGCTGAAGAGTTGCATTTATACCAGTAACCAAACAGGGTTGCCTAGTTGAAACAGAATATTTGTGAGGAACTGGCTGTGAGCCAACGCGCAATATTCGACAATCACAGCAGCGTTGGTAACAGCGGGATTAATGACTACTTGATTAGTTAATGCACAGTCAAACCAGCTTCGATAATTGCAAAACTAATTACTATTTGATTAATAAATGCACAATCAAACAAGCGTCATTAATGGCGGGATTAATTACTACTTGATTAATAAATGCAGAAACAAAGCAGCAATCAGATATTGCGGGACTAATTCCTCATTGGCAAGTGAATGCGCAACCAACACAGGAATCGGGAATTGTGGACCTAATTATTCTATGATAAGTGAATGCACAACCAAAGCAGGAATCAAGAATTGCGGGAAAAAAATACCACATGGTAAGTGAATGCACAACCAAAGAATTGATTAGGTGCACTACATAAATACTAATATCAAATCGTGCTAATGCACGCCTAGAGTACATACGTCGCCCGACCAAACCATCCTAAATGTTACGTAGGCCCCTTAACTTCAATATCTATTTACAATATTAATATTTATTATTTCGATATTTTTATACACTGTCGAACAAAAGTGTGGTAAAACTGAGGGAATTTTAGACAAAGTGATGCTACATTGAGCATACATCGCTGCTACCTTTTACCTTACTGTTTCTGGATATAAATAAAAAGAACTATTCCCAGTGTGGACGTTGAATATTAAGAGTGAACGTTGTTTGTAATTAACTTTGTTGGTGGGTATGCTTTGTATAAACAACTTCTTTGAAATATCAATTAATATATCTTTTTTATCCAGTGTTGGTTCTTTTCCACACTTTCTTGCTTCTTTCTTTAATAAAATGTTTCGGATATTCCGTTATGTAATTCCTGCAATGTTAGTAATCGTATAATTTGTGCTAAAACTTTTGAATGCTTGACTAAATTAGTCGTTTTGATTTTATTGCTTCTCATTATTTGATCTCGGCAGAATTTATACCACAATTCTTTGAATTATAGGCATATTTTAATTTCACAATGAGAAACAGACAAAATACATTTAGAGGTAACATAGAATATAACATTACATTGGAAGCAGTTTGGCATATATGTCTATTAGATTGGACCAAAATTTTGAAAAGTTCGAAATTTGAAACGCATACGGATTTTTAACTATTTTTTTCATTAGGACCTAAAAACATTCTACATTAAATTTCGGTTAAATTCAAGGACATTAACCCATGCCGATGTGGGTTTAAACATTTATCATTCCAAATAACACACAATTTAACGTGTTTTTGCATGTGCTATACCAATGAATAAATTATTCAGGCTATTTTCATCTCCATGTCTTTTTAGTGTAATCAGGTAACAGCTTTCTGTGCTCCATTACGTATTGTCAAATAAATAGTTTTTGTTTTTAATTTTCCGTAAGTAGTCCATTATACTCTTCCATCAATTTAATTTCTCTCTCAGCAATGTCGTTACCACAAAACCAATGTTCCCAAGATCCTTTTTGGTCTTGATAAACACTTGATTTTCATGCAATTTTGAGGGATCTAAGAGAAAAAACCCTGTATCAATTTCAAACGCTTTAATAAATTGATACCTTCTGGACCCACGAAACCCTGTATAGTTTTATTTACAAAAAGAGTAAAAGACAAAAAAGATATTACTGTTTGCAACTAAATGATTGCAAGATAAAATAGTAGAATAAAATCTTGCCCAGAAGTTGATTAACTTGAGAGTCATATATTTCATATTTTTTGGTCAACATCATATCTGTTCCAGCTAAGTACCCAACACGACCTGGTTTTCTTTGATTAATTAAAAACGTTTTATCTTCTTCGGTGTCGATCATTTTCATTGCGCCTGCATGCGTGATGTCAAAAAGATTTAAAAACTCCATTTCCCCGTCCTTTGTCGAATTTCTTTGAAGTTCTCTCGATTCTGTGTACAAGTCATTTAATTTCTTTACGCAATTCGGAACAGCTCTAGTGGGAACTCGACCTTTCTTCCAAAAAATTAAGCATTTCCGAATTGCTAAGTTTCCGCTTTCACTCCTTTTCAACTTTAGTTGACGCGTATTATAAAATAACACACTTGAAACTTGTCCATTTGATGACAACCTTGCACCTAGAATTTGATGCTTAATTTTCCCACAAGAAAAATATTCTCGTCACTTCTACATTTTCGAAATATTTTTCTGCAAAGTATAAAGCACCTACCTGTAAGCGTACTAAAAATTATTAACACGAAGAGGTATATCGGTGGATATTGTGAAGATCTATCGATATGTGCGCGCGTGTCAAAATGACATGTTTGAACGTGTTCACGACAAGCGGTGTTCTCGTCGCAAGGGTAACATCTGACTTTATGCTAAGATTCACCACAGATAAAATATTTTTAGAATAATTATTAGGGGGTGGACACGAGCGGTTGATGACTCATCGCCCACGGGCGCACTATTTTTAAAGAGGTTTTAATTTTATTTATATAATTGGATAACAAGTGGCTGGTGATCTATAAAATACAAAATACCTTATTATTTGTTCATTTTTTCTTCTGTAAGACTTGTTCTCTTTGAATTAAGTAAATTCTTGAAGATAGAAAACGTCTTTTCTACATCGCAACTGGTTATAGGTGCGTACTGGAAATATTCTTTTATTTCAGCGTATTTACCATACACAATTGCCGCAATGTTATTAAATCTGGATTTCTATTAAAAACTGCGTCTAACTTTTGCCGAAGACCACATCTGAGGTCACTTGAAATACTTTTGAAATTATTAATAGCCACAGCTAATGTGGCTATATTAATTTGAGATTTCGATTTTCAAAATATGTGATTAGTTTAGGCAAGTTTCCAAAGTGTTCCTGAAGGAATAACAACTGATTTTTTAAATTTGGGATTTGTGTTAGTTCCTTGCACTCAGAAATACTTCGAGCATCGTCATTTAAACATGTAACGAAATTATGTAAACTATCGAAATTCTCTGCATAAAAACTATTTCTGTGTATGTTTTAGCAAAGCTAAGTGACGAACGTGCGATATTTTGGCATTCTGTAACGATATTTTACAGACTTTGTAATAAATTTCGGAATCACTGATCATTCATTTTCATATCAGAAAAAGTAACATAAAGAACGTTCTACATCTAAATAAATGATAACTAAAAATGTACGCGTATGTTATTGAAACTAAATAACAGTAAGTATATACAAATTTACATTATTTCTCTTGTGAAATATAAGGTAAATACAATAAATTTTAAAAAAAACACCACACTCCTATCTACGCCCATGTAGAAAGGATTTTACTCATAAATTCTTTTTTTATGGGCATTTTTTGCTCTCATTTTCGGGCATAAACAGATGTTGCAGTTCACCATATGAATTAGTGCTATTCAGTAAGTGGGTGTTTATTTCTTTGCTCCGTTGTAACTTCGTCGTAGTTTAAACCGATCATGTCCGCCCCCTAATAATTATATTCAATTATAGCATTGTTTTTGGCGCAAAACCGCAAAAACACGTGAAATTTCATGTTATTCGGAATGCTAAATGTAAAATGTAAAAGTCCACATCGGCGTGGGTTACTATCCCCGAATTTGGTTGAAATTTTTTGTACAATGTTATTAGGTCCTAATGAAAAAAGTTATTGGGTATGCGTTTCAAATTTAAATTTTTTCATAATTTTGGACCACCTATAATGTGTACTTGCAATACATACATTATACATATTTGTATGTTTTCCTACGGACATTTAAATACATGCAAATAACCTTTTTATAAAATGTTTCAAAAGCACCTGCAACAGACTGTTCTCATTGTAGGGCCACTGCATTTACGATATCGCACTTAACGCCGACGAGAGCGGACATTAGTGTTGAAATTTTAAAAACGAGACCGTCGTCGCTGTCACTGCACAACAATGACGCGGCACAGCGGTACGCCCACACATCGACAGAACCGGCGGGGCAACATCTGCAGTCATATTTACATCATCATGATTTTAAATTTACATCCATCAACACTTGTTCGCCGTCTGCTTTTTATTGGTCTCGTTTGTTAATTAGCGGCCGTCCGATGAATGAACGCGTCGAGAGAACTGCTCAAACTGCAGGTGTTCCATCACACGGCGACCCATCATCATCATCATCATCAACGCGATTCCTTCCGACGATATGAAAAGGCCACTGTGTGAGATAATACATTTTGTTTGGCTTTTTCGGTTTCGTCAGTGACTGTCCGAGCTGTTGTCGTGAGCATTAGAGTTGTTGATTAAATTTAGATAATAGAATGTTTAAGGTGTTGTTGCTTTATCAAATGTTGATTGACGGGAAATTACGTTCGCTTTTTATTGCAGTTAATCAACAATAAATGACTGATATTGTAATGTGAAACCTTTTCCTTTTCGGTTTGAAATCGTGGATAAATTTATTACACAAAATAACGAGTTTACAGCTTCGTCAATTCCTTTCATAATTTTTTATGCTCTTCGTAAAGTTAAAATAGCTTAACATCAAATGTATAGGTACCAGTATTGTGTATGCGGCGGTACATCAAGTATTTTCAGACGGATGGTATCTATCTTCAATGGTATTTTATCATTTGCAACAGTAACCAGTGAATTAATGTTAGTTACGACTAAGTCTAATATTTTATTATAAGAGTTTAGCACTTTACAAAAACACTAAACACCTTCACCACACTAAAGCACAGAAATGGCTAAATACGTATTTCAACCACTAAGTTGTCACCATCAGTAGCACTGATTAAAAATCGCGCTGTCTACACACCGTAGCGTACAGAACAACACAGTGTTGTTCTGCTGTAAGTTTAGGACATTCATAATATTTTGTATAGTAATAAACTTGTGATCATTTAAATTGTCACCCGCATTAAATTTAGAACAATTAACGTCCTCACATTTTATAACCTTTCTATCTAACAAACTAAAAGATAATGCATCAAAAAATAATTCATAATCATTATTGTTTAGGTCCGGTAGTATATATATATTGCTGTGTGCTGTACCAGCAACATAATTATAAAAATAATGATAATTTTTATTATATTTGATATATTCACTTATTTCTTTACAGCACGTACTTTGTAAGTACGCGTGAGTTCTGGCAGTGTATTCAGCTTTCTTTCCTTCTGGTAAATCTCTTGCTTATTTTTGTTTAGGGATAAGGTTATTATTTGTATTAAAGAAAAAAAAATCTAAGTCTGTAGAAAATCATACTTGCATATTTAATTCAAATATTAATGATAGATAGCATCGCTATACTATATTCACCACAACAGAATTATAAATTTTTTTTTTTGTTTTATAGAATAAATATATTCATAATGCTAATCAAAAAACAAATATAATATTATACTGTTTAAATACAAAGAATATTCAATTAAATGTCAATTTTGTTAATATTGTGCTAATTCTATTTTATCAGAAACATTATATTTGCACGTAATGCCCTGATAATTTTAGAACGTAGCAATGGTTAATGTTCATAAATAAGCATGAATTGATCACTGGCAACAACCATTTGCACGTATGGCAACCAGCGTCTCAAAACCTGCCACATAGAAGCATCTCCCTTTCTAAATGTATATTTTATTTTAAATTTGAAATCAAAAATGAATTGCGAGAAAACATTTGCACGTTGTATTCCCATATACGCATAGCAGCATTGATAATTCTTTATAATTGAAAAACTCACTTTGTTTCATTAAACATTTCTTCAAATTGTGCCTTAGGCATCTCCATTTTTGAAATACAAAAATATTATCAAAAGAAAAATTTATTATTATGAATAAAATTGAAATAAAATGAACTTATTATGCTAATACAAAAATGAATGAATATACATCTAATCGTTGTATATTTGACCCTACGATTAATTCTTTATTGGCTTTTTAAAAGTCTTTATCTTTCGAAGTCGAAATTATAATCTAATCTTGTTCATTCCTGTTCTTCAATTTATACCCGGGAAAAAAATGTGTAACGCTTGTTACGCCATCCACCGAACTGAAATTTAGGTTGGCTCCCTGCATCTTCTGTGAGATCTCTGCCCTCAAGTTGCCGTCGTGACACTAACACACGATCACTTATTGTCTTTGACAATTCCCTTCACTGAATGTAAACACATTGAAAATTGTTTGCTTATTTAAAAGTCTTTTCACTAAACCACTTGGTATCTTCAATGGTAGGTATACTCTTCTTAATACAATTCCTCCTTATATTTGTTTATAAACTCGTTGCCTTTCTCATCATTTGTTAGATACTTCCTTCTTTCATTCGCTAATACTTTTCTTTTTTTTTTAGGTATATAAGGATTCGGTAAAATTGGAAATGTATTATAAATAACAGGTATTCTTCTTCCAACGTTATTCGTACTACTACGATCCGTTTGGCCTGCTATTTTATCTCTGGTTTCCACCCAAGACTTTTCCAATGGTGATAGATTTATCTGTAAAAAACTACAAACAAATTTTATATCATATTTTCTTTGTGTAGGTCTTCAAACCATACAAGTCTTTACAGTCTATGAAGCTTTGTGCTACACACACAAATTCATTAATGTCTATTTTATTTGCTCAGCTGTCGTTTATAAAAACATTACTGCTGATTGTATCATGTCAGAATATTTATAATTTATATCCTTTTTTATTTATTTATAGTCATCAGTTAAGGTAAATTTTATCCTTTAAGTATGATTTATTTAAAATCTCTTTTATAAAATTTTATTACATGATGCACGTTTTTAAGTTCATATAATTTATTCAACTATATTTATCTCTCGTGCATAGCGAATTTGATTTTTTTCATATATTATTGCGTTTAAATGACTAATTCTCCTTACTGTTCCATCCTTTAGCATAACCCTTTCTTGGTTGTTTGCTTTCAGTACCCTTTTATTTTTAAACAACGGTCCATTATTCAAAATGTTTAGTGCAATTTTCACGCATTTTGAAAAGTTAGGTTGTTTTTCATTGTATACAAACCATACATCCTGTTTATCTTTTCAACAAAAGAAACATATTACTTAGACTTATTTTGTCGTTATTTTGTACCTATATATAATACTTAATTTTTCTTAAATACTTATATATATATATATATCCTATAATTATAACAATAAATTCATTTGATATCAGAATTCTCTATGCAAAATATATGCAACCTATCATACACTTGTGTTATTTGTATTGTAAACATAAATAAACTTGATAATAAAGTCTGATTTTTACTGTTTCCTTTATTTTTAATATTTAAGCTAATTCTTAATGCTACTCTTATTTTTTTAAATACGCAAGGTTCACGGCAATATGTTACTAGGATAAATTTATTGAAGAAGAAATAATACACTTTGACATGACAATGACCACCAACGGAATTCAATCAGCAGGAACAACGTCAGGCACCGAAAGCAATACGCCACCACCAGTAGATCTTCCAACCATATTATGATCCCTGTCCTTCCTAAGCACAGTCCGGGTTACACCAAAAAGTTCAGAGTCGTCTATATCCGGATTAAGCCACGTTTCAGACAATAAAACAAAATCACAATCAAAAGCGAAGCTGGAACGATATACTTCAGCAATTTTCAAACGCAAACCACGCACGTTTTGGTAAGAAATGCGCATTGGAGAAGTCCGGCTGCTGGACGACCCTAGTTTTCCGACCTGGTACGCTTTATAATTTTAGGGACGCCATTAAAGTGCTTTTTGTGGATATCTGTTTTACCAGCAGCAATACGCTCACAAGTTGACGTTTCACTGTTCCAGTCCAGTCATTCTGTCCGAAAATAGTCCCTGAATTAGAAAATGAACCGAACAAGCCAATTTTTTTATATGTTGTTGAGGAGGGTTAGGACAGCTTAATTCCATGTTTTCGACTGGATACCCCTTGCGCATTTTACGCCATCTTGAAAATAAAGGTGTATTCTTGTTTCCGTTGTAACTCGGCTCCTGGTCGTCCAACGGGGAAGTTGTGCATATTTTTTGTTCCTTTTTTTATTCTTTACAATTTATGTCATAAAACATTATCCCCTAACATCGACCGTTCTCGAGCTATCAGCAAAAATAGGAAAAAATTTGAGGCACTAACTCGGTTTTTATTTTTTTTTTCTTCTTTGTCGTCACACATAACAAAAAAGTGTTTATTATCAAACTTGTAGAGCACATTCATACCTAAAATTTGATATCTTTAAAGCGATAAACACTCCGATAGTGATAAACATTCTCACAGTTAAAATAATGTGTGCGTGTGAAATGTGAAGGGAAACACCCGGACTATGTAGAAAGCGGGGATTCACAGAGATTCTTATATAAAAAGAAAATACACTTTCAAAAGTCAAGAGTCGAAGGCGAGATAGGTTAAACGTTGTATCGAAAGGCGAACTAAAAACAATAAGACTGCTGTACATATATAGTAAATGTGCAAGGTGTTGTATTGTCGTAATTAAAATATTGTGCTCCTTATCGCAGAGTAAACAGATTCGTCACGCGTCTGGATCGTGACCCCAAAGAAAATTCTGCTGAAGACAACGTAAAATAAAGTAGATTTCGCTGAGGATAAACAGCGCCCGAAGAAAGAATAAAGAAGGCGAAAAAAAAGAAGATTTAAACTAAGGTATTATTTAAATGATTATTGTATGATGAATGTATTTTTTATAATAAAGAATTAAAGATTGTAAAATAAATTTCAAACAGACGAACTGAATAAATAGAGTGGTTAAATAAACATCGTCTCCAAAATATAAAGTATAATGTAACTTGATATGTTTCGCAATTGCCGTATATGTCTATAAATATACACAAATTGTATGTAGCCTCCGTAGTAAATTCTTGCTTTATTGATTACGTTTTAATATACCAAAGAATATACTTAAATATTTGTGTTCATCTAATATTTGTAAAAGTGTATTGAAATTGTCTTCTAAATGTGTTTTGTTTCGTTTGTTGTTTGTATAGAATACTTCTTTGTCTGTAAAATATACAAAATTCATTGATTTTGAATATAAGTATTATTTAAAGTTTAAAATGGCACTTTTCTTTTTATTAAAATCAATTACTGCTTAAGAACCTTTTGAATTAATCATTTCTAGTTCTTTGAATCGCCCTGAGAGAATCCGATTTGAGCTGAACTGACAAACAATTACATTTTAATTTAGAATTTAAACTTTACATAAAATATATTAATTTGAATATAGAGGTTCCTGTTCATTATGTCACCCAACTTTGGGGCATTTTAATTTCATTTCTTTTTACACTGCAAACAACAGAATCTTAGAAAATATCAAAAATCTACCGTTAGAAACATTGAAAGTAGAATTAAAAAAGTGACTGAGTAGCCAGATGTTATTACTCTTTAAGTGGTATTGAAAATGACTGGCAGATTTTAGATTTGCATATCTAAATTGTTTGTTTATTATATGCCTATGCCTATGCTAACGTTATATTTTTATTGTTAGATTTTTATAATTACATTTGTGTTGACTTGTTCTATACCATTTGTAAATGAAGGAATATATATTATAATTATTATTATTATTATTACTAAAGCATAATACTTATTCGATATGTTTTCAATAACTTTAGATACCCTCTTTCTGTCATTTATAAAAAGGCAACAACTTTTTGTCTTTAAATAAAAAAAGCAACACTAATTTCCTCCCATTGGTCTTTACTACAGAATAAAATAATACTTGAATATAATCCGGAATAAGTTAATTAAAGTTGATCTTTAATTTTAGTGACAATAATTCAAAATTAACATCTAAAATGAAATTGCTGAATTTATTGCTAACTGAAAAGTTCATTTCGATATGGATAATCTCCCTTTACCCATCAGCTTTTATCATTTAACAACATTATGGTTTATTTGAACTTTGACAATTTCCATGCTAACTACATTAAATCTTCCTACGGAATGGCGAGTCATGTTCTCTTATTTTTAGCGACGGAACGGCAAGTTTTCAAAAGGAAGCGGAAACCGCTTATCGTTACCCTCCAGAGTCCATGGTAAAGCTATCTATTGAGACATAAAACACGAGGGAGCCCCCAACATTTCAAGACTTTCTCGGGCTTCAGAAATAAGAATTTGTCAAGTTAAATTTAGCGGGGTGTAATGCAATTATTATTCAAATTATGTTCTAAGTGCCGCTAATTATTTGATACCAGCTGCTTAAGTAGGTACGATATTACAGTTTAAGGTTACTAAATTCTCTCAGGTCAACAGATGTTTAACTCCGGGGACGTATTAAAATTATAGTTAATTAAAATACCTCCACTAATTGTCTTTAATAAGGGTTCATTATGAGTATTCAAGAACAAAACTGCAATTAAGAACGACTTAATTCTGTACGTCTTGTTTAAATAGATAGGAAGTGATATTAAAAATAATATTATTGAATCATTCACATTCTTCATTCTAGAACATTCAATCAATATAATATAATGAAAAGGAAAATAAATTTTAAATAATTTATTATAGTTGAGGCTTGGCGAAACATGATGCAAATATATAGAAAAATTAATATTTTTTTTATTTCGTATGTAGTGTTATGGAGAAGAGGAAGTTGATATTTTTTAAACATAGCGATGCCAGTGACATATATATAAAGAAGCAATCGAAGAGAAACAGGGGAAGTAATGGATTTTGCTCATACAAGAACTAATATAATATCAATTTAATTGAATATTACAGCGTTTTTATAATAGACTTTATTAAGAATACGATTTCTTAGTAATAGACAGATAATCACATAAATACACACAAATACACCGACATAGATTTGGATTTGTAATTCTAAATTGTAGATATATGATTAATAATATAATAATTACTTAACAAATAAATCATGACTACTTCTCGGATTGTTAATATGAGACTGCTGTATCTAATCAGGGCTTCAAATAGGTTTTGGAAAGGATTTGAAATTAAGGTCTGGTATGGCCACGAGCAATTGCATGGGATACTCCAGGGCTGAACAGTTTCGTTTTTTAAGGAATATTATTATAACAAAATACGTTCCACTGAATTCTAAGAAAGAAACAGTGAAATTTTTATTGACTGCTTTTAATATTGAGTAGAGAAGACAATGTTTTTCAATGTAGTAGTAGTTTAATATTGAAAGAGTGACAACGTATTTTTATCGGCTCTACATATAGTGCAGTGTTGAAAAGAAAAATATTGTTATTTATTATTGAAACATACATTAAATTGTGATGATGAAAACTATTAGTGAAATGCATCGATGAACCAAATAGATGATTAATCATTTGTCAAGTAGGTGAACATATATAAAACAACAAAAATATGTCATTACAATAGGTGCTATATTTACCGAATGGAATTTCGGAGGCAGAAAAAACGGTAAAGTGTTTCGTATGTGAGGAAGAGAGACATGGTAAATGCGCTGCAGTCAGTGACGAAATAGCTAAGAAGTTGAGGACACGGATATAAATACATATTGCCGTGAACTCGCAAAATTTGTAGAATAAGAATAGCTTTAGAGATTAATTTAAGAATTAGTTTAAGCTTTGAAATAAAAAAATAAAGATAACAAAAATCCTATTTAAATATTATTGAGTAAAACTATGCAACAAGAACTACATGAAGGTATACAAAGTTGCATACACATAGTCAATTTATAAAGGTGATTTTAAAAAACTATTATTATTCAAGTAAATAATGAGAAAATACAAAATAAAGTTTATTAAATAAATATGACACAAAAGATGTAGAATAAAAATTTATTAAATAAAAATATGATATAAAGACAAAATAAATATAAGTAATATATTTCTTTTGTAAAAGGATACACAAGATGTATGGTTTATATATCATGAAAAAGATGAAATACGATATGCAAGAAATATAAATGAGTAAATTATTGTGATTTATATGCATAAAGCAGTAAAAATTTTATGAAAGTGTTTATGAACTAAATTGTATTAAAAGATAAAATTTACCTTAGCTTACAACTAGACTAAGAAAAAGGATATAAAAATATATAAAACGTAGAAATGATCAGCAACAACATTTTTGTATTTAAGGGTAGCTGACATCATAAATAAATAAAAAGTATATGTGTTTGTGATTTGTTTGCAACACAATGCTTCAGAGAGGCAGTGGAGAAACAGACGTGTCCTACAGGTACAGGCAGTGCGGGAAGAAAAATAATGGTTATCTCCAACATGTTTCCCATTTTGCCAAGTCGCAATCCGGCTAAAAGAAAAGTGAAATTGACATTAATAAATGGAAAGAAAAAATATGTATCGAACAATGAACAAGGCAATAGGTTCATTGACGAATACAAAGAAGGATGGTATTAGCGACAAGAATAAACCTACCGTTGGAAATGCTGTGCGAGGCAGAGGGGACCTTTGAATTGGAAAGTTATGTTGACGTTTGGTAAATTGTGAACTGTCAGAACAATATGTGTATGTGTGCGTGTATCAAGACGGCAACATGCGGGCAGCGATTTCACGGGAAAGTGTATTCCAGTACCAACCTAAATATGGACTAGAGGGCGCAATGGTCAACATAGAGTTTTTTTTGCCGCTATAAATACGAAAACAAGATTCGACAAGGGGACTTCTGATGACAATTCCGAGAAGGAGACTTCTCATAACACTTCCGAAAGGAAGATCTCTTAAAGAATAAGACGTTTTAGATTGTTACATTGTAGTTTTCATTATTTCTTCATCACGTATAGTCATAGTAGTTTATTTTATTTTAATACATTTGAATTCACTTGAAGCGTTCATGATGGACATTCAAAATAAATATTTTGATAGCAAGTAAGTTTATTTTTTTTTTTGAAAAGGAAGTTATACAAATTGTTGGACAGACATTGGTTTTTACGTGCAAATGATTAATCAATGTATTGTTGGACAATATAGATAAGTAAATATTTTATCCTGTAAGGTTTGTTTTAAATTCATAAAGTTGGAATTACAACCAAATAGGATTAATGGTGTTGGTCAGTTGGAGAGATGCTACGTGCAAATGAGCATTTTCTTCATCGTATAGTCTAGGCATCATTAATCTCTTTCAAGTTAAGCAAATAATTAATTAAAATTTCACAAGGCAAAGATTAAGAGCTAGATACAACACGTGCAAATGGTTGTCTAAAGCAATTAATTGAAGCCAATACATAAATATAATTACATCGATAAGTATATCCATAAATGTACAATAAAAGTTTACATTTGTTTATTTACAGGATAAATATTTATTTTGTTTGGCAGAATAAATAAATAAATAAAAGATTTACATACATTACAACCGGCATTAGGTATAAATGATATGAGCATTTTTCAATTATGTATCTTGTTTAGAGCATAAAGGTGTGTACATAAAAATTATTTTTGAATCTATAAATTACAAAATAAAAGATATATGATTATGTTGTATAGACATACAGTTTTTCTTTGAACAAAACTATTACCTTTTCCCTATTATGAGCAAGAGAAAAATCATCAGCAAAGGAGAAGGAACCACATACATTGCCAGGACCCACAATAGTCATAAAGTACATGCTCCAACAATATAAGATAAAAAATACAAAACCAATTATAAGTTCTTGGTGTATAAAGAATAATTTTAAGAGTACAGCATGTACAAAAGACTATACCCTACGTGTGGTAATACACACAAATATATGTTGTCACAGCATATAAATTATATGGCGATGCCCAACGTATGGCAATAACATTATTTAAAATAAATATTTATATGCCACAGCATTAATTAAAATGGCGCTCAACGAAGTGGGGCAATGTATTCCTTTTCTTGTTGTTTATTAATCATATATTTATTTAACGCCCAACATAGAGAGGCAATGTATTACTTTTCATAATTGTTTTAAAAGAAAAAAATATATATATATAATTAATGTTGCTTAACATAGTGGAGCATTGTATTCATTTTCTCGTTTGTCAATAATTATTTACATAACATTCAACGTTATGAAGCAGTGCAATTTTGTTTTTTTAAATGTTTAAACAAAAAAATAATAATTTATTTTGTACAAATAATGGGTACAAAGTTTGTTTCATTTTTTATTCATTAGCAAATAGAATAATTATTCAATGTCCAATTTAGAGACAGAATACCTTTAATTTTCATTTACTGGTGAATTATCAATTTCTCTTATTTAGAAAGGGATAAAGAAGGAGGAATAGTATTTGATTAGATAAGTTTCGTTATGAATTTATAAGTTAGAAATAAGATAAAAATGGCAGAGAAGGATAAGAATAATGGTGAAGGTTCACAGTTCACAAAATACAGGGACAATCGTCCGGTATCTTCTGATTCAGAGTCAGAAAAACCTGAATCAGAGGATCGCACACTTGAAGGTAGCGTACAGACAGAAAGCATCAGTAGCATAGCTGGTGAACAAAAAATTGAGAATCTTTTCAATAAACTATTCAGTAGAATAGAAGAAAATGATAAGAATTTAAATCGAAAACTAGAACAAAATAATTTGAATATGAACAGGAAATTTGAGGAAAGCAATCAAAGATTAGAACAAAATAAAGTAGAAATAAACTCAAGAATAGACAAGGTTCTCATGGAATTAAGAAAGGAAACTTTAGAGCTAAATGCAAAAGTAGAATTGAAGTTAGAACAGTCAGTTTCAACTTTAAATAAACAAATAAACATTAATGAAAAGAAATGTGAAGGTAAAGGCGCATTCTTAATAAAAGAAATCAACGAAAGGGCTGCCAAAACACAAGTTAGTTTTGATAAGGTAGATGAGAAAATAAATTCTCTTGAAAATAAAGTGAAAGGGAATAATGTAGAATATCAAGAACAAATACAAGAACTTTCACATCAGGTGGAAGATTGCAAAATAAAATATGGTGTTTGTACGGACACAATGTTGACTCTACAAAACAAAACTTTAAACTTTGAAAACACTATCAAAGGGTTAGAGAACAAAGTACATGGGGTTAGTATACCTAGTGTATCTTTAACACAAATACCTGGTAGCGCAGAGAATATACCAAAATTCTCAGGATTTTACAAAGATAATCCAATGGCGTTTATGAGAACGATAAAAACGTATATGAGGGGAATATCTGATGAGATGTCAAAGCTACATTTCATAAGAGGTTGTTTGAAGGATTATGCACTTCAGTGGTACGATATGATAATAGATGAAGTAGTAGACTTCAAAGAATTTGAGATTCGTTTTGTGAGACAGTACTGGGGACAGACTCAGCAGAGGAAAATTAGACACGATTTAGTGTTCGGCAAATACAGAGCTGGATCTTCTCGAGAAAACTACATCATACGAAAATATTCTTTTCTTAAATACATACAACCAACCATTGAAGAAAGCGATATTGTTTCACAGCTAGCAGCACACTTTGACCACAACGTTACACAAGCGGTGGCACTTCAAGGAATTGATAACATTGAAGGATTACTGGAACTGGTCAAGAGATTAGACGATGTGGATGAAAAGGGAAACAACAAAAATTATGGAAATGTCAAATATACAAACGATCCACCCAGAAATTATAATAACAACAACAACAATGGAAATAATCCACATATAAACAATACACCTCGTTACAATCAAAACAAACAGTACAACAATAATGGGTACAATCAAAATCAGGGCAAACAGAATTATGGAAACAACCCTTATACATATAATAAGCCAAGCTATGGGAACAATCCATATTCATACAATAAAACAAGAAACTATGAAAATAAAAGGAAGAAAGAACAGAATCATGGGAAGGAAGAAAGAAACCCTGAGAGGGAAAGAAGAGTGAACAACGTTCAAATAAATGAAGAGAAGAAAGAAACAAGTACGAAGGAAAAGACAGAATCAAAGGGTGCAATACCCAAGGATTCAAGACAACTACCGACAGATAAAGAATGGGTAAATTCTACCTACTCAAATGCGACTTCGTTGGATTTTTAGAAAGGCCAGTCAAGAAGAAAAAGAAGATACAAAATGTATATAACTTCGACGATCTAAAGAAAATCACGACGGAATTACCACACATAACAGTAAAAATAGGGAACGAAGAAATAGAAGCATTATTAGACACAGGAGCGCAATTATCATTATTAGATAGTAGTATTATAGACAAAGACATAGAAAAATTAGGATATTATATGCCTATAAGAAAAGTAAATTTAATAAATGCAAATAAGAAACACATCATTACTATAGATAAAGTTTTTTGTATAAATGTTAGAATAGGTAGTTTAAATTTATTAACAGAATTCATAATAGTGCCTAATTTGAACAGCAATTGTATTTTGGGGATAGACTTTTTAAGTCAATACGGTACAAAAATAAATATGGAAAACAAACCATTTCATATTAAAAATTCAATAATCTCCTGGTGTAAGGAAACACAGGAAGATGAAATATTAATTAATAATTTATATATAAATAATGCTGAACAAAATCTCACAAATAAAATGGATAGTAGTTTATTAGACAATAAGTGTGCACATCCTGTGAAGCATCGTCAAAGTGAGGACTTCACGCAATATAGGGATGGTACGAATTTAAATTGCGATAAACAATACATAAGCCATGTGAGCAATCTTGTCAGCAAATATAAAGAGTTATTTGATAATAAACCTGGTTTAGCAAAAGGCTATGAACACAGGCTCAAAGTAGATGAAACACAACCTTTTAAAGTCAAAAATTATCCTGTCCCCAATAAATACAGAGAACAAGTCAAATTAGAAATTAAAGAAATGTTAAAAAATAAAATTATAGAAAGAACAGAATCAACATTTATAAATCCAATAGTAGTGGTAGTAAAGAAAAATACAGGCAATCAGAAAGAAACAAAATTACGCTTATGTCTTGATGCAAGGGGCCTTAACTCAAGGACCTCCCCTAATTTTGAAGCTCCGCAGAGTATAGAGACCTTATTAACAAGGTGTACTGATGCAAGGTGGTTCACAAAAATAGATCTGAAGAGTTCTTTTTGGCTGGTACCATTACACAAGGACTCAAGGAAGTATTGTTCCTTTATGTTCAATTCATTAGTCTATTCGTATAGAGTCGTTCCGTTTGGCCTATCAACAGCGACAGCCGCTTTGGTTAGAGCCATGCAACAAATTTTAGATCCACACGAGGAGTACGTTTCTCATTATGTGGATGACATACTGATATTTAATAAAGATTTAGAGAATCACAAAGGATCAGTAGAAAAGGTTTTAAATACGTTAGCAGAAAACGATTTAAAAGTTAACATTGAAAAATGTGAATTTTATAAAAATAAAATAAATTATCTAGGGTATATGATAGACGGTAAAACAATAACTATAAAAGAAGAAAAATTGGAAGCAATAAGAAAGTATCCCAGACCAAAGAACATAAAGATGCTCAGAGGATTCTTGGGAATGATAAATTATTATAAACATTTCATTCCGAAAATATCTGATCAAACTTACATGCTTTTCAGAATGATAAAGAAGGGAGTAAAATTTAAATGGACTCCTGAAACTCTCAAAGCATTTGAAGAAGTGAAAGAGAATTTTTGCAAAGCATTAATAGTAAATTTGCCTGATTTTAATGAAGAATTTATTTTGAGGTGCGACGCATCAAATAATGTTATAATTGCAGAAAAATACATGAGAACAGAAAATGAAAAGATAAGAAAACACAAGACGTACCAAATTGGAGATCTGGTAGTGGTAAAAAACTACAGATTGGGAAGGAGAAATTTAAACAAGTGCGCAAAGTTAGACTTACCGTACAGAGGCCCATATAGAGTAAATAAAATTTTGAGTGATGTAACGTACAAGCTACAAGAAATAGATAGCGAAAGGATCAAAGGAAAATATCACATATCTATGCTTTATGATTATATAGACATAGAAAATTAATAATCATTTGTGCGAGTTTTCACAATGGTTATTATATGTGTCGTTCATGCTTTAATAATCATTGTTGACGATTCACGACAAAATACAATAACCAAGGGAATATGCCGTGAACTCGCAAAATTTGTAGAATAAGAATAGCTTTAGAGATTAATTTAAGAATTAGTTTAAGCTTTGAAATAAAAAAATAAAAATAACAAAAATCCTATTTAAATATTATTGAGTAAAACTATGCAACAAGAACTACATGAAGGTATACAAAGTTGCATACACATAGTCAATTTATAAAGGTGATTTTAAAAAACTATTATTATTCAAGTAAATAATGAGAAAATACAAAATAAAGTTTATTAAATAAATATGAAACAAAAGATGTGGAATAAAAATTTATTAAATAAAAATATGAAATAAAGACAAAATAAATATAAGTAATATATTTCTTTTGTAAAAGGATACACAAGATGTATGGTTTATATATCATGAAAAAGATGAAATACGATATGCAAGAAATATAAATGAGTAAATTATTGTGATTTATATGCATAAAGCAGTAAAAATTTTATGAAAGTGTTTATGAACTAAATTGTATTAAAAGATAAAATTTACCTTAGCTTACAACTAGACTAAGAAAAAGGATATAAAAATATATAAAACGTAGAAATGATCAGCAACAACATTTTTGTATTTAAGGGTAGCTGACATCATAAATAAATAAAAAGTATAGGGTAAACCAGACAGTTATTGGCACCATAAGAGGCAATGTTTGGTGGTGAGGTGGTTTATTTTATCTCAGTCAACAATGAGCGGCCCGACAATGCTGTTGTTTTTTGTATTTTACTGCTGAATATTTTATCTTTAAATTTCACCAAAAAAAAAGTTATTAATGGCAAGTAAATAATAACAAATAATCTACTTTTTTATAAATGACAAGATGTACAGTAATTGACATATCGTCATACAGTTATTGGCATAGGACCTTATAGTGATTGGCACCCAGGAATTAATAAATTTTCTTTAACTGCGAAGAAATTTTTAAAAGTTTTTATTAAATTTTAAGACTGGAAATAAAATTATGCACATTATCAAGAACAATTATTTTATTGCAAAATAAAAATTAATACTCACAGGTATTAAATATTTAATAAAAAAAAAAATAAAAATTCCATGGTATTATCAAAAATGTTTTCAATTTGTTTCTTTCCTAGTCTTTGCACAAGTCGTACATACAAATTTATTCACAATCGGAGGCATATTGTTGTGTTTTCTTATGCACTGTGGGTGAAAAGTTCTAACGCAATGGAGACAATTTATTCCAACATTATTTACATGGTTTGAAGTAGTCTTTGCCGTTATGTATTAATGTCAGAAAAGAGTGTTGGGGAGTCCGGCAATAAAAAGACTTATGTTTAAAGGAAGTCTAACGTTTTATTTCTCAATATTTCGCACATAAGGTATTTGTGCTTCCTCAGGATAAACTAATTAAGAAACAACTAACATATTTCAAACTAATTGTCATTTTAAATTAACATGTAAACACAATTTGTCACGAAAAACACCGTGTTTTGTGGTATTTTTCACAGTTTGTTTTCTTACTGTGTATTCATAATATATTTTTTTCCCACCAAGAAGTCATAGTTGTAAGTATTTTTTAAAAATTTCTGTCAATAACTTCTTTACTAACTGTACTTTGTTTCATTATCTTGTTCTTAATTAGTTTATCCTGAGGAAGCACAAATACCTTATGTGCGAAATATTGAGAAATAAAACGTTAGACTTCCTTTAAACATAAGTCTTTTTATTGCCGGACTCCCCAACACTCTTTTCTGACATTATTTACATGTATATTACTAACGCAAATGTAACATAGGCCCTTGAAAACTCTATTATTGTCTTTAAAATCATTTTCTGAATCGGGTTCGATTTTAGTCATTTCGTCTCTAAATAAAAATCTTACATGACTCTCTTGTTGACGAATATGGGGGATTTTTACATCAGAGAGGATGCTAACCTTTGGTTCGTTTCCACAAAGCAAAGTTGCTTTTCCAGCTTTCTGCTCCATAGTGTTTTCTGTCTGCGTTTTTACCTTTAACTTTTTTTGCGTGGTAACGTTTTTTCTTTCTTGAATCTTTAACTTCCTTTCCGTGGCAACGTTTTTTTTTTCCAGAATCTTCTGCTTTCTTTCTTCTTTCTTTCTCTCTTTTTCTTTTTTTGCGTCAATTTTCTTCTCCTTCATTCGTTTCCAACTTGAAGATGAGATTACGAATGACTCCTTTTCTGTGTTTCTTTTCCCTTTTCTCTGTGGAGTTCCAGGCCATGATAAGTAATCTTTTATAATATTAATATTATTTGTTGAAGTTGTTTTATTCAAATTTTCTTCGACATTTTCTACAGGTTTGCCATTAGTAAAGATATCAATCTCATTTATTTCCCCTGCTTGGTCAGTGTTCAGTATTTTATCCCCTGTAACTCTACATTTTTCACTAGAAAAACTTTTCGTGGAAAAGTCATGTACTAGTGTGTCTTTACTTAGACTCAATAAGTCTTCCTGTATCTCCAGATTATCTGTCAAGTTGCTTGTAAAAATGATACTAGCTTGACTTAAATCAAAATCATCTTTGGTAAGCCCTACAAAATCAAATTCCACATTCTTCTGCCCTAAACTTAGGTTTTCACTTGGAAATAAAACAGGCTGATTATCCTGCTGCTCCAACTCATTTTGGTTATTCTGAAAGATAATGTCTTGTTGGAAGTTGTGCTCGGTACCAAACTGATTATCAACATCACAAAATTGATCTGATTTAAAATTTTGATATATGTCTCTCAGAATCTTCATCTCATTAGTCAAATCATTTTGATTGTCTTCCAATGTACTAAGTACTTCTGCTCCTACAATGCTTTCAAACGTTTTGAAGTCAATAGTGTCATAAGGTTCGGGTCGTTTTACATTACGAGTATGTTTATCATTTTTTTTTAAGTCAGTTTTAGCATTATTACTAATGCCTAGACATTTTGTATAATTTATTGCCTCAGGGTTCCATGGAAATAGACCACAGGTGCGAAAACCATTTTGTAGAGTTTCGGCCTTTACCTCATCTATTACTGTTTTAAGCACACCGGCAAACTTTTCTCTTGTTACAGCCTGTTTAGGGTTATCTCTGTTCCACTTTATATGAGCTTTTTTCCAATCGGACTTAATCGGTTTAAAGGCAGATACATCAGCAGGTTGTAAAATCCTGATTGAGTTGGGATACAACGCCACCAAAATAATGTTCAATTTAGTGCAAAGTTGACTCAGATGATATGTCAAGTGAGTAGTATGACCATCCACAAAAAGTATTACGGGAAAAGTGATTTTGTTATCAATAAGGTATGGATAGAAAATATTTCCTATGTATTCATAGAATAATTCAGAGGTCATCCAACCATTATCGCTTTTTCCAAGTTTCCATCCTACAGGCAATGAGGAAACTACTTCTTCCGGGACTCGTTTGTAAGGGTATACAACCATCGGTGGAACCATTTTGCCTTCTGCTGAAAATGTAAACATCACAGTTAAAGTTGATTTCGCAGGTCCTCGTTCAATTTCGTAAACATTCTTTGCGCCACGCGGTGCTAACACTTTCTTATTTTTGGGACATAAATTAAAGTTGGTCTCGTCGCCATTATATATCCTTTCGGGATTAAGTAAGACATTGTATACATTCTTTTCCTTTAGGTAAGTTTCGATTTGATTAAACCATTTTCTTATGTCTCTTTCGGACACATTTGAACTGGATGCAGTGACACCTTCTGCCGTTCTGTGTGTTAGCTCAGGATTTCTTCTTAAAAAAGAATAATACCACCCGTCTTGAGGCATATTATCTTTGAAAGGATTTGGTCTTGATTCCTTGTCTAAAAAATCTTTTACAGACGCTTGAAGGTCTTCTTTTCTTCTTGGAAATCCTTTTCTGCTACAGTCCTTCACCCAGTCCACTAACGCACGTTCTTCGTCATGTGTTAAAATTGGTGATGGCCCATGGGAAACTTTGGTAAATTTATCGCTCAGGCGAAATTGAAGAGTCGATCGAGGTAAGTTGAATACTTCAGATGCCTTTTTTTTCGACATTCCATTTTTAATACTATCAAGCGCTTTTTGTATTGTTTCCTCCTCATATGTTTTGTCATATTTTTTACCACTTGGTGTTTTAGGCATCGTTGTGTCCCTTCCTGTAAAAAATTTTTTTTGAGAGAATAATAATTAAGTGCCCTTAAGTAGGTATACGGTGCCGGACCAAAACATTGTTTATGGGTAATGACTTAAAAAACACATATTTCTGGTTTGTAAAATTATTATGACAACAGAAATAATGTATATTTGAAATGCCAATAACTGTTTTCCAGTTTTTTTTGACAAGCTAGTTATTGGCACCCCATGTCAATAACTGTCTTCAACCGCATTTTCCATATACAGTTATTGGCATGTTAAAAATATAAGAAATGGCATGATTTTCAACTGAATTATTTATTGAAAATTAAGAACAAACTATATTGATTACATACAACTTACCTTGCTAAATGTCGCTGCATAAAAACAAAAAATAGGGCACTTGTTTTGAGTTCACACCTTATAGAAATACACGAGTTCTAGAAGCTTGTAGAGCATAGGTGCATTGAGTGACGCTTTACAATTCAGACTGACTTGTCTGGACTGGAATAATTGGTCACGTGACAGAGAAGTGTCCAATGTATGTCGTTTATCACTACATTTTTACCGCCAGTGCCCCAAACCCTTACAAAAAGAAGAAATTCTCTTGAGTGCCAATCACTGTATGGGTGCCAACAACTGTCTGGCTTACCCTATGTGTTTGTGATTTGTTTGCAACACAATGTTTCAGAGAGGCAGTGGAGAAACAGACGTGTCCTACAGGTACAGGCAGTGCGGGAAGAAAAATAATGGTTATCTCCAACATGTTTCCCATTTTGCCAAGTCGCAATCCGGCTAAAAGAAAAGTGAAATTGACATTAATAAATGGAAAGAAAAAATATGTATCGAACAATGAACAAGGCAATAGGTTCATTGACGAATACAAAGAAGGATGGTATTAGCGACAAGAATAAACCTACCGTTGGAAATGCTGTGCGAGGCAGAGGGGACCTTTGAATTGGAAAGTTATGTTGACGTTTGGTAAATTGTGAACTGTCAGAACAATATGTGTATGTGTGCGTGTATCAAGACGGCAACATGCGGGCAGCGATTTCACGGGAAAGTGTATTCCAGTACCAACCTAAATATGGACTAGAGGGCGCAATGGTCAACATAGAGTTTTTTTTGCCGCTATAAATACGAAAACAAGATTCGACAAGGGGACTTCTGATGACAATTCCGAGAAGGAGACTTCTCATAACACTTCCGAAAGGAAGATCTCTTAAAGAATAAGACGTTTTAGATTGTTACATTGTAGTTTTCATTATTTCTTCATCACGTATAGTCATAGTAGTTTATTTTATTTTAATACATTTGAATTCACTTGAAGCGTTCATAATGGACATTCAAAATAAATATTTTGATAGCAAGTAAGTTTATTTTTTTTTTTGAAAAGGAAATTATACAAATTGTTGGACAGACATTGGTTTTTACGTGCAAATGATTAATCAATGTATTGTTGGACAATATAGATAAGTAAATATTTTATCCTGTAAGGTTTGTTTTAAATTCATAAAGTTGGAATTACAACCAAATAGGATTAATGGTGTTGGTCAGTTGGAGAGATGCTACGTGCAAATGAGCATTTTCTTCATCGTATAGTCTAGGCATCATTAATCTCTTTCAAGTTAAGCAAATAATTAATTAAAATTTCACAAGGCAAAGATTAAGAGCTAGATACAACACGTGCAAATGGTTGTCTAAAGCAATTAATTGAAGCCAATACATAAATATAATTACATCGATAAGTATATCCATAAATGTACAATAAAAGTTTACATTTGTTTATTTACAGGATAAATATTTATTTTGTTTGGCAGAATAAATAAATAAATAAAAGATTTACATACATTACAACCGGCATTAGGTATAAATGATATGAGCATTTTTCAATTATGTATCTTGTTTAGAGCATAAAGGTGTGTACATAAAAAATATTTTTGAATCTATAAATTACAAAATAAAAGATATATGATTATGTTGTATAGACATACAGTTTTTCTTTGAACAAAACTATTACCTTTTCCCTATTATGAGCAAGAGAAAAATCATCAGCAAAGGTGAAGGAAACACATACATTGCCAGGACCCACAATAGTCATAAAGTACATGCTCCAACAATATAAGATAAAAAATACAAAACCAATTATAAGTTCTTGGTGTATAAAGAATAATTTTAAGAGTACAGCATGTACAAAAGACTATACCCTACGTGTGGTAATACACACAAATATATGTTGTCACAGCATATAAATTATATGGCGATGCCCAACGTATGGCAATAACATTATTTAAAATAAATATTTATATGCCACAGCAATATGTATGCGATATTTGTCATAACATGAAAGTGTGTCAAAAAATGAAGGAAATGGATCAAAAACTTAATGATTTTCTCCAAACAGTATCAAAACAAAATGTGTTGATTCATAAAATTTTAGAGTTTACTTCGAACACCGAAAATAAAACAAAAAAGAAGACATTATAAAGCGATCTATTAAAAGAGAAAAGTGGTGTGTTAAACGTTAAACCTGAAAAGGATGATCAAAAATCACACAAAACAAAAAAGCATATTAAAAATAAAGTGGTTTCATGTAAACTAGCACTTGGAATTGAAACAATTGAAAACTTTAGGAAAAGTTTTAATTGAAAATCGCTATTAACTGTAGTAATAGCAATTTTAAAGAAAAATTAAGAGAAAAATTCATAAATGAAATTGGAAATAAGTATGTAGTTTCGGAACCGAAATTAAGTAATCCCAAAATAATAATGACTGCTGTTGAAGAAGATGTTATTGATGAAAACAATAAAAAAGTGTTAGACGCGATATATATAGACAAGGACGTCTCAGCTATAATTAAAATAGACAAAAAAAATACGTAGACAAGAAAAAGAATAACTATGGAAATATTATATTGTCTATTCAACCGGAGATGTATTCCAGCATCTTAGACAGAGCACAAATAAATGTAGGATGGAACAAATGTAAGGTGTATGAACACCTACAAATAGTTAGATGTATACATGTGTGGGGTATAATCAAGCGACGAAACAGCTAAAAAAATTAAGTGAAACCGATATAATTACATATGTGTGCGATATTTGTCGTAAACTAGTTGGCCAAAAAATGAATAAAATAGATAAAAAACTTAATGATTGCCTTGCAACAATTTCAGATCAAAACATTATACTGATTCATGAAATTTTGAAGTCTATTTCGATTGCCGGAAATTAAACGGAAAAAAGAACTTTATATAGTGATACTGTAAAAAATAATAACAATCAAATTATTATAAAACCAAAAAAAGGAAACACAGAAAAGCCAGGAAACAAACACAGAATTGAGAAATAAGAATGACCCTACTAAATTATTTGTAAGTGTAGATTGTAGAAACAATTAAAAGTATAAGCAAATGTGGTACTTTGGTTAGTTGCGGTGATATTAATTCCAAAGAAAAATTGAAAAATCAAATGAAAAAAGAATTGGGAAATAAATATAATGTGTTAGATCCTAAGCTGAAAGATCCACAGATTATTAAAGTAGGAGTGGAAAAATAATATATTGACATGCAGCTAGAGGATATTATGTGTGCAATTGTTAATCAGAATACTTAAAAATAGTGGGAAATCATATAAAGGAGATAGTAACGATAAATAGGACATATCTCAGCAAACGGAAAATGAACTATGATAACATAATAATTGATGTAAAATCGGATATATTTGGAAAAATGCTACTGAAAGAAAAAAATAATATTCGATGGAGGAAATGTGTAGGTTATAATCATTTTGCGAGGGATTGCACAGTTATTAAAGCCTGCGGTAGATGTGCAGGTGAACATTATACAATTGATTGTGTTAATGGTGTTGGTTAGGACGAGAAGTGTGTAAATTGGATGAGGATGCTAGTAAAATTTTAGAATTGATTTGGTTGTTAACCATACGTAGAGCATTTGACAGTAACTGTCCCAGTTATCAACGATTGCTAGAAACACAAACGTCTAAAATTAAGTATATTTAGTCCAAGACTCATAATTATAGTACATTCTAGAAAAATAAGTAATTGTTTTTGTATATAAATGTGTACAAACATCAAAAAACTTTATAATAAGTTACCTATAGAAATTAGAAATTTTGTATATATAATTTAAAATAGGTTATTTAGTTAGTAAATGTTGCACAATTAGTATTTGTATTGAATTTATTGTATGTATTAATAGACAAATGCTGACACTGTTTAATATATGTAATGTAAGTATATTAGTCCATAAGTCTGTTTACTGTTTTTTTTTAATTATTTATTAATTGTTTTATGTAAACAACAAAGTATTTTTATGTCAGAAAATATAAAAATAATAGCAATTGCTAAATAAACTATATTATCTCACATCTAGGATTATATTTACTTATTTATAAAAAAAAAATTTTTAATGTTGGAAGATAGGAGTTTTGGCGTGGCGTTGACCTTACAGGCCCGCACAATAATTCCTTTTACTGTAAATAGGTATTAGTCCTAAATATAATTGTTTGTTTGCGACATTTGATTTTGATACATAATATAGTGCAAATAGCTAACACGTTAATTGTACTGGAATTCACAGAGATATCTCTCTTCTACCAACGATTACTATTATGTGAGACAAAACCATTTTTTCTGCAGTCAATTCTTAGTTACTCTTGCACTAGGAAAGGATTTTTCATTTATCGTGGTCCTAATTCCAAAAGATTGCAATCTCGGTTAACTTCTAAATAAAAAGAAAAGGCAACAAGCTCTAAACAAGAGTAGAAACACGTTTAACAACTAGAAATCAATCGTGAACTATTGTAATTAATTTAAACTGTTAATTGAAAATTCAAGCGTAACAACACTTGATCGCTACAAATTGCAAAGTCGCTCAAATATTTACCGATCAGTTTGCGGAAGGATATATATGGCGTTCGATTATTTTATTTATATCAGGATGCGAGTAAAATTGTTTCGTTGTAATAATTAATTGAAATGTATAGGTTTTTGATTAATAGCATTGGACATTTGAACAAATAAATACCTACACACAATCAGATATTGCGTGACCGTTGTGAGTGTTATTTCATTTCATGATTCCAAATATCTACAAATTAAAATTTATATAAACAGGGATTAAAAGAGTGATGAAAATTGGAGAGGAGATAGATGAATAATTTTTTGTTTGGAATATTCGATTTCATAGTAATAACATTAACTAAACAATACACAATCTAATAAAACTTGTTATTAAATAACAAAAATCGACAGATATAAAGAGTAATGTAATGAATTCATTATCACAGCGTTTTTTAATGGATTAATTGATATACCTACTAATAATATTATTTAATGTTAGTATAGATTCTTATTTTGATGGAATTTCTCTAGAACTTACTTATCCATGACTCATTTTTTTTTATAAATATTTTATTTACACATGAATTTAGAAAATCAACAATTCTAGATGTATTGAAAGAGACAAAGTCGGCGGTTGACATTCTCGACAGTTCTAGTTATACACCAACCTTTTTATTACCAGTAAGGTCGGAAAGTATGCACTAATAAATGAACAAAATATGCAATAAAAACTAAAAGAACATGCAATTAAATATGAAGTTATTTATAGTTTTAAACGTAATTAATATACTACGTGTGTTAGAAAATTAATGAGAACAATTTTTTATTAACAAAAGTAATTATTTTCTACATATAGCAATATTATCCCCTTCAAAGTAGGTCCCTTGGGAAGCTATACACCCGAGGACTTGTTGCTCCCAGTCTTGGTAGCAGCGCTAGAAGGTTTCAGCCTGTATAGTCTTTAACATGTCAGTCACATTATTTGGATGTTCTCCAAAGTCCCAAAATGACTTCCTTTTAAGACGTCTTTTAGTTTGGGGAAAAGAAAGAAGTCGCAAAAACTGAGATCGGGTGAATAGGGGAACCATAGCGATGTTCTTAGGTACCAAAAACTCTGTGATGGAGATGGCCGTGTGACATGGGACGTTGTGATGATGTAGCATCTGCTTGTCTGCAATACCATGTCTCACAAGAATCATCCTTCTTCTACGTCTTTCAAGGATATCCTTGAAAAAAACTTTGTTGACAGCTTTGGAGGTACAAATGCATTGTAAACGATACCGCTCTCCCAAAGAAACAAATCAGCATTCATTTGATCTTTGATTTGGTCATTCGAGCTTTCTTCGGGCGGGCGGAGAGAATTCTCAGTGTGCCACTGCTAGTTTTGCCGGTTTGTTTATGAGTTTTGACAATTATTTCAAGAAGATCAAGGGACACGTCTTTTTGAATGTCTTTCTGATCAATTGTGAGGTTTTTAGGCACCATTCTGGTACAGATCTTTCACATGTACAAATTTTCAGTTAAAATTTGATGAACGGTGAAACTGTTCAATTATAACTGGTCACCCATCATCCTTATTATTAAACGACGGTCTGACTTGAGAAGAGCTCTCACACGCTCGATGTTTCGTTGGTTTTAGAAGGCGTTTCTGAGCGAGATTCACCTTCCATTTGTCCTCTCCCACCCAAAAATAGATTATACCAACAAAAGACTTGTGCTTTTGATGAGCAATGTTTCCCATAGGCCTGCTTCATGTTTTCAAAAGTTACACATTTTCCAAGTTTAACCCAAAACTTAATGGCATAACGTTACTCTAAATTTCGCTGTTCCAATTATGTCTGACACACAACAAAAACACAACTTCACTAACAGCGTTCTCAAAATGCACGTGGTGACATTAGGAAGTTTAAACTCGGACTGAGCGTTAGGGGCAGACTAACAAACATGCCTAGTTGCAGAAGGAAAACCACTGCATTGACAAATTGCTTGCAGTGGTGCCAGTCTCATTATATTCCTAATACACATCGTATTTACATATTCTAATAACAGTATTACCATCCCTAATATGTTCTGCTTGGCACTGATAATTGAATTATATAAGTATAAAAAATTACCGTTATGTGAGATTTAAACTCACGACTGCCCATTCGCCAGTCAGGCACTCTTTCTACCTGACTATCTATCTATTGCAATGTCGTAAGTTTGAATTTAAACACTGAAAAAACATTCATATTCTTTTGAAATGAGTGACAGTTTTAGTATCTATTTCAAGAAGTTACCAGAGCAAATTTATATTTGCTCATGAAATATGCTTCCAAATTAAACTCAACCGACAAGTTTCAAGGCAAATTCTCATTAATTTTTTTTAATTGTTTGAATCCTACGTTTTATTGTATAGTGTCTGTGATAAGGCACAATTTTTGTGGCGAAGTATTATAAGTTTAAAGAACGAGTTTGCTTGGACTATGTTTTACAATAGTTTTTCTATTTCATGTTTTAAGTTTAAAAATAAAAATAAAAGTAAGACATGTTTGGTTCGATTTAGAATTATAATTTATTGGAGTTCTTAAAAATTTGCTATTTATTTCAGATTGAAATTTATACTGATTTATGTAATAAATTCGTTCTAATAATCATTTAAATTTCTCTCTCCCGCTAGAGTGGTTGCTATTGCCTCAACAACAAGGGACCGATTTTTTGCCATCAGAAGTCATTTAAAAGTCGTAATCGATGGAGTGGTCGCCAGAAAGACAAATTTTGGCGAAAAAGACATATTTTGGACGAAGTTAAACATACCTGTTTGTCTTTGCCAAGAGAAAATACGGTTACCATTGATGAGCAAATGTTTCCGTTTACAGGTGTCCGTGGCAAGCCAAATATTTAGGGACTGACAAGGATTTGCATGTGCGGCACCATCTGGGTTGCTACTTGATTTTGAATTTATCAGACAAAAAAGTAATTCAATTGAATGGTACAATGTAAAACCTGTATTACTGGCTTCTACCACTCTACATGAAAACCATGCAGATTAATGCAAGAGATAGTTTCAAACTAAGAAAAATTTATAGAAGGTGGAGGCCCAACATGGTGGCAAAATACAACGACCCCATAGGTGGCATTTATCTAGATAATCTTATAATAGCTTAAACTATCGTATTAAAGCAAAGACCAACAAAGGGACTGCTAAATCCATTTAATTTTTTTAATTTGGCAATTGCCAATTCATGGATTTCGTATAGAAGCGATTGCGAAAAATTTGGGGATAGTCGCAAAGACATTATGCAGGTTTTCAATATTAAACTCAAAATCGTTGAATTGCTTTTAGAAAGGAAAAACGATGTGGTCGACGAGAATGAAATTGTTACACCAAGAACCGTGCATTCCAGAAAAAACCTAATAGCATCCTTCTTTCGTCGTCATCAACTTCTCGATCTGCCTCAACCCCACTAAACAACAACAATGCAAATGTATGTAAGAGTGAGCATCTTCTATTTCTGAAATCTAAGCTCAAGAACTCCGTAAGATGCGCAAACCCAGTATGCAATAAGAAAACAAAGAATTTATGTGAAAAGTGTAGCGACTTTTCTGACATCATAGGTCAACATAACTTTTTTTATTTTTTTGAAGACCTAATGTTCTCTTAAATGGACACCTTTTTCACCAAAAAGAAATTGAATAAAAATTTCAAAAAAATTAATAATTGCAATGATAAGTTATAAAAGAATTGTCAGACAAAAAGAATTTTCAATTAATTATTTTTCTAAATTCGAGTCCTATGAGGATATATTAATATTTCTCAAGCAAATATTAATCTAGAACAGACTACAGATATGACTCTCAACTAACGTATTTTATTGGTTAATCGAACATATTGCCGTGAACTCGCAAGTTTATAAAATAAGAATAGCCTTAAGGATTAGTTTAAGTTTTGAAATGAAATAAATATTATTGAGTAAAATATGCAACAAAAATTACATGGATGTATACAAAGTTGCATACACATGGTCAATATACAAAAGTGATTTAAAAACTATTATTATTCAAATAAATATTGAAAAATGTAGAATAAAAATTTATTAAATAAATATGAAATAAAAGACAAAATAAATATAAGTAATATATTTCTTTTGTAAAAGATTACACAAGATGTATGGTTTATATATCATGAAAAAGATGAAAGACGATATTAAGAAAGGCAAATGTGACTAAGTAAATTATTATGATTTACATGCATAAAGCAATAAAACTTTATAAAAGAGTTTAAGAACTAAATTGTATTAAAAGATAAAAATTTACCTTAGCTTATAACTAGACTAAGAAAAGGATATAAAAATATGTAAAACGTAAAAACGATCAGCAATAACATTTTGTATTAAAAGGTAGCTGATATCATAAATAAAAAGTATATGTGTTTATGATTTGTTTGTAACACAATGCTTCAGAGACTGGAAACAGACGTGTACAGTTTCATGACCTACAAAAGACAAAAAAATATAAAACTTGTATAAAGTTTATTGCAGATTGACATTTCACCAATAGAAAGATCATGGATAGAGGACAGAGAAACAGTGAAGAAACAAACGTGTCCTCCAGGTACAGGCAGTGCGGGAAGAAAAATAATAGTTATCTCCAACATGTTTCCCATTTTACCAAGTCGCAATCCAGCTAAAAGAAAAGTGAAATTGACATTAATAAATGGAAAGAAAAAATATGTATCGAACAATGAACAAGGCAATAGGTTCATTGACGAATACAAAGAAGGATGGTATTAGCAACAAGAATAAACCTACCGTTGGAAATGCTGTGCGAGGCAGAAAAGACTTTTTGAATAAGAAAATAATTTGCGATATGTTGACGTTTTAGTGAGTGGAGAACTGTCAGAACGGTATGTGTATGTGTGCGTGTATCAAGACGGCAACATGCGGGCAGCGACTTCACTGGAACGCGTATTCCAATGCCAACCTAAAATATGGACTAGAGGGCGCAATGGTCAACGTAGAGTTTTTTTTGCCGCTATAAATAAGAAACAAGATTCGACAAGAGGGGACTTCTGATTTCGACTCCGAAAGAATAAGACGCTTTTAAAATTAATTGTTACATTGTAGAATAGTAGTTTTCATTATTTATTTATCACATTTATTCATAATAATTCTTCTTTTATTTAATATATATATTTAAATTCACTTGAAACGTTCAATATGGACATTCAAAATGAACATTTTGATGAAATATAAAAGATAGCAAGTAAGTTTTTTTTTTGAAAAGAAGTTATACAAATTGTTAGACAGACATTGGTTTTTACGTGCAAATGATTAATCAATGTAATGTTGGACAATATAGATAAGCAAATATATTATCCTATAAGGTTTTCTTTTAATTCATAAAGTTGGAATTACAACAAAACAGGACTAATGGTGTTGGGCAGTTGGAGAGATGCTACGTGCGAATGAGCATTTTCTTCATCGTATTGTCTGGGCATCATTAATCTCTTTCAAGTTAGGCTAATAATTAATTAAAAGTTTCACAAGGCAAAGATTAAGAGCTAGATACAACACGTGCAAATGGTTGTCTAAGGCAATTAATTGAAGCCAATATATAAATATAATTACATCGATAAGTATCACTATCAATGTACAATAAAAGTTTACATTTATTTATTTACAGGATAAATATTTATTTTGTTTAGCATAATAAATAAATAAATAAAAGATTTACATACATTACAACCGACATTAGGTATAAATGATATGAGCATTTTCAATTATGTATTTTGTTTAGAGCATAAAAGGTGTATGTAAAAATTATTTTGAATCTATAAATTACAAAAATAAAAGGTATATGATTATGTTGCATAGACATACTGTTTTTCTTTGAACAAAACTATTCCCTCTTCCCTATTATGAGCAAGAGAAAGATCACCAGTGAAGGAGAAGGAACCACATACATTGCCAGAACCCACAATAGTCATTAAGTACATGCTTCAACAATATAAAATAAAATACAAAACCAATTATAAGTTTTTGGTGTATAAAGAATAATTTTAAGAGTACAGCATATACAAAAGACTATACCCAACTTGTGGTAATGCCCACAAATATATGTTGTCACAGCATATATTTATTTGGCGCCCAAACGAAGAGGGGCAATGTATTCCTTTTCTTGTTGTTTATTAATCATATATTTATTTAACGCCCAACATAGAGAGGCAATGTATTACTTTTCATAATTGTTTAAAAGAAAAAAAATATGTAATTAATGTCGCTTAACATAGTGGAGCATTGTATTCATTTTCTCGTTTGTTAATAATTGTTTACATAACACTCAACGTTATGAAGCAGTGCAATTTTGTTTTTTTTAAATGTTTAAACAAAAAAATAATAATTTATTTTGTACAAATAATTGGTACAAAGTTTGTTTCATTTTTTTATTCATTAGCAAATAGAATAGTTATTCAGTGTCCGATTTAGAGACAGAATACCTTTAATTTTCATTTACTGGTGAATTATCAATTTCTCTTATTTAGAAAGGGATAAAGAAGGAGGAATAGTATTTAATTAGATAAGTTTCGTTATTAATTTATAAGTTAGAAATAAGATAAAAATGGCAGAGAAGGATAAGAATAATGGTGAAGGTTCACAGTTCACACAGTACAGGGAAAATCGTCCGGTATCTTCTGATTCAGAGTCAGATAAACCTGAATCAGAGGATCGAACACTTGAAGGTAGCGTACAGACAGAAAGCATCAGTAGCATAGCTGGTGAACAAAAAATTGAGAATCTTTTCAATAAACTATTCAGTAGAATAGAAGAAAATGATAAGAATTTAAATCGAAAACTAGAAAAAATCAATTCTAAGATAGACGGAGGTTTCGCAGAGTTAAGAAAGGAAACTTTAGAGCTAAATGCAAAAGTAGAATTAAAGTTAGAACAGTCAGTTTCAACTTTAAACAAACAAATAAACATTAATGAAAAGAAATGTGAAGGTAAAGGCACATTCTTAATAAAAGAAATCAATGAAAGGTCTGCCAAAACACAAGCTAGTTTTAATAAGGTAGATGAGAAAATAAATTCTCTTGAAAATAAAGTTAAAGGGAATAATGTAGAATATCAAGAGCAAATACAAGAACTTTCACACCAAGTGGAAGATTGTAAAATAAAATATGGTGTTTGTACGGACACAATGTTGACCTTACAAAACAAAACTTTAACTTTTGAAAACACTATCAAAGGGTTAGAGAACAAAGTACATGGGGTTAGTACACCTAGTGTATCTTTAACACAAATACCTGGTAGCGCAGAGAATATACCAAAATTCTCAGGATTTTACAAAGATAATCCAATGGCGTTTATGAGAACGATAAAAACGTATATGAGGGGAATATCTGACGAGATGTCAAAGCTACATTTCATAAGAGGATGTTTGAAGGATTATGCACTTCAGTGGTACGACATGATAATAGATGAAGTAGTAGACTTCAAAGAATTTGAGATTCGTTTTGTGAGACAGTACTGGGGACAGACTCAGCAGAGGAAAATTAGACACGATTTAGTGTTCGGCAAATGCAGGGCTGGATCTTCTCGAGAAAACTACATCATACGAAAATATTCTTTTCTTAAATACATACAACCAACCATTGAAGAGAGCGATATTGTCTCACAGCTAGCAGCACACTTTGACCACAACGTTACACAGGCGGTAGCACTTCAAGGAATTGATAACATTGAAGGATTACTGGAACTGGTCAAGAGATTAGACGATGTAGATGAAAAGGGAAACAACAATAATTATGGAAATGTCAAATATACAAGCAATCCACCCAGAAATTATAATAACAACAACAACAATGGAAATAATCCACATACAAACAATAGACCTCGATATAATCAAGATAAACAGTACAACAATAATGGGTACAATCAAAACCAGGGCAAACAGAATTATGGAAACAACCCATATACATATAATAAGCCAAGCTATGGGAACAATCCATATTCAAACAATAAGACAAGAAACTATGAAAATGAGAGGAAGAAAGAACAGAATTATGGGAAGGAAGAAAGAAACCCTGAGAGGGAAAGAAGAGTGAACAACGTTCAAATAAATGAAGAGAAGAAGGAAATAAATACGAAGGAAAAGACAGAATCAAAAGGTGCAATACCCAAGGATTCAAGACAACTACCGACAAACAAAGAATGGGTAAATTCTACCTACTCAAACGCGACTTCGTTGGATTTTTAGAAAGGCCAGTCAAGAAGAAAAAGAAGATACAAAATGTATATAACTTTGACGATCTAAAGAAAATCACGACGGAATTACCACATATAACAGTAAAAATAGGGAATGAAGAAATAGAAGCATTATTAGACACAGGAGCGCAATTATCATTATTAGATAGTAGTATTATAGACAAAGACATAGAAAAATTAGGATATTATATGCCTATAAGAAAAGTAAATTTAATAAATGCAAATAAGAAACACATCATTACTATAGATAAAGTTTTTTGTATAAATGTTAGAATAGGTAGTTTAAAATTATTAACAGAATTCATAATAGTGCCTAATTTTAACAGCAATTGTATTTTGGGGATAGACTTTTTAAGTCAATACGGTACAAAAATAAATATGGAAAACAAAACATTTCATATTAAAAATTCAATAATCTCCTGGTGTAAGGAAACACAGGAAGATGAGATATTAATTAATAATTTATATATAAATAATGCTGAACAAAATCTCACAAATAAAATGGATAGTAGTTTATTAGACAATAAGTGTGCACATCCTGTGAAGCATCGTCAAAGTGAGGACTTCACGCAATATAGGGATGGTACGAATTTAAATTGCGATAAACAATACATAAGCCATGTGAGCAATTTTGTCAGTAAATATAAATAGTTATTTGATAATAAACCTGGTTTAGCAAAAGGCTATGAACACAGGCTCAAAGTAGATGAAACACAACCTTTTAAAGTAAAAAATTATCCTGTCCCCAATAAATACAGAGAACAAGTCAAATTAGAAATTAAAGAAATGTTAAAAAATAAAATTATAGAAAGAACAGAATCAACATTTATAAATCCAATAGTAGTGGTAGTAAAGAAAAACACAGGTAATCAGAAAGAAACAAAATTACGCTTATGTCTTGATGCAAGGGGCCTTAACTCAAGGACCTCCCCTAATTTTGAAGCTCCGCAGAGTATAGAGACCTTATTAACAAGGTGTACTGATGCAAGGTGGTTCACAAAAATAGATCTGAAGAGTTCTTTTTGGCTGGTACCATTACACAAGGACTCAAGGAAGTATTGTTCCTTTATGTTCAATTCATTAGTCTATTCGTATAGAGTCGTTCCGTTTGGCCTATCAACAGCGACAGCCGCTTTGGTCAGAGCCATGCAACAAATTTTAGATCCACACGAGGAGTACGTTTCTCATTATGTGGATGACATACTAATATTTAATAAAGATTTAGAGAGTCACAAAGAATCGGTAGAAAAGGTTTTAAATACGTTAGCAGAAAACGATTTAAAAGTTAAAATTGAATAATGTGAATTTTATAAAAATAAAATAAATTATCTAGGGTATATAATAGATGGTAAGACAATCACTATAGAAAAAGAAAGATTGGAAGCAATAAGAAAGTATCCCAGACCAAAGAACATAAAAATGCTCAGAGGATTCTTGGGAATGATAAATTATTATAAACATTTTATTCCGAGAATATCTGATCAAACTTACATGCTTTTCAGAATGATAAAGAAGGGAGTAAAATTTAAATGGACTCCTGAAACTCTCAAAGCATTTGAAGAAGTGAAAGAGAATTTTTGCAAAGCATTAATGGTAAATTTGCCTGATTTTAATGAAGAATTTATTTTAAATAAATAAATAATGCCCATATAGAGTAAATAAAATTTTGAGTGATGTAACGTACGAGCTACAAGAAATAGATCGCGAAAGGATCAAAGGAAAATATCACATATCTATGCTTTATGATTATATAGACGTAGAAAATTAATAATCATTTGTGCGAGTTTTCACAATGGTTATTATACGTGTCGTTCATGCTTTAATAATCATTGTTGACGATTCACGACAAAATATAATAACCAAGGGATATGCCGTGAACTCGCAAGTTTATAAAATAAGAATAGCCTTAAGGATTAGTTTAAGTTTTGAAATAAAATAAATATTATTGAGTAAAATATGCAACAAAAATTACATGGATGTATACAAAGTTGCATACACATGGTCAATATACAAAAGTGATTTAAAAACTATTATTATTCAAATAAATATTGAAAAATGTAGAATAAAAATGTATTAAATAAATATGAAATAAAAGACAAAATAAATATAAGTAATATATTTATTTTGTAAAAGATTACACAAGATGTATGGTTTATATATCATGAAAAAGATGAAAGACGATATTAAGAAAGGCAAATGTGACTAAGTAAATTATTATGATTTACATGCATAAAGCAATAAAACTTTATGAAAGAGTTTAAGAACTAAATTGTATTAAAAGATAAAAATTTACCTTAGCTTATAACTAGACTAAGAAAAGGATATAAAAATATGTAAAACGTAAAAACGATCAGCAATAACATTTTGTATTAAAAGGTAGCTGATATCATAAATAAAAAGTATATGTGTTTATGATTTGTTTGTAACACAATGCTTCAGAGACTGGAAACAGACGTGTACAGTTTCATGACCTACAAAAGACAAAAAAATATAAAACTTGTGTAAAGTTTATTGCAGATTGACATTTCACCAATAGAAAGATCATGGATAGAGGACAGAGAAACAGTGAAGAAACAAACGTGTCCTCCAGGTACAGGCAGTGCGGGAAGAAAAATAATAGTTATCTCCAACATGTTTCCCATTTTACCAAGTCGCAATCCAGCTAAAAGAAAAGTGAAATTGACATTAATAAATGGAAAGAAAAAATATGTATCGAACAATGAACAAGGCAATAGGTTCATTGACGAATACAAAGAAGGATGGTATTAGCAACAAGAATAAACCTACCGTTGGAAATGCTGTGCGAGGCAGAAAAGACTTTTTGAATAAGAAAACAATTTGCGATATGTTGACGTTTTAGTGAGTGGAGAACTATCAGAACGGTATGTGTATGTGTGCGTGTATCAAGACGGCAACATGCGGGCAGCGACTCCACTGGAACGCGTATTCCAATGCCGACCTAAAATATGGACTAGAGGGCGCAATGGTCAACGTAGAGTTTTTTTTGCCGCTATAAATAAGAAACAAGATTCGACAAGAGGGGACTTCTGATTCCGACTCCGAAAGAATAAGACGCTTTTAAAATTAATTGTTACATTGTAGAATAGTAGTTTTCATTATTTCTTTATCACGTTTATTCATAATAATTCTTCTTTTATTTAATATATATATTTAAATTCACTTGAAACGTTCAATATGGACATTCAAAATGAACATTTTGATGAAATATTAAAAGATAGCAAGTAAGTTTTTTTTTTGAAAAGAAGTTATACAAATTGTTAGACAGACGTTGGTTTTTACGTGCAAATGATTAATCAATGTAATGTTGGACAATATAGATAAGCAAATATATTATCCTGTAAGGTTTTCTTTTAATTCATAAAGTTGGAATTACAACAAAACAGGACTAATGGTGTTGGGCAGTTGGAGAGATGCTACGTGCGAATGAGCATTTTCTTCATCGTATTGTCTGGGCATCATTAATCTCTTTCAAGTTAGGCTAATAATTAATTAAAAGTTTCACAAGGCAAAGATTAAGAGCTAGATACAACACGTGCAAATGGTTGTCTAAGGCAATTAATTGAAGCCAATATATAAATATAATTACATCGATAAGTATCACTATCAATGTACAATAAAAGTTTACATTTATTTATTTACAGGATAAATATTTATTTTGTTTAGCATAATAAATAAATAAATAAAAGATTTACATACATTACAACCGACATTAGGTATAAATGATATGAGCATTTTCAATTATGTATTTTGTTTAGAGCATAAAAGGTGTATGTAAAAATTATTTTGAATCTATAAATTACAAAAATAAAAGGTATATGATTATGTTGCATAGACATACTGTTTTTCTTTGAACAAAACTATTACCTCTTCCCTATTATGAGCAAGAGAAAGATCACCAGTGAAGGAGAAGGAACCACATACATTGCCAGAACCCACAATAGTCATTAAGTACATGCTTCAACAATATAAAATAAAATACAAAACCAATTATAAGTTTTTAGTGTATAAAGAATAATTTTAAGAGTACAGCATATACAAAAGACTATACCCAACTTGTGGTAATACCCACAAATATATGTTGTCACAGCAATATGTACATACCTACGAGGAAAGAATAGAACAGGAGAGGTAATAAACTGGTGGGGTAATAGGTATTATTTAGACGGAAGTTACCACTTTAAGGCAGGTCAGTTATGGCAATATTGACCAATCACAATTTATAAAATGAGTATTTTGATTAACTTGTCATATATCCGGTATGTTTGATTATGTATTCAGTGGCGTAACATACCGTATATATTCTAGGCATGTTTTTTTTATGTTTTCTTTAATACAGTGAGAATAAATGTTACTATACTGAAAAGAATAAATGAATTGAAAAAATAATGCACTCACGATATTACTTTAATTATTATTGGTCTAAGAACCTATTTTAAATGATTTTCGAGAACATACGAAGTGTACATATACACTATACGTAATATTTATGCACGCCTATGCATTGCGGCGGCCATATTATGTTACCACTTTGGACAAATATTATTATTAAGGAGACTCTCTCTTGTTCTATTCTTTCCTCGTAGATACATACACATTATTAATATAAATATGTTATAAAACACCACACAGCAGCGTTCAAGTTTTTTTTTAATGAAATGCTGTTTACTTGAGTGTGCTTGAGTACCTACATATATGACAACGTACCTGATAGCTGACCTTTTGAACTTTCTTAATTTGCCACCGTACATAGTAGTATAATATCATAATATAATAAAATCCTAATAGTAGTACGTACGGAGACTGCGAATCCCGGTTGAATTTTTAATCTAGTTTAAACTTTGTCGTAAGTGTGTAATATTGTCTCCCGAGTGCGGAAAACTGTCATCAAATTATAAAGTATGGAGTAATAATCCAGACAAAGTGTATAACATTTTTGCAGGTAGTGTATTAATGCTTCAGTCGGAAAGCTTCATTTTCTTCTTTTTAAATTAATTGATTTGAGGAGTATAAAAACTTTTATATACGTAACATAAAAGCTTATATGTTTAGGGATAACATTTTTAATTTTTAGAATAATTTTAAACAGGAATTTATGTGCATAATTTTTGGATATAAAGGTTTCTATTATATCAGTTATATCAAATATAATAGTAGAAGAAAAGCACCTGGTATTTTGGCCTTAAATATAACATTCAGCGAAAGCTTTTATTTTGTAATAATAAAAATTCGCAAATTTGAAAATGAAAAGCATTAAGTACACATTGCTACAACTACCATCAAGATATAATACTGTTTACATATATACATTTATACGCAAAGCATATATGCATGTGTCAGGATCCACACATATATCTAGTCTCATTACGTACAATCAACGCACAGACACCGTGTTTCGGCCTTTAAGGTCTTGTCAGTGTACGTGCCACTGCCGGTAATGACTTTTAAACTACGATCTAATACTAATATATTATTTTGTTCATTACTAACTCGAAAATAGAGGGTTTATCTCTTCAATTTTGGCTTTCTTTAATTTAGTAAGTTCACAGTTTTCAATATTGTTACAATAATAGACAGTGTCCAGTTTACATGTATCATATCCTATAAAATTCAAAAGAAAAAAAAAATTTAATTTATTTGAGAGTAAAATATTATTTAGTAAGAACGATATTCATAAATTAACCTAGGAAGAGAAATTAATAAAAATTAATTATGTAATTATTATTAAGTAATTTTATACTAAGTGAGCATTTTAAACTGTCCTGAGTCGGCCACTCTGATTTTACTATAGGAACACAGTGTAATTGGCGCCTTTTTTATTTATTTTTGTGGTTAGGTTTACTATTTAAAATTTTCCTGTAAAAATGGCAATGAAATAGGGTTAGTTTTAAGTTGAATTATATGAAAGAATTTTTTAGAATTATAGTAATTGAACTTTATTTTTTATTATAAACAATAATAAATACGTTACAATTTTAGGAAACGCCAATTTTATTACTGTAAACGTAATCCCATAATTATGTCACAAAATGAATACATTTTATAAAAGTTGTTCGAAATAGATTGACACATCTTCTCATGTTATTGAACATATTGTGGAGTGTTTCCGTTGTAATATTTTGCAATTCTATTGTAATTGCCGCTTCAAGTTCATCGAGATTATGCAGTCTGTTCTGTCACATTTTATTTTTTGCATGGCCAAAGAGAAAAAAGTCCAGTGGGGTTAAATCAGGAGAATTGGCTGGCCATGGATTTCGACTAATCAATCGGTCACCACAGTATCCTTACAAATAATTAATAGTTTGTTGCACAGTATGTGCAGTTGCCCCGTCTTGTTGGAAGTACCCCAGGTTTAATTCGTCTTCATGATGGGTTCCGATATTTGTTCCCGGTATCGTATTGCATTAATTGTATCATGAATGAAAATTGGTCCAATAATCAGTCTTTTCGACATTGCAACCCAAACACCAACTTTGATAGGAAGGAGAATATTTTCAACATAACATGGGGATTCTCTGTTGACCAGGTACGGTAACAAAAAGAAAGTGCGATTCAAGTTTTCTTCATGTAATATTTCATTAAACCAGTTGCAATTATTCAATCTCTGCTCAAAGTGATTGCCACGTCAATGTAGTAGCACAGAAAATTTATATGGGTACATGTGTAAGTTTGTTTTCAGTGCCTTATAAGTACTTCGGTAAGAAATACCTACAATTTAAATATATAATGCTGTATAACAAATTACGTTTAAATTAATTGGATCTCTTTACCAGTTTGAGCAGACAGCTTTCGTACAGATTTTGTAGACTAACTTCCATTCGCTGCATAATGTCTGCGACATCTTCAGTTAAAACTGTTGGTACTTTTTCATGTTTACATTTGCAAACACTCCCCGTTTCCTTAAACCATTCAATTACCCTATTGCAATGACAAGTGAATGTGTCCACGTTTATTTCCAGATTTCCACGATCCCAATGAATATTTCCATAATCTATCCTCTTGCAATGTAACACATTACGATCAATGTATCCTGCTCTATCGTAAAAGGCATGTTATACGAGGTATATTGTTTTGAAATAGACAGAAAAACGACAATAAAACAATGAAAATACGAAAGTACAAAACACTTCAATACATTATGTTTTGACATTTGACATATAAATTTAGTATGGGCAATTCACGGAATTAAACATTTCCTAGTTTTTGATAATACTGGGACTTTTTTGTAGCCAACCCAGGACAGTTCAAAATGCTCACGTAGTATTTACTTAAAAGAAATAATGACATATAGAAATTATTAATTATCTAGAAACTAATTGCATAAGGAGTTAACTAAAATGTAAGCGACCAAGCATATTTATAAGTATAAAGTGATGCCTACCTCATAGTTCATTAGATATTTGAATTTACAGCTTATAAAAAAGTTGTCTAATTTGCAAAATAGTTCATAAACTAGATTTTTTTCACCAGAGAGACGCATGAATCACCAAATTGTACGGCTAGATAATTGATTTTTTGAAATATGGAGTTAATTTACGGCAAGTATTCTACGATAACTTAGAAGCGAGCTAATCTAGTGTTATATAAATTTTACGGATTTTTGAGGGGCATGAATAAGAAAAATATAATTATGTAGAGCAAAAATCAACTTAAAATACTTCACATAAGAGGTAAGTAGCCGTAGTCGCAGAAAATACCGCAAAATCCAAGGTTTCAAAAATTTCTACCACTTCGGTATTCTTTTTAGCTACAACTGAACATCCAGTCACCGACGGCCTACAAAACAGCAACGATATCCACCGAAAGGCCGACACATCGAATTTGGAAGGCATAACATAACCGCAAATAAATTGATGTATTTGAAAAGCCAATTTATTACTGCCACGAATTTCGTTAATGTATATTGAAGTCAGTAGAAGACATTTTAAATAATGTAAATGAATAAAGTTCGAAATATTATTATTATTGTTAAAGATTGCATAAAAAAAGAGGTTTATTTGAAAACTCATATCACATGAATTTTCAAATATAAAGAGGTCATAAATACTGTTCCTCCCTGCTTTTACCCAATAAACCCCAACTTAAATTTCAAACAAGTAAATATCGGGTCATTACTAAAAGTGGTTATTATATCATTTCATACTATTGCCTTAGGTAATATTTGTCAATTTTTGAAGTTAATTAATACAATATAGAAGTTAATGTTTACCAAGTAGACTTCATATAAAAATACAACTTACCTAATAATAAATTACTCAAGGCATTTATTTGTCAATTAAGATAAGTAATTCGCAAACCGATAGATGACATTTTAAGAACGTTATAATATTAAACAACCTACCTCTTATAGTCTATACTCCTGTTTCATTTCTTTCTCCCTATGATACAACCAAGTACGTTCAATCACACGGAAGATTGTTTATTATAAACCCTGAACTATAGAAAGAATTCGAAATCATCACCGAACCTATTAGAACACACACCTGAGATAGGAGCTCTACAAATGGTATTTTACTTTAAAATGTAAGTACAATTCTCATTTTATGTTAGATAACAATAGTGGGTAGATCTTTTCTAGATCAACGTGTAGTTACGCCGAAAAAATCAAATAGCAATACAAATTAGTTAGTTACTTTCCAATTATTAATAATACCTGTCAGTATTTATATAATTATCTTTATTGCTGTTTAACATTATTGGCGGGCACAGTTGTGGGGCATTTTATAAATGAGGATTTGAGCATCTTTTTATTTTATAATTAATAACTATTATTAATAATATATTTACATCTATTTAAATACCTGTATAGAGGGTTAATAATATATGTATACCAAAGCTTTAAACGCTGTAGTGAATAAGTTTTATTTTTTAGGTTAGAGCATTATCTAATTAACAAATTTAATTTCAAATTAATTAAAACATCTATTTAGGTAAAGTATTATTAAAGGAGATATGAAATGCTGTGATTTATTATATTACTACAAACAGAACAGAGTGATAATGTTAATTAACATAGATTGTATAATAAACAGATTTAAAGCTCTTTAGCACCTTGAAATTTCTTTAAAACCATTAATTTTTTACGATCTACAAAACTATTTCCAATTTACCGGTGATAACACTGGGCAACAAATTTTCGAAAAGCTCATGCTTCCAAGCTGAAAATAGTCATTTCTTAATGAATTCAATGTGCTGAACACGAAAATGACTAAGAAAAAGCTGAATTGGCTACGGGTTTTCTGTTATATCTACGAATATTTCAGAAAAAGTGTACTTATGTCAATATTATAATACATGGTAAGAAAACATTTACGCATATTTCAGAAAAAGTGTACTTATGTCAATATTATAATACATGGTAAGAAAACATTTACGCATATTTCAGAAAAGTGTACTTATGTCAATATTATAATACATGGTTAGAAAACATTAGTCTGCTTCCGGCTTTCGACTTCTTTTGGCCTGCCGTTTGTAGTGGACTTGTGGAGCATCTCTACTGATTGTCCAACAATAGTCAGCTAGCATTGACGTAGACCATTTGCCTTGGTACCGTTGCTCCATGGTGGCAATGTCCTGATGAAAGCGTTCGCCGTGCTCATCGCTGACCTGCCCGCAGTTATCAGGAAAGAAATCTGAGTGGGAATCAAGAAAGTGGATCTTTAAGGACATATTGCAGCCGAATTCATGAAACAAAGCCAACATATCCTCAACCAGACACTTGTAATTTTCTGCCTTGTCATTCCCCAGGAAGTTTGCTGCCACTTGATAGAATGCATCCCAAACCTGTTTTTCTTTACCTTGAAGAAGTTCCTCAAACTTGGGGTCTCGGAAGAGCTGTCTAATTTGAGGCCCCACAAAGATGCCCTCTTTAATTTTGGCTTCACTGAGTCGAGGGAATTTGTCATGCAGGTACTTGAATGCTGGTCCATTCTTATCCATGGCTTTTACCAAGTTTTTGACAAGACCGAGTTTGATGTGTAAAGGAGGAATGATGATTTTGTGTGGCTGTGCCAATGGTGGGTGCTGTACATTCGTTTCTCCAGGCTTAAAAAATGCTCTCGGAGGCTAGTCTTTCTTGATGTAGTGCAAATCGATTGCTCTGCTGTCCCACAGACAAAGAAAACAGCAGTACTTTGTATATCCCTGCTGCAAACCCATCAACAGAGATACTACCTTCAGGTCAGAACATATCTGCCAGCCATACTTGCTGTAGTTAATCGTCTCCAGTAGCTGCTTTAGATTGCCGTAAGTCTCCTTCATGTTGACCGCATGTGCAATAGGTATGGATGGAAGCTGGTTCCCATTATTCAACAAAACCGTTTTTAGGCTCACTTTTGAAGCGTCTATAAACAGCCGCCATTCGTGGGGATCATGTGCAATACCGAGAGCTTGTAGTAGACCATCAATATCGCAGCAGAACACAAGGCTTTCTTCTTTCTTAAAGAAAGATTCGAAGAGCTGATGGCGAGTGCGAAATGAAGTCACTCGGACATTCTGTTCCAGAAGATTCCACTGTCGAAGTCTTGAGGCCAGTATCTCCGCTTTGCTTTTCGACAGATCCAAATCGCGAACAAGATCGTTCATTTCATCCTGGGTAATTTTATGTGGTGCAGATGTTTCGTCAAAGCACGAAAAGTCATCATCCTTACTGCCACGTTGAGGAGAACTCGCCGACGCATGGCCATCCTCATCGTCTGAACTGATAGAAAAATCTGTAGGAGGTTCTGGAATTGGGAGTCCTTCGCCATGAGAGACAGGTCGCAGAGCAGATGGTATGTTAGGGTATTCAACTGTCCACTTCTTCTTCTTGGTGATGCCTCCAGAAGCTGGTCGTACCATACAGAAATAACAGTCGTCAACGTGATTGGCGGGCTCCCTCCAAATCATGGGCACAGCAAATGGCATTGCCTTTCTTTTGCCATTAAGCTACTGTGAAAGATTTACGGCACAAGTGCGGCAGCATACGTGTGGGGCCCAGTCTTTGTCCTGGTCGCCTATCTTGCAACCAAAATACAAATGATACGCTTTCTTAACTGTTGCACTGATGTTCTTTTTCTGTGCAGCAAATGTCACTTCTCCGCAAATATAACAGAAGTTATTTGCACTATTAACACAGTTACGAGGCATTGCTACTGTTTAGTTACTTTACACTATAGCAATCACTTATGTATGCTAGAGCTTCGAAAAATATGCGCGAATGAACGGACATTGCACGAGTTAACTGTCACGTCGGCCATTTATAAATAAACTATAATTAGCTATTGCTTGATATTGCGCAATCAATTTCGCAACACTCTCAATGGAAACTTACAGTAAATGCTGCATTAACTTCTTTGCATGAAGGGGTGATGCAATATGACGCAAAATTTCGTAATTTCTCACTAAATTGCATTACATTATGCAATAGCATCTATACAATGGACAAAACGTCAATATCTCTTGAACGTGAGCCAATCAACTTTTTTCAATGTGATATTCGTGTTCAGCACGTTGAATTCATTCAGGATTGGGTACTTTCACCTAAGAAGCAATTTCACTGTTGACCAGTGTAAACCGTTTAACCATATGGGTAAGTACGTAGAAAAAAATCGATAGGAAACAAATTTTATTTGAAATATATACCTATACGTTCATGTTTCCGCGTGTGTGTGTTTGGCAAAAGCGTGCGTGAGTGCATAACAGACACCCACACGGGGGACACGTGACACGCGAGACAAAACCGTAGTCGTTTAAGTTAATACCGGACATATTCCAGCCGCTACATTTTCGAATAAAACCCTATGAGGGGAAATCGAATGAATGTGCGTGTGTGTCAGACCTATATACACGTATGTGTAATGTGTACCTATCTCGCATGTAGGGTTCGTCCCCCGTGAATTACCGAAACGCCCCAAAAATTGGCGGCCCTTTGACAAGCATCAAACAAACTGTTAATGGGATGTTGAATCAGCCGTGTGTGTTCGGCCAAATTAGTAATATTAACACGACCTTTTAAAATTTCTAATTTACGCATTCATGGAGTGGGTAGAGTTTTTCGCATGTTAAGTATTACACGTAATTGAAAGAAAAAGTCTAATTTAACAAACTTTTTTGCGGTTATTAAACTTATACTTTTGACTCTGATATAGACTGCTAAATAGGTGACTTTGAATTTTTCCAATCATGGTAATTTCCAGTATAACTTGCACACTCAAATATAGAAGGCGAAAACTCAATTATAGATTATATCATAGTAGAGAAAGAAAATAAAGTATCAGTAATAGACGTGAGAGTGAAAAAAGATAATGACATAAACAGTTGTTACATTTTTTGTTTGTTTTAGTTTGCTGTATTTTGATTTTTAGTTGAGAATCTTAATTCTACCTTTTGACTGTTTAATTACGCTTGGTAGCATAATTTTACTTATTTTTTCCCCTCTCGTTGCCCGTTAACTTGATCGATTTATTATTGATTAAACCTTTTACCGCCATCCTGTGACCAATTGCGCAGTGCGATTTCGCGATCTACCGTAGTCGTGCGAGATCTGTATCTCATCAGGAGAGTGTAGCGCTGTTTTATAGTCATAGATGGTGTATGCTTGGTTATTCGTAACTTTTCTAGGTAATTTACGTAAGTGCTTTCTGTTTAGGTTAAACAATTATTGGGTTTTCTTTTCTTTTAATTTAATTTGTAAATTATTTATTTCACTTTGGATTACCTTTTGCGAGTCAAATATCAATTTATTTGGGCAATTGGTGTTTTGTAATTCTCTATGGTTCCGCCCAGATGTCATCTCTGTAGTTTCAAGATCGATCTATGACAGGTCGATTTGATATTCTTTCTCTTTCCGATTTGACCTCGTGCAAGTAACATTCTTTTGATCGCAGAATAGTAACAGTATATTTCAGTTATTCTTCTGCAAGTTAGTTAAGTTAGTTTGATGTATCGTTAATTGGCCACTGGAATATAGGTGGATTAAATAGTTCTTGCCAAGTAGTAAATTTAGATGACGTATTGGATGTTAAATTCTTTGGGAGGATTCTCTTATAGATGATTGGAATAGTTACTATCGTAAGTGACCTTATTAACTGCTAACGTGGTTCTTATGTTGTTCAGTTTTTCTAATTAGTCTGCGATTACTGCACGACGATATGTTTGAGAGGATTACCAAAGTCCGTGAAGAGATATATCGTTAACGGCGTGCAAACGAAACATCGCCATTTTGTTCTCGATCATGGCGGCATTCTGAATATTTGAGAAGATTTAACTACTGGTGAAGGCAAATTTTGTTGCGCAGTTCCGGATCTCCTGTCGCAGCCCTTCTGCATTCTATTCTGATAATTGTTGGTAGCCGTAGATATTTTAGGAAGAATTATCCTGAAACTGTATGTAGATATGTGATCGTGGATGTGTGTGGGAAAAAAAATTAAGGTATTTTGACTTTGTTTATTGCTCTTTTGCTAAATATTGCCAGTGTATTGCACAGTCACATAGTGCATTCAGACACAATCAAATTTGTGTAAGTTTACGTGCAGTTTTTGAGCACTACGCACTGTCTAACTTTATTTTTCGGTCTAACTGATCATTAGAGTCAACGTAATTACTGGATTTTTCTTGTAGTGGCATATGAGTCATTGAGATTTATTTTGTTTTACATTTAACGTTTAGTTTAAATAGTAGTTGTGGCCTTATTTTGAGGTTACGTGTCGAATTGGCCTGCTACATAGCCATTTCTTTCTTGTGTTAAATTTAATTGGTATTTTGGGTGCGTATTTTGCATTGTGGCATCCCAACTTGTATTGTGTAAATTTATTGCTTTGTTTTTAGTATATTTAATTTACAATTTCAATATAATTATGTGTAATTGGTACGATCTTTAACTTGTTGAATTTTTATTCACGTTTTCTTTTTGTAAACTGGCACTGATAGTATTAGATACCATTTAGAGTCTATTATCTAGTGTCGATCGGCTTGTCTTGGCCCTAATATATAGAGTGTTTCGTTTTTGCTAATGTGTTGCTGATTGCGACCAAACTGCTCGACATTGGGAAGACTCCCTGGCATATGTTGCCTTTGTAGTCATTTCCTAGTTTTAAGTATTTTCTCATGTATTTAATTGAACTCGAGGGTTTGCCTCATATGAGTTAATTCTTTTAATTACTTCAATCATCAACAGTTTGTCAATTGTAACTTGAATTTATGGTTCACATTTGGTGAACATTACTGTAGTTGACTTTGAATGATAGTTTGGCTAAAGCTTAATCTTTTCTTTGGACATTGGGCAATTTAAATCAGTTAATAAACCTGTTGTTAAGTTTGTATGAGTGTGTTTGGCTTTGTTGATCATTATAACTGGGGTTTAATAATAGACTTGTTCCGGGCCTATCTATCAGTTGCTGGTCAGTATAATTAATCGGAACTGGTGCCCTTATTACATAACACCTTCACTTATTGAGTGAACGAACCTACCCTGCCCGACTGGTTAGCGGCAGTACTGACCAACATCTTCGACATCAACCTTGGGAAGAGTGAAAGGTAAGGCTTAGTGAGGGATAAGCTGGCGATTAAACGGTTATTAGTAGACAAGCGTCACTGCTTATTTTAGTTTATCAATAGAAGGTGAGTTACCGTGGTGGCATCATACCTTCTGTCCTCTTGCATATTTCATATTTTTAACGCAAGAGGGTAGCACAGTGACCACTACCTAGTAGAAGCAAGACTCAAATTGGAACCAGGATTAAAATATAAAAACATTAGAGAAGAAACCCTTAAATGGTATAAACAACAAAGTAAAAGAATCGAGTAGGTACACGATAAACAAAACTAAACTGACGACTTGGGACGAATTCGTGGAAAAACTTGAAAATCACAGTAAGGTGAACCAAAGACTATTCTACATGGTCCTTAAAATTATGAGAAACAGTAAAGGAAATGAAACAATGCCAATTAGAAATGCAGATGGTACATTAATAACAGAAGAAACGCTGGTGATAAATAGATGGAAAGAATACTTTGTCTATTAAACTCACAAAGAAAAATAAAACACAAAATTGAGAAAAACATAACAAGCATAAACCCTATACTAGAGAAACATGACGAAGTCGCAGAAAAAGAAGAACTGATAAAAAAACAATCAACTATTTAAGATGTGGAAAAATTCCAAGACACGACAAAACATCAGTAAAGGTGTTTAAGAATATGGGAGATCTTGAAAGAGAGCTTCTTTTGGAGATCTACATTTAGGCACGGAAAGAAGAAAGAGTACCGAGATACTGGACAATTAGCATTATAAAATCTATTTATAAGCTCGGAGACAAAAAATATTGCAGCAATTACAGAGGAATAACAATACTGCGTACTGTGGTAAAAGCATATGAATAGATTTTGGAAAGAAAACTGTTAGAAAAGTGTTAGAGTCAACACTTATTAGTCAAAAAGTGCCCATTATATTATTTTATTTACAATAGCGAGTAGAACTCTGAGCAAAGATAAAAAACTTACTTGACTTTTATGGACATGGAAAAAGCGTTTAACAACGTACCTAGAAAAGTATATGGAAAAGCCTGGAGAAATGGAGCGCCAACAATAAACTAGTAAAAGCAATCAGATGTATGTATGATGTAACCAATAATTATGTAATTATGAATAATCTTAAAGCAGATTTATTCAGAACAGTCTATAGAGAATTGACGAGTGAAGAGATCACAGACTTTGTTCTTGCCGCTGAAGTGGTAATTACTTCAGACAGTGTGAAGAAATCGAAAGAGAATTTAGAAGTATACAGAAAAAAGGCATGAAATTAAATACGAAGAAAACAAAGGTATTGATGGCAGCAAGCGAAAGGGGAAATATGAATATATGTACAGATGGGCTAAAACTGGAACAGGTGGACACATTCAAGTACAAAAGCCCTTCACTGGAAGACGGGGGGGGCAACGATATTGAGATCACCAAAATAATTCAAAAGACTTATTGGATAAATTACGTTATGAATAGAGGATTTATCAATAAAAAATAAATAACAACGCATACAAATATGAAAGCGTTCAAAGCAATATACATATGGGTGTGACTCATAGGTACTATCAGCAAGACAGACGAGCATGTTGCAAACGGCAGAGATGAAATATTTTAGGAGAGTCAATGGAGTGAAAAGAGGAGATCGAATAAGAAATGAAGGATTCAGGGCGGAAATTGAAATCATTTCGGTGCATGATTTTATTGAGCAAAGGCAACTGGGTTGCTGTGGTCACCTGCGAAGAATGGAAAAAAATGTTCCAGTAAAGAATGTATGGGAAGCAAAGAGCCCTGAAAAAGAAATTCGAGGCAGGCCGAGACAAACGTGGGACAACGTATTTGGAAACATTTTGACAAAAAGAGACAAGACGTGGACACAAGCTAAAAAGATAACACAACATAGGAAGAAAAGGTGTCAACAAAACAATAAATACCCGACACGGGAAAAAGTGGATATTATTGTATATAGACCTAGATTAATCATAGGCAGAACATTTAACCTCACCACACAAATAATATCGACGCAAATATAGTAATTTTGAAACATTTGTAATTTTACAACTTTTGCATCAGTATTATTTATGTTGCGTTTAACTGCATCGCCCATGATTAATCTAGATCTTTTAATAACACTGCATGGGTCGTAAAACTGTTCTAGGCTTAACTGTTCACATTTTCACATATTTTACGTATTCGGTTTTACATTCTATCTATGTTAGTCATTAAAACTTCTTGACATGTTGCTTTCCAATTGTCAAATTGTTATTAATTGCTTCTGAATCATGCCGCTGCGCCAAGACTATTGATACTTTTAACACATTTCTTGTATAATTCAGCAACTAATGTTAAGATATTTGTTTATATATAGTAAATATATAGTAATCAAATCTGTGTTGGAAACTGTTGTAATTATAGTGTAAATTACAAAGTTACGTTCAATTCCTGTTTACTATAATAGACATCGGAATATACGGGTAAGAAAAGCAAGCGAAACACTACAATGGTTGCTTATATAACGTTTCGGAGGTTTTGATAACTCCCTTCATTAGATACCGATATTACTAAAAGAGTCGAGCAAGATTTATCTCTTGCTGATTGTCTCTTTTAGGATTCTTTCGTCTCATTGTCATGACTAATTCGTCGATGGTAGACACTGTTCCTACATATGATTTATTAATAGAGTGTAAATGTTTTATTCAGTGATTAGCATCATGATCTCCCTATAGTTTTTGCAGTTCCACAGATTTTTTTTTTTAAATATTGGTACTGTATATAATTTCTACGCATTCGAAATTGCTTCTTGCTTCCAGATATAGATTAGTTGTTGAAGTAATCTGTGGGTAGTTCTTCACATTTCTGCTTTAAGACTTTGTTATTCAGTCCATTTCAACCTGCCCATTTGTTTAATTTGAGTTTGGTTTTGGTTTGAATTCTTCAGTAGTAGGTATCATAATTTCTATTTGGTTCTTCCTTCACATTGTTCACCTTTGGCGCTTCCTCTGCGTGCTGACTCTTGTTGACTGACAGCAGTCCCCTGAAATGTTTTCCCCATTTCTCCTTCTCAATGTCAATTGAATACTACTTTTTGCTCTTCGCGTCTTAACCATGGAGAAAGAATAATGAGAGAATTAGAGAACCCGGAATATTAAAAGCATTCTATTTAAATATATCTTATTTTATACTTAATTAGTTATTCTCAATAAATACATCTTCTTAAAAGATTCCATACATTAGTTATATAATTATGCAGAAGCCAATTCTACTTTAAAATGTTGACAGGTATAACATATCTTATATTTGCTATGATAAATGTTGCCTATAAGCAGCAATATTAGTTTTTGCACTACCATTTGCAAAATAATACACGCCCCTCACTTAAATATTAAAATTATAAATTAGGGAGTAAACAAGAGAATTACAGCTAAAGATTACATTAAATAAGATTGTGGACTACTTGAGATCGCTTTTATAATTTAATATATTCTAACGCCGGTTTACTCCCGGCATCATCAGGACCTAATGATTTTAATAAATCAAAGTCTTAGCTTTAATGCCACTTCCACAATCGGAACAATTCACATTTCATTATTAACGCTGTTATTTATCAAGATATATTCCAGGTAATTTAGAAATGGAGATTCCCTTTACGCCGAATGGACATCTCGCTTAATATTTATGTCTAAATATGGCCGTGGCGAAATAGCAATATCGCAGTAAGGGTAGTTTTTATGTGAGTATATCCACACACCTGTAGTATATAAGCAGGCAGGCTTTGGCTCTTTATTTAATGACAATCTATCACCTCTTGACAGGCTTCTCCATTTTGTGTTCTCATAAATTTGTTATAAAGACATATAACAAAGTTTTAAAGAAAATCCATTTCGGGCGTAATATATCAAGTATAAGATTGAGGTTGAACCGCCTTGTCATCCGATAGCAAGCTCATGTGATGTGTACAAAAATTTATAAATATTATCCAAAGTATTGCTATTTATGTGTGTATTATTTTTATATCAACAAAAATAAAATGCTGTTTAAGGAAGTCGGATATATAAACACGATTTTATCATAATAATGACATTATTAAATTTAAACTTACAATACTATTTTAAAAATACTTATTTTTAAAAATAATGAACATCCTATTGATGTAGTTACTTGATGATAAAGCTATTATTAGACAAATCAAGATTTAAATTGTTAAAGTAAAATGTATTAATGGCATTCGATTATTAAGATTACTTACTATGCCAACTGTTTTCGTGGCAGAAGAAAGAAATGCTAAAATTCTTACAATAGTATCCTCACGTAAAGTTATCCTACAATTGTATATAATTTGATAAAACAGATTAATAAATGTCAGGATTAGTAGCTGTTTTTAAATAAATATTTAAGTATTAATATCTAAATGGTTAAGAGAAATATAAAAAAAAGATAAAAATAAATAATTTATTTTGAGTTTCAATGATAAAATGGTGTTTCAACAAATCATGTCTTATATATTTTTGTTATTCTTATTATTTATAAAGGGTTGATGTGGGATACTTCCAAAATGATGACTAAAAAGCATTAATTGCTTAACATTTATGAAACTGCCCCTTTTTACAACAATTGTTTGTAGAAGAGTAAATACACTAAATGTCCTCGTAATAATTTTTAAGTAAAATTTTTAATTATTTATTATATTAAATTTTAAATAGGGTACTTTCAATTAAAATTTATTTTGAAAATGTTATTAAAAATATTTTATAATCTTAAATAAAATTCGAAAATGTTTCCCATAAATATCAATTTTACTATATCCAAAATATTCAGAAAAATACGAATATTTATTGGTTGGAAAATTAACAGGAGTTTTTGATATAGAGAGTTGATTTTAGATTGTAATCGGATATTATCAATATTTTTATTCAGTAGATACAAAGCTGATTACCTAAGCAACTTTTTGCAAATATTATTACATTTCAAAACCTATATAAGGGATTCATTAATTGAAAGTGTAAATTCGTCTTAGATTATAACCTCACATTTGAATATATTTGAGTAAGTATACAAATAATTTTGTACAAAACGCAATTCTATGCTGAAAGGGTATGTATTTCAAACATTGGGACCTTTCTAAATTATCACCAAGATGTCCAGATAGCATCATATCTTGGAAAAAACTTTTATGAGTATTGCATAGCCAAATTTCCCTGATAGCAAGAATTGATCTTATTTTCGAGATAGAATCGCTGTTTTGATTCCATTTAAAAAGAGATACCCAAATCCTGAGGGCTGACTGATAATTACCGTGATCTCTTGGCATTAACCAGCCAACGCTACCTACAGAATAGTTGCGAAGCTTTATTAGAAGAGCTCTCTTGTTGCTTATCGTACGCATACATATTATAAAAGTAATAATAATATTTATTAAAATGCTCATCAAGTAACCCATCCCAACCAAACCCTATTACTGACAGTATAAATAAATAACAGTGATAATATATACAAGGTGAGTCATCTCCGCGGGTAAGACCGATTATGCCTTTATGAGTAAAGATATTTCGAAGCGGTTTTTTTCTTGTGATAGCTGCTCATTATACAGAGTGTTCCATAACTTGGTGGCTAATAGTTAGAGTTTTTTAAATGGAATAACCTATATGTTATTACATTTTTGTATTCCCCTATAAAATCTAAAGTTTTTGACTTATTCCCATTTTTCTGAAAAATTGAATGTTTGTATAAAGTTATATTTCTCGAAAAGGACGTATTAGATAGGCAAATTTTTTGAAGTATTCTTTACAATAAGAGGTCCTAATAGAAGCATGTTTTATTTTTTTACAGTTACTAACTGCATGCGCATAAAACTGGATTAAAATTACATGACATGCTTTTGTTTAAAAGTGAATTTTTTTAAATAGAAGACTGTGTATACCAGTACATTTTTGAATATCTTATTAAATTTCACATCAAAAACATGTAAGACGTTAGTACTTTAAAAGTGACTAATACTGAGCTACTGTCGCTTTTTGATATAGTTTTTTTAATTTTTGAATTGTTTATTAAATTTAGTTGCAGGATTATGTTTATCAAGTGGAACAAGTGACACTGACTCATGACATACCTTCAACTCACACTTCCATTTAGACAGGACTATGTCTAGTATTCTAGTTGTCAATTCGCTCTTAAATACCTAAAAAAGAGAAATTAGTCAGAATCAGTTAAAGATTATATATTTTGATAAAATTTGTGATTCTAAAATATTATTGATTGATAAAATAAACATCAATATAATAGTAAATATATTAGACTAAATATAAAAACATGACAAAGCATAGTTCTCTGACCTAATCTAATGTGGAACAGATATTATTATATCTTGATAAAATTTCTTTAAGCCAACAACATTTGGATGTACTAACTTAAGTAACAACACATTTGCTACTTCAATGAACATTAGTATTTGTAATACTAATACACTTGTTGCGAGCTTGTTCCTTGGAACGAGTCATTAAACATTAAGTATACGTACCAGCACACGAGTATTTCATTCAAAAATATTATAAAACAACCTGATATACAATCTGTGACTTTTTACGACATAATTTATAAATTGTAATTATGGTAAGATTAAGATTACAGATGAAATATGTCCTTAATTCTATGCTTAATTAAAGACGTATTAATTAAGGTTATTAAGATTTATTTATAAAGAACGAAAAGGGTAATCAAAAATAAATAATAAAAAATAGATAATATAATATACAGAATGAAAGCATTTTGTCAAGACTAGAAATATGGATAGAAAATGAATCGTTTTCTGGAAAAAATAACTTCAGAATTTTGTAAAGAATTGTTTGCGATATTGCAACTTGCAGAAGAAATAGCTGCTAGCTTCAAAATCAAAACATAAAAATAGTTTAAATAAAGCACTCACATTGTTACCATAAACAACTAGCAGTTACAATTTTCCAAACAAAACCTTCGTTGTCTGTCCACAAGATTCTATAATGAATTAAAACGAAATTAAAGTCTGACATAACAAATCTATGGTTTGAATAAAATTTATTTTTTGATTAAAGCTAGTACTCGAGTAATAATACTACATGATTTTAATGCAAACATAGATAATTACCTAAATGTCATGGGAAATTTTAGAAGAAAATTGAAGGAAAAGCAAGAAAATGTGTTAGCAAATATGTAAACGGAAGAAGCAGAAATTCAGCGCACTGCCGAATTTTTGCACTACCTTAGAAAACAAAATTGAGTATTTGTAATGAGGTTGTCATGACTGCTGCACGCAAATTGCGTCTTAGTGAAATTTAATTAATCAATCCTATAATGAAAACATTTTTCCGGTGATGCAATATATCCTTTTACTTTCTTATACGTAGTATAAGGAAGTATTGTGATGATGAAAATTTTCGACCTCGAGATTTTTGCAGATGTCCACGTTTTGAGGCCCCCTGATTCCAAAAAAGTGGTTTTTAAAAAATGTCTGTGTGTCTGTGTGTGTGTCTGTGTGTCTGTCTGTGTGTGTGTGACCACGATAGCGGTCAAACCGCTGTAGATATCAATTCCAAATTTTGTATTTACGAATATAATCTCCCTCTTGAGAACTGATTAGATTTTGAGCAAAATCGGCAGACCGGAAGTAGTAGTTTACTTCAGTGAAAAAATCGAATTTTGCAAATATTTCGTCAATTACTAAGTTTAAACAAATTTATAAAGAATTCAAATATACTCAAAATTAAATTTGAGAAAAATTGTTTTAATAAAGTTTTTCGAAATTCCTACCGGAAGTAGGTCTTTTACTCTTATCGAAAATCAGTTTTTTGCGAATATCTCGCAAGTCATGCTTTCTAGGCAGGTACATTACGAGTATAAAAGTATTTAGAGCATACTTTTAAATATCTTTTGTATAAAAAAAATTTCAAAATTCAGACCGGAAGTACCACTTTTACTCTTATCGAATAGCGATTTTTTACAAATATGTCGTAAATTATGCATTCTATATATATTTATGAAGAGTACAAAAGTATTTAGAGTTGGATTTGGAATATTTTTTGTATAAATGAAATTTCAAAATTCGGACCGGAAGTAACACTTTCATACGTATAAGAAAGTCGTGTGGTGGCCACACCTCATTTTACTTTCTTATACGTAGTATAAGGAAGTATTGTGATGATGAAAATTTTCGACCTCGAGATTTTTGCAGATGTCCACGTTTTGAGGTCCCCTGATACCAAAAAAGTGGTTTTTAAAAAATGTCTGTGTGTCTGTGTGTGTCTGTGTGTCTGTCTGTGTGTGTGTGACCACGATAGCGGTCAAACCGCTGTAGATATCAATTCCAAATTTTGTATTTACGAATATAATCTCCCTCTTGAGATCTGATTAGATTTTGAGCAAAATCGGCATACCGGAAGTAGTAGTTTACTTCAGTGAAAAAATCGAATTTTGCAAATATTTCATCAATTACTAAGTTTAAACAAATTTATAAAGAATTCAAATGTACTCAAAATTAAATTTGAGAAAAATTGTTTTAATAAAGTTTTTCGAAATTCCTACCGGAAGTAGGTCTTTTACTCTTAGCGAAAATCAGTTTTTTGCGAATATCTCGCAAGTCATGCTTTCTAGGCAGGTACATTACGAGTATAAAAGTATTTAGAACATACTTTTAAATATCTTTTGTATAAAAAAAATTTCAAAATTCAGCCCGGAAGTACCACTTTTACTCTTATCGAATAGCGATTTTTTGCAAATATGTCGTAAATTATGCATTCTATATATATTTATGAAGAGTACAAAAGTATTTAGAGTTGGATTTGGAATATTTTTTGTATAAATCAAATTTCAAAATTCGGACCGGAAGTAACACTTTCATACGTATAAGAAAGTCGTGTGGTGGCCACACCTCATTTTTTTGTATTTCGAAGCGTTTCTGAAATAACTGTACTATATAAAAAATCGTCGTGAATTTCAATCAGTATGACTCAGTTTGTTTACATATAACATATTCCTCTTGCCAAGAAAACGATCAAGAAACTTTTAATACGGAGCACATTCAATGACATCTCAGAACCTATCGAATTTTAAAGAAAAAACGACCAGCGTGGCCAAACACACGCACCTCGGATGGCGGGGTCTTTACTATTAAAAAAAAAGTAAACCAGGCGCTGAAATTTTCGAAATCTATATCGAGAGAGGAAAAACTCAAAAGTGTAACAAGGTGTAAGGCCCTAGTAGTCTAGAACGCAAGCAATGTTAATTTTCTGTTAAGTGTTTATTCCTGAACCCAATTGTGTTAAGTGGGATTTGAACAGGCGATTTATTGCCATTTGGAAGAGATCGCCGTCATCAGATGTGGCCCCCAAGAAGACGAATGCAATCTGGATTGATCTACCTTGCCGATTAATACCGAGCAAACATACTTCATTCCATCAAAAAATAAGTCTCAGTTTCTAACGTACCATTTTATTCACCTACCATTCAAATCATATAATAACATACCAAATTCTATTCACAGTAATTTATAATACACTGGCTCTACTAATATGCTTTTAAGTTAATGATATTCTGTTCCGTTTATTTTCTCGTTAGCGTAATTATATAATCCACCAGCACTGCACTGAAGCAGCTTTGTGACTTATGTATTGATTTATAACACAGTATGTCATGTTTATATTATCATGCTCTCTATAGGCTGTCCCAGAAATAAAAGGACGGAGTAGCAGGTATTTAAAGTCCGAACAGAAACAGGCCCAAATATACCGCAATAACGAAGGAATTAAAAATTTAATTTTCTATGTTGTTTTTTACATAAAAAAATTACATTACGGACCTGGCACAGAATTTATGTTCATAAATACACGTAAGAATGCTCATTTGTAAATAGAAACGAACACGCATTCATAGAAAAATACGTATTTATTTGTATAAAACGGGAAAAAAACGTTAAATCGTACTCATTCATATAAAACATATTTTTTGCCCGATGCGTCTAGATAACGCAGCCCGCAGTCGGTTGTTGACTCAGATGGGCGACCCACTTTATTGCAGACAATAAAAGATTGTTTATATTTTTAAAATAGGAAGGTTGTTGCTCTTTAATGTGTTTGTAGTCTGAAACAGCTGATTATTATTATTTTAGAATATTCAATAAATCGTGTTTTTCTAGCCTTTATTACAGTAAATATCAAGAATGTAATTATTTTTTCTAGCAGGTATAGAATTAAAGTAATTAATGGTTTAATATTTATTATGAAGTATCTATTCGTCCTCCTTTTTTTTAACACAAGTAATATGGTGGTCCTGAAAAAGACCGATTATGAAAGTAAAGCAGGTGGATATTTAGTCCAGGGTCGGCGTAAGGCCAATTGAATTCTTTATTATTTTTTTTCTGCCGTCTGCGCACGAATAAAGACTTGATATTTTGAGGGTCTTTTTATTTCTGGGACGACCTGTATATAACCTTTAGTGATTTTAATTTTCTTGTATAATAGCTGATTGATGTATACTCGCGGCAAAAAGTTTTGTCGGGTCGTAAGACCAGCTTATATGGAAGGTATCACTGGTCAACTCTAGTAAATTCTAACACGAAATAAAGAGGGATATTAATTGAATCAAGATTTTTTGTAGCCCATATATCAAATACTTTGTTTTAATAGTTCAGTCACCTCTCTAAAGATCAATTATTTCACCATTCCTTGTTTTATTAGTATATGGTAATTTCTCTGCATTTGTTAAAACGGCCGGGGTAAGTGAGATATTGCTCTTATTATACATTTTAAAATATTTTTCTTTAAATATATTGTCTTCAAAAGATTCTTTGTGTAATTTATTGTTTGCTTATTTAATGCTTTATTATGCTAGATGTATTTTATTTTTAATGAAATTTAATATATCTCTCAAGCGTAAACAAAAATACTACAATCTCCCTTTATGGTTTATTAAAATTTAGTGGGAAATTTTATCGGATTACTAGAGTTGACCATTGATACCTTCCATATAGCTGGTCTTAAGACCCGACAAAACATTTTGCCGCGAGTATACATACGTAGGATAAGCTACTATGTTCTCTTCGTTTTACTACTAACTTTTTTTTTACAAATCCTCTATGTAAGCCGAAAAATAAATCTCATAACTGATCACGTTGGCGACAAATCTTTGTCAAATTTTCTTACAAAACCTGATCTACCCGAATATGTAATATTGGTATGTCATAAAAAAAGTCTTCACCTAGTTGACCATCAAAATTGAATCGCATAAGTAAATAATGACCTTTTTACAAAATCACTATAACCCTTGAAGGATTTGTTATGCTTTACTTTTGACGCGCGTTATGTATTTAATGCTCATGTTCTTTTTCGTATATTCCCTTGCTAATCATTTTTATCCTACGCCATCATCTAGTCTCATTCCACTGAATCCTTCGCTTTTCCACCTTTTGCCGTACTTGTTCTTCCCATTTCAATCGTGGTCGTCTTAGCTTCTTCTGTCTGTGATATCTGGTTTCGTAGATTTCTTTTTGCCAATCTATTTTCATACATCCTATGTACTCAATCCAGACAACTCACTCTTTCTCCGATCCTCTATGAGTTAGTCTTTAATTCAGCCAATACTGACTCATTTCTTATTCGACCACTTCTTATAATTTCTTTTATTATTATCTGGAATATCATTTTAGTAGCTATCATTTTACTTGTGTTCGGTTTTGCTGGTGTCAATGATTCGCTGCAATACTGTTGTTTCTATGGTGTTATAGATTATCCCTGCTGTGTAAGTTTAACTTTTTCCAATATTTTTTCTATGCTTATTTTCCATAGATTTTCTTTTTTTGATAAAATCGTAGGATTCGTTGTAGTTGTTTACCATTTTGGCAAGAAAGAATATATCAACAGCGAGTAAGAGTTGTTGCAATATTACGTCATTCATCTTTCATTTGCCAATTGCTATGTGTTTGCTTACACCATCTCTTGCATTTTCTCATGCCATCATCCATTACTAAGGAAAATAGTAAAGAGCTTAATACATATCCTAGTTCCATTCCTACTTTCCTTTCGAATTCTGTAGATTACAGATTGTGCGTTCTTAGTTTGTTTATATTATTTTGGTATAGGCCTTTATAGTTGTTATCATATTCTTTTCTTCTCCCTTTCTCCTCAAACTGTTCCATATGTCTCTTCTTCTTATGTTATCGAAAGTTTCTTTTAAATTTATCTTAAGTATAAATGTCAGATTTTGTGCGCCCTTTCCCTTCCTAAATCCATGTTGTGATTCTTTCATCGTTGTCTGTAGCTGCTCTCTTAATCTATTATTTATTATATTAGTAAACGCTATACTAAATATGCTTGTTAAAGTGATACCTCTATGATTTGTGCAAATTCTTGCATCTCCGTTCATGTACCATGGTATTACTATATCTCTGTTCCAATCTATTACATGGACTTCTTCTTTTGCCTTCTTTCATGTACATACTTCATTTCAGATGTGATATTATCGTGTCCCGAGGATTTTCCTATTTTTAATTTCCCTATGGCCTGTGTAATTTCTTCTAATGATAATGGTTGTTGGTCGTTTTCAATTCCATTTTTCTCTTGGAGATATGTTTCTTCTTACTGGTTTAGACCTGTTAATTCTTCAAAGTATTGGTTTCATCTGTCTATTATTATAATATCTGTAGTTAAGATATTGCCCTCTTTGTCTACTAGTACATTTTATAATTTAGGGATTTCTTGTGTTTTTATAGTTTTAATGTTCTTATAAAAGCTCTTTTTATTAGGTGCTTTACTTCAGTGTGCGCAATTTCGTACTCGTATATTTTCATTTGTTTTTCTGTTCTTTTAGTTTTAATTGTTTTTTTTTGTTCCCAGGGTTGTCCGACTAAAGTATTTCCATCTAATTTCCACTGTCGTAAGTGTATAAGTCCTCGAATTGTTCTGCTTTTAATTTAATTAGTTTGCATTATTAATTGATACGGTATATAATACCTAATAATAACTCTCTGCGATTTTCAAAACTGTCCGATACTATCCAATTAGAATCTCTTTGTCCTAGAGAAAATTGGAATCATAAGACATAATTGGTGTCGCAATAGCATGCGCGAGATCATTTCTTCAGCATTCCGGGGTTTTCTACATATTGCTATAGCTTTGTCTCAAATTAAAAATAATAATCTTATACTAACAGTAATTAATCAAAACAAAGTTAATACAAAGCAGCATAATATATAACAAATGCAGAGATTGCGTTGACATAAAAAAAACTACTTCAACAAATTTATAAATTCAATCCCTATAAACATTTGTATTATTTTTGTGAGTTCTAGCAGTGTTTTCTCCTCTATTTGCCGACAACATTTCTTACTTAAATTAAATGGATAAGGTTACACAAAAAAAAAACTAAATCCCATAAAATATTTGTATTTTATTCAATACTAAATAGCGTCGATAAATAAATTCCTTTGCCACATGTGGCTCTAAAAGAAATTATCCTTTTACTTTCCAATCACCAAACAACAAAAAATTTCATATTTTTACATGTACGAAAAACACATCGCTTTATAAATGCGCATAACACATTGCTTTTTAAATATATCATATAGATTCTTAAAATAAAATATTACTCTTTGCTACGTTTAAATTTTCTAATATTGTATAATTTCAAAGAAATAAATTTTTCTCTTTACGACGCAGAAATTTCATTTCAACAAAGATATTCATTCTCACGAAATGCCCCTGAAGATACAAAATCGTTCTCGGTCATTGAAAAAAAAATTCTTCATCTGCAGCGCCACAATCCACGCACTAATGTTTATGTTGGCATTGTCCTGCTCATATTTATTTTCTTCACGTTTTCCCTAGGCTGACCTGTACCCATATCATTTTTACATTTAGAAATTACACAAAATACACGCACATGTTTTATTATTGTTAATGTCTTTGCACATTTGCGATTTACTTATCTTGGGTAGGTACATTCTTTTTTCCATTAACGCCATCCCTTATTATGTTTATAGATGAATTCGTTACCACTTTCATCATTGTTTAAATACTTTCTTTTTCCATTGTTTAACACTATCCGTATTTTTCTTTTGCAGACATCTCCTTTAGTAATAATGGGAAATACATTGCATATGACTGGAATACTTCCTTCTTTAATTACATCGTTAGGAGCCTAGACCTTGACAACTCCATTCCTGTCTTCAAACAATCTTCTCTCGTCTTCGTGTAGGTTAATTTGCAAGCAGCTGTTAACAATATTAAACATTGTTTTTTCTTTGTAGATTTATTCAGATTAAACCAATTATATCCTGTTATTTCTGGAATTTTCCTGGATTAAACTGGATTTAACCTGCTATTACTGAAGTTTTTGCTTTATTACCTCGTGTCGAATAAAAAATATACCTTTTTACATATTCCTTTTTTAAAATTATGCTTAGATATAAGTGTCAGGTATTTATCATATTGTTAAGTGTGACCATCGAATGTCTAACAAATAACAATCTTTATAAACTTATTTTATTTCTTACGTCTATTCATGATGAAAGATGTTTTCATGTCGTGAATGTCTAATTTCACCTTTTTCATACAACTTTACGGCATTCAAATGACTAACTCTTTTGACTATTCCATCTTTCATAATTACTCTCTCTGTGTTATTTATTTTTAACACATTATTAAGTTTGAATAGTGGTTTACTACTCAATATATTTAATGCCACTCCTACACAATGCATAAAATTTGGTTCGGCCTTTGTATACTGAAAATGCATCTTGTGCTCCTCGTTTCTATAAATATAGAATACATGAATTTTATTTTTGTGTTTATTTTTGTACCTTTCAAATAAATTTTGTTTCAATTTTAATTATCATATACCTAACATAATAATATTACGCCGTTGCAGTTATGCAACTCATAATTCATTTATCAATAATTATGCTTACTGCTAAAAATTGTTTCCTTATCCTATTACTTAATTATTTATTTATCTTATAATGCCTAACCAATATAGGGGTCACGGCAATATTTATGCAGTAATAAATCAAATGTTTCAAAACTTGTGTGCAATTGTAAAATCCTCACTGTCCTTGATATTTAGAAAAATATTTCCTACTTTAAAACCTATACATAGTATAGATCATGCCATGAATATGTTCTATTATTCGTATGTTTCGTGGTCTTATATAACATTTTCTTCTCACATATTCTTCAAAATCAATGATACGTAAAGGAAGCGTACGCTACTATGTAATCTTCTTGTATTTTCATTTTATAATTACTAACATGCCTACATATTTCATTACGCGTACACTAACAACCGCTGTCCGCTAGCCATTTGCGGCAATTCTTTCGCCGCCCCGAAGTGAGAAATTGCGAATACATTAACAGGTATTCTGAATTGAGGTTATACAACCGCAACTGCTATGATACATCGCACGCATGTAGATAAATAGGGGGCGCAGCTGTTACAGTGTCAGTATCTAATACACGAGCGGCCAGGAATTAGTCATGCCATGCCGAATCGATTGTATTAATGAATGCTTATTCTGCTCGTAAGTTATAGTGCAGTGGCGCCTCATTCTCACACCTTACTTTCGAAGACATATAGATATATATTTTGCATTGATGTTTAATAACAGAAGAGATTAACCTTTATCTTTGAGCTGAAAATAATTTCAAAATGGATATTTGCTAAATTATATGTCACAAGAAGAACTTGTTGTATTACAAATTTTCTGATGATTAACACTGTGTTCAAAATTACAACAATTCCTTTCCCTGCAACACCCAATCAATATACTCATTGTCTTATCATATATTACAGAAAATTTATTGTAACTACTAATAAATCTTATTACTTCCAGTATTTGTAATTTAACTCTTTTCTGAATTCTAATTCTGTTGACTCTTAACGAATTATTAAAATCTGCTCTGCGATCTCGTTTCTAACTACCTCTTAATGCCTACTCTATTAAGTACTTTATAACCACTTCCGAAGGTTTGCTTCTATTAACTATTTTCTAAACTTCTTCTTGTGTGTTCATTCTTATAACTGGTTTCTAATTGATTCCTAAATTCTGCTCGTTTAACTTTTATTAATTTTATTTATGTAATTGCAACTTCAATTTTTCTTCTATAAACTGCTTTCCCGTTGTCGGTTACATTATCCTCTATTGACTGCTTTACAATTGCTTTTTAGGTTCTGCTTGATTATCTCTTTTCAACTACTTCTTATGTTTTTCTTGTATTCAAAATTTTCTATATGAATGAAGAAAATCCATGTTGTAAGGTAATTGATAATAAGGTAAATTAAATCCTCTTTGAACCTTACAAAAATTTTATTTAATATACTCTAGAACATGTGTCGCCTTAAAGGCATCTTCAGCTAGAATCTACAAAGTTACAATTGAAGACCTAAGTGGATAAAGGTGTTAAGCAACATTTTGCTGAAAATTGAGATATTTGCGTGGATGAAGATGTTAAGTCCATATATACTACAGCATCTACCATTCATGACCATAAAAGCAAATTCTACGATTCTAGTAATGGATGTAGGTGTTATGTGCCGCGCTGGCATCTCCATCTGCAGCGAATGAAGGCGTTAAGTGCACTTAGAACCTACATCCATTTGCATCGTTCGGATTCATGACAGTGCCAAACGCACATAGCGCCTTCATCATCCATTACATTTTTGTTTTGTGATAAGTGTTGGCCTGTCTCTATAGTCCTTAAAGATGTATATCGAATTAAAAAGGGTGCGACGAAACATAGGAGTGCAACATACGAGTATTATGTCACATACGATCGTAAGTCAGGTAGGGTCTGTAACAAGGCCTTCTGTTCATTATACCAGATTGGTAGGAAGAAAGTTGAACACCTTCAAAGACGTTTGAATACTGGTGCTGCAGCTTCTCCCCCAGATATGAGAGGACATCATCAAAATAGACCCCATAAAACCAGCAACGAGGTATGTCAGTTTGTTAAGGACCACAGTCAACTGTTTCCAAGTGAAAAGTCGCATTATTCCAGACATAAGAATACGAACAAAAGATATCTGTCACCTCTACTATCAGTTCAAAAAATGCATTCTTTGTGATCAGGAAAATAAGTCCGCAGAGTTTAAAGTTACACTGTGCAAATATAGACGAATTTTTGAAACTGAATTTAATTTATCAGTCGGGCACCCGCGAAGTGATACTTGCAGCATTTGCGATGCAAGGGAAGGAAATGCAGAACACAAACAGAGGTATCACAAAGCCTTTGAACTCCAACGGAATGATAGAAAGAGCGCTGAAAGTGACACAATGTTGGTCTACTTGACTGTTGATTTACAACAAACCATGCGACTCCCAAGATTAACTACGTCTAAACCTTTCTACTTACGACAGATGGGGTTTTATAACCTTGGTATACACACGATCACCAGAAGTCAAATTCGAGCCAACTTTTTCACCTGGACAGAAAACATTGCAAGCCGTTGAAGCACAGTAGTAGCAAGTTCATTGATAAGGCTATACGCCCGGCCTCGAAATCGTTTTTCCCATTTCCTAATCGTATTTTTCATGAAAACCTTACCGAATTTACACGCTAATTTAAGAAAAAAATGCCTTTCAATGGATAAATCGTAATTTTTTCGAAATTGTCCAAAGGGCCCTAAATAAAAATAAAAATGTAAGAAATTTCAAAAAACAAGCCTTTATGAAAAATTATGTAACACTCAACAGCAATACATAAATTTTACTTTTTCTTAATTTTTAAAAATAAGGTCACGAAACGGAAAACAACATTTTGGAATTTGGGCGAAATTCACTGAAATCAAATAGAGTATGTGGTACGCTCGCACATGGTGTCGAGAGGTAGCTCCGCCTACCATGTCGGGCAGTTTCTACGCAGTTTGTAAAATACTTCTGAGATCGGTGTATGTTAAGAAAGTAATCGTTACTCGGACATTATTTTATCGAAACCGTTGATATTTTCTTTATAATATAGTGTACATATACAGTGTCAGCGTCACAATACTTCCTTATACTACGTATCAGAAAGTAAAAGCAATATCTCTTCCCGTCCATAACGGTATACCTGCTAGAAGCGCATGCTAGGACTCACACGGCTTGCGCGCAGGGAGTATAATTATTATATTTGACTCGCAATAATTTGCTTCTGAAACGATCTAGAAATTTATTTCTTGCACAAAAAATAATTTTGGAATGTTGGCTTTATTTTGTTTCACATATATATGGGTAAATTCTGAAAAATAAGATTAGTTACTCGATAGCTGAAAAATACCTTACACAAATTGGTGGTCTACTAAAAATTTTTTTTTTTTATAGAATTTACACACCATAAAGAAAAATCGAAAACACTAGTATCATCCAAATACTTTAGGGTATAACCTTAAAAAAAACAGATCCCTAGCTCTCTGTATTGCCGAGATATCACCAGATAAGTATTAAAAATTGAAGAAAATGAAAATTTTAAAATTTACACAAAAAAACGATTTTTCGACCTTCTTGCGATTTCGATTTTATTTTCCAACTCAAAATTTGAATCCGGCAGGTGATTTTACATATTCAGCTTCACTTTTTTTGTGTGTTTGAGAAAATATAGATTGTCTAATTTAGGGGTGGTTGCTTCCCGACTGCCAAACATGTGGACCAACCGGCGATTATCTGAGACCATAACGCAGCCATAAATTACAGGCGGATTAGATTAGGTGACAAGTTCTTTTCTCTATCTTTTTCCTCAGCATAAGACAGAGCAGGCGGACCCTTAAACATTTGTCTTTTATTACATTTGCACGAAAAGCCGTGGTACGCCTATTTCAAATCGAACTCAGCTTGAAGCGGGCGTTCAGCCTTAACATTACTGGAATTTGATGAAAATGAATTTGAGGGAAAGAAATCATCTGATAATTTGGTCGGACTCTTGCGCCGGGCAGAATAAAATTTTTACCATGATTTGTCTATATCAACTTCTCATTCTGAAAGGACACTTTAAAACAGTGGAATACAAGTTTCCTGAAGTGGGTCACTCATATTTAGATTCAGACAGGGATTTTGGAAGGATAGAGAAAGTGCTTCGGAAACATGAAAATTTATATCTTCATCAACAGTACAGAAATATCATAAGTAAGGCTAGTAAATAAAACCATGTTACTGATATGGAGCAGCATTTCCGTGCTTTTAGAGACGTGCCAAACCAGCTCCAACTGGTTAATAGAACAACAAACACTAATAACGAAAAAGTCAACTGTAGGAACTCGGTAAAATGGATTAATGTTGAAAAATTTGGATACTATTCTTACAAAGATACCTATGAAGAATCATCACCATTTAAAGAAATGTGTCTATTGAAACGACACAATGCAGTAGACCCCTCAATTTGTCTCCCTCACGTTGGAAAGCTGGGTCAACTTTCGGACGAGAAGATTGAGAATTTAGGAGAGCAGATCCCTTTCGTTCTCGAGCACTACAGGTATTTTTATGAGAGTGTTATATCAAAGGAGAGACCAAATGGAGAGAATATAGGTCTAGAAAGAAAAAGAAAACAGGAAAAAGGGCAAAGAAATAAAAAAATTATGAAATTTTGCACTAGCTGTAGTTATAATAATTCAATATGCATTCATATTAATTTGTTTCAAATTCAACTATGTTATGAATAAAGTTTTCGTATTTTTTCAATAAATGGTGTGTTTTGCTTAACATTTTATTGAAACACAAGAAACTAATACTATTGTTTTACTACATATGACTTTTATTCATTATTAAAGATCTTTAAAAAGTATATGTTTATAATGAATAAAGGTGTTAAGTACAAATAATGTTTTTTTATATTTTTTCTGAAAATATTTTCTTGATTTTTTAATGAGGTATGCAGTCTTATTAGCATCCTTAATTGGACTGATCATATATTGATCTTAAAAATTTAATAATTAAATAATTAAACAAAAATTGCTTTGTCACTTTTCAATGCCGTTTTTCTCTGAATCTCATTTTTGCGACTTGCCACCTTCATCCACTTAGGTCTTCAATTAAGAGAAGCTAAAAATAAAATAAATAAAAGGTCTAATACTTACAGTCAATAAATCCTACAGTATTTTACATTTAATGTTCATCTGTTATAACGACGTAATTATTTTATATTAAAATATAATAATTGTAAAAATACATAAAACTTATAATAGAGGAATGATTTAAATATAATTATAATTATGAAATAAAAATGGGAATTTGGGATGCTTACATTTGGATTTTATGTTAAATTCAAAAAAGGATGAGGGACACGGGAGTTTAGTTGTTTCACAGTTTCCAACCCAGTAATGCGTATAACTTCATTGTGTTCATTCTCCAGTTTGTTATTCATTTTTGTTTAGGTCTTCTGCCACTAATTGCTTCCATCTAATTCTTGGTCTTCCTCTTGTATTCTTACTCATTGATGTCCACTGGGCAATGTTGTGTACAGTTGCTCTCGGGTCAGGCCTGTTGATGTCTCTAATACCATCTTATTTTTTGAGCTTTTACAATTCTCAGTATATCTTTTCCTTTCACTAGTTGGTCGATTTTATTAGTCTTTGCATTTCATCTGCTTCTCGTTTTGATCCACATATTATTCTTACTACACTCCTTTCAAATATTCTTAGTTTTTCCTCGTTCCTCTTTTTTGAGTGCTGCCGCGTACGTTATTATAGTTGCCATGTGGATTTTCATTTTATATTAAATCCGATGTTTCTGGTTTTCAGTAGCTTCCTGTATCTATAATACCTTTTATTCCCTATTTGTCTTTGGTGTGTCATTTCGGCAGATCAATTATTGCTTGTGTCATTGCTCGAAGATACTTGAAGGTGTCTACTCTCTATACTTCAATTGTTTTCAATTTCCTTACTCATCTTTCTCGGGAAGTTAATTGCTTACCTACCATGTATTTTGTTTTCTTTCTGTTAATAAGTAGACCTTTATCTGCCACCGCTTCTCCATTTCCTCCATTATCTCGTCATACCATTTTTTTTTGTTCTGAATATTTTGTTGTTTTCTGCTCTTATCTCTCTAGATCTTCTTTATTGTTCGATTTTATCCATTTTAGTCTAGCTGCTCACATCTTTTTCACTAGTGATTTCTTTTTAATATTTAAAAAGCCTTATTTTTTGTTAATTTAATATTTTCTTCAAATTAAGTTAATGCGGAACTCATCAAATGTCACTAATATCATCAACTTTTTCAAAACCAAACACTTTTTAAGTTTTTATTTCATTTATTTACTATAGAATTTGTATTTGCTAGTAATTAGACAATTTTAACACAATTAAATACAATTTCACTAACTTTATTATATTTCTGATTTGGGATCTCCAATACTTTTAACATTCCATGTAAGAAATTATAATTTTGGTTGTAACTAAAATATTACAATACATGCCGTTAAATTTTACTTGCCGTTACACATTATCCTACCTTTCCATCACTTGTATTGGTTCGTGTGTAATCATTCGGAAAATCTATGCGTTCTATCAAGCGTTATGGTAAACCATTATGAAAATTTGCAAAACTTGTAATTCATGCACCAAATAGTACGCTTTCTGCGCGCGTTATATAATGTAGCTAATGGGGAGGGGTATACACCAGCTATTTGTTTAACACCTACATTAAGGTTGCCGCTAATGTATTTAAAGAAGAAAACGACTTTATCACGTGACTTACTTCTTCTCGCTTGTTGTATCGAGCTTCTATCATGTGGAAAAATGGTCGAAGCAAATATTTGAGGCCAATTAACTGCATCATGAATACGCTGAAATTTAGCACCGCCCTATAGTAACAATAAAGTATACAGGTGTCCAGACCATGCGAGGACGGAAGATTACGGCTTTATTATTAAAGTTAAAGAAAAGTATTTTAGACAAAAGTTGTAGCCACTCCTAAAATACATATACTAAAATTATTTTCAACTATACAGAGTGTTGCGTAAGTGAGTGACGATACAAACTTTTGTTTTTTTAAATGGAACACCCCATATATTTTGACATATTTAGATGCTGCTCTTAAAAAGAAGGACATGGATATAAACATATTGCTGTAGTATTTGCCTCTAAATGAAATTTATATAATTTATTTATTTATTAGTTAGATAAATAAATAAAATTGTAGTTGATGCTAGCTTTATAGGCAAAACAACATAAATTGTTATCTCTCGTAGGTTCTACTGTGATTTACTTCTTTCCTTACTTGTTTCTCCTTAATTATTATTATTTTAAAGTTGTGTGGGATAGGAATTCAAATAACTATGACACCAGATTATTTATGTATAAAAATATGTATTATCTGCTTAATAATTACAATAATTAAAGTTTATTGTTGCATGTATATTACTTATTTTATTTGCTTGTTTACAATACTATATAAGTAGCAGTTTTCATGATAATATTGTAATCGTTTATTTTAATATGAATTCAGTCAGTACAGGGTTTCTCCACCTTCACTCTTTTCTTACTAAAGGCCTGTATATTAGGTCCAAATTATGTTGACTTGATAATGAAGGTACTGACTAATCGGCTTTATGCAAACATTCACACGTACTACATAAAGCTTGGATCAATCACCACCCCAGGTACGTTCCTAATGCATCACAAACTAATTGTCTAAACCTCTATTCTCACGGAGTCTTTAGATTCTTAGTGCGAAGCTTTTAGGCGTTCCTGTTTGTAAAAGTTTAACTATTATTCAAAGCTGTGCTTACTAATGTCTTTTTTACTGAACACTGGTCCGTTATGCAAGTATTCGCACACAGTACACTATTAAGACAAGTGTTCTTTATTTTTAATAAATATTGTGTCCCTATATTTACTTTCTATTATTTAAATAAATAATTATTTAAAAGAAATGGAGTGCTTGGAGAGAACCTGTGTATTTTGATTGAATTTAATTGTAATGACAATATTATTAACTACTCACTGCGTAGATTCATACAATTCTTCGAATTCTGCTTGAAATTGTTTGTCCATTCTTGTTGATTCTTCCTTCCGTTGAATCTTCTATAATTTTACTGGTGACGCTTACTTCTTGTAAATATGGCGACGATAAAACAATTGGGAATTATTCCTCTAGGAGCGTGTATGCTTCTTCTTAGTTTGTGAGTTGTTAGTTGGTTTGTTTATTTATTTACACTGCGATAGTAATGGTAAGTGTGTAAAAACTCCACTTAACCACTACTCGCTTGACGCATAAATGTATTATCTACTTTACAAGATGCTATCACTTTGCTGTGTATTGGAAGTTTTTAAAGTCACAGGTATCAGCTAACAACTAACTCTTTTTCTCTAAAAACTCCCTTTTTATAGTTGAAAATAAATGCCGCTCGTTATTTGATTGTCTTTGCGTGCTTTTATTTTCAAATTGTTCGTCGTGGCGCCTCTAGCGGATATCTCGATACTTATTCCATATCTCTTCTTATTCTTCTCAAATTTTAGGTTGGCGTTTATTTTTATTATGTTTATTTCTGACATTTGATGTTTCTCCACATTTACCAACGACGGTATTTGTTGTTTTATTTATTTATATCTAATGTACAGTAAGTATATTGATATTTATTTTATTCTTTTATTGGTATCGTAAATATTTATTGTACTTATAAATGTATTCATTGCTACTTTTACTGTTTTTCAGGTAGATTCTTCGTCCGAGCGCTAGCCTTACTCGCACCTTTGTTTTGTTGCTTTTGATCGGAAAGAATGGAAAGAAGTTGGTTATTGTTTCAATTGCCAGTCCCTCCGTCTGTGCTGTTCTTTCCTCGAACCATTTTTCCGTTCTTGGAGAATTTTGTATGTTTAATATGCTGTAATGAATCATTGCTTTTATAATAATGCTGCTTATTTCTTTGGTTATAGATGTTTATTTGTATGTGCACAAAGTTTGGAACCATGAAAAGGACTGCTGTTATTCGTATTACGAAGAGAATTAATACTTTTTGTTGTGTATATTGAAATATTATACGATTCTGTGCTGTTCTTTATGATATACTTTATTTTAATATCCTTTTCATCGCAACTGTATGTATTTTATCTTTAAGTTATATGAGTGCATTAAGCCTCTTCATATTCATTACGAGCATATCTTATTTTATTCTCTGAGTATAATTTAATTGCTTTTAAATGACTGACTCTTACAATCGTCCCGTTGGTTAACATCACTCTTTCACGGTTGTTGGTTTTAAGGGTCTTTCCATTTTTAAATGTAGGTTCTTTGCATAATATACTCAGAGCTCTTTTTGTTCCTAACCTGTAGTCAGGTTCTTTATTTTCTAAATAAAACATTACCTCTGGTTTATCACTTCTGAAAATAAATATTCATTTGTGACATTTACTATTATTGTTGAGGTTTTGCCTCACTTATATCTAAATAGTGTTTATATACATATAATCTTAATTAAAGTGCTTATACCCTATGTGCATACCTGTGTTATTGTATGGCTTAATAAAATTTATTTTAAAATAAATGTTTCTTAAACTACGAGTGTGTTTTCTTATTGCTAATATTAATCTAAATGTACTAGTATATCTTGGTGTCAACATTAATCACGTTTATTTCTAACATTTTATATTTATGTACAGTATTGTCTTAAATTCTAAGGTAAAGTTCACGGCAATATGTAGGGGTATCTCTTACCGTTGTAGCTTTATTCGCAATTTTGTGTCTGAACATGTCCAATTTTGTGGGACTCCGAGACGAAACCTGAAAGAATATTTGAGATCTGTAGGCAAGAAGTTTACCACTTTTGTCAAGTTTAATAATCTATAATCAATTTATTTATTTTTAAATAAATGAATTTGCAGGAATAACAAACGCAAAATTAACATTTACGTTTTTTTTTTAAATTGAACAGCCTGTATATTTTTTCTCTAAAGTACATTATTTTTTATAAGATTTTTAATGATACCATGTTTTCCCTATCCATGATTAGTGTTTTATAACTTATTAACTCTTATTATTGGTAGACACTAAATTTAAACGAAGAAATTCGTAGTCACCTGTGAATTTTTAATTAAAATAATATCTGAAATATATATATGTCATTAGTTACGTTGTATTTACAAAATAACGCTGATAATTGTATTTAGTTTTACGATGAATTTAACGAAGGATAAAATGGTACATTTAATTTGCGCATTGGGTGATAGCGAAAGAAACTGTTTATTAGACAATAGGATTTACTGTCAACGTTATCCAAATGCAAGACCTCCCAGAATCGAAGCATTTAAAAAATTAAAAGCACGTTTTGAAGCATCTGGAAATATTGGTTATTCCAAAAAGGAGATTAAAAATCGAAGGGTCACTAATGAGGAAAATTAATCGTTGGAAGAAAATCCTGAAGTAAGTACACGAAATTTGAATATCCAGACTGGAATAAGCAGGAGCATTATCAATTGCATCATAAACAAAAATAAGTACCATCCCTACCACATGACATTACATCAGGACCTTCGTGGAAATAATTTTGTAAATCGTTTAAGTTTTTGCAACATTATGTTAAACAAAATGAATTTGGACTCGAATTTTCAATGTCGATCTCCATAGAGGAAGAATAATGTGGTATCAGTATGATGGAGCCCCACCACATTTTCATAGAAGTGTAAGAAATTTTTTAAATAACTGGTGTGAAGAACGATGGATTGGTCGGGAGGGTCCTATAGCTTGGATTTCAAGGTCTCCTGATTTAACTCCTATCGATTTTTTTCTTTGGGGACATGTTAAAGAACAGGTTTATGAAAATATTACAACCACACCTAATGACATGAAGCAACGTAATGGCCATTTTTGAAAATATTGGACAGCAAACGCTTAGTGATCTTAAAAACAATTTTCGCCGCCTCGCCTCGAATTGTGCATTCAACAAGACGGTGGAATTTATGAGCATCTGCTATAAATATGTTAACCTTTGCATTATACTTCTTTATTTAAGATTTTGCATTAATCTAATAAATATTATTTTTTGTTTTTCAATATGTTGTAGTAATTTGTTATTATTAATAATTAAAGCTGACAGCAACTTAAATTCTTTTTTTTCGTTTAAATTTAGAATCTATTAATAATAAGAGTTAATAAGTTATAAAATACTAAGTGTGGTTAGGGAAAACATGGTATCATTAAAAAGCATATAAAAAATACTGTACTTTAGAAGACAAATATACAGGGTGTTCCATTTAAAAAAAAGCGTAAATGTTAATTTTGCCTTTGTTATTCCTGCAAATACATTTATTTAAAAATAAATAAATTGATTATAGATTATTAAACTTGATGAAAGTGGAAAACTTCTTGCCTATACAGATCTCAAAAATTCTTTCAGGTTTCGTCTCGGAGTCTCCACAAAGTTGGACACGTTGAGACACAAAATTGCGAATAAAGCTACAACGATAAGAGATACCCCTACACATGTTTATATCCATGTCCTTCTTTTTAAAAGTAGCATCTAAATATGTCAAAATATATGGGCTGTTCTATTTAAAAAAACACAAGTTTGTATTGTCACTCACTTACGCAACACTCTGTACAGCTGAAAATAATTTCAGAATGTGTATTTTGGGAGTGGCTACAACTTTTGTCTAACACATTTTCCTTTAACTTTAATAATAAAGCCGTAATCATCCGTCCTCGCATGGTCTGGACACTCTGTATAAACATTATCTGACTCGTGATATGCTAATTATCTTTAATATGTTTTGACTGGATAGTTTTATCAAAAAATAATTTATATATAAAGGAAATAATAACAATATAAATCAAAAAATGCCCGTAACAAACTACTTTTTGTTGCTATTCAGTAAATATATTTTCTTTAGTTTAACTAAACAGGGTTATGAACGTAATAAATTCATTTTTGTTTAAGTCTGTTATTCAGAAGCAATTTTCATTTTAAACCTATCATTTTGTAAATGCAAGGAAATAAATTACATTCAGAACCTCGCAAGCTTTTTGTATTGTATGTAAGCGCTCATTTTCTAGAAATAAAAGAGCTATTATTACGTATACCAGAAAGTATGTGTGCTATATCACAAAAGCAATCGCGGCTGGTGAGTTCACTTAGGTGGGACAATTACATAGACAAAACTGATTCGTTTATTATCGGTGATATATTCCCAGATGCCGAGCATATCACCGATATCAAACGAATCAGTTTTATGTATGTATGTAATTGCCCGACCTAAACGAACTCAAAAGTAACTTTAATTCGTTCATTATAGAAAATGCCGCAAGTTTTGTTTTTACAATCAGCATAAATTGTACTCAAATGTATCAAAAATATACTTTGTTTGAATTAGTTAAAGAAGCCTCTGCATAAAAACACCTTGACAAAATATTTTGATTAACGCGCTAGATGCTTGTATTATTAATTGAAAAAATAAGTATATCGAGTGTCAACGAGATCATGTATCGGCCCTCCATGTATTTATTACCTGAAATAAAATTTTAAAACTTTGACCATATGTATGATTGGTTAGCTTATGCATTCATTTTATAGCACTTCCGGTCAAAGCGGAAGTGGCGTTAATTTTGAATTTTCAAATACAACATTCTGTATTTTTGTTTATATTCGGTTTCTACTAAAAATTTGCTACCCATTACAGGTTAACTTGTAATATTTCTGTCAAAGATGGCTCTATATATCAAGTTTATCCATTGAAATGAGACTGCTCCTTAACAATTGCCGAACCAAAACACCACTAAAGTTGGCTTTGGAAAGAATTATATAACGTACCTATTTCTCACAATTATATGCATTGTCGAAGGATTACTATAGAAAATAAGAAAATCTTTTTCTTAATTTTTAAATACCCGGTAGTAGTTTTTTTTTTTAAATAGTAACACCTATTTTTTATTGCACTGCTATAATTGGCATAATTTTCAGCGTCCAAGAGATATAAAATATGCTGAGGTTTAGTGCTAGATCTAAAATTTTCTAAAAGTAGTCTAAATCCAAATCAAACGAACAATAAAAATTCAAATGTAAAACACAGTTACCATTGGAAATAAATGACTTCCTTAAATATCATTTAACCAACTACTAGATATTAAACAGAAAAATACACATGTTCAAAGTTTGCATTAAAACTACTAGTAGCAAAACAATAGCAAAAACAATAATTTACAAAATCTAAATTATGAGAATTATGAAAAAAACTATTAGGTGTAAATGATTACTAAGTAGGTGTATATTACAAATGTTCAAAATGCCGCCCTTCCTGATCTCTACATATATTAACACGTCGTATGAATTTCCCCACACAATTAGTAACTGGTACCTGGTTATATCATTTGTTGCCTACCTCATTCGTACTTCCAGTTCCTTGCGAGTATCAGATTATACGATCTACACCTTTTCTTTCAATATGGTCTAATATTATAATTTAATGTGTTAAATCCGGCGACCTAGTAGGTCACCTAACTGGCCGATTGCTGTCAATCCAATGGTCACCAAAAGTGTGATTTAAATAATCCCTAACGAGTCCCGAATTATGAGGTGGTGCGCCATCTTCTTGAAAAAATTGAGCATATCTCTGTTCCCTTAGGTAGGTAATTCAAAAAGTCACTAATTTCATTATTTAAAAAAACCCAAATATCTTTCGGAAGTTAGATGTCTGTTAAAAATTATCGTCAGCAACAGAACGTCCTCAATCATTCCCAGTCAAACTTCACTTGATGGTTACCATCTCTGTAGAAACGTTGATTTTTCTGCGCTCAGTATATTCTGCTTTGCTGGTTAAATAATCAAGATTTGTGAATCTTGATTTATCGGAAAAAAGAATGTTACCTGCAAAATTACCATCTCTTCGGATATTATCTATAGTACAGCCCAGTTGCAAAACTCTAATCTCGAATTGAGATTTCAATCTTCTATAATAATTTTGGGGTGGGTGCTGTTGGTCTGGAAATCGCTGTGTATATAGCTCCCGAGTTTTTACGACATTCTCAGTAAATTAAAAGTATATCAACTTTTTCATCTTGATTATATATTACCAATTAGATATTGTTTATTGTACCTAAAAAACAGAAAATAACAACTTAACAGTACATGAAAATAACTAGAAGTAGTCTGTTAATTACGTATTTACAGGTGACTTTTATTTCAAAATGTAACTGTGTTTTTCATTTGAAGTTTTGTTGTTCTGTTGCTTTGAATTTAGACTACGTAGAAAGTTTTAGATTTTCCACTACATGTCTACCACTCACTAAACCATAGCATATTTTATATAAATTGGACGCTAAAAAGTATGCCAATCATGTCAATGCAATAAAGAATAGGTGTAACTATTTTAAAAAAACAGCAAGTATTTTGGAAATTAAAAAAAAAGCTTTTTATTGTTTTTATAGTAATTCCAACGTGAAATAAATATTTTCTTCGCCAATGTGCGTAAATGTGAGAAATACGTTATGTAATTGTTTTCAACGCCAACTTTGGTGATTTATATGTTTCAGCAATTGTTAAGAAGCTTAGCGTAAGTAAGATATATAGAGAGAGCATAATGTCAGTTTATAGACAAATAAAGTGATGCCAGATGGGGTACGGGCAGGGTAGATTTGGTTCAACCTTGGCGGGTTGCATACCGTTAATATTATGTAATAAAATTTATTAAATTATTTAAATTTGAATATTGTTATTTTTTAATTGTTTATAGATGAAAGCTACTTCTCTAATAATTATACTTTAAAAAAACAAATTATAGATTTTTCTAAAAATAAATATTTGCTGGTGCCCATGAATTACTCGTAAACTTTTAATACATAACTGAAGTAAAAATGCTGTTTCCAAAGATGCCTTTCAGAACAATTAATGGTTCTGCAAGCATAGAAATGTGTGTCATTCAACTGTAATATTCACTCAATATTTACTCCATGTAAAACTGAAATATAATAATTAAGAATGTGCATACATACTTAGGTTAGCAATAGTATAAACAACTTACACAACAGCAAATTTATATACATATATATTTATTACTAATATATTTACATACTTCAACATTTAACTAGTCTCTTGAATTTATATAAATGATGTTTAATTTTATGATTTTATTTACAATATAATAATAGATAAAAGCTCTTATGGATCTCTTGATAGAAGGTTTGATTAACTCTCACTCTGTGATACTTAATAAACAATTCCACTGTAACCAAACTAAATGATGCACTTGCTTCACAATTTATGTTTGTATAGCAATTCACTAAGGTATATAGTAGTTAGAGTATATTTATACTGTCAATTCTTCGCAAAATGCTTAGACCAAAGTATACTGCTTTCCTTTGGAACACAATTTGGCCTATCTATTTTCTTTATCCATAGATTCCTCCTAATGGGCTCTTTTGGTATCCTATAATCAACAATTTTCAATGTTAAAAGATGGATGAAATTAATAACTTTATGTACCTACCTACAATTGTGGAAAGTTATAATTTTCCTCTTCTCTGCGTGTAATTGCCTTGCACTCTCTTGCTACTCCAATTTGTGAAATGAAAAGCGGCACATCAAACCATATTAAATACTAAGTACTAAATTAAAGAAAAAACAGCTAAATTCTTAGTAAAAATGAAATGGGAAATAATGGAAATTCTTAACCTCAAACTAATTAATAACAAATTATTATATTGAAGGCATTAAATAAAATATAAATTATTTATGAACATAGGACGTTTGTAATTCACGATAATAAAGAATAAAATAGAAAATATATATTAGACAAATAAGCAGATAATGTTTATTTGTTTGACCGGAAGTGCTATAGACAAAAACTGAGTGCGCCCGAGTAAGCCCACCAATCACTCAGATATATAGTCAAAGTTTCAAAATTTTATTTTAGATATTGAATAAATGGCGGGCTGGTACATGATCTCGTATAAACACAACTTCACATTTAAAAGTGGAAAAAAACATTAAATATATATCAATACTGACTGATTGATACTAGATATATTCATAGAAAAATTAATCCATATATTTACAAAACGTCATACATGAAAGAAATAATATCGTTTGAAAAATTCGCGTAATTATTTTTTTTTTTTGCAGATTATCACTAATTAATCATCCAGCTATCCCAAATTCAAGAACTATTCATTTATTAATAACTTTGAAAAATGTTCCTTTCAAAAGCTACTCCACTATTAAACACCGAGTTTATAAATAGCTATTTATGATTGATGTTTTATAAAAGGTATTAGTTTATTCGTAAATGAAACAGGAACTAATCAAACGTTCCGCTTTTGAAAAATAAGCCGAAACATAGGGTTTAATTTATAAAAACAACTAACCGTGTGGGTAAGCGGAATTATAAAAAATGATAAAAAAAATGTAAACTTACAAATGAGTCCAGAGATAATTAAATACTCGACAGACATTTGCTTGGGAATAACATTTTCCTTCATATTTCATATGGTGAATGGTCAGGGTTCTAATTACCCAGAAAACAGTTAAATTTCAAAGCGGGGGGTCACTCGATTGATAACATCTCGAAATCATTAATAATGTGCGCCATATGGAAGATGGACAAATGAAAATTTTTGGGTGGGTGGGATAGTAGTAGTCCACACAGTCGGAACAATATGCCCTTGTAATTTACGGTGTACATGATCCCTTTATAAGATAACGCGCGGCCGGGCCGCACGATAATCCCAGCGCCGACCTACGCAAACCTTTCTGTTGCTGTACAGGGGCAATTAATGTATAGTTTCCTTGATAATGGCAGCGACATTGATAGGGAAATGACCTTATCAGATAAAATAATTATTTTCGCATAATGCGATGGCGAAATGTGATGAGAACCATTGAAAGCCGGCCGGTAGTTTCCCTTTAAAACGGACACAAAGGAGATTGTGACAGGAATGGTTAAATTAAGTACCATGAATATGGTGTTGAAGAGACGGGTTAAATAGGACTGTTGCTTCATTAAATTGGATAAGCTATAAATGTGGATGCTTCATTTTAATTTCATTATATATAGACACCGAAAACAGATAGAAAATGCAGTTACTCTAAAAGTACGGCCCCACGTTGGTCGCCATGTTTGTACAGTTTTCTTTGTAGTAACTATATATTCAAAAATAAAAAAATCAAAATGAAATAATCTAGAATAAGGACATATTTTAGTTGAACATTTAAATTTCCATGTAATTGAAACAATAAAAAATATAAATAATATAGAAGGATTACTTTGTAATATTAAAGTGATATTATGGTTTTACCATTTTTATTTTAAAATATATCAGTCATCAGATAACAATAGTTTCTTATTTATTTCTCTGTCAATAACTGAAATATGATACTAATAACTTATGTAAAATCATAGATACATACAAAAAACTTACGCATATATAAAATATACTTGCTTGTATTGAAAATACAAAAATACATTATCATTATTTATATTATTTGCATTGTTTTTAATTTATTACCAAATACATCATTTCAATAGAATCTTAAATGTGAAAAAATTACAATGTTTTTCAGTTTTATGAAAACGAATTAAATGCAAGTATCTTACATTTATTTGTTATTCTGCTGTAAAGTATTATATAATAATAGTATATTACATACCAAGGTTGAGAAGATGACTATTATTGCCCGAGTGGCGAGATTAAATTCCGAGGCGCGCAGCGCCGAGGAATTTAAGCCACAAGGGCAATAATAGTCTTCTCAACCGTAGTATGTATACTATTTTTTGTACCAGTAGTCTAATTGGATCTTGAAACCTTAATAATTATGAATAAATTTACTCATACATGTAAGAATTCCCTTGTAATAAAACTTCATATAAACAAATAAGTAGGCTATATTTTGATGTTGACAAATAAGTTTTGACATAAATGCTGAAAGTAAAAGTCAAGTAGGTATTTATTAGATTATTTTTCATTCCATTTATAATATCTGAAGAGTTTAGATTACACCACCTGCAATGCGCGAGATTGCAGAACAGGCAGTTGAGAACTTGCTTCCGCATATATCTAAACACTTATACATAAAAACATATACAGAATTTAAAAAATCGTGTGATTCCAAAAATATAGTAGAAACTTCTCAAAACGTACTTCCATTAAACACACAACATTAAAAAGCCTTGACTTTATGGACCCATTATTCAATATTGAAAGCTACGCTTGGCTTAACAGAGAATATTAACATATCAAAATATTCTAAATTAGTTGCCTTTTTAAAAAGATAAAATGAAAATTATAAGCCCAAAAAGTCATTAGTATTTACTAGAGGAAATTATAAAATTCCTTACTGAGGCACCCGATACATGTTACATTGCAACTAAGGTAGTATGTTTATATATTAATACTTCAAAATTATTGACAATTTATAACTCTGTAGACTGCTCTTGTAATTGGTGTTGCTGGTGCATGCCGAAGTGATGAGCTGTGTAATTTATTAATTTCTGATGTCATCATGAAAGCCGATTTAATTATTATTCACATCTGCAATAGCAAAAATGGTTCATCTCTAAAGTTTGTAATAATGGAGCCACTTTGGATCAAAATAATTAAAAACTATTTAAAAATTAGACCAATTCCAGATATAGCAAAATTCTTTATTAGTGTACGTAATGGTAAATGTACTAGATAAAACATTGGACATAACACAATAGGACAGATGCCAAAAGAAATTGCCCTTCCGTAGAACCTAGGCTACACTTTTAGCTGTCAATGGTGGTAATATCCTTCAGTTAAAACAACATGGTACATAGTGGTTGGAAATCTAGTGTAGCTGAAAGTTATATCGAAGATTCCCTAGAAATAAAAAAAATATAGCATATATGTTACAAGGTCTACCTACATCTACTTACACACGATATGAACCAAATTCCATCAACATCAGCAATACAATCAGGCTCTATTTCAACTGAAGATATCGTAAATACTTATGGAATTAACACAATTAACAATACTGTCATTAATGTGCCTACAGCTCTGAATCAGAATTGAACCATCAATAAATTTGACATGCCATAATTGCACTATCAATTTTTATAAATAAATTAAAATTCTGTACATCTGTATAATAGTTACGTGTTATATTGTTTCCATATTATGTTGTTACATAACCTTAAAATACAGTTTTATGTAAAGAAAGTAAAATATCTTTACATGTATAATAGTTACCTGTTAGGATATTTGTTTCCAATTATACTTCTGTCATACATATTTTGCTATTGTTAAAATACTGTTAGTTATTTTACCTTAGAGGCCGAGCATTTATAAGTTTTAGAGTATGATTAATTTCTGGTATAAATCTAAATAAAAATAAACTTGAATAAACAAACTGCAATGAATGAATGAATTTGACGGTTGACAACTTGACATACATACATACTACTGCGATTGCATAGTTGCGGCATTCCCTTTATTTGTTTTCATTATTTCCCTAGGTCAATAATAGCCTCATTATTTACCTCTTATTAGTTCCAAGTCGAGAAATGACTTTTCGTGGCGCTTTGTTATGTGTAAAAATGCTATGATTTTTTACTACTGGTACAAAAAATAGTATATGATACTGTATTTACAAAACAAATACTTGTGTTCTATCTAATACTGAAAATAGCTCTAACAAAATACTTTCAATTTGTGTAATTATATAAGAGTATCTTATTACAATAGTTATATATACTTACGACAACATTTGTACCCAACTGCAAAAGTTTATATTTGCAAATAAAACAGAAACGCTTAACAAATTAATATGATTTTTTATGTTCTCTTGTTATACTTATCATACATATTCTTTTTCACATTATTTCAAAATTTTCTTTTTGATATATTTGATATATTCGGAAGTTAAAAATTCAAATATTACTTTGCCCACTGTTTTCAAATAAAAGAGTAGAAATAAAATGATCATGCACAATTATAAAACTATATACATTGAGATGTATTTTTCTTTGTTGCCTGTTCTCTCAATATTTGTATATGTTGTACTGAATCGCAATCTACTTTTTGAATAGAATGTAGATGGTTTTGATAATATATTTCCTGAAACATACAGATATAAATTAACAGTGACTTCCTCATTGGTATAATTAACATACCAGTTTCATCATCTTCTTGGTGGCATGGCTGAATTATTGCACTTGCAACTTTCAAACCATATATATCTGTATAACTGATTACCATCATTATTAAAAACTGACTTTATCTTTGGTAAAAAAAGAAGAAACCTATCTCATATTAAAATGTGTATGGCACGATTTATATTATGATTAATGTACTAAAACAGAATCTGAAGAATAAAAGATGCAATTTTAACATACGATTACCCATGTAATGAATAAGGAAATATTTTTCTTCGGATTGGAGAAATAATGACTTTTACATTACATCACATATAAAACAATAACAAAAGAGGAGCTATCAAATTAGAGGTATATAAATAAAACAAATTAAATAATATTAAGAACAAAATAACGAATAGAACAGTATAACCAACAGATGACAGAATACCATCCAAAAACCAAATATAAACTAAATATTCCAGTTGTTTATCCATATATTTTCTTATATTTATTAGTAGATAGATACGTTTGATGCTTGATAGCTATTCAGATTATGAAAGCATCTACTAGATTTTTCTTATAGCTTGACTCTACTTGTCTCTGCCTAACAAAATATTTTCCAATATGACCTATAAAGTGAACCCTCTTGATGATTGAAAATGTATTCTAATTCTTGGTGCGAGTTTTCTATAATCTTTGGTATTTTGATTACAAGATAAACATTTATTTCACCACGTAGTGAATAATGCCACTCTATGGGTGAATTAACCAGGAGTGACAAAACTTTAAAAGATGATAATACGAAATGCGTAAATTATTTTAAATGTGGATGCTTCATGTTAATTTCATTAAATATATGAAAACAAATTTCCTTCATACTTGAAAATTTAGTAATTTTAAAAGTACGGCCCCAAGTTGGGCGCCATATTTGCAGTGATATTTTTAAACTAACTATATATTTATAAAGTAATCGAGAATTATGATATATTTTAGTTGAACATTAAAATTTCACGGTATTTGAAACTGAATCAATTAAATATGTCTAAAATATGCATTTAAATTTGTATTGTTTGCTTACATATCCTTTTTAATAGAAAAGGGCTACGTCGCTCATCATGGGTTTGTGTACACACATTTTTTCTGGCTATCTGCACCAACCTACCTGCATAATGTACACGCTGTACTTGGTGTTGAGTTTCAAAATCCGTCGTATCGACGTTCAGGAGATACAGAATTAAGGAGCACCCTGACGAATAGAGACAGAACAATCTTCGATAGCAGCCTGTACGGCCTCTTTATTACGAGCAGTTGGACAAAAATTGATCCTCGAAACATACGATTAAGTTTTTATTCTTATTTCCGCTGATCGTTATTCAACCGTTAAAATGATGGCGGTATTTTCTTTGCATAGCAATAATAGCTCGTTCAGAAACGTAATAAAACTCGATAATTAAGTCTATTGGAAAAGATTCACCCTAAAATTCTATAAAATTTGATGGTAAATGCAATATGAAAGTCAAAATTACAAACAAAAATGTTAAGGCAGTCTAAAATGGACACCTGTATAAATCTAAAGTCCCCAAGAACGCGCGCGACTAACCTAAGAAGCACTTAAAGAAAATATTAAAACTTTAACAAATAATACATTAACCTGTTATTTAATCTTATTTTATAAATTGTTTCACTCAATAAGATAGCCGCTAATCTCCCCTTATAGTATAAGAATTTCATAAAAGTATTTATCTTAGATAGTAAATTTTGTATTAATTCCGAGCCACTAATGCTACAACAACAACAAAAACGATCCTGCCTCGCAATTTTCGGTATAATACGTTTCCACATCAAATTCTATATTTAAGATGTTATCTTCTGTTTTAATCCACACGTTCCTTTCGCTCTAATGCGATCCTTTCGAAATCAACCGACCTGTCCGAAAAAGGAACATTCGCGTTTTAGAGGCGAGTAAAAGCCCTTCATATCAGTATATACTGCCGACGCACACACACTTTGCTTTTGATATCTGGGACAAGAAAATGATTCATAGTTTTGCCATGTAACAAAAGAACACTGTTGAATGTAAACGTTTTACGGCCTTCTGGATATTAATGTTTTGTTGCAAAAGGGCGAGAGAGAGGCGTTCGGGCTCCTGGCTTTCATGTCAAGTGCTTTACGTGCGTGTGTGCCTTTCTGTCTCCATCAAATAATGAACCACTGTCAAATGTAGCTGTGAGTGTAAATAAGTTAATTATATATTAGTAAGAAGTGGGTCATTTAAAAGAAAAACGCAGTAAGTTTACAGGGAAATTCTTGAAGTACGTATAGTTGAAAATTATTCCCAGCCAAATCCCCCCCCCCCCCCAAATTAATGGAAATGATTACAATATCATGCGTTATTAACAGTTCACATAGGATAAAAATAATAATAAATATCCAAAACAGGCAAAGCTAAAATACAATAATCCCCAATGTAAAGCATGTACAGTAATATATAATTTGCTTGGGGAATCCCCGAAATCTCGTAAAATTCAACCATTATAGTTTCTTCTTTCAATCTGTTTCCCTTGAGCTACGTTTAATACTCTGTATCCCTTATATATCTAGTTGTAATATGCAAAGTATGCCTGGTTAACTGTAGTAAACTTTAACACCAGATAAAGATGGTATTGATTTTTTTTATGCACAAGTTTGACTATACCGGTTGTCTCAACAAGCATTAGCCATAGGGACTCTCAAGCATACGTATGTACGATATATACTTCGCCGGCTGTAGGTACCGGGTAGGCATACATATACATTCGTATATATCGTTCATACGTATGCAGGAGAGTCCCTATGGCTAATATTTGTGGACACAACCGGTATATTGAACGGGTTTATATAAAAAAAACAAAACAAACATTTGTATACATTTATGATTAATTGCATGATTATATTGACGTGCTTTCGTTTTGCTGTCCCTCTCTATTCTTCTCCTTTTCAAAATGCGTTTTATTTTTCAATGGAGAACGAATATTTTACTTAGATCTTGGCTTTTTGGAATTTATAATTATGACAATGAAAGTTGCGATGTGATTTTTTTTTTGTGAGGGGAAAATCCTTTATGGACATCATACATCTTCAATTGTACGATAGTGTGGGACTCAATAGTCTGGCCTACCCACTAAAAACCTCCATTTCTCTCCTTCTGTGCTTCCAGGACTGCTATTTGCGTTTCTTCGGATAGCACAGATGTCACTATTGTCCTGCCCTCTTAGGATCGCCGCTCTCTCCACTGCATTTCTCCTGTTTTTAGTACCTTTTCAATGTAGGTGTTCACTGCTTTCGATTTTTCCTCGCTGTCCGTCATAGCCTCGATCACGATATGTTGGTCCAATGTTGGCTGGATTTGGTTGTTCAGAAAAGTTCTGTCTTCTACCCACCTCTCACATACAAACACCGCATGTTCCATTGTATCGACCATCCCACAGTCTGGGCAAAGATCGTCTTCAGTAAGTTTAAACCTCTTCAGGTAAGTTTTAAAGTGTCCGTGCCCCGACAGGAAGTGCGTCGTTTGCTACCCTGAACTTACAGTGCACCCAGGCGCTCAAGTCAGTAATCAGAGTTTTGGTTCAACCTGCGGTGGACCCCAGGTCGTCCCATTTCCTTTGCCACTTTTCCAGAGTTATTTCTCTCTCGCTTTCCTTGGACCTTGAAACTAATTGCCTTGCCTTGCGTTAGCAGAGAACAGCCACTTGCGTTCCTCCAGCAAGAGTGAGATTGGTGGTATACCCGCTATTGCTTGGGCAGTCCCGGGAGATACTGTCCGGTAGCTGCTAATCACCTTCAGCAGGACTCTTCTCTGGAGTTTCACCAGTTGTTCTTTTTGTGCATTTTTCGTCAATGCACGTGCCCAAACCCGTGATGCGTACAGCACCTGAGACTATATTACACCATACAGGATCTCCCTACGTCTGCTTGCGAGTGTGAATTAGATATTGTTTTTCTTTGATATTAAATATTTGACCAAGTATATACATAATATGTGTTGAAGCTGTTTTGTTGGCGAAATAATAGATATATTGGAATAGACTGTCAAAATCGCCATACCAGATGTGTTAATTGCTTAAATTTAGTTGCACTGAATGGGAGTTGAGTAATTTCAATTATTATATCCGTTTTTGACATTTTTGGTAGATTGCTTAAATCTGCTTCAAATAGAAAATAGATTCTACATGAATCAGGAAACATAAGGATAACAAATAGTTTGTTTGTATAATCTATTGCAATTTGTTTTAAATAGATTTCAATTTTTTCGATTGTTTCTTTGTATTCAATTTAAAAATTTTAATAATAGCTAAACTTATACATGAACTGTCATAAGACAAATGTAATAAAAATAGGTGTAGACATAATTTAGGTGTTACAGAAGTCACAAACATAAACTAGGAAAATGTAATTAGCCAGCACAAAGCTAATATACCGATTAATACAGGACATATATTTACTCCAGAATTTTTTGGCTTAAATTTGGAAATTTTTCTTCACAAAAAAAAAAGTCAGGATAGCTTTCTTCTTTGAAATCCAATATATATATTTTTTTTGTTTGTATTTTTCTTTCATTGCTTACTTTATAATTCTTTTAAAAATAGTGATAAAGTAAATACTGATATTGTTTATTTTCTTCCCGTTTCGCTGGTGATGTCAGTTATTTCTATTTTCGGAAGAGAAATTATATCCGTAGAGGAAAAAATAGCTTTTAATTTTTTGCGTTCGGCAAAATTTTGAAATAGAGAATCTATGCCTAATCCTAGTATACCAAGGTTCTCATAATTTCTGAATACTTAGTTTATGTAAACAGTATACCTTCTATGCAATTTACGGTAAATACTTGTATAAATAATATCAAACTAACTAATTGGAATATATTTTATTTACTTCCAACAAATAAGACCGAAATTAATTATGTCTTTAAGTAATAGTAATAGTGAAGATATATATGGAGTGCTAGGCTTATTATTACCAATTCACATACAAATATTTTTAATAAATGTTTTTGGGGTGTATTTTCCCCAGTCAACTTAAATTCATAAATGTACATCTACTTAAAAAGGGTTGTGAGTGAGATTTGAAACATTTAAAACCAATTGCGACTGTACCAGTGTTTTCTAAGATTTTAGAAGAACTACTTAATTTAAGAATAATTTAATTTTTAAAAATACTTCACACTTTTTACCCCAGCACTACTCCTACAGCGGGAATGGGTAGCCTATTGAAGAGCGAATAGATCTAGTTGACATTATAGTTGGTGAGCCAAGCAAGTGTTCACTGGATTTGAATAATACCTTCAACTGTGTCAACCACAATATTTTTTGGTAAACTTGGAATATTTTTGGGTAAGAAGTACGCCGATGGGATTGTTTAAATCATATTTGAGTAACCGTCGACAAGTGGTGCAAGTGAAAGATGAAAACTATGCAGAGAATATTTTTAGGCCTACCACAGGGCATATTAGGTACGTTTTTTTTATTATTTTTGTGAATAATCTGGTTTTTATTATTTATGCCATAAATATTGTAATGTTAACAGGACCATCATCAATAAAGCAATTTCTAAAGACACTTAAACTATGACTCTAGAAATATCGATGGAAAGCTTAATGAGTGGTGTGGTACAAATAAAGTGAAACTAAATAATAATACAAAGCAGAAAATAATATTTAAATTAAAACATGGTAATGCTTACAAAATTATTTTTTGACACCTCTGTTAAATCTGAATTAATTTGGAGATCTCGCGTAAGTCACTTGTGTACAAAGTTAAATTAAGCACATTTAACCTTGCGAAACATTATTAAAATACTTATACGTATCTACAATAAAGCAGCGGTCGAAAAGGAATGATACAGAACAGCCGAATATTGCAAACGAGAAGTAATTACTTTTATATACGTAGTATAAGGAAGTATATATTGTGATGACGAAAATTTTCGACCTCGAGATTTTTGCAGATGTCTACGTTTTGAAGTCCCCTGATACCAAGAAAGTGGTTTCTAAAAAATTTCTGTGTGTGTGTGTGTGACCACGATGGCGGTCAAAGCGCTGTAGATGTCAATTCCAAATTTTGTATCCACGAGTATAATCACCCTCTTGAGATCTAATTAGATTTTCAGTAAAATCGCCAGACCGGAAGTAGAAATTTACTTCGGTGAAAAAATCGAATATTGCTAATACTTCGTCAACTACTAAGTTTAAACAAATTTATAAAGAATCCATATGTACTCAAAATTAAATTTGAGAAAAATTTTATTATAAAAGTTTTTTAAAATTCCTATCGGAAGTGGGTCTTTTACTCTTATCGAAGATCAGTTTTTTGCAAATATTTCGCAAGTCATGCTTTTTAGACGGATACATTACGAGTATAAAAGTATTTATAACTTAATTTTCAATATCTTTTATGTAAAAAAAAATTCAAAATTCGGATCGGAATTAACACTTTTACTCTTACCGAATAGCGATTTTTTGCAAATATGTCCTAAATTATGCATTCAGTATATATTTAACAAGAGTACAAAAGTATTTAGAGCGAGATTTGTAATGTTTTTTGTATAAATGAAATTTTAAAATTCGGACCGGAAGTAGTACTTCTACTCTTCGCGAGTTGCACATTCTTTCGAATATCTCGCCAAATATGCATTTTATAGAGATTTATTAATAGCATAGAAGTACCAAGAATAGGATTTTGAAAAATTTTTGTATAAAAAAAATTCTTAAAATTGTATGATCTGAAACACTCTTGGTTTATATGTTTGTTTACCATTTTTGTTGAATCTATAAGAACTAGGTGGGAATCTGAAGGTCAGAAAGAGAAAAAACCGAGAATGTACAAAACGAAAAGGTATCGTAATCAAAGTTTTAAAAAATCGCTATAAATAATACTCAGTCTATCTGTATCTGACTAACAATTAATACTGAGAATGTTGATGTTTTGACTGTTAAAGATAATTACAAGAATAGACTATTTTTGGAGAGCTATGACATTAATAAAAGCAACAAAGTATTAGCAAATTGGATATTGGAAGTTTCTTCCAGTTGTTATACCACTAAAATCGTGCCTAAATATTTAACGTATCAAATAAATATGATTTTATAATGAGATGACTTTGCTTGCTTGCAATTATAACTTTGTCATTATGATGAAATATTAACATGGGTTGGAATGGGAGCCATTTAAGGGAAAGCATATGAAAAAATAGTAAAGATATTTTTTTTAAAATTATTTTTTACAAACATAGTGTTTCATGTTTCTTCTTTCGAGTATACAGGGCAATTATATAAAAATTAAAATATTTTTCTCATTATTAAAGAAAGAAAAACTCCTTTGGCTCCCATTTCCTTATGATTGGGGTAATGAGAGCCATGCTGGAAAACAAAGAAATTTAACAGTATCAACTTATAATTAAAACGTTTTAAGATGTTAATTTAAAATTAGGCACTTTTATGCAAAAATCGCACACGTAATTCTTTGCTTTTTCAGTTCCACTGTACTCTGCATGACCCCATTTCCTACAACACCTGCAACGATACTACATTTCTCCGTCCTTACCGGAGTTGTTGGACATTACACACATCTGACAATTATTGTCATCATCATAATTTTCATTAGACGAGGAATCAGAAAAGCATCGTTGTTTAATTTTAGGTATGTTGATTCTAAATTTTAGTTCTTTAGAAGAACTTTCAATGTCATTCATCAGTGATGTCTTCTGAAAAGGTTTCATGCTGAATCTTCTTTTTCTTGTGTTGTACTTTCGGCATTCTTTTCGGTGCTGTATTAATTTCTGTTGTGCATTTACCTTTTTTTTTTCGTTACAAAGCCGTGTTGTCTTTTTCAGTTCAAACAGTGTCTTCATTGGCGTTCCCGTAAGTATTTCAGAGTATTACTTTCCTCTGCGAGATTTCAGGACTATTTTGTTTGCCATAGTAGGAAGTGGAGATACAGTATTTATGATAAATTGAAATCTGTTGTTAGTGTCTTAGAGCAGCTAGTCTGTGGGATATCAAAATTCTCGGAATCACTAGTTGATATGTCTTTTATAGGAATGTGACTAATTGACGGACGAAATTCATCACTAACATCAGGTTCATCATGAACGAGAAAACCTTCATTATCTAAAACAGCAGGATTTATTGGAAAAATACCAGCAGCACGGAAACCAGAGACACATTTTGCTATATTTGCAACTCAGCAAAATGCTTGACAAATAGGCCTGCGATATCATACGGCATTATTTGTACCAAATATCTAGACTTCATGAACAGATCACACTCCTGATAATACGCTCGTTTTAACGGCTCAAAAATTATCAGATCTAGTGGCTGCATCCTGTGTGAAGAATGTGGTGGTAGGGATAGCATCACAAGGGACTGTTCTTTGCAGTACTCATATGTTTCTATTGTTGCGTGACAACTATGATTGTCCGGGATTAGCAGAACTGGAGCGTCTGGTGTTGGATTAGCAAATTTATTAAAATGCCTTAACCAAGAAACAAAAACCTGTTCATTAGTTCATCCATTAGAAGTGCAGTAATATTGAGCATCAAGTGGAACATTCTTTTCAAGATGAATCGAATGACGCTTTCGAAGGAAAATTAAAGAAGGTGGTATAAAATTCCCGGTTGTGTTCATTGACTATCATCCCAGCTGATGATAGTCCCGACTCTCTCCTGGCCTTTTACTGCCAATATTCGTCCTGGTTCCTGTACTGTGGAGATCCCCGTTTCATTCATGTTATAAATGTGGGATGGGGAAAAGCTATGCTTTTCCATGACCTGCTTTAAAGTTTTATAAAAACGTTGCACCTCCTGTTTATTAAAACCTTTAATTCTGTTAATAGTAGTAGCTTCTGGCTGACGTGAGCTTATTCGAGGGCTACCGTTAAGAAATCGTCTCGTCCTGCTAAACGTTTTACTTTGCAAAAAGGATGTTTCTATTTCAAGTTTTCTGCATATTCATAAGCTACACGTCTTATTTGCAAGGGATTTAAGCCATAAAACTTATTATTTAGTTTAATTACATATTCAGCAAGCGCTTTTTCTTCCATTTCAGAGAATATTGCAGCTTTTCCTAACTTTGGCCCACAGTCGATTAACCCTTTTTTTAGTCTTTTTTGTAATGTGCTGTATGGAATTCCCATCTTTCTGGCGATTTTATGAATTGATTTCCTTGAGAACCAGTGTGCATAACCTATACTAACAATTTTGTAAAACCACTAATATTAATTTTTTCGACAAAATAATTACGTGAGCATAAACGAAGCATTCTATTTTAGTAATGAAGCAATTCATAATAAAAAAAATCAGTAAATTTTTATACTTAGGTACAGTTAAAGAAATTGGGATAACCTTACACTAAAAGCGATGTAAACACAATAGGCGCCAAAATAAAATGCTGTTGGGGGTATAGTCAGTTCTACACAATAAGCCATGCCAGGACAATTTAAATTTATTAGTCGAATTGAGTTTATGTTGTATTTTAATTACTGGTTCCCATTACCCACTGGCTTTCATTCCCACACGTTCCCCTAATTTTAAATTCATATTCTGTTAAAGTTAATCGTTATAAGCCGATCATTTTTAAAATCGTTTGCATAATTTTGTTATATTGCGAGTATACAATTATAATCATAAATTTAATAATTACTTTGAATTTAAGCAGAGGCAGATACAATAAATTCTGAAATCCTTACTTTTATTTTTATGTTACTTCTAGTTAATACTATACTTTTGTATCAGTTCAGTATATTAATTCAAATTATGTTCAAATTCCAAATAAAATACGTCTTAAAATTTTCAACATTAAAATCTGCGTCGCTTATATATTCCGTTTTAAAATATTCAATTTAAAATATTTAGTTTATGAAGAACTCTTTGTTCAAATTTATGATTGGCGACGTATGCTTTTTTGTCCGTCTAAAGTTGTCTAAATAGTTCTCACAGTTCCTTGTGTGCAGGAATTGCGTATTATGTATTTTCTAGTAACGCGATCCGTCTGACTGACGCCTATAATTCTCTAGAATGTTCATGCCTTGCCCCTCCGCACCTCCGAGTCTTTAAAAGGGCACCATAGCATCATTATTACATCTTTAACTGCGCTTCAGTAAGTAACAGTAATTAGTGAGTGCTAGTTGAATAAGTATTAGCTGATGCTCCCGACGTCTAGTCGCTAGCCCCGCGGTGAAGATGTTCATGGAAACAAGTTGTTAATATCCTAAGTATGGAGTGCACTGGTCAGGGTGATTTTAAACTCAATTTCCAATTAACAAATTGTTGGAGTGTTACGTTGTAAATTTACTTTGTCTATAGTTCGCAAAAGATTGTGTACCTATTGTCTAAATACGTGGAATTTTGTACAAAGTTCATGACCTTTTGAGCGAACCCTGTATATTATCTATTTCACCGGTCGCTAAGACTGCCTGCAGTATGCCTCCGTGGGTACTAAACCTACTATTGAGCCCTCACCGCTCTAAATCACATACCGCGAACATGACAGATACAATTTGTGTAAGATCGGGCATTTACACTCTATTTTTGTGAAAGCCTCTTTATCTGAATAACTAACTTTAATTATCTTAGCTCTAGCTTAATCTAACCTACCTGTAGTTTCATATTTTACGCATTTGCAATTATTTCTACGCCTTGCTTAAGTATATAAAATATCTTCTTATATATATTACGACCGATCCCTACCTAATGCATTTATTGTAGCTTGTAAACGTTTTGAAACGATAATCAAGATATTGTGCTAACTGTGTCATATATTTTGCGTTTTGCCAAACACAGAATCTCGAGCAGGTCCCGAGTATTATTGTTATTTTCCTTTTCCTTCGCAGTCGTCTCTCTAAAAAAAAAAGGTAAGGAGAATTAATTAAAGAAATGCTGGATTGTAGGGCATACTATTAACTGTTGCCGATCCCCCTTGCTGCTCTATCTTCGATATTCTGGTATTAGGGACTTCTGTTAATTCGTTCCTCCTCAGGACCATTGTGGGGGTTAGGATCGTAATTTCGCTGTAACATAAGTTTTGATCGGTTTTTCCACCGTCTTTTGCAGCGTTTTGATATATATAAGCTTTAGTATTTCGTTATTTACCTGCAGAAATTCTGTCCTTTCGCCTAATAAAAATAGAAATTACAGGTGGAAGAATGTTTGTTGATGTCTGTCAAATCTATCGTCCATACTGCTTAGGTTGTCTGCACACGCAGTATTGCCAACGTCCGGCATAAAGTTCCCTCTCGTGCGGTCGACTTTAAATCTCCTATTTTACAATTGTTGAGTATTTCGCTCACGTTCTTCCGTCAAAATTATGTGTGGGGTCGCGATTAATTGTGTTTAAGTCTCGATGTCGTATCCCATTATTTTCAATTTAGTTGCGAGCTTGTTATGTTTATTGGGAGATTCCCGCCTTTAGTTTGAGTCCTTTTTCCAGTACGGCGCTTTGAGCGTGCGCGATCTTGGATTGTAACGTATCTACCGTATAGGTCACGGTTAGGTCACTTTAGAAGTCGAACTTGTTACAAGTGCATGGGCACGATATGCTTATTGTCTTTTGGTGAATTTTATCACTTTGTCTAAAAGTTAGACTAACGCTTAGGCGGCTTTAATGAAATAAGTGTGAGTTATCGATACCTTTATTAGGTGATTTATCGTGAATTAATTTTTATCGCAATACCGTTATCTAATTTACGAATGCCACGAGGTGGATTTTGAATCGTTTTCGTGCTATGTGTGACTTCTGAGTCCTTACCGTGGGATCTCCATATTATTTCTTCATAATTGGGGTAAGTTTTCAGAGCTCTGTGTTAAATTTTCGGGATTTTATCTTTGGGTTTTTTTTTAATTTTAATAGGATTCTTTTGTCGGGCACTAAAGCCCTCAAAGGCTGTTAGGATGCCTCTGATGACCATTTAAGCCCTCCGAAGTCTTATTTTTGGGGTTATCGCCCACAACAGGGGTTTCATCCAACATCCAGCCCACCTGTTGAGTGGAATTTCTCCAACAAGGGAGACGTCGCCATCTTGAACAACTGCAGCGTCCTTCCCGTCAGCCATCTTGCCAAATAAGGTTGTAATTTTCACCTTATATATTTTCGACCGATTTTCGACGACTTAACGTTTGTGTGCAAGACTTATTTCGCCTAGTTTTGAACCAAGAATTTTGAGTGGCTTATTACCTTACGCACCTCTTAGTCAACTGCGAGGTCACAAAATAATCTTGATTAATTTACCGTTATAATTTTATTAATTTTTGTAATAATCAGATTGATCTGAAATTTTGAATTTGTCACTGCCGTAATTATTGTAGCCTTATTTTGAGGCAATTATTTAATTTAAACTTAATCTAGAAAATTCATAAATTTTATCTCATTATTTTCTTTTGGGTAGATGTTAGACGATCAGTAATATACCTAGTGATTACTCTTCCGTTACAATGACTGTAGGTTACTTGAAGTATTGCAATTTTGGAATTTATAATTTGTTTATAATTTAGTACGTTTAAATTTCGCTGAAATCTTGTAAGATTTTGCCTTTAACTCTTGTCTTATCAATTATTAACTTTCAAATTCATTTAACGTAGTTCATGTAGGCAAACCTGACGTTTTATTTGTTTTATAAGTTAGCGAATTTTACACACTTTAGGCTAAGACTTTATTTTAATACATTAAACTTTCTTGCGCTTATTAAATTTATAAATATTATTTCACCTTTGTATTGACATTGCCAAATGGCATGTAATTGATAACTTTTGTACACCTAATTGTGAGGTGAAAGAAACGTTTCGGCAACCGACCAACTCCCGCTGATGCGCAGAGTTTATGTCTAATCTTTAAGGTTTTTTTTTTATCATTTATATTCTTACTAATTTTTGCAAATGTCACCTACGCTTGTTTTTTTTTATTATTTACCATCTGTCTAACTTAACTACGATGTAACTTTCATTCAACGCATTGCTTAATTTCAGATTTCACAATTTAGTTTTTATATTATACTAATAACCGAATCACACGTCAAATTCAATTAAATTTTGTTATATTACGAATACCTTATCTATTATTTCTTTTACCTCTGCATATTTATTTATTATTGTGACAAGTACGCACATGAGTGTGGGTGCTTCATATATACAGGGTGTTCAATAGGTAACCCGCTGGAGGGACACAGCCAGTGGTAGATCGTAGGAGGCGCAGGTAGGTTATCTGTAGATAGCATAGTGTCCTGGTGCCCGGACAATCGTCGCAAGCGTCGTTGCCGACCGACGCTCTACTATAGGTGTTCTCTTTTACCTGAACCGTCACGCCGTCTGCGACAGAGTTAGCTCGGCCCTGCGTTATCCTGTTTAACAACCCCCTATTGCGACTCCCCGTTTCATATCTTAATCAGCCGTTATCTTATTGCGACGTAGATCCGGTAGCAAAAATTTGGCGCCCAACGTTTCGGCCAATTTTGACCATCTTCCGGAATTTTTTTTAAATTTTCAAATTTATCGCCTTGTCCTTGGTGGACCACGTTTCGGAAAAATTTTGACCATCTTCCGGAACATTTTCTTGAATTTTGCAAATTATCTCCCTGTCTTTAACAGCCAACGTTTCGATAATCTTTTTGGGGCCTTTCTTTCAGTAATAAGGAAAATTTGGTGCCCTAGCGTCGGGTTTTTTTTTTGGTGATAGGGGAAAAATTTGGCACCAACGTTTCGACCAACTTTCCGCCATCTTCAATTTTTCTTTATTATTATTTTTGTGTGTGTCAACCAAGTTTCGGCCTATTTTCCGCCATTTTCAGAATTTCAGACAACTTTTCTTCTCCCTCCCGTACGAATTGACACCCCAGCGTTTCCGCCATCTTTTCTCCACCTTCCGGAACAAAATTCTTTTTCCCTTTCGCTACCCAACGCTCCAACGAAGTTTTCGCTATCTTCACAACAATTTCATGCTTTCGTTGTGGGCCTAACGTACAACAGTTCGCACCTACGTTTCGACTAAGTTTTCGCCGCCCTCAAATTTTCTTTTCCTTTTGTGTGTCATCTATCAGCTCATAAGTTGACACCGAACGTTTCGACCTGGTTTTTACCATCTTCAGGGAAATTTCTCGTCTTTTCTAATTTTCCTCGGTTTTGGTTGCTTTGACGTGACAACGTGTCGTTGCCTAACGGTTTGGACAAGTTTTCTCCATCTTCCGGAATATTTTCTTTGCCTTTAAGTATTTCAGCCACTAACATTTCGTCGTACCGCACAGTGGTGCTATACTTTGGAGAAACTACTTGTTTTGTATCAACGTTTCGGTCCTGACCATCTTCAGGAATAAATTTTGAATTTTCTCGATTTAAGCCCGTTTCTCGTTTAGGTGGGTAAGTGGACGTTAAGTTTCCCTTACCGCTCAGTTTTTTTGTATTTCCGTCTACTCCCTCACCTAATCTAACTTCGACTGTTTATATTTCTTTTTCTCCCTTTTTTGGAAAAGTTATCACCTCACGCTACAATTTTATCTTAGGTTCTGAACTACCTTGCCTGCCAACATTTGTTTGTGCGTCTTAGGACTCGAGTCTTTGCTTGCTGCTCCCGGTACCGCCGTTTCTTTATATATATTTCTTTCTTTTCGACTTTCGGCTGAATTAACTTTCGCTATGGCTCCTAAATTTGAGATCAATCGTCTTTTGAAGGAAGACCTTGAATATTTACTGACTGTTATGGGTGCTGTGGTGCCATCCACTTTGGACGGAATGCGACGAATGTATCGACGTCTGCTGGGTTATGCTAGGTCTTATCCGTCGGATACTAAGCTTACGTATCCATTTACCTATGTAGAAGATTCCGCGGCCATTAAGGTTAAGCTTACGGTTATCGAAGGGCTCATCGATCAGTTCGTGGGGAATCGTGAGTCTTCCGAATTTCAAAAAATTTCTACCGCCCTTGCTTTCGTATTGCGCCGAATTCAGAACTCCGTCCCAAAATCTTCAGCGGAAGTGGAAGAATGCCATGCGTTTCGGAGTCGCGTTGCTGATCTGGAAGGTCGCATCCGCGATAAGGCTCGCACCCTTGAACGCGCCTCAACCTTCAGTTTATTGCAGTCACCCACTGCCGGTAACCCTGGTCCTCAAGGGAGTGAGGAGGAGTTTAGCGAAGAGGAGGATCCTATTCGATCTCCGGTTAACACTTTTCCTGGTCCAGTTCACTCGACTTTCACTACTTTTTCGCCTAAACCCGTCCCCGTTGCCTCTTGGGGTATTACATTTACAGGGCATAAGAACTTTTCGGTCAGTGCCTTTCTGGAGCGTGTAGCTGAGCTGAAAATCGCTCGTAATTCCTCAGACCAGTTATTATTCAATTCCGCTATAGATTTATTTAAGGATCGTGCTTTGGTGTGGTATCGGGCTAATCGTCATCTTTACTCTAATTGGTCAGAGTTAGCTGCCGGTCTACGGGAAGAATTTCAGGCCGTAGATTATGACGACCGTCTTATGGACGAAATTAAGCAACGGACTCAAGGTCCTAACGAACCTATTGGACTATACGTATCGGTCATGAAAAATCTCTTTTCTCGTCTTTCTGTTTCAGTCCCTGAAAAAACTCAATTACGAATTCTGCAACGTAATATTCTGCCTTTCTATCAAACGCAATTGGGTTTAACTGAAGTCAATTCTATCGCGGAACTCCTTAAATATGGGAAAGTTCTCGAAGCCCGCAAGGCCTCTGCTGAAGCTTATGTACCGCCTCCCTTACGTGCTAAAACACTCGAGCCCGATTTGGCTTATGTCAATGCCGAACCAGTCCCGAGTTATTCTCGAAGTCGTGAGACACCCGTTACTCCCGTCTCTAATCGCCCTCGTGTTCATGTGGCACCCGTTTCAGCAAATCCTGTCACATGTTGGAATTGTCGTCAGACAGGACATCGTTACTCCCAATGCGCTTTACCTCGCAAACGCTTTTGCTATCGTTGTGGTCGTCCAGAGACCATTGTATCTTCTTGTCCGCAGTGTTCGGGAAACGCCCGACGTGCGCACTAAGTGGCCGTCCCGTGCGTACAGTATACACAGCGGCCTATCGACAAATTAGAGCCCGGTTAGATTTTATACTCGAACAAGCCATAGGGGATGAACGCCCCTATCTTAAAGTTCAAATCTTTGGTAAGGAGTTTCTCGGTCTCTTGGACACAGGTTCATCACGCACTATTTTAGGTGAAGCAGGTTGGTCCGTGTTAAAGGGTTTTGTTCCGCTTAAATCCTCTATGTCCTTTTGCACTGTTGCCAACGGTTCACGATGCCGAATATCAGGTGAAGTTGCCCTGCCTATTAATGTTAGGAATCGTTCTAAGGTCTTTGACGTCTTAGTGGTACCTGAACTACCGCATCAACTTATCTTGGGCGCAGACTTCTGGCGAGATATGGGTATCGTCATAAACATGCGCAGTGGCGATTGGGTATTTTCAGACGCACCCGACGTGTCTTCTGTCGATGTCGAACCACCGGTGTTATCTGATGAGCGTCAACGTCAGCTCGAGGCTATCATCAATCAGAATTTTCCTAACGTCGATAAGGAGGTGTTAGGTTGTGCCAAAGGTGTAGAGCACACTATTATCACTAGTAGCCCTCCGATTAAGCAACGCTATTATCCGATATCTCCGGCGGTGCAGAAAGTAGTCGACGCTGAATTAGAGAAGATGTTGGCTCTCGGTGTCGTTGAGAGGTCTCAGAGTGGTTGGTCTTCACCCATTCTTCTCGTGCCTAAGAAGGATAAGACTTTTCGATTTTGTGTCGATTATCGGAAGCTCAATCAGGTCACTGAGAGAGATGCCTATCCCCTTCCCTACGTATCAAATACCTTAGATAAATTACGAGACGCCAAATATCTTACGTCTCTCGATATAAAAAGTGCGTATTGGCAAATTCCTGTTGCCGAGTCTTCCCGTCAGTATACAGCCTTCACCGTGCCGAATCGAGGTTTGTTTCAATTTTGTCGTCTCCCGTATGGTCTCCACAACGCACCTGCCTCCTGGCAGCGTTTTATTGATAGAGTTCTGGGTCCTGAATTGGAACCTTACGTTTTCGTTTATCTAGATGATATCATAATTGTCACTCCTACCTTTGAAAAACACTTAACTATTTTAGAGCAAGTTTTATCTCGCCTGCGTGACGCTGGCTTAACGCTTAATAGAGACAAATGTCAGTTTTGTCGCGACGAATTGAAGTACCTGGGCTATGTGGTTAATCGTCGTGGGTTGATGGTCGACCCTGACAAAGTCAAGGCTATCATCGGAATTGCCACACCCAAAAATGTTTCTGAAGTCAGACGCTTAGTAGGTATGGCTTCATGGTATCGACGTTTCGTCCCTAATTTCTCTACTGTTATCTCCCCGCTTACTGATTTGCTACGGAAAAATCGTCCCTTCGTTTGGACGTTAGCTTGTGAAGAAGCTTGGACATCTTTGCGTGAACGCTTGGTTTCCTCCCCGATTTTGACATGTCCCGATTTCCAATACGAATTCATCATTCAAACTGATGCTAGCGACTATGGTCTTGGAGCCGTATTGACTCAAGACATAGACGGACAGGAGAAAGTAATTAGTTATCTAAGCCGTTCTTTGACACCTGCCGAACGTAAATTCTCTACGGTTGAGAAAGAATGCCTTGCCGTCCTCTGGGCTATAGAAAAGCTTCGCCCATATATCGAGTGCTCACACTTTACGGTGATAACAGATCATTACTCCCTCTGCTGGCTGAACTCTCTAAATTCTCCGTCGGGTAGATTGGCTCGATGGGCCGTACGTCTTCAGCAGTACGACTTCACTATCATCCACCGTAAAGGAAAATTCAATGTCGTTCCGGACACTCTCTCCCGTTCAGTCCCCAAATTGGATATCGTTCAAGTCAACCCTAAAAGCCAAGACAAATGTTACGTTCGTATCTTAGAACAAATTAAGAGACATCCCGAGAAGTACCCTCAATTTCAACTTATCGGTGGGATACTTCGACGTTACGTACCGCCTAATAGTACTTTTCCCTCTGAGGATTCCGATTCATGGAAAATCTATGTTCCTAAGGAACAACGACAAGAGGTCTTGTTAGAATGTCATAACGAGCCCACAAGTGGTCATCTGGGCATTGCGAAGACTCTCGCTCGCATATTGCAACACTACTATTGGCCTAAGATGTTAGGAGATGTGATTCGTCACATCAGAGCCTGTCCTAATTGCAATAAGGCGAAACCTCTTCAAAGAGCTCCTGTTGGTCGTATGGGTGGACATTCTAAAGTTACTAAACCATGGGAAGTCCTCAGTGTCGACATTGTTGGTCCTCTTCCGAGGTCCAAGCGCGGTTTTAATTACATTTTAGTGGTCTCTGATATCTTCAGTAAGTTTGTTCTGACTTTCCCGTTACGTAAAGCTTCCTCCAAGTCTATTATCCGACATCTTGAAGAAGATGTGTTTCTGATTTTTGGCGTACCTCGTTCCGTAATTTCCGATAATGGCGTGCAGTTTCGCTCTAACGACTACCGTTCTAAGTTAAAAGAATATAAAGTACGTCCATGCTATACTGCGAATTACCATCCTCAAGCGAATCCCGTGGAACGTGTGAATAGGGTTATCAAAACCATGTTGATCTCGTATGTCTCTGACAATCATCGCGAATGGGACGTCTATCTTCCCAAAGTCACTTGCGCCTTGCGCACTGCTAGACACGAAGTCACCGGACATACGCCCTATTTCATTAACTTCGGTCGTGAGATGAATCTCACTGGAGAAAGAATTTCCGATGCCCCTATCTCTGACGGAACTCCACTTGTCGAAGTCCGCGACCCGGAAAAACTAATAGAGCGTTCCGAAGGATTTTCTAAATTATATCGTGACATCAAATCCCGCTTGCAGAAAGCATACGAGCGTGCTAAAGCGCGCTACGACACTCGTCATAGACGAGATGAATTCTTGGTAAACCAGTTGGTCTGGCGTAAAAATTTCGTTCTTTCAGATGCCGCCAAATTCTATACCGCCAAATTGGCTGACAAATATGTCGGGCCCTTCCAAATTAGTAAACGTATCTCCACTGACATTTACGAACTCAAAACTTGCGAAGGTAAATTGCTGCCCGGGGCGTGGCATGCAAATTTACTGAAACCTCAACCGAGTGATGATTAAGATCTATCTTCTCACGTGTCCATCTGCCTAAAATTATCGCTATCTCGATTTTGTCTTTTCGTTACCTGTACCTACCGTTACCTTCACGGCCTGTAGTGAGGGCTGAAAGAATTCTCCTACCGTGATCCTGCTTGAAGTAAAAGGCTTCTAAAGGGACTCGGACCTCTTTGTTCCCTAACACCCCGGAGCAATCAATTTCCTTCCCTCTCGTGTGTCGATTGTTCCCTAACACCCCGGAGCAATCAATTTCCTTCCCTCTCGTGTGTCGATTGTTCCCTAACACCCCGGAGCAATCAATTTCCTTCCCTCTCGTGTGTCGATTGTTCCCTAACACCCCGGAGCAATGAATTTCCTTCCCTCTCGTGTTGTCGGGTTTTCCGTGTGGGATCTTGTCTCCTCCCGCGGCTGAGTGCACGACCTTTTCCGCGCGGTTGCTGTTCCATCTTGGAAGATTTATTTCATAACCCGCAATTACTAATTAAATAGCTTTGATACATCAAGGAGCTATCGCTTCAGGGCAAACATTTTCCTTATATCGACTTCTGTTAGTGTGCTTACCGGCCCCATTGCACAGCTCGTATCTGTGACTCCGACTATGCATTTATCTTCCCGTGCCTTTATCGCTTCCGTATGTTTCGGATCTCCCGTGTCTTTGCATGTTTGGAGTGGCAGCCTTGCTAGGGGAGTCCACACTATATTTCGTTTACCCTCTCTGACATGACTACCTTTTAAGCTAACTAATGTTGCTTAACTACCGGATTTGACTTTCGTATCTGAGAAGGTATAAAGAGTGATGGTCCCTTCTGTGTGATAATCCTCAGCCTTCTAAAGGTCGTGTCCTGGCGACCTTCTTGCTTTTCTTACGTTCAAAATGTTACTACCAGGAATCGGAAATGACTTCAGCCTTTATGGTTTATCGTTGCCTTCAGCATTTTAGTCGGGACAACGCCGGTCCAGACTTTAAACTTTTGCTCTCTAATTTCTATTTTTGTTTGGCGATCTTTTCTCGTTTTGTTGTTACCGGATGTTATGGATGTCGAAACAGCATATCCGTACCTCTGAGCAGTTGCACCATTCTGAGCTCTACCCTACCTTTATTTACCTCTTCCCTATTCCGCTTTGTATCCCGTATCTGTAGTAATAAACCCGTTTTTAGTTGACCTTTTATTGTTGTCTGTTTTGAGATACCGAGGGCCTCTCCCAAGGGTCTCTTTTACCGTCGCGTGTCTGCAGAGTGTCGTCTCGGGGGTTGCCTTGCCCGCATCTTGGCCTATTGGTGGTGCCCACTCCTCATTCCTGTGCCTTCGACCGTCGTAAGGATCACCGCCGGCCGGGCACACCGATATCTAACCCGTCTACACCCTCTTCCCCCCCGTGATGCTACCAATAGTGCTGGGCTGTCGGTTGGACAGGTCTCGGGGCGCGTCTGTGCAGAATCTCGACACCCTTGCTTTTTATTTTTCGTTACTTCCCCGTACCGGCCGAATGCCGAAGGGCCACGTGGTGGTTATGGCCAAGCTGTCTGGTGTTGCTGTGACTGAGTGTGGATGTGTGCGTTTGTTAGTAGACAACGTCCGTTTTAGAGCTCTCGCTTACCCTTTTCACTATCTTTATCCCGTCAGCCTAAGTTCTCGGTGCAAGAAATTGCTCTGCGTTCAATTTCTTTTCGCTGGAAAGGGGGGAATTTGTTACGTTGTAAATTTACTTTGTCTATAGTTCGCAAAAGATTGTGTACCTATTGTCTAAATACGTGGAATTTTGTATAAAGTTCATGACCTTTTGAGCGAACCCTGTATATTATCTATTTCACCGGTCGCTAAGACTGCCTGCAGTATGCCTCCGTGGGTACTAAACCTACTATTGAGCCCTCACCGCTCTAAATCACATACCGCGAACATGACAGATACAATTTGTGTAAGATCGGGCATTTACACTCTATTTTTGTGAAAGCCTCTTTATCTGAATAACTAACTTTAATTATCTTAGCTCTAGCTTAATCTAACCTACCTGTAGTTTCATATTTTACGCATTTGCAATTATTTCTACGCCTTGCTTAAGTATATAAAATGTCTTCTTATATATATTACGACCGATCCCTACCTAATGCATTTATTGTAGCTTGTAAACGTTTTGAAACGATAATCAAGATATTGTGCTAACTGTGTCATATATTTTGCGTTTTGTCAAACACAGAATCTCGAGCAGGTCCCGAGTATTATTGTTATTTTCCTTTTCCTTCGCAGTCGTCTCTCTAAAAAAAAAAGGTAAGGAGAATTAATTAAAGAAATGCTGGATTGTAGGGCATACTATTAACTGTTGCCGATCCCCCTTGCTGCTCTATCTTCGATATTCTGGTATTAGGGACTTCTGTTAATTCGTTCCTCCTCAGGACCATTGTGGGGGTTAGGATCGTAATTTCGCTGTAACATAAGTTTTGATCGGTTTTTCCACCGTCTTTTGCAGCGTTTTGATATATATAAGCTTTAGTATTTCGTTATTTACCTGCAGAAATTCTGTCCTTTCGCCTAATAAAAATAGAAATTACAGGTGGAAGAATGTTTGTTGATGTCTGTCAAATCTATCGTCCATACTGCTTAGGTTGTCTGCACACGCAGTATTGCCAACTTCCGGCATAAAGTTCCCTCTCGTGCGGTCGACTTTAAATCTCCTATTTTACAATTGTTGAGTATTTCGCTCACGTTCTTCCGTCAAAATTATGTGTGGGGTCGCGATTAATTGTGTTTAAGTCTCGATGTCGTATCCCATTATTTTCAATTTAGTTGCGAGCTTGTGATGTTTATTGGGAGATTCCCGCCTTTAGTTTGAGTCCTTTTTCCAGTACGGCGCTTTGAGCGTGCGCGATCTTGGATTGTAACGTATCTACCGTATAGGTCACGGTTAGGTCACTTTAGAAGTCGAACTTGTTACAAGTGCATGGGCACGATATGCTTATTGTCTTTTGGTGAATTTTATCACTTTGTCTAAAAGTTAGACTAACGCTTAGGCGGCTTTAATGAAATAAGTGTGAGTTATCGATACCTTTATTAGGTGATTTATCGTGAATTAATTTTTATCGCAATACCGTTATCTAATTTACGAATGCCACGAGGTGGATTTTGAATCGTTTTCGTGCTATGTGTGACTTCTGAGTCCTTACCGTGGGATCTCCATATTATTTCTTCATAATTGGGGTAAGTTTTCAGAGCTCTGTGTTAAATTTTCGGGATTTTATCTTTGGGTTTTTTTTTTAATTTTAATAGGATTCTTTTGTCGGGCACTAAAGCCCTCAAAGGCTGTTAGGATGCCTCTGATGACCATTTAAGCCCTCCGAAGTCTTATTTTTGGGGTTATCGCCCACAACAGGGGTTTCATCCAACATCCAGCCCACCTGTTGAGTGGAATTTCTCCAACAAGGGAGACGTCGCCATCTTGAACAACTGCAGCGTCCTTCCCGTCAGCCATCTTGCCAAATAAGGTTGTAATTTTCACCTTATATATTTTCGACCGATTTTCGACGACTTAACGTTTGTGTGCAAGACTTATTTCGCCTAGTTTTGAACCAAGAATTTTGAGTGGCTTATTACCTTACGCACCTCTTAGTCAACTGCGAGGTCACAAAATAATCTTGATTAATTTACCGTTATAATTTTATTAATTTTTGTAATAATCAGATTGATCTGAAATTTTGAATTTGTCACTGCCGTAATTATTGTAGCCTTATTTTGAGGCAATTATTTAATTTAAACTTAATCTAGAAAATTCATAAATTTTATCTCATTATTTTCTTTTGGGTAGATGTTAGACGATCAGTAATATACCTAGTGATTACTCTTCCGTTACAATGACTGTAGGTTACTTGAAGTATTGCAATTTTGGAATTTATAATTTGTTTATAATTTAGTACGTTTAAATTTCGCTGAAATCTTGTAAGATTTTGCCTTTAACTCTTGTTTTATCAATTATTAACTTTCAAATTCATTTAACGTAGTTCATGTAGGCAAACCTGACGTTTTATTTGTTTTATAAGTTAGCGAATTTTACACACTTTAGGCTAAGACTTTATTTTAATACATTAAACTTTCTTGCGCTTATTAAATTTATAAATATTATTTCACCTTTGTATTGACATTGCCAAATGGCATGTAATTGATAACTTTTGTACACCTAATTGTGAGGTGAAAGAAACGTTTCGGCAACCGACCAACTCCCGCTGATGCGCAGAGTTTATGTCTAATCTTTAAGGTTTTTTTTTTATCATTTATATTCTTACTAATTTTTGCAAATGTCACCTACGCTTGTTTTTTTTTATTATTTACCATCTGTCTAACTTAACTACGATGTAACTTTCATTCAACGCATTGCTTAATTTCAGATTTCACAATTTAGTTTTTATATTATACTAATAACCGAATCACACGTCAAATTCAATTAAATTTTGTTATATTACGAATACCTTATCTATTATTTCTTTTACCTCTGCATATTTATTTATTATTGTGACAAGTACGCACATGAGTGTGGGTGCTTCATATATACAGGGTGTTCAATAGGTAACCCGCTGGAGGGACACAGCCAGTGGTAGATCGTAGGAGGCGCAGGTAGGTTATCTGTAGATAGCATAGTGTCCTGGTGCCCGGACAATCGTCGCAAGCGTCGTTGCCGACCGACGCTCTACTATAGGTGTTCTCTTTTACCTGAACCGTCACGCCGTCTGCGACAGAGTTAGCTCGGCCCTGCGTTATCCTGTTTAACAACCCCCTATTGCGACTCCCCGTTTCATATCTTAATCAGCCGTTATCTTATTGCGACGTAGATCCGGTAGCAGGAGCATTTATCGTCCTTCAATTCACGGCGTTGTTCCGGATTTAGGGGACATCTCATCGATACCATCGACACAGGGCCCGTTAAACAACATCGAACGGAGGCAGAGCGGCAGAAATAGACGTACGGGGAAACCATCTTCACTGGCGTTCTGGACGTGTAATTTCCAGGTATTTGAGTCTTTATTACCTGTACTTTTGAAAGCAGGAAAATAGTACGACATCCAATTTGTCACCAATATTAAAAGTTCGATATTTGTTGTTTAATAACGTTAAATAAAACTGTTCGCAAGGCACGACCATCAAGAACCTGTGCATTTGTTCAAATTTGTATATGTTCATTAAGTCTTTGTGTTTGTCTGAATTTGTGTGTTATTATTTTCTTTTTGTTTTGTTGTATATATGGTCAAATTATTTTGAATGTATTAAATATTTGTAAAGTTTCTAATATTTGTAATATTGAGTCTATGGAAATTTTAAGGTAAATGGTGCACCATATTTGATGATTTAGTTTCACCATATCTGATCAATTAGTTTACTGAATTTGACCAATCAATTTAATTAGATTGTTTATTTGTTGAATCTGTTCTTATTATTTTGCTTTTCTGTATGTACCGTCTTTCTAAAATTTAATTTTCTTTGTTTTTGTAATGAGAATTTAAATTTAGTGTAAATTGAGTCATTTTTAACAACTAAAGTTAAAGTTATATTCAACTATCATTTATGTTTTGACTTCAATATTTCTTTCGTGTAATTGATATTTCAATTAATATTATTATTGTAACGTAACTAAATTTTATATTTCAAATTTATCTTGTTTTTACTTAATAAAATGTTATTGTTTTTATTGATTTGTTTCCTTTGATGTAGGCCTAGTATTAGTTCGTGCAATATTTCATTTTGATTGTGCAATACTTTAACAACAGTGACCCCGCCTTTATTCTTTTAGAATAGGTGGCGCAACGGGCGTTAGTTAACATCTTTTTGAATAATCTCACGCTCTCAATAATAAACTGATCTAGATATACAGGGTGGGTTGCAGATATAACAACATCGACGGTTCTACTTCGAGGCCAAATAATTATTTAATAACAATTAACTCGCACCCTGGTTTTGTGGATCTCATTAATTGGTGACGCCGTGACGAGCATAGGCACTAATTAATTGAGTATTTTGGGGAGAATATTGACTGATCTGAGACGCTGCGACGAGCATAGTCTCTGATCAATTAATTTATTTCCATTTAGGGTTTTTTTTTAAGTAATAGTATATGATACGAATTAATAAAATGATAAGTCACCGTATATATAAGTAGTAGTTTTATATATTTATAAGACCTAGAAAGCAAGCAGATAATTAAAAATACAAATATTATTTGAGATTTTCAGTTTTACCCATATATTTTATCATTATTATTAGCTTTCATTAAAATTCACATTATGTTTTTCCTTAAGTCATCCAAATTAATAAATTATCTACGTGTTAACGCACTCTTAACACAAAACTCACAATGGTAATAATTATTATAACCTTGCATCAACTCTCGTCTCACCAGCGCGCAGCGCCTCGCTTATTAATAATTCGGTGAAATGTGAGGTACAAAATGTCATCTCGCAGGTATGTTTTAATACACGAGACGTAAAGTTTTAATTAATTTTAATTAAGTGTTATAACGAAGCATATTGTATTTTTGTACGTCGACCTTTAGTTGCTTACAACGCAACGTTCGACGGTTCGCGCGGCGGAGGCATTACCTGTATTGCATTTTCAGATTAAAGGAATGTTTAATTAAAGAACCCAATGCAAGCCGTTACTTGGATCAAAAAAAAATCATATATCTCCGTATACGCCCACTGAGATTCACCATATACCTACCTACATGGATACACGCTCGGCAAGAAACGAAGTATGTATTCGGTGGTTTAATTAGTTGATACTGGGGGTTGGGCATCGATCAAACATTCGATGAGCGGCTGCTTTTCATGATTTCAATTCGTTATACATAATTATATGTGTCTATAAAAGGGAGACTTGTTCGGAATATTTTATATTTCACATCCATATGTTACGGTCGTCACGAAATCCAGTGGAACATATTTCATTGCATAGAACCGTAAGTATATATTTTCTGAAGTAAGTGGCACCATCTGTGCCCGAAGAATTATTGTTATAAATTTATATTTATACTTTATGGTCGGTAGAAATTTTAGTAAGAAATATTGGTGAAACAGAGAGGTATAAATTGCCAAGTGGCAGTTAAAATATTTTATTATTAGAGAAATTTAAGGCTACTGGTTGCTAAATAAAAGAACTATACTATACTATACAATAAACTGATTATAAGTTTCTTTGAGTTGTTTATTTAAAGGTGTATCAAGCTATGTATATGTATATGGTTCTTCATTTAGCAGTTTTTTACCTATAACATGTAAGTTAATGTTAACACCATGGTAGATAAAGATGAATTTTATTTAAGGCTGAGTGCAAAGTACGAACAAACAACAATTAAGAAGCAGTGGATCCTGCAACGAACCAATGAAATTAGTGCGATTTTAAAAAGTTTTCGTTCAAAACAAGTTCAGAATAATACTCAGGCCCTCTCAGCAAAAGAAAAATATTATGGCAAAACATATGACCTCTCCTGGAGATATCTGGAGTTTCAAAAGTTATTGGGAAAGCAAAATCTGTTAACGACGACCTTATTTATGTTACACAAATTGAAGAATTTTTTGATTAAACTGACGAACAACACAAAGCGACAGGACACGGGGGAAAGGACAAAATGCTTCATGATTTGAAAAAGAAATGTAACATTCCAAGACTGGCAGTTGAAGTATACGCAGAATTGTGTAAGACTTGTAACTTGAAAAAAAGACAGAAGCAGGCTGGTTTGGTTGTAAAACGGATAACATCAAGAGATTTCAATCAAAGAGGATAAGTTGCCTTAATTGACTTTCAATGCTGCTCAGATGGAAAATATGGCTATTAAACTAACAAGATCATTCCACAAAATTTTGATATTTGAGACCATAACAAACAAAGAGGGCTGCGGAAGTAGCCAACGATTTACTGAAAATTTTTCTCGAGCAAGGTGTACCAGTAATCCTGCAAAGTGATAATGGACGGGAGTTTACAGCCGAAGTAATAAAAGAATTGGTTTTGATATGGCCAGAATGCACAATCGTACATGGACGTCTCAGGCACCCTCAAAGACAAGGGTCCGTTGAAAGGGCAAACCAAGATGTTGAACAAATGTTAAGAATGTGGATGGAGGAAAATAAACGTTCTCGTTGGTCGATCAGGTGTTACTTTGTGCAATGGTTAAAAAATACATCATATCATCGTATCGTTGGTAGATCACCTTACAAAAGTCTATATAGTGCAGATCCGAAAGTAGGTTTACGCTCTACAAAACTGCCATCAGATCTTATTGATAAAATACAGACCGAAGAGGAGTTAGAAAGCGAAAACATAAACGAAGGTGAGAGTAGCAGAGAATGTTAATCACATGATGGCAGTGTTGCAGTACCGGCAGAAAGTCCTGACAATTCTAAAGTTGAGTACCCTCATCAAGAAGAAAATTCAGGCGAAGCAAATATAGTACAGGTTGCCGATTTTTAAATTGAGACGTACGTAGGAGAAACCATTGAGAATATTCCAATGGTGACAGAGCACATTACGGCAGATGGTTTAGGCACTGGTGAAGACAGTAACACAGGTCTTGGTGGCATAATATATTGCTGTGCTTGCGGCAACGAAAGTACAGACGCTCACGCTTGTTCAAAGTGCAATAAAATAGTGCACGTAATTTGTGGTGTTACTTCTGAAAACGATGAAGGGGTTTGGAAGCCAAGTCATTTGCAGTCTCTGCATCAATGAGGAAAATATTAGAATTAATCGGAAGAAATCCTATGAACGACAAGCCAAAGCCGCAGAAGTAATGAGAGAAAGGAGCAAAACCATCTTTGGCGAGGTAGAAACAGGTAAATTTGTAACTATACCTATTGCAACATTTGACAGAGGACCATTAGATAAAAAAATGTAGAAGGAATTATAATTGAAAAGAAAAATGATGTTTACCGCATTGGCACCAAAAGTGGTATTTTAAAAAACTGGTTGACTAGGAGTGACATAACACCTGTTTCGTCAATTAGTTTTGCTTATGATGATATTCCCCAAGATTGCTTTATTTCCTTAAGAGAAGCCTGCGCCAAGCAGTCTATGTTTTCGGGTCAAGGATTTTCAAAATGCCAATGTTCAAAAACCCAGTGCCATACTAAACGATGTGCCTATTTCAAGACTGGAAATTTGTGCAACAGTAGATGCCATTCCAGCAATACCTGCCAAAATAAATTGTCCAATTGACAGCTTCTTTTGTCCAAAAATACAATCTCCCTGGTTTACTTGTGTTTATTTTATTGTTTATTTCGTTTTAAGAGAAGAAGTCTATTCGCCTACGACATTTGTCTTATTGTGAATCTTTTTGCCTAAAAACCCAGCTGACAGATACCATTTGCCTAGGAAAATAGCTTTTGAGCAGAAATAAATGATATAGAGCTATTTGCTAAGGCAGATATCATTTGCCCAGGGAAAAGCTAATTTCCGAAAATTACTATTAGCCTGCGACATATATATCATTATTTAGACTAGAGAATATTTGTATTAAATTTAAGAATAAGTGCGCTGTATCTTATGAGTAAGACTGGAGGAGCCTAATTTTTGTGTTGATGCACACACACTACTATTCACAGGACTATGTGCTGTACCAAGAGCACAGCTGTAGGAGGTGATGGTGTGAGTATTCAAATGCCGTTCCATATATAACTCACATAATCGATTGTGCTATCGAGAGCGGTGCTTTTCCTGAGCCTTGGAAAAGATCTATCATCATACCCATGCCGAAGAAAATTAACACTACTGACATTGCTGATTTACAGCTTATTAGCTTATTGCTGGTGTTGAGCAAGGTTTTTGAGAAGATTTTGCATATGGAAATAAGTAAGCACTTAGAGCCTCAGGAGTTGCTGCCTCCCTGCCAGTCTGGCTTTAGGCGTGGCCATGGTTGTGCCACTGCTTTGCTGATAGTTACTGATGATGTCATCAGGGCGAGAGACGATGGTGACCTTACCTTCTTGGTGCTTCTAGATTATAGCAAAGCTTTTGACACGACGACCCGGGGAAATTAAGCAATGTCAGTCACCAGCCTTGTTTGAAGAAATTAAAATTGTATTTACGTGATATATTATGTATTTACACACTATCAGAATTTTAAAATGATTTTTTCTTTGTTATCAAGTATTTATGTATGTGTGTATACAAATTCGTTTAAAATTCAGGTATTTATTTTGCAGAAAAACGCTCGGACAGGTCGATTAGTATTTTTAGTTTAGAATTTTTTGACATAAGAAAATTATATACAGGGAGTCTAAAGAAGAAGATATGCAGTAATCATTGGTTTTTTTAAATGGAACATCCTGTATATTGTGCGATTTTTGAATTGTAGAGTAAATTCTAAACACATTAAACACATTTTTGTGTAACATACCATATCCCCAAAATCAGCGGTTTTCGGAATAATGAGTTTTGTGATAAATTAAATAACACATAGGTAATGAAATAAAATGTTTAAATTGAACATGAACACTTTAAACATTTTTTTAAAAGCCAACAAAAACAACCTGGTATTGCAAATTTTATCTTCAACAAAAAACTCTACTTCAAATTAATTGATTTTCATGTATTTTTTTTAATTTATTACATTTCAAACGTCATTATTTCGAAAACCGCTGATTTTGGGGATATGGTATGTTACACAAAAAGTGTTGAGAATTTATCATAAAATTCAAATATGGCATAATATATAGTATGTTCCATTTAAAAAAGACAATGATTGCTGCATATGTTCTTCTTTAGACACCCTGTATATAATTTTCTTATATCAAAAAATTCACAACTAAAAATACTAATCGAACTGTCCGAGCGTTTTTACGCAAAATAATTACTTGAATTTTAAACGAATTTGTTCTTTTCATCATGAACGCACTGTATATGTTTATGCGTGTGTGTGTGTATTTTTTTATTAATTGTTATTATATTTAATTAATTATTATCGATGTAAGTGTATATTGTCAATACCTACATGTTGGGTCTCTGACAATAAAGAAATTTGATATATACAGGTGTCTCAGCTTTTGCGTTACAGGCATTATCTACTTTCCCTGTATAGTTATCAAAAAACTTTTCAAATAAAAGTTACTTGATATTATGATGTGTCGAAAATGACAAATAGAGGATTTTATTTGCTCGTGACCTTGAAGGAGATCTTAAGGTGAACTTTGTTTTTTTTAATGGATATATGTATTTTTTAATATTGCATCTTATTTTTCAAAAGCTAATAAATAACTTTTATTTGATGCATTTTTTATTTTGCCGTGTCAGTTTTGACACAATTCAGATAAACTTGTCAAAAGTAAAAAGTTGTGTTCTGTCAGTCAACAACTGTCAGTTTTGCTTAAATCACAAAGATTTGACTTGCGTTATCCGCAGCTTTTTAATATGCCACTTACATACAACTCCAACGAATATGTAGATATGTTAATAGTCTTCGGAGAATGCAGAAGGAATTCCCGAGAAGCTGCAAATTTGTATCGAGAAAGATTTCCGGAACGTCATCATCCATCACATACAACATTTAATAGAGTAGAAGCGAAGTTACGAACTGGTTCATTTCCCTCTACCGTAAAACATGCTAACCATAATGCTCCTGCTAGAAATGAAGAAAATGTAATCAACATTTTGGCTTATGTAGCTGTAAACCCCCATGTTTCACTTCGACGTTTGGCAGAAGAAATTGGCGTTAGTAAAGCTACAGTACATAGAATTTTAAAAGGGCATCGGTACCATCCATTTAAAGTTCATTTATCACAAGAATTGAGACTAAACGATTTACAAAGACGCCTGGATTTCATTGCACGATTGCAAGTTCTAGAAGATGAAAATCCAAATTATCTTAATTGTATTTTGTGGAGTGACGAAAGTCGCTTTCACAATAATGGTGTTGTGAACAAACATAATGCGCATCATTGGTCCAACCAAAATCCGCGGTGGATGTTTTCTTTCATAGGTCACATGTGTATAATCATTGTAAACCAAGCATATCAACAAATAAATTTATTATTATTATTATTATGCTTCCATTCTCGAACACTCTGTATAAATAAAAATATTTATATATAGTACAACTCATGATTATGCAGTATTATGCACATCTTTTGTATTTTGTAGATATCTACATGTTACATACCAACAATGGACTACAAAGACAAATCGCTGTAACACTCCGTATAAGCATAAAATAAAACATTAGCATTATTAATTTTACACAAAAACGTAATAATGTTGATGTTTTGTTTTATTGTACATTTATGTTTTCATACCTTTCCTCCTTTTACGATTTATAATAATACTATACTTTCCCGTAACATAAATATTATGGATAAATAAACATTAAGTATATTACTTCTGGGAGGTTATAAACCCCGGAGTAAATAATACGTGATCGATATTACCATGGCATGAATCCTAACAAAATATCATTGTACTGGCAACACATATATAACTTACATCTAATATTTGTTCTGAAATTTTCAATATGAGCAAATGTTTTAACTAATTAATCTACCTTGTACAATACAAATAGAGCATACGGAAAGAAATACAGACCAAGAGGTAAAGCGGCATTTCAAACAATTGAATTTACCGGCATTATACAATCCATTATGGTACATCTATATTAACGTTTTCGACTTCCTATTACAGACCACAGTAATGAAAAGGTATTGTACATTTAAAATAGCGTATGTACGTATCCGATATTGTATTATCGAAGTATCCCGCGTACGCACTTGTGTGTAAATTGCACTGAAAATAATATGGAAACGTTAAATTAATAATAAAAAGGTACTCTCTAGGTTAGGATTTAATAATCAGTTCGAAATGCTACGCCAATTTCATCGAAGTTCGTTACATAGAATGGGAGTGCTTGTAATGAAAATTACTGGAAACTATATTGTTAGAAATTAATAATAGCGTTTTGAATTTCTATTAAATTCATTTATCCAAAATCAATATTTGTGTGTCTTTGTTTTAGTTTCGCTACGTTTAAGTATCTTGCTTTTGTTTGTATAGGGTCCTGTCGGCGCTAATGGAATGTAAATGTAAGTTGTTAGTATGTCGGGAGCATTTTTATATTTGTATTTTTATAATTACCTAGTCGAATTTTAACCTTTATGTGCACAGTGAGGGTCTTTCGCATTATCAAGACCTATTTTTTATAACTTTTCGACGAGTTACGTTGTTTAAACTTCTCTTTAGCCTAAATAAATCCCTCTTATGTTGATTACACAATGATACAATCATATAACTCAATAAAAAAATGAGTTTTTGCATATAATAAAAGCCTAGTTTAGGTACCGTGTTACCTATAAACATTTTCTATAGGTTTATTCCATTTTTATGCATGTATATAACAGTATTATCTGTAAATAAGGTAACTTGTCGCAAAACAAAAAAAAAAGTACTATAAAAAAATTATTGCTCTAAAAAAATAGTTTATTACATAATAAGCACGATTTACAAATTACAATGACAACATTTCGTTATTGTTACACAATATTCGTTACAAATCGGTTGTTTACAAATTTCGCAACATTTTCGGATCTTCCTTTGAAATGACAATGTTGATATACAAACATAACAGCTGCCAGCATGTTTGCTGCGTCCAGAAGCATCGTTTGGTGGTGGCACTGTCGAGGACTGTAGAGGTAGCATAATAGGATGGCATAGTATAGCCTCTATTCCAGATTTAGTAGCAAACTGTTTCAAAAACTTGCTCGTTTTTGAACGCGTTTCAATTTCAGGCAAGGATACTTGTTTTCCCAGATCCTCAAGAAAATTTCCCCGGCTGTGCGATAACTTGCATGTTGCAGGATTGTTTTCGAAATAAATTATATAAGCTGCTAGGGCAGGTACGTCTAACATATTGAAAAACATTGCTTGTGGCCAACGAAGCGTCTTTCTTTTTGTTGAATAGTGAGTAACCATTTTGTCCATATTGCCAACACCTCCTTTAGTTGCATTGTAGAACGTAATAACTTCCGGTTTTTTTTAGGTCCAGTGATGTTTACATTATTATGCATTGTTGATAGTAAAGTAAAAAATGCGTTGCTTCTTTGGAACATAAAAGCAAATGGTAACATGACCATCTTTGTTGAATCCGAATATAGACGACTCTTCCTCTTTATCTTTACTCTTCTTCATCTCCTGTGGGATGTAGGGCTTATTTTGCTTTAGTGTTCCAACAATTAAAAGGTTCCAACTGAGCAACAGACGAGCCAATGATAATGCCGTGAAAAAGTCAAAATTTAAAGGTGGTACTACAACTGTACGGACAGCAGAAAATATTGAAAGGGTTTGTGTTGCCGTTAACAGAAGCCCGAAAAAATATTCATTTCCCCTGCAAATCTCTGAAAGAAGTCTTCGTCGTATTCTTAAGAAGGTTTTCACCTATATAAAATTCAAATTGTGCATTCTCTAAAGGAAGTCGATGGAGGATTTTGCATGACATTTTGCAGAGAATTCTTGGAAATTTTGAATGAAAATCAACGTGTGTTGCGTTGTTTGTTGATGACGGATGAAGCTCACTTTCATTTAAGCGGTTTCATAAGTAAACAGAATTATCGGTACTGGTCTTCGGCAAGTCTTCAACAGTTAGGTACATCAAAAATCTCTACATAACCAGAAAATAACAGTATGGTACTTTAAGGGAAATGTTTCCCAATAAATTTATATCAAAATACAGTAACATAAATTGGTCGCCAAGATCTCCAGATTTATCGGCTCCTAATTTCTCTTTACATATTTTTCAATTTGGCAGAGCATTAATTCTCAACTCCTGTTCAGATATATGGCAGATTTTCAAAATAGGTTAACCCTCTAATACATGAATTAGCGAAATTTTTAATTATGTTTCTAAAAAATTTGAACAAACAGATAATGACCTTTGAAATAACTTACATTGGGTTTGGAATAATTTTGGTCGGCAAAATTGAAGTTTTTCAAAATTTCATTTTTGGTTACCAAATGGTAATATTATGAACCCATACAACAAAACAAAGGATTAAAAAAAATACTAAAGTTCAGAAAATGTAGAAATTTTATTGATAAATTTGTAAGAAACAATTGTTTTTGGAATTGCAACAATAGTGAACTTGGCATTTTTGACATTTCACGCGAGAAAGTCCCTTGAAGCCTAGCAGCTTGCATCTTTCGCGTTCAATTATCCATTCTGGCCAATGGCTAATATGGTCACTCTTAACAAAATTGTTTGGTCTCGGTTCCAGGCATCTTCGCCACGTTTTGGGTGGTTCTGGTGTTCCATCGTTTGACCCGCTTGGCCTCTTTGTTAGATGCTCGAATTCCTGTAGAGCAAAGCTGTTCTGCTAAAAGAGTTTTGAATCCGAGAAGCTGCATTATTTTGTCCGTGGATTCTTGTTGCCTTTTTATTCGTCTATACAATAGCCAAGAATTTACCACCACAACATCTTTCATGATAAAATATTCGGTGATACCATTTACGAATTTTTAGCTTTATCGAGTAAAGTCCTATTAGCGAATCCTGCAAATCAACACCCCCCCTATGGCGGTTGTATACTGTGATTATATTTGGACAATCTACTTCTTTTTTGCAGTTTTCAGATTTGAAAAATCTATTTACTTTGGTGTTAAGTCGGCTTCCACAATACTCAGAAATTAAATTGACAATTTTGTTGTCGTACCATTGCACAGCATGTATATAGATCCCATCAAACTTTGTTGTGCTTTCATTTATGGTACCTTTTCCTTTTTGTTTCATTTGTTTTTCTGTCTGTCCTTGATATTCAGGCAATCGATTTTGGCGGACTGTGGCCACAGAATGAATTTTCCGTTTCGCTAAGTACGATATTAGCGGCAACGAAGAAAAATAATTATCGTAGAAAATTTTGTGGTGTTTGTCATGTAGCATAGGTCTGCTCAATCGAAGTACAACGTTATCATCAATTGTATAGCCTCGCTTTCCCGCAAACAATTCAAAATTGTAGGAGAAACCGGATACCCCACGAAGAACCCACATCCTGTAACCCCATTTATGGGGTTTCTTAGGGTTGTACGTTTTTATACTAATCCTTCCTTTAAACGGGATGATCTGTTCATCGCAAGACAGATGTTGTTCAAGAGGAATGCTCAAACAGGCTTTTCTCATTGTTTCCGGAACTGGCATAATTTTATCTAAATTGCTTGTACTCTGACTATTATCTGAAAAATGCAATAAACTTTTGATTACCTCGAATCTATTTACTGGCATAACATTGGCAACTTGCGAAACTCTGGTTTGAGGAGACCAATAGCTTCTGGTGTTAGGTAGCTTGATAATCGACATCCAAATTATCATACCCACAAACCGTTGTATTTCCTCAACACTAGTACACAACGGTCTGTTAGGTCGTGTTTGGACGCTATATAAACAAGGTTGGCGAACAACTTCGGTGAAAAAGTCTTCTGATAAAAAGTATCCAAAAAGTTTCAGAGGGGTATCTAATTTCAAAATTTCATCAGGAAGCAACTCTCTGCCACAAAATGGTATACCCGCTTCATCTTTACTTGTCACTGAATTTTTCCAGTTCAATTTTGGCTTTTTAGTTACTTTCCCTCTGGATTTTTGGTGTGCTGGATTCGGGGTTTGATTGTGGAGTTGTATTAGAGGAATGTCATCTTCATCTGGGAACTCGTCATCACTCTCTTCAATGTTGTTTGAAGAAACTCATGCTTGCACCAATAACTCTTCATTACGGGTGTCATCGTCATCTGACAACTCATTGTCCTCACTATCAGAGGGGATATCACGGATGCCACAGTTTTGCGTAACATTTCTTCGCCCGTAAAATGTTTTAGAATTTCATGTATCAATATAATTTTTTGTTTTACGAAAATGTTTCGTAAATGCATCAGGTTTGCGAACGGTAACATTCGTTGAGCACGTAATTGTTTCGATTTCCTCATGCAAAAGCCATATTTGAGAAGTACAACATGACATAGTGATGATTAATGTGACCATTTTTGATTTTTACTATAGCAGTTCTTACCTTTATTTCACTATAAAAACTTCAAACTTCTAGTTGAACACACCAAGGTTACAACTATAACCTTGCTTTTGTTCTGTCAACAAATAAAAATCACATTTACAACACCTAGCACCATCTATCAATTTACGCGCGTACCAATGCATTCAGTTATGTTACCAGGAGGTAACATAACTGAATTAACAGTTTATAGTAATGCGAAATAGATAGGAAAAAAACTTTTAAAGTTTGAGTTATCAATTGGCAACAATATGCAATAAAGGGCTAAGGTCTTGTTTAGAAGACAATATTTAAAAGATATATTTAAAAAGTTAAATTACACATATTAAGTTGGTGAAGTTACTTCAAAAAACTCAATTCAAAGTGTCAAGTAAATAGAAGTTGAAATAATTGTAATTATTGTATTTGGTCTCTATGGGTTAATTAGGCGGCATTCAAATGTTTTATAAAACCTGGGTGTAAAACGTATTGTTGTGGAATACTCATAAACGAACAAATTCTAAACAAAACAAAAAATGCACATTTCCTATACTACTAGTCAACAATAGTGAATGATATCTATTTTATCAACAGTTTTATAAAAATAAATTCTTTGTATCGAGGCAATTTGTTCTACCAAATAAGTGTTGGCTTTTAACTTATCTATTTTCCGCAGATCATAAATTAACATATTTAATACCAACGCTTTTCAAAATACGTGGATGTAAGTATTCAAGATACAAGAAGAATATGAAGAAATAGAGCAAACACACATAAATTTAAACTAGACGTAGAGGATCTTATCAGATAGTTTTGAAAACGGCTCACGGGTCTGTGAAAAATGGTGAACGCTTCTCGAGTTTCTTTTTTCCCCATTTTTCGGTTCCCTTTAACGGTTTAGTTCTTGCAGAAACACGACCGGCCAACCATTCTCTCTTCTTCTCTACCTAAACCGCTCCCAAAGAGCGGATTTGAAAAATTATTAGCCGTGCACTAAATTGTCGAATCCCGTGGATTGAATTCCAGTTCCAGAATGTGACAACACACAAAGAAATCAGAATTCTAGAAACATGTGAACGATGATCTGCCGCCACTTTAGAAAGAAGACAATCGATCCATCTTTTCCTGGTGATAAATGACGTCCCGGCTATCGTTCACATACATATACTAAAACAGTCACACTCGTTTTCTTTCTATTTTCCGAATGCCATTGATTAAATCTTGTTTGTTGCTTTTTATTGTCCGCAGGCCAACATCTAACGTAACGAATGCTTTCTGTCTACTTGTGTGCAGACGGATTAGGTGATTCGATTTGAGTAATTATCATTTCTCTATATTAAATCAGAATACGTTCAATCCAATTAAATTCGTTACATTAATGCGAAAAAATCCAAAGTAGTTCCAATATAAAAAAATTAGGTGTGGCCACCACACGAGTTTATTATACGTATGAGGGTTTCAAACTATACAATTTTTAAAAAATGTTTATACAAAAGTTATTCAAAATCCTATTCTAAGTACTTCCATTGCATTAATAAACCTCTATAGAATGCATATTTTGCAAGCTATTCGAAAAAAAGTGCTAATCGCTAAGAGTAAATGTGTTACTTCCGGTCCGAATTTTGAAATTTCATGTATACAAAGAATATTGCAAATCCAGCTCTAAATACTATTGTACTCTTGATAAATATATATAGAATGCATAATTTACCACATATTTGCAAAAAATCGCTAATCGGTAAGAGTAAAAGTCGAAACTTCCGGTCCTAATTTTGAATTTTTTTTTATACAAAAGGTATTGAAAATTAAGTTCTAAATACTTTTATACTCGTAACGTACCTGTCTAAAAAGCATGACTTGCAAAATATTGGCAAAAAAATGATTTTCGACTAGAATAAAAGACCTACCTCCAGTAGGAATTTTGAAAAACTGTTACACCCGCATCAACGTCGCACTAATTTAATAGTTCAAGGCAAGGTACGGTACCAGGAGATCACAGTAGTGAGATGGTAGAAATTGAAAGTCGCAGGGCCGAGCTAACTCCAGTCGCACATGGCGTGTCGGTTCAAGAAAGTATGAAAAATGAATCGAGCGTCGGTCGGCGACGACGCGAGCGACGTTGTCCGGGCACCAGGACACTATGCCACCTTACGGTAACCTACCTGCCTTTCCTATGAACAGCCACTGGCTGTGTCCCTCCAGCGGGTTTCCTACGGATCACCCTGTATAGGTCGGTTGCGCCAAACCTTATTCAAGTGCTTGTCACAATAAATAAAAAAAATATGTTGAGGTAAAATAAAAGAGAGATTACAATGTGTAGTATGTTATATATTAATTTGTTTGTTTTAAAATTTTGAAAAACATTAACAAATCAGATTGAATTTTGCGACATTAAGCAGTTCAGATCAAAATTTTTGAAAATATTAAACAAGTCAGATCAAATTTAGAAAATGTTAAACAAGTCAGATTAACTTTAGAAAATGGTAAACAGTCAGATTAAATTTTAGTAAATCTTAAACACAATTGACATAACCTCTGCGCATCGGCAGGGAATGGTCGGCAGCAGAAACGTTTCGTCGCCTCACAGGCTTTTCCACAATTGATATCATATAAAGTGCCACCAACGGCGATGTTACTACGATATGTGTTTTATGTTACTCAATTATAAAAAAAGTTGATTTAAGATTAGCATTTTAAGACTTTAGAAAAAGAGAAGGGAAATCGTCAAATTTACAATACCATGGTTATGATTACAAAATCAAAATTAAGAATTAATTAAAGTAACTTGTTTATAAATGTTAAATAATTATAGTAGCACTATGCGTAGAAAAAAAAAATTAGTATTTATATCAAGAGAAGCTTCTGAGCTTACGGTATAGAATTTACATTTGCATATATAATTTTAATTAGCTCAAAAATTAGCAAAGGAAAAAAGCATACATGGAAAGTTAATGATTTAACGGCAATAAATTATCTAGGAATTTTAAAAAAACATTCTAAGTCATCCCTCTTGAAGTTACAAAAAAACATCAACGAGAGCCCTAATCAACTCTTACTTAGGGTCACTCTGTGTACAGCAATAACAATTTACAATTTAAACAGTAATTTAATTAGGAATAAATGTGACCTCGCATATGATTAAGTGGTGCAATAGGTAACTTTTAACCACCCAAATTAGTCGAGTTACACGTCGTAAATTATGTACGTAGTTGTACTTATCTGGCCACGGTGCGGGGAAGACTCCCTAGCTGGACAAGGTTTCCACGGCGCTTATCTGGCCGGCAGGAGAAATTCCACCAGAAGCCACTGAGAAGGATGTGAAGGTACGACTAATAGAGCGACGATGGTAGTCACTATGTTCCTTAACGGAAATGTACGGCCGCCATGTCAGCGTATATCTACTAAAGGCTTAGCCCCGTACCCAAAAATCCTATTAAATTAGAAAAGGAAAAAAAAACAGAGATAAAACCCCGAAGATTAACACAAGATTTACTCAACTTACCCCAGATTACTGGAGATTCGCGAAACCGACTTCACAAGTCACACAAAAGCACAAAATTAAATTCAGGAGCCCAGCACATGGAACTTCGCAAATTCGAAAAGCGATAAATACGATAAAACTTATGATAATTCCCTATACTAAGGTATCGACATACACTACTTATTTCATCAAAGCCGCTTAAGCGTAATATCTACTAGACATAGTAATAAAATTACTAAAAGAAAATAAGCAGTTCTGTACTATTGTTCTTTGTGCAATATCGACTTGAAAAATGAAGCCAGAGAATGTGTTTCCCCCTGATTAATGCGCGACAGCCAACACGCACGCTTCAAGTATAACGTATCACGGAAATGGCTCAGAATAGAAAGCGGGAAAAATTCAAAAGATTAACGAACGCAAACTATACGGCAAAAGAGACCGCCGATAACGTGACCAATATAATTAAACACAGACATCCTCGGAACTTAAGATGATGACAAATTCACTGAAATACACCCACAATGCACGTAAAATTATCAATTTAGACAATACAAGGGAAGAAACTTCTCGTCTAAAAAGCTGGCAATCCTGCTACTATTCATACTCTGCAGGCAAGTGACAGGTAACCAAGAATGTTCGTAAACAAATGGACGGCATGCCCGAAAGAGTAAATATACCACGAAAATGGTCCAAATATAAGGTAAATCGAGTAATTACTGCCAGTTAATTCACACAAGGCATCGACGGGATTCTCCCCGATCTAAACAGTCTTTGCAGGCGAATGGTATCGGACGTAGATGCGACGATAAAGGTTATGCGCAACAACGAGTCCCAAGATGAGATCCCCGCGGAAAACCCCTCTGTTAACAACAGGAGCATGTCCGTGAAGGAAGGAAATAAGTATGCACGTGTCTAGTTGTACTTCCAATTACAAATACGCTCCCCTTTTTAGCAAGCATAAACAGTCAAGAGAGCCCAAGAAAGTCTTCGACTGCTACAATACATGATGCAGTGGACACATGTAAACAAACGTGCTGAAAAGTATCACAGTACAATAACCTCCTTCACAGCAAGGCTGCATGGTAGCACAATAAAACTAAAGATGATTACATAAGGGAAATCACAGATATCGTAACCTGAAAACTCAAAATGTCGTTGAACCCATTAAAGTGTGCATCCGAAAATTAGAACAAACGGTACGAACAGGTAGGTCAGCATAACATAGGTTTTACGAGCACGGAAAACACTCCTTATAAAGCGTAGTCTTAAGTAACCTTAAAATACAGGCGTTTTAGACGTCTGAGTGCAAGTAGGGACCTAGAATTAAACTTCAGTAAATCTAGTTCAAAGAAAATGAAGTGTATTCAGACAATAAACGTAGGCCATGTCATAGTAATTATCAAACATACAGGCACGGGCAAAAGAAACACGAATTAAGGTATCATACACATTGCACGATGCCAAGATAAAGCGGAGCTCAGCAAAAATAATAAATAAGGCGTAACAAAACTTTCATAATGAAATTTTTCTCAAACTTAATTTTCAATGCATATGAATTCTTTATAAATTTGTTTAAAATTTGTAGTTGACGAAAATATTGATGATATGCAAAAATCTCTAGGTGGAAAATTTTCATCATGACAATACTTCCTTATACTACGTATAAGAAAGTAAAAATAAATGACCAATAAAAGAGTTTTGGTAGCTATATGTTTATGATTCTCATTCAACACTAAAGAATAATATGATAATCCGTTTTAATCTTAGAAAAATAGGTAAAGGTTGTTATTTGTTATAGTCCTCTTTTATTATCTTAAGAACCATGTAATAGGATACTTCGTTTTCTAAATGACCAACGTGGCGACGTTGCCAATAATATTTCAGAAATTGTAGAATATTTAGGTTAGCAGAAATATTTAATATTTAGGTATACTATTAATTTTTTTAAAATATCCAATGGAGTTTAAAGCATTTCCGTGTTTTCTTTTCTTTTTTCTCTTTTTATTTATTTATTAAGCTTATTTTTAATATTTTGTTAAAACTTTTTATTATAGAGCAACTACTTATTTTCTAGAGAGATACATATTCACTATCAAAATTCATAGAATTTGGTAAGGCACTGTTAAAACTACAACTAGAAAACGACATAAAAAGGGGATTTATAGTGCTAACATTTTTTTTCTAGTATAATTGTATGATGCCAAAATAACAACCTTAAAAAATACTTTTTGATGTTCGCATTGTTGTGCAGATACAACGACCTTAAATTGTTTAGAATTGTACGCTTATATGGTTTATATTCTTACATATGGAACTTTATACATACAGTCTAATAACAAATGCTTAATGACCAATTTGTTTCGTAATTGTGAATAGTAGATACTTACAAGCCCACTTGATTAAAATTTAATTTGTTCGACTGAGAAATTAACATTAATTAAATTAATCCAGTAACAAATTACATAGCAGAAGATACTGAAGCAATCATCTCTTGTAAAAGAAAATAGGAGAAATTTCTCTTGGCGTAATTTAGAAGAAGAAAAAGTTGTTTTTATGACCCTTTATAACCTATACGTTTATTTTTTGGCCTTGAATAACAATTCAATATATTGTCTTAGTATAACTATTAGTTAGTATATGTGTTGTTATCGTATTGAAGCATAATTGTATTTAATTAATGAACATTTTTAAATTTCGCACAAACTGCTTTTGTAAATAGGAATTTGAATAATATATTATACCATTACACAAAAATGTACATAAAAAAATCGAGATTTAATCTCGAAAAAGTTTATGAAATGTTAATTATTTTAGATATACATACATCTAAGTGACTAATGCTACTTAATGTATAATTTAGCAATTAATTGTAATATTAAAGAATTGAAGAATTCGAGACTAATAGTTTACCGTAGATGCTGGACCGTTATTGGACGGAAAACAACGATTTGTAAGGATTCTACTAAACAATATCTACAGAGAACAACGTTAGAGTTTGACGAAAAGGTATTGTTAAAGTTTATACCTCAGCAATTTTGTTATTAATTAGTAATAATTACATATTTAAATAGAGAACGAATGAATTTGTACATATTTTGAAAAACATAACGTTATACATTTTAAAAAGACAATTTGCGCAAGTGTTATAAACGCATACATTGCCCGCTATAATTTTGTTGCTTACAAACTCTTGCCATATTGATACACTAATTTACAAAAGAGGAGCATTCTTTCATAATGACAGCATTCTATATAATTATTGGGAACGGCATAAGAATTTTTAGTATTTTTATTTAGAAGTTCTATGATATTTAGTAACTGTTATTGTGTTTTCATACGATCTATTTCAGAACAGTTAGTGAAAACCTGTTCGTCAATTAAAGTAGTAATTAGGGCGTTTAAGATGGGTTTAATATATAGAATTTTCGAAAAATTTCTTTTGGGTAAAAGCGCTTTGAAACACTGTTATTGCTAAAAATCAAATTCTAACAAAAAAATATTCAAAAAGTTGGAACATTTCATTCTTAAACCAACTGTAATACACACAATGGTTTACTTGCTTAGAAGTCTTTGTTGCAATCATGTTCTTCGTCATCTTCACAATTTTCTTGAACTTTATCTTCGGTCGGATTGTGAAATAATATATTTCTATGTAATCGTAAGTCAGGGATGCTCTGGCAGTTCTCATAACAAAGTTTAAACAATATTTATTAGTGAACAATTTTGTGCTTTTATCTCTTGTTTTAGCTCTATATTTTTAAGTCTGTAATTTTTAAGCCCTGCAATGTTGTCATGTATGTACAATTATTCCATTTGTATTTTGAAAATTTTATTTGTTAAATATTTTTTTATTTTAACTTTCCGCATGTCCTTTCATGCCATTTAATTTTTTCACATTCTAGTCTTCTTCCAACTCTCGTACATAACCTACTTGTTTACACAAATTCCACTATGATTCTTGTTGCAAAATAATACTTTATTTTCATAATAGCTTTTCAACACGACCAAACACTCTTTCCACCGATAGATACTGGTGTCCTCTCACAAGGAAAATAACTAGTATGTCCTTTGCTTTGACGAGAGCTTTGATACAACCACAAGGCCGAATTATTCATTACAATATGGATTCTGTTCTGCTCAGAATAACCATCCTCAAAATCATATTTTTTGTTAAAAAATCCACCAAAGTCCAAGACACTTCAATTACATCGCATCCAGCAAAATGTTCGGTTCTAGGTGGACAAAACGGAATGTTAAGACTTTGTGTCGGTAACGCTAAAGCAGTAAAATGAAAGGCGCTCTACGTAAAAAACTTTCCCAGTCGGCAGCTTCGGCAAACATAGGACGTGCTGCATGCATATCAAAACAAATAAATGTTTTCGTCATTCTCCACTTTCATTAAATAATGAAATTGTTTCGCACTGAGTTTCTGAGCTCGTAATTCAGCCACAATTTGTGTAATTAATTGATTATTTCAACGCTGTAATTCACTTCATTTTCTAAAATAAATACTGCATCGTAAATTCCAAGTTGAAAAGGCAATCCAAATCCAATGTTAAACTCTTCACAAAAAATGTTCTTGAAAAACCACAACTTGACGTTTAATTCTTCAGCTATTTTAGATTTATTTAGGTTTGGCAATTTGGTATACTCAGATTAGAAGAAAGATGCTACCCCTTTAATTTTCCTCTGTTGTGGCGACTTTCAAGCGCTTTTAAACGGCTTATGAAATTACTGACACAACCATTTACAAGTTTATCTTTGGTTTCGTGAAACTGACGGTCACCGCATCTGTTTTGATCAATTTCCCTTCAAGTTAACTTTATATTTTCAACATTATGAACTCTCCGTAATGCCAAAACTATTCAGAAACATTTTTGGGCAAACACGGTATGTTTATTTTTCTTTTGTTTATATCTATTACTCTAATGGCACAATCGTGCTTCTTTATAACATTTATTATTTTTAATACAATGAACATTTGTTCAAAATTAGATTAAAATATGGGTCAGGGTCAGTCAATATCTAATGCCTTGTATTTTTTATACCTAAATAAAGTTAGTTAATTAAAAAATTTTGAATTTGGCGCTACTCCTTAAACCTTCTTCCACAATCCACTGCAAGAGTAACTTTCTCCGTCAAGTAGTGGCAGCTCTGCAGGCGCTTGCAAAATGGCTGACATTGATGTTTGTATTAGACAGGTTCTGTAATTTAATTCCTTAATGCAGAATGTGAAACGCCCATTTCGTATTCATGAAAGACTAAAAAATGTGTACGGTCATTCAACAGTGGATGTCGTGTAACGAAGCTTATAACGGACTTTTGTCCGTCACTGTATAAATTGTCGAATAAAATTGTATTAATACTTTTTATGCGATTTTGGCATTAATGGGGTTCGATAATTTAATACAAATATTCTAAAATATGTTTAATTTATCTAAAGTCAATTAGTAAAGAGAAAGGTGATGTTTTTGTTAATTTTCTAAATGCATTTTTGCACTTGATAATATCATGCATTTAAGTACAGTGCATGCGTTTTACGCGTGATACTTCGGCAAGAAATACTGTTTTAGGCTATTATTTATGCCCGCCTAGGCCTATATAAGGCGACTCTCACAGAGAGTTATCCTGGCAGTCTAGGAAAATTCTCATTATACTCTCTGGCAGTCTAGAGTGTACCTAGTACCCATCCCTTAGTCTTTCTGGCAGTCTAGAATGGCGGTCCGTAAGTTGTTTTGTTTCCAGGCAGATCGTGGAAAGAAAACAATACCGTCCTGTAAGTCTCGAGTAAATCTTTATATGGTTATTCCGTTCATTTAAAATAACCACGTCGGAAAGGTTTTATTAATTTCAAATGTAGCAACGTAAATTTTGGGTTCACGTAGGATTTCAAAGAAATATATTATTCTCGTCGAATATCTCTTCAACAATGCGAATACAAGTACCAGATGATGCATTAACGTTTTTGCTAGACTTGTGTAAATATCACCTTTCTCGAAGTAAATATCATGTATATAATATCCTAATTCACAAAATATTTATGACCGTATATTGTAATATTCAATATTTGAATATTCCGTTAAATTTTTGTTGACATACTGCAAATAATTTTTTTCAGTAAATGTAAAGTTATTTTTCAATATATGAATTATTGTTGCTTTTGTATATAACAAATACTATGATTTTCTTGTAAATATATGTACTAAATTTGTGTAATTGAATTTCTGTTTTATATGTAAATAAAAAGATTGATATAGTAAGATTTCTTTTACTCTTAATGCTAGAAGGTAATATAAAATTAATATTGAAGTAATAAACATGCTAAAACATACCGAACCAGAGTTTTCTTCTCCGTAAACCGAACTACTCGTACTTGAACATTACTGTTGATAAAGTTTACATTAACTAGACACTTAAAACATTTGATTTTATCATTTCACATATTGTTTTAAGTTTAATATCTAATTATCTGTCAAATATAGACAGTGAAGGTGGACGAATACCAACTGTAGATTTAATAGACGATAATATCACTCTGATGTTAAATATTCCTAAGACTCTACAAGACGTTTAGTTATCTGTTGATAGATGGGAGCAATTTGGCAATTAGTATTATTAATGAAGTATTTAACAATTTAAAGAGGGTTTCATATCGCAAGCTGAAGGACAAACACCGTTGGCTGATGAAAAGCGGAGCGGCAGGCCGTTGACTGCAATGACTCCACGCAACATTCAGCGAGTCGATGACATCATTCGTGGTGATCGCCGAATGACTGCAGATGAATTGTGTCGCAATTTCTCGCTCAGTAAAAGGAGCATGATGACGATTATTCAACAACTGGAGTATTGAAAGGCTTGTGCAAGATGACCGATCAGAATAAAGAAACAAGAAAAACAAGAGCCTCACAACACTTGCAGCGCTTTCGTTTGGAGAGAGATGACTTTCTGGACATAATTGTGACCGGAGGCAAAACATGGCTTCATTTCTTGGAACCTGAATCAAAGAAGCGCTCAATTGAATGGCATCACACAAATTCACCGTGGACAAAAAAGTTCAAAACAGTGCGATCGGCAAGGAAAGTTATGGCGGCAATGTTTTGAGATGCAAAGGATGTGATTGTGGTTGATCTTTTGGACCAGGGCTGCACAATGAATTCTGTCCAATACGTCAAAACCCTCAAAAAGCTTAAAGCACGTTTTTAGCAAGTTCGCATACTGAAAGCGCTGGCGGATGTTCTTCTTTTGAGTATCAATGTAAAACAAAACACCAGTCGTCACACCATTGAAGAGATTGTCGAAATTTGATGGGAAATCTTGCCTCATCCCCCATACAGCCCTAAACTGGTACCAGATTTCCATCTGCGGGCCGCTAAAAAAAAGCTCATCGTGGAATATACTTTGAAGATGAGGTGGCTGTAAAAACGTCTTTCTGTCAATGGCTTAGAAAGCAGCACCGTGCTTTCGTCCACATTGTTAAAAGATGGACCAAAATTGTGGAAATCGATGCAGATTATACCGAAAAGTGACAAATTAATCATCAATGTTGTGGTTTTCAACCTATGTAATTGAATTTTAATTTCTTGACAATTAAAAGGAAAAAAAATAGAAAAAATTGTTGTTGACTGACTCTTATTTTATTGGATACTCCTTTTCATCTTGGAATTTGCGATTGTGAGGTCCTCTGTTGCATTTACTCCACAATTCTCATTCCATTCGCGTTTTACATTGCGACTTGCATAACGAGTTTCAAATTACCCACCTACCAGATTATTTAATGCAAAAATTTCAGTCGCTTTATCACTTGTAAAAACATCCAACGATACTTAAAGGCAAAGCTATCTTTCAAAGAATCGGTTGAATATATTATTACCTGCAGCTTATATATCTCAAATAAAGAGCCTTTTGCGTGCGATTTCTTAACGTGCAAATATTGCTATCCTGATACTAATAAATGTATATGCATACCTACACACACACACACAAGCACACATACTACGTGGAATACACACACACACATTATTCAAACATCACAATACGATTTCACCCTCCAGGTAATGGCTCTCCACATGTCTAGTGAAGGTGCATATATGAATGATAAATGCCATATAACACATAGAAAACAATTCACACTCTGAAATGTTGCTGGCGATATATTTCCCGCCATAAATTCTAAATTACGTTTACTGCATGGAAATGTAAATTGTTTTCTCGATGCACGTTTTAATTGATAAATGTGTCCGTAGTTTCCTCAACATCTTAGCAACCGTAATATTTATGACTGGTATTAAATCGTTGTATTGCCGTGTAATACATTTTCTTGAAGATAGAGGGCGCCATTATACACGGAAATTAACTTTTTGTGAGTTCAATCAGTGTTGACGGGGATGAAAGCCATTTCGGAATCAACACTTAATTTATGGCATGTAAATAGATTAGTACAGTTGATAATAATCCTTTTGCAAAGAGATTCTCAAATTTTTGATATGATGACACATTTTAGCCAAAGTTCAGACTTTTGCGATTATTGCCTAATTGCATAAATTGGTTTGCGAATTGGATATTATATTTACTTGAAAATAGAGGAAATGAATAACACATCATAGTTTATGAGACTAAACTAGTAGAACAGATCGAAATCCTTTTGCTAAGATATTCTAGAATTTTTGGTGTGTCATTGGAGAAACAACTGGAATGCCTTTAACATTGACGGGACCAGAAGGGCAAACTGTTCATTAAAATTTGGTTTTTGTTCTGCTCAGTACAACCATCCGCAAAAAGTCTTGATCTTTGGTGGAAGATCATATCTTCTTAAAAAAATCTATCAACGTTGAAGACACTTCAATTATTGATCCGCGTCCAATTTTTGGTCTAGGTGGAGAAAATGGTAACACAAAAGCAGTAAAATGAGAGCCGCCTCAATAAAAAGCTTTTTTAATCGGCAATCTCTGGTGTGATGTCAATAACTCCTTCGCTACCAGCCTCAGAAATTAATTTAGCAATAGTAGGTATACCAGATTTCATGAAAAATTAATATTTTTTGAAATCGGTCTTTTTGCCACCTAGCTTTGTGTTCAGTGCGACGATGAGTTCTTCTTATATGAAAATGTTTTGAAGCACCACACACAGTGTAGCAAGCGACAATATTGTTTTAAAGTATACCTATTCTTTTATACCATATATCCAACGATGGATACCTGCAATAATGTACATACCAATGTATCCCGTATGGAAGCAAATCCTACCATATCAGTGGTGTCGCACGGAAAGTGGAGTCTAAATAATTTCTTACAAATGAACTTATGTAATTTATTCTGTAATAATAACATCGTTGTATCACTTATCTATACGTTTCAACAAAAAGTTTCTTGTTTTCCACGTAACACCAAATCGCTTATCACTTATGTACTCAACGCACGTTTCGCTAACCACGTTAGCATCATCAGGAGATGACTAAAACTCTGAGTTTCATCTCCTGATGATGCTAACATGGTTAGCGAAACGTACGTTGAGTAATAAGTGATAAGCGATGTTGTGTTATGTGGGAACAAAAAGCGTTTTGTAATTTCACACCAAAGATTCCATCCTAACTTTAGACTATAGGTATAAAAAATATACATAAATGAAATAAGATAATAACTAAGTTATTTTTTATTTAATCTGTGTAATTGTGAAACTGACTGAAATACTGCACAGTACAGAAAGATGGTAAATCAGGACAAATAACGCAAATATTTGAAGTTAATTACACACTTTACAGTACTTTCTCTTTTTCCTCTGTTTCCCTTCATCTTTTAGTTGGCAAGTGAAAATATGCTTACGAGATTTTTCTTTAGCTGGAATAGTACAGGATTCCTTCAGTTTTCGATATGACCGGGAATATTCCTCCAGAATACCATCCAATAAAAAATTTTCAAACTGTAGTATACTCACTGGCTTGTCATGAGCAATTGAATAAATCGTTCTTGCATTTAAGACCATGCGCTGAATCATATGAAATCCTATTTTTTTTGAACCACGTGTAATTTTTTCGGGTACAGTCGTATGGCTCAATATCTTGATCTATTGCGTCCACTGCACCCATATTTTGATTGTAATGGTCAATTGGCGAAGGTTTTCTAATAGATAACTTCCTCTTGGCTTTTGGGTTAAAACGTTCTTTTTCAACAAATCCGGCTGTCAGTTAGGTGATAAGCATATAAACATCCCTCTTGTCCTTATAAGGAATAATAAGTGTGTCACCTTTTCTAACAAAACATGTTTGCAAAGCATTTAGTTGAGTTTCTGTGAGGTCTTTTGGCACTCCTCTGGTAGCACGTGTCACATAAATGTTTCTTTGAAGGAGGAATTCTGCTAAACGTAATGACGTATACCAGTTATCAATAATAATTTCTCGTCCGTCGTCTAGTAAGGATTGACATAAGTATACGACAACCCTTTCCGACATATTTAGATGTTCAGTATTGGGGATATGGTCTATTGAGTATATATCTTTTCCAATATACGGAGAGAAATTATACGTATATCCACGAAACTGAGTGCTACTAGGACACAGGCAAAAAAGTTTCAATCCAAACCGGGGCTCTTTTCGTTTTTATGAATCGCCTAAAATGAAGACAACCGTTATAAAGAAGTAGACATTCGTCCAATGCTACAATTTCTCCCGGATCGATAAGAGTCAGACAATTTTCTTTCAGATGAGCAAAAAACATTCCTAAACGTGTCAGAGGTCTTCCAGCTACAAATGCACTAGGCGCACTGAATCGCAAAAATTTTAAAATTGAGTAGAAACGATCGCGGCTCATGATTTCTGAGCCCAGAAAATAAGAAATATCGTGCCCAGTAGTCATGTATTGTAGGAAGACGTACTATGCCCATGTACAAGTATTAATACATACATTTCTTCAAAGTGGCGTCTTTTCATAAGACAGAGTGGACCTCTTGGGTGCCCTCTTCTATCAAATACTGCCCAGCTCGTTCATTTGTCCAGTTACAAAGTAACTGAACTATTTTTTCGGACATAAAAGCTTTAAAACAATTTTCAGCACTCTTGATCTCATCCATTTCTATTGCAGGGTGAAGTCCATTATAAAACGCTTTCACGGGTATCAGATCCGTTGCTCTGGCGTCCTAAAAGATGATAAAATTAGTCACCTGTATTAAAAAAATAATAGTTTTTATTTACAGAGAATGGGTCTGTTATAACCGTGAAATCACCCGTGATGGGAATTGGTTGGTATTCTTCATTATCTAAAATACTGCTCCAGCTGTCTTCCTCGTCAGAAGAATTATGCTCGGATGGTTGATATTCTGACCCCGAGTCCTGAAACGGCTCTTCTTTGCTAAAATCACTCATTTTCGACTATTTTTTGCGTCCTTGAGGGCAGTCCAAAAGCGATATGCACTCCGTAAGACAACTGAACGACAACTAAACCAAACGGACGGTGCCCTAACAGTCTGCACGCGCGTCCGCTCTCCGTTCACAGAAAAGTGGGGGTAATTTGTTGCATGTACCTGGTGCTAAATTACATTAATATCACAAACCCAGCTCAGTGAAATAGGAATATTAAAAATAGCCTTTGTATCCTTATGGGTTTCACTGGGATGTCAGAGCATCTTAACGTGTATCCACCTTTGGATACATGGTAGCGAAGGGGTAATATAACAAAAAAGATAAAGTGTAGACTTTCCTAGTCGCTGTCAAAATATACAAGTCGGTTTCCAGATTGGAACCATGTATATGCCGACATTTTGTCCAAGGCGAAGTAAGAAACATCTTCAAGATTGGTTTTAGGCGTTGGTCGAGTTGCTGTGGTTTAAAGAGCTAATATTTAAACCATTCAGAAGACTTTTTCCTTTCTTAGACGTTGTATAAGGAGGTACTGTGATAACGAAAATTGTCAGTCACGATATTTTTTTGTCGATGATTTACTTTGCAAGCATTTTGGAATTGACTGCAAAAAGTAGACAAAAAAGAAAATCTTATCTATAACGAAAACATTGTAAGAAGCTTCGGAGAGGCATTAGAAAATGAAAATACTGACGAGGAAGAGTGAGAAGATGCGGCAGAAGTAACTTTCATGAAAATGATGTTGAATAATATCTGTTCTTAATATCAAAAAATATAATAAGGAAGACATCAAATACTTTGATTATTTTTTATTTTTTACATATTTAAGCTAACGTTGCAATATAGGCACGACACTACTGTAAACACATGTAAATTTCAAGCCAAAATCCCCTGAATCCAGTTTTGTTTCAAAGAAGAGCTAAATCCGAGACGTTTTTACAGTTTTCTAAAAAAATATTAAAGTAGGATTTTTCGGCAAAAGTCCTCGTAAGTGCTATGTCCTTTGACAACTAGATCAACCACTGCTGATGCAAGATTAGGTAAAAGTCAAGCTGTAATTTTTTGATAAACTATTTATTACATTCTACAAAGAAAACAACTTCAACTGCATTAATTTATAGGTGCCTGGCGGAAACTCGCAAAATATGTTTTGTCAATTACAAAAAGGGCACGTCAAATTAGTGCGTCCGAACAGTATGCAAATTTTGGTTAACTAGGGATGATATATTCATACATAAATGTGTTTTCCTTACCGAAGTCACACACCAGATCGTTAATTTGAATTTCTAAGTGCACGGAGCTCGAACCGCAAAATTCTCACACATTCCCCGTTCGGATGTTAGTTTTTGCGAAGACATTAGAGAGAACCGCAAATGCAAATTATTTTCCCAATATTGCAAGCAGTTTCGACCGAAACTAGGCGAAAGAGGGCGTTCGTTCTATTTCTAGGTATGTACGAACGATATGTTGTAGGGGTTTCGTGTGAGTTCGAGTACAGTGCAATTTTTAAAATGGATACACGTTTAAGAGCCGCACTGAAGGGCCGTTCTTCTGAAATTATTTACGTTTAATTTCCACCGTTGTGGAATTTTAAAATAAGTAAAATGACAAAATCGACCGAAACAACAGTTTTACTGGTTTTATTCCACAGTACTTTACAGGTAAATAATGGTGTAATTTTCTAGTTAGTTCTAAGGCAATTTGTACTTACAGCAATTGTAGTGTATTCTGTTCTTGGCTGTCTTAATTAAGAAATACAAACGTAAGTTTGCCTGATTGTAATTATTTTTGCATGGTAGCTTAGGTAGACTTTCAATAAACAGATATGCATGTTTTTCTTTAAGTACTTAATTATGCATGGCGCATATTCTCTTGAACATATAAATTGAATGTAGGTAGCTATAATATACACATGGAGGTATTTTTCACATGGATAATCTTCCCTAATTGCCTGAAGGATTAACATTACCTAAATATACAGTGTGGAAATAAAGTAACGGATAAAGACAATAACTTCCTTAACATTCATTTTCAAAAAAAGGGGAATATTTTCATCGCATTTTCAGTTTCTAACGTCATTTGTTTTTCCCGTTATGACGTCACACACCTTTTTTAAAATTGAAATCTATATATATTTTTTTAATTGATTTCAGTAGTGCTTTCAATTCTCCATGCAAGCTATAAAACTTGTAGGTGACAGACGAAGTAAATTCCAATGTAATAATAATTGTTTTGTAGCTATTTATTTACAAAAAGATAATCCAGCACTATTGAAAAACTGCACAAATAATTATAAAATAAGAAAGCTGTTCCGCTTTAAACAATTAAGGTAGAAAGTATTCAAATGGCATTTATCTTCTGGTGCCAATAAAACTTTGCTAAATTGAATTTGACCATCTTAAATTATTTTTGAGCTATTGACATATTTTGACAAAGATATCATTGTTTTGAGAGTATTGTAGACTGTCGCAATAAAAATGAGGTTCATAATTAAATTACCTTTCTCGCTCTTCAGTATCTAAAGTTTGTGCAAAACAGTTTTAAAAGAGTACCAAATAAAATATCCAATTAACAGAAAAAAATATATGTATATACAGGGGGTCCTTAAAAGTTTAGGATAGATACTATAAAAAGTAACATGACAGTGCTTGCGTTTTACAGGAAATTGAAAAAAGAGGATGTAAGCGGATGCGAAGAGGCGGATACAAGCTTGAAGAGATTGTTGGACAACTGGTTCTCTTGATAACACCTAACATATAAATATAATATTGCTATGATATTTAGTTAATAAATGTTAATATTATGTTCAAGTCTTGGTATGTTTTTCTTTGACTATTTAAAATAATAGTCATACATAACAATAATTACACAGTATTACACCAACAGTCATCTATAGGAATGCCAAATTAATTATTTGAATACGAATTATATGAATATATATCTATAAACAATACGATACTTAGATTAAAATAAAAATATTAATAAGATCATATATAGGAGTATGGCATAATTTATTTCCAAAATGTAAAACAAACAATTGAGGAGTGTTTCTTTAACAAAAGCAGCACTGTTCCAAAATTACAGAAATTGAGTTTCTAGCGTCATCTTCTGTAATTTTAGTTCATACATCTAGCTGTCCTCACAGATTCTACAAAAACAACACATATTTCAATAAGATATGATATGAAACAAGAGCGATTTGACAAAAACAGCACTTTCTAGCAAAAATAACATGTCTGAGGGAGTATTGTTTTTGACTGGAATTTTAGGTATGATGTTGTATTACCCATAACAATAAATATTGTTAAATAATAATAAAATAAATTATTAGAGCTATTCTGTATTCTTTCACACTCCAGTCCGTCGTTATTTTTTGTTCTAACAAGGAAGACCTACTGTTATTAAATACTTCATTACTTGTTATGTAATATAACATCACCTTAAATGAATCTGGAAGCGCTGCTAATTTAAATTTCATTATGCCTTGTGTGTAACAGAATTTAAGTTCCAACTAAGTGCATATAAAAGTTCGCTAATTTTGAATGAACTTCCTGTTAGTTAAACATTCGGTATAATTAAACCCAATATGACATACATAATACAATTTGCACGAATAAAATATTTTCAATGACGCTGGAATTTTCTGATGGAACAAAGTAGGGCTGATTTCAATTAGCAATTTGTTTTTCAATCCAAATCCTTCTTCAGAACCGGGAGCGCTCTCGAAAAAAGGCGAACGATAGTCCGTGGATTAAAGTTTAAATACCTGTGAATTCGTGGTCCAATTAATTTAAAAAAGTAGACTTAATTCCCTGAATTTATCACTCGGAGAGATTGCATCGATAATTGAAAAAACCATTATCGCTTAACCCTCCGAAATTATTCTGATATTAGTTTAACAGGCTGTTAAAATTCACCTAATTTATTTCGTCCTGTCTAAAACAAAAATTACATTATCTTACGATATACGGTAAAAATTGATATAAGTTAATAATCGTCTGTTATTTCAAAGGACTTTATTTGTGCTTTAATTAGCATAAATACACAGGGTGTTATAGCATTTATCTTAGATGTAACAAAAATGATAATAATAATAATAAATTTTATTATCCAACAGACAGAATCCATTTACAGGACAAAACAATAATTATAGTATAGTACAGTGCAACCAAAAATATCAGTATATTTTCAATAAAAAAACAAAGTATTATGTTAGCACATAAACGAATGCAAGCTGAACAATTAGTTAGTATAGGCAACATATATATATATCAGAATATATTACAAAGTATTCTAACCATTAGGCACTCTGACCCTACTTAGATAATGTTGTGAATAAATATTGAACATTTAATTAATGTACATTGTTGTTGTCTAAAACAAGTAAGAGTGAAAGCTAGAAATAAATTTGTACAAATTAAAAAATACTTCCTTTAGTAAGTATACAGGTTATGTTTGTATTTCATATAAATGCGTAACTCAAATGGATAATTAGGTTACCTCGTTGCCTGTCTTTATATGTTCTGGATTTTAATCTTCATCTTTGTATTAAGGTACTGGAATTCAAAAATAAAAACAAACAGAATAGTTTTTATATGTTAACGTATAAAATAAAAAAATACTCATCTCTAGATATGTTTAGATATGTGGGAGAGCCCTCTAATGTTGTGTAGCAGGTAATAGAATTGACGACTAATAAGTTAGATGTAAATGATCTGATCTTCATGGCATCTGTGTATAGGGGGTTGAAGCTGATAGGAAGGTCAACATCTATTCGTATAGATGTCATCTTGATTGTAATACACCTAGCATTGAATAATTAATGTAAAGGACATTAAGTACATTGGAGGCTTTGTTTATAAAGAAATATAGTATATGTTCGGTCATAGGCATTTATCGGGACAAAATAAATATCCCTATATTGATTTTGAACAGAACTTTATTGCAAATATAATATTTTAGCCAGGATTTGAATCAGCTATTACGGAATATTACGAGTACGCAAAGATAGATTTCTATTCGAGTATTGAGGAACATAAATCTCTTATTATCAGTGTATTTTGACACATATAATTCTTTTAATGTTAAAAACATATTATTTGAATCGTTCAATTTATGAAATATGCAGTAATTTAAACACTGTTATTAGAATAAAACTAGAGTCAAGGGATTATTAATCTTAGGAACATGAAATCCTGATATATAAAGTAAGTTAAAACGTAAAGTATAATTCAATCTTTATATGTGATATTATTATTTTTTCACATATTAACTAATTCAAGGGAGGAATAACTGTAGTATGCTTAGCTAATAAAAAAATAAAACTATTGAGGAGTATGATGCCATCGAGGAAAAGAAAAGCTTGGGTCATTTCGAAATAATGAGAGAATTAAATTCTTTATCAAGGAAAGTACCAGTACCTGTAGTGAATATTAAATCTAAATATGTGTTTAACCATGCAGATTGTAAATAACAATTATAATCTGTGAAACTTCAACTCGAAGTCCATTTTTGTTGGAACTTTTTACGGACAATCTTTGGTGAACAGAAAAAGCTGCTGCTATATGTAACATCCAGCTGAATCCACTTCTTTTAGGAGCACAAACGAAGTATCCTCGAGTGAGGATACTCCGTTTGTGTAGTATTCGATAAGATTATCGAGAACTCATAAAAAGTAATATTACTGATCTTCATATAATAGTAGTAGCAGTAGTAGTAGTAGTAGTAGTAGTGCTTTATTTGTTGTAATAAACATTACAGCAAGCGTCAAAAGGTACATAAATAAATACTATTGTATATATAAAATAAGCTTAAAAACATTGAAATTGTATGAAACGTAAGACAACAAGTCGTACAAACAAATGTCAATCTATGAAACTAGTAATTCAGAAAACCGTTTACAGTATAAAAAGCATTCTCCAATAGAAAAGTGTTCACATGATATAAATAGTTTCTTTCACTTTCGTATTTGTTATTTGACAGTACTGTCTGTAGCTTATTATGTATTTTCGGACCCCAATAGTCAATATACTTCTGTGTTGTTGTCAACCGGTGGTACGGAACCTTTAATAGATCTCTCCCGCGTGTGATGTATGTGTGCGTTTCACCACTCTTTATAAAGTTAGTTAAGTTTTTTTTCATATACACTGCAACCACAAAAATGAAGATAGATAGTAAGGTGAGTTTTTTTCACTGACAAAATATGATTTGCATGACTGTTCTGCTTTTAGGTCGCACAGCACCCTTAAAGCACGTTTTTGGAGTAGAAGAATCCGCTCCGCACCCGCGGACATTCCCCAGAACTGAATTCCATACGATAGAACACTATGGAAATTCGCAAAGTATGTCATTCGGCCCGCCTGGTGGTTAGATATATTCTTAATTCTGCGAATGCAGTATATCCCTGAATTCAATTTTCCTGCAATTTCATTGACATGTGCCTTCCAATTTAGTTTATTATCTATATAAAGACCTAGGAGTTTGATACTTTTTGTTTCTTCACATTTGTTTGTTGTGAAATCCAGCCTTTGCGTCTTATTCTTGTTTAATTTTAATTTATTTGCAGAAAACCATTCCTCAGCTTCTTTTTGGACAGTGTCAGATTTTTCAAGTACATTGCTTTTGCAATATCCTCGCACTAAGAATGAGGTGTCATCTGCGTATAAGCACACTCGATCTGCACTAAGATTTAAATCTAGGTAGTTGATGTATATTATAAACAGGAGGGGTCCAAGTATGGATCCCTGTGGTGCACCCTGCTGCACATATAGTACATTAGATCTTTGTCCATGAAAGTCCATGTATTGTCTCCTGTCCCTAAGATATGACGCAATAAGTGGATTGTCCAATGCCACGATCTCCATAATGATACAACTTTCCCAACAAAATGGAATGCTGGACAGTATCAAAGGCACGTGTTAAGTTGTAGCAGTTTATTTCGATGTTATCGTGCTTATCCAGTGCATCCAGTAGACAATCGAGGATGTCGGTTATACCACTATATGTAGACCTATTTTTCCTAAATCCATGCTGCGCGTTGGAGAGTAAGTTATTTTTTTCAAAATAATACAATAGGCGATCAGTTATCACTCGCTCAAGAATCTTAGATATTGCTGGTAATATTGATATCGGTCTGTAATTTTTTTGCATCATTGATGTTTCCCTTTTTGTGAATTGGAACTATTCTTGATATTTTTAGTTCATCAGGAAATTTGCCTTCTATAATGCACTTATTTATTAAGCCCGTTACAGGGGTACTAATAGCATCAAAGACGCTCTTCAACAATTTTGTAGTCAAACCATAGTGGTCCAAAGTACTTTTTGTTTTGATTTTGGACATGATGTTGCTCACTTCATTTGTTGTTGTTGGCACAAAGAAGCATGACTTCCTGGTCTCTACGCGAACCTTTAATAGATATTCTTCATATTCTTTTGTGCCGGTATCTATTTGCACATCATTTCTTACAAATGTATAATTTAAAGTGTTGGCATTTAGAGTAGCAGAAAATGCATAATCCTTTTTCTTTTTTGCTTCCTTATTAATAATCTCCCATATTGCTTTTTGCTTTTTACCTGAATTGTTTATCTTGTTCAGATAGTTTTCCCTCACTTCGGCATCCACTTTTGCATTGTATCGCTCTTTATAATCGTAGTACTTCTGATATATACCAGCATCTTTTGATACTGTCGCCATAGTTGCTCAAGCATCCAATGTATTTTTCATTTGCCGTAAGTCTGCAGTTATTTCGTTGTATGTATTTCTTTTTTTATTTATATTTCTTTTCTTTTCAGGGAAGCTTTGTTCATAGTATGAGGTAAGTATTTTTACAAATATTTCACTTGTTTGTTCGGCAGATTTCCCGCAGAATTCGGTAGTCCACGGATGAGAAAACAATTTATCTTTAAATTCAGATATATTCTTCAGGACTACTTGCAGATTTGTATTTGAACGATATAGAAACTACTAATATAATTAATTCTAATAACCCTTTTCACAACAAGATAATAAAATGGATAAGATATGTGAATGATGTTTTTTGCATGTGGTCGGGTACTATAGACGAACTCCACATTTTTCACAGTTACATAAACAATTTACATAATAACTTGAAATTTACACTTGAAATAGAAAAAGATGAAAAATTAAATTTTCTCGATATCACCCTTACGAAGTGTAATAATAACATTACCATAGACATTTATAGGAAACCATCATCTATTATAACTGTAATCCCATACAACTCATATCATTGTATATCACACAAAATGTCTGCTTTTCAATATTATATACACAGAGCGATAACATATCCATTAGACCATACCTCAAAAATTAAAGAAATTAATTATATTTATGAATTAGCTACAAATTTTAAATTCCCAATTCACACAATTAATAAACTGATAAAACATATCATTCTTAAACAAGACCCTCTTTATAATAAAAATAACAATATTTCACATAATACACAATATAAATCTCTACCATATAACTTTATCACTACTGGATTAAAACCAATATTTAACAAATTTGACATTAAACTTTCATTCAAAACAGATATTCAACTATATAATATTTTAAATAATATAAAACCCAAACAAAAGATCCTAAAAGAAAGTGGTGTTCTTAGTAAATGTATTAAGTTATTTTATTTTAAGTAAGTATTTTTCATTTCACAATTAATTTTTTGTCATTTAGTTTAATTTAATTTTTTTTATTAACTATCAATATGACCGAACAATATAAAGAGGAATTTGATGTAATATATTAGCATCATAAGTAAGTTATACTTTAATAATAAATTATGCTAAAGATGCTACGTGGAAATGTTCATCTTTAGCAAAGCGTTTAATGAATTTATTTAATATTTTAGATGGGATTAGTATCTTCTTTGTTATAAGTAAAAAAATAAATAAATAAATAAAGGGAGTCTTGTTCACAATGGAGAGAGGCATCAATAACACAACGTGTGAATGTTTGTTAGCGATGTTATCTGTACTTTGTTAATAATTTTTTTTTTTTGATGCAAAATTTTTATAGGGAATTCAAATTTTATACGTAAAGATAGGTGCATTTTTGATAAACAATAGCCAATTTGTGATATGTACAACGTGCAAATATTTGCATATGATAATTGGTGACAGTATTATCAAGGTGTTTTCCTGTTCTGCGGAATTTTGTATTTTTCAAAGACACTTCGTGTGAATGAATGCCTTTGTGGAAGCAAAATCTAGCATAGTATAAGAAAACTATTATTTCTTTGAAATTACACAATGTTAAGATATTAATATAACAAAGAGCGATATTTATTCTAAATCTACATGTTATATTCGTAATGTAATGTGTTTACGTATTTATAAAATACACGTTTTTTTTTCTTACTTGTTATTGGAATGTAAAAGGACAATTTCTTTTGCGGCCACATGTGGCAAGAAATTATTTTCATCGACACTTATTATACGATGTTAAAAATAGAATATAAATATTTTATGAGATTTAGTTTTTTATTAGTAACCTTATCCTATAAATTTTAAATAAGAAGTGTTGTTAGAAAAACAAAAGGAACATCACTGCTAGAACCTACAAGAAATACACGAATGTTAATAGAGATTGAATTAACAAATTTAATAAAGAAATTTTTCACATGACAACGTTATCTCTACATTCGTTTAAATTATGCAGCTTTGTATTATTGTAATTTGATTGAGTTATGCTGGTACAAGATTATCAATTTTTAGATTTTGATGGCGATGCCTAACGTATAGCAATAACACATTTATTATAAATAAAGAATAATAAAATTTGTCATCAAATATAATGTATGCTATTATAGCAATATGTATTTTTGCATTTGATATTTTTATACATACTTATTAGTGGAAAGTTTTGTAACGGTTATTTTTGCTTAGATTCTAGGTTGATGATGACATAATGTCGAAACTAGTCCCTTAGAGTACATTAGAAACTATTGTAAAGAATAAAGAGGATCCATCATTATTTTTGTGTTTTGCTTCAGATATATTCTTGTTGCTAATTATCCTTATACTTGACAGTATTTGGATGTTTCCTGACCTCTTCCATGTATCATCACTGAACGTAAGAGGTCTTTCAGTTTCAATATTTGTTGAGCCATGAACTTTTTACCTCAACCTATCAAAAATCTGCCCTTGTCTCAATTCAGGAAGATGCGTAATCATTTACTTTCTCTGCAGGAATAGCTTATCTATGTATATATTAAGTTTGCTATTGTCCATTACATGTAGTAGTAGTGGTAGGGTGGTGGTATGAAGTACATGTTCTGAAATGAGCTGTTTAGGCCGGCTATTCACCTAATTAATTATTAATATTATCTTGACTTCATACAGTTACTATTCTTTTTGTTGGTATGCATATGTGGGATCTAGGAGGTTTTATATTTATTTTTTTATATTTTTTTAATAAAAAAAATTAAAAGCAGCATATAAAACTAATAACTCACTAGCTAAATTCATAAAAAACAACAAATCAAAAACAAGCAAAGGAAATAAATCCGGAATATATAAATTGAATTGTAACGATTATCAATAAGCATACATTGGCCAAAAGGGTAGGAATTTCGATAAAAGAATTAACGAACACTACAGATGTTATAACAATAAAAATATGGAGTCAAATTATGCATGTCACCTGTTGGAAATAACCACAAATTTAACAGTAATTTTGAAATTTTACATTCAGAAACATAAGGTTTCCGATTAAACTGACTAGAGTCTCTTGAAATAAACAAACTTAAAAATTCAGATATAGTACTCAATGAACAATTAGATATTAATAACTCACCTCATTTGAATATGTATTGTTAAAATCCAAACCCACAATAAATAAATACCAAAACAAACCTTAAGGTCATAAACCATGTCAAAGCTATTGTTAGAAAATACTGTTAACATAAAATAGATAATAAGAAGTCATTAAGCTAAATTACAGAGATACCTTACAGCACTCCTAGACATTGTAAGATCTGATTTTGGGAAAATATATAGTTTAGTAGTAATTGAATATCCGAAGAAGCTATAGTGATAACGAATATGTAATAAGTTGTTTTAATATACTGGATTTGTTGTAAATTGTGTTTCACTCGGTCTACCATTATTAATTAATAACCCTGTACATTAAACATGAAAATTATCAGGGATAGTAATAATAAATTGTATTTTGCAATCATTAGAATCCAAACTAACGAAATATTTTAGACGCTGCTAATGGAAAAGGTAAAGTTTAAAAAAATACACACACGACCAATGAGTAATTTAATTTTTTGAATGTAGTTGAGGGAGCAAACTAATTTTCCTTCTAGTTTAAACGAGCCACTTGAGGAGAAAGATCGAGCCAGTCCAATGATATTCACCGGGAAACGTGTAAAGTAAGTTTAATAAGCGCTGTCTGAAACTTTTGCAATCAATAATCGAACGTAGCCAGGAACACAGGCATTACATCTGCAGATCGCTGAACGGAAAAAGAGCAAGATCATCCAATCAAGCCCCACACCTGGGTTGTTCCAATAATTAATGAAGCTCTCGGTCACTTCTGCGCCCCCTATCAGCCGTCGATGCCAGCTGCTGTGATCGGCCGCAAAAACCGTCAACTAACCAATTGAATGACCTCCATACATTGATTTAATTTGATACAGAAGAATATTCTTGTAATTTGTTAACGTTAGTGCAACATTAATTGTGTTATACATAAACACATTTTGAGAATTTTGCCAATATTTATGTTACGTATATCTGTTTTTAGTACGGCAATGTAATATGTTTATAATAACTCTCTTTTCTTGTGTAAGTATATTTTATAAAAGTTGAAACGAAATTTCAATGTCTGTCGTAAGGATTATGCCGACGTATTGGAAACGGATATATGTGCCCATTTCAGAGTGTTCAAAAAAGATCTAATGAAATGTTATTATTTTTGACAATAAAAAACATTTAATTAATGCCAATTATTTTTATTTGTTTTATATTAAATTAACTCTTGGTATAATTGTTCTAGCATTCGACATACGGCAATAAATAATGAAAACATCACATTTACTTGCAGTAACGTTGTAGCTCTCAGGAATCAATATTGGAACGTCATGTAACTGATCAAATGTAGGGCCAATCTTAAAACTTAAACACATTTTGTTAAGTTACTGCTAATTTTAAACCAAAGTAGGTAATTTATATTTAACATTGTATCAAATATTATATCTTTTACATTGCAAAACACTTAATTTTCAAAAACCATTAATTTTTTCCTGTGTTTATTATTTGTTTCTTACCTAAGAGCAAATTGGCATATAATTCATATTTCGTGTATGAATATTAAGACTCTTTGGATTTTCATTTACAAACAAATACTTGTATCTTCAGTAATGCCCGAGAAAAACTAAAACAGGTTAGGTTTGCTAAAAAACAGTATAGGATATCATCCAGAATATGAAGAAACAAATTAAGTTCTTGAATGAAATTTGACATTGTTGCAGCAAAAATGTCTTAAAACACAATATTACAATTATCCTTTGGATTTTAATAAAGCATATCATAATTACAAATATTTATACAGAGTGTCCCAGAGATAAAAAGACGGAGTAGCAGAAATCGGATGCGAGATTGTGTAAAAACGTACCCTCAAAATATCAAGTCTTTATTCGTGCGCAGACGGCAGAAAAAAAATAATAAAGAATTCAATTGGCCTTACGCCAACCCTGGATAAATATCCACCAGCTTGACTTTCACAATCGGTCCTTTTCAGGACCACCATATTACTTATGTTAAAAAAAAAGGAGGAGGAATAGATACTTCATAATAAATATCAAACAATTAATTACTTTAATTTTACACCTCCTAGATAAAAATAACTACATTCTTGATATTTACTGTAATAAAGGCTAGAAAAACTACGATTTACTGAATATTCTAAAATCATAATAATCAGCTGTTTCCGACTACAAACACATTAAAGAGCAACAACCTTCCTATTTTAAAAATAAAAGCAATCTTTTATTGTCAGCAATAAAGGGGGTCGTCCATCTGGGTCAACATCCGACTACATAGCTGCGTTATCTAGACGCATCGGGCAAGAAATATGTTTCATATGAATGAGTACGATTTAACGTTTGTTTCCCATTTTATACAAATAAAAGCGTATCTTTCTATAAATGCGTGTTCGTTTCTATTTGCAAATGAGCATTACATACATTCTGTGCCAGGTCCGTAATGTAATTTTTTTATCTAAAAAACAACATAGAAAATTAATTTTTTAATTTCTTCGTTATTGCGGTATATTTGGGCCTGTTTCTGTTCGGACTTTACATACCTCCGTCTTTTTATTTCTGGGACACCTGTATACAATAATAATACTAAGATGAACTTGTACTAAAAATTTAGTTGTAATTCCAAAACGCTAGAATCCATGGAAATTACAATAAGATTATCCATTGAGAGATTGAGATGGTCATGAAGAATAGTGTGTGCGGTACTAACGTATAGGTCAAAAATATCTCCTAATATTTTAATCTTTATTCGGTCATTCTGCAGTACAAGTTTTTAATTTTTTTTTTCTAATTTTCTTCTGTTGCGACAGTAACTTGGCAACCCGAACCCGACCGAGGATCATCTTAAACGCTATTATTTTTGTTTTTGTATTCAATTGACCACCTTTGAAATGTAGATAATAAAGGTACACAATCGTGATACACAGTCGCCATTTTTTCGTGAATAATTTTTTGACCTTTCTTTGTTTTCTAAAGAATTTAATGACAGCGTCGTGTTCGGTTTTTTCAGCATTGTCGTGTGAGTCATTGCGATCGTCTTTCACTGAATATTACTAGAGAATTGAAGCAATTATAATATTACCCTACTTAGTTTATAACCCCGATACTGAAAATAAACTGAATCCCCCTTATGTTATTGATATTGTACTTTAAACGTATGCTTGTAATCTTAGTGACAAGTTTTGGTGCCAAGTCAATAAGCGGAAAAACACTGCTTTACTTCGACACTAAAAATCTTTCTGCGCTCAACTGACCCTTTTAAATTCACAAATATTTCGGAATTAAAAAATAATAAACGGAAATCAACACCAGCAAACAATAACACAAATCAGTAACATTGAAGGGCAAATGCTTCGTAAACAAGGTGGTGATAAGACAAGGAGGATGTATTTAGGGGATATTGGTATACAATTTTTAACCCAGGATATTTTAATTACTGTGTCTTACATATATACCTTTATACGTAAAACGTATATGTATATATGCATGTGTTTGAGATACACACATACATTAAGTGCTATTGTCGATAATCGAACGCACAGACACCGGTGTTTCGACCTATGAGGTCTCATCAGTGTGCGTGGAGATTCTCGACAATAGCTTCAAGACTTAAATCGCTGCCTATGTCATTTTTGCATGTTAAATGCAGTGAGAGTATCACAGCGACATCTAACACCCAAAAGATGACACGGAAAAAAGCGATGGCTTCTGGCAGCATGTTCTGCTATACAGAGGCCTGTATGTTAATAGTGCATCTTGTGTAATAGAGCCATAGGTGGCGTCACCAATCAAAACGAAAATGAAAAGTGTGAACACATGGATGTTAAAACTAACATCAAGCAGTAAATAATTACTGTGTCTTACATATATACCTTTATACGTAAAACGTATATGTATATACGCATGTGTTTGAGATACACACATACATTAAGTGCCATTGTCGATAATCGAACGCACAGACACCGGTGTTTCGACCTATGAGGTCTCATCAGTGTGCGTGGAGATTCTCGACAATAGCTTCAAGACTTAAATCGCTGCCTATGTCATTTTTGCATGTTAAATGCAGTGAGAGTATCACAGCGACATCTAACACCCAAAAGATGACACGGAAAAAAGCGATGGCTTCTGGCAGCATGTTCTGCTATACAGAGGCCTGTATGTTAATAGTGCATCTTGTGTAATAGAGCCATAGGTGGCGTCACCAATCAAAACGAAAATGAAAAGTGTGAACACATGGATGTTAAAACTAACATCAAGCAGTAAATAATTACTGTGTCTTACATATATACCTTTATACATAAAACGTATATGTATATATGCATGTGTTTGAGATACACACATACATTAAGTGCCATTGTCGATAATCGAACGCACAGACACCGGTGTTTCGACCTATGAGGTCTCATCAGTGTGCGTGGAGATTCTCGACAATAGCTTCAAGACTTAAATCGCTGCCTATGTCATTTTTGCATGTTAAATACAGTGAGAGTATCACAACGACATCTAACACCCAAAAGATGACACGGAAAAAAGCGATGGCTTCTGACAGCATGTGTTCACACTTTTCATTTTCGTTTTGATTGGTGACGCCACCTATGGCTCTATTACACGAGACACACTATTAACATACAGGCCTCTGTATAGCAAAACATGCTGTCAGAAGCCATCGCTTTTTTCCGTGTCATCTTTTGGGAGTTAGATGTCGCTGTGATACTCTCACTGCATTTAACATGCAAATATGACATAGGCAGCGATTTAAGTCTTGAAGCTATTGTCGAGAATCTCCACGCACACTGATGAGACCTCATAGGTCGAAACACCGGTGTCTGTGCGTTCGATTATCAACAATGGCACTTAATGTATGTGTGTATCTCAAACACATGCATATACACATACACGTTTTACGTATAAAGGTATATATGTAAGACACAGTAATTATTTACTGCTTGATGTTAGTTTTAACATCCATGTGTTCACACTTTTCATTTTCGCCAGGATATTTTGTTAGATTATCCTTATAATGGGCTATAATGGAGCTTGTCGACGTGCAGAAATAACGAACGTGATTTTAGATGATATACAGTTTAGAAATGATGTCATAATGGTTAGAGTGTCAAAAACTAAAACTTATATTCCAAGACAATTTATTATATCACAAAGATTATGCTGATTGAATTGGTTAAAAAATATTATTCACTTCGTCCCAGCCATATTACGCATAAACGTTTCCTCCTGCAATATAGAAATGGATCTTGCGTGAATAGTCCAATTGGTATTAATACTATAGGAAAGGTACCAAAAAATATTGCTACTTACTTAAATTTAACTAATCCTAAGCTCTTCACTGGATAAACGTTCCAATGTGACACACTTGGTTAATAGTGGATTTGACTTCATAACAATTAAGTGCCATGGAGGATTGAAGTCCTCAGCAGTGGCCGAAGATTACATTGATAATTCCACCAAGAAAAGAGTTGAGGTTTCTCGAATACTGTCTAGTACACATCCACTAAAATCATTCATAATCCATGGACTTCTGTCTCAATTCGCAGTGATGTGTGAGTCAATACGAATCAACAGGAATTGATACAAGACATAGTGTGCTCCCAAAATCTGCCTGGAATATCCATTAACATACACGAAGCTTCAAGTGTTGCAGTAAACATTTATAACAGTTGTACTATTCAACCTAGGATGTATATTTCATTAAGCATCAGAAGACATATCATCCAAATTATATTGTTAATTAGCGTAAATAAAATGTTAGCAAGTGTGTTTTTTATTCTCTGTACATCTGCTTGCATATGTTTGTTAGATGAAAGGTTTATGTTTGATTTTTTTTGTTACCAACCTGAAAAAAATAAAATTAGCGTGCGATTAGGTAATACTTTATGCAACCAAGTATCGTAAAGTGAAATTTATAGCACCGAAATAGAAAAAAGTATTTAAAACTAATTTTGCATGATTTACCAACAAAAACATTTAAAATTCCAATTTATTTAAGCAAAACATAAAACTAGATTCAAATTCTTAATATATATCGTCAACATTCTCCGCTTTGCTCTTTCTATGTTCTTTTAATCGATATACATCGTTGCTTTTATTTTTTAAATGTTGTCCATTAAAATTATTACACATAATTCCATACTATTTTCTGATAATATGCGTTGTAGCCAGACATTCGAAAGGGGAAACTTAATGACATATTCGTGTCAAATGTATTCCTTGTGAAAAATTAATGTTTAATTAATGTGCAATTACATATCATTAAACGCACACCATAAATACAAAATAACATTTTGAAATATCATTAATTAGTAAATGTGTCTGCCGGCATTAATGTCGTTCAGAAGGGGTTTGAAAGCCATTACGACATACGTAAGGTAATATTCATTTGGTGGCATTCCGCGCACATGTGTGGGCCCCGATTATGTGTATAATGTGCATAGGTTCATGATGCCAACATATGAAGTAATTCCGAGTCAATTAGCTGATGCAAATTGGATGAAGACGATCATATGCAAAGTGCATATCGCTCTCGATATGGGGCATGGGGAAAGTTTAATGGCGCGGAAATGCAATTCGTAGTTACATTGGTCTATTTTTCGCGCCAATGATTTTGATAATAGAAAAGGAAATAAAAAATGTTTAAAGATTTCTTTTGTAATGCTGCATTCAATTATTTTGCACATAATATACACAAGTTAAATATGTATTTTATATAGGTATTACATTTAGATACTGGAATGAAAACAAAATTAGATAATAATATGAATAAAGTATATACCTGTGATGTAGTAGTTACAAAAAGTTGCATTTGAGTGTTAGAAGATAAGTTGAAAATTACAACTTTAAAATGGTTTTAGATTGTGATAGCACCCCTACTAAAAAGGGGCAAAAGGTGGAATAATTTGTGTAATCGAGTCGACACTAGGACGATCACTTCACTGGTTTGTATGGCAGTTACGAGGAAACCAGCTTGCTTTGAGGCACTTGTTTCAGAATTTAAATAAACAAACAACAGGTCCACAGAGTTTTACTGGACCAATTGGCGGTTTATTGCAGAAATATAGAACCTTTCCCCTAACGAAATACAAAGCAATTGAAACTGATTTAGATTTACCTCCTTTGGACTTTAAAGATCTAAATACTGACCAAAGATATCTGGTAGGAATGTATCATACAGCTGTCAACGTCATATGCCCAAAGAAAAACATTTATGTTCTGATAGTGCACAAAAAATCTTTCGATCATTAAATATTTCAGATTTATGGATATAGATTATTTCAAGATAATAGATCCGGTGATTCAAGGCAACGCCCATTTTGCGCATGGAGAGAACATTATTTTGACTATGGTAACAGAACCAAGAGAACACATTAGGGAATTGGGATTGCGAAGAATACCAAAAGGAAGAAGAAATGAATCACAGGAAGTCATGTAAATGTCAGAACTTTTGAAATACCAAAAATTATGGGTGTACTGAAATGATTTATTGGCGACACGTAGAATTAATTGAACCACCAGTTTTTCGTAATATTACAGACGGTGAACTTCAACACGAGATTCGGACCAAAATAATGTTTGAGATCCCCAAATTTTCTTGACACACACAAGCTGTGGAACGAAGCATTAGGCTTGTAACTGAGGCTTCTCTGTCGGTAAGTGGGCCCAATAGACGAGACGGCTTTATAAAACCAAAACTAAACTCAAAAATCTTAATGCCTATTCGATAAGCAGTCATCTCTACATGGTGAACTCTGGGTTACTTTGTTTACACAAAGTAAGCGAGGAACTGCTTCGTAGGGTTAACGCCTGTAAATAATGATTCTTATGAATTTTATTAATTCTACCGGACCCTGTAGATATGAATATCTATTTAAAAATGCTTATTATTATTAGTTATTAGGAAATAAAACAAAGGTAGTAAAATATATTTTAATATACCTAAAAGAAAATGGCCATTTTTTCCATAAAATTTGACTTTTTGAAGGCACGGCGTATCCTCAAGGAATTTTTTATGTTCAATTTGCAAGAGCTATTTTTGAGACAATAGAACCCTGCACTTTTTATCACTATTAGTAATCTGTAAAGAAAATATTTGAAAATATCTAAATATAAAATTAAAATTATAAATCATTTAACCTTCGTATGATATAAATATTTGATGGTATCTGTATCATGAAATGAGGTCAGTTTTGACCCCAAATTTTTTGGTCTATTTCTCTTTAATGTGATATTTCTACTGAGTAGTAATTAATGATGCTTTATTAGCCAACATCTAGCTAAATGTGAGGTCCAAATACATTAAGATCAATTTTATTTGTAATTAATATTACACACCAAATAAAATACGTTGTAAAATGAAAATAAGGCAGAAACAATCACGCATGTTTCAACTTAAAAAAATATTTTAATTCTAATTGAAGAGGAAATAACAAAAGGCTTAAAAGTGATTTTTTAATTATTAAATTTATTTATTTTAATTATTAATTAATTTTGACAGTTTCTACAAAATTTTCTTGAAGATTGAAGGAAGTGATTCGAACAATAAAATTTTCCACAATGGTTAGACTTTGCTGACTGCATCTTTCTCGTCTTCTGAAGCAGGTACGATATTTCGTTTGGAAATATTTACCACTGTAGATATTGCATGTTGAACATTTTTTTGTATGCCAACAAATCCATTAGCAACTCTTGACTTAACAAGACGTCGAATGAGCTCCAAAACAAGTTTCCTCAAGAATAATCTTCTTTGCTGTGATTTATGATGTTCGTATTCGGGGATTTTAATTTTGTACAGAATAAAAGCATATAGAGCTGCAAGATCTAGAATACTCATAAATAGATATCTCTTGGTACTTCGATGGCGTGCACATTCCTTAATTATCTTATTGACCATAGCTACAGCACCATTTATTATACACTTGTATTACTTCTGGTTTATAATCGGTTTTTTCTCCAGACAACGTTGGGTCTTTGTAGGCACATACTAATTATCATAGCATCTTCGGAATATAAAAATGTACATTATTGCTCTGCTCTACTTTTTTTTTTGGAAAATTTCTATCCTTACTTTTCTCATTCTACCTGATGTAGTTTTTTTTAGTCTGAAGTAGTCCTTAGACAACTGACGAGATTTAAGAAGTTATTCGTTGCTATCTCGTAACCTTAACCAAGTCCAGATACCAAATCTAAAATCACTTCCTAGAGTGTTTTTCACAATACCAATATAAACGTGCAAATTCCAAGCATAAAAATTATTTGAGTTTGCTGATATCCATATTTCTATCATATTTTGACTTCATGTAGACCCTCAAAGGGTTTCGACCACGAAATGGGGCCAGCTGTTCGTCAATGTAAACAGTTGGATTGCGATTATACGATTTTTTCACAGCTTTTAACAAGCAGCTCATACACATCTTGTTTCCTATTGTAACAGGTGTGATAAAGAGAAGGATTTCCTTGAATTGATTTCTGGACAAAGTAGCTTGATAATCTGGTTGTTGGAATGAAGCATTATTGTTGCAACAAATTTTATCATAGATCCTCTTTTAACAGGCAGCAGCTGGCAAGCAATAACAGCCCCAAAAATGCTCGAAGTTCAGTCAATCGTTAGTTCTTGCCATGGCTTATTTTCAGGATCTAAAATAAAACGAACCTTAAGCTTGGTTTCTGTTATCGAAATGTTAAACATTTCTTCGGGCATAGATAAATCAATGTACTAATGTTTTTATTTTGAATTAGTAAGACTCAGTGGGAAGGATACTATATTTACAACAGAACGCCAGCTTCCTTAGGAAGATTGCTAATACCATTTTTGACCATCACGTGACAGTACAAAATCATCTTCAATCGTGTTATCGTCACTATTACCATCATGAGAATCCTCAGATAATAAATTAGAACTTTCCCTAGCGCATTATCCTCACCTTCACTGTCGCTTTATTCTCAAAATCATCTACCTAAATTCAGATTATTCGCTTCCTCTTGTAGTTCTCATACTCTCAAGCATCTCGCTATTGCCGATAACGGCTCTAATTTTCCAACACCTTCAGATCAGTCCCTCCCTCCCAAGGTAAGAATTGTTTCCAAGAATTATAGTTAAAGCCAATAGTGGGCCAAATACTTTGATTCATGTTTTCGCACATAAAAGAAAATGGAGTTAATTGTGACCCCGCATGATAAAAAGATTTTGGATTTAGTAAAAGGAGTTTACGTGAGTGAAAAAATCAAATTTTGTCAATGTTTCGTCAAGTATTTAAGTTCTAACAAAATTTTAAAGGAAACGCAGAAGCGAATAGATACTAATTATTTTAAAAAAACAATTTTTTGCGAATATATCCCAATTTATGCATTCTAGAAAGATATTTTTATATAAAAAATAATACTAAAATCGAACCTGAAATATTACTGTTAATCTTATAAAAAAGCTGTATTTTGCAAATATCACGCAAGCTATGTGTTCTATAGAGATTTATTGAAAGTATAAAAGTTGGACAAATTTTGTATTGAACAAATTTAAAATTCGGACTGGGTGTAACGCTTCTACTCTAATCCAAAGAGTTTTTTCCAAATATTTTCAAATTATGCATTTTCCAAAGTGTATGAAAGCATATAAATCTTAATTTGAAACAAATTTTAGGTAAAAGATTCGTGACACATAAACGTAAAAGAAAGTAATTTGTAGTCGGAAGGATTAATAGTACCCTCATTATAATTTAGGTGTTAGAACTGACTTCTCATTTAAAATATGTTATATAAAACGCAGAAATCCTAAATTAAAACACCGACAAGGTTTATGTATGTATATCTCTTTATTGAAGGTAATACAAAACGAAATTCTACATATAAAGCAAAAGTATGAAATAAACATAATAAAATAACGATTGCACAAAATAACATAAAAGAAATATTCTAAAAAATAAAATATGTAAAATAATGTCCATGTATAATAATGCGAAACACACTTTACAAAATGAGTTCTACTTATTTCGTTATTTTCATATTGCCTAATTTTTGTGCCAATAAAGTTAGCTTTGTTTTTTTATTTATCTGTTAATAACACGCTCTTCATAAATTTTTGCGGAATTTATTTTTGTATAAGTAAGCGATACTTGTAAAATTTATAATTTTCATAAACGAGCAAACCTGTATCCCTCTCACTCAATATTTGATTGACTAATTCCATTGTTGTTTATTAGCTTTAAGTTCCTATGTCGAACTTAAACTAAACTTGGAACTTTGTATGATGTATACTTATACGTAATATGGAGGGGGGGGGGGGATGAATAACGGCTTTAAACAAAATAATATAATATTTCTAGGGTTTGCTTCATTATTTTTATTTTACTAAAAGTATGAATTAACACTAAGGTCGCATACTGTTAGCGTACTTCCATGGATCACTCTTCCTTGTATTTGTTGTTAGCATAAATGTTCACTGGTAAACTACGAAAGTTTTGAACGATATTTATCTATACATCATGTGTTTATATAAATTCTGTAAACTGAATCAGCTGGCTTATTACTCCTTCATTATAAAGTTAATTATTTCAATTCACTCCTGTTTCACATCCATTAGTTGTTATATAATCAGTTCGCCTCTACAGCCAACCAGGTAATAATAGAAGAAAGAGCAAATACTATGAGATTTATATATAATTTTTCAATGTACTCACAAAATTGCTATCTTTCATTAAATTTTATCCTTTTTTACAAATTTATTAATTAAATACTTACCCAGTTAATCACTTGATCTTCTCATATAGATTAAACTAACACTCCATTATAGGATATATCCTTCTAAAATTTATTATAGTGACTTAACATTTTCGTTCATTACATATGAGCTAGTGTACTTTCTATAATATTACAGCAATATTTTATCTGATTTCAAACTATATATAATTGGAATATAGGCGTAATTATCATGTATTCTGAAGGAGTTGTAAGCCGTGGTTTGCTAATGTTATCGTGTTAAGCAGGAAAACATCATGTAATTATCATGACAATGATTGTATGGACATGTCCATATCGTGGGAATTTGAACACAAAAATAGACATTTTTTTCATATATATATTATTATAAATATGTCATCTGTTATTACGGTTATTTTCTGGAAATTTTTGTGGTGTGTTGTTGAATCGCATTATTTATTTATTCGAAAATTACAATTTAAGTATTCTATTTTATTGGGGTCATTTAGTCATTTCATTTACAAATAAAATGCACTGGATCTTAGAATATACAACATAATAATAAAAGCATTTTAGAGCCAACAATTGGTTAGGGTAATTGAATACAAACTGAGATTTATAAGTAACTTTCGCATCAACTAAACTTCATTTTAAGTATTAACTATGAATGGCTATGGATGAGTCATCAACTGTTAGGCTGGAAAAATACGATCCACAAAGACCAAAGCCAAGGATGTTACACGTAAAACTACCGTGAAACTTACGTACATAACATGGACATTATGGATAAGGGTTTTGGGCATAATAATTCATTTAAAGATATTAAAATTTATTTTGACAGAACAACAAAACAAGTGGTATTCTGAAGATTATTAAAGGAAACTTACATTATCCATCAGTTTGCCAAGTCTTAATTGCTACTATGAACACGTTAGAGGTATGCGTATAAAGTCCTTGGATTTCTGTACTGCTTGCTGTTCTGAAAATCATAACATCATTTTGATTACGGAAACATAGTTAATGAACTCCGCCTGCAGTGGTCGCTGAGTGGATTGAGTAGCCCAGTAAACGCTGTTACCGCTCCCAAGCCCGGGTAAATTAAGAGGGTTGCGCATGGGGCTAACGACCCCATCCGGTAAAAATTCACCGTTATGAAAACCCAATTATAGCCTCGGACAAAATCACGACGGATGCTAGAAAAACGGAAACTGCGAGAAAAGGATATGATTATTGGAACTTGGAATATAAAAAGCCTATACTAACCAAGGGCCCTGAACGAACTGATTTACTAAATACACAAATACAAGTTGGATGTGACCGCAGTGCAAGAGATGAGATGGCCTGGAAGTGGAAGACTCACAAGGGCAGAACACCACATATATACTATAGTGGACCAAACAGTGAAAGGCATGAATTCGGAACAGGGTTCATAATAGGGCAGCGCCCAATGAACAAAATCATAGAATTTAAACCAGTAAATGAAAGAATATGCTACATCTGAATCAGAATGCAATTCTTTAACCTATCAATATTTTCAGTACATGCACCAACCGAAGACAAAGTTGAGCTGATGAAAGAAGAATTCTACTCACACCTGGAAAGTGAACTGGAACACCCAACGATACCAAAGTAATAATGGGAGATCTAAATGCCAAGATGGGCAAGGAAACGTTATGCCCCAATTATAGGACAAGAGCCTCCACAACCTAACTTCCGAAAATGAGATGAAGCGTATTGAGTTTGTCACAGCGAGAGGACTGATAATTAAAAGTACGATGTTTCGTCATAAGCAGATCCATAAAAAAAACATTTATTTCGCCGAACGGGCAGCGTGAATCAAATAGACCACATATTAGTGTCAGCCAGACACAGCTCAAGCATAATAGATACTAGAACAATGAGAAGAGCAATAGCGGAGTCCGATCATATGTTGGTCAAGACGACATTGAGAAAAAGAATCGACAATGCAAAATCAATACCCACGAAGAAAATAAGAATGTTTGATACGCATAAACTGAAGGATGAAAGAGTGAAAGAAAACTACCAACAAATGATCAAGGAACGTATAACAGAGTTAGAGGTGGCGGAGGCCAATATAACAGTAGAACGAAGGTGGGAAAGAATAAAAGAGGGTATCATAAAAACAGCAAAAACAAAGGTTGTGTATAGAATGGGAAAGCCAAGTGCATGATGGTGTGACGAAGAATGCAGAGAGGCAATTGATAAAAGAAACGAAGCCAGAGGTAAGCTAATCCAAAGACATACAAGGAACAGAAGGGAAGAATACGAGGAACTGAGAAAGAATACTAAGAAACTAATGATGAAAAAAAAGAGAGCACGCTTGGAACCCCAAATACAAGAATTGGAACAATCACATAGAAAGAAAGAAACTAAGAGGCACGAATAATGTGCTAAGAAACACCAAACAAGACTTTCACCCATGACCATCTGTTTGTAAGAATGCAGATGGAAAAGGGATAGTAGAGACAGAAGAAGTTATGAAAATTTGGTTCCAACACTGTGCGAACCTATTGAAACAACGGGTGAGGGAAAATAACTATGAAAAGGAAGATATATCGACAGCACATCCACTAGTAACAAACCCTACCTAAGACGAAGTAATAAAACGTAAGTAAGTAACGACAAGGCACCTGGAACAGATAATATCTCGGCAGAATTAATCAAAAACAGAGGAGAAGCACTAGCCAAACAAATACACAAATTGATCACCGAGATATGAAATGAGAAAGAAGGCCAGGAGAGTGGAGCACGGCGACCATATGCCCCATTTACAAAAAAGGTGACAAACATAACTGTAAGAAATACAGAGGAATACCGCTATTATGTATAACTTATAAAATATTCACAAGTATACTGTGACAAAGACTAACAGAGTATGGGAAGGAAATCATAATGGAGCATCAGGCAGGTTTCAGAGAAGGCCGGTCAACCATTGACCAGCTCTTCACCACTCGGCAAATACTGGAAAAAGCATGAGAATATATAGTACCAATCTATGAGTTATTCATTGACTTCAAGGAGGCCTACGATAGTATAGACAGGAATAGGCTATATGATATAATGGAAGCTTTTGGCATCACAAGCAAATTGGTAACATGATTAACCAAAACATCAATGACGGATTCGAAGGCCGTAGTGAGACTACAAGACCAAATGACGAGTGTGTGAAGTTAGCCCCCCTTTTTCCGAATATCGGAAATCTGACGGTTGTTCCAGGTTGTTCTAGGTTTGTTCTAAATTGTTCCAAAGTATTTCAAAAAAAAAGTCAAAATTGGCCGAGATAATTGAAAAAAACGACTTTTTCACCCAGCCCCCCTTTTTTCGAAAATTGAAATTCTGAAGGTTGTTCCAGGTTGTTCTAGTTGTTCTAAACATTGTTCCAAAGAATCTCGAAAAAAAAATCAAAATTGGCCGAGATAATCGGAAAAAACGAGTTTTTGCCAGCCCCCCTTTTCTTGAAAATTGTACTTCTGATGATTGTTCTAGGTTGCTCTAGGTTTGTTCTAAATTGTTCCAAAGTATTTCATAGAAAAAATCAAAATCAGACGAGAAAGTGGGAAAAAACCAAAGCCAAAAGTATGAAGTCGGACCCAGTTTTTGCAAAAATTAAAATTTTGACGGTTGTTCTAGGTTTGTTCTAAACATTGTTCGAATACGTCAAAACCGTATCTCTTATATATCAAAAGATATGGCAAAAAAACCAAATCCAAAAGTGTGAAGTTAGCCCCCCTTTTATCGAAAATCTAACTTCTGACGGTTGTTCCAGGTTGCTCTAAGTGTGTTCTCAATTGTTCCAAAGTATTTCAAAAAATAAATCATAATTGGCCGAAAAAACGGCAAAAAACTTTTTTTTTCTGGCGGCCCATTTTTCGAAAATCGAAATTCTGACGGTTGTTCTGGGTTGTTCTAAGTTTGTTTTAAATTGTTCCAAAGGATCTCAAAGAAAAAATCATAATTGGCCGAGATAATAGAAAAAAACGATTTTCCCACGGACCCCCTTTTTGCGAAAATTCAAATTCTGACGGTTGTTCCAGGTTGTTCTAGATTTGTTCTAAACATTATTCTTATACATTAGAACCGTATCTCTTATATTTCAAAAGATATTGCAAAAAAACGTTTTTAAAAAAGTGTGAAGTTAGCCCCCCTTTTTTCGAAAATCTAACTTCTGACGGTTGTTCCAGGTTGCTCTAGGTGTGTTCTCAATTGTTCCAAAGTATTTCAAAAAATAAATCATAATTGGCCGAAAAAACGGCAAAAAACTTTTTTTTTCTGGCGGCCCATTTTTCGAAAATCGAAATTCTGACGGTTGTTCTGGGTTGTTCTAAGTTTGTTTTAAATTGTTCCAAAGAATCTCAAAGAAAAAACCATAATTGGCCGAGATAATAGAAAAAACGATTTTCCCACGGACCCCCTTTTTGCGAAAATTCAAATTCTGAGGGTTGTTCCAGGTTGTTCTAGATTTGTTCTAAACATTATTCTTATACATCAGAACCGTATCTCTTATATTTCAAAAGATATTGCAAAAAAACGTTTTTAAAAAAGTGTGAAGTTAGCCCCCCTTTTTTCGAAAATCTAACTTCTGACGGTTGTTCCAGGTTACTCTAGGTGTGTTCTCAATTGTTCCAAAGTATTTCAAAAAATAAATCATAATTGGCCGAAAAAACGGCAAAAAAGTTTTTTTTTCTGGCGGCCCATTTTTCGAAAATCGAAATTCTGACGGTTGTTCTGGGTTGTTCTAAGTTTGTTTTAAATTGTTCCAAAGGATTTCAAAGAAAAAATCATAATTGGCCGAGATAATAGAAAAAAACGATTTTCCCACGGACCCCCTTTTTGCGAAAATTCAAATTCTGGGGGTTGTTCCAGGTTGTTCTAGATTTGTTCTAAACATTATTCTTATACATCAGAACCGTATCTCTTATATTTCAAAAGATATTGCAAAAAAAACGTTTTTAAAAATGTGTGAAGTTAGCCCCCTTTTTTCGAAAATCTAACTTCTGACGGTTGTTCCAGGTTGCTCTAGGTGTGTTCTCAATTGTTCCAAAGTATTTCAAAAAATAAATCATAATTGTCCGAAAAAACGGCAAAAACCTTTTTTTTTCTGGCGGCCCTTTTTTCGAAAATCGAAATTCTGACGGTTGTTCTAGGTTGTTCTAAGTTCGTTTAAAATTGTTCCAAAGGATTTCAAAGAAAAATCATAATTGGCCGAGATAATAGAAAAAAATGATTTTTCCACGGACCCCCTCTTTGCGAAAATTGAAATTCTGAGGGTTGTTCCAGGTTGTTCTAGATTTGTTCTAAACATTATTCTTATACATCAGAACCGTATCTCTTATATTTCAAAAGATATTGCAAAAAACTTTTTTCAAAAAGTGTGAAGTTATCCCCCCTTTTTTCGAAAATCTAACTTCTGACGGTTTTTCCAGGTTGCTCTAAGTGTGTTCTCAATTGTTCCAAAGTATTTCAAAAAATAAATCATAATTGGCGGAGATAATAGGAAAAAACGATTTTACAATGGGCGGAATGCACTTTCCGAACATTACTGTGTTGAAGGAAGTTTTTGTATGATGCAGTTCTATTTAAAGAAATAAACATCTAATATAGCAATAAATATATATTTTCGCAAGAAATATAATGTTCATTTATTACAAAACGATATTGTTACCAAATGCTGATGAACTACTTCTAAGAAAAAATCAAAACCGGTTATGAAAAAACGATATTTTTCCCCAGTCCCTATTTCTTAAAAATCGAAATTCTTACAGTTTCAAAGTATTTCAAAAAAAAAAAGCGCTGGATATGGGTACCCAACTAAAATCAAACAAAATGGGGAAGTCTATCAGGCTCCCTTTGTTATTTTATTTTGTCTAGTAATAATAAAAATAAAATACTGATTTTGAAGTTTGAAAATTTTAATTATAGTAAACCACTACAACGTTATTTTGTCTAGCCGTGGTCTGGCCACTTTTTTTCATGGTTTTTGCTCCGGGAATGCAAGCACGTGTAGACATTCCTATCAAGTATGCTTATTTTTTGTAGCCCCTCTTCGTAAACATGTTGCAATATGCTGTCTAATTTTCTCACTAAAACGATTCAAAGGCTACTATTACTTTATTTGGAAAAAATATTATATAGGTACCTATTTAGATAATATAAGATAGTATATCCGTCAAAGAGTAGCCGATTTGGGAAAGGCTGTTTTACAATACCAAGTTGATAAAAAACTATATTATTTATGTCAATGTTATCAAATAATATAATAATATCAATAAATAAATTTTACAGAAAAAATATATATTTTAGATTTTAGGGATAAACTAAAGCATGAACTCTAATAAAAGTAAACAAAGAAACATCAACCTAGCAGCTCATGAGAAAAACACTAATCTTTTTATGAGCAAGGTATAATCATTCTCAATATGTTTATGAGGTAGTTTTTAATCTACATTAATAATGTAACTAACGTCACTGTTCTAATATTATTTTATGTTAGGAGCATCAGCATTTAGTAACAATATTGTTTTCAAACAAATGAATTATATTACTTGGGAAAATATATGTATATTTACTGCTTCTGCTTTATTCTGAATCACAAATGAGTATTATTATTCATTTTAAAATATAGATAATAGGTAAAATCGATTTACCTATTATCTTGGGCAATTTCGATTTTTTCTTTGTAATCCTTTGGAACAATTTAGAACAACCTAGAACAACCGTCAAAATTTCGATTTTCGAAAAAAGGGGCGCCAGAAAAAAATTGTTTTTTGCCGTTTTTTCGGCCAATTATGATTTATTTTTTGAAATCCTTTGGAACAATTTAAAACAAACTTAGAACAACCCAGAACAACCGTCAGAATTTCGATTTTCGAAAAATGGGCCGCCAGAAAAAAAACTTTTTTGCCGTTTTTTCGGCCAATTATGATTTATTTTTTGAAATCCTTTGGAACAATTTAAAACAAACTTAGAACAACCCAGAAGAACCGTCAGAATTTCGATTTTCGAAAAATGGGCCGCCAGAAAAAAAAACTTTTTTGCCGTTTTTTCGGCCAATTATGATTTATTTTTTGAAATACTTTGGAACAATTGAGAACACACCTAGAGTAACCTGGAACAACCGTCAGAAGTTAGATTTTCGAAAAAAGGGGGGGCTAACTTCACACTTTTTTAAAAACGTTTTTTTGCAATATCTTTTGAAATATAAGAGATATGGTTCTGATGTATAAGAATAATGTTTAGAACAAATCTAGAACAACCTGGAACAACCCTCAGAATTTGAATTTTCGCAAAAAGGGGGTCCGTGGGAAAATCGTTTTTTTCTATTATCTCGGCCAATTATGATTTTTTCTTTGAGATCCTTTGGAACAATTTAAAACAAACTTAGAACAACCCAGAACAACCGTCAGAATTTCGATTTTCGAAAAATGGGCCGCCAGAAAAAAAAAGTTTTTTGCCGTTTTTTCGGCCAATTATGATTTATTTTTTGAAATACTTTGGAACAATTGAGAACACACCTAGAGTAACCTGGAACAACCGTCAGAAGTTAGATTTTCGAAAAAAGGGGGGCTAACTTCACACTTTTTTAAAAACGTTTTTTTGCAATATCTTTTGAAATATAAGAGATACGGTTCTGATGTATAAGAATAATGTTTAGAACAAATCTAGAACAACCTGGAACAACCCTCAGAATTTGAATTTTCGCAAAAAGGGGGTCCGTGGGAAAATCGTTTTTTTCTATTATCTCGGCCAATTATGATTTTTTCTTTGAGATCCTTTGGAACAATTTAAAACAAACTTAGAACAACCCAGAACAACCGTCAGAATTTCGATTTTCGAAAAATGGGCCGCCAGAAAAAAAAAGTTTTTTGCCGTTTTTTCGGCCAATTATGATTTATTTTTTGAAATACTTTGGAACAATTGAGAACACACCTAGAGCAACCTGGAACAACCGTCAGAAGTTAGATTTTCGAAAAAAGGGGGGCTAACTTCACACTTTTTTTAAAAACGTTTTTTTGCAATATCTTTTGAAATATAAGAGATACGGTTCTGATGTATAAGAATAATGTTTAGAACAAATCTAGAACAACCTGGAACAACCCTCAGAATTTGAATTTTCGCAAAAAGGGGGTCCGTGGGAAAATCGTTTTTTTCTATTATCTCGGCCAATTATGATTTTTTCTTTGAGATCCTTTGGAACAATTTAAAACAAACTTAGAACAACCCAGAACAACCGTCAGAATTTCGATTTTCGAAAAATGGGCCGCCAGAAAAAAAAAGTTTTTTGCCGTTTTTTCGGCCAATTATGATTTATTTTTTGAAATACTTTGGAACAATTGAGAACACACCTAGAGCAACCTGGAACAACCGTCAGAAGTTAGATTTTCGAAAAAAGGGGGGCTAACTTCACACTTTTTTTAAAAACGTTTTTTTGCAATATCTTTTGAAATATAAGAGATACGGTTCTGATGTATAAGAATAATGTTTAGAACAAATCTAGAACAACCTGGAACAACCCTCAGAATTTGAATTTTCGCAAAAAGGGGGTCCGTGGGAAAATGGTTTTTTTCTATTATCTCGGCCAATTATGATTTTTTCTTTGAAATCCTTTGGAACAATTTAAAACAAACTTAGAACAACCCAGAACAACCGTCAGAATTTCGATTTTCGAAAAATGGGCCGCCAGAAAAAAAAAGTTTTTTGCCGTTTTTTCGGCCAATTATGATTTATTTTTTGAAATACTCTGGAACAATTGAGAACACCCTTAGAGCAACCTGGAACAACCGTCAGAAGTTAGATTTTCGAAAAAAGGGGGATTTGGTTTTTTTGCCATATCTTTTGATATATAAGAGATACGGTTTTGACGTATTCGAACAATGTTTAGAACAAACCTAGAACAACCTAGAACAACCGTCAAAATTTTAATTTTTGCAAAAACTGGGTCCGACTTCATACTTTTGGCTTTGGTTTTTTCCCATTTTCTCGTCTGATTTTGATTTTTTCTATGAAATACTTTGGAACAATTTAGAACAAACCTAGAGCAACCTAGAACAATCATCAGAATTACAATTTTCAAGAAAAGGGGGGCTGGCAAAAACTCGTTTTTTCCGATTATCTCGGCCAATTTTGATTTTTTTTTCGAGATTCTTTGGAACAATGTTTAGAACAACTAGAACAACCTGGAACAACCTTCAGAATTTCAATTTTCGAAAAAAGGGGGGCTGGGTGAAAAAGTCGTTTTTTTCAATTATCTCGGCCAATTTTGACTTTTTTTTTGAAATACTTTGGAACAATTTAGAACAAACCTAGAACAACCTGGAACAACCGTCAGATTTCCGATATTCGAAAAAAGGGGGGCTAACTTCACACACTCCCAAATGACGGAAAGTTTTTCAATCACCAATGGCGTGAGGCAGGGGGATGGACTTGCACCGATCCTGTTCAACATTTTACTGGAGAATGCAATAAAAAATGCCAGTCAGAACCTTGACAGCACAATAATGCGCAAGTCACATCAGATAATCTCCTATGCAGATGATATTAATCTGGTGGCCAGAACAGAACGAGAATTCAATGGAGTGTTTAACAAATTAGAAACACAAACCGGTAAGATCGAGCTGAAGGTCAATGAAACAAAGAGGAAGGATTGGCCAGAATTACACAATAAGAAATAATAACTTCGAAGTGGTGCAGTGATTTAAATATCTTGGATCTCAAATTAACAGTGAGAACGACATCAAACAGGAAATACAACAACACATACTAGCTGGAAACAGAGCCTACATCTCACTCGTACATATATTCAAGTCCAAATCAGCCACAAGAAAAACAAAAATTATAATCTACAAGGCCATGATAAGACCCGTTGGTGACATACGGAAGCGAGATGTAGACAATCACTAAGCACTCAAAGGAGCTACTAGCAAGATTGGAACGGCGAATCCTAAGGAAAATATATGGGCCGGTCATGGAGGATGGGGAATGGAGATTCCGATACAACTTTGAATTAAAGCAGAAGTACAAGCAACCAAATATTGTCGAATTTATGAAATTACAAAGACTGAAATGGGCAGGGCACTTAGAAAGAATGGGTGAGGACCGAATCCCAAAGAAGATATTTAACGGCCAGATGGAGGGCGCTAGGGAAAGAGGACTACCAAGACAGAGATGGGTGGACAACATTGAGGAGGTCGCTAAACAATTACTGAAAATGCGCAATTGGAAGGCAACAGCAAGGCACCGGGATGTCTGGAGGCAGAATATATGGGTGGTCTATGTCCAAATGGGACTGTAGTGCCACGAAGAAGAAGAACATAGTTAATGGATGGTTGCTTTTCTGAAGAGTATTTTCAAACAACTATAATGTTTGTAGGTGTGACAGAGGATACATCAAAGTGAACAGGTCAAAGGATGGAGAAGTATTTGTGGCAATCAAAAATAGTATAAATGTAACAGTCTTAGATTGATCTCAAATATAAAACTCTTTACCACTTATTGACGTTGCTGAATATCTCAAAAACATTTTGGATATCTTTCAACATGATCTTGTCTACTTTCGCAATATTTTACTCATGCAATCTTTTATCATATCTCTGTATAATAATCCTTCTATTAATCATCCAAAGAGCATTAATAATAACACCTCATGGAACCTGTTCTATAGAAAATTGTTTGGAATGTTGATAAAAAACATACCCCTTCACAAGAATCATAATCGAGAGTACCTACACAGTTTGGTATTCATTTGAAATTATTCAGAACAATTTCACAGAAACTTACACTCGTTTGAGCTATATACAGATACCTTCGAGTATTGATAAAAAAACAAAAATGCTTATCTAAGGTACGTGTTTAATGCAGAATCTTTAATCACGAAAGATCTTCAAAAGTGTTGGTTATTCATTCGCAGTAGAAATTCAACAATCCAGAATATCCATTTCATATCAATTACTGGCATAGTTTATGATAATCATCAAGATACAGCAAACGCGTTTGCGACTTACTACAATACTGTTTAATAATGCTTGTGTTGGTGCTACGATTGAATATCAGCATCTCCATTATATTAATATTGCTAACGGGACTGAGACGAGGGGGGATGCGGCAATCAGGATATTGAAAAATAAAATGACTTCGGGGCGGAATGGGATTACGAGTTTTCTGATGCGAGACAGTCGCATTGTTTTATTGTTTCCATTTGATTTTCAAATTGGCGTTGTAGACTTTATCGTTCCGGATTTTTAAAAATGCTCGAGGATATGTCCAGTATTTAAAAGTAGGTAGGCTAATGATATTCAGAATTATAAGCCTACTTTCATCCATAATAATTTATATATAATATATATGCAAATAAATTACGTTTTCTAATTGTGAAGAACTACATTGCGGACCACCAATATGGGTTAATGGAAAAACGATCAAATATTTCAAATTTGTTTCACTTTTGATACATGTCAACAAGTTGACGCTGTATACGATGAAATATCTAAAGCAGTAACCACTATTTGCTGCTGAATAAGTTACAGTTTTTTGGCTTCAGTAACCGGCTAGTATTATTATTTTCATCCTATCTCTAATAGGAAACCTACAACGGTTACCATGTTTTCCATGAGACATCCGGGGTACCGCAAGGATCTAAGCTGGGCCTACTCTTATTTCTTATATTTATTAATAACTTGATTGGAGGTATTGATATCAACAAATGTGCTTTTGCTGAAGACTTAAATATTTTGGCAGCAGTGACATCAGAAGCTGACTTTGTGAATATAAACACTTCACAAAGTCAGTTAAATGTGATCAATCGATGCTGTACGTTGAACTATTTGCATAAGTATTGGAAAATGCAAAGATGGAATTTTGTCAAGAAAGAACACATACATATGAATTAGCTATACTATTGAAGACGTATCTCTTCCTTGTGAATCGAACATCAAGGATTTGGGTATCTTTTTTATCAAGTTTTTAACCTAGTAGATTCCTCAAGTAGTAATCAGAAAAAATAAAACTCAAGAAATTCATAGTTTTTCTACATCAAAGCACTGAAGCTAAATCAAATGTTTTCGTACCCTATCACAATATTTTAAAAAAAATAGAGAATCTTAAAAACCTTGGTTTACAAGTCACAGTCAAACCATATAATACATTTGTAAGCTTTTTGGGCAGTCCCAAAGATAAAATTAAGGTAGAACAAAGATCTGGAACTTATGAAATTAATTATAATAATTATGATTAAAATTATATTAATTATATCTCGGAGAGTGGACGCTTTGTTACATCTGAATAAAAAACACATCGCTATTCAATAGGACAGAGAAATCTAGTGTGGCTTGACATATTTTGGACAAAGTGCGTGAATAGTCCTCTATTAGCTCGTGGTTCAGAGCAAGCCAACTTAAATTAAACGTTTGCAAAACCCAAATCATTCATTTTGCTGTTTGACAGCGAAAAATCTTGTTATAAACTACGGATAAAGTGTAGTCACCACGACGTCTGAAGCATGTTTCACGGCATAAGGCCGATTCACAACTAAACTGGGAGCCCATATACAACATCCATTTCTAAAGACTTCTCCGTTGAACTAGAATTAATCAAAACAAGAAAAATACATACGCTTAGCTAACGGTCTCTATGTTCTGGAGTGTGCTTGTATGTGAAAAGGGGTATGAGAAGTACGTTTGACAGGTATGTTTTGAACCACAAGGGCTGTATTCACGGGACATAATGTGTCTATTTTGCAGTGCCACAAACAACTCTGACGAGGGTACAAAACTAGTGAGGTCTTAAATATACATAATCATATACCAAAGTGCAATAAGAACTTCAAAAAACAGCCTTGTGATGACGAAAATTTTCGACCTCGATGTCCACGTTTTGAAGTCCCCTGATACCGAAAAAGTGTCTGCCTGTGACCACGATAGCGGTCAAACCACTGTAGATCTCAATTCCAAATTTTGTATTTACGTGTATAATCTCCCTCTTGAGATCTGATTAGTTTTTCAGTAAAATCGGTAGACCGGAAGTAGCAATTTACTTCAGTGAAAAAAATCGAATTTTGCCAATATTTTGTCAACTACTAAGTTTAAATAAATTTATAAAGAATTCGTATGTACTTAAAATTAAAATTGAGAATAATTTTATTTAGAAAGTTTTTCGAAATTCCTACCGGAAGTAGGTCTTTTACTCTTATCGAAAATCAGTTACTTGCGAATATTTCGCAAGTCATGCTTTTTAGACAAGTACGTTACAAGTATAAAAGTATTTAAAACATAATTTTCAATATCTATTGTATAAACAAAATTTCAAAATTTAGGCCGGAAGTACCACTTTTACTCTTATCGAATAGCGATTTTTGGCAAATATGTCGTAAGTTATGCATTCTATATATATTTATCAAAAGTATTTAGAACTGGATTTGCAATATTTTTTGTATATTTGAAATTTCAAAATTCGGACCGGAAGTAGCACTTTTACTCTTAGCGGGTAGCACTTTTTTGATAATATCTTGCAAAGTATGCATTCTATAGCGATTTATTAAGAGAATGAAAGTACTAAGAATAGGATTTTGAATAAGTTTTGTATAAAAAAATCTTAAAATTGTATAATTTGAAACGCTCATACGTATAAGAAAGTCGTGTGGTGGCCACGACCCATTTTTTCATGTGTTAAGACGTACTCATATACAGGGCGTGTCTAAAGTTTAACTCCCCCCCCCCCCCCGTTATCGTTTAAACCAAGTGACATAAAACGATGAAACAAATATTAAACAAAACCACACAAAAACTAACTTTATGTCCATATCTCACAATTTAAAAATTTTACAGATGGCGCTGTATGCAATATCATCAACTCAAAAATTTGAAATAAAGAAGGGGGTAGTGACCCCTCATTTGAAAGATGTTTGAACGAATTATTCAAAATTTATGTTTTTTTTAAATTTCCTGCATTTGTTTTGTTAAAAAAGCACTGATTTTCAGGGTAGGATAATAACTTCGTTGCTCTGCAATCGGTTGTTCTATTGCCGGGAGGTTCAGGGTACTCATTTTGAGCATTTAATTTAAAATCACAGTGACGTGTTCAGAATTATTTGTTTTTTTCAATTTAAGTAGTTTTTTTATTCGCTATCCGTCAAATTAGGCTATTTTTTTAACAAATAGACGAGATTTAAAAAAAAACATAAAACTTGAATAGATTTTCTTAACACCTTTCAAACGAGGGATCACTCGACCTCCTTTGCTATTTAAAATGTTTAAGTTTATACAGGCTGTCTCAGAAATAAAAAGACGGAGTAGCAGAAATCGGAAGCTAGATTGTGTAAAACCGTGCCCTCAAAATATCAAGTTTTTATTCGTGCGCAGACGGCAGAAAAAAAATAATAAGGAATTCAATTGGCCTTACGCCGACCCTGGACTAAATGTCCACCTGATTCACTTTCACAATCGGTCCTTTTCAGGACCAGCATATTACTTGTGTTACAAAAAAAGAGCAGGCAATAGATGCTTCATAATAAATATCAAACCATTAATATCTTTAATTTTACACCTGTTAGAAAAAAATAATTACATTCTTGAGATTTACTGTAATAAAAGCTAGAAAAGCTAGGATTTATTGAATATTCTGAAATAATAATAATCAGCTATTTCCGAGTACAAACACATTAAAGAGCAACAACCTTCCTATTTTAAAAATAAAAACAATCTTTTATTGTCTGCAATAAAGTCGCATCGGACAAAAAATATGTTTTATTATGAATGAGTACGATTTAACGTTTTCCCCGTTTTATACAAATAAAAGCGTATTTTTCTATGAATGCGTGTTCGTTTCTATTTACAAATGAGCATTCTTACGTGTATTTATGAACATACATTCTGTGCCAGGTCCGTAATGTAATTTTTTATCTAAAACGCAACATAGAAAATTAAATTTTTAATTTCTTCGTTATTGCGGTATATTTGGGCCTGTTTCTGTTCGGACTTTACATACCTGCTACTCCGTCTTTTTATTTCTGGGACAGCCTGTATAGCCTACAGTGCCATCTGTCAAAATTTTAAAATAGCACTTGTCATAAAGTTTGTATTTTTATGGTGGTTTAGTTTTATTTTTGTTTCAACCTTTTATTCCATATAGTTTAAAAGATAACGGGTGGAAGGGGGCGGAGACTTTAGAGACGCACTGTATATATTAACATGTTCTATACAATTTGTATACATTTGAATGAATAATGATTATTATTATTATTTACATATACAAAAATAGAGATAGAATAATACATTCGAATTACTGACTGAAACTCAAATCATATCAAAATATAGACCTACTTCAAAATTTAACTTCTCTAGAAGATAATTCGTAAATTCATTTTTAAAATTAAATATTTTTTTGGTATGCGTATTTTCAATAACATTGGAATGTGGCAAAAGCTCGTTCAGATTGACACTTCACATAAGTTGAGTAGTGTTAGATGGATCAGAAATATGCACATATATTAATACGTAATTAATTGTCAAAGCTCTCATAATTTTAACTAGTGGAAGCGCTACAATCTGTTTAAATTAATTATAATTGGCAATGGAAGCCGGTCACAGTAAATTGATATTGCGTGCAATTCCAAAAGGGAATTATAGAAAGTGCAGAGGGTAAAGTTGACATTAAAATTCATCGTGGTGGAGAATTTATACACACTTACCCCTTGTGCTAGTAAGCACCTTTAGTAATATTTGATGAAGTACTCTTTGAAGCATTTTTAATATTAGTGTGTAGATGAAAATATTTTTTTTTTAAATTTGTTTATTTACAAAGACTATTTTCTTTTAGAAACAAACATTGTAACGGACTTTTGTCAAAACTAACAGTATGAAGTGCATATATCCATATATCATTGCAAAGATAATTTGAATGACTATCATTATAATTTCTAGAAAGTATAGCAATGTAATTAAAATAAAAAAGTTGAAGGTGGTTGCAAAAATTTGGAACACTCTTTATATTCGTAAATAAAATTAGAAAATGCACAGTCGCCTACTGCATAGGTACGTAAAATCTTATTGCTACAGCGTTATTAGTTTTCATACTAAGCTCCGCCAAGACACTATCGCACCACCCGGTATATAATAAATCGGCCATACCGCCTCCTATTGGGTCCGTGTTTTGTGGTTTTCTTTTTTTGGTACTAAACCCACGTATGCAAATATTTTTGATCCCTAAATTTAGAATTTGTTTATAACTTAATTACAGCGCCACTTATTGTATCCTAGCATAGCTATAAGCCATCGTCTCGACAAAACAAATATATTAAGTGAACATAACATGAATCGGCTTCAATAGTTACACGATCACAGATAGACGCACCATCAATTATATATATGTAGAGATTCCATATTCTTTTTTCAGTTGAAAACATTCATTTGAGTTACCCTTACCGGGAACATAACGAACAAAACAAAAAAAAAGAATCAACTAAACTTGTCGTTATTATCGTCAGTTATGATCGAGAGTACATACAAAAATTATGATTTTTTAGTTTATCCGGATTTTCCAACTTTCCTTTGTAACTGTCCCGAATTCTTTTTTCCTGAAGACTTATCCAGGATCATAACCAAAAAAAAAAAAAATCGAATCGTGAGTTATGGTCTTGAGTTCATCCAAAAATCCTATAGAAAAAGGCATTTTCAGTTTTTCCAATTTGCCAATTTTTCGGGCAACTTTTCCAATTTCCAACGAACAGTATTTCATTTCTATTTATATAGATTGCGGTTTATGTAATATTCAATTATCAAATTACTTACAACAACGTACTTCGTTAGCAGTGTTAAATACTATGTTTAACACTATACTGAGGCTTTATAAAGCAAATCTTTAATAACTATTCAATATGCCGGCTTTTAAAATTGAAAATAAAATTTTAATATACTCAGTCGTTGTTAAAAAAATTTATTAATGAAAAGCATGAATGAAAAGACTCTTAATAATCTCAGGATTTAGGTTCTTAATATATTAAAAGTTACTGTAATACTTGTGACACGTACTTTGTTCAATATGTATTATTAAACTATGTAAACCTTGCTTGAAACTAAGTACTGTCATTATGTCAAAATGTTATATCAAAATTCGAAAAAATAAAACAAGTCTTGTGTATATATATTTATCCTATTAAATCGTTTAAATTTACATCACAACTTTGATAAGTGATCGATAAGTTAAATATAATTTAATTATTATATATATATATATATATATATATATATATATATATATATATATATCACATAAACTTTACAACTTTAATACCAATTCAATTCTCTAAACTCAATGAAACTAACTATTATTCAAATTATTTCTAGAAAACTAGTCAAAATTTTATCTTGATACTCTAAGATTTTGACTTTCCTTTAACAAGTTCTATTCTTCTTCCTATAGTTTTCAATGTCTCTCTGTAGTGTTACCTTCAAAATGTGTGTGGTAAACTCAGCACACACCTTCCATTTCTTTCGTCAGAACCGGTTAAGAATACGTTCATGCTTATGAATGTCTGGTCAAGTACTTCTTATATCTTCATTAGTTTATAATTTACAATTTTTCATCTTTAAACTGCAAACAAAGTCTAAGCTAATCCCTCTATCAAGAATTTTAATATCAGCACATCAACATCTATTAGTCGAACAACTTATGAATTTCACTTTCTATTCTATCAAATACTCGGTACATGTTTTAATTAAATTGATATGTAATCCATTTCAAACATTAATAGATTATTTTCACAATTAATCCTTCCTTTAAACAATCCCTGTTCTTAAATCAACAATTTTTACTCTCTATCAAAAAATCAATAATTCACAATTCCTTTTTTTTTCTTGGTAACCAAGCCTTTTTCTTATAAAACGACGTATGTGATTTATTTTCCTATTTTTCCAGTAAATTAAGTTGCATATCTTTATTATATATAATACTTGTCACATTGACTTTAATAGGTATGACATTTTTACATACAAAATTTACCACTCTTTCATTAAGTTGAGATTACAATTACAAACACTTATTATTTACCTAAACTTTTACATATCTGTAGTATTAATATAAATAATTCTATTCATATAAATGAATGATATTTTCAATTCGATACTATTATTAGAAATGTTAATTTTGTTTATTTTCTTTAAATGTTCTGTATTTTAAAACAGTACAATATATATATATTAAAATATTGAAATCAAAAACAGAACGTTATCAATATATTTATTCTGTCCATTTACAGTACATATCAGAAGATATTGTTAAAATTATTTAAGTCTGCATGAACCATGAATCATTAAATCTATTAAATTACCTTTTAACTTCATAATTAAAATTATAAATAGCTTTTCTGAAAAAGCAAAATGTGAAAGCATGTCAAGCGGGAATTTGTTAAAAAATTGAGAAAGTAAACAGAATTTGAAGGAAATGAAGGACTATTACTGATTTACAAAAATACACTCCATGAATGCGGTGTATACATCGGACAAGCTGGAAGATCAATTGAAACATTATTCAAAGGAAATCTCACATGTTTCCTATCGAAAAGAAATTTTAATTCCGGAATAGCTAAATAAACATGCAATTTGTGTCAATACGTTAATGTTTGAAAACTTGGTTTTGAAAAGATTATTTATGAAATTGGATGCATACGCTGTGAGATTCTCATGTAGAAAAGAAGAACTACGATAACCTATAACTTCCACTTGTATATAAAAACGAATTATTTGCGAAATTCATAAATTATCAAACGAAGTAAAATACTTAGAATTAAGAGTACAGAGTGATACAAAGATGTGTAAGTAAGAACTGAAATCAAAGAAATAAGATATATGAAAGCTCAGAACATTCGAAAATATTTCGATAACGTTGTTTTTAGATCAGATATAAATTATTTAAGAAACATATGGGAAACGAACACTACTACATACACAAAGAAGATACAAACACTACTAAATCATATCTTAAAATTAATTCATTAACTAAATAGAAAAAGAACATTTATTTGAAGAGATATAATTTAAAGTATGCCTATAGATAAGTTAATTTATTGAATTAGTAGAGTTCACTTTCGTCCAAAATGTATTGTTATTGTTATAAAAAGAAAAGATTATTTAATACAGATTTATGGCAATTAACTGCAATATAATAGACTAACAAGTATAGTATTTGTGGTAATACAGTCATTTATATTTAGAAATAAAGTGAATTTAATAAAATACACTCATGGCATTGTTTTCTTTTGTATGTGAAGCTAATTTGTACAACGACTTATTTACGCAAAGGCGTGATTTTGCACCACTGAGCATAAGGACAGAAATCATACTGATCTCGAGTAGGTAGTGCATCTAGAACTAACACTAATTCGATGCGTAATTGAACGGATACCTGAAAACATCACCGAGAAAACGGTAACATCATTAATGATAACTAGACGTCTGTATGGCATCAATGGGGTTTAAAACCTAAACATACAACATGGTGGTAAAACATATTCAAACATATGCTCCTCTACTGTGGTGGTTGAATACATACCAAAGAAAGGCTATTCTACAAGTAGGAAAAGTGCAAACACTTGTTTGTTTGGGCAAAATCAGTTAATGTGCACCACACCAAATGCCGCTATGGAAGCCCTTTTGGACCTCCCGTCACTTTATTTTGTAATACAGGGGGAGACCAAGATAGGTGCGTTTAAGCTTCAGCTAACAAACGCCAATACCAAAATAAAGACGGAACACATGGTAATAATTGCGGAGCTTGTGGGCGGAGATATCTTACACAGCAAGACAAACCAAGTGGTAAAGCGATATTGCCGCAACAGACCATTCGAAGTAATCTTTCTGAAGAAATCGCAAGGGAAATGATATGCAGTCTGGCAGGTACACAGACGGTTTAAGAACCGCGTCTAAACTGAGGCAGGAATCTACTCTGCTAGCCAAAGCAAACATTATGCACTGCGAAAGTATTTTTCCGTGTTTTAGGCAGAGGTGTATGTCATACTCAAATGTGCTACACCATTGTCAACCTGCGGGGTCAAATAATGACTAACAGTAAAGCGATACTAAGAACAATATCTAGCCAAAAAATGTGGTTTAGCCAAACCCCGAAGAGCCTAAAACACTGGCGGATCAGAATAAGGCAAAACTAATCCGGATGCCAAGTCATATAGAAATCGAATGTAATGAGAAGCTGATTAACTCGCCAGAAAAGAATCAGAAACAAAACTCATAGACCCAGAGCAGGCTATGGGGGACCGAATACTATGATCCCACGCCACATCAAAGGCTGGGTGTATAAAAAATACAAGCATTATTGGGCAATGATTTCACGGCAAAATCCATGTAACAAAAGGGCTGAAGACCTTGCTGCTTATACTACATATAAGTATAAATCTACAGCGAACTATAACTGTTTTTTAAATCGGGGATGCACCCGTCCGTCAAAGTGCATCTGAAAAAGATGGCCTAGGATGATAGAGATCTTAACTCCAAACTCTGCAATAAGAAATCAAAAACAGTTCGGCTCATCTTAGAAAACTGTGCGGCAACGCATGTTTGGGCAATTAAACATAGACATAGAGAGATGCTCAAGGAACACGTAGTATATACAGCCTAAGGCTGCCGTGCGAAGAGAGGTAGGACAGGCTGGAGGGGAAAAACATTATTTTGTGTTTAAAAGAAACAGAATAATACTCAATCATCATTTTTAAAATTGATAGCATTAATGAATTAAATAAGCACTTTAATAAGAAGCCAGTCCAAACCTGACAGGAAAAAGATTAAATAGATTGAACTATAAAATAAGCATAATTTTGATCATTTTAAGGAGTAAGAGTCTGGCAGTAACAAATTATTAAAAGCGTACACTACGATTGTATAAAAAATAAAATATTACTGATGTAACATATCATTTAACATATTTATACAGGGTGTATATGAAATAAGGAGACAGAGTAGGATTAATGGAAAGATGTAATTTTATTGGACTCAAATCCAAAATATTTTGCGCAAATTCCCTCGCTAACGCGAGAAAAAAAATTACATAGATGTTTTTAAAATATTCGTCGCGCCACTGCACTTAAATAGGACTGTAGCGTATGGAAGGGTGGGGCGGGGTACTAAGTAGGAGTGTGAAGGCGTGCGAGGTCAGTCTCGTTCGATGGTTACATGTGAATGGTTCGACTGTGGGTTACACAACACACGAACTATTCGATATGTTGTACATTTACGGTGAAACAGGTGGAGATGCATGTCGGACGTATAGGTTGCGTTTTCCTAATTGTCGAGCCCCATCTTACAAGTGCGTAATGGATGTCGCCTTCAAATCAATTCACAAATTTTACAACACAAATTTGTTTTTGTGAGAAATAAGAAGTAAAAAGTCGTTGAATTTAATCATAATAACAGTAATAGTACTTACTATACATTTATTGCAGAAGAAAACGTAATATCTAAATAATCCCGGCAAATATTAAAATAATTACAAAATTCATAGTCGGCATCTCAATAAAAAAAATCTCGTTGTTGAAAAATATGTTATTTTAAAAGAGGGAAATTTGCCCAAATCTATTCACAAGTTATTAACAGCTGATATTTCATATTAAGGTTGTTGAACTCTTAGCATGAACACCTGTTTAGAAATAGTAGACAATGGTTTTTATAACGTTTAGAGCTGTTATTGCGGTGTGTGTATATAAGCGTGTTTATCCCGCCGCATGGGCCAGACATGACGTCGGCTGTCTGGCCCAACTGGCGCGATACCTACGACTAGACACATACTAAATCCATAGCCGGCACATTAAACACTTTTCGGGGGGGGGTTTTAATATTGGCGTTCGTGTCGTAATTGACTCACAGTTTTTGGGATTTATTTTCTACATAATTGCATCTTTCCATTTATCATACTCTGTCTCCTTATTTCAAATACAGCCTGTATATATGATTAAGAGATTGTTTCTATTACTTTAAGAAATCAGATTTTTCGATGTAAGAACACGATATTCGTATTAAAACGATTGCTTTTATGAGTTTGTAAAAAAATCTTGGTCAAAACAACAATTAAACATGAAGAAAATATCTAAAAAATCTGTTGCTAGTTATTTAGACTAAAACTGCATCAGAAAGATTTGTCCTTGAAAATACTTAGCGAAGAATTTCTTAAAAATTACATTAAAAAACCTTTAACCACAAGCTTAATACAAAATGTCGAACACAGTTCATATATAACGCCTATACTAATCGACAATTCTAACACTTTAGTTTTCAACGCACAAACAGAATACATTTCACTTGATGCAGCTCAATAGCGTAGGATGTGCCGGGGTGCAAAAATAGGCGCTTTTCTTACGGGCGACATGATATACGGCCAACCCTAAGCTATAGGGAGTAACTTATTAGATGTTTGTTATAAATCTGGTTGGAAAAAATAACGAAATAAAGTCGGCCCACCATAAATATAAGACCTGGAAATAATATAACAAAAGTTACACACGCTGAATTTTAACAAGACTTAAGTTTCGAAGATATATGATCCCTTATGTTTCAGAAATACATATTTCTTTACCGTACTCCTTCTAGTTTTATGTGCGTCCGCTTTTTCCTTATTTGAATTTTTTCCGGGAAGATGTAAGTTGAAGAAAAAAACGTGTTGTTTTGTATTTACAGCGATGGAATACATAATGACAGTGAATTAGATGTATTATTGGAATAAATTTCTAATTTGTGAGCCTGTTTGTTTATGACAGCAAATCAATATAAAACAATTAACCCTTGAGCGCCTATCGTAATATTAAACTAACGATTACAGAGTTCTACATAAAAATATTTTTGGTGTTTATGTAAGTAAAATGTAACTAGATGGCAGCACCTCTGTGTTCCTAACAAGGTCAACGGTATCTCGCTATAGCTGCGCGATATCATGCCGTCACATAACTTCAATTTACATTAATGCTTTCATTCAGCAGGCGGATCGGGAACCGTTCCCGCTCCAACCGTTCACTTCACAACAGTTGAGTGTTCGCTGGACAGGACCGCTCACCTTTATGTCATCGTCTCTCATCTGGTACTTTTCATTGCTGCCATATGTTAAAATTGTACAAATTAAACCGAATAAACAACAATAATAAATTGTTTTTCTGCATTAAGTTTTGGCGTAGTTTTTAGTGTAAGGGCTAGTTTTTCCAACCTTGAATAAAATACTGGATGAACTCCAATATTATAATACATTTATTTCTGCACAATACTTTTAATTTGTTGTATCTTATTTTTCTAGCAACTTTCATCAAAATTATGTATTAGGTTGGTCTTGGAATGCATCAATGGCGCATGCGTACAGTATACGCTCAGTATGTGAGCGTATAATTTTTCCGCTCACAAAAATGGCGGCCGCTCCTGAACATGTTCAGAGTGAGCGGTTGTCTACTCGACATGATCACTGAACAGTTGCGCAACTGTTGTGTCTGCTGAATCAAAGCAATGAATTTGATTCTGGTAACCTCAAAATATTGATCCTTATGTAACGTCATCTAGTAGTACCAAAAAAAAAAATCTGAATTTTTATTGAAGTAAACTTTAAAATAACACTTTAAAGATTAATTTTCCAAAAATTAATATTAATAATCTTAAAATAATGAAATATAACGAAATAAACTTAAAAATGTGTTGCTGAAAATGAAGTTGTTGGGTAGTGTCAATGATAATAATTTTATACATACATTTCTAATTTTCTATAACAATTCAAAAAAAAACACTATTAGGGTTTAATTACGTTGTAAAGTGTTAGTTTGGCATGTACACTTATTGAAAGAAATATAGAATAAGGTTAAAAAAATAATATTCACTGAACTATTTTTTTTTGTGCATATAGTTGATGTACTTTTTCCCCATTTTGGCACTATTATAATTTGCTAATTAAGTTAGTTACAGTGATGCACTCTTTAGTGCTGCCTATACCAAATCTGTAAGTATTTCTACACGCACATTTCAAGACAGACCAACATTTGCTTTATAACACTATTCAGTGTTTTGTTGGCACTGCTCAACCTTACAATGATAACAAGGTAATAAGTAGGTAAAGCATTTTACGAATTAATATAGCATCTCTATTTACCCAACAGGTGCAAGTATAATTACAAGACAAAAATAGACAATGTTGAAACATTCATAATAAACTCATTTGTATGCTTTTTAAAATTGTACTAAATTAGTCCTCAAATACCTTAGAATTCATATATTCAGACTTTTTTTTAATATTAGTGACCAAATAACATCTAGCAAAACTGCTTCACGTCAGCCCGGCAATTTTTCCATCATAATTTTATACGTCTACAGCTCACCACATATAGCTGGAGCGGTGAAGGTCATATGCGCAAAGGACAAAGGGGAGAGTAGTAGTAGCGGGGTGTACATGCATGCATTTGTCACAGCTGTATCTATCTCTATGGTGCATTCTCTCTCTTCTTGATCTGCGCAGATGACCACTCAACTTATGTTGTGAGCTGTACAAATATTAAGATCATAAATTTAACCTAAAAATGCAAAAAATTAATGCCATTCACCAAAACTTTTCCTTATGCTACATTTCGCGATTACATAACGTGATTTTAAAAATGCTCAGCGATTACAAAGCAGTTTATTATGCTTTGGATAGATGGCGCTACTTCAGGATCGATATTTTGAGGTTAGAAGAGGTACCGTTGGCATTGTTTCCTAAAGCATCTAACTACTGAACACGTGTGCTAAGGGTTTTTTTTACTTGTTTGGTGTATTATTATACGAAGAGTTTTTGAAGGTGCATTATTAACACCGTATCTGCGGTGGATATCGACTGTGTGCAAGTACAGAAACGAAATATTTTTAGAAATTTCTTCTATTACGATTAAGTAAGCGTACAAAATCTAGAAACACATTTATAATATATACCGGAGACACATGTCTAATATAAAATTGTTCTGAAACAACCTGTATACTTACGTACCGCATGCGTTTTATGTTCCAGGGCGATTGTATTTGGTCGCCATTTTGATTTGGATAACATTTGTCAGTTGGCTTTTGACAATCTTAGAGAGTGATCGATAGAAAATTATTATAGAGTATCTAAAGCCCTAAAAACGTGTTGAAATTATTAAAAAAGCATATTTAAAAAATTGTGCAATTGTAAATACAAGGAGAAAATGAAGTGACTCTTTTGAATAATTTTAAAAATTTGTATACCGCTATCGGGGCATGTTGGAAACCTTTCTGGTTCCCTAATTGGATAAATTATGCCCACGGAAAAAATTTCCCGGCCGAATAAAGTCAGAAAGTAGGAATATCGACCGATCCCCACGATCCCCTGATTTGATAACTCCCGATTTCTTCCTATAGTCGTACTTCAAAGAAAAGGTGCCCACTAACAAACCAACCACAACAGCAATGTTAAAAGATAACATTCAAAACGAAATTGCCGAAATAACACCATAAGTCCGCGAAATTGTTGTGGAAAATGTGCTTAAAAAGCTCAGCTGTGGGTCACCGGCAAAAGGCGGCCACTTGACCAACATCATATTCCCTACACAATGTTAAAGACCATATGCGGATGACACCCAAATTTATTTGTCTTTTCCTCCATTCGAGATGAATGGTACCATATCTAAAGTTAATGCTGACATTAAATATTAATACTTACTTCCGCAAACATCGTATATTTTTTATTAACCCCGATAGAAACTGTGTTATGTTCTTTGAAAGGGTGGGTAACGATGGGAGATGAGGGGGTCAATTGAAGATTACTTTAAATAATAACACTGTAGTAACGCAATTAAAAAATTTGGGCTTAACCATAGATAACATTTTCAGATATAAGTTTTATATATCAAAGATTATAAGTCGTACTTTTAAAAATTTTATATTATTTCAGATGTATCTTCAATATTAAATTAATTAGGATGTTGTGCGAATCATTGGTGCTGTCGTTGTTTAATTATTGCATGCCTATTTATGTACACTCTTTGGATGCTGTTGACATGAAGCGAGTGCAGCTAGTACAAAACGCGTGTATGCGGTACATTTTCGGTTTCCGCAAGTATGATAGAATATCACACAAGCTCAAATTTTTGAAATGGTTAAATATGCAAAACCAAGTTACTTTACATTGCCTTACCTTTCATAGAATCCTTTTTCTGTTTGAGTGCCCACCGTACTTATTGAAGAAAGTCAGGTTTCGCTGTGACGTGCATAATATTAATATAAGGAGTAAAAATTAGGTGTGGCCACCACACGACTTTCTTATATGTATGAGCGTTTCAAATCATACAATTTTAAAAATTATTCTAAACAAAAACTATTCGAAATCCTTTTCTAAGTACTTCCAGTCTCTTAATAAATCTCTACAGGATACATACTTTATGAGATATTTGCAAAAAATGCTACTCGCTAAGAGTAAAAGTATTACTTCCGGTCCGAATTTTGAATTTTCATTTATACAAAAAATATTCCAAATCCAACTCTAACTACCTTTATACTCTTGACAAATATATATAGAATGCATAATTTACAAAGTATCTGCAAAAATTGCCATTCGATAAGAGTAAAAGTGTTACTTCCGGTGCAAATTTTGAAATTTCATTTATACAAAAAATATTTCAAATCTAACTCTAAATACTTTTGTACTCTTGACAAATATATATAGAATGCATAATTTGCGAAATATATGCAAAAATCGCTATTCGATAAGAATAAAAGTGTTACTTTCGGTCCAAATTTTGAAATTTTTTTTGTACAAAAGGTATTAAAAATTAAGTTATAAATACTTTTATACTCGTAACGTACCTGTCTAAAAAGCATGACTTGCGAAATATTTGCAAAAAACTGATTTTCGATAAGAGTAAAAGACCTACTTCCGGTAGGAATTTCGAAAAACTTTTTTAATAAAATTCTTCTCGAATTTAATTTTGAGCATATATGAATTGTTTATAAATTTGTTTAAACTTAGTAGTTAACGAATAATTGGCAAAATTCGATTTTTTCACTGAAGTAAACTACTACTTCCGGTCTGCCGATTTTACTGAAAATCTAATCAGATTTCAAGAGGGAGATTGTATTCGTAAATATAAAATTTGAAATTGATACCTATAGCGGTTTGGCCGCTATCGTGGTCACACACAGAGAGACAGACACACAGACACAAAGACATTTTTTAAAAACCAGTTTTTCGGTATCAGGGGACTTCAAACCGTGGACATCTGCAAGAATCTCGGGGTCGAAAATGTTCACAATACTTCGTTATACCTCATATAAGAAAGTAAAAATGCTATCACTTTACCTAAATACCATACAACATTTTTTAAGATGTCATTCACATATGCAATCTATACCCTTTACAATGCTATACCAGGTTATTTTAAGGCTATGGGTATGACGGCTTTTAGGGTTGCCGTTTATTAGTCATTTCAATTCATCTAGTTTATTATGTGTGCTTAGAAGGATAATAAGGTTGCTATAAAACCCAACAAAGAAATACCAAAAATTTTGGAAAAAATATATTTCTTTTTCAACATCCGCTGAATAGAAACAGGCCAGGCAAACAGGGGATGACCCTAGCTAAAAGAAGAAGAAGAAGAAGAAGAACATGATCTCCTTTCAGCTCTATACACTTTTCCCAGCGATGCTCAATAATTTCGATACTCTTTTTATAATAAAACTGTCTTGCTCCTCAAAATAGCCATTAACTGCCGACATCACTTCTTCATCGTTAGAACATATTTGACCACTGAGCCGTTTTTTCAAGTTTGGGAACAGAAAATAATCGCTTTGGCGAATAGGGTGCTTGAGGTAACATTTCAAACTTTAATTCATTAATTTTTGTCATTGCAAAAACGGATTTGTGAACTGGTGCATTGTCTTGATGAAACAACACCTTCTTCTTAGCCAAATGCGGCCCTTTTTGCTTGATTTCTTGGCCCAAATGTTGCAATAAGTTTGCATAATACTCGCCGGTGATAGTTTTTTCTTTTTTCAAGATAGTCAATGAAAATTATCCCACGCGCATCCCAAAAGATCGACGCCATGACTTTGCCTGCAGGTGGAACGGTCTTCGCCTTCTTTGGAGACGGTTCTTCTTTTTCAGTCTATTGTTTTGATTGTTATTATGGACCCATGTTTCATCCATGGCTATGAAACGGCGTCAAAATTCTGCTTTGTTGCTGTGAAACTTCGCTAAACACTCAATTGAAACATCTTCACGACACAGTTTTTACTCGAGTGTGAGCAAACGCGGCACCCATCTTGCAAACAGCTTTTTCAGATAATATGCGATGTACCGCACATTTTGAAATGCCTACTATGTCTCTTAGCTCGCGCACTTTCAGTCGACGATCATCCAGTACCGCTTGGTGGATTTTCTTCACCATTTCTGGAGTCGTCACCTCATCTTATCGACTACTGCGATGCTCTATTTTACTGTTGTAAACGAAAGAGCAGACTCACCCAGAGTAGAATCCAGTCAGCTTTTATATTGGTTGGGCTGAGGCCTTTCAAATAAAAGTATTGTATCACATAACGATGACCAATTTTCTCCATTTTCACAAATTCACTGTAAACGTTCACTATTGACAGCTGTTAAACAAATACTAAACAAGGTTGTGCCTTCAAACCTGACACATATGTTTTATGGATTGTGCACTCACTAATACAGTGATCTTTTTCAAACAACTACCGCCATTTCTACGTCAGGTCGAGTACTTATGGGAACACCCTCGTACGTACGCAAAATTTCTTTAGCTTTAGTTAAGGTTAGTTAGGATTATTTTTAGGCATTTATTACTAATTATATGTTCAATTATTTTGACGGGTTTGATGGGAGAGCAGGGCGCCTACTTAGGTCGCCCGTCTGAAATACCCCTCACGATTTTCCTTTTTTTCTCTTTGGTTTTACACTTTGAAACTATTCTTTTTTCTTGTGATCTCGCCTGTATATTTTTATACATGCATACATACCTATTTGTGTATATGTTTATGTAACAATAAGGAAAAGAAAAATAAATACATTATTATTATTATTATTATTACATAATTAATCAATAAAATATAAATTATAAAATTGAATTTGATCTAAATGTTATTAGAAAAACATCGACCTGTAACCTAAAAGGCATCCTGTATATATGTACAAACATAGGTTTGTGGTATATTTACCTTCAACTCAGACCACAACAATTATTTTAACCGCAACCGATTTCCATAGCTCACATGAGCGACAGGACTTACACACCGGTGTGTTATTTTATAAACACCTTGTTATTTCACGTTTTTTTCTAAATTTACCTACTTCTCTAACTACATCACCGCAAACCTGACATTATAATAATATTTACCAGGCTGATCACGATCCTCTTAATTGATATAGATTGTAAATAATAATAACATAGAACAAGTTCGGGAGATCATCTCCGTTGAAGTAGCCTTAATAACTATTATTACATCACACGTCTCGCAGAGAAATCCTTTCCGAAGTTGATTCTCTAAACGGCCAATTATTTAATGATTTTTTATCGTTGATATCGTTGTCTAATTCATTTTTAATTAACGTAACGGCCTCGCTATGTATGTGTTCTATGTTTTCCAGTCCGTCGACAACAACAACCGACTGAATAACTAATGACCACAAATTACATCGTTACATGACCATTCCGGTAATAAATAGTAATGTAAATAGCTTGTTCGTGTGTATATATTTTGTGTGTAAATATTCCTGTAGAAGCTTATTATTAATCAATTTAGTTATTCGCCATTATTCATTAAGCTACATTATAATAAATGGAAATTGTGCAACTGTCTTAGATACGAGCTATGTCAATAAAATTGGAATGATTTGAACTGTTTATGATGTATATTTTCAAATAACTTAAATATAATATTGGAGGAAATCATTAAGATTAAAATCGTCAGTCACATTTGGATAATAAAATAAAATTATTAAAGCAGTTCGAAAATATTGAATTAAGAAACCTAACCTTTTTCGGTATCAGGAGACTTCAAAACGTGGACATCTGCAAAAATCTAGAAGTCGAAAATTTTCATCATCACAATACTTCCTTATACTATGTATAAGAAAGTATAAAACTAGTTAAAGTAATTAATTTTCAGAAAAATAATTAACACCCAAATCAAAGCTTTATTGAAGAAATAAAATATCATAATTCTTGTCTATAGGCATATACACGAGGGAGGGTCTTTAAGTCCGCGAAATGGGCGGAAGAAGAGAGAAAATAAAAATTCTAAATTATTTTTCTTTTTCAATAAGGCAACCCTAATACATTTTTCAGATCTTCCAATAAGCTTGTGTATGCTTTCATAAAAAATATTTTATCTTTGTCTAAAAAATACGTAAAAACTATTTCCTCTACTTCTTCATCACTTGTAAATTTCTTCCAACGTAACTCATTTTTCATATCGGGGACAGACAAAAATCGATAACAGCATGGTCTGAACTATAGGACGCGTGATTTAAAATACTGAACCTCACTTTAGGCAGGATAGTCAGTTCAATACAACTCTTGCGGAGAGAATCTTAGTCGTGCAAGAGTAGGTCACTTTTCGTTAAAGTTTCTCTTCTTTCTTCCTTAATGAGTTCTTTTAACGACACAAGAACTGAAGCGTAGTATTCTCAAATTATGCTAATGGTTTTTTTCTTTGTATTCATTCAATGGGATTCATTATAATTGCAAAAAATAACAGTAGTCACTGTGACTTTAAATTTTTATGTTGTGGTGTGCGTCTTTTATGACATGTTTGAGTCTTGCTTGGACTCGGTTTCAAAATGATGAAACCAAGTTTTATCGAGAGTAAAAATTTAAATCAATATACCATCGCTTCGTGCATTGTAGAGGTCCAAAAACGCACAGAAACCTACCACGTGCAGCTATTTTGCTGTGGCGTGAGCATCTTGCGCTTACGTTAGTCATACCAAGATTATTATGAAGAATTTTAAAATAGGCTGTATCAAGTAGGTACTCCAGTCATTTTCTTGATAGTTGTGTCGTCTTAGCCGAATATTTTCCATTATTAATTTTTCCACTTCTTTAACAAGTTCTGGAATGTTCACTTAGTTTCACATAGTTCTTCCAGGGCACGAATCCCCGTAAACCAATAACATCTCTTCCAATATGGTATTGACAGATTTTCCTTGTTTTGAAATAAACTTGAAAACGGTGTAATACTCGATTTTTTCCATATTTCACACTTTTTTCCGATTCAGTGGCTTGGTCGACGATAGTTTAGAGACTACTAAGGCGATTATGTTAAAACTTTATAAGTAAACTAATAATGATTTGCTGAATATGTTATGACAAGAAATAACTCTCCCACTACCATCTAACCCAGTGGTTCTCAACCTTTTTTCGCCTAGCGCCCACTTACTGGATTTTGTATAGATCCCAGCGCCCACTGCAGAAAATCGCGAAGGGACACGTCATGGACTACGACTATGGATTATGGACTAGTTAACCTGGGCACAGTAATTAAAACAAGAAGTAATATTCTACCTCTAAATTTATTTAAAAATATTAATTAACACAAACAAAAATTATTATTGAAATATTGAATTTTATTTAACAAAATTAAATTAATAAATTTGTGAGCCCAACCCATGCAGTCTTCACTAATGCGATCCTTGAGGTTGGTGCTTGCTCACTAGCTCTTTCACGCGAGGAGTCAGCAGAGACAAATAAAGCCGCAAGTCCCCTCTGTTGACCATGTCCAGCCTTTTCCTCTTGTCTGAGTGCAGAAATGTAGCCGCACTAAATCCGGTTTCCACTAAATATGAAGTCGGAAACGTGAGAAGAAGCTTGTGAACAATTCCCCACATTGTAGGGAATAGTTCTGCCATGCTGTGGTTCTGCCAGAGTTTCTTGAAGCCTGTTTTGATTCGGACTTTGCAATCCTCGTTGTTGCGAAGTTCCACCAACTCCTCCTGCAATTTAACGTCAACGTCTTCCAGCACGACTCCAAACGGGTCAGTGATTCAGGCAGGTACATCCAGTTTGATGAGGTCTTGGAAGCGCGATGTAAGGTCTTCTTTTAGTTGCTGAAGATGAGCCCCATATCGAAGAAGATCTTCATCTGTGGGTGTCTCGTCATTTGATTAATTTCACTAAATTGGTAAAGTTCTTTCCTAACGATATTACTGCGGAGAAGGGCCAGCTTGTCGATAAAGATGGTCACTGCGCTCTTGCAGTCGATGAGTGTCACCAGTTTACCTTGAATCTGGAGAGACAACTCGTTGAGTTTCCTGAAGATTGTAGCCAAGTAGAAAATGTCGAATTTGTGTTTCTTCAGCTCACCGGCCAACTTCTCATGTTTGACTTGCAGGAAAGTGACAACTGAATCGAACATTTCACAGAATCGAGCCAAGCAGTTGCCCTTAGAGAGCCATCTCACCTCGGTGTGAAGCAGCAGCCGATTGTAGATCTCGTCATTTTCCTGGCAGAGGTTGCGGAATAGTCGATCGCTTTTTGCATTTGTTTTTATTACTCTTCACGGCCGTGATCACAAGATTGAGAGAGTCATGAAGGCTGGGGGTCAGCCGTTTCGCTGCAAGATGCTGTCTGTGCGCTACACAATGTATGCAGATGATATCTGGATGCTCCTTCTTGAGAAGAGCAAGGAACCCCTTGTATCGCCCAACCATTGCTGGTGCTCCATCTGTTGCGCAGGAATGAATGTTGATTAGCGGGATTTCCTTTTCTTCAAAGTACTTCTTGACAGCAGCAAAGATGGATGTACCAGTTGTGTCAAGGGGTAAGGACTCTGCAAACAACATGTCCTCTTTTGTTTCTCCAGTTTCGTCGAAGTACCTCACGTAAGACATGAGAAGGGCAGTGTTATCACTCAAAGTCGATTCATCAAGCTGGATGGAAAAGTTGGTCTTCTTCAGAATGTCCACCAACTGGATTTCGACATCACTTGCCATCTCATCTATTCTTCTGGAGACCGTGTCGTTGCTAAGGGGGATAGCCTTCACTATTTCTGTCGCATTCCTATGTAAGACAGTCGAAATCACCTCTTTCACGGCAGGCAAAATCAGTGTTTCCCCCACAGTGTGCGGCTTGCCAGCCTTTGCAATCATATATGCAATGTTATACGATGCCAGTAGGCCATCATGCTGAATCTCTGTCACCTTGGCAAAAGCAGACGAAATGGACGGGGTAGTTTTCTCCCTGTCATCACGCAGTTTCTTTAAGTATTCTGCGGGCTTGTCCTTTTTGTCCGAATGCATCTTTTCTAGATGGTCACGCATACGAGAGGGTTTCATACCTTCATTTGAGAAGGCATTGGAACAAATGAGGCACATCGGTCTTTTGCGATCCGCTAGGCTTGGTACGAAACCGAAGGCTATATAGTCGACCGAATACTGGCGTACCACCTTCTGCTTTTTGCCTGGCGGGGCCATTGCTGTCGTGTAAAAAAGACCGATGTTAAACAATGTTAAACAATTTTGGTTGGAGCAATATAATTAAAGTATTTTGTATAAGTTAGATTTCTAAAATAATTTGAGTTATTAAAAACATTACCAACATCAATAAATGCCTGTAATAAACGGTTTTCGATTATAAAAATTCCTCTACCTAGTTTTAATTCAGCTCAAATATATATCGTTTATTTTATAACAGAACCGTGTGTGCTAAATGTACAATATTTTTGATTAACACTCTGTTAATTAATCACACAACTATCGCACACTGAATATTTGTCTCTGTTCGAACGTTATCGCTGACTATCGTAAATAGAATGAATCATGCGAATAATGACTTCGCTATATATACCGCACTGCATGGAATTCTCTGGAAGTCGAACTCTCTCGACCTTGGAACATTCGAGATGCGGTCCACTATACTCACGTTGACTCACAGAGTCGGCGCGTTGCGTCATACATACAATAACATGGTTAAGCACAGAAATAGAAACAGCATGTACGTAACCATAGCAACGATGGGGTTAACAATGCATAATAGGAACATTGGTGAGCGCGGATATTAAACATTTTGCATTTTTGTATAATTTTACTAATTTTTTACTGTGTAGTGTAGCTTTACCTTTACACCGTACAGCGCCCACCCAAAATCCTCCAGCGCTCACTGGTGGGCGCTACCGCCCACGTTGAGAACCACTGATCTAACCCCTCGAACTTAAAAACGCTTCCTCGTAGTTTTAGATCATCTGCTTTAATTGCATTTGCTGGTGGCACTCAAATCATTCGTAAATAAATTAAATAACCAGGAGCCTTAGTTGTAACCTTGAGTAACACCCAATGTAGATATTAATAAATGAGATTCAAAGCTATTATATAAAAATTATTAACAGATTCTATTTGTAATTTCTTTAATTATTTATATGAAATATTTTTGTTGATAAAATAGCCCTAACTTTATAATTATATTATAGAAAAATTATTGAGCGATATATTATACAAAAACGCTCTCATATTTGCATTAATGTTTAGATACAATGTTTTGGAGTCCACTATATTTCAACTATATATCTAAATATTTTAAGTAAACGTATGATTATTTTCCTGCGCTTATAAACAGGAACTTAGTAATTGATATATTTACAATGTTTACAATAAATTTAATGCGCAAATAAAAACAAATTTTGTATTAACAGCTAACGGGAAGAAATAAAATAAATCGAAGTATTAATTTCTTACCGAAAACTAAGAAATATGATAACCGCATAAGATTATCGACATCAACTTTGCATCAACTACTTTCGGTATATAGAACTTTTGCGCTATATTTTGAGTTAATTAATTCCGAGATAGTATAAAATGATGTAAAGTTTACTAGCGAAGACGCCAGCGTAACCATGTAACAGTAAGTAATAGAATACGTGGCATTCAATGACTTGATCAAGTGTACTTCCTAAGTCTCATTATGCAGAAAATAGGCTTCTCGGCTGATGAACATTGTTTGTTACCCGCAAGGAACCATGACTTAAGAGAAATTAGTTAATTTACTAACCTTGCATTCACAACTTATCTTACTTCACCTCGCGAAGTAGTAATAATACATCTTGGTCTGAGTGACTCGTTGTGGGCTAAGAAACTTCTACAATATAGAATTTCGACTGAACTAGTATTGAAACATTAAACTTGGGGATAACTTGTATTAAACAGTTTTAGTCAAGATGATATAAATTATATATACAGTGACTCCTGAATATTATCCCTTTCACCACAATAATTATGAACTATCTAAATATTCTGTAATAAGAAAAACGTTGGCAGTCGTATAATATTATTATATAGACCCAGAATAACTTTTTTAACATAAAATTGCTGTAATAAATTATTCGCGGCATACATATTGTCAGCCCAATCTTTCTTTGCCAATTTCATTTTGAATTGTATGCATACGAATCATAATATGTACTCTCTACTCAATTTGCATAGTGAATTTATTCGTGAATTGTAAAATTTACATAATATGACGTAACATTCATAAAATATTATTCCTCGTAATGCTAATATACTCAATTAAAAACTTAAAACAGATCATTTTCTATACATTTACAATAAATTGGAAATAGAGATATATAAAGCTTGTTAATATTTTAGGTTAATAAGTAACCTTACATACAAAGTTATTATATATTGTAACAATACCTTTAATAAATAAAGTGTATACATAATTACATTCAGGTAAATTCAAAATCTTTATTATGACTATATGACTGATCCCTGTATTAATTTCCTTTAACTAGAAAAATTATGAAAATACAATGTAATATTTTTATCTATTCTGTGTTTATCTCAGGTTTTATATTATTACGCCCATAACTAACTCAGATATTGTTTATAACAATTAACATTTCAATACTTACATTTAACTAACTTCACTTTATTCATAAAGAACGAACAGTTGCCTATTCATAAGTTATTCAACACCAATAAATGTGATGTGACATTCGTATATTTATTTTCCTATAATTTGTGAATTATATTTATTATACCGGTAATATTCAAGCGATTAATTATATGTGCATTAATTATCTTAAAGTATCACTTTAAATGGATACTATTTCAAGGTATGTACTAAAATATTTCTCTAATAATATAGTTTATTACTGACATAGATCTTCCTATTTGTAGGTTATAATCCTTAGCATCATTTATTTCACAACAGAATAATATCAGATTCTTTCTAACATACCAAATAAAAGAAATATCTTTAAAATATTTGTTTAATGAACAAAACAGTTAAAATTTAATGTTGGAAATTTATAACAATATCAATAAAAGAAAAACATGTGAAAATTTCAAGCTTGTTCAACCAACTTATTAAGTATTTTTGTATATAAGAATTTAGCTGTAAATGCACTCAAATATGAAAGAATTTTGACTATTTTTAAAATACTGTATAGTAACTTATACAGCAAGAGCGCGCGAGGTATGATCACCCGATGGTATACGTAAACTCGCATCTAAACGTGGTCCGATAATACATATTAGAGTTACGGCACAGCATACTAGCATATTCGAACTCATAGTGATCTAATTATTTTTTCGCAGATTGACAAAAAGAACAAATTAAATTTTCTCTTTAAGTGATGACGATTGCTTAGATAACTAAGTCGATAATAACGCGAAGATTGTAATACTTATAACGTAATTATGATTATCCTTATGAAATTAAATAATAATGTAGTTGTGTAAAAAGTTATAGCAGTACAACTGGGTTTTAGAATGAAATAAAAACAACCCGCCTGAAACATCTGCAGAATAAACTAAGATGTCTAGAGAAAAATAAATAAATAGGAATTTCATGGTAAAAAAAAACTATAAATAAGTATAACAGAAATACCATAAAATAACACAAAAACCTACGTGCATTCCTCTTTGCAGCCAGTACGCAACTGATCTAAATATCTATATCTGGCGAACACAGCTGGCGGAGATCAATTTTCCGAATATACGTCCGAAGAATATCGACTGGTATCGGGTGATCATACCCCGCGCGCTCAAGCTGTATATTATCATATACACACAAACTTATTACGTATTTGGGTTGCCAATCTGTTTCTTTTCCGTAAAAGAAAATAGTTTTCTAATTATGACACATTCTGTGTATTCTAAAAAATTAATAGGAAGTCAAAAATTAATGCTGTGAATTAGAGATTCTAAATATCTGTGATTTATAATCACTTCCAGTAAATTGTAGAATAAATTATGTGTTTTCGAACTCTTAGATAAATTATACTCTACATATAATTACACATATACAAATTATTTCAATTAACAATACGACCTGTCAGATTTTATATACCGGCATTATTTCTTGTACTCCAATAAAATTTCTTATAGTTCTATGACGAAATTTCCTGGCTACGATGATGTGTTCCAATTCTTAATCTGTCTTTCCGGGATACTCGGATTGTGGATTGTTATTATGATGTACCTTGGATTATTTCTCTGTTTCACTGGAACGTTTGAACCTGGATTGAACCGCTATCCTGTCGTACTTCAGATATTGGTATCCCCTGGAATACTCGAACTTTGGATGAAATTGGAATCTCGAACTATGGACTGCTATTATGATGAACTTCGGATTAAATCTCTATTGTGCTGGAATACCCGTAATTGGAATATCGGACTATGTACTGCTAATATGATGAATCTCGAATTAATCTTCTGGAATCTTGAAACTTAGACTGCTTATATGATGCTTTCCTTGCTGATTATTAAAATTCTTCTCTGATTTACATCAATATGGTAAGTATTTTTATCTGTATGCTTGATTAACAAATTATTTATAACTCACTTCTCGTATTTAGTTCATAGAAGTAATTCCTTTTCTTTCAATCCTTTTTTAATATCACCGTATAAAGTAATTTGTATTATCCTAGATAATAAATTTTATTCTCCTTTCTTCTCCACGTAAACTATTACACTATTATCACACTTTTACGTTACTTTAGATACTTTTTATATGCGTTTATCGGAGAGGAACTTTGTCTTTCCGAGAAACACAACCGCTTTTTTCAACAAAATTTTAATAATCCTTTATTTATGCCTCATATCCTTGGCAATAATTCATTAATTCTCAACATCCAATGATCTTTATACACACATTTTATTAATCCAATACATATTTTAATTTGTGCTTGAATATTTAAAATACCTTTTTAAATTCCAAAAATTTATCATTTTAATTCTTTACTTTATTTTTAAAAACTTTTAATACACTTCGGCAAATGAATATGTACCCATTACTATAACATAATTATTTAAATGTCAAAATCTGACACATCTCAAATTTGAATCTAGGCGCGCAAACTATACATCATTTTATTGCATTTATGTTTCAAAATTTACACTAATTATCACTACTTATCAATAGTGTTAATTAAACAGCTTTTACAAAGTAATATTTCATAAAAAAAATACATCAAGTAATATTTAAATCTCTAATTTCAGAACTGGACAAAATCAATGCAACAATGTAACCTGATAGGCAACCACCTATGCACGATGCATGAAGAAAACAAGAAAATATACATTTAACATTATCACAATTAGTTTAAGTATAACTCAAATATTCTAACAGCTATTTATTTAATTAAAATTCGATCTACTAAACATTTCAAACTTTCATTCTTTATTCTCACTAAAAATCTATATACAGTATGGTTGGTTAGTACTAGTACATTTCCATATAGTATTGTTGGTTGATGCTGGTGAACTACCACAATATATATATGTTATAATGAATTTACTTATACGATTCTTTAATTGAATTCTGTTGTTAAGAGGTACCAGAAATTGAATGGACCCAAATGGTTGCGAGACTTATGTTATCGTTTCAGTGCAGAGTTAATATATAACTAACCTGTAAAGTAAATTATATAAGCTGCCAAGTATACGATAGAATATAATTAAAAAAAAGTTTTACCTAGTAACCTTAAAACGTTATGGGCCATTAGTAGCAGAATATATACCGTAATCGACATATTTTAATTTCTGATACGAAAGTAGCAAGAGGAAAAGAGCGCGACGAAATAAACTAAAGATACACATAAACGAGGCTGCCAAGACTCGACAAACGTTTCGTATGAAATATAAGGCGTGAGGGTCCCCCACTACTGCGTTGCTCTCCCACCACTGTTAGCAAGCAGGCATCGCTGCATATTATAAGGTCATCTGCATGGGATAGAAGTGTAACCGAAATTAAAATTTGACGACTATGGTATAAAGCTTACAGCTGTGGTATAAAGAAAAAACTGGAATTTACAATAAAAATGGGCCAGAATTCCTTCTGGCCCACATTCTTGTGACTTCCCCTATCACTGAGATGACCGGCAGATTAGCTAGAGATCGACGGGGTTCCAAAACAAGTGACGAATTAGCGACACTTACATGTTTATGTTCTGTTAAGCTGAAGCGTAAGTGTAAACGTCGTTGGCAGTACAGGTAGGAAAGTAGGGTCATGAAGAAGTTAAACATTAAAAAAAGGCTGTTCCAGTTTCTGATACCAAATTACAAATTTATTTTTCAGCAACCTAACAACACGAGTTGCTTAAACAAAAATACAATATATATAAACTTGTTATAGCATGCAAAAAAAGTTAAAATCTGCAATGAATCTCCAACCAACAAAAAGGAGGTTGATTTATTAAATACTTAAATTTTTCATTAGAGAAATTAGTACACGAAACAAGGAATAAATATATGAATAAGTTGTTACTTACGACATTGTTATGAATACATAACTACATAAAATATGTATAAACTGTTTTATTGCTAAATATATGACTTAAAAGAAGTTTCATGCAGCGGGTTGGTGCCACACAGGTATCCTAAATTACAAAAAAAAAAACATATAGGCAAAAGTGCCAAAATCTCGCACTACAAGAATCAATTCAAAAAATAAGTAGCCACCTAAGGAGCAGAGAAAATAAACATGACAAATGTAAGAGAAATATATGGTTCGAAGAAAATGGCAGATGGAGAATACAGAAGGCTAATGAATGAAAGGAGTAGAGATCGTAAGTATATAAAAGTACAAAGACTCTTATGTACCATCAGAGTCCTTGTACTTTTATATACCTTACCGGCCACTTAAGAAGGATGGCAAATAATAGGGAAGTAAAGAAAATCACGGCATGGAGACCAAACACAGGTAGTTGAGGAGAGAGGGCGGGAAGCAGGTGGAAAGATAAGATGATGGAGGATATTAAGAAACTGATGATACGGGGGTAAACGAGCAGCGTCCAGCACCAAGATGCATGGAGGAGGATAACTGAAGAAGCAAAGTTGAACAATACTTAAGTGTAAGGCAAGAAATGAGTTGCTAAAACCCAAACGAGAAATAAGCGGTTACAATTCTTAAGGGAATTTATGACCCCGTACATATAAGTAATACCATAGTAAGCACGCCTGTAATACATTTGTAGAACATGTGATAAATGACTTGCTATCGTCACACATTGATTAAAAATTATTATATTTATATGACAATATTTGCTTATTTTCTCTATTATAATTTGATTGCTCATTAAATATTTGAATTGTGATTTTAGGTTTCAAATTGTTTCAGATATTAATTACTAATAGTCTCGTATTATTATTTCAAGAATATAATCATTTATTTCTCCAGCTAGTCAATTCATATCATAAATATTACCACAACGTGTGGCAATATTCTATAATATAATTATATCCATTAAATACTATAACAATATTTAGTAATTGTGATAAGTAATACAGAATTTGATCTGGAACAATTTCTGTCTAAAAAAAATCATTGGAAAGCACAATCATACATCGCAAACTATACAGTCGAGACAGACTCTTTAAGAGGAAACCAAATTGAAAAAATGAGGTATATCTTCCACACGACTTTCTTATACGTATGAGCGTTTCAAATGATACAAAATTGCTTTAAATAGTTTTATCTTCTTTGAAAACATAAGCCTGTAAGCGTGTAACTTCAAATTCAAATTTTAAAATTTTTCTTATATAAAGATTATTGAAAATCATAGTACTTCTATTCTCTTAATAAATCTCTATAGAATTCATGATTTACGAGATATTCGAAAGAAAGTGCTACTCACTAAGAGTAAAACTGTTACTTCCGGTCCGAATTTTGAAATTCTATTTATACAAAACATATTTCAAAGCCAACTCTAAATACTTTTATACTCTTGATAAGTACTCGTATATACAGAATACATAATTTTCGATATATTTGCAAAAAAAAACACTATTTGATAAGAGTAAAAGTGTTTATTCCGGTCCAAATTTTTAATTTTTTTTATACAAACGGTATAGAAAATTAAGTTCTAAATACTTTTATACTCGTAATTTATCTGTCTAAAAAGTATGACTTGCAAAATATTCGCAAAAAAATGAATTTCCAGAAGAGTAAAAGACCTACTTGCGGTAGGAATTTCGAAAAACTGTTTTCATAAAATTCCTCTCAGATTTAATTTTGAACACATATGAATTTTTTATAAATTCGTTTAAACTTGATAGTTGACAAATATTGGCAAAAATCGATTTTATCACTGAAGTAAACTACAAAATCAACAAACATTTTTGAAAAGCTACTTTTTCGGTATCAGAAGACTTCAAAACGTGGGGAACTGAAAAAAATCTCGAACTCGAATATTTCCATCATCACAATACTTTCTCATACTACGTATAAGTAAGTAAAATGAGTGTCGCACATACGTATAAGAAAGTGGCGTCATAGCCACTTCCCATTTCTACCTTCTTATACGTAGTATAAGGAAGTATTGTGATGATGAAAATTTTCGCCTCGAGATTTTTGCAGATGTCCACGTTTTGAAGTCCCCTGATACCGAAAAAGTGGTTTTTAAAAAGTGTCAGTGTGTCTGTCTGTCTGTGTCTGACCACGATAGCGGTCAAACCGCTATAGCTATCTACTCACAATTTTGCATTTAGTAGTATAATCTCCCTCTTGAGAACTGATTAGGTTTTCAGTCAAATCGGCAGACGGGAAGCAGTAGTTTACTTCAGTGAAAAAATCGGATTTTGCCAATACTTCGTCAACTACTAAGTTTAGACTAATTTGTAAAAAGTTCATATGTACTTAAACTTGAAATTGTGAACAATTTTTTATTGAAAAAGTTTTTCGAAATTCCTACCGGAAGTAGGTCTTTTACTCTTATCGAAAATCATTTTTTTGCAAATATTTTGCAAGTCGTTCTTTTTAGACAGGTACGCTACGAATATAAAAGTATTTAGAACTTAATTTTCAACATCTTGTGTATAAAAAAAATTTCAAAATTCGGACCGGAAGTATCACTTTTACTCTTATCGAAAAGCGATTTTTTGCCAATATGTCATAAATTATACATTCTAAAAATATTTGTCAAGAGTACAAAAGTATTTAGAGTTGGTTTTGAAATATTTTTTGTATAAATGGAATTTCAAAATTCGGACCGGAAATAACACTTTTACTCTTAGCGAGTAGCACTTTCTTTCGAATATCTTGCAAAGTATGCATTCTATAGAGATTTATTAAGGGAATAGAAGTAAATGGTGTTTTTTATAGAGGTATAGAACTTTGAAATTGAATAAAACAAAGATGAATTTTTTAAATTGACGTGAGATTTACTTTATTCGAAAGATAATCTTTTGGCATTATAATTTAAATATGACTTCTGGCATATGACCGCCACGGCTGGCTCGGACGTAGTCTAATCTGGAGGTCCAATTTTCAATGACTTTTTTCAACATTTGTGGCCGTATATCGGCAATAACGCGGCGAATGTTGTCCTCCAAGTGGTCAATCGTTTCGGGCTTATCGGCGTAGACACAGAAAATAGTCTAGCGGCGTCAAATCGCACGATCTTGAAGCCCAATTCACGGTTCCGAAACGTGAAACTATGCGGTTACCAAACGTTTCCCTCAATAAATCAATTGTGGCACGAGCTGTGTGACATGTTGCTCGTCTTGTTGAAACCATAGTTCCTGCACATCATGGTTGTTCAATTGATGAAGGAAAAAGTCATTAGTCATGACTCTAAAGCGGTCACCATTGACTGTAACGTTCTGACCAGCATCGTTTTTAAAGAAATACGGACCAATGATTCCACCAGCCCATAAAGCACATCAAACAGTCAGTTTTTCTGGATGTAACGGTGTCTCAACATACACTTGAGGATTATCATCACTCCAAATACGGCAGTTTTGTTTATTGACGTATCCATTCAAAAAAAGGGAGCTTCATCGCTAAACAAAATTCGCTTATGAAAATCGCGATCAACGGCAATCTTGTTTTGGGCCCATTCACCGAATCTACGCCTTGCTAGGTGATCGTGTGGCTTCAATTCTTGCACGAGTTGGATTTTGTAAGCACGCAAACCAAGATCTTTCCGCAAAATCTTCCATAAAGTGGATGGACACATATGCAATTCCTGTGCACGATGGCGGATAGACTGATTCCGGTCTTCCTCTACGCTACGCTCTACAGCAGCAATGACTTCTTCTGTACGCACTGTACGACGTCTCTGTGGATGCGTATTATCACTTAGAGTAAACGTATTGCGAAAACGTTCCAGTGTTAATCGAATTAATTGCTCTGATGGGCGATTATGTTGACCGTAAAATGGACGTATTACGCGATACGTATTTCGAACAGAACCATGATTTTCAAAATAAATTTGCACAATTTGGAAGCGTTGTTCAGGAGTCAGTCTATTCATGTTGAAATGCCGAACCAAACTAAACATAAATCACTTGACAGTTAACAAAATGGCCGCCAGTTAAAAAAAGTGTTGCCAAATTAAACCTCTATACCTCTATAAAAAACACCCGTTACTTATAATAGGATTTCAAATAATTTTTATATACAAAAATTTTAAAACTCTATAATTTGAAACGCTCATACGTATAAGAAAGTCGTATGGTGGTCACGCCTCATTTTTTTACTTTGTAATTAAGTAATTTAGCTCAATAAGAAGTTAAACTTTATTTACGATGCAAAAGACAAAAATAAACTTCAAAATAAATTGTTTTTGTTTTAATCGTTTCGCGACCTCCTTTCAGTTTCTTAACGCCCGGGGGAATCGCAACCCACATACATTTACGCTAAAAATTACTTAATCCAGCTGTAAATTTACGGCTACAAAACTTTTCAATTCATTGACAACTGAGAGTGGAAATTCATTGAATTACTTTTTACAACAAACTGTCTCTTCTCATTTACATCAAATTGAACTTCCAGCATAATATGTTTTTAATAAACAGCAACATGTATACATGTATGAATACTCGTATGTACAAAATTCGCTCATTTCGATACAAATATCCGAACCGTCATTCACCTAATAATAGGTAACACACAGAGTAGCTGTATTGAAAAATATGTCAAATTAACATATCCTAACAGAGAGATGATGAAACGTGGGATGTAGATGAAAACATGCAAAACACATCAGCGTACTCTATTTGCGTAGACCGCACGTTGAAAGACAAATTATCATATTTTAGTGGCGGCATTCCTATCATCACCACATCAAACGAGATGAGAATCAACCCCGTTAACCGTAAAAGCCCCGAAATATTTGTCTATTTATAGTTTGTCGTCGGGAAGTTCTGCGAAACTTTCGTTTTGTGATTTATGTACGGCAGAACGGCGACCAGGTTAATTTCGCCGCCCAAGTATGCCGAACAGCTCCAGCTACCGCCAGTTAGTTATGCTTTTTTTTTTGGTGTTTTTCTACGTATGTATTAGTCGCCGTGGCGGTTCCTTTTGAGGGTGAGTGGAGAGCGATTCCTCGCAGGGAAATTTGTCAGTGGTCCTCAATTGGCGTTTATAAATAAAAAGTAAAGTATTCAAACACGAGGGCATGTTTTGTTTTAAATTCGGTCTTTTTTTTTCGTACCACGGAAGAGAACGATCAATCATAGTACCTACGTGTTTGCCCTGATGTGAGCGTTTTTTTTGTAAACATTCCCTAGTTTTACACATACTTCTGTGTTGAATATTTGTTTCAGTAAACGGATAGGTTACGTATTTAGAAGTACCTAATTTATTCTACTCCCTTAGTATTTTATATACAGGCTGTTTGGTATACATGCGACAAAAATTTAAAGGTAATTCCTTGGGTTATTTTAATAAAAATTATGTATTACAGATTTTTCAAAAATATGTTCCTCTTGAAGATACATCGTTAAAAATATTATTAACAAGGATTATTTGCCCATCGTAGCCGCGTTTTCCAGTTAATTTCTTTACCTCTGTGATACCATATACTTACTTACCTCCAGTGGCGTATATAAAAAATTTAGGCAAAACTTTTAGGAGGCCCTTCCAAAATACTTGTTTAGAGATATTAAAATAGAATGTGAATATCGGAGTAATTATAACAAATTTATTTTATAATAAAAAAATTTAAATTACCTATATTTAGTTGTTTATTTTATAATACATTTAAAAACACAAAAAAAAGCTAATTAGAAGACAAAATGCCGAAACGTCTTTTTTTCAATAGTAGGAAATTTTCAACTAACTCTTCCAAATCAACAGACCTACTTTGTTCATGTTCAATACTTATAACAGGCAAGGCATTTAACCGAACTTGTTTAATGGTGCTGCGTGGATAGATTTTAATTAATTTTAATTTCGAAAACGATCTTTTGCTGTTGCTGATGTTACCGGTAGTGTTAAATATAACTGAAATAGTGTACATAGATCCGGAAGACTAGTTGCTAAACATACATTTTTCACTATTAATAAATTGGCTAAGTCTTTAATAGAAGATTTTTGTTTAATTTTATTAAACAAAACAGTCTTAAGATTAATTAATTGAATCGGCAAATCTTCTGAAAAAATCAATTCCATATTTGCTCAGAATATGTCTTCCGCTATCCACTATTTCTTCATTCGTTAAATTTTGAGGGATTAAGAAACGAGAAAAGGTTTACAACTTCATTTATGGAGTAAAATCTTCTAGATAATTGGTTGATAATAATATCAAGTGACGCATTAAAAACTTCTACTTACAATTTTTTTATCGGGTTAGGAATTACACACTCGTTTTCACATTCATCAAAAAAATTTTTAATTCTCTTCTGGCGTTTATATTTTATCATAGGCTGAATATTCCAAGATTCTGCTAGATTTTTAGCTTCTTCTTCTAATTTATCAAAACTTTGTCGCAGTTCTGTATACTTTTCTTGACCATTATTAAGCAATTTGCACGTCTCTTCTAAATCACATGAAGGGCTCTGAAGTTGCTTTGAAATTAAGTTAACAGTTTCGAGGATTTTACTCTGGAAAAGTAGCAATAGAATAAACTCATAATTATTCATTTTATTCTGCAGAGACTTTGCTTCATTTCTGTTATTTTGCTTTTTGCACACCTGGATAAAATTTGACAAACATTGCATTACAGACTGATAATTATATTTTATTGACAGCAAGCATTCTAATCTAGAAGACCATCTTGTTACGCACAGCTTTTTCAGTGTGTACTTAATTTTACTTCCATGTGGTGCAGCTTGATGGCAAGCTTTCACTAAAAACACATAAATGCTTTGCAAAAGATCATAAAAACTCTGTAGTTTAAGGATGTTTTTGACAGAATCATTTAAGACTAGGTTCAAATTATGAGCTGAACAATGAATATAATTGCTCTAGGAACTCGATTCTTAATTCTGGCTTGCAAACCATTATATTTTCGAGACATATTAGCAGCCCCATCCGTATCCTTGCCCTCGACAATTTTCTATTTTAATTTGAAAATTTTCTAAAATACTTAGAACAACAGCTTCTAAACTCTGTGAATCTTGTTCGGTTAGCTCTATAAAGCCAATAAATTCCTGATTCCTTTATTTCTAGAGTGTCTTGTTTATTTGAATTTTGCTTCATACTTGTATACTATATAACGAGGCGTTGGTCCTTTTTGGATATGTCTTGCGTTGTATCAATTATAAGGGAAAAGAAAGGAGCTTTATTAATAATTTTCGTTAATTTTTTGAAAACGGTTTTAGCCAAATGTACAATTAGTTCATTTTGAATATCGGGGCATACGTATTTGTTTCGAATATTAGTGCTTGACAAATGAGCTTTTAGAACAGGGTCATAACGTGCTATCAAGTCAATAATATTTAAAAAGTTACCATTTGTTGCTCCAATTTCTTTAACAATTTCTCGATGTCCGCGTAATGGCATATTGCAAATTGATAATATTCTTATCACACCACATATTCTTATTAAAACTTATTTGACTATCAATGGCTTTGTTTTTTTCCCAAGTACTATAAACTATGCATGCTTGCAAATGAGCATCACTTCCCTCGTGGATTTTAATTTTTTTACTCAAACCCTTCCACTCATTAATTGTGCCCTTACACCAATTTACTGACGCTTCATTACTAGAAAACATCCAACACGGTTGACAGTAAACACGATTCAACTTTTAGGAATAACATAACCAAAAGCGATCGATTTTTTGACCTTTTTTTATATGGACCTGTGTTAAGGCAGAAAATGTAGTCATACTGTGGGTCTCTATATAAGTAGAGATATTTCATTTCTTTTTAAGAAAGAGCAAATTGTTAATACCAGATGTGATATTTTCTTGGAACTGAAAGAGAAATACGAACAATAAAAAAAATAGAACTGGACGAACGTTTTCAGAGTAAAAAATACAAATACACGTACTGTTATAATTTTTAATACTAGAAAACAAGTACAGTGCGGGGCCCTGAATTTATGTGGGGCCCCCTCATTGCGGATTCTGCGGGCGCCTTATCTACGCCGAGTTTAATTCATAGTATAAAGAAAATTTGTTTGAAAGAGAGAACATGTTTATTTTTTATAAAATGCTTGTAAATAACAATCTATTCAATGCTTAAAATATTCACAAATATGATTTTTACCTTTTTGAAAATTACAGTTTTTATGAAACACTGTTTATTTTCTAAAATAATAATATTAAAATTGTTAAAATGATGTTATTCGTATTTATTATAGATATTTACAGTTGATGTTAAAATCGTAATTAATAATTCGAAATGTGAAAAGTTGAAATATAGCGAGAGTACTTTTCATAGTGTATGAATATACCGTCTGCTATGTTTAAATCTCAAGGTCATAGGTAGCATACAGGGTTGTGATTATGTATGGAATCAAGTTCGTTATGCTAAAACGGTTTGAGCTAGAAACCTGAAACTTTAAACAGACATAGCACTGAATTAAAACTACTTATTAATTTTTTTATTTTTGTTTTGATCAATAAGTTTTTGAAATACAAGGCCTTCTTTTTTTTAATGGAAACATGAGTTAAATGGAACATCGTTAAAAAGTTATTTTTTCCCGAATTAAATGGTATAATAGGTTTGGTGATTCGATTGATAGAATTTTAGAAAATAATTGAAACATTGTTAAAATAAAATAAAACGCGCAATTCATGCATCCTTTGCAAATCTGACAAACATAAAATTATTGACATTGAAATTCTCATGATAATTGTGTATGGGGATAGAAAACGAAGTCGTCAAGATACCTGTCCGGTGTTTAACGACACCCATCCCGATAGGAATCCAATAAGCAAGTCAAGAGTAACAAAAACAAAATTTCGTTAAAAGGATTGATTTCTCAGGCGAAGCATCGCTCCAATTGAATGGTATTGTAAATAACACAATTGTAGATATTGGTCTGATAGTAACCCTCATTAGATGGCGACGGTACATACTCAATAACCACAAAAAGTCAATGTATCGGTCGGAATTATAGACCATAATATCACAGGCCCGTTTTTCATAGACGTAAATCTAACTGCTGTAAAGTATTTATAATTATTACGAGAAAATATTGTTCCTCAAATTATACATCTTTTCCCAAATCACAATAATCAAATTTTGTTTCAATAGGATGGCGCTCCACCACACTATGGACGTGATGTACGTTATTACTTAAATAATACATTTCCTCAATGTGGACAAGGAGGCGAGCAACTATTGAATGGCCGACTTGATTCCCTGATCTGAATCTCCTAGAGTTTTTCTTATGGGGATATTTAAAGTGCCGTGTGTACAACAATAAACCAGAATCTTTGGACGAATTAAAATCACGTATTCAGACAGAAAAAAGAAATAATTACTCGAAATTGGTTAAATAATACAATGGACGGATTTATCCACAGACTTCAAAATTGTCAGGAAGTAAATGGAGAACAATTTGAACATCTTTTATAATCTAAATTCTGAAGTGAAGTTTTGTTTATAAATTATAAACCTGTTGTCTAAATATTCTTTGATACATTTTATTAAATTTTTGTTGCCTTGTTTAGTTTAGTTGCATTGCAATCATTTGTTGGTGTTTCAATGGGAGATGATAGGGGAAATAATGGCAATGGGACATTCTCTACTACCATTGTTAGGTTCTTCCAATTTTTGACGGATGGGCAAAGGCTGCTTTATTTGTGTGTTACATTTTATTTTAATTAAATTTAATTTTTTTTCTAAAATTTTGCGAATCACCAAACCTATTAAACCATTTAATTCGGGGTAAAATAACCTTTTTAACGATGTTCCATTTAACAAATATTCCTACTGAAAAAAAGAAAAAGTAAGCTTTGTATTTCAAAGACTTGCGGATCAAAAAAAATAATAATAATAAGTAGTTTTAATGGAGTCCTGTCTATTTAAAATTTCAGAATTCTAGCTCAAACCGTCTTAGCATAACGAACCCAGTTCTATCCATAATCGCAACCATGTATATACAGGGTCCTGCAATAGTGAGTCTGGCTTCCATATCTCCTTTACGAATTAAGTTAGGAATTTAACTCATATGGCAACTTATGCTGTATTATAGGATTTATCGCAAGAAAATATTTTTTGTAATGGCGGACGTCCGGTTGTACCGGAAGTGGGCACCACACGACTTTCTTATACGTTGGTGCGTTTTAATTTACACGCAACTTGTTCTAAATTAAATTTTAAATACTTTTCTCTTCTTAAAAAAAATAAACCTGTCAGTAAATGTGTTACTTCAGATCCGAATACTTAAACACTTTTTGTGCACCAATAATTCAAAATTCCATTTTAAGAATTTCTATTATCTTAATAAATCTCTATAGAGAGCATAATTTGGGATATACAGGATGAGTCATTAGTAGCTTCTTCTTCGATTGCTCTTTTGCGTTTTAAATAAAAGAATAAACAATTAGTGGAAGATTTATAGTTGATTGTGGTGCATTTTCTAAAATTCTCTAACCTCTACCGCACTTCCGGTTTCACCGGTAATTTACGGAACTTAATTTTTCTAAATGACTCATCCTATAAATTTTAGGATTTTCTAGTATCGCTTTAAATTGCCCATTCAACCGTTTTTTCTTTTTCGAAATTGAGCCAATAGTTTTTGAGTTATTATTTTTTTTTGAAAATATTTGACCAAAACACGTGTTCAGAAAGAAAATCATTTTCTCATTTTTTTTAAAAGTAAAAACATTAACTTTGGCGGTGCTTGTAGCCAAGAAAATTCTGCGTCATTTGGTATAAGTTGCACTAGACAATACCTCAAATAACTTTGTTTTTTCAAAGCCTACTTTCCAAAATTTTCACATACCAAAAACTTATTTTTTTTAAAATGGAACACAGTATTTTATTGTGGCATTTTGTTCCTTTTTTAATCTCTTTCATTTTTGTTAAGAGTTTCCTATACCTATCTTTTGTAATTTCTGAGATAATCACTATAGGAGCAATTAGTGGTCAAATAAGGAACTGCGAGCGCTGTTGTTCTATGCACCCAAATATTCGCTCAACCTGCGGAAGGCTGGACTGGGTCCCAACTTCCTTAGTCAACTGTCAAACAAAGTAAAGGTTAAATCCAACTATCCCAAAAGTAATAATTTTATAGAATGAAGGCCATGGCATTTCAGTTTTTTAATTCCTGCAATTTCCAGATGTTCACTTTTTATAATGTTGGTTAACAACGAAATAAAATAAGGATTGTGTTTACTAACATATTTCAAGAGGCCGCCCCACTAAAAGGTGCAAGAAACAATGCTGCTGTCTTCAATTTAATTTGCCTAATTGCTCGTCATCATTGTTGAAGCTCTTCATAAGAGATTGCTGTAGTTTTTCAAAATTATAAACAGATGTTCTAAAACTTTCATAGAAAAAGAACAAAATACCGCAATTTAAGTAACCCAAAACTATTGAGCAACGTAACAACAATCAAAAGTAAGAAAAACCAATTTCATTATAGAATATATTCTGCATAACCACAACTTTGTGTAATGCACATGAGGTATTTTGTTTTCCAAAAAAGTACTAACGCTGCGCAAAACGTTTTGATATATTCTTGTAAACTTATTATTTTCGCCAGTTATTAGTCTGCTCTTTCTTTCATATTTAATACCTTCTGTTCACTCGCACTTTTCCTTTATACTTTCGAAGGTTTCTGGCTTCGGTTGACTTCTACCAGGGATCGCTGTGCATAAGGTCTGGATGCTAGCAAAGAGATTCTTTCAGATTCACCCAAAACGTCAATCATATCTATTAACTCTTCATAAGAATAATTTATTTTGATGATAACTATCAGCGCTACTTTTATAAATTTGTCATAAATGTTTACCGACTTTTTTTAATAGTTGACTCAGGCTGTCGGTCGCAATCCAGCATTTATTGGACGAATATTTGGGTGTATATTACAGCGCTCGTAGTTCTTTATTTAACCGCTGATTGCTTCTATAGTGATTATCTCAAAAATTACAAAAGATAGGTATAGGGCAATGTTAACAAAAATAAAATAGAATAAAAAAGGGAACAAAAGGCCATTATAAAATACCGAGTGTTCCATTTAAAAAAGTAAGTTTTTGGTATGTGAAAATTTCGGGAAGTAGGCCTTGAAAAAAGAAAGTTTCTTAAGATATTGTCGACTGCATCTAATATCAAATGATGCAACATTTTCTTAGCTACAAGCATCACCAAAGTTAATGTTTTTACTTTTAAAAACAATGAGAAAATGACCAAAACACGTGTTTTGGTCAAATATTTTCACAAAAAATTAATAACTCAAAAACTATTGGCTCAATTTTGAAAAAGAGAAAACAGTTGAATAGGCAATTTAAAGCAGTACTAGAAAATCCAAAAATATATAGGTTGAGTTGTTTAAAAAAATTAAATTCCATGCATTTCCGGTAAAACCGGAAGTGCCTCAGAGCTTAAAGTATCTTTACAATATGCGCCATAAGCAGCCATGAATCTTCCACCAATTGTTTTTTCTTTTTTTAAAACACAAACGACCAATCGAAGAAGCGGCTACTAAGACTCACCCTGTATTTGCAAAAAATTGCTATTCGGTAAACGTAAAAATGTTATTTCCTGTCCGAATTTTTTAAATTTCTTATACAAAAAGAATTGAAAATGAAGCTATAAATTCTTTTCTACTAGCCTAGAAATCAAGGCTTGTGAGATATTCGCAAAAAAACACATTTTCGATAAGAGTAAAGGACCTCCCGGTTTTATAAAGAAATGTTCAAATATTTTGAAAACCACTTTTTTTGGTATCAGGAGACTTTAAAACCTGGAAGTCTGCACCAATCTTGTGGTCGAAAATATTCCTCCTTCCAATACTTCCTATAAGAAAGTGAAAATGGGAAAAGAAAGGAAAGCTATTACAAGGATTTGTAACATTTCTCATAATTACCATTCTTTTATTGGAATCATGACCACAGCTGAATGTAAACTACGTATTGTTGAAGCAATAAATTAAAAATAAGAGTATTAAAACCTTATGATTTGAATTATTTTCTGGAAAATGTCCAATAGTGTTGGAATTTTTCTATATAATACAGGGTGTCCCAGAAATAAAAAGACGGAGTAGCAGATATGTAACGTCCGAACAGAAATAGGCCCAAATATACCACAATAACGAAGAAATTAAAATTTTAATTTTCTATGTTGTTTTTTAGATAAAAAAAAATTACATTACGGACCTGGCACAGAATGTATGTTTAAAATTCACGTAAGAATGTTCATTTGTAAATAGAAACGAAGACGCATTCATAGAGCGCTTTTATTTGCATAAAACGGGGAAAAAACGTTAAATCGTAAAAACATATTTTTTGCGGGATGTGTCTCAATAACGCAGCTATGTAGTCGGTTATTGACCCAGATGGGTGACCTACTTTCTTGCAGGCAATAAAAGGTTGTTTCCATTTTTAAAATAGGAAGGTTGTTGCTCTTTAATGTGTTCGTATTTTTCTAGCATGTTTAAAAGTAAAGTAATTAATGGTTTGATATTTATTATGTAGTATCTATTCCTCCTCCTTTTTTTTAACACAAGTAATATGGTGGTTCTGAAAAGCACCGATTGTGAAAGTGAAGCAGGTGGGTATTTAGTGCAGGGTCGGCGTAAGGCCAATTGAATTCTTTATTATTTTTTTCTGCCGTCTGCGCACGAATAAAGACTTGATATTTTGAGGGTACCTACGTTTTTACACAATCTAGCTTGCGATTTCTGCTACTCCGTCTTTTTATTTCTGGGACACCCTGTATATCAATATTTTGCCGTTTATTTTACAATACGCTAAAAATATAGATCACATTTACTAAATTTAGGTATTATTTTTTCCGTGGTATCTACAAAAAATATTTCAAATACTTTGTTCTGCTTTAACACACTGTATTTGTTGCCATTTGATAAAAGAAATATAATTAAACGTTAGTTGCAACCGTAATACTCAAAAGTCCTCTAAAACAAAAACCTTTGATATCTTAAGCGTCCACTGATATATCCTGCGGTAAATTATGTTAACAGAATTAAGCGGCCTGTGCGATAACTTTAAATCCGCAGCTTTTATACATCCCTCCAAATCTAATTCGAAACAAAAAGTAATACTCTCAACTTTCATTTCGCTGATGGTGGTGGTGGTTGGTGGTGGTGGTGGTGCTGTTGCTTGTGCCACTGTGAGAACTGCGCGATGAAGTTTTCGAATATCTTTTGTTAGAGCACAACTTGAAAACGAAATGAGCTAAATATTTCTTTGATAGATTCGTCGGCGAAAATATTTTTAATATAAAGTTTCCGACAGAGTTCTCACGTCTAAAGTTTGATTAAGACCCCCCTTTTATATCGCGCATTGTCTCAGAGAGCTATCGCTGCGCCCGAGATTACGAAACACGCTGCGAGTACGCCTTTGAATGTTCCTTTTGGCGATGAATTATTTTGTAATTAGGTGAAGGCAAAAATCCATGACTAACATGTTTAAGAAAATGCCGTTTTGAAAGAGTAATATCGGGCGTTCATATTTAGGGGCGGATATTTCGTGTAAAATTTCTAATAATCTCCCCCTCTAAACTGAATTTATCTTTTACAGTTTTTTATCGGTTCATAGCGTCTTACGCCCACGTTCTGCCTCCACATTCCATTCCTTGGAATGAGGTAAGTAAATAGAAAGTACTTTTTCAAAACATTTCTTTTTATTAGTAGTATATGTCAAAGGCATAATGTTTATTAAATCTTACGATTGTGTAGATATGTTACCGTAAATAGCCGAAATCCGTTTTTACGCGTACTTACTAGTAAGAATGCAAAGTAACTACGAGCATTTGTAATTTCGCGTTCTTACTAGGAAAGACACGAATTAAAATTTTAGTTCGGCTATTTACTGCAGCCTTCAGTTAGAACCCGTTCTAACTACACGCATACCAGTAACTACTGAGCAAGAACGGGTGGATGAATGATCTATGCGCTGATTGGTGACTTCTCATCACGTACTAAATAGTTAAGATGTGAAGCTGTCTAAATGCACTGTAATAAATAGAGAGGTATATGAAGAATTACTTCAGGAAATAAAAGAAGCTAAACTAGCATCGAAGAAAACTTCATCGCTGTATCGACATAGGAACCGTTTTGACATTATAGGAATGGGCGGCGTTCAGCGAATAATAGCAAAGTCCAAGAATGAGGAAATATTATATTACCTGCCATTTAAAGATATTTTCGAAGCAGATCACATAGCAATTGGACATGGTGAGAGTGAGAAATGAAAAATGTAAAATTTCTTCTTTTTTTCTGTAATAGTTGTGATCATTATTTTCACCGAGGGGGAAACCACTACCACTGATGGTGTACGACATATCCAAAATAAAACACAAAGGTGTATAAACATATATAGTAAGGTATAATAAACATAAAAATACATTTCAAAATAAAAAAAATAACAGGTACTCCTCGAAATCATAGTATATATTCTAAAGTTAAATATACTTATATATAACAAACCAAAACATAATTAGCGTCTTCTAGCTACAGCGGAAGGCTATATGAAATCCTTAATTTTCTTTGATGTATTTATATTTTTGTGTAATTGTGACTTTTTCGACCCTACTTAAGTAATAGGGATGAGATCCTCTTAACTTGACTGGCCCATAAAATATAAACTCTCTTTTAATATTTCCAAGCATTTCCACAGGTCTGTACAAAAATATCCAGTAGTGGTTTCCCCCTCGATTTTCACTTTCTTTAAGTACGAGAAACGTTAGTTGTAGCAGATATTTAGTACATAAAAAAAGTGTTTCATAACACCATGTATATTTTTTTCATAATCTGGCTGGCTGGCTTGAAGAACTCTTTCGCAGCATTTTTCCCTTCTGCATCCAACTGAAGAAGTGTTTTCATTTGATGAAGATATGAAAATCACAAAGCGATAAATTTGCCATTCTCTTGTTGTTAATTTCTTTTTACTTTGTCGCGAGACAAAATCGCATTACTTCAAAGCTTTCCTGGATAGTTTCGTCCTATTATTTGATAGAAATATTTCCCAATTCCATTGTATAGCTTGGCAATGCTATTCACTTTAGCTTGTTTCAGTTTTCTAAAAAATAATGTTAATATCAACTTACCTGCAGAGAATTGTGCCTTAAACTTTTCTGATTGCACTTAATTTGAATACTTGGATTGTATCGACGGAGTTCATACATTTAAGCTCGCAATTGCTGTCACTTGTATATTGGCTAGTTATAATGGTATAATTAGTGAGTTCACTTATTAGGTATGTAATTGAACTCGCTTACGTTCATACAGCTAAAATGGGAAATAATGATACTGTAGCTGCTAATGGGTGCTGCTGCCGTGGGTTTCTATATGTGCCTAATCACATTGCGTAAGCAATCAAACTGGAGAAATTCAAGTAGATGCGGTTAATAATATTGAATTTATCTTTTCGGAATATATTTATCGTTAACTTTATTACAATACTGCAATGATCTTCAGCATAGCGTTGCTTTCAAGAAAATTGGAAGCAATCTTGTCGCCCTTGATTTCGACGCATTGCGTCTTATTTTCCACGAATCAGAAATCAAGACGTATAATCTTGAACTCAACTTCTCGAAGCGATTTTACATATTAAAATAAACCATACTTCATTTACAGGGTGAGTCATCTAAGCGGGTAAGGCCGATTATGCATATATGAGTAAAGATATTTCGAAGCGGTTTTTTTTCGTGTGATAGCTGTTCATTAGGAGCACATTTTAAAAATATTTTGCGTTATACAGAGTGTTCGATAACTTGGTGGCTAACCATAGTTATAGTTCTTTAAATGGAATACCCTATATTTCATTGAATTTTTGAAATCCCCGTATAATTTTTGGTCAAAAAGTTATAAGATAGTATAGGCCTAAAGTGTAAAGTTTTTGACGTATTCCCATTTTTCTCAAAAATTCAATGTTTGTATAAAATTATATATCTCGTAAACGACGTATTAGATGGACAAAAATGTTTGCAGTATTGTTTACAATAGGATATCCTTATAGAAGCATGTTTTATTTTTTACAGTTACTAACTGCATGTGCAGGAAACTAGATTAAAATTAGATGACACGTTTTTGTATAAAAGTAATTTTTTTTAAATGGAACACCCTCTATATCAGTTCATTTTTGAATTGTTTATTAAATTTCATGTCAGAAACTTGTAAGACATTAATACTTTAAAAGTGACTATTACAGAGTTATTGTCGTTTTTTGATATGCTTTTGTTAGTTTTTGCAAAAAAGTCAATTTTTCAAATCAAACACCCTGTATATTATTTCATTTTTGAATTTCTTATTAAATTTTTCACCAAAAACATGTAAGATGTTAATACTTAAAAAGTGACTATTACTGAGCTATTGTCTCTTTTTGATATAATTTTGTCAGTACTATACTATATTAATTAAAACCACAAAACTGATAAAATTATATCAAAAAGAGATAATAGCTCAGTAATAGTCACTCACCCTGTATATAAAGTAATATATTAGTATACTGCTACACATAACATTACTATCTACTAGTTACTAAGGTCCGTTGGAGTTTGAACATTATTTCTTAAATACCCTGTATTATCAATTAAATGAAAAATATAATAAAACGAATAAAACTACATTCTATATTTAGCTTTTTGGCTCTATTTAAAACAAGAGTTCATTTGTATATTAAATCCGTTATATCATCATCGTTACTTTTTTAATAATAGTTCAAAAGTATAATTTCTTCTACTTCATATTATTAAATTCGACATAGTCGACACTCCTGATCGCCCTATATTAGAGCACTTTGACGCACGTCTACTGTAATGATTTTTTTCTTTGTCAAAACTTGCTATCCACCAGCTGCGGCCGCTTCTTGCAGGAACTCCGGCAAATTTAGCAAATTGATCCATTTACATGCAAAGGGATGTCCCTCCCTTGTTACTATTGATACGGTGTACCACGTAATAAATAAATTTAAATGTATTTACTCTGGAAAAAATACATATTTACAAGTGGTTTTATGGAAAGCGGTCACATTTACATTCTTTAACAAGGATCGAACATGCGATGTTTTCTTTTCAGGAGCGAGCGTTTTTGTTTTTATTTTGGTGGTAAATAAATAATGCACAAACGTTTACTCGTTTTGTATTCATAGAGGAGCGGAAGTTATTTCTCTTAAAAGTGTATCATAAATATTTTATTGTACAATTAGATGCTTCAGGTGTTCGGAAATAAAAATACTGATTTGCACAATATTGAAACAACAAACGAGTAGTTATCGAGTAACAATATATTTAAATAAATATAACAAAGGGAAATTATATTTCTTCTCTTTCTAATCCTTTTTAAGAATTCTCGATATCCACACATATATCGTTCAAAAAGAGTCTCAAAAAAGAATTAAAACACACTGTTCAGTTTTAGAAAGCTATTAAAAGTAAAATAGATAGGCCCGATGTAAAACATTTTCTAATGAGAGTTCGCATTGCATTTCAAAATTGAAGATTCTTGATTTAAAAGTAAGAATTTATAAACAAACATCAAAATTGTAGGTAAATTAACATATTGCTCAATACTCTTAAATAATAATGAAAACAAAACACTGATTTTAAAGTTTCAAAATTTTAATTATATAGTAAACCCCTACAACGTTCTTTCGTCGCCAGGTGGATGAATAATGACGAATTTACATTAGTGCGAGAAATTATATACTAGACCAACATTACAAATTTAAGGACAAAAGTGGGGAGTGACATAGGTTGGTTTGATCATTTAATGATAACCCTAATTTTGTAATTTTAGAAATTTCCAATGATTCTAGGAGATCAAGTTTTTACTTTTATCTTGGATGTGAGGTATTTTAAAATTATTATTAAAAGTATGTTTATATTCTAAACAATGGTTTGCAAATGTAGAATCAGCTTTTTTATCCCGGTAACTTCTATTATGTTCGGACACTCTCTGGGCAAAGGATCTTCCAGTTTGGCCAATATAAGACACAATCACAAGTTAACTTATATACCCCCGAGTTTGATTTTTTGTCTGTTTTGTCCTTATTGTTTTTTGAAAACCATTCTAAAGTAATATTAGTTTTGTAAGCTATTTTACCATTAGTGGCTTTTTTAATTAACTTGCTAATTTTGTCTGTAGGTTTACCAAAATACGTAAGGGTAGTTTTTAAAAAACAATAAGGACAAAACAGACAAAAAGTCAATCTCGGTGGTATATAAGTTAACTTGTGATTGTAATATGTCTTATATTGGCCAAACTGGAAGATCCTCTGCCCAGAGAGTGTCCGATCATAATAGAAGTTACCGGGATAAAAAAGCTGGTTCTACATTTGCGAACCATTATTTAGAATATAATCATACTTCTAATAATAATTTCAAAATACTTCACTTCCAAGATAAAAGTAAAAAACTTGATCTCCTAGAATCATTGGAAATTTCTATTATAGAATTACAAAATTAGGGTTAGCGTTAAATGATCAAACCAACCTATGTTACTCCCCACTTTTGTCCTTAAATTTGTAATGTTTGTCTAGTATATAATTTCTCGCACTAATGTAAATTCCTCATTATTCAACGTTGTAGTGGTTTACAATAATTAAAATTTTTAAACTTTAAAATCAATGTTTTGTTTTTATTATTATTTGTCATGAAATTTCAACAAGTGTGCCCTTCTTCAATTAATTAATTTTACTTTCTTATACGTGGTATAAGAAAGTATTGTGATGACGAAAATTTTCGACCTCGAGATTTTTGCAGATGTCTACGTTTTGAACTCCCCTGATACCAAAAAAGTTGTTTTTAAAAAATGTCTCTCTCTCTGTGTGTATGTTTTACTACACTTGTGGCTACTTGTGCATGAATAGAGCTGCACATTAGCGCCTTCCAAAATTGTGGCAACTTACACACGTTGCCACAATTTCAAACCTATATTTTCGTATTTCTCATGCTTAATAAGCTGACTCGGTAAATGTATTCTATTTGTCTATGAGGTTCGGTAATATCTTCCACCCTTTTTATATGTAGCGCAAGAATTGAAAAAATTAGATCATGTTTCAAGAATTTGTGTATAATACGCCACTAGTTGCTTTTATTCTTGACGTATGCACAATCATTTTTGTGGCAACCTGAACCGATACAGTTAACAGCGCCCCCTATAACAACATGCAATGCTGCCAAATTTCTTGGACCATGTGTCATTCTCGCATTATTTTTAGTGTGTGAAATAAAGTATTCTTTCGGTAAGTAGATACAAAACGTCTAAGTAGTGCACAAAACGGCCATGGTCGTATGAAGAAAAGCATGCGGTTATAACAGTCTTCATATTGTCTATTAAAAAGGAAATAATTCCTGGAAAAGAAGAGTGCATGAATATTATCAAGAAGTATCAAGTATTAGCCTCTCGAAAATGGACAGCTTTAAGGTCTGTGTGAAGACTCACGTCCAGAAAATGAAAAAAATTAATAATAAATGATTAGAACTTATAAATTTTATATATTACGTCTTGTTGATTTTAAGTTTAATTTTTCTATTATAATGGAAATTATTTAGCATTAAAAATAAAAAGAAATCTTACATACATTTGTTAATAATGTTGTTATTAAAGCTGTCGAGAAAGCAAGGTATCGAATTTATCAGTTTTTTTTACTATTGTTCAAGATAGAAATGTGAAATATTTTGTACAATTTTAATATAGATATGAGTACACGGAAAGGTTGTTAGATTATGTAATTTTTTGTCACAACCATCTATTTTTTTTATTCCAAATTAGAGTAAAATGTACGAGTGTTTCTCGGTCAAAATCTGAAATAATTAAATGAAATTGATCAAAACGGATGTAGTTCCCGTATAGACCAATGTTTTCTTGTGAGATATAGCTTTTTGAATTGCGGAAAAAACTTTAATTTGAGTAATTAAATTAAGAAATTCCGGAATGGTGCGGTACTGAATTATTTGTATTTTAACAGCGCCTTCAGCTCCTACCTACTTCTTGGCGCCTGTGGGACTATCCGAACTGTTTGCGGTAGTCTGCAGTATTTTATTTCACTTCTCACTCCAATTTTATCAAATTCGACTTTAATATCCCCCTTAAGATACTCGATATATTTGGTTCTTCTTTTTTGAATAGTTGAGATTTTTAATGATAAGGGAGATTTGGTGGGAGTTTCTGTATTAGAAGTACCTTTTTGTAATAATACGATTTTTTAATATATGTATTGGCAATAGATTCAGTAATGGGTTTGATTTTATTTATGTGGTAACGCATGAGTTAGAGAAGAAAATATGAGGTAAATGAAATAAACCAAGAGTAATAATGCTGTTAATACCAAAACTAGGTTCCATACCCCATATATAACACCGCCCTACAAAATTTAAAAAAAATTTTGTTGCCAAGTATTTTTGAACGAATTTAGGGTAATTCAGGTCTGCTGAATTCAAAAATAAAAGCAGTTTTGCCAAATTGGCTCTAGATTTTGAGGTAATGGATACATAATTTTTTAAGGAATTCAGCTATAACGTATGCTTTTTATTTTTTAAGAATAATTTACAAACAAGAAATTTACGCAGAAACGAGAGTGCGACCCTGTTTAGTGAGCGTACCACGTGCCGACTGCTGATCACGTGATCAGTGCGTGCACTTGTTGGTCTTGTGTCTCTTGATTTTAACTGTCAGTTCAGCGTAAGCAGTTGTTCTACTAAGACTTAGCGTCGCGATTATTGTGCTTTTCTTACGTATTTTGTGTATTTAGTTCTTATTGCCTACCTAGTGAAGTTATTTAAATTTAATAGACGTCAAGTGGAAGGTAGGAGTACATGTGACGAATATTTATACCTATATTTTTAACTAAAGTTACTCTTTTTTCAGAGGAATGAGTTCTTCACGCAGAAGCTGTTTGTAATGTCTTCTGCTACATTTGTGGCGAATATACTGTAGCGAAACAAAGAAAAAATATCACAGATTTTGTTAGACAAGCTTATCAAGCTTATTTCGGCGTACAGCTTGGAGACCAAGACAAGTCCTGGGCTCCCCATATAGTGTGCAAAACGTGTGTCGAATGTTTACGAAAGTGGTCAAACGAAAAAAGAAAAAGTTTGAAATTTGGTGTGCCCATGGTGTGGAGAGAACCTAAAAACCACCATGATGATTGTTATTTTTGTTTAGTTAATGTAAAAGGTTTTAACAAATACAAGAAAGGCAAATGGGATTATCCTGATTTAGAATCAGCACGAAGACCTGTGCCACATAGCGAAGAGATTCCCGTACCAGTATATACAACACTGCCAGATGTTCTGATGGCGGAAGAAGAAGAAGAAATTAAGGACCAGTACAGTAGCAGTGGAAGTGAATATGAGCAGGAAATACAATCAACACCACAGCAGTTCTCTCAAGAAGAACTGAATGACCTGATACGGGATCTCGGTCTATCAAAGCAAGCATCTGAACTTCTGGCATCCAGATTAAAAGAAAAAAACTGTCTACAACCAGATATAAAAATAACCATTTATAGAACACGAGAGGTGAAACTTGCTTACTTTAGCAATTTGTTGCAGGTGATTGGCGACTATTCATAGACAGTTCCAGTAGAAGCTTAAAGTGTGTTTTGCTACATAATGGCAACCGATATGCGTCAATTCCTATCGCCCACTCAACAAAACTTAAGGAAGAATATCAAAACATCAAGTTGGTATTACAGAAACTATCATATGAAGAACATCAGTTTTCCATTTGTGTTGATCTAAAAATGGTCAACTTCTTGCTTGGGCAGCAAGGTGGGTACACAAAATACCCTTGTTTTATCTGCTTGTGGGATAGTAGGGCGAAGCAAGATCATTGGAATATGGTTAATTGGCCAATAAGACAAAATATGACTGTAGGAACAGCAAATGTCATAAACGAACCATTGGTTGACCCTGAAAAAATAATTCTCCCACCGCTCCACATCAAGTTAGGACTAATGAAACAATTTGTTAAGGCTTTGAGTAAAGATGGCGAGTGCTTCAAATACATTTGTAGATCGTTTCCTAGGCTAAGTATGGAAAAGCTAAAAGCGGGTATTTTTGATGGCCCTCAAATTCGCAAACTTATTAAGGACTCTAATTTTACAAATCACATGACGACACTTGAAGCTGCTGCTTGGTGTAGCTTTGTTATGGTAGTTAAAAATTTCTTGGGTAATCACATAGCGGACAATTACGAGGAATTAGTGCAACAGATGTTATTAAACTTTAAAAACTTGGGTACTAATATGAGTATTAAAGTACACTTTCTTCACAGCCACTTGGATAAATTTCCCCACAATCTTGGCAATTTCAGTGAGGAACAAGGGGAACGGTTCCACCAGGATATAAAGGAGATGGAGGTAAGGTATCAGGGCAGATGGGATCATCATATGATGGCAGACTATTGTTGGAGTCTCCAACGTGATGTACCTGACGGTCCTCATAAAAGAAAATCCTACAAAAAGAGCTTCTTTCCTACGAATTAGATGTAATTTTTTAAATTAAATTATTTCTTTGCTGTTATACCTAATCAATAAATGAAATTTATTATTTTTTCGTTTCTCTTTTTTGAAACCACTTTAATATTTTTTACTAAAAGTTGCTTATAAGGGCCATTGGTCTATTAAATTGATATTTTTCTCTATTTTATCATATTTTGATAATATATCTCTAAAATTAGAGCCAATTCACCTAAATGGACTTCAAATTCGTGATCAGCACCACGAAATTACCTAGAAATCGCCCAAATATTGTTGACAATAAAATTAGTGTTGATCAGTGTAATATATTTTATCTTTTTGTAACTTCTCAAAACGAATTTATGGTATTTATATATTAGCCAATTGCACATATATCTCTAATCATCAATTCAAGAATAATTTATGTGTTTATTATTATATTTAAAAATACTTTTTTGCAAAACGGTCTGTAATACATAAATCCAAATTAATAGTTATATCAAAATCCGAGATTGTGAAATTGAATAGAATCAATTTCTTAAACTGTTGTTGAAATTAGTTTGAGAATTTAAAAGAAAATGTTTCTATTGGCAAATTTATGAGAATGACACCAAGCATACGTACACTCATAATATATAATATGCATGTTAAATTTGGCAACGCTGCTATTTACACAATGCAACATATCAAATAATTATGACGAATTAATAATGCACAAAATAGGTAAGTCAATAGTAGTGACGCCCTTTACATAAAAAGCTTGTAGGCTAACTATTGTGGTACAAGATGCCATAATACAAATTTCCATCTAGATTCCTTCAAATGGGGAGTATCTCACTTTTCTATGAATTTCTAACCTCTACAACAGATGGCATACATTACCTACCGCATTTAAACAGAAGTATCACAATTGAGGCCAATTCATGGCATGCCGCAAATACGGCAAAACATGTATGTGTGTGTCTGACCACGATAGCGATCAAACCGCTATAAGTATCAATTCCAAATTTTATATTTACGAGTATAATCTCCCTCTTGAGACCTGATTAGATTTTCAGTAAAATCGGCAGACAGGAAGTAGCAGTTTACTTCAGTGAAAAAATAGAATTTTGTCAATATTTCGTCAACTACTAAGTTTAAACAAATTTATAAAGAATTCATATGTACCGAAAATTGAATTTGAGGAGAATTTTAATATGAAAGTTTTTCGAAATTGATACCGGAAGTAGGTCTTTTACTCAGTTTTTTGCAAATATTTTGCAAGTCATGCTTTTTAGACAGGTACGCTACAAATATAAAAGTATTTAGAACTTATTTTCAATATCTTTTGTATAAAAAAAAATTCAAAATTCGAACCGGAAGTATCACTTTTACTCTTATCAAATAGCGATTTTTTGCCAATATGTCGTAAATTATGTATTCTATAAATATTTGTCAACAGTACAAAAGTATTTAGAGTTGGTTTTTAAATACTTTTTGTATAAACGAAATTTCAAAATTCGGACCAGAAGTAACACTTTTATTTTTAGCGAGTAGCACTTTCTTTCGAATATCGAACCGTTCATACGTATAAGAAAGTCGTGTGGAGGCCACACCTCGTTTTTTTTATATAGTCGCAATTTGTTTATTTCTATAGTTCAGCGGTTTTTGAAGCATTGAGTTTTTTAACTGCAACATGAATCAGGATTGTGAACATTCTATTCTGAAGTTGGAATTGTTCTATTTTCTCCATAGAGATATTAATTTTGCACTATATAATTTTCTTTATGTTAGAGCACGTGTTTCAAGAGTTTTTTCTCTTTGTTGCTGTACTTACAGTTACGGTTTAGTACCTTTAATAAATTCGTTTATTTTTTTTTTCTTTTGGGAGCTAGTATTACAATTTGAATTAGTACTATGAATTTATTTAACTAGTATCAGGACCGGATTATATTAAAACATGTACAAGACCGTTCGAGGGTAAGTGAACGATTGAATTCAGTTTTTCCTTGATTTTATTTTTTCTGCTCACCTTGTCAGAGTTTCTGGAGCAACAGACAAGTGGCTGCTTTAGATTTATTAGCAAATTTGAGGCTTTGGAACAACATTATTCATTTTTTTTTGTATAAGTTTAATACCGATTTGAACTTGAACCGTTTAAAAGAAATTGTTTTTTTGACATACCACAGTAACCAGTAGTGCTACAGGTTATCTGATGTGACCACTATATTTTGACACTAATCTTTTTTATGTTCAGTTTGAGTTATTATTTTTAATATTGACTTGTATTTTGTAAGTTTAAAATAAATATTTTAAAAATGAGTTAATTCCGGGCGCAAAGGGCTAAATAAAACATATTCCGGTGTAAAATAGTCTTTACCTTGTAAAAAATCAAAAGGTATTGGAAATAAACAATTCATTGCTAATCCTTCCAACATTCAGTTAGTGGTTAGTGGTCATATTTTTCGTCATGATGCAGCTCCAAAGTAATTCTCAGTATTTCGCATCCAATTCCAAAACCAAAGTGATACCACACCAATCGCAGAATGTAATTAATTTTTTTCTCGCAAATAAACGAATTTCACTACAAGCGCTACATTCTCGTAATGGTCTGCTCTGTGTTGATCCTCTGTACATTCTAGCGAACATCGTCTGGTGGTAAGTTCCGGAGCGGTTTTAATACCTGTACCTAATATAACACACTCACACACACATCCACACAACCGTACAGAGATTCAGATGAAATTAATCGAGAATTGGAGAGAAACCGACATCAAGATTTCATTGTCCGCAGGAGAGCAGATAGAGCGTCGATCGAATTGTAGCATAGACAATTAAAATCCGCCGGGAAATACAGTTAATAGGGTTTAAGTTACTCTCGTGTGTATGTAGCTACAGAGCATACATACAAAGCCGGTCAGTGTTAGAGAGAGTTAGAGAGTGGCGGAAAGAACGAGAGGGAAACGAGAGGCGGTCCAATAACATTTCTGACCAGGACCTCTTCTTTAATTAAATAGTGACTGATTCGGTGTGTAAATCATCGGTCTCCTTCCACTGAGTTGTTCGGTCCGCGCGCTATCATTGCAATTCAATTAAGTTCGCCTTTCAGTATTTAAGCGGACGAGCGTTTTCTTAATTTGCTTAAGATTTATGTTGTTGCGCTTTTAATAAGCTCGCTGAGTTAACATGTTCGTATTTTCCAGCAGTTGCCTCGAATAATATTTTCTCTAAGAAATGCACGAGCACAGTTCAACTCGCATATTGTTTGCCTCATAATTCCGTATACCTAAATCATACTTCGTGCCGATTATTAATGTATATTCTATATACTTCAATGGACGTTTTTATTTATACTATAATTTACTGAATCAATAATTAGATTATAAGGCCGTCTCGAGGCTTGACTGCTTGTCGGCAGCACGAACTTCACCTTCTGACAAATGAACAGCTTCCTCTAGAAGCCCAAGCGCCTTAACGATACGCATCTTTACATGCACCTATATAACGAAGGTATGTGAATCACAAACAAATAGACAAACAAAAGTGTGTATGTAATCAACACGTGATCATTCAGGCTTGACTGCTTGTCGGCAGCACGAACTTCACCTTCTGACAAATGAACAGCTTCCTCTAGAAGCCCAAGCGCCTTAACGATACGCATCTTTACATCCACCTATATAACGAAGGTATGTGTATCACAAACAAATAGATAAACAAAAGTGTGTATGTAATCAACACGTGATCATTCATTTCAAGGCATTGGAAAGAAAGGATATAGCGTTGGAAAGGAATAAAGAAGAACTTATAAATTTCGTAGACGTATAATTTGTTGTAATTTTAGAGTTTCTGATTTTGTTGAGTATAATGGTGATTTCGTCATCGTTATGGAGCAATCATCATCAAGAAAGCGGAGAAAAACTTATTTGAAGGTGACTGATAAGCAATATATATTTTGAGAAAACCAAAAGCAAGTGTGTGAGCTCAATCCTCTAAAGCGAATTTGGGCACAAGTAAAAAGAAAAGGGGCTATGAATAATACCACATTTAAATCGAAAAACGTATAAAATTTACTTCATGATGCCATTCATAATGTTACTAAAGAAAATTGTGTCAAGGCAATTGATTACCTCAAAAGTATTGAATATGAAATGTGGGAATTGTAAGGATTACATACGAATTTAGAAGAATTTATCTTAAATGTAGGAGACTCCAGTAGTATATTTTTCTAGTAAATAGACTTTCATTTATTATTAAATAATAATTATTTATTGTAAATGTACATGTATTTATTTTGAAATAATTTTACAATTGTTTATTGCTTTAAAACTATTAATTGAAAGCAGTTTAATGCAACTATACGTACATATAGGCCGTTTATCTAGACCTTAACAAACTTCTCTAAAAATGCTCGAAATGTCTTACAATTTATACACAAAAATTAAAGATGATATTATATCTGTGATAATGAGTACTGGTATTCATGTTGGAAGCAGAAAAGAAAAAGCCAAACTTACAAAAGAGATTGGACAAATAGACAACATAATAATGTTCCACTTCCATCTGTGATAGCAGATGGGATGTCTTAAAAATAATCTTATAGCCCTAATTACAATGCTAAATCCGAAGAAGTATGTGTACTTGGAAAAAATCCTATATTTGTAAAAACGAAACGAATAGTTTATTATGTTGAAGCCTCATTGTTGTTTCAAGCATTGGAATGGATCAAGCTCGGCTATCGAATGTGATATTATTCAAAAAAAAGCACAAACAAAGCACGGAAATCCATAAGATAAAATATACATAATCCCCTTTATCGTGTGAATCTTTCAAACCACCCCCTCTTCGCACAAGGGCAAAGCGGCATCGAGTCCTTCTGTATGTAAAAACGGCTTGGGATCAACGCTAACTAAGTAAAACATAAAAGAGCTAGAATAGATACAGTATTTTAGAGTTCTTGATATTAGAGGTTTTGAATTTGAATTAAATTAACTGTTACACAGTAATATTCGAGTTACACAGTTAATAGAAAGTCACTTGTTATTATGTACAAAACTAGAATTTAAACTTAATTGCAAGTGAGTAGCAATATAGTTGTCCACTATACTGCTACTCACTTGCAATTAAGTTTAAATTCTAGTTTTGTACATAATAACAAGTGACTTTCTATTAACTGTGTAACTCGAATATTACTGTGTAACAGTTAATTATGTTGGAATGCTCCTTTTAAGATTTACCATAAATACTTACCGTAATAGTAAATTTAATCATGTATATAATAGCCGGGCAATTGGCGAAAGTGGTGTCAATTTCTCACTTAATACCTTTTCTCTTTCAGGAGCAATTAACCAAATTATAATCATTCGCGCCATTTACGTTCATTACGATTTAAATGCCCAACAACAAATTGGAAAATCGTTTAGTTGCGTGCCTATTAAGCCATTCTTTAAATTCCTTTCTAGTCGAGGGCCCACCGAAGAACACGCTTATCACAAAAGAGTGTTACTCTACACGAGAGAGAGAATGGTGGAATTAACCACGAAAGGAATAAATAATTACTGAGAAATTTTACATCGACGCGTCAAATCGTCGAAAATAGAGGGGAGAACTTCTAGTAAAGAGTAAAACGCACGCAACTCTTCAATTTACTGGCCATTAGACGAGAAGATTATCTTACCTTAATACGTTTTTCGGAATGAAATATAAGCATATCCAGTACTGTATCACCCCGTATTATTCTTATAAGTGTAACGTAATATGACTGTAAGTAACTAAAGTAATTTAGGGGTAGTGAATTTATTAATACTGATCGTATATCTAGAGAATTACCGTTTTTCACCCTCATATAATTGGAAGGTAGAAGACATACTAAACCTTTACTTTCTATTTAAGTATATTGTAGGGTAGATATTTTTCAACAATCAATAACTATTACATTTCACTGATTTTTTATCCATGTGTTATTATAGGCTGGTTAGAATAATATTAAGCAATAACAAACTGCACACAGTGCCGAACAAAAGTTAAAAATGTGTAAAACCCAAAATACCCCAACTACGTGAATCAAGAAAGTCAACAGTTCTATTTGAGCAAACAGAACAAAAATTGCAAGTTAAAATAAGCTAGAGAAGCGAAACAAAAAAGTACTGGTTAAGACGCGATAAAGAAACATTGACGGAACAGACGACGCAACAGAAACAAACAATGGAAATCTTTAAAATGAAGTATATAGTTACAAAAGGAATATAAGAAGAAAACGACGAATCTCAAACAGAAAAGGAAATTCAGGTGTTTAAGATTTTCTAAAGCCAAAGAGTGTTAATATATATAAAAACAGACATGCTATATGTGAAAATTTAAAAAACCCGTATATAATAGAAAGAGATCGATACTTTTGAAGCTGAAAAAAAAAACAAGAATATAGAAATTTTAAGCACAACTAAAAAGGAACGAATATTTGGATTGAACAAGACTATACAAAAAAAAAAGTATTAGAACAACCAAAAATAATAATACCCCATCTTAAAGAAGCATGACAAAAAGGATATGTATTTCATTTAAAATACAACAAACTAGTGATAAAAGAATAAGAAATATGGCCAGAGCAAGACACAAACCCAACTAGGAATCACAAAAGAATAGTTAATGAATATCACCTGAATGAGATACCATAGAAGTGTAACAAAGTCCTTCATTAATGTAATAAAATATCATTTTAAATTCATATCTGATTTAAGTGTACATATTAATTATATATGAATGACATTTTATACAATTCTTTAATATTTTGTTTGTTGTGTATATTACCGTACTTTTAATAGTTCGTTTAATGACTACATAGAAATTTATTATTTGTATATGGAAAAGCCCAGCTGCCTACGTCACGCTTATTCTTCCCGCGATCTTTAGCTTCATGTTTCGTGTACAAATCTCAATGTATTGAACTGGTTTTGTGTGCCTACGTAGCATGACCAGGATATATATAAAGCCGAATTTAATACGTTAACATAAGACATTCGTCTTCAGGTTCTGATACCGTGGAGACATTCCTTCTAAAATGCTCGGTTAAGTAATTAGTGATTAAGTCTAATCTTTGATTATCTCTAACCAGCGTTTTTCAATGCATAGACATACACCGGTTATCTAAACAGTGTTTAAGGATTTATTGTACAAAGTTGGCAACATATTTGCTAGTGCATTTGATCTAAATTAGTTAATTTTGCCCTAATAATATTGGCGCCACTTTCTACATTTGAATTTGTTCTTTGTGCTTTTTGCTCCTATTACATTTTTTAAAGATTGTATTCTTTATAATTAGAAATTTAATTTTTGTAAATAAACTATAGGCATTTATCTTGTGAATATTGCCGTAATAAATCGGCTTACGAGATTTATTAGTTAAAATTTTATATTTTTGTTTCATGCATTTGTTTAATTATTTTCTATTTTTTTTATATTATTCCGGTCAATGTTTCGTAAAACACCTCTCCTTAAATTAAAAAGGGCGGCTTAAGAAATTATATAAACTAAAACCACACCTATCGTCTATATACATGGACAAATGAGAAATTTATACATATTGCTTAAAAGCAATATATTAGTTCTAAGTCTGTCAAGAGAAATGAATACACAAGTATCTTTAAAACAATGCATAAATATTCGTTAAAGGAAAGTATAAGCGTGTGAAATAAAGCTGTTTCGTGTAAGTGATATAAAGAGCACTTATCACTAGGCACTTTAATGTAGACGGTTAGTAGATTTCCTTTACAGGAGTTTCAAGTAATTTATTATGGGGTGGTTTGGAAACTCTATTGTTAAAGTTGCATAAATATGTGAATAGTAATTGGTAATGCGGAAAGTACGTAGAATTCTGAGTTCTAACAGAGCATAGACCACCCGTATAGAACAACATGTGTTAGGACCGGACCTATTTAGTCAAGTGTGTTTTAGACGTTCTTACGTTGCCGAAAAATATTAGATCACCCACCGTGGTGTCTAAATTATACTAATGACAAAAAAATAAGAAGCTGCATGTGAAAGGCGTACCATCAAGTAACATATGCAAAATGATTTCCACCAATAAGAAATAAAAATGGATTCGTTAACTGTATACAGGGCGTGACATAATTAGAGCAAGAACTAATAAAACTAGGTGCAGAAGAAAAATAAGAGAGAGTTTAAGCGGAGTTCCGGCCGGGGTCCCGGCGGGGCTCCGACCGTTCCGACAGTTCCAGAGTTCCGATGTCCCGACAGTTCCGGCAGAAGTTTCAACAGCTCGACATTTCCGCAAAGTTGTTGAATCATCGAAGCATCTCAACCTCGACTTGAGTCATCCTATAAAACAATAGCAGTTTTAAGTTGTGTGTTAAGATTTTGGTCTAATAGAGTATGAACTGTCTATAATTGTGTAACCAGTTGAATTCCTTTTGTAAAATTGTGTTATTTAATTTTTTGTTGTTGTTTCCTTTTTCTGCGTTATATGAATTATGTTCAAGTTATTGTAATAAATAATTAAATTCAGCAGTGATTGGTTTGTGAATTGGTGGTGATATAGACGATAGGCTGGATGACAATAAGGTCGGTAAGTCGTTAATATATTTTCTTTTGTTTTGTTGTGGTTAGTGTTAAATTTACGGAAAATCACCAGCGGGATGAATATAGCTTTGTGTAAATAAGATTTCAGATGCCGAGATAGCGCCAAGTACATTATTTTAGTTTCGTTTATTTGTTTAATGTTATATCGCATTCTGTAATGTTATTGTATTATAAGAAAAAATACCTCAGCACTATTAAATACATAGTTTTATTAGAAAACGCTCGAAGAGATCATAGTTACTTGACCAGCTCGACGCGTTACTCAACAGCACGTGACACCTGAGTGGAAAAAAAATTAATATAATTATTATATCTAATTAATGTAACTATAGTTTACATTTGGTGGCAGCGAAAACAATATTCTCCGATACCATAGGCGCAGGTTGTTACATTGCATATAAAAATTTTCTTCTACATAGCACATATTTACAATTTCCATTAGGATATAAAAAGGTGCAACAAACTTGAGTGATATTGAAATAAACTTATTGATTATTTACTGCTATTGAAAAATACAAAAATGTTGGGAAAAATGAAAACATTAATACAATGTATATTCCTATGAAATTAGCAGTTGCCAAAAATATGTAAAATATATATCTTGTAACAAAGTCATAAAAGTAAGAATAATGTATTAAAAAAGAAAAGTCTGCATCTATGGTCTTAGGCTGGATTATCAGTCACATTCTAATAATATAAGATATTGCACTTTCCATTGCCATATGACACGATTTTACTTGCACCAAATTGCTGTAAGATGAATAAAGCATGATACTTTTACTGAAAAATCATATATTAGCTGTACCTATATTGAAAACAATACATTCTAACTAACGTCAACAACAACGTAAACAAAGAAGGTTAATTGAGAAAACCTTGTTTCCAAATAAATTGGTTTGCACAATTTCAAGTTAAAAAAATTTATATTCGGGAGAAATCGGAGTGAATTCGACAGTGCAGTAGAATTTAACTGCACGTCATCTTTACAAGCATGTACATTATTCATCCAAACCTAGTTCAGCCAGAATGTACTTAAAGTATCTGCATTAGCTCTGAACGTAAACATGTCAGCTTCTGTAGAATTTCTTCCATGTTTAAATTTCATTTGTTATTCTTCAATAGAATTTAATATTTAAATTACATTTCAAGAGTGAGTACAAAATATTTTCGACTAATATATTTTCATAGTGTGCTGTTAAGTGCAACGACAAAGAGGAATAGAGCAACCGCAAGCATAAATTGCCACAAGATCATAGAATCTATAGGAATTGAGATAAAAGTCAAAGAATTGTAGTAGAATTAAAAAAATTCCTAAACTGAATCTTTTTCATCAGGAAAAATAATGTACCTATTTGTGGTTATCAATTACGAATTAATTGTGTATTTCTGTAGTCAGCTAAAAGTTACACATATTCAATATTATATAATTTTTATATTTAATTATACTGTTAATTTCATTTATAGAAGAGACAATACAATTACTAAATCAATGATGAAAATAATTATTAACTAATTCCAAAAAATACATTCATACAGCAACCAAATGCATAACGCTATCAATAATACGTAATAAAAATTCAAATTTCTTAGGTTATGCGCATTTGTAAATAACCCCAATCACTGTTTAATATTTTATCAGGTAGTCCAAATACCGGCGCCGGTTAAATTGAGAACGTTCTTAATCAATGATTACAATAACCGGCGTTTTAATCGGAGTTGGAAAAACCGGCCCTAAGTAGGAAGAAATTATAAATGTATGGCAAAATCAGTTTATAACCATACTCGAAGGAGGAGGTAGAAACTCGGAGGAAGTAAGGGTAGCAGGAAAAGAAAATTATAAAGTCACATCTGAAATATAACTAGCTCGAAACTCTTTATTTTAATTCAGTAATGGAAAACGTATCAAACCATCTAATAAAATGTTGCTTTGATACGTGTCAGTTCTCTAGAATATTCCAATTACTACTTGCTTTTATTTGGATAGAAAATTTGAATTTACGTTATCCGTTTTATTAGAATTTTAGTTTACGAAGTCGAATAACTATTTGCACTGACCGTAATCCCCGAGGGGTTCGGAAAAACTGTCACAGGTATTGAGGGAAACTTCTGCAAAATTTTCCTACGATAAATTTTAGTGAAATTGGATTTTGTCGTATGGGTGAAGTAAGAAGCAGAGGAAGGAAATGAGGTCAGTTTTATCTTCATACGTTGCTGGGAATATCCGAAATAAAAGACGAAAATATAGTAAAGGTAACTTAATTGAATATATTTGTGTAGAAAGACGAGACGTTACATATCATCTATTTTAAATTAAAGAATTATGGTAAGAGTTTTTGTTTAAATGTACATAATATTCATTAAAATGACAAATTATGTACGAAAGGTAAGATTTTCTCCAGTACAATCACTGAATTTATACAGGCTGATTCATTTCAGACGAGATGAAAATTATTTTTATTTTATCAGATGCAAAAGTATTATATGACAATAAACTGATGTCTTTCTTAAATTTAGCAACTCTACTCTAAATGACATACCTATTTCTAATATATAGATCAAATAAAAGCAACTTTATGTAAATAAATCAGCCAGTTATTTGCAAGTTCTGAAATTGTACACACAAGCAGCCGATGACTCATCGCCCATGGGCGCACTATTGAAATTTTGCTTTTTTAAAGAGTTTTTAACTTTATTTATATAATTGGATAACTAGTGGGTGGTGATCTATTAAATACAAAATACGTTATTATTTGTTTATTTTGTAGTTCAAGTCGAGTAAAGGAGTATTAATATTTACTAGCAATACTTTCTCAAAAGTTCTCTTCGGTAAGGTTTGTTCTCTTTCAATGAAGTACATCCTTGTAGATAGAAAACGTTCTTTCTACATCGCAACTGGTTATAGGTGCAAACTGGTCATTTAGCAGTAAGATTTTGTGTCATTTTCCCCATACACAATTGCCGCAATGTTATTAAATCTGGATTTCTACTAAAAACTGCGTCTAATTTCTGCCGAAGGCCACATACGAAGTCACTTCTAAAATTATTAATAGCCACATGTATTGTTGTTAATGCATCTTTTAATTTGAGATTTTCTAAATATGTGATTAGTTTAGGCAAATTTTCAAAGTGTTCCTGAGGAAAAGGAACTGATTTCTTAAATTTGGGGTTTGTGCATTCAGAAATACTTCGAGCATCGTCATTTAAACATGTAACGAAATTTTGTAAAATATCGAAATTCTCGGCATAAAAACTAGTAGTTTCCAACTATGTTCTCCATCTTGTTATTACTGTCGACTGAGGTAATGAAAAAGATAGAAGTTTTTCCCTGTAAATAGATACTCTCAATGGTGCTTTTCTGAAAACTTTTTAAAAGCCGATACAAGTCTATCAACTTCCGGTGAGGTGTCTCCGACATGTTCACAAATTCTGTGGAGAGCATGTGCTTCACAAGTAATATGTAGCATATAAGAATATGTTTCCTTTAATAGTCTGTTTTTAACGTATATGCTGTCACTAACAAATAAAAGTATCTTTTCCTTGTACCTGTCGTCCGAATGAAGCATTTTGTGCAAATCCTCGTCAATGGTTTTAGCAACTATTTCCGCATCAACTATATTTATAATTTTAGGTGCTATTACATATGCGTTATATGGAACAGTTCGATATAGTACACCAGCTACAACATTTACCACAAAGCGTCTTAATATATCCACAGTTTCGACGGCACTTATCCATTGGTACTGATTTGAAAGATGTTTTCTAATGCAATTCTATTGCTCTCGTGACGCACTTAGAAACACAATATTTGCGTAAGGTGGATTCAACAAGAACATTTCGACCATTATATTTTTGGAGAAATGTTTTCAAAGTGGGATTGTCAAGTTTATTTAATGTGATATTAGCCGCCATTAAAGTTTCACAGGTTCCTCTATAAAATTGTCTGCTTCCGACGGGTCCAATTTCTATGTATGTTTTAGCGATGCTAAATGACGTTGTACTTACAATTTTTTGGCATTTTGTAACGATATTTTACAGACTTTGCAATAAATTTCGGAATCACTGACAATAGACATACAATCAGTATGACCCTTAAACCAATTGTTTCACGATGCCATTCTCTACGTTCTTCCATATCATCTCTGAAAAAGTAACATAAACAATGTTCTTGATATAAATAAATGATAAATAAAAATATATGCGTACGTTGTCGAAACTTAACGAAATCCAATGCACACTTACGTCAAGATAATTGCGAGAAGTAGATTCAATGAAACGGTATTAACAGGAACTATTACAAACATTACGAAGTATGTAATTAACAATCAAAACAATGAAAAAACTAAACTAACTCTCCGTACTTTATTTATCTCACGACATATAAGGTAAAAAGAATAAATTTTAAAAACTCATCACGGTTCTACCTACGCCCATGAAGAAAAGAATTTAACAGTAAAATCAACTTTTTTGCTGTTGACCATATTGGTAGTGCTAATCAGTAACTGCGTGATGTTAAACATTATTTCTTTTGTCCGTCGTAATTTCGGCCTGATACGTCCGGTCCATACTCATTAGCTAACATTGGAAACACAAAAATATTTAATATCTAACAAAAAGTTTGTATTATTAAATGAGAAAGAAATTTAATCATCAAACTGTACCACAGTACATTAATCTCTTTTTGTTTAACTTCCCTATTTTACAGTACCTATCAGTTACAATTGGGAACATAATAATTTTCAATAATTCATTCTGACAGTGAGAAAACATATTTCAATGAATGAAATAGCGTCCAACCATAGGAATATTATATCTAACATATTGCTGTGGTTACAACAAAATTCAATGAATGCTGAGATTGCATTAAATATCATTAAAAATCTTCACCTATAAATTTATAAATCTAATCCCTATCAGCATTAAATTTATTCTTGTGAGTTCTAGCAGTGATCTTTCCTCTTTTTCTCTGGTGTGTTTCTTATTTAGTCTTTTATTTGGATAAGATTAATAATAAAATTAAATTCTTATTTAAATTTCATAAAACATTTATATTCATCTTTATTTCAATAAAAAATTTTTTTATTGACAACATGTGGCTGTGTCAAGAATGTCTCTTCACATTTATAAAGCAAAGAAAAACATAATTCCTTTTTTTTTATTTACGATTTAAGAAAAAATATTATTTTGCTATTTTATCCTTTAATATAATACTATTTATAGATTCAAAAAATAAATTTTCCCTTACGAAGCTAATTTTTATTTCAATAAAGACATACATTCGCGCATAGTGCCTTTGATGATCTAAAACTTTGCAACGAAGAAAATATCTTGAAAGTGACCTATACCAATCCCTGAATGTAAATATTCGCACATAGTACACCCAATGGATTGGCGCTTGTCCATCAAGAATATTCCTGTCTATTCGTATTTTATACTTGAAATTTTAATTAAATTTGACCACAAATATCGTTAATAATGCCCAGTGATACACAGGAAGCAAATATTTGCACATAATACCTCAAGTACCCTCAACACCATTAGCGATCTTCCCGCAATTACAATAAAATCAATACAGTTTAGCAAAACAATTTTTATTTTAAAATTAATGATGTTTAACGCCTTACTAAAAGTAAATATTTTCACATAGTACTCTTGGAGCATGTCTCACATCATCAATTATTCAAAACTGTATATTTATTTCAAAAACTTACTTATATTCTTCATATAAATTATCAAATTCTTTTTTATTCATGTCTTCCATTCTGAAATATTTAATATTGTGAAACAGTAAAAATGAAATTATTAAATACAGCAAATAATTAACAATAACGAAATTAAAATAATACTTGAATTCAAAATTAACTAGAACATTGAAAACTAATATAAATTTAATGTAGTGTTTCAAAAACTCCTACTACTATTAGCAAAATATCTCAAAATTTTTACGTCTTATTAATTCAAAATATCGGCTTCATCTCCCTCTTTATCTGCTCTCACCCCTCTTTATAACTTAAAAGAAACGATAGCTACGCATTCGCAGCGCTATGTCTATTGAACTAACATTAACATTGGTATCGTTTGATTCATTTTATCTCCTTCAAGTTTTTCCAGTCGCGTAAATACACATTTCACACTTTGACAGTTAAAAGTTTATGAAATGGCGTCACTCAAAAATTGTTTACTGAAATTTACACACACTTTCCATTCTTCATCTTCGGTGGGTATGTTCTTGTTTTCTTAACGCCATCCTTTGTATCTGTATATGAACATATCGCCTCTCTTGTCCCTGTTTACATATTTTCTTTTTCCATTAACTAAAGTTATTCTCAATTTCTTCTTATAGGTGCCTTCCTTGGATGCAATTGGAAATACATAATGTACTATAGGAATCCTTTTCATCAAAACCCTGTTGCAAGGAGTACTTACTTCGTAAGCACGGTCTGCAAGTTCTATCCAAGTCTTTTCTGTTTCCAGTATGTTGATTTGTAAATAACTGCGAACAATATTAATGTTATCTCCTCTTTGTAGGTTTTAAAATAACCACATAAAATTAATACTGCTGTCTTTGATGCGTTTTGTATTTGTGCATACAAAATTTCAAAGTGTATCCTATTTCTACATTTGGTGTATACATAAAATGTATTAATGTATTGTCCGAGATAGAGAAATACCTTTCCATATATCCTTTAAATTTAAGTGTCAGGTATTTATTCTATTGCTAAATATGATCATAAAACTCTCATAAATTTAAGATCATTGTACAAATTTAAAAATCCATTTTTATTCATTTGAATGAACGTTTTCATCTCGAGCATGGCGAATATAGCCTCGCTCGTACAATTTTATGGCATTTAAATGATTCACCCTCTTAACTGTTCCATCTTTCAACATCACCCTCTCTCGGTTATTTGCTTTGAATACATTTTTATTTTTTAAAGAGTGGTCCATTTCTTAAAATGTTTAATGCTATTCTAACACTTTTCGAGAAGTTTGGTTCTGTTTTTGTATACTCAAACCATATCTTCTGTTTGTCTTTTCTATAAAATATAGAATGCATAGATTTATTTTGTGTTTACTTTTATTTCTTAATTCTTAATATTTAAACTTAAATTATAATATCTATATATTTCATAATGACATTGCCCCTTAAAGGTTATGCAACTCATTATACACCTACTAAATCTGAGACTCGTGATTATTCTACCTTAAACTATATATTTTAAACTAAATTAATGTCCTTATTCTAAAGTTTGATTATTTAACAATTTTCATAATTCTTAAACTATAAAGATCACGGCAATATGTTGCTAAATACAATATAGGCCGTAAAAAATAAATCTTGCTCACGTCCCATCTTGGCGCAGTTGGAAGAAGTCTGACAACTTTAAGGCGTAAGTTCGAATCTTACAGACAGCCAAATATTTAAACTTTATTTTATTATGATAATAATGACTTATTAGTTGTAATTACAATTACAAGAAAGTCGGTAAATCAAGTACTCCCATTTAGATGAATATTAAAAGCAAGCCAAGAAAAAACATAAATTAAAGAAATAGTACATTTTTCAGTACAATGTAAATCTGTTAACATTTAAATAGTCTAATGTTTTAAGTCACATTACAGGAATTTTTTACTCATGAAAACGCGATCTGCCTTCCCTGTGGAGATGATTCGCGCTGTATTTCATTTAGATCACATAAATCTTAAATTAAATTAAAATTTTGCAATGCAACCTCGTTCTAATTTATTAAAATTACTCTAACGTAAAATATTACACTAAAAACTGTACGCATCATGATAATTTATTAGTCGGAATATTTTTTATTCAATCAAAACCGTCACATAGTAAGTTAATATTAATGTTTTGCACAGCGAGCGGCCATCATACACAGAGGACTGACACGAAATACAATATATTCTTGTTTATTCTGATGAAATTTCCAGACCACAAACATGATGTGAACCTGTTCGTGTGGATTACGCACATAATTTGAGGTTAAATCATATTCAATCGCGAAAATAGGCGCAAGCATTGATATTCTATCACCCTCTGTGTTGCGTCAGTGTTATTAATTTAAATTGATAACATCAAAACTCAAAGAAAAACTAGAGCGGACTTCGTAATAAGTAAACATACAGGACGTTCTGTTCTTTGTTGACCACATAAATTTGTAAAGTATGTGAACCTATTTCTCTATACAACTCTGTCTATTGATCGAATTCAGAATATTGCGGCAAAGTCACGATTTTCCGGCTTTAACCAACATTGCTATTTACTTTAACGACAAGTACGGTATAACCTCACATAATAATCATAATATGTTGTTGTAATATGTTGTTGAAGGAATACCTTGGAAACAGATATACACTGGTATTTATTTCAAATACTATCTAATAAAATGAACCAATACATATTGCAAACGAGTTTTAGATCCTCATCAGAAGATGAAGTTGATGTAGTCGTAAGACTACCGACGTAAAGTTTATAGAAATAGGGAGAACGGCAATGACAATGAATTTTTCAATAGATTTAGACTAACTAAGAATCGAATATTCAATTTCACTTACTACAAATTTGTAGGTATTACCATAAAGTTGTTGCATCACTACTAATAAATGATATATTTTAGTGGAGAATGCATACAGTCATACTACACAATATTGCAATTGAGATTCAAGAGGGAATATTAGATGAATGGGAGGCTGATTTAAATGTGCATGAAGCAGATAACATAAAGGCAGTTGTTAATAGTGATAATTGAATGCTAGGAATGAGGATGTTAATCGTGAACATTTTAATATCTTGTAATATGTACATATAATATTTTCTTCTTCATACTACTCATAAGTTATATGAAATTGACATTTCTGTCTCACTGGAATACATGAAAAGGTTGTTTGCTAAATCCATAGCATAAAACTATACATTGAAAATATGTATAGGTAGTATAATGGCCTTTTTTTGAAAAGAAATTTACTATATATAATTTTGGGGCTTGTGAGTTCATCACTCTTAATTTCTGTCTTTCAAAAAAGTTACTTTTTTGAAAGACAGCACCCACAAGCCCCAAAATTATATTCCCTAATTAAATTACATAAAGAAAATTACCCGATTAGACCGGTAGTATCATGTTACAGCCCCAGCGTTTAAAATATCAAAACAATTTATAGACATTATTAATAAGCATACGAGATTTAAACCCAAATATGGTATAAAAATGAAGTGTAGCCACTACACGACTTTCTTATACGTATGAAAGTTTCAAATTATAGAATTTTAAGAATTTTTTTATATATAAATTATTCAAAATCTTATTATAAATACTTCTATTCTCTTAATAAATCTCTATAGAATGCATACTTTGCACGATATTATTAAAAAAGTACTACTCCCTAAGAATAAAAGTGCTACTTCCGGTCCGAATTTTGAAATTTAATATTTACAAAAAATATTGCAAATCCAGTTCTAAATACTTTTGTACTCTTTATAAATATATATATAGAATGCATAACTTAAGACATTTGCAAAAAATTGCTGTTCTATAAGAGTAAAAGTGGTACTTCCGGTCTGAATTTTGAAATTCTTTTTATACAAAAGATATTGAAAATTATGTTTTAAATACTTTTATACTCGAAACGTACTTGTCTAAAAAGCATGACTTGCGAGATATTCGCAAAAAACTGATTTCCGATAAGAGTAAAAGACCTATGTACTTCCGGTTGGAATTTCGAAAAACTTTTTTAAGACAATTTGTCTCAAACTTAATTTTAAGTACATATGAATTCTTTATAAATTTTCGATTCTTTCACTGAAGTAAACTGCTACTTCCGGTCTACCGATTTTACTGAAAAACTAATCAGATCTCAAGAGGGAGATTACACATGTAAATACAAAATTTGGAATTAATAGCTATAGAGGTTTGACCGCTATCGTGGTCACAGACAGACAGACAGACACATTTTAGAAACCACTTGTTCGGTATCAGGGGACTTCAAAACGTGGGCATCTGCAAAAATCTCGAGGTCGAAAATTTTCATCATCACAATACTTCCTTATACTACGTATAAGAAAGTAAAAATTGTTATGAATTAATTAATAATATTAAAGATCTTAAGTTACCGAGTAAAACCAAATTAATTTCATTTGACGTTAAAACTTGTTTCCAAGTGTTCCAGCGGGGGAAACGCGGGTACTAATTAAAGCGATGCTAGAATTTAATAGAACTAACCCCGTAATAAAAAGTAAGATTTTACAATTATTATCTGTTTATTTAGAACAAAATTAATTTACATTCAATAACAAATTTTATAAATGTAACAAAGGTCTGATTATGGGTAATCCTCTTTCTCCTCTATTAGTCGAAATCTTTATGGATAATTTAGAATGTAAGATATTTGAAAATAAAAGTTTAACTAGGAATGTGTTGTTCTGGTTTAGATATGTAGACGATATATTAGTAGGATACACTGGTACAGATAGACAATTAAATAGTCTTTTTAATTTTATTAATTCAGTTAATAAAAACATTACTTTTACTATTGAAAAAGAAGTTAATGGAATTATAAATTTTTTAGACCTCACACATAAACGAGTTAATGAGAAAATAGATTTTTCAATTTACCATAAAGAATCACACACCGACACTACTATTCATTATGAATCAAATCATCCTCATTCACACAAATTAGCCGCTTATCACAGTATGATCCATAGGTTAATTAATATTTCAATGTCGATAGATGACTATAACAAAGTGTACTATATTATAAAACAAATTGCGAAAAACAATGGGTTCGACCTAAATTTGATAGACAAATTAATAACCAAAAAATTGTTTAATAAAACGTTACTAGAGGTGTACCCGACTACCAAAGACAATACGATTAAGAAGTTTAAAACATTTTCTTATTTAGATAATGAACAAGATAAACTTATGAAATTACTTAGAAAAAACAACATTAATATTGCTTTTAGAACAAATAATAACCTAGCTAAATACATTAAAAACAACAAAGAAAAAACGACACCAGACAATAAATCTGGAGTTTATAGGTTAAATTATGGATCTTGTACTCAGAAATTTTTAAAAAAAAGGATAGCTGAACATTTTTCTGCGTACACTAATAAAAACAACGACTCAGCTTATGCGAATCATTTGATTGAATACGACCATTGTTTTAATGATAAATTTGACATTCTTCATATACAAGACAAAAGTAGAAAATTAGATTTACTCGAATGTATGGAAATTAACAAATTTAAATATTCGGACATTTTATTAAACGAGAAAGTAAATCTAAATCAATCGCCTTTATTAAATCTATATCTTTCTAGTTCTTAGGTTTTCGCTAATCCTTTTAGTAATAATGTAGGTCCCCTTTCGTAAACTGCCGATATAATTAAGAAAACTGTCCTCTTTAAGTAAATACATTTAAATGACCCTTTGTAAATATTTTATAGTTATTTGTTAATGTTGTCATTATATTTTTCTATATATAATAGAGTTGTTCTCTGATTGTAATAATTTAGAATTTGTTATCATCTGAAGAAGCTACAGTGTAGCGAAACAGCTGTTGTGTTTTTAATTTAATTATAGTCTAAATCTTTAACAATTGTTTGTGTTTTATTTCTATGGATTTACATCAAGTAAATGCCGAATCTATTAAATTTTTGACAAATCATTACTTCAACCCAATGTACCTGGACCTTCCCGAGGGAGATGTGGAAAATGCCCAAGGAAAAACGATAACAAACTATCTGTTAGGTGCAGTGAATGCAACAATTTTATTTGCAAAGTACACACAAAAAAGATTTCTTTTACCGATTGTGTTGATAGCGATTAGAGTATTTTTAAGAATATTTCTATGTTGTTTTTACTCAGATGTTTATGTTTTGACCTACAATGTATGATTTTCTTAAAATAAAGTCTATTTATTAGCGAATTTCAAAAAGAAAACATCATTCTGGACATTCGGTCGTAATGACCCCACGCGACCAGATACGTAATTTTTTATGACGCGACTAACTAAAGGTTAAGACCAGAGTAAAAGAAATACACTCCAGAAAAGATCAATTTACTCGTAGATACGAGGTATTACTCCACCTCTTTTGTGCGTGTTTTAACACTTATATTGGCTAATTCCAATGCAAGTGTAATATGAACTAAGCATATTATTATTATTAGGGTTTCTATGAAATAAACTGAAATATCGCACATTCATAAACGCATTTCTTACTGTAGGTATACCAAAAATAAAAAAGCTTGTAATATAACTAAAGATTTTCATCAGAAATGTCACTACAAATTGCACTTATAATCATAAAAGAAACGTTATACTTTCTGACTTTACTTCCGACACCTTAACAACAAGAATTACTTCCATCCCAAGTAATAAATACACTTTAAAGAGGGAATTGACGCTGGTTACGTCGCTACGTTAGTAGCGCAAGCAACAACAACAACGTTCATCCGAGGCATTCTCAAGTAAAATCGATTAAACACGAGACTTGAGCTATTTATCTGAGCAAGTCATATTTATCTCGGGGGACTGTAAATTATAAATTATGGGTGCATTATTCTGTTAAAACTTAATTGAGTTATTTACTCCTTGTAATCGATAGATGGCGTAACAACAGGAGTTTTTCTGAAATATTTAATAATTTCCTTCAGCTTTTTTTTATAAATGTTACACTCTACGTATGTTTATTCTTAATACGTCTGGTATTAAAGGCCACGGATAGATGGGATTAGTAAGTAGGAATCTGCTCACTATGCTCAAGAGCATTACTACTTTACGTCTTTACGTTCATGTTTCTCCACTTGTTTCTTCAGCGAAGTCGTAGTAGTCGTGTTATTCTACTCTATCTTATTCTTCCAATGTATCTTTTATGTTAAAAGTCTTTCCGACAATGTATTTATTCTAGGTAATGGTACTAGGGTATAGGAGGCTTTACTTTGTTCAGCGATTCTTCTTGGCGAATGCACATTCATAATATTTTACTTTGGCGTTTTCCGACGCAGTTGTTTACAAAAATGTACTCAATTAATTTTGAAGCGGCGAGTTTCCTTCTGTAAAGGAGTAGTAGTCTTCCTTTTTCTCATCTCGCTTTTCCTCCGCCATCAGCGCGTTACTCCGAAGTATGCCAGCACCATTCGAATAAATATCTATTTTACGGAGAAATAGGTACTTTTGAGATGATATTTCATTTTAAAGTAGAAATTTGCATAAAAGTTTTTAATCATTACCAATTCAGTACCGTCGACAGAAGTAAAAATAGAAAAAAGTTGGGACTAAAGACAAGAAATGAATTAAATTATCTTGAATGAGGAAATTTGTTCGTGAAATTAAATCGGTTTCTAGAAAATAAACTAGCTGTCCATCAATCTCTTCGAGCTTGAATCGCCTTTCGCGTCCGCTTACAGTTTATTAGAGATTCCTGTAAAACGCTAAAAAAAATCTGATTTTCTAAACTTTTGACACACCTTGTATAGACGCATACTTTTTGCTGTCACGATGACAGGACGAACGACAATATAATTAAGCATATTTACATCAATTTGACTGTTCATTGTTGAAATTTTAAGTTTGGGCTTTATTTAGCGTAAAGCTAATACTTGACACTAAAACATTCATACAGACTGACGTGGAAATATCTGTGTTAACATTCTGCTTACATACATTGCAAAAAAGTCCTCTATAATTCATATTTGTTGGGTTATTTTGCGATTCTTATGAAATATTTTATAAAAAATAATACAAAAGGGGGGGGGGATTTCATGATTAAAACCAAACTACAAATAATAATTGAATCGATCGAAATAAGATCGCGACACCAACCGGGTACACGATCATCATAAATCATAGGTGGTCTATAATGTTTGTCATACAATATTGGTATAAGTAATGTTGATTACTCATTTTGTTTTTATTTTTTTTTTAATTTAAGACACAGTTATTCTATTGAACACTCGCTCTTATTGTTATTATAGTGTTTCATTAAACTCTTCGAATTAGAATTGCTTCTTCGCGTCCACTTCTTCTCTATAAGTTGCTCTATAAATGTGCCTCTTTGGAAATGTGATCACTGCCAGACGCAAGGGTACATGAATATTAACACTTATATATTTTTTTAATGTAAGTAAAATGTTATTAATTGCTTTTGACTCCTTTGCCTTATTTTATATAACAATGATATTGGAATCTGTATCTGAGTTACTGTTAATGGAGAGTAATTGCAACTGTAGTTCGCTTTGCTTTTGTTTATGAATAAAGATTGAATTTAAACAATATATGTCTAATAATGAATTATACATTATTTGACATTTATAATTTGTGGCAAATGAATTTATTTATTAAGAATTTGCCCATAAAATATATAATATTTCTATATAATTTACTGAACGTTGAGTTGACATTTAGAACATTTCGTTGAGTCAGGTTTTGTATAAATCGTGTGCAATTAGCGTAAGACTGTCATAGTCAAGTCAGACTGAAGTTAAGATGCTTAGGTAAATTATTGTCATTCCACTTGTCATCGTGACAGCAGTTCGTTGATGTGTGTTCGTTCATAATAACATGCGAGAACGAAATGTCACAGTGACAGTGCTTAACTAAATAGGACATTTCTTTTCGCCCAATGCGCATGCGCGAAGGGCCAAAACTTTCGTACTACAAATTCAGTGAACTTGGAGATGAGATGGCGCTAGCGTCAATTGAAATGTTTGTTATGCTGTAGTTATATGTCATTCAAAACTACATTTCAAATTTGACACGTTTGACATATTTTTGCAATCCTTTCTCGTACATCGTATTAATTATATGTTGATACAAATAACCAGTCCAAGTGTTTAGTGTGCGGGTTTGGACAGGATGAAGTTAACAAAAAGCATAGGTTTAAGATAAGATTGGCATTTCCTTTGTTTAAGAAGCGCATTTTTGACATGCAAACGACATTTGAACGACATTTTCCACATCAACATTCTGCACATAAAATATAACTCGATAAAATAAGTACTTGCTGTGTCATATGTTATTTACACACCTGCAGGTTTTCATTATCAGTACTGTAAGCGTTTATTTCCCCTTCGTCTTCAGGCTCACCATGTAGACTGCATATATATTTGTCTTTTGTAATGTGATCCAACGAGTTAAATCTTCCATCACTTCTCTTACAAAAGTTGAGCCACGTCAAAGCTTTCTTACAAACAGCACATATCAATACATGATTTTCACTGTCAGGAACTTCCCCTTTGCGATAATGCAAACAGGGCCGAGGAAATTTGGTAAATGTGTAATTTTGATCAGGCTTCTTATATCTGCTATCACTCTTACAGGTACTGTAAACGCATTTTTTAGTAGCCCCCTTATAATGTTTTACACGTTTCATCGTTGAAGGGCAAAAATAAACCAAATAATACCGCAATAATAAACAAACTGGCAAACGTCAAATCTGATTTTGAGGTTAGGTTGAAGTTTGAATACCCAAATCATTTAATTAATTTATAATCAACGCCACTTCAATCTTGTTTTATTTTTTGGTAAACTATTATTATTGTAATCATGTTTTGCATATTCATGCAGAGTGCAAGTGGTGGAATCGGCCCCGTTACGGACGTACGACAATGTAGTACGAAACTTTTAAATTTCGCGGTTGACATGCGCCACAAAATTTTGTGAAAAGAAATGTCCTATTATCTTTCCAATTGTCGTATGAAATTAACAAAACATGATGAACAGAAAGTGTTTTTAAATTTGCTAACATTTAAAAATAGGTACTGTCGCTCTTCTATTTTTCAAACGCAATGGAAAATCCTGCTATGTCGTACCATTTAACAGAAAATGTGCCTCTAATCGGTTGATGACAACCAGCAGTCGCATCCCTTAAGTGCTTGTTTTTATAACAGAATTATTATTAAACAAAATAACATCCGGTTACATCTTTCTTCCAATTTCCTGTAAAACGCCAGCACTGCCATGATGGTTTTTTTAGTGTCCGTTATCATAAACTTTTGACGAACCCCTATATATACATATATGTTTGCGTTATAAATGTCATCATGAAAGCAGTTTAGATGTCATCACGAACTGAAATTGATCGATCGTTTGGACGTTTGATAGCCTGCAATTGAATTTTCGTGCGACTGCCAACGTTAATTAAATGTTAGACGGATTTTTGCCTGTCAATTGTGACGTTTCCTATAATATTTAAGTCAACCTAATGTGGATGTTAAGTTGTCATTGTCAGCTATGCCGACGTACTTTAATATTTAATACAGACATTTTGCGTAGACCCTAGTTAAATTTATCGGTGTTAGAAACGGTAATAGAAAACTGAACTTGGTGGCATAGATGTGCCCGTCAATTATTCTTAATTCTGATCAGCACATATAAAAATCAGCTGGATAGTAATGCTTACTTCATTTTTTCTGAAGAAGTGATGTTATTGTGTATTAAAGTACTTTGCGATCTTAGAGTAACTAATAATTATTAAATTACCATATATGATGTTTCTGTATCGTATTGTCTTTATATGTAGTAATAGTTCCATTACTAAAATAGTAATTGCCTATTTTACTCTTTAAATCGTTAAATTAAATGTGATATGTATGTATTATGCATTTATGAAAAGTAAAGTGTTACAATTAACATTGATTTTCACGACAATAGGCAACAGAAATAAATTTCTTCTTCTTCTTTATTGTGGCTTTGCGTTAGACTATTTAGTCTTTTACTCTTCATCTGAGAGCGGTGAATCTTGGAATGTTGGAGTTCAATTTGATTAGCTATTGTTTATCTTTATTTTGATTAAGAATTAAAGTAGAACCATTTTAGATCTTTTGTGTTTGAAATTTTCATTTCCATCATATGCAAGTGCTCTTTTAAGATTTTGATTTGAGTGGTTTTCCATCTGATTTATTGGACGTAATACTTGTTTGTAGAGTAGAATTTTGTTGTTCGTGTTCAGCTCGCTTTTTCTGCCTATAAGAGGCCATAGTTGACATCTTGTTTGTTTGGTTTTGGTTATCGTTTTTGCTATGTGTGTGTTATAATTGAGCTTTATATCCAGGTATATTCCCAGGTATTTAATTTCTCTACTCCATGGTGTAGTGTTGTTGTTGATGCTTATTTCGTTGCCTGATGTTTTCCGATTCCTTTTGAAAGATTATTACTTGGGATTTGTCTTCGTTTATTGTTGTCCTCCATTGTTCGAACCATTTTATCGTGTTGTCTAGGTGCGTTTGGAGTTCCTGTACCGCGTTCGTCGGACATCTTGATGTTGAGAGCAGTGCCGAAATAAATTTCTATGCCGTTCGTTCAAAATAGACAATAGACTATATAAGAATCGGTGTTATTGGGTTTGTTAATTTTGAAGTGTAATTGTGATTTAAAATTGATTGGCCACTTTAAGGATTAACTTTAAACTTTTTCGAAAACCGTCACTGCATCAGAGGTTAATTGATGTTTATATCAGTTCCTCCTATAAACTTCAAATCTGCGAGACCTAATTGTCAAATTGAATATCATTGTTGAAATATGTAAATGTGGCAATTGGATTTAATATTTTGTGCATTAAAGATCAATTTTATTGTGATTAACATTTTAATTTTATTGACAATTTATAGTAATATAGCGGAAAGGATGGAGATATTTTATTATGTGTTGGTAATAATAATAATACATATCTAATAGGTTTCACATTTCATTAATCAAAAACCACTCTTGAACTTTGCATTTTTTCATTTCCTTAACATTACATATTCACATCGTGTCTGCTCATATCGCCCATGTAAATGGAAAGAAAATATTGTTCCCTTCTTTTCGCTTCGCGTATGTTCTCAGGTGATTAGCCAAATAAATTCACTTTTCATTACCAAACTGTCCAACATTTGCCGACTTTATGGCTTTAAAGTTTCACAACACGTCGATGATAGTGACTGTTCTTCCTCGATATTTTTTCGATAGCACATCTCTTTATCGTCACATCTTTGGTGTTTTCAGTATTTAGTCCGGTCAGGTCACAGTATTTTTGAGATGACATACCAAGTCGATTGCACCACCGAGACTATTATTGCAGTGAATTCTGACGTTTCCCAGTAAGTGTTATCGCCTATTGATCGTCTTGATGGTTCATAACTCGAATTGAAGTTTCATCGCAAGTCAAACGTTAGATGGATTTTTTGTATATAAGTGTTAAAGTTTCCTGTTACTTTAAAGGATATTCTTACACTTAAACTTAATTACATATCAACATGTCAAATTATAGGATTGCGTACTGAAAAATTAAAAATACGGATCACTTCTGTTTCATTTCCTGCTTTTAAGTATACACTTTTCTTAGAAAAGATGCTAAATTAGTGATCGATGAATTTAATGTAATTTAGTATATATACTCTTCAAATTCTTTAATTCTATTTGGATATTTTCAGTATTTAATGAATGAAACCTGCAAACTTTTAAGACTGTCATTTCTAAGTGTATAAACATATTATTATTCATATGTAGTTACTGACCTTGTGGGCTTCAATTCTTTCAACTTTAATTTACAGCCATACCAAAAAATCGAGAAACTACTTCTGTAAATTCATGTTTGATTAAATTAATGCCGTTTAATATATTCTTTGGTGCTTACGTATTTGATTCCCTCGATCTAGATATTTACTTGCCTTAGATTTTTCCAGTATTTAATGACAAAACTTACAAACGTTTAAAACTGTAATTTGTAAATGTTATACGGTATATATTCATATGTAGTTAGTGACCCTGTATTGTCAATTATTTCCACCTTAATTTACGACAGGGGTCGTTTGTTTTAGAAATTTACTTGCCTTAGATTTTTCCAGTATTTAATGACAAAACTTGCAAATGTTTAAAACTGTAATTTGTAAATGTTATACGGTATATATTCATATGTAGTTAGTGACCCTGTATTCATAAGGCAGATTTCATTAAAAAACAACTAAATACGGTATAACTATTCTCGGTACGCTATTTCTGAAAATAAGGGAGCTAATTAGAATTTAGATCCGTATAATATTTGTCCCTGTGAACAGTTGATTTCACTGCTACAGCTCACTGGTTTGACGTAATGTCAGATTATGTGTATGTGTTAAAAAATCGTATGGCATATCGGCAACAACTCTAACCATAATACATAAAATTGTCGGAGTACCTATGCCATTCATAATGTTAATTTAATTTTTATGATACCGCATACGATTCTTCTTTTTAGTTGGTTAGGTTGTATTCACTATTACCTATACTATTTATGGTATTTTAATTTCTATATGAATGAATGACAGTGGAGGATAATTATGTAGTTAACTTTGCTATTGTAATGATTGAAGATTAAATTTAAAGAAATATCTCTAGAAATGGATTATACATTATGGTGGCAAATGAATTTATTTATTAAGACTTTGCCCACAAAGCGAACAATATTCCTATATAATTTGATGAACGCTGATATTTAAAATTTTTTTATTGACATTCAGGTTTTGTATCAGTTGTGTACATCTAGTCCAGGGTGAACGTCGACAGATAAAAAAAAAATTAATTGAATGTTGTTTCACGTTATTAGTTCTATAAAATTGGTACTACGCTTTGTGTCAAGTTTACGATTGAAATAGTGTCTAATTCAAATTTTCTGACAGACTGTCATCGTAACGATATTTCGATGACAGATACCTATGACAATGAAAAGTCAGACAGCTGACATCAAGATGTTTAACCACAATTGTCGTTCCACCTGTCATCGTGACAATAGTTCGTTGAACTGTATTTGTTCACACATAAACTTGCGAGAACGAAATGTCAGACTAACTTAATAAAACATGTTTTAAACTTACAGGTCATTGAGAGAATTAATTAATTTTCATATTACGCTTTAATAATATACTTTCTAAAACGCAATCGAAAATCTTGCTGGCTCCTATACAGTTGATGCTAGACACTGTCGTACCATTTAACCAAAAATGTACTTCTGATTAGTTGGTGCCAACCAGCTAGTCGCACACTTTAAATACTTGCTTTTATAACTGAATTGGTAAACGAAATGACATACATGCTTATGGGAATCTTATTTGATGTATTTATTTTATTTCGAAGTGCTTCGGACACATCTGACAAATAAAGAAAAGTCGCCCTATTATTTGTATGTAGAGAGATCGATGAGAAATGTTATTAAATGATCCCATTCGTAAAATAGTTTAAATTTATATAATTATAACTTGAACACTGATACATTTCCAACATTCTGTTGACATTTAGGTTTTGTATAATTCGTGTGCATCTAACGTAATTTGACAGGCCCAAATGGCAAAACTCAGACGGTTTTTCTTTATTTAAGCTTGCTTCAAGTTCTTCGTTGTATGAAATTTACATTTCGATGACATATATAATGAATAGAGTGTCATTGTATTTATTAATATATCTTCATAAAAGATAGCAAAATCGTTATATTTATTACTGTACTTACGTGCGACAATACACTTTAAGTTTATTTTATCATATCCGTCGGAATTTTGTTCGTATATTCATATAGAAAGGAAATAGTAACGATTGATAATAATAACACTAATACGTATCTGAAAGGTACCACGTTTCAATTAAAAATGCACTTCTACGTAATGTCCTTATTTGTCGGCCTTTTGACATTTAAACTTGACAACCGATGGATGAACGTGAATATATAGTCATTAATGACACGCAAACTCGTCATTGCGAGATTTTTTTACCCTGCAGAAAAGCTTTAAATGAATCGCACCTTCCACAGCGACAGATTTGGCACGTGGACAGTGCACTCAATCGTCGCGGAAAAGTCTACTATTTTCGTTTCCAACCCTCTTTCCGCACTCTAAACCTCGACGGCCTGAAATTTCTTCGTCAATGTGAAACTTTTACAATTCTTTCGCGCGTGCCTGTCATACCTGACATTTTTACGATTTTGATCGGTTGTCACGTGAATCGTCATGACGTAAGCCATTTTTCTGTTAAAACACCGAATGCACGCTCCTCTTCAACGGACGATATCTCTGCACACGCTCCACTTGGGAAGAAAAACTCTCCGTCGAGGAACAATTCAAGGTCGTCGGTAACTTCACGCCAAAGGGCAGCTTTCAATTTTGCGTATCCAGAGACGAGTTCTTCCCCCCGCGTACCCAATTTTCGTCGATTTTGACCGGGTTTGGTTGCCATTGACTACTCGGCTTTTAGTATATATAACTAGCTCTAACGTCCGCTTACAGCGGGTCCTCCGCTTACAGCGGGTGCTCCGCTTACAACGGGTCCTCCGCTTACAGCGGGTCCTCCGCCTACAGCGGGTCCGTCAATCTCTTTTAGTTGGAATCGCTTTTTTCGCGTCCGCTTACAGCTTTTTCATTGTTTCCTGTAAAAAGCAATCACTGTCATGACGCCTTTTAAAATGTCCGATTTTATTAACTTTTGACGCACCCCTGTATATACATATATTTCGAACGGTTTTTTACACAAACCGGAACACACTCAAGAGCGAGAAATGTAAATTTATGTTAAACATAAGTCATGTTAATGTACCAAAGAAACAATGAGCTCAAAGAGCACAACATTTTCATCGAGACAGTTTACAATACTATTTTGATGTGATACTGGAAAAGCATTGTCAACCTTTTCGAAGTCTACTGTCGTTAAGAAACAAGCACAAAATAATAATAAAAGTAGGAAGCCCAAGTTTTAAATTTAAGCCCTATTGAAGCGCCTTTCCTGTAAAAACCGCTTTTTAGAATGTCCACTTTTATAAACTTTTGAAGCACCCCTGTGTATACATATATTTTGTTAAGCCAATAGGATATCTTATTTAAAATTCTTCTCGAACTGTTTTTGCCATAAATTGGTACACACTCAAGAGCGAGAAAGGTAATTTAATGTTAAACATAAGTCATCTTAAAGTATCCAAAGACACAATGAGATCAAAAAGCGTAACATTTTTATTAAGACAGTGTACAATACTATTTTGATGTGATAGTCTAAAAGCCTGTTAATCTGTTTGAAATCCACTATCGTTAATAATGGAGCACAAAATAATAATAAAAGTAAAAAGCCCAAGTATTAAATTGAAGTGCCTGTCCTGTAAAAAGCGATCATTGGCATGACGCTTGTTAGAATGCCCACTTTTATACACCTTTGAAGTACCCCTGTATATTCATATATTTTGTTAAGCCAATAGGACGTTTTATTTAAAATTCTTCTCGAGCAGTTTTTAACACAAACCGGTACACACTCAAGAGCGAGAAAAGTAATTTAATTTTAAACATAAGTTATGTTAAGGTATCCAAAGACACAATGAGATCAAAAAGCCCAACATGTTCATTAAGACAGTTTACAATACTATCTTGATGTGAAAGTGTAAAGCCTGTCAACCTTTTCAAAATCCACTACCGTTAATAAAGGAGAACGAAATAATAATAAAGTTTTAAATTTAAGCCCTATTGAAGCGCCTTTCCTGTAAAAAGAGGCTTTTTAGAATGTCTACTTTTATAAACTTTTGAAACACGCCTGTATATACATATATTTTGTTAAGCCAATAGGATATTTTGTTTAAAATTCTTCTCGAACTGTTTTTGACATAAACCGGTACACACTCAAGAGCGAGAAAGGTAATTCAATGTTAAACATAAATCATGTTAAAGTATCCAAAGACACAATGAGATCAAAAAGCGTAACATTTTTATTAAGACAGTGTACAATACTATTTTGATGTGATAGTCTAAAAGCCTGTTAATCTGTTTGAAATCCACTATCGTTAATAATGGAGCACAAAATAATAATAAAAGTAAAAAGCCCAAGTATTAAATTGAAGTGCCTGTCCTGTAAAAAGCGATCATTGGCATGACGCTTGTTAGAATGCCCACTTTTATACACCTTTGAAGTACCCCTGTATATTCATATATTTTGTTAAGCCAATAGGACGTTTTATTTAAAATTCTTCTCGAGCAGTTTTTAACACAAACCGGTACACACTCAAGAGCGAGAAAAGTAATTTAATTTTAAACATAAGTTATGTTAAGGTATCCAAAGACACAATGAGATCAAAAAGCCCAACATGTTCATTAAGACAGTTTACTATACTATTTTGATGTGAAAGTATAAAAGCCTGTCAACCTTTTCAAAATCCACTATCGTTAATAAAGAAGCACAAAATAATAATGAAAGTATAAAGCCCAAGTTTTAAATGTGAGCCCTATTGAAGTGCCTTTCCTGTAAAAGGCGATCACTGGCATGACGCTTTTTAGAATGTCCACTTCTATAAACTTTTGAAACACCTCTGTATACACATATATTTTGTTAAGACAATAGGATATTTTACTTAAAATTCTTCTCGAACTGTTTTTGACACAAACCAGTACACACTCAAGAGCGAGAAAGGTAATTTAATGTTAAAGTATCCAAAGACACAATGAGCACAAAAAGCGCAATATTTTCATCAAGACAGTTTACAATACTATTTTGATGCGAAAGTGTAAAAGTCTGTCAACCTTTTCGAAATCCACTATCGTTAATAAAAGAGCACAAAATAATAATAAAAGTAAAAAGCAATGGCGGCCCGTGATTTTGTGGGACGGGAGGGCACCGGGGGTCTGAGTGTTTAATATCAAAAATTAAGTATAGACAAAAAATAAACTCAATATGCTATTTAATTAACTTGTTTGAAAATAAAATCCATCCGCCATTCCTTACGATCAGCAAAATGATTAATAACTCATTCTTTGAAATTTGGCGTTGATGTCAGTAATTGTTTTTCAATTGAACACATTCCTAAGGCACATAGTCTGCTTTCCCGCATGGTATTTCTAGAAAACGTTTTTATTCTCTTCAAAGTAGAAAAACACCGTTCACTTGATTTTTTCTATTTTGCACGCCCCCAGAGATTCGCAAAATAGCAGAAAACAATTTACAAAATCTTTCGCCAACATAGTCTCGACATATTATCAAAAACAAACTTTTATAACAGTTGTACTATTCAACCTTGGAAGTAAATTACAATAGTATCATCAGAAAACTTATCATCCAACTCTGCTTAACAATTTATATTGTTAATTAGTGAATAAAATGTTAGCATGTGTGCTTTTTATTCTTTGTACAACTTCTATTGCACATGTTTGTTACATTAAAGGCTTACATTTTGACATTTAAATATAATTTGGTTCCATTTCTTTTTTGTTACCAACGTCAAAACAACAAAATTAGCGTGCGATAAAGAAATACTTTTGCAACCAAAACGGATGTCGTAAAGTGAACTTTATAGCACCGAATTAGAAAAAAGCATTTTGCACATTACACCCACACAACCAGTCTGATAAACTGTAAGAGCTTCTGTTGATTTCAAATTGTGATCTTCTAGTTTAATCAATGAATCTGGTCTAGGGAGACCTAGATTTTTTAATTCTGTCTTAATGTTACTAACGCAATTCATAGTTGCATTTGCACCGATAGAAATTACAACATATAGTCACCGCTGTAAATTACATACTGGACCGCCACCTGGACCCGGCACCATAGAGTAGTGCCCCGCCGCCTATATATTATACGCGCGCTACCTGCGCCAGTTTCATCGCTCGATTTCTAATACAGACGGGGCAGTCGCGCGAGATGCCCCGGAGCCTACGCCAGACTGCGATTTTTAAACGCGCTGAAATGACGGACTGTTACTTTCAAAAACATATTATTTGTCATCAAATAAATCAGAAAAATTACATACAAATTAGGTATTTATAATTAATTTATCTGTTAAAAGAAATTTGTCACGGGGGGGGGGGCAGTGCCCCGTTGCCCTCTCTGCAGCAGCCGCCACTGGTAAAAAGCCAAAGTTTGAAATGTAAACCCTATTGAAGCGCCTTGGCTGTAAAAAGCGATCACTCTCATGACGCTTTTTAGAATGTCCAATATTTATAAACTTTTGAAGCACCTCTGTACATACATAAATTTTGTGAAGCCAATAGGATATTCTATATAAAATTCTTCTCGAACTGTTTCTGACACAAACCGGTACACACTCAAGAGCGAGAGAGGTAATTTAATGTTAAAGTATCCAAAGACACAATAAAATCAAAAAGTTCAACATTTTTATTAAAACAAGAAAAAGAGAATATTGGGTATATTCCGCTGTAGTGCAAACCGTAGACACGTGTTTCTGACTAATTGGTCGTCATCAGTACGGTGTAGCCAAGGAATAAGGTGTGATATCCTTGGAGATAGAAGCATACACGGAAGACCATCAGGTGACAGACCACCATTTGCAGCTTCAGTTAGAAGATCTTCGGCTTTGAAGACAACAAGTAACGTCGCCACGAGGAAGACATTGTCAACCTGCGTGCCATCCGAACCCAGGAAAGATAATCAATAAAGGAATTATCGCGGATACTTAAAATAAAACAAGAAAAAGAGAATATTGGGTATATTCCGCTTCTAACTGAAGCTGCAAATGGTGGTCTGTCACCTGATGGTCTTCCGTGTATGCTTCTATCTCCAAGGATATCCCACCTTATTCCTTGGCTACACCGTACTGATGACGACCAATTAGTCAGAAACACGTGTCTACGGTTTGCACTACAGCGGAATATACCCAATATTCTCTTTTTCTTGTTTTATTTTAAGTATCCGCGATAATTCCTTTATTGATCATTTTTATTAAGACAGTTTACAATACTATTTTGATCCGAAAGTGTAAAATCCTGTCAACCTTTTCGAAATCCACTATCGTTAATAAAAGAGCACAAAACAATAATAAAAGTAGAAAGCCCAAGTTTTAAATGTAAGCCCTATTAAAGCGCCTTTTCTGTAAAAAGCGATCAATCTCATCATGACACTTTTTAGAATGTCCAGTTTTATAAACTTTTGAAGCACCCCTGTACATACATAAATTTTGTGAAGCCAATTGTATATTTTATTTAAAATTCTTCTCGAATTGTTTTTTATACAAACCGGTACACACTCAAGAGCGAGGAAGGTAATAAATATTTTCTAAATTATTGGTATCTCCTAACTCCAAAATTTGAAAATGTCAACCTGAAGAAATTCAAGCAAGGACGTGTAAACGGCAAAAATTACTTTGGGTCTCATAACATTGCATTTATATACGTTCCTTATATTTTCTAGTATTACATATGACCTGTAAAAAAAGTTATTTATTATACAAGGGAAAGAAGTATTAGATTTTAGCTCGAGATAATGACAAAATACCGAGAGCTAAAATCTAATGTTTTTTCCCGTGTATAATACACTATTTTTTTCTGTGACAGGAAAAACGACGATTTTATAATGATAAAAGAGACTCAGAAAATCAATCGATGTGACATTTGAAGTTTTAAATTGGTAGGCTGTTGTACTTATAGCAGCATTACACCTGCGTTGCTAAGGAAACCTGTAAAGTATTCAAATATTTGTCAATTTAATTTTGTGTTTGGTTTTAAAAATTTGCGAACTTAGGTTGATTTTTAGTTATTTTGATTGGAAGGTGAAAAAGAAATGCAGTTCTTTCTCGGAGACGGTGCTATTGGCATACATAAGTAAATGCAACTTTTTGTATAATAAAATATATTAAAATGAAATGTCCGTGTTCTTGCATACCCGAAAAAAAAGTACTAATTTTTTTCCTGGGGAAAAAAATGAGTACTTTTTTTCTCGGCTTATAAGGTGACATTTTGTTACCTGTTTAGAAAGATAAAATGTCAAACTTTTCCAGTCACCGAAAAAAAATTATAAAAATCAGTCGAGTCGTCTTGGCAACGGACTCAGCAAAAGTACGAACTAAAGACGACGATTCAATACCACTACAAATTTTGATTGGCCGGAACAATTTGAAAATGATAAATTTAAAGTAATTAATCAATATTTCAGGATGTATACCTTCCCATAGTAAAATACTATTACATGAAAGCCAGTTACAAATTAAATATTATGAATAAAGGTATTAAATATTACTTTCCTACACCTATATTTTACATAACATTTGGCTGTACTGTTTTAAAATGTTTAAATTACAATTAAAACAAATGTCAAAAGGTGTACAAATATTGTTATTTATGACAGTCCTGAAATGTATTTTGTAGGTTATATTACATGACAGGTAAAATTTTGGAACATCTAATATTTGACGTCATTTTAATTTAGTAGCGCATGTCGGTTGAGAGAGCGACTGAACTATAGGAACAGTTTGTTGAAAAAGAAAAGACTCGCATCTGCGGTCATAAACTCTATTATCAATTATATTCTAACAGTATAAGATATTGCAATTTCAACTGCCATATTTCAGACAATTTAACTTGCACCAAATTTCTGTAGGATGAATAAGGCCAGAAACTTTGATTGAAAGATCATATCCCAACTGTTTACTAAAAACTATACGTTTTAACAGGTTCTTTGTCTAAATTTCCTAAATCAAAGAGGGTTGATTGAGAAAACCGTGTTTCCATAATTTTGACTTACAAAATGTTATGTTCTGGAGGAATCGGTGCGATCTTTGTAGTGCCAATTATAATTATTATTTTAAAATTTAACTACACGTTAACGAACACACTATTCATCCGAACCCAATTAAATCGAGAGTACTTTATACAGTGTCTGCATAAGCACCTGCCAGCTTCTGTAGAATTTCTTCAATGTTTTCAATTTCACATGTAACTTGTAAATGAAGTTTTAATATGTTAATGGCATATCAGAGTGAGTCTAAAATATATTCATCTAAAATTATAAATTTTTACAAATACTTAGAATTTTTAGCAACTGAGATAAAGTCCCGGAAATGTAACAGAATTAAAAAGCTTCCAAAACACAAATATTTCCGTAGAGAGCTAAAAGTTACACATATTCAATATTATGTATTTCATGTTTAGAAGAAGCAATACAATTACTAAATCACTAATAAAAATAATTATTATTTACAAATGCACAAGAAAACATAATCGCAGTCAATACTAATAAAAATCCAAATCTCCTAGGTTATGCGCACGTGTAAGTAATCCCAATTACTGTTTAATATTTTATCAGGTTTGGTAAAACACCGGTTAAAATATCTTCATGTAATAACGTTCTTAATCAATGATTAGCGCCAACCGGTTTTTGCAAAAACATACTATCCCGTATTTTATTTAATGAGTACGCTAATCGGCATTTTAATCGGAATTGAAAAAACCGGCCCTTAATTGAACTTAATCAACTAATACAGTGCAATAATATAAATAATTAAAAATACGTCTAAATTTGCCGTTGTAGTTGTTAGGGCGTTTTAATGCGGAAGGTTACATTCAAATATTATGTCAACTTTAAAGAAACATGCGCCAATAATTTTGAGGACATTGAATTTGATATATTGCAAAATTTTACCTGTCAAGTATCCTACCTACACATGCCATTTCGAGACTTATAAATACACCTTTTGACATTAATCATAATAACCTTTTGAAGTTTGTCATCCAAGCAACACAAATTTGTCTGCAATTACCGTTTCCCGTAGAACGTGATCACTGTCATGACGTTTTTTTATAAAATCCGATTTTATTAACTTTTGAACCAGTCCTGTATATACATAAATTTAGTGATACCAATCGTATATATTATTTAGAACTTTTCTTTACTTCTTTACACAAACCGTTACACTGAACACTGAAGAGCGAGAAGGATAATTTAATGTTAAACATAAATCATGTTAAAGTTACCAAGGAAGAATGTGCTCAGATCCAAGCACTTTTCGACGAACCTTTCCGCCATATTACATTTGCCAAGTTGTTTTTTTGACATTTTGACTTTGGATTCGTGATCGACGACCTGAGACATCCCCGTATCTAAAATTTCACATTCATACGTCAATTTTCAAAAAACTTCCGCCATTTTGTTTTTTTTTGACATTTTGACTTTCGATTCGTGATCGGCGACCTAAGACACCCCCGTATCTAAAATTTCACATTCATACGTCAATTTTCAAAAAAACTTCCGCCATTTTGTTTTTTTTTGACATTTTGACTTTGGATTCGTGATCGGCAACCTGAGACACCCCCGTATCTAAAATTTCACATTCATACGTCAACTTTCAAAAAAACTTCCGCCATTTTGTTTTTTTTTGACATTTTGACTTTGGATTCGTAATCGGCGACCTGAGGCACCCCCGTATCTAAAATTTCACATTCATACGTCAATTTTCAAAAAAACTTCCGCCATTTTGTTTTTTTTGACATTTTGACTTTGGATTCGTGATCGGCGACCTGAGACACCCCCGTATCTAAAATTTGACATTCGTACGTCAATTTTCAAAAAATCTTCCTCCATTTTGTTTTTTTTGACATTTTGACTATGGATTGGTGATCGGCGTCCGCAGACATACCCGTATCTAAAATTTCGCATTCATACGTCAATTTTCAAAAAATCTTCGGTTATTTTATTTTTTTTTTGACATTTTGTCTTTGGATTAGTGATCGGCGACATAGACACCCCCGTATCTGAAATTTCACATTCGTACGTCAATTTAGAATTAGTGACGGGCGACCGTAAAAACTCCCAGTTTTACTTTTAATCAGAATAGAGAGAAATTGATTTCAGCCAACTCCGCCCACCGTGCACGTTTAGGTAATCGTTAACATAAAATTATTTCGTAGGGGCACATAAATGTCGAAAGCAATCCTCTTCTTTTTACGCGTTCTAAAATTATCGTATTTTAATTCAAATCATTATTAAAATATTAATCGACAACACCTGTATAGATGAAAATATTAAATCAAGCGGGACCGTTACGTATTATGTGGATATGCCGAACGTTCGCCGGACCGTAATGTATTGACCGACAGTGCACATGATAATCTGATAATATTTTTCGCCCGTCCGGAATGCATTGATATCGGTGCAGATTGAATCGGCCATTTTTCTGACCAAATACCTCTGCAAACGGACTTGGAATTACTCGTACCTTCGTCTAGGTACCTCTGTAAACTGGGAATGCGCAAGTGAACGTTTCCGAAATGTCACTTGTTTACGTTTCTGAATCTTGTTGTGTCCTCGAAACTTTCAAAATTTGGAATTTCAAGCTTAAAAGTGAAAATGTGAATGCGTATGAGACCGGCTGTCAGTTTGACGTTTGTCGGGATTTTTCATCCATTTCGCTAAACCGTATCCGTCTGCAGACGGACTTTAAAGTGTTTGTGCCTTTGTATCTGTACCACTATAAACTCGGGAGAAGCAAGTAGAGGATCCAGAAAAGTCTGTACTTTTTGTCTCGGAGTTTACTTGTGCTCTCGAAACCTTCAAAATTTGGAATTTCAGGCCTAAAAGTGAAAGTTTGCATACATGTCGAATCTCCTGTCACTTTGACGTTTGTCGGGATTATCAGTATAAAAGGCTCCAGAGTAATTTTTGTTTCCCACGTCCTCCTTATGGGGAAAATGTCGCGATGCAGCGTGATTTTCTGCACGTGCCAAAAATTTTCAAAAATTCCTTTCGGGCCTTTGCTCTCTCATCGGAGACGTGAAAAATAGCCTTAGGGACGGCGGACCGTCGTCCCCGCAGCGTGACACTTTTGTTCGCATCGCGGACGGGCCACGTTCTCAGAAAAGTGTCTCCCCAATTTGCCATTTTAACCCCGATCTTGCCTCCTCTACTAAATCCGTGAGAGCGGTAAAGGGTCCTGTGCGCTTTTAGTATGTATAACTAGCTAATGCGCGCGGGTTCGAGAACCCGCTGTCGCCTATTATTCCGCTTAGTGTTGAGGTACCGCTCTCCCTTATTTTACTAAAATTTATTGCGGATTTTGTCTTTATTGCGTTTCAGTTATTGAAACACCATATAATTCCGATATATAGCGAATAAGTAAATATAATTGTACTTTTGATGTTCAATATTGCAGTGGTGGCCTTGCTTTGACTTCGGCCAACTTCGTTTGTGTTCGGACATCTTCGAAATGTCAGTGGTGGCCTTCCTTTGACTTCGTCCAACTTCGTTTGTGTTCGGACGTCTTCGAAATGTCGGCGAAGGCCTTGCCTTGTCTTCGGCCAACTTCGTTTGTTTTTGGACGTCTTCGAAATGTCAGTGGTGGCCTTGCTTTGACTTCGGCCAACTTCGTTTGTGCTCGGCCGTCTTCGGAATGTGAGTTGCGGCTTTGCCATGGCTTCGGCCAACTTCGTTAGTGTTCGGACGTCTTCGGAATGTCAGTGGTGGCCTTGCTTTGACTTCGGCCAACTTCGTTTGTTTTCGAACGTCTTCGGAATGTCAGTGGTGGCCTTGCTTTGACTTCGTCCAACTTCGTTTGTTTGAGGTCGGACGTTTTCGGAATATCGATGAAGGCCTTGCCTCGGCTTCGGCCAACTTCGTTTGTTTTCGGACGTCTTCGGAATGTAAGTGGTGGCTTTGCCTTGACTTCAGCCAACTTCGTGTGTGTTCGGATGTCTTCGGAATATCGGTGAAGGCCTTGCCTTGTCTTCGGCCAACTTTGTCTGTGTTCGGACGTCTTCGGAATGTCAGTGGTGGCCTTCCTTTGACTTCGTCCAACTTCGTTTGTGTTCGGACGTCTTCGAAATGTCGGCGAAGGCCTTGCCTTGTCTTCGCCCAACTTCGTATGGGTTCGGACGTCTTCGAAATGCCGATGAAGGCCTCGCCTTGTCTTCGGCCAACTTCGTTTGTGTTCGAACGTCTTCGGAATGTCAGTGGTGGCCTTGCCTTGACTTCGGCCATCTTCGTTTGTGTTCGGACGTCTTCGAAATATCGGTGAAGGTCTTGCCTTGTCTTCGGCCAATTTTTATTATATATAATAGCTAATACGGCAGGCCTAGAAGGCCCTCTGCCGCCTCTTTTATTCCGCTTAGTGTTGAGGTACCGCTCTCCCTTATTCTTCTACATTTATTGCGGATTTTGTCTTTATAGCGATTCAGTTTTTGAAACACCATGTCATTCCCTGTATATACATATATTTTGTAAAGCCAATTGTATATTTCATTTAGAATTCTTCTAGAATTTTTTTTACATAAACTGTTACACAATGAAGAGCGAGAAAGATAATTTAATGTTACACATAAGAATGATGTTAAAGTATCCGAAGAAACAATATGCTCAATAAGTGCATCATATTCATTGAGACAATCGGGATAATACGCTTTTGAAATAACAGTGCAAAAATGTAGTATATTGACAAAAAGTATGTCAATTGCTCAGAAACAATTTAAGATAGGTATACACAATATTCATGAAAAAGAACCTAATAATCATTTTGACACTGAGATATTTTCACCCAAATTATTTGAAGTGGAACAGCGCTTTCATTATGAAATTTTGGTCAGCAGATTTGAAATATTCGTCTGTCACATACTCAAAATTAGTTAGCACGTCAATTAAAAATGAAGGACTTGTATTGAACAACATTTTAAATTTTCACTGAATTACATCATTATTCGTACTGTTCTCTCTCTCTAACGATAGAAAGGATAATACGTATACTACTCGCCCGCTATCGCGGGCTCGTCATTTTAATTGACATGTTCAAATATACATAGTATCTGCATAGTGTTTAACATGTTTAAATCAAATTTTGTGTGGTAAATGGGCTTCGCTTTCAAACATTCTTATAGAATGCTAATGAATGCTGATGAACTTCAAATATGTAGCTCGCAAACATATGTATGTGAATGGGTAAGGTAAATTTAATTTATAAAGTATATTACTTTCTTACTACCTTTTCGAAGTCCACTATTGTTAATAAAAGAGCACAAAATAATAATAAAAGTAAAAAAGCTCAAGTTTTAAATTTAAGCCTTATTGAAACGCCTTTCCTGTAAAAAGCGATCAATCTCATAACGCTTTTTAGAATGTCCAATTTTATAAGCTTTTCTTCTGACGCACCCCTGTACACATATAAATTTTGTTATGCCAATCGTATATATTATTTAGAACTTTTCTTTCCTTTTTACACAAATCGTTACACTGAACACTGAAGAGCGAGAAGGACAATTAAATGTTACAAAACATAAATCACGTTAAAGTTTACGAAGGGAGGATGTGCTCAGATCGAAGCACTTTTCGAAGAACCTTCCCGCCAGATTGTTTTTTAAAATTTTTATTCCGGATTCGTGATTAGCGACCTGAAAAACCGCCATTTGCTAGATTTCACCAAGGTTAAGGACATTTTGATGAATCTTTCCGCCATATTATCATTTTTAAAGGTAAGCCGGCAGCTAATTTTAAGGAGAATTTGATAGTCAATAGTGTTTCAGTCTATATATGTCGATTCCAATGATCTTTTTGGTTTAAATGAGGATTCATTAAAAATTAAAAAGAATATTTTATATAAACTTGTAGATAGCTTTATAAGATGTTTTATTAACACGAATGTATATTTTAAATAACTCACTATTACCATTCGATAGTTTCATCATTATTCTATAACAAATAATATCTATTTCATTGGCATTTTCTATAATAATTCCCATGCCTATATTTTTTATAATTTGCAGTGTTTTTTGTGGTAATTTGTATTACAACTCTCAGTTATGTAGGATTTTTAATAATGTTGATAGAGTCTTGTTTACACTGTATATAATTATTTACTTTTGCATTGTACACCTACAATTTAAGGGACAAATAGATATAATATATTTATTATAGTAATATTGATTACCTATTGTTATAATCCAAAATACTGTAAGACATCCTTATTGAAGTTCTATTTTGAACTATTGCAATTGACGATGTTGCTTACGGTTCATTTTCATCAATGATAATTAAACAATCTCTTGTGAATACGTACGATATTACTTCGCAATAGATATTTTTCAGTCTTTTCATGCTTGAATAGCCTTTTGCGCGTCTGCTTACAACCTTTTTACAGCTTTCAGTAAAACCTGATCACTGTCAGGACCGTTGTTAGAATTTCCGTTTTTATAAACTTTTGACACATCCCTGTATATACATTATGCCATTATATTTTCTAAAGCCAATCGTATATATTACTCAGAATTCTTCTCAAACTGTTTTTAACACAGACTGGTATACAGTGTAGAGTAAGAAAGATAATTTAATGTTTAACATAAAAGTCATTTTAAAGTATCTGAAGAAATAATGTGCTCAAAGGCAGCACCATTTTCGTTGATACAGTCTGCAATACGCTTCTGATGCGACTATAGAAAAGTTTGATGACTGTTTCAAAGTCTACAGTTTTTAAGAAAAAATCAAAAAGAATGGTAATAACTCAAAAACAATTTAAGATAGACATAAACAATAATAATAAAAATGAACCGATAATTCAATTTCATCAAAGACTCAAAAGGAGCCAAGTAAGAACCGACAAATTGCACTCGTCATTTGGCATTTTGAAAGATTGACTTCCAATTCGTCAACAGGGACCACAAAAACCCTCAAGTAATACATTTGAGAAAGATTTAATGATGTTTCGCACATTTCCACTATGTTGGTCGCCCCACTTTTTTTTTGATATTTCGACTTCCAATTCGTTATCAGCGACAATAAGAATCCCAAATATTGAATTTCACGCGGATCCAATACGTTTTCGAAGAACCATTACGCTATATTGGACACGCCATTTTATTTTTAAATATAAACTTCCGATTCTTCATCAGCGAACCTAGAAACCCCAAGTACTAAATTCCATACAGATTCAATTACCTTTCTGCCGTATTGAATGCGCCATTTTGTTTTATCAAATTTCGATTTCAGATTCGTGTTCAGCGACCTAAGAAATCTCCCAACAAAAATAAATTATTTAGTTAACACTTCAAGATATATAGATTCCGCTAGTGAATACTATTACATGAAAACCAGTTACAAATATACCTACTTTTTCTATACATACATTTTATTTAATACTTGGCTACTCTGTATAATGGGCAAGCATTTTTGATAAATAAAGAGGGTTTGAAAGACAATTATAACGAACATCAAAAGGTAATTATGACAAATATCGAAAGGTGTATGGATATCATTATTGATGAGAGTCATGATATGGCTTTTGTAGATTATATTATTTAACAAATAAACTTATGCAACATCTCAAATTTCACGCCATTTTAAACTACTGGCGAATGTTGGTTGCCAAAGCGACATAACCATATAGAAAATTATTGCAGTTGTTGGTTGTGTTGCTTTTGTTTATGAGCGAATGGAGATTCCTCTATAAATATTTATGGAATGTAGATTTAATTTATTTTATTATTTATTTATTACGTGCACTACATCTGTTATTTAGTATGAATAATTATATGATTGTAACCTAACATGTTAAGGAACATGTTGGTTATAATAAATTATTTAAATTAGACTAAGTGAAAAAAGTATTATTAGAAGTGATTAAAAATGTTTGATTCTGTTGAAAATAACATCTCTCCTTTCAGCACAAAAGTAAACAGAACGTGTGAAGTAAATTAAAGAAATACATACTTGTAAACTCGAAATACGTTTTCCAATAAACACAACAGACAACTGCATTCACATTTTGACATGTGTCTTAATTTTATTTTGACGTTTGTTATAACTGTCATCAAAATAATGTAAAATTGTCAACAATGCCTGCCTACTACACAGAATAGCTATGCATTAACTAAAATGTCGGTGTAAGAAAGTAACATGCAATAACATTATTTATAATATTCATTTTGTAACCGGCTTTCCTTTAATGGTATTTTTGTAGCGGAAGCTGTATATTCTAAAACATTAATTAGTTAGTTTACTTTCGTTATTTTGAAGTTGTTGCGGCCAATGTATATTTGTAGTAGCATTGAACCGTCGTTTCTAGTTCGTAGCTTGATCGTGTCATTTACTATATCGAAACTACGCATGTGTCCAAAACGTTTGTATAGGGATTTTTTTTTTAAATTAGTCAATATTTTTCTCATAATGTTTGCGCCATTTTCTACATTTGAATTTGTTTTTTGTGCTTTTTGCACTTTTTTTTGTTTTAGTTTATATTCTATATAATTAGATATTTAATTTTAGTAAATAATCTGTCGACATTTAGCACATATTTAAAATTTCTATTATGGAATAATAGTGAAAGGTGAAACAATTTGAGGGATACTGAAAGTTTCTGAAGAACCTTTTCGGATGTTGGATCCGTCATTATGTAAATAAAAAAGGCAAAATAGGTTGATTTTATTGTGTTCGTGTTGTTACTTTTATCCATAATAAAAATCTAATGATGTCCAAAAAAAAATGATTTGCAAAAATGAGCCTGAACCTATTGGACATGTTAAAATTAAAACAATTAAACAATAAGAAATGCATAAATTAACTGTTTCATATTTTGAAAATTGAAAATTAAAGAGTATCCATCTGGCCAAACTTCAGCACACGAAGTGTCCTACAGAAGTACATAGATTTCATAAGCACTGAATCATCTTTAGAGCCGCTTTAGAAACTTAATTTTAGTAAATAATCTGTAGACATTTATTTTGTGAATACATCTGAAAATTTTTGTGTAAATAGCACATATTTAAAATTTATATTATGGAATAAATAGCAAAGTACAACAAACTGCAGTGATACTGATAGAAATTTATTGATTACTTACTGCTATTGACAAATACAACAATATAGTAAAAATAAAAAAAACTAATACAACGTACATCGATGTGAAATTAACAGTTACCTACAAATATGTGAAACATGTGACATGTAAAAAATTATAAAAGTGGGAACAGTTTGTTGAAAAAGAAAACACTTCATCTGCCGTCATAAACTGGATTATCGATCATATTCTTAAGCTATGATCAGTAATCCAGTTTATGACGGCACTTTCACATGTCATATTTGAGACAATTTAACTTGCACAAATTTGTATAGGATGAATAAGGCCAGAAACATTTACTGAAAAATCATATATCTACTGTTTACTAAAAACATTATATTTTACTGATTGTACAAATTTCTTAACTCAAAGAAAGTTGATTGAGAAAACCTTGCCTCCAAATTGGTATACATAATTTTGACTGACAAAATGTTATATTCTGGAGGAATCAGAGTGCCAATAATAAATATAATTATTAATGTAAAATTTAACTACACATTAACTGAACAAACACACTATTTATCCAAGCCCAGTTTAGTCAAGAGTAATTTATACAGTGTCTGCATAAGCTCCTAACGTGAACATGCCAGCTTCAACTTTGCGTCCGCTTACAGCGGCCCGTGAATCTCCTCTAGTTTGAATCGCCCTTTTCGTTTTCCTGTAAAAGGCAATCACTGTCATGACGCCTCTTAGAATGTTATTTAGTTAGTTAGAATTTTGTTATGCCAATCGTAATATTACTTAGAACTTTTCTTTCCTTCTTACACAAACCGTCACACTGAAAACTGAAGAGCGAGAAGGATAATTTAATGGTAAACATAAATCATGTTAAAGTTTACGAAGGAAGGATGTGCTCAGGTCCAAGCACTTTTCACCAAGATTAACGACATTTTGAAGAACCTTTCCGCCATATTGAATCCGCCATTATGTTTTTTGACATTTCGACTTTGGATTTGTGATCGGCGACCCCATAAACGCCCGTATCTAAAATTTCACATTCATACGTCAATTTTAAAAAAACTGGTCCGCCATTTTGATTTTTTTGATATTTTGACTTTGGAATCATGATCGGCGACCCCCAAAACCCCCGTATCTAAAATTTCACATTCATACGTTAATTTTCAAAAAACTCGTCCGCCATTTTGTATTTTTTTGACATTTTGACTTTAGATTCGTGATCGGCGACCTAACACACCCCCGTATCTAAAATTTCACATTCATACGTCAATTTTCAAAAAACTGGTCCGCCATTTTGATTTTTTTGACATTTTGACTTTGGAATCATGATCGGCGACCCCCAAAACCCCCGTATCTAAAATTTCACATTCATACGTCAATTTTGAAAAAACTTTGGCCATTTTTTTTTTTTTTTTACATTTTGACTTTCGATTTGTGATTGGCGAGCTAAGACACCCCCGTACCTAAAATTTCACATTCATACGTCAATTTTCAAAAAACTTCCGCCATTTTGTTTTTTTTTTGACATTTTGACTTTCGATTCGTGATCGGCGACCTAAGATACCCCCGTACCTAAAATTTCACATTCATACGTCAATTTTCAAAAAACTTCCGCCATTTTTTTTTTTTTTTGACATTTTCACTTTCGATTCGTGATCGGCGACCTAAGACACCCCCGTATCTAAAATTTCACATTTATACGTCAATTTTCAAAAAACTCTTCCGCCATATTAGATGCACCATTTTTTTTTTTTTGAAATTTTGACGTTCGGCTTGAGATCACCGGCACCAAGAGCCCCCGAGTACCTAGTTTTACCTTAATCAGAAGAAAAAGTTGATTTGGCTCCACCCACTCCGCAGTGCATAATTATTTAAATAAAATTATTTCGTAGGGCACATAAATGTTAAAAGCATTATTTTTTCCCTTAAGAAAACGGCATACCCGTTTTAGAATTATTGTATTTTAAATGGAATTTATAATAATTAAGAAAAAATCATGCTGTATATGTGAATGGTTATTTCATCGACCGGGAAAATTATGTCGAGCAGTCCGGCGTCATGTCTTATAAATTGCCGGTAAAATATTCGAAATAAATACACAATATCTCATTCGAAAAAAAAATGTTTTGCCCCGGCCTGGGTTCGAACCGGACCCAGCAAAGTCATTGTATTAAGAAGCCGTCAATCTTGCCATCGGGCTATCGACCTACATGCAAATAGTTTGTTCAACTGCCATATTTATATGTAGGCGTGACTCTATGTTGAAATTTGCAATTTTTTTTTTAAATTTCAGAGAAAATAGACGTGTAATCTTCAAAAGAATATTAAAAAAACGTTTTAATTGCGTTCAAATAATTAATTTAGTGCCTTGTCCTTGTCCTATATTATGTGTGTTTATTTGCCTTGAATCTCATCTGACGTTAATAATTAAAAGCAATCCTTTTCCCCGTTCTGGAATGATCGTATTTTAAAATTCAAATTTATAGTAATTAAAAGATATCAGCCTGTATGTAAAAATGTTAAGTCAAGCTACCGATATATAATATATTTACGGGCAGTGCACATGAATGTATATGTGTGTACACAATATATTATGAGCATTTCACTTGATTTATTGTGTACATTCATTTGTGACGTATTTCAGCCATTTTTCTACGATGTCCGTCTGCATGAGGAATTTAATTTACACGCACTATCGATATCGTACGTCGATGCAGTCGCAATAGACATGCGATCGGTACAGAAATGTCTGACTTTACGATTATGTACCTTGTTGGGCCGTCAGAACCTTCAAAATTTGGAATTGAAGGCTTAAAAGTCAAACGTGCAAAATTTCTCGTTGAAGCTGTCAGATTTGCGAAAAGTCAATTATGTGTTTAGTCCTTGTTTTAATTTACGTAAAATGTACATTCTTTAGGCACGTCATGGCTTAATTTCGCGTGTTTTGAAAAATTCGACGGAACGTATATTGTAATTGCTCACGCGTCCCTCGACCTTAAAATATGCTTTCGAGCGCGTTGAAAAGCAGAAAGTACGGGCTTTTTAACCGTACTTTTCCCTATGCGTGTCATACATTCGTTTAAAAGGAGATCCCTTCAGAAAATCGGCAACGTCTTAAAAAACAACGTTTAAATTTGTCCGTAAATATCCGGCCATCGGACAGAGCTATAAAGCCGAAATTTTAACCGTAATTAGCTCGGACATTCCTCTTCACGCGACGATCGGTCCGAACGCGCAACCTATACAGGGTGTTGCACAATTTCGAGAAACGTCACCCGTTGCACGGTCCTATCTCTATCCCGTATTTTCTCACGTCATTTTTAAAGGTAAGCCGGCAGCTTATATTATGTCGCAATACTGCACCTTATTGAAGTAATGTGTAACTCTACATTTTTAATCTTATAGAAACTGTGATAAAATTAATAAAATAAATAATATAAATAAAATAATTAATACCAGAAAAAAGTATGAAGAATACAAATTTCATACTTTGATGGGAACTCATAACATCTATTTAATTGACGGACAGTTTACCAATTGAGCTGCTATAAACAATTGGTTCATCATTCAAATTCCAGCAAACACATAAGATATAGCAAATAATAAGAGATGAAATACGCAAACTTTACTCTAAACTTTGCATTGCAATACAAAAATAACTAAAAGCGATCGCGATCTTCTTATTCTATTAAAACCCTAGGATGCATGCATACTGTTGTGACCTTCACATTAAATAAAAATAATAATGTTAAGAATTAGTTGAGTTGTTCAAAAAGAACATTAATTTTATCTTTAAAAAGTTTATTTTAAGAGTTAGGCATTACTCAAAACAAGTTACAATAAGTAAAATAGGTTGCCAACATTCAGGGGGCAATGATATTACAAAAATATGTACGTTAAAATATATATATTAAGTTGAATAGGTACTAAAATTAGGCATAAAACGAACTCAAAATAAATCAATGCATTCTATGTTTTGTAGAAAAGGCAAGCATGAAATATGGTTTGAACATAAAGAGACAGAACCTAATTTCTTACAAGGCGTTAGAACAGCCTTAAACAGTTTTAGAAATGGACCATTATTCAAAAACAAAAAGTTACTGAAAGTAAATAACAGATAAAGAGTTATGTTAAAAGATGGAACAATAAAGAGAGTAAATCATTTAAATGCCATTAAAATGTATGGGCAGGGCCATATTAGGTATGCTCGAGACGAGACAACTTTAAATTAATAAATGTAAACTCAGACATGCATAATGGTGCCAATTTTAAGGAAATATTTTGTAATAGTAACACTTAAGATATAGTAAATACCTCAGACTTATATCTATGAACAGTAAAAGGATATGATTTAAGACATTCATTATACGAAGTGACAGATTATACACAAGGACTTCAATAGATTATGGAAATGGCCATGTGTGGTTCAAAAACTGCAAAAGAAAAATGCAGTGTCAATATTGTTTACAGCTTTCTGCAAATCAACGTGCTACCAGAAGAGAGAGCCTGGATAGAATTTGGAAACGGTGTGAGGGGGGCGACTGGTCTTTATGGTGCAGGATCCGTCAGAAAGATTCCAGTTGCCTACAATGTGTTCTCAGTATTACCTTATTGAGATATTTCTAAAAGAAAAATAAGGATAACTTTAGTAAATCGAAAAAGAAGGTATATAACATATGACGAAAAAGGAAATACATTCATGTACAAGTACAATGAGGGTCTATATTAAGAAGAAGGGAAAATACCTACCGTAGACGAGACATAGCAAGATTGTGAAAAACTTTTAATAACAAGCGGTTCAAGGTGTCGACATTAATGTATAAACTGTCAAAGACAATGTGTGCGTGTTGGTGTAGATACGACAACTTGAAGAAAACAAACATGAAAGATCTCATCACAGACGTTTCAAAAAGTCAATGCCAACCTAAAATTTAGTTTGAGAAGAGAGGCATTAAAAATTGCCGATAGCAATTGTTTTTGATATATAAACAGAAGACAAGAATCGACTTGTTAGAGATTGAATCTGTACTTTGAGTTAGAAGGACGCTAATTTTACAAAAAGAATAAAATTTCTTGAGATAGCAAAAGTGAGAGTAGGGTTAAAATACACTACTTCTAACTCACAATTAGATTAAATGTATTTAGTTTTTGAGTTGATGTGCTAAGAGTAGTATGTGCGAATATTTGCTTTCAGTAGATCATTAGGCATCATTAATGATTATATAGTATTTTAATTTAATATTTCAAACAAAATAAGTACGAATAAACGGGGATGTTCTTGATGAGCAGGTGCTAAGCCGCTAGATGTACTACGTGAGAATGTTTACAGCTAGTGATTAGTATAGGCCAGTTTCAGGGCATTCGCGTTGCAAAGTTTTGGATCACCAAGGCACTTTGTGAAAATGTATGCTTTTGGTGAAATAAAATTAGCTTCGTATTAATAAATTTATTATCAAGAGTCAATAATTGTCATTTATTTAAAAGAACAACATAATATTTTTTTTATTTAACCAGTATTAATTTAATATAAGCTTTACACAAACATTATAACTCAAAAATGAGTATAAATGTTTTCTTTCCTCATTATTTGAATACAAAAATTGATATACATACAAAATAATAATGTTATTTATGATTGACTTTTTCATAAAAATATGAATATAATTTCTACTTGAGATTTAGATCTTTTGTTTAATTTTTGTTTAACCTTATCATAAACAAAAAACTAAATAAAAGGTATACCAGAACAGATGAAGCAAAAATCACTGCATGAACTCATAAGAACTTTCAAAATACTATGCTGTTAAGGAATAAGCTTATAGGTAGAATATAATGATTTTGTCATTTACTAGCATTTATGCAAATTATTGAGTTTACAGCATAATTTATATGGCTGTACCCAACGTGTGGCAATGTTACATTTTCATTTCAAATAAGAAATTTACCATTTTTAACAGTGTAGCAGCCACCACAGCAATAGGTGGGGTCCAAAAGACCCGCGTTGATATAAAATGTTCTGTATTTTTTGTGGCAGCCTTAAATTATGTTTAGAAATGTTTTTATTACATATTTATAAACATCATTCCGACCAAAATATTTTATAGAAACGTTTCACGTTGCAGAGATTTGAAATTCCCTATTACTACTACATTATAACATAAGTAGGATCTCCGAGACACTTATATATTTGTATATAACCTTACTTCATGTACAATAAATCTATTTATAGATCGCACATTTTACAATTTATACAATTAATTTTTAGAATAATGACATCCAGCATAAATTTCGAAGAAACCGTTTTACAATAGTATGAAGAGGCCGGTTCAGATGTGTCCAATTCTAGTGTGGTATCTGATGACACACAAGCTTCTGACATAGCAATAACAGATGATAATTGCCAGATACCTATAGATTCTTCATCTTCCTATGAAGATCAAGAAATAATAGAATCCAATCCAAATTCTACTATGATAGGCGCCAATAGTTATAAGTGGAATAGCACTGCACTTCCTCAAGTGAAAACTAGGTGCCACACATATCATCGGTTCTGTTGCCGGATCAGCGAGAAAAACTCAATTATCTTCTTTGAAAGATGCCTGGAGCAGTTTTACGACTAAACAAATATTGGAAGAAATAATTTTATGTACAAATTCGGAAGCAAGGAAAGAGTCTCATAAGAAGGGAGATATATGCCAGGATATTGAACTATATGAAATTAATGCGTTCATTGGTTTACTTCTATTAGCACGAGTTGAAAAAAGTGGGGATGTTTCTGTAAGGGAAACTCTTTCTAGATAAATGTTTAAATCCTATGTACAAGACTACTATGTCTATTAATCGTTTCGAATATATAAAACGATTTTTTAGGTTGCGTGATAAAAGAACAAAGCAAATTATACTTACCCATTTAAGTTCAATTCGTAAATTTTGGAATTTTGCAAAATGAGAATTAAAAAATCCAAAAAAAAAAACGTGGGACTAATATTGGATTATCAATCCTTAAGAGACAGCAAATGACACCCTCTATCATCCAATTTAATTTGGGAAACAATGCACCAAACAGCCTGTATATTTATATATAATCAAATTGCATAGTAAAGTCAATTAATGGTTGTTTATATTAGAAAATGCTTCTATATAGACAAATGATCGAACTATTTGATATTTTGTAAGTGAACTAGTATTTTTTTAGTTTTACTGCTCAGTCTATAGATTTGAAATGTAAAACAATTTAAAAGAATGCATCTTTAGACCGTCATACTCACAAGAAAAAGAATATTAATACAAAACTCTAACAATAACAGAACGTGAAAATGTTAGGTAATAATAGTCCGTCATTGCTGGCAAAGATATTATCATTAAAAGAGAAGTGTTGAAGACGTGAATTATAAGTGGCGGGAATAATGAGTTGGAGCTCTTTAAAACCATACCTATAATTTAGGTCAATATATCATCTCCAACATTATTAGAAGGCAACACGGTATATTCAAAATCTATTTAGGGATTCCAGGAAAGATGTAGCATAATATGACTGTAGAGTTTCCGATAACTAATCCATCTTAATAATTTTCCGTTTTGAAGGGAGTGGCCGTTTCCATGTGTAAAGTAGGCATATGTTTTAAAGTGATCTTGTTTAAAAATAAAATGTCTTATTATATTTAAAATAAAAATATTTCAAAACTATAAAAATATCGGACTATTAGAATAAAATTCTTAAGATCTAATTAACAAGTAAATATTAATCGACAGAATCACGAAAAATTTATGACAATTAACAAAATATAAAATAATTTGTGCGGGTTGCATAATTTAAGAAATTTTTTTTTTTGATAGATACCATTAAATATAAATATTTTCCAAAAAAAAGCGTTTTTCGGTTAATGTAATTTCGGAAATGAATTGGAAAAAAAATATACAAGAGGTATTCCAAGCTGAGCTCGGAATGAGCTTGCTTCCTTTTCAATTTTAATAAAACTAACAATTGATAAGATAATTTCAAAATGTGATTCTTGCGGTGTAAAGTAAAGTGCTAGTTCCATGAGTTAGAACTGCTTTAAAAGCCCAACGTATTTTCTTCGTGAAATTTTAAGGTTACATTTCGAGTGTTGTGATGGCAGCTTTAGCCATTTGGCAGCACTTGTATTATGAGTTAAGAACACCACAAAATGTACCAAAAACTCCAGGCTTTGGTAGATCTGCGCATTTGGATTGAAGATATCTGATTACGAAAAAGTGGTCTTTCGAATGTCTGGAAAGACCACTTTTTCGTAATCAGATATCTTCAATCCAAATGCGCAGATCTACCAAAGCCTGGAGTTTTTGGTACATTTTTATTATTACAATTCTGTGTTATACTACTAAAAGTTCTTTATACAGGCTGTCCCAGAAATAAAAAGAAGGGGTAGCAGAAATCGGAAGCTAGATTGTGTAAAAACGTACCCTCAAAATATCAAGTCTTTATTTGTGCGCAGACGGCAGAAAAAAAATAATAAAGAATTCAATTGGCCTTACGCCGACCCTGGACTAAATATCCACCTGCTTCACTTTCACAATCGGTCCTTTTCAGGACCACCATATTACTAGTGTTAAAAAAAAGGAGGGGGAATAGATATTTCATAATAAATATCAAACCATTAATTACTATAATTTTACACCTGCTAGAAAAAAATAATAACATTCTTGATATTTACTGTAATCTAGAAAAACTACGATTTATTGAATATTCTAAAATAATAATAATCAGCTGTTTCCGACTACAAACACATTAAAGAGCAACAACCTTCCTATTTTAAAAATCAAAACAATCTTTTATTGTCTGCAATAAAGTGGGTCGCCTATCTGGCAAAAAATATGTTTTATATGAATGACTACGATTTAACGTTTTTTCCCATTTTATACAAATAAAAGCGTATTTTTCTATGAATGCGTGTTCGTTTCTATTTACAAGTGAGCATTCTTACGTGTATTTATAAACATACATCCTGTCCCAGGTCCGTAATGTAATTTTTTTATCTAAAAAGCAACTTAGAAAATTAAATTTTTAATTTCTTCGTTATTGCGGTATATTTGGGCCTATTTCTGTTCGGACTTTACATACCTGCTACTCCGTCTTTTTATTTCTGGGGCACCCAGTATATAATCATAATCCCTTTTTACCCCTTTAGGTGTAGGGTTTGTACATTAGAATAGTTCAAATAACATAAAATGTAAACCATTTTTTTTCTGTCATGTGTCATCTTCTTGGCTTTCATCCACATTACACTTCGCTTTTCCATATTTTCTTCGCCTGCACTGATACCTTGCCTATCTCTTCCTATAACTTGTATACTAGGGTATTCCTCTTCATCTTATGGAGATGACCTCAACAAATTCAATGTTTTTGCTCTATAAAATCTTGTATTATATTTATTTCAAATTCAGCTGTGATTTTTTCGTTTCTTATCTTATCTTGTCTTGTCATTCCCCTAATTCCTCGACGATATTTCAATTCAACTGCTATTATTTTGCTTTTTTGTCTTGTTGAAAAGACCAATGGGTCGCATCGATATATTAACATAAACCTGAATATAATTATGGATATTTCATTTTTGTTTGTCAAGTTAATATTTTCCTGATAATAAATCCCCACAATAGAGTTTGCTGCAGTTTCTTATTCCTATGTATTTTTATAGCGTGACTCCCATTTATCTTCTAGTGATGTGCCAATGAATTGGACAATGTGCATCTGTTATAGCTTTATTGATTTTCATATTTTTCGTTTCTGATGCTACCATCATTACTTTTGTTTTAGACTTGCTCCATTTAATTCCTTTAGTATCCAGCCTATAGTTTCAAATTTATAGGTATTTCCTCAATTTTTCCTAATTATTTGCAATTTTGACTGCCTCATCGGTAAAGGAATAATTCATAATTTCTACTGGTTACAATTCTCTGTAGCCGATAAACATAGCCCTAGTCTTTCTTCTGGTTTCGTTGATGAAGTCATCCATATAATTAATAATAGTAGACGGAGTATAAACAATTTACAATAAATCCAGTATTTTAACACAACTTGTTATAAAGTATATGACATGTTTCGCTATCACTGTAGCATCTTTGGATATTCAATTACTACTAAACTATATATTTTCTATAAAATCGGGTGTTCAGATCTTACAATCTCTAGGATACCGTGGGGAATCCATCTAGTATTGGTTCGACCATTACTCTAACCTCTGTACTAAATGTTGTTATTTCTCTACAGTAGCTACATTACTGGTTGTCTCAATTTTTGTTCGCTGGGAGTATAATACTTCCGTCCAATCTTGTGACCTGCTGCTTTTCCACATTTTAATTTCTTCATTGCTTCCATCAGTTGTCTTCTATGATGATTTCATCATGTTTTGCCTGTGTACAGCTTTCCGTTGATATATTTTCCATAATTGGAACTTTTTATATCCTTTTTGTATTCAGCGAGCTTTTAAAATAGTGCTTTTATTTGTTTACTGCCCCAGCTAGATTGATCTGCTATTAATAAACTGTTTGTAATTCTTATTACCATTGTTCGTTGTCCGTGTCTCATATTTTTGATAACGTTGTAGGAAAACTTCTGCTCTCTACTTTCCTTTGTTGTAAATTTTAAGTTTTATTATATGCATGCCTTTTTTTGGCCACTTTATCAAAATACTTAACTATTTTATATTGCTTTTTATATAGTTTGAGGTTTTCTTCTCTTGCCCAGCTCAGATATTTTTTGCATTTTTTTGTCTTTACTTTTTGTTTTATATCATCTGCCCAGGTGGTTTCTTTCATGTTTTTACATTTATTTTTTATTGTTAAATATTTCCCACAGTTCATCGGGACTGAAATCGGTTTTATTAATACTTTCTAAAACCTCCATAATTATTTGTGGTAAATATTTTGCATTGATAATCTACCGCAGGTTTTTACTATTTGGTTTATCACTTTCGAATATCATAGAGCATAATTGTGCCTTCCTTTCTATTCACTCTGTAAAATCGGTCCCAAATTCTATAATTAAATACTACACAGGCTATTTTCTCATATTTCCCATCTTGTTGTAGAGCTATTTGCTTCCTTAAGCTATGTCATATTCATGTAAATAGTTATGCAAACACCTCATAGATGAACACGTTATCACATATAGCGTACACATGTAATACGATGCCAGGAATATCTTATATTTTCCACATTAGAATATTTGACGACATTGCATTACATGTTATTTGTTTTATTCATGCTGGCATTTGATGGAAAATCCACATATCTGAAATGTATGTAGGTGAATTACAGCAACAACTGTTAACCTCGTATTCTCCGGCACTAAGCACATATATATGTGTGTATATATAACGTGTGTTTAGGACGATCTTTCAAATATTTTCTCGATAAAGCCGATAGGAAATTGAAGTTTTTTAGCGTTGCCGGGGACAAAATGACCCCTACGCGCTGTCACCAGCATAAATATGTATTTTTCTGATCGGAAGCAGGCGGTTCTCAGCGAGAATCCCTGTCCTGGAGAGACTGTAGCCGTGTGTGAAATATGTACATACATATATACGCTTTCAAATATCGTAAATACAGGGGGCAAACGTTATACAGTGAGGTCGCAACATATATTGGATCTCTTTAAACGTGTCGGTGATATTAAAAAAGCAAGAAATATGGTCGTATCACATGACGGTAATAAAGTGTGAAATCTGCGGTCGCCTTATCGTCAACGAAAATTTATTTTCTCCTTGGTCTGATATAATATAGAAAGTTTGTACTGTTGCTATACACTTGTCAGTATGTGATATATAATTTTTAATACAACAATGTGTATGACAAATATGTCGTATTGATGTAAGCTCTTTTATGATCAGGTAATAAGAATGCTACATTTGTACTATTTGGAGTGAGCCTAATAATAATTCTCTTCGAGCGTTGGTTATGATGTTGAGATAAACAAAAGATACTTCTTAAAAAGAACTCTTTAATACTAAATGATGTTATCCAATAATACAAACAAAATTACACCTCTTTGTCTCAGACGGTACACTAGCTTGCAAAATCTACATTACTATATTAATTCAAACACATATCTAATTATTCGTTTGATACGTTTTTAGTTGATATCTGCAACTTCTGTAAAAAAAATCGCTTTCCGACCATGTTTCTACCTTTCAACCTCGTGCCAATTAGACCATCATCCAATAGACCACAAAACAATCACCATGTGTGAATTTAAAGTTTACTACAATGTTATGTACTCGTATGTTAATAGTTTGTTAAGTCTTATTTTTGAAGTGCATTAATTATTATTTAAAGTTACGTTTATTTCTGCATTTTTAATCAAATAATGGGCTTTCTTTATGTCGCCGGCTAGGCAATTCTTCTTATTTGGGTGTAAATTAAGTCAGTGACTAATTTCCTTTTAATTAATTTAATTTTTGTTTGGTAATTTCTTCTTTTTTTTGCGGTTTTTCCTCTTGTTATTTGTTTTAAAAATTCTCTTTTTATTTATCGTAATTATTCCGGTATTTTTCCGCCTTTAAAACTCAATCTTTGTTAGTTTTGGTTTGTCTCATACATCTAGTGAAGTTCATCGGCATCTCTTCCGGCATTATGCTTTTTCGATCCGGTTGAGTCGGAGTTGTGTACTATTCTTCAAGCATTTTATTGTGGATGTATTGTCTCTAGCATAGTTAATTATTTTTGGAAGTGCGAAGAGTATTTGTAAGGCTGCTAAAGTCACTGCTTGTGAAGTATCGTGCCGTAAATAATTTCCGGAATCGGAAGCATTTTCCATAGCCGCTGCACGTGGTTGCTTTTAAAAGAGCATCTTTTTTGTTATTGCTGCATATCTAGCAGGTATTTATTTTTACCTTTCCCTATTTAATCATAGAACGATTGAGTCGAATCTTTGTCAGAGTCGTTGATTATTTTTGGTGTCTTTTTGTTTAGAATTTTTTCTATGTGGAATTATGATGAAATTTTTTTTAATTTATCTTTGCGATTTTTATGGAAAATTTTCATATACGAGGGTTACTTACAATTTTTCCGATTCAATTCTAATTTCATTTGTAACTTAAATGCTTGTATACATCGCCATCCGAAGATTCGTTGATTGGTGAAAGTTTCATTTGGCTTTCCACATAGGCTACCTACCATTGTGTTCCTTGGTCTTGGTGATGTCGTCCGGTGGAGTTTGAGTTAAGTGTTACCATATTCCTTTATTTATTTTGATTGTGCTTAAACATTACCGATCACATTTTAATTGCTTAAATATTGTAAAATTGTAGATTCAGAGGATACTTTTTTAATCTTTTTGTATATTTATCAGTTAAATTCATGTATTAATTACTAAATTGTTAAATAGGAAGGTCGCTAACTGAAATTTACTTGTTTGTGATAGCTTATCAATTCATTATTCCAGTAGTTCATGTTGATATTTTTTCTTGATTAATTTCGTTTTAGTTTGCTAACGACTTCCTACTGTTTACTGTAATTTTTGTTTTTTCTTTTTTGGAAACACTGAAACTGAAGTTGATATGGCTTAGATTTAATTTAGATCTGTTCTACGTCAATTTTAATTTCAACTTGTTATTAAGACATTGTTTCATATACCGGCCATACGCCCTTTGTTGTCATTTTGCTTTTTGAATAATGAATTTGAATAATTGTATAAATACTATATAAACGGTTTTTTATTTTGATCAAAATAAAATTCACGTACGAGCGTTGAACGCCTTGATTGACCCTCAGCCAAAGGATTGTATTTTAGTTGGGTAGCCTTACTGTTGTTTTTGGTTTTATAAAATATTTTTTTCTATTATTAACTTGGCGTTAAGTGCATTTAATTTTGCACTGCAGCCTGAACTTTGCCCACATCTTTTTTTTTGTTAGTTAAGATGTGGGTCATTGTGTAAATTTGGGGATTTGTTTATTGGATTTGGGGTCTTGATGCTATACAGGGGGTAATTTATTAGTTCGAATGATTTCGGTTATTTTTTCACCTATGAATTTCTTGTTTGTATAATTGTCAATAGACAGGGGATTTTGAAACATATTGTGTGTTTTTCTTTTGGGAATCAAGCGGAGGTTTGAGACTATACTGTTTCGTGCTTTTCCGGACAATCTGCACTCTTAAGTAAAGCATGTGGTGCCGAATCATTTTATTTCTTTTACTCCGTCACAACTGGAGTTATATCACCCATGACCAGCTCCACTGGGCGACCGGGATAGGAGTGTTAGATGTTTGTGATCTTTATATCTTCACAATCGTGCGTCGCCTTATACCATCTGGGTATTGACCTCCAAAATTCGGTAACAAGTTTACAAAAACATAATACATTAACTTAAAGAGAAAGAGACCCTTTTATTTAATTATTTAACTGCACACACTCGAGTTTTCATTCGCGTTGCGAAGAAATGTGCTGCACCTCCGAAAAACTGAGATTTCGTGCGTCTTTTGCCAAAGTTCTCAAGCAAACGAATTCCTAAATTGATGTCCTAGAAAAAATACTTAAAAGAATTTTCACAGAATACTTTTAATATTTACTTTAGAGTTTGACAACGCCATGTATGCAGTATAATAGAGCAACTTCATATGCTATTGGTTTTCCTTTATTTTGCAAGCTATAGCTAGAGGCAAGTCCTTGGCATATACATTTATTTATTTAAGGCAATGTAAGTTAATTTATTATATTTGTGTTGCTCTATGCTATAATCATTGTGGCCATCCACTTCCCTACACATGACCAAATATTAGTTATCCACATATGTTCCTCAAAAATGTAAATTTTCAATTGTTTAGAACACCGAATTTCACTTATTTTTACCACTATTAATTTACTTTGATAAATTTATGAATTTTATACAATGAACTTTCACGCGGTTCCAGGTGATGGTACAGTTTTAACCTCAAAAAAAAATACAGACAATCTAATTTAGGATTGACCGTGCTATTATGTATGCTGATATTTCCATGAATAGTACTTGTATATTTCATCCTCTTAACATACTTTCTTAATAATAACTTTCCTTTATAAATACGTTTAAACTGCTTATTGGTTGATGCAATGTAGTGGGTAGGAGTGTTATGTTTCATTTTAGACGAAAGGGTTTCTGAAATATTGACCGAATGAAAGAAATATAAAATGTAATTGAACTTCTAAGAAAAATTTAAAATTTGAACAAATAAATTGCATAAAGCCTATTTATTATATTTTTGCATAAATAATCTGCCAGTACAAAGAAGTTGTAATAAATAGTATATGTAGAAATACCCTAGGGTAGAATAGAATGGATTATATTACGTGACAGAAAAATGTCACTCACCCCCAAAAAGTAGATAACAACTTTACTGATAATACAACTCATAATTAATACATTAATTTACTATTATTATTAATGTTCAGCTAGCGTTAGGCATTTGGAAATCATTCCCTATATTATTCTAGCAGTAGTTACGCTTCAGTATCTTGCTATAAACAAAAAATTATCATAGCACTTTGAAAAAATTAAATGAGCATATCAAGATTTGGGGCATTTTCTTCAAAAAATATTGAGCAATTCACAATATGAGAAACAAGCTAACGACTGTTCTGAGATCACAAAATTATTTATATGGTTGATTTATGGAATTTTAAGATTAACGCAAATACAGGCTGCCCGAAGATCGATTAGAAAACAAACTAGCAAACGTCTTGCAGTATTGGTGATCTGACACGCGAGAAAACAATGAAACGAAATACAAATGGAGTGTCGTGAAACTCATATAGAACATTAGAGCAAAATTTTTACAAAGAAAGTATTTTAATTATTACAACATTCTATAAATTCCCTTAGGGGGGACATTTTCCAGAAAGCTCCACTTCCGAAAGACACAAAAGGCAGAGAAAGCCAACGCCTGTTGGAAAAGCAGTTACTAAATGCTGCAACTTTAACTCTGAAAAAAATAAGACTATTGTCTTAAATAACGACGACGACACCATCGAAGGACATCAAAAAAGTTTGTATTAGACACCGGCTGCTGCAGTAGCTTAGCGGGGAAATTAAGCATTGTTCTGTCAAATTATTTTCACAAAAAAACGAAAAAACGAATGTTCTTATATTTTAGGCATAGGATTCTAGAATGCTCTCCAAAACGGCTCAGTAGGGTGAAATGGGTTATTCCCAACCAAGAAGAACAAGACCTATCGAAACAAACCAAAAACATCGAAAGCAGAAGGTCTTTTCAAGAATTAGAGCGAACAGGGGGCCTATCTGAAAGGCAATTCGGTTTCAGAGAAGGCCACCAAACAGTGGATGCCATCAGAGAGGTAATGAGAATTGCTAGTGAAGCAGCAAACTACACAGCTAAACATAGGAGACTATGTGCAGTAATAACTTTAGACGTTCAAAATGCCTTTAACAGTGCGTCATGGAAACTAATATTGGAAGAACTCAGAAGGAGGAAAATAGATAACAACCTGCTTTGTATTATAGCATCGTACTTATCGGAAAGAAAGATAATACTCGAGACAGAGGGAGGTATGCAACTGTGGAAATAACGAGCGGCGTTCCGCAGGGATAGGTTCTAGGACCAACGCTGTGGAACGTCCTTTATGACGGGTTGCTCCGAATGGAGCTCATGGGAGAGGTCACGCTCATAGGCTTTGCGGATGACGTGGCTATGGTGGTAACGGCCAAAAATGAGGAAGAGTTAATGAACATGGCAAATGCAGGACTGCTACGCGTGGCTAAGTGGATAGAAAACAAGCAGCTCAAACTGGCACCATGGAAGACAGAAGTGGCATTGTTGGTGAAGAAAAGAAGAATATCTCCAATAGTCTCTAATGTGCAGGGAACCTTAATCACACCGAGCAGCGCCATTAGGTATTTGGGGGTGTGGCTCGACACCAGGTTGACCTTTGCCGCACATGTGGATAGAGTAATCCAGAAGGCAGAAAGAACAGCAACTGCGATATCGAGTATAATGCCAAATGTGAGGGGAGCAAGAGCATCCAAAAGGCGGATCTTGGCCAGCGTGGTACATTCACAGTTGCTGTACGGAGCACCTGCTTGGCATCCTGCAGTAGAAAACAAGAAGCTGGTACAAAAGCTGTCAAGGTTGCAACGCAAAATGAACATCCGTGTTTGCAGTGCTTACAGAACTGTATCGACAGAAGGGACTGGAATACCGCCCATCGAACTGCTAGTCATGGAAAGGGTGCAGGTATATAATGGAGAATTAAGGGACAATGCAAGAACAAACCTGATGGGGAAGTGGCAACAAAAGTGGGACGCTGGAACACACGGACGTTGGACGTGGCGTCTGATCCCCAATATACAGAGATGGATAGATAGAAAGCATGGAGAAGTCGATTACTTCCAAACCCAGGCTCTGTCCGGGCATGGCTGCTTCAGGAAGTATCTCTTTCAAGGAGAAAGATCGGACTCAAGCAGTTGTATCTACTGTGAAGGAATAGATGGTGTGGAACACACCCTCTTCGTATGTAATAGGTGGAAGGAGGCAAGAGCTACTTTTCGGCGAACAGTTGGGAGAATGTTCAGTGCAGAGAACATGATGAATGCCCTCTTAGAGAGCGAAACAGGTTGGAACTATACTTACAAAGTGATCAGACAGATAATAGAAACCAAAGAGAAGGAAAGCCGGGTATAATTCGGACCATCTCTACACCGAAGTAATGCGTAAGCGGTTCCGGTGTAAAGATACGAGACGATTACAGGGGGGTTTTTAGTCAGTAAGAATCTGACACTACCTGCGTCCGACAACTGAGCAGGTGTCTTATGCAAGATTTTCCCCTCTACAAAAAAAAAAAAGGTCTTTTTTAACTTGAAACAAAATTTGAGTTAATTATATACAGTATAAAAAACACAAGTTGGAAAAAATAAAACTAGTAAGTGGTCCCGTATTAAATCAGAAAATATTTGAAAATCGAATAGAACATCAACTGTTAGCTATTTGGGTCAAATTTCCAAGAGATATTTAAATTAATTGAATGACATCATGTCAAGATAATTTCTTCCCAAAAGAAAGCGACGCGACCACATCTTTACGCTCAACGTCCAACTCAGCATCACTTATGAATATTGCATGAGAATAAGATTATTTTCCTAAAGTTTGATATTAATGGCTTTTACCGCTTGGCCGCAATCGAAATCACATGAACAAGCAGACGTACAAATATGTTAGCAAGAATTTCGAAATCCATCATTTTCATCATAACATTTCTTTCTTTATTATAGATACCTTCTACATACCGTAGTCGACATATTTTAATTTCTGATACGAAAGTAGAAAAAGGAAAAGAGCGCGACGAAATAAACTAAAGATAAACATAAGCGAGGCTGCCAAGACAGTACATTCGACAAACGTTTCACTGCGTTGCTCTCCCACCATTGTTAGCAAGCAGGCATCGCTGCATATTATAACGTCATCTTCTGCCTGGGATAGAAGTGTAAACCGAAATTAAAATTTGACGATTACGGTATAAGAAAGTAAAACGAGGTTGTTAAGCCACTCTAAATACTATTATTCGAATTTTCATTTTAATAAATTTATTTATGTAGATATACTAGGAGTATTTTTGTATTATTTTCATGTCGCTTTTTACTTGGCACACAAAGCATATTTTGTAAAATGATATTTATTGGAATAATTAAATTCTTTTACTAACAACATACAAAATAAGTACATAAAATATTTCTATTTTGAATTAAAAGGTATGTCCTTTCATTGTATAGTTTATAACTTTTTCATTTGAAAATATACAGTCAACCGACAGTTCGCAATTAGGTTACCAGATATAGATCGAATTTCTGAAGCTAAGGCGGCACACCGGTCGGAAATGTCAAGTGCATTCCAAATCAAATACATGTTTAAATGACTGGAACATTATATCTAATGCCGAACAACCAAAAATTGATATCAATCACGGCAAATATATAAATAAAATATGAATATTAATAGATCTATTATAATCGATAATTTATTTATTAATGCTACCAGTTTATAATGAGAACACTGAATATCGAACACATTAAAATACATATTTATGAAACATACATAAATTACCTATGAACGATATAATGTTTTCGTAATGTTAGACAAATGGAATTTATTAATTAGTGATAATGAATTAATGCTATTATCCGTAAAAAGTGTTGTGTGGTTTTGTGTTGTTCGCTTGTTGATTAATTATATTTGATAGAATTTGGTAAAATGTCGATATTCAATTAGGTAAATGTTTATTATAATTGAATGGATCAATGTAGTATATATAATAATATTACGAAATAGAGCACACATTTTAATATTTACCATAAAGAAAATACATTAGACGCTCGTTAAATAATTTATGTAACAAATTTTAAAGTCTTCATTCTTGTGTACAACATAGTATTACGATATTTTGAATTTTGGAAACTTATAGATTATTGAGCTTACAGTAATTGCAGACTTATTATGGTCATAGAACCAGTAAAGTAAATAATAAAAACAAAATAGCAGTCCACAAAACTATATACTACCCTGCAGTACTTTAGGGCTGTAAATAACGAGTATTAACTAAAGAGTAATTTCTCAAAAATACAAGTTTCAGAAATTAAAAGCCTTAGAAGAGCAACCAATATTAGGATAACTGAAACGACAAAAACGATACAATAAGAGATATGTTTCAGGTGGAATGTGCTGTGAAATGTATTCAAAAAACTTAAATGCTTAGCAGGAGAAGAGAGAGAGAGAGAGAGAGAGAGAGAGAGAGAGAGAGAGAGAGAGAGAGAGAGAGAGAGAAGAGTAAAAAAGAGGTGGAAAAGGCTAAAAGGAAATATAAATAAGTTAATAGCGCTTTTTATACACGACAAGACAAAAGAGATATATTCTATTACAATCATACAAAATATTAATAACAGTAAAATTGTAATTTATTTCAAGTAACAGGTAAAACTCAAATACATAAAATATAAAAAGAAACGTCATGTGAAAATAGACACTGCAATATGTAATAAAATTACAAGTATGATGTAATACTATATATCATTTGGAAAGAGTTTACGACTAGTGGTTTTATAGTCAAAACCCCAATCCTTAGTATCAAAAAAAAAACAGAGTAAATCTATCGTCCAACGTTGGATACGTATTTCGACCTTTTTGCCTTCCAAGCACCGACTTATCAAATGAATGTAACTGTGTACCGTCTCATCAAATTTGTTAGTTAAGATGGCGCTATTGAGACCAAACGGAAATACGTATCCACTAATATACTCAAACGAAAGCAAATCGACTGATAAAAGCAAACAAAACATGTATTTATTGAATTTCTAACAAATAGTCTTGTGATTAATCGTGTTGTTATATGTGGAACGCCATCGAGGTACAACAGGTGTAACAATAATCAAATCCTATTTGGGCGATGATTGAACAGAATTATATTTAATAAAGAAACCTTCCAAGAAGTAAACAAAATGTAATTGTCCAATATTTAAAAAACTTCTTTGCCACTAATTAAGTTATCTCTGCAAATAATATCGCTAATGCAGGTACACTGTTAATATCGTTTTTATATGCCCATCAAGATCTGACAAATATCAGCGACGAGTAGCTTCCTTGCTTGTAATAAGATATTCATAGTACATCGAAAAAGAAAATTGCAATCACTCTTACGTCTTGTCATGTATATACGAGATTGTACGTAAAATTTTAATTATTACTAAAAAAATTATCGCAATAGAAATTTAATTTTTCTTTGGTTTTCTTAAGAATTTTCTACTTTGTCACCACACAGTGTTTACATTTCTCCCAACGTTTCTTAACATTTCGAATGACTTTATTGTAGTATTCCAAAGATTACATCTAAAACCATTTCCCCCCTGTAGAGTCACATCATTTGTATTGCAAAATCTTCGACTTTGCAATGGATTCTTCAGTTATGGGAATAAGAAAAAGTCGATGGGGGCAAGATCTGTAGAATAGGGTTGATGTGGTAAAATTTAAAAACCACATCGCCTTGAATAATCAACCGCACAACGATATGTATTAGCAGATGCATTGTCGGCAAGAAAAACGCTTTCGGTGACCATATCGCGCTGTTTCTTGCATAGAGCATCACGTAGTTTCTGCAGCAGTGTATAGTAATATGCACCAGTAATGATCCGATTCTTCACTAGGTAGTCTGTTAAAATAACGTCCATGATAGTCCCAAAAAAACAAAAATAATGAACTATTCTAAAGACTTCTGTACCTTAGTCCTCTTGATAGAAGGTGAACAGCCTTGCTTCTACACCTTGCTCATATCTTTGGTCTCTGTATTGCCAAAAAAAAAAAAAAGAAGTCACCATAAGAAATTCTCTTCGTCTTGCTCCAAATGATCAACATCTCTTTGTCAGATTCCGCCGTATTTGCTTCTGACAAGGAGTCAGTTTTTGTGGAACATACTAACACTTTTGACATGTGCAGTTATTCATGAGTAATTTTCCATACACTGCCGTAATTGAGATCAATCTCATCCATGATCATTTGGATAGGTGCTCTGAGGTCTAATAGGATAAAGTGCTCCAATTTCTTTACTGTGACAACATCGGTCACCAATGTTGGTTTTCTATTTATTGAATCATCTTTGAGGCACATATTGCCAGTTGAGAAATTCTTTTTCACCTCAAAACAATGTCATATGACGGGAGATTATAACCATCATTTTATCGTGATTTTTCATGAAACTGTAATTTTTCAAATGTAGGAATTGTATTATACTGCGACCAACTCAATATTTTTCGTACAGCAAGTACTTCCATCTACAGCTTAGTGAAAGCAAACAAATCAATATTAAAACTGCGATTAACAACATTGTGTCCATTAGGATCACTTAGTGTACAAAATAAATTTTATTCTGATATCTATTATTATTAGTATTATTAGAACTATAAATTCTTGCTAACTAAAAGACAACACTTTTAAAGAAGTGCTTTGAATGCTGATCTTATAGTTCAGTAATCATGCCCTCGGCAAACACGTAATCACCAGACCATAAAAGGTGTTGCAAATTAACATTTTATATGCTTAATAAATTTGTGCACAGTGCAGCATTTCCAAAAAACTGCTTTTTGATATTCAACATTTTTTCTGTAGTAGAGTTTAAATTTATAACCTAGCAACTCTATACACAATGAGAAATTCCTTTTCTTGAACCGAATATTGAATTTTTTTAAATAAAAATTGTTCAAAATCATCGAACTCTAAATACTATATTTTGCGAAGTATTTACAAAGAACTGCTATACATAAGAGTAATTTTCGAATTTTTGGTAGAAATTTTTCTTCAACAAACGTTATTCCAAATAAAATTCTAAATATTTTTATACTAAGAAACACCTGTTAAATCTATAATTCGTGAGAGTTTCAAAATAAAATCGGTTTTTCGGTTATGGCAATTTTGAAGAACTTTTTTTTTATAAATGTCGTATCAAATTTACTTTGATATTGGTATAACGCAATTTTACCTCTGAAGTAGACTACTACGTCCACCGATTTAACTCAAACTCTAGTCAAGTCTTAAGATGAGGAAAATACTTATAACTGTAAAGTTTGATGTTGATTTCTTAAACCGTTTGGCTGTTATCGCGGTCATACAGCACAAATATACAGCGAAAAATCGACTGGAAGTGAGAAAGTTATGGGGAGATATGTTTGCAACAATCAGTTTTTTGTTATCGGAGGACTTAAGAACTTAGGAAATCTTCGTTATTACAATACTTCAACATAGCAAGTATAAGAAAGTAAAATGAGTCACAGTCACCGAAAGTGGTATCATACTCGTAAGTCGATGACAGGACGTACATAATTGTTGTAACAAGTTTACAACAATGCTTATTCAGTTATTAATAATAATAGAGTACATTGATTTTAATATTTATTTGATAGCGACACTGCATGAAGGAACGATGACAAAAAGTTCATCAAACCCTATTTGCTCGACACTGTACGGAGTTATTTGGTAAAAAGGCTTTCAAAATGATAAAGAAAATTTAAAAGTGTTTATTGATACGTCAGCTAAACGCATTAATGCTGACTCTAAAGATATTGATATTAACCAAAAATTGCAATTTTATACAAAAAACGATTTTAGTCCAAATTTCAAAATATTGCACGTACTATACAAAAGTGTGGTTATAAGTAATGTCGACAAAAAAAAAAATTATTCAATATTGGCACCCCAACTACTTAAAATCTCCAACTTTCATTGTTATTAATTAAGCGTCATTATTTGACAATATCACTCTGTGTGCAAAATATATATTTATGAAATAATTACAGCCGGTATGAGTTCTGTAATCATATCAATACATTCCTGGATATTTCAAGCACTAGTTTGTGCATTTTATTATAATTAATGGAATTCCAACAAGTAAAATGACCAACTCAATAAAAAATGTATAGATCAATGCATAAAAATTATTAATTATTATTAAACATTTTTTTCGCAAATATTAACGAAAGAGTGGAAGCTAAGTGGGCTAGTAAATGTTGTTCTACTACTAACTAATGATTTTCATAATAAAATTAATTGGCCTTTATTATAAACCGATTTTATTGTACAGTTATATTTTTAAATGGATATTGGTGCATATTTTGAATAAACCTACATATTGGTAACACCTACATTCTTCATCTTATGAATAAATTTCATAATTCCCTTGTTTACAAGCTTGTATATTACATCGAATTAAAAAGTTTAAAGAGGTGTAAAATTACACCCCATCAAAAATTATGATGCCGAAACGGCAGTTTCTACGAGAATCATCAGCCACGATATATAATTAACAGAGAATCAACGTAGGCGAAAGTCGAAATTTAAAGTTAGGATTGCGTTGACGCCCATTAATTTAGTGTAACGAATGGAGATATCACAATGTTTTGCCTGGAAGCAGTTTACTCAGAGACAGAGCTAATAACACTTATCGAAGACGAAATTTAATTGGAGCCGTTGGATTTGAGCACAGATATCGTGTATTTGCCGATGACATAAGTGGTATAGTTGTGAGTTATTCATTAAGTTATTTCTTAAAATATAGTTATTTAATTACCATTTAAAAAACAAAAAGAATTAATAATGTTAATCAATGTATTACTTTCGGTTTGAATTTTGAAAATTTTTATTTACAGAAATTACTATTACTTCCTTTTTAATTTTTATTACAGTTAGCCTGATTGCTCAAGACAGAATCTCCTTTAATCCTAGGTGTGACGGCTTTTATAAATTTCCCTATCCACCAAACAATAATTTTAAAGGTTGTCATTCTAGACCAAATCATGCAGGTTTACCAAACATTAAATATGAAATGTGATGTAGCATTAACTTTCTAATAAAGCCTTAAACCTAGACATTCAAACTTTATCCTTAATGAATGTTGACTTTAAAATTAAAATTAAAAACTAAACTAAAATATTCTTCAATGTATATAGACTTACCTCCAACAGGTACCCTACATAAAATAAACTTATAATATTAAAATTTATTGTAAATGATAGGTCAAAACCATTACTGCATGTGTTGTAACTTAATAATACTCAATTCAATATATGTTAACCAAATTTTCCTGTTACCAAGAGTTCTTACTCAAATTTGTGTTTTATATGATCTAACTCGAAACATTGGAAAAATGCCAAGGACAAATGGTATTCTTGATCTTTTATCGAATTAATTCCTTGAATTTATTTTATCTACGGAATCAAACCATTTTCTCGTATTTGGAGAAAATATTATATATAAAATGAAATGCAAATATTGTGTGAGAATTCTAAAATAACATTAAATCTTCTATTTACAACAGCAACCATTTTTGGGTGTGACACGAAACACAAACAAACAAATGTGATGGAATAGACAATATGAATACTTTTTTTTAATATAGGATTAAGTTTGGTAAGTATATAGTTATATAAAAAAATAACCTAATTTGGTACTATTAAAATATACCTTGGCCGTTAGCGCCTGTTGGATAGGCAACTTCTGATACGTAAAAATAGACAAATTGATCATAGTCAATTTGAAAATTTTAATTATTGCCTTGCATAAAAAGCTAATATGTATTTTATGTTATGTATAAAACATACAGGCTGTTATATATTAGCACCTCAATTTTATATACTCGTTATACACAATTTTTGTAAAGAAATTGAAAAATACTGAATTGATTTTCTTTAACATTACAAATACACAGTTTTGTAATTTTTAGATATTTACAATGTTTTCTATGCATTCTGAAGCATATAAAATGTTCTTGTTTCGCACTGAAAAACATACCTAGCAGTATACTTGCAGTTGCTTGCTGTTTTGCGTGTCTGAAAATCTCGTATAAATGAGAACCAAGTATATTTTCGGCGGAAGTTTGGTTGCGGTAATGTTCCGCACTTTGCCCGCATATTAAGAGGGGCGTTTACCAACAAATAGAAACTTATGCAACTTATATTACTAGCGGGACGGGTAGACGTAAGGGGGTGTGAGTAGGTGGAGCTAGACGATATTCGGTTTCGATCACAGCGATTCGGTTTTATTCACAGATTCTCTCGTGGGTTGAAAATTTTAATATATACATAAAATGAATCGTCAAATATTTGAATTCTGAAATCTACTCGCATATTGTTCTTAGTTAAACTAAATGGGATTAACAAATATCAAAATAATGTAAATAAAATTGTAGACTAAAAATTACTTACCTAGTATTTTGATTTTTCATACGATTTGCATGGTTACTTCTTTGTTTTGTTGATGTTTGATAATAAGCCAATTTTCGCTTGTCCTTAACTGTTATATTATTATACACTCGAATATTATAGGTATATATGATATTTCTTTTTAATTACAAACTGTCACTCGGATTTAAGTCTGCAATAGCCGACCGATTCCGATAGATTTGCGTTTTCCCTAGGACCGATAGAGATACCGTAAAGTGGGGATAGACGACGCGATAGCTTCGAAAAATATTTGCGTGAAATGTGCGTGACAATGTTAACTATTTAATGTTTTTTATCTTCAAATATAATTACATAAATTTGATTTTTTTTATATCGTTCAGCAAATGTGCAGCTGGCGCGTAGAGGTTGGTTTTTTCTTTTGTGTACCAGCCTTAATTAGTAGACATTAATCAAATTCATGCATTTTTGTGGTTATTTCTAAAGCACTTAACTTTTTAAGAAAATAAATTAATACAAAACCTGACCTTGACAAATGTATGCTTTTTGCATCGCTAACCCAAATTTGAGATTCTAAAATTACAAAATAAATCTAAAAAACGCAAAACGGCGATGCGCTACGGGACCATAGTTTTCGATAGGTAAACGCTCCTCTTAAGTGAAATAATTTTGTCAAAATTTTCCATAATTTTGAAAATGTGAATATTGTTTTTGATTATTTTTATAATGTTTTTTATGGAATGCTTCAATAAGTGATCGAAGCTGGGTAACGTCTGAGGTGAGGCATTCGAATGTGAACGTGAGAGACTTGTATATTCTTCAAAAGCGGTTTCCTGTTTTAAAAGACACATATTTACAACAACAAAAGAAGCATATTAAATTTTTACATGACACCAAACGTGACTAATATTCAAACAGGATTGAAACATCTTCTAATCAGATAAAAGCTGCCTGGTGTGTAATAAATGAGTTGTCGGGTAGGGTACGGGATCATGATAATTTTGTTTTGAATATTGATAGTGAACTTATAAAGGATCCTGAACAAGTTGCGTAGGTTTTTAATAGGTATTTTACTGAGTCTGTACCTGAAGTTGCAGCAATACGTGACAATTGCTGTTAAGAATTATCAGTTTAATGGTGGTGGTGTTCATGTTACCCGTAGTATATGTGCTTCACCTCTGAATGAGTTTGAGATGAAAAAATTTTTAAACAAATTAAAAAATACACTATATGCAGGAATGGATGAAGTACCGAGCAGCTTAACTACAAATATTTCAGAATTACTAATTAAGCCTCTGATGTTTTTGGTAAATTTATCATTTGAGATGGTAGAATCTCCTAAGAAATTAAAAACTGCTTGTGTTCTGCCATTATAAAAAGGAGGTTCTAGATTTGATATGGCCAATTATCGTCCTCTTGCGATTTCTTCCAGTTTCTCTAATGTTTTTGAATATGCTATGTTGGATTTAGATAAAAATAAAATCTTAACAAGTCAACAACATGGTTATCGTGCTATCACTCAACTTTAACAGGAATTCATGCTATGTATTAATACATTATTAAGAATTTGGACACTGCAAAACATTCAGTTTTTTGTGATCTAAGCCGTGCCTTTGACTGTGTTGATCATGACATTTTGCTTGATGGAATGGAGTGGTACGGAATTCGTGGTGTTGTTGCGCAGTGGTTTGAGTCCTATCTGCGTGATAGATTTCAGTTGGTAAATATGAGACATAAGGCCGATAGTTGTATTAGAAATATCAAATCTTCTATCTTGCCTGTTGAGAGTGGAGTGCCTCAGGGCAGTGTTTTGGGCCCAGTTCTTTTTTTGATTTTTATTAATGATTGAAATTTTCTGGAAAATTTCAAAATAACTTTGTATACTGATGATACTACTGCTGTCGTGTCGACTGAACGACAATCAAATATTATTTTACAGAACATGATTACTTGGTTTGCTAATAATAAGTTATATCTAAATAATGACAAGACAAAATTTATGGTTTTTCATAAAATACAAAATAAGGCTCAGTTAGATTTATATTTGTGTGCGCAAGATAAGAAAATAAAACGTCTGAGTGAGGTAAAGTTTTTAGGTATGAATATGGATCTAGTTGCTATCAGATCCGTAATTTGAAAAAAAAACAATCATGTAGACCTTATTTTAAGCAATTTAATATTCTGCCCATGCTTTTTATTCTTATATACGAACTTTTAAATTATATACACGAAAAGTACTCGTTGAATTTGTCTGGAAATTTTTCTCAAGTTTTGAGTTTAAAAGCTTTTAATGCCTTGCTTCAGAGATTTCAGATTATAATGAAAGCGCGTGTGTTTAATCCTAGTGTTGGGGCATTCTTGATAGAAAGCTGTATTTATTCTATTGATGAATGTTTTGATTTGTGTCGTGAACAAGCACTTGTATAACTAAATAATTTTTAATTTATTAAGTAGTTGTAGGTTTTTTGTTGTTGTTGCCTTTTTGTACTTATTGTGGAGGATTGTAGTTATGACAATGTCGATATTCTTCTTTGGAATTGTATGACAGTATATATTATTATTATTATTACTAATTTATATTGAAAATATTTTTTTTTAATTTGTAATGATTAAAAGAGAAACTGTATAGAATACACAATACCCACCCGAGATAATTTCAAAAAACCTGTATTTAATAAAGATACAAATATTACTTCCGGTATGAATTTTGGATGTTTCTATAGAAAAATTATACAAAATCAATCTCTCAGTAATTTGTATTAATATAATAATATGTGTGAAGAATCATGACTTCGGAAATATTTTCAAAAAGCTGCTTTTTGATAAGATATTAGGCTTTCGAAAAACTAAAAAATAAATTTAAAATTCATTTTGGTCGTTGACGAGATGCTGGTAAAATTTGATTCTTTAAATGAAGTAAACTGCCACATTCATTTTATCGATTTCACAAAAAATCTAATCAGATCCCCGGAGGAAGATTGGTATTGATATTTTTTAGCTTTTGGTCACGCACAGAGAGAGACACACACAGGAAATTTGATGTATCTCGCTTTTGATTATTTCGACTCGCACTTAGCAAAATGCTCTTCATTTATTATTTATGGGCATACAATAAACATTTTGTTTATGAAATGGCAGTCGTAAAGAAATTATAAATGTAAGTCATGAATTTTAACTAATGCATTAAAACTGTTCCTTATGTTACGAAATGACTGCAATGATAGCATGTACCTACCCAATAAGGGGATGCACTCAACAAACGAATTAATATTTTGAAGACACACTTAATATCCATTCCAGTCCGTTCAGTATGAGTTTTACGTTCGCCAGTCGGATACTAATTACGAAGATATAAAATTATATTTCAGCAGAAATAAATAGCGACAGTAAAAGCCTTAAGTCCGAGAGAGGAAAACTAATATTACGAGTGAAACTTGATAGCTACTAAGCCGACGTACACAAGCGTTCATCATTCTATTAAGGAAAGATAGCAAAATATCAAAAACAATAAAGCGAGGGCTTTAGACCTTTCGTCAGACATTAACGGTATGAAAGAAGTTATGAGTCTAGTTTACGGCCCAACGTTAAAGTACGAACAGTAAATTATTACTTCAAGTTATAAAATAACCCCCGTTCTTTTGAAACTTCGCTACACTGAAATTTTATAATCTTATTATAACTTATCGCCGGATGCACAACAAATAAAACGTCAATAATACTATCTGTGCGTTTAGAAAAGATTCTGCTAAGAGGATATGATCGAGGTGGACCAAAAAAACATTTCACTACTGCAAAAGCTCTATTCTCCTCACTATTTTATATGCGCGAATACCTCCTTAAAATAAATTGCATTACTTTGTTTTCTATTCATTTGTGTATTGCTACTTTCTTGTTTTTTAATAATATGTAAATGGACAGAACACATATTTCCTACTGTCAAATCCTTCAAACTTAGTCTGCCTGTGGTATATGTTGTTACGGCACAGGAAAATTCAAAAATTTTACATTTTTAAAAATGCTTAAAAACTACCTTTGCTGACATCTGTGTTAGAAACTGACTATAAATTTATAATTAAATGAAGTGATTGAAATCTCTTAGTGAAGCTTGTCAAAACTTCACCCAGTAATAACAAATAAAACACTTCATATTGTTTCACAAATATATATAATTAAACACTCAATATACATTTCGCCTTACGGCATCATCAGGAGTTCTAAAGAAACTAAAATAAAATTCAGCAGGGACAACCCGGAGAACGAAGCCCGATTTATAAAAATCTCGACAAGGAAGTTTCAAGAAAAGCGGTTGACAGCATATTAGACTGCCTTAAACCGCATAAATAAGTGGGTAAAAGTTTCCGAATTATAAGCAAATGTCGGCAGAGAATCTTCATGTAAGGCGGTCAACAGTATATTAAACTGAGAAAAGTAATGAAAGATAGCCGAAATATCATAATAAATATTAAATCTGAAAAAGATGATATCAATTCTTAGAAAAATTTGAAATAGTGCACGATTACCTATAAAAAAAGAATAATATTTCTTCCATTGTGGGAAGTCACTGACTAAGCAAGTCGACTGCGGAAAAAATCGTCTGTTCCAGTAAAGGAAGAAAGACAGTAGACGACAATAGAAAGGGTACTTGAAACTTATTAATATACGATGCTAAATACACTAAAACGTTAAAATTCGTCATAATTTAGAGACTTAAACTAATCGTACCTTAATTCAATCTGATATTATTAGAATTGTATGTTTATTTCTAGCGTAATTTGTTTTCATATTTAAAAAGCAACTCAAAACAAATAATGTATAATGAGTTATTTCTCTAGAGATAGCAATAGTTAAATAGTTGCAACCAATTCGTCAACATTGAATTAGTTTTGAAGTTATTATCATTGTGTGCTCATTTTAACTGAATTTCATAGTATTTTGCACATGTTTGTATTCGTGTTGGTAGATACAAAGCTTGGTTTTTCATACATATATTATTTAATTAGAATACCTTTCTTTTCTTTGTTTGCGCCATTGAACGTCCGAGGATTATATTTTGATCTCTCCACTTGAATCATCCTGAGATAAAAACACGAGCTAGTCAGGGAAAATTATTTAATATTCATTTTATTTTGGAACATAAATTAATAATATTTGAATTATTATTTACGAGCGTTAAAAATATTGGACATAATTTGATGAAATCGGTAGAGCGTTTACTAATTTTTTTCGGCGAAAGTTTCCAAGTAATTACGATATAATGTTGCTGCTATTACAATGATTAATGTTCTTTCCTGTTTAAGTCTAAAAAACGACAAAAAAGTTTCAAATTTCGGAACAAAAGTAACACTTTTATTCTTATCCAGTAAGAGCTTTTGCAAATATCTCGCTAATTATACATTCTATGCAGAATTATCAAGAGTACAAAAGTACGTATTTAAAGTATCTGAAGTATTATTTTTACTCCTATCGAATAGAAGTTCTTTTGGAAATATTCTAAACGGACTCATTGGCATATAGTAGTAGTAGTAGTACTACTACTATAAGAAAGCTAAGAACTAGATTTTGAAAAACTTTTTTAATAAAATTCTTCTCAAATTTAATTTTGAGTATATATGAGTTCTTTATAAATTTGTCTAAACTTAGTAGTTGACGAAATATTTGCAAAATTCAATTTTTTCACTAAAGTAAACTATTACTTCCAGTCTGCCGATTTTACTGAAAATCTCTCTTTTTTGGTATCAGGGGCTTCAAAACGTGGACATCTGCAAAAATCTCGAGGTCGAAAATTTTCATCATCACAATACTTCCTTATACTACGTATAAGAAAGTAAAAACAAAAGTTTAGAAAATTGGCAATTTTATTCAGTTGGATGACCAACGAAAATTAGATTTCCGACTTTGTTGGGCTGCCTTGTATCCATCATACTGTAAGATTGCGCCCATAATATGAAGTTTTGACAAATTCGCCCTTTCGAACAGTCCTACACAAAAAATATTTATTATAAGTATTGTAAATCAATAAATTCCCTATAATTTGTAAATAAATTTTTTTGGTAAAATAAATGGTTTTTGAAATAATCTCATTTAAATTGCAACGTAAATGCTACTGTATTACCACTTTGTCACTTTGTACTCACTATCGGTTTATTTATTATCAAGTTTGTCATTAATATTCGTCTTCACACCACCATGAGGTGGAGTAGATAACCCCCAGGAGGCCTAATCCACATATTTGCTGTAAGCTGATTGTTGTGCAAACAAGATATTGTGTTTTCACGCTTTCAGCGTTTGTGACACTACGTCTGCAATCTTCGGCCAAAGAAAGAAGTAGTTACTGAAGATGCTTAAGAATTCAGAGGAATTAAATCAGACTGTGCAAGTGTTCAAGCAAGAATTCTTGCGCTCTACGGAGCTTCTCAAAGAAACATACTTTTGGATTCTCTCAACAAAAAAGTAAACAAAAGAAGTAAGTTGAATCTTGCGCTCTATCTCACCCACAGCCGCAGCAGCATTCCAGCATTCTCTCCAAACCTGCACTTGACTTAGTGACAGGTTGACTTGATACGGTGTTTTCAAGAATCCGGAGGAATAAGAATGGAAGAGAAGTAATATTGGTCTTGCTTCAATCAAAACAGATAAAGCTCCTTTTCCAGAAATACTCATCAAATTCTTGTATTGTAAATGCAAAAAAGGATGTGCGGCTCAGCATATACCTGCAGAAAAGCAGATTTAAAGTGCTCCATTATTTACATTTATTGTAACCGAGGTTTCTGCGAAAATGCTGAACATTTGAAAAACTTTGAAAACGAAGATTCTGATGAAGAGATTACAGAAGTGGAGGAGGACACTCAGCCAAACACTGCAGGCATAGACACGAGCACACCTGTTGAAACGAAAGAAAGTATAAATAGGAATAAACTTACAGCAAATATGAGAATTAGGTCTCCTAGGGGACGCCGGCGTCTAGTTTTCTTCATAGTGGTGTAAAAACGTGTGCAAATGACAATTAATTGATAACAACTAAATCTATAATGAGTACAATTATGGATGGAAAAATAGCATTTACTTTTTTTTAAAAATACAGTTAATTTTAAATGAGTTTATTTCAGAAATCATTTATTTCACAAAGAAATGTTCAAACAAAATCTATGGAATTTACAACACTACAAATTTTGTAATAAATATTTTGAGCTAGGATGTTTTGGAAGGGTGATATGTGATATGATAAAAATCCGTATTTTGGGCGCCATCTTCCAATATTGCGGAGTCAGCAGCAACCCGCCAAGGTTGCAAATCTAACATATAGTTTAGTTCACTGAAAGAAGTAAAACGCACAATTTTCAAAAGTCCTGCACATTTTCAGGTAAAACTACCTGTTGCTTGGACTATTTTCTGAAATCAGGTATTTGCAAGTACCTCTGAAATTATTTTGTTACAGATTTATTAGTATAAAAGTATTTGGAGTAGTATTTTATAAAAGAATTTCATAACTCGAACCTGAACTAACAGGATAGGTACTATGCTTTAGTATTTAATTGAAAATACAAGTAAATACTTTACCTTAGTTTTTATTGGCTACGTTTTGTAATATGGTACGTCATCTTTTGGCAACTTGGTAAATGCACTCTTAACTGCAATTGCCCAATTATAGTAGCCTTGCTGCTGAGAGTCAACACTGGCTTGTGTCGTTGCGCATGGGTCAGAAAAGTGGCTGGGATTTTCTCATCGGCAAGTCTACTATTATGCGGGTATTCTAAGTTTACATATATTGGGATTACACGATCGTGCATTGACAAGATCTATGTAAGATCGAAACACATGTATGTACGTTGTCGTTCGCCACATCAGCAGATGTACATTTATTTATCTATATACGATTTAGTTTATGTAGGTATATCTTGTTGATTCGCAATTGAAGTTGACTCTCACGTCCTGACTACGGATGTTATTACTTTAAAGGTTGCAGTGAATACTAGACGTAATTTTTAATCGATTTCTTATAAATGTAAATCGCAGTGGTCGCATTCCTATATATTCCTCACTTTACAGCGATTCGATTAACATCTACAAGCATTTTTGAAATTATCCCTTAAAATAACCGACAAAACATTCTTTACATTTAACCTGACACGGTTGCTGCTCGAAATTCAGAATAATTTTAATTTGTTAGTTTCTATAGTAGGTACTCAGCTTGTGCAAACACTACCTTGTAATAATACGAACAACATAAATAAATTTACTTAATTATTTATGTCATTTTAAAAATACTAACGACAGATATTTCATTTTCATTTTGATAAAAGAGTTGAAATTCAGAACACCCACGCTAATATCCGAACTGAAAAGTTTCCGTCGCGTGAAGAGCTTTTGAAGTTAACCGGAACCCACGCGTAATAATTTTCCAATTCGTAGATGAAAATCGAACAAACAAAGACGCTGTATCCGCATTAAAACGTTTCGTTTGTTTCGTATTTTCGCCATAATTCCGTTTCACTCGTGAAATAATAAATCATCGATAATTTTCGCGCGCCGCGGTGAAAAGAAAAACGCAGAAATAAACGAGAAAAAAAGCTGCGAACAAGGAAACGTACAAAAAACTTTCAAGTGATTAAGTAACGAGTTTCCAAACATTAATTCGTTTGAAGAAAATTTACTTTCAATGGCGTAAGATTAAACTATATTTTCGTGGGACTTTGAAAGCTTTCACCGCGTTATTTATAAGGCGCCGCGTCCGACCTGAACACCGTAATATGATTTCCGCGCTTTATAATGGTCAAAGACAATAAATTTCTTTCAGCGGCGAAATAACTCCTTAATGTATCTTTCACTGTCCAACTTATTATTGTCGTATAACTCATAATTTCGCTCTCCTAATGTTCTTGTTCGTTTATACGCTTTATGGGGTGTAAAATCGTTAAATATATAAAATTCGTTGTGAAACTGTAATGTATCGGTGTTCATCTTCATATACTATTTTCCTCTATAACTAAAATATAATTTATTAAAGAGAGGTTTTTACTTATATATAAAAAGAAAATTTCTTATTATACCTGAATCATAATAATAATGATAAGAATAAATTGCCGTAAATTTTATTACAAAAACATTGGCAGTGTCAACAAATAGTAACAAAGCGTTAAAACCTTGGAGTTATGGAAAAGATCCCTGCAGGGGCCAAAAAATACACCCCACGCATTGATCGATTTAACCTCTTTTGAAATAAAAGTATAGAGTTGACACTTATGGATCCCTAAATAACAATTGCGTATCATAGGCGAGAATCTATATTACCATAACAAAATAGTGCATCAGTCGAGGTACACCTCTTCAACATGTTAAGCACATATATGGCGGAGGAAACCCCCTGGCCAGAAGACCGCATTACTCACGCCAAGGCAAGAAAGAATCCAAAAGCTCAGATAGCTACAGGTTGGACCTACCGAGCCTGGACACCCACCAGATCGTATATACAAACTATAATCGATTTTTACATTTTTTGAGAAATAGACTATATTGGTCTTTGCTGTGTTTAAAATTAATTTATTAAAATCACACCACAAGCTCATCTCAGCCATCACCCGAGATGCCAAGCTCGTTAATTCACCCAGAATTCTACTCGATACAACACATGTAGTTTCATCCGCATACTGTGTAACATCACAATCACGGAGCGCTGCCTGAAGATCAGAAACGTATACTAAAAATGAAGTGGGCCTCAAAATAGACCCCTGCAGCAAACCCCTGTCTACCGACGCATACTCTGGCATATAATCCCCACATACACCATCCACTACCCCGTTAACTCTCGTAACATATCTACTTGTGAGATAGGACTTGGAAAGCTTAAGTGCCGCCCCCTAATACCATCTCGCTCAATCTTATTTAACAGGATGTCGTGATCAAGAAAGTCGAAAGCCCGAGATAAGTCGAAAAATATACCCAAAACACAACGCTCGCCAACCAATGAATCATAAATAGAATTAATGGCATTGTACATGCTGTCACATGTCGATTTATTTGCTAGAAATCCAAATTGAGAAGGATTTTGTTACATCGTGTGAGGTCAGGAATGTACTCAATCTCGCACTACTGACTTTTTCAAAAATTTTACAATGATATGGGGCGGCAATTGTTAATGTCTGTGGTTTGTTCTTTTTTGGGCAAGATATGGCCTTTGCTAACTTCAGTTTATCGGATAAGATACCCTTGCCAGATTCAAATTCACAAGATATACTAACGGCTCTACAATAAACTCAATAACGTGCCTCATAAGTGAGTATGGATGTCATCAATACCAGTCGATGATTTCTACCCAACCTGACGTTTGAGCTCATCCACACTCATCCTACTATTAGCAATGATCGTCGCAGGCGACCTTCTATAAGCGTGACCCGCATATTTGACAGAATTAGGAAGAGTCAAGAAACGTGCCCGAAGAACAGGATATCTACCAAAAGCATTAAACCAGACCGCTTGTTTAATGCATTTTCCATTACTCTATTTCAAAAACACTGTGTATGTGGATATATTATCCGGAAGTAGTAAAATATATTGATCAAATAACTTCGCATAAAATATATCAGAATCAAAAACAGAAAAATTTTCGACCTTTTTCTGTTTTAGATGGTCGAATATTAATAATGAAAACGGAACCCTCTCTCTTAATGTCTGACATTCTAAATCACACATTTCATGTCTTCTGCATGAGCCAAATATGCCTCAAATAATGACAACTTGAAAAACAAAATATTGATCTCAATATTTGTCACAACTGTCATCCCTTTTTTAATTCCTAGCATTGTTTGTAATTTTGAATGCATGCACCACATTGTTGATGATTTATAAGTAAATATATATGTATATATATTCGTATGAAACTACATGACAGGTACAAAAAAAGAAACATATATAAATTACATAACAAAAGTAGAAATATATTTAAATGGGACATAACTGCAGAGACCCTTTAAAACACTGCACCATTTGGTCTAGGATGTAGGAAAAAACCTGCAAAATAAAACCTCTATCACAGCGTCAAAATACTAGAAGTCTTTAGTTGTTAAGATCCAAGCAACTGCCTATAGAGTTAAATTATGTAAATCTGTATATCCAAATTCAAACTTAGCTAGAGGACATTCTTCAACAATATGTTTAGCTGTTTCAATCTCAGCTCCGCAATCACACGCTGGACTCGCAATCACATTCCACTTATACATATTATTTCACCTTCCATGACCCGATCATCTATTAATTGTTTATTAAACACTTCACATTCTAACCAAATAGATTTCCAGAGGTTATTAATCGAAAATTGTTGATTTAGGAAATCTTCCTTTCAAATTGGACTATGTGATTTCAATCTCTAGGGTGGTAAGTTCTGAAAATCTTGAGTAATTAAATATAAATTAGGAAAATTTTATATTTATCCCAACACCGTTTTAAAGCCAATTTTCTTCTTAACTGATGAGGATAAATGTTAGCCAGGACGTTGAGCCAAGAAAGTGGAGTAGATTTTATTGTGCCCGTAATAATTCGAAGTGTACAATTTAACTGAATATCTACTTTACCAACACGTACGCTATTCATCCAAACTACACAACAATATTCAGCAGCAGAGTACACCAATGCAAGAGCGGACGTACGTAAAGTGTCTACATGAGCTCCCCAATTTGAACCAGCCAACTTCTGTAAGATATTATTTCTTGTTTTAATCTCCATACGCAATTTATCAATATGTTGTTTATATGTTAACGATGTATCCAGAGTAACTCTTATAGTATGTTCGATTTAAATGATGTCTTAGAACGGTACCATTAAAAGATACTTCAAGTTTTTTATGTTTTTCGTTATTCTTAAGATGGAAACAAGAAATTCTGACTTATATGGGTTAGGACATAACCTCCATTTTCTAAAATAATCACTCAGAATCAATAGATCTTCGTTTAAATTAATTTCAATTTGACTGAAATTGTTGTGTTGATAAACAATTGCCATGTCATCAGCATTGATGAATTTTATAGAAGTCGTATCTGGTAAATCACTCGTATATAGAAGAAAGAGAAGATGGGATAATACCGATCCTTGATTTATAGATAGCGAAATATTATGAAACACAAGCAGAAAGATTAATTAATGACACTTTTTAAAAATATTACCTACCACTTTGTTCATGTACGCAAGCATCAATGTTTCTTCTTTGCCACCCAAGCCAATAAATAATATCTCATATTCTTTATTATATTTAGTTTTTGATTTTTCTGGAATTAATTTCAATTCGAATGCTCAGCTATCGTTCAACTTCGGATGAAATCTCTTTACTCATTTTGCACAATGCAAATTCATAAAATTTGTGAAGAATGTACATGACAACCACATAACAACTAAACAACAATAATTGCTAAGCTTTTCTATGTTATTCATAAAAAATTAGATACACACGCTACCAAGAAGTCATATACAAAATCCAAACACTGTATAACGTAATTGAATCCTAATTAGTGTTTGAGTTGTTATGAAAAATTAGAAATCTAAGAATAAAATTTTTATTCTTGAAACTACCCAACAACTTCATTTTCATCAACACTTTTTTAATTTTATTCTCATTCTGCTTCATTATTTCAAAATTATTAATATTACTTATTGTAAAGTTAATGTTTAAAGTTTATTTCAATAAAAAATCAGAAATTATTTCTTTTGGGGACTATTTGATGGGGTTACATAAGGATCAATATTTAGAGGTTACCACAATCAAATTCATCAATGCAAATCTAAGTTATATCGTGCAGCGATAACGAGATACAGGTTGGTCTTGACTGTTCTATGATTCTAACGCCATCTATTCATGGACCATAATATCACTTGCATGACCTAAAATAGAACATCACTGATTGTGGGGACAGTAGAATTTTGTAATAAATATCATCGTTTTGTCACTCTTTAACGTTCTAATATGCCAACAGAAGAATAAATGTATATGTTTTCCCCTCATGTCAATTTACGTGTAGTTACATATATGTATAATTAATGTTAATGAAACAAATTCTTGTGGATTCTACGCACTCACTGAATTATTGTGCTTTATTTAAGGTTGTCTTCTTTGTCCGGATTTACAGTTCAGAGCGGGTGAATCCTAAAATAGACCTCATACGCACCGAAAGGTTAAAGGTTATACTCCCATTAATGTTTTTGTGGAGGTTTCGATTTTCTTTCTGAAGCGTTGTATGTTGTTTATATAAACATACATAAGTAGTAAAATTCGTAGATAAAGAACCGAAATTGTTATATATTTTGCGCTGAGCGATTTCCACAAATAGCTATCCTCTTTTTGACGAAAGGTCAATGCTCACCTGCTATCTATATTTAAATGTAACTTGAATTAATGCAGACATGATATGAATACGTAATGTTTACTATTAAATAATAAAATAAAATTTATAATTCAGCCATGTTTTTCGTCAGTTTGTTGTTTCGTTTAATATTTAGTTACAAAAAGCCACATCACGGAGAATGTTTTGAATATAAGTAATCTTTATGATAAAAATATGTCGACGCCATAATGTTTTTAGATGGTCTTAAAGTCGGGTTTTTTTAATTCCTGTGAATAATGCATGTAAATCTAGACAGAAACAAAAGAAGCTTCCAATGCATAAGAAATATAATAAATTATTTTTATCAAGTAGTTCTTTGTTTCATTTATTTTGGATGTTCATTTTGCATTTTAAGGTAATTTCTGAAAACTATGTAGGTTGTAATTTCAGAGCCCACCTGCACGGTAGATTGTTTGTGAGTGGGGCAGGGGGAATTGAGTGTGAATATAGATACTGTCGGATATGATGGATGTGTAGCAAACTTCAAAACAGTGTAGTGGGTGTGGACACTACATGTATGACGCGCAACAATATCAGTGAACGATAGAGGCTCATAAAGCTTTGCTTGTAATTAAAGTGATCTTTGCAAATGATGAATACAAGTTTTGCAGAAAATCGGGCAAGCATAGCTTTAATGTGAATTTTTGTTTGGGACACTTCCCTGGTATAGAAAAAAACATATTCTGCTAAGAACTAGATAAATTTGGTTTCATGTTCATTCTAGTACGCCCATGATATTATATCTCATAAAAAGTAAGTAGGAATACAAAAACTCACTATTGAGAAACTAACGTCATGGTAAATATAATTTTAATTAACTTTAAACGAATTCATAATTTATACGAATTCTCGTATGTTTTTGTAATTATGCATTATCTGTTTGTTGTTTTGGTAGTGGTAATATTTACCACATGAAAATATCATGAAACAACTGGCTTTTCTTATTTCTGGTTTTAGTGTCTCAGTGATCTCCGATCAGGAGGTATGAAATTTACATTGGAGTTCCATATGGTAGTGTCTTGGGTTTTCTAGCATTTGTATTATTTTTATATGATGTACTGAATTTCATTAACCATTTCAGAGTATTTCTCATCCAGATCTAGATCGGCTTAAAGTATAAATGTATTAATCCAAGTACAACGATAATCATTCAATTTTTTACAGTCAGAATGAATTCAGACATCAACCTAGCTCTCAATGACATTTCTGGGAATTGTATAAATTTCTAGAAACAAGTCATAATAGAATTTGCCATGTGATAATCAAATTTATTACTTCAAAATTACTTACCAAATCGAGGTAACTCCTTCATTCCTATTTGAGCCATTAATTTCAATACCCCAAGATTGTTATTTGTTTTGCCAACTTAATCTAATGTTGTTTCTCTGCATGTTGTTGCTGAAAGCTCTTTTCGTCTTCCCCTTTCTGTATTATTTTCTAAAGTCTCTAATATCAGAATTGTCTTTTCTAAGTGAGTGTATGCTCTATCCACTTATTTTCTACGATTGATTATTGTTTCTATAAGTTCCTGATATGTAAGCTTTTGCATTACTGTGCTTCGCCAGTAGATTTTGATGGTTTTCCTAAAGTATTTGTTGATAAAAAACTGTATTTTATCTATACTTGGTTTGTATGATGCCATGTTTGTTTAGTCTTATCTGTAATTATTTTTTCTAAAACTATTGGTCCAGCAATCATCTTGAGGTTATTTACTTTCTTTTGTATTTGGTACTATGGTGTAATGAACTTTCGTTCTGTTCTGTATAAAAATGTCTAAATAATAAATATTAATGCAGTAATGCTGTTATTAAAGGTATTATTGTTAATCATTTTTATAATTAATATTTTAAAGTAAATATCAGCATAGAGGTCTACGTGATATTAAGGATAGTTTGATCTCGTGCATAAACATCAGATGTACACGTGATCAAAGTACGTTTATTGTCAAAATAAAACAATTTTATATTATTATTATGTCGTTTGGTTTTCTATAAAAGCCGAAGCATTTTCCATGTAAGGTAAATTGCTGTGCTCTACGTCTACTTGATCGTATGTTTAACAATTTAATTCTTCGGTTGTCCATTTACGATCCGAGAAGTAATAAAATCCTGCAATTTCTGATTCCTTCTTTGGTTGTGCGTGCACTAACCAAGTAGTAATTTATTTCGCAATTCCCGACACTGTTTTTGTTGTGCATATACCAGCCGTATTAATTACTGAAATTTCCGAAACTGCTCTGTTTGAGCATATACGAATCGAGTAGTACTTTATTATCCTGTAGATAACCGATCCGTTAATAATCCGATTTCAACGGCACATATTTTAATGCGAAATTCATATATGTACAGATGATATTAGTTCCGCGGCAAACGTCGGAAAAATATTTTGTTAATAACCATCAATAAATAAACAAGATTATTAGCGTGATTTAAGGGACTTAGCTGTCGAGTTTAATTCTCTGTAACTATATTTCATGAGTAAATACATTTGATAGATATAATTAAGATGTTCTTGTTTGTATAAACAATATTTGGTGTAAATAAACTAAAAGTCATGGACTTTTATTGATCTTATTGAGTTAGACACAGAAATCCCGGATAAGTAACAGGACATTAAATGAATGTTAATGACTTACCGTTAATCCGACTGAGTTATACCGATGAGCAGTCTGAACTGTTTTCTCATTTTCTTATTTTCAATTAACACTTATTTGAAATAATCGAAGTGGAGTGTTGAAATATAAACGAACTGGACTTGGGTACCTTTCTCTCTTGTTTAGAAAGCACATGTAAGGCTGTGTATCTTTCAGGCGCATAGACATCCATTAGCAAAAGTGGCGTGCTATCAAAAGGAGAGTTACGACTTCAAGTGTAACTCTATAAGGAAAGCATATACAACCATATTATCATTTTGTATGCACCTGCTATTACTTTCAGTAGCAATTTTCACAGAATTTGTGCCAATAATGCATAAACACCGAATACATTCTAAAAAGTTTCAGTCCGAATGCCCATTCCTTTAAGCCCTTTTAATCTGAAAACCTGTAGATGAAGAAGCTAATAGTACAAGCTGTTATATACTGTAAATTCTAAAGTATGTAAACACAAGCAATTAACATAAAGAAATGTTCACTTTAATACAGTAAAACTGGAGGAATTTTGCTTTTACTAATTTTTATTCCCGAACGCACGGACGACTTGTTTTAATAAATGCTTTTTCGTTTCCTTTGTAAGCGAACAGAGCGCGGATCTCATATCTAATTCCTGGAAATACTCAGATACCGGAAATTATATTTACTTGAAGCGATTGCTCAAAAGGGTAATGGAACTGCTTGGTTCCGTCTGAGACGGTTATATCACCAAAATTGCAATACTTCGTTTCGTATTAAATTTTCGTTAAAGGTTATTAGGTATGTCATCGCGACCTTTCAGAGATGTGCAACACTAATAGGTCGACAATGCGACGTTCGCCGGTTCACTTTGAAGACACCGTCCGATGCAAATTCTCCTCAAAGCTCCTTTATGTATATAGTATGAGAGATCGTGTTGCTGCCGAGGTATATGAAGTCTTTGTCATTCTTGACAAAATATTTGACGCTTCACCGAAGCTCTTTTTATTTGTATGATGCATTCTGTACCTACACTCCATATTATTTTGCTTCTCATAACTATTACTTTACATTTTTACCTGTCTTCCCATTTCGTTTCCCAATTTTTATTCCCTAGTGTTTTTATATGACACGTGTCGGATTATTTCAAAAAGTTTTGCTTCTAGCAGATCTACTAAAATATTTTGAAGGAACAACCATACAGCATGATATGATGCTCTGTGATGTTATATCAACGAGATATAAAAAATTTATTCTCAAATTTAATTTCACAAATTCGTACTTTTTCTTATAATAATAATAATCTTAATCTTTATTGCTGTAGATCTAACTGGATACATTGTCATAGAGTAAATACAAATACAAATAAAATACAAATATATAAAGAGCAACAATCAATAAAATTACGAAATTTTATTTAAATTATTCATTTATTCCTTTATATTTCTTAAGACACACCGGAGTTGGACGTCTAGTCTGGGAATTTCCTAACACTATAGAGGGCTGCCTCCACCAAAAATCGTTTTACTTACACTTTAAACCGTATTTTGCTAGCATTTTAAATTTTCTTAAGACCCTGAGGTAGTCCATTGAAAACCCGTATAGCCATATAGTGTGGCGCCCGCTTAAAGAAAGCCGAAGAGTGAGCTGGAATAGAGAAGTCGTTGCATTGTCGAATCTTCAAATTATCATAAATTTCGCTATTGCGAGTAAAGAGGATGTTATTCTCAACGAGAAACATAACAAGTTCATATTCTCAAATCCCGTAAAATCGGTTTGCACGGAATTTTATATAGCCCGCCATACAATGACCGAATTATCCGTTTCTGGAGCCTAAAAATATTCCCAAAGAAAACACAGCTGTCCCAAAAAATCAGAGCATAACGCGGCCTCGATTCCACATAGGCGTAATAGAAAGATTTCAATGAAAACATGGTCACGCTTCTCCTCAAGACACTGATGGCATAAATCTCCTTCACTACAGGCAGCAGTCCAGCGTTAAGCCAAAAAAATTGGAGTGAGAGGACTCTGGCATTGATTTATTATCAGACTTCACGTATAAACTGAAATTAGAATTATTACTTCTTGTGAAATGCATAAACCTAGTCTTATCCCTATTTACTACTAGCCGGTTATCGGAGCAATACGCCAACATATCCTCGATGACACCACTCAATCCAAGCGATAACTCAGATACCGTCGGAGCTGATACCACACACGTAGTATCATCAGCATACTCTGATGTAACACAATTCGACAAAGAAGGCTGTAGGTCATTGATATATATTAGAAACAAGGTAGGACCAAGAATTGATCCCTGGGGCACACCATTGTTTATTTCTGCAAGTCCTGAGACATAACCTCCCACACCTATGATCCGTGGTGCCTCTCATGGAAGTAACATGAGACCTTCCAGATAGATAGGACCTAAATACATCTAAAGCGACAATATTTGGTGGCGGATACCGTAACATGCCATCTTGTCAAAAAAAATTTCATAGCATATGACGTCGAAAGCTTTAGTTAAGTAGAAGAAAATTCCAGCTACCGGATTATTATTTAGATTATTATAAATATAATTCAAAATGTTCTAAATTGCATTTTTGGTTGATTTACCCGAAACAAAGCCAAACTGGGGAGAGCCCGAAATGTAACTATCAACCAAAAAGTAAAAAAATGTAGAATAGTATTTGATTAGTTTGCCGTCACATCTTCCGCAGGTTCAACAGAAATATGTTTCTATTAAAATAATATAAGAGCAATAAAGACTCTACATAAATGTGAAATTATAAAACGAAAATTGCAGAAATATTGGATGTATGTATTAGCAGCCCGCTGTAGAAATTTAAGTATGAAGTCTATATATGAGAGACTTAGAAGTATTGACATTGTCCCAAGGCGAATAATTCCAGCCAGCCTATTATTATGAAAATGAAAGGTGTAAACACATGAATGTTAAAACATCAAGCAGTAAATAAATACTGTGACTTACATATATACATTTATACGTAAAACGTATATGTATATATGCATGTGTTTGGGATATACACATACATTAAGTGCCATTGCCGACAATCCAACGCACAGACACCGGTGTTTTGGCCTTTAAGGCCTCATCATCAGTGCACGTGGAGACTGTCGACAATGACTTTAAAACTTAAAACGCTACTTTTGTCAGTTTTGCGTAGTAGATGCAGTGAGAGTATCACAGCGACATCTAAAGGCGGATCCACATCAATAAAAATTTGCGTTGTGCGTTGTATTTGACACAAATTTGCTCGTGTTCGTTGAAATTTTTGTTGGTGTGGACTGTGCGCCGCATAGAAATGCACACAAATAGTTTCATGACGAACAACGCACGCTATCCGTTGTGCTGTCGGTTTTCCAGCCAACTTCAAAGAGATTTGCGTCGCACAGTAGTGTTAATGTGGACTTGATTCTGAGTTCATCTGTAGTTTTGTTTCATATTTCTACGTAAATACCTATGTTTGGGTGATTGATCATGTCTCATATTTTAAAAAAGAAATGTGCATTGTTCATAATTATATCGGATTATCTACACCGCACAAAGAGAGTGAGCACAGAACGGCGTTACTGGACAACACAGCTTTTTCTACATAGAAGACAAAATGGTGGTGAAAAAATACTACGAACACTAGCTGCTGATGAGACAACAGGACAGTTTTACAATTTTTTTCGGATGTCACAAGCAGATTTTGAAGTTCTCCTTAATTTGATTGGACCGAAAATTATGAAAAAGCCCCCAACAAGCTTGACATTTTTTTCTTTGCTTCTTCAACTCCAATACTACATGCTTTAGCTATTGTGCCCCAGGCATCAGCTTTTTTTATTTTATTGTAATGCTGACAGAAACTATTGCGCTCTGCATGAACAAACCTGCACACGTGGATTCGGCCGTACAACACACAAGATAAATATTTACTTGGTAAAATACTTAACCAGATTTAAATTTGCGCCGCAAATATTTTTGCTGAATTTCAAAATTCAACGTACAAGATAATTTTTTATTGATGTGGATCCGCCTTAACACCCAAAAGATGACACAGAAAAAGCGATGGCTTCTGACGGCATGTTCTGCTATACAGTGTCGCTGTAATACTTTCACTGCATCTACCACGCAAAACTGACATAATTAATCTTAATAGTTTCTAATATTCTTAAAGTTTTCAAACACATCACCACCTCTCTCTAACACTTTCTTATTCTTTTTAAAATGTTCGTGCGCGTGACACGCTGTATCATGGTACGTCTAGATTATTGAACGCGCCTCGTACTCTGGCCATCATATCTTCTTTGGTGGTAGCAGGTATACTGTATACTTTATCTTTAACATATTCCCAAATAAAATAATCTAGGGGCGTTAAATCGGGTGATCGCGGTGGAAAGCTATAAGGTCCTTTATTTCCGATCCACCTATCATAAAATATGTTGTCCAATACTTCTCCATCAGCTCTGGTACTATGTGCTGGTGCATCATCCATCTGAAACCATACACTACGAGCTTCTTTTGCGGGCAATGTATTTAAATTAAAATTCATGACGTTTCTTAAGATGTCTATAAATCGCTCACTATTTAATTTTCTTCATAAAAATGTAAAGCAAATATTTTATCATGTTTAATAGCACAAAATACATTGAAACTCCAAGACTCTTGGAAACGTCGTCGCCTAACAACTCGAGGATTATCTTCCGACCGAAAATGGCTATTGTCGGTTAGATATTCCATTTCTACAAAACTTTGCTTCATCTGTCCATATACGATTTTTTGTGAAATCGTAGTCTTCTTGTGATTTCATTAAAAATCACTCACAATATTGCGCTCTTGTTACAAAATTAGCTTCATTACTATGTTGAACAGGTTGAAATTTGTAAGCATGCCACTTGTTCTTTTTCAAAATTCGATGTATGCTCATTCTGGATACACCTACTTCAGCTTCTGCATCCTTTAGAGAATTACCAGGATGTGCTGCAATAATAATAAAAATAATATTCATATTTTCTGGAAGGTTTAACATGGTTTTCTGATCACCGTGCATTATTTTGAAAAGTTTATAATACCGCATTTGAAGCAGTATACTTTCCCCAATGATTACCTAACATTTTAAATATGTGCATGCATTCAATTATTGGGAATATTATGAGTACCTAATAGTCAGCAGCTGTCAATTGTTTTACATAAATTGAAATACTTCAAAAATGGCTAACTTCAGAGGCAAATTTATCAGACAAACTATCTTTAAAATTAAGTTGGAAATACAAATCAATCATAAAAAATGGGTTATTCAATTTAAAATAAGGAAGTTGATATCCATTTTCGGTGTAACCGGAAGAAGCAAAAATTCAAAACTATTTTAAATCGAAAGAGCTTAAGGCGAAACTAATATTTGCGAAATTTCAAAACTCAACTCTTATTAGTTTTCTATATTGCTCTAACGAAATCTCGTCGTGATATACTCTGTATATTATATTTTTTGTTGTACAAGAATATTACTTGAAATTTCAATTCAGACTTAGGTAGCAGAGAACTTTAACATACAGCTGAGATAATCATTAAAACTCCTAATATCTTAATGAATCTTTGCTGACTCTATCACATATATATTGCATATTATGAAATACAAGTTTATGACAAATGTTATTGTCATCATTATGCAGATATTTATCTTTTCTGTACAGTTTCTCAATGAAATTCTATTCTCTTTAATGAATTAATGCATTCTACATATCTATGTCTGTCTGCTTTTAAAACATACAAAATAAAATGGTAATTAGATATTTATTTAATTAAATTAATATTATAAGACACAAGATCAAATCTTATAGAAGCCCAAAGTGTAGCCAATACAGACCTGACAAATTTATGATCAGAAATCCATTGATTTTATTAGAATTTCAGTTAATTTAACAAAGTTGTTTAATACCAGAGCGTTAGGTAACGTTTACCCTGCCGGATCACTTTGAAGACACCGTCCGATGCAAATTATTCTCAAAATTGTTTCGGTTGTACACTACGAGAGGGCGCGCCGGTGCTCTGTGTAAGATAACGGCAGCCACCGGAAGGTGATAGAGCAACTTCGGGGAATAGAGTGGCAAATACGGTGTAGACCACAAAATCCAGCATCAAACATGTCTCCCGCGAAACGGGTCCACGGGACTTCCACTGGGCCAGCTAAGGATTACTTCGTGTCCACACATTAACCCATCCTTGACCCAGAAATGGTGACGCAAGGTGGCGAGGTATTTTCTAACGTTACTACTTACCCCGGAAGCGCGTAGATTTTCTCGCGCTACAATACTACGGTTCTAGGTCGCTTCAGGAGAAATATGAGCTTCATAAAACACTTCCGCGACCATAACTGCTCCTTTATATGTACATTTACTTGGTTTGATTGTCGGGAGGTTAATATTGAAACTAATAAACGGCCACCTGAGCCATGAACGTACTCCACTAATAATTTATATTAATAATTCTTTGTACTTACTCTATAGCTCTAAAAAGGAGAAATAATCCCACGAACATACTGTGCTTTCATAACTTAATTTTATTATTATTTTTCTGCGAGTGTAGTAATAATAGTAAAGTTTATTTCGAGTAAGAGTACAAAGAATGGTTAAACAATTTGAGAATTATAACAAATTGAAAAGTTTTCTTCAATATTATACGAAAATAGTTGATTATATTATTTAAATAAGTATTTTAAAGAGTTTATGATTTCAGTTTCGAATAATATGTTACATCCCCTCTAATTAAATAAAAAAGTTGAACAAGTGACGCAACCAAACCAAGAATCAATCTGTTTACTTTTTTTGGAAAGAAATCAGTAATAAAACCTTGAGTCACTAGTTGACATTTCCTTTTATATTTATTTATCAATCAACCTGGACTTACCATACCTGACTTAATACAAGATAATTATTATCCATCCATTTCGTTTTTATGTCGATAAAAGAGGAACAAATTATCAATATGTTGAAAATAAAATAGTACGAACTAATCTTTAGGAATTTTTATGTAGGTACAGTTTTCATAACACATGTAGTGAAGTCACTGTTTTTACAAATCAATTCTTATATTATATCGTGTATTGTAGTAATAAATTGTGCAAATTTCTATATTTTGTGTTATAATTAATTGTTAAAAATAAGGTTTTGTAAGTAAAAGTTAATATTTTTCAATTATTACCCGTATTTATTTCTGTCCTGTTTGCTTTTTAAGGTTCTAATATTAATTCATATGTAGTCATAAGTTGTATTATGTATTTATGTATTAGTATAGTGACGCATAAACATCCCTGTTTATCTAAGATTGATGTTGGGTTCACACGGTGACTCAACTGTTTATGCGGGAAAAGTATCAGGAAGGCCTGGACTATTTAGAAAGCGGGGAATCACAGACATCCTCCTATAAAAAGCAAGAATACGTATTGAAATACAAGAGTCGCAAGTTAGACTTGGTGTCGAGAGGCAAGCTCCAGATAATAGACTCCTGGGTGGGTCGGCAACAGTCTTAAGAATTGTTGTTAATTGTAAAAGTAATAAAACAGTGATTAAATTTGCATATACACATATAAATGTGCAAAGTGTTATATCTTTTGCGATAAAGATATTGTGACCCATTTTGCAGAGCAAGCCGATTCGTCACGTCTTGGTCGTGAACACAGAAGTTCCCGTTAGAACACAACATAGAAGAAAGAAGCTGGAAAAAGAAGTTTTAAGATAAGATATTATTTAAATGATAAAACCTTATTGTATGTGAATGTATTTTAAGAATAAAGAATTAAATGTTATAATTCAATTTTCAAATATAGAGGAAATTAATAAATATAATTGTTAAATAAACACCATCTCTAATATAAAGTATAGTGAAATTCGTTATGTTTTATCTATGATTCATACGTATATAATCATGCAAAAATCTTGCATGCAGGGTACGTTGTAATTTCTTGCCTCTGTTGTTTCCGTTTAAATATAATGAATGATATAAGTAAACTTTCTTCAATGTAATCTTTATAAAGTGTACTTAACTTGTCTATTAATGCGTTTTGTTTTTTTTTTTGTGTAAAAAACATTATATTGAGTAGGTTGTCTGTGAAAATATATAACATTCATTGATTTTGAATATAAGTATTATTTGAATTATAAAATGGATTTTTATTTTTATTAATATTTTGGGAACCTTTTAATTAATCATCTTTTATTAACATGAGTCGCCCTTGAGAGTCCGAACTGAGCTGAGCAGGCAAGTTTATTCACATTTTATTTTTCAAATTATTTTTATATTTAAATTTATTAATTTCATTAGAGTGGTTCCTTTACGTTATGGTGCCCAACCTTGAGGTGTTTTAAGGGGGTTCCTTTACAAAATTCAGCCCAAAGAAAGCACACTGTTTCGACCTAATTATAGAAAAGATCTGATAAAAATTGCCAGAAAAAGTTATTAAAGCGATCACTCAGATTATTTATTGCTGTTGTGAGAATCGGACACATTCCAAGACTGTGGAAACTACACATATAATTCTGATCCTAAAACCTGGAAAACCGGTGAAGCAAGTTACCTACTACAGACTGAATAGTCTTTTGCCAATTATGTCTAAGCTGTTCAAAAAAATACTCTTACAAAATATGAAAATTATCCTTGACGAACATAAAATAATAAAAGTTATTCTGGAACTACAGAACAGGTTCACAGGGTGGTCAATCAAGTAAACCAAGTTTTGGATAAGAAGCTGTGTTTTTAGACTTGACAGGCATTTGACAAAGTCTGACATGAGGGTCTGTGTTACAAATTTAAAGAAGTATTTCCGCAATAGATATAAGATGTTTTAAAATTAATTTCTTGACAAATAGATATTACATCCAATATTATCTGGGGTACCTCAAGGTAGTGTTCTCGGTCCCACTTTATATTTAATATATCCAGCAGACCAAAATGACAAGTTTAGTTGCTTTTGCTGATGACACAGATACTAAACCCAGATACGGCCTCAGCACATTTACAAATTTAACAATAATAAATAAATCCACATAACATTCACAACCAAAAAAGATAGACGGTTAAGCAGTAACATTAAATAGCCAACAATTAAAACATGCTGATTCTGTCAAATACTTTGGCATGCACCTGGACTGGAAGTTAAGCTGGCGAAAGTATATATTTACCAAAAGAAAACAACATGGAGTACAAGTCAGCAAGTATTTCTGGATGTTAGGTGGAAAATCAAAGTTAATAATTAGCAACAAACAGCTAGTGCACAAAGACATACTAAGGCCTACATACGCTATACAACCTTGGGGAACGGCAAGGAATTCTAATATCGAAATACTCCAACGCTATCAAAACAAAGTGCTACGCTTAATAGTGTAGTGTACCCTAGTATATCCCAAACTTAGTTATTTAACGAGATCTACAAGCACCAACACCGAAAACTAAAATTTCAAAGCATAGTCAGAAATACAGTGAGACGATCAAAGTGCATCCAAACTTTCTTGTCACATCAATTGTGGAAGAAACCACTGAACCAGGACGTTTGAAACACTTCAAACCCACTAACTTGCTACCTAGATTTAGTTAGTGGTCATCTTCGACTTTTTTTTATTTTTGATCATAGTCATGGAGAAAATTTGTCTACTTGATAAATAGGAAGATATTCATTGGAATTGTTTCCCTCCATGGCCATTGAAATCCAAGAAAAAACTTAATATCTGATATTAGGACAGATTGTTTGTAAAAAGAGGATAAATACAAAAAAAAGTAAATTATAGGGATATTTAAAGTGCAAATTTAAATGCTCAACATAGATTAACAGAAAATAAAATCTGGTCTAACTAGGCTTTATATTCAATTGGCTTAATGACTCTCTTGACAATTAATGTAATGAGTAATAAGATGTAAGAGATCTCTTAAGTCGCACAACAAAATGAAGTACAAAATTCTAACCAGCAGGGCATAAATCTGACTGTAAGTAGCATTGTTGAACAACGGAATTAAAATTAACTAATAAATACGTTTGATAAACGTAAGCTACATTCATGCTGTAAGGAAATATAGGTTATTGACCTTCAGTGAAATATTTTCTAATTGTAAATATCGCATTATTTTAGTTTCCTTTTATTCAATCATATGTCGTTAATTGTAAATAATGAATTTTCTCACGTCAGATTAATTTTTCGATGTTCATGTGACTCGTACAAATTTAAATTTAATTTTATCTACAAACACTTAGTCCTAATCTTAAAAGTTCTTAATTCCTACGTCTGCTTTATTGTTGTGCTCCTAACTTCTTGTTTTAAAGTATATGCTGATAAGGCTTTACTCGTAGAAGCTAATACACTTTTAGTTAATGTAAAAAAAAGCTGTTGATAGGTTTGTTTGAAATTTTCACCTAAAAGGCAATATTTCGTATTAATTACTATACACGAAAGCTTTCGTACATTTTTTATGGGTGCTATTATTATCGAACCACTGCTTGTAGTATCTGTATTTTTTGTTTCGTAACTAATTACTTTTAAGTTAGTGTAAAATTTAGCATTAAAATTTTTAGTTAATATACAGGGGCGACTCTAAAATTGTGAGCTTTTTAATGAACGGTAACATTTTGTTTTCCTCAAGTTCTAAGTTAATATAAAGGGGAAGTCTTCATTTTGCAAATATTATACGATTTAATTGTTTATGGGACGAGAATCTATCGCGATTCTTGTTTTGTTTTTACTTGTGGTTCAACACCCTTGAACCTTCCTTTCTTTCTTCTCGTGTGAGACCCTCAGAAAGCTCGTCAATATCTAAATGTGAGGCGTCGTTACAGGTAATAACTTCGACCCACCCTTTTTCTAATCAGGCATTGTGACGGTGAACTCTCTTGTATTATTAACCGTCAAGAGTATAGTAAAGTAGCACAAATGATTTAGAATTATTTAGAGTTATAAAATGCTTAGCGAGATTCTATACTTTCCCCTGCCTACAGCGAGGATGTATCAATTACAATATAATTTGGAAACAGAATTATCAATTAATTTGAAACGTTGGCGTAAACTAAATAAATAATGTTTCAGCTTTTTCAGGTGCGTTTCGAAATTTAGTTCTATTAAAATTACACCCATAGTCTGAATACTTCCAACGACCCCATGCGTAAATTAACGGCGTCGAAACAAAATTAGATTCTAGCCATGCGCATTTTTGCATTCCCGGCGAGTAATATAAAAAGCACGCATGAAAAGAAATTTAATAGAAGCACGTCCTTACTAAATTACATACATAAATATGCAGGCATAAAATCATCTGCATGTATTCATAAAGACGTCAAATCAAATTTCACCTGGTAGTTGAAAAGTTTAGCTAACAGTAAAACTGCGCGTAGTCTAACAGAAAATGCAGAAACGTCGACAAGCAAAAATATAGTATAAAAACAAGGGAAAAAACAAAACTAAAGCCGCGATAAAAGGTTGAGGAATGTATTCGTTCATATTTTAAAACTCCAGGTCGGATAGCAGTTGCGAGCTTTAGTGATTTCACTATTCGCTGTTAATCTTACAATTTAAAATATAAGGTGCCCTGTATTTACCAACGGCAAAGTGCATGCCATAATTAAGTTAGAGTTTTAATTAAATCTTTCTGAAATATTTTATCGTACCTCAGTTCGAACAGTAAATATTTACTTATGCAACTTCGGTTTTAACAAATTACGATGTCGGGGATGAAGCGGGCTTTTTCTGGTAATAGAAATTCATCTAACGGTATAAAAGTATTATCGGATAAGTAGATGGTAAAATTACCAAAAAACTAAATTCATTAGTGCTAAAAAATGACCTAGTAATTGTTTATAACCAAATTTAATACAAATATTTACGAGGTGAGAATAATAAATGATAATAATCTCTCTTCCCCAAAAGATGTAATAGTTATTTACGCACCAAGTGCGGGAAGACTATTTTCCCGCATGAGCGCACATTGGAAGCACGAGCGACCGCAAAGAATCGAGTCCTTTTAATTACAAAAAACTAATTATAAAACAGTTTATTACAATTACAAATAATCTAACCTATAACATACATTACAATGAACCTAAGAAATAGTGCAAATATTGCATTTTGGAATGATAGATGTCTCAATATAAGCAGTTGCAATTAATATTTTTTGTTTATTATTTGATTACAGTGTAATTACATATTAAAAATGTACATTATGGCTATATTATCACAAAGCGAAAACAAAGCAAACGTCAAAGTAAGCAATAATGCAAGCAAGTAGTTCTTATTTCAGACAGTCTTCCATTTCTTTCGGTTCCATTTCACATAATAACATAAAATGAAATATTTTATTTTTAAATACAGATAGAATATAAATATCTCTAATGTTCTTTGGCAATTTGTTGAATAATTTCAATCCTGCATACTTCAAACAACTCCCACTCAGAGTAAGTTTGGGTATTAGATAGCAGTAGCGATCTCCATGCCTGGTACATAGAGAATCCAATCCCGGGATCCCGAGTCACGGAATCTCGGGATCTCGGCCGTTTTTTGATCCCGAAAATTTAGGGACTGTACTTGGCTAATCTCCGGATTTTCTAGATTGCCACATTTGCATTCCATAATACGTTGCGCCTTGACAATGACCTTAACTAGATTACAGTAAGACCACTTACAAGAACTACACAGGTACAACCCAAATAATATGTAACTTAGAAGGGATTTCCCCGCCCGGCATACTTCAATACATACTGTTAAAGTAATTATCCAACGGGCCAACAGGGGAATCACCCGATCACCTCATATCATAATATTGCTGTGTGGTATTCCCCGTCGGGGATTCCCTGTACGAAAGTATAAATACGCTTATTAGGATTCACTTTGTTCATTTATTATTCTACCAGCGAGGCTTACGCAAGTTGCGTCATTTATTTTAAAAGTCAATTATCTGAAAAAGTTATTTTAATTGGCGGGAGACTTTGTTAAAAATAAAAAAACAGTGATACGTTATTTTTTAGTTGCGAAAGACGGGAGTAGGGCTAAACGTAAGCGATGGCCTGCCATTCTCAACACTGGGTGGATCGACTAAGGGATTACATATACACTTGTCATCAAAACATAACATTAAAACTTTAGCTGACGTTAATCGTTTAACAGCTTCAACAAGTCAAGATTTTGAAAATCTGAACATAGCACCGCCGGCAACTAAACGAAAGTTAGAAGAAAATTTGACTAAGAGTGTCGATGATAGCCTGGATGATTTTTTGGCAAGAATTATTGCATTAGATGCAGTGGCGGCTGGTGAGTACGTTTTGGTGGAGCACGTACATGGACAAGAGTGATTCGTTTATTATCAGTAATATGCTCAGTATATGTGAGAGGTTTGACACATAAATTATTAGCCTCATACCTACAAGGCAGAACTCAAATGGTATGGTGGCAGAATGGATATTCGAAATTGGGAAAAGTTAATACTGGTGTGCCTCAGGGATCTATTCTCGGACCTCTGCTGTTTATTGTATACATAAACGATCTACCGGCTAATATCTTAAACTGCAAGGCTATTATATATGCAGATGATACTTCGATCGTGGTCCGCGGGAAACACAATGGAAAACAATCCATTGAAGATAAAGCCATTGAGAATGCGGATACTTGGTTCAATGCAAATAAATTGAAGCCAAATCAGGAAAAGACTCAGACAATGGACATACTTTCTAAAAATGATGTAGGGAAGGGTGTAGTGACGTATTTAGGTCTAAGTATAGACAATAAACTGACTTGGAACAATCAAATAGAGATCCTCAAAAGAAGACTAAGCACAGCTATATTTACAATAAGAAGAATTAAAAATGTATCCACGCACCAAGCTGCAAGAAGTGCATACTACGCGAATTTCCATAGCATTGCTGCATATGGTATACTCATATGGGGCATGTCTACAAGAGCAAAGGAGGTTTTAGTCCTACAGAAGAAGGCAATAAGAACACTATGTGGACTTGGGTATAGTGTCTCGTGTCGAGAGTATTTCAGGCGGGAGGATATACTCATAGTGGTCAGTATTTATATTTATTCGTGTGTGAAGTTTGTTCACGGAAATAAATCAAAATTCGCTCAAAATGGAAACTCTCACGAGTACAATACACAGAATTCCGGCGCTTTGGTTGTTCCACATCACAGACTGAGTGCTACGCAGTGTGGAGTTGACTACTGGGGTGTAAAACTTTATAATTCTCTGCCACAAAGCATAAAGGACATGAGTCTAAATCATTTTAGAAGAAGTGTAAAAACAATATTGGTCACTGCCAGTTTATACAGCATAGACGAATACTTGGAAACATATGCGTAGTAACATGTCCAAGTGACATGTTTGATTGTTTTGTTTGTTTTTTTTGTCTAGGATGTTTACAAGCGTTTCCTAGATAACAACTGTGTATTTGTTTTATTTCTACATCTGTATGTTTTATTAATATGTTTTTTAAATGTTTATCTTTTGTATCTTTTGCTATTTGCAGTATTTTATGACATGTCATGTAAAGATTTTTTTGATGACCAATAAACACTACTACTACTACTATATCGCCGATAATAAACGAATCAGTCTTGTCTGTGTACGTGCACCACCAAAAAGTAATCACCAGCCGCGTTTGATTAGATGAATTTCCATTCAGTGTATTGATAACTTCAGACGATTTGAGAAAATTGCTCTTCGCGAAATACACGGATTCACCAAAATCAGCCGTCACACATCGAAAGTGTGTTATGAATTACAGTGAGCAAGTCAGAAAGCAATTAACTGCAGAATTAAAGCATTTGAAAAGTGCAGGTGAAAGATTCAGTCTATCTTTCGGCGAGTGGACATCAACGTCCAATAAACGATACGTGGCTGTCAACGTTCATTCATATAAAAAAATTGAGATCTTAGGACTCGTTCCTAGGCTCTAAAAGTATTGTTAAAAGACTAAATAGTCGAGATGACACGGAAGAGGAAGAAAGGTCAGGATCACAAACAGATATTGAGCCAAAGCAACAAACCTGCCAACCCCAATTGACACTAAAGGACGAGTTACAACTTAATAAGAGCATGGAATCCCCAGATCCTGAAATACAAAATGAATCGGGGTTGGTAAATAGTATTAGACGCGAAAGGCAACAAACCTCCCAGACCCAATGGACACTAAAGGAAAAGTTACAGCTGGAAAATAATAAGAGCATGGAATCCCCAAATCCTGAAGTAAAAAATGAAGGGGGGTTGGTAAATAGTATTAAACGCAAAATGAGCCTGTTAGAAAATGGAGGAGTTCATGGATATCACTTACAATTAGCATCTCTATTGTCTATTCCTCCAACCAGTGTAGAACCTGAGCGAGCGTTTTCAGCTGCTACTTATGTTGGCAATAAACTACGAAGCAGGCTTGGAAGTCAAACATTGGATTCTTTGATATTTCTGCGATTGTATTTTCGACATTCTAAATAGTTTTTTGTATTGTATTTTTTGTTCCCTATTTTAGTATATAGTGTATTGTGTTGTGCAACAATATTAATAAATAATTTTTAAGAAATTACTTAATTTTTTTTTTCATTCGACCCCAATTTTTTTTCATTTAAGCCGCATTAGAAACCACATAGTCTAATCCCGGGATCGCGGGATTATGCATCAAAAATACCGCAAACCCGGGATTGAAAAACATGCTCGGGATTGTATTCTCTACTGGTATGAACAATGTTCTGTTTTTAAAGAAGAATATAAGTACTTCACAAATATAAATAGCAAAGACTGTTAAAAGATTATTATTTTTGAAGTATGCTCTGCAGAACTGATTGAAGTTGAGTTTGTATATGATACGGATGCTTCGCTTTTGTATTATAAAGATCGCTATTACCACCCTACAAAATTTTCTCTCAAATTGAGCTATTTGGTCGACATATTCGAGAAATTAAAAACGTTGAATCTTCAACACCAAGGAGCAAACATACATATGCCAGGTACGAGTGATAAAGTTAATGCCTTTTATAGAAAACTGGAATTGTGGAGTAAAAATGTAAAGCAAAAGAAAAAAACTAGAAATATTTGCAAATGTGGATGAATGTGTTAAAACTTACAAAACTGAAGAACAATATGTGGAAGTTGTTTTTGAAACCATTGAAAATCATTTAACCATGCTGACAAATAATTTTAAAAAGTATTTACTTGCTGACTTCAACTTGATATGATATATGATAAGTTACAAGTGAGTTAGGAACCCATTTCAAAATACTACCGAAGGTCTTTCAACTGCCGAAGAAAAATCTTATAGACCTCACGGCAAGCCTCGAAATCAAAAAACAATTTAATAATAAATTACTCTTCTTGGGCAGGGTTGGATGATGAGTTTACTGCATTGAAAACAAGAGAATTTTGTATAATATAACACTTTCAACATCCTACCTTTGTGGAACCGGATTTTCTGCGGCGCTGCTTTGAAGACAAAATATAGATCTCTAGATATAGAAAAAGAGGTTAGACTGTCAGTTTCTAATACTAAACCTTCTTTCGAAAAATGTTGCTCTCCTAAACAGGCTCAAGTGAGTCACTAATATTTATAAATCTTGGTTTTAATTCAGTATTGATAAGTTAATTATTAAATACACTGCGCAATACTGATACAATCCTACTTTTATAAGTGTATTATAAGTGTAAACATGTATTTTATTTTTTGTTGTCAGAATATATTTTATTGCTTTTTTTCAATAAATTTAATAAAAGTTTTAAAATTTTTCTCAATCTTTCTCGATATACTTTAGTTTTATATCACGCCACACAGGTTGAGAATCGCTGCATTACAGGCGACCGTTGTAGTAGGTGGCACGAAGTACGTATTCACTGACAAGTTCTCTCATTAGACGGAAACTCTAGCAGAAACTGCATAGATGTCTGACAATATATCTACGTGTTGTTTCCATTTGGGAAATTCATCGACAAAAACTCGAGCAAGCGGGTGCTTATTTTTGTCGGATATTTGGAGTTGTTAAACTATACATACGCTGCGTCAGTAAGTTGTGCAGATTTCAAGAGAATTATAATTGTTTTGGTTTACGTGTAAATTGTCTTTTATGAACCATCCTTCAATTTCCTTCATGGAAGAATTGGCTATAGCCTCCAGATATTTGAAGCTATCAGCCTCCATAAAAAGATTTGTATTTTCTGCATAATTCATTACAAGAGTTTGGATTGTAGATACAATTTATGGAGTAGATGTCACTAAAGTAAATTAAGAACAGCTGAGTTCCTAAGATGCTGCCTTGTGGTACCCCATGGTTTAGAGTTGCTTAGAGTAGCAGCGCACTCTAACACTGAAACTCTAAACCATGGGGTACCATCAGCAGAGTAACCTTTTGCTGCATGTTTGATGAATAACTACTGAACCAAGTAAGAACAGTACCTCTAATTCTGTAATATTCCAGCTTTCACTTGTCGGTGCTATTTGCACTCTTATTACAGTAGGGTGCAGAATTTAGGGTTATACTTGATGTCATTGTTTGTAGGATTTTCTTAATGACGACCGTATATTACAATAAAATTCGGCTGGAATTTAACATGCTATGCCATTCAATTATGAGGTTCATATACCTTATAAGAACATTATTGGCGCCCAACTGTGAGGCATATTTCCGTCACATCTACATCGTACATTATCATCTTAAGCCAAACTTGATGCATTTTTGCTATCCTCAAACCATAAACGTATATCAACAGAATATTGGTTATTTATTGATTTATTGACTTACTCATAAGACTACTAAATATCGAGAACAAACGTTATTCAATTTTTTACACTAAATAAAATAAATAAACTTAGTTGGGGCGGCTTAATTAGTAGATGTGTATTATCACATTTTGGCAATAGGGCAACGGAACTTAATTCGCTAAATAATAATATCTACCTGATAATAAATTTATCTAGATTTGGAAACATCGGACCTTAATAATAAATGATATTTCAATGAATTTTATTCAAAATATTTGATGAAAAACTTATTGGAAACTCGTGCAAGGTTTCACGTCCATTATCAAAATGATTTTTGATACAGGAATCGAATTTTGTTCGATTGGAATTAAACTCCTTCAAAACGAAAACAATGGAACAGTTATTAAATTTTGCTAGTGAAAATTTAGATTACGGTTCGTATTAATAAGGGTAAGAGATTATAATTAAGGGTATTATACAGTTAAATTTTAAGCCGGGCTGATTCAATACACGTTGACCTAAAATTAGAATTTAGTGCAAACCCATTAGAGATTTAAATTTAACCAAACACGAAATAGCATTTATTACTTATTATAGGGACTTGTTGAGTCACCCCAAAAATAGTCTTAGTATCCTTGAGAATTATGTGTTCTAATTTCTTATGAATTATACTTACAAGTCGACTTAAGACTACTTCATTTTTATTATTGTTTTAATTGCATTTATATACCGAGTGATTTACCTAAAACTAGTTTTAAAATATACATTTTCCATATATTTTACAATTTTCCTTTCACAGAACAATAATGATGAAATGAATTATACAAGTGTTCATCTTTATGTCGCTGTAGTATACAGTTGGGGAATTTCATATTAATGTTCACAAGATGGCAGCGCAATATTATGCTTGGGAGAGAAAGAGCAGCATAGTAGTATCAGTCCGGTTTGTTTGAACTGGCCTTTTTAAGATTTTGAATGTGGTCAAGTTCAACAACAACACATCGATCGACTTAAATCTGCCTTTGATGATGAAGCGCCATCCAAAACGACAGTTTATGAATGCTATTCAGAATTTAAGCGTGGACGACTTACTAGTGTCAGTAACGAATTTAGTGACGGTCGTCCATCAACTGCTATTGTTCCGGCAAACATCAATAATGTGCGGGAAATTATTGAATGGATCGACATGTGACATATCGAGATATGGTGGAATCCTTGGGCATTGGTAAAAGTTAAATACAAAAAATCATAACAGATGGCAAAACCTAGATATATTAATAAGAACCAGAAACAAAACAACAATCGACTGTTTGGGTTTTTCAAAGAGAAGCAAAACTAACAAAAGTTATTCGTCTACGAAGAGTTAAAAAAATTATTACTTTTTTTTCGTAAAACTGGACTTGTTGCTACCGTTGCGTTTGAGAAAAGCAAAGCAGTAAACGCTGATTGGAACACAACAATTTTTTTGCCTGAAGTTTTTAGAGCAATTTGAAAAAACATCGGCGCATCATCCTTAACATTACATCACATCGACCCGTCGATTTATTTAAAGCTTAAGAGGGGCGTTTACTAACAAATTGAAACTTATGCAACTTATATTACTCGCGGGACGGGTAGGCGCAAGGGAGTGTGAGTAGGTCGAGCTACACAATATTCGGTTGCGATCACAGTGTTACGTTGTAAAATTTACTTTGTCTATAGTTCGCGAAAGATTGTGTACCTTTTGTCTAAATACGTGGAATTTCGTATAAAGTTCATGACTTTTTGAGCGTACCCTGTATATTGTCTATTTCACCGGTCACCAAGACTGCCTGCAGTATGCTTCCGTGGGTACTAAACCTACTATTGAGTCCTCACCGCTCTAAATCACATACCGCGAACATGACAGATACATTTTGTGTAAGATCGGGCATTTACACTCTGTTTTTGTGGAAGCCTCTTTATCTGAATAACTAACTTTATTTATCTTAGCTCTAGCTTAATCTAACCTACCTGTAGTTTCATATTTTACGCATTTGCAATTATCTCTACGCCTTGCTTAAGTATATAAAATATCTTCTTATATATATTACGACCGATCCCTACCTAATGCATTTATTGTAGTTTGTAAACGTTTTGAAACGATAATCAAGATATTGTGCTAACTGTGTCATATATTTTGCGTTTTGCCAAACACAGAATCTCGAGCAGGCCCCCGAGTATTATTGTTATTTTCCTTTTCCTTCGCAGTCGTCTCTCTAAAAAAAAGGTAAGGAGTATTAATTAAAGAAATGTTTGGAGTGTAAGGCATACTATTAATTGCTGTCGACCACTTGTGGCTCTATCTTCGATTTTCTAGTATTAGGAACTTCTGTTATTCTGTCCCCAGAACCATCGTATGGGTTAGGATCGTGATTTCGCTGTAACATAAGTTTTTGATCGGTTTTTCTACCGTCTTTTGCAGCGTTTTGATATTAAGCTTTAGTATTTCATTATTTACCTGCAGAAATTCTGTCCTTTCGCCTAATGAAAACAGAAACTACGTGTGGAAGATCGCTTGTTTATTTTCTGTCATACCTATCGGCTAAGTAGTACAGTTCTATCTGCTCACGGATTGCCAACGTCCGGCATGAAATACCCTCTCGTGCGGTTGACTTTATATCTCCTATTTACAATTGTTGAGTAATTCGCTTATGTTCTTCCTTCTAAGATATGTGTAGGGTTACGTTTAATTGTGTTTAAGTCACGATGTCGTCTCCCCTTTATTGTCAGATTAGTTGAGTGCTTATTATGTTTATTTGAAAACTCCCGCCTTTAGGTTGAATCCTTTCTAGTGACGCATTGAGTGTGCGTGATCTTGGGTTGTAACGTATCTACCGTAAAGGTCACGGTTTAGGTCACTTTAGAAGTCGAACTTGTTATAAGTGCATGGGCACGATATGCTTATTGTCTTTTGGTGAATTTTATCACTTTGTCTAAAATGTTAGACTAACGCTTAGGCGGCTTTAACGAAATAAGTGTGAGTTATCGATACCTTTATTAGGTGATTTATCGTGAATTAATTTTTATCGCAATACCGTTATCTAATTTACGAATGCCACGAGGTGGATTTTTGATTTATCTTCGTGCTATGTGTGACTTCTGAGTCCTTATCGTGGAATCTCCATATTATTTCTTCATAATTGGGGTAAGTTTTCAGAGCTCTGTGTTAAATTTTCGGGATTTTATCTTTGGGTTTTTTTTTAATTTTAATAGGATTCTTTTGACGGGCACAAAAGCCCTCAGAACCCGCTAGGATTCTTTTGTCGGGCACTAAAGCCCTCAAAGGCTGTTAGGATTCCTTTGGCGACCATTTGAGCCCTCCGAAGACTTATTTTTGGGGTTATCGCCCACAACAGGGGTCTCATCCAACATCCAGCCCACCTGTTGAGTGGAATTTCTCCAACAAGGGAGACGTCGCCATCTTGAACAACTGCAGCGTCCTTTCCGTCAGCCATCTTGCCAAATAAGGTTGTAATTTTTACCTTATATATATTTTCGACCGATTTTCGACGACGTAACGTTTGAGTGCAAGACTTATTTCGCCTAGTTTTTGAACCAAGAATTTTGAGTGGTTTATTACCTGTCGCACCTCTTAGTCAACTGCGAGGTCACAAAATATTCCTGATTAAATTTCCGTTATAATTTTATTAATTTTTGTAATGATCAGATTGATCTGAATTTTTGAATTTGTCACTACCGTAATTATTGTAGCCTTATCCTGAGGCAATTATTTAATTTAACCTTAATCTAGAAAATTCATAAATTTTATCTCATTATTTTCTTTTGGGTAGATGTTAGACGATCGGTAATATACCTAGTGTTTTCTCTTCCGTTACAATAACTGTAGGTTACATGAAGTATTGCAATTTTGGAATATATAATTTGTTTATAATTTTGTACGTTTATATTTTGCTGTAATCTTGTGAGATTTTGCCTTTAACTCTTGTCTTTGCCAATAGTTAACCTTCAAATTCATTTAACGTAGTTCATGTAAGCAAACCTGACGTTTTGTTTTGTTTTATAAGTTAGCGAATTTTACACACTTTAGGCTAAGACTTTATTTTAATACATTAATCTTTCTTGCGCTTATTAAATTTTATAAATATTATTTCACCTTTGTATTGACATTGCCAAATGGCATGTAATTGAAAACTTTTGTACACCTAATTGTGAGGTGAAAGAAACGTTTCGGCAACCGACCAACTCCTGCTGATGCGCAGAGTTTTTGTCTAATCCTTAAGCTTTTTATTACTTATATTCTTACTAATTTTTTGCAAATGTCACCTACGTTTTTTTTTATTATTTACCATCTGTCTAACTTAACTACGATGTAGCTTTCATTCAACGCATTGCTTAACTTCAGATTTCACAATTTAATTTTTTTTTTATATTATACTAATAACCGAATCACACGTCAAGTTCAATTAAATTTTGTTATATTACGAATACCTTATCTTTTATTTCTTTTACCTCTGCATATGTATTTATTATTGTGACAAGTACGCACATGAGTGTGGGTGCTTCATATATACAGGGTGTTCAGTAGGTAACCCGCTGGAGGGACACAGCCAGTGGTAGTTCGTAGGAGGCGCAGGTAGGTTATCTGTAGATAGCATAGTGTCCTGGTGCCCGGACAATCGTCGCAAGCGTCGTTGCCGACCGACGCTCTACTTATAGGTGTTCTCTTTTACCTGAACCGTCACGCCGTCTGCGACAGAGTTAGCTCGGCCCTGCGTTATCCTGTTTAACAACCCCCTATTGCGACTCCCCGTTTCATATCTTAATCAGCCGTTATCTTATTGCGACGTAGATCCGGTAGCAAAAAATTTGGCGCCCAACGTTTCGGCCGATTTTTGACCATCTTCCGGAATTTTTTTTTAAATTTACAAATTTATCGCCTTGTCCTTGGTGGACCACGTTTCGGAAAAATTTTGACCATCTTCCGGAACATTTTCTTGAATTTTGCAAATTATCTCCCTGTCTTTAACAGCCAACGTTTCGATAATCTTTTTGGGGCCTTTCTTTCAGTATTAAGGAAAAATTTGGTGCCCTAGCGTCTGGATTTTTCTTTTGGTGATAGGGAAAAATTTGGCACCAACGTTTCGACCAACTTTCCCCCATCTTCAATTTTTCTTTATTATTATTCGTGTGTGTCAATCAAGTTTCGGCCAATTTTCCGCCATTTTCAGAATTTCTTTTCCTGCCCCTTAACTTTCAGACAAGTTTCTCCCCCCCCCGTACGAATTGACACACCAACGTTTCCGCCATCTTTTCTCCACCTTCCGGAACAAAATTTTTTTTTTCCTTCGCTACCCAACGCTCCAACGAAGTTTTCGCTATCTTCACAACAATTTCATGCTTTCGTTGTGGGCCTAACGTACAACGGTTCGCACCTACGTTTCGACTAAGTTTTCGCCGCCCTCAAATTTTCTTTTCCTTTTGTGTGTCATCTATCAACTCATAAGTTGACACCGAACGTTTCAACCTGGTTTTTACCATCTTCAGGGAAATTTCTCGTCTTTTCTAATTTTCCTTGGTTTTGGTTGCTTTGACGTGACAACGTGTCGTTGCCTAACGGTCTGGACAAGTTTTCTCCATCTTCCGGAATATTTTCCTTACCTTTAAGTATTTCAGCCACTAACATTTCTAACATTTCGTCGTACCGCACAGTGGTGCTATACTTTGGAGAAGCTACTTGTTTTGTATTAGCGTTTCGGCCCTGACCATTTTCAGGAATAAATTTTGAATTTTCTCGATTTAAGCCCGTTTCTCGTTTAGGTGGGTAAGTGGACGTTAAGTTTCCCTTACCGCTCAGTTTTTTTGTATTTCCGTCTACTCCCTCACCTAATCTGACTTCGACTGTTTATATTTCGTTTTCTTCCTTTTATTTGGGAAAGGTTATCACCTCACGTTACAATTTTACCTTAGGTTCTGAACTATCTTGTCTTTCAGATTATATTTGCGTGTCTTAGGACTCGAGTCTTTGCTTGCTGATCCCGATACCGCCATTTCTTTTGTATTTCTTTCTTTTCGACTTTCTGCTGAATTAACTTTCGCTATGGCTCCTAAATTTGAGATCAATCGTCTTTTGAAGGAAGACCTTGAATATTTACTGACTGTTATGGGTGCTGTGGTGCCATCCACTTTGGACGGAATGCGACGAATGTATCGACGTCTGCTAGGTTATGCTAGGTCTTATCCGTCGGATACAAAGCTCACGTATCCATTTACCTATGCAGAAGATTCCGCGGCCATTAAGGTTAAGCTTACGGTGATCGAAGGGCTCATCGATCAGTTCGTGGGGAATCGTGAGTCTTCCGAATTTCAAAAAATTTCTACCGCCCTTGCTTTCGTATTGCGCCGAATTCAGAACTCCGTCCCAAAATCTTCAGAGGAAGTGGAAGAATGCCATGCGTTTCGGAGTCGCGTTGCTGATCTGGAAGATCGCATCCGCGATAAGGCTCGCACCCTTGAACGCGCCTCAACCTTCAGTTTATTACAGTCACCCACTGCCGGTAACCCTGGTCCTCAAGGGAGTGAAGAGGAGTTTAGTGAGGAGGAGGATCCTATTCGATCTCCGGTTAACACTTTTTCTGGTCCAGTTCACTCGACTTTCACTACCTTTTCGCCTAAACCCGTCCCCGTTGCCTCTTGGGGTATTACGTTTACAGGGCATAAGAACTTTTCGGTCAGTGCTTTTCTGGAGCGTGTAGCGGAGCTGAAAATCGCTCGTAATTCCTCAGACCAGTTATTATACAATTCCGCTATAGATTTATTTAAGGATCGTGCTTTGGTGTGGTATCGGGCTAATCGTCATCTTTACTCTAATTGGTCAGAGTTAGCTGCTGGTCTACGGGAAGAGTTTCAAGCCGTAGATTATGACGACCGTCTTATGGACGAAATTAAGCAACGGACTCAAGGTCCTAACGAACCTATTGGACTATACGTATCGGTTATGAAAAACCTCTTTTCTCGTCTTTCTGATCCAGTCCCTGAAAAAACTCAATTACGAATTCTGCAACGCAATATTCTGCCTTTCTATCAAACGCAATTGGGTTTAACTGAGGTCAATTCTATCGCGGAACTCCTTAAATATGGGAAAGTTCTCGAAGCCCGCAAGGCCTCTGCTGAAGCTTATGTACCGCCTCCCTTACGTGCTAAAACACTCGAGCCGGATTTGGCTTATGTCAACGCCGAACCAGTCCCGAATTATTCTCGAAGTCGTGAGACACCCGTTACTCCCGTCTCTAATCGCTCTCGTGTTCATGTGGCACCCGTTTCAGCAGATCCTGTCACATGTTGGAATTGTCGTCAGACAGGACATCGTTACTCCCAATGCGCTTTACCTCGCAAACGCTTTTGCTATCGTTGTGGTCGTCCAGAGACCATTGTATCTTCTTGTCCGCAGTGTTCGGGAAACGCCCGACGTGCGCACTAAGTGGCCGTCCCGTGCGTACAGTATACACAGCGGCCTATCGACGAATTAGAGCCCGGTTAGATTTTATTCTCGAACAAGCCATAGGGGATGAACGCCCCTATCTTAAAGTCCAAATCTTTGGTAAAGAGTTTCTCGGTCTTTTGGACACAGGTTCATCACGCACTATTTTAGGTGAAGCAGGTTGGTCCGTGTTAAAGGGTTTTGTTCCGCTTAAATCCTCTATGTCCTTTTGCACTGTTGCCAACGGTTCACGATGCCGAATATCAGGTGAAGTTGCCCTGCCTATTAATGTTAGGAATCGTTCTAAGGTCTTTGACGTTTTGGTGGTACCTGAACTACCGCATCAACTTATCTTGGGCGCAGACTTCTGGCGAGATATGGGTATCGTCATAAACATGCGCAGTGGCGATTGGGTATTTTCAGACGCACCCAACGTGTCCTCTGTCGATGTCGAGCCACCGATGTTATCTGATGAGCGTCAACGTCAGCTTGAGGCTATCATCAATCAAAATTTTCCTAACGTCGATAAGGAGGTGTTAGGTTGTGCCAAAGGTGTAGAGCACACTATTATCACTAGTAGCCCTCCGATTAAGCAACGCTATTATCCGATATCTCCGGCGGTGCAGAAAGTAGTCGACGCGGAATTAGAGAAGATGTTGGCTCTCGGTGTTGTTGAGAGGTCTCAGAGTGGTTGGTCTTCACCCATTCTTCTCGTGCCTAAGAAGGACAAGACTTTTCGATTTTGTGTCGATTATCGGAAGCTCAATCAGGTCACTGAGAGAGATGCCTATCCCCTTCCCTATGTTTCAAATACCTTAGATAAATTACGAGACGCCAAATATCTTACGTCTCTCGATATAAAAAGTGCGTATTGGCAAATTCCTGTTGCCGAGTCTTCCCGTCAGTATACCGCCTTCACCGTGCCGAATCGAGGTTTGTTCCAATTTTGTCGTCTCCCGTATGGTCTCCACAACGCACCTGCCTCCTGGCAGCGTTTTATTGATAGAGTTTTGGGTCCTGAGTTAGAACCTTACGTTTTCGTTTATCTGGATGATATAATAATTGTCACTCCTACCTTTGAAAAACACCTGTCTATCTTAGAGCAAGTTTTATCTCGCCTGCGTGACGCCGGCTTAACGCTCAATAGAGACAAATGTCAGTTTTGTCGCGACGAATTGAAGTACCTGGGCTATGTGGTTAATCGTCGTGGGTTGATGGTCGACCCTGACAAAGTTAAGGCTATCATCGGAATTGCCACACCCAAAAATGTTTCTGAAGTCAGACGCTTAGTAGGTATGGCTTCATGGTATCGACGTTTCGTCCCTAACTTCTCTACTGTTATCTCCCCGCTTACTGATTTGCTACGGAAAAATCGTCCCTTCGTTTGGACGTTAGCGTGCGAAGAAGCCTGGACATCTTTGCGTGAACGCTTGGTTTCCTCCCCGATTTTGACATGTCCTGATTTCCAATATGAATTCATCATTCAAACTGATGCTAGCGACTATGGTCTTGGAGCCGTCTTGACTCAAGACATAGATGGACAGGAGAAAGTAATCAGTTATCTAAGCCGTTCTTTGACACCTGCCGAACGTAAATTCTCTACGGTTGAGAAAGAATGCCTTGCCGTCCTCTGGGCTATAGAAAAGCTTCGCCCATATATCGAATGCTCTCACTTTACGGTGATAACGGATCATTATTCCCTCTGCTGGCTGAACTCTCTTAATTCTCCGTCGGGTAGATTGGCTCGATGGGCCGTACGTCTTCAGCAGTACGACTTCACTATCATCCACCGTAAAGGAAAATTCAATGTCGTTCCGGCCACTCTCTCCCGTTCAGTCCCCAAATTGGATATCGTTCAAGTCAACCCTAAAAGCCAAGACAAATGTTACGTTCGTATCTTAGAACAAATTAAGAGACATCCCGAGAAGTACCCTCAATTTCAACTTATCGGTGGGATACTTCGACGTTACGTACCGCCTAATAGCGCTTTTCCCTCTGAGGATTCCGATTCATGGAAAATCTATGTTCCTAAGGAACAACGACAAGAGGTCTTGTTAGAATGCCATAACGAGCCCACAAGTGGTCATCTGGGCATTGCGAAGACTCTCGCTCGCATATTGCAACACTACTATTGGCCTAAGATGTTAGGAGATGTGATTCGTCACATCAGAGCCTGTCCTAATTGCAATAAGGCGAAACCTCTTCAAAGAGCTCCTGTTGGTCGTATGGGTGGACATTCTAAAGTTACTAAACCATGGGAAGTACTCAGTGTCGACATTGTTGGTCCTCTTCCGAGGTCCAAGCGCGGTTTTAATTACATTTTAGTGGTCTCTGATATCTTCAGTAAGTTTGTTCTGACTTTCCCGTTACGTAAAGCTTCCTCCAAGTCTATTATCCGTCATCTTGAAGAAGATGTGTTTCTGATTTTTGGCGTACCTCGTTCCGTAATTTCCGATAATGGCGTGCAGTTTCGTTCTAACGACTACCGTTCTAAGTTAAAAGAATATAAAGTACATCCATGCTATACTGCAAATTACCATCCTCAAGCGAATCCCGTGGAACGTGTGAATAGGGTTATCAAAACCATGTTGATCTCGTATGTCTCTGACAATCATCGCGTATGGGACGTCTACCTTCCCAAAGTCACTTGCGCCTTGCGCACTGCCAGACACGAAGTCACCGGACATACGCCCTATTTCATTAACTTCGGTCGTGAGATGAATCTCACTGGAGAAAGAATTTCCGATGCCCCTATCTCTGACGGAACTCCACTTGTCGAAGTCCGCGACCCGGAAAAACTAATAGAACGTTCCGAAGGATTTTCTAAACTTTATCGCGACATCAAATCCCGCTTGCAGAAAGCATACGAGCGCGCTAAAGCGCGCTACGACACTCGTCATAGACGAGATGAATTCTTGGTAAACCAGTTGGTCTGGCGTAAAAATTTCGTTCTTTCAGATGCCGCCAAATTCTATACCGCCAAATTGGCTGACAAATATGTCGGGCCCTTTCAAATTAGTAAACGTATCTCCACTGACATTTACGAACTCAAAACTTGCGAAGGTAAATTGCTGCCCGGGGCGTGGCATGCAAATTTACTGAAACCTCAACCGAGTGATGATTAAGATCTATCTTCTTACGGGTCTAACTGCCTAAAATTATCGCTATCTCGATTTTGTCTTTTCGTTACCTGTACCTACCGTTACCTTCACGGCCTGTAGTGAGGGCTGAAAGAATTCTCCTACCGTGATCCTGCGTGAAGTAAAAGGCTTCTAAAGGGACTCGGACCTCTTTGTTCCCTAACACCCCGGAGCAATCAATTTCCTTCCCTCTCGTGTGTCGATTGTTCCCTAACACCCCGGAACGATGAATTTCCTTCCCTCTCGTGTTGTCGGGTTTTCCGTGTGGGATCTTGTCTCCTCCCGCGGCTGAGTGCACGACCTTTTCCGCGCGGTTGCTGTTCCATCTTGGAAAATTTATTTCATAACCCGCAATTACTAATTAAATAGCTTTGATACATCAAGGAGCTATCGCTTCAGGGCAAACATTTTCCTTATATCAACTTCTGTTAGTGTGATTACCGGCCCCATTGCACAGCTCGTATCTGTGACTCCGACTATGCATTTATCTTCCCGTGCCTTTATCGCTTCCGTATGTTTCGGATCTCCCGTGTCTTTGCATGTATGGAGTGGCAGCCTTGCTAGGGGAGTCCACACTATATTTCGTTTACCCTCTCTGACATGACTACCTTTTAAGCTAACTAATGTGGCTTAACTACCGGATTTGACTTTCTTATTTGTGAAGGTATAAAGAGTGATGGTCCCTTCTGTGTGATAATCCTCAGCCTTCTAAAGGTCGTGTCCTGGCGACCTTCTTGCTTTTCTTACGTTCAAAATGTTACTACCAGGAATCGGAAATGACTTCAGCCTTTATGGTTTATCGTTGCCTTCAGCATTTTAGTCGGGACAACGCCGGTCCAGACTTTAAACTTTTGCTCTCTAATTTCTATTTTTGTTTGGCGATCTTTTCTCGTTTTGTTGTTACCGGATGTTATGGATGTCGAAACAGCATATCCGTACCTCTGGGCAGTTGCACCATTCTGAGCTCTACCCTACCTTTATTTACCTCTTCCCTATTCCGCTTTGTATCCCGTATCTGTAGTAATAAACCCGTTTTTAGTTGACCTTTTATCCTTGTTTGTTTTGAGGCTCTCGGTTTCTCTCCCAAGGGTCTCTTTTACCGTCGCGTGTCTGCAGAGTGTCGTCTCGGGGGTTGCCTTGCCCGCATCTTGGCCTATTGGTAGTGCCCACTCCTCATTCCTGTGCCTTCGACCGTCGTAAGGATCACCGCCGGCCGGGCACACCGATATCTAACCCGTCTACACCCTCTTCCCCCCGTGATGCTACCAGTAGTGCTGGGCTGTCGGTTGGACAGGTCTCGGGGCGCGTCTGTGCAGAATCTCGACACCCCTTGTTCTTTTATTTTTCGTTACTTTCCCCGTACCGGCCGAATGCCGAAGGGCCACGTGGTGGTTATGGCCAAGCTGTCTGGTGTTGCTGGGACTGAGTGTGGATGTGTGCGTTTGTGTAGTAGACAACGTCCGTTTTAGAGCTCTCGCTTACCCTTTTCACTATCTTTATCCCGTCAGCATATGTTCTCGGTGCAAGAAATTGCTCTGCGATCAATTTCTTTTCGCTGGAAAGGGGGGAATTTGTTACGTTGTAAAATTTACTTTGTCTATAGTTCGCGAAAGATTGTGTACCTTTTGTCTAAATACGTGGAATTTCGTATAAAGTTCATGACTTTTTGAGCGTACCCTGTATATTGTCTATTTCACCGGTCACCAAGACTGCCTGCAGTATGCTTCCGTGGGTACTAAACCTACTATTGAGTCCTCACCGCTCTAAATCACATACCGCGAACATGACAGATACATTTTGTGTAAGATCGGGCATTTACACTCTGTTTTTGTGGAAGCCTCTTTATCTGAATAACTAACTTTATTTATCTTAGCTCTAGCTTAATCTAACCTACCTGTAGTTTCATATTTTACGCATTTGCAATTATCTCTACGCCTTGCTTAAGTATATAAAATATCTTCTTATATATATTACGACCGATCCCTACCTAATGCATTTATTGTAGTTTGTAAACGTTTTGAAACGATAATCAAGATATTGTGCTAACTGTGTCATATATTTTGCGTTTTGCCAAACACAGAATCTCGAGCAGGCCCCCGAGTATTATTGTTATTTTCCTTTTCCTTCGCAGTCGTCTCTCTAAAAAAAAGGTAAGGAGTATTAATTAAAGAAATGTTTGGAGTGTAAGGCATACTATTAATTGCTGTCGACCACTTGTGGCTCTATCTTCGATTTTCTAGTATTAGGAACTTCTGTTATTCTGTCCCCAGAACCATCGTATGGGTTAGGATCGTGATTTCGCTGTAACATAAGTTTTTGATCGGTTTTTCTACCGTCTTTTGCAGCGTTTTGATATTAAGCTTTAGTATTTCGTTATTTACCTGCAGAAATTCTGTCCTTTCGCCTAATGAAAACAGAAACTACGTGTGGAAGATCGCTTGTTTATTTTCTGTCATACCTATCGGCTAAGTAGTACAGTTCTATCTGCTCACGGATTGCCAACGTCCGGCATGAAATACCCTCTCGTGCGGTCGACTTTATATCTCCTATTTACAATTGTTGAGTAATTCGCTTATGTTCTTCCTTCTAAGATATGTGTAGGGTTACGTTTAATTGTGTTTAAGTCACGATGTCGTCTCCCCTTTATTGTCAGATTAGTTGAGTGCTTATTATGTTTATTTGAAAACTCCCGCCTTTAGGTTGAATCCTTTCTAGTGACGCATTGAGTGTGCGTGATCTTGGGTTGTAACGTATCTACCGTAAAGGTCACGGTTTAGGTCACTTTAGAAGTCGAACTTGTTATAAGTGCATGGGCACGATATGCTTATTGTCTTTTGGTGAATTTTATCACTTTGTCTAAAATGTTAGACTAACGCTTAGGCGGCTTTAACGAAATAAGTGTGAGTTATCGATACCTTTATTAGGTGATTTATCGTGAATTAATTTTTATCGCAATACCGTTATCTAATTTACGAATGCCACGAGGTGGATTTTTGATTTATCTTCGTGCTATGTGTGACTTCTGAGTCCTTATCGTGGAATCTCCATATTATTTCTTCATAATTGGGGTAAGTTTTCAGAGCTCTGTGTTAAATTTTCGGGATTTTATCTTTGGGTTTTTTTTTAATTTTAATAGGATTCTTTTGACGGGCACAAAAGCCCTCAGAACCCGCTAGGATTCTTTTGTCGGGCACTAAAGCCCTCAAAGGCTGTTAGGATTCCTTTGGCGACCATTTGAGCCCTCCGAAGACTTATTTTTGGGGTTATCGCCCACAACAGGGGTCTCATCCAACATCCAGCCCACCTGTTGAGTGGAATTTCTCCAACAAGGGAGACGTCGCCATCTTGAACAACTGCAGCGTCCTTTCCGTCAGCCATCTTGCCAAATAAGGTTGTAATTTTTACCTTATATATATTTTCGACCGATTTTCGACGACGTAACGTTTGAGTGCAAGACTTATTTCGCCTAGTTTTTGAACCAAGAATTTTGAGTGGTTTATTACCTGTCGCACCTCTTAGTCAACTGCGAGGTCACAAAATATTCCTGATTAAATTTCCGTTATAATTTTATTAATTTTTGTAATGATCAGATTGATCTGAATTTTTGAATTTGTCACTACCGTAATTATTGTAGCCTTATCCTGAGGCAATTATTTAATTTAACCTTAATCTAGAAAATTCATAAATTTTATCTCATTATTTTCTTTTGGGTAGATGTTAGACGATCGGTAATATACCTAGTGTTTTCTCTTCCGTTACAATAACTGTAGGTTACATGAAGTATTGCAATTTTGGAATATATAATTTGTTTATAATTTTGTACGTTTATATTTTGCTGTAATCTTGTGAGATTTTGCCTTTAACTCTTGTCTTTGCCAATAGTTAACCTTCAAATTCATTTAACGTAGTTCATGTAAGCAAACCTGACGTTTTGTTTTGTTTTATAAGTTAGCGAATTTTACACACTTTAGGCTAAGACTTTATTTTAATACATTAATCTTTCTTGCGCTTATTAAATTTTATAAATATTATTTCACCTTTGTATTGACATTGCCAAATGGCATGTAATTGAAAACTTTTGTACACCTAATTGTGAGGTGAAAGAAACGTTTCGGCAACCGACCAACTCCTGCTGATGCGCAGAGTTTTTGTCTAATCCTTAAGCTTTTTATTACTTATATTCTTACTAATTTTTTGCAAATGTCACCTACGTTTTTTTTTATTATTTACCATCTGTCTAACTTAACTACGATGTAGCTTTCATTCAACGCATTGCTTAACTTCAGATTTCACAATTTAATTTTTTTTTTTATATTATACTAATAACCGAATCACACGTCAAGTTCAATTAAATTTTGTTATATTACGAATACCTTATCTTTTATTTCTTTTACCTCTGCATATGTATTTATTATTGTGACAAGTACGCACATGAGTGTGGGTGCTTCATATATACAGGGTGTTCAGTAGGTAACCCGCTGGAGGGACACAGCCAGTGGTAGTTCGTAGGAGGCGCAGGTAGGTTATCTGTAGATAGCATAGTGTCCTGGTGCCCGGACAATCGTCGCAAGCGTCGTTGCCGACCGACGCTCTACTTATAGGTGTTCTCTTTTACCTGAACCGTCACGCCGTCTGCGACAGAGTTAGCTCGGCCCTGCGTTATCCTGTTTAACAACCCCCTATTGCGACTCCCCGTTTCATATCTTAATCAGCCGTTATCTTATTGCGACGTAGATCCGGTAGCAACAGGCCTTCGGTTATATTCACAGATTCTGTCATAGATAAAGAAATAAGCCAATTTTCCCTTGCCCATAACTGTTATATTATTATACACTCGAAAATTATAGGGATATATGACATTTAAATGCGAGTGACAGTTTGTAATTAAACTGTCACTCGCATTTAAGTCTGCAATAGCCGTCCGATTCCGAGAGATTTTCGTCTTCGCTAAGACCGGTAGAGATACCGTAAAGTGGGGATAGATGACGCGATTAGCTTGGAAAAACCTCGTGTAAAATGTGTGTGATAATGTTTACTGTTTAATGTTTTTTATCTTTAGAAATAATTACATAAATTTGATTTTTTCTTTATATCGTACATCAAATGTGCAGCTGGCGCGTAGAGATCGTTTTTTTTCTTTTGTGTACCTGCCTTAGTTACTAGACATTAATCAAATTCAGGCATTTTTGTGGTTATTTCTAAAACACATAATTCTTAAGAAAATAAATTAGTACAAAAACTAACCTTGACATTATAAATTTATGCCTTTTGCATCACTAACCCAAATTTGAAATTCTAAAATTACAAAATAAGTTTAAAAAACGCGAAACGGCGATGCCTTAATTTTCGATAGGTAAACACTCCTCTTAATAACGTTGAATTAAGGACGATTTCAAAATATGTTACTTTTATTGATACAGTTAATTTAATTACTTAGTAAAATTAATATTGTTAAAATATTTACCCAACAATATAATAACAATTAATACTGATAAAATCGCTTTACTTTTCAAAGGATTCTCTCTTCATTCTAGCTCTGTCAAGTTACACCCCCCCCCCCTCCCCAGACAATTTATATAGTATAAAATGGGTGTCAAATGTGCTCCATTTATGCTCAATTGTGTAGTTTTATTTGCGCTCTTATGTTTTCCGAGATTCTTAAAAAAAGAGGGGGTACCTTGACGATTGCCCCGCCCCCAAATTTGAATCTTTTTTGGAAACTCGGTGCCTTCGCAAAGCATGCCAATTGTGCACAATTGTGCTGTGTCGTATGGCATTTCCGCCCCAAATCACTCACTTTCGAAGTTACACCTAAAAAAAAATTCCGAAATTGACGAAAGTCTACTGTCGCCCCACGTTTGTTATAATTTACATAGTATAAAATGTGTGTCAATTGTGCTCCATTTGTGGTCAATTTGGTCGTTTCATTTGTGCTCTTCTGTTTTCAGAGATTTTTAAAAAGAGGAGCTAGTTTGACGATTGCCCCTCCAAATTATAATTTTTTTTTAAAACTCGGTGCTTTCGCAAAGCACTCTAACTGTGCTCATTTGAGGCGTATAGAATTTTTCCGCCAACCACCTTCGAAGTTATACCTAAGAAAAAATAGTGCGTCACATCAAGAATTGCAGGTGGCATTAACAAAGTACAAAAAATCGATAGTATTAGTATTATAAATTAGGAAAAATAAAATTAATTGTTATTATAAATTGTAATTGTGTTAAAAGGAATGTCATTATAAATTGTATTTGTATTTCGAGAAATGTAAATAGAAGTGACAGACGCAACATCTACGTCAAAACTGAATGTGTAAGTGTGACAACAAAAATTGGATACAACAAGCAGTACAATGTTGATAGAAGTAACAATTCAAAATTACATTATGCTGCCGATAATACCGAAACTGCATTTACATAATCTACCAAAGACCATTACTATTGATGACATTAAATATGATTTAGGTGGTCTCATCACTTACTACGAGGCTTTTGAGGGTATCGAATAGAACGCCAATGGCCATTTTAAGGCATACTGTTTCTGAATTAACGAAAAAGAACGTTACTATTGATGACATTAAATATGACTAGGTGGTCTCATCGCTTACTTCGCGCCCCTTGGAATTTTCGAATAGAACATCAATGGCCATTTTAAACCATACTGTTTCAGAATTAACGAATAATGGGAAGTCTACGATGATTTACTGCAACACAAAGTAGACTGCAATGGTAGTGAGTTGGTGTATCCTCGTGCAATATTATACAGAACATATATAAAAGTAAATAAATCTTAACAAAATGATTTTCTATTAAAGTTGAAATAACTCAAGAACTTTTTTGATAAGTAATTATTCTCAAGAAGTATGTGCGCATAAAATTATCACATCTTTCTACTACTGTTATTGAATTTTATTCACCCACTTTCGATCTTTTTTCTAATTTCCCTAAACAGTAAAGTCCAACTGAAACTAACAGCAATTGAGTACAAATGGAGCAAATATGATAAATATTTTATACTATATAAATTATAACAAAGTTGGGGCAGAACCGTAGACTATCGTCAATTTCAGATTTTTTTTAAGTATATCTTCTAAAGTGAGTGGTTTTTGAGGTGTAGATGTCATACGGCACAATTGAGCATAATTGGCGTGCTCTGAGAAGGTACCGAATTTTGGAAAGATATTCAATTTTGGGGGAGGAGGGGGGGGGGGCAATCGTCAAGTAGTTACCCCACGCTTCGATTTCCTTAAAAATCTCTGAAAACAGAAGAGCACAAATGAAACTAGTAACGGCACAATTGAGCAAAAATGAAGCACAATTGACATCCATTTTAGAGTATATAAATTGTAACGGGGGGGGGGGGGGGGGGGGACTTAACAGAGTTATTTATTCTGGTAGATTTTAAAAATTTGTTTCAATATATGTTCTTTATATTTTTAAGATCCATGAACGCAACAAACAGAGCAGGAAGTATTAATGTCATCATAATTTTATATTGAGAGAATTTTAATAATCAATTAAAGTTCACAGATTTTCACTTCTCGGTACTTACTACTCCATTTCGGATAGATCACTCTATCTCAATCTAATTTAATTCTCTCTCGCTTGGGTTCTTGATTTAAAACTTTCAAAATAACCGACATTTATGCGCTATCTTTAAAAGGTGGATGATGTTTTCCCGAAGTATGAGCCGTATTTTATGAGCCCCTTCGGTACTTGTTCGCGTAATTTTATAACTAGCTCATTTCAGCATTATACTTTTGCGTTTTTCTTTTTTATTTTTGCAATGGAGAAGTGGATGAGTAGGAGTTTCCGGGGCAAAAGAGAGATGCGGCAAGCGATGGGGAAGGGAGAATCTTGAAAACTTGGTAGTTTTTCCGAGACCGGGATAAACAACTCGTCGACTGTTGAGCGAACGAAGAGCTTTCCTTCACAAGTTTTATCACACGATCTTCCTATCAACTAGCTCTCTTGCGCCATGTATTACCGAAGCATACAAGGATATGTTACTTAATGCGGTTCTCGACTAACGAAATGTACAAAAAGTTTAATCGTTAAAAAACACATGAAGCATTTATACATTGTTAGATTCATCTGTTTAAATATATTTCTAATTGTATTTTACTTTCTTTCATATGTTACAAATCCTTATAAGGGACAAAGGTTTTGTTATATATAATAATAATAATAATAATCTTTATCGACGACTAAACAATGAAGTAGGTGTTATATTAATCACTATTGGTTAACAATAACACTCATAATACCCGGAGGGAATAATGAGACATAACGTTACCATTACTCCCTGCATTCCGCCAACAGGAACATGTTTCCAACGTTGTCGTAATAACTATAAACAAGTCCGACCATTTTACTAACTGCCTAAGAGTCAAACGTCATATTGATTTAGTAATCTGACATTTTCGTTTAATTATATTGATTTTTTTTAGTAATCTGCAGTTAGTCGTAGATAAAGTACTGTATATTAACTCGCAATATTATTCACTCGAGCCGAGTTACTCCCTTGCCGCTTCACGGCTCGGTTCGTAAATTTGGCTCTCGGGAATAATAACATTATTGACTCGTTGTATAAACTACTATTATTGTAAGAGATCAATATATTTGTAGGTAACAGAAAGTAAAAGAAAACATGAGTAAAAAGGGTTGGATTGGGTAAAGTTATGAAGATAAAATTGAAAATAGACTGTAAAGAAACCAAAAGCAATACATATGATGAAGACAGAAAATTAAAAATTAATTTAATTTAAAAAATCTTGAACTGCATAAAATGTATGTTTAATTAAAAAATCATTTGTCTCTTAATACTTATGATACCGCACAATTTCATTCCTATCTCCCATTCGGAGTACCCGGGTACTAGAGTTCGCAATATGTTGTTTTCAAGCGCAACAACTAATCAGTTGCGTTCTTTACGAGATGGAGTGCAGTGGCACCGATGCTGGACTGAGTGGCTTTGACATTTTAGTTGTGAATAATTTGCACAAGTAATAAACCAAATCTTGTGGTTCTATTTCAGTAATTGTATTTAGAAGTTAAGAACAAGGAGAAACACGTCAAGTCAATGTTGGAGCGAGATTAGTAATGAATCTGACAATATTACCAAAGCTCCGGAAGATATATCACTACAGAATACTTATTTACCTCACTTCTCTTGGAAAAAATGTCTGAAAGAGAAAGGGCCTACTTTAGTAAGAACATTGAAAGACAAGTGAAAGGAAAACAACCGTCATTCCAAAAGAGTTGCTATACCATCGAGGGACAGTGTAGTAACATTAACCCTATTTGTTTTTCATGATGAAGGAACTTTATGATCCTATGTACATAAGAAGAACAAAGATTTTGTGTTGCTTTCTAGTGTGCACACAGCTGCAAAAAGAGATGACAAGGCTATATCCAAGAAATAATTATATATTATACTTCTATAAACCGGAGTTGATCAAATGGATCAAATGTTAACGAAATACATAAAAGACGAACAAATCGTTGGCCAGTAGGCTTTTTCTATAACATTTTGGATATAACTGGTTCGGCAGTGCACATCTTTCATTCTGAAAACAATCCACAAATTGCTTCGAGAACTGATTATTTCTAAAAAATCTAGGAAAAGATCTCTGCATACCCTCCATCTATAGCATAAAAATAGCCACCGTATATAACCCACCACCAACACCAACCCCCGTTCAAAAACGTTACAAACACCTAATCTTTACTTTAAGGTAGATAAAATTAAAAAAAAACAGTTGATTTCGTTTCACTTAATTTATTAGAATATCTCTAACAATATTGTTTCGGTATGTTCTACCATTCTCAAATAGTTGTTTTGTTCGGTATCAGGGTACTTCAAAACTTGGACATCTGCAAAAATCTCGAGGTCGAAAGTTTTCAGCATCACAATACCTATAAGAAAGCAAAAACTATATTTCATAACCGGTAAACTTCCTATAATTGGGAAAAATGATTACAGTTTCAGATTCTATAAACGAACTATCAAAACTAAACTATTGCTAAATTGTAATTATAAAATAACTATAATATTACATCGTCATAGACGTTTCAATTCATCATCATGTATATAAATTAAGTTTATTTTTATTCTAAATCAAAAAAATGCAAATATTTAAGTTTTCGTAGTTCAAAATGTCCATTTGACAATTTTTATGTGGTTTATTTTTTTCTGGAACAATTTTGCAACACAAAAACATTTAAAAATACATTATGGTACGTTTGTCACGCATTAATGGTCGCAAAACGTGCAATTATTTAAAACAGTATGTGCGAAAAAGTAAAGTGCTCTGTAATTAACCATTTAGGTACGATGAATGCACCAACCCATATTCCTTTTGAATAGTGTACCGCTGTTAGGAAACAGGAAATTTCTTATCTCTTTTCCTGTTGTTCCTGTAATGAATTCGAAATAGTAGGGCGTATCTCAAACAATGTGATTTTGCATCAATTTGCATGCATTTATCCATTGATAAATGGATAACTGATATCTACGCGCTCCTCTCTTCCGACTAGTAATAAGGTCGTTTGCGCAGTTCCACGCATTTTAATAAGTTTATATTAGATGTTGATGTAACATACACAGGATATCGCAAATTTACATAGTTTGTTAAATCTGAAGGCTAATTACATTAGAGTATTTTTATTACGAGTACGACTAAGTTTCTATTATATTATTATTATTATTATTAATTTAATGATTAGAATGTGATTTACTGAGTGTGAGGTTTGTATAAAAAGTATGGGCATATATGGTATTTTTACGGTTTCATTTAAATAAATTCCAATTTAAATTTATTAATTATTGTAAAAAAAACACTTACATTAAAATCGTCAAAATATATACAAAAATATAATATACAAAAAAAAGTGACACAACTGCCAAATGAAACATAAAAAGAAAAAAGACAAATTAAAGTTAAATCACATACTAAAATATTTGTCGATGCTGTAGAAGCACTTTGTCAGAAGGAACTGCTTTCACGATTTCCTAAAGCCAAACAAAGTATTTATGTTTTTAATGTCGGTAGGTAAATGATAAGTCCAGATCCCTAATACACCAGACGTTTCTGAAAAAGAGCAGTGCGGTGCGCAGGTGCTAAGAAATGACTTTTGTATCTTTCTTTTTATGAGGTTGAAACAAGCTCATATTTTTATATACGAAGCATAAGATTTCGTAAATAAATAGAGAACATATTTAATTTAATAAAATATGGTTTGAAAGAATGGCATTGATTCAAGTTTTCCATTATTCTAATGACACGCTTTTGCAACAGAAATACTCGTGTGGCGTCACAGGACATCCGCCACTGAATAACCCCGTACTTTAGCACAGGGTAAAAGCATCTGAGGTAAAAATCAATGCTACAGTGTTACTGTAAATTCTCCAACGCATAACACTTTTCCGCTATCGTGTCAATATGAATATTCCACTTCAACACACTATCAAACCATAGGCCCAATAATCTTTTAGAATCCAAAACGGAAATATTTGCGTTTTTAAAAGTCGGAGAAAAACCAGCGATTCCAAGGCCAAATACAACTCAATTAAGCTTGTCCAAATTTACGCACAGACTATTAACCTCAGACCAGTAACTGATCTTATTAATTATAGTCTCTGTTCCCTGCACAAGTTGTGCCAAAAAGGAACCCGTCACAATGATATTTGTGTCATCAGCGTGTAACACCACAGTACAACTCAGCGTTGATGTCGTGTCAATATGAATATTCCACTTCAACACACTATCAAACCATAGGCTCAATAATCTTTTAGAATCCAAAACGGAAATATTTGCGTTTTTAAAAGTCGGAGAAAAACCAGCGATTCCAAGGCCAAATACAACTCAATTAAGCTTGTCCAAATTTACGCACAGACTATTAACCTCAGACCAGTAACTGATCTTATTAATTATAGTCTCTGTTCCCTGCACAAGTTGTGCCAAAAAGGAACCCGTCACAATGATATTTGTGTCATCAGCGTATGACACCACAGTACAATTCAGCGTTGATGTATAAATAAAAGGGTCATTAATGAAAATAGTAGATAATGCAGGACCCAGCATAGTTCCTTGAGAAACTCTTGCACTTGTATACTCTACACTTGACTTTTGGTCACCTAATGAGACAAGCTGACATCTGTTACTCAAATAAGATTCGAACCAGCTGATGATATGATAATGTGCTACATTCTTTCGTTCATCATCTTGAATTATCCTCAACTAATTTTAATGGTAAAGAGCTGTGATGTCATAAATATTTGGTTTTTATAGGAATGCTAACTAGCTTGTGTGTATTTATTATTTTGGCGTTAGGATCTCAATATCTTCAGACAGGTTGTCGAATATATTATATTACAATACTTACAGGTTAATGAAATTAAGAAATGTTTTTCAGAGTAAGTTTTTGCTCTTCATTTATGCCTGTGTCAGTTGAAAATCTATACACAAAGAGAGAGACACAAGATATTGTAAATGCATTTGCTGATATTTTTTCATCAATATATGAGCCCAGTTCTTCATTTTGTGTTGGTGATTCTCAAGTGGATCATGTACCCATCTTAGTATCAAGTATTGATGAAGATGAACTAATTAACACAATATCAGCTTAATTTATTCTGTGCTATACTTTAATACTAAATCATTGATTTCTCTACATCAACAAGGTTGCATGCGCGGTCGATTAGCAACTACTAATCTGATATCTCTACCTCAAGCGATCTCTCATGAATTTGACAATCAAGATCAAATTGATGTGGTTTATACGAATTTCATGTGATAAATAATAGGGTACTACTTGAAAGGCTTTCTGCGATGGGATTTAGTGTGTCTTTGCTTAAACTTTTCCACTCCTAGTTGACAAGCAGATGCAATTGTGTTTTTTAAAATGGTTGTGGATCTCGTGAGTTTTGTCGCACTTCCAGTGTCCCGCAAGGATCCAATCTAGGACCACTATTTTTTAATTTATTTCTAAACGATTTGCTTGGATCCTTGTCGTGTCATGTACTTACGTATTGCTATGGTTTTTATATATCATAGATAAGTAAAATTAAATAAAATTGATTTACTTCAAATTTATTTTTCTGTGGAGCAAATGTTTTGGTACACACTGTATTTTGGTAGTCTGTGTATATTAATATTTATTTTGTTATTTGTATTTAAAAGAAAAGATGCCTGAAGATTATTTACGCTTTTCAACTTGATATCTTTATATTGTATACATGTGCGGAATGTTATTGAGACGTGGTAGGGATATGGACTTTGACTTGTCCTGTGGTGGATATGAAGGACATTAAATTTTGGTCTCCCGTTAAATGCAGTTCTTTGATTAGATATTTGATGTTTGAATAAAGTTTGTTATAATAATTTATTTTTACGGAGCCAAGATTTAATCAAGTTGTGAATTAGTTATTGCTGTTATGCAAGTTAAGTATATATATTTTTAAGAAAGAGAATGCATTCTTTATAATAATAAAAGAAAATTTTAATATTGTAAAAAGTAGACTCGTAACCTTCATTTTGTTTCCTGCACGTGTTTGAGAATATTTTATATTTATTGAGAAGCTATTAAATTAGATAATTTTCTTTACTGTATCAGTTTGCTATAATTTGATGTATTTTAATTATAGGTATTTAATTTATTTATTTTAAGTAATTAATTAGGTACATTTTGTCGCGTTTGTCAGTACAAGTTTTTTTTATCCTATCTTGTCAAATTGTGGGTAGGATTTTTTCTTGAGAATTTGTTAATGAATGTTTTTTTTTTTTTTTGTTTTTTTATAATAAATAATTATATATCTGATCTGTTTTTCAATTTTTATTAAAGATTTTAGAAAAGATAATTAATTAATTATTTCATTTTTTTGTCTTCAAGTAATTTGTTGTTTTTTTATACTGTTTCCTAAGATCACGATTCCTGACGTGAACATTGTACAGTTTCGCCGAGGGAACCTGAGAGAGAGAGAATTGTGTTTTATGAGCTAGATCGTGGCAACCCTATAACAATTGTACTAATATCATAGCACAATTAAATTGGCGCCCAACGTGGGGCAGAAAAGCAATTATTTTGGTGGCAATCAAAGTGTGGCAGAAAAGCAATTATTTTGGCTGAAACAACGTGGTTTGAAAATGGAAGGAAGCAGAAATTTACAAGGCGCCCAACAAAATTTGGATGTGTTAAACAAAATGGAGGGAGAAAAGAAAATGGAATGGAGGCAGAGTCAGGGTATGGAGTCTATTTTAAAGAAAAAAGAAGAAGGAGAAAATAAAATGTTGATGGAAATGATATTGAAAATGGGAGAAAGAATGGACAAGATGGAAGAAAGGATGCAAAGAAGTTTTGAGGTATTTATGGCAAAGTTTGGACAGGTGGATGGACAAATAAAGAAAATAGAAGAAAATAAACAAGATATTGAAGAATTAAAAATTAAAGTTGATGTAATGAAAGAAGAAATGTTAAAAAGAATGAATATTATTGAAGATAAATGCATAAAAGTGCTACAGAGAGATGTATTAAATGGAAAAGAAATGGAAAAGGTGGAAGAGAAGATAACAGCAATAAAAAATGAACAAATTCGTGGAAATGGTGAAATAATAAAATATATTCCGATGCCAGTAGCAGATGATGCTTTGCCTAAGTTTTATGGATCAACATCAATAAATCCGATGGGTTTTCTGAAGAATTTGAAGGCGTGTTTGGAGAATGTTCCAGGAGATGGTAGAAAGCTGCAGATGGTGAGAAATTGTTTAAAGGACGATGCTCTTATCTGGTGGGACATGATTTCTGACGAGGTGATGACGTTCGAGGATTTTGAAAAGAGATTCACACAGCAGTATTGGGGACAGATGACACAAATGAGGGTGAGAAAAGATTTATTATTTGGTAATTTTAAGAAAGGAGGTTCAGATAATCGTGAAACATATATAATAAAAAAATATTCAATTTTAAAATATTTAACTCCTGCTATGCTAGAAATTGATTTGGTTACACAATTAGCATGTCATTTTGATGTTGAAGTAGGTCAGGCAGTGGCCATACAAAATATAAAGACCATTAGTCAATTTATAGAATTATTGAGGAGATTAGATGATGCTGAGTATGGAAATAAATTTAAAAGTTTTAATATGTTAAAATATGATAGAAATGGTATAAGATATAGAGAGAATGATAGAGCATGTCAATTAAGTGAGGAAAATAGAAATCGTAATTATATACAGAATGAAAGAGTAAATAAAAATTTTTCATATAATGGTACTAAAAAAGAAAATAGTAGAGAGAATGTAGAGAGAGAGGAAAAGGCAAAGTGTCAGGATTTTTAGATAGGCCAACCAAAGAGATAATTAGTATGAATGCAATGATTGATAATGATTCAGATAGTTTAGATAATAAGATGTTGCCACATATAAAAGTTACTATGGGAGGAGTGAAAATAAATTGTTTAGTTGATACGGGGAGTGAAATTTCAATCTTGGATGATCAAATAATAAAAAAATTAGAAAGTATGAATGCAGGTAAATATATACCTACAAGAAAAATTACAATTGTGTCTGCGACGAAAAAGATAATTGCAATGGTAAATAAAATTTATGTAGTTGAATTTATGGTAAAAGATAATAAGTTTTTGGGAGAATTTATGTCAGTCAAAGGTTTACAAAGAGATGGTATTATTGGAATGGACCTGTTAGAAAAAATAAAGGCAGTAATAGACATTGAGAGAAAATGTATGGTGGTGGAGAATCAAGTAGTTTCTTGGTTTCAACAGGATGAAGTTGATGAAGAAAATGAAAAGATTATAAATAATATGGAAATGGTATATGAAGTAAAAGAAGTTATAAAAAGTATAAATGGTGAAAATTATGAAGAGGTTGAAGAGGTTAAAGAAATAGAGTCCAATAATATGTGTATCGAGGTGCCTGAAGAAGTAGATTTACTTGAAATTAATGTTGAAGAAAAATATAAAGAAAATGTCAAAGATATAATAAAGAAGAATATTTCCTTAGTAGATAAATTTCCCTGTATTGCTAAAAATTATGTACATTCATTAGAAGTAGATGAGTCGAGACCATTTAAAATTAAAAATTATCCAATTCCCAAAAATATGCAAGAGAAGGTGAGAGAAGAAGTAAGGAAGATGTTGCGAGATGGTGTTATTGAGAGAGGTGTCACCAGGTATGTCAATCCGCTGGTGGTGGTTCAAAAGAAGTGTGGAGATATTCGCTTATCTTTGGATGTGAGAAGGTTGAATGATCGTACCAAGATGCAATTTGAGACTCCTGTAACTGTGGAAACGTTATTATCTAAGTGCAACGACGCTAGGATTTATACTAAGTTGGATCTAAAAAGTTCTTTTTGGTTGGTGCCTTTAGAAAGAAAGAGTAGAAAATATTGTGGTTTTATGGTAGATGGAGCTGTATACCAATTTAAAGTGGTACCATATGGACTAAGTAGCTCGTCTGCTGCTTTAATTAGAGCAATGCAACAAATTTTAGAACCTTATGAATCGTTTGTATCCCATTATATAGATGATATTTTAATATTTAGCAAGACAATTGAAGAACATATGGAACATTTAAGGAAGGTTATAGAGGTATTAGCAAATAATGGTTTAAAAATTAATATTAAGAAATGTGAGTTTTTTAAAAAGGAAATTAAATTCCTTGGATATAATTTAAGTTTAAAATATGTCAGTGTGGATGATTCTAGGCTGGAGGTTATAAAAAATTATCCTAGACCTAAGAATGTGAAAATGTTGAGAGGTTTTCTTGGTATTGTGGGTTATTATAAAAGATTTGTTCCGTATTTGGCAAAATTATGTGCACCATTGTATGAATTATTAAGAAAGAATGAAAAATTTATTTGGTCTAAAGAAAGAATAGATGCTTTTGAAAAGGTTAAGAATGAATTTTATAATAGTTTGTTATTAGTACTGCCTGATTTTTCTAAAGAATTTTTATTAAGAGTTGATGCTAGTGATTCTGCTATAAGTGGAGTTTTAATTCAGTTAGATGATGAGGGAAATGAAGAGCCTATTTGTTTCATTTCAAGGCTATTAAAAAAATACGAATTAAGATATACAGTGGGAGAAAAAGAGTTACTTGCTGTAGTGCATACAGTAAATAAATTACGTTTTTATTTGTTGGCTAAAAAATTTATTATAGAATCAGATCATGCGGCGTTGACGTCACTTTTGTCAACTAGATTTTCAAATAATCGAATATATAGATGGTCATTGTTGTTATCAGAATATTCATTTCAAATTAGACATATCAGAGGTGTTCTAAATGTTACTGCTGATGCTTTAACAAGAATGTACAATATAAAAAGTAACTTCAATCATGTAGAGTTAAATGCTTATAATAGATATGCAGCTGAGGGAATGTTTGACTATGTTGAGATCCATCAGGTCCAGCAGGATGAATGTTTTGATCATATTAAAGAGGAATTGCGAAATGTGGGAAATTATAAAGATTATATTTTTCATGATGGGCTTATTAAAAAAACAGATTCGTGATCAGTATAATGTGGTTGTAAATGAAATGTATGCTCGTCAAGCAATGTCTATCATTCATAATGAACTGGGACATATTGGGACTAGGAAAGTTTGGTTAACTTTTAGAGAAGCTTTTTATGCTGTTAAGGATAGAAGTATTGCGAAAAGGGTGGTAAGGAATTGTAATGAATGTTATTTTGGAAAGCATAAAAATCGCACATTGCAACATGATATAAAAAGTATAATAGTCAATAATAAATTGGATTTAGTAGCGATTGATTTCTTAGGAAATTTAATACCAGGAGATTATGGGTATAGAAATATATTTGTTATGGTGGATATTTTTACGAAATTTGTTAGGCTGTTTCCCACTACAAAATACAATTCTGAGATTGCACTTTTATGTATTAATAACTTCGTACAAAATCAAGGAAAAATGAGACGAATTTTAGCAGATAATGCTAGTTATTTTACTAATGATAGATTTATAAATGCTTTGAATGAACAAAATATTAATGTATGTTTTTCTTCGATACGCCATCCATGTGCCAATCCATGTGAGCGGTATATTCAAGAGGTAATCAAATTTTTGAGGATGAAAACCCATGAACACCATGTAGGCTGGGTCCAGTATGTCCAACAGATAGAAGATTCCATGAACAATTCGCCCAATACCCTTACTGAAGAGTGTCCAGCGACTTTGATGAATGGAATGACTCCTAGTCGGCCCTGGGATTTGCATGGAGAAGTTGTTCATAATCTAGAAGAGAGAAATAATTTGGTTCGAGGAAGACTACAAAGGCAAGGGGAGATGTATGTGCGCCGAGAAAATGAAAAAATCAAAGAAAGAACAAGGTTTAATATTGGAGATACAGTTATTGTTAGAAGATACAGGGTTGCCAGAAGAAATCAACAAAAGTGTGCTAAATTGGATCTTCCGTATTGTGGTCCGTATATTGTAACAAGAATATTTAATAACGTCACATATGAGCTCTATTCAATGGATGGACGCATTAAGAAGGGACGATATCACATTAGTATGCTTCATCCATATGTGAACAATCCTTAAGAAGATTGTGAGGTACTATAAAATTATATTCTGTGTGCGGAGAAGGGTTTTAATTTTTACATTATATTGTATTTGGTGAAAACATTAGAGATAGTAAGATGTTGTGTGCGGAAAATAAAAATTTCTGAAATCTTTGCTTTGCACAGATTTAATAAATTGTTATTTTGGAGATATGCTATGGTTTTTATATATCATAGATAAGTAAAATTAAATAAAATTGATTTACTTCAAATTTATTTTTCTGTGGAGCAAATGTTTTGGTACACACTGTATTTTGGTAGTCTGTGTATATTAATATTTATTTTGTTATTTGTATTTAAAAGAAAAGATGCCTGAAGATTATTTACGCTTTTCAACTTGATATCTTTATATTGTATACATGTGCGGAATGTTATTGAGACGTGGTAGGGATATGGACTTTGACTTGTCCTGTGGTGGATATGAAGGACATTAAATTTTGGTCTCCCGTTAAATGCAGTTCTTTGATTAGATATTTGATGTTTGAATAAAGTTTGTTATAATAATTTATTTTTACGGAGCCAAGATTTAATCAAGTTGTGAATTAGTTATTGCTGTTATGCAAGTTAAGTATATATATTTTTAAGAAAGAGAATGCATTCTTTATAATAATAAAAGAAAATTTTAATATTGTAAAAAGTAGACTCGTAACCTTCATTTTGTTTCCTGCACGTGTTTGAGAATATTTTATATTTATTGAGAAGCTATTAAATTAGATAATTTTCTTTACTGTATCAGTTTGCTATAATTTGATGTATTTTAATTATAGGTATTTAATTTATTTATTTTAAGTAATTAATTAGGTACATTTTGTCGCGTTTGTCAGTACAAGTTTTTTTTATCCTATCTTGTCAAATTGTGGGTAGGATTTTTTCTTGAGAATTTGTTAATGAATGTTTTTTTTTTTTTTTGTTTTTTTATAATAAATAATTATATATCTGATCTGTTTTTCAATTTTTATTAAAGATTTTAGAAAAGATAATTAATTAATTATTTCATTTTTTTGTCTTCAAGTAATTTGTTGTTTTTTTATACTGTTTCCTAAGATCACGATTCCTGACGTGAACATTGTACAGTTTCGCCGAGGGAACCTGAGAGAGAGAGAATTGTGTTTTATGAGCTAGATCGTGGCAACCCTATAACAATTGTACTAATATCATAGCAGTATGTCGATGACCTCAATATCTACAATCCTATAAATTCTGTGCGTTGTTTCCTGCTTTCAACATGACTTATATACTTTGTCAAATTGGTGTGCCAGATACAAATTGCATTTACATATAAGTAAATGCTGTTTTATATCATTTACACGTAAGGTAGACCATTATAATTCTACTTACTTCATAGATGGTGTTTTGGTTTCCGGGATCTTGGGGTCCTTTTCGATAGCAGATTAAGTTTTTCCAGCCATCTAAATCATGTTTGTGCATCGGCCTCAAGATCTTTGGGTTTTATTATGCGTTCGTCTAGGTTCTTCAGCAGCCTATTAGTTTTGAAGACGTTCTATTTTAGTTTGGTGTTCTTATTTACACAAAAAAATATTTTATTTATAAAGATAATTATTATGCCTATAGTATAACTTAAATAGAATAAAATTATTAACAGCAGATGAGTATATTTCTCTTCAAAAATCTCGTAACACCCATCCAGCTAGACTATGTATATGCAACCCTTAATACACACAACTATATGGACTTACAAACATACAATATAAACTTACATACACAATTTTAGAAAGCAAAATTTTTATATACCGGGTCATCGTAGAGGCAGAGTTCATTATTGGTATCTAATAATGTAGATAGCGAATAATTTTTAATACAGAAATTGTAGATAATCATAAACTCTACAATTTAAAGATATTAAATGGAATGGTATGCATGTTTTTACATTTTATGATAGCCCTTGAAGAGCTGATTAAAATGACATCAATTTGTATTTGTCGATTTTCAACTGTTTCTGAGATATGGCGATTTTTTTTTAAATTGTACAACATTTAAAAAGTTGCTATGATATAACGGCTGATGATGAAATACTTATTATGGGCTCACTTAGTTGAGATATCTTTTCAGTACGTGAAATTAATGTTTATTTCGGCAAATTTATACAGGTTCTTTAGAATTACATACCATTCGCTAAAGTCAAAAATTCTAAAAAAATTAAATGGAACACCCTGTATATTTATATGACATTGAAAAGTACTTAAAATTTACTTATCAAAAACGTATATTTTGTAGTGCCTGTGGGCGATATCACAAAAGGTACAAGATATTTTCTGAATAAACCTGATTACGATTTAAAAAATGAGGTGTGGCCACCACACGACTTCCTTATACGTATGAAAGTGTTACTTCCGGTCCGAGTTTTGAAATTTCATTTATACAAAAAATATTCCAAATCTAACTCTAAATACTTTTGTACTCTTCATAAATATATATAGAATGCATAATTTACGACATATTTGCAAAAAATCGTTATTCGGTAAGAGTAAAAGTGAAACTTCCGGTCCGAATTTTGAATTTTATTTTATACAAAAGATATTGAAAATTAGGTTCTAAATTCTTTTATACCCGTAATGTACTTATCTAAAAAGCATGACTTGCGGCATATTCGCAAAAAACTGATTTTCGATAAGAGTAAAAGACCTACTTCCGGTAGGAATTTCGAAAAACTTTTTAAATAAAATTATTCTCAATTTTAATTTCAAGTATATATGAATTCTTTCTAAATTTGTTTAAACTTAGTAGTTGACGAAATATTGGCAAAATTCGATTTTTTAGCTGAAGTAAACTGCTACTTCCGGTCTACCGATTTTACTGAAAAACTAATCAGATCTCAAAAGGGAGATTATATACGTAAATACAAAATTTGGAATTGATATCTACAGCGGTTTGACCGCTATCGTGGTCACACACACACACACACAGAGAGAGAGACAGACATACACACACACAGACACACGGACATTTTTTAAAAACCACTTTTTCGGTATCAGGGGACTTCAAAACGTGGACATCCTTCCTTATACTACATATAAAAGTAAAATATGAGTTGCCTTGACTTAATTATACATAGCATAACTAAAGTTAAAGGAAAATAGTTACATCTAATATTTTCTTTTTACAAATAATTAATTTTTATTAAAATTTTAAAACTCTTGTAATTAAAAGGTTGGAAGTTCATGAATTAACAAAAATTAAAATATCGCAGTCGCTCTGTGTCAAAAAATTGTTTATAGTCATACTTAGGCTAAATTTTAAATCACTTTAAAATTAGAGAAGTCATATGTATATAGAATTATAAGTTGAAAAGCAAATCGTCAATACAACTATTTAAATGTATGTTATTGAAAACATCTATAACTTTCGCAATATCTTGAAGAACATACAAGCTACTATTTTCGAGCATAACAGTAATTATAAGCTTTAATTATCATATAACAATTTAAAAAATGTTTGATTTTATAGTATCTTCATATTTTTTAGAATTTGAAATATATAAAATATGGATATAAATACATTTATGGTAAAACAAAAATTGCGGATTCTCAGTGGCGTAAAAATGATATTTATAAGATCATTACACTTAAAAGTAACTTCATCACAAAACAAAATTTGAGATACAACATTCTAGTTGTCATTTATTTTGTGCAACATCGTATTACAGAAACGTATTATAAAAACTTCCCTCTGAAGATCTTGATTTAATACAGATAGAATTTAAATTTGTTTAAAGTTCTCTTAATAAAGTTTTTGCTCACATCAAGAACTCTAGAAAGTTTATGCACGCCTGAATAAGGATTTTTTTGAAAGCATAGCAAAAAACCTTTTGTGCATCTGAATTTTCTACGGCAGCAGTAACACGGAATTCTGCCAACTTCTTGTTAAAATTTTTTGAAAAGCACGCATTGATGGCAGTCCCATATTTGGATATTTTTGGTTGTATATCTTTGTGCCAGCAAACAATAATTTTTTTAATACTATTGCTAATTCATGAACTTCCAAACTTTTCATGGCAATTCATATTTTTAAAGTCCTAATCGGGTTTATTCAGATATAATATCCTATAACTTTTGCAATATCATCCACAGGCAGAAGAAATTGCTTATTCTTAATTAGTAAATTTTAAGCACTTTTCAGTGACATATAAATATACAGGGTGTTCCATTTAATTTTTTTTAGAATTTTTTACTTTAGCGAATGGTATTCTAAAGAACATGCGTAGATATGTCGAAATAGATATCAATTTCACGTACTGAAAATATATCTCTACTAATTGAACCATTAATAAGTATTTCATCATCAGTCGTTATTTCATATCAACTTTTCAAATGTTGTACAATTTTTAACAAAAAATCGCCATATTGCAGAAACAGTTGAAAATCGACTAATAGAAGTTGACGTCGGTTTAATCAGCTCTTCAAGAGCTATCATAAAATGGAAAAAATTCATAGCATTCCATTTAAAAAAAAACATAAGTTCGTGTTGGTTCGTCATTCCCGAACACTCTGTATACATGAAAATATGTTTAAATTGTAGAGCTATGATCTTCTACAATTTTTATATTAAAAATTATTCGCTATCTACATTATTAGAAGCCAATAATAGACTTTACCGCTACGCTGGGACAGCCGGTATATATTGTATTATATAAATAATATTTTCCATTTGATTTATCTAATTATGAATAAAATACGTGAAAAAGTCCAATATTCTTACTGCTTGAAAGTACATCCTTAACCAAACTACATTGTATTTGAGCACAAATCGAAATTGCAACAGAGAAAATTTCAATAGCGCCAGCGTTCAATAACAACCGATAAATTGAATTCCTTAAAGTTCTGAGCAACCTTATTATACGTTATAAGGTCATCTTATCTCACGATTTGATCTCCGCCTAGAGCATGTCTTGAATACCCTTTACTGTGTTTCTGATACAGATGTAAATGCAAATGGAGGTCACTAATGGAACTCGGGCACCCTGCCACGACGAAGACAGATGCTGCCGACTGCAGTCTAGTCACCCGCAAGTTCTGTACGTTTTACCTTTGTTTTTGGGTGATTTATGTAGTGATGATAGTATAGAGGTTTCGGTTATAAAACAAGCACGTCGACTGTACGACAAAGGCAGTCCGATCGCCTCACAAAAAGCTGGAATAAATATTTCGGTGTTTTCTGAACGTAAATGCTCAGAAAATGATTTGTACGCGGCGAGTGCATAAAGGACGGCTTTGTTTTTAAAAACTGACTTATGTTCTTGTCTGGTATACATAAAAGCTATTGCATACGAATTAGTACACGGAAATAAGGCGTAAATCGTCTGTAAGAGTAAAATAAAAGTGTGTGCTTCCAAAGATTTTATAAATGACTTGCTAGCCCAACAGACGTTGTTCTATCTTTTCCGGTAGGTAGTGCGATGGGTCTGATTTGGCTATAGTTCCTAACGTGCGTCGACATCCAGAGAGAAATGATATTCATATGTCAAAATTCAAGTCGGCAGTATAATTAACCACGCGAAATTATTGTGTACAAATACCATGCCTTCAAATACTTTCTCCGTTAGAGAAGGCTATTTTTTTTTTAATAATTTTGATAGTTGGTTATGTAATGTATACGTCTATAATTTGAATTTAAGTATGATAACTGTCAGAATTAGAAGTTTTTTCTTAAAACAGCCTACTTTAAGGAGGTAAGATTTTGAAGGCACGGTAAATCAATTCGGTGTATAGGAGAGAGTGGGCAAGTTGTAACAGGGACAAATTGTTATATTACAAATAATTTCCACATTTGTCATTGAAGCTCCCTCTATACGGCACAGGTAGAACCAGTAGTCAAATGCAACTTACTCGTGAAGTTTTATATTTCTAGCTAGGAGACAAACCAAAACAGTTCCAAAAATTATTTTGACGCATGTGAAGTATGTTAATGGCTTGTGCAGTAATCACTATATATCTAGTAGACGATAAGTAATCATTTTTATAGCGGTTTAGGTTGATAAGCATAACTGTTTTTCTCAAACTTCCACTATTTAGTTTTAGATGTAAGTAAGATATTCACAGAAAAAATCAATTATTTTAATAATTATCGACGCGGGCAATTTGTTACAATAACCATGGGCCATGCTGTTGCTGAAACAACATCGTCAATCTAAACTAATTCAACTATCAATTTTAATGTTTTTACTTTCTTATACATAGTATAAGGAAGTATTGTGATGATGAAAATTTTCGACCTCGAGATTTTTGCAGATGTCCACGTTTTGAAATCCCCTGATACCGAAAAAGTGGTTTTTAAAAAAATTTAAAAACATTAACAGTATTCTATTGAAGTACGCCGGGCGCGGAAGTCCCTTCTAAGTTACATATTATTTGGGCTGTACCTGTGTAGTTCTTTTATCGTAAAGCGTACCTAAAGTTGATTTTTTGTCTTTATGTAATAAGTGCCCTTAATGTAATCTAGGTAAGGTCATTGTCAAGGCGCAACGGATTACGGAATGCAAACTAGACCTGTTTGTGACAATCTCAAATATCTCGAGATTAGCCATGTACAGTCCCGGGATTTTCGGGATCAAAGACGGCCGGGATCCCGGGATTGTATTCTCTAGCGTATACTCACCACCAAGTAATATTTTTTTAAAACATATTTACTATTATCATATTTTGATAAAATGTTGAAATCTGGGTTTTATAAACATTAAACTATTTTGTGCAGCACATTGTTCTTATTGTAATTGTTTATTTCTTTATTCCAGTGTAAATATTCAATTCTTTAATTATTATGTATTGTATAAATCCCTTATATAATGTATTCTGTCGTTATTTTGGTGATACATAGGAATACCTTGTCAAAATATGTTTCAAAAGTCAATAGTCAGTAAAAGCACCGTTCGCCTAATACACTAATTCTGTCTAGTTATCACGTATTACCATATGTTGATCTATACTGGTCCAAAGACAAGGATAAAGGTGTTGAATTAGTAAATATACTAGTTCGAAGAGTTTCAGAGATATAAGAGGAATTTAAATCTTTCACATAATACAAGCTTAGACGACTCCGATAAATTTTCCAAAATTCGTCCTTTCTTTGACATAATAAATATACGTAAATATGTCAACATATATTAAGCTGACATTATATAAATGGCTAATTTCGATACACATGGAATACTGCACAAGTCTTCTATTTAATTTAAATAATTACGAAACTCAGCAAATGCAAAAAATACAAAATAAGGCTATGAGAGCCATTTTTCAAGTGTAACAAATATACACCAGTTTCATTAATGATGAGTTCATTGAAATTAATGAATGTGCGACAAATAATAATATACAAAACAATGTTATCATTTACAACAGCAAACAAGGTGTTACGCCATCGTATATTAGTCAGAAATTGATTTATGTGCATGAAACGCATAAATATAATACAAGAATCATCAATGATTTCTTTATAGAAATAGGCTAATAATGTTTTTGTTAATGGTAGATGGGTAGATATATAAAGTGTATATTGTACCCGATATACAGCGTGAGTCATCTAAGCGGGTAAGACTGATTATGCCTTTATGAGTAAACATATTTCGAAGCGGTTTTTCCCTTATGATAGCTGTTCATTAGGAGTACATTTTAAAAAAAATTCGTATTATACAGAGTGTTCCATAACTTGGTAGCTAACTCTAGTTATAGTTCTTTAAATGGAACACCCTATATATTATTGCATTTTTGAATTCCCCGTATAATTTTTAGTCAAAAAGTTATAAGATATTATGGGCTTAAAGTGTAAAGTTTTTGACTTATTCCCATTTTTCTGAAAAATTCACCGTTTGTATAAAATTATATTTCTCGAAAACGACGTATTAGATGGAAAAATTTTTTTACATTATTGTTTACAATAAGAGGTCCTAATAGTAGCATGTTTTATTTTTTTACAGTTACTAACTGCCTGTGCAGGAAATTGGATTAAAATTAGATAACAAGTTTTTGAATAAAAGTCAATTTTTTTAGATAGAACAGCCTGTATATCAGTTCATTTTTGAATTGTTTATTAAATTTCACATCAAAAACATGTTAGACGTTAATACTTTATTTATTGACTATTACAGATTACAGATATTAATTAAACCACAAAACTGACAAAATTATATTAAAAAGAGACAATAGCTCAGTAATAGTTACTTTTAAAGTGTTAACGTCTTACATGTTTTTGATGTGAAATTTAATAACAAATTCAAAAAAGAAATAATATACAGGGTGTTCCATTTGAAAAAATTGACTTTCTTGCAAAAACTAACAAAAGCATATCAAAAAACGACAATAACTCTGTAATAATCAGTTTTAAAGTGTTAACGTCTGACATGTTTTTGATACGAAATTTAATAAACAATTCAAAAATGAACTGATATACAGGGTGTTGCATTTACAAAAATTGACTTTTATACAAAAACGTGTTATCTAATTTTAATCCAGTTTCGTGCACATGCAGTTAGTAACTGTAAAAAAATAAAACATGCTTCTATTAGGACCTCTTATTGTAAACAATACTGCAAAAAAATTTGTCCATCTAATACGTTGTTTTCGAGAAATATAATTTTATACAAACATTGAATTTTACAGAAAAATGGGAATAAAACAAAAACTTTACACTTTAGGCCTATACTATCGTTTTACTTTTTGACTAAAAATTATACGGGGAATACAAAAATGCAATAATATATTGGGTGTTCCATTTCAAAAACTATAACTATGGTTAGCCACCAAGTTATGGAACACTCTGTATAATTCAAGGTATTTTTAAAATGTGCTCCTAATGAACAGTTATCACAAGGAAAAAACCGGTTCGAAATATCTTTACTCATAAAGGCATAATCGGCCTTACCCGCTTAGATGACTCGCCCTGTATATTAACATAGATGAAATTTTGTTATTTACTTGTCTTACAAAAGACAGAATAACCACTATATATGTATGTATTTATTTATGTATTTATGTATTTTTTTATTGTATTTATTGACAATGTCAATGTCTATGACTTACGACAATAAAGTTATATTATTATTATTATTATTAATGGTCTAAAAATGTTTAACAGCCTGCCGTATGACATAAAACATTATAATAATATAAATAGGTTTAAGAGACAACTGTCATTATATATTTTAGAGAAATGTATATAAATAATCTAAGTGTATTTAAATAGCGTATTGCTAATAAAGATATATTACTAATTTGCAATTCGGCATATTTTCGCATAATCTGTCGATTGATGAACAGATGGCGTCGTATTTTGGACACCACTCATGCAAGATGTTTATGAAAGGAAAACCAATGCGATTTGTCTTTAAACTTCGCTGCTTATGTTCTTCGGATGGCTTTTGCTTTCAGTTTATACCGTATGCAGGCGCAAGTTCTGGTAGAGATAAATTGCTTGGCTTAGGAGGAAAAATTGTAATGGATCTTTTAGCTAGGGCAAAAAACTTTACTGTCATCACATATTCTCTGTTAATTTCTTTCATAGTATAAATTATTTAGTGGCTTTACACTTATGGATATTTTGCAACGGTGACATATAATTGGCATATTTTTGCAAATCCTAACAAAAATACATAAGATAACTCAGTTCTTACCAGAACACTGTATATTCAGTACCTTACATTATGCATAGGCTAGACGCCTTGGTGATGATTTTTCTTTTCAGTGTAAATAGTCCAATAATCCTACTTCAAGTTTTAATTAACGTCGAAATATCACATGTCAACTTCACGTCAAAAAATGTCCCTCTTGAAAAAAAAATCGAGATGTTTCTGCTAGCGATATTATTTCAAGGGTTACTTCAAATTTCCTCTTTGAATTGAATATACTTCAGTTTCATTCAATCAAGTAGGTATTCAGAAGGATATTGTACGTGTCATATGTCGGGGGTTTTAAATAAATTAAAACGACAACAAAAAACGCATATTTCTAGATTGAATTTTATTTAATTGGAACATAAAATAGATAGAGAAACGTTCATTGATATATAAAGTCCCCCTGCTCGGCTTCTTTATCTTGGAGATATTTCGCTACAGATAAACATCTGCGAAGGTCGTGCAGAAAAACGGAAATTTTCATATCACGATTCGATCGCGAAAGAATGCCATTACGTAAAATCTAATTAGATTACAAACGAGATAAGGAGGGAATTCATTCAGTGGAACGACCGGGCTTACTCCATCGATTTCACATTGGACAACAATAAAGTCCCTCTTTGTCTGAAGTACCGGTGAAGAAGAACAGAGAGGACGATATGCTTCAGTAATTATATGTTTCGTGGGTGGCCGTGGTCTACGGAGCTCTTTCGAATCTTCGATTTAATTGATTACATGATAAGATCCTGTCCACAGACTTCTTTTCTCATTCGTTTTTCTTTTCTCCGCTCTGGTTCTGTTATATGTACATGTATATACACAGCAAGACACAATTACTGACATGGTAGAGTAACCTGTCTTCTCTGGCCTGCATTTTATTGCTCTGTTTAACTATTAAATTGTCTTCATAATGAAGTACTGCATCAGGTCGGTCAATTGTTTTATGTGATTTATTTTCAATTAATGGGTTCATTTTGTAGCAAATGTGTGTGAAATAATAATGAATAAGGCGGGCAGCTTTGTTAGAGTTTGTTGCCTTCTTATTTCTCAGTACTTAGTTTAATTAATTATAAAACAACCACATTAAGAGCAAAACGAGGTACTTAGTTAAATTTACATAATTTTTACTTACAAATTACATATATTATAATGATTTAAATTTTCAATATTTATAAGTATAAAATCAAAATTAATTTCCCAAGAAAATTAATTTATGTTATACAAATAAAAGTTTATTCATATATAAAATAGAAAAATTCTATTAGAATAGTAATGGAATGCATAAAATGTTAGATAGGAACTAAATTTTTTGTAATCTCATTCTTATTCAAAGATTTTAAAAAGTCACAATATTAGTAATATTGTCAAGACATAAGATAGGCAACTTAAATTACTATAGAAGAAAATGTCATTATCATGAAAAATCAAATACGTATATGGAAACTAAGTAAAAATATCCTGGTTACTGATAAATAAATAGATGGTTTGTGAATTGACATGAAAGTAAAAGAATTATGTAATGAAACGAGATTTTTTTGGAATAAAGAAGAATTTATATAGAAAAGTTAGTATAAAAGTAATAAATAACTGATTTTATAAGTTAATTATCATCATCTACATGTTACATTTAGGCAAATATACATATATAACTATAATAAACATAATAGTTTCATTTCTTGGGAATAACGGCTGATAATTAAACAAATAAAAAACTACATATTTTTTCTAAGATTTTAACATTTTATCGCATGTCTTCTTCTGACAACTAACTCGGCATTTTCCTAATGCATTTTATTTAATTTAAGTATGTAAATATATGGAAGTGCCTCCATAGCCGGCGCCGGTTTCTGTTTTGTATGCATATTGGTGCCGGCTACGGCATCAGGAATTGCGGACGGCAGCCGGCTTCACGTATCGTTACCGGCTTATCAACACAACTCTATTTTCCATATTGCGCGCGTGAACGGTTTAACTTTTAGTGTTAATTTCCTTTAATTTATCTAAATTTGCAGGCATGTTTTTCCCTGTAGCTATGCTTTTTGTTAAAAATGATGTTCTTCTAATTGTAGAATGTTGAAAGTGGGCGATAAGTTTGAAAGTTACGAGAATTTCAACAAGCAGTTACAGAAATACAAAAATGAAGTGTTCAATGATTACTGGATTAGAGATTCTAGAACCATCGAGACGCAGGCTAAAAGATATCAAAACAAGACTTAATTTACCATTATGTAAGAATAGCTTGCATAAAAGGTGGCCGAATGCACACTTTTGGGAATAAAACAAAAAACACATTTACATTTAGGCAGAAGTGCCCAGCCGGTATGTTTTTAAAATTAACTTCTTGTGGGGAAATTTTTAGAGATAAAGGAACTGAATGAAGATCACACTCATCCGGAAGCACAAACTTTATTTAAAAGTTTACCGCAGCAAAGACTGAACATTTCAAAGCAGCTTAAGGTTAATTCAGTAGCAGCATTGCAGGCTAGCGCCAACAAAAAAATCGTACAAAATAATATTATTTATGAATCCGGGTGCCTTGTGACTCTGAAAGACTTAACAAATCTAAACAGAAAACCACAGAACAGAATAAAGTTTGATGAATGTCAATCAATTTTACGAAATACTTACAAATGCGACGTTCATATTGACGTTGATGTGGAAGCAAATTTGAAATGCATCTATTTTCAAGATCCTGAGATGAAACATATGTTTGACTCTTATCCAGAAATAATTTTTATAGATGGCACCTATTGTCTACACAGCAGTAGAGCGGCCACATATTTAATTATGGTAGAGGATGCAGAGGGAAGTGGTGCAATAGTAGCAGTTGGTATATTACTAAACAAAACTCAAGAAAATATCGATTGGTTCATAAAAACATTCAAAAATTTGAATCAGAGAACATCAGATATAAAAGTGGTGATGTCCGATAAGGACAACAAAGAGAGAAGTGCTTTTAAAAGAAAATTTTCTTGATGTCTCCTTGCAGATATGTTTATTTCATACTCTACAGATATTTAACACAGAAGTAAGTGTGAAGAAAATGGGATTGTCCACCACAGAATGTGAAGTCGCCAAAAAGTACTTGCATAATTTAGCCTATGCTTTATCTGAGGAGTGTTTTCAAAAAATCTATTTGGAAATGAAACAACATGTTCATCAAGTCGTTATCGATTATTTTGTACCTGACATTCGCAAATCCGTCTTTTCTGAACAAAACAAACAACAGAATTGAAAGTATCAATGCCAAATTGAAATCTGTCATTACCAAATTTTCTAATCCAGAGGATTTCATCAAAATTTTTTTTGTTATCCTCAATTCTTCACGAGCAGATAGAAATATCAAAAATTCTAAAGAATATAATAAAGTTACTACCAGGGCATTTACGTCAGGTTCAGTAGAAGATTTGTATTCTAGACTTTTAACGAATTTCACCTTTAAAAGGTTCAACGGCAACTTGAATGTATGACTAAATGCAAAGATTTTCAATTTATTGAAGAAGAAAAATGTCTCGGTCCTACTAGTGAAGGTCTTCTAGAGCTAACACCTTATAGTTGTCAGTGTATGTTTTGGACCTCCGCGAGCTCCGTTCAATTACCTTGTCGTCACATCCTCAAACTTCGATCTATGTGCAACCAGTCTTTATTTGATGAAAACATTTGCTTGCAACGATGGAAGAGAACCTATTTTGAATCACGTCACCCATTTTGTCCATCCCTCAAAACTAGCCAGTTTGAAGAGACGCCAAGTACTAATTCAAAACTTGAGGTTAACTTAGAAGTCACGAATGATAATCCATATAAACGCAGACCACTAACATATCACCAAATGTTCAAAATAATGAATGATGAATGTTTGAGATTGTCCCAGATATGCAGTGAGATTTCATCCGAGACTTTCTACAACAGCTGAAATTCATTAAGTCTCTTGTTACAGAATGGTCCAATCATAGTTATACATCTACTGGAGATAACACTAACGGTGAAATTGAAATTGATAACCTTAGTAGTTTCCCCAGTAATGATGATAATGAGGCTGAGAAGGAAACTGAAAATCAGAGTAGCCCCAAAATGCATATGTATACGAAAAACTTTGAAAATAACAATAACGATAATTCAACTTCGCAGTTAAACCAAATAGTGTGTTGGGATGTTGACCGAAATAGTGAAATTAATATTATAAATTTAAGCAAAAGTCCAAGTACACAAGATAATCAATCTGGTGAAAGTTCTTCGAAATCAAAAGCCATTATAATTTCCGATGTTAAGGTACCTACTTAGTATGTTCAGTGTTTTGGCAATGTTTGTTAAAATTTTATTTTTTAAGATACCTACTGTGAAAATTAGAGGCCGCCCCAACGGATGCGGAAACACAGTTATTGGTTTTAAAAAAAAAGAATATCTACTAAAGAATATATTTAATAATTTTTTTTTAAATTAATGTAATTATTGTTAGATTTATATTTAGTTTCGAAAGAAAGAAATTATTCTCCTATATTTATAGTACATATAATATTTATATCATAATGTGTATTAAATATAGTAAGTCTATTATTCAATGAGCGTGTTATGACGGCTATAACCCACGAAGATGACTTGCACACAATGTAAGCATCTGAGTGCGTTATAGCCATAACACCCAAATCGATACTTTATCAACAACTTTCACGGAAAGAAACTGATATTGACATAACGATTGAGTTATGACCATAACTCCATCGCTGTCATTATTATTCAACTGACTGAATAATCACTGCCATAACTTGCCAAAATCACCTTAGTAATTCATAGATAATGCGATAATTGTAGATAAAATTTTAAAATTAGTTGGAAATTTTTAATTATAGGAATTGTAAAAGGGGGTAGAGATTCAATCACATATGCACATAACCGCCGGTAGCGATACGGTATGCCTGTGCCGGCAACCATACTTAAAACCGGCGCCGGCTACGGAGGCACTTCCTAAATATATATGTAAACAAATGATAATTTCTTGAATGATGTCTCTTGTTTGGGCAAATAATACAAATGTATATATACCTTAGTTCATTTTTTTTTTATTATTGTGTTATCTTATAGATATACTAAATACTAAAACAAAGGAATCTTTTAGATTAGACATTTGTCTTAATTTATATAGTAGAAAACTTTCTATGTTCGAATTGGTTTATCCGTTGAAGGAGTTATAAAATATTATTATTATTTTATAGAAACGGGTAAGACGCTGATAAGTTGTAAGATTCTATATGTTTCATTCGGCTATTTACATAATTAGTTAAAGATTGATTTTTGCAAAATAAACGGTTGCTAAAGTTTTGCTTATACTAGACGGAAAACATATCGCAACGCGATACATTTTTTGCATTTGGGGTAAAAATATGATGTGACACGTTTGTATCCTCTACTACTTAGTAGATTCTGCAGCGATGTGATAAAGTATTTTCCTCGAAATCTTATGCCTTTCCCAAAATAAAATGCTGCTTTATAACAAGCACAAACAAATTTGGCAAATCAACTTAAATTTATGGATTGAAGCAATTACTGTAGTAAATGCAGTATATGGCTTTTAGCATTTGTGAAATGTATCCGTTTAATACCTCAGTAATTGCTTCATTTCGGAAGCTTCCTTAGAAGAACTGCAGATACAAGTCGTGTAGTATTTCATTAAGATGTTAATTTTTCTATTTAGTACCATTATCTCAATGAAAACCTTTATTAAGAAAGAACACCCATTTAAATGTTTGAGGGAAATTGAAGCTCTTCCATTGAATCCCAGTATTACCATCGCTCATCTCTGGTTCAAATTATGAAGAAGTTGTTTGAGTGCAACCATATTCACCCTATCGCCGCCCGTGATGTATGACAATTCGATGTACGTTAGCTGGGACCTCAAGATGGACCTCTAAATCAAAACCTTCTTATTGAGACCATGAAGACCGCACAGAAGAGGATAGATTGCATTGCGAGCGCCAACAAACTTGACTCTCATATTAGAGATATAAGAGTGCAACATGAACCTCCATATAAATAAACCGGTACAAGGCAATCTGAGTCTTTGTTAGACAACTATCCTCCTTAAATGTAAGTAATGCCAAAAGTGAAGCCAAAAGTCACAAGCAGCAGAGTGATGTGCAGTAAAAGGACGATAACGACTGAGGCAAGTACTTTACTTCATCTTTCAATTTTTCTGCAACCTCCAGATGCTCCTCAGGTAACACTAGTAATATTTGGCAGATAAAACAATAACTGACGTCTCCAAAAAATTGCATATAAAAAATTGTCCTTTTATTTTGTATCTCACAAAGTACTGTTGGTTTAAGATTTTAGAAAATTAATTAGAAAGGCTATTATATGATGCTCTAGCTTATATCAAAATGCAGCACTGAGGAACTCACCCATATTTTACTCATCAGTTGAGATAATATTTTGATGAGAGGATATCTTGAGTTACCTTAGATTTGCCTCAGAAGTTGTAATAGTTGATCCCCAAAGTCTTCCGATCTCACAGCATTCGACTGTGTCTCAATTTATACTAATTTGATGCGTTCAAATTGCTGCAGCTGAAATAAAAAAGAAATACTAAACGTTTATAGAAGCCACAACACTTTTGGTGCATTCCTCTTAATTTATCCTGTATATCTACGTCGAAAATATTTTCAAAATGCGGAATTTATAGTTATTGCTACAGTTTTCTTTTCGTTTCATATATTGCATTTTTATTTATCTTATTTCCTTGTTTAATAACCGTGTTTATTACAAGTACTCTATCAAGAAAATTACTGAATGGGAAACCAGTACTTTTGACAAGAAGTGTACGTACACTTTCTTTCCTTTTCTTATACCTCACCTTCTTCTAAACCAATCGGTAGCGCAGCATCTTTTTAGATAATTCACTGTTGATAAGTATAAATAGTAGCTCAGACGAAATTGATTTTTCTCGTTCATTTTTCGAACCCCGTCATTATCCCACAATAATTTCTAATTAAATTATAATCGTTCCGTTGTCGCCCTGTTTTATACCTTCGGCTTTCAAAATAACTGCAATGGAGAGAGCGAGGAAAGAACGAGCTCACAAAAAAATTTATAAGTAGAAGTAACCGCCGCAATTGGGAGAGGGAACACAAATTAAATTAATAGTGAATGGGTCTAATGTTAGACATTAGCCTTTTGACATTTCCAATTATCGCTTGTGTGTCGTACTCAAAATAATTGAAAAATACTATAAAGGCTACACCCACGTCGTAAAACTTTATTATATTTTTTCATTATGCCATTTTGTTCTGGTGTTTTTTCCATTTTAATCCATGCAAATATACTCTTATTAAGGTCTGTAAAATTTATTTTTATGTTAAAATAGCCAGTGAATATTATATTATAAATAACGTGCTCATAATTATAGAATTCCAAACAGATACGTTGCGTTATACTGTGCGTTTTAAAATTTAATACAAAGAAGTTCCCTGCGAAAATGGTATCACGGACTTTCAACAACATAATTAGTTTCTGGCCGCGGTAGAGATTAAATACCATAGAATGTGTTAATAATAAAAGTGGAGGTGTTTTTTTTATAAACGAGGATGATTTGAAATGTTCGCCAAATTTCCACGAGATGACAGCAGAATATAAAGCGTCGCTATCCCGAAAAATGTTAAACTTAATGTTTCGGTAGCTCAAAATTTAGCTAAAATAAATACTTAAGGAATAAACGTAAATGAAATTTGATTTATCATTTCTTTGTGTTGGCGGCTTCAGTCGAATGTTCATATTATTCGATTAGAATTTAACGTTGCTTTAAAGTTATATTATTATTAATAATCACTTAGTGCCCAATAATTTATTGTACACCAAATTTGATATCAAGAAATGACAATTTACTGATTTGACTGTGCACATTCAAAAGTTTCTTCCAAGCCAATGACAATTTCAATAATAAGTACGTTAATATAATATTTATGTTTATATTTATACAAAATAAAAATCTATTAAGTTTCACTTTTAGCGATGCTGTGCACAGATAAAGATGAATGATGAGCTATTGACAATTTCAATGGGCAAATGTTGGTAATATTTGGTATTATGCAAAATAGGTAATGCAAATATGTGTTCAACAAATTCCTGCTTATACTAATTTCCACTTGCCGATACTGTGCATAAATAAAAATATTGCTAGTTACTGACAATATCAATAAGAAAGTGTGGAAGAATTTGTATTTATGGAAAATTCAAGACCTAAACTTTTTGTAAGGAATGCCTAGACTTACCGATTTTCTTTTTGGTAAATAATAATAATAATTACTAAGTTTTGGTAATGCTGTGCAGAAACATATACTTGTTACAAACCATTGACAACTTCAATGAGAAATTATTGAAAATATTAGTATTTGTGCAAAATAGCACGAAATTTATTTTCAGCTCTGCTAAGAATTTTCTAGCCATAGAAAATTTCAATAAGAAACTAATAGAAATATTTTTATTAACATAAAATAAAAATTATTTTCAAAAATGTACTACATTTATCTGTTTCACTTTTGCCGATGCTATGGATAAATATAGATTTGTTGCAAGCCATTAAGGTTCTTAATTATAAAATATCCTAAATATCCATGCTTGTGAAACATATAAAAACAAAATTTTGTTTTTGAAAATCGTTACATTTACAGATTTCAATTATGGTGATATTATGCACAAATATAAATATTACAAGTTATTGAAAATTTCAGTAAGAAGGCGTAAAAATATTTGATGAGAAATATGAAAACTAAACGTTTTTCTTTAGTAAAGGTTAGATTTTCTAATTTGACTTTTGGCGAGGCTGTGCACAAATGAAGATTTATTGCAAATCACTGACAATATAAATGAAGAACTATTCATACTATTCGTATTTATCGAATATAAAAAGTTGAAATCTAATTTCAAGGTGTGGCTGGATTTACTGATTCTACTTTAGGGATACTGTGAACATACATACATATATTAGAAGCCATTGATTATTGGATTGAGAAATTATTAGAAATATATTTAAAAAATAGAAATGGTATGTATTTTTCAGAAGTAACTTAATTAATGGATCTTAATTTTGACGATGCTGTGCTAAAAAAGTATTTAAACAATAGAGAACAACAATAAGAAATTAATGGAAATATTTGTATTAATGAAAAGTAGGGGACAAAAACACTATAACACGTTAACCACACTAAAACACAAAAAGGCTAAATACGTAATTCAACAACTAACAAAGAAGTCATTTTTAGTAGTAGGTACTGCTTAAAAATCGCGGTTTCTGCACACAGCAGCGTAACAGAAAAACTTAGTTGCTGAAAGACGTATTTAGCCTTTTCGTGCACAGATTCCAAGTTTAGTTTCTTAAAAGTACGGTAGCTGAATTTATTCTCAAGAAATGACTGGATTTACTTAATTCACTTTTGTAAAAGCTATGAATAAATAAAAACTCGCAAACCTTTGACACTCTTAATGTGAAAATATTTCATTGTAACTGTCAGTATTAGAAATATTCATAGTTGTGAATAATTTAAAACCAAATTTGTAGCAATGCTGTGTACAAATAAAAATTTAAAAAAAGCCAATACTTCTTTTAATGGCTTTTAATGAAAATTTATTGGAAATAGTTATTATATTTGTGAAAAATTAAAGAAATTATTTACTTTCAACAAATCTGGAATTATTGGATTTTAATTTTAAAGACGATGTGCTAAAAATAATAAGCAAAGCATAAATTTTTGCAGTAGACCAGTTAAATTTATCCTAAAAATCGTTTTTTTTAAATTTTTTATTGCAGATAGCGCCACAAGTTCTACTAATTAAAAAAGTTCACTTGTCGCACAACAATTATCATGAAAACATCAATAAAAATTGTATATGCTTGCTGTGTTCTTAACCATTGCATGGTGTAATTGGTGTCGCAATCAAGTTTATTGCATTAGTATTCCTTGTTAATTGGGGAGTCTATGTGACAAAGAAACCCTACGAGCCACAAAGACCTTAATTACAGGTAGACTAAAGGTATATAGTTCCACCTATATCAACACGAAGTAGATCTCGTCTGTAGCTGTGTCCTCCCCCAAACATAAACAGGGGCCCGCTGCGACATTATCGTTAGTTGCTGTATACAGAGTGACGAGGTAAATTAAATTGCGGCCACACGCCCTCCCACTCGCTCTTGTTTAATATATCGGTGACTTGCATAGGATGTAATCATGTCGCTCGATGTATAACTTAATAAAGTCATTGGCTTGATGAACAATTAAGCAGGGATATTATTGCATTTTGTGAAATACAATGGCAACTTCGTCGCACTGATATTGGTGTGTACATACAGGGTGACAATTTAAAAACTAGCAATGCTTAAGAAAGAGTCCCAACAAAAAGAATTAGTTTATCAAGGCTGTTCTGAAGGCACAAGAGTATTTTACTATTAAAAAAGTTGTGATTTTATAAGAGTTTTAATATAATCCTGTATAGTCTTGCATTAAGAGCGTTCAAACAATTATTTGCTTAAAAGGTAGTAATTCTTTATTTCATCTAACGGAAAAGTGTCATCAATCAAATATGTGTAATATACATATTTATAGGATTTAATTTTATTTTTGAAAAAATTACATTCATTTCTATTATTTTATCCATGTGTGATTGTCTATATTTATAATTAAAATTACAAATACAGGATATTTGAAATTAATATTTCCAAATGAGTCGCAACTCCTATGTCCACCTACCAGCTATTCTTGTCACTTAGGCTGCCGCTTACTCAGTGAAGATGTTATAGGTCGAAACGACGTGAAGCTAAATTTAATAGGGCGCCACCGCAAAATTAAAGCCTATCAAAGTTAACGAACGCGGATCGTGGATGGTAAGAAAAATAGGGTGGAAATAGGTAAAAGCAACTCAGTAATAAAACAAAACGGATTAAGACCACAAGAACTAAGTTTAATTCGACAAGACGTAGAATTTATGTACACAAAAAGAAAGAGTTAAATATGGAAAGAATAAATATTAACAACAAAAAATTAACCCCAAAAATTAGAAAATACAAAACTAAATTGATAATCTTTTAGTCGGCATCACTTAGATTTCTATCAACACGGACTAATCCGTTCGCCAACAGATGGCCGCACGAATATTAAAATGGGTTCCAAAAATAAAATAAAATGTAGAATTGAACAACAATATTCCAACGCGAAGGGAACCAACCCAATTTATATTGCGTAGAAAAATAAACTACAATTAAATTAAACTAAGAGATAATGTACAGCTCGCTCCAAAATTAAATGAATTAAAATTTAAAAAATATATATATTAATGAGTTTAACTAAGGACAGGACATATAGAGTGAAAGAAAAACAAAGTGTAACAATAATAGTAGGGTACTTATACCGATTCTGGCGCCTCCTCCCCCTCTCACCCAGCTCCCCCTCACCCCCCTCACCCTAGTGGCGCCCTCTGCCAACCCAACTGATGTGGCGCCCCCCTCGCGGTCGCCAACCCAACTAAAAATTGCAGATTTCATCATTACCAACCCAACTAAAATTGCAGATTTCATCATTACCAACCCAACTAAAATTGCAGATTTCATCATTACCAACCCAACTAAAATTGCAGATTTCATCATTACCAACCCAACTAAAAATTGCAGATTTCATCATTACCAACCCAATGTGGCGCCCTCTGACGGCCACTAACCAAACTAAGAAATGGCAGATTTCATCATTACCAACCCAATGTGACGCCCTATCACAGCCACTAACCAAGAAATGGCATCTCTCATGATTACCATAATGCAGCATCCTCTCACGGTCACTAGCCAAACTAAGGTGACGTCAGACAAAATGGCGGACCATCAAGATGGTCTTTGTTTCTAGAGAATTCCTGAATAAATTACCAGGCTTGCTATCGCGCTTCTCAATGTACTTCAAACAGGTCTAAACATGTTTCCAGCGGAAACCGCAACGGCTGTCTGCTTCTGTGATAACCGCATGCGCAGAAAATATAAGAAGCACCCCCTGATGGATACTACCCCAACTAAATATTAAATATATAAGAATTTCGAATGTAATATCATCAGTATCAATTGCAAAGCTGTGTAGCACCTTCCATATAATATAATGGCGGTGTAATACGAGAAATTTGATAACTTTTTGTCTGCTAATGGTATTGAAATACCTATCATAGTGCGAGATTGGTTACTATCTTCGGAATTAACGCAAAGCGAGTGTTTATTCATAGCGGCATTCGCATATCAAAACATGCAATATTTCGATATCGATGAATTAATGAACGTTTTGGAATATTGTAACCCAAATATGAGCCAACTTAAGAAGTGGTACATTTATAGTGAGTATGAATACATATGTGAACCTGATTTAGATCCTCATGCAGAAATTTGCGTATTCGACATAGAAACATCGACTGTACTGACTTTAAATAAGAACATACCGAAGATGTTAATGAGTTGGTATCCTCAATATAATCATCCTGAATTGTACTATAATGACGAGCTGGCCGCGACTGGTGGTGGATATGTTATATACGCTCATCAGAAGTGTTTCGCAAGTAGCTAACATGTACAGACCCGCCTAAACATGTCTAGACTTGCTGGAAATACATCAGTCGACAATGTCCGTTGAAAGCAGGCGGAGGGTTCTTAGACAGAAGAAAGACTTGTTGAACATTAGAATTATGAGGTTTATATCCGAAATTGAAAAAATCAAATCTGATTTAGAAATGTATGCGTTGGTGACAAATATTAGTAAAATAAAGCTATAAAATGGAGAATATGGAAAAATATATGATTAGGTCTTTTGTTGTACACTTTATATAATTTTATAAATAAATATATGTAATATACATTATTAAATAAAGAAAATATAACATCCAACATTTTTTTCCTTAAAATACCCCTTTTAGATATATATAAAGTGCATCTCACTTAAAGAAATGCGTAGACATAGAAGTCATATTTTTAATGTGAGTATATAAGAATAATGTTTTGCAGCTGAACGTTTATACCTTCTCACGATTAAAAACTTCCTATATTGCTTTATACAGGATGTTAGGATACAGATATGTAATTCACCTTAAATAAAAATGCGTGCATGTATAGAATTAATACTTTTTTTATTTTTATATAATCATAATATACAGTTTTAATAAAATTACAAAACATTATCCTCGTCAATCCAGCTATTATGCGAATTATCGAACCCTAACCATTTTACATAAGCTTTTCCGTCCTTTACACGTAATACTTTTTCAATCAGATATACATCTTTATGTTTAGTTTTCTGCAATTCATGTTCGTAGAAACAACCCAAAATCGGATCTCCATTCATATCCTCCAGCATATATGTTGGCGGATTTGTAGCATTAGCTTTAATAATCTTGAACAATTCACTACCCCAGTTCCTGAGATAGCCTTTCGAGAAAACACTTTTGAATTTACTTATCCGCACGATGTCACCAACTTTATATTTCCGCTTCACAGCTGTTTGCACATCATTGTAGATAGTAGAAAGCAGGAGCTTCTCATTCTTTTTAGTCACATCGCAAGGTCGCATTTTAATTGTTCGATGCTTTGTTTTATTATACGTATCAGTCACGGAGGGTAAAATATCTATCCACTTATAGCTACCTCTCATTGTAAATTCCTTATATAATCTACCCTTTAGCGTACGAATAACACTTTCGGCAATAGACGCTTTCATTGTACTATATGTTGAATAATGGTTTATACCATATTTCTTCATGAGATTTTGAAATCGAGTATTATAAAACTCTTTACCATTGTCGGACTGTATATTTTTCGGCTGTCGAGTGTCTTGTAGAATGCCTTCCATAGCATTACATACATCCAGACCGGTTTTCGATTTAAGGGGTTGAGTCCATAAAAATTTCGAGAAACAGTCTATAACCACAAGTATATATCTATACCCGCCATTCTCTCGTGCATGAGGTATAAATTCGGCCAAGTCAATCTGCCAAACATCGTCAAACCCTCTAATAATGACGCGACGTCTGGGAAAGAATCTACGAGCCGGTCTATGCAGCTCATCAACTAAATGACGCTTAATACTATTCATAATTAACAATTATTGTTCAGCGTGTTAATACATCATGTAGGTAGAACAATGCGATGGTAAATGAATTAAAATTATGTTTCGTCTCTATGGTCTTGCGAGCGGTCGGGGTGGTGGTGGTGGTTGTGGGGGTGGGGAATTCCCTGATTTCTTTTCAAGTTTTTTTCTTATAGCTTCCAGTTTAGCATTGAGTTTAACCTCAATTCTACTCTCAACACTTTTTTCCATTCGATACAGCTTTTGATCAGTTTCAGCTTGTAGAGTATTTGCACTAACTTCGACAATCCCTTTGATTGTATCCAAGTTAACGCCCTTATTTAAATTATTTTTCAGTGCAAGTATTTCACCATCCAATTCCTTCTTAATTTTTTCAATCTTCTTACTAACTTCAGAATTTGTGGCATGGTTTTTTCTTAAAACATCAAATTTAGCATCAATCTTCTTCTCAACACTAGCTTGCATCTGGTTTAATTTCCCATTAATCGACTGTTGCACATTATTTACACTAACATTAACAATACCCTTAAATATATCCAAATTAACAGTTTTATTTAAATTAGTTTTAAATGCATTCAAGTTCTCATCCAATTCCCTCTTAATTTTATCGATCTTGTCACTAACCCAGGTGTTTGTTGCGAGATTGTTCCTTAAATTGTCTAGTTCATTTTCGATTCTATTCTCAACAGCAGTCTGCATATGATGTATGATATCACTAATATCCTCAGCCACTTTGGAATTTGAGGCGTCTATTTTTATTTGAATATCACTCACCACATTATCAATCCGTAGATCTATTACGCCAAGTATTCTAGATAGGTGACGCTTATTAACAGAATCCTGATCGTGTATAGGATCTGCTACACGACAAATACGTTTACCGCCAATATCAACATCACCTTCCTCTGTTAATGGCAGAGATGGCTTTTGACGTTTAACGCTAGCTTTACCGTTGCTAAGATATCGGCCAAATTTGTCTACACTCATGACGATACTGATGAAAAGAATGAGAGTATTAAATATTTATTCAATTACGCCGCATTCTTTAAGCTCCTCGATGATGGACTGCATTTCATTATGGGTACTTTCATTGCCAGAATCCCGAGAGGCCTTCAAAAGTTTAAGACGATCCACGAGCTCGTTTATGCCGTCCCAATAGACATATTGATATCTATCATGGGTGTTGGAAACAAGCATGCTGCCTATATCTCCGCCAGACCATGTTTCTGGAGTCGAACTGGAATATTTAGCAAGAAGAGGTTTTATTATTTCACGCCATTTGTGGCCTCTAGTCCCCCTCAAGTTATTTTTGGGTTGGAACAGTTTGCGATGCACATTAGTTTCGTGTAAAATATCATAGTAATGTGATAATTCCTCCTCATTATATCTACTTGGGCTAGTTTTAAATATTAATTCATAAAGACCACGAGAACCCGTAAACAGCTTATTATTGATTATTATGTCTTTACCATCTAGATATAATGTATGCCCACCCAATTTCAATCTATTTGTTTCGGGTTCGAATGTAACACCATACGTTGTATCATATACATTGCTTGTATCTTGAAAAAGACCTCGCACAAACTCTCTCGGTAAAGGATTAAGATCTCCATAAAACGTGTTATGTGAATGCGGATCCTCTTCCACCAATGGATTAGACTGCTCATCGAATGGATTAATCGAAGAGCTCTTTTCTATCTCTTGTTTTTTTATCAGCTTTCCTCTATTTTTCAAAGTGTTTGTAATATTCATTATGGGCTCCTTAATTGTTTGTGTTTCCTGTTTTATTGTCGTGTTCAAACCTTCTAGGTTCTCAGTAATGGGCTTAAACATTTTTCGTATTAAATAATCTTCATCGGAACGATTAAGCTTCAATTGCATATACTTATTCCTAATAACTTTACTTGCCTTAATAATATCACGCTTCAATTTCTCATAATTCATTTTTCTACTATTAACTGCCTGCCTGCGCATGATTATTTGCAGACAGATATATATTAACTGAATAAAATGAATAATTCACCAGCATATATAGCGATCAAAACCCTTCCTATAACGACCATTATGCAAATCACTATCCTTGTCTATCACCAGGAATCCGTATTTATCTTTCCAACACTCACCACAAACCGATTTAAACCGCTCAAATGACATGTCAACTCCAACATGATCGTTGTAAATATGTTGTAGATTTGTATTATCCTGCTTAAATAATACCAAAAAATTAGCATTATCCCTAACTAGCTGTTTCGGAATACTAGTATAAGTTTGACATAAATAAAAGCTATCAACACACTTATGTCTACCCATACAAAAATATTTTCTAATATTGTTTTGCTTGTCGCACGCCACATCGTCAAAAATGAATATCGAATTTCTCTCAGCCTCCATGGGGTCTATTATATCATCATTCTCCTTACAAGGAAAATATTTCACATCTTTAACATTATTTAAAACATTCTCCAACAGCTTATATTTAGCTTGATATAAAGACTTGGAATAAATGTATACGTTTTCGAACTTGAGACCATTTTCATTGAATAATAACGATAGCATGAGATTTGTTTTCCCAGAGTTTGATGCACCACAAAGTAGCGCTCTAATGGAGTTCGGTAGTAGGCTGCTATGTTTCCGAAATTTACCCTTTTCATCAACGTCCAAATCCAAGTTGATTATTTCAAGTGCATCCTTCTGCTTCACAAGTCTCATGGTGAATGAATTATATATAAATTGTTGGATGTTTATAAAGCTAATTCATTTCGATGCTAACTTTTAAAGAGGGCGGAGGTGTCGTGAACTCGATAATCAACAAGTTGCCTATAGAGCTTCACCTGCCAGGTGGGTACATGTATTGTGGTCCTGGTACAAAGCTCCAGAAACGTTTAGCACGAGGTGATCCCGGCATTAATCCATTGGATGCGGCTTGTCGGGAACACGATATCGCATATTCACAACATAAAGATTTAAAAGATAGACACGAGGCAGATTTGATATTGCAAGAAAAAGCTTGGAATCGTGTAAAGTCAGCAGACGCAAGTGTTGGTGAAAAGACAGCAGCCTGGTTGGTGACTAACGCAATGAAGGCCAAAAGAAAATTTGGTATGGGCTTAAAGAAAAAAACTTTTAAAAAAATAGTGTGCACCAATGTTAAGAAGACTCTTAAGCGATTCGGGGGTGATATTAAACAGGGTGCTAAATCATCATTGGCAGCAGCTAAGGTTGCAATCAAAGAGGCTGGAGGTCGAAAACATATTAAAACCCCCAGAATAATCCCCATACCGAAAGTTGGAGGCGTATTGCCACTCATACCAATATTCGCCGGGCTAAGCGCTCTCGGCTCACTGGCAGGCGGTGTAAGTGGTATAACACAAGCAGTACTCAAAGCGAAAGCGGCTCGAAGTCAATTACGGGAAGCTGAAAGGCATAATAAAACTATGGAAGCTATCGCATTAAAAGGTAAAGGATTATATCTGAAGCCATATAAGCGAGGCTTAGGTTTATATCTAAAACCATCAAAAAACTAATAAGTCGACTGCCTCAAAGAGCATTAACCGATCATGATATTTTGAAATATGCGAAATATATTCACCATTTTAGAGGTGTATTTATGAGGGATACTCTACCAAAATCACCCAACAAAAATGAAAGCGCAGTCGTTAATTTGGATAGCATTAAAGGATCGGGAACACATTGGGTCTGTTATAAGAAGAGAGGTTCTAATATATACTATTATGATTCGTTTGGCAATTTAAAGCCCCCACCGGAATTGATAGAATATTTTAATAGAAAGGGACCTAATAAAATAATGTATAATCATAAACGATACCAAAATTTCAATACATTCAATTGTGGTCACTTATGCTTAGAATTCCTACTAAATAATATATAATCGTATGTTCATATATCAATATATTAGTCATGTCTTACACTTTCACCCTGAAGGGCACAAAATCAGTGCTTTCTGTTGATTATTATCCGCCTATTGAATTGAATCCCCACTATGAATATGTTCTGGGTCTAATAGGATTTAATAGCTACAATTCGATTCCCAACATTGTAGAGGGCTGTAACAAATTTTATTATGATAATGACAAAGTTATTACAATTCCCACAGGATCTTATGAGATAAGTGATATCGCCGATTTCTTGATGAATGCGATGCCTAGAGGTGCAATATCCCTCAAACCAAACAACAATACAATAAAGTGTGAAATTAAAAGCAAATATGAAATAAATTTCGGACCTAGAGACTCTATAGGAAGCATATTAAGTTTTAGTGGGAAGCTATTACCAGCCGATCAAAAACATGAATCGGATTTACCTGTCAATATTATAAAAGTGTCGACAATAAGAATTGAGTGCAATATCACAACATCAGCCTACAACGATAGTCGTTTATCCCACACGCTCTACGAATTTTCTCCACAAGTTGAAGTTGGGTTTTCGATTAATATAGCGCCCGAGCATATAATATATCTACCAATTAATTCTAAGCGTATCGATAATATCACATTAACACTGCTCGATCAAGATGGTGATGCCGTAAACTTTAGAGGCGAGCAAATCATTGTTAGATTAGAATTAAAAAGAGTTTCATAATGGGCCTTTCATTTCGCAAACGTTATATAACTTCCTCACCCCCACAACGGAAGATCACTTCAACATCTAAACTCAAGCAGTTAACATCGGCCAATATAATATTTTTACAATCGTTAGGCTTTCGAGTAAAAAATGGAGGAAAAGCTATCAATATTTGAAGGTGTACATTTTGACGAAGTTATAACGAAAGAAGAGTATCACACATATTATCCGAGAACACACAATTTCAACTTAAATGATGAAGTTCGCATAAGTATTCAAAATCAAGATATATACACACTACCTTCCGAGAGTTATATATACATAGAGGGGAAATTTAAACCTGATGATAATGGTACGGGTCTACCTGAATTAACAAACAATGCATACGCTTTTTTGTTTGATCAGATTCGATATGAGCTTAATGGTGTAGAAATCGATCGCGCAATGAAGCCAGGAATCAGTTCTACGATGAAAGCATTAGTTTCATATAATGAAGATGAAAGTCGAATGTTGTCGATTGCTGGGTGGGGACCATTCGCACAGCGGCAAGCAACACTCTCCAATAACAAGTTCAACGCATGCCTTCCATTGAGCATGCTTTTAGGCTTCTGTTCCGATTACAGGAGGGTTATTATTAACGTCAGTCAAGAATTAGTCCTAATTAGAAGTAAAACGTATGAAAACTGCTATCAAAACAAGACCGCTGATGGTACAAAAAAGGCCTCAATCGAGATTGAAAAGATTGAATGGCGGGTGCCACATGTAAGCGTAAATGATCAGACACGCTTAAAGTTCTTAAACACCCTTAAAACCAATAAACCGATATATTTAACATTTCGTAAATGGGAATTATATGAACTTCCAGCTTTGCGTGCAACGAAAACTGACATTTGGCCTGTTAAAACTAGCACTAATCTAGAGAAACCCAGATATGCTATTATAGCGTTTCAACGCAACAGAAAAGATAACTTTCAGAAAGATGCATCAGGCTTTGATCACGCTTCAATCACAAATATTAAATTGCATTTAAATTCAGAATATTACCCATATAGCGATATGAATATAGATATGAGTAAAAAACTATATGCCCAAGCATATCTAATGTACACAAAATTTCAATCGAGCTATTATGGAAACACTCGCGGCCCCCTCATGAGCTATGAGAAGTTCCACGATTCAGCACTTTACGTAATAGACTGTTCGAAGCAGAATGAGAGCTTAAAATCATCCACCGTCGATGTTAAGCTTGAGATGCAGTGCCAGGAGACGTTTAGCGAGGACACCTCTTGTTTATTATTAATTTTACAAGATTGTGTCGTTGAATGTAGTGCACTGACAGGCACTGTTAAGAAAATTATATAACATTCAGTCAATCGCGAGACATCATGGCTAAAAGAGGTGCAATTGACACTCGAGATCAACTTCAATCATTCCTTATTATAGACATACAAGGTTATGCGATTCAACATTTCGATCCAAAAGAGATGAGCATAAGTGACGGAGAAAGGAGCATCCATTTTTTATTTAAACCTAGCATTGAATTCCATCTATTATCGAAGAAAGATCAGAGGACCGTTCGATGGCTTGAAAATAATTATTTAAATATAGAATACTCTACTGGTTATGTATATTTTAAGGACATTATTAACTTGTTAAAAAATATCTGTAACTCATATAATAGAGTGTATGTTAAAGGACATCAAAAAAAGGAGCTACTTAAGCAATATGTTGATATTGACATAATTAACTTGGAATATTTTAATGATGTACCAAAGCTTATTAAAAATATCAATCATTGTTTTTATCATAATAATAAAACTAATGAAGAATGTATATGCACGCAAAATAATATTATAACTCTATGCAATTATCTAAAAAATAAAGAATTATTTTAACCTTATTATTTTTATTTCAATCCACCTATACATATTAATAATAATATTATAGCAAAATAGTATACGTATGAACATGTCTATACATGTATAAAAGGCCCGCCGAGACGGCACCAATCCGAGGTAGGTATGTAAGCGAGAGATTTTTTATACATTTACATTAATTAACCATCGCCTGCCCTAAAAAAGGATCACCCGGACGACCTCCATTCGATGCAGGTATGAGACCGAAAAATTTAAGTGCATTCCTTAGAACACGGCTCGAGCGTGAGATCGGAATGTGCCCGCCGCTAATTGCATCTGGCCGCATACGTATATATGTATATATATATGTATGCGCGGGAAAAAAAAAAGGTCTTTCTCTTTATGCATCACTCCATTTGTGTGGGAACCTGACGCAGATGGATGTATACGTCACGAATGAGTATCTATATATGCGTAGATCGTCATCTTTAATTTCATTATAACCAGTATCGTCGAACAGTCAACATCGTTTTTAGTGCTTGTTTGTGTTTTACTACAAGGTATTTAGAAAGCCTAATTTATATAATATTAACTTGCAATATTTTACATTAGTTTTAAAATTTTATAGGACTTTTTAAAAATTGTTTTTCTCAATTATAAGGTTATTTTTTAAATAATTTAATGGTATATATTTTATTAATATTTTATTAATATTTTATTTTTTTATTAATATTTTATTTTTATATACAATTAATCCAGGGTGCTTCAAAGTATTTTATACGCATTTAGTAGCTTCTTTATATTGTTTTTCTTTCTTTTTTTAATTTTTATAAGGTTTTAAAGGGTTTTATCAATAAATTTTCAATAATACAAGTATTTTTTAGTTAAATATACGCTGATCATAGTTTTTCTACTACTCTAAAATTTTATGCGACTTTTAAAAATTGTTTTTTCTCAATTATAAGGTTATTTTTTAAATAATTTAATGGTATATATTTTATTAATATTTTATTTTTATATACAATTATCCAGGGTGCTTCAAAGTATTTTATTTGTATTTAGTAGCTTCTTTATATTGTTTTTCTTTCTTTTTTTAATTTTTATAAGGTTTTAAAGGGTTTTATCAATAAATTTTCAATAATACAAGTATTTTTTAGTTAAATATACGCTGATCATAGTTTTTCTACTACTCTAAAATTTTATGCGACTTTTAAAAATTGTTTTTTCTCAATTATAAGGTTATTTTTTAAATAATTCAATGGTATATATTTTATTAATATTTTATTTTTATGTACAATTATCCAGGGTGCTTCAAAGTATTTTATTTGTATTTAGTAGCTTCTTTATATTGTTTTTCTTTCTTTTTTTAATTTTTATAAGGTTTTAAAGGGTTTTATCAATAAATTTTCAATAATACAAGTATTTTTTAGTTAAATATACGCTGATCATAGTTTTTCTACTACTCTAAAATTTTATAGGACTTTTTAAAAATTGTTTTTATCAATTACAAGGCTGTTTTTAATAATTTAATGGTGTATATTTTATTAATATTTTATTCAATATTATTTTTATATACAATTATCCAGGGTGCATCAAAGTATTTTATTTGTATTTAGTAGCTTCTTTATATTGTTTTTTTTTTTAATTTTTAGGTGCGTAAATTTATATTATTAAATTGATTATTTTATAGGGTTTTATCAATAAATTCTCAATAATACAGGTATTTTTAGTTAAATATATGCGGATCATAGTTTTTCTACCACTCTAAAATTTTATAGAACTTTTAAAAATTGTTTTTCTCAATTATAAGGCTAGCGAATCAGTCAAATAAATTAGCAATTTAGATATATTAAAAATTAGGCTTCAATACCTTTTTATTCTTTTAAATTTATTATATTAATTATTTTTAATTTGTTTTTCATAGAATGAATTGCATCATTTGCGGAAAATCCTTCACCCGGCGCGACAACATGAAGCGGCATGTGAATACCCTCCACCGCAATTTTGTTTGCGGTATTTGTGGAGAGGGTGTGGATACATGTGAGCATGTTGCGGCACCACCTAAGAAGGTGGCCAAAGTAGATGTTACACCATCCACAAGTTCTAATAGACCTGTGGATGTTGCACCATCTACCAGTCGAGATGCGCCTCAGAGAAGCTGTTGTGGGTTGATGTTCCCTAATAATTCTCTGTATAGGGGGCATCTTCGCACACAGCAGCATTTGAAAAATAATACATTTATGCTGCCGGATGGAGTGTTCAAAATTAATTCATCATTTAAAAGCCGGGTCGCGAGTTATAAAATTTTAGGTGATGAAAGTGCTGACATCACAAATTTTTTATCGAAATTGAGAACTAAAGTGTGCAGCCTGATTAACAATGTTCTGGCCAAGGTCGTATCGGGTATTAAGGTACAGTTAGAGCTATTTGCTCATTATGCTAAAACCGTAGCTGATGAGGAAATAGTCGACTTAAAGTCCTTCAATACTCGGTACGTCATTGTCACCGAGTCTTCAGACTTAGAGGATGTTTTTGATCAGGCTGCTGCCATCATAAAATCGAAAGCTGAAGAGTTTTCGGATAGGGGGAGCAATTGGACACTTAAGCTGGTCTCGCATTTAGAGGTTAACATCAACAGCTACCAACCTCTTGGGGGATCATCTTATTTGGAACTACCCCCCTCTATTCGAAACAAGAAAGCATGCATCAATATTCAGAACTCGGATGATGCATGCTTGTGTTGGTCGATTGTAGCAGCACTCCACCCGGCAAACATGAGTGTAGATAGAGTTAGTAGTTATCCTCATTACTCCAGCGTCCTAAATTTAGAAGGTATTCAATTCCCGGTTAAAATTAAAGATATTTCAAAAATTGAGAATATGAACAATTTAAGTATTAACGTTTACGGTTTGGCTATTAATGATGAAACAAAAAATCATGAGGTGGTGGGGCCAATTCATTTCACGAAAAACAGAAAAGATATCCACATCAATTTACTCCTAATTGATGATGGGAAAAGAGCCCATTATGTTTTAATTAAAAATCTGTCCAGGCTAGTCTCATCTCAAATAAGCAAATATGGTCATGAAGCTCACATCTGTGATGGGTGTTTAATTAATTTCAGCACCATCGAAAAATTAAACGCCCATCAACAACACGATTGCAACCATGTGTATACGGTACTACCCTCAACCGACGCGCGTAAAACAAAATTTGGAGATATGCTACCCGAAAACATTTTACGTTTCGATAGTCACCATAAGAAAATGTCCGTTCCGTTCGTCGTTTATGCGGATTTTGAAAGTATTCTCCAACCGATTCACACATGCAGCCGTGATCCAGCTAGTTCGTATACGAATAAAACATTCAAACACGTTCCATATAGTTTTGCATATCAAATTGTATGTTCGTTTGATGCAAAGTTGAATAAATTTGTCACGTATGCCGGTTTAGATTGCTCAACGGTGTTTGTCCAAAAATTGATAGACGATGTTAAGCTAATCTATGAAAACTATTTAAAGACTATCGTGCCGATGAAAACTTTAAATAATAGCGAGCGAAAATTATATAATGAGGCCGTGATTTGCCACATTTGTGAGCTGTCTCTCAACGGAGATAGAGTGAGAGATCACTGCCACATTACGGGAGCGTTTCGAGGGGCCGCTCATTCTAATTGTAATCTAAACTTCAAAATTCCGAAATTTGTCCCTATCTATTTTCACAATTTGAGCGGGTATGATAGTCATCTATTTTTAAGAGATTTGGCACAACAAAATTTAGATATTGACGTAATTCCTATTAATAAAGAAAGATATATCAGTTTCAGCGCGAAAGTTTTGGTTGGTGACTACACAGATAAAAAATCGGGCGAGAAAAAATTTTTTTATATAAAACTACGGTTTTTAGATAGTTTTCAATTCATGGCGTCTTCTATCGATAAGCTTGCACAAAATTTGAGCCCGCAAGACTTTGTCAATGTTAGGCGGGCGTTTCCACTAGATTCACATTTCCATTTAATTAGAAAGAAGGGTGTATTCCCCTATCAATACATAGATACCTTTGGGCGATTGAACGAATCGACCTTCCCAGCAAAACGCGATTTTTTTAATTCATTAACGAATGTTGATATTTCGGATGTTGAATATCAACATGCGCAAACTGTATGGAATACGTTTGGATGTCAAAATTTATTAGAGTACTCAAACTTATATTTAAAATCAGACGTTTTACTTTTGGCAGATATTTTTGAAAATTTCAGGAAAATTTGTCGGGATACATACAGTCTGGATCCGGCTCAATATTACACCAGCCCGGGCTTGTCTTGGGATGCTATGTTGAAGCATACCAAAATTGAGCTGGAGCTACTCATAGACATCGACATGCATCATTTTGTTAAGCAGAGTATCAGGGGTGGGTTGTGTCAAGTATCATTGCGGCACGCTACGGCAAATAATAAGTATATGCCTAATTATGATGCGAGTGCTCCTAGCTCGTATTTAGCTTATTGGGACGCGAACAATTTGTACGGGTGGGCAATGTCGCAGTATCTACCATTCGGTGGGTTCAGTTGGGCTAGTCAGGATGAAATTGACAATCTAAATATATCTGGGGTCGCTGATGATTCGCCGATTGGCTATTTTTTGGAGGTAGATGTCACGTACCCTGTAACTTTGCACGATGAGCATAACGACCTTCCTTTTCTGCCCGAAAACATGGTGCCTCCCACGTCTAAATTTCAGTATAAAAAGTTGATCGCGAATTTACAGAACAAAGAGAAATATGTCATACACTATCAAACGTTAAAGCAAGCATTACATTTCGGCCTTAAAATCACCAAAATTCACCGCGTTTTAAAATTCAACCAGTCAAACTGGCTTCAAACTTATATCGACCTAAACACCAGCCTACGTCAGCATGCTAGGAACGATTTTGAAAAGGACTTCTACAAGCTTATGAACAACTCCGTATATGGTAAAACCATGGAGAATGTTGATAAGCGAGTAGAAGTCAAATTGGTCACACGTTGGGAGGACCATGGCAAAAGTCGCGGGGCTGGTAGTTTAATCGCGAAACCGAATTTTAAAAGTATTAGTATTTTTTCCGAAAACTTTGTGGCTGTCCAGATGGGGAAGCTGAGAGTCGTATATAATAAACCTATTTATATCGGCTTCTCCGTCTTGGAGCTATCAAAGCACCTGATGTATGACTTTTTCCACAATTTTTTGAGACGCGTGTATGCAGAAAAGGTCCGTCTGTGTTATATGGATACGGATAGTTTTATCTTAAAAGTAGAAACAGACGATATATACAGCGACATGAAAAAAAAATATATCAAAATTCGATACATCGAACTTTTCGGCAAATAATGTCTACAGCATAGCACCTCAAAACAAGGCTGTTTTAGGTTTATTTAAAGACGAAAATGCGGGTAATATAATGTGTGAATTTGTCGGATTGCGCGCAAAAATGTATGCCTTAGAGGTTGAGGGTAGGGAGATTAAAAAGGTTAAGGGTGTTAAAAAGAACGTTGTGCGGGATGAGATTAGTCTGGCAGATTACAAGCACTGTTTATTGAATAATGATATTTTATTAAGGGAGCAAAATCTTTTTCAAATCAAACTACATGAGATTTATACCGTCAAGCAAAATAAATTGAGCCTATCACCTCACGATGATAAACGTCGGATTGATGAGGATGGCATTCATACTCTCGCCTGGGGGCATTATAAAATCGACTCACCAGCTCCTTAGATGGTCGCTGCACATGCCTCGGGTGCAGCTGCTCTACCGCCTCAAATTGGGTAAGTACCCCCACCCTTTTTTGTTTGCTTCTCACTGTAATTTTCTCCCACTAAATCAGTATTAGTTTGTTTGCATTCGAGTTCACACATATTCTTTAACCTCTAACATTAAAATGGAAGCTAGTAAGAATACAAAATTATTATGTACATAAACTTATATCTATATATTTTTTAATTCTTTTCAGAAACTTATAATGAATTTATTGACGATTCACTTAAAATGATTGACGATAATATCGTTAAGGAAAAACAACTGATTGGGCAGTCATCATACTTCCTCAACAAATGCGGTTCGAAATGGGTGAATATCGGTCTTAGTCCGGCTGCTGGATTCGTGCCCATCATCCAGATTCGATCGCCTGCAAGCTGCGTATTCTTCACATTGGACGAGTGGGAAGAATTTTGTAAGACGGAGGGTTGCAGTCCGAATCATCAAATTCGAACGTCAACATTTAGAGATACTAGCGTAATTGTATTAAGCAGTCGCAATCAGCAACTGGTATTGTCCTCCGATACCTATAGCAATTTGTTTAATTTGCGACTGCTCATTAAGAGTAAATTAGAATTTTTAGTAAATAGTAATTTCATAACATTTCATAAAATGATATTAACCGCCTGCATGGCATTAACTGGAGATTTATATACGAATGTATCAAAATTACTTGTTGATCATTGTAATTCATTTAACGCTTTCCTTATGATGGAAGTGCTACATATTAGTTATAATTCGCTTTACTATGACTTTGAGGTCATGAAACTTGGAAATATTGTTAACTTAAAATAATATTGTTAATTTATAAATAATAATAAATAAATTGTTTTTCTTAAAAAATATATTGTTTGTTTTATTTTATTTTATAAGTAAGATATGCATTTCAAGCGTGCGGCTATCACAGAAGCAGACAGCCGTTGCGGTTTCCGCTGGAAACATGTTTAGACCTGTTTGAAGTACATTGAGAAGCGCGATAGCAAGCCGGGTAATTTATTCAGGAATTCTCTAGAAACAAAGACCATCTTGATGGTCAGCCATTTTGTCTGACGTCACCTTAGTTTGGCTAGTGACCGTGAGAGGATGCTGCATTATGGTAATCATGAGAGATGCCACTTCTTGGTTAGTGGCTGTGAGAGGGCGTCACATTGGGTTGGTAATGATGAAATCTGCCATTTCTTAGTTTGGTTAGTGGCCGTCAGAGGGCGCCACATTGGGTTGGTAATGATGAAATCTGCAATTTTTAGTTGGGTTGGTAATGATGAAATCTGCAATTTTTAGTTGGGTTGGTAATGATGAAATCTGCAATTTTTAGTTGGGTTGGTAATGATGAAATCTGCAATTTTAGTTGGGTTGGTAATGATGAAATCTGCAATTTTTAGTTGGGTTGGCGACCGCGAGGGGGCGCCACATCAGTTGGGTTGGCAGAGGGCGCCACTAGGGCGAGGGGGGTGAGGGGTAGTAGGGTGAGAGGGGGAGGAGGCGCCAGAATCGGTATAAGTACCCTACTAATAATCAAAATAACAATAAGCTACACTCGCTTATCTCACTTACAAAATTACTAAATCTATGATATAGTGCAAAGATTGTTTAAGTTCATCCTTTATAATGGGCTTTTATTATATATAATTACAAAGTATATGTCAAAGTTACTGAAATTAATCAAATACACCCTATAGGATGAGCGTATACAAAAGAAATATACAAGATTTTAAAATAACTATCCAAGAGTTTCCGATCTGATGGACCGACAGATCTTACACCTACATATACTAATTAACATTACTAAATTAACCAAATTTAACCAATGTAATCACTTATTTGTATCTAATGGGGGTTTTCATTAGCTGGTATTAACAGCGATAAAAACGGTAAACACAGCTGATGGCCAAGAATAAATGGTTTGAATTTCCAGGGGAACAAAAATACCAGGCACCTTCTCCTGAGGGTTTCATAGACAATTCCAATATACAATTGTGGACCTATGTGTCAAGATTACGTTTCACAAATTCACGTCTCAAGATTTAACGTCTCAAGTTTTAGGTCACAAGATTTCCCTGACTTATATCATTATATTCTTCCAAAGTACATACGAATAAACATCAATATTCTGTCATATACCATAGGCTAGCACCATGTGACTTTAAATCTTTAATTCCGACCAAAATTTCGTCAAATAAAAAAATTGATTCACCAATAAATGCTAATCTTATAGCAAATCTTCTCTATAATGAAACCAATCAAACAAATAGTCCGCCATCAGCGATGCTGATAGATATATTAATCTACCCAAAACTAATTAAATTTGAATATAATTTAAATTCTTACTCAATTATTGAGAAGAAAATAAATCAAATAACTTAAAATAATATTAAGATTCTCCCATTTAAATAATCTAAATTACAACAGATAACTGCAACAACAGCTAGTCGAGCAACTTGCCGATTTAAGGCACAACGTACTTAAGCGACAGATGACGCTACCATGCCAAATATACAAAAGATATTCTCACATATTTATTCACAGATTATTATTATAATACAAACAATTAGAAAGGCAAACGTAATTAACCCTGTGATTTTTGAACCGTTACAATGTGATTTTTAAACTGCGCGCCAATATACACCAATTCCTGTATAGAATATTAAGATTGGCTATATAATATAATTTCAAGTTATTACTTAAAGATACAGCGAATATGATTTTTATTTTCATTGTGTATAATTAAGGTTATGCTGAATTAAATATCTGTGGGTTGCTGTGTACCAGTTTATTTTTACTTTATATGCATTAATAGTATTTACAGTAGTACTATTGTTGCCATTTGATTTAATTTCTTGAATGACTTCTTTGATATTGTCAATCCTCAGCTCAAATTCCAGGCCTTACACATTCTTTGTGAAAAAAGCAGTAACCAGGGCCCGATGTCACAGTAGTAGAGGAAGGTTGCGAGTGATGCTATTATATGGGGACATCATTCGAGGAACCCGTCTTACTGTAGCTCACGTACAAGGGTTAAGCATTGCGAAACCCACTACTGGGCCTGAAGAATAATAACCTGTTGACTGAAGGTCTTCAGGCAACATTTGTATTTTTCTTTCTTTTTAATAGTTAGTAAGGTTAATTTACATCAGCAATTAATTTCAAGTCAATTAAATATTATACTGATATGTTTCTATACTTACATACTGTTCATGTTTTACAGTATTCAATTTCAGTGCCAGCAAATATTCCTTTAATTTGTTCAAGAACAATTCTTGTTATTTGTGACTTCTTGCCGATTTTTCCTGTGGAAACAACAAAAAAATGGTCAATACTTGAAAGTTTAATACCAGAAAAATTTGGTCTATAAATGTTAAAGAAAGTAACTGTAAACTGTATAATTTAAATGCTTACGTGCACTATATTTATTATATTACGAAAATTTGCGCATCACCATAGGTATATGACAATTATGGTTTCAATTAATTTTTCATTTTAAAAACATCTACATAAGCTGAAATTGTATGGAAGATTTGCAGTTTTTCTTGGAACCATCCTACTTACAAATATAATTGGGCTAGGTGCAAAAGGTTAGAAAATCGAGGTAGGGATTGAGATTGAACTGGTAATGAAAATGTTCTTCATGACGTGTAAACGTCGTGGGAAACATTAGTGAAACCCAGGACGGTATTATTATTTCTTTCCTTATATTATATATGGAAAAACGTTTGCTGACAGAGAATTATTCAAAAAATTGCATGATAGCATCAGCTGGAAAAGTGATTCCCAAAAGAGCTAATTTCTTTGAAAACATCAGTTTGTCAGCAAACACTGGGGTTTGAACAGTAGATGATATTACAAAGAATACACTAGCACAATTGTCTGACTATACTTACAGGACAGTACCTTGGTATTACTTTTTAGACGAGGTGTAAATGAAAGCTATTAGGTGTATGAATAGTTTATTCACCTTCATAGCATTCACGGCACGACTACTGAAGAATATACTCTTAATGGAGTTAAAACGCTACTACTGATTGTGGCAAAAACATATCTGTAAAATGTGAAAGTGTCGTTGGTCTCTTTTCGAAGGCTGTGGAAAATGACGGTGGTTCAAAACCATCAATAGTACACTGATCATTCATCAACAGTTTTTGTAGTGGAAATGCTTAGATGTGTGATAAGTCTTAAGCCAGTCGTGTCTGCTGTAAATTATACCAGATCACATGCAAAGAAAAAATACTTTTCGACAAAAAGATAATTTTTTTCCTTCCAATGTTTCACGCATTTTAATCCATGCAAAACATTTAGTCAACAAGCTGAGACGGCATTTCCTGTAGATTCTGCAATTGAGACTTTGAGTGCCTTAAAAATAAATTTTGACTCTAGTTTTTAAGATTCAGATGTAATTGCAAAGAAAATCAAGATTCTTATTATTATAATTATTTTAAAGCCGACCTAGAAATTCCTGCCCCGAACGTCATAATGGAAGTGATTCACTTGCACTGTAGTGATATTTTTGAAGAAAGACATTTAAACTGTATGGAATTTTATAAGAGTCTGCAGTCACACAGTATTATCAATTTTAGTTTTTTTGGTCGTCGTTAAGGTGTAAGATCGACCCACTCCCTTCTCCGCAACCGACACAATGGCGCCGAGCTATCCTGTATTAAAGCAGCCAAAGAATGTTTCGACCAAAAGTTGAGACATTATTTAAGTAAAGTATAGAAAGATCGTAGCTCGAAGATTTAGAATAAAAGAAGGGACATACTTGCCCCGTTTAAGGCGAGTGCATAGCAATTTTTACATTTTTAATTTCCGCTTCTCTATGGGTCTATTTCGGATATTAGATCTTAATGTAATGTCAAATTGCGGGCCAAAAAGATTTTTATTAGTCTTATCTAATATTATAAATGACTGAGTGTTAAATTATCAGAATGTCGATATTATCTGTCACATTTACCATAGCGTTAAGAGCAAAAGAAGTGCTTTTAAATTCAGAATCAAATTTAATGGATTAAATTCGATTCAGAGTTTTTTCGTAAATTAATTCTGAAATAGAGAATTTCATATTACATCAACCGTGATGAAATGTGGCAAAATATTATCCAAAAGATATTTCAACACATTTTCTCACACCACAATCGATACTCCTTCCGTGACCTTTCATGTCACGAAATGTACTCGCATGACGAAATACGACAGCCACCCGACCGAAGTTATTTCCTCAGAACACAACATAGTCGTCGACGGAAAATACAATTTATACGACGGTAGAAGTACTTTCCCCTATACAGGCTGAATATCGAGAGCTGATATAACACAACGATCTGACCAACTGCGAGTTAAGTTACACTTCAACAATCACAACAGAGGAGAAACAAACAAGTGGTTCCAGAATGGTATTTTACCAGTATGCGATAGTTAATTGAAGTCAGATACCTGTCGCATGAGTACCAACATTGTACGCCTCCGATCTTTTTAAATTAAAAATTCCTCAAAGATTAAAGGTAGGAATTTTCGCATTTAATAAGATCGACGGTAGAAGAGAGAGTGAAGATGATCGAGGCAGTAGCAAATTTTTCTGCGAGCACGTCTGAAATATGATGTGATAAAACTTGTGTATATAACACGTATTTCATGGCCTATAAAATGTTTACAGTTTTCGAATTTATCGATGCCATTTTGGATATATACACTTTATGTCTCGCGAGCAATATAATTTATGGAAGTGTCGATAATCTCAAAATAAATACATATATACAGATGCGTGTATATGAAATATATGTATACGAAACGAGGGAGAGTTGTTTGTAAACTTTCAAATTCAATTTCAATCATATTTTTGGTATTTAATTTAATATTTTATTTCCAAACGAGCTCGTCATTTATAAAATTATTATTCAGATATTAAGTAAATTAATGTGTTTCATGATTTATTGCAGTTAGAATAACAGAATATTTATAGCACCTATGTGTTTATATTTAATTACTTCCTGAGAAACTTTCAAAATGGCGCTATTACGAACGATAATTGTAAAAGAATTCTTAAAATGTTACAAATATATATTTAACTTAAAAATTACAATCAGTTTTATAATAGCGGGTGTCTATTATTTGTATCTAATAATGTAGATAACAAAAAACAAAAATTGAAGACAATTATTATCTGTACTTACACATTTACATTTATACAGAGTGTTCGATAACGACAAACAAAGACGAACTATCGGTTTAGTTTAAGAGAAAAAGAGAGCGCAATATTTTGTCAAAATTGTTCAACATTTGAAAAATTGTTAGGAAATAACAATTGATAATAAAATTGAGAAATTATTATTGACTCAGATAGTAGAAATATCATTTCAGTACGTGAATTTAATATTTATTTCGATATTTCAGAACATTTCTTTTGAATTACTTATCATTTGCTAAAGTTAAGCATTCCAAATGAATTAAATAGATTTTTATGCCCGTTACATATTTAATTGTGATCTGGTATTTTTAGAGCAAAATGTTTTGTTCTTTATTTTAGGCAGCCCGTATATGTTAATTTAAGATTAGGGTCTTAATTTTGGCGCTAATTTTACCTTACTTATCTAATTAAGAAAAAAGGTATGGCAATTTTTTGTCAAAACTTTTCAACGCTTGAAATAATAATTAATTATAAAAGACTCGATAAGTACATAATATATCATTTCAGTAAGTAAATTTAATGTTTATTTCGATATTTCAGAGCATTTATTTAGAATTACTTACTATTCGCTAATGTTAAGCATTCTAAAAGAATTAAATAGTTTTATATGCCCTTACATATTTAATTTTGATTTGCTATTTTTAGAGCAAAATGTTTTGTTCTTTATTTTTGGAAGCCCGTATACGTTCATTTCAGATGATTGTCTGAATTTTTAGCGTTAATTTTACCTTACTTATCTAATTAAATACTATTTTCCTTTTAAAATATTTGACGCCATCTGTTGTTGTCATCCTATAGTTGCTTATACCGATACAGTGTAGATTCCTGTGCTATTTTTGGGGCGCCTATATTTAATTGATTCATTGTGCAATTATTGTTTCTAAATTTATTTCACTAATTTTTAACCATTATAAGCCTTTAACCTTCAATACTTATGTCTTTTTCATTTATTTGCCTGTTCTTTTTGTTGTACTTTTATCATTGTCTGGGGAATAGGTGCGTACGTAAGTCATATGGCTGAGTGCTGAGACAATTCTCGTCAAATCTCCGTTAAGTAAGGTTGTGAATTGTTGTATAGAAAGACAACAAAGGTTTATGCTGCACACTTTTCTATAACTTTTGTAAAGTGTTCTGGTCTGTCGCCGACTCCTACATACATGAGAGGAGTAGCGGAAATTATTATTTAGGTTTGATTCTGATTTTGGTTTGAACAGAACCACAGATGTGCTTCTGGATAATTAATTACTAAGATACGGTTAACAAGATTCTCTGATTGCATCCTAATTTACAATTGGCGTTTCTCTCTTAATATCTCATTCGTATTCCCCGTTGCCTGATTAATCAGTTGAGGCGGGATAACTAAAATATAATTGAAAATTTACGCAACCACGTGCGGTGTCATTGGATCGCCATTTTTGTTGCATTCCACATCGGCTGGGAGTAATTTTCGATGAAAGATCAAGAAATTTTCACAAAGAGTGACTGGTATTGGAATAAGGCTATCTAAAATAGTACTTTTGGTGTTGTATGTATTGTATATGATCGTCTGTTTTGCAATCACAATCGATATACAATTGTGGTGAAATACATAGGTGAATAACTGAAAATTTATTTCTTATATCAAACGAATTCTTTTTTGTTAATTTCCTATTCATCCTCGATCATTAGTAGCTCTTCAAAAAATGATACGAAAGCTTTCGCGCACAGAAGTATATACAAAATGTTGCTTTTCGGCTGAAAATTTCAAACGAACCTTCAAAAATTGTTTTTAATTTAATTAGCTATATAAAGGCTTCTACGAACAAAGCCCTATTTTAGTATATATTATACTCTACAAAAAGTTAGGACAAAAAATAATCCCAAAAATTAATTTGAAAAGAAATTAAAATTAAATTTATATCGCTATGGTAATCCCAAATTTGCCACTTGTACTATGTGTGATTAAATTATAATTTTTATTATTAATGTTTGCTATTAAATTGAAGAATAATGTACATGGAAATCCTAAATCTCGGCTTCATTTATAAGTCATTTCATTTCAAGTTCTAGCTCGAAATTAAATTTATATATAATAATTGGACTCATAATAGGTCTTCCATCATTAATGGTTATTTTATAGCAAATTTTCAAAAGTTGTACAATTTTTGACGAAAAATAGCCCCTCCTGAAAGCAATTGAAAATTAAGTAATACAAATTAACGTCAGTATAATCAATTATAAAGGGACATCTGACATCTGATATAAAAAAAATATTTACATGATTTTAGCATACAAAAATTTTCTTGATATTTTCTTTCAGAGTCGAGTAATATTAACACACTTTCCACATATTTGATGATCTTTTGATCATTGGTTGCCCAAAGTCAAACACAATCTCCTAGCTTTATTCGTCTCAGATAGTTGATACCCAGAAACTCTCCAGAAGCTCCAGAAAAAAGAATCTGTCATTTTGATAGGTTTAAGCAGAACGAATGATGTACGGAAGTTAAATGTTTGTAGTTCACTATTGAATTTGTGACGGCCGTACCGTCTGTGACACATTCAAAACTAGTAATATGAGCTATAGAGCTTCTCGAAAACTTAAAAAATAATGTTATATACAAGAAAATTTAATTATATTTTGCGAAAAGTTTGTGACTAAATTGATAGTTTTAACCGTCCTGTCGCTGTTGTCATAATTGCGGAAATCACATCTTGGTAATTAAATATTCATCATCATATTACTTCTTTATACTAAATGTAAGAAAGTAAAGAGGACATATTTGAGAAAAATATTACTAATTTATTTTTTGCCATTGCGTGGAATAATAATGTAAATAATTTCGAAACCAGTAAACAAAAATCTGTAACAGAATACAAAAAAAAGGCTTTGTTGACCAATCTAATCTTGGTATGAACGAATGGCTACTGTTATGGCTTTATTGAAACGAAAGCGTTAACCACTAAATACTAAAAGCTCGGAGAAAAAGCACTCGTTTTAATTAATACGAAAAATCTCTTTTAATCGCGACCAATTACTTTGACAGATGCAAATCCACTTTAACCGAATGCGTCGTAACTCTGTAAGTTAAATGTTTGAAATTAATCATCGAAAACATTTCAAATCAGATAACGGACCTGCATCGAAACGAATCCAATAGAAAAATACTATAAAAGCCAATTGTAAATAGGATGCGATACGGGCGAGCGCAAACGTTTGGATAAAAGCAATTTGTTGCAAAATTATGGATGGATATTTCACTGCTCTTGTGCAGGTAGTGTTTGCACGGAACCTAAACGCGTTACTTTTGGTCTTTCATTGATTGTTATCGTGTTGTACATGTAATAAGCGGGTTTAATTTTGACATGACCTGTTTACATAAAAAAAAAAGAAAAACGAAAGTTGATAAGTAATGAAATTTACAAATTTATGATTTAGAAGAATGTTTTTCTTGTATTTGTGAAAGCCTCTACCTATAAATGTAAATACCATTGAATAGATAAAGTTTTCTTTTATTGCCGTTGGCAGTATTATTATTGGGTATAAGAGATATTCTTATTAATTAAATTTCTCATATTAAAAACAACAATATAAATAATACTAATACTACATCATATAAAATTTATAGAAAATCAAAATTTTCAGATAATATACTACACAATCTTTTGAAATCAAAATTTCAGCATTCCATAGTTTTGTTGATAGAGCATTACACAATACCTATCATTAAGTACTGAGTCCTTTGATGAAGAAATAAACACTATTAGAAAGATAGCAGAAAATAACGGAATAGTCCCAATATTATAGATAATATGATAAATCATGAAGAACGAAAGAACACCAAAAATATTTATATCCGGAAATCAAAGCATAAAATAAAACTACTTAGCAGGTGATTACATATACCCCCCACCCTCCGCCATCAGAAACAGAATAAACAAAATATTAAGAAAGTTAGATATTAAAATATTACGGATCAATAAGACGAAATTAGGTACAATGTTAAATAACATCAAAGGCAAAACAGACAAACTATAGAAATCAGGAGTATACTCCATCAAATGTCAAAATTGAGAAGCTATGTATACATAGGGCAAAGTGGAAGAAGTATTAAGAAACGTATAGGGACAAGATAATATTTGTTAGTTACAAATACGCTGTTAGTTTCTTGAATACCTCCTTCATAGATACAATTACAAATATTAATTAAACACCACCCCATATCATTAACAGAGCTAGGTATATAAGTTGTACGCTTACTTACATTAGGTTAGTTTTAGATAAGAACTCTTTGATAATGGCATAGCAGCCGAAACATATTGCTGTGACCCTTGCAAATTAATAATGTAATGAAATTATTAAAGCTCTTTATTTTTAAAATTATGAAGGTTCAAGCATATATCCCAGAAAAATAGCCTTATAGGGGCAGAAATATTGTTTTCCCAAAAGATTGTACTCTTAAGTTTTAACATGTCAGATACATTAATTAAAAATGCAGAAATATCTTACAATATAATTTATGAAGCATACTAAGAGAAAATACTGATAATAAAATAAAAATTTATTGTTTTCGCAACCAAGAGAACTACTAAATAACTTATTTACAAGCCACCATACATGACATTAGCATATAATACTGCATATAAACTAAAGTATAATTCAAAATCACGTATAACGTGCTTGGTTTAAAATTTTCGTGCAATAAACAAAACAAAAGAAAATCTCTCATCATTAATCTATAAAGTGTTCTGACTTATATTGGTTATGATTATGAAACAAAATTATTATTGCGATTATTATTCACACACTAGAAAATAGACTTTGCTTTGATTCTAATCCTGTTCAAATGGCTTTTCTCGCTTCTAGACAACGTTCCCAAAGCAAATTCACGTTAAAGAGTCAGTGAAAGTTCCATTTTATGAGTTTATTATTAACTCAGGTAATATCGTGTCCAATCTCTAACGTTTACAAGGAAGAATGAAAATTACTCACAAAAAAAATTAATTACAATTGTTTAATAATACATCAAAATGCTGACTTTGAGCTGATATTAATTTCACTCAAATGCTTTTTCTGGCTTCTGAATGAGATTCTTATCACAAATTCGTGTTAGGGGATCAATCAGGGCTCCATTCTACAAGTTTATTAATTGCATAACTTGTTGAACAGATATCCAATTCATAGTCCAAAACACGTCAGATTTCAATGCACAAACACAGAACAACAAAAAGAAAAAATCATAAACTCTAAACAATAAAATATAAATAATTGATTGAAGACGGAGATACGTGTTGAAACTCCATAATTTACAAGTAAAAATTGAAATAAATTCAAATTGAGTTCAAAACAGTTTTTGTAGTTTTGTAGTAAATTGAATAAAACTGTTTTGAACTCAATTTGAATTTATTTCAATTTTTACTTGTAAATAAAATATAAATTTACCAACCTTATTAACTTTCAATATAAGTCAATTTGAAATAAATTCAAATTGAGTTCAAAACAGTTTTTGTAGTTTTGTAGTAAATTGAATAAAACTGTTTTGAACTCAATTTGAATTTATTTCAATTTTTACTTGTAAATAAAATATAAATTTACCAACCTTATTAACTTTCAATATAAGTCAATTTGAAATAAATTCAAATTGAGTTCAAAACAGTTTTTGTAGTTTTGTAGTAAATTGAATAAAACTGTTTTGAACTCAATTTGAATTTATTTCAATTTTTACTTGTAAATAAAATATAAATTTACCAACCTTATTAACTTTCAATATAAGTCAATTTGAAATAAATTCAAATTGAGTTCAAAATAGTTTTTGTAGTCTTGTAGTAAATTGAATAAAACTGTTTTGAACTCAATTTGAATTTATTTCAATTTTTACTTGTAAATAAAATATAAATTTACCAACCTTATTAACTTTCAATATAAGTCACCACAAAAACAACACTTTATATACACAAAGAAAATTCTATACAAACTACCTAGGTTCTTCATATAGAGCATTAAACTCTTCCGCATTCATACTTAAAATTCTTTACAAAATACCCTTATTCAAAAAAAATTATTGTAATATCCAAAATATTTTATCGTGACATGTAGCGTATGGCCATCATGTTTTAAAATGAAATATTTCGGTTCTTAACTAATATCCTAATCTCCTAACAATAATTTAATTATATTTATTTAATTCGAATAAGTTCGAATAAAAACCTTTAATTAAAAATTATTACAGCTCCATGAAATTATTTCTTGAAAATTTTTGTAAGTTCAAAATAAAATTAATTTCTTAAAACTTTTATACAAGTTCCGATTTAAAGATATTAATACAGACACCTAATGCTTATTTGTATTTTGAGCGGTTCTCACTAGCTATAAAAATCCATGCAAAATAGTTATGCATCTTAATTTATAAGGAATATCTTTCACAAAAAAAATCAGTCATGCTCATTCAAGGGATTTTTCCCACTCTTTAAGATGTACATTACCTGGCATCGCTTCTAGCGGCGTGTATATATTTTACTGCTTGAGAAATGTAAACAAACAAATGCATCTTAAATATCAATGAGATTATGTCAATTTAGTATACGAGATTCAAAGAGAAGCGAATATATAAGTATGAGAAAACGTGAATTATTGCAATATCTTGATCCAACGCGATTAATAAAACCAATTCACCTTTTATACAGGGATTATTCCAATAGTAATTTTATAAATGAAAATTATAATGACATTGTTACATTGTTTTTCTTAAACTAATATAAATTTACTACATTCTAACCTATAATTTTACGGTAAATATTTATATACAATGTGTATTATTTAACTTTAAACTAAAAGTAATAATAATAATCATAATAATAGTAATAATAATAATAATAATATTTTATTCGTTGTAATTACCATTACAAGAAGGTCAGTAAATTAATTAAAAATGCACAGTTAGCTGTATATGTCAATAAAACAAACAATAACAACAAAACAATAATGTGTATATAATGTATTAATGTATTTAAAAGTCATTAATGTTCTAAGTCACACTTTAAGAACACTTCTATTGAATAAAAACTGTGATAGCTTAAAATTTCCTCCACTTTTTTTTATGAATAATTTGTCCCTCTCTTCAATATGGTTCTTGATTTTGTTATACAGTTTGGGCCCCCAATAGTCCACGTAGCGTTGTGTCATTTGCAGGCGGTGATATGGGATTTGGAACTCTTTTCTGTGGCGGGTTTCGTAGTTATGATGCCCTCCATTCAATATATACTTTTCTTGGTTTTTTCTAACGTATTTTATACATGTAAGTATAAATAGGCAAGGCAAGGTCAGTATTCTTTCTTGCTTGAAATGTTCCTTAAAACCATCCGTGTATTTCAGATTACAAAGAGCTCTAATCGCTTTTTTTTGCAAGCAGAAGATTCTTGTTGCTGCAGGTGATGTGCCCCAAAACAAAATTTCGTAGCTTATCCTACTGTGGAAGTTCGCAAAATAGGCAGATTTTGCAGCGGCATGGGTAGCAATAGTCTTCAGTTTTCTTATAGTATATATTAATAAAATGCTAACCATGTAATGTTTTCCATTAATCATATTATAAATGCCCCATGTTGGGCCAGACAATAATTAATAAAATACAACCCTTCTAGATTGTATTAATATTTTCTATTACTCCTATTATAAATATGCACCGACTAGCCCAGATATCTATTCATAAGAAATACATTAGATTTCTAAAAATTGTATAACTGGTAGTATACCCATCAGTAATCTAAACTCTTTCAGTCTATAGTATTTTAATACTAGTAGTTTTTATATTTTACAGTTGGTTTAACTACGCTTGTGATAAAACTTCAATTCATTCTTTTAGAACTCATCTCATGTCGTGTCAGTGGTCCGCTTTGAATTAAATTAATGTCTAAAATAAGTAATTAACCTTTCTTTACTATATTGTAGATCTGGTAAGTAACATTTATTTGCATATATCAAATAAAATTATCTATGTTTTTCTATTTACTGTTACAGATTAGGTATAAATCTCTTGTCAAGCCAATGTTTATATTTGATGAATACTTTAGAGCAATAAAACTACAAGCGATATAAATATTCACAAGTTTAATAAATATCGTGAATAAAAAAATTATAGAAGATGAATTTAAAGGAACATCAACAAATATCTTATTTACAAACAAGACTGTAAACCTATCCAAATGACGTTTTTAATGCAATTTGAAGTTGTGGAATAATAATAACAATCCTTTTATTTTAATATTCTTTATAAGGTAAATATGTTTTTATATATTAATAATTTATAACCACTTTTTCTAATGAATATTTTAAGACACCAATAATGGTTCTTTTCAAATAAATTACAAGAGAAACGTACGAATAAATAATTAATTGAGGTTGTACGAGTTTCAATTTATCTAACTAGAAAAGATTTAAATTCCATTTGATAATACTTTTAGATTTGCATACTTAATAACATTCTAATTTTATTTTAAACAACAGTATTATTCTATTAACTGAATTATATAAATATTTTCCAAAATATACGTAATCTTTATACGACCTGAATACACTATGTCGATAATATGTGCTTCTAATTTCAACTGGTTAACAGTATCTTCGTAAGATGTTATCCTTATGTTCTAGATGATCATTGTAGTCTTAATAACCTTCTTCAATGTTATTTTGGGCCTATTATCACTAAAAACTGGTTCTGCAATGTGAATATACCTCGATACTTCACGATTTTGACAATATCTCTCTTCGACGATGAAAAAATTGTGCAACTCCAACCACGGACTTCAAAATCTCTACGGTCAATGCTGCGCCTTGCACTTCTGAACCTCTACGATTGACTGCTTGAAGAAATTAGTTCTCAGAACTGCTATTATTATTTATCTTCAAAGAAATGGCTCTCGGGACTGCTTAAAAAAATTGGTTCTCGGAACTGCTACCATTAATTAACTCCAAAGAAATGGCTCTCGGGACTGCTTTTAAGGTGAGTAATTTTAAATTATATACTTTAAATTAACTTCTCCTTTCCTAAAATTTTTATATCACTTTTAATTATTTTTCTCAATGAACTTTGTATAAAGATATTAAATTTGAACACTTTTACTTTATTCTGTTCTATTCTATTAATAGATTTTTGAGTTTTAATATTATACTTCGCTAAAACGCGCCCGTTTTTCTTCAAAATTATCTCGCATCTCCTGTTTTTATTATTCATCCCCTAGACAACCCTCTACTTTTTCAAATCCACCAATCAATTTCTTCTGCAACTACCTTCTAAACAACATAGAATTTAAATCTTTTTATATGTTTTGAATATCTTTTAATATTAATAAATTTACTAATTTAATTCTTTTCGGCTTTTAAATAGCATCTTATGTACTTTAAACATTTTATAAGCTGGTTCCTATCAATTTACTAACCGGTTGTCAAAATGACATTTTAAATGTCACATCCGGTGATATGAATTTTGAAATGTGATTTTATTCCAATTTAGCTATTCATTATTCAATATTAATTTTTTAATTACCTTTAACATCATTAACGTCAATTGAATATGTTCTTACACAAATAATAACTTATCCTACAATATACTAATAACATTTTAAATCTCTTCTCTCTAGATTTTGGTAACTACAATGAAAAATGAAACTACTCAATCCCTCAACATACAGGATGACTACAACCCCAAGAAATACTACTCAGATAAAGAACATTGTTGTCTTTATCACGTAATTATAAACAAGATTCAAATAAAATTATTCCAAAACATCATTATCATTAATTTCAATAATTAAGTTAATTTTGATGACCAAGTTCATAAATTTAATATCGTTACAGTCTATATTTGTATTGTAACAATATAGCTATCGTTAGCGAGTTACCTAATTCTGATATGTGCATGTCCCAAGTGAGTTTATTGTCAATCGTGAGCCCCAGATATCGAATGGCGTGGAGTGACTGTTCATTTCTTGCTGAGAAACAGAGATGCTGTGATTTCTCTTCATTTAATTTTAGTTCATTATCTTGGAACCATTTTGTGATTTCTTCCATTACCCGTTTGCTCTCTTTTCCAATTTCATCAATTGACTTTCCAGTTACTACGTAGGATGTATCATCAGCATAGAGACAGCTTTATAATATAAAAGCTAAAAGATGAAAATTAAATTAATTAAATCTAATATGAATACTTATATACAACTTAAATTTAACTCAAGATCACTGCAATATTCTAATAAATCTTTGTGAAATATAGCCAAGTGTGTTATTCTGGACAATTAAATTAACTTTCTTTTTATATAAATGGTGCGAATGGTCAATAAACATTTATTCAATTATTCACAACAAAATAAACATTTGATTAAAAAATATATAATTTTAATGTAGGTATGACTCGTCTGTTTTATCTCATAGTATACTTTAAAATGAAATTTCAAATATGTCATAGCAACAATTCTAACAACTGGCTTCACAAAAATATTTTACATGGGAAAATGTTCCTGTAGTCTAGGAATCAATAACGAAGAGACAAAAGCAAACACATCTACTTTCAAGAGTTATAACAGTGCAATAAGCATACGACTATCAACTTGACCTGCTTGTTACGCGTAGATCTGTTGGGAGTCACATTATACCATCAGGTCACTTTACCGTATCGGGGATAACTCATCCGCGATTAATCGCTTGAAAACGCGATCGGGTTTTGTTATTTTTCGATTGTGTTTTTTATGTTTTTTTTTTCGATACCCTCTTTTGTTTCGTTTTTTCTTTTTTTTCTCCGTCACTCTCTGTAGCGATCGGTTCTACATCCTCTATACTTTCGAGCATGGAGAAACGAAAAAACCCGGTTCGGGTGGCGTATTGTGTGTAAGTGTACAACATACAAACACACATCGGAGTGGTGGGAGAGAACCGTGAGCCGTGTGATCAGTAACGCAGCCGTCATTAATTCGAATTCAGCTTGGTTCGCACGTCTCGCATTTTACATCATCATTAAAACGATATAGATGGCGTGCATTAAATTAAGGCCGCCGTATAATTATGGCAAAAGTTACATTTAACCATGCGATAGGGGTTGAGTTTTCAATACACGTACTGTACGTGAGAGCATACACACATAGGTGACGGTGGATGTGTGCTGCGAGGATTGTACGTGCTCACGTCCTTCAAATGTGTGTGTGTGTATGTGTACGTCAGTACGTGAGTAACAGAAAGAGAGCCATTCGGTAATTGAAGGCATTATTCGAAATATCGATTCGGTTGCTATTAGTGGCAGACTTGCTTGGTGCAGCAAAAGAAATAGCACTGATACACGGAGTTTTATATTGTGGGATATATAAGGAGTCCATTGAGAGAATGTATTGAACCGAATTGGTTGTTCTACAGTCCATACACTCTAGATTATGGTGTGGAGTATTAATATTACCCTTTTGCAGAATCTATTGCTATAGTTCATTCACGTTAACAGACAAGGTGGGAATGTTCTAGTAATTTCGGACCTAGGAATATTGAATAACAAAAATACCTGAGCATTATTACCGTTTCCTATGATTTAGTGTACATATTGCTGTGACTCTAGCAAATTGATTATTTAAGAAATTAAATAATAAATTTGCCTAGAGTCTGTGATAAGAAAACAGATTCGACCTTTACTAACGACTGCCTGGAATTGAATCATAAATTTAACAAACAATTTGAAATTTTACATTATTCAAGAAAAAAGTAAGAAACTTAACTTACTGGAAAGTTTAGAAATAAATAAATTTAGTAAAATGGGTATAATATTAAACGATCAGTTGGACCTAAATAGCTCCCCCCCTACTAAATTTAAAACTGTAATTGAGTACCCCTTCCTAACAACAATAATTGTGTCATCTATTATCTGTATTTATAAGTTCCATTGTAACAGAAATTGAATTTTTTCATCTCCTGATGAAGCCACAGTGTGGTGAAACATATACAGTATGACAATTAAATAACGTAACTTTTTAGGTATAGAATGAAATACACATTATATTATTGTTAAATAATTTTTTTTATTCAAAATATGATCCATTAGCCTCAATACAGCATATGGCACGGGTAACTAATGCATCGATTTTTTGATGTCGGGTTTTGGAATGTTCTTCAGCACCTCTGTCACGGCTGCATGAATGGTTGGAACATCATCATAAAAGTGACCTTTCATTGGAGGTTTTAGTTTCGGGAACTAAAAATAGTTGCATGGTGATAGATCAGGCGAATACGGTGGGTGGGCGATGAGACAAATTTGTTTTTTATTTAAAACTCACGAACGTTTAAGGTCTTGTGAGGTGGTGGATTATCGTGCAATAAAAACAGCTGTTTTCCTTCTGGATATTCGGGCCTAACTCGAACAATTTTCGACCACAATCGATGTAAAACACCTAAATAATATTCTTCATTAACTGTTTCACCTTCTGGAACAAATTCCTTGTGGACAATACCTTTAGAATCATAAAAACAAGTCAACATTTTCTTAATTCTTGACTTCTGAAAGCGTATCTTTTGTGGTTTTGGATCGCCTTTCGACTTCCATTGTGCAGATTGGCGCTTAGTTTCAGGGTCATATTTAAAGCACCATGTCTCATCACCGGTTATAATATAATCAAGAAAATCTGGGTCGTTTTCAGCAGTTTTAATGATGTCTCTACAATGCTCTACACGAGCGATTTTTTGGTCTTCATTTAATTGATGTGGAACAAAACGTGCACACACCTTTCTTTTACCCAAATCGATCGTCAAAATTAGTCGAACAGTTTCTCTACTGATATGTATTCTGAAGCTAACATTGTCACAGTGAAATTCACATCAATAGCAATTATTTCTTGAATTTTTTGCACCAATTCAGCGCGATTTTCACCTACTGGACGTCTAGGTCTTGCATCATCATTTAAATCTTCATGACCGTTTTTAAATCGAGTAAACCACTCATAAACTCTTGTACGAGACATACAACCATCACCATAAACTTTTTTCAATAGTTTGTATGTCTCAGTAAATTTTTTCCCAGTTTTAAAACAAAATTTAATATTCGCTCTTTGTTCCATTCTGATTTTAAGACATGAGCACCTAACTTACAATCACCAAAATGCATGTAACTTTATAACTTGTCATCCGATTTGCACGAACTTCAATGCGTTTAAAAGAGGAAACCTGTGTGTTTCTAATGCTGCTACCGCTTGATAGATGGCGATAAGTGTTCTATGATTTAAATTAAAAGTTCCGTTATTTAATTGTCATACTGTTATGTAGTGTCTGCATTAAATATTTTTGAAACTAAAATTTGTGTTATTTACTTATTAATTATTAATTTGCTTTCCTTGATCGAAGTCGTTGTATTGTTAAAATGTCAATTACGATTACTTTTGTCTAAATGGGAAGCCAATGTATCACTAACACGTTACTTGTCAGTGACAGACATCAAGAAACCGAAAGGTGCTCTTTCTTACATATCGACAACCATTGCTTGGCAAACAAGCACCGATGATGCACGAAAGTAAAAACGACAAAAATAATGACAATCCTCACAAAATTTCATGCTCTTATTCGGAAGCACCTTGTATAAATACGATCCAAAAATATGAACCGACGACAACCAATGCTTCACAAACAATGCAGCCAGGAGGCAGATGAAAATGAGAAAACAATTGGAAATAAGCAACGTATTGTTGAAATAAAGAAAGGACAACCGAAAACCATGTAAATATGCAACATTTTTCTAAATATATCAAATGACGCAAGCAAAGAAAACAACAGAAGAAAATAAAAATATGAAAGGTCGTCAATCCGCGTGTGCCTATAAGTGAAGGCGAACTGGAAATAGCAGCATGCACGAGAAATGAAGCCCAACAAAACAAATCGAACACAACGAATATTTACATTTCGTAAACTCTATTAGAAAAATATGAACATATTGTTTTCACATTGGTTGTGTGCGATATAAAACTTGTGTTCTGGATGCGAGGTCGGTTTTGCTCTGTTAGTCCACTTCCTTTAAAGCAACAAAACATGTTGTTTTCACTTGAAAATGTTATCAAACCTGCCTTTAACTGAATGAATAATAATACAAGAACTGTGTAATGTACCTATGGCCGCCATATAAAGAAATGCAGGTATTTTTAGTGCGTGGTGTTTGGGTAATCTTTATAAGTGATTTCTTGAGGTGTCTAGAGGTATATTACTTGTTATCAACGGTATCGTTTGAATAATATGAATACTTATGCGGTATGGGATTTAATTAAAAGGTAAAATTAATCAAATGTAAAATGGTAATCTTTAAATTTCTATAATTTAATATGCTGTCTAAGAAAATAGGCTACTTAACTAGAATAGGTCAAAATATGTCTTCACAGGTAAATCTGGCAATACGAATCGATAATTGTAAGACAAATATAATATTGTCCAACCGGATTACTAAAATTAAAAAAAAAATTACAATCACCAAAAGTTGACATCTTGTCAGTGTCAATTTTAAGTTTCTATTTTACTAGTTATTTTTATGTTTCAATTTATATTTCTTTATTTAATTTTGATTTTGGTCGATGGTAACCATCTTTACGATGGTCCAAAATGGGGAATATACTGTTCTCCATAATAACCATCACTTGGAAGACCGTACAAGATCCTAAGATCCTCACGGTCATATGACAGGTATCATTTTTCAAGTTTAAATTCATATTTTGTTTCTTTTAGGAATATTGGTTCAGTTGTTAAGATTTGTCTACTTAATATCGAAGGTATATCCAAAGACAAATGAAATTCATGTAGCGTCAGTGGATTGACTGGTTTCAAGAGGAGAATAGTATGTTTTTCAAGTGGAATATGATCGCGAGTCCAGCTTGTGATTGCGGAGCTGAGATTGAAACAGTTAAACATATTGTTGAAGAATGTCCAATAGCTAAGTTTGAATTTGGATACACGGACTTACATAATTTAACTCAGGCTGTTGCTTGGATCTTAACAACTAAAGACCTTTAGTTTTGTGGCACTGTGATGTAGGTTTTTTATTCTGCAGGTTTTTTCCTACATCCTAACCAAATGGTGCAGTGTTTTAGAGCCCCTCCCCCTGCAGTTATGGCCCTTCTAAATATATTTCTACTTTTGTAATATAATTTATATATGTTTCTTTCCTTGTACCTGTCATGTAGTTTCATACGAATATATGTGTACTAAAATTAAGCATTTATGGAACTCAGCACTGGCAAAAAAATCTTAATTCTTCGTTGAGTACTATTCTCAAATATACCAAATATATAGAAAGGAATAATATTATATAAAATTATTATTATATTATTATAAAGTTATTTATTGGTATACTGGGTGTCTGTTTAAGCTCGGCCACCGGCCATGCCTCGGTAACCGTTTATTATACAGATTAAATTAAAATTCAGGTTAAAATTTTTACTAGCAACATTTTGACAATTACTATTTGAAATTGTTTGATCTAATTCCTATACGAAGAGGAGGGTGGAGGGGGTATGGCTGCGTACAAAAGTAGGTATAATTTCTGTTTGCCTCATTGAATTTTAATGTTTCTAGGCTCAGTAGATAGAGAATTTTAGAGGGAATTGAAGTGTATGTTGTATGAAATTGCGTGGTTGTACAAAAAAATAATAGGGGGCGCTGTTCTTAATGTATGTATAGTACTTGTTATTTCTTTCAAACTTTAAACAGAACGATATATTTTTCATATCGTAATATTGAAATACATAAAAAACTGAAGAGAATGAAGAAAACCGGAAGTTGCTAGTTTTTTTCTTGACGAAGATATTGTTATAAGAAGACAACCCAGAAAAAAAAATTTAAATATAAATTTATTTATTTATTGCTAGTAATAATTTTATTTTAATTTTAAGAGTATAACTAGATAGTGTATAGTTTGCTTTATTCGTTGAATACCCTTTAAAATGTTTTTAAATTCTCTACCTATTATTTTCTAAATATCATTTCTTATCGTTTTCAATATTGAAATAAAATAATAACAATACTGGACAGTGTTGTTTGCTTTTATTTAAATTTCCATCATACAATATCGCATTCACCGTGATACTGAATTACAGCTCACAGATTGAGAGCTGACTATTGAGATGCCCTTTCCACAAGATGCGCAGTGAATTCTTATAATATTGGGATAAGCAACAAAATAAATGTTATCATTTCCTTTTTCCGAATACTTTCTCTGTCTCACACTGACATATAAGACTCCGCCCAGCGGTCAGGACTCGGTTTGTGTACAGTACATTATTATGAGATTTCCAAGGTGGGCCATGAAAATTGAAATGTCAGAATATTAGTGTCACTTATAGTTAAACGTGTTGTTCGTATTTAGCAAACTAAGCCTTTTTGGACACCTGCTCATAATCATTAATTTTGTAAAATTTCATAATCTAACATTGAATCTTATAACATTATCAGAATAGATTTTCAATGCTTTAAAAATGCAGTTCTTGCTTCCGGTATATTCCCTAAATTATCCCGAAAGAAGTTATTATTCCCGTAGAGTTTTTATTCGTCTTGTGAGATGTTCTTGATTTTCATTTATGTAACAGAATAAAAGACATAGCCGACTACAACAATTGCTGCCTCCGAAATTGAAATAGCTGTGCCCTCTACCCATCGATGAGCAAACATGTGTAAAAAATAATAGTGGATACTTTGAAAATTTTTTGAGTTAAAGTTTGGTTTGTTTTATTTTTTGTATTTTCCAATTTAAATGTATTTTGTTTATAGTGTTTCGTTTATATTTCTTCGTCAATATATTTTCTTATTTACGTTTAGGTGTAATAATCTGTTCTTTTACTTACTTTCATCCAGAAATGAATTAGATATCAATTTTTATACGCTTTCGGTAATAACCAGTAAATGATTTGTTTATAACTAATGCATTATATTGTATTTTTTTTTCGTTATTGTATACTTAGTCCATGAGTTATGGAAATTATTTTGACTGTTGTCTTATAATTAGATATATGTGAGGTAATAATATTTATTGTTATTATTTTTATTACTATTTTATTTTAATGTCGGAAAAGACAAGAAATGAAATTTAAAAAATAATAGCTAGAGAATTTGTAAAATATTCAAATGGGGAATCTGACGTAACATATGCAATGAATTAAAAAATCGGTGAGAAGATTCAAATGAATATATTTATAGAAGAATATGATAAAAATTCAAATGAAAGCAAACTATACATGTGACCCTCTAAAAACAAAAATAAAATTATTATTAGCAATAAATAAATAAATTTAATTTAAAAATATTATTTTTCTCGATTGTCCTAATGACTATCTTCGTCAAGAAAAAAGGTAACGACTTCCGGTTTTCATCATGCCCTTCAGTTTTTTAGGTGCTTCAACACTACGATATTAAAGATATATCGTGTCATTTAAAATTTTAAAGAAAAAACAAATAATATACATAAATTAAGGACAGCGCCCCCTCTTATTTTTTTGGACAACCAAACAATTTCGTACTATATACTCATCAATTTTCTGTAAAGTTGTCTATCTATTGAGCTTCGAAACATTAAAAACCCTTTAGGGAAACCGAAGTTATACCTACTTTTGTCCGCAGATATACCCCCTTCCACCCTCCCCATCGTATGGGTATTAGATCAAAAAGTTTCAAATAAAAATTGTATAGAAACATCTGAAAATGTTGCTAGTATAAAAATTAACTTGCGATCATTTTGGACACTTAAAAATATTTTTGTTGGAATTCCTGTGGTCTGTTTTACTATCAAGATTTTTTCCGCCAGGTTGTACGATAAACGGTTGCCGGTTGCACATAGTATAATAACAGAAATATTAAGAAATTTTATATAGACAAAATTAATAAATCAAAATATGTCTTTATAACGGTTTAATAATTTATAATAGTTTACACAATAGAATAAAATATTGTAATAATATAAATTTATTTAAGAGACAAGTGGTTAGATTAATTCCTCAGCAATATGAATAATCTATATTCCTGTCAATTGATGTTGATAATATTAGTTGGTGAAACTAAATTATACACATTTTGGTATTGATATGATTTGAACATGCGTGGTGCGTTTATCAAGGGCATAAGTTTTTAATAGATTGTTAAACGTATTTTAAGAAGGAGACATCTTTGGGGGCTGATGAAAATTTCGACTAAATTTGGCATCTCGTTAGTTGACAGTCAGAATGATAGGCAAAGAGTTGATTCACGCTACCATTCATCAGATTTTGATCAATGAATTGGGGATGAAAAAAATCTACCTAAAAATGTTTCCAAAGAACCTTTTGTACTACCAAAGAACGTCAAGAGGAAAAGATGCCCTGACTTTTGGAATCGTTTGAAAATAATCCTTGTTTTTTGAAACATATATTTACTGATGACGAGATTTGGGCGTTTCGGTATGACCCAGAAACCAAGCGACAGAACATGAAATGACACGCTTCAACCACTTCAAGGTTAAAAAACAAGAATAATCAATTTGAAAATCAAATGCATGCTGATTTGCTTTTTTGGTAGCCATAGAATCGTCTACAAAGAGTTTGTGCCTCAAGACCAAACTATCAAACAGCACTTTTACGAAGAGGTTCTTGAAAGACTTCATGAAAGGGTCAAGCATGTTAGTACAAACATCAATAACAACTGGGTGTTGCATCAGGAAAATGCGCCACCCACCACTGCCCCACAAGGGGCGTGATGAAGGCTATTGCATTATCCAAGGTACAGCACTACTATGAAAATTGGAAAAACCGTCACCTGCGTTCTGTATCTTCACCAGGAAGTTATTTTGATGGAGAAAATATTAAACTGTAATTTTAATCGAATAAAGAATTAGAAAAAATCAACTACATTACTTTTCAAGTCTGCCGGACCTCGTGTTGGGATCATATTGGCACAAGTTATATAATTTAATTTCACTAACTAATATTATCAATGCCATATAGGAATATTAGTATTCTCAAAAATTATTATTTATTGATGAAGCAAAAATCTCTCATGAGAGCTTCTAAATAAATTTAATACTCGTAACAACGGCCTGCTAATCTCTTTTCAATAAAAATCTTCTTCTTCGAGTAGTCGCATAGTGGTATATAGACATCTTATACGGAATTTGGTTTAATTACTTACTACATTCGTTATTTTTTATTGCTACAATTTGCATCGTGATGTAAATTCTTAAAAAAAAGTACGACTACTACAGTATACTATTTTGGAATAATTGTGTTATCATTTTAGAATACCTTACAATGTAATTACAGTAGAACCCCGATTATCCGTGCTCCACGGGACCGGACGAGGCACGGAAAATTGAAAAGCACGGATAATCCGAACATTTATTTCTTATATGTATGTATGCATACATACTAAAAAGATAACAGAATAAAAACCAGAATTCTACATAAGTAAACTTTTACACTAAATAAGAAAAAATAAACTCTTCATAGGCAGGTTAACTTGCATTTATGTACATAAAGCAGATGAAAAGCGAATAATTCCCAGGGATTCCCCTAATACACTGTTGGTGATATCGATATTACGTCATCATGCGTATGACACGGATAATCCGCAGCCCGGATAATCCGCACACGGATAACCGGGGTTCTACTGTATATGAAAAAGGTCTTCAAGTGACGACAAACAACCCACTTACATGTAATACGAACATTCAGGTGTTTCAGAATACAGGTAAATTTACTGAGACATTTGAAATCTTAGATGTGTTTGTAATTATGTAGAGTAAAGATTGAAACGTGATCTGTCCGACAAAGCCAGGACAACCTTGTAATTAGTAACAAACAAACAATTAATGTAGAGGAGAAGATGCGTGAAATGACCTGAAGTTACTCGTCTCGAAGAAGTGTTCATTTTGTTGAGGAATATTGTTATGATAAATTTCGAAATTAATTATTTGGGTGTGTACGTCTGAGTCTCTTTTTAATTAAAGCAATATACTAGGTTTTTACAAAAGTCCACTTAATATATGTTATTTTATTAGGTTTTGAAAAATCCAAGTTTGTTAGAAATTTCGTAATAAACTTACGATATTTCATTTAATATTTCGGAAAAAATTATGCATGGAGATGGAAAATGGAAAATTACTGATATAAGGTAAGGACGACACACAATTATATTTGTCATTTGAACTTTTTAATCTGGCAGACAGGGGTGAATAACTTTAGGTCATTACATTCACCTCATTAAAACAATGTTTGCGTCTGAATCCTTCAAAATCATAATCGATTCTTTTTTGGGTCGAAGAAAATATGTCATAATTTGAGTAATTAATGTCCACAGAATCATTAGTTAGTACCGCAACATTTTTTTAAATCCAAGAGATCATTTACAAAATTCATTCAAACACTTTCAACATAATATATCCCCAATTAACTCTTGAATTATTAGAAAAAAGTAGAATAGTATGTACAATTGTTATTCCTGAAGCGACTCAACAAGGTAATTTTCAGCAACACTTTTCAATTTATTCAATATTTCAATATTTTATTTATTCAAATTATTAATATTAATTATTGTAAAGTTAACGTTTAAAGTGTTATTTTAATAAAAATTGATAAACCCTTTTTTTTGATTTATTATTCTATTACTAGATGGCGCTACTTAAAGATTAATATTTTGAAGTCACCAGAAACAAATTCATAAATGTAAATCGAAGTTATGTGATGGCCTTGAACATCTCTACGATGTCACTTAGGGACTTTTTGCATAGACCCCTTTAAATACAGGTAGCTTAACACAATATAGGATGGTGCGATAACAAATCCCTTTAAGAGGCATCTGTACGGTTCAACAGCATATGCATTTACATGTAAATGAGCGCCAAAATATCTCATTATCCAACGAACATGTACAAAAAGTATTGTAAGATTTCAAAAATATATATTGTTAGGTACAATCCACCCGGAGCTTTTTTATATTCAGTTTTGTTTATTGACAATTAGATATCAAAGTGGAACGGTCATCAGCATAATCAATGTACCATTTGAGTCACCTTTTACCACCTTTTAAATAATTAGAAACAAATTTGCTCCGGTTAAATTATAGATTTATAAATGAGCAACAAAAACATTTACATACACGAAAAAATACTATATCTACACTGCTTTTTTGGCGCTTCTGAAATGTGCATTTTGCCACTATACAGTGGCGCCTTCTGCTCGGCAGTTGAACAATATGTAAAGAAATGAAATTGAGATATATGGTGCATACTTCATCTGTACAGATCGTCAGAAATTGTATCAGACTGTTAGACTAGACGCAAGTTCAAAAGAGTAATTTATGACCGAGCAAAAAATTACTCTCAAGCGATCCAGTGTTGGGACAGTTATAAAAAGATTTCAAGTAAACAAGGAATTGCTCAGAAATGATATCTTTTATTTTAAAAAGTTTTACCCAAATACTCTTGATGTTATCGTAAATAAAAATCAGACAAAAATAGGACTTACTATTTTAAAGACGTAGTTACATAATAATAATAAATAAACATTAAACTTTAAATAATTTATAAGTACTAATAAAACAAGGAAATTCGAGTCAATACGTGACATAGTAGTCAATCTGTATTTTTTTGTTGGAAAAAAATATGCGAGACTGTTTTATTTCATAAATCTTTAGTGGGGCATGCGATGACCCTAAAACCAAAAAGTTAGGACCCCCTCTTGAGGGTTTTTGGTAATCCCAAAAAGTTTTTGAATGGATTTTCCGCGTAAATGCTTGGTCGGACAAAAAATTTTTTTACAAAGATTGTAGAGAACAGTGTTATCTATAAATTTTCTAATGTACTCGCTGCGCTGCAGCCAAAAGTGCAAAAGACAGAGGGCGCAAAATTTCCAAAAATGAGGTTTTACTATTTTTCGACAAAATTTTTTTTTAGCGTTTGATGCAAAAATGTAAAATTGCAGAGAATGGAGCGGTCAATGAAACCGGTTCTAACATCTGCCTTTATTTGTCCGAAGGGCAGTAGAGAGACGATCGTTTCTACGTTAGAACTTATCTTCTTTGGCTCTTTGAAAATGAGCGTCTGCTTTATTTGCGAAAAAAAATCGGTGACGATGAATACTGTGCGTTGAAGCAGCTAGACAGGTCATATTCATGGCATTGTACGGTGGTGCACTTGCGAGTACACACTGTCGCAGCTTCGCTTCAAGGAATTCACGCAATCCGCGACCAAAAGCAAAGAGAATCACTCTTATTTACCGCCCTCGGCCAATGCATTGGTTGGGCAATAGATCCCTTGGATTGGGGGTCTTCTCGAACCTTGTTTTCATGGAATATGTGTTCATTGATTGTTCAATAATTTCCAGAGTAGGCTAAACCAAAGTAACTGCAAAATTGTTTTTTAATATACTATACCACCAATAGAATCTTATCCCGTTCACTCACGAAAAATAGTACATTATAATATAATAATCAAAAATGACATTCCTTTCATTTTGCAAACTCCCACAAAACAAAGTCATTTTTAATTCGAAAATATATTATCATTGTTTTAGCGTTTCTATGTATTTTGGGTCTTCTCAGGATGCCGTACGATTCGCAATAATTTCTTGTATAGATACGAACGAAGTGCTGGTATACTTGCGTGTGCGAGTATTCCATAATCGAAAAATTACTTTATTACTCATTCTGTGACATATTCCGGAAATTCGAAAAATTCTTAACGATACACGCACATGTCGATTTAGTTTAACTTTTGGATATCTGAAGTTAGCCCCTCTTTTTTCGAAAATCGGAATTTTGACGGTTGTTCTAGGTTTGTTTAAAATTGTTTCATTTCAAATTTAATAGAAAAAAGCGATTTTCTTACAACCCCTCTTTTTGCGAAAATTGAAATTCAGGCGGCTGTTCTAGGTTGTTCTAGATTTGTTCTAAACGCTGTTCTGATACATCAAAACCGTATCTCATATATCAAAAGATATTGCAAAAAACCTATATCCAAAAGTGAGAAGTTAGATCTTCCTTTGTACGAAATTGTTCCAATTGTTCCAAGGTATGTATTTCAAAAATAAATCGTAATCGGCCATTAAAATAATGGCAAAAAACAATTTTTCGCCATCGCCCCTTTTTTCGAAAATCGAAATTCTGAAGGTTGTTCTAGGTTGTTCTACGTTTGTTTTAAATTGTTCCATAGTATTTCAAATAAAAAATCATAATTGACCGAGTTAATAGGAAAAAACGATTTTCTTACAGACCCCCTCTTTGCGAAAATTGAAATTCTGACGGTTGTTCCATGTAGTTCTAGATTTGTTCCAAACATTTTTCTTATGCTTCAAAATCGTTATCTCTTATAGGTATATCAAAAGATATTGCAAAAAAAAAAACGAAATCCAAAAATTAAGTTAAATCCTCTTTTTTTCGAAAATCTAAATTCTGACAATTGTACCAGGTTGTTCTAGATTTGTTCTAAATTGCTCCAACGTATTTCAAAGCAAAAATCGAAATTGGCCAAAATAATAGGAAAAAACGATTTTAGGAGGGAATGACTTGTACTTTCAACATCTAATATAAGCAGTAAATATTAAATATATATTTCTCCAAGTTAATATAATGTTTTGTTATTACAAAACGATATTGTTACCAAATGCTAATGAACTATTACAAACAGAAAAATCAAAACCGACTTTGGTTTTGATATTAATAAGAAGCATTATTGACCAGTGCAAACAAGCTTAAATAATTTCATTCATATACTTTACACTAACATCGACCAACTATTCAGGGGGCGCATCAGTCAATAGTTTGAGAACCACTACAATATAACATTATAATTTGCGTATTAATTATGGATAAGTTCAATTATCTACCCCCAATAATAGTAAAACTTAATTATACCACAATGTAATCAACGTAAATATATTGAAGACACCCATAACAAGCGTTGCATAAACAAATCCCATAGTGATTAAACTACTGCGTTCCTGAAAACAGAAAAACATATATCAACACGTTAGTACATATTTAAAAGGACCGGCCGTCAACAGAATATAAAAGTCGCAGTGTTTTCTCCTTGAATAATGCATAGCAGTTACCTTTGTTTATGTCCTACCTGAAAATGTTCATTTTATTAGGGTATACTGGAGGAAACCGCTCGAGACATATAAAAGCGAAAGGGGGCCTCGTATATACAAAATTACTTTAAAACATATACATATACACACGCGACGTACCTACATCGGAATGCCTTTTGCTATTCTCCGTTCGGTTCCCCTTGTATCACCCCGTAGTGATTTCTCATCTTCGGAGCTGTACGTACATACACGTGTGTGTATATGTATGGGTTGGTATCCGTGATGGAAAGGTATGCATACACCTTTATACTTTCAGCCAGCCCTGCTTTATTGCCTCTGAACCGATCGATGGCTGACATAAATTCTTAAATTACATGAGGCATTGCTGACACACTTAATCAAATATGGGAAGGTACCTATTTAGAGTACCTATGTGTGATTCATACATATTTTGTCATTTTATTTATGAACTCATGAATGATGTTTAACACTTTATAAAAATAGAATTTTATAACTCAGCTTTAGCGAACCAAATTTTAGAGTAGCTTGACACAAACATTGATAAAAATGCTGTAAAAGTTCAGTTGCTTTACATTATATATTATCTTACATCGACGCAACTAATGCTTTAAGGTAATTATGAAATAATTTAATCGTAAAAAGTTAAGCTTATTGTAAACTTGAGGCACCCTAATAGCGTTGTGTGAAAATGGCCAAAAAATTTTTTTTCTTTACAGATTTCTAGTAGTGAGAAAAAGTTTCTGGGTTCCGTTGTCTTAAAAATGGCTTTTGCAAATTTAACATAAAAAATGCTTTAAGAGTCCGCCGTGCCTTTAAAAATTAAAATTTTAGGGAAAAGGAGGCCATTTTCTTTTATGTATATTAAAATATATTTTACTACTCTTTGTTTTCTAATAGCAAAAGAACTTTAAAGTATATATATCCCTACATGGTAAAATTACATTTTTCAAGAAATATTCTTATCTACAAAATAGATCACCACCTGGAGGTCACTGCTTATCGAGCTCCTCCGTCTCCCAGCCCTACCTCCCAACCTATTACACTAGGACCTATGACTTCTTCACGGCCTCAAAAATATTATTTATTTGTAGTTTCAAAATTTACATTATATTTTATTTCTATATACTAGGGCGGGTCAATATGTCCGTGACTTTTTGAATAAAGCACAAGTTTTTGGATAAAAAATCCTTTGAGCTCTATACACTTTGTCCAACGTTTCAACAATTTTTTTTATTCAATCCAAAAAATAAGATTTGTCGAGGTCATCAAAATAGGTATTTGTTTGTGAGATGATTTCATTGTTGGGGTCAAATTTCTTTCCGCAGAGCTATTTCTTCAGGTTTAGAAACAAGAAATAGTCACTCGGGGCTAAATCCGGAGAATAGGATGGATGAGGGAGCAATTCGTAGCCTAATTCATGGATTTTTTACCATGGAAACTGCACATGTGTGCACCATTGCATTGTCCTGGTAGAAAAGAACTCTTTTCTTGGTCAAATGAGGTCGTTTTTTTTAAATCTTGATTAAAGCGGTTACGAAACGGCGCAAAAACTCGTCCATATTGCGGTTAAACAACGCCAAACACTTCTGCGAAGTTGTCACACGATTGCGTTTGTGGTCGATTGTGAGCAAACATGGCACCCATCTTGCGGAAAGCTTTCTCATACCAAAGTGATCATTCAAAATCGAAACCATGGAGCCATATGATAGGCCTATGGCTTCCACAATCTCTCGCATTATCAATCTCCGATCGGCCAACACCATGTCGTGAATTTTTTAATTGTTTCGGATGTAGAGACCTTAACTGGGCGTCCAGAATGTTCGGCATCTTCCGTGTTTCTACGGCCACAACGAAATTCAGTAAAGCACTTTTTTACCATTGAAATTGATGGTTTTTAAAATTATTTTTAGAGTTACACTGATCAATTAATGTGTTAGAACTGTTTAAAGCAAGTTTCGAGTAACATCGAGTTTGAGTAAATTCAAATATGGTTAGTGTTGGTGTTTTCCATGAGGCTGATTATCTGGGCCATACATCAGGTACTGGCAGACCAACTGTTCGTTCGGAAGGAGTTACAAGAAAGCTTGTCAGCGTATGGAGACTGAAACCACAAAATCTTTGAAACGTCCTTCTCAAGATATTGGACTTTCTTATGGAACATGCAAGAAAATTCTAACTTGCATACGTATACTACCCTAGACGTCTTGCTTACTACAAGTGGTTTGTAAACAATTTAATGCAAGATAATGACTTCCTAAATTTGACATTTTTCTTTGATGAAGCGTGGTTTCAGCTTTCGGGGTACATCAATTCCCAAAATACTCGGATGTGGAGTAGTGAAAATCTTCATATTTTTGTTGAATCGTTTCTGCTTTCTGCGAAACTTTGTGTTTGCCGGCTGTTTCTCAACGCAGAATTGTTGGACATATTTTTTTTTAATTTTGCAATTAATGCTTTGAGATATAGAAACATTTTGAAGGTATTTATTGGACAGCTGCACGAATATGAATTACAATATGGTTACTTCCAGCAAGATGGTGCAACGGCACACACAACACATGAAAATATTACTTTTCTTCGTGAGTTTTTTGACGATGAGATTATAAGCTTACATAAGGAAATTGAATTACTACCACGATCACATTGTTTGACAATTATGGACTTTTTCGTGTTTCCTCACTTAAAGAATAATATATTTAAACTCCTGTTGCTAATTTTCAAAATGTGCAGCAAAGGATTATTGAAGAATGTCCATTGATAACGCCCGCAATGCTTCAAAATACCTTTAACAGCATGAGAAGGAGTATAAACTTGTGAATTGACGATAATGGACAACAATTTGGTACGTTTAAAAAGACGCGTTCGACATTTAATTCATTCATCCCTGTACATTACTTGTTGAATATTTCGAGATCAGTCTTATTCAAATTATATTTTAAATTTTTAATAACTTACGTCTTAAAATTTTCAACATTAAAATCTGCGTCGCATATAAATATTCGATTTAAAATATTTAGTTTATGAAGGATTCTTTGTTCAAATTTAAGATTGGTGACGATTGCTTTTTTTGTCCGTCTAAATTTATCTAAATAGTTCTCACAGTACCTTGTGTGCAGGAATTGCGTACTATGTATTTTCTAGTAACATAATCCGTCTGATTGACGCCTATAGTTCTCTAGAATGTTCTTCTCCCACCTCCGAGTCTATAAAAGGGCGAAGCTCGTCTAAAATGATTCACTATTGTAGCACCATAGCATCATTATTACATCTTTATTTTCACTTGAGTAAGTATTAGCTGAGGCTCCCGGTGTCGAGTCGCTAGCCCTGCGGTGAAGATGTTCATGGAAACGAGTTGTTAATATCCTAAGTATGGATACACCCGGTCAGGGTGATTTTAAACTCAATTTCCAAATAACAAATTGTTGGAGTATTTATCGTCCTTCAATTCACGGCGTTGATCAGGATTTAGGGGACATCTCATCGATACCATTGACACAGGGCCCGTTAAACAACATCGAACGGAGGCAGAGCGGCAGAAATAGAGACGTACGGGGGAACCATCTTCACTGGCGTTCTGGACGTGTAATTTCCAGGTATTTGAGTCTTTATTACCTGTACTTTTGAAAGCAGGGGAATAGTACGACATCCAATTTGTCATCAATATTAAAAGTTAGATATTTGTTGTTTAATAACGTTAAATAAAACTATGCACAAGGCACGATTATCTTTGTGTTTGTCTAAATTTGTATCTGCTAATTGTATCTGTGTGTGTTGTAATAGTCACTATCATTTTCTTTTTGTTTTGTTGTATACATATATGGTCAAATTATTTTGAATGTATTACATATTTGTAAAGTTTCTAATATTTGTGATATTGAGTCTATAGAAATTTTAAGGTAAATGGTGCACCATACCTGGTCAATTAGTTTCACCATATTTGATCATTTTCATTTAGTTTCACCATATCTGCCGCGACGAGCATAGTCTCTGACCAATTAATTTATTTCAATTAGGGTTTTTCTCCAAGTAATAAATTTCAGCACTTGTTTTAATTTCGCCTTTTTCTTATTAAACTCTTGAAAACAGCCGAGCTTGTTGTTTTACGAGTACGATAATATGGCTAAAGTTCAGACATATGTTTCCTATTTCAATGCCATCTACGTCATAGAAACTTTATGATAACACGGTATACTATATAACCTTATATCACTAAATTTATAATAATAATAGAAATATGAAAATATGCGTATAAAAATTTAAATAATTGTACAAAACTTTACACACGGTTGTATTTTGACCTTGAAGTATTGACTTTAGGCGGTCAGCTGATAAAACATAAACCTATCTCTTTTTCATTTTATCACCAATATGTCTCTGTTAACACTTAATTAATTAAAGAAGGATTATCAATGGTATAAACCAACATTGCCAGAACCGCCATTTTACCTTGCCAGAGGCAGCAATAATATAGCCACTAAAGTTCAGCAGGGCAGTTTAGCTGCTATATTCGTTATGAAAACCAGATTGATATCAGGAAGAATATTAAACCATTACAAAAAGGTCATAAGCAAAATGAGGAAGGCTGCGTTCCCAGTTTGGAAAAACACGGACTTTAAGTAAGCGCGTTCTGTATTTCTCTGATTTTTGTACAACAATACACGTTTTGGACGGTCATTATAATCGCATGTGGTGTGAAAAAGATGGAATATTCAAGTTAAGTTGCAACGGAAAGGCACTCTGATTTATGCGTGCACCGTACAAAAAAAACCGATAAAGCTTGTATGGCCAAACTCCACCTGCTAGCGGAAATTGAACCATATTTCACTCTAAAATTTCTCCAACAACTAGTCTTGCAGTATTTATTTTATTTTCCAAATCAAAGGTTCAATTGTAAAAATATTTGTTCGACTCCTTCAAGGACGTAGTTAGAATATATTTAAAATTATGATAGTGTCGTTAATTTTCGGATACTTTGCTAAATTATTTTTTTATTTTTTTCTACATATATTTTTGGAAAAAAAACACGTTATCATATTTCTTTAATTTTTTAAATAATGTCAAAAAGCAATTGTTTAAATACCTTAAAAAATAAAGTTAGAGTTTAGAAGAAACTGAATGAAGTAGTGGGCACACCCACTTAATGAATTACACAAAAAAATTGATTTTATTTTTGTAATAGCACCAACGTTATCAAAATTAAAAAGTTTTCAAAAATTATTTTGTCGTTGATATGTGTGGAGAGGAAATTATCAGCAATTCATAATCAATATTACCAAGTTTCACATAATGTGCAGCTTTCAAATAGTGAAACAACGTATCTCATTATCCTTAATGTCACGTAATACAAAAAATATAATATCATTATACCGGACTAACGTCGTAAATAAAACGTCTCCGGATCTATATATCCCATTAATTTCAATTTACCATTATTCCTATTACAAAATATAATAAGTCAAAATGAATTTAAGCACGCTAGTCGAGAAGAAAATACTTCTTAATAACTTGGCGTCAACTTATGCATACTAATGTCGAACTTCAATGTAAACAGAGTTTCTTATACGGAAATTTCCATTCGAACTTTTGCAAAACTTGGGAATTTCCTTGCATTCAAAATGATATTTCGCAAAATTGGAACAAGCAATTTTGCGGAAGAAATACAAAATTCTTGTCTACTATGAGGGACAGCTTTATTGTAGAACTTAATTTTATTTCCCTAAAGAAACGCCAACATAATTGCATGTATTAAATTTTATTAATGAAACACAAACAATAAATCTCTAAAACTGTTACAATAAAAATAATATCATAATTTTTATTGCAATACAGAGAAGATACAACAGGTTATTAATAGTGTCTTGAAAAATAAAGACAACGAAGATATGACAGTTGGCATTCGATAATTTTGCTGTACCATCTCCTTCCTAAAATATCTTTAACGTCACACTGCTTCTGGTTATACCGGAAGTTAATGCTTCAGTTTTTTAAATTAAACACGTAAATTTTATATTTTTCATTGCTAAATTTAAGCAAATTTGTACTAAATGGTGACTTGAACTTCAATTTTAAAAATAAAATATCATTGGTTCTTAAATATTCTAATAAAATGCACGTAGAAATATAATTACTATGACAATGTAGTCTAAATGTTGCCCTTGACGTCTAATGCACTCATCTAAACGATATCGTCCATTTAGAATAACTCGTTGGTACAGTGTTACAGGGATGGCGATAATTTGTTCCAGTATTGGGTCTTTAAGTTCATTTACATTCACCGGAGGATTTTCATACACCTTACTTTTAAGGTAGCCCCATAAGAAGAAATATAGTAGTGTCAAATCATAGCTTCTTGCAGACCAGTCAATATTACTTCTACGGGAAAATAATTTTTCATAGAAGAATATTCTTACTGCCTCTAAAGCTTCATTTGCAGTACGGGTTGTGGCGCCATCCAGCTGGAACCATGTGCGATTATCAAACCCATCAAATGCATGTAATGCTGGTTCTACAAAACTTACGTACCATCAAAGAATATTGTTGTGCATTTACTGTGATTGAATTTCGTTGATTATTCTCAAAAAAATACCGATCAATAATGCTTCTTGAAGACATTGCTGCCCATGCAGTCACTTCTGGAGTGTGCACAGCGACTGCATGCTTTTCTCTTGAATTTGCCTTAGACTAGTATCGACAATTTTCTTCTTTCACGTATCCGTCTAAATGAAAATGTGCTTTATCACTAAAAAGAATATTATCAAAGTCATTGAACTCCTGCATCAAAAAATTAACGCGGCTACGGTGAACATCATTCTTCAAAGCTTGAACCAACTGGATCTTGTAAGGATGGTAATGTGAATCATTTTCCAAAATTCTTTGAATACTACAACGGTTTAAATGTTAAGCAAACGCATGTGTTCTTATCGATCGATGTTGATTTTGACGTAGAGCAGCACTTACAGCTTCGATGTTGGTTCCTTCTACGGTCACGGGGCTTAGAACAAACTGCAGAAACACTCATTTAAAATTGAAAAAAGTAAGAATATTGTTTGAAATGATACTGGAAAACGATGATATTGAATATCTCTTAAAAATACCATTACAGCAAGTAAAGTTATGAGAGATGGGAAAATGCAATAAAATTAACCTTGCATAAAAGCAGAAACGTAAGTTACCTTCAAAAAACCAATATCAGCTTTCAAAATTTCCTCCTTAATCCTCCATGACGGCAGTTAAAATATATCCTTTTCTCTCGATTAATTAATACTTTTCTTTTCAATATTTTTCACTTCAGGTTCTAAACTCTTCTGTTTTGGCGATTCTTCTTTTGCAATCAGCATCCAAAAGAATATATAAAACGTTAATTATTTTTTATGCAATCAATTTTTTCACTACAGAACTTCTCATTTTTAATAAATTTAAAATGATTGATCTACCTTTTAAATTTGTTATTTTCCTGTGTGTCGATTTTACCAGAGGTAAATTCAACTGGTCTGGAAGAAGATGGAACATGTATGTTATTATGCAATACATCATAAATTAACTTAATATCTGTTTTATGCCTTCGTATCTCGAAAGATTCAAATTTAAATTCTTCATGATCTTTGCTAAAAAAAGATGGAACATGTATGTTATTATGCAATACATCATAAATTAACTTAAAATCTGTTTTATGCCTTCGTATCTCGAAAGATTCAAATTTAAATTCTTTGAAGAGGACATAATAGCATGTCCTCTGAATGGGGTACGAACCATGCCTCCTGAAGTACAGATATTTAAAAAAACGCCTCGGAACCCTTGCGAGCGCTTCAGAATAAGTTTTATATATTGGAACCAAACGAAAGAAGCATATTCAAGGCGTAATTGAAACAGAGAGGTTCTTGCTTCCGACTGATCATCAATACATTGCATTTCGAAATATTCAGGGGCAAATTGTTCACAGTACACCACGCTTCCAAACCATCCACTTGCCTCTGCAGAAGCAAGCAATCCGTAATGGCGCGTATTTTCTGGAAGAGCTTGACGTCATCTGCAAATAAAAGTTTATGACAGCCCAATTCAGAGCAGATGTCATTAATAAATATTGCAAATAATAGGGGACCTAGATTGCTACCCTGTGGAACTCCTGAAGTGGCAGTAAAGTGAGATGATTTGTGACCAGCATAACTGACGCACTGAATTCTATTCATCAGGTAAGTGTTAAATAATGACTTCAATTGAGATGCGAAACCAATAGCATCTATTTTACGTAGCAATATGGCGTGATCGATACGATCAAAAAACTTGGAGAAGTCGGTATAGATGATGTCAACTTGCTCGCTATCATCCAGGCATTCCGAGACAAACTGGGTTAACACTGCAAGATTGGATGTCGTAGATCGCTTATTCATAAAACCATGCCAGTCGTCCGAAAGTCTGCACCGAATCTGTGAGTAAACATTTGTGTAAAGGCACATTTCGAACACAAAATTATTAAGAATAGCTATGGGTCGGTAATTCTCGATCAAGGCTGTGTCATCTTTTTTGTGAATTGGAAATAGTTTGGTTACTTTCCAGCACTCAGGGAAGACAGACGTTTTAAGTGCTAAATTAAAAAGGAGAGCAAGGGTTAGGAAAGATACCTGCACAATCACGAGCAAGAAAGCTCCTGACCCATAGTATAGGCATTCTTTAACTTTTTTAAATTTCTAACAACTTTAGACTCAGATAGTGAAGACACACCAATCATAGGAAAGCATACGGTAGATGATGGGGAAGTACTATCCAAATTGTGCACCGAATCGGTAGAAACGGATTGGAAAAACTGTTTGAAACCATTCACTGTAGATGTGGAGTTCTTTCGTTCACATTCCTCAACACCTTCATTGAATCAGGTATACTCGGGCCCCGTCGCTTAAAAGTAACAAATGATCAAAACTGTTTCGGATTTTCCTTAAGTTGCTGTTCAGCATTAGTAATACTATTGCTGAACAGCAAGCTAATAGTCTGCATGACTTTTGAATTCGCTCTGACTAGTTTGCGTTGCTCTTTAAACTGAAGGTAGCCTTCGTCACGACCAGACTTTTTATAAATATTGTGAAGCATATTCTTTCTTTTAATATTGATAATATGCTCTCTAGTAAACCAAATGGGATACGAAGACCTCTGAGAACTCTTCAATGGTACGTTATCATTAAAGATATCGTATATTTGTTATAAAATTCAGAACAAGCCTCAATCAACCTTGAATTATGGACTAAATTTTAATGAATCTACCTAATCTTTTAGTGCTTGTGTTATTACGCAATGAAAATTGTATAATGAACACGGAACGGGTGGAAAAAGGAACACCGAATATTACTTTTCTAATACATAATGCATGTGAGCACATGAGAAATAAAGTATACTAATCTCCTTTTAAAAAGAAAATTAAGAATTTATGCTGTAAATGCAGGGTAGGTACGGAATAACTATTATATCCAAAAGGATTAGATTATTAGATATTAATTATATTGTCATTATGTAGTACATGACTTGAGTGCACCAACAGATGTTACTGACACCAGAAATTCCCATCTCGTGAGAGTTTCTGGAGAACGTGACGAGCTTCCCCGACGTTCCGTTTAACGGCTTTATTGAACTTCTAAGGTTAGAAGATCGTAATGTGGGACACACGGGACGAATACGATATACACTCAATATAATTACTTCTATCAATTTTCGATACACACAAGCAAACATATTTCCTGTATCGCTGAAGGGCGTAACAGAGGCAAGGCAGCGTGCAGAAACAACAAACTACCCGAAAGATTAATGTAATTTCATTAAATCAACTTAAATATTTAACGAGGTTTCATGAGGGAGGAGACGAAATGAAAGTTTTACTTGGAAGAAACTTTTCCGGTTTCTATTGCTCATGATTGATTTCCCAGGAAGTAAACAGCACTTTATTTTCTAAGTTATAAAACTTAGATTAATCTCTGAGTAGATATTTATAACGGTGTTTACTTTTAAAACTGTTTCGTTTTCTGCTTTACTTGTTTTAATAAATTAAATGATTAACTTTTAAAAAACATATAATTACTGTTAATAATAGTAGGATTTTTTTTTATTAAAAACAAATGTTTTACAATCACATATTATATATCGCTCATACTACTGTCATCTATTCTACAAATACCGAACTAAATAGAAGCTCGCTTACTGAAATGCACAGCAAACAGAATTCATGTGGAAAGTGGATAAGAGATAGATTAGTTCATCCAGTGGACATGAGGTGGCAACATCATGCACTTTTAAAGTCAATACATAAAAATTAAAACATTGGTATATAATACATATTTTTCTCTATTAATACTATATTTTTAACGATTCTAAATATTTCTTATGAAATATATACCTAATTTTTATTTCCTTAAAAACAATGATTTCTTATTGTTGGTTTTTAACAACCAAATTTATTTTAGGAAATATTCGATTTCCTGAAACACATTTTAGAGTTAAATATAAAATACCCGACTGAAAATATTCAAGGCATTTCTCAAAGTTCGATATTCTAAAATAGATTTTTATTAATTTACTTAAAACTCCATTTGATTGTTTTATATACATATTTAACATTTATATTCTAACTTTCTAATTATGATTACAATGAAAAATGATTTTTGAAGAAGATTACAAATCGATATTTTCTTCTTTATCTTGTGGAGTTGCCAAGGAAAGTATTTTTTCTAATATACACCTGCTATTTCGCTAATATTCCGTCTTCCTTAATATTGCCTTTCTTGCTTAAACCTTTCACCTTGCTCTTGACACCTAAGTTTTCGAGAAATTGGTCCTGGTGAGGAAGAAGGTTGGGTTACTTTTGGTTCCAGAAACGTTGGTGACTTACTTTTTTAAAATATTTTCCGGTTTTGTATACTTTGCCTCCATTTTGTTCTTAAGATTCCCATGTTTCCTTACTTTTATGACATGTTGTCCAACAGATATCCTTTACAACACGAATGCTTCAGAAGAAACTACTCAAGAAGGTATCGATAACGATCTTCATTTTAGACAATGCTTTTACAAATTGTTTTAAGGCTTAATTTAATATGAGGGTTTGAAAATAAAATCTGATGGTGGATAAAATAAAAGGAAACGATAGGGTAAAAAAAATAAAGCACGGAAAAGAGAGGATAGTTAAGTACAAACATGCAAGTGATCATGTTTAATAGTTTAGAGAAATATTCTTAATAAATAATGTTTAACAATAATAAAATTATTATTATTGCTTAAGGCCTATAAGTATGTTTAATAAGTAAACAGAAATAATATAAACTAAGTCCTAAAAACAAAAATTAACATATGATTTGTGATAAAACTAAAATTTTTAAATTATTCTTCGGTAATCAGCGTCCAAAAAGCTATAAAATAATTACGTGTTTATATACTTATACTACATATTTATATACTATCTCACCTTGTTTCGTAGTTCGGCGCATGTGGATTTGGGTATACTCATCAAGTATATAAATCTAGTATTGTATTTAACAGTACCTAGCATATCTGTTATGTATAGTATCAGAAAATTTCTTGTGTGGGTGTATATTGTACACCAGGAAAGTGTTAAATGTAAGGGATAATATGAATCAGTCTATGCAGAAGAAAACGTCTCTTTTTAAGAAAAAATGAATAGCAATATGAGTCCACGTGTCCCATTTTGGTCGCCTTGAAGCAAAACCCGACAGGTTCAGAGAAGGAAAATTTGAGACATTGAAAAAAACTCATAAAATTATTCTTTGGCCCTTTCCATCAACAATTTTTGTGACGTTGGTTGATAATGAAATCATTATAATAAATTAGGAGCAGACCGGAGTAAATTGGACATGTCGGAGTTCGCTTTTAAAATCTAAAATGCTTTCAATTAAAGGCGAGAATATATTGGAAATTTATTTTGTTCGTTATTAACAAAAAACAACAGCAGTTTTTGCCACCTTTCCATCCTATATTGAAAAACTTCTTTAATAATAATAACTTAGTGAGGAGTTGTGCAATATAATTGTGGAATTGAAAGATACTAATAGCGTAGGTGACGACGGAATACCAATACAACTACTAAAAAAGTGTGCACCTGAATTTGCCGTACTTCTGGAGCCTATATTTAATAAATGCTTAAAAAATGGAATAGTTCCTGATGAATTAAAAAAATCTAATATCATTCTAATTCACAAGAAGGGAAATAGGGCTGATATCAAAAACTATAGACCGCTGCCTATATTGTCGCAATTTGCCAAAATTGTAGAGAAAGTTATCTTCAAGCATCTTACAGTTTTCTTAAACAAATACAATGTCTTATCATCGCAGCAAAATTGGTATATATCTGGTAGATCTACTTCAAGAGCAATTTATCAGGTGCTGGCGGATACACTCGACGGAATCAACAATAACCATTGCACAGTCGGAGTATTTTTAGATTTACAGAAGACTTTTGATTCTGTGAATTATGACGTAATGTACCAAAAATTAGAACAAATAGGTATTGGAGGAGCAGCTCTGGAATTAATTCGATCTTACTTGTGCGATAGGCAGCAGCGTGTGTGATTGACCGTGGCACTGGTATGAAGTCTACGTAGGTGTCTGTAGAGAAGGTGGTACCACAAGGATCGGTGTTGGGTCCTCTTCTATTTTTGATTTATGTGAATAATTTGACATCGGTGACGACGTATACAACTGCACTTTTTGCTGCTGACACCTCAGTTGTAATACGAAGTAAAAATAATGGAGAGAGATATACGATATATATATATATATATCGTATTTTAATTACGCTTTAAGAGTGATAACAATATGAGTAAATGAGCGGGCGAGTCTTTCTGCGTATTATGCGTATGTTTAATCCAGACTGCGCTATGGTATTGTTTATAGGGGAGCATCTGCGGATGTGTCCAGAATTTTCATTCTCCAGAAGTTATATATTAGAAACATTTTTAAAATGGAAAGAACTGATTCTTTCAGGGAAGTTTTTAAAGAAAAAAAGGTACTCATATTGCCGTGTCTGTACGTAATGGAATGTGCCTTATTTGTTAAGGAAAATTACAAATTATTTAAAAAACAAGAACTTCATCACTGTTATGGAACCAGGGGAACAACGCCGGTTTCGCTTCTACCACCGCAGACTTACAAAGGTATTGTGTAGAAGAATGCAACTACACAATTAGTAAAAATATATAATCACTTACCATGTGATTTAAAAAAGTTACCAAGGAATATTTTTAAGAAAAGGCTTAACAGAATTCTAATTAACTGTGCTTTTTACCATTATGAAATTATTTCATGTACAAGTTCGAGACTGTGCCATGACTTTATTACTTTTAATACTGTGATACTTTTTCTGCTCTTCTGACGTATTCAAACATTATATATGTAAACTGAATTGAATAAAGTTATTATTATTATTATAAATATTAAGACTTCACATTTTTACCGCTCTTTAACATAATATTGTTTCTTAATAGCTTTTATTCACATTAAAAGGTAAGTTCATTCGAAAAGGCATTTAGGAATGTAGAAGTCATTTCTCTAAAAGGCCTCACCTCTTAAAAGTGTTTCTGTTTCATTATATTTTTCCAATGTATGTAATATTCCAGTTTTGTTAACGCCTAAAATGCTTGCACATGCTTTTTATTTACATGACAAAAGAAAACTGCACAGTCTCCATCGATTATTTGAAGGGGAAAAGTTCCCATAAATGCTCATTTAATGAAAATCCTGTTATTTATTACAATTGCCCAAATTCATCTCCTGGATTTCAAAATATCTTTAAAATAATAGCATTTAAGTGAATTAAAAGTTCCTATATTTTCTTCATTTATATTGTAGGTAAATTTTTGTGGAATCGTGCTTGTAGTATCTCTTTATTTGCATGACTTCAATAGTTTGGATTACTTGGGTATGTAGATTTTTCAAATATAAAACTATATCCAAAATTTCTTTTTCAAATAATAATTATAATCTTCAAGATGTTTCTAACTATTATAATTGTTATTATTTATTATAACAATTAATCGCAGATTATATATTTTCAAATTTAATGTTTTCTAGAACATTAGCTTTCTTTAAACAGTGACAGTTGTTTTTCTTGTTGACAGATTGTAAAACTTCCTCTTCTGAACTTAGAGAAAGCCAAAAGGATCAAAGTTGTAATGAATAATATCATTTCTTATACTTGTAAAATTTTCAATTTCTAGTAAATGTTGTTTTTCATCTTCAAGTGATTTAACAATTAGATAATAAAAATGTATGTTGCAATTCAGAAAGTTTAAGATAACTTAATTTAATTATCAAACCTAAATTAAATTTGGAAAGTATAATATTAAGATGAATTAAATTAAACAGTAATATTTTAAATCCTTTTACTTTATGTTTTATTTCATATTCTAATATGTGTTGTTTATAAAGATATCCTATTACACATGTGTCATTTCGAGTATTTTAAATTTATCTCATCTGTTGCTGTCATTACATGTGAAAAATTTAACAAAATTGTTATTTGGTTTTAATATAAATTCAAAATATTCTTTTTAAAACTCTTAATGGCATTCTCTCTACCACAACGTATCCCAGATCGTCGACTAACTAAATAGTTGTAAAATATTTAGACCAACCATCGACATCACTTCTTGCAAAAATTATATAGAACTAGTTCATGAACTGCAGCAAAATTACACAGAATTTCCTGAAAGTATGTTCGGCAAGATTCATTTCCTCCAATCACATTTGGATTTTGTTTCAGACAAAATGTGATCGATGAATATGGTGGGCCCAAACTAAATAGCGTCATCATAGAGGCAATCCAACAATGAAATAGAGGAACGCGTCTAATAGAAATATGTTTTGTAAATAAATTACTTTATATTATGCGAGGGGGGCGAAAATATTCTCGGAATGGAGGGCATAGAGAGGAGAGATTTTTAGTTTGTGCACCTGACACCAGACGGCGACTCAATGCAACTGTAAATGTCAAATGTGTGTGCAATTGGTTCAGTGCCGTTTGAGATATCGCCAGTTAATGTAGTAAATCGCGGAGGTAATAAGCACTATAAACGAAATTGACTATCGTGACGTGATTAAATTCCTCACTAGGCAAGGAAAGACTCCACAAACTATTATGGAAGAGATGCCGTCTATTTATAGGGACTCTTGCCCTTGCAAAACAGCGATTTACAAATGGCATATTCTGTTTAAACAAGGCAGAGAGTCTATTGAATATTATCAGCGTTCAGGCCGGCCGATTGAGGCGACTTCTGCATATATTGTGGAAAAAGTAGAAAAACTTCTCCTTGAAGATGCTCGTTTGAAGCAAAAACAAATCGAAGAAATAGTCGGCATATCATCTACAACAGTTTTGAACATCCTTCATCAACATCTTGGCATGTCTGAAGTCATTGCAAGATGTTGTTTAGCGAGAACAGAGATGAATTTATGAAGCGGATTGTGACTATTTATTTCTAAATTAAAAAAAGAACTTCGAGGAAAAAAATTACCGATGACGAAGAAGTCGGCTGTTTCCATCTTTTTTGCAAGTCTTGACAAAAAATACTTTTTTGATGGTATATATAAATTATTTGAAAGTTCTGAAAAATGTATAAGGGTCAAGGGAGATTACATCGAAAAGGAAATTTAAAGTTGTGTTTTATTTCACGCCCCTTCATCGTTATTTCGCGAATATTTTGACCTCCTCTCGTATATTACATACAGTATTCTTCAAAAAAATTAGCTTTCTGAAATTTCGAACCGATTTTCTCAAAGGTCTTACGGCTTGGAAAATTTGCAGGCGAGATTTGGAATAAATATAAAAAAATCTTTAAAATGTGTTAATGGCGTATACTGTTTAAATCATAATGTATTATTATTATTTTTAAGTGATCATTTTGCAGGGTTGTTTAATTTCATTTCATCAATCAGGACAAATGTTATGAACAAGCATATTTTATTGACTGAAAAGTAAAGCTAATTTTGAGTTTTTGAAGTTCTATTACAAAAAAAGAAATTTAGCTCACTTCGTGACATAATATATTAATTGTTTAGTTAAACTCGTCTAACTTATATGTAGTTTAGTTGGTAATTAATACACGGGCCAGATAATAATGTTTATATGGGCATTGTATTCAGTAAGTCGTAAATTTGTTTGACTAAACCAGCAAATTAATTTCAGAAACGGACTGTATTAGTTTCCGAACTCATATAACACCGGAAGTTGGAAACACCTAACAAATATGTAATAAGGGAACTTCAACTCAAATTTGAATTTTATATTACTATATATTTAAGTTTTTAATGTTTGTGAATTATATTGAGTTTAATATAATCATTTTTGTAATTTCTCAAAGCATATAGGAACTAATTGAGTATATGTATCTACTAAAACGTAAATATGATGTATAATTCTACCATTCGACAACTTATATTGATTATCTCTCAAATGACTGTAATGGTACAGTCCATTTCCCTATATTAATTTATAATTTATATATTTTAAAGAATTTAATTAAGTATGTTTTTTATTAATATTTTAAATAGAAGTATTAATATCAATGAATGCATTATTGTATTATTAAGTCGCAATTAGTCATAGGTTTAGTATGTATTTATGAGTAGAAATGTGACGCCAAAAGTTTATATTAACGTGATAAACACTCCGATAGTAATATACATTCCAACAGCTAAAAGAACATCTACGTGCGTGTGAATGTGAATGGAAACACCCAAACTTTGTAGAAAGCGGGGAACCCCAGGCATTCTGATATAAAAGGAAAATACGCGTTCAATCGAAGGCGAGATAAGTTTAATGTTGTATCAAAAGGCTAACTCCCAATTCATAAGAATCATTGTTAATATAACTTAAATAAATAATCGACTACTGAGATAATCGGCCACGGTCAGAAGAATCGTGGTTATTTGTAAAAAAGTGATAAAATAGTGTTCAAAGTTGCACATAAGCAGTAAATGTGCAGTGTTATATTGTCAAAATAAATATTGTGATTTGCTTGGCAGAACAAGCAGATGATTCCTTTGAAGACAACGTAGAAATAAAGAAGATTTCGCTGATAATAAGCGGCCCGAAATTCCCGCTGAAAACAGTATAAAAAAGAAACTGAATAAGAAGAGTTAAAATAAGGTTTTTTTAAATGATTATTGTTTGATGAATGTATTTTTTAATAATAAATAATGAAAGATTGTAAAAATAAATTTCAAACAGAGAGTTGTTAAATAAATATCGTCTACAAGTATAAAATAACTTGATATGTTTCGCAAGTATCGATATGTATATAAACACATATAATATAGTATGTTCATTGTATGTAATAAATTCTGACTTTCATTGTTTGCGTTTTAATATAACAAAGAATCTACATAAATATTTGTGTCAATTTAATATTTGTAAAAAAAAAAGTATTATTGAAATTGTCTTTTAAATATATTTCGTTTCTTTTGTTGTTTGTAAAAATATATATACAATATTCATTGATTTTCAATATAAGAATTATTAAAATTTTAAATGGTATTTTTTTATTAATGTTCAGGAACCTTTTAACTTAATCATTTCTATTAACTCGAATCGCCCTGAGATAATCTGAGTTTAGCTGGCAAAACAAATAATTTTACATTTTATTTCCAAATTTTAACTTAAATATCTTAATTTAGATATAGGGGTTCCTTTACATTATGTCGCCCAACTTTGGGGTTGTACCATTACATGACATATCGTAGCCGCTAAAAATATGGGCTATCACGAATTGCAGTCGCGGCCAACCTTTCAATTAATCTCTCGCATGAATTGCAGTCAGGGTAAGCTTTATAATCGTAATTCCCGCACACGAATTGCAGTCGGACGGATTAATAATACCCTCATTATAATCTAGGTGCTAGAACTGACTTCTCAATTAATAGTATATTATGGAATGAGCATTTAATGATAGTTATTAAGACACGAGTAAGAAAATTACAATACGAGGCGAAGCCGAGTATTGTAATGAATACGAGTGTCTTAATAGCCATTAAATGCGAGTTGCATACACTGTTTTTTCTACGACCCCATAATAAAACATTATTTTTTGAACATTCCATTTCATAAATTGAGGTTAAAATTTTCCATGCACCTTTGCGAATTTAGCTGGTAATAAATTGTTCGGGGTTACTAAGGCTTGTTCCATAATTTCTGGTGGACTCAAATTTTACATTTCACTGTCATTATCCCTCATTTTTACCGTTTATATTTTCAAAAAAGCACACATTTTAAGTACTTACTTGTAAATTGCGGAGAACTGCCACATTTATTTAATTTGTATATCTGTCAGAAATGCAGGCGCCATATTGAATATTGTTTGAATATTGGAATGTCGCATTCCTATTGGATATAAACTTGTATCGTAATGAAAAATCTGTATTCCTATTGGATATAAACTTGTATCATAATGAAAATCTGTATCGTAATGGACATCATTAAAGTACAGGTTCAGCATATCTAAAAATACAATTAAAGTATGGGAGTAGAAAAAATATGTTATATAAAACGCAAAAAACCTAAATTAAAACAACGACAAAGTTTATGTACATATATATCTCTTTATTGAAGGTATTTGAAATACAAAACGAAATTCTACATATGAAACAAAAGTATTAAATAAATTATAATGAAATAACGATTGCACAAAATAACATAAAAGAAATAATCTAAAAAATAAAATATGTAAAATAATGTCTATGTATAGAAATGCGAAACACATTTTACAAAATGAGTTCTACTTATTTCGTTATTTTCATATTGCCTATTTTTTGTGCCAATAAAATCAGCTTTGTTTCTTATTTCTCTGTTAATAACACGCTCTTCCTAAATTTTTGCGGAATTTATTCTTGTATAAGTATCTAGTTGCATATTTTCCAAAGATTTTACGAAAAAACAGTACGAATTAAATTTGGAAATCCTTAAATTTCTATGTAATTACCTATTCTAAGAACCAACCCTTCACGATCGAACTGCACAATTCATGTTTCGGATTAACGGCCCTCATTATGGTCTAGGTGCTAAAAGTAACCGCGACTGCAATTCATGTTCGCCGAAAAATATCATCCTTTCTGCATAATAATAATAATAGTATTGTCCAAATAGACCTAGTTAGTGTAGTATAACTTACAACACAGTGGGTGGTATATAATATAAACATGATGAGATAGATTAAATACAAAGTAATAATTGAGAACGTGTTAAACTTACAAATAAAAAATGAAACAAAAAGTCGCAATTAGTTGAATATTACATCACAAAAAATGAAAATTAATTTTAGTGATATTACGACTATGGTACATCTTAAATATCATTCTCTTACCGGGAAATTAAACAACTTATAAATATAAATATAGATAATAATTTTAAGATGGTGAAATTGATTTGTAAATGTGTAAGCTTAATAATGGTGCATTATTAGCATGTAGTTGGCCGTTTAAGATGAGGTTAATTTATTTAATTTATTTTTTTCTAAGCTGCCTAACAAATTTATTTTTTTACCCTTAACCTGAACGTGTAGTATGTCAAACTTATTATTGAATTTGTGTTTGTGTTCAATATAGTGGTTTGCCTATGTGAAATCTGTTTTTTGTAATTTATAATTTCTTTCGTGTTCTTTTAAGCATGTGAAAGAGGATCTACCAGTTTGGTCAACCTGAGCTTTTTTCCACAGTCGCAATTTAGCTTATAAACGCCAGATTTAAATTCTTGTCAGTTTTATCTTTATTACTTTTAATATCATTCATTGACCATAGCTATAGTTTTTCAAATGGAACAGCCTATATATTATTAAATTTTTGTATTCCCCGTATAATTTTTAGGCAAAAAGTAAGAAGATAGTATAGGCCTAAAATTTAAAGTTTTTGAAAAATTCAAAGTTTTTATAAAATTGTATTTCTCAAAAAACGATGTATTAGGTGGAAACAATTTTTTGTAGTATTATTCATAACAAAAGGTCTTAATAGTGGCATATTATATTTTTTTTCAATTACTAATTGCGTGTGCAGAAAACTGGATTAAAGTTACTTGACACGTTTTTGTATGAGAATTTTTTTCAAATGGAACACCTTGTACATCATCACTTTATTTTTGAATTGCTTATTTAATTTCACATCAAAAACGTGAAAGACGTTAATACTTTTACATACATGTTTTTGATGTGAAATTTAATAAGTAATTCAAATATGAACTGATATATTGGATGATCCACTTGAAAAAAAATTACTTTTATAGAAAAAGTGTGATGTAACTTAATCCACTTTTTTGTACATGCAGTTGGTAACTAAAAAAATATTAAATATGCTTCTATTAGCACCTCTTATTGTGAACAATACTACAAAAAATTGTATCCATCCAATAATAAATAATAAAATTGTACGGGGAATACCAAAGCGTAATAATTATGTAGGGTGTTCCATTTAAAAAAACTATAACTATGGTCAGCCACCAAGTTATGGAACAGCCTGTATAATATAAACTATTTTTAAAATATGCTGCTAATAAGCAGCTGTCACAAGAAAAAAACTACATCGAAATATCTTTACTGGTAAAGGCACAATCGGCCTTACCCGAAGAGATGACTCACCCTGTATATGACATACATTTGAGAGCGAGAATCATAAGCGGCACGATGCTCATTCTGCATTCATTCTTTACTTTATCGGTGTGTATTTTAGTTACTGCTTCTTATTATTTTTAAGATATATTTAATGATGTTTCATATGGGCTTTCGTTATGGCAATTGCATTATTATTTCGTACTTAATTCTTATCAAATACGAACTCTTTTAGAATTTAACTACCTACTATTTAAAGAATATACGCACATGCACCTAATTTTTTCACTTATTTAGTTCAAAAGCAGGGTCGGCAAATTAATTTTTGCATAGATTGTAAGACCACCGTAAAAGGGAAAACAAGCCTGATAAAATAATTGCAGTGCTTCAACAACTTCCTCGTCGTCGTCTTTTTTTTGTTCTCTATTATAATTCCGCCGATCTGTCGACGATAAGGCACGGACAACTTCGGCTGACTTGTCTTTACCGCACCACGACACCACTAAAAGTGGATTCCCTGTCAGAGGGTAAACCGGTGTAACAATGGCGTCACGCTTTCGCGATAAAAAGCTCACTCGTTCGCCGGCAGACTAAATGACAAAAAGTAAGCGGCTTTGTATTTTCATAATAATTGAATTTGCGTAGAACAAGAGGGAACTCACGAGAATTAATTAATTACTCACGCCACCCTGATCAAAAGCCATATTTATAAAGGTATTGTACACATTTTTCAATACTTTTTAAATTTCGGAACCGTGATTAAATTCTTGTAAGAACTGAAACGATCGAATATTGAATTCATGTGAGAATGCGCCCTGTGGTTATCTCACTTACCTTAATCTATGAATTATAGAATTCAAGAAATTGAAATTGCATTGAATTTGCTTTACTAATAATCGACGAAGGACATACATGTTGAAACTCCATTATATATGTATAATAAAACACAATTATATATAATAAAACACAAATGTATAGTTTCAAAATTATTATAATGTTCACACATGACATGTGTTTCGCCACACTGTGGCTTCATCAGGTGGATTTTCATCCACTGAATGGAGTTTCAACATGTATCTCCTTCGTCGATTATTAAAACACAATTATTTAGTTTCAAAAAATTATAATGTTCACATATGACATGTGTTTCGCCATACTATGGCTTCATCAGGTGGATGAAAATACAAACTTACTTTATAAAAAATTTTGAAAAATAAACGAAGACGAACAGATGTAGTTGATCTTCCTGTACTTCCCATGGAAATTACACACAAAAATTACTAAAAGAAAATTAACCCTCATCTGCATGACCTACTGAAATGAACGATATAACATAAAGTGGGTCCGATGGACCCGCACTTGCTAAGTGAGGATTCTAGTGATTTTTTTAAATCTAATCACATATGAGGACTTGATTCTATATAACAAATAACTCTAATGTATGTGCAAAACTTCTTATTTAAGAAAACATACAAAAAACATCTATGAGTAACTTATACTGCAGGTTCCTTACATTTGACGCATGTTACAGTTTTTTCGCTGTGTTCGCCACAAATATGCTTCGAGCATTTAAAACAAACTGTTTTAGTCTTTCTATAGATTACAGAAGGGAACATGTAGCATCTTCTTTTTGTCACATCTTCTTTATTTTGGTCTCCTGGTATGACACTTCTTTTTACTGCATAACCACAAGACTCGATCGCTGTCAGAACTCCTTGGTGAAGACCAAGCTGTTGTTTCCTTCGTTGAATATGTTCTTCCGTAAGCTCGAAAGCCAACTGTCTTAGGAATATTCTACGGCGGTAGTTCACACCGTTTTTCCAATTAGGGTTCAAACTCATCCATTTAATCAGAGCATTGTAGGCGCCAATATCCAGAGTATTATAAAATACCACCATGGGCCACCTCCTCGTCTTTCGTTTTGAGGAATATGTCCTAACCAGTTTATCGAGATTGTCAACTCCTCACTTATTGGCATTGTAATCCAAAATTATTTCGGGTTTTTTTTTTCGGTTTCTGATACTATTCCACTGTTATCCATAGTTGACATGAGAATCACTGCCCGGTTCTTTTTTGGAACGTAAGAACAAAGTGTGATGCCATTGTGATATCCGAATATAGAGGATAATTCTTCTCGTTTCCTGTCGGGTAACATGTCCTGTGGAACAAATCGTTTGCTTTTTCTCACTGTGCCGATTATCGTAGTATTCCTCTTTAGCAAAGTTTCTGCTAAGTCATAGTCTCTAAACAAATTGTCAAAAGTAATATTCCTCCCTGTATCGTAAAGATGTGAGCACAAATCGTGTACAACTCGCGGAACTTGTCCCTTTTCAGATTCTTCTGTTTGTTTGCCACAATACAACTGAATGTTTATGAAGTAACTGTTTATAGCATCTGTAGCAATCCAAAACTTCAAGCCGTATTTATCTGGTTTAGATGGTATATAGGTTTTTAAGTTGCTCGCTCTACCTCTCCAAGGATAAAGCTGTTCGTCCACGGTGATAAATAAATTTGGCTCATAATTTGTTTTGCAGTTATTTGCAAACATATCAAGATACTCCGAAATAAGTGCCAATTTATCAGTTTTGTTTCTCTCTTCCCTTGTTTCTATGTCATCAAATCTCAGACATCGTAGAATAAGTTCGAATCTGTTGATGCTCATTGTAGCTCTAAATCGGGGCATACCGATTTGCTCATCCCATAATTCCCTGACGTCTTGAGCTCCTGAATGAAAAACTCCTGCTAGTAAACACAATCCAATCACTGCATCTAGTTCAGGTACGGTAATGTCTTTCCAGGAATCTGGGTACAGTATTCTGCCTTTCTTATTTGAATGCAACACAATCAGGTCTTTTTGATGAGTAGTCACAAACAAGTCAAATGAATCGTTTATTGTGTTCACATTCACATGTCGTTTAGGAGAACCTGGATTTAGCACTCGAGATAAGTTGTGAGCCGCAGTTTTTCTGTTTTGCCTGAGTGGTTTTGTTTTCCAATGTATTTTTGGTCTTTGGAAACCATGATGTCTCTAAGAAGGGCAAGGGGAATGTCATCTTCTGGATCGCTATCTGAATAAATGTTAGTGTCCTCTATATTACCAGCTAAATGCGTAGGAGTTTCTTCTAAGCAGACCAAAGGGTTGTCTGAAGTGTCATTTTAATTACAACTACATGGTTTTTACGAATAAAAAAATACTAACCTTGTTGCTCGCTAAGCACGCTTTCATTGTACGAAGCATTAGCCTTATAATCAAAGCTATTACCTTCTTCAAGAATCCGCAAAACTTCCTCTTTTGTTAGTGCCGAGGTAAGTCAGATATCACCAAACTTGTAATCCATTGCGAGGGGTGTCTATTAATCAAAAGTATCTCGAGTACTGACAGGCAATGTGCGACTTGCATCGACCTAGGTTAGAATATATCTGTCAAATGCTGCGCTTTATGATACGCGCAGTCGCAAAAGTTACTACTTTATCCGCAGTGGCGGAACGATTCTACATAAATGGAGTCCGTTGGACCCATTTTGTATTTAATTGTCAATTATTTCTAAACTTCAAGCAGCTTTTGAGAAAAAATATATCACAGATTTGAATGCCTACATATAAAGGGAAATTAAATTTTTTTTCAGATTTCTTGTATACTCAGTAACTTTTATACAACTATATTAAAACTGCAATGGGTCCAATGGACCCACCCTTATGCAGATGAGGGTTAAGTAAAAGTACTAATTGGTTGCATTTGGCAAAAAAGATAAATATATAATACGTTACTTTGTAAAAAACAAAAATGTATAATTTTTGGTGTACGTGAATTGTTCTAAATAATAATAATAATAATAATCTTTATTACCCAACAGAAACATCTATTTACAAGGTGAAACACATTAATTAACAATAATTAACAATACTGCACAATAATAAAAATAATAATAAAAAAAAGCAAATGTACTATGCAAAATTAAAATGAATAAAAAACTAGATTGTACCCAACGCAAAGAAGAAAATGGAGAAACTACTTTCTGCAGAAGGGGTCAACGCACAAATGATTGGTAATCGTACACAAATGATAGAGAGGGGATTTCAATAGAACATTTGTATGAGCTGTGAGTACGTAGAATGTATCAGCTGACCTAGCAGTATTGTTTTGTTTACAATATTTTAACGAAAGAATTTATCCTTTATGGTCTCTCCAACCTATTTTACTTAAATGATTCATTCTAGTCTTTATATATAATTTGCTCGATAAATTGTTTTTACCCTTAACTTAATAATTAGTAGAACTTTTACTATTTAAACTTAAAAAAACATTCAATTGAATTATAACGCTTATACTATAAGTAACCAAATTAATTCTTATACAACATATTTTTTGTTTATTTTAATTTTTTTGTCTATTTAAAAAATGTAAAGTTCATGGCTAATGATTGTTGAGACAACTGGTATAAGATATGGGTGCGGAAATTGAATTATTATAAAAAATCAACAAAACAAAATATGCAAGTCGAATGAAAAATCAAAATAAAACCTAAGTAATTTTTAGTCTACAATTTTATTTACATTATTTTGATATTTGTTAATTCGATTTAGTTTATCTAGGTACGTAATACCATAATATATACATAATATATTGCAGACTTGAATCCGAACGACAGACAGTTTTTGCAATAAAAAGGAAATGCTGTACCTATAATATTGGAGTGTATATACACAGATGGGCAAGAGGAAATCGAATTATTATAAAAAATCAACAAAACAAATAAAGTAAATATGCAAGTAGATTGAAAAATCAAAAACGACATAGGTAATTTTTAGTCAACATAGCGACAGAATCTGTGAATAAAACCGAGGGGCTCTGATCGAAACGCATAAGTTTTGATTGGTCCAGATGCAGTTGTTAAATGCCCCTCTTAAGCGTGACGAAACTAACGCTACATGATCAGGTACTGTTGATGATGTAATAATAGCTTAGGTGAACGAATAAATACGCCATTCCTGTGAAAGGTAAATCAGTGTTCTTCTGTAGCCGCTATGGTAAACGGACAACGCCGCCTTTATTAATCAGTGCTACTGATGACGACAACATAGTTGTTGAAATACGTATCCAGCTTTCAGTGCTTTAGGGCCAGTTCTACAATACAGGAATAAAGAATCGAATAAGTATCCGTAGAATAAATTTATTCCATAGATATACTCCGCATAACGGCGTATGCCTTCTACAAATCGTTTGGAACAGCCGCATAGTAATTCTTGGATAAAATACATAACACATTAAGTTGGCAATGAAAATGAGCAATGCACATGCGTGATTTTTAGTGTTTCATAATATTAACCCTTCTTTTTGAAATGTATATTTTTGTTTTTATGTACCTACCTACATGTTTATGTAAAATATATGGTATTTTTCTAGTATTTTCAATTTACGTGTATAAATAGGTATGCGTAGGGTAGACCGGGGATAAAAGTGCCACGGGGAAAAAGTGCCACTTGCCGCCATTTTTTTAAATTAAACGAAACGCATGCGACGCCAACATTACAAGGTCATGTTTATACCGCTTCCTGTCGAGCACATGCATTTAGTGTCGAAGTAGTCGTGTAAGCGAGAGGACATATCATTTTTAATTTGTGCGCTACGTAGTAAATAATTTGTTGTTGTCTATTTTTTGTTGTGCAACAGTTAGTTTTCATTGAATCTGAAGCAGGTAAGTTTGCTCTGATACATTTTTGATTCTTTTTTGTTGCAGTGCTGTCAAATCTTCAAATATTTCAGATATTTTTTTTGTTATGATCAATAGTATTGGAATAAACCAGTTGGGGTTAAAAGTGCCACGTACGTTTTATGTGACACTTTTTACCCCACTATGGAGAATGAAGCGTTGTTTTACTTCTTTTGAATTTTTTAATTATTGAAACTCATTATTAAATCAGATGTTTTTTTTTTCAGAATGCGAAATTACACCAGGAAAACTGCGCGGGGGCAAGCTTCTTTAGAAGAAATGCATCGTGCAGCTGATCTTGTTACAAAAAATGGACAGTCCATAAGGTCAGTAGCCAAAGCTCTTGGGATATGTAGAGTGTCTTTAAACAGATTTATACAACGCCGTAACACGGATCCAAACACGACCTTTGGCTATAGATCAGCACGTAGGGTTTTTAATGACGAGGAAGAAACAGCACTTAATGAATATTTGACACAGTCTGCACAAATATACTTCGGTTTAACCCCAAAAGAGGTGCGTCGTCTAGCATATGAGTGTGCAGTCCAATATAAAAAAGATATGCCAGACTCATGGCGACATAACAAACAAGCAGGTGCTGACTGGTTTGCAGCGTTCTTAAAAAGAAATCCACGACTTTCCATTCGAACACCTGAAGCAACGAGTTTGGGAAGGGCAACATCTTTTAATAAAAAAAACGTAACTGATTTTTTCGACAAATTATATAATGTTTTGGAGCGCTACTCATTCACTGCTTCCTCTATATGGAATACAGATGAAACAGGAGTTTCAACAGTCTTGAAACCTCCAAAGATTGTAGGGGTGAAAGGGTCAAGGCAAGTCGGTGCTCTTACTTCAGGTGAAAGGGGAACAAATATTACATTAACAACAGCAGTTTCTGCAAGTGGAGTTTGTATACCCCCTATGTTTTTATTTCCCCGAAAGAATTATAAAGATTATTTTATTCGGGGTGGATCACCTGACAGTGTTGGTACAGCAAACTCATCCGGTTGGATGACGGAAGATAGCTTTCTTATGTTCATGAAGCATTTCATTAAACATGTGAAACCGACAAAGCAATCACCAGTCCTTCTGTTATTGGACAACCATAATTCGCATTTGGCCATATCAGTTTTAAATTTGGCGAAAGATAATGGTGTTATTTTATTATCTTTTCCGCCCCATTGCTCGCACCGTGTGCAGCCGTTGGATGTGGGTGTATACGGCCCATTCAAGAGATACCTGTCTTCTGCGCAAGATGCCTGGATGAGAAATAATGCCGGAAAGAATATCACAATTTATGATATTCCATCGATTGTCAATTCAGCTTACCCCCTAGCGATGTGTCCTAACAATATTATAAATGCTTTTAAAAAGAGTGGCATATTTCCTTATAATCGGGACGTATTCTCAGATATTGATTTTGCTCCAGCATATGTCACCGATCGGCCAGTTCCTCCTGACGGAAATTACAATCAGGGCAATCAACTTTTAGAGAATGATAAGCCGTCAAATATTCAAGAGCACATTCCTAACGACTATTCTCAACAAAACCTTCCTAGGGAAAATAGTCAACATAAAGAATGTACAAAGAACATAGGCAATGCCGAAAATCCAGTAGTTGGACCATCTAACATTGATAATCGGCCAGGAAAACAAACATTTTCTCCACACATAGTAAAACCGCTTCCCAAGGCGGGACCTCGAATGGGATCGACAAAAGGCAGAAAACGTAGATATACAGCTGTGCTCACCGATACTCCAGAAAAGGACGCTCTAGAGAAGGAGCAAGCAACAAGATGCCAGAAAAAGATGAAACAAGTTAAGCAAAAGACAAAGCAAGTTAAAAGGAAAGTTTTCTCAAGCAAAAATAAGCATGACTCGGAGTCCTCAACCGATTCAGAAGATAACTGCCTTTGCCTAATATGTTGCGATTCATATTCACAGAGCTTACCTTCAGAGGAATGGGTGCAGTGTAGATCCTGCAAAGAATGGGCTCACGATAAATGTGTTACGGGTGACTCAAAATTGTTTATCTGCGTTAACTGTGACAGTGACATGGACTAATAAATATCACGTTTTAAAAATGTCATGTACTTTTATTTGAACGCATTAAAAATCACCTTTACCTACGTATTATCTATTCTATCCTATCATGGCACAACTTACCCCGTGGGCGTCACTTTCTACCCCATGTATGGGGTAAAAAGTGCCATCTACAGGAAACCATAAAAGGTGATATTACCGGTTTTTTTATTATGTTAAGTCTTTGTGTCATATAATTTTTGATAACTTAAAGTTAAAACCACTAAAAGGACAAAGAAGGAAAAAAAGTAATCTGCCAATTTTTTTTTAAAAACACATTTACTAAAAATGGCACTTTATCCCCGGTCTACCCTACTTTTAAAGTGAAGAGAGATGTAAATTTGTGTTTTATGATTCTTCCTGCACAGACTGATGTTAAAATTTTAAATTTATCTGTTCAACGTTTGTTTCAAAACCTTACATAAAAAAGAAAATAACGGCAATAAAACAAGGGTAGGGACAAATACTTCTTTGGTTATTCAGTTTGACCGTGGTAAATAACCAGTACAGTAGTGATACCTTATTTTAAAAAAGAAATGGCAAAGCGAGTTAGATGTTCTAATTTTACAGTGTCTGAAACAGAAATACTAGTTGGTGAATATTATAGTGTTTTTAAAAAAATTTAGATATTTTTTGTATCTTAGAAGCAGCTTCTGGAACAGCAGAGCCATCAAGTAAACTCAAAATCAGTATAATTGAAGAATCACCTGCACGTAAGCATTTACTGAACAGTTAATTATAGTCAATAATTTTTCATTCATTATTTAGTGACACAAAAAAGAAAATCTGCATGCAAAAGAGCCGAAATCAGAGGATAGGGAAGGATATTCATTGCTTCTCCACAAAAAAATGAATTTATTTGATTTGCAATTACAAATTTTGCAAGAAGAGCATCAACAGAAGAAGGAAAAACATCAATTAGAGATAAAAATTTTGAAACAAACATTAAATTTAAATAAATTTTAATTTTATAAATAATTTTTTTGACAGAGTTTCGTATTGTACTTATTTAATTTAGAAAGTAGATGGTATTACAAACAAGATTATTAAATTTAAAAAGGGATTTACTTAAAAGAACATACTTGCACAATATATTGAAATACCCTTTCAACTTACATACTCGTACATTACCTAATATTTATTTAACATATTAAAATACTGACCAAAAATAAATTCCTGACATATATTCTGAGTATCAATGCTTAATTATAATTCACAGTAGGAGATTAAAATAACCACAATTGATATAGAAATATAATTTTGAAAGAATACATAAATAAACCGTGAAATGCAATATAACAAATAAAATAACCTAACTAAACATAAAACCGAAGTTATCCTGTCTTTCAAAACTAATTTTAACCAACCAATCACGAAATAGAATAGAGATATTCCAATATTTATCTTCCACACAATGTAGGTATAGCGTATCCGGAGTTTATACCGTAAGTTATTCTATACTAGACTTATCTAGCGTTTGTAGAACGACACTTTCAAGTTTATACTCCGTATAGTATTATACTAGCTTTATCTGCGAGTTTTAGAACTGGCCCTTAGTGTGGTAAAGCTGTTTTTAGTAGCTTTTTTGTATAATAATTGACAAATCTGAAAATACTATCCTTATTCCTCAATTCCTTCAATTTTTGTAATTTAACCGATTCTGTATTTCCATTACTAAGGACGTTATTCACTTAGGGAGATAGAAAATGAACAGCCTGTATAAATTCCGAAAACTCCGTAGATTTTCGCAGAAGAAGCTCTAACATTCATGGCCTTATCACATTCTATATTCCCTTGTGCATTTACTATCTCATTCTGTAATATATATTCCTCCAATTAGAAATGAGATAATTACGTACAATTCCCTTCCGCTACTAAGAAACTGTATATTCTGCAACAAGAGGACAATTAAGTGCGAAAGAATGATAACAAAAATTACGCAATTTAAAAACAAATAAAATTATCATTTTTAAATGTCTCCATTTCGGGTAATTGCAAACGGCGTTGGTAACAGAGTGTAGTTGCGCTGTGCCAGCGCGTTATTTGCCAATGTTTTTCCTTGTCTGGAGAATGGCAGCGCAATTTATAGGATATTACGACGGCCTATAATCTTGACTTCATATATTAAAAACACAATTACAAAGTATAACCTGCATAAAACACATCCGGGCGACTTAAATTGGATAAATTACAAACGAAAACCCGGGTTTGGGAATTTATGCGCTAACAGGGGGTTCCCACGTTCGACTTTCCGCGTACCCATCTGCCATCTCTCGTCTACCACTTGAAACTCACGAGCAATGGGAAAGAGTCTGACGTGCAAAAAGGATAAATCGATCCGACGGCGGCGTTCAGGGCGGGTGGTGGTGGTTGGAGGCACTCGCGGTGGTTTGCGAAGCTGCATCGTGACCGTGGAACTTTTCTCGGAACAGCCATTGTTCAGAGGCGACACAAATAAATTAGAATATAAACGTTCTGAGGATTAAAGGGACTAGCAGGCACTTACAGACCAATGGCAAAAAGGTCTGCAACCCAGGATTGTCTAGACCCAAATGCCTTTTTGATTATTTCATTGTTGGCGATTTATGGTTTGCTTATTTAAGCTCAGATTATTGCTTGCGTATTTCATAGGGAAGATTCTTAATTAAACAAAAATTTACAACTACTACGACTTCTCCCTAAATGTCTAGCTTTATTTATTGTTCCTTTAATCGTAAAAGAAATATTAATTTTTGTATGAAAATAGAATAATGTAATTTATAAAAAAGTCATGACGATTATTCAAGAGATCACTCTTTTTTTTTTTTTTTTATTGAACACATATGAAGAAAACTACGATGCGTGATTATATAAATGTAGCAAATCCTGTTTCTATTTTAAAACCATTATTTAATAAACTTATGTAAGAACGGGTATTCGAAATTGATTGTCATGGCTGACCCTGTGATTTTGCGATGTTTTACACTGTACTACACACTAAGAATGGAGTCACAAACTACAAACTGTTCAGTCGCGTGCTGTTTTAAGATATTTTTTAGGTTACCGTTTCAAACAATAAAAATGGAGGTACAAGCTACAAAGTATTCAGTGGCGTGCTCTTTTAATATACAGGGTGAGTCATTTCTATGGGGGAGACCAATAGTGACTTTATGAGAAAAGATATATAGAAGCGATTTTCTTATTAGGAGCAGCTTCTAAATTTATTTTATATTATACAGAGTTTTCCACAACTTCGTGTCTGATTATGGTTATACTTTTTCATATTGAACACCTTATATATCGTTTCATTTTTGAATTGCTTGCCAAATTTTATACCAAAAATATGTAAGACGTTACTATTTTAAAAGTGACCATTGCTGAGCTATTGTTATTCGTTTATAAAGTTTTGCCAATTTTATGTCTTATATGAATTATAACGGACTTTTTGTCCGTTTCTGTATAGAATTAACGAAATAATATGTATTGAGGCACTTTGTTAAGTTTTAGCTTAATAAGGTCGATAATTCTATACGAATGTATGCTTGTAAATATTTAATTTATTTAATATTTAAAATTGTTAATTATCAACGGGAGAAATGATATCCTTTTAATGGTCTGCGTGACATACCAACATAACGTAGAGTTCAGTACATGCATTTTGCACGTGATACGTAGTGGATTTTACGAACAAAAATACAATTTTTGAATATTATTTGTGCAGGTCTAGGCCTATATAAAGCCACGATTTTATTAGAAAAGACAGTTCTTTCAGTCACATCGTGGAAGAATTCACTAGCACAAGTACACTGCCTCAGTAAGTGTAAGTCTCCACCGAGATATATTATCACTGTTAATTATTTTGTTTGTAGGAATCAAAGTAAAAATGTTTTATTAATATATTATGACCACGCGAAGAATAATCCCGTACCGTTTAATTTGAAGAATGTATCTCTGTCTCGTCGAATTTTCTTTCAATAATATCCCATGTGAATATACATACACACACGCGTATATCGACCGTATACGATGCAATATTTTGCCGGACTTGTGAGGATATCATTTTATCGTAAACAGAAATGTCATATACCTTTCTTCTAGAAATGGTTAGCAATAATACGTTTTATTAACAAATAATTAAATGTACTGCAATCATGTTATGTATATAGGTTACGCCCAAACAGCGAAAACGTTCATTAAACGAAAAAAACAACCACAACGCGTTATGGTCATTGCAAGATGACCAAAGACCGAAATGAGAAAACTCAATTTATATACGCTTTTATTACTAATGTGTAAATGATTTGTTTATAAGTAATGTATTATATTACATTATTCTTTTTCGTCATTGTATACATAGCTCATGAGTTATGGAAATTATTTTTGCTGTTGTCCTATAACTAGATGCTGTTGGGTAATAAATATATACTATTGTTGTTATTATGATTATTATTATGATTATTATTATTATTATTATTATTATTTATTATTATATATTAAGGCAAGAAATGAAATTTGAAAAATAATAGTTTGAGAATTTGAAAACTTTTAAAAGGGGAATTCAACGTAATACATATGTTGGGTTTGCGTGAAGCCAATGTATTTGATGATGGACTGTAGAGGCGACTCCACGCTAGTTTTCTCAAATGTTAATTGAAGGGCCAAAGGCTTCGTTGATTCAATAAAACTGCAGCACTGTAGCACTAACTATTTATTTTAACTACACCTTAAATTGACGCGTTTGTTTAATTAATTCGAATTGCTTTATTCGTATATTGATACGAATTGTCTCGTTTTACAATCAGGAATTGATCTACTTAAATTTTGTTTTAAACACAAACTGCTTGATATGAAATCTTAAAATGAAATGTTGATTTAAATCTTGAAGCGACTGTTTGATGTTACATCTTGAATTGTACTGTCTGTTTCTAACAGTAAGAATAACTTGAAAATATGAGTTAGTCCCACCAAACGAAATGCTATTGGTAGATTACCCTATTTGTTGACGTCAACCTAAACATTTCTTTTATTAATGCTAATGCACCGATTTGCAAGGTTCTAACGGAAATTCCTGATGACCGTCTGCCTTCGTAATTCATCTTAAATTATGTGCAATAAAAGTGAAAGATGTTTTTTTGTCAAAGGAAGCAAATTACAGGCAATGTTTATAAACGGGAAAAACCTTTTGGTACTAAATAATAGGCAAATACCCTGCTTCTTTTGACAAATGATCGTAAACTTAAAAGTAGTGTTCTTCCAAAATTCTTAGTTATAATTATATTTACGTGCGGTCATAAATAGCCGACAAGAAATCATCGCAAATGTACCTTCTCGCGCAGGTATACATATGGTCAATTAGGTCAACTAGGAACACGAATATATGATATACAGTGTGACAAATAGAAACTTAATAATAATTAAATTAATAATAATAACAATATATGATTAATAATATATGACGACACCGTCGTACGACGGAACAACATATATGCAATGAATTAAAAAAATCGGTGAAAAGATTGAAATGAATACATTTACGTAAGAGTATGATGGAAATTTAAATAAAAGTAACCTATAAATTGCCTAGTCGCCCACTTAAAATAAAAATTAAATTATTACCCCCAATAAATAACTAAATTTATATTTAAAAATTTTATTTTTCTGGATTGTCTTCGTATGACTGTATCTTCGCCAAGGAAAAAGGCAGCAAATTCTGATTTTCATCATTCTCTTCAGATTTTTATGTGCTTCAATATTATGATATTAAAAATATAATGTTTCATTTAAAATTTTAAAGCAAAAACAAGTGATATACATAAATTAAGAGCAAAGCTCCCTGTTATTTTTTCTTTTTGGACAACCACGTAATTTCCTACTACATTCATTTCAATTCTCTGTAAAATTCTCTATCTAACGAGCGTAGAAACATTAACATCTGTTAAGGAAAACCAAAGTTATACCTACTTTTGTACTCAGACATAACCCCCTCCAGCCTCCCCTTCGTAAAGGAGTTAGAACAAAAAGTTTTAAATGAAAATTGCATTAAAACTTCTGAAAATATTTTAACCTACTTTAAACTTGAATTTAATAAAAAATTATCGAATTCTTAATTGCGCCCACTTGCGATAATTTTGGAAACTTAAAAATATTTATTTTGAAAGGTTGTACGATGAACGGTTGCCGAGATATGACCGGTGGCAGGGCTTAAACAGACACCCGTATAAATATTATTATTATATAAGACAAAAATATATTGTCGGTATAAGGTTTTGAACACATTGTATTTGAACTTCGCTTTACCTCATTTATATAGGACCAACGTATGTATTTTAGATTCTCTATATATCTTCTGCATCTGTTTTTTTACAGAACTTGAGTAGCTAGTGTTTTAAAATGTTTTGTTTTCTTATACGAGGTGCAGTCAAGTTCTAAGTCCTCCGATTTTTATTCTAACTAACTACTCACCCGAAAGCTATGAAACTGGTGTTACTTCTCGACGTAATCTCCCTGCAGACGTACACATTTTTCACAACGTCGACGCCATGATTCCATGGCCGCGGCGAAGGCTTCTTTAGGAGTCTGTTTTGACCACTGGAAAATCGCTGAAGCAATAGCAGCACGGCTGGTGAATGTGCGGCCACGGACCGTGTCTTTCATTGTTGGAAACAGCCAAAAGTCACTAGGGAGCCAGGTCAGGTAAGTAGTGAGCATGAAAAATCACTTCAAAGTTGTTTTCACGAAAAAACTGTTGCGTAACGTTAGCCCGATTTGCGGGTGCTTTGTCTTGGTGAAACAGCACACGCGCAGCCTTTCCCGGACGTTTTTGTTGCAGTGCAGGAAGGAACTTTTTCTTCAAAACATTTTCGTAGCGCCCTTTGGAACGCAATGGGTAAGGATTACGCCCTCGCTGTCCCAGAACATGGGCACCATCATTTTTTCAGCACTGGTGGTTACCCGAAATTTTTTTGGTGGCGGTGAATCTGTGTGCTTCCATTGAGCTGACTGGCGCTTTGTTTCTGGATTGAAAAATGGCATCCACGTCTCATCCATTGTCACAATCGACGAAAAGAAAGTCCCATTCATGCCTTCGTTGCGCGTCAACATTGCTTGGCAACATGTCACACGAGCAGCCTTGTGGTCGTCCGTCAGCATTCGTGGCACCCACCTGGAGGACACTTTTCGCATTTTCAGGTCGTCATGCAGGATTGTGTGCACAGAACCCACGGAAATGCTAACACTGAAGGCGATCTGTTCAACAGTCATTCGGCGATCCCCCAAAACCAGTCTCTGCACTCTCTCGATCATGTCGTCAGACTGGCTTGTGCGAGCCCGAGGTTGTTTCGGTTTGTTGTCACACAATGTTCTGCCTTCATTAAACTGTCGCACCCACGAACGCACTTTCGACACATCCATAACTCCATCACCACATGTCTCCTTCAACTGTCGATGAATTTCAATTGGTGTCACACCACGCAAATTCAGAAAACGAATGATTGCACGCTGTTCAAGTAAGGAAAACGTAGCCATTTTAAGTATCAAAAAGAGTTCTCATTCTCGACGCAGCCGCTACAATTCGACCTGTCGTACAGTGCTGCCCTCTCTGTGACGTATTGACAACGAACACACGCTCATTTTAAAACAATGCACATATTTCTATTTCTTTCCAGTGTGGAGGAAAAAAATTGGAGGCCTTAGAACTTGAATGCACCTCGTATTAGTGTATCAATTTTTAGAAGAGTCCTGTTTCTATATTGATTTTTTTTCTGTAGTTTTGGATAGAATCCTTTAAGGAAAATTGTAATATTACATGGAAAGTTTTAAAATTTAACATAACTCTGATATATTGCTGGTAGCGTATCGTTCTAACAATTAGCTAACATTTGTTTTCAATCATCCCTTTTGCCTGGAATCTCAATTACAGGGACGGCCAATAAAATCAAGCTGTTTTACATAGAAATCAGCAATTGTGTAGGTTTAGTTTCGACTTACTGAAGGTTGTCCGCTTCCCATGACCGAACAGGGTCCATTCCCATTCCAGACGGGAGGGTCTCTCCTGTCTGCCTTTCCCGAACGAGTTTTGCGGGATTATGCGTGATGGGGACGACGGCAGTGGCTGTGTGTCTACCGGAGGAGGGTATCATTAGGCGAGGTAATGCGATCATCTTCAAACTCCGTTCCCATTTCAGGGTCCTCTGTACAACCTCTATAATCGCTTGATTCATGTCGGAATGCTTTTATGTAAGCTCCACACAGCGTCATGCATTAACATTTCAGGTCATTCGCATTCGCCTGTACGTACACGCAATGCTCCCTTTTCAAAAATGTTAACATATTAGTTTGGGTTTAATTGCTCTGCTTGTATAGGATATCTACGTGACATTCAAATATATTCAAGTTTCAGATGTTTAGTGATTAGAATTTGATGTAATGAACTGCAGGTATGTAATATTAATTAAAGGATTTGATTTGGATTTTTCTATGTTGATACTTACACAACGTATACAGGCTGTCCCAGATAGTGTGCTCACCATTGGGATCTCGTGAATGGTAAGAGATAGAGAGTTGGTTAAATGAGACAAAATGTACGTGACACCTGGGTTTATTTTTTTAAGCAAAAATACTTTTAAAAAAATGAACGATACGTGCGCTATAGGGGAAAAACTAAAAATCGGCAATTTTAATTTCGTCGTTTAACTTATTTCATGTAAAAGATACCGAAATACTATTTTGACATTATGAAGGTACTTTTTTACGCAGAATTCAAATTTGGTATTGCAACCTCTGAAGCTTTTATACGTTTGGAGATTTTTATACAAACTTTCTTATTTTAAATACAAATCGTAGGCGGCTTTGACTGTATCAAAAAGAGCATAATTTGCCGATTTCAATGTTGTATAACACTTTGGGTTTATTTGTAGAAATAACAAAGTTATAATGATATTTGTGCAATTTTTGGTATCCTTATGAATGCATAGGCTATACATCAGAGGCAGCATTGAATTATTAAGACAATAAGTAGTATCTGTCAAATTTATTTACAAGCAAGTTACGTATCCGTTTATTTTTGTGTTATTTAGTCTGCTATTTTGTTCGTTTATTTAAAAATCACCGCATTTGTTGTTTTGGTTCGTTTTATTACTTGTTTATTGTTGTTCACGTTATGGAGAAATTTAATAATGAAGAGAAATATGATATGCTTCAAAGTTACATATTGGCTCACAAAAATTCAAGGAATGCAGCTAATCATTATTTGGAGTTGTACCAAATCGACGGCAACGACACGAAACTTTATTTCGAAGATTAGAAGTAAATCTAAAAACATACGGTGCCTTTAGTAAACCGAAAAGAAATAGAAAAAGATTAGATGAGGAAACCCAAGTTATTTTATTAAATCAGGTGCGTGAAAATCCAAAAGTTTCCACAAGAGAAATAGAAAACAACACCGGAATCCCTAGAACATCAGCCCATAGAATATTAAAAAAGCATCGATATCATCCTTACAAAGTCCACATTAGCCAAGGACTCCAACCAGGAGACGCAGAGAGGCGGACTCGTTTCTGTCATTGGTACATTAATCAGAATAACAACAATGTTACATTTATGTTTAATGTGTTGTGGTCAGATGAATCTCGATTTACGAACAATGGGCTATTTAACAGAAATAATATTCACTATTGGGGGACAGAAAATCCCCATGCTCTACATGAAGCTCGACATCAAGAACGTTTTGGGTTCAATGTGTGGTGCGGTATTATCGGCAGAAGAATAGTTGGACCTATTATCTTCAATAACAATTTAACGAGTGAACGCTATTTGAACTTACTTCAAGGTGAAATAGAAGATCTTCTAGACGATATTCCGCTTAATCTAACTGCGAATATGTATTTCCAACAGGATGGGGCACCAGCACATAATGCTCACATTATTACGAATTACCTAAATAATAGATTTGGTAATCGGTGGATTGGTAATCGAGGACCCATTTCATGGCCTGCACGTTCCCCAGACTTAACCGCAATGGATTTTTTCCTTTGGGGTTACATAAAAAATAAGATGTATAAAACACAATTTAGTAATGTAGAGGAACTGCAAGCTTGTGTTTTAAGAGAGTTTCATCGGATAAATGGACATATTTTAGAAAAAGTGATTAATTCCACACTAAGAAGAGCTCAGTTATGTATCAATAACAATGGAGGACTTTTTGAGCATTTAATGTAATTTATCTATTTACTAGTAGTAAATAAATAGTTAGGTATGTGAAGTTAGTGTTTTATTTACTTTTCAGTCATTTTTGTATTTTGTTTCCAGGAATAGGTAAGTATAAAACAAAAAAATATGCTAATTATTCTTGTAACTTTGTTATTTCTACAAATAAACCCAAAGTGTTATACATCATTGAAATTATTATGATCTTTTTGATAGGTACAGTCAAAGCCGCCTACGATTTGTATTTAAAATAAGAAAGTTTGTATAAAAATCTCGAAACGTATAAAAGCTTCAGAGGTTGCAATACCAAATTTGAATTCTGCATAAAAAAGTACCTTCATAATGTCAAAATAGTATTTCGGTATCTTTTACATGAAATAAGTTAAACGACGAAATTAAAATTGCCGATTTTTAGTTTTTCCCCTATAGCGCACGTATCGTTCATTTTTTTAAAAGTTTTTTTATTTAAAAAAGTAAACCCAGGTGTCACGTACATTTTGTCTCATTTAACCAACTCTCTATCTCTTACCGTTTACGAGATCCCAATGGTGAGCACACTATCTGGGACAGCCTGTATATATTCTTAACCGAACTGTATACAAACGTTTTCTAGAATTTAGGATTACTAAAAATAAGACTTTAACACTACATATTTTCAATCAATACATACAGTTTCTAAACTATTCCGTACTGAAGAAGACTAGAGAGTCTGAAACATGTGCTTGCTGTTTTATAATACCCAGAAATTTCAATTATTCATTTTTAATTTACACATATTTGCTTGATATTCTTGTTGTCCCGCTCTTGGATCGTTTAAATCTTATGATGGTATCGTTTACCATGTGGTGAAGATGATTGTTGTCCTAATAAATTGAGAATCTTCTGAGAGATGTTTTGTCTTCCTATTAACAAATAATAATTATTTATAAACACACAATACAACATAATAATAATAATTAGGGCGCGGACATGACCGGTTTAAACTACGACGAAGTGACAACGGAGCAAAGAAATAATGTAAACAACACACGCATACTGAATAGCACTAATTCATATGGTGAACTGCAACATCTGTTTACGCCCGAGAAGTGCCCGAGAATTAGAGCAAAAAATTCCCATAAAATAAGGAATTTATGAGTAAAATCCTTTTTTCATCGGCGTAGATAGGAGCGTGAGGGGTTTTTAAAATTTATTATATTTACCTTATATTTCGCAAGAGAAATAAAATTTTCAATCATACTTACGTTAGTTTCGTTTTTTCATTGTTTTGACTGTTAATTACGTACTTCGTAATTTTTGTAATAGTCTGTTTAATACCGGTTTATTGAATCGACTTCTCCCAATTATCTCGACGTAAGTGTGCACTAGATTTATTTTAGTTTCAATAACATACGCGTACATTTTTAGTTATCATTTATTTAGATCTAGAACGTTGTTTATGTTACTTTTTCTGATATGAAAAAGAATTGTCAGTGATTCGGAAATTTATTACAAAGTCTGTAAAATATCGTTACAGAATGCCAAAATATCGCAGGTTCGTCACTTAGCTTTACTAAAACATACACAGAAATAGTTTTTATGCAGAGAATTTCGATAGTTTACAAAATGTAATTACATGGTTAAATGACGATGCTCGAAGTATTTCTGAGTGCAAGTAACTAACACAAATCCCAAATTTAAAAAATCAGTTGTTATTCCTTTAGGAACACTTTGGAAACTTGCCTAAACTAATCACATATTTTGAAAATCGAAATCTAAATTAAAAGATGGATTAACCACATTAGACGTGGGCTATTAATAATTTCAAAAGTATTCCAAGTGACTTCGGATGTGGCCTTCGGCAAAAGTTAGACGCAGTTTTTAATAGAAATCCAGATTTAATAACATTGCGGCAATTGTGTATGCTAAATACGATGAAATAAAAGAATATTTCCTGTACGCGCCTATAACCAGTTGCCATGTAGAAAGGACGTTTTGTATCTGCAAGGATGTACTTAATTCAAAGGTAACAAGTCTCACAGAAGAGAAAATGAACAAATAATAAGGTAGTTTGTATTTTATAGATCAACAAACACTTGTTATCCAATGATATAAATAAAATTAAAACCTCTTTAAAAATACAACATTTCAATAGTGCGCCTATGGGCGATGAGTCATCAATCGTACGTGTCCGCCCCCTAATAATAATGTATAATACAACATAAAGAGAGAAAAAATGAAAATAAGAATGTCTGTATATATAATATGTATAAAAATTAAAGCATTTCCTGGGACATAGCGGCCATAAAAAGAAACAAATAAAACTACACAATTTTACTTTCTTATACGTAGTATAAGGAAGTATTGTGATGATGAAAATTTTCGACCTCGAGATTTTTGCAGATGTCCACGTTTTGGAGTCCTCTGATACCGAAAAAGTGGTTTTTCAAAAATGTCTGTGTGTGTGTCTGTGTGTCTGTGTGTGACCACGATAGCGGTCAAACCGCTGTAGATATCAATTCCAAATTTTTTATTTACGTGTATAATCTCCCTCTTGAGATCTGATTAGTTTTTCAGTAAAATCGGTCGACCGGAAGTAGCAATTTACTTCAGTGAAAAATTTGAATTTTGCCAATATTTCGTCAATTACTAAGTTTAAACAAATTTATAAGGAATTGAAATATACTCAAAATTAAATTTGAGACAAAGTATCTTAAAAGGGTTTTTCGAAATTCCAACCGGAAGTAGGCCTTTTACTCTTATCTAAAATCAGTTTTTGCGAATATCTCGCAAGTCATGCTTTCTAGGCAGGTACATTATGAGTATAAAAGTATTTAAATTATAATTTCAAATATCTTTTGTATAAAAAAAATTTCAAAATTCGGACCGGAAGTACCACTTTTACTCTTACCGAATAGCGATTTTTTGCAAATATGCCGTAAATTATGCATTCTATATATATTTATTAAGAGTACAAAAGTATTTAGAGTTGAATTTGCAATATTTTTTGTATACATGAAATTTCAAAATTCGGACCGGAAGTGGCACTTTTACTCTTAGCGAGTATCACTCTTTTTCGAATATTTTATATAATATAATATAAGTATGCATTCTATAGCGATTTATTAAGAGAAAGAAAGTACTTAGAATAGGATTTTGAATAAGTTTTCTATAAAAAATTCTTAAAATTGTATAGTTTGAAACGCTCATACGTATAAGAAAGTCGTGTGGTGGCCACACCTCATTTTTTTTTTAAGAAACAATAATTTCTTTTTATAGTTTTCTTTAATTGTAACTTTTAGGGTTCTGTATGACATGACGACCATTTACTATGCAAGCCTTTAATAAAAAAAAACTTTTACTTTTTATTCATTCAATACAATGTTACTAATATTCCACATCATTAAGAAATTTTGTAAAAAATATGTGTACTTAACAAAATAAAAATAAAGTCTAAACCAACACATCGCGTTGTTATTTAATAAACTAAATGTTGTATATTTATGGATTACTTTTATTAAAATTTTCCATTGTACCTGTATTTCCTGTGTATATGTTAGATATACGTCAATTATACATGCTTGAAAGTATATAAAAGCCTAGATCGCACGATAGGGCATAGTATCAAAACCAAACAACATGCAATAAACAATTTATTATTACGTATTAATACGCATATGTTTCCTGAAAATTCATGATAAACAGAAATATCTTTTCTTCTCTTCTAAATAAAATATTATTACTTTGAACGTGTAACAAAACTATAAAATATTAAAATACAGTCGTTTTCTTTTGCTTTTCCGCTGTTGTCATTTGTGTTTCACTATTTGTCAAATGACTTTCCAATTATTTTATATAGTAAGCTTCCTTTATCAAATACATTCCATGTCTGTCAATTGGTTTTCCTTATTTGTCAATTTAGTTTCACGTGCACAAATATTTGCATTATTACAATAGAAAATAATAACCATAATCATCAGAGAAGGAATAATAGTAAGGCAAGCAATGAAGTACGCGAATTAATCATTAATTCTTTGAATAACAGTACTACGATGAAGAGTGTTAGACAACAGCTTGGAGTTTTGCCCGATACAGTTAGAAAAATTTATGCATCATACAGGAGGACTAATAATACTACAAAAGTAAGTGCAGGACATCGACAACCAAAATTATTAAATGCTCAAAAAGAAAAAAATTGTGACTGGGTTGACCTGGGTTGTTCTTTAACCCTCCGCCAGTTGCAAGAAAATTGCTTAAACTAATAGCCACTTCTTCAACAAATATAACTATCTACGATTAATAAAGCACTTAAGAACTTTCATGATTCTGTTAAAAAAGTGTCATTTGTTCCTGAAAGAAAAAATACACCCAACTTTATTCAAGCGCATTTTGATTACGCATTTCAGTATAACAGAATGATGTTGGAAAGAGAAAAAATGTTCTTTATTGACAAATAAGGAATACTAACATATTCTCGCGTTTCATACGGAAGACCTGTGAAAAATACCAGAGCATCAAAAATAAAAGCACAGTTAAGAGGGCGCAATTATTCTATTGCCGCTGTAATGAACGTAAATTCCTTGTATTTGTTTGTAATTCAAGATGTGCCCTTCAATGTACTGCATTTTTCTGAATTTCTCACCACGTTAATTCAACATTTACATAATGACGGTGTAAAAGGGACTCATATTGTTATGGACAATGTAAGATTCCATAGAAGTTAGGAAGTCTTGGCCCTAATTAGTGGCCATGGTAATTTTCCAGTGTTTCTTCCCGCTTATAGCCCTTTCCTAAATCCGACAGAAGAGGTAGGTATACAACCAGTAGAAGCAGATAATAAAAGGAACACAGCGAACGAGTGAAAACGAATTATATGCATCTGAGGGTATAAGTCCGCAAAATTGTTTGAATTATTTTCAACACATGGAGACACATTTACGCAACTGTTTACAAAGAAATGAAATTTTGAATTAAGTGATGTTTATATTACATAGATGTTACACTGTGTTTTTATCTAAATACAAAATAAATTTCTCACTTTAATGTGTAAATTGCTATATTTTTTATAAAATGGTAGAGGTATACATACCTACATATAAACAAAAAAAGCAATTGATATATAAAAATAAGTAAAGTCATTTGACAAATAGTGAAACGCAATTGACAAAAGCGGAAAAGCAAAATAAAATGACTGTATATTTCAGATAATCCATTGATATCAGTTCTATCATTAACAGCTCTATTATGGTTTTTATCTGAATCATTTCTAGAACATTTCGGGCTTTGGAGTTATTTTCTTTATACAGAATACTTATATTAACAAAATACTATGTTTTTTAAAGGAAGTCATATTTTGGGCATATTTATGTTCTTGAATTCTCTCCAAAAGATGCTGTTTAGTTTGCCCTGTATCCTGTGTATAGGGCAAAATAGTGTGCATTAAGATGCATAAGTATTGAATAAGTACCACTGCTAAAAGAGAGTAGTTACTTTGAATAGATATTAAACACTCGTATTTAAATCTCAAAGAAGAGGAGTTTATTAGCTATTTTAATTAATATATTTTCAGCAGCACAAGGTACAATTAGTTGCAAAAAAATGTTTGAACTAACATTTCGAATATCACTGCTCCAATCTCTAACACTCGTGCTTATTCTGAAGGCCGAGGAGTATTGACTATAGGTATAAAAAACAGAAAATACACATAAAAATTTTTTGAATTATTCTGTTGATTCACTATGCAAATACATAAAAGAAATTTACTGTTTCTAATGTTTATTCGGTTATTTTGTAAATAGTAATACGTAATACATACGAGTACAACGCTTTATACGAGACTAAACTGAGTAAACTTTAATTACAGAACATAGAAATAGTAAGTTATTAGATGAGTCTTTTGACGTGGAGTACTAGAAAAAAATCGCGAAACTGTCATTCCAAAAACCACAATAATTATCGTGGCAATAAAAATATGTATAAAAAGGGGTTTCTATATGCTGTAGGGGATTACTATTAGTTCAGTTAGTATCACGGACATCAGATATAAAGTAGTAAATTAACTTCAGTCATAAATATAAATAAGTCCTAATAACTAATTTTAGTACGTTTAAGAGTATTTTCATCTATCAGTGTTAGGGTCTTCATCGTTTTGTTACTGTTATATTTAATATCGCCTGGTTCTCTTCATATATCCCAACTAACGAATGTAAAATCGTTAAAATAATGTTGACTACTCCGGAAAAAGTGGGCGCGATAAGTTTGCTCGACAATGGATTGTCCGCAAGAACTGCTGCTCAAGAATTAAATGTTAGCCATACATCGATAAATAAATTGCTGCGTAAATGGACCGTTGACAGTACAATTCGCGGGCAACCAGCATCAGGTAGACGAAAAGCTACCATAGATGAAGAGGACAGGACTTTATAACAATATATCCGGGATCATCCATTTATCAACTTTCGTTTCGGCAATCAACGAAACTGTTATTCTTGCTAGTACGGGTACTGCACGAAGAAGACTGATCTCTATTGGCTTAAAAAGTTATACTGCGGCGGCAAAACCTCCACTAACTGAAAAACATCGGCATGATAGGTTAATATTTGCGCAAACCTACCACCGCATAGATAGCCACTTTTGGTGGAATCAACTTTTCAATTGTTTTCTTGCAGAAAGAAAACGGGCAATCGTGAGAGAGGACGAAGATATGATTCAAGATATATTTAACGTTCGAATAGTAGTCTGTTTTCTGAAGGCGTCTGGGATAGATGCCTTTTGAAGAGCCAGGGGTTATTTAGAAAATAGAATGTCATTTAAACGGTACGCAATATAAGGATATACTAGCTAATATCATGTTTCTTAGTGTTACTCTACTGGGTGACAACTGAGTGGTTTAGTAGTGGATCAAAACTGCAAATATTCAAACTCTACCCTGGCCCCTATAACTCCGGTGGGGATTTACGAAAAATGAATCTCTTATAATGTATTCAACAATTAATTAGAAAGAAAAACTCGTTTCACAAAAATATATATGATTTATTTCATAAACTAAATGTACATTTCGTTTGCCAAGCAAACATCATCGGTAGTATACAGGTTCATTCGTGTTTTTACATTATATATATGTTCGAACGTTTGCAGTGACAAACCCTCTCATTGTAGTAAGTTAAGACCTCTATAAATCTAACCGTACTTTTATTACAGTAATATTGTAAAACTATGGTGGGTGTTTACTGAATGTGTAAGGGTGGTATGAATTCTAGGAAACTCTGACTAAGTGGAGAAACATCTGTGTTTAATAAATTGTTTTTAAATTTCTTCATATAAATACTTTCCCACATATTTAAATTTTTACATCTAGTTCTTTTGATAACTTGTACATTATCGATTGAAAATGTATGTCCTGTGTTTACAAAATGATACGCTAAAGCTGATTTATCACTATTGTGATTTTTCAAATGATACAAATGTTCTGATGCCCTAATTTCTGCGTTTCTGTTTGTTTGTTCAATATACACTTTATTGCAATTATTACAATCAATTTTGTATATTCCTGAGTATTTTAAAGGGTCTGACTTTTCAATGTTGTTATGTAATAAACTCTTAATATTCTGTTCATTGACAAATGAAGGAATTATATTGTATCTTTTACACAAGTTTGAAATTTGATATTCCCATCTTTTATTTAAACAAAATTTACAAAAAACTTTTTTGTTTTCTAATTTAATAGATTCTAATGTAGTTCTGTTGGTAATTAATTTTTTCCTTTCTAATTTACGTTTTATTCGATCTATTGTATCTTTCTCGTACCCGTTCTCAGCGGCTAATTTCTTTCTAATTAATTGTTTAAAATTCACAAGTGCTCAATTATCAAGATTAATGTATTCAATAATTCAAATAAATTATAGTGTCAAATTGAAACTACCTGGGAAAATGACAATATGTGTGGAGCTATTATTCCTGACAATTAGAGATGGGTACGAATTTAAGGACACCTTTTATTGTAACTAAGTGTACCTTAATTTTTATTATATTCATCCTAGCGAATTTTAAGGAATTTCGCTTGAAATATCAAGTTCAAACTAGAAATTAAGAGGATCTTCTAAAACCAAAAAAAAAAAAACATAAAATTATGTAATATTCCAAAAATAATTCAATTTGTAATTTTACATAAAACTTTAAAAATGTAATACATGACGGAAACCTCCAAGCAATTTATCTAATTAAATGGATAATTAACAGGAAACTGTTTATTTCCAAAACAAATATTTACTACAATATCTCCAACAGTGAGTAGGAAAAGTTTTGATGCACCAAATAAAATTGTTCTATATGACGAACGTGGACATTAACCTCGTTAGAGCGGCGCTCATTTCGTGAATTCGTATGAGAAAGAAGGGAGAACGGATCTAATGAAATTGGCAGTTACTTTGGGCAACTTACATTTAGAATATTCAGCTGACCTTTCTAAGTTTCAGGAAGAGCTAAATTTACCAGAAAGTTATTTTATACTTGTGATGATTAAGTCGTTGACCTTTGGCATTTAATAAACTTAAAATCAAAATGTATAGGTATACATAATGGATTTTAATCTTGAGTCCACTCGTTTACCACCACAAAGACTAGAAAATGAGAGACACATCATTTTAGAGATAATTTAATTTTTAATATAAATGTACCTCCTCTAGGAGACAAGAATTAAAAAAGGATATCAGACAGAAATGAGTGATTTCAGCAGAAGAGTTTTAGTTACGCAAGATCGGTACAATGTTGTCAGTTTGTATTATAAATAGTACCAAATAAGGAATGTAGGGATTATTTAATTTATTATTGTGTTTGAAAATCAAATTAATATTTATTTATAAGTTTAATAATAGAATATAGTGTAAGTTTCTACTTTCTCCATTTAAATAGAAGTAATTTAAAATGTAAATGTTCCAATGATTCTCTTATCCAAATGTATAAATAAATTGTTTGAATTCTTTGGGAAATATTTGCTTTTTATGTTTTTATTATGGAGTATTTCTTCATAACTTTAGATGTTAGTATTTTTGTGTTTATTTGAAAAGCCAAGTTAAATAGTATTATTTATTTGCATGTTCTATGAATTCAAAATTTACATTTCCTAAAATAATTAAGCCCTATTGAAACGACGTCCAAATTTTTTAATCAACACTAGAAATGGTTTACTTCATTAAACATCAGTACGTTAGTGAAAAACTAGAACACAGTCATTAATGAAATGTAATTAATAAAATGTAAGTTAAAGTTACAAAAAAATATTTTTTTTTTATATGAATTGAACATTAATCACACTTTTGATAAGGTGCGATATATAATATCTATTATATTTATATATGTATTACAATACATTTATTTTAAAACAAGAATAAAAATGAAAAAGATAGGTATTATATTTTCTCTAATGTGTTTCTTACAGAATTCTGTAATTTTCGTTTTCTCTTCAATCCAATCTCTTCGAACTGTTTTTCCTTTCCTGCTTTAGTATTTACACATCTTATATTCCTTCTATTTTCTGTGAACATCCTCATCTCATAAAATTTTATTGTTTTTTTTTCTGGAACACTTTAATTCACGAACGTTTTACATCCCCGAATTGAAATTTATCCAAACTATGGCCTTTGTATTGTTCTATTACTGGTGCAAGAAGAGATTTGACATCGTTTGACATACAACTTGTCCCGTCCACGTATTAGACACATTTCCTGAGTAGAGTAGTTTTTGGGGTTTTTACATTATTTTAACAAGTGACACCATCTTTCAGTGTGGAAGGTGTAGCTTTTGTTTTTCTGTTTTTTTTTTTTTTTTTTTTTTTTGTAGGTATATTACTTTCAATACAATCAGTTTAAATTATTTTTTATCCTAGACACCTATCTGCTTAAGTATTATGGCTTAATTTGCATTTACTTAGTTTGATAACCAAATTAAAGTTTCCTTTTTTGTGTGATAATAAACAAATTTTCTATTTGATTGACTTTTTTGTAGCATAGCTTTTAACTGCTTAGTTTCAATTATTGAAGATATTTTAAGTAAATCATAGAACATTAGTAGTTACTGGAACCCTAAATGTTATTCGATTCTTTTATTTTGTTGTTTTGTTGTTTTATTTATTATTAATCTTCTGACTTTACGCCTAGACATCCTTTGTTATCCAGTAGTCTCATACGTGTTTGAACTTGACACACTTCAACCTATAAATAGCTCCAATTATTAGACCCATTTCGAAGCATCGAGCATCGTCAACTGAGTCGGTTACAGTATATAGAACTTGTTAATGACTTGACTACAGCGCCATCTATCGGATCCCAACATAGCTAGCTATCATCGTCTCGACAAAACAAATATTCTGTATGAATATGACCTCAATCTGTAAAGTCGTGCAGAATTACACTATCACTAATAGACGCAACAATGATTACATATACCGCATGTGTCAAATTACATTAGGCATAGGGAACACAATACGGAATCAATTTGTATGTATGTACATACACTATGTATACGTCGCGGGTATTGGGATGGGCAGTAAGTAGTTCTACCGTGTTGACATACACATATATACGTATACATCGTACATATGTATACGATACCCTATGCCTAATGATATTTGACACAATCCGTATACAGATTAATACTTAATCCAAGCCCACAATATCCTAAGGATAACAAGATTAACGGCCATCGATCACATATAACTTTAGGTAGCACCGTGAAAATTGGCTTAATATTACATCGTGTTACCGTGTTAAAACTGTCAAATCACAATTACTTCACAGCGACACTTCTTACCCTAAAATCACCCCTGTAGCTCCGAGACTCCATCATCGCCCGAAACAACTCACTTTTATGCGACGGCAGAATGCAATTTTAGTGTGTAGCACGTGGTGGAGTTAATCACATGATACATCAAGGGCGGTGATGGATGACTGACTACTGCCTAGCCCCGAGGAGCGTTGCAGTAGATATGTGATACGCTTTTAACTTCCTCGTGAGAACTTCCCGTCGCTTTGATATTTATCTGGTCGCAGTCGTTTAGTACGCCTTTAGCCCGTGCGCAACATCCTGAGTTTAATTGAAAATTCGTCAATCACACTGCTTCCGTTAGTTGTCCTTAAGGTAAATTGCATCCAGTGAGGTTCGAAAAGTTATGTAATCCGCACTGCTTGTTAAATATACACGAAAATGTGAATATAATATAGAAAAATTATTATTTTGTATTTAAAATACCTACTACATAATACACTTGTGGACAAAATTAAAGGACCACCAAATAAACTTGAAATAATATTTATAATTTATTTTTACTTTTAAGTTAAGCATGCATTTGTTACTACGATAAAGTCAATATAAATCTCTTTTCGGGTTTAAATAAAAAAATATCGATCCTAGGAGAAAAAACAACTGGGACCAAAGTTGTAGCAAATGCAGTTTCAAACAACTTTGGTTATTATCATTTTTCGTGTGAAATTGAAAATAAACGACTTATTCAATAAATATATTTCACACTCTATATATGGTCTTACATCGAAAAATACAGCACGTGCCAATTTTCATTAGCCATAGGCGATTAATTCATGCAATACGTGACAACATGGCACCCCTACTTTCCTCTTCAATGCGAGCGCGACCGATACAAGCTCAAGTTAGCAGTAGCTGTTGGACTATTGACTTGCATGTTTGTACTGCGCTCAGAAATAATATTTACGCGTTGCAAGAATTTTTCTTTTTCCTTTCAGTAACTGCAGAGAATTATTAAGCTGCGTTCACGCTGCATGACACGAACAAAAGCGTAATTCTAATAAAATAAAAAATAAGGTAAATAAAAAAGGATTCTGAAAATAATAATAAACTACTCGATCGCGGCGGCCATTTGATAATGACGGCTTTTATTGCAGACTAGATCGCAACGTGTTCGCAGCTAAACATTTAATGTAGAAGTGGGAAGATCGGAGAAAGTCGTTGTGATGTCGATTGTTGCCGGGATTGGTGACGGATAATAGGGGTGACACACATTGCCACGTATTATTTGTATACGTATAAATCGCATGTAAACATTGAATGCCTATACCTAATGAAAATTGACACATACGGTATACATCCTAGAGGCCAAAGCAATACATACCTAAATTATAGGAAATTTAATTCCAAACAACTTTTGTCATCACCATTTTTCGTGTCAAATTGAAAATAAACGAGTTATTCAATAAATAAATATTCAGCCTTAAATTGAAGACGGCGGCTGAAGCAATGGGTGGCGATTCCTGAAAATCGAAATGTACGATTCGCGAAAGAAAGTCACTACTTACAATTTTTCCGGGTGAGCCCCTGTTTTTCGTCTAATTCGAATGGACTGATAGTGCGTTGTGTAAATAAAAAATACTTTGTCACTCACTGTATATCCGCAATTAGTTGCAAATTTCATGACCTAGTTTATTTACACAACTGACATACATTACAATAGTAATTTTTCAAAGTTTCTACAATTTCGTACAAAAAATCGTCTTATAGTTTGTATTGTTTCGTCGTTGTGGAACGCTCTGTATAAATAACAATATTTTTACATTTTAGACCTCAATATTATTCAGAATGTAGTATTAATTTTTTTTCGCAATCTTCATTATTAGATACCATTAACGAAATTACCGCTTCGCTGGGACACCGGTATATTCAAGAACTGTTTTAAAGAATTATTTAGACAAACTGATAGTATACGTAGGTATATAATAGACCACTTGCCAGATAAATAAATGTAATATTAATGGAAGTCTGACAATGTTTGAATATAATGTACGAAAAAATGAATAACATAGAGTGTTACGTGTGTCTTCCAATTACTTAAATTAAATTCTAATTTAACAATTCAATTAGAGTGCGTTCATTTTTACTTAGAAAATTATTATAGCTTCCACGTACGGCACACCACACAAATTGAAACGTACGTGTCCATCAAAGCGGGCGACGCGTATGAGCATAACTAGCAAAAAAAACAATGTTTCAACACACGTTGACAAGGGTATTATATGTACGGCCGTTCAGAGAGTTTCTTGTGTGTAACGGCGAAAAAACCACAGAGTAAAAGGAAAAAACGCGTCATCGTCAAAACGTCGAAAAAAAACTCGCAAATTTATATTCCCACGCACCCAATTACGCATACGTAGAATTGGAGCAGAAAAGGCCTCTCAATATCGGGCAGTTTATCAATATAAATATGTGGGCAGCGCACTAAATTTATAATCTCGTGACATTGGACGTTTGATTTTTTACGGTACCTGTCCAGAAATACCTAGCTAAATCGAACTAATTTTCCATTTAATCTTCTACAGAAAAAATATGCATTTTTGTCAGGACGACTTCGTGTTTTACGGCATTAATGTTTTTTTCATGCGATTTAATATGAGTTATGTGTGAGCTGTATGAGTAGTACTAGCACACGAAATATGTATACCGGGTGTTTCGGAATTGCACGGCACTATTGTAGGTACTTATTCTCCAGCATAAAATAAGCAAAAAGTCTATATAAACATATGTATCAAATTCATTTATTACTAAGATATTGGAGCATAATAGTATATTATGCAATGAGCATTTAATGATAGCTATTAAGACACGAGTAAGAGAATTACAATACGAGGCGAAGCCGAGTATTGTAATGAATACGAGTGTCTTAACAGCCATTAAATGCGAGTTGCATACACTATTTTTTCTACGACCCCATAATAAAACATTTTTTTTGAACAATCCATTTCATAAATTTAGGTTAAAATTTTCCGTACGTTTTTGTGAATTTGGCTGGTAATAAATTGTTCGTGGCTACTAAGGCTTGTTCCATAATTTCTGGTGGAGTCAATTATTACATTTCACTGTCATTATCCCTCATTTTTACCGTTTATATTTTCAAAAAAACACAAATTTTAAGTACTTACTTGTAAATTGCAGAGAACTGTCACATTTATTTAATTTGTATATCTATCAGATATGCAGTCGCCATATTGAATATTGTTTGAATATTGAAATGTCGCATTCCTATTGGATAAAAACTTGTATCGTAATGAAAAATCTGTATTCCTATTGGATATAAACTTGTAACATAATGAAAATCTGTATCGTAATGAACATCATTATAGTACAGGTTCGGCATATCTAATAATACAATTAAAGTATGGGAGTAGAAAAAGATATTTATTTAACAATACAACATCCAAATGAACTGTTTAAAATATCCACCGTTTTGTTGAATGCAACATTCAGCACGACAAATTCATGCTTCTTTAGCACATCGTATATCATCAGGATGATTCTTGATAGTTGCTGCGGCTTCCACGATGCGATTACTAAACTCTGATGAATCCCGATCTAACGTCGTTAGATCGGTAGTTTAGTAATCGCATCGTGGAAGCCTCAGCAACTATCAAGGACCATCCTGATGCTATACGAAGTGCCAAAGAAGAATGAATTTGTCGTGCTGAATGCTGAATTCAACAAAGCGATGGCCAATCTAAATAGTTCTTTTGGATGTTGTATTGTTAAATAAATATCTTTATGCACAATTGCGATGTTTCAAGTTGTCAAAAATATTCTCCAATACATTTGGTGCTATTTAATGATTTAAATAAAAACTTTACAGTTTATGGATTATTTTATAAAATTATATTTTAATTAAACGTAAATTCACAAATACACGTATTCCAATCAGGATTAACAACAATTCAAGCAGAGAATTTGAGATATGCAAAGAAATTAAGACATTGAAATCTGCTGTCGAGAACTTTCTTTATTCTGGCGCTAGAAGGCGTAATACGCAAAGGCAGAAAAAAATGGAGAACAACGTTTTTCCAATGTATTATTACGCTGCTGATTTAGTAATGTTTTGCGAGAAAGAGAAGAAAAATAGAAAACCTCACAAAACAGTATAGAGCAACTTCGAAATATATGGGTCTGGAATTTAATATGACTAAAAATGTATTTAACTTAAGAACAAGCATGAAGGTGACAGACCACAAAGTTTAAAAATGTGCATATAGTGGAAACAGTCAATTGGAATTTAAATAGGTGAAGAAATATAATAATATGTATTTGGGTGCACTGATAACCACAGTATACAGCGGACCCTAGTAGCCAAGTTCGTTGGTCTCAAAGCGGGCCAATGTCACTCCAATATTCTAAGGTCGGTAGAACATTAGTCACCCCCACCCAATGCCGTACGAATGTAAAATTCCTATATCAAGTAAATGTCAATTTATGTCGTTGGGTTGATATCAGACCAACGTTGTCTACATTGGTAATATATTGGTTAAATGTCTGATACTTATATTTTAATGACAACGAAAATCTATATACTATTAACATTAAAGAAAAATGTCTACATAACATCAAGTTCACAAAGTCACTGTGATGTTGGTTGTTGGTCAGTGTTCGATATAAATTTAGATTAAAGGGGATGACATCACAATTTGTTATTCTGCGATTAAACGTCAACATCGTATTAACTTTGCAAGACAATATTGATATAGTCTATATTAATTTATCACAATATATATTACACACTGTACATGAATAATTGTTGGTGTGTGAAATGAAATACATAGATCCTCAAAGTTAATTAAGCATTTGCAATAATTATTCTCACCAAATTAACATTAAAAATTCTACGCACAGTTCTATAAATAATTTTAGAGACCGGACATGAGAGGCCCATGACTCATCGCCCACGGGCGCGTTATTGAAATTTTGTATTTTTAAAGAGTTTTTTATTTTAATAACATAATTGGCAGACAAGTGCGTTGTGATATATCAAATACAAAACAAATTTTTGTTTGTTGATTTTGTAGTTCAAACCAAGTAAATTCTCTGTACTTTATTTGTCTTATGAAATATAAGGTAAATGCTCAAATCGAAAAAATGTCTGTGCAAAATATTGGGCCAATATCATGCAGTGATATTTATCCAACGTTGTAAAATGTTAACACTTGTACATCGGATTGATATCAGACGCCGATGTCAGGCCAATAAATAAACGACCGACAGCCAACGTTGGCCCGATATTGTGTGCTACTAGGGGAGGCAAGGAAATCGAGTTGCGGATAACAAAAAATTGTGCGGGAGGTTTCAACAGAATCGTAAAACCCAGTAAAGTACCTTGAAATACAAAATTAAAAATATACAACAATCTATAAAAACAACCTTTTCTTATGGATGTAAGTTCTGGATTCTGAACCGTAAGAATCAAAAGAGAATAGATCTTTGGCGGTCAAACAGTTGAATATGGTTGGAAAGGAAGAACGGATTTAGAACTGAACCAATTTTTTAGAGAAGAACTTGTATGCGAATTTGTTAAAAGCAGACGATCACAATGGTTGGGATACCTGGAACGAATGAGTACAGAATGAAATGTGGAGAATATTGCTTGGAAAAACCCTGATGAATGCTGAAAGAGACGACGACCTTGGGAAAGGAAGACAGAAGCAGATAGGGAATTGGAGAGCACTGGTCAAGGACAGAAAAAGGTGGAAAAAGTCACACAGCTCAAAACCTAATCGTTCTATCTAAGCTTAATTTATGCATATAGTATGTATAAATAGCCACATCCAATATTTTTTATCATAACACAAACGAAGTGAATATACCAATAATCAATGCAATCAATCATTTCTATGCGGCTTTCTAAACTTATTCAATATTTAATATGAAAGACAATCGAACTGATAGATATTAAAAGTAACATACTCGAAAGAAATACTTGAAGATAGGGTGAGTGAAACTGGTAATCAGGAGTAATAAAAATCCAATTGTTGCATTTTACCACAAAAAGGTTGAGTTTTATTACTACTGGTACTTTAAGTACATTAAGATATATGGAATACAATTTATTAAAGTAAATTACATAACTTCGTGCTACTTCCACGATAGATCGACAGCCCACATACTTTTTAAAATCATACGTTTTAGACACGCACATGTAATTGAAAGCATTACACATCTCATTTGCATTTATTACATCGCATTAAACTAAATCAAAGAGCGTTTGTGTTAGTAACTCGAGTGTCACACGGATAAAACGAATTAAGTAATGCATTTAAAGAGTTTGTGATAGGGAAGTAATAAATAGTACATAAGGATATGATTACTTAAAGAAAAATCTTAAATATTTTCTTTGTTTTTTTGCTTTCTTTATGTCCACTAGAAGTTCTGAAAAAGTAAACTAAGATAAAATAAACACATATCGCACCTCCTCTTCAAAGGTGATATAAGTCAAAAAATGTAAATTGTAAGAAAATGATATTAAAAATGGTTTAGTATGACTTTGTAATATTGTGTGTTTAATTAAATACATACTGTTATTATTTTAATACCATGTATAATTAAAATTTTTCTCTTTGCATATACAGTGTTACGCTGTAAAATTTACTTTGTTCTTAGTTCTCGAAAGATTTTGTGTCTTTGTCTAAATACGTGGATTTTGTATAAGCTCGTGACCTTTTGGGCGTACCCTGTACATTGTTTGTTTCACCGGCTGCAATGACTGCCTGCCGTATACCTGCGTGTGTACTAAACCTACTTTTGAGCGTTGAGAGCCCTAAATCACGTACCGCGAAATTGACAGTTAGGTTTTGTGTATTATCGAGCAAATACACTCTAATTCTGTGAAAACCTCTGTATCTATGTAACTAATTCTAATTCTCTTATCTCTAGCTTATTTTACCCTACCTGTAGTTGCGAATTTTCTGCATTTGCAGTTACTTTTTACACCTGTTTCAGGGTTATCAATATTTACTTATTCATTACTTCCGTTCTCTACGTAGTGCATTTATGTGTGTCTTTACATTCTTGACATGCACATCAGACGGCCTCATTGTATTGACTGCCGCCTGTATTTATGTGTTTCCCTGGACATAGACCCTCTAGCACGTCTGAATTATATTCGGCCTTCGTGTTTATGTCACTAAAAATGTAAGAAGTATTAAAATGGGGAAATGCTTGGAACGGTGGGCATACTACTATTTGGTTGCAGATCGTTTGTTGCCTTTCATCGGTATTCTAAGTATTTGTATCTTCTGTTAATTCTCCCTTGGAACTCCCGGTAGAGGTTAAGGTCGTTAATACTCTGAAACATATAGTTGATCGGTTCTCTAACCGTCTTCTGCAGCGTTTGATTGGAGCTTGGATATTTCAATAGTTACCTGCTGGATCCGTTTTCTTTCGTAATAAATTGTATCTATATATTTGGAGGTTTGTTTTGTTTTCTACTGTCAAACGTGGTTACTGCGTTGCCGTGTAATGGGTGTTACACACATTGCCAACCGTTGAACGTGTACGACCCTTTCTATCTGCCGACTTTATAAATTCCACATTCTTCGAAGGATTGATACTGTTATTTTATCTTCATATAAGTCATGTTCATGTTTGCGTTTAATTATAAGTCACAGTGTTAACTCCCTTTATGGTCAGACTTAGACTTGTGTCTGTTATTTTGTTTGAATGCTCCCGCCTTCCATTTTGAGGTATTTTCGTGTCGTTAGGGTTTTGAAAAGATGCGAGGAGCGAACGCGCAATTGTGAAGGAAGAGATTTCCCGGTTCCACTTCACTTGATAGTCGTATCTTGTATAAGAACAGTGTGTGCAAATTGCTTAACTCCCCTTAGTAATTTAATTACATTATCTATGTAAGATATTCTCGCGATTGCGGCTTTAATGGGGTAAGCAGAAGTTACCGTTGCCTTAATTTTGGGTTATTAACGTGAATTACTACCGATGTACCGTTACCGAAAAAAATTCATGTATGGCCATGTGTTGGTTTTTCTTGTTAATTTAAATTTTGCACCCTGAAGTGACTTGTAAGTCGTTTACCGTGGGATCTCCATTTTTCATAATTGGGGTAAGTGTTTGAAACTCTGTGTTAAATTTTCGGGATTTTATCTTTGGTTCTTTTCTTCTCTAAATTTAATAGGATTCTTTCGACGGGCACAAAAGCCCTCCGAAGCCATATTTCTGGTGTTATCGCCCCGCATTTCCATCGAAGGGCGCGGTGATTTTATCGATGCTTCAGTAGTTGCACCTTCACATCCAGGCCGACTGCTGTAGTGGAATTTTTCCATCAAGGGAGTCACCGCCATTTTGGGATTCCGCTGAGATACCCGGCGTCCATTTTGCCAGATAAGTGCAACCAATGTTGTAATTTTACATCATATTTTACGTCTGATTTTCGACGTCTTTACGCCAGAGTGCTGGACATTTTCTCGCCTAAAATTTGACCTAAGAATTTTGAGTGGCTTTAATATCTTTCGCACCACTTAGTTTACTGCGAGGTCACAATTTAGTCCTAATTAAAATTACCGCTATAACTTCTTGTTTTTTTGTAACATTCAGTTTAACTAGAATTTTGGTTATGTCACTACCGTAATTTTGTAGCCCTTTGTCGAGGCGAATATTTAACTAAAACTAATTTTAGTAAATTTATTACTATATCACTAAATCTTTTGGAGAGATTTTATTTAAATTAGTAATATACCTAGTGATTTTCATTACCGTTAAAATTATTGTGTGTCTCATAATGTGTTGAATTTTTAATCTAATTTTTGATATTAATTTTTGCACGTTTGTTGCCGTAAGTTAGTAAAGTTTGTCTTTCACGTTGAGCAAATAATCTTTCTGGGCTAATTAAAAGCAGTTCTGTAAGTGCAATTTTGGTTCGTGAAGCTCAGTGCTTTTTTGTTTAATATAAAATTTCTTTTCTAATGTTACCTTTAATTATTTGATTTTGCTATTAAATATCCTTCAATTAAATTTAATTTATTTCTTGTGTTCATACCTGTTGTTGGTATTTAGCGAATTTTTCACAATTTTAGACTAAGTCTTTTATACTGAGATACTAATTTTCTTGCGTTTATAAATACATATTTACACTATTGTATTAACATTGCCGTTGTGGCGTGTCCATGATATCACTTGTAGTTACATAATGTGAGGTGATGAAACGTTTCTGCTACCAACCATCTACTGCTGAAACGCAGAGATTATGTTAAAGTGTTAAGACTTGATATTTTCTTTCAATTTTTCTTTTAATGTACCTAACGCTCTGTTTATTTATTATCAACTGTCTAGTTTTCAAAGCATCATATGTTATTTAAATTCTGACAACGTTTGCTATCCTTTTGTAATACCTAACTTCATAATTTAATTTAAAAAAAAAAAAACCATTCAACACGTTAAGATTTAATTAAATTTTGTTACATTACGTAATACCTTTTCTTTTATTTCTTTTTCCTCTGCATATCTCAAATCTTATTGTGACAAGCACGTACATAAGATTAGGTGCTACGAATATACAGGGTGTTCAATAGGTAACCCGCTGGAGGGACACAGCCAGTGGAAGCTCGTAGGAGGCGCAGGTAGGTTATCTGTAAGGTAGCATAGTGTCCTGGTGCCCGGACAACGTCGCTAGCGTCGTTGCCGACCGACGCTCTACTTTTAGGTGTTCTTATTTTCCTGAACCGTCACGCCGTCTGCGACTGAGTTAGCTCGGCCCTGCGTTATCCAGTTAAATCAACCCCTATTGTGATTCTCTGTTTCTTTACTTTAATTTAGTCTTTTACCTTAGTGCGACGTAGGTCCGGTAGCAACAGGTAAATTACGACTTAACCTTTTTTTATAAGCAAACATCGGACCTTTTGGAGTTGTGTCGTTTTTTATCATTTAACTATACAATAAATTTTGATTTGTGACATCAATAATAACTAGGGCGCGACACGAGCGGTTGATGACTCATCGCCCATGGGCGCACTATTGAAATGTATTTTTAATAAAGAGGTTTTAATTTTAGTTATATAATTGGATAACAGGTGGCTGGTGATGTATAAAATACAAAATACCTTATTACTTGTTCATTTTTTCTTGAGTAAGACTTGTTCTCTTTGAATTAAGTACATCCTTGTAGATAGAAAACGTACTTTCTACATCGCAACTGGTTATAGGTGCGTACTGGAAATATTCTTTTATTTCAGCGTATTTAGCATACACAAATGGCGCAATGTTATTAAATCTGGATTTCTATTAAAAACTGCGTCTAACTTTTGCCGAAGGCCACATCCGAAGTCGGTTGGAATACTTTTGAAATTATTAATTGCCCACGTCTAATGTGGTTAATTCATCTTTTAATTTGAGATTTCGATCTTCAAAATATGTGATTAGTTTAGGCAAATTTCCAAAGTGTTCCTGAAGGAATAGCAACTGATTTTTAAAATTTGGGATTTGTGTTAGTTCCTTGCACTCAGAAATACTCCGAGCATCGTCATTTAAACATGTAACGAAATTTTGTAAACTATCGAAATTATCTGCATAAAAACTATTTCTGTGTGTGTTTTAGCAAAGCTAAGTGACGAACGTGCGATATTTTTGCATTCTGTAACGATATTTTACAGACTTTGAAAATAAATTTCGGAATCACTGACAATTCATTTTCATATCAGAAAAATTAACATAAACAGCGTTATAGATCTAAATAAATGATAACTAAAAATGTACGCGTATGTTACTGAAACTAAACGAAATCCAGTCTAGATAATTGGGAGAAGTCGATTCAATAAACCGGTATTAAACAGACTATTACAAAAATTACGAAATACGTAATAACACTCAAAACAATGAAAGAACCAAACTAACGTAAGTGTGAATGAAAATTATATTTTTCTTGCGAAATATAAGGTAAATATAATAAATTTTAAAAACCCCTCAAGCTCCTATCTGCGCCGATGAAAAAAGGATTTTACTCATAATTCCTTATTTTACGGGCATTTTTTGCTCTCATTCTCGGGCACTTCTCGGGCGTAAACAGATGTTGCAGTTCACCATATGAATTAGTGCTATTCAGTAAGCGTGTGTTGTTTACATTATTTATTTGCTCCCTTGCAACTCCGTCGTAGTTTAAACCGGTCATGTCCGCGCCCTAATAATAACCGTAAAGTGGTCAAGTAACAAACATTTACTTTTCTTTATTATTTGCGACAGTCATAAACGAAGTTCTTAATATTAAACAGAGTAAAAATAATACTGCAAACACAAAACTGAGTACGAAGATAGTGGGATTCAATTTTAGGTATTGAATCGATATGACTTTGTAACCTGTTTCTAACTTCACCTGCAACTGTTGGGTGTTTATCGTGTTTTCCACGTAAAACAGTTGCAACGAAACCATTTACATCTTTTTTTGCTAAAACCGTTGTAACTGGGCTGTCGTTAATATCAAGAGTGGCTTAAAAAAGTCTTATGCTTTCGCAATTTAATTAAATAATATAAAATGCTGTATTTAAGTTACGATGATTTTCGGTAGACGAATATGGATATTTAGGTTTTATTGATTGGGTATTAGCAACAATGTAATTTTGTTGTTTAGACAAATCACCAAGCGCCTAATAGTTTCTAAGAAACTGCTGCCTACGATTTGCGTCTATTTTTTTGGAGCATTCCAGTTTACACTTCACTCCTTGAAGCCGACATATAGGAAGCCCAGAATTTCTTCGTAGTTGTGACTCTTGCCACGCCATTTTTCTGAATGTGCTATTCTTTTCTTGCCTTTCTTCTTCACTTGCTTTTCGTCTGAGTCTTTCCCTGTTGCTTCCGTATGTAAGTCTTTTTGTCTTACTAGGTTTTCTGTCTCTCTTTCGCTTGATTGAATATTCGGTAAATTTTTCCAAAGTTCGGATCTTCGAATCGTCAAAATCTTCTTGGTCAGAAATTTCAAGATATCGGCAATAAGACGATGTCTTGAAATTTAATACTTTTCGAATGCGCAGTCAAGTTAGTACAACGAACAGAAGTCCGTGTTGATTTTGTTATTGACTGAGGTACCTGGTTCACATTCTAGTGTTTCCAAAGGCAATAGTATCGTGAATTTATCAGTACTGCGTACTGCTTCTGCATGAACCCATACTTTGTTAAAGAGACTGTGAACAACCAACTACTGATGATGCATCTTCGGAGGTTCTTTCTGGCTCAGACTGCCCTTGCTTTACTAAAAACACCAGCAATTTTCCATGGCTGAAGCTCATTCTTCCAACTTATAAAACAAAATCAATTCTAGCCAATTTTGGAAAAAAAAAGTTTCTATTTAAACAGTAGTGTGATAATAGACCACTATTTTATCATTAAAAATGACTCAACTCTAAATTTTTTCTTTTTATACATCAAAACTGTCACAACTAGAAATAATTAAGAAATTAAAATACAATTTATTTTATCTTAATCAAAAATGGTGTTACTGCTCTAAATATGACGTTATAACACAAGACTTTTTCACAATTTTATAGAACAAAATTGACACAAGTCCAAATATAACACTTTTACGCATCTACATCTCACCACTGACAAAGCTCAACACAGGGGACGCAACTTAAATTAGACCTTTGTAGCTATAGTTTTTGGTACCTGCAAACCTCACCAGATGACTCTGATTAGTACTTTCATTTAGATTACTAAATACTTTACCGCCTTTCTCGTTTTAATTTTCGATGCAGTTGGATTTTAATTAGCCGGTTTCGCATAAGTGTTCACTTATTCATAGTTAAATATTCTGTTGTGTTTAACTGAAGTTTTGGTTTATTTTTTTTGACTATTTTTGATAATTAGTGTTACTTTCATTGGTTTGTATAAATTTGTTTGTATTATAGTTAAAGCACAGACTAAACAGTTTAATTTGAGCTTATTCGAACAAAATAATGCCAACCACTGTGCCAAGAACTTCCCCACAAATTCTTTTCTTAGAAAGTGTCATCTCATATTAAAAAATACGTGTTATTTTTCCATATTTTTTGTTGCTCTATAATCTAAAATGTTCTTCATATTCCTCCTTATTATTTCCAGCTGTACCATTCTATTCCTTCTGAAATCATTATGACGTATCGTTTATGCTCTGTTCGCGATTGTATGGACAAGAAATATCCCCGATACTCACTTCCTTACCCCTGTAAATATACAGATTTAAATTTTGATTTAATGTATAGATACGGCCACCAAGATTTCAGCCAAAACTGTTTGTAGTTTATGTTCTTCCATATAGTTCTTAGTAACAGTTGCGAGTCCATGAATGAAACACTTTAGACATGATATTGCGATAAAGATATCATAAGGAGAATACAAGAAGTTAAACTAATGAAGAACTAGAATGGATTGGAGAAAATAGAAGTACAAGGAACTAAATGGTAACAGAAAAGTGCTTTGTGTATTTTATCTATATTTTATTTTTTTTGAATAAAAACTATTAAATTTTTGTAAGTAGGTAAAATAGCTTTATGTTGCTTTTAGTTTACCTTTAAAACACATTGTTTGTTTATTGAATATCATTTAATTAATGTTCAGAATATGTATGTGCATAATTGCCAAAAAAAAAATATAATCTCAAAACTGAAATAGAAATTTGTAAAAGACATATATGAACAAAACTCTTATACTTTAGTAAGTAACTTTTTCGTAATTATATTAAGTAATTTTAGATAAAAGAAGTTCATTACAAAAATATTAGGATTTTGTTCACAAACTATAAAGATAAAACCATTAATTTTGGATAAGCATGTACAATGCTTAATTTCAAAATTTGGCGCCATTTAATTTAGTACCTGAAAATTTCAAGAGATGAGTCTGATAGGGTTACAATATATAGTATTTAGTTACCCATCGCCTATATAGACGTTATCTCTGAGATCACCTGAGAAATGCCACTTTTGATGCGTGAAGAACGGACAATTCGATAAACTTTAAAAACGACATTAGCGACCTCTATCCAATAAATGTAGAAACGGGATAGTGACACTTTTACATATGAAAAGTATAAGATTTGCCGATATAAAACAAAAACTGATGCCTTTTGAGTTGTGTTGCTCTTGAAGACGGGGTGCGATATACTATTTTACTGATACACATTCTCTAATATTAGAAAAAAATATTTATTCATATATTTTTGCCATATTTAGTTATGCTAGTGGTACTCGCTAAAAGTGAAATTTCATGATTCGAATCGGAAGTGACTCTGGTCCGAATTATGAAAATTCATTTATACAAACAAAATTCCAAATACAGCTCGAAATACTCTTGTACTCTTGATAAATATACACCCTGTCCAGTTTAAAATGCAGTACATGGGGATATTGGAAACCGTTGGAGATGCAACGTCGGTTAAATGGGAGAAAAGTTGCGTATTCATTTGTCCATGAATAATCCGACATCAGATTTTGAAATTTTTGTTTCATAGGGCAGATACAAGGTGAAAAAGAAAAAAATGCATTTTTGAAAATCTTCCATATTTTGTTTCCTAGAAGAGATAAATTTACAAAAGTTGTAAGCTAGGGATAACAAGTCATGAGGAATTTAAAAATGATTAAAAAAAAATCTAGGTCGACTAGATTTTGCTGACAATAATCAACTTTTGTTTTTCTTATGGCAGCCATACTGGATTTTGACATTTTTATTATCTTCAAAAAAATTTTATTCAATGATGTATAACATGTTTATGTTCAAGATAGTAAAAACATGAAAAATATAGAAAGTAAGATTTTAACATAGTAGGCCGTGATAATAAATGGTGCATTTGTATTAAACAACTCTAAAAGCTGTGAAGTTTATTCTGAACTGTCAGTAATCTTATTGCTAAATCTCATTGTATTGTTATAAGTATCTGTACTGTGCAAACCTAAGATGGATCGTTTTACAAATAGTGACAAATATCAAATGCTGGAGTGTTTTATTTTGTGTGGAAGAAATGATGAATTGGTTGCAGAAATGTATTTCGATAGATACCCTGAAAGGCGGCAGCCAGAAAAAAGCATTTTTCGCCGATTGCGTGATAATTTGATAATGCATGGAAGTTTTGTCAAACCCAAAAAAAAGGCAAAACAATGAAAATATTGTTCTTCAAGCAGTAGTTGAAAATCCCCGTACGTCTTTACGGGTAATTGAAAATACACTTGGCGTCGCTAGGTCAACAGCTGGTACCACTTTAAAGCGTGCCAAATTTAAACTTTATCGTGAAAGAGCCAGTCAAGGGCTTCAAAATGGTGACGAAATACGGAGAGCACAATTCTGTCATTGGTTCATTGAAAAACATAATGAAAATCCAAACTTTTTTGCGAAAATTTTATGGTCTGATGAGAGTCGATTTACTAACTCTGGAATGCTCAATCGTAAAAATACTATCTTTTGGTCCGATGAAAATCCACACCTAGTTCGTGGCATTAGACAGCAAGTCAGATGGGGATCTAATGTCTGGATCGGCGTTATAGATACCCATGTTATCGGTCCATTCTTTTTCAATGAGAATTTAAATTCTGAAAGGTATTTAGAACTTTTGCGCACATATGTTGCTGAACGAATTGAAGAACTTCCACTTGCCACGTTGCAAAATATGTATTTTCAGCAAGACGGAGCGCCTCCACACAATTCCTTGTTGGTTATAAATTATTTAAGTAATCAATATTACAATATCTGGATTGGTAACCGAGGACCAATAGGGTGGCCTGCTAGGTCCCCGGACCTCACACCTCTTGATTTTTTTGTATGGGGCTATCTGAAAAACAAGGTGTATTCGAGATCTTATGAAAATGTGGAAGAATTACGTCAAGCAGTTGAAGAAGCAGTGAATGGAATGACACCGAACATGGTTAGACAATCTTGTGAGGCAGTACTTACACGATGTAGATTGTGCATACGAATGAACGGTGGCTTATTTGAACAGTTGTTACATTAATGATTCAGCTACCTAACCACCCTTATTTAATGAATACTAATAAATAAAATGTTAAAGATATTTTAACAGTACTTGGAGACTTGTTGTTTTTTGTTTTTTTTATCAGTATACACTTACGATATCCACAGTTCCATGGCCTACTATGTTAAAATCTTACTTTCTCTATTTTTCATGTTTTACTATCTTGAACATAAACATGTTATACATCATTGAATAGCATTTTTTTTGAAGATATTAAAAATGTGAAAATCCAATATGGCTGCCATAAGAAAAACAAAAGTTGATTATTGTCACGCAAAATCTAGTAGACCTAGATTTTTTTTTAATCATTTTTAAAATCGTCATGACTTGTTATCCCTAGCTTACAACTTTTGTAAATTTATCTCCTCTAGGAAACAAAATATGGAAGATTTTCAAAAATGCATTTTTTTCTTTTTCACCCTGTATCTGCCCAATGAGACAATAATGTCAAAATCTGATGTCGGATTATTCATGGACAAATGAATACGCAACTTTTCTCCCATTTAACCGACGTTGTATCTCCAACGGTTTCCAATATCCCCATGTACTGCATTTTAAACTGGACACCCGGTATATTGGTATATATGGAATGCATAATTTACAACATATTTGCAAAAAATCTTGTTTTCGATAAGACTAAAATACCTACATGCAGTAGGAATTTTGAAAAATATTTTTAATACAAGTTTTCTCAATATTAATTTTCAATACATCCTTATATTACGTATAAGGAAGTAAAAGCGATATTAATTAAAGAATAATCATAATTTATTCATATGAAAGATTCAAAATAATGTTTATTACGCATATATCATGACACCATAGGCGAGCATATTGGTTAAAAATTACGCAGCGAAGAAGAAAGAAAATTATAATAATAAAACCAATAATTTGAGAAGAATAAGAAATTTGGAGACAGAGAAATCTACTTTTTTAAAAACGTCCAATAATTATGGCAAATTAAAAAATTGCAAATTTTTTTCTCTTACAAAATTTCGTTTGTGTTTCTTAATTTATATGATTCACATGCACGCATTTATTTGCCTGGATGATCTGACTCCTTTAATAGAAGTCCAATTTCAGGTTTGATTAAGTGAGTGGTATTATGTACGTGTTTAGAAACCTCTGATGCGAAAATTTGGTACATTCGACAATATCTTAGTGTCCCTTAAAACGTGTTTTCATATTACTTTTAGCTTGTCCAGTATACTCTTTTTATGACTTTCACTGCAAACAGTTTTTTAGCTCCTAAGCAATTGTTTCATTTCTAATTTGTATTTCGAATTTCCTAATAAATTCTTTAATACCTATGTGTGAGATATGCATTTTCGGGACGATAGGGTGCAAGAAGAATTTGTGTTTATTAAAATGTTAAACTGCAAACTTTAAATCACTAGCCAATCTAATCAACGTTTGACAAAGTGTAATTAAGTACTTTACCTGGAAATTACCTGGATATAAAGTACTTACAATTCTGTAAGGATTTTTCAGCTTCTGGCATATCTGCATTTTTTCCACTATAAAATTAATTTAAATTTACAAGAGCTAGTCAGAAATTCCATAAGTAATTTTTGAAACATCTTTAAACGAGCGTGCATCTACGCTGGTTGAGTTAATACTTTAGTTATAACTTTTTGGTTATTCTACCGCATTTAGAGTAAAAGATATTCTCTGTGAAATATAAACTAATTTAAAAAGTTTCACACGTCCCACGGCGCAATCGAGATGCACAACCGAATTAGTCGCTTGTTCTATTTAAGTTTCAAAATAAAAAGTTACGTCCTTCGAGACTAGTGTGCTTAAATCATAACAATTAGCTTGAAGATTCTGTTATAGCAAATTAGTAGACAAAACAAAACTTTCCTTATAACCGTTTATTCAGGACAAAGTTTCCAGTTATGGCTTCTGTTGATTCCTGTAAAGTTCCTGTACGAAATGCTTAACAGTATCTGAATATACGGTAGAAAATCATCGGAAGGTGTTAATAAAGTAGATCTTGGGATATCTATTATCTGTCTCATTCTTAACAAACAAATTAATGTAATAAATACATTGTAAATTGTTTTTATTATAATTTATAATAATAATAACATTAAAATATTTATTGGTGTAAATAATCATTAAATATTCACGTTCAACCACCAATGTGATAGAAAATTAACGTATAGTTTCGTGTAAAAATACTTCAACAATGTAGGAAATAAACAGGCAAAACAAAAAGTTTTAAATTTAAGGGTCCTACATTTTTCTTTTCGTAATTTATTAGTGTAATCATTAGGGAGCGGAATCGAGCGAGCCATGACTCATCGCTCATGGGCGCACTATTGAAATGTTGTATTTTTAAAGAGGTTTTAATTTTATTTATATAATTGAATAACAACTCATAAAATACAAAATACATTATTATTTGTTGATTTTGTTGTTCAAGTCGAGTAAAGGAGTATTAATATTCACCAGCAATACTTTCTCAAGGTTCTCTTCTGTAAGATTTGTTCTTTTTGAATGAAGTACATCCTTGTAGATAGAAAACGTTCTTTTTACATCGCAACTGGTTATAGGTGCGTACTGGAAATATTCTTTTATATCAGCGTATTAGCAGTTTGATTTTGTGTCATTGTCCCCATACACAATTGCCACAATGTTATTAATTCTGGATTTCTATTAAAAACTGCGTCGAAGGCCACATCAGAAGTCACTTGGAATACTTTTGAAATTATTAATAGCCGCATCTAATGTGGTTAATTCAGCTTTTAGTTTGAGATTTCGATTTTCAAAATATGTGATTAGTTTAGGCAAATTTCCAAAGTGTTCCTGAAGGAATAACAGCTGATTTTTTAAATTTGGGATTTGTGTTAGTTCCTTGCACTCAGAAATACTTCGAGCATCGTCATTTAAACATGTAACAAAATTTTTTAAACTATCGAAATTGCATAATAATCTGCATAAAAACTAGTAGCTTCTAGCCATGTTCCCCATCTAGTTATTACTGGCGGGGGTCGCAGTGACAAAGATGGAAGTTTTTCCCTGTAAAGGGCCACTCTCGAAGGTGCTTTTCTGAAAACTTTTTTAAAAGCCGATAGAAGTCTATCAACTTCCGGATAGTTGTCTCTGATATATTCACAGATTCTGTGGAGAGCATGTGCTACACAAGTAATATGCAGCATATAAGGATATGTTTCCTTTAATAGTCTGCCTGTTTTTAACATATATGCGGCACTGTCACTAACAAATAAAAGTATTTCTTCCCTGTACCTGTCGTCCGAATGAAGCATTTTGTGCAAATTCTCGTCAATGGTTTTAGCAACTGTTTTCGCATCAACTGTATTTATAACTTTAGATGCTATTACATATGCGTTATATGGAATAGTTGGATGTAGTACACCAGCTACAATATTTACCATACAGCGTCCTAATATATCGACAGTTTCGTCGGCACTTATCCATAGGTACTGATTTGAAAGATGTCTTCTAATGCATTCTACTGTTTTCGTAAAGCACTTAGAAACATACCATTTGCGTAAGGTGGATTCATCAGGAACATGTCGACCAGTATATTTTTGGAGAAATGTTTTGAAAGTGGGATTGTCAAGTTTCTTTAATGATATATTAGCCGCCATTAAAGCTTCACAGAGTTCTTCGTTAAAATTGTCAGCTTTCAACGGGTCCAATTTCTGTGTATGTTTTAGCGATGCTAAGTGACGTTGTACTTTCGATTTTTTGGCATTCTGTAACGATATTTTATAGACTTTGCAATAAATATCGGAATCACTTACAATGGACATACAATCAGTATGACCCACAATCCAACTCGCCATTGTTTCACGATGTATTTCTCGACGTTCTTCCATATCATATCTGAAAAAGTAACATAAACAATGTTATAGATCTAAATAAACGATAACTAAAAATTTTAATCTTAATCTTAACAAAATCCAATTAACACTTACGTCGATATAAATGGAAGAAGTAGATTCAATGAACCGGCAGGAACTATTACAAAAATTACGAAGTACGTAATTAACAGTTAAAACAATGAAACAAGGAAACTAACGTAAGGTATAAATGAAAATTTTATTTCACTTGGAAATATAACGTAAATATAATAAATTTTAAACATTCCTGACGCCGTTATCTATGCCCGTGTATAAAGAATTTTACCTCATAAATTCCTTATTTTATTGCCCTTTTTTCTCTGATTCTCGGTCTCTTGTCGAGTGTAAACAGATGTTGCAGTTCGCCCTATGAATTAGTGCTATTCAGATATAATGTAAACAACACGCAGTTGTTTACATTATTTCTTTTCACGGTTGTGGCTCCGTGGTAGTTTAGCTCGCTCGATTCCGCTCCCTAGTAACCATCATGTTGAAAGCTTATTGCAGCAGGGATTAGAATTGTCTAAACAATCGTTTTTTAGTTTTTCCACACAATAAAGAAGAAGTTCAAGCCATCATACAATAGCTGCACAAGAAGAGAGCTAAAGATGTACACGGCATGTGGACAACTTTTAAAAGATGTAATGTAAAATTTGGTTTCATCGCTTACACTAGTATATAACCAATGCATGACGATTCCCTGTTGAATTGAAGATGCTAAGCATCATTTCAATACTTAGAGGCAGTGATAAAAACGTGATTACTGGAATATTTTTGGAAATCTAATATCATTCGCACACACTAACGTGGCCTTCTGGAGAATAGGTAAATATGGGGGGCGCTTTTGACGGTGGATTTACTTGCTGATGACCACAAATTAACTGGGCTTTCTTTTGCTTCTCTAAATCTTCCTGACAAAATAAGTATTGCACAGAAAGCACGTATTTCGATAACATCTACTTCTTTCCATGATTTGAATAAATTGTCTTCATGATTCTCATTATACTTACTTATAATTTCTTTTGCTCTTTGATTAGTAAATTTCACAAAAATTTCAAATTTTTCCTCAGATATAAATAAAGAAAAACAATCCAGGATCGATCCGATATCCTTACTTTCTTCGGTCAAACCTCTTTCTTTGCGAATGATATTTGATATCCTTGTTTTACTTTTTTTAGGAGCTAAATATTTCCATGTGCGACCAGCAACTTCAATATTACGGACCAATTCTTCCTCAAATTCATCACTGTTATCATTTTAGAGTAACTAATGTTATCAAAATTTACTTCATTTTCCTCTATAATATCTTCTACTTCTTCAGATCCATCACTAAATGTTTCCTCAATCGTATCATTTTCGTCTTCTGAATCGTTCATCAGAATAGAAAAAAGTTCTTCATCAGATAAAGCCCTTTTAGATGCCGTTGCACCACGATGAACCACCGACACTATCAGGTATAAAAGTAAACTGAAATAAAAAACATCAAAACTCCAGCCGTGAGCAGGGATGAACACGTCTCAACTTGTATGAAAATATGTTCGTTCCAATTAAAACTTAATATCCCAAAACCGGGTCTCAACTGACCCAGAGCAACAAAGTTGTTAATTTTAGATTTGGTTATTGTTGCTTATGGTTCATACAGAATTTTAGGAGAATTCTCGTAAGGAAAAAAAATAAAAAAAATATTTAAAAAGTTACAAGAAAAAAAACAATGTTTTGCGTCAATTATGACCCAGTTTTAGTAAGGCAAAGGTTAAAATATTCATATACATTTCAACAAGATTTAGCAGTGGTTCATTTCAAATATTTACTTTCAATATAAAGCAAATGTGGAAGTCTCAAATTAGAAAATTCAATTAGTTACACTCTATATCTAATTCTGAGAGTAACTGTGATAGTAAAGGTTATTGAATTTCTTAACTAGAAGTGGAAGTATACGTCTCGCTTACATGAATGAATGAATTAAGTACATAAGATGCCAGAAAAATATATTTTGCTTACTCATGTAAATACAAAAAATTACTCACTTCCATTTAATTCAATTGCAAACACAAAAATTTAAAACAACAACATCGAAAAAATGCCCGACTTTATTTTCATAGGCTCCGTTTCTACGAAAAGTGGAATTCGAAGATGGCGTCGATGGCTGTCACACTGAAAGGCGCCTCATTAAAACTTATTTCTATATTTTAGACAGGCATTTCCTCTGTAACCACGCACGAAACATCTATACGCGCTCACATACTTTTAAAACTCCATTAAGCGTGAATCACCAATTGTATATATCTACAATGTACATAATTTGAACGTAGTTTCGTAAGTTTTACGGAGAAATTCATAAAACCAAATTAATGTATTTAACTTTTTATTGTCGCAATATTTCAGAAAAAATACGCAGAAAGTGTATTTTAATAGAACGCACTAACCATGTGTAATTTATTTTGACACTAGTTAATGCGGGTGAACGATACTTAAAGAGATAGGTATATATTGTACATGTATTATGATAGCTGAAAGCATGAATAAGTATTTTATTTTCTTGGCCGTATATATTTAAACCTTGTACTTTCTTATATGTAGTATAAGGAAGTATTGTGATGACAAAAATTTTCGACCTCGAGATTTTTACAGATGTCCACGTTTTGAAGTCCCTGATACCAAAAGGAGTGGTTTGTGAAAAATCTCTCTCTCTCTCTCTTTAAAAAGTTTTTCGAAATTCCTACCGGAAATAGGTCTTTTACTCCTATCGAAAATCAGTTTTTTGCGAATGCTTCGCAAGTCATGCTCTTTAGACAGGTACGTTACAAGTATAAAAGTATTTAGCACTTAATTTTCAACACCTTTTCTACAACATTTTTTTTCAAAATTCGTACCAAAAGTACCACTTTTATTCTTACCGAATAGCGATTTTTTGCAAATATGTCGTAAATTATGCATTCTATATATATTTATTAAGAGTACAAAAGCATTTAGAGTTGGATTTGGAATATTTTTTGTATACGTGAAATTTAAAAATTCGGACCGGAAGTAATACTTTAGTAGCACTTTTTTCGGATATCTTGCAAAGTATGCATTCTATAGCGATTTATTAAGAGAATGGAGGTACTTAGAATATGATTTTTGTATAAAAAAATTCTTAAAATTGCATACTTTGAAACGCTCATACGTATAAGAAAGTCGTGTGCAGGCCACATCTCATTATTTAAGTTGGTTTCTTGGTGTAGCGGCCCTTTCATGATATTTTTTTTTTAAATTAAACAAACTACATTGACGTTTTGACGACATATTTAGTCTTATTCAAAAATTACAAATTAAAAACATTTAAATACGTGGAAATTATAGATGCATCTTATCGTATTGTTATTTAAACTGTGAAAAATGGACAAAACCAATTAAAAACATACTATCATTCTTGAAAACAGTTTATAAGTATCTTACCATGTTTGGTTTTTTATAAATTGCCGGAATATAAAACATAAAACAGAAACATTTTAGTTTGTTTGTGATACAGTGTTCTTTCAATAATGTAACAAATTATTGCAAAAATGGGTAATAGAACATAGATAAACCACCGATCTCACTCCGATCATTTACCGTATTTTCATGTTGTATTATTTGTATCATTTTATGAATGCATCTTGCTGTTGCATTATTTTTTTATTTTAATTTTGGTATTGTTGAAATCAAAAGTATCGTTTAACTTCGTGTGATATTTGTCAAAGCTCTAATATTTTTTGCATATTTATGACCCTTAAGTCTTTCTTACAATAATTGTTTCGTCCAATATAAAAAAGTGCGTAATAAAATTTATATTTTTTATTTCTATATTTATTTTTATTACTTACGACACACAAGAGTAGTGTACCTAGCCCAAGAATCCCCTGACTCTACAGAGGGCTCCAGGAAAAACTTTTTTAGTTCTACTTTAAGGAGTGATTTGCTAGAACTTGAAATTTCCTCGAGTCCCTTTAGTAGTCGATTGTATACCTGTACAGCCATATATTGGGACCCCCTCTTAAAGAAAGCCGAAGAGTGAGATGGAATAGAGTAATCATTGCATTGCCGAGTTCTCATGTTATCGTAAATCTCGTCTTTGCGGGTAAAGAGGGTGTCATTTTCGATGAGAAACATAACAAACTCATATACGTACAAGCCAGGCAAAGTCAAAATTTTCAACAAGTAGTAGGAGATAGTGGGGTGCAAAGAATGGTTATAGACAGTGGATCTATTTCTTCATTTTTTCCATGGTGGTATTATTTTACTTTCTTATACGTATTATGAGGAAATATTATGATGAAAATTTTCGACCCCGAGATTTTTGCAGATGTCCATGTGTCGAATTCCTCTCATATAAAATCTCTCTCTCTCTCTCTCTCTCGCTCTCTCACCACTATTACGCCCAAACGGCTAAAGCTATCCATAACAAACTTTATAATTCGAATAATGTTGCTCTTGAGATCTGATCAGATTTTCAATAAAATTGGTAGATCGGAAGTAGTTGTTTATTGTAGTAAAAAACCAAAATTTTCTAGTATCTAGTTTCACAAAAAAAAAACGTGGATATTGTGGTTATTTGGTTCTTATCATTGAGAAAGAATAGGTAAGAAGACGACGTCACGTGATCAAACTGGGTACCGGTCCGCCATATTGATACTACACTTACATCAAACAGGTAGTGTTGGTAAAAAGTGGAGTGTTTGTTAAGGGCATCGTGTATTAGACCTATATAATAAGTTAAATTTAAAAGACATTACGGTTTCTTGTGCTCTACGTAGCTGCAACAGCAGAGACGTCATTGATAAGAAGAATGCGTCTAGAATAACACTTCATAGGTTATTGTAGGCCTGACAGGTGTGGAATGACAGATTATAATTTTGAGTAGTCCGGACTAGGTGAGGCAGCCATATTAGTCCCACAGTTAGCCCCGCCCAAAGCTCCCGTTTTGAGAGTACAGCAAAGATGCTTTACAGCGTCTCCATAGTATTTTTCCTCAATGGTTCTTACCGAAATAATTTATTCCAAGATGCAATACACTTCGAATTGATTATACGAAATGTCACAATTGGAAACAATTTTTTGCATTTTTGGAATAAAATTACAGATATATTTTGATATTTCTATAAGTGCAAAAGAGTGGTTAGAGGCAGTGGATCTATTTAATCATTTTTTCCATTGTGATATTATTTTAGTTTCCTATACGATGACGAAAATTTTCAACCCTGAGATTTTATTAGATGTCCACGTTTTGAAGTCCCCTGATACCATAAAATTCATTTTGCAAAGATCTCTCTATCTCGCTTTCTCTCTTCCTCGCTGACCACTATAACGGCCAAACGGCCAAAGCTATCAATAACAAACTTTATATTTCGGGGTATAATCTTTCTCATGAGATCTGATTAGATTTTCAATAAAATCGGTAGACCGAAAGTAGCTTCAAATTTACTTCAGTAAAAGATCAAAATTTACTAATATCTCGTCAACTTCTAAGTTTATAACATGCCATCGAAAAAAAGCCATAATTAGAGAAGACTGAAATTTACATGTACTTTAGCCACTTCCTCATAATGACATTCATTAATTGACATTTTCATTGTAAGTTTTAGCATCCAAACGATACTCCAACAAAAATTGAAACAAATAATTCATTTAATATGGAAATCATAATGAAAATTTACATAAACTACAGAATCTGTTAAAAACATTCTCCATTTACATCTAAACACAAACGTGCAGCTTCAATGTTAAATAATAAATGTCAGTGGAAGTGGCTAAAGTACATTTAAATTTCACGGTCTACTTCAATTATCAATTATAATTCTTTTCGATGGCATGATATCTCAAGTTTTTGAGAATTCCTACAGGAAGTTGTCTTATAGAGAAACGGATTTTTGCAAATATCTGACAAATTTCGCATTTTATACAGATTTAATACAAATTCAAAACATTAAGAGTTGGAGTTAGAATTTTTTTTTTTATAAAAGTATTCGAAATTCAGACCGGAAATAACAAGTTTTCTATTACCGAATAGCAGATTTTGCAAATATTACTCAATTTATGCATTCTATAAAGATTTATTACGACAATAAAAGTACTTTAAGCTGTATTTGGGATATTTTCTGTATGAAGAAATTTCAAAATTCGGACTGAAAGTAACACTTTAACTCAATAGGTTCATTTTATTAAGAAAATGTCTACTTTAAAACTTAATTTGAAACTACTTTTGTATACACATTTCGGAACGCACATACTGCTGTAACCTTAACGCTACAAAGATTGCATAAATATACAAAAGTATGCTGAGGATATATTAAAATTGTCATATCTTTACCTATAAGTCTATTCCTTAACAGCATTCCATTTATAATTTCCTGTGAATTCTCGCAGTGATCTTCCTTCTTCTTCTTTGGTGTGTCTCTTATTTAGTTTATATTTGGATAAGGTCAATAATTAAATACAAGTATAAATTCCAAAAAAATGTTTATAATTCTCTTTCATAAAAACAGTAACAAAACATTGTTATTTTGTGGCTATATTAAGAATTTTCTTTTACCATAAAAGATCATAGAAAAAACATGTAATTTTTTTATACTGATTTAAAAAAACATTATCTTGCTATTTTCACCTTTCATATAACAATATTTATCGATCCTTAAAATAATCTTTCCCATACGAAACTAATTTTATTTCAACAAAGACATACATTCACACATAGTGCCTTTGATGATCTAAAACTTCGCAACGTGAATGTCTTGAAAATGACTTATACCAATCGCTAAATGCAAATATTCGCACATAATACATTTAACGGCTTGGCGCTTGCCCATCAAGAACATCCTTGTCTATTCATATTTATTTATTTGAAATCTTAGACTGACTAAAATGATCGTTAATGATGCCTAATGATTCACTGAGAGCAAATATTTGCACATAGTACTCTCAGTGCCTTCAACATCATTAACCATTTTTCCACTATTACAAAAAAATGAATCACCAATTTAACAAGATAATATCTATTCAAATTAATGATGCTTAACGCCTTGCTAAAAGTAAATATTCTCACATAGTACTTTTAGAGTACGTCTTACACCATCAATTACTTAATATTGAATAGTTTATTTCAAACTCACTTAAATTCATCATACATTTTGTCAAATTCCATTTTATTCATGTCCTCCATTTTGAACAAAATTACAATATAACGCAAAATGATATTTTCAAATGCAAAATTAACTAACAATAAAAAAATAAAATTCAATTTACATTTAAAAAAACAAAACTTAATACATCGAAAACTAATAACGAATTTTTCGTAGTGTATTAAACCCCTACTTTCATTGCCTTTTACTATCGCAAAAGATTTCAAAATTTTATACGTCTATCAAGTTCGAAGAATAAGATTCATCTCACCCTTCGTTCGTTTTCGCGGCCTTATATAATTTTAAACAAAAGCTATCTACTTATTCGCAGCGCCACATTTGTTCAACTAAGATTTATGTTGGTACGATTGGCTTCATATTTATTTCCTCTAAGTTTTCTCGATCACATCAACACATATCCTGCATTTGACAGTCAATATATATACACAAATGGCGTTTCTCAAAAATTGTTTATTAAAAGTTTACACACACTTGTTATTCTTCATTTTTCATTGGGTATGTTCTTCTTTTTCCCTTAATACCATCCCTCATTATACTTGTATACAAACGCATTGCCTCTTTCATTGTTGGTAATGTATTTCCTTTTTCCATTAATCAAGTTTATTCTTATCTTCTTTTTGTAGATACCTTTGTTGAATACAATCGGGAACACGTTATGTACCACTGGAATTTTCTTCATGAAAACTGCATTACAACGAGTTCTCGCATCCACTGCACTGCCTCCAACCTCTATCCAGTTTTTCTCTGTTTGTAGTATGTCGATTTGCAGACAACTACAAACAATATTGATGTTATTTCTTCTTTGCAGGATTTTAAACCACACATGATTTGCGCTGCTATTTTTGAAGCCTTTGTGTTTATGCATACAAAACTTCTAGAATGTATTTTAACTTATACATTTAGTATGTACATAAACGCATCAATGTGTCATCTCGAATAAAGAGTACCTTTCCATATATTTCCTTTTTATGTTTTTTAAATATAAATATAAGGTATTTATTATGTTTTTAAATATGATCATAAAACTCTCTCATGAATTGCGATTATTATGTATGTCTGAGATTACATTTTGTACATTTAAATTTGTGTTATCGTCTCGGGCATGCCGAATCTGGCCTTGCTCATATAATTTAATGGCATTCAAATGATTCACTCCTTTTATTGTTCCATCCTTTAACATAACTCTTTCTCTATTATTTACTTTTAGTACATGTCTATTTTTGAACAGTGGTCCATTTCTTAAAATGTTTAGAGCTATTCTAACACCTTGTGAGAAATTTGGCTCTGTTTCTTTATATTCGAACCATACCTTGTGCTTGCCTTTTTTATAAAATATAGAATGCATAGATTTATTTTGTGTTTGTTTTTTTTATTCCTAAATTCTTAATATTTAAGCTTAATTTTTATATATAATTTTTTTTAATGACTTTGCCCCTTAAAGGTTAGGCAACCCATTTTTACTTGTAAAACTTTTAACTTATGCTTATTATATGAGAATATACGTTTTAAACAAAAAATTAATGTTCTTATTTTATAACTTAACTATTTATTAATGTTTATACTTCTTAAAAATATAAAGATCACGGCAATACGTATAAGAAAGTCGTGTGGTGCCCACACCTACTGTTTTATATGAGTTAAATCCAAGCACAGCTTTTGGATGGAAGTTATTGTAAAAATATGCCTTTTTAATATTCATTATCTCAACATATTTAAAAATCGAATTAAAAGCAAAACCTAATCCCGTTCGTTTATTACATACTTATTTAATTAATCCATATGACGTGTCACTAACCGAAATCCCTAATCATAAAAACGGTCGCAATTTATCGAAAACAATCAATGTCAATTTAAGTCAGACAAACACGAAAATACCTTTCGCAGCTAGTCGCGCGAAATGTATAAAATATGTATTCCATCCACCAGTGGAGAGAGAGATCGGTTTTGAACATTTGCGCATTTCGTAAATCGATAAAAAACAAATAGGACTCTACACACTCTCTATATGATTGTCCATTACTCTATTTGGAGCCATCGAATCGAAAACTCAACTGAATAAAAGCAATTTGAACGAGCACCGCTGAATAATTGAATTAAAAAAAAAAAGAAGCCGGGTACACTGCGAAGAGAGCGAGTGTATAACACGAAATTATACACATGTTTTAAACGTGTATTGGAACTAAATTTAATTGCCAGAGTTGGCGTTTTAAACCCCCACTTTATAAAGCGCACGCTCACGTATTTATACGTGACCGTCACAGAAATCTAGGTCTGTTTTAACAAAGATAATTAAATATCGCCTTTAAGCTCGATAAAGTGAGCCGCTGACTCAATGAGCTGAGTATTTTTCAGTCTCTTTTCTAACACCAGAGTATAAATGTTTCATGCGCTCTCATGCAAGCTTAAACGGATGGTCTCTTATTGCACACGAGCAAGTGTAGGAGAATTTATTGACCGATTCGGGACTCATTTACGACCGTTCGAGTGGTCTTTTTGTCTCTAACGTTTAACTGTGAGAGAAGTTCGGGTGTTCACGCAAAAAAGAACATAAATTTACTCCTTTGCTTTTTGTGATTTTATAATTAAATGCATAATTATTCTAACTTATAATGACATGCATGTGCTAGTATTGTAAAAAAATGATTAGTAAATTACCAAATAATTTAAAACTATTAAAATGAAAATAAAATTTTAAATAATAATATATGACGCGAAATTTAAATAAGCTAATAATAAAATATTTTACAAATAGAGATAGTTTAAAATAAGTAGGTATATAAAACAGAACATTCAAAATTTGACAATAGAATTACAAGAATGCTCCACAAAACAATCCAGATTATGCAATTATGTATTACATACTGTTGTGGTTTCTACTTTATTCTTAAATAGTTTAAACAAAGTAGATTTTTACTATATTATTAATTATAATGTTACAGCTTTGTTTTCTTCTTATGTGTTTCAACAAAGGTTTGTTTTCTTATTCCACTCTCTTATTTATATGATCTCGGATAGGATTAGCAAATGAAAGTCCAGATATAAAAATTATTATAACACTAAATTTTATTTTAGTGAAAAGTCAATAAACATTTATGAAAAAGGAAAAATTCTTTTCTTAATCTATTTTAAATATTTAATAATTTCAATTCTTAGAAAAGGAATTCGAAGAGTTAGAAGTAGACATATTAGCAATTACGGAAACGAAGAAAAAGACACAGGGAATAATTAAGATGGACAATGGTTACACTTTATTATACAGTGGTGTAGGAAAAGAAAGAAGAGCAGCTGCAGGAGTAGGATGCATTTTACACAAAAAATAAGAAAACCAAATTCATAGCTGGAAGGCATGGTCAGAAAGAATATTACTAATAGAGATGAAGGAGAGAAACATAATGAAAACAATAATAGTAGTATACGGACCAAATGAAGACGACACAGCAGATAACAAAAATAAATTTTGGGAAGAATTAACAGTGGTGGTAGATGATGCGAAAGGAATAATTTTTGTAATGGGAGACTTCAACAGTAGAGTTGGTATAAGAGACGATGAATACACTGAAGTATTAGGAACAAACGGAGAGACGGTTAGAAATAACAATGGAAGAAGAATGCTAGACTTTTGCATGATACACAACTTGGTAATAACTAATAGTCTTTTCCAACACAAAAATATACATACATATACCAGGGAAGTTAAGAGCAGGGGAGAGAAGTCCATAATTGATTATATATTAGTTGACAAAAACAATAGAAGAATCGTGACTGATACAAAAGTAAGAAGAGGACCGGAAATAGGGAGCGATCACTTTGTCGTTATATCAAAAATAAAGGAAAAAGTTCAAAATAAAGAAAAGAAATATATATATACAAACAGAAAGAAAACCAAAAAGAATTACTTAGAACATACAAACTAAGAAGTAAAGATATCGCTGAAAATTACCAGAAAAGGATAACTGGAAGAGTAGAAAATGTAGAAATGAATAGAAATATTGAAGAAATTTGGAATACGTTCAAAGAAATTATAATAACTACAACTAAAGAGATATGTGGAGTAAGCAAGAAGAAAAACAAAAGAAACAAATGAAATAAGGTATCAAGTAAAGTCAAAAAAAAGGCATGGAAAATATATTTAACAGAACAAACAGCGCAAAAATACAATATATACAAAGAAGAAAGAAAAAAAGTAAAACAGGTAGTGGCAGAAGCAAAAAAAGAGATATGGCAAGAATTTGGTGAAAAGATGGAAAAAAATAGTAAAGAAAACCAAAAACTATTTTATAGAGTTTTGAAGTCAGTAAGGAATAAAGAAATGTCTCAATATACTCACCATAATAATATACAAAATAGGAAGGGAGATATACTAAGCGATAAAAAAAAATCATAGAAAGATGGAAAGAATACTTCCAAGAATTGCTAAACGAAGGAGTGGAAAATGAGAATACCGATGAACAACAAACAATAGAAGAAGAAGAGACGGAAGAAATAATTACCATGGACGAATTGGAAGAAGCAATACATAAACAGAGAGATGGGAAAGCACCAGGCTGCGACAAGATTACGGCAGAAAATGCAGAAATGATTAAAAATATAGGACAAAAAGGAAGAGAAGTAATGTTGAAAATATATAACAGAATATGGAGAGAAGAGGAGATACCAAACGATTGGAGGAAGTCATTAATAGTACCAATATACAAGAATAAAGGAAACAAAAAAGAATGCAATAACTACAGAGGAATAACCCATCTAAGCACTGCAATGAAGGTTCTTGAGCAAATAATAGATAAAAGACTAAGAGCAAAACTCGAAAATACGCTACACGAATCACAAAGTGGGTTTAGAAAAGAAAGGAACACACAAGACCAAATATTTTCCGTGAATCAAATAATACAAAAAGCCTATAGAGAGCAGAAGAAAGTATTTTTAGCATTTATAGATCTAGGAAAAGCATTCGATAAGGTACCAAGAGAAAGACTGTGGAATATATTAAAAGAGAGAGGGGTCAATGGAAAAATAAGACGATTAATACAGAAAATATATGATAATAACTCCAAAGCTGTAATAGCTAATAATTTAGAATCAGAAACCTTCAGAACAAAGGAGGGACTCCGACAAGGAGGAAGCCTGAGCCCAATGCTGTTTATAGTTTGTATGGACGTCATTATCAAAAGGTGTACAAAAGAAAGTAAAAAGATCAGAGTTGGACACATTAACTTAAAGCTAGTCGAAGTTTCACAGGGGGCATTCGCAGACGACATAGTAATTACAGCTGACAGTGCGGAAGATCTACAACGGAATTTAATAATATGGGATACGACACTAAATAACAGTGGAATGATGATGAATAAGAATAAAACCAAAATAATGGTAGTGGGAGATGAAGAGATAGATATGAATATCGAAATAGAAGGAATTGAAATAGAAGAAGTGAGAACGTTCCACTACTTGGTAGTGAGAATTGATGAAAAAGGGACCCAGGACGCCGAGATTAACCAACGAATAGAAAAAGCAACATAGCTGTATCGTAGTATGAGGAATAAGTTCATTAACAAAAAAGAGATATCCCGCGAAACAAAATTAAAAGTATATAAGGCAATATACCGACCGATATTAGTATATGGATGCGAATCCTGGATATTAAATACAAGACAAAAAAGTAAAATACAAGCAGTAGAAATGAAATATTTAAGAAGAGTCAGAGGAGTTACAAAGAAAGAATAAGAAATTCGGAAATAAGAAAAGATCTAAATATACAGTCAGTTGGAACATATTGAGCAAAGACAGTTGGGATGGTGGGGATATCTATATAGAATGGAAAATACGAGACAGACAAGAAGGATATGGGGAGCAAGAATAATGAAAAATAAAAGAAGAGGAAGGCCAAGGACGACATGGAGTGATTTCATAGCAGAGATTTTGAGGAGGAAAGGCAAAACTTGGACAGAGGCGAAGAGCATGGCGAGGAATAGAAATGAATGGAAAAGATTCATAAAAAGTTAGAAGAGGATAAACGCCCTACACCATTAATATGGTAGAGGGGATTATTAGATTATATATATATACAATAATTTCAATTCTATTTTTTATTTATATTTGTCTTGAAATTATTTTTATAATCAAATAAAATAATGATTTTTATTTCATACACAATACTATGTATTTCTCTTTTTATTTAAAGATTATTATTAATCTTCTTAAAATCATCAGACAGTTATCACAAAATACAAACCCATTGCAATCCTTTCAAATTCTTCAAAAATTTTTGAACTCTGTATCCATTCAGCTCTTCATCCATTTGTTAGGCAGAATATGAAAATTATTATAACACTAACTTTTTTTTATTTTAGTGAAAAGTCAATAAACATTTATGAAAAAGGAAAAATTGTTTTCTTAATGTATTTTAAATATTTAATAATTTCAATTCTATCTATTTATTTATATTTGTCTTCAAATTATTTTTATAATCAAATAAAATAATGATTTTTATTTCGTACGCAATACTATTTCTCTTTTTATTTAAAAATTCTTATTAATATTCTTAAAATCATCAGACATTTATCACAAACTACAGACCCATTGCAATCCTTTCAAATTTTTTAAAAATTTTTGAACTCTATATTCATTCCAGTCTTCATCCATTTGAAAGGCAGAATTTGTCACCGTACCCATGGTTTTCTGGATGCGAGATCCACCATTACCAATCTCTGCCATGTCGCGCAATTCATTTCAAATAGCTTCGATGGCAGGGGGCAGGCTGGTTGATGTGGTTTATACTGATTTTGCCAAGGTTTTTGATAGTTTGGATCACACTGTTCTTGCCATGAAACTCAGAGCCTTCGGCCTCAGTGATGCTCTTGTTAGCCTTCTGATGTCCTACGCAAGTAATCATTCTCAGTACATTTTTTTTACAATGGATCATCTTCTTGCACATATACCGCTAGGTCTGGGATACCACAGTGTTATAATCTGGGTCCCTTGACATTCAATATGTTTATTAATGATGTCACTTACGTGATCAGTTGTGATAAGCTATTCTTCGCGGATGATTTAAAGATTTTTTCTAGTATTTCTTCGATTTCAGACTGTATTCGCATTCAGGCTGACCTGGATAACATCTTCCATTGGTGTACTACGAATAACTTACCACTAAATGTATCGAAGTGTAAATCTATGTCTTCTCGCAGTGTGCGGAACCAATATCTATAGTTTAAATGGCGTGGAGTTGGTACGGGTTCAGACAATGCGGGACTTGGGTGTGATTTTTGACGTGAGACTCACGTTTGTTGACCACATAAACATTGTAACTTCTACTGCTTTGAGAATGCTGGGATTCATCGTCCGCAATTGCAAATCTTTTACCAATCCTGAATCATTAAAGGCTTTGTACTTCTCGTTGGTTAGGTCTCGTCTCGAGTATGCTTGTGTGATATGGTATCCACTTTATCACTGTCATATGCGGCAGCTTGAATTGGTTCAGCGCAAGTTTGTTAAATTTCTATGGAGTCGACTTGACGGAGTTTATCCGTGTAGGAATGCTGACCACTCTCTATTGTTAGCCCGTTTCGAATTAACTTCTCTCCATTTCAGGAGTATTGCCTCGGGTATATGCTTTTTGTCTAAGTTGCTCACAACGCAGTTGATCCTCCTGCATTACTCCAGCAAATAGGGTTTGCTGTGCCCCGTCCTGCGTTGCGCCATGCCCTTACTTTCAATTTGCCTTTCCCGAGAACTAATGACGCGGTTAGATCACCTCTTTATTCCATGTCTTCTAATTTTAATGAAATCAGGGTACACTGCGATGTCAACTGCTCCAGCATCGGGTTTGTCAGGGCAGTAATCGCGGAACACATCAACAAATATTATTGACATTCGTTGTCACTACATGCTCTATAATATTTAATATTTAATTTTTCCTTTTTCCTTTTCCTTGTTCTATTTATATAACTTGTATGTACATACTTCTTTATTGTAATGTTCCAATAAATTGTCCTGTAATTGGTAGTAACTTTTGGGCAATAAAGATTATCATTATTATTATTATTATTATTAAAATAACAAAAAAAAGTCTTAATAATACTTAACTAGCGTAGTACTGGTAATCATCTACCTCTATCGCGTTTCTTTATTTTGTATGGCCTTTCTACGAAAAATTTAAACAATTTAATAAAAAACAAAAGAACGCACAAATTACTATCGAGTTGCATAGAGGCATACGGACTCGTATTTAAATTTAGGTTTTAGCGCTGGTGATTTTTTCGGTAACTTCTTGATCTCGGCTTCGTAGGCTTCTTTTATAAAGAAAAACATGTGACTATCTGGTTTGCTACTCTTTCTCGTGGATTAATGCTTTCTGTTGGCATCACTGCAATGTATATTTATCTCCCATCCCTGTTGTTGAAAATTTTACATTTGGACCTAAGCATATTGTAGGTAAGTGTTTACCGTATTTTGAATTAATGTATTAATGATTGTTTACATAAATTAGTCCTTCTTAATCTTAACGTATATGCTCATTATATTCATATATATCGTCATTGTTTGCGTTAAACTGTTAGATATCTTCTGATTCTATTAACTAATTTAATGCCAACTCTGATCTTTTTAGAGTTCGTGATGCGTAATATTGGGAAAACATTACAGATGGTACTCTTTTCCTGCTGTTGCCATCCCCTTGTGTTTTTCTTCAACTTCTATATCCTCCTCTTTGAACTAACCTTCGGTACTTGATAAGTTTACCAAATTAATTATCCATAAATTAAATCAATAAATTTTATTTTCTGATCCCCTTCTTTTCTTATTATTATGGGTATATGGTTTATGAACGTTTGTCATATGGTTTATAAAGAAATTAAACAATAAGCTTTTAACTTAATTAACTTTTAACATCTAAGACATACATAACCAAATCTATGTTATTTTTATATCCTTTTGATCGTATAATAGTTTGTATATCTTATTTATTTTTATTACTCTAATTTAATTTAATTTATATTGCTTATGAAAACGCTTTCAGCAACCCATATTACCTGAATGTTTAGGCTATTGCCTATTTGAATATTATTTTAATAAGTTTTTAAATTCTTATTCTTTTAATTAACTAAAGTTCCGCTTCCTTTGTTATTAAAACATATAACTTGGCAATTGGCTTCCATTCATATAAAATGAGCTTGTTTTCTTGTATTGTAAGTTTTTCTCTCTTCTCGAACTTCATTCGTGATTTTGAAAGGGTTGATAACATCTCCACTCGTGCCCTTCTTACCCAATCTTTTACATCAACTATTGATGTCATATACGCGTTATTTTGACAGTTTTTGACTTATATGAGTGGTGCCTTTTTGAGGACCTGTTTTTACCCAACCATGTCCAGCTCAACCGGCAGCAAACTGAGTGATACGCTAAATCACAGGTAGGTGAGTTTAGTAAAAGTTTTGGGAAACCTCATTCTCCTTACAACGCCCTATATGCTACAAATTAGGCCATGGCGATTTTAACGTAGCACCCAATTGTACACAATGTATACAATTCTTGGACTTGTGTGTGTTGTTGCAGCTGTTTGTTCTATGCCCGAAGTATAAGCATTTATAACATCTCCTTCTTTAATATCACAGCATAACCGTCCATTTCTGTGAAATCTATGATAATAAAAAGATATTAATATAATTGTTCCTACTGAGTTTTTAATAATAGTGATAATAACAACATGAAATAAATTCAACAATGCAAATGGGCGACAGATTTTGATTATTTCTATTTAATAAGTTTGCAAATTAAAGAGTCACGAATGCAATCTTCCCCCAGTCGTTTAATTGTATAAATGCTTGCGTTTTCACGAAAGAATAAAACACTTTTAACATAATTATCCGTTTTTCCTTGAAAGTTTTCATAATTAACTGCGTCATTATTAATTTATATGAATTAGACGGTCGTCTAAGCAGTTTCGTTTATTGTCAAGTGCGATTTTCTGTGCGAACATGTGTGTGTGTGTGTGTGTGTGTGTGTGTGCCTGACCTCTCGTGTGAATAATCACAACGTTAATGATCTAATTCCCGTAATTCAACAATGCCATGTCTGTAATTTATGATGGTTTTAGTTAGATATCAGCCGGCGAAGTTTGCGAGCACCTATATTACGAAATACGTTTGCAATATTGTAATGTTACCTTTCGGGTTGCAAGTGGTATTTTAACATTTATGACGCGGTATGTACTCCAGTATACGTACTTGCAATAATGGAGCAATATTCCTTGCAGATTTTACACGTATACCGGTGCACGTGCTAAATTTAATATAGTATGTCATGATATAATTTAGTTGATGGATTTTAGATGTAACATTTCTGAAATATCTACAGTGCACACAATAATTAAAGAACATTACACTAAGAAAAGACCAGCAAAATTTTTCGGTTTCGGTATAGTTTCGTACAAATATCTAAACACAACATTTTAATTTAAACTAATCTGGTGTGGAGTCAATGCTACATTGATGGCAGATCATAAGCAGTTGCATTTTTAGTAAAGGAAAACCATGGATATACCCATTTTTCAGAAGTGTTACAACTATGTTTTTTTTAAGGAATCTATATTAGTAATGAATATTATTACTACAAATGGGTATCTAAAAATGTTTGATATCACTAATGACATCGAAGAACATGTCGAATATCTCTTGGAGACTCTTACCTAAATCCATCCACATTTTTGTTTTAATAATTTTACAACGTTTTTGTGGTGTAACAATAATAATAATAGTAATAATATTAAAAAAGAACATTATTATTATTGTTACACCACAAAAACGTTGTAAAATTAGTAGAACAAAAATGTGGATGGATTTAGGTAAGAGTCTCCAAAAGATGATCTTTTTTATTATTATTACTATTATTATTAAATCTCTATAGAATGCCGAATTAGCGAATTATATTTTCAAAAAAAAACAGCTATTCGATAAGAGGAGAAGTGTTACTTCCGGTCAAAATTTTAGAAATTTTTTATATAAAAATTGTTACAAATTGAGATATAAATACTTTGTTTGATGTCTACATTTCTTCCTATATGAAATGTGTGCATGCTAATATACGTAAGTTCACCAGCAAAAAGAACTTTCATGGTTATAGCATTCCATTTCTTGTTAATAAATTTGTAAATGTTAGTTTTGAAATACTTGTTTTATTTATTTTCCATTTTTCATATAAGTAAAGAATATCTCAAGCAATCTGCAACTGAGAGCAAGAGACCTGTGCAACATTTTTGAAAAGAATTATTTAGTTGTGCAAGGAATGCAGTTATATGTAAATCACTACATAACCCACCTCTTGGAGGAGTATCTGTGTGACTTAGTATACATTTTAGTAAGTAAGTAAGGAGTACAGTATATATATTTTGTCAGCCTAAATGTGGGGCATTACTTAAACGATGTACCGATCTCATCACCTTTCCGCCCGTTATTTCAAATACTCTAAACTATTAATTTCAATATTACTTATTTATGTTAAATAAACAATAATAAAGCCATGGTATTTTAATTAAATAACATCTGTATGAGAAACAAATCCTTGCATCTGCCACTGCCAATACAAACAACAAGTGCAAAATATTATTAAATCCAGTTAAAAGAAGATGAGAAGATGTAAGCATAAACGGAAGACGGTCTTCCGTTTATGCTTACATCTCCAAGGTTTTCCCACCTTATTCCTTGGCTACACCGTACTGATGACGACCAATTAGTCAGAAACACGTGTCTACGGTTGCTCTACAGCGGGATTACCCACTATTTTCTACGACTAAATTATTTACCCGCACTATTTCCGCTTTTGTATATATATATATATATATATAAATAAAAGGAATTATCGCGGATACATGAAACACAGGAAAGAGAAAATTACACCGTACTGATGACGATAACAGTATATATTATTTGTTTTCAGGCGCCTTTCCTTACATATATAATTACAAACAACATAGGTATAAATGAAAAAACACATTTTGCCCAAAATAATATATTCATTAATTATAATCATAATGCATTATAATCGTACCGATGACGACCAATGAGTCAGAAACACGTGTCTACGGTTGCTCTACAGCGGAATTTACCCAATAATTTTCTCTTTCCTGTATATATATATATATATATATATAGAATTTATTAAATTTTTTTCTTGGGATTAGCGACCTTATTGATTTGTATAATAGGTTAAAAAAACCCTAAATGTTCATGTAACGTTTCGATACTTTACTAATATCTTTTTCAAACTGTGTATTCATTTTCATTACAATAATCATTATTCTATACTAATGTCTGTAAACATTTAAATTTAGAATAATGATTATTGTAATGAAAATGAATACACAGTTTGAAAAAGATATTAGTAAAGTATCGAAACGTTACATGAACATTTAGGGTTTTTTTAACCTATTATACAAATCAATAAGGTCGCTAATCCCAAGAAAAAAATTTAATAAATTCTACATAAATTACGGCCAAGAAAAGAAAGAAAAAAAGATATATATATATATATATAATATAATTAGATTTTTCTTTGCCGTATATTCAATAATATAATAGATGTTCCCAAGGAAAACATCTATTATATTATATATATATCAAAAATGACGTTTTTCGCGGTTATGTGATGACAAATTGATATTTTACATTTCATATCACTTATGCATATACGAATTATTTCGTATATGCATACTTGATTTGAATTAACGCGGCAAATAACCCAAAATATCAATTTGTCATATATATATATATAACAACAAAAAGAGAATATTGGGTAAAATCCGCTGTAGTGCAACCGTAGACACGTGTTTCTGACTAATAGGTCGTCATCAGTACGGTGTAGCCAAGAAATAAGGTGGGATATCCTTGGAGATAGAAGCATATACGGAAGACCATCAGGTGACAGACCACCATTTGCAGCTTCAGTTAGAAGATCTTCGGTTTTGAAGACAACAACTAACATCGCCATGCAGGTTGACAATGTCTTCCTCGTGGCGATGTTAGTTGTTGTCTTCAAAACCGAAGATCTTATAACTGAAGCTGCAAATGGTGGTCTGTCACCTGATGGTCTTCCGTATATGCTTCTATCTCCAAGGATATCCCACCTTATTCCTTGGCTACACCGTACTGATGACGACCAATTAGTCAGAAACACGTGTCTACGGTTGCACTACAGCGGATTTTACCCAATATTCTCTTTTTCTTGTTTTATTTTATGTATCCGCGATAATTCCTTTATTGATTATATATATATATATATATATATATATATATATATATATATATATTCTGCTATACATCGGACGTCCGATCATTGCCCATTTTCTATTCTTCGGACGTCCACGTGCAATTCTGCGTCCGGTATACGGACGCAGAATTGTTTTCAATAAGTTTTATTTTTTCTTGAATGTACATAACATCTACAGCCTGTAGACGAAATTTGTTAAGGACGCTGATTTAATAGCAATATGAAGGATATTGAATATTTTTAGTTACTGATATTTCTGGTAGAGGCGTTTTCATCGAACAGCGTATATTTACTACTGTATATCAACTTTCATTTTGCCGATATGTGTGCGTCCCCCAGAACGGCAGCGCTGTAAAATGTTTTAGATGTGCGTTGAATAAGGTTGGAACATTCAGCCTGTTTTATATGCAAAATTTTGTTTCCCTTAAACACTCTCTTTATCAATTCAAAAAATTATACTCTCAAATGCTAAATAACGTATAAAAATAGTAATCAAAGTAGTTAAATGTAAATAAAACTTAAATGGAAAGCTGTTGAGTTTACATATTTTTAAAATAATTGTCAACGAGCTGCGTGTTTTCCCGCCTAGACTAGATTATCGGCTTCTCGTCTCTTATAAATCCACCAACGAACATGCAGCAATTCGTCACTATACCATATGTTACTGACACAGTATTCAAGTCTTGCAGCATAATTACCCTTTCTCAATTGTTGGATCGTCTGAATAACGTATCAATAACATTAAGTTGCTTCTTGATCTTCTGAAAAGTCCCGCTGTTCATATTCAATTTTGCAGCAGAGAGTTGACTACGACGCGACGCCGACGTGGTGAGACCATAATTTGATTGAATACTCGTTCGTGATTTTCGTTGGTATCCACTGTTTTTCTTCGTCCAGGTTTACGTTTCTCTTGGTGTAGCATACATCCAGTTCTTCTAAATTTGGTTATAATGTTCAGTACAAAAGCATAACTTGGTGCCTCTTTACTGAAATGTTCCGAAAATTGATCGCGGACGAATTTAATACTTGAATCATTTTCTCTACCTAAACTGTATGAGTGAAAATAATGCTCAACTAAAAAGACTTCTTCTTCAGTAGATAAAATTATTTAAGAACTTGCAAACAGATAACCAATCTAACCAAATCCAAATGTCAATGTTTATGTCAAATAACAATGCCAGTTGTTAGAAGTTTAATCACTAGAAGGCCTACCGTTTCAGTACTGTAAATTAATAGCCATATTATATGATATATTAGTAAAGAAGATGTTTAATAAGCTAGATTTTATAGATGTAGGACAATTAAATGTTGGCGTTAATTCCATGCCACGTTCGCATCTACAGGGTGTAGAACCTAGGATGCCTCGGACCGTAGCTCCTCTATCATACAATATATCGAAAAAGTCTAAGAGAAAAATTGTCCATAATTACAATCACCATTTCCCTAAAATATTTTTGGTCATCAGTGACGTGTCGTATTCCAGTGGCGTATCTAACCTATGTTTTTTTAAATGGAGCAATATATATTTTGTGGCTCATTCGGAAAGCCCTAGAAGAGTACTTTTTTTTCCTTATGTAAGCCATACCCCTAACTTTAGCGGTTTTGCTATTATAACGGTTTTTCTTCGCAGTTAGACCGTACTTCGACATTTTTTTTGGCAGGAACTAAATTGTACCGGTGTTTCGATTTCGAATTTAGGGATAAACTAAGACCACATCTACCTACTCTTAATTTTTTTTCAAGTGATTTAAGGAAAGAAGATAATATTTGATTGGGCTTAGCAAATAGTCATTTTTTCTAAAATATCAAATGGGAACCATATAAAATAATTATATCGTTGGATAATCAAAATTTCAAGTTCTCCATTTATTAAAAAAGAACACATTTCATTACAAAATTAAAAAGAGAAACAAAGTTGTTTGGTCAATTTGTCGAAAAACGTTCTTTTTCAAAGTCAGCTGTCATGATAAAACAATAGAAGTACAATTATCAATGCAAACAGAAAAAATAACAATAAACTGACAGCGGCCAGAAGACATGGTGTTTATTCTTGGCGAATGTTTCAAAAATTGTATGTTGGCGTCACGATTGTACGCTGAGAGATATCCTCTCAGAACGCGTCCAAAGCCACGTGCGTTTAAAAAGGTGTTGGATAGATTTACGTCTACTGGTACTATTCAACAAGCAAAGAGAGTTAAAACGAAGCCAGTTTTGACCGTAGAAAACGAGTTGAAAGTTCTGGAGGCTGATGTTGAAAGACCTCATATCAGTGTCTGTGAAATTAGTAGGAACACTAATATTTCAGTGCATTCTGTGCATCGTACTTTTCAGAAATACAAGTTCCATACATTTAAAATTCAATTGCATTAGGAATTTGCAACCTCAAGATTTTGAAACCAGGCAGAATTTCTGCAATTGGGCAGTCAACAAAATCGACCAAGATGAATCCTATCTTATGCGCGTGTTATTTTCGGATGAATCGACATTCCATAAAATTAAGGTAGTCAATCGTCACAACTGCCATCATTATACCGATGAAAAAACGCACGTCATGAGAATTGGAAACCACCAGCAAAGATGGCCACTCAATGTTTGGGGTGGCATACTCGGAGAACACCTACTTGGTCCTTACTTCTTCGATGGGAACCTGAATGGCAACAATTATTTAAGGTTCCTTCGTGACGACTTGGTTGAACTTTTGCAAAATGTCCCATTAGCCGCTCGCCGACAGTTTTCTAACACGATGGAACTCCTGCACATAATAGTGGTGCCGTTAGGGAATATCTTGACGAAAGGTTTCCAGATTCATGGATTGGTCGTGGGGGTCCAGCAAGGAAAAACGTTTTATAAACGTAACGTCGCGTAAAATGCGCGAATTAGGAAAATTGTTATTAGAAGTACGCAACCTAGAACCAAAAATTAAAAATCTATTTCAAGCACTGAACCCGATATATTTTGATTTATTAGTTACAGCTACCAAAGTCGTTGCGAAATATAATGTCGAAAGAGAATACTATGAATCACTAACGTATGCGATTAATATCGGTACGTCACTCAAGCAATGCTGCGATATAGCAATGATATACGCTCTTAAAAGGAAAGATATTTATTCTACTATACCATCAGCAGAAGCGGAAGGTAATTTGAAGGCAACGATTCAACTTCTACAATCTCATTGGCGCTTCGATGTATCGAGCCTAGCTGCTAATGATTTAAATACTAATAAATGGAACAAAATCACTCTGGTTCCATTAGCCGGTGATCTTAAGCTTTTAAAAGAATATCTTATCTCAAAAGAAAACGAGACTGCAATGAGGTTAAATAATAATAATTATGATCAACCATCATATAATATCTTACTAGAAACTGTATTCTGTAGGGTTTTACTACATAATCGTAGAAGACCAGGTGAATTGCAACGCTTATTATTACGTGTTTATGAAAAAGCAGGATAAAATCAAAACTACGAGGAATTTTCAGATGCAATAACTCCAAGCCAAAAAAAATTAAGGAAGACATTTAAAAGGGTAGTGACTCGAGGAAAGAGGGCAAAAGAGTTCCAATTTTATTTAGTAATGACGAACAAACTCATATATCAATTCTTATAAAATGCAGAGACTTAATTTCAAAAAAACCAAATCTATATTTGTTTAATAATTTAAATACAGTAGAACCAATTTGCGGTTATAAAGTTTTAAAAAAATATTTATCTGCTTGTGGAGCAAAGAATCCACATGCAATAACAGCTACTGGATTACGCAAGCACTTGGCCACGTTAACTCAGATTTTAAGCATGTCCGACAATGATATCGAACAACTGGCATCCTTTATGGGGCACACAACAGGAGTACACAAAGGATCATATAGATTACCCGATGATGTGTACCAGACTGCAAAAATATCGAAATTATTATTACTGATGGAGAAAGGAGCCGCAACACAATATAAAGGGAAAGCATTAAATGAGATTGAAGTAAATTTGGATGAGGACTTGATGAATACTGTTTGTTGGGATGATGATGACGAAGTAATTGATCATGTAGATAATTTTGATGATGCGCATGAAGAAAACATTGATTTTGAACTTACAGGTGATAATCTTCCGAAAGAAATTAAAGGGAAGGAATGAACAAAGAAGAACAAGAAACAGCTTGTAAAAGAAAACAATAAAAAAGAGGAAATGAATAAAAAGATATTAGATACAAATGAATCGCAAACAACGAACACAAATAAAAGAACAAGTAATTACACTAATTAATTATTTCAAAAGACATATTCAATCTAAACGTGCTCCAAAAAGAGGTGAATGCGAGGAGCTTATCAACAAACATCCAGATATACTAAAAAACAAAAATTGGCTCAAAATAAAAGTTCATATTCAAAATATCTAGACAAAACTTAAATAATTTGTATTCACATTAAATAAATATTGAAAAGGTCTTATTTACCTGTATTATTTCTGTAGAATAAATTAATACAATATATAAACAGATATTTAAACTAACTTTGCTTTTTATTTTATGTACCTACAGCTAACAAATACTCATATAGTAAGAAGAATTTTAATGACGGTGAAGTATCCATTTCAGTATTGGTTAAATCATTTAATAATAATAAAACTAATAATAGTGTTAACATATTGCTAATTCAGTGTGATTAAATATTGTTAATTTGAATACTTTATAAAAAATAATCTCATCACTTTATTAACTAAATATTCACCTGTAAATTAAAATTACCGACATAATATCAAATAAAATGTGAGTAGGGAAATATTCTAAATAGGTTGAATATTATGGAAAAGAAGTGACAACACTGCGGGACGCTCTATAAATAGTAATAAGTACAAGAATATACATAGTGGACGCAGAAAGATCAGTAAAGTAAACGAAAATAATACGTGCGGACGTCTAGTAGATAGCGTTGTAAACGGAGTTTCGATTGATAGCAAAATGTATCCAGAAAAAAGTGATCTGAAATTAATACCGTAATGTACAATACTTATACAGTAATATTCACTGCAGGAGTGCAGCTATATACGCGTTCTTTTAAGTGGACGCCAAAAGGAGGCATTATGAAAGGACGCGCTGTTGATAGTGGGATGTATATATATATATATATATGTATAATTATTATATTAATTCTTGGGTGTAGCGGCCTGTTTCATTAACAATTATAAGGTATAATAAAACTCATTTTCTTTTCTGCTCTTAACGTTTCTACGTCATGTATAACGTCTTTATCAAAAGTACTATAATAAAAAAAAAGGAGTACAGTCATATAAATTGAATAATTAAAAATATAAAATAATCAGACTTACATTGTATCTTTGAATAAAACTTATAACTATTTGTTGTTTTTTCTAAAAAATAGTTTTTCTTTTTATGATTTCTCTTCTTCATTTCGATTTTTTTCCTTTGAGTGTAACAAAATATACTTATTTTTCATGTTCACTAACTTTAATTATTTACTATTTAAAATGTTCTTAACAATTGCTTGTGTTCAATAGCTGTGTTTAATATGTATGTGTATCTGTACAAACTTGCATTTTTAGATTCATGCGTGTGTTTTTCGTGATTATTTTTTGTTTGTATTTTATTTATGCTCGAAGAAACATCGTGTTATAAGCCAGTGCTGTCCCTTTATTTATTCTAAAATTGAGAAATAAATATTTGATAAATTGTTAATATCAGTCCTGTCATTAATAGATGTTTTATGTTTTTGAATGTGGATGCTTTCTAGTATATTTCGGGCCATATTATTTGTTTCGGTTGCTAAAATTGTAGTATTTGTATAATTAAACGTGTGATTTGTTGTTTGAATATGTTTTTTAAGTGCAGTACTATTATTAGAAAATTTATGTCCGTTTATTCTGTCTTTTAAATATTGTGTGGTTTGGCCAATGTATACTCCTTTACAGTTGTTGCATGGAATTTTGTATATTACATGGGTTTTCTTTGGGGTGGGTATTTTTGTTTTTAGCGGGGTGTAAAGGTTGTTAAGATTATTATAAGTTTTATGTGCCACTTTTATATTGTATGGCAACATTATTTTATTTATTCTTTCTGAGAGGTTCTTGATGTATGGTAGTGGTGCAAATTTATAAATAGTGTTTTTATTTTTATCTGTAGGTGTATCATGATTATAATGTTTGTGTAGCTGTTGTTTGAGAATTTTGTTTATTTGTGTAAGTGGGTAATTGTTCTTTATTAGTGATGTTTTTATTTTTGTTAAAATTTCCGGTCTATATTTTGGGGTGGTTAAAATTATTGCTCTATTAATTAAATTTGCTATTGTATTTTTTTTGAAAGATGTTGGTTGGCAAGAATTGTAATTAAGGTATCTATCTGAAGAAGTCGGTTTGTGATATAATTTTGTGTGTATGCTACTTTTGGTATGTATTAATGTCAAATCCAAAAAATTAATTGTATTATTTGTTTCTTTTTCTAGTTCAAATTGTAGCTTTGGGTGTATTGAATTGAATTTATTTAATGTGTATTCAGCTTTATCCATGGGTATGCAATATTATATCCGCAATATTTCTTTAAATAAAAAAGAAATATTGCGGATTATAGAATAATAAAGTATAGAATTTCATGGGGTAACTCCGCTCAAAATGCAACTGCGGACACGTGTTTCGAACTACTTGGTTCTCGTCAGCGCAGTGTAGCCAAGGAATAGGATGGGATAACCTTGGAGCTGAAAAACATTAATCAGGACACTCTAGCTGAAGCCTCAATTGGTAGGCTGTCCCTTGTGTATGTCTCTGATTGATGTTTTTCAGCTCCAAGGTTATCCCATCCTATTCCTTGGCTACACTGCGCTGACGAGAACCAAGTAGTTCGAAACACGTGTCCGCAGTTGCATTTTGAGCGGAGTTACCCCATGAAATTCTATACTTTATTATATATATATATATATATATATATATATATATATATATGTCAAAAATATCAATTTGTCATATATATATATATATATATATATTATATATAGATAAAGATATATGTTCCCCTTTACTTCACCTTTGAGTCCACACACATAGTTATATGTTCAAACACTGATATCAAATCAAGGCGGCACGAGTCCTAACCATAAAAGATTATACTGCGCACTTATTCTTAAATTTAATACAAATATTTTCTAATGTAAATAATGCGTATCACATACACAGGTTGGTATACCTTTAAATAAACAACTTAATGAAATTGATAGTCAGTTTCTAACATACATGTTAGCAAAAGTATTTTTTATTCGTTTTATAAGCGTAAAATATTTGAATTTTGCTGTACCATTACAACGACTCGTGTGGTGTGCACACCTCATTTTGTTAGTGAATTTTGTTTAACAGCAACAGCAGGAGTACATATTAAATAAATTTGTTCACTAAACAGCAATTAGACAATAAAAATTTGCGATTAATTAACTATAGAAATCGCCCTTCGTATAAACGGGTCAATTATCATTTCTTCCATTTTATCTCATTCATTTTAGTATAGTATTTTAGCGCACATATAACATTTTTATAGAGATACTTTTCAGAAAGTATGTGGTTCGTAGGTGAAAATGTATTTTCGATTTCTCAGTTTCATTTATAAAATATTCAACGTTCTAACTACATCAGATAGCATCTCATTCACACGCTGTGCATTGCTGCCCAGAAATAATCGCATCAAATGCATATCAATACGTTCCAGATACAGCGCATCATGCATCGTATGCTGCAAATATACAAGTTAGGTATGTCTGCTCGACACCAATACCCATACACACATTTGTGCGGGAATACCTAGCGCGATAAAACAGAATACCTACTATACCTAGTGAAGCACGTAAATTTACAAAACATTTCACATATGTTCCGCTTTAATTCACCGTCTACCATAACCATATTCGGTTGCGTTACCGTATAATATTAGCTTAGATAAAGCGACACCACCATGGTCGTTCCTGCCACGAATTGTATTTCTCGCCACATTTTAAAATATGAAGCACCGAAACTTAATAACCTGTGTGCAGCTCGCAAAAGATTTCTTCCTTTTCTGTCTACTTTCAATACTTACCGTACCGTGTAGACACGGTGTTTATTTTGTGTTGTTTTTAATATCGACAGATGGAATATTTTACACAGATATTTCAGTAATTTCTTCCGCACACATACATATCCAATATGAATTGTAATAAAATATTTGAAGCGTGGAAAAAAGTTAAATAAACATTTAGAATGTTCACGGTAGGAATGCCGATGTTAATTGGAATTTTCAAATTTTCGTAGTGGATTTCAGTTTGTTAATTTATGACCTGCCCTGCACACGAACTTTACATATAACATGCAAATTGAGTTAAATTATTGAACATAGACAATGAAATTTGATACAGTTCAATTGGACGATAATAAAATAATTTACGATTAGTTGGTACGTTGAACTATTCATGCATTTTGCGTGGTATGTAACTAACATGCGACACAAGCTGAAATATTTAATTGATCGAACGAAACTTGACCTATTTCGATTGGATTTACTTCATAGCTGTAGAATAGTAGTTATTTGAAAAATATATTCGTTGAAATAATAACCACACATACTATGTGGAAGTCTGCCTTGGACATCCCCTTTGCCTAAAAAAACTAATCCTATCACTTCGTCTGATATAAGACTAATTAGTATATTACCAGTTCTTTCTAAATATTAGAGAGAGAGTTCTATATAATCAGATTTACAATTTTTTTACTGCCAATAATTGCCTTTCCTCTTATCAAGCTGGTTTATGGAAGGGCTTCAGTACCGCTACTGTATTGGCTTATGTGTTGAATGACATAATGACGTCTATTGATAATGAATTGAACTGTGTGCTTATTCTTTTATACTATTCCAGGGCATTTGATACGATTTGTCATCAGCTGCTTATTTCTAAGCTCAGATATTAGTGATTCTGCGATGATTCATTGGTTTTACTACAATCACTTATCTGGAAGAACACAGCAAATCGCGTATCGTGGTTATATTTCAAGTAGTTCCGTTATTTTATCTGGAGTTCCACAAGGTTCAACTTCAGGTCCGGTCCTTTTTATAATTTATACTAACGACATTAGCTTATGCAGATGACACACAGGTAATTCATTCATTTCCTTTTCATGAGTACCAAAGGGCGGCTGATCATATTAATGCGGACTTGTTGAATGAGTTATCTATTGAACATAACTTGCTCCTTAATTCGCAGGAGACTAACGTGTTGATTTCTAAATGTCGTGTTGATTTTTTAAAATCAAACTTACATTTACACATTTCAAATAATCGCTTGCCTTTTGTCGAGGTTGTGAAAGATCTTGGGCTACTTGTTGATACTCGACTTCGCTTCAGTGAACATGTTTCCTACTTACTAAAGGAGTCCTACAGAGCTTCGAGAGTGTTATATGCTAAAAGGCATATTTTAAATTCTTCTTTGAGGCGACAATTTTGTGAATCTTTGGTCTTATCTCTGTTTAGCTATTGTGATATTGTTTATGGTCCATGCCTTGTTGCGCGCGATAAGTTGCGAATTCAAAAGCTTCAAAATTCTTGTTGTAAACTTACTTGCAATCTTACAAAATTTGATCACATTTAAACTAGTATTAAATCTATTGGGTGGTTAAATATGGAAATTGCAGTTGGCTAACTTTGTCCATTCGTTGCTTCAGTTGCTGTTCCTGTCCGTCCTTCTCACAGGCTTTTTAATTCCACGGCATTACATCCATGCACTCAACACGCTTTACAAGTATTTACAGCTCACAGACTGAGACCTCGCCGATGAGATGCCCTCCCACAAGGTGCGCACTGAATCCTTATAATATTAGGATAAGCACGAGCAGTCTGGAAAAAGTGTCAAGCGATACACATATATGTATCCTTTTCAGTACATTACAATTTCTTACCTGCATTTACTCGTTCGTCCGGCTAATGTATGCGATGATGAACAAATGATATTATTTCTTTTTTCCGAATACTTTCTCTGTCACGCACTGACTTATAAATCTGCGCGACTTATAGGTCGAGGCTCCTCCCATCGGCCAAGACTCAGTCTGTGTACTGTACTTACTGTTTCGCGTCATTATACATCTATTTTTGAAAGATCTTTTGGTTATTCGGCCGTTACACTTTAAAGTAGTATACCGGAAAGTATTAAGAGCCTCAGTAGCCGCGTGGGGTTTAGTATTGCCTCTAAGTCGTACTTTTTGTCATTGCAGTAAAGCAGTTCATACTTATTGATGTTCGGGTTATGTAAGTGTGGTGTACATTCTCGTCATCAGTTTTTTATTACTGTTCTTATTTCTTGTATTTATTTGTTGATGGACTCTGCTTGAGTATGAATAGCAATAGCTAGACTTCGGCAGGCTTCATCAACGTAATGGTTCACATTCTTTAATAAAGGTAATTAAATGCGATATATGTTAAAAGAATGAAACAGTTTACCACCGAAGTAAGTAAATCGTGAACTCTTTATCAATGTTCTTATAGAGGAGGAATATTTTTCAGAACAGTTGACGTTTGCAAAGGCAATAGCCATACATAAACACTGTGACTATCGACAACTGCGAAAATAACTACCATTGTATTTAAAATAGGCGAAGAAGTTACTGTATTAAGACTTTCAGATCACTACGAACGTAGAAATTAATTTAGTCACCACTATGGTAACTAAAGTTCACAATCTTTTCCAAAAAGATATAGATTTTTTTGTCTAATATCTATATATCACAGAAAAAAATCTGTAAGTTTTAGGAAAAGAATCTGAACTATGTAAATTAGAAAACGTATTGGTGTGATTAATATGTTTTCTATCAATACGATTTGTTCTCTTGTGGCGCTACGCTTAAATTCCAAGGGCCAATAGTAGTAAGATAATGAAAATAAAGAAGCTAAACGTTACTAATATAATGGAAAATTTGCAAAATGCTTTCTGGCCCACTTACTTGTGGCGTCTCTATCACTCAGAAAGCTGTCGGCTCAGTTGTAGATGCTCGGGGTTCTAAAACGAGTTAAATAATTGGAGCTGCTTATACTTAAGGCATGTCAAAATCAAACATGTATAAGATCGCTAGATAATAAATGAGGTAGGGAAGTAGGGTTAGAAAAAGATTATTAATTAAAAAAACACAGAAAACAAAGTTAAACACCATTCAAAAGTAGTTGAAATGGAAAAAAAAGGTAGTTAAATGGAGATTTTTTTAACGTTCTAAAAAAGAAAACTTTAAATCAATGAAACAACATTATAATTTGAAAGGTAAATGAACTATAACTAGACGGTATCGAAGCAGGTATAAATCGACTGCCAACTTTAGCTCCAACAAATCAAACGAAAACTTGTGGTATTAGGATATCTATGCATCTAATCTAGCATTGGGTAATACTGTGCTTCTAAGCTAGCACTACGTTCCTTCAAAAAAAACATTAAAACGTATTATTATCGATAAATATATAAAAAACAGAAGCATACTTATGCTTAACGCTCGACCGTAGGATAATTATAACCAGACTCAAATACCTTGCAATATCCAATCCAAACTTCTTGGCAATAGAAAATCAATGGCCGTCAATCGACTTCATTATCTTCTAACACCAATACTATTATTCCATGAATAAAATTCGTTTGTCGTTAAAATAAATAATACCTACTTGTCAATTCAGTGGAATGAGCTAATTTGAAAATTATACTCAACACTAAGTGACAAGGACGTGGCAGAGGACATACTAAAGGTGAGGGCTAAATTTTACGAAAACAAAATTTAAGTGGAAATAAAAAAATGTATGTAGATATTATCTAAAAATCATGCTAATTTTTAGAAACAAGAAATAAATTAATTAATCTACAAAATCCTAATTTAAGTGTAAAACGACGAAATCTAGATAACTATGTTCTCTTCTCATAGATGTCGCCAGTATACAAAAATGTATTTTATACGGAGGATTTAAATTAAGCAATATGCACTGTTGAAATATGGAAAGCTGCTAACTGAAAAATAAATTATATTCTAACACGAATATCGTACAAGACAATCGCATATTTATATAATTATAATTGTTAAGAATAGAGTGAATTCGGCAATCAAGTTTACGCACACTGTCCTGAGATAAACAAAAATTTGAAATAAAAATATTTATTTAAATGATTTACGTTTTTTTCGCTTGTTAATATTTAGAAATTTTCTGTTTTTTATTTCCTAGCCTAGAGATTACAATATCATATTTTTATTCTAGCAGTGTTTAAAATATTTCACAAGTTAACTAACTTCAGAGCTATTGCAATATTCACCGAACTTTTATCCAGCATTCTACTAATTGACTATAATATTCAGGGAAGTTCAAAATAGTGTAGCGCATATTAGAAGTAGCTACCAACTACATTATTTATTGCAATTTCGACGTTGTTCTTCTTTGTTGCTGCAACGGATGCAGCCGGTTTTCCCACTTCGAAGTTTTATAGTTGTATATTAATGGAAACATAGTCGATGTGTAACTATGTATTTTGTCTGATATTACCTGTTCTTGTAGTTGCGATCGATAACACTTTGGTTTTGTTTGTTAATAACCAACTCCTATTTAAATGTTATAACGTCTATATTATCCGTTTTAAACACCACATAGCCACAATTAATATTCGATTATTACATTACACAATGTACATTTATTAGTTACACTTGAATCGCATACACTAGGCCCATAACCTGCTGAAAATAGGAGTAATTAATAAATGTCATAGCTTCATTTTGATCTGTTTAATCATCAAGTGTATTATATCGAATGTCTAACATAATAGATTTTCTTACAATTACCAGTGCTTTATCCTTTACACGGATATTGGTGTGCTTTGAGATATCAATGTATAGCAACTCCCCTTACACTGAATCCATTGAGACTGAAAAATAAAGAGTGATGCTTCCCAAAATACACGTAAGTTTGTGTTAATCGAATAAAGAACGCAACTTGTAGGAATGTAATAATTCTATTTTAATATTCTTTTTCTATCAACTCGTAAAGAATTGTCCACGCTTATATTATAGAGCAGTTTTCTGAACTCCACTATCCATGTATATATGTACATATATCCTTCCTGTGCAGAAACAGGAAAGCTTCTTTTTATTCCTCTTATTGTTTTATTTTATCCGGTGTTGTATGAATACTTGCGGCATTCTTTCTATCTTTTGTCTGAAGCGAATTCCACCTGAATTTGCATTGCATATTTTATCCATGTCGAGATTACGTTCGCCTTTATATTTATTTTCCTTTTATTGCAGTCTTACTGTATTCTTCTTTTCCCTCGCGATAAATAAATCACAATTCGTTAGCTAAACATAAAGCCAAAAGTTATAACATTTTCACGTGCTGAAAACTAACTACTTAAAGTTATTACTTGCTGTTAGTAAAATATTTTCGAATAAAATTACGGTAATATTCTTGTTTATTCACTAGATTTTCATTTTATGTAAAGCAAAGTTTTGGATAAATAAAAATTCACTCATCCAGAAATATCCTCCATCTTGCATTTAAGGTTAATAAAAGGAAACTCGCATTCAAAAAGATGCAATTTCATTCAATACACTGAAAAAAATATGTAGGAATTTTTACAAAAATTGTAGAAAATTTCCATAAAATTTGTAGCATATATAGTGACAAGTACAAGTTGTACGAAATAATCCTATTTATTTGTTGTAAATATAATGTATTTACATTCAATACATCATATAGGATTTTCTGCTAAAATGATATCTATGAAATACACTGCAATATTGTGACAGTAAATGCAAGAAACAGGGCGATTTATTGATACATATAATATATGTATCAATAAATGCATATTATGCAGTAGGTAGTATGTATATTAAAATTGTAATATAAAACGATAAAATGTTGTAGATAAATGTTTTACAGTGACTTTAGTATATTCACTACAAATTATCCAGTATATTTATAATAAAATGTAATACTTACCCTAACATAATTGTACTTACCTTGACTACAATGCTATGAGCAGGTGATCTACAGTATTTTAGCAGTAATCTACTAGATTATGTATAATACTCTACAATATTGTAGTATGTTTTCAATTTTATGAAAATATTACACTACAATATTGTCTTTGACACCTGTCCATAGAAAAAGAAACACATTGCCATTGTAGTCTTTTCTTTATCAATGTAGAAGTGTATCACCACAATTTCCTATTTGTTAACAAAGAAATAAAATAAGTAAATTTTGATTTTACATTTTTATTTTAGAAACAAAAAGGCATACTCAAAAGCATATTTCGACAAAATAATCTCCCTCTACTACAAATGTGATTCTGTCGACCAAACACATCAATCTTGATATTAAATAATGATTTAAAGAAGAAATAAACACAAAGTTCCATGTTCTGTCACTAATATCTAAAGACTTTGCAATAAATATGTTCATAAAACGGATTTCATTTAAGGTGGCTTCTATTACAGTTTTTATACTTGCACATATATATGTTGTTTGTAACTAATCACCCATCATATTAATATTAGAAATCACTTCATTTACAGAAACATAATTTTTATTCTGTGGTGTTATTTTATATATATTTTTTGGTATAAACATCTAGACACAATCACATTCATAAGGGTATTTTGCATTCACTTTATATAAAATGTCATTTACGCTTACGTAGTTCGATAATTCTTTGAAGGATTTACTTCCCACCATAACAGGTATAGGCTGTTTATTTCTTCTTAGTTCTAAAGCCGTACTCACATAACTAGATTCACCCACAAGCAGACAGAAACTTCATCCTGTACCTCTTTCTTCGGTGGCCGCCAGTGTAAACCAACTTTTGGTTTACAGTACAGATGTTTGAATAGGAAATCACATATCAACAATGTTTAACCAATAAGGAGTAAGTAGGCCTATGCAGTCTGTGTTTCACAAACTATTCACTGCAAACCTCTCTTCAAAGAGTTTATGATAAGTCCATTAGCCTGGACACGTATTCCGCAACAACTAAGGAGGGCTTTGAAAAAGCTGTCACACCTAATGACTAGGGGTGAGATTACAGAAGTCTTCACCCCTCATAACCATTTGCTGCACATCCTACATTTCATAGGACAAAAGCCACTTCAGTACAACATCGTCAGTGGTAATTATTTAACAAAATCAATGTTATGTGTAGACATCTTTCTACTTTCGTATCTAAAGGGGAAATAAAGAATATTTTCCTTCGAGAAGCATTCTACAATGTCAATGACATAAATTGGCCCTTTGATTACTTGTGTTGACATTATTAACACATTTTTGTTTGAATGTGCTATTGTGTAAAGGGAAAAGGGCCTTCCCAGACCACACTTATTCTATAATTCTATTCATTGAAACTTTGGATCTTTAACTACACAATACATGATGCTACAAACAAAAAATCTTTTGTCGCATCTTTAAGAGTTTGCGGCAGACAGAATTATTCATGGATTAATTCAATGACTTTGACACCTATCGTAAAAAAATTGATAACTTGGTCGAATAACTGCCCTTCTCAAAACAAGAATTTTAGTATGATCATGTGCTATTTTATGATTCTTGAAAAATATCCACACCTAGAAACGATATATTAACAATTATTGGTAGGAGACCATCTAGATGCGGACACAATTCATTCAGTGATTGAAAGAGAATGGAAGAGACAAACGTTATTTAAAATTAGGGTGTCATGAAAACAGATAGTTAGAATGTGTAGGAAAAGATGTATTTAATTTACCTTGATTTTTATGGAAAAAGATGACCTTATAAATACCAAATGTCTCTATAAGTACCATATTCTCCTTTTATAATTAGAAAAAAGATATATTTTTTGCACTTGGAAATGAGAGCGGGCAACAAAAGTGTTTTATACTTTAAAAATGTAGTAACGACTTCGAGGAAATTGATTTAAAAAAAATCGGAAAGTGATGACAGACATTCCCCAATAACTACCACCAGCGCCATTCAAAGAAATATGTTCCTAAAAGTATAAATATACTCACTAGCTTTAATTGTATGGGTTCTCAAAGTTTTTCATTTGTTCTATCAGAAATAACAATAAATGGTATTTTGTAAATATATTCTTAAAAATAATAGGAAATGAATATTATGAAAAAACCATAAAGGTAAGTGACAATATGACAACCAGAAGAAGTGTTAAAAATATCAGTTAAGTTACGACATGATGCTGAATACAAAGATTTGAATCATAATTTTTTAAGAAAAAGAAGAGAATGTAGTGAAAAAATTAAAGAAGGTATTGTATATGGCAGTTTCTAAACATTAGTTCTAAACCCGTCTCCTAAAAATTAAGCTTTTGTAAATTAACAATTCTTTCCTTCTGAGACTGTGTTTCCTTTCCCTTTTTAATATATATGCCATTATAAAAGTATACATTTTTTGTACTACCCGTTAAACATAATAGGTAATATGAAAAACAGACGAGCATTTCACTCATTGCATATTATTATTGACGTATGAATGTGAAATTTTAGATACGGGGGTTTTGGGGGTCGCCGATCACGATTCCAAAGTCGAAATATCAAAAAAACATAATGGTGGATTCAATATGGCGGAAAGGTTCATCAAAATGTCTTTAATCTTGGTGAAATTTAGTATATGGTAGTCTTTGAGGTTGCTGATCACGAATCCGAAATAAAAATTTTAAAAACCAATGTTGCGGAAAGGTTCTTCGAAAAGTGCTTGAATCTGAGCACATTCTTTCTTCGTAAACTTTAACGTGATTTATGTTTAACATTTAATTATCCTTCTCGCTCTTCAGTGTTCAGTGTAACGGTTTGTGTAAAAAGGAAATAAAAGTTCTAAATAATATGTACGATTGGCATAACAGAATTTATATGTGTACAGGGGTGCGTAAAAGTTAATAAAAGCGGATATTCTAAATGGCGTCAGGACGGTGTTTGTTTTTAACAGGAAACTGTGAAGACACTCTAAGCGGACGCGAAAAAAGCGATTAAAACTCGGAGAGATTGACGGACAGCTGTAAGCGGATGCGAAAAAGGCGATTCAAGCTCGAAGAGATTGCAAATACAACTAGTTATTAATATATATAAAAGTCGAGTCGCCAATGGTTACCAAACACAGTCAAAATCGACGAAAATTGGTTACGCGGGGGGAAAAACTCCTCTCTGGATACGCGAAATTGAAAGCTGTCCTTTGGCACGGGTAAACGGGCGACATTGAATTTCCGGTCGACGGAGAGATTTTCTTCCCAATTCGAGCGGTTGTAAAAATATGGACTTTTAAAGAGGAGCGTGCATGCGATGTTTTTACAGAAAAATGGCTTACGTCATGACGATTCACGTGAAAACTGATAAAAATCGTAAAAATGTCAGGGATGACAGGCACGCGCGAAAGAATTGTAAAAGTTTCACTTTAACGAAGAAATTTCAGGCCGTCGATGTTTAGATTCCGGAAAGAGGGTTGGAAACCAAAGAGTGAACTTTTCCGCGACGATTGAGTGGACTGTCCAGGTGCCAAGTCTGTCGCTGTCTTATTTAAGGCTTTTATGCAGGGGAATGCGGTAAAAAAATCTCGCCATGACGAGTTTGCATGTCATTAATTCACAAACGGACGTACGATTTTGACAGCTGTAGTGTAAATTTTTGTGATGGAATTTGAAGTTTCGAAATTTTCTTATAACGACGGACAGTCCTAATTTACAGAAAAACGCGCACACGTATCAAGATATAACGCCATAAGGTGAAATATATTGTTGGTATATCATTTAAAAATTACAGTCTTCAACGCTTGCAGGTGTCGTTTATTAAAAACTGGAACTATCAAAGACAGGCGAGTATATGTATAGATCGAGAAAATCAAATGCGAACGCGTTAAAGGGCATTAACTTTACTGAAAACGATTATAGTATATATACGACAAAACGTAAACTAAACATACAAATTATTATAGAGAAGAAAAGCAATTAGTAAAGTGCTAATGTAATGTATGTAATGCGGAATATTCTTTAAGGTAACAAGAAGCTTCAAACATCCAACTGAAGTTTGATTTTCGACGACAGTCTTACGAAAATTGGATTTCAGCTATCACTTGTAAGTACAACAAAAACAATAACGAGTTTTTACTATTATAAAAATGCTTCTTAATACAAAAAAAAATACGTACAATAGCCACATTTACTTATGTCAACAATGACGGTTAAATGTCAACTAATTTTAGATGATAGTTTGAGCAAAAACTTAAATTAGACGTATATACAGTGCATGTCAAAAGTTTAGAAAACCGGACATAATAAAGAGCATCAAGGCGATGTTCGCGTTTTAAACGATTCAAGCTCGATAGAGATTGAAAATTGAACTAGTCTATTATATAATTTCAAACAAACCTCAACTGCCTTTTGAACTATATTTTGTCCCTGTAGAAACCGATTTTATGTGCTAAGATTGCCTAATATGTTTAACCAAATGCTGTTAATTTTATTTCGTTTGATGATAAAGTTTTAACTGGATTTGTTCGTAGGTGCAAACTCAACACCCGTAGTTCCAAAAATCAATGTTTTAGTTTATCGTAAAGTGGGTCAATATTTTTATGATAGCTGGTAGAAGTAGTCGTGCTAATAACTTAAAGTGGCCGTAACAAAACCCAAATACAACACTTCGTCCAATTAGGTACATTTACTATTCAAACATAAGATTATAAATGGACAATTGCGTGGAGCAGAACCAAAGCTTCCAAACTACGAGTACAAACATGTAAAGCTTTTCGTGATAATCTCCTATTGATAGGCTTACATTCCCGCATATTAACGCCAGCAGTCTGCATATACATCACAAGAAACACGTAGATTTCGAAATATTTCGTTTCGGTGGGTCGAAAATAAAAAAAAAGAAATTGAGGAAATACAAAAAAAAATACAAAAAAGAATAACATGTGTCCGAGATGCTATCTAATTAAAACACAACTCGCATACATTTCACAGTCAGATACGACACGGGACCTTTTGGAATGTAAATCGCGCAAAAGGTCCCCTCTACCATTCTAAATACTACCAACCCCGTGTGCCCGTTATTAAGGTCGTCCGGATGAATTCCGGAGCAGCGAGGGCGGATCCGGAATGACGAATGCTCGATTCTTACACTTGATAGCGTTTTAAGCGGACTTAATTCTCTGTACATCTCGTAAACAAACGTATACGAAGAGGCGACGTTGGTGGTGGTGGATGGTGGTCGTCGGCGGACAAAAATGAAAGTTCTGTCAGATCTCGTAACGAGTATAAAATTTAAGGGACGCGTAAAAGTGACATAGTGCGTACGTGAGCCTAACAGAATGGCTACGTACGGCTATTTTTGTATACGTTCCCCTCGAAAGATATACGAGGGAATGTGTCATGTTTCCAGGAGACACGAACGAACACAAAACGTTTGGAGCTTTCGAGTATAACGGATACGTCCACACACATTACCTAGTTTATGTTCTTCCTAATTTGTATTCCTGGATGTGTTCTTGGTGATTAGTGATATGCCAGAAGTGGATTTTGTTAATGTACTCTTTAGTTCTTCTACAAACATAACTTCACCCATGATATTTTACATTAATTTTAAGAATCTAGCGATAATAAAGTTCCTAAGTACGAGGAGTAATTTGAAATGTTCCCAGCCTTGTCGAAAAGAGAAATGAGAGAAGAAAAAATTAACACATTGATGTGAACCTTTCCTCTAATTATATTTAAAGAAAAATGTGATTAATTTTTAATGTATGCGATTGTTATTAATGACAGCGATCTCAACTATGACGACCCTGCCCATATAGTTGAGTGATGTTCTTATGTGTTTTCCCAGGTTTACCGGAAAAACTCAAATTCCACTGGCTCTGACATTAAAAAAAAGAGAGTTACTCATTATTTAACTATAACATCTCTCAACGAGAAGGATATTTTGTGAAGTGCCAATCGTCTGAAATCAACCCCGACTGCTGGTGACGACCAGATACCTTCTTATCTAATTAAGAATTGCCATATGGTGTTTGTACACCAATTAAAATTTTTTTTTAACCTGGCGCTGCGCAAAAATTATTATCCAACTAGATGGAAGATAGCTAGAAGCAGCCCTGTTTTGAAGAAAGGTGATCGGAGTGACCTGAGGAATTATCGTCCTACTGCAATTCTCTCCAATTTATTCAAGATTTTTGAACAAATACTTTACAAATTCATATATGCTTACTATCACAGAAGAATATCTCCTATACAGCATGTGTTCTTGACTGGTCGCTCAACGACGAGTAATCTGCTTTGACACTATTATGACATTCAGCTGAAGAAAATTGATGCATTGGGATTTCATGGTAATCTGGTTAGTTTAATTATGTGTACTACAATGAATTCAAATCTGCTGAATTTGCTGCCACGTCTGGCGTTCCACAGGGGTCTAATCTGGGCCTCTGCTTTTTATACTATTTATTAATGACCTACTCGACGTATAAAATAAGGCTAGCTAAACAAATTGAAGACATAACGGGTACAGCTGAAGAAATGTATGAAGAACTTAAAGATAGACTGCATAAGTCAGCAAAGGAAGCGGTAGGAGTGGGGATAAGAAGACCGAAAAAAGATTTCTGGTGGACGAACGAACTATCCGAAGTCGTAGAAGAAAAGAAAAAGTTATATTTCAAGTATCTAACCACGAAAGACGAGGAAGACAGGAAACAATATAACACAGGTATAGATATATTGTCAAGAAAGAAATAAAAAAGGTAAAAAATTCGGCAGGGGATAATAAATGAGCACAAATAAACTCGGTGATAGGAGAATCTAGGTCCAGAGAAGCTTGAAAAACAATAAACAGTCTTAGACAAAACTCGAATGTAGCAAAAAAGGTTAATCCAATAGATACTGAAACGTGGAAGAGCTACTACGGTGATTTACTGATAGAAAAACGAATTGAGTACCTGGACACAAAATTACATGCAGAGGAAGCAGTTGCAGACGAAATGTAGCAAATTATGGTGGAAGAAGTGAGGAAAGCTCTACAAAAAATTAAAAACAATAAAGCGCCGGGGCCAGGTGATCTGCCTATCGAGTTAGTAACACATGCCACAACAAAAACATTAGAAAGAATCTGAAATATATTTAATAAGTGCCTAAAAGGAGAAAACATACCAAATGACTGGAAAATATTCCATATACACTCGATCTACAAAAAAGGATGTAGAAAAGATTACAAGAATTATAGAGGAATAAGCGTTACGTCATTAATGGAAAGACTATACGGAAGAATTCTCAAAGCTAGAATAGAGAAAGAAACGAGAGAGATAGAAGAACAAAGCAACTTTAGATCTAGAAGGTCATGCATAGATAATCTATTTACGATACGACACCTCGCAGAGAAAAAACTAAATAAAGGTAGGGAACTGCATGTTGCGTTTATAGATCTGAAGAAAGCATTTGATTCCGTTCCGCTTCAAAAGCTATGGGCTAGTTTGGAAAAAGCGGGCATAAATAAAAAATACATAAACACAGTGAAAGCCCTGTACAAAGACAGTCAAGCCGTCGTAAAAGTCGGAGCCCAAGCCTCATCGCCATTCACACCATCAAAGGGAGTAAAGCAAGGATGCTGTCTGCCCGCCACCCTTTTTAAAATTTACCTGGACGCGGCCTTAAAACATTGGACCAAAAAATGTAGCCCCATGGAAACATGGCTAAATGACAGCCCGATACTATTTGCAGATGACCAAATAGTAGTAGCGGAGGATCAACAGGATATGCATGTTGAACAAGCTCATAGAAGAATATACTAAATGGGGCCTGCAGTTAAACATGGAGAAAACCCAGTATATGGTCATAGAAGGGAAAGGAAGGGATATAGAGTTAGACAGCAGAACAATAAAAAATGTAAGCCAGTATGTATACCTGGGAGTCACAATAGCCGAGGCAGGAAGAGACGACAAGGACATAATGAAGAAAATAGGCAGAGCAAAGAATATGACGAAAGCATTACATCCTACTCTGTGGAACAAGAACCTGACAAAAAAGACAAAAACGAACATATTTAAAGCAATCATTGAACCAGTTATGATATATGGGTCAGAGATATGGGTGATAGACAAAAGAGTGAATCAAAGGTTGCTTTCGGCGGAAATAACATATTGGAGAAGATGCTGCGGAATAACATTATACGACCATGTCAGAAATGAGAACATCAGAGATAGAATGGGGGTGAAGGAGACTATTATAGATGCTATAAATGGGAGGCAGCTGAGGTGGTATGAACATCTGCGTCGAATGGAGGAAGAAAGATTACCAAGAAGAGTATGGAATTGGAATCCACCTCAAAGGAATAAACGAGACAGATCAAGAATGAGATGGATGGAAAATATAAAAGAAGAAATGAGGAAGAGAGGTCTGCGGGAGGAAGAGTGGAACGATAGAGATAAATGGCGCTTAGGATGCGAGAAGCGGAAATAACTGCAAAAACTCGCTATATATTAATGACCTCTTGGAATCGCTCTCTTGTGATGGGCTGGCGTACGCTGTCGACTTGAATATCTATCGTCGTATTGATACTGTCTCAGATGCTCTGAGTTTACACTGTGATTTAGATACTCTCTATGAATGGTGTCAGCACACTGATCTGGCACTCAATATCAATAAATATCATGTTACGAAGTATTCTAGAAGAGTGGAAATCATTGACTTCGATTATAGCGTTGGGGGACAGATATTGGCCTGCGTGCAGAAGGGAGCGCTATTTGATAGACATTTATCCTTCGCCAAACATACTACTAATGTATGGACTTCTGCCTTTGGTACACTTGGTTTTATTCTTAGAAATAGTAGGCATTTTGCAAATGCAGCCACAATTGAACTACATTATTTTTCGCTCGTGCGAAGTAAGCTAGAGCTATTGTTTGGTATCCAATTTATATCTGCTATAAATTGAATTGGAGAGCATCCAGAGACGATTTTTAAAGTTCTTGAGCTTTAAGGCCAGTGGAGTTTATCCCTATAGCTGACCATGCAGTTTTATTGAAAGAGCATAATTTCGTTCTACTGGACCCACGTCGTGAGATTGCTAGTGTCAACGTTTTACATGGTGTGGTGCATAAGAGTATTGACTGTCCTTATCTGTTGGGTATGATTCATTTCAACGAGCCACTGCTCCCTTCCAGAAGTCACTTTACGTTTTTTACTTTCATGTGCAAGACAAGTGTCATGCTGAGGAATCCACTACAACAAATGTGCCTTAATGGAAAGTATTTTAATAATATATTTTTTTTGGAGATCAAACTTAAATGAATGATTTGTGTGTAATTTATTGTATTATATTGTTTGTAATCCGCACATCTATTCTTAAATTACAGTAATACCCATGCTGATTTTTTACTGTTGGGTAACACAATAAAGTATTATTATTATTTTATTATTATTATCACGTAAAAGCATATATTTTAACGTGGATTCTAACAGTATGTCTGACCTTTTTCTTACCTTCGGTATTTCTTATTATTCCCTTATTGTTAGCTATCTCTGTCCTTTACAATTCTCTTGTTACATATTGGGATAAGGATTGCTAATAAAACAAAAGCCATTTATCAAAACTTTATATTTAAATAATCATGTATACTTATTTATTTTATGCATTAAGGTATGTTATTATTCTATAACTTTCTTTTAATAAAAGAATATTATATACTTTAAGTATTTATCCATTTGTATTATATATAAAAATTATTATCTTAATAATTATGATCTTAAGAAATAAAACTTGTGACCTTATTTTATACTATAGACAATTCTATCTTTATATTTTTGTGTTTTAATTGAATACTAAGTTTATGAATATCCATATACACAAATATAACCATTTCTTTTTTAAACCATCCCTTGAATGCATTCAATGTCAATCATGCCTAAATATTCTCACATTTGCGATGATGCGTATGACTCGATATAAGCAACAATAAGTAAAAATATTTAAAGATTCTATAAAACCTATGTGTGTATGTTCGATATGAATTCGAAATTAAAAATAGTATTGTCTATGTACTCACATTTCTTAGTTGTATATTTCTTCAAATTCCTGCATATATTTATTTTTCATCTCTCTCTCTATATATATATATTTCTTTTCTTTTGTATTATTAAGAATTTAAGAATTTATAATTTTTCTTTACGACTGATATACATTAACCTATTACAGTACTAATAAAGCACCATTCTTACTGTTTTCTTTTATTTTGTTTCTTAAAACAGTATTTCTTTTATTATTCTTTTTTATTTGTTATAAAGAATAATATCAGCAAGCAATATTACATAAACGTTTTGGCTATTGCCTATTTGAATATCAACTAAATTAAATTTTACCTTCTATTGTTTTTAACTTATTATAACTAATACTAAAATACAGAGGTGACATATTTAATAAAACTTGATAAAAATTTGCTAAGTATGTTTTATTTCATTGTTCACAATACACTTAAAACTAAATAGCGCATAAATTAAATTGTAATTAAAATCGGCATCACATAAGCAAACACTACTTTTTATGCATTTTGCCTGCTTTTTAGATTTGGATAATATCGGCAGGTTTTTCTTTTGGGAAACTTAGAAATTTCTTGGGAGGCACTACGCTTCAGTTCTCTAAAAATGTCTTGTGCAATTTTTTGTAGATGTAGGTCATATGGAAGGTTTGGGATGGAAAATAACTTTTTAACAAAATGGTTGTTAATGACTTTATAAAGCCAATGTCTTAAATAATAAGGAAAATTTCATCTGTTAACTATTTCGTTACTATGGAAATTATTTTTACCTGCAAACAACAGAATATTTAATTAATTTTGCATTGGCGTTAATTATATTTATTGCCTATTGACAGAACACTCTTCTAATTTAAAGATTATGAACGCGTAAGTCAATATATAAATGTATTCGATATGGATGAAATATATACGATTTCAAGTCCTTCAGCGCTGGTTTCCACTATATTCAGAAACAGACTTATTTCATGGGTGCTGACATGAGGATTTTCTGTTGTTGTCATAAGAATTTGTAATTGATTTTCATCACTTATAACGTATTGAGGTTTTCATGGTTTTGGGTAAGCACCACTACTAGAAGTATTGAAAATGTCCATTACATTGCTAAAGAAATCTCATTTTTTTCCGGGGTAACTTTGTGGGCTAATAAATAATATCTTTGTCATTATTCCAGTGCAAATATCATAGATAGATAGATAGATAGATTTTATTCGTGCGAGACAAAACAAATGTATGCACATGTCAATAAATATGTCTATATAATAAATGTACAATGCAAACACTAAGCATATCTAAAAAATAAAAGTACAATGTAAACATTAAATATTACAAACTCTAATGTATATATCAAACAATGTACGCCATTTCACAGAGCAAAAAAGAGAACAAAAAAGAAATTAAAGCTTCTTGAGCATTTCCACAAACTCCTGGACATCATAAATTGGATTGTCTTTTAGGAAGTGTTTAAGGGTTAAGTTAAACTTTTTGTCATTCAGTTCTTTCCAGGTTTTCGGGAGTAAATTATATAATTTTATTGATTGATATCTTAATAAGTTGATATTCCGGGACAACTTAAAATGTGGTTGTTCGAAACATCCATGTCTGGTTTCGTACATGGTTTGCTTTGCAAAGAAAGTCAAAATATTCCTGGCGTATGTAATACAATCAAAAACATATTGACCAACGCAAGTGATAATTCTCAACCGTTTGAACGACGGTCTGCATGAATCCATGTTACTTATACCCGCATACCTAGTTCTTATTGCTCTCTTCTGTGATATCAGAACACGATGTATATCCTCCGAACCGCCCCACAATATAATACCATAACTCATGACACTATGAAAGAGAGCATAATATGCCATCAATAAAGCACTCTGATCCACCATCACCCACAGTTGTTTTAAAACAAAAGTACTAGTAGACATGCGCTTGGTCAAACTATCAATGTGGGGCCCCCATGTAAGCTTAGAGTCTAGGAGCAAACCCAGACATTTAATAGGCGCGGCATTCACCAGCTTCATGTTGGGATTCAACGAAAGATCCAACACCTGCGTTTTCCCGGAATTCATGCAAAGTCTATTCCCATTAAAGTAATCCCCAACCCGCCCCAGTGAACCCATCAGGGAGTTATGTCATTCGTCGTAATTTTTATTCGCAACTAGTATTGTAGTGTCATCAGCATACTGAACAGTCTTACACATAATATGCTCGTTTATATCGTTGACGTAGATAATAAATAGCAATGGTCCCAATATTGAGCCCTGAGGCACCCCGAAAGTGATTGCTTTCAATGGGGACGTATCTTCTTTAATTTGAACACACTGCTGTCTGTCCATGACAAAACTTGTAATCAGTGAGAGAGCAGGTTCCCTAAAGCCATAGTATTCCAATTTAGTAGACAATATATCATGAGACACACAATCGAAAGCCTTGGTCAAGTCCAGGAAAGCCGCCGTAACGGCATTCCCCTTCTCCAGTTCGTCGCTAATGCAGTTGTATAATTCAACCAAGGCTTTTACCGTACCCTTATTACTTCTAAATCCAAACTGAGTACTGTTTAAGATCTTTTTGCAGTCCAAATACTTTTCTATTCTGCTCTTCAATGCCAGTTCCATTAATTTTTGATAACACCCGCACTATAGATATTGGGCGATAATTCGATAATGAATTACCGTTCCCAGTTTTAGGAATAGGTGTTACTCTGGCAATTTTGAGACATACAGGAAATATCCCCGCCGTAAAACAAGAGTTTATAAAATACGTTATGTGTTCTACTAGTTCATATTTACCTAATTTTAACGCGGAACTGTTTAGCCCGTAGTAATCTAAAGATTTTGAGTTACTTAATCTGTCTATTAAGCAGCATACCTCTGCACAGTCCACCGGATACAGGAAAAACGACGAACCATCACCCCGCTCACTAAGGCCCCTAAGGTAATCTGTGTTGCAATCAGAAACACTGCAGACCAATTCCTTACCGATATTGCTAAAGTAGTCGTTCAGTACTTCAACGGTAAAGTCTGATTCCGCTTTGTGTGTTTCCGGTTTGATAATACTCCAAGCTGTTTTTTGCTTGTTATGTGATCCCATGATGCGGTTAGTATTATAGTTTATGGTTTCCGCTTTGAGAGCTAATTTATATTTATTTTTAAAGTCAGTGTACACCCTTGTAAAATCAGGATTACTCTTACTGAAACGATGTAACATTAGTAGCTGTTCCCGCATTTCCCTAATCCGGCTAGAATAATGAATGTTCCGCCTACCACGTCTGGCGTATTTGATAGGAAACGAGGTGTTGTAACAATCGACGATATTATTCAATAAATTTTCGGCCATCTGGTCTATATCACCACTAGAATAAAGATTAGACCAGTCTAAATTCAGAAGCGACACCCTATAATTAAAAACATTAACATCATCTATTACCCGGAAACCATTAACATTCCCATCGATGACATCCCCACCCTGCAAACTGTAACTCACCAATATGCCCCTTGGTCCGACAGTGCTGGTTCAATGACCTTCACATTAAGCCCATTTCTTTTCGCATTTGAGAAAACATTATCAATCCTAGTATTGGATATGTTTGTTATTCTTGTGTAATCGTTCACATAATCGATCATACCGACGCTAAGAAGAAGATTTTTAATATATTTGGCCTGGCTCGAATCCCGCGCAAAGTCAATATTGAAATCCCCCACACAGACCAAACCCCTGTCCACCGGTATAGTATCAAGAAAGTTAGTTAGATTATTGCAAAAGGCATGGTAGTCTCCATTTGGGGATCTGTACAAGTTACAAATAATTAGGCCCACACCTGTCAGTTCAATGGCACAACTCTCAAAGTCAAATTCATGAGTAAGATGTTGGCAAATATTAATTTTCTTAAATTTAATTTGTTTTTTTACAAAGATTGCAACATCTCCGTGTTGATGAGCTGTTCTACAAAATTGGGCAGCCAGAATGTAATTGTGTAAATTAATATTCTTAATTTGATCATCATGTGTCCATGTTTCAGCAAAGCACAAAACATCATATTCATTCTCTGACAAAAACATGTTTAAATCTAGTATCTTATTGGTGATACACCGTATATTAATATAAAAAATCGACATGATAGGCATGCTAGACGATAATACCGAGGGATCCCTATTTGTATTTGTATTTACGGCGGCGTTCTTTAAAAATTTGCGTCACCGAGACATATCTATAAGCTCTACTTTATTATACTATGTATAATAACCTAAAATATGTCATGTAAATGTAATCTAATCTTATCAGCAATAGTAATTATAATAATTAATTAAACTACTACTACGTATATCACTCTCAAAAATTATGGTAAATATGACCACTTGTTTGCTGTTTTCGAGAAATATGATTTTCTAAAAACATTGAATTTTTCAGAAAAATAGTAACTAGTCGAAAACGTTACATTCTAGGACTTCGTCATCTTATCACTTTTTGAATTAGACTTGTTCAGGGAAACCAAAAATGTAATAATATACAGAATGTTCCATTTAAAAAACTATAACTATGGTCAGCCACTAACTTATGACACACTATATTATTATATTAATATATAATAAATTTAAAAGGTGCTTCTAACGTACCACTTCAATACGCAAACGCCGGTTTCAAAAATATTTAGTCATGACGGCACAATCAGCTTTCCTCACAACAATGACTTACCTAACTCCATATCAATATATTTATTGATGTATAGCAACTATAAAACTACCCATATATATTTGTAAATAGTATATTTCCCAAAAACTTGACCCTTTTTTGTTCTTAAAGTTGCATAAACTTCATACACAGACGTCAACCCTTCAATATTTCACTTTAATTCCCCAGGTAAGACTACCTGAATTCTGGAGTTATCTCTATTTACCAAGTGACTAATTTATATTTATCATTAAAAATGAATGAAGGGGAACGCAGTTACCCCAAATTCACAAATTCCATGGCGATAGCGCGGTTAAAATGTGGCCGAACGTCGGTCCTCGTCGAATATATCCGTTAATAGGATATTCATGTATGCATGAGTTTGCCTTGTTACGCAGTACATATGTGTATATACGTACATACATACCTATCTGTAATCAACGCGATCACTAATGAAGACGTAATGAGCTTCTCGTGATCAAGAATACAGATGCGTATATATGTATAAGCTTTAGATTGGTATCGAATTTTGACGTGAATATGTCTCTGCTGCATGTTACTTTTTGATACGTAAACACGTAATAATTATTTACGGAGCAAGTGCGGGAAGACTATGTTCCAGCATGAGCGCATTTTCAAAGCACGAGCGACCGATGGCAGCGAGTGCTTTTAATTGCGCGAATGCGTAGAAGATGTCATCACGCAAGTGGTTTGTACAATATTTTTTGTACGAGCATTAAATTAAAATATATATTATTGATTAAAGTGATTAGTATCATACCTAACCTAAAATAGATTACCCAATTAATCTAAGCATTTCATGCACGTACCTATTACTTACTGGTACCTGAAATAGCCTGTATTGTATTGTGTCCCAACATTTTTATGGTTATACAACAGTCCACGTTGATTTGAGTGACAAATGCCTAGTATCGATTCAACAAATCAAACGCACGGTACACTCATAAATCAGAGTGCCTATGGGTCTGCAACTTAACATAAATATTTCATCTCTTTCGCACCACTTGCGATTAGCATGACGATCCAAAACGTACGTCGATGTACAAAAATTGGAGAAATACAGGACCCGCCTGTTTGAAATCGGAGTTTGTACAATCTGGTAACACATCCTTAATTTGTCCATAATTTGTTTTCTCATCTATGCGTAGGTTGTTTGTATTTATATATGTACGGAAAGACACCAGAAAACAAATAATGTATACTATGTTATTTTGTAGAAACAGCAATCATTTAATAATTGCAACTAATTTGTCAATATTGAATTAATTCTGAAGTTTATCGTTTTGTGTTTATTTTAACTGATTTAATACTTATTTTGCACATGTTGTTTATATTTATATTTGCAGATACATGTGTCTGTTACTAATACAGATGTTATTTCATTGGAATACCTCAGGACGATTCCGGGTCCTGAGATAAAAACACGAGCTAGCCAGAAAAAATTATCTAGTTTCACTAAATTTAAAACATAAACGAGTAATATTTGAATTCTTATTTAAAAGCATTAAAAATATCGGCCATAATTTGAAGGGATCGGAACATTTATGATATTCCACACCTCTTGCTGTGTTTTTACACCTCATTGTATAATACTGTTAACTTGTTATATGTTATTTTATAGAGTTTATTTAACGTTTCAATGCATAAATAAGCAAAATGGAAACACGCTCTGGGAAAACATTTTGTAGTATGTTTTAATTTAGTAGTAGAATCCTTTTAATTATTTTTGAAAATAGCATAATATATTACTCAACACGTAATACTCTTCTACTAAGTAATATCAGTGAACATAACAGCAATTTAACACCACTTCTAGTTCAAATTTTCGGCCCAGTAAAGTGTATCATATAAATCTCAACACAGTTTCAGGCGTTCGAGCGCAACGAATGCATGCAGGTATCTATGTATGTAACAGTTGCATTACAGATCGCCTTATATTTAGAAAGAAGCTTTACATACGAAACTACTTAGACGCAGAAGGCAACGATGCTTTATGCGCATCTGAAAGCATGCTCCGAAGAGGTTTTTGTCATGTGATGTTGGTTATTGCATTCGTGGACGTATTTACGTTCATTATCACGATATGGTGCGAACGAACCGATAAAAGCGTACTGACGAAAATTATTAAGATACAGATGCGATTCAAAGGAAATTGAATCAAGTCAGTGATATCGTCGAAAATACAATTTCCTCTGAATATATTGGACATAATATATGCTTAATAAGTGAAATAGATTTAAATTTTAGTACAACCTTGTGTTGGAGTTCGTGAAATTTTCCGTAATGAAAGAAGATTATTTCCAAGTCATCCTTTTCGGCATTCAAATCTCTGCCATATTTTCAATGTGACCTAACCACTGCAGTTTTCTCGCATTTATATGAGGATACTCACAAAGTAACTTCCGGTTTGAAATAAAAATTAAACCAGTTGATATAGCAAAATTTGATTATATTCATCCTAAAACTACATCTTTTTTCTACTTTTCGACATAATCTCCAAACAAGTTTAAGCAACTGTAATATCTTTTAACAGTTTTTGAAATAAAGCGAACACCGTGAACAAACAGTACACCAGATTACAGCAGATGACGACGCTTGTTTTGGATTGGGCGTCGTAGTCTTTTTAAAGCTTCACAATACACTGCAGTATTTTACCACACTCCACAAAATCAACGCGAAAAATGCCCTTAGCATTCCAAAACACCGTAACCATCAATTTCCTCGCAGAGAAAGTTTGACGGGTTTTCTTTGGCTTTGGAACGATCCTGTTCAAAAATTCTTCTCCTTCAACGTCATACCGAGAAAGAATGTCTATGGCAGAACTCATTCTTTTAGTTTTGTGGCCGTCGGTAAGCAGTTTTGGTATCCAACGAGCACAAAACTTGTGGTAACTTAGGTTTTCTGTCACTAACTAATGTAGAAGACTCCTAGAAATTTCTGGGAAATGAACGGAAAGTGTCGAGATTGTGCAGCAACGGTCCACACAAATTGTTTCATTCACTCTGTTCAGTGAGTCATCACTGTCAAGAGATGGCCTACCGGAGCTTAGCATGAAAACTAATAAAGTTGTAGCAGTGAGACTTTACGTACATATTGCTGTAGCATATAAATATTTATTTTAAATAACAATATTGCCATATAATTTATATGCTGTGACAACATATTTTTGTGTGTATTACCACACGTAGGGTATAGTCTTTTGTACACATTATACTCTTTAAATTATTCTTTACACACCAAGAACTTATAATTGGTTTCGTATTTTATCTTATATTGTTGGGTCATGTACCTTATAACTATTGTGGGTCCTGGCAATGTTTGTGGTTCCTTCTTCTTTGCTGATGATTTTTCTCTTGTTCATTATAGGGAAAAGGTAATAGTTTTGTTCAAAGAAAAACTGTATGTCTATTCAACATAATCATGTATTTTTTTTATTTTGTAATTTATGGATTCAAAAATATAGTTTCCTTTATATACACACCTTTATGCTCTAAACAAGATATATAATTGAAAAATGCTCATATCATTTATACCTAATGCCGGTTGTAATGTATGTAGATCTTTTGTTTATTTATTTATTCTACCAAACAAAATAAATATTTATCCTGCAAATAAACAAATGTAATCTTTTATTGTACGTTTATGAATATACTTATCGACGTTATAATATTTATGTATAGGCTTCAATTAATTGCTTTAGACAACCATTTGCACGTGTTGTATCTAGCTCTTAATCTATGCCTTGTGAAATTCTAATTAATTATTCGCTTAATTTGAAAGAAATTAATGATGTCTAGACAATACGATGAAGAAAATGCTCATTTTCACGTAACATCTCTCCAACTGACCAACACCATTAATCCTATTTGGTTGTAATTCCAACTATATAAATTTAAAATAAACCTTACAGGATAAATTATTTACTTATCTATTTTGTCCAACAATACATTGATTAATCATTCGCACGTAAAAATCAATGTCTGTCCAACAACTCGTATAACTTCATTTTCAAAAGAAATAATAAACTTACTTGTGATCAAAAAATCTATTTTGAATGTCCATTATGAACGCTTCAAATGAATTCAAATGTATTAAATAAAATAAATTACTGTGACTATATGTGTTGAAGAAATAATGAAAAACTACAATATAACAATTAAAAAAAATCTTATTCTTTAAGAGACCTTCCTTTTGTAAGTGTTTTGAGAAGTTCACCTCTCGGAGGTGTTATCAGAAAAAGTCCTCCTGTCGAATCTTGTCTTCGTATTTATAGCGGCAAAAATAAACTATGTTGACCATTGCGCCCTCTAGTCCATGTTTAAGTTGGTACTGGAATACACTTTCCCGTGAAATCGCTGCCCATATGTTGCCGCCTTGATACACGCACACATACACATTTTGTTCTGACAGTTCACAATTTTTCTTAAACGTCAACATAACCTTCCAATTCAAAGATCCCCTCTGCTTTGCACATCATTCCCAACGGTAGGTTTATTCTTGTCACTAATACCATCCTTCTTTGTACTCGTCAATGAACCTATTACCTTGTTCATTGTTCGATACATATTTTTTCTTTCCATTTATTAATGTTAGTTTTACTTTTCTTTTAGCCGGATTGTGCCTTGGCAAAATGGGAAACATGTCGAAGATGACCATTATTTTTCTTCCCGCACTGCCTGTCCCTGTAGAACACGTCTGTTTCTCCACCGCCTCTCTATCTTCTAACCAAGATCTTTCTGTTGGTGATATGTCAATCTGCAATAGACTTTACACAAGTTTTATACATTTTGTTGTTTTTTGTAGGTCATTCAACCGTACACGTCTGTTTTCAGTCCCTGAAGCATTGTGTTACGAACAAATCATGAACACAGATACCTTTTATTTATTTATCAATTACCTTTAAATACAAAAATATGTCACTGCTGATTGCTTCTATGTTTTACATATTTTTATATCCTTTTTCTTAGTCTAGTAGTAAGCTAAGGTAAATTTTATTCTTTAATACTATTTAATTCTTAAACTCTCATAAGATTTTTACTGCTTTATGCATATCGTATTTCATTTCTTTTCATGATTTATAAACCATACATCATGTATATTCTCTTACAAAAGAAATATATTACTTATATTTATTTTGTCTTTATTTCATACTTTTCTTTATTTAATAAATTTTTATTCTACATCTTTTGTTTTATATTTATTTAATAAACTTTATTTTGCATATTTTCATTATTTACTGGAATAATAATAAATTAACAATGAGTATGCAACTTTGTATACCTTCATGTAGTTCTTGTTGCATAGTTTTACTCAATAATATTTAAATAGGACTTTTTGTTATTTTTATTTTTATTTCTAAGCTTAAACTAATTCTTAAATCAATCTCTACAACTATTCTTATTTTACAAATTTTGCGAGTTCACGGCAATATGTAGTAGACTACTGTGCATTTTTTAATTTTATTTACAAATATACAGGGTGTTACAAATTTTTGCAACCACCTTCAACTATACTTTCCAGCTATTATAATGTGTCCGACAGACGTTATTCTACCCTCTCCAGTAGGTTGTGAGACAAGTCCCTAACCTTGTAATACAAAGAGAAATTATGTTCATTTGTCAAAATTCAATTCTACCAAAAAAACAGCACCATCTAGGGAACGGCAGAAAATACCAAAACAATTTTGTAGATCACGCAAACATATTGTGTACATATAAAGCATTTCGTACATAAATATAGAATTTGTTAATAACTTTACTACAGCGCCACCTATCAGATCCTAGCAGAGCTACGAACAATCGTCTCGACAAATCTAATATATTTTGTAGTATGAACTCAATCGGTCAAGTCGTTCAGAGACAAGATTTATATGTACGATACAATTCTAAAGTAAAAATTCCTATTACTATTAAGGAAATGCAATTGAGCATTTAAGGCGATACTATTGTAGATATCTTTTGTGATAACATAAAAGTATCTAATTCAAATAATAGGATAACTTCAGCAGGGTAAACCTTTTAGCTTGATAGATATAAGATTAACGTATTCATGGAGTTTCTTGAATTATACATATAAGTTGTTGAAAATACACCTAAAACAAACAAAAAGAACATCGAAGTACTATTAATATGCAGATAAAAATAAACAATAAAATGTAAGTAATACGACGTACGATACCATCAACTACAAAATCCTGATTGTATAGATGTGTTAAATCGTATGTTTCATCATTAAGCTATTCATGACAACTAGCTGATACCACAATTAAACTTACATAACCTAATACAGAATACGAGCAAAAGACATTTTATACAGACAATATATAAAAAATACTCATCTTTAGAATGTGAAAACTACCATATCAACACCTAGTTCTGTTATATTAGTAGGAAATGTTTATTTCTTAGTCTAAATGGCGAACACAAGTCCAGATATCTGTAAAAATAAATGTCATTAGTATTTATAAAGAGGACTGTAAAGGGGGGGATTGACGTAGCTGTTAAATGGGAGAGAGAGTGGCAAGTACCTAACTCAAAGGTAATGATCATTTAATAAGCACTTCTTATGAGCGATATATAGTAAAATAATTTATAATTTTAAATAAAGCGTTGATTGAATATGGACACAATTCTTTGTTGTTTTATAATGAATTTGTTAATTTCTCACTATGTTAAGTTTTATGTATTTAAGATACAAACAACTACGTTAAGAACATACGTAGTAGTTTAAATTTAAATTAATTAATTTAAACAAAGCGACAGCTATGTATTTCAAAATGAATAATTTTTTTTCCCCTAATATTGAAAGTTATATAAAATAATTGTATATGACTTTTAATATTATTCTTAACATGGTTAGCTCTTAGAAGATATATTTTTTAAACATGATGCAACCTATAAAAATTATTTCGTAATTTTCTTTTTTGACAATAACTATATTGTGAATATGTGCCATTTTTGTTCAGATATATATAATTTGCTAATAACTTGACTACAGCGCCACCTATCGGTTTTTTGCATAGCTACGAACCTTAGTCTCCACAGAACAAATATATTATGTTAATATAACCTCAATCGATGAAGTCGTTTAGAAGTAAGACGACTACAAACAGACGCAACAACGATTAATTATCATACATAAAGATAATGCCACTAAGGACAACTGCTACAGAATACTTATGCACGTTTCATCAATATATATCGATGTGGTCAATCTATCCGGTATCTCAAATATGCAAAGAAAGAAACAAGTCAGACCATCATCCATAGTAAGCATCGTTAATAAACTTAAAACTGGAAATATAACCAGACTAAAAGTAGAACACCACACAACAGAAGAAATACCAACATTATAGGGAATAAGACAGGGCTATATTCTAATTAATGTCTGTTCTACCATATTGGACAAAGTTATGCAGTTATAGTCTGCTTCACGATATAGTGCGAAGTCATAAATAAAACCATTAAGGCTCTATTGTGGTAATCCCTCCTTAGTCCGGCGATGGCAATCACAAATTTTAAGTACCTGGAAACTATCTGTGCTGGCTTAAGGGTATTAAGAAAATGTAGAAATTAATATTAATTTATAATTTTAACATTCAATTCAGCCATAATATCTCTTACAATTAACAGAATAAATTAGCAAGAAAAATATATCCTTGTAGTTCACATATCATAGTTGACATTCTGTATAAATATACATTCATATTATAATACAGGCACATTTTCAGTATTTCTAATCACGTATTGAAAATATAGGTGTGTAGCGCGTTTCTCACATCGATTACTTTTATTGCATACCACCAGCCGTGTTCAAGCAACTTGTGGGAGCTTACATTCGCACTATACCTTGAAGCAGGCTGTACAGGTATTGTACCAAGTTAATAAACAATGAAATATGTTGGTCTCCATTGACCAAATAATGTACAAAATATATTTTTATTATTGCGAATTAATTTCTTACATAACAATAAGTGTAGATAGAAATTTTATACAATATGCTGAGTACAGAGAGGCTTTTCACAAATAGAAATGGCAATGAGTAATAAGTTAGTAACATTTAAATAGAATTTTCAATTTTTATTTTATACAAAATGCTCGCTGACATTGCCAGTTGTACGGACAAAAAGAGAAATACAGAAACAAGACGAGTTTATATATAACAAGAATCATCTGTTAAGCGCAGAGAAACTATACATACATACATACTTTATACGGAAAAAAAGGCAAGCGGAACGCAGACAGAATATAAGCAACAAAGCTCTTGATAACACAATAATTACCATGATACATAAATTACTGTAAAGTTTTAAACGTATGTCGTGAAGTTGTATGATTAATGTCATGTAGAGAGCGTTTTAACAATTACTCTTATCTCAGAGAAAATCTCCGCTCTTTTCAGAAAAAGAGGAAAAAATTAGAAGAATGACATATGGAGTTAACACAAATTAAAAATTCTATCACTAGCAGCGTGGACAATTAGACTGAAATCTAAAATGGTTTTGTTAAAATCTTGGAAAAATTTAATTTAACTGAAATTTAAATTACTGTTGTATTAGTAGATTGCTTTAAGCTGCAGGCAATTCATACGTTTAAAATGAATTAATGGCAAAAGAACTTTACCACGAGCGTGGTAACCTAAACAATAAAATATGTTTTCCATTATAGATTGAAATTATTTATCAATTTATTATTATTATTCTTTCTAATTTGACAATATAAACTGATAGGCAAAAAAACAATCAGCTCTACAATCATTTTAATCTTCTATTGAGATTGAATCCAAGAACTATTCATTCTATGTGCAATATATGCAAATTTTTTGAAGTAATAAGGCAATTCTTGACAGAAGTAAATTTCATTTTAGAAAATCAGAAAAACAGTTTGAACAAGATATCTCCTTCTAAAAATAAAATTGGTAACTTTTAATTCTAAGCTTGTATGTCCTCCACGAGCTTCAATTAAATCATGTAATCGTTGCGGCATTGAATTAATTAATCTTCTTATGTAGTCTTGCGGAATTGCTTCAACTTCTTTTTTAGACGCAAACCTTAGCTCTTAAAGAGTTTTTGGTACGATTTCGCGTTAGCGAATATGCCTCAGGAGTTCAGCCCATAAATGTCCAATTGGATTGAGCCTTCTCCAATAAAATGAAAAAATGAAACTACGGTTGCTTCAAGAGCTTCCTCCACGTATCTACGAGCATTCAAGGCACCATTCTCTATAGATATCAGGTCGGTAAGTCCTTCAGCAGAAATTCCAGCCCATACCATAACAGAACCTCTCTTAAAAGGCACCCGTTCGTAATGGTACAGTTTGTATAGCGTTCATAACATCTTCTCCACACTCTTTCACTGCCATCTGGAGATCGTAAGTAGAACAGAACTTCACTCCACTGTTGACCATTCAATTTTGCATGCAAATGAGCAAAATGAAGGTGTACTCTACGATGCCTGACTTGTAGCAGCGTTCCTATTGCCGGTCTTCGTGAAGTCAGTCTACTCTCTCCAAGTCTTTGTCCTCCCGTCCTTTCACTTACTTCAACCCCTCTTATAGTTAGCAAACGATGTTGAAGCAGAACTCTAGTTACCCTGTGGTACCTTAGAGTATTGGGCATAATAAAGGTATCATCAACTCTAGTTGTTGCTCTTCTTCTTCCGGAACCTGCTTGTCTATCATATCTGCCAGTCTCTAAACACCGATTCCACGCATCCCAAACGGTTGTGCGTGGTATTTTCAATCTGTGGGATACATAGTGGTGACTACGTCCGTCTTAGATTAACGCAATACAGTTAACTGCATTGTTATTGCAACAAAACTTGTATATTAACTGTCAAATTCATTTATAATTTATTTCAGATATCAATGAAATGCTGAACAGTATATTGAAATTAATTAATATTGTCTAGTTAGTAATTTCACCACCCAAAAATCAAATCATGTGCAAACAGAAAACGTATTTCAGATGGGTGGGCGATTTCTTTTTGCTGGTCAGTTTAGAATAAAATGATGTAGTTTATTACATCAGTAAAATATGTTCAGTAGCGTATACATTATGTGAAGGGTCATAAAAACTGATACTGAATTAACAAAGGGCACAATCAACGGGCACCATAAATATTTAGAAACTAGAAAAGAAGTTTGCAAGTAGTTCTGGGAAAGTTTGCCTGTTAAGTTTAGACCTGAAGTCTTCTCCAATGTACAGCAACTAGGTTGCTGGTAAAGTAATCCCTTCTGGTGCACCAATCCAGAAGTTGAATGTCGCTGTGACATCTGTAACGTGTGTCGTCTGCATTAATATTAATTCTCGTTGCTGTGGGACAGTTTTCATGTGAACCTATACCACGGTTCCTGTGAAATCGTTTAGCATAATGTTAAATGGGATAGGTCCCAGGAAATTGCTTTAAGGCACACATCTCTCAATCAACTTTTGAATTGATATCACTTTTCCAATGTGTACATGCTAGGAAGTACATTGCAAATATGACCCGACCCATGCGTTTGCCTAACCTCTAATTCCCATTGCGTTTACTTTAGTGTGATTAACAGAATTATTTCAAAGCCTATTATTATAGCATATTTTTTATTTTATTGAGAGGCTTGTGAATGGCTTATGCTTCCGGTGCGCATGCTCGGATACACTTAGAAGCTAGTTCTTGTGAAAGCTAATCACGCGGCCCTGGAAGCAATGCTCGAAAATCTTAGAAAGCTGATTTTGTATTGTAACAGAATATTTCTGCAATTGCTAAAAATTTACTAAATTTGATATAATTAGAAATATTTTGAACAATTATATGGTCTTAAAATTTTCCAGCAAGTTAGTAAAGTAGTGATTCTTTTAAGTTTAGTACATTGCAGGTCAGTATCATAAACTAAAAGAAAGTACTGGGCTCAAGATAGTGCGCTATGAAACACTTGTTATAAGCTGGAATGCTGAATACTTGAAGCAATTATCTATTCAAGTACAACTGAAACTTTTTTATGGAGTTGATACGAACCGCGTAAAACAGTTTTTAAAAGATCGAATAAAACAAACGTAAATATGTGAAAAACTTACAACAAGACAAAACCTTTGCTTTATTTCTGTATTAATTATTTAATTTTGTCAAAGTAATACATGGGTACAAGTGTAGAATTACTTTTGGATTTTCTTCATACATATTTTAATCACTGTAATTTTCCAATATGAGTTGGTGTAAAATCAAACTTGTGAGTGGAGTAAATACAAATGGAAGAATTAGCATCAACTTCTGTTTCAGTATGAGTTAATGGCTTTGTTTTTTAATCTTTCTCGAACATTCGACATGGGCAACCATAAATCATAACGTGTTGTTGAATAAATTATTACTCTATGATATTAGAAGTATTGTTTTAGGCTAGTTCATAATATATTTGAGCCGTCTTAAATAAATATGTATTGTCAGCTACCAGCGCTATTCTCCTGAATTATGAATGTTATATAAGGTGTTCTTCAAGGATGAGTATTATAGCCTCTTTTATTTCTTTTTTATGTAATTGATCATAAACGCTTTCTGTTCAGCAAAATACCAATCAGTGTTGTGACACAGATAACCATTTTTTTATCTAGATAAACTGACAGATAATTCCGAAAAATATTATCTAGACACATATAAAAGATGATTTTGCAAATGATTATGTAGATAAAGATGACAGATAAAGTATAATTTATCTACATAATTCAATAGATAATCTAGTAAAATCTTCAGAAATCAGAATTTTATTTTAGAATTTAACGTGGTTTAAGTATCAATTATTGATATAGGAAGGATGAGGACGAGATTTGTGATATAGGTAATGCTCAGCGTTAAATATAAACAAATTTAATATATATTCTTACGTTTATTTACTGTTATTAATGCCTTAGGGGCGGATAGTCGATTTCTACACGGAAGTACGATTCGGGCTCCCGTGTTGAAAATTTTTTCGACCGATGCTGAAGATGATTGCGTCGTGTGATATTAAAAGAATATTTTTTTAATAGTTGGGTATACATGCAACATTTTTAGTTCTTTTTTGAAGTGTAAACTTCTTTAGGCGCGTTGCGCAGATTGTAGGCCGTGAACAAGACTGACCTGCAACGCTCGGATATGTAACGCTCTTCGGGTAAAGTCGGCTAAGGGAACAAGATAAATAAATATATCATATGGAGGTATTTAATTTCAATTATATTGAAATTTAAATGAACAAATAAATTCATGTCCCAGAGCAGATGTGAACCGGAACTGCCTGGGTGAGAAGCCCAGCACTTAACCATTAGACCAAGGACGGGGGTCGATAGCCAGTAGTCTATTTATATATATATACATGCGTCCGAAAATCTCCTTAATAATGCTTGCGGCCGAGGCAAGACAATCTCGAGTACGTTAAAGTTTTTCGCGGACAAGATATACACACAATTTTTTGGGCAACCGTTAAATTTTTCAATCTATTTAATTTAAATTGAGACACAATTTAATTTAATTTAGTTCTAAAGGTGCTAAATTAAAGTGGTTTACTTGCTTTACATGCGTTACCATGGAAATGAGACAAATATAACAAACTACAAATACTTGATAGTTGTCAAAATAAGTCGTAGAATGTGTGATTAAACATGTGTCAGAATGTGTATTTACTTTAACGGCCGCTGCCATAGGAACGGCCGCGAAATTGTATTTCGCGAACTGTGTTGCGTTCGCGAATTGGTAACTTCACGGACGATTATTTAAATGTAATACAGAACGAAAAAAAAAGTTGTATTTCGTATTATTAACCTCGCCTTGATGAAGTTTACACTTCTGCTGTGTGGTTTTAAGCACACCCATTTTCTTGTTTGATACAATTTAAGTAATAATTTACTTGTGAAGTGTTTACATTTCGTCTCTTCTTTTCGGACCCTTGTCCCTTGGCAGAAAGCGATTTAAAAAAAAAATATCGTCGCTGTCGTCCATTTCGGATTCACTATCTGTAATGACTGTGACGCCAAAAAAGTAAATTTATTTATGAATATTTTTTACAGTAATTAACAAGTCTCTCAGGAATACATTTGGATTAAAATTTGGGGTGACTCAATGCTGACAGAATCAAAGCTTTACTTTTGGCTGGGTAAAATTATCTGTTATTTCAAGCCTTTCTTTTAATCTAAGAGAAGATGATAGATAAATCGCTGTCGTGTCATCTAGAGAAGATGATAAATAACAAAACTTTTATGTAGGTAATTTATCTAGACAAAATCATCAAGATAATGTACAAAACAAGATGAAATTTCTGAGGTTTGCTGATGAAAATGATTCTCATAATATGTTTTTTAATTTTATGTCATTGTGGATCAGAGTTTACTTTGGCTTCGGTTTTTATTGTATTTTATTCATTCCTTTTCTAAACCAGAGTGTAATATAATATTTAATCGACTAACATTAGAAGTTAAAACCAAAATATGTTGTAATAGTTGTCATAAATGTTGTTTCTTTTTTTTTAGATTCAAAAATATGCTATTAACCTGGTTCCAACATATTTTTCAATGAACGTTACTTTTTTCAATCTGTTCACATTATACTTTTTCCTTAATGCTTAACCTTGCGCAAGTCTTCTCAGTATGTCACCCATAACGGAAATATCTTCTTTGAAAATTCTCTGGCATCCAGTGTAGGCACCACGATTCCTTCTTTCCCTGATGATAAATAAGCGATTAAAAATACATTCTTAGATCTATAATTAAACGTGTTTTCAGAAAAGAAATATTCGAAAACTTAATAATAAAGTTTCCAGCTTATTTATCGAGGAGATACGATTTGAAAATGTAAAGCTTGTAGGACATCGATGTTTTCATATTAATCACAGAGAAAGAAATGCGCCTTGGAGAGACAAATCCCCAAGGCGCGTGCATTAATTTTATTATATGTATGTATGTATATACGATTCGGAGACTAATATTAGAATGTCGATGCAGAAACATCTCGTTTCCGTGGGCTGATATCGTTTAAATTTAAATTTCGAGCTGTGTACACAATGTGAATAACCTAAACTAAATGCGTAACAGAAAAATTGTAGTAAAATTAGACAATCAGCTGTTCTTTTACTACAACATGCTAGTAGTAATGGTGCTGGCTAAATATTATTGCCAACGTGCTATTGCACTAATAAGTTTTTCGGCCAACGCTACTCTCTGGATCTCATCCATAACTTTGTCTTATTATTAGTAGCGACATATTTTCCCGTCACGCTTGTTCCACTTTTACATAATATTCAAACATGTGTGTATTTCGAGACGTATTTTATATTTCCCCGGTCGCCGCCATGTCGGATTTCGATGACCAAAAGCATTGGTACTGAATACCCGATATGAGATTGTAGCAGAGTCTAGTTGTATTCTCAATCGAAAAGAAATTGAATCGACTTGAGATATGTCAAATCTGAATGTTAGTAATTAAGTGTATTGGAAGTTGTTGCATAATAGTATAATCAAGTCGGTTCAGGCTTACTTGTTCGGTGTTTGGTGACATCTAGTTAAGCAATGTCACACTACTAGTTAAGATGTTAAGATCATGTTAAGATGTCAATGTAATAATGAATTGTATCTAGTGAATAAATATTAATAAACCTCCGAGTGTAATTAGTAGTAATTACCCATAAATATAACCCTCACCAAGTTTGAAACATTCGGTACAAGAATTCGCTACATATAACTTAAAATTGATTGCAGAAACTTTATACCCAAAATCGAAAGACGTAGATTAAAAATTTCTTCAGGCGTTATTTTCTCAGAAAGAAACGAAAGGGAATAGCTGAATTTTGTAAGATTTAGAATAAAATAGTAATATTAAAATACTTCGTAAGTGCTAGTTACTTCAGAAAGTCTTTCATACTGTACAGTTCTGTCTCATATAATAACATACATGTTTTATTTCTAATACAGATAGAATATTAATATCTCTAATGTTCTTTAGCAACTTGTTTAAAAATCTTAATCCTGCATACTACAAACAACTTTCACTCAGAAGAAGTCGTGTATTGGACAGTCGTAGCGTTCTCCATACCTGGTATCCTATTAGTTTTTATCAAACAGTGTTTTTAAAGAAAAATATTAGTACTTCATAAATACAAATAGCAAAAACTGTCAAAAGTAGCTTTTTCATAAATGATTGAAGTTTGCTTTTGATATAGTACGTATAATTTGCTTTTGTTTTATAAATATCTTAGACAGATCGCCACTACCACCCCAGACCACGATGCCAAATCTAATATATGACAGGCAACCGCTGTAGTAGGCGGCACAAAGTACATATTCACTGACACGTTCTCTCATTAGACTGATACTATAGCAGAAACTGCAGAATTTTCTGCACAATATATCTGTGTTTTACAGGTACCATCCCAAAGTTGGATGACACAATGTAGATAAACCCTTATCTCTGAATTAAGATATTTAATTTAAAGTTAAACTTTAGAAATAAAGTGTAAAATTATTTGTTTTAACGGCTCAACTCAAATTATCTCAGTGCGATTCGATTTTAATAATTCTTATATTAAAATCAATGAATCCTGTATCTATAATTTTACAAACAACACAAGAAGTAACATATATTTAAAAAGCAATTCTAATACATTTGAATTAGAATTTTTTTTAATAATTCCGAAACTAACACTTACATTTCTGTAGGTCCTTTGTTCGATTCAACCATAAACTATAAACGCTAGAATTAACTACATACAATGCACATTCTATATTACACGTGTTTATATTGATACTTGTGAACATATCAAGTTACTTTACACATATATTTGTTAGACCATATTTATTTAATTACTTTCTGTTTGAACTTCTATTTTTACAGTCTCTTTTTTTATTACATAAAACATTACAGGCATTAAACAATAATCATTTAAATAATACCTTATCTAAATTCTTTTTATTCATCTTATACAAAGTATACTTTAACTACGGCGTCGTCAATAGACGACTGTACGAAACTTTCATGAGATATGGCTGTTGTCAGTAAGCGATTTGATGAATTATGCAGGGACCAACCAGGCCTGGCTTATTGACTTTTATTTATTTTATCATAAGAAATTCCAGTTTAGAAGTAATTTTGGTGTGTTTAGTTTCATTTCATATTTTAACTACGGCTGTACCTACATAAGAATGTCAAAATTAAAGGGGAAACATAAGATCCCTAGTAGTAGACAAACTAAAACTTCTACCTAAATAGACGAACAAAATACCAAATTTAAAAGGAAAATATGTAACTTTTTTCATGAAATTTGTTTTTTGATGTTAGAAATTTTGAAACATTCGCCTAAACAAAGTCCTACTTGACACTCAGGACACCAGGTTGTACTTCCGTTTTCTTTCACCTCAGTCAGTAGTTGAACATTCAAACTATACGTATATAGCGAATTACAGATAATTCATTGAAAAATAACATAATTATACATATAGGAAACGTATATTCTGGGTTTCAGCTCTACTGAAGAATATCAGTCGAAACGTTTAGAGAGGAGACAACATAGTTCGGTACCTCCAAAACAAGTTTTATGCATGAGCACGATTAGAATCATTATTATTTCAGAAATCATATTTCTATTGATGCAAAACTAAAACTTAATATTTCAAATAACACAAGAAGTCCAAAAGCAATTAGGAATATGTTGAACTTTATTATACTTCAAAATTTATACCTACAAATAACACAATATATACAAGTGAAGACATGTTTGGCCAAAAACAAATATGTAAAAAAAAAAATTCTTTTACATAACATCCAGATCAGTAAATAGACTAAAACTCTAAATAGACTTATATAATAAGATACCAAATTCAAAGGAAATAATGTAACTTTTTTTCATCAAATTTTTTTCTAGTGTGATAAATTTTGTGACATTTGCCTAAACAAAGTTCTATTTTACATTCAGAACCCCAAGTTGTAACATACTTCCCTTTTTCTTTCACCTGGGTCAGTATTTGGAACATTTGCATGCGAATGTTTTCCATGAAATTCGCTGCAACTGAGCGACTTATTACTTCCACACTTTGTCTCCGCGGTCCAGCAGCAATCAGAGTTTCATTTTCTCCAAAATTTGTTGCACTTTTCTTATAAATATGTTCAAACGTATTGAAGTTTTTACTGTTTTTACAAGAAACACATATAAGCATATAGTAACAGTAACCATGTGAGAAAATGGTTCTTTATACCACTTGATTGATTTTTGGACACATTCCACTGTAGCTATAATTGCATGTCACATTTATCACTCATGCGCATGTTGTGAGTTTAATATATTACACAGCCTGGTTTCCTAATATGCTCGCTAGTTCTATCGTCCAATTTTCTGCTATTCTTCATTACTCCGAAATTGCATGTTTTTTATATGTGGAATCAACAAAATTATTGCTAAAAGGCTATACATACATTTCATTCACATTTGTAATCACCCATGGTCTTCTTTTTGGAGCAGCATCGTTGTCGGCACTGTACTCGTTGTATCTATTAGTTTCGTCCACAATTATCATCATCATATGCTCATCAAAATATTTTACAAGTTACTCGTACTCATTATCTTCATTTTATATTTCAAAGGCTCCCGAGATGCAAGAATTTTCATCATCAAAGTGGTACATCGTGGGATTGAAAATATCGCAATTTTGCCAACGTAAATCTCCTGCAACAGTTTCTTCATCACTGTCACTATTTGAGTCATTGTCTCTTTCACTACCATCACTTGCACTATCCAGGCCACTAAGTGAAAGAAATCATCTTCATCACTATATATGTCATTGTCACTCAATTCTGTTCTTCGACGCTTTGAACCGCGAGTACCACGAGTTGTAAGTACATACCACGAAATGTTGACGGTAAATCCATGTTCGATATAATTATGCAGTAAATAAAAAAAATATTTTTTAAGCGTGCAAGAATAAAATTGAGTGACAATGACATATATAGTGATGAAGAAGAAATTCTTTCACTTTGTGACCTGGATAGTCCGAGTGATGGTAGTGAAAGGGTCAATGAGTGGAAAAATTGCGATATTTTCAGTCCTACGATGTACCATTTTGACGATGAAAATTCTGGCATCACGGGAGCGCTTGAAATAGAAAATGAAGATATGAAAGTAAAATATTTTGATGAGCCTAATTGTAGACGAAACTAATAGATACCATGAGTACAGTACCGACAACGATCTTGCTCCAAAAAGAAGACCGGGTGATTACAAATGTGAATGAAATGTATGTATAGCCTTTTAGCAATAATTTTGTTGATTCCACATATAAAAAACATGCAATTTGGATTATTGGTCAATAGATCCCATTATTGCCAGTAATTTTATTAGCAAGTACATGACATGAGACAGGTTCACACAACTGTTGTGTTATATTCATTTTGTCGATAAATTGTGGAAAATACGAACCATATTTGAAGAATGGAATAGAAGTGTTCAACATTTTTTCATCCTTTTCAAAAGCTGTTCGATAAATCCCTGATATTCTTCAAAGGCAGACTGCACTTCATGCAATTTATCCTATCCAAGAAAAATGGATTTGAAATTAACATTTTTGTGTTGTGTGATTGTGAGATGTGAATTGTTCTGAACTTGTTAGTGTACACCGGTTCTGAAATGAACATTCTTCAAAATGATCCGTTAGGTGTTTCAGGTGCGGTGCAAAAAAGAAACTAGTTGTGAACTATGAACAAAAAGGGCATCTGTTATATACAGATAATTGGTATACTAACCCTAAACTGACAATTTACTTGGACCAGCAAAATGCCGGTTCCTGTGATACAGAAAAAAAAATAGAAAACTTTCCGAAATTTTTACATCGGATGGGACGCGGGAAGTGCGGAAATGTAATGGCTCTTATGCGGAAAGACAAACCTGATGTATTAATGCTTTCAACATTCACAACGAGTAATGAACAATAGCAGAAAATTGAACCATAGAACTGGCGAGCATATTAGGAAACCAGACTGCGTATTAGATTATACTCAAAACATGGGCATGATTGATAAATGTGACACGCAATTAGCTACAGTGGAATGTGTCTGAAAATCAAGTGGTATAAAGAACTATTTTCACCTGGTTGATGTTACCATGCTAAATGCTTATAATGTGTTTCATGTAAAAACAGGAAAAACTTCAATACGCTTGAACGTATTTATAAAAAAAGTTGTGCAACAAATTTTGAAGAAAAATAGAAGTCTGACTGCTGCTGGACTGTGGAGACAAAGTATGGAAGAATAAGTCGCTTAGTTGCAGCGAATTTCCTGGAAAGTCTTCGCATGAAAATGTTCCACCTATTGGGAGTGACAAAAGTGGCAAAGAATTTACAATGTATGTTCAAATACTGACCGAGATGAAAGAAAACGTGAAGTATGTTACATCTTGCTGTCCTTTGTTTAGGCGAATGTTACAAAATTTATCACACCAGAAAACATTTTGATGAAAAAAAGTTACATAATTTCCTTTCAATTTGGTGTTTTGTTATATAAGTCTATTTAGGCTTAATCTGTTTACTGATATGGATGTTATGTAAAAGAATTTTTTTATTATATGTTTGTTTTTGGCCAAACATGTCTTTTGTTCTATATATTGTGTTATTTGTTGGTATACATCTTGAAGTATAATAAAGTTCAACATATTTTTAATTGCTTTTTGACTTCATGTGTTATTTGAAATACCAAGTTTCAGTTTTGCATCAGTAGAAAAATGAGTTCTGAAATAATAATGATTCTAATCGCGCTAATGTATAAAACTTGTTTTTGGGGTACAGAACTCTCTTCTCTAAACGTTTCGACTGACATGTGAGTCTTCTTCAGTAGAGCTGAGACCTAAAATATACGTTTCCTATATGTATAATTATGTTATTTTTCAATGAATTATCTATAATTCGCTATATACGCATAGTTTGAATATACTCAAAATTATAATTTTTTACAACCCCTGTCTATAAAAAAGGGTGTTTGTATTGTAATAAATAAATATGTATGTACTAGGAAGGGTCCCGGGCAACAATCTTAGAGGGACTAATTTTCTTAGCAAACGTATTTTTTATATAATATACAGGCTGTCCAGAAACTCTCCTGACAAACGAAGATCGGAGATTCCTCAGATAATTTTAAGACAATTTAACCCAATTCACCCTAGTCCGAAAATGCTTCCTAAGGGAGCTAGAGCTCTTTGAAGATGGCGCCTTGTAATTATTTTTTTTTAATATCTACCGAAAAAAAAAAATAATAAATTGAATTTTAATGACGAAAAAACGAAAAATTTTCAAATCCATTTTTCTAGAAAACGGTGTATCCTACCGACTTAAAGTAAGAGTACGTTTTAGTACTAGAATACCTGAAAATTTAATAATCTAGTGTCACAAATGCTTAAAAGTTAAAGACAAAAAAGTTATGCGTTAAAATAACCGTTAACCTACCCAAAACGGACGCCTATGACCGGTACTAGAAATTCGCAATTGATGGAATCGATTCATCTCTGGAGGATAAATAAGCATACCAGTTTCAGTTTTTCTAAATAGAAGCGTTTGGGAGATATTAAAAAAAAACTAATTACAAGGCGCCATCTTCAAAGAGCTCTAGCTCCCTTAGGAAGCATTTTCGGAGTAGGGTGAATTGGGTTAAATCGTCTTAAAATTATCTGAGGAATCTCCGGTCTTCGTTTGTCAGGAGAGTTTCTGGATACCCTGTATTAGTGTAATTATATTAAAAGGGGTGTAATTTCCCCGTTTCCTCCCTCTAATTTTAACATTCTTATATACATAACTCATCACATAGAGATAAGAAATTAATTTATCAGCATTTGAACAACTTTCTTTTTTCTTTTTTTTCGCGTTTAGACGGACAGATTTGTGGATACATTCCAGTAGCTAAAGGGTTAAAATAACCATTTGATTGCATATAAAATATCAAAGAAAATTAATAAAAAAGCTATACATATTACTTGTTTATTAATTTAACGATGCAGGATCGTTACATACTGAATAGCGAAAATCTACTTTTTTCAGTAGTATGTAATTCACCAACTTTTAATGTGTCCTGTTTAGTGAACTGAAAAATATCCCACACCCTTTTCGCAATTTAAACCCGAAAAAGCACATAAATTCTACATCGTACCATCAAACTACTAGATAATATACGACTGTGATAATTGATAAATCCTCGCGGAGTATATGAAAAACAACAAATCTCGTATGCATTCGCCAAATTTATGCTGTAAAAGTTCTCCGCGATGGGTCAGAAACTGTGGTAGGAAAGTTTACACTTTATTAAAAAAAGACGGCACACGTTTGGAAAGGCGGGTTTCCCCTTCAGCGGTAAATCTTGAAGTTGTCGGTTTGGAACTTTAGGATGAATCGTTTGTCATTGATATCTTGCCTTATACCATCAAATCCGGAGTAATTGCCGGAATTTTATTGGAAAATACGACCAAGTCGGTTGTAGGGCTTACTTAGCGAAAAAAAATAGTACGGCAGGGGTGAGAGGTAATCTCTCACGGACTGAGTTTTGAACGATGAAATTAATACCTCCCCTTAATCCTGGGAATTTGTAAAACAAACAAACAAACAAAGGGGCCGCGGCAAAAGACTCCTCCAGGAGGTATTAATTGAATTTAGGGTAAAGTAGGGTTATGTTATTAATTAAAACAATAATTTTCCACAACGTTATAATATTTTAATAATTCAAAGCTTAATGATACGTAATTATACCCGATGTTAATAACGACCTGTGTTAATAAACGACACTATAACCAAAACAAGTCGTATCGCGAATAAATGTTAACAGTCGAGGTTTAAATACAAACGGGCACACTGAGTAATAGTTGTTGTACACTTTGAAACAACTAAATATTATGATATAGCAACAATACACACACTGAATAATAATGATGGAGGAGTTGGCATTAACCAATAATAAAATAAAAGTTATCCGTTAAAAAGTCAAACACACACTGAATATAGATACTAATAACGATACGTTTGAATATTAATAATGTTATAAACAAATAATGTACATAGGGATAAATATAGGTTAGGTATTTGGAGGTTAGGGTTTCACTAGCGCGTGAATTTAAGGTTAAGTCTCCGAATACAACAATATAGTTAATGAACCACCGTGAATTTATTAATATTATACATTAATAACGGCGCGCACTGAGTTTAAATAATTTGGTGGAGGTGCTGGACTTCAACCAACAATGTTAAATAAAATGATTGTTACTGGAATAAAAGTTAAACAAACGCTGCATATGGGTACCAGTAATAACGAACTTGGATAATAATATTGTTATAAACAAATATAATGTATATGGGTATATATCGGTTGGATATTTGAAGGTTATGTTTCACTACCGCGGGGAATTTAATATTAACACTTTAGGAATAACAATGTCGTTAATGAATCCACGTGAAGTTAATATGATAATTCATTAACAAAGGCGCACACTGAATTTAAATGTTTTGGTGGAGGTGCTGGCATTCAACCAACAATGTTAAATAAAAACGCGGGCTTAATAGGTTTTTCACTGCACTTACGGTTAATTGCTACAGCGTAAGCAGCTGTAGCTTGTCCTGGTGCACTGAAGTTAATACTATGGGCGAACACTAAAGAGGGACCGTAAGTTTGGTATCTTTACGCGAAATAAGCGCACTATAAATAACTAAACGGCCGCTACTACGTACACAGTAGTAGGATCCTCCTATAACTTCTTCGGTCGATACTAGGCGATACGTCGGCTGTATTCCACCACGTGGAGATACTCTCAGACGTCGGCGAACTTGGATTCCGACGAAGAAGGCGTCCGAAATAAAGAATTCCTCAAGAATTCTTAGTGGATTCTTGGTCCGTGTGGTCACCTGTACACGTTTCGCCGAGTACTTCCAAATGACCTGGAAGTGCCCTTTTGGTCCCTTGTATTACGTAAGCAGTAAATACAATTCCGCTGGATGGCTTTCTGGAAAGTCCGCTCGGTATCGTTGGCCTGTTATCTGCTGGTCCAGGAGTTGATGCTGGCAGGCGGGTGACCGAGATGGGACTCGATATCATGTAGGCATTTGCCTCAGCTTATATAGGTTTCCAAATGTGTTTACGTTTTAATTTGGGAACCCCAGTGACGCAGGTGGCGAACAAAGAAGTATTCATTTCACGGTAATTTCCCTTGGGGCCTAAACAGGGTTACGTCTTCTACGTGTATTAGAAATTTAAGCGTTTTCAATTGGCCGTAGGCGGAGCCTGTGATTCGTATCAAAATTGTCTCAAAAAGTTATTACGCGAAATTTCTCTAACTTCACGAATATTCTGATTGGTGTGGGCGGAGCCTATGATTCGTATCAAAATTGTCTCAAAAAGTTATTACGCGAAATTTCTCTAACTTCACGAATATTCTGATTGGTGTGGGCGGAGCCTATGATTCGTATCAAAATTGTCTTAAAAGGTTATTACGCGAAATTTGTACTTTTACGAATGTTTTGGGATTTTAATTTATTCTGGAAGAACGGGATAAGATAGGAATAAAACATGTACACTTATATTGGGCCTGGACTTGTTCTGTGGGAAAACGTCTTATTTGTTTCCATCGGAAGAGGCTGTTGGTAACAATTGACCCCCCCCGAAAAAGACGTTGTTCCACACGACATTCCAGGCCCCCAAAAAAAAATATGTCATAATTAGCAAAATACATTTTAATTTCGATTCCCAATGTGTCCCGTTGCTCCTGGTGGGCCGCTCTAAAGTCCCGTTGCTCCTGGAATCTTACGTTGGCTGGGTCCTGGTGCTCCTGGTAGTGGATGATCACGTGGCTGGTGATCATCAAGTTCAGCCGGCTGGAGTGGTTGACCCTGGTTTGGGCGTCTTGCTATACGGACTTGGTCAATATGATATTTTGTCCATTGTGCGCCAGGTCGTTCCACCCAGACGGCTGTTGGTCCGGCTGCTTCCCGGACTGGGTATGGTCCTGCCCATTTTGCGCCGAATGGCTGTCCTGGTGGGAGGTGGGTGCGTACCATGACCAATTGACCAATGCGTGGTTGAATTGGCATGGGTGCATTTTGCTCTATGTACCTGTCACGGTACCTTCGTTCATTAGTATGTATATTTTGGATTCGCTGCGGCCCAGTTTCTGGCGGGACATTGTGTGGGTCTCGCCATTCACCAGGTCTCCGTAGTTCGAATCCAAACAATGCCTTTGCCGGGGAATAGCCCGTCGCAGCGTTCTTTCGGCATCTTAAATTAAAGAGTACCGTGTTGAGTTTCTCATCCCATCTTTCTGGCGTTTGCCCTTCTAACTGGAGACGTAGGCCCTTCTTTAATTCCTGGTTTCGCCTTTCTACTGGATTCGCCCGTGGGTGGTAGATTGGGGTAGTCCAATGGATGCATTGCCATTTACGTAAGGCAGCATCCCAGGCGACGGACGTGAATTGTGGGCCATTATCCGTTAGGATAGCCATTGGGTAGCCGAATCTCAGGAACACTTCCTCCAAAGCGTCGATTACGGCATGGTTGCTGGTAGTTGGTACCGCTCGTACCTCGGTCCATCTGGTGTGGAGATCCATTATGACCACACCAAACTTATTGCCCTTTCTTGATGTGGTCAGTGGTCCCACGATGTCGACGGACAGGACTTCGAAGGGACGTCTCGGGGCATGAGGTCGGAGAGGAGCCTTGGCTTGTAGGGGTCCCCTTTTGAAGGCATTACATAGCCTACATCCCCGGACATAGTCCATCACTTCTGCTCGGATTCCTGGCCAATGGAAGCGATTGGTGATTGCTCCATAGGTCTCTTCGGTTCCTGGGTGTCCTGCCGTTGGATCGTCATGGTACTGATGCAGTACCTGGGCTCTGGCTGTCTCTGGGACCAAGATTGGCTGGTGGGTTCCCTCTCGATATCTTATGAAGCCATCGAGATATATAAAATCGGGATGGTTTTCTCCGGGTCGGTTTGGATGGAGTTGTTCGATTAACTCCCTCATGGCTGGGTCATCTTGCTGTGCATCTTGTATCACATGGTATAAAGGGTCCCTCTCCTGTAACAAACAAACAAACTCTCCACTGGCCTGGGTTATTGGTTGCTGCGTGTCTGGTACTAATCTTTCCACTTCATCTAGTTCCAGTGGAGTGGTTTCGTCACTGGGATGGCGGGAGAGTACATCCGGAAGTTCATTTTCTCGTCCTGGGATGTGTTGGACTTCATATGAAAATTCTTGGAGGAGGAGTGACCATCTCATTAGCTTTGATCTGGTTTCTTTAAAGCTATGTAACCATGTGAGTGCCTTACTATCGGTCCGGAGTCGGAATGGTCGGTCTTCTAGGTATGGCCGATATTTTCTAATGGCCCATATAACGGCCAGACACTCTTGCTCGTTAATATGGTACCTTACTTCTGTCTTGTTGAATCGTAGGCTGGCATAGCTTACGATTCTTCTTTGGTCCTCCTCCTCTTGATATAGTACAGCAGATGCGCCTATGCTGCTGGCGTCTGTCTGCAAAATGAACGGCAGCCTAAAGTCCGGGCGGTGCAGGAAGAGGGGCCTTGTTACCGCTTCTTTAATTGCCAAGAAAGCTTCCTCGGCAGTCTTAGTCCATCGGTAAGTGGTGTTGGTGGTCAAGAGATCTGTAAGGGGTGCCATCGTTCTTGATGCATCTGGTATGTAATCTCTCAACCAGTTCACTATGCCTAGGAAACGGCGAAGGGCCTTCCTCGTCTTGGGTATTTCATGGGACTTGATTGCTTCGATGTGGATTGTTTGGGGCTCATTCCCTTCTTTGGTGACCATATGGCCCAGATACTCTAAGGAGGGACTGGCAAACCGGCATTTCTTCATATTTAGTCTTAGGCCGTGTTGCTGAATTCTTTCCAACACCAAACTCAGGTGTCGTAGATGTTCCTCCATATTGTCAGAGTATATGATGATGTCGTCCAGGTAGGCCAGTGCGAAGTTCTGCAGATAGCCTACCAGGACATCCTGGGCCATTAGCTTTTGGAAGGTGGTCGGGGCCCCCTTTAGGCCGAAGGGCATCACTTGAAATTCATAGGCAGCGCCCTCTGGTGTCGTGAAAGCGGTCAGTCGCTTGGATGCCTCTTCTAATTCGATCTGCCAATATCCATTGCGCAGATCTAGTGTGGTGAAAATCTTCGCCGTCCCTAGGTCCTTTAATGATTCCTGAATGGGTGGTAGTGGACTGGCTTCATTTTCCGTCTTGTCGTTAAGGCGGCGGTAATCGACGCAGAACCGGGGCTCCCCATTCTTTTTCGTCACTATAACTATCGGAGAGTTATACTCACTGTGGCTAGGTCTGATAACTCCGGCCGCAAGCATCTCCTCAACCTGGGTGGCGATGACCTTCTTCTTCTGCGGGGTGTACTTATACGTGGGCACCCTCACTGGCACATTATCCTTCAGGCGTATTGTGTGTTTGGTGGTGGTGGTGGTTTGTATTCGTCCACCTTCCATGAACAGGTCCTGGAAATTGTTGATGATGGTCTTGAATTTCTCCCTTTGTGGGTTCGTCCAATCCTGGACGTCAACGGGAATATCTTCCAGATTCATCGTTGTTGAAGTAGTTCGTGGTGGCGTTTTATCGAAGTAGATCGTATGCCGTCGTTTAACTCCAACATGGACACATCCTCTCAGGTAGTCCAGGACCGCATGGTTCTCTGTTAGCCACGGGTGCCCAAGTATGATTCCTGCCTGGAGACATTCCACCTCCAGGGCTTCGCATTGGAAGTCGTACTCTTGCCCCGCAGTTGCCTTTAACAGTCCAAGTTTATTAGTGACGAAAGTTTTACCTTTAATTGCCATTGTAAATTCCACGGCGGCTGTCGTGGTAGTTGACCCAAACATCCATTCGGGTCTGGCCAGGTTCTTACTTGCGGCACTGTCAATTCGGGCTGTCACTGGGTGGCCATCAATCCGTAATTGGATGGATGCCGTTTGGTTTGTGGGTGTCGTGGTAATTAGGGCCGTTCCGCTACTGGCTTTGGAGCGGCCCTCTACTCTTCCCCCGACTGCTTAGTGGGTGCTGGGTGCTGGGTGCTTAGCCGCAAAACTCTTTGGCTGGTTGGGGCAGTCCCGGTTGAAATGTCTGCCAGTGCAGAACCAACATCTGGGCAACGATCTCTCGGCAACTGGTTCCCTCTTTGGTACCGCTGGGGGAGCTGCAACTTCTTTCTTTAAAGGTACTGTTGTTGGCTTACCTTTAAACTGCTCGAAGACTGTTGACCACTTTTCGCAGGTATCATGTAGGTCCTTTAATGTCTTTGGTCCCACTTGCGTTATTTGAACGCAATACTGCTGCGTCATCTGCATGATGATGTGGTTCACTAAGTCTTGTTCCGGCCAATTTGGGTTTAGTCTCAGGCACAAACGTTTCATTCTTGTGATGAATGTTGCTGGATCTTCATCCCAGCGTTGCCTTGTTTCACATGCCTGTTGGAGAGCCTTCCTTCTTTGTGGGCTCATAAACTCCCGTCGGAACCGGTGGTCAAACTCCCCCAGAGTATCAAAGCCTCCTTCGTTCTTCTTGAACCAGTTGGCTGCTTCTCCTGTCAGGAACGGGCGGACTGCGTCATCTATATCCTCCGGTACCTCAAGACGGGCTGTCTGCAAGTGGGAGGTTAGTCTTGCTAGGAACGTGGTTGGATCCTCAACTAGGTGTCCACTGTACACCCTTGGTGGTGTAGGTATATTGGTGACGACACTGCACGGACTGCAGCAGTGCCTTTGGTGGTGAACACCCTCCGTCTTGGATACCGTTCCGTCCCCTTGGTTGCTGACTACGATGACTTCATCCTGGGTTTGGACAGCTGCAGTGGATGCCTCCTCTTCCTGGACGGCGGTGATGACCTCTTGGTCCTGGAAGTCGATGGCAGCCTTCGGGTCCTGGCCATCCTCATCACCTAATTCATAACTGATGGAGGTACAAACCTCTTGATCCTTGGTACGTGATGCGACCCTGGACGTTGAGGCGGTGTTGGATGTGATGGTGGCTTTAGTCGTTCCCTCCAGAGCCGTCATCCTTCTACCTATATTTCTGAGTTCATGTAACATGATCTCAAGCTGCAGGGCTGGATCAGCGGCACCGGGGGTGGTTGTCCGTAGCGAAGGCGATTGTCTTGGGCTAGGACCATCCAATTCCACGCTGTCACTTGATTGTCTGGTTTTTCGTGCTGTCCTCTTAGGCATCTTGAAACCTGGTGTCTCTGTTGCTTAGGTGGATGGGTCGGTGGTGGATCCGCGGACACAATCCTGTGTTCGTAGTCCCACGTTGCTGGGCGCCACAATAATACCTCCCCTTAATCCTGGGAATTTGTAAAACAAACAAACAAACAAAGGGGCCGCGGCAAAAGACTCCTCCAGGAGGTATTAATTGAATTTAGGGTAAAGTAGGGTTATGTTATTAATTAAAACAATAATTTTCCACAACGTTATAATATTTTAATAATTCAAAGCTTAATGATACGTAATTATACCCGATGTTAATAACGACCTGTGTTAATAAACGACACTATAACCAAAACAAGTCGTATCGCGAATAAATGTTAACAGTCGAGGTTTAAATACAAACGGGCACACTGAGTAATAGTTGTTGTACACTTTGAAACAACTAAATATTATGATATAGCAACAATACACACACTGAATAATAATGATGGAGGAGTTGGCATTAACCAATAATAAAATAAAAGTTATCCGTTAAAAAGTCAAACACACACTGAATATAGATACTAATAACGATACGTTTGAATATTAATAATGTTATAAACAAATAATGTACATAGGGATAAATATAGGTTAGGTATTTGGAGGTTAGGGTTTCACTAGCGCGTGAATTTAAGGTTAAGTCTCCGAATACAACAATATAGTTAATGAACCACCGTGAATTTATTAATATTATACATTAATAACGGCGCGCACTGAGTTTAAATAATTTGGTGGAGGTGCTGGACTTCAACCAACAATGTTAAATAAAATGATTGTTACTGGAATAAAAGTTAAACAAACGCTGCATATGGGTACCAGTAATAACGAACTTGGATAATAATATTGTTATAAACAAATATAATGTATATGGGTATATATCGGTTGGATATTTGAAGGTTATGTTTCACTACCGCGGGGAATTTAATATTAACACTTTAGGAATAACAATGTCGTTAATGAATCCACGTGAAGTTAATATGATAATTCATTAACAAAGGCGCACACTGAATTTAAATGTTTTGGTGGAGGTGCTGGCATTCAACCAACAATGTTAAATAAAAACGCGGGCTTAATAGGTTTTTCACTGCACTTACGGTTAATTGCTACAGCGTAAGCAGCTGTAGCTTGTCCTGGTGCACTGAAGTTAATACTATGGGCGAACACTAAAGAGGGACCGTAAGTTTGGTATCTTTACGCGAAATAAGCGCACTATAAATAACTAAACGGCCGCTACTACGTACACAGTAGTAGGATCCTCCTATAACTTCTTCGGTCGATACTAGGCGATACGTCGGCTGTATTCCACCACGTGGAGATACTCTCAGACGTCGGCGAACTTGGATTCCGACGAAGAAGGCGTCCGAAATAAAGAATTCCTCAAGAATTCTTAGTGGATTCTTGGTCCGTGTGGTCACCTGTACACGTTTCGCCGAGTACTTCCAAATGACCTGGAAGTGCCCTTTTGGTCCCTTGTATTACGTAAGCAGTAAATACAATTCCGCTGGATGGCTTTCTGGAAAGTCCGCTCGGTATCGGTGGCCTGTTATCTGCTGGTCCAGGAGTTGATGCTGGCAGGCGGGTGACCGAGATGGGACTCGATATCATGTAGGCATTTGCCTCAGCTTATATAGGTTTCCAAATGTGTTTACGTTTTAATTTCGGAACCCCAGTGACGCAGGTGGCGAACAAAGAAGTATTCATTTCACGGTAATTTCCCTTGGGGCCTAAACAGGGTTACGTCTTCTACGTGTATTAGAAATTTAAGCGTTTTCAATTGGCCGTAGGCGGAGCCTGTGATTCGTATCAAAATTGTCTCAAAAAGTTATTACGCGAAATTTCTCTAACTTCACGAATATTCTGATTGGTGTGGGCGGAGCCTATGATTCGTATCAAAATTGTCTCAAAAAGTTATTACGCGAAATTTCTCTAACTTCACGAATATTCTGATTGGTGTGGGCGGAGCCTATGATTCGTATCAAAATTGTCTTAAAAGGTTATTACGCGAAATTTGTACTTTTACGAATGTTTTGGGATTTTAATTTATTCTGGAAGAACGGGATAAGATAGGAATAAAACATGTACACTTATATTGGGCCTGGACTTGTTCTGTGGGAAAACGTCTTATTTGTTTCCATCGGAAGAGGCTGTTGGTAACAAAATATATAAAAGCATAATACCGAAAATGGATTGTATATGAAAAATAATTTGTAATAGATTGTATCTTTATTACTTTGTCGTTGACTTCTTATGTGTAATGCGTATATATATAAAACACTAATGTGAAATGAAATCGAAAGGCGGCCAATATTGTCGTAAAAGAAAATTCCTTTTGATGGCGACATAAAGTGCCTATTCTCTCGTATAATATACTTGAATAACAAATTTAATATGTCTTTCAGAATAAATACTGAAATCTAGAACGTATATTGAATTGATAACTTAAGCATTTTTTGTTTAAATATTACTTTTCTTGGCATAAAATATGATTATGTCATGAGAAGGATTGCATAAAATGTGTAAGGTAAACACGAAAAATCTAGGAATGTAATGTTGTATCGAATATGGAATATTTATTATGGTAAAGCAATTGAATAATCAGAGGGTATTATGGGAGATGAATTTAAATATATGGCACACATACAGAAAAGAATAATTGCTTTATTATAACTTAACAAATTTTGCATAATTACGAACTAAGTAAATTATTTGTACTACTTAATAAACATATTTATAGATTTTCCATAATAATGTGGGATATATAGATACTATTCAGGAATTAATCATTATTTATTTACGATTCTAAAATGATAAACAGCCCGTTACTAACAAAAATAAAATTGGAAAAATCAGAAATTTGATAATTTGGTTGTTTGTCTATCATACATAATCCCTGTTTTTTTAACAAATGGAAAAGAAGGAATAAAAAATGCTTTTGTTTATTGAAACAATGGTCAAACAGGAAAGGTAGTAGTGGTAGTTTTTATTTGCCTTAAATACCAAGCACGTCAAGAATAAATACAGATTATATAAAAGATGTTTAAGTATATAATCAGACACAATTTAAATATATTATAACGATATTTATATACTAAAGCCATGTGTATAAGGAAAGATAGTATCAATATTTATAAAATCTAATTTTATAGTAAACTCAAAACTATGCAACTTAAGTTACACAAATTACTATAGAATAATTCAATCTTTGAAAAGATATTTGAATGTCTAAGAAATTATAAAAAAAATTCAGAAGTTAATAAATTCCCAAGAATTAAGGGAAAATTGAATAATAACAACATTTAAACAATATTAGAAAAATATTTTTTATTAGTTACTCAAAATTAGATAACTTAATATACAAGTCAAATCTTAAAGAAAAATCAACTGGTGGGCAAGGAAAGAAAAAACAAATGGGAATTAAAAAATAATTTTTACACAGGTAAGAGACGCCGAAAAGGACGCTCTTATAAATTAAGTTAAAACCCTATTATTAAAGTTTATTAAATACCTGTGAGAGTATACCAATTTATTACGATTTCTACGATAATAATATATGAAAAAAAATTGTGAAAGGGTGTACAATTAGAAAGTTTTCATCGATTAAACTATATTCCCATATCAACAAGTAAACAATTCAAACTACATATTTTCGAATCAAAATGTTAACTTAATATTACCTGAATAAAGCAGAATTACAACGTAATGCTCCAGGGATAAGCAGCTCAGTTTTTGGAATTACACACAAGAAGATCACCAGAGTATAGGAAGATTCCAGATATACAATTTGGAGATAATTGTCCACTAAAACAACCCAACATAAATTCATTAATATCAAGTATCAGACTCGAGTTAAGTACTTAAATATTTATTAAAATTGAGATTTTAAGAATCAGAATTAGAGAAAAAAAATGTAATTGCAATACAATTAATATAGTTAATTTAGTATTAAGGATATATATTATTGTAAGAATTATCCTATTCTAATTTTCATCATAAGTTAATATAATTGAAGTTGCATATAATAAAGTTATTTTTCACACATAAATTATAAAGAATTTTCCGATTAATATTAATTTTCTAAACGGAAGTCTATTTACTTAAAAAATTTTATATACATACCGTTTATATTTATTTAATCCTGTTGTTGCTGTTTAAACAATGTCAATGGTAACATTTTACTAACAGTTTTTAGTTGCATAATAATTTTTGATTATAACCTAATTTTTAAGTAATGTTCATGTATTTTACTTTCAATATATATTTATTTATGATTGTTCACTGTTGTTTCTTTGTACGAAGGTAATTTTCTTCAATATAAGAATCATACCACCCTGAGATGTTTTATAAGAGTCTCATTAAGAATAGTAGAATGAGCACATAACTTATAATAAAACGTTTCCGGTAAAATATACATAACCCAACTTTAGATGTTTACATGCATAAACTTTCCCACGTAATTTTGTGTTGAAATACCATGAAATTAGTTAGAATCATAGCCCGGATGGTTTGAGATACAGTATGATAAAATAAATTTTGAACAAACTCAGAATTAGATTTGAAAATTAGTTTAAACACATTTAAAATTTAAATCATACGTTTTAATATAATAAAATAACTACTAATAATTAATTAGAGATAAATTTCATACACTTAAGTGGTATAATATACATATATATTAAAAGTCAATATTTATCTTGGTGTAGAGGCACTCTAAAATGACAATTTGAGAGCAAGCTATCATCTAAAAAGTTTCAATGACTAACAAGATGTAATGTAAAAAAATTAAATATATAAAAGTAAAAATGTGAATAATTAAGTATAGAACCATCGCTATTATCTATGTAGTAACATCAAGCGGTATTGATTTATCAAATACGGGCATTCAGTAACACACACAAATAATATCGACGCAAATTGCACAATATAAAGAATACGTAATGTAAAAGTAGGAGTAAAGCTGTCGCGTACCAATCATGTGGGTCAACTAGACGATCCTGGCACACCAAAGACGTTCATCTAACATTCTCATACAAATATTACTATATGTCAAAGATATAATTGTGTATTTCAAACATAAAATTAAATACTAAAATTCTAGAACTCATGTAACATATATTCAATGAAGCTATAAAAGTGATTGCCTAATTTTTTTTTGTTGCCCTATCAAAGTGCTTCACACAAAGGTTCTTCAGATGTTTAGAGAGTTTGTTATACAGCTTCGGTGTCTAGAAATTCTCCGATTGTTGTCTGAGAGTTAGCCTATGCAATACAGTTTTTAGTGCATCATTATTTCTCGTGTCATGCTGATGAACCTGCGTGATTGTGTTGTAGTGTGCTCTGTGCGCTTGCATATACTCCATACAAAGCTAGTTAGTCCAATCGCATCACTGGCAGTCTACATTTCGGTTTTCGGGAATCGTACCCCATTACTCCAGCCGCCATCTTTAATTTAAGGGTAAATTCTTATTTATTGAATAACTCGTTTATTTTCAATTTCACACGAAAAATCGTAATGAGAAAACTTGTTTGAAATTAAATTTTATACAATTCAGTCGTAATCATTCTTTTCCTAGGATCGAATTTTTTTTTATTAAGACTTGAAATAGGGGGTGAAACTTATTTATTGAATAACTTATTTATTTTATGTTTCACATAAAATGGTGATAACCAAAGTTGTTTGAAATTGAATTTTCCACAACTTTGGTGCCAATTGTTTTTTCCCAAGGAACGATACTACTTTATGTAAATATTGTATTTTCTCGTTTATTGTTGACTTTATCGTATTAACGACAATATGCAAAGTTTTTGGGAATTACATTTTCTGCATATGTGATGCCCGAGCTTCGTTTTGTAGGATTCATATTTCTGGGCGCACGCTTACGGCAAAGGGAAAGTGTGTAAAAGAAGTGTAAATAAAGCGGTTCTCGAACTGTATGACATTTACAATAAAAAAAAATACTTTTATGTTTTCTCAAGTGAAAGCCCTGCAAAATTCGAATTATGCCAGTTTTGAACGTTTTGTCGATGGTCCTGCCAAGTTTGGGTCATTTGATTCGTCCTCGTAAACATCGATTTTAATTTCCATCAACTTTGTATATTTTCGCTAATACGGTAAATTCAATAATAAACGAAATAATACAATTCTTAGGTATACCCTCACCTCTTTTTGTGTATAAATAAGAAAATATCGATCCTACAGAAAATAGAACAGGAGCCAAAGTTGTAGCAAATTTAATTCCAAACATCATTTGTCACCACCAGTTTTTGTGTGAAATTGAAAAAAAACCAGTTATTCAATTAATAAAAAAAATTAAGATAACGGCTAAAGCAGTGGGGTGCGATTTCCGAAAAGCGAAATGTACGTTACCAGTGACCCTTTCCAACGATTCGCGAAGAAAAATTGCTGTTTTAATTTTTTTCCGGGTGAAATCCTAACTGGACTTTTATTGTATTGTTTATATACTTTTTGTATCTTTTTTTGATGTGTTCTACGCATTTTATGCACTATACAGAACTAAATAAATTTATTTATTTATTATTTACAATGTAGTCTGCACAAGATAAATACTGCTCATTTCTGAAGTAACAACACTTTTTTTTTTGTTTCAGGAGACATTACCCAAACCGTAATATCATACAATGCAACACTATTTAATTAACTTAGACGTATTGTGTGTTGAGACATTTCTTATCCTCCTTATGATGTAGATTGCTGAACAGAGCTTCTCACCTATTTACGTTATATGACCATTTCATTTAAGGCTGGTGTTTAGTTTGAACCCCAAGAATTTTGCAGAGGAATCACTTTCACATGGAATGATAAGAATTTGTGTCTCCTTCAAGTTTAGTCCAATAGCATTGCACCATACATTTATAGTCCTTGGTACACTCATTGGCAATTCGTTAATGTACACTATGAAGATGAACGGACCCAGCACTGACCCCTGAGCAACTTCACGATTCACGTTCGGCAACTCGGACAGTTTAATGTTCAACATCAGTTTTTGGCTACATTATTCAAATGTGATTTTATCAGTCTACAGTTTGTACCGCGAACTCCAAAAGAATGCAACATTTGTTTAGCAAGATTCCTTGTGGCACAGAATCACACGCATTCCTTAGATCACTGAGCACTATTTCCATGTATTGCTGCATGTTCCGAGCCTTCAATACTATTTCTGAAAAATCCACTGGTGTCGTTTCTGTAGGCTTTCCTACACGGTATCCATGCTGACTACTGGTGAAGATTTTGTGATTTTCAAAAAATTTTAATAGTCTCTTCTTTACTCCAGCTTCATTTACCTTGGATATTATAGGAAAGATTGATATGGATCTATATTTTGACTCAGAGTGATACCTCCGCTTCCGTAACATCCTGTCTAGATGCATGGCAAGTTATTTGACAAAAACAGCATGTTTCAATTGTTGGCCATTTATTGTTACTGCAAGACAGCTTATATTTTTTGTTGTGAATGTTATGTGGATTGATTTATTTTCATTAGCTTTTATTCTCCAATCTTGCAATCATTTTTGAATTACATTAATGTATCGTTGTAAATGTGCTGAGATTGTATTTGGGTTTTGATGGGAAGATAATACAGCTGTATCATCAGCAAAAGTAGCTAAATTTGTTATTTTATTCTTAGTCATGTCAGCTGTATATAATAAATATAAAGTGGGACCGAGAACACTACCCGGGGTACTCCAGACAATATTGGATATAACTCGGAAATTTTTTTGCTATGTTCGATAAGTAGTATCTATTGGATAACTAAGATTTTAAAACTTTGTACGTCTAGTACGAAAATACTTTTTTGAGTTTGTAACACAGACCCTCATGCTAAACTTTATCGAAAGCCTGTGCATAGTCTGCAAACACGGCTGAGCGATATCTATTTCTATACAAATCCTAGTGTACGTGATTGACCACACTGTGAACGTGATGTATATTTACATGACTGCTTCTAAAACCGTGTTGGTGATTAGGGATTATTTTACGTTCGTCAAAGATAATTTTCATATTTCTTAAGAGTATTTTTTCGAATAGCTTAGACATATTGGCAAAAAACTAATCGACCTGTAGGAAATAATTTGCTCCACCGGTTGTCCAGATTTTCGAATCAGATTTATTTGTGCAGTTTTCCACAGACACTGAAAGTATTCGATTCTCATAATTGCATTAAATATATGAGTGATTGCTTTAATAGCTTTTTCCGACAAATCTTGTAAGACTTTCCTTGTAATTAGGTCGAAACCTGGTGTTATCTTTGTCCTTGTTTAGTTCTTTATAGATTGTTGTTAGGTGATATTCTTTCTAGGTAAAGTCATCTGGTGTGGTGTGTCAAGACTTTGCTTGATTACCCTTTCTAGTATTACATTTGTTTTGCTAGAAAAAGGATTAAAAGCTTTGGATAAACATTCCAAAAATGTATGTTCTATCATTATTTGTTCTTGCCCACTCTCTACCAGATTTCTTAGTTGGTGAAATTTCTATTTGAGGTCTTTTATTTCCTTGGTCGCTATCCAGAGTGAATAATCATTTATTTATGTCTGGGATGATTGTTCTTGGTGGGTTCGTATTATTTTTGTATTCTGGTCTCAGTTTTTTCAGATCTTTTATTACTTTATTGAGTATTCATTTATTATTTACTTATTCTTTTATGATGTATTTGCCATTGTATCTAATTCGCCTTTTTTCAGATTTTTTTTCTGATTGGAAGTAAACAATTAGATTGTTGCAGTGTGTTTTCTTATATTAATGTTGTTTCTCAAGCTGCGTTTTTTATACTTGCTCTCAAATCCACAATTGCTTGGTCATTTGTACCCGCGTGTTTAAGGCGAAAGGTGAAATGCATTTAATGTGTTTCGAAAACGAGAGATGGCGCTGATTTTATTTCCCGTTTTTTTCAAGAACTATACAATATATTATGAATTCATTGATTGTATATATAGTTAAGTGTATTTAGAAAAGATACAACGTTTTACTTCATTTTTATATTTAATTCTATAAAAAAATATATTTAATAACTTCCAAAAAAACAGATAAAAAGAAAATTCGAGAAAGGGCGACGTTGTAGAGTTAATTTTCATGTACTTTAGTGTTTTTATTGTTTTTCTACCGTGAATATTAACTTCTGAAACGCATATTTTCATAATTTTTCCTTCCCCTTACACCCCTCTCCGCTACCCTGCCCGGACGCGCTAGATGACGATGATCGGTCGTGACCACATGTCTTGATTCAAAACTGTCACACATTCTTTTTTTTTTCGAATTTGTGAGTTTAGTTCTGTTGTGATAAAACAGAGAGGAATGACATGAATAAAAGACACTCGACCAAGGGAAGAAACCATCTTCACAAGCATTTACGTAGACATTTCCACACCTCTCTGTCTCATAATCACGCATAATGGAACAAAACCACAGCGTTCGCTATATAAAAAACTACATAAAAAAAAAAGGATGAGAGAAAATTACTATTTGCGTTTCAGGCGGTAATAGTAGTCACCAGCTAGTTCAAAGCATGACTTGGTTTGGCAGTATTGTGTATTTATTCCTTTTATAAATTGAAAAAGAATAGTTTAATAAACATTGAAACTTGTTGGAGCTTACATAAGGTTTGCGACATGGAAATATGGTATCGTTATCGAATATTTGGCAAATTAACGAATTGATAATATAAGTGGAAATGATAAAATTTCATGCTTATTAATTAACAAACTAACGTACAGAAGAATATTGGACAAAAGTTTTAATCAAGCACCGGTATTTTATTAATATTCCGATTGTTATGTTACAAGCTAACAATTCAGCATATTTTGACAAATATCACTCATTGAACATCTTGAAGTAAAATATTGTTTTTCTTTCCGCTTATTATATATCGTAAACTCGAAGACATTGTTAGTCCAATACTTAGGAAAGCTTTGATCAATCACAGAAATATCGAACGGATGTTATTTCAAGTGCTTAAGTATTTTAGGATATTTTTCTCATGACTAAGAAGTACCTTTATTTCGAAACCCTCACTGACATATTTAGATGTGTCGAAAAATATCATGCACATAAAGTAAATGTAAAGTGGCCACGTGTATCGTAGGTTAAAAAGCTGTAAATATAAAGTACTCAGCTTTCTCAAAGTCGTATATGTATGCAGTTGTGCTGCTTTTTAGAAAAATATAAACGAAATGAATATGCTGTTGCTTGAGTAAATACTGTTAGCCAAAATAGGCCCAAAGAAATAGAGAATTATTAAATGGTGTTTCTATTCATATCTTTGAAATGCCTCTACAGTATTCTCACAATTTAGCTACGTACGTGTTTACCACACTTACAATTTCTAGAGTAGCAATTAAAGAACTAGACCGTGTCTTGTATTGTAGTTAGATTTTAGATATTGTGGCTGAAAGAGCTCATGTTATTATACATTGACTTTATAAATTCGTAAATGTATAACAACGCTTTATGGGTTATTATGCTATTTGATATGAATTTACTACTGAAAGATTCGACAAATACCAAATCTTCCATAATATGTAAAGCTTCTTTTGAACATAAATAATTTTATGTTATTTGCCTTAATCCGCAAAACATAATTCCATATCTAAGCAAAGAATAAAAATTCAAATAGTATAAAGCTTTTTGCATATATGTGTATTTATGGTCTGTATTCTGAGATCATACATCGTCCTACTCCAAACATTGAATTTAGCACGACTACGTGAGTGTTTGTATTGACTTCAATATTCATTGTAGAAAATATATTCCATTGTTATGGCTTGAATCGTCTTATAAATGAAATTACGTGCTGATTTTAAACATCATCTTTTTGCGTAAATAACATCTTTAGCAATATTGAGAGTGATTGCGTAAAGACGACGGTATCTCGGTATATTAATTTCTTGAATCATAATACTATTAGGTATAGTAAAATGTGACCTTACTAATATCCAAAGAATTGTAGAAGGATTATGACAAATATAGCATAGATACCTGCAAGTCACTAATTATAAACTTATTAATCATAATAAATGGAGAAAAAATCAGAATATCGAACTCAATGAAGGCGGTGAAAACAACGAATTTAAACTCTATAGCTTACTTATTTGTGGTTTAGTTTAGTGACTCATTAAAATTGCCTACTACCCTTGATACTAGCCAACGTAACTGTTAAAATTAACAGAGAATTATTATAGTAATATTTGCAATATATACTAGAATTAAACGGCAGAAATAAAAACTATAACATTCCTGATGAGAATGGAAAAAATCAATGAAGAAGCTATAAAAGCAATCAAAAAAGGCAATGAAGAAGTTCTAAAAGAAATCAGAAATGACAAGGCAAAAGCTAGACAACAAACTCAGAAAAACAAGGCAGAAATAAAGTAATATAAAGAGAATATGGTGGTGTTACCTTCCACTTTGTCGTGTTTTAACAAGGGGCCGGCAGAGACTCACTTTAGTGGAAGTGGTAACAATTCAAACACATGGTTTACAAAAAACATAAATAAATATTCTTTATTTAATAACCAAAATAACAAATAAGCAAAAAAAACGATATTAAACAACTGGTAAATACAAATAGTGTCTGTTGCACTAAGGGGTGGGTGCACTCGCGTAATCCAATAGGGGTTATCGGCACGAGGGTTGATGATGTTGTGTCACTTAGCACTTGTTGGGTGGTGGGTGCACTCGCGTAATCCAATATGGGTTATCGGCACTAGGGTTGAGAATGTTGTGTCACTTAGCACTTGTTGGGTGGTGGGTGCACTCGCGTAATCCAATATGGGTTATCGGCACTAGGGTTGATGAATGTTGTGTCACTTAGCACTTGTTGGGCCTGGACGCGTTGTAGGCCAGTAGCACTTGCTGGGCCTAAGCACGATGGGTCTGGAGGCGTTGTAGGTCAGTAGCACTGGTTGGGCCTAAGCACGATGGACCTGGATGCGTTGTAGGCCAGTAGCACTGGTTGGGCCTAAGCACGATGGGCCTGGAGGCGTTGTAGGTCAGTAGCACTGGTTGGGCCTAAGCACGATGGGCCTGGATGCGTTGTAGGCCAGTAGCACTGGTTGGGCCTAAGCACGATGGGCCTGGATGCGTTGTAGGCCAGTAGCACTGGTTGGGCCTAAGCACGATGGGCCTGGATGCGTTGTAGGCCAGTAGCACTTGCTGGGCCTAAGCACGATGGGCCTGGATGCGTTGTAGGCCAGTAGCACTGGTTGGGCCTAATCACGATGGGCCTGGATGCGTTGTAGGCCAGTAGCACTTGCTGGGCCTAAGCACGATGGGCCTGGATGCGTTGTAGGCCAGTAGCACTTGCTGGGCCTAAGCACGATGGGCCTGGATGCGTTGTAGGCCAGTAGTACTTGTTGGTCCTAAGTAGTTGGCTCTTGAAGCGTTGTAGGCCAGTAGTACTTGTTGGGCCTAAGTAGTTGGCTCTTGAAGCGGTGGGCCCTTTTGGCTTTTGCTGGTGATTCTTCTTCTGCTGGTTGTTGTTGTTGAAGAGTTGATGTTGAACGGAAAGTCGAAGAATGATTGATTTCGTTTTGGATTACACACCTCAATTTATATGTTTATTTTTCCACTATGTCTTATGGGCGCAAACTCTAATTGGCTGCTGCTGATGTCAGCAGCCACTTCATTGGTTTGCACACGGCACCATTATGACGCGCACAACACTTTATCGTTTGCTATTGGTTTGTCCCAGTCACGTCACCACACGCCGCACTGTCATTGGAGTTTGCTTATGTCAGCACGCACGCGATTGGATCGCGTCACAACCGACGCGCACTTTGATTCGTCGGGGGTTCACAAAGTCCGTGCATGGGCGTGGAATCATCGGTGATGCAACGTCGTGTATTACGTATGTATTCTGGGCGGGCTAATGGTAACAAACGGCCCCCCTGGGAAAGACGTTGCACCACTCGATGTTTCAGGCCTTATGAGTCACCTTTCACTAATCCGGACGATGGCTAGGCCCTGGTGTTGGTTCCGGTTCGGGATTTGGAGGTGGAGGCGGCTCGTGGTCTTCTTGGTTGATCCGGAGTCGACCGACGGACTTGGATGATGGGATTTTTGGCCGGTGGATTCCCGGATCAAATGGTTTAAGCTTCGCTGGGTTCCAACACGTTTGACCCATTGTTTTGTGGTTTTGGCGTTGATGAACCGTCATTTGAATTGTGGATCGCTTGCAGTGGATTGGTGTGCGTAAATGTTGGCCCCACCACTCGTCAACTTCTGTGGTCGGTACTCGCTTGTTGCGTGTCTTGGTGGTAATCCTTAGGGTGGGTATATTGGGTTGGATTAGCATGTCCGTGTCCATGGTGGGTTTGTCTGTTGCTGATCCTAATGGCGTCTCGTGGTTTACTGTGGTACCCACACACTTCTCCTGTTTGGCGGCTTGATGATTGGTGTCGATTACTGGGTTCGAGACGTCTTGGGTGGGCAAACGCGTTGCCGTTGTAGGTCCTTTTGCTGAGGACTGAGACGCCGTCTCTTCATTTGATGTAGTCTTCACATAATTCATCGGTTTGACAGAAGGTTCCCTGGTGTAGGTTGTTGGAATCACGACACCTTTTTGAATTGGCACATCCGTGTCCATAGCGAATTCTTCTGCTGCGGATTCTAATGGTGTCTCGTCCGACGCGCCAGTATCAGTGCATGGGAGTTGTTCGTAATTACCTTGAGGTGATGTGTTTAGGAAGTCGGCATATTCATCGGCGTTAAAGAATTCCATCCGGAATCTGCCACGGAATCCCTCCATATGCCAAAAAGTTTTCCTATTTAGGCGGTGCCATGCAGCGGCCCTTCCCCGGAGATATGGTCGTACGGCATCATCTATGTCCTTTGGCGAGTCCAGGTCATACTGTTGGAGATAATCTTCTAGGTGCTCTATGAATTCGCGTGGGTCCTCGGCCGGATGCCCACTGAAGGGATGCGGAGGTTCATAGTAGTTGAGATCATAGTAATGGTTAACAGTTGACCTGGGGGCGGCTCCTCGTCCGAGGAACGGCATTATGAGTGTTAATGGCCGTAGGACTTTGATGAAAACCCTGCCGGGGTGTTGATTGCAGTTTACATTCTTACTGCGATGGTTCTGGAGGCGGCGATGTCTTCAGGAGCGGTAGCCTGTATGGAGATGGCTATTAGCTGTGGCATCGTTGGGGTGGTTCGAAGCACTTACACTGCACTATATAGCCCCACGTTATTGGGCGCCAAAATTGTTACCTTCCACTTTGTCGTGTTTTAACAAGGGGCCGGCAGAGACTCACTTTAGTGGAAGTGGTAACAATTCAAACACATGGTTTACAAAAAACATAAATAAATATTCTTTATTTAATAACCAAAATAACAAATAAGCAAAAAAAACGATATTAAACAACTGGTAAATACAAATAGTGTCTGTTGCACTAAGGGGTGGGTGCACTCGCGTAATCCAATAGGGGTTATCGGCACGAGGGTTGATGATGTTGTGTCACTTAGCACTTGTTGGGTGGTGGGTGCACTCGCGTAATCCAATATGGGTTATCGGCACTAGGGTTGAGAATGTTGTGTCACTTAGCACTTGTTGGGTGGTGGGTGCACTCGCGTAATCCAATATGGGTTATCGGCACTAGGGTTGATGAATGTTGTGTCACTTAGCACTTGTTGGGCCTGGACGCGTTGTAGGCCAGTAGCACTTGCTGGGCCTAAGCACGATAGGCCTGGAGGCGTTGTAGGTCAGTAGCACTGGTTGGGCCTAAGCACGATGGACCTGGATGCGTTGTAGGCCAGTAGCACTGGTTGGGCCTAAGCACGATGGGCCTGGAGGCGTTGTAGGTCAGTAGCACTGGTTGGGCCTAAGCACGATGGGCCTGGATGCGTTGTAGGCCAGTAGCACTGGTTGGGCCTAAGCACGATGGGCCTGGATGCGTTGTAGGCCAGTAGCACTGGTTGGGCCTAAGCACGATGGGCCTGGATGCGTTGTAGGCCAGTAGCACTTGCTGGGCCTAAGCACGATGGGCCTGGATGCGTTGTAGGCCAGTAGCACTGGTTGGGCCTAAGCACGATGGGCCTGGATGCGTTGTAGGCCAGTAGCACTTGCTGGGCCTAAGCACGATGGGCCTGGATGCGTTGTAGGCCAGTAGCACTTGCTGGGCCTAAGCACGATGGGCCTGGATGCGTTGTAGGCCAGTAGTACTTGTTGGTCCTAAGTAGTTGGCTCTTGAAGCGTTGTAGGCCAGTAGTACTTGTTGGGCCTAAGTAGTTGGCTCTTGAAGCGGTGGGCCCTTTTGGCTTTTGCTGGTGATTCTTCTTCTGCTGGTTGTTGTTGTTGAAGAGTTGATGTTGAACGGAAAGTCGAAGAATGATTGATTTCGTTTTGGATTACACACCTCAATTTATATGTTTATTTTTCCACTATGTCTTATGGGCGCAAACTCTAATTGGCTGCTGCTGATGTCAGCAGCCACTTCATTGGTTTGCACACGGCACCATTATGACGCGCACAACACTTTATCGTTTGCTATTGGTTTGTCCCAGTCACGTCACCACACGCCGCACTGTCATTGGAGTTTGCTTATGTCAGCACGCACGCGATTGGATCGCGTCACAACCGACGCGCACTTTGATTCGTCGGGGGTTCACAAAGTCCGTGCATGGGCGTGGAATCATCGGTGATGCAACGTCGTGTATTACGTATGTATTCTGGGCGGGCTAATGGTAACAGTGGAAAACATTTAGGTGTCAGTCCAACAGATGTGTGAAAGAATATGGACAGCCAAAGGCAATGAATAGAAGTAATCGAAAACTTTACGGAAAAACCGGAAGTTGATATGAAAAAAATAGAAGAAAATAAAGAAGAAATGGAAACCGATGGGAATGGTGAAAGAAAAGAAATATATAAAGGGGTGGAACATGTGATTTATACATCTATGGTATCTTGCATATTAATGAGATAATAGTCATAGCATTAAGACTTAATTTATGTGTATAAAATATAAAAGAAACAATAATAATAAGTTTATTGTATTTCAAAAATTTTAACATGAGTATATTGGGTTGCATACACTTTTATGTGAGAAAATGTAGACATAAAAATTGAATTTATATTTATAATTTAAATAAGTACTAAAATAAAAGACGAGATAGAATTTAAGATATATATATATATATATATATATATATATATATATATATATATATATATATATTTCTTTTATAGAAAAGAGAAGCAAGATGTATGGTTTGTGTATAATGAAAAACAACCTGACTTTATAAAATGTGTGTGAATTGCACTGAGCATTTTTAATAATGGACCGTTGTTTAAAAATAAAAAAGAAATGAAAGGAAATAACCGAGAAAGGGTTATGCTTATGGATGGTAGTGTAATACGAACTAGTCATCTTAATGCAGTAAAAATGTATGAAGAAAATAGAATTCGATATGCACGAGAGAAAAATAATTGAATAATTATGTAAACTTGAGAACGTGCATGAGGTAATAAAATTTATTAAATAAATCATACAAAAAGAATAAATATTTACCTTAACTTATGACTAGATAAGTAAATAAAAAAGGATATAAATAAAAATATTCTGAGACATATAATCAGCAGTAGTGTTTTTTTATAAACGACAGCTGGTAATAATAGAATACATTCAGGAATTTGTATATGTAATGTTATGTTTCATAAGCTGTAGAGAGGTTTTTACGGTTTTTTATGACCTGCAAAATAAAAAGAAAATATAATGTAAACTTGGTTTGTATTTTATTACAGATAGATATATCACCGTTAGAGAAGTCCTGCATAGAAGGAGGCGACGAAAAGGCAAACCAAATGGACCATAGTAGTACGAGTAATATTATTAAAAGAATACCTGTTATTTACAATGTTTTTCCAATATCGCCGAGAGCTGGACATAAAACAAAAATAAGATTTGTGTTAGCTAATGGAAAGAATAAATTCATAAACATATATAAAGAAGATTTATATTAAAACAAGTATACCTACGTTGGAGAAACGCTAGACAGTTCATGGGAAACTTTTAAAGTATAAACAAACAATTCTCGGGGTGTTGACCTTTTGAGGTGAGGAACTGTCAAAAAGACAACAAGTGCGTGTGTGTGGGTGTTCAAATCACTACGGCAACTTGAAAGCCAGGAGCACTGAAGATGCAGGGTGACAACTTAAATGGTAGTTTCTGAAGATGGCGTTGAGAACGGTCCCGTGTCTTTCCCGGGAATATAAATTGAAAACAAGAATCGACAAGATTTATTCATTGATTGATTCACAGATTAGCTGGTTATATAAAACTTAAAATCGGAGGGTTAGATACACCACGATTCATATTGATTTCTTTTGTATTAGCGTGTTAATTTTATTTTCATTCAAGTTTCATTCATTTTTATTTTCTTTGTTTAATTGTTTTTTTTGTAATTTTGTAAAAATAATGGAGATGCAAATGGCCGAATTTGAAAAGTTTTTCAATGATTCAAAGTAAGTTAGAGGCAAAGACTTATCAATGTGGCTATACGAGTATTGAAATATATCGTGCGAACGTATATTCAATATAACGTTATGCAACAGGGATAATAAATATTTTCCTGAGATAGTAATAAGCATTCTTTAGTTTCAAGTTTAAAAGAGATAAAATAATTAATGGTGTTGAGTGTTAAGAGGATATAGCGTGCAAATGTATATTTTCTGGCACAGTATTTGGCATCATTAATAGTTACAATAAAATTTTGATTATGAATTAATGATTTAAGATTAGATTTGAAATAAGGAAAGTGTTTCTGGGTAGCGGACTCTGAAATGCTAGCTATAACACGTGCGAATGGTTATAGATAGTAATCAGATTCAAGCTTTTCTCCAAACATTGACCATTGCAAAATTCGAGGTTTATCAGGGCATTACGTGCGAATATAATGTATCTGGTGAAAATAGAACTAGCAGAAAATGTAAACAATATACAAAAGTTAATTGGATTTATTTGTTGAGAAACAGGAAAATATTTTTAGAGTTCTATTTAATTAAGTATAAGAAAATATATTCGTATCATAAAGAAACGTTACAACCTAGAACAAGGTACAAACGTTTTCTTATAATTATGTTTCTTTTAATATATATATATGGTGAATACAGTATAGCCATGCTATATTTTTTTTATGTAATAAATATTAAATAAATTCGACAATTATGTTTTATATGATTTCTGGTTTTTCATTTTAAATAAGCTATAACCTTATCCCAATCTTTAATAAAAACAACAGATTTGACGAGAGGGAAGAAATTCAGATACACTGAAGAATTCACGTATAGGTACTTATATAGTACGTGCTGTTAAGATATATATAAAATATACATTAAGGATGATAAAAATTATTATCATCTTTATTATTTATGTTGCTGGAACAGCACACAACATAATTTATTTGGCAAAGCCTAATATATGGCAATCATATTCCAAATAGTTATGTTGTCACAGCAATATATAGAGACTAGTGTATGCGGTTCATGACAGCTTTAAGTTGCTGTGAACTGCTCGATGGTCCCAAATCGACTTCTCTTCTTAAAAGTCTAGTTGTCCACTTTTTTCGTTCAAGTCTCGGGGTTCCCCTTTTTTCTAGAACGCCCATGCTTATCTCTTCAATCGCATACATTCCATCATGCACTGGCGACATATATACAAAGTCAGCGATAACAGAACTTCGGCAATGACTTTGGTGCCACAGGTCTTATTATTAATATAAACATTTTTACTTATCTAACTAGTGCTTAACTTAGATATACATTTAGGATAAACAGTTCAAAGAAATTTATAGTTGGTTTTTGAGAATTATATATTTAATAGTCGTATTTAAAATATAAAAAATATTCAATTAGGCTGTACCGTCACAAGATGTTAGTGAATAATAGAGTTTAAGGTATATTTTCTCTAAAAGATAAACCACGGAGAAATATTTTAATTTAATATATCGCTTATTTTTCAGCGAATCTTCATGAACTATTATTATGTTATTTTTCGAACAGCTTGTATATTGTTTCGTTTTCTTGCATTAACAGTATTATTATATGTTAATATAAGATATAGTATGGAAAATTAAAAAAAATTGTTGTAGAAATAAATTTGTACTTATTCGATTATTATTTTTGAACAGACAGATTTTCAATTTCGACCTCTGTGCGATGTGAGCATTTTAGTTCTGCAGATGGCAACTATCATGTTCATGGCAAGAAGTTGTTAGGCCAAAAAAGGTATTATTAAAAAGGCAGTCAAGTGTAACCTTCCACTAGAAAATAGCATCTTATAGCATTAATTAATTTATCAAATGCATTTTCTACGATGTTGAGAATTTTCAGGGCGTTTATTTATTGCAGAATCAAAAATCAACGATAATACCATATCATCAAGATTAGTGGACGTCTTAAATATGATAAAGTTCAGTAAAGTAGAATTCAAAAATATGAAGAAATTATTACGCAATAAAAGAAAAGCTATTAATACAAAAAATTAAGACAAAAGCGTTTTCTATTGAGGATTTAGATATAGTGATAAAATTGTTAAAGACTCGTAAGGCTCCTGGTTTTGATGAAATTTATCTTGAATTTATTAAACATCCTAGGTCCTTTAGGACGTAATTGGCTTTTATGTTTCTATAATATAATAATATTTTCAATAATGGTATTGTTCCTACTGAATTTAAAAAAGCAAAAGTTGTGCCCGTTTTGAAGCCAGGAAAGCTAGCAGATGTTGCTTCTAGTTATAGACAAATTTCATTATTATCAGTATGTTACAAGATGTTAGAGAAATTATTATATCACAGAATTTATCTAATTATGGAAAATATCTTTCCCATGGAGTAAGTTGGTTTTAGACCAAATCGTAATTGCTGTGATCAAGTATTAGCTTTAACAAATTATATACATATATAAACAGGAATTAGTTTAATTGATTTAACAGCTGCTTATGATACAGTTTGGTTAGATGAATTGTTTTTAAAATTAACTTAATTAAACTTATGGAAAATATGTTTACAAATCGTAAATTTAGACTTTCTATCAATAAAGAAAGTAGTAAATTTAAAATATTATATAATGGTTTACCACAAGGATCGGTATTATCTCTTCTCTTTAATATAGATACAAGTAATTTATCAGATACGACTTCTAGAAAATTCATATACGCTGATCACATGGCAATTGCTTATCAAATTAAAGTTAATTTAAACGAAAATCTATTGAGTTTGAGTGAATATGTCAGAAAATGGAGGTTATGTCCTAACCCATCTAAGTCAGAAGTTTCTTGTTTCCATCTTAAGTATGCTGCTTAAGTATGCTTATGATACAGTTTGGTAAGATGGATTATTTTTAAAATTAATTTAATTAAACTTATGGAAAATATGTTTACAAATCGTAAATTTAGACTTTCTATCAATAAAGAAAGTAGTAAATTTAAAATATTATATAATGGTTTACCACTAGGATCGGTATTATCTCTTCTCTTTAATCTAGATACAAGTAATTTACCAGATACGACTTCTAGAAAATTCATATACGCTGATGACATGGCAATTGCTTATCAAATTAAAATTAACTTAAACGAAAATCTATTGATTTTGAGTGAATATGTCAGAAAATGGAGGTTATGTACTAACCCATCTAAGTCAGAAGTTTCTTGTTTCCATCTTAAGAATAACGAAAAACATAAAATAGTATCTTTTAATGGTACTGTTCTATGACATAATTTTAATTCAACATACCTAGCAGTTACTTTGGATACATCGTTAACTTATAAACAACATATTGATAAATTGCGTATGAAGATTAAAACAAGAAACAATATCTTACAGAAATTGGCTGGTTCAAATTGGAGAGCTAATGCATTATACGTACTTCGAATTATTACGGGCACAGTAAAATCGACCCCACTTTCTTGGCCCAAATTATCCTCATCAGTTAAGAAGAAAATTGGCTTTAAAACTTTGTTGGGATAAATATCAAAATTTTCCTAATTTATATTTTATTACTCAAGATCTTCAGATCTTATAGATTGAAATCAATTGCAATTTGGAAGGAAGATTTCCTAAAGCAACAATTTTTGATTAATGACCTCTGGAAATCTATTTGGTTAGAATGTGAAGTGTTTAATTAACAATTGATAGATGATCATTTGATTGAAGTGGCTGGCTTTACACAACCAAGAAAAATTTGGTGTATGTTGAATCGTCTTAGGACGGATCATGGAGTCCAGCTTGTGATTGCGGGGGTGAGATTGAAATAGTTAAACATATTGTTGAAAAGTCCTCTAGCTACGTTTGAATTTGGATATACAGATTTACATAATTTAACTCCGAAGGCTGTTGCTTGGATCTTAACAACTAAAGATCTTTAGTATTGTGACGCTGTGATGGAGGTTTTTTTTATTCTGCGGGCTTTTTCCTACATGCTAGACCAAGTGGTGCAGTGTTTTAAAGGGCCCCTACACTTATGGCCCTTGTAAATATATTTCTACTTTTGTTATATAATTTATACATGTTTCTTTTTCGTACCTGTCATGTGGTTTAATGCGAATAAATACACTGTGTTTGGTCAAAGATCGATAGGATTTTGAGGTGACATACTTCACAATAATTACAAATTAATGCACAAAAATTTTGAATATTAATGTTTGCAATTAAGGCCGGAAAAGTGCGATCAATATTTTTGAGATGATCTGTATTGAATGAACTTGATCGGGCTATGGGCATGTTTGTTTACATTTGGAGCGAGAGTTGCACTTTTCATATGCCATAATTTGGTCACAGCAACCTCCCCTAGTGCCACGAATCCCTTCAGTACCTATGTTTCCTTATTTTAGAACTGCATTTGAAGTACTTATCATCACAATTGTAGGTCAGTCGGCCAAGATACGACTGTGTTATTGTCGCTGGCGTTGTGTTTAGTTAACTGAATAATTTAGTTTTCTATTGATTACCGTTGTTACTTATTGTTATGGAGTTTAATAATAATGCATTGTTGGACATACTACTTATTTACGGTTAGAGGCAACAAAATAGTGCACTTGCCCGAAGGAGGTGTGCGGATGTGTACTGTGATGTATCGTCCTACAAACGTCGCGCATGTTTTAAAAAAATGATTTAAAAAAATCTATGGAATTTGCAGTAACTAACCTAAGAGTACATATTTTTCTTATAACTTCTATCAATGACAAAACACTGTATATAATATATAACCTGGGTTAAAGATGATGGCGCATAACGCAAAACAATAATAATACTTATAATAGCATGTTATGTTTGTTTTTAGAAAAATAATCATTAAACTTAAAAGATAAAAACCCGTCCAAATATGAAATATCAGCGTGCTAATTACATAAACATATTAATTAAAACAATATCATTGATAAGAAGCGCTACATAAGTAGACCTAAATATAACATTAATATAATAACAGGCGGCAACTAAAAAAAAATCAAATCTTTCTAACCACTTGCACAATCTAAACAAACAACCCGAATTATACGAAAACCCGGTTGAAATATGAACTGTTCCCGATGCCGCCACATGATGCACAAGCGGCGCACGACTTTCCGTTTCTATAAATAAAGGCATTTAGCGAAAAACAAAAAGGAGCAAAAAAAAGAAGGAACGAAAGCACGAAAGAAGAATAAGACAAGAGTAGGAGAGTATTTCTAACTTAACTGTGTAGGGTTAGTTTAGTTTAATCTAGTCACGTTGACTTAAAACTGTGGCGCACATGTGTGATGTTGTGTGTGTGCTTGTCCCGACACTGAGAGATGATGTATTTTAGTCGACAAATCGTGTTGTTGTATTCCTTGAATTTTCGGAGTGCAAATATTCAAGGGAATAGATTCGAACCGTGGTAATTAACATTTCCGCTGCGGTTCTGTCCGTTTCATACGGGACTGCCTACACACTTTTACGGGTATCATTTTGTATTTAAACGTCTATTTGAGACTCTCTTGGACAGGCGCGATTAGTGATGGGTTAAGTTTCCGCGAGATGGGTGCAATTTTTGTGATGTGGTTGAATGATTTCGGCGTACTTGGACGCTGCTATAACTTTCGCGTACTTTTCTTTGCTCGTGTGTTTCTTTTTGTAGTGGTAACCGTTGGATACGAGATCAGAGACTTTCAGAATACTCGTAAGTTTTCAGGAGTTAGCTTAATAATAAACATGATAACCCAGATAGAATGTTAATTAATACTACTTACTAACTTTGAAGTCTTTGCCAAACTATAGGTTTTCTCTGATTGTATAATTAGGATTTATGAGAAAATTGATTTAGGAAACTAACATAGGAACAATTATCGAAATACTTGATTTAAAAATAGAATTATCTGCTTACTTTGCAGTTTTCAATTTGAGCATATTTTTCATGTAAAGAATACAATTACAATAGGCGAAAAACAGGATTTTTGGTTTGAACCTAATTAACTTATTTTTTAGAATTTATATTAAAATAAAAACTACTTTTTTTTACAATATTAACGCCAAACAATAATTTGAATATCAAAACTCTAAAGCTGAATACCTTAGGATAAGCTGAGGCCAACAATACATTGTTCAACATATTCCAGCTTTTAGTTTTGTCATGAAACGAATGAATTAACGTGATCTAATGTTGTAGAAACCACAAATACATACACTTATTTTACTAAATATATGTATACGATCAAGAGAGCTTTAATTTGCCTTCCATTTTAATCCATTTTAATCAACATTGTTTGTTCGATTGTTTTTAAATAACGTTTTATTTATTTTTTAACACTTAAATTCTGTGATCTTGTTGTAAATTGTTTGTTATCACATCATAAAAATGTTCAACAATATCTCCCAAAGCTGTTCGAAAAGAATTCTATTTCAAGAAATAATTCGATTTGTACATGAGTCAGATTCGCACTAAGTTATAAATTCTACACGTTATTATATTATAGCTGAACAAGTTAAGTCGAATCCGTTAGTGGAACAACAAATAAGTCTCCAACCATCAAACCCAAAGAAAACTTTATCCCAATTCAAAAAACAATAGCCATGATTCATGTTGCGTTGGTAAAATGTTCCTAGTGTGACAAATTAGCTGTTCAGCAACAATAAATAGATTTTATCACAAAAAGAATTGATAGCTGCTCTTGAAGAAGCTATAGATGAGATAGAAAATGAAAGAAAAACAATAATTTTTTTTTGACAACATTTATCAAATGTTATAACAGCTACAAAGTACATCGGAGCGCGGGGGGGGGGGCGTAGATTTACACGCCAATGGTATGCAAATTACCGAATCCCTATTACAGGAGAAAGTGGTGCTGACGTTTATTTAACAATGAGATTGACAGTGTAATCGTCAGTGCTTGGAAGGTTTATAACTTGGTAAAACGAAAAATACCTCACAATTCTTCATGACTTCATGTCTTGCATCGCCCTCTGACTTCTAAAAGTTGAAAATTCGACCAATATTGGTCACATAATTACGGAGTATGGAAATAAAATCGGACGAAGATAATAATAATAATATTTATTAAATTGCCCAACAGGTCACCCCAATACAGACAATACAAACAAATCATAAAGATAATACATATGTGAAAAATTAATAACAACAAACAGTGCAGAAAATAAGTGAAAAATATAAAACACATTAAAATATAAACAACTAATGATAAATATCAACAGCAAGGTTATTGAAATTCCTGGCTGAACGCACTATAGGAGCCCTCAGCAAAATATTCGTTCTGGCAGTGGGAAGAAGCAGAAGCGTTTCATTCACCCTTGAGCTTTGACAAGGCACTATTACGGGAACATGGTCAACGAAGGTAAGCTTTTCATCCAATGTAACTCCGAGATCGTTGACCAGCGGTTTACAGTTGATTGCAATGTTGTCAATAGAATAATTGTTACAAAATCTCTGGGTTTTCTGGTAAACGAAACAAAACAACATTTATTTAAAGAGCACCAATTTGTGACTCGGTCTAAGTTCTCATGAAGAAAGGCAGCATCCCGAGTTCCATCAATACGATGAAAATTTTTTTAAATCATCAGCATAGACCAAAACATTACAATTAATCGAAGCTATCAAATCAAACAAAGATGTAAAGTTTGCCGCAGAAACAGTGTTTATGTGAAAAAAAAAATGTAATACAGATCTGTACATTACAACATTTAATATGTGCTAATTGTCATTATTTTTACCAATGTTGCATTAACGCAACACTTGCTTTTTCTTGACTTTTTGGAATAATTTTTTTTTACAGAATATATTATTAATTAAAACAGAAAACATAATTATTCGTTTTATTTTTACACTTGGTGAAATAAGGGTTAATGACGTGATTTTTCTATCTATAACATATTTAGTTGTATATTTCAAATTCTGCATTTAGAAATTACAAAACAATTTTCACAACTTTTCTTCTAAGAGTCCAACACTAGTCAACTAGCTTTACAGTATGCCTTTTGCATTAATAATTTGCAAAAGAATAAATGTATCAGAATAATAGTAACATATTTATAATTGTTTTATAATGATAATTCTAATATTTACTTTACTCCAATTATATAGTATTATGGTTGACTAAATTTATATTGTGATAAAGTATGATCTGTTGGGTTTAAACAAATAATCGAGAAACCCCCAAGATTTAGGAGAACTACCGCCATTTTGATTGATATGTATTTGTTATTGGTGATACAATTGCTTTTGATAATGGTTTTTGGGTTTATGAATTTTCTGATCATGATCTTGTTTATTTTACATTCAATGCTCGTGCTTACATACAATAAGTGGCCAAGAAACACTGAGGAAATGAAAATACTGAAAATCATTCTATTATATTTATATACTGACGCTCTTTTTATACACGACGAGTCGAAATTATTGTTTAAATTAGTCACGTACACAGATATTTTGTGTACTATTGCTTTGTTATAATTTTCCTGTTCCACAACATCTGGAGGAAACATATATTTTCTCGTAAATAACGAAGTTAGTATGCGTTATGCGGTCTACTTTTGTCGATCCTATTACAAGGTTAAATTTAAAGACTGCGCATCATTGTCTAGTTAAAGATATTTTGGATAAGTACTCGCGTATCCGGTAGCTTCCGTTTAATCTTAAAAATAGTCTAGAAGAAATGTTAAGGCAATACTGAAATCACTACTCATGCAATGGTATAATATAAGTGGTGTTATACTGTTAAATGTTTGTCAATCGCTAAAGTTCTACTTTCAATTACTTATAAAATTCAAAATATTTGCTTGTATTGCAAGCAAAAATGATAGAAATTTGTGGAATTGTTGAGCAAAATGAATTAGGTAGGCATTGACGCGTGCTCTTAATACATTCAAACCGTTCTATTGTACCTATCAATTGCAGCTCAATACAAATATATATTACAACAACAATGCTGACATAATATTAATTATAACAAATTACATTAAATATTTCTTTGCAAAAAAATATTATTGACATCAAACGTACATGATATTAAATAATTAACTTTAAGTGATTTTTTGCGTTTTTCTATTATTCCCATAATTACTGTAGTTGATTTGCATTTAATTGCAGAAAAAAATTAAAATTTCATACGAAACATTTTGCAAGATTGCGTGCGCACAGGGTAAATTTGCACGCGTGTTCGCTAAAAAGTTGAGTGAAAAAATGTATTTAAAAATAGTACAAGGTTATAACAATACCGAGCTTCAAATATTTTTTCTTGCTAGATTTTTACGTTGTGAATATTCTCTAAGATATATTGAATGAAGTACACTGAAGCACAAATGGTAGATTACCAATAAGGCTTTAGAAGGTGGGCGATCCATCATAGACGCTATACACATAGTGTGATCAAATAATTGGAAAGTTCTATAAAGATAGTATCGGGCTACAAATAGTATATATTCACTTCAAGCAGGCATTTGATAGTCTAAAGTTAAAACAGATAATAAAAGCAACTGGGGATATAAAAATACCAGGAAAGCTAGTGAGATTGGCAGAAATGACGATGAAGGAGCATCTGAAGACTTCAAAATTAACCCAGAAGTAAGACAGGGTGACGGATTTTCAACCACCTTGTTTATTTTAGCACTGGATGCAGTGATCAAGGAATGCATTTTCTAGGAAACAATAATCAATATAACGATACAAGTAGTTGCATACGCGGACGATCTCACTATATTAACTGGAGACAGGAGAAGCTTGAAAGAAGCAATTCTAAAAATTGATCAACCAGAAAAAAAAGAGGCATAACAATAAACCAAGGAAAAAGTAAATACATGGAAATAAGCAGACGAAATAGAAATACAACAACAACCAAGGAAGTAAAAATAGGAAATTACGATTTTGAAATAGTTGACAGAAACATGGAGATAGATTATAGAGTACAGGGAGGACATAGAGCTTATTATAAATATCGAAAGATACTGAAAAGTAAGAGAATAAGTATCAATATATAAATTAGGGTATTCAGAGCAGCAATCCAACCAAGTGACTTATGGGGTAGAGGCAATGAACCTGACAAATGTGGAACAGGAAAAACTCAGAAGGTTTGAGAGTGAAATTGTAAGAAAAATATATGGCTCGAAGAAAGTGGCAGATGGAGAATATAGAAGTCTTATGAACTTTCAATTAGAAAACATCTTGAAAGGAGAAGATATCATAAAGTACATTACAAAGACTCCGATGATATGGCCACAAAAGAAGGATGGAAAATAACAGGGAAGTAGCAGGAGGCCGAGAAGTAGATGGGTAGATTTGGTGATAGAGAATATTAAGAAACTGAAAATACCAAATTGGAGGAGCAAAATTCAGGGTCGAGATGCCTGGAGGAGGATTACTGAGAAAGCAAACTGGAACAACAGTTTAGATTAAGGCAAGAATGGAAAAAGGTCGAGCAACTCACCTCAAACGAGAAATGATATGTAGATTGAATTCAAGACCAAAAATAAGTTCTGTCAGATTGGGACCGATACGTGTTTAAATAATAATTTATTTTGACATCCTTGTCGGTTTTTCGTTCAAAAAAGACTTAACATAAGCTCCGAGTTTTATTTAATCACTTCTTTATATATTTATTCAAATGAGTTTTATTATCTTCGGATTGGTATTCTTTATTTCATGCAGATTAACTTTTCCATCTTCATATGGCCTTTAATTTAGTACCAGTCTTGCAGACGGTTGATGTACACGCTAAGATAAACGTGCTTGGGTGGTCACTGTCTCAGGCAATGATTTCTTTTCTGTATGCTTTTACAGAAAGTCTGTAAACTATATGTGATTCTTATCCACTTAGAGCAAAATTTTGCACCGCGTTAGAATCATAAATTCTAAACCTTTCAACGTGTATTCCATAAGATATATTAAAATGTCTCTCTGTACAATAACCTTTTTTGTGCTTTGTGCTTTTTGCGAACACTTTTTAAAGTAAACCTTTTCCATCAAATAATCCCCATATACAAAAATTTGCATCATCAATCGGATTACATACTGTGCTACTCAGTTTTCTTGGAACCATGCCTCCTACATTTATTTTAAGACTGGGCGAAGAATATTTAGCAGCGTAATGTCATACCAATAGCTACAATCAAAAGGTTTTTATTTTCAATTTCAAAAATGTTATTACATTGTAAATCCATTACGAAATTTTGCAATTCGTAAAATGCAGTTCTTTTTTCTGGAAGATTCTGGTTTTCCTTCATGTTCAACTCCTTCAAAGTTTATTTATGAAGATGCTTAGATAAATATGGATATAGGAAAAGTGTAGTAAAAACTTTTTCAGTCCACAATGTTGCTTGGAACGAACCGCATATGAATTTGTTGCAGTTCTCAATATATTAAAATACCACGGAAAAAAAAATATAATAATTTACTTAGAGATGTTCAGAAAGTATTAACCTAAAGGCCCTATATTTGAATACAAATCATTGATATATGTTTTTTTTTATGATTATTTATACATCAACTTGACACTTCAGGAAACATTCAAAACCTATTAATATTTTTTCAATTACAAAAATTAATTAATTACTTAAGAGTTTGTGTAAATATTTCAAAAACCTCACATACTTTACGTTCCAAAGAACTATTGAAAGATCTTCAGCAATAGGTAAATTGGACTTAACAATTCTCTAGACAACCATTCGCATGATTAGTTCATATTTATGATATTGAATATTGGGCTATTATCATTACTAACGAAAGTTCGATTAGGGGCTATTAATCTACTTAATTGACAAAAGAGTTGCGGTATATGTAAACTGTAATAGAGAAATGCTATAGCTTCTTCTCCTTAAAAGAAGTATAAATGCTATTCCAATAAATAGCTGACAAAACAATTTTATTTTAAGTATCTAATGTAAATAAATATGTTGCTTGAAATTAATGGAAATCAAAATTGACGATAAAATTTATTATTTACCAAATATTAAGGAATATAAGCAGATAATAGAATGTGAAACACCTTCTAATTAAAATGATCATGTAACATAATACTCATGAATTCTGAAGTTCTAAATAAAAAAAGGATTATTTTTATAGCTCGAACTTTATGATATTTGTAACATGTTGATGGTTTGTTTATTAAGTAATAGTAGCAGAGTAAGATACAGGTTCTACTCTTACTGTTACAGTAGATTTATTAGTTTCAAGAAACTTTATCTAGTCGTTTTATTAATCTAGGCCACGTAATAAACATCGAATTAAGAAATGTGATACCTATATATTAGCTTTTACGATAGCTTTTGATTCATTAGGATAATTTTATAATAGTCTAGTGAAAACTTAATGTTTTCACCCTTTTTCGTTTCGCAGTTATAGTCATAAGAAGAGGTTCTATAAAAATAAAATTATTAAATATACATTTCTGATTTTAATAATTTTATTTTGGTTTTAAGAGGGTGACTAGACAGTGTATATTTTGCTTTAATTTGAATTTCCATTATAATCTTCCGTATATGTATACATGTTAATGTTTTTACCAATTTCTTAGATGACAACATTTCTATTTTTAAATTTCCTAGCTGTTTGTTTAATTTCATTGCTTATCATTTCCAAAATCGAAGCAAAATATATTTATTGCTCGACATCTAATTATAGAACAGCAACAATTATTATGTCGATAACTCAAGAACTAAATATACAATAACGAGCAAAAAATGTAATGTGATACATTAGCTGTAAACAAACATTTATTAATTAGTAACGAACGCGTATAAAAATTGATACCTAATTAATTCCTGCATATATCATGAAAATAACTGATTTTAATAAACATAAATAAGAAAATATATTGACGAAGTAATATCATCGAAACAAACAAACAAAATATATTCAAATAAAAAAATACAAAAACAAAACTAAGAAAAAAATTATAACACAACAAATTTTCAAAGTGTTCAATATTATTTTCAATACATTTGTTTACTCGTCGATTAGTAAACAGCAACCTACTACAATTTCCGAATCAGAAATTGTATTAATCGCATTTGTAATTCTCTCTAGGTTTGCCTTTCCAATTGGCGAATTGTTCATTTAAATAAGCTTGAACATTTTGCGTTGAAACCATATATTTGCTCTACATTCGAATGGCACATATTCTAAAAGTGAAAGAAACTAGTTTTCGGTAATGTAAGTAATTTCTGCCATTTATGTATTCGTTAATGAAAAAATTTGCATAAAGTGTTTCATTTCCACAGGTTCCTATTCTACTCACTGTCAACCTTCTGATCCAATTGGGGTTGTTCCTTGATCAATACTGCGAATCATGTATATTTCATTTCCAGTATTTGCAAAGTTTGCTTCATCAGTCCATAAGGTATCAGACACAAGTCGTTTGCTTTGACCAATGGCAACAATTTAACTTGATGTAATCTTGATCTGATATGGCTAGATGAAGTTTCATATGATGTCGTTCTCTATTAATAGACTTCTAACACGCCATTTTGTTAAACCATAATGTTCCAACATTTTTTTGATGCTTGAATGCGGTTGAACTTCAGCATACATTGCTATAACTCTTTGTATCGACTTCTACGAAATCTTTGTCGAATAGGAACAGACCATACTTGTCCTGTTTTACGTAGACATCTAACAAGGCGGATACAAGCACTATAGGAACAATGTCCGTTTTTGGAATAATTTAGGAAATATTACCGCAAAGCAAGGGAATCAAATACATTACATCCCCGTATTGAACAATGGCATATACAAAATTTTATTACATAGAAAATCAATAATAACCGCTGTGGTATATTGTGTTGCCTATTTAACACAATTACGAATATATTTATCACGGCTGCTTACATCCAATTTGACAGTTGACGAAACATCAGTGACTTGCAAAAAAAATAAAAAAGAAAGTAGTACGCAACACGGGAGCAAAGTAATATTACAGTCTCGACATGGTTACGCGATATGTTTTGGTATATGTGCCCGCTCCGACGTGTTTGAGCATTTTGCAACAATAATAGTCTTTTAAGGAGAGGAAGCGGTTGAAATACCAACTATTTAGTGTCTAAATAAGTGAAGCATATAATCAGTATTTTCCGAATGAACAGTAAGTTAAATATTAAAATGAATTGTGGATTAAAAACCTATTCAACGATGTCAGCTGAAGAATAGGATTTTGTCGAAATGTCATATGATTCGTCGTTTCAAGAAAAAATTAAATTATTGCCGTTAGTGGCATAATCTTTAAAATGATAGAGTTTAAAGGATAAATATTCTTAATTGTTACAAAAGGCAGCATTGGGACTTCACCATTTGCAAATACCTCTAATTATCCAATGGATTTTTAATCTATTGTGCCAAAATATACATATCACAATAGACTTAATGCCGAGCCTAACTGGAGAATCTAACTTTTATCCATAAATTCTAATGTTAAGTATATATTTGCGATATTTAAAACAGCACCAGTCATTTCATTGAAATTTAGATTTAAATGTCCTGTTTGAATAAGTTATTTTAGGATATTGTACGAACTTTTAGGTTAATTTAGAAATTACGGATTGAACCAAATGAATATTATTTGAAATAATTATCATTTTTGTTGTAAATAATTTATAGAATATTGCATTAAAACCATATTATTGAAGCCAACCAGGGGTTCCATTAAAAAAGATGCACATTTCTCAAAAAAATTAAAGACCTTTGATGGAGGACTTACTTTTAGAACTCCCCAACAACATGATAAAATATAGGATGTCCTATTTAGATCATAAAACTTCAAGCACGTTCCAGACAAAATAGCGGAGATTTGTTGTTTAAGGCGAATTTTAATATATGCAATATTATGATTTCATGCAATTTATGTTTGAAATATTTCTTAATGGTAAAATTAGGATCATGGGGGGTGCATTTTAGCCCAGATCCTGCATATATACAATAGTACACTCAATTTGTAAATTTTGCGACGTGTCTAAAACAAAAACAAAAAATTTGAACCCCCCTTGAGGATTTTTGGTAATCCCAAAAAGTATTTTGAATCGATTGTCCGCGTAAATGGTTGGCCTGACAAGAAAACATTTTAAGAAGAATTGTAGAGGACAATACTCACTACAAATTATTTCGTGTACTTGCTGCGTTGTGGTCAAAAACGCATAAAACAGAAGGCGCCAAGTTTTCCAAAAATGAGTTTTTTCTATTTTTTGACGATAAAAAATATATTTAGCGGTTTGATGCAAATATTAAATTTGTAGAAAATAAAAAAATCTACAAAATTTTTCTTGTGCAATGCACTGTTGTGGAGTTGTAACGCTTCAAATCCAACGTCGTATGAGCGGACTATTGTTATTGTCCCTTGCTTTGAAACGTGTTCTTCGCAATAGAAACCGGTTCTAACTCTGCCCTAATTCGTGTCAAAGGCAATAGAAAGACGATCGTTGCTACGTTAGAACGCAACTTTTCTGGCTCTTCGAAATTGAGCGTTTGCTTCATTTGCAAAAAAAATGCCGGTGGCGATGAATTCTGTGTGGATTTTTCTCTTTTGCATTCGCCCGATGCAGTTAATCTTCATAGCCAAAGAGCATATTTTCAAGTGTAGGCTTGCTTGGGCAATTACTTGAATTCCTTGGATTGGAGCTGGAAGAGGACGTCACGAGGACTTGAACCAGAAATGAGCACAAGGGAGCCAGCGCCAGCAAACGTCATGAACCTGTTCACCTGCGCATACAGCTTATGGATGCCAAAAATCCGGCCTTGTTTGCTAAGTATCTTGCTTAGTGTGGAGGGGATAACTGCAGCAACGTGTCTTCATCGGACATGGAAGAAGCTAAAATTGATAAGTCCCCGTCAAAAGTGTTTCACTGGGCTTTATCAATTGTAGATTTACAAGGCGAGCCGACGACATCATGGTACTTCATCGAGGAAACACACGACGTTGAAGAGCCGTTGTGGAAGAAACGAAAAAAGAGAGGGAGATCCAAAAAATTGTAATGAACGTATAGTTCAATGTTTTCAATAAGTTCTTATCCTTGCAGTTTTAATCTGTCCTGCAAATTTATATTTCCAAAAGTATTTTCCCCAAGCCAAAACGTTTTTACATGTCAGGTCTATCTTTTTTAGACAATAGTACAGCTTTTGCCGAATTTACTAACATTCCCTGCAAATAGTTTCTTACACCATGATATGAAGTTGATTGGTCATTATAAATTCACTCCACCCACGCGCGTGTGACTCCGACTTGAACAGACGTGTTGTGATATTTTGCAATAACAGCAGTAAAATTTCGCTAAATAAACAATTTATGACAGACTTTTTAAAAATGAAACACCTACGTAGTGGTAAAAATATAGAAAAAAATCAAAATAATGAAGAACTGGAATCCGATCAGATGATTTCAATAGTTAAATCTACTATTAAAGAAGAAATGCATGCGTTATTAGACGAAATATTTTTTTTGAGACAAGAAGTAATAAATCTAAAAGAAAGTAATATTGACATGGTAAGATTACTTGCAAATAAACAATGTAACTGTCTAATCAATAATAAAGAACAAGAGGAAATATTAAATTTATCTTCATCGGACGAGAATCCTAATACTAAGCTTGATTCATCGATAGAGACAGTTATACCGCAAGAAATTTACGCTGAGAAAAAGTTATCGTCTGTGAACGTAAAAACTATAAACAAACAAAATAAAAGTGTGAACAAACACAGCTCTCATACAAATAAGAAAGATGATAAATTTACAGGGGTTAAACATAAAATTATTGGTGTAAACAACGAATCTGTATCTAATAGCTTTGAGGCGGCTAGTCCTAGATTCCGGCTGTATGTGGGAAAATGTAAATCTGACACGACTGAGGAAGATGTGAAGAAATATCTACAAACGAAAATTGCTAACGGAAACGTAACTGTGGAAAAGCTTAAATCGTTAGGTTCTAATTCAACTTTTTGCGTGGGAATTGAAGGAGAGCGGGAAGAACAGTTTTATGACCCTCAGCTGTGGCCAAGAGGAATAATTGTGAGGCGATATAGGCTTTTTCGAGGCAGTCGAAGTGACTTTAGACAACTCTAGAGTAAAGAGAATCAAAGATGCTCAGCCCCAGCCAACAAATACGCGCAACTATAAATTTTACAAGCATCATAAATCTCAACTACTACAAGCAGAAATCAAAGACCGAACAGAAAAAAATACAATATCAATTTTTCATCAAAATGTTCAATGTTTAAGTAACAAAGTTAATCAGTTTGAAGTATTTTTTAGTAACAATGGTTTTGATGTGTTCTGTGTCACAGAGCATCGAACAACACATATACATGGATGGTGTAGAGGGTAATAGTATCGATGCAATCGAAAAACTATCAGTAAACTTACATTTTGAATGTGTAGCTTCAAAGTTTAGGACCGTAAATAGTAAGATTATTGTTATTGTCATATATAGAAGTGGTGTCGGTGATCTGGATCTTTTTCTGGATAAGCTGGCACTGGCTCTCAGAATTGCTGTGTCATTTAGGGATTACAGGGTCTGTGTCTGTGGCGACTTCAATATTAACTTTTTAGTATCTTCTAATGAACTGAAGAAAGTCATGGATGTGTTAAATTCTTACTGTTTAAGAGCAACAATAAGCGAGCCGACACGTTTAAATAACTGCCTGGATAACATTTGTATAAGCGGAGAATTTGATGTATTTGAATCTTCCGTCGTCCATAACGGCCTTTCCGATCATGCAAGACAGGTTCTGCTTTTGCCTATTGAGAGTGGGAATGATTCTAGCCAAATAATAAGTTATAGAGAGTTAAATAGTGAAAAAAATATTTCAATATTTAGGAACCTCATGGAGCACAGAAGCTGGCATGATGTTTACAGTGAAACATGTGTCAATCGCCAGTACTCTAAGTTTATAGCTGGTATTCAACAAACTTTTAATTTAGCATTTCCCTTAAAATCAAGGAAAGTAAATAAAGCTGCTCCGCGGAATTACTGGATAACAAACGGTATCAAAATTTCGGCACAAAAATTAAAAGATTTGTATCTGTTAACATTAACTGGTAACGAGGAAATTAAGGAATATTATAAAAGATACAAGAAGGTATATAGCTCAGTTATCAAAAAAGCTAAAGAATTATACAATAATAACTTAATCGTAAATTCAAATAACAAAAATAAAACGGTTTGGGAAATAATAAAAGGTAATAGTTCGAATCTTAAAAGTAAGGACTTGAAAATAACACTAAATAATGAAATAATTTCAAACGCTGAAGTATTATCTAACTGTTTTAGTGATTACTTTACAAACATTACCTGCGGCCTGTCTCAAGGACAATCAAATGAATGTAATATGGAAATATCAATGAATGATCTGACGCTGTTCTTTAATCCCGTTCATGAGATTGAAGTAGATAGAGCAATTATTCAATTAAAATCAAGTGTCTGAACAGGTTATGATGAGATTTCCTCTCTAATTATCAAAAAATGCATAAACAGTATTACTACTCCGCTTACTTTTATTATAAATAATCGCTGGGGCTAGGGGCACGCGAGCGTGCCGATTAATTGGGAATTATAGGCACGTGACTGACGTCACTGCTGTTATGACATTATCATTTAACGTGCACCTAAATTTGAAATTAGGGGTACGTCAAGTCATTAGTTTATTCTGCGCCAATGTATAAGTTATGCAAATAATTAATAATAGTTTTCATAATTTTTTTTTAAGGAAGAAATAACAATTACAGTCAAAATAAGTCTTTTTATTACAAAAACATCAAATTAACAAAACTCTTACTAAGGATAAATAAAATATTATTGGAAAGTTTTAGTAGAACATTCTGTATCAAAGGATGCTTTCCTTATAGCGTCTAGTTGATTGTTTAAAATAAATATGAGAATGTCTTGCTTTTACTATTTTTATTGCGTTGATTACTGTCGTAGAATCATGTCCCTTGGGTATCCCCCTTTTCTTAATTTTTGAGGGCAACACTATTGATTTTAATAAATCAGTTTCAATATTTTCATTATTATTATTGTTATTATGTTATCTTCACTATCACCAAAGGGTTCATCAACAAATGTAATGTGTTCCATGTTTGCTAAATTATTATCTGTCAATTCACTTATATCTCCATCAGACAATACTATTCTAACACTATTTTGTTGTGAGATCGTTTCTTGATTATTATCGTATGCCTGAGTATCTATTTCTGTATCGATCAGATCACAATTTGCCTCACCTGTTGTAATATAATTCCCACTTAATAATTGCCACTTCGTTGCCAGTTCTCCAGCAGTGTTCCATTTTCTTCAATAAATCTAATCTGTAGTTGAATTCACTATTGCTGGAAATGCTAATTAAGTTGATTAAAGAATTGGTAACTAAAGTGGCTGATTTTCGTTTTTCGGTTAACGTCATCACTTTAGGCTTTTCTATGTTTTGATAAATAATAATTTTTTGTCCATCGTATGTGACACAAGTAGTTGTCGGCAAATAATGTTATGTTTTTATGTTTTCTTACGGCTAAGATAATTCGGCAGGCAACATCATGGAAGAAAAATTAGGACATTGGCAATTGTCTGTTGTGACATTTATTATATTTCCATTTTATGTTCTTATTTGACACTTACCGTCATTATGTTCCTTTAATATTTTGACTTTTGTGATTAAATCTATCTGTTTCTGGATATACTTGAAACTGTAACCTGTTGAAATATTCACATACTGCAATAAATCTTTTTTATGATTTTGAAATCGGTGCTGTGGTCGCTTCAAAATGTGTTTAGCTGCTCGATTGTCGCGTTCTTGATTATGGCTATCCAAAAAAATGAAAGATTATTTAACAAAGTCGGTTAAAGTTGAATTCTTAGGTACTACTGGTTTGATTTTATGGTTAATTGACTCCATATGGTTATTTGTTGTATTATTTAAATTGCCATTTGTCACATTTGTTCACAGTTTCTGCCAAATGATTTTTCCCAGTCTTGAGTTTGTAGTGAGGATCTTTTAATTTTGTCTTTTTACCACGGATTTTATTCTGTATCTTCTTCTTATTTGCGTCCAAACATAAATAATCTTGCACATTTCCAAGTCCAGTTTCAGTTAATATACGATTTTGAGGTAAATGATCAAAAACTTTCTAGAAAATAAAACTTTAATTTTATGTTTAAACATATTATTAACTACATATTTGCTTACAATCGAAAGTTCATGTTTTGTATGTTCTATTACAACTATATACTTTTAAATATTGGCCTCCTGGACAAATACGTAGTTTGAAATTCGCATTACATCCTAAGCCTAGTGTGCTGAAAATTATTACGGAAGTCAAAACAATTTTATCGGTTATTTAAAAGCTATTGTAACCTGGTCTGTCGTAATCCATTTCCTCTTTTACGACTTTCTTTACCATGGATACATGCATATTCAAATTTATAAAATTCTAGAGAGGACTTCAGCGGTCTTTATAGATTTCTGAATATTTCTTTAGTTCATTATAGGAACCAAACTGGAGACCAAGGGTTAATTCTTTTTTTTTTCATTAATAGTCTCATTTCTGTCATTACTACTATTATTTATCGTAACTGTAGCCATATTGTTATCTTAAAAAAATGAGACATAAGATACCTTATGAAGTACTGTTTATGACATAAATCTAGTCAGGATAAATTATTTCCTAACCCCAATTCCTCGAGGATTAATTTTGTATTATGCATTACGTGTGCATAATACAAAATCTGAGCACGCTTTGTTTAGTGATATAACTATTTTTAAAATACAGTATTGACCTGTTAGACCGTCCATATTTAATAGTTTATGTCGTTATAAACTGCAATAATCCACTAACACTAACAGAAATCCGCACCACAAACTAGAACATGTATATTTTCCCCATTTCTTATACACGTGCCTCTAATTTCAGATTTCAGCGCACGTTAAATGATATCGTCATAACAGCAGTGACGTCAGCTACGTGCCTATAATTTCAAACTAAGCGGCACGCTCGCGTGCCCCTAGCCACAGCGATAAATAATTCCTTGAGTTCTGGTGTATTTCCGAATGACTTGAAGCTTGCAAAAATAATACCTATACATAAGAAAGGAGATGAAAATCTGATGCAAAACTACAGGCCTATCTCATTACTTTCTATATTCTCTAAGGTTATCGAGAGGATAGTTGCCGATAAGTTGTTATCATTTCTGAACAGATGTAATATCTTGAATGATAATCAATATGGATTTAGAAAGGGACGCTCCACAATGCATGCAATAGTTGAACTACTAAACAATGTCTACAGAAACATCGATGTGGGCAATGAATGTTTGGCTATTTTTTTAGATCTGAGTAAGGCTTTCGATTGTGTTAACCACAAACGGTTGCTGGCAAAGTTATACAGGTATGGTGTAAGGGCAACACCCTTACAATGGTTTAGGAGCTATCTGGAAGGCCGAAGGCACTATGTGCAGGTCGGTTCGTATCGATCGCGAGAGCAGCCTGTGACTTCAGGGGTTCCTCAGGGATCCGTGCTCGGCCCGCTATTGTATATAGTATATGTAAATGACGTGCCCTCCAAAAATGCTATATTATTTGCCGATGACACAACGATATTTGTACCCTGCGATAGGAAGGATAATGTGGCGGCACCAGCGAACGAAGAACTGCGGAACCTGGAGCTATATTTCAATGATAATGATTTGCATCTAAACTCATGTAAAACAACATTTATCAATTTTAACGTATCAAATAGAGAAAAGAATTATAGTTACCTAATTAAAACTAGTGAAGCTAGTATTACTCAAAAAGGCACGGCAAAATTTTTAGGTGTAACAATCGATTCAGGATGTAACTGGGAGACCCATATCGACGGCCTATGCAAGAGGCTGGGATCCGTGTGTTTTGCACTAAAACACTTGAAGCTGTCAGTAAATTTAGATATTTTAAAAAGGTACTACTATGCAAGTTTTCACTCTTTAGTATCGTACGGTACATTGGCACGGGGCTCCTCAAGTGAGAGTGTGAGGGTCTTCAGGTTACAAAAAAGAGCAATACGGAACATGGTGGGTGTAAGTGAGGGGACGTCATGTAAAGGTTATTTCACTAGGTTAAATATTATGACGGTTCCCTGTATCTTTATTTACCAATTATTAACTTACGCCAAGCAAAATCTGTTCGAATTTATGAAAGTTGGTGATCACCATGAATATGCCACGAGGCGGGGTGATGCTTTGGAGGTGTCTAGACACAGACTATCGATTTATAAAAAAAGCCCACAGTATTTAATGATAACTGCCTACAATAGAATCTCCAAAAATTTAAAGAGTCTACCGATGGACAAATTTAAAGTAGAGTTAAAAAAGTCACTGATTGCTAGATGCTATTACTCTTTCAGTGACTTTGAAAATGACAGGCAAATCTTAGATTTGCATATCTAAATTGTTTGTTAGTGATTGTTGTATTCATTTTTATTTTTATTTTTTACATGTTGTACTGTATTGCATTGGTTAGTGCTTATGCTTGTATCATATTTGTATTGTTTGACTGTTTATATTTACATTTACACTATGTTGACTTGTTCTATACCATTTTTTTTTGTGGTCAACTGAACGAATAAATACTATTATTATTATCAACAATTTTTAGCTTGAATTTCACAATGCACTCGAAGCGTTATTATAAAACCGCGATTGTTCGAGAAAAAACGCTACAATTCCACAACAATGCATTGTACAAGAAAAAAATTAGTACGAACTTTTTCATTTCCCACAATTATTATATTTGCATTAAAACGCTAAAATTTCTGTTTTGCGACGAAAAATAGTAGATACTTTGGCGCCCTCTGCTTTTTGCGTTTTTTGGAGAATATGGAATAATTTATAGAAAATATTTTCCTCTACAGTTTTTGATAAAGAAACCAACCATTTACGCGAAAAATCGATTCACAAAACATTTTGGGGTTACCAAAAACCGTCAAGGGGGGGCCCCAACTTTTTGGTTTTACACTTGTCGCATACCCCACTAACGATTTATCAAATAAAATAGCCTCGCGTATTTTTTTCCAAAAAAGACACTTTTTCGTGAAAGATTTACTGTACTGCAACGTGATTAGTGTTTGCTTGGTATCTATTTACCTCTTGCTAAACCGGTAGGGACAAATAACATCGAATAACAAAATTCTTTCCTGAACAGCTGCTTTTGTTAGGAATTTAGTTGTTATATATGTATCATTGCAAGAATTTCTAAAAATAGAGTAAAGTACACTTAATTGTATTCTTTGACTTTACATTGTCTTAGGCAATGTATTAGTTCGAGAGACGGGTTGAAGAATTATTACATTTTTAAAAATAGCACGGGCGGCATGGTCTCCTTTTCCTTGTCACATCTATTTTGCTAAAAGTCATAAGTTTAGATATGTTGAGTCACGTAATGGAAGACATTTCCGTTCTAGAGTGTTACTGAAACAGAACTAAATGAAAAGGATAGTTTCAGAAGATAAAACAGGCCGACATTTGCAGTTAATTTCAAGTTTTATGATATGTATAAAAATATAATACGCATTGTAATATCTAGGATTATAAAAGAAATGTAATTTTTTCCATTTCTTATATTCAGAACTAAAACAGACATCCATGATGCGTATTTCTTCTAAATTATTCATATTTTAAAAGGTGTTTCTATAAATATTTAAATAGAGTTACAGCTTCAGGATATGTGGGTTAGTATATTAAATAGTCCATTTTATAGGATTTATTCTGTCATTTCGCAGTATCAAAATCTATATCCGTCCTTTTTAAGTTTATTTTTCTTGCATTTTAATACTCTGGAGGATTTGAGAATATTCCATGAGTCATACCAGTATAAATATTTAATCCGCTCAGCGAATATAAATTAGAAGCCGATTTAAGCGTTTAATATTTTTTCAAGTAAATGTATGAAAGCGCGTTACGAAACATTTACAGTCTTTGTTATATGGATTAATGCAGAATTACTTTGTACAAAATTCAAGAAACTTTAATAAACACTAGAAATTATTTTTGATGTTGTATGATAATATTAAATATGTAGGATTACTATTATTCAAAATAAATTCTATTAACACCACTTGAAATTTACATAAAATAAGTTATTACATTGCATGTTTTTTTTATATTTTTAATTACTTATAATGATCAATATTTCATCAAATAAACAGTACACAAGAAAATGAAAGGTGTTAAATACACAGACGCTAGAACTAACATCAAGAGGTTATATGTACATATATAAACTTATACACAGAGCATATATGCATGTGTTGGGATACACATATATATCTAGTGTCATTACCGACAGTCAACGCACAGATACCGTGTTTTATCCTTTAAGGCCTCGTCAGTGTACGTGCGACTGCCGGTAATGACTTTTATACTAGGATCGACACCTTTTGTAGGTTTCTTTATAGCATGCGAATGCAACTAGAAACCATCGCTTTCGGTGTCGCCTTTGGGTGGCAGATGTCGCTGTGATATTCTCACAGGCATTTGCAACGTAAACCCACATAAGTAGCGATCCTAGTTTAAATGTCATTAACCGCAGTAGCACGTACACTGACGAGGCCTTAAGGGTCCCAGCACGGTGTCTGTGCGTTGACTGTCGGTAATGACACTAGATGTATGTGTGTATCCCAACACATGTATATATGCTTTGCGTATAAATGTATATATGTAAATAGTACAATACACCTGTCTTATAAATTGTTCGTGTTTCTATAAAAGATTATGAAAAAAATTATGAAAAACCTTGATGTCAAATAGAATTTATTCCTCTTAGACGGAGAAAACACAACAATAAATATCGTGATAAAATGGTGATGTAAAACAATGCTATAGCCTATTAACAGATGGTTCCAGCTTGCTCGAACGCAGTTGATAAATGGGTTTACATATTTGTTATTGCATTAAATTCTAATACACAGATTCTGGCGTGATTAGTAAAATGTAATCATTAGCCTCCAGCACTGTCGCAATGAATTCCAAAATTTTATCAATTATAACAACAATTACTATTTATATTCGTCCAAAGTAATGTTAAAAATAAGGTTAGAACCTTTTTTAACAATATTTTTTGCTGCACGTGGAATATTATTTTTCCAATGTCAAATACTTCATCTTACACAAGATATAAGTAAAATCAAAAACGAGAAGATTATGAAATGGCGGTTAGAATTAGCTTCATACAGTTACGATATAACATACCGTTCAGGAGCTGACAATACAGTTCCCGATGCGCAACAAGTAATGGTACCAATAAATTGTTTGAACTGCATTCATCATTGTGTCATCCGGGAGTAAAAAGAATGTATCATTTAATACGATGCCGAAATTTGTCCTACTCTTTAGAAGATGTTCGTAAGATGACTTCATCTTGTCCCATCTGTGCGGAAATTAGGTCAAGATTCTTCAAAAATAAGAATTCCCATTTAATAAAGGCTACTTCAGTTTTTGAACGACTGAACATTGATTTTTAGGGACCTATTCCAGGCTCTTATAGAAATAAATATCTTCTTGTGATTATCGACGAATTTTCTAGATTTCCATTCGCATTTCCATGTGCGAATATGAACTCTTCAACAGTAATCGAGTGTCTGGATCAACTATTTTCGATCTTAAGTTTACCTGCATATATTCACTCAGATCGTGGGACATCATTATTATCTCAGGAGTTAACTACTTATCTTCATTCTCGAGGGGTAGCCACAAGTAGAACGACACCGTACAATCCCCGAAGGCAACGGTCAAGTAGAAAGGTACATTGGAATTATTTGGAAAACTGTAAATTTGACACTCAAGACTCGAAATATCAGTGTTGAAAAGTGGGAAGCTGTTTTGCCAGATGCACTTCATTCTATTAGATCGTTACTTTGTACAGCTATAAACTGTACTCCACATGAACGTATGTTTAATCATCAACGCTGTGCTACTTATGGTACTTCCTTACCCACATGGCTTTTTTTTCCAAATAAAACTGTTCTATTAAAGAAGCACGTTCGGAAAAGCAAGTATGATCCATTGGTAGAAGAAGTACAAATAGTAGATACAAATCCAGAATATGCTTTGGTCCAGAATCAAGATGGAAGAGAAATGACTGTATGACAAAATAACAAGAGCTCAAGACTACGCCGACTACCCGAGAGATACAGAATTTCCTCAACGGAGCTCAAGACTTCGTCGACCACCCACTCCAATGAACATTAAGGGGGGGATTTTATGATTATGCTTTCATAGACATTATACTGTCAATTTATTTATTCGATTCTTTCACTGGATTAAAGCCTAGAGTAGTAAAAGCATTTTCATTACAGTGACCTTTGAAAAGGGTCAGATACTATTCATTGTTACACCAAGACACCAATAATATAGAAATGTTAATTGATAATATACTTTCAAAAATATGGCAAAATACTAAGAACGTTAATTATGTGGCAGTTAAAGATACTAGATTTGGCTTCATTACCAAAAGAGGTACAAGTCAAGCAAGTTTTCATAGTTTAGGATATTGAGTAGTTGATATGACTAAAATGAAAAATTATTGCGTACGCCTGGCATAGTAAAGCTATATAATCTTTAAAAAATTTGCTACAAATTTCTCTGTATGCACTAGTTCCTAGTTTTATAACATGTCAGATATCTGTTTTAGACTTTACTTTGTACTTCGATACACTAACTTCTTCCAGACCTTGTGCTTCCATTATGGAAATTAAAAATGTTTTCCTTTTACCTTCTTTGGCGATCAAATTAAATTTTTCTCAAATTTGTATAATTAAATTGACATACATCGTCGGCAAAGAAAAAAGGCGCGTATATTAACTGGTTGGATATGTCGGTAACCAACCACATATTTGTTGTTCGGTACTAGCTTTCTTTTATCAATTATATATGAGCTGTAACCCTCTTGATCGGTAAAGGTTTCTGAAGACAAGTTGCACATTCTTACTTTATTTTCAGTATTTATGTAAAAACTTATGAGTGTTTTTACAATATCTACTTTACCTAATCTTACAACAATATATATCCAAATCTTAACATGAGGACCGGAAAACTGGGCATTAATTTCTTGACTAAAAAATAAATCTAAGATGGCTAAGTAAGAAAAAGTCGGTAATATTGAAAGAAATTTACAAGAACAAAAGTACAGATATCAAAGGAGATGTCGAATTAATGTCTCTAAAATCAAAACGGGATGAAAAGAAGTTCAAATAAAGACGGCATCTATTTATAATGAGTAGTAAAATACAGATTAAAAATCAGAAGAATAGAATGACGCCCAAGAGGAAGTTCGGAATCATATGGAATAATAGGCTTGCGGAAACTATAAGCGGAAGAAAAGAATAGATTAGACTGACAAATATTTATGGAAACCTAAAGCAAAGTACGAAGCAATCCTCGACACCTAAAGACCATAAAGATGATGATAATGAATCAATGATTTTTTGGTTTGAAGAGCGATCTGATTAATGCATCAAAAGACGTAGGGAAGAGGCTGCTAACTTGCTATATACCGATTATATTTTTTTATTGACGTATTTTCAGAGAAATATCAATAAACGGAATAACTAAAGGTTATAACTGGAGGAATTATATAATAAACTATTTTCCTGTAGTAAAGATAAAATTCTATACAATAAATGTGTGTATATAAAAATACTTTTATGGCGACATTACTTGGAATTAATGTATAAACATTTTATCAAGAAATTTGACATAAATCTATGAGTGGTATTCTGTATCCAAAATTAAAGACCTATTGTAAATCTTTATTTAAGTTTATATTCTTTCAACTCAAACGTTGCAAAAAGTTACTTTTCAAAGTAAGTAACGCAACCTAATAATGATGTCACTAAACCTATATAAAGCTAATTATATAAAGCTGTTATTTCTCCTAGTTGAAAACAGTATCATATTTCAGGGCTATTTTGTGTTATTAGATAAGATATTAGGTCATTGCTACTTGACATGTTAGCTTGTAAGTAGCTAGTTGCTCTGTATTTATCCCTCATGTTTTCCCATCAATGCAAATTTGAATATATCTTCTAACATTGTTATTAATAATAATAAAATAACAATGAATGATTTGATAGTATCTATGTAATATATGTACCTATTGCTTTTGTGACATCTATCATAGTATACTGCTCCCAGAAGAAAAGTACTACTTGATTTGTATTTTACATATCCCTGTGGGACAGATGCCTAAGATTTATGATAATCTCTTGTAAAGAGCAATTTTCTATTTGGTCTCCACTAGAAGGAATGCACTTCGAACATTCGAAGCTGATGATGAATTAGAATGTGTATGTGTATATGTTTCCATAATTTCGATATTTTATTTCATTCTGCACGCATTCATAATATCTATGAACTTTGAAGTAATTTACTTCATATACCTAGCAACGAATTCCTTGTTTTGCGTTGCAATTTCTCTGAAACGTATTTATATATTTCTGGCGCTGAGTTTTAAATAAAACGGAAACACCGCAGGTACGCTAAAGAAATAATTCCATTTATTAATAACTGAGACGGACCTCCATTCTACTTTCAAGCAGTAAAATCACTCCAATTCTATTTCTAAATTACGAACCAGAAATGCAATTTAACTGTTAACACACATTGCATATATCTCGCGATATGTTCATGTAATATGTGACAAAAACAAATGTAGAAAAAGAGAACAATACATCTTTGTGCTGTTTCTTGTTCAACTCTAACGAGAAAATGATTTGTTCTTTTATAATAATAAAAACCGTAAATATAATAATAATAATAATAGTAATTGGTCCTAATTTAGTAAATGTACGACAGCACGTTTTCCATTCAAAAACAAGATTTATTTGAACGGCAAATTTTGTTCTGTTCCTTTAAAAGTATGTTATTTTCATTATTTTAACTTGACCAACTGTTGTCAACCTGTTCCTATAATCGTGCAAAGCTTTAAGTCTGTACTATTTACCAGCTTTCAGCTCCTATCCGATACTGTTGCTAGTGTCTTCACCCGTCAAACAGTAAACAATTCCCCGCTCTTGTCCGAAATACCTGGCCGTGCTTTCACTCGTCAAGCAGTAATCAAATATCCTTCAAATACTCCCTGAAATAATAGTGAAATTCAGATGACAAGTATAATAATATGCATCTTTCTCAGTAATGCTCATCTCTATTACGTTAAGGTAAGCTCTCTTGCCATCTTAATGGACATTACTTTAATAAGCAACGGAATTAATCTTTGAATGTCCGTATAACATAGTCAAGTTATCTGTACATAACAAACAAACAATAAATATGTATTTTAAAAAGTCACCGTGATTAATATATCCCAGTTCTTGAAATTAATTTTGCTTGATTTATATTTCACGTTTAATTGCCATTGGCGAGTTTTAATTTAATACTTGAATACCAATAGTGTGTTATACCCCAATAGACTTCGGAAATTCAATTAAAAATATAATTTACAATGCAACACTATGCAGTAATAGTTATTAACGATACTAGTTCGATATGAACGCGTGTAACGTTACACAAGAATTATTATTTAGTTATATCGAACGTGTTTCATTCAAAATTCAATCTACGACGGTTCAAATAGATTTCATTCCCATAGATTTGATTTTTCTTAAATGCCAGAAACGTTTTCATACAATAAAATGCAAAATATTCAGCGGCACATAATAGTCGATGTCATGGCAAACGCGCTTGTTGATTATTAAATTTTGACTTCGGTAACTTTATTATTGGTGTCTAGTTTTGTGCTATACATGCAGTTTTAGTGAAAACGAATATTAATATGGTGATTCTGATTCCAAAAGTGTCCCTTCGGATATCGAAGGTTCTCCTGACATACTTCGAACATCTTTCAAAACATTGTAAGGTTCAGTTGTATCAGTGAAGAGAAACGAGGATAATAATAAGGACGTCCATTTAATTGCATTTTTAAAAAAAATCGAAAAGATTTCTGTCAAAAGAATCTAATTTTTTAACAAAAGAAGACAAATCCCGTTTTTTCCTGAAAGCCGATGATAGAACTTATTTTATGATAAAATTTGTACTGACAGTGGGGCTTTTTGGTGACTGAAAGCGACCTGAATTGGCAAATCTTCAGTTACAAAATGTTAAAGATAAAGGACAATGCATTTACATTAATATTCCAATTACGTAAACAATGATACGACGAGATTTTTTTATCACAAACATAAATCTTGGTTAATGTTGGAAGAATAAAATGGTGGAAAAGGTTCGAAGATATAGTGCGATGCGGCCAAGCAATACAAATCATACTCGTTTTTTGTGGGGTCCAGAAGTAGAAAATGCATTAAGGGTGCTTACCCAGAGGTGCCGACTAACTGCCGTGAGGTAGGACGTAAGAGGGTGGCGCCATATACGCTAATGTAAATTCTGGACTTTACAAGATTTTATTAAAATAATAGTACCGTTTTTATTTACGAAATATCAAAACGAAATTTAAAGCACACATAAACAAAGGCTCAATGCATGTTGGACTGGAATGAGTTTTTAAAATAAACTTTCTGAAACTGTGTTATGATGTTGTAAATTTTGCCAAGTTTGAGACTGAAATGTAGGAGTAAATAATTTGAATTATAAGGAAATACACCCAACGAGGCCTTAATTAACCCTTTGTATTCAATTTAATGCAAAAGCATAAGAAAAACAAACATTTCTGCTGTTTGTTTTGTTTTAACGAATACCTTGCATCGGCAGAATTTACATTAGCGCATATGGCGCTACCCCTTATGTCCTACCTCACGGCGGTTAGTCAGCACCTCTGCGTAAGCCCCCTTAAGTTCGCACTAATACTTTTGGAAAAATTGCACGCATTTCCAGTATTGTTGCGGATTTGGCGCTCCAATACAGTGGCAGAAAGCTACATAGAAGTAAAATTAATAGAATCTACGATTGGTTCTTGGTGAAACATTATGAATACTACATAGAAGATTCCAAAGAAAATAAAAAGAAAGTGTCCTTTAATATTTCGAGTAACATTTCAGGCACTGAAAGCCCAACAAGTTCAAGCACTTTGGAAATAAATTTAATATCTAACAATTTAGCCCACCTGTCATCTGCTGAAAATAATTTATCCATAGCGTTTTACGGAAGTACACAAACACTTTACCGTACTGTAAAATAAAACACTTTACCTGCCGTTAATATCTGTCAACGTAGTCATGATTGAATGACACCACAAATAGTCTGTTGCTGTCATAAAATGTCATGTCATTATATCTTTATTTTTTAAATTAAAAATTTTTGCTGTTGGCGAGAAAATTTTGTATGTACCACGTCAGTAAAGTGCCTTTATCGAACTCGTCTGTTACTCATACTTATTCTGTTGACATTTAAAAGATAATATCGTTGTGATTAATACCCATACATTAATTTTCTTTTTAAATAAATATAAACACTCTGTATCTGATTGAATTTGTTCACTTCGTCGTTCTATATAACAAAGAACAATTCTTAAAATACCTACAAAGCTGTATAGTACTGACACTCCCGTATAAGTTAGCGACATTTATTTCGTACATCGTCATTATCAGTAATGTAATGCAGTTGAAACGAGGGATAGGTTATTGTGTGATGTTCCTGGTCAATATAACACGTCATCCACTTAACACGGACGTAGCAAGTCTAATACGTAGGTAATTGACATGTCTGCATGGCTGTCACGGCAGCTGTATATATATATATATATATATATATACGGTATATGTACATACATACATAGGCAAGCGAATACAGGCATTATATCACTGAGGTCTGAGGTTAACCGTTGCCATAGCAATCTGCGCTTATGACATATATTGTCCAATTATTGCAAATAATAGTGAATATAGTGACAAGCAGTAATGTTTACTTTAAAGTAAAGATTGACAGTTAAATTATAAAGTGATAGATTTTTAAAAGAAAATTAAGTATTTAAAAATTTTTTAGCACTGTTAATATGTATTTAGTAAAATTAACGTGATGCTTAAATTTAATTTAAAATTCGATTCTAATTGCAATTAATAAATATAAGAGCGAGTATAATACATAACTGATAATTATATTATAAAATTTGCAGAAGGAATTTGTCCTTGTAGTTAAGATAAATAAATCTTTAAATAATTATAAGGAAACTATGCTTTTTGTCGCGGGCGCATAATGTTTTAAGTTGGCTATAGTTTGGTAGTTTGGACGGAACCAAGATATCAAACAATTCTATCAGAACTTTTTTTATAGGTTCCATATCTGCAAAAGGAAATCTGTTTTATCTTTGAATTTTCTTTCTGCCACTCTGAGTAAGACATTCTGTTTGATTTAATGAGACAGCAAATTGCAGACATCAAACGCAAACAATTTGTGGGCTATGTCTATACATTTATATTTCTTCATATCAAGCACATCGTTCATATTCAGCCATCTTCATGTCGTCGTTGTATAACGTCTAATTTTCTGATTGGTTCCTGTTGATTTATAAAATCAAGCGTATAGAAATTGCTCGTACGGTATGCCTTCAGGGGCCGTTATAGTTATAGCCATAATTAAAGATCTTTATAGGGAAAAATATCCCCATGTGCATTCATTATTAAGACACAGAAAGTATAATTTTGTGCACTTTTACTTTCTTATACGTACTATAGAGAAGTATTCTGCCCTCAAAATTAAAAAGTGCAAATGCACAAATTTTTAATTTAAAGAGCAGTCAGTAACTGATTTTAATGTAATATTTTATAGTGTTTTCATAATTACGCAATAAATAGTATGAAAACATTTATTGAATATAGCTTACAATAGGTACAAACGAACATAAGACATTTACTTTATAAACGGTATTTTTTTTCAAAATTCTAAACAATTTTGAACCATTAATGGCCTTAGAGTTTTTATAATCGCATATTTTGCATTACTGTCCAAACTTTTTGTTTCTTTTAATTGTTGAGGTTCACCTGTTATTTTTTTTTTTAGGGCAGAAGATTTTATAAAACTGAGAGAATATTCCTCAGTTTCAATTGAATTTTGTAAGTTAAGTTCGTGCTGCCTCTTTCGGCAATCATTTGGACATTGTTAACTAGATAACGTTTAGGGTTTTAATAATTAGAATTGTTGATCTTTTGCACAGAATGATATTCTTTTCACAAGCGAAAATCTCTTGTGTCCACGGCTTTCACTGCTACATTTCAGAAGTGGCTAATGAAACGGCAGTCCCAAATCTTGGAAGTCATAAGTTTTCTTTTCTTGTTTTAAAGACTTTTCAACTTGGTGGTCAAAATGTTTGCACTCATGAATGTATGGTCTGCCTCAAAGTAACTGACTTCAACGTTTTCAACTGACCATACTGGAATTTACAACATGTACGAAATATGATAGAAAACACCAATTTTTATTTTGTGATATGCAATTATTGAACTATAAAATTACAGTTTTCTTGTCATGATTTACCATGAAGAAAGAACGAAAAGCTCTAAAATGTCTTCATTATTTCTTCGCGTTATTGCTTCTTGCCATATAACTGCTAAAGGTCTGACATATTTTTGCTTGATCCCTACCGGTATGAAACTTTCATTGTACGTTGTAACCCTTTCTGTAAAAATAACAGATTTAAAGTTTGAATTCTGGGGAGCACAATCATTGTTTGCAGATCCACTGTGACGCATAATGTATCTTCATTTAGATCTGATTCAGCATATATCCTGTAAAAATCTCTACTTATTTTGTTTTGTTTATATAATTATTTTAATTTGTCTTTCTTGTGCTCTAGACTATGTACTTGCACTTTTCCCACTCTTCATGGCCAAGTTTGCCGAAGTGAAAATGAAGTTATAGTAGCCGCTGAAGGCAAGCGTAGACGTTTCTAAATTTGTGTCAGTCATAAGCTAAAATGCAGTATCTGCTGCGTACTAGGCAAGAATGCAACAACTACATGCAGTTACCATATATTATCTAAATGCACAGCAGATATTACGGTTTGAAATATGAAAAGGATCTATTTTTCATTTACTGTCACGAGATTTCTCGTTCTGTTTTGAAATTTACTCCATATACTGCATTTTTGACAACAATTTTGTAACCTACGCCATCTTAATTGAAGAAATAATGAAAATGTAAATTTCGATTTTTTTACAGTTACTGCGTTCTTGCTAATGACGGTAATTATTGTGATGACGAAAATGTTCGTCTTTGAGATATTTGCGAATGCTTACGTTTTGAAGTCTTTTGATACCGAAAACGTGGTTTTTAAGGAATGTCTTTCGCTTGCTCTGAGTGTGTCTGTGAGTGTGTGTGCGTGTGACCCCTTTAACGGTCAAACGAGAACAGCTATCATTTCAAAATTTAATATTTGATAGTATAATCTCCCTCCTGGGATCTGATTAGATTTTCAGTAAAATTGGCAGACTGGAACAAATTGATAAAGAATTCAAATATATTCAATAGTGAATAATTCAAATATATTCAATAGTGAATATAAGACAAATTGTTTAAACCAGTTTTTTCCGAATATCTCACAAATCATACTTTGTAGTCAGATACGTTATGAGTACAAAAGTATGTAAACTTGATAGTAAATACCTTGTATGAAAGAAATTAAAATTTGGACCGGAAGTAATACTTTTACTTTTACCGATTTTTTTGCAAATATTTCGTTAATAATGCATTCTATATAGATTTATCAAGAATACAATTTTTCATAATTGTTATATAAAAAGATTCGGAGTTGAAGTAATACTCATAGGCTTTTTTTTTAAAAAGATAAGAGTCTTAAAACTTTTGTATATACCGTGCATTTTTTTTAACGCGGAACATAGGGATTTGCGTACTAAAAATTCTACCCCATGTTAACTTTTGTTGCGGATCAAATTTGAAAGAAATTTGTGTATCATTTAATAAATCTACATTTTTCTACCAATTGTACATTGTTTTTAGTGACATGAAGTTGTTCTATTTAATTATTTTTTCGTTTTCAGTTGAAATTAATTCGCACAAAATTGAGTGACAAAATCAACGGAGCGTAAACTATTAATAATTTTATGTTAGATGACGTCGCTTGTCACTTCGCTAGTGACAAGTAAATTTTGGAAAAAAATTTCAACATTTGTTTAATGGTTGAAAATGAGGGCTTCACAACCTTAAATATGCTTGCCGATCAGTTCTAAATTTTAAGAAGCAGTTGCCAAAAAGCGCTGAAGATCGAAAAGCACATATCTTCTAAGATTCAAAATGATCACTAATTACATATTACCAACCGACTTCTTCCCAAGAATGGAATTTTGCCAATTTTGGATGGAAAAAATAAATAATGATCCAAATCTGTTACCAAGAAATTTATTTACGATTGTACGCGGAACATAGGAATTTGGGTGCTAAAAGCTTTACCCCATGTTAACTTTTGTTGCGGTATAAATAACAAAAAGAAATGTAATTTTACACACTGTGAGATAATGTATTGAATTAGTGAAAATAAAAATAATTTAAAGAAATTGTTCAAAATGTTTTCCTTCAGCAGTTGCACAATATTCTAACCGATCGTAGAAATTTCCACGAGTGTTTTGCAATTGTCGCACTGTAATTGAATTGCAAGCGTCTGTGATTCTTGCTCTTAGCTCTTCCAAGTTTTCAGGTTTCTCTCGAACATTGTCGTAGACTGTACTTGATACATGACCCCACAAGAAAAATCGAGCCGGGTAAGGTCTGGGCTTCTGGCAGGCCATCTAAATGTTCCATATCGTCCAATCCAACTGTTGAGGAAAGTTTGATTCAAGAATTCAGAGATTGTGGCAGCACTATGAGCTGGAGCTCCGTCTTGCTGGAATATTATTTCCCCATTATCTCGCAACTCATCCAGACGGGGACCTACTTCCATCTGAAGTAGATCTAAATATTTCCATTGATTTAAATTCCCGTCTATAAAAAAAACGACCCCAACATGTTATTCCCCACTATTCCCACCAAAACATTAACTTTCTTAGGCCACTGCGTGTTAGCCTCTCGAATCTTATAAGGATTTTGTCGTGCCCAAATTCTTTTGTTTTGCTTGTGTACTATCCCATCCAGAGCATATGTTTACTCGTCACAAAACAGTATACTTGTTAAAACATTTGGATCGTTATTTATTCTTTTTATCCAATATTGGCAAAATTCCATTCTTGGGAAGAAATCTGTTGGTAACGATTTCTGAACATTTCTAATCTTATAAGATTTGTACTTTTCGGTCTTCAGCATCTGCTTCTTGAAATTTGGAACTAATCGGCAAGCATATTTAAGCTTGTGGGGCCTTCGTTTTCAACCATCAAACAAATGTTTATTTTGGTCTCTTCTGTAACTGCAGATGAATTTCTAATTCGTTTCTTGTGGTCACAATTTACGCAGCCTGTGTTCTGGAATTCATTGTAAATTCCAGAAACTGTCGAAATACTTAAAACTGGCTGATCAGCATATGCTGCAGCAAAGTTGTCAACAATATCCCTGAAGGACATTCCCTGGATACATGCCGTAACAATTTTCACTCGTTCTGCAATTGTGTACATAGACTTTTTTTCGTAAATTTACTTGTCAATAGTGAAGTGACAAGCGATGTCATCTAGCATAAAATGTTTAAATGTTTACGCTACGTTTATTTTGTCACTCAATATTGTGCGAATTAATTACAACTGAAAACGAAAAAATAATTAAAAAGAAGAACTTCATGTCATTAAAATATTGTACAATTGGTAGAAAAATGTTTGATTTATTAAATGAAATGCAAATTTCTTTCAAATTTGATCCGGAATAAAAGTTAACATGGGGTAGAATTTTTAGCACGCAAATCCCTATGTTCCGCGTTAAAAAAATGCACGGTATATTTCGGAACGTACCTATATACTTATGGTCGTGTGGTTGCCACACCTAATTTGTTTATATCAAATTTATTCAACCATCGGTATCTATTTTTTAGAGCGAGTCGTTTTTTACACTTAACCTCGAGCACAATATTCAAAAATCATATTTTATAATCACCTATAAAATAGAAATATTATTTCCTTTCCTGCAATTATTGTAGATTTATTTAACAGTTTCTTAATTACATTAGTAAATATTTTATTACACTCATTACTATACCACACTCTTGTAATTCCTCCTGGATTGTAACATGGAACAACAGGAAAAAATGTCGTCTAATCTATTATATTCATTCCAAATTCTATTCTATTTCAACCTCAAAGTGGAGCAACATTTTCGGAGATCATAATTCTTTTTTCCTAGTGTCGATTGTATCAAAGCAATTTTAGGTCAGTTAAAAAAAGAATTCTTAATTATCCTTTCAGTAGAAAATTAATAGATCTTCAGTCTGGAGCATTCACTTCGTTTTTACACCACAAAAGAAGAGAAGTTTCTTACACAAGCCTACACAATATTTAATATTAATAAAGAATTAATTGAAAAGAATAATCCTATCCTAACCTGGATTACCTATTCATATCACATAAAATACTTGATGATTTTGAAATAACAACCATCATATCTATAGCATTAACGTATTTGTTTTTGATATATATGTAATTAATATTTGCGTAATATTTTGCAGCTGTGTGGAATTAATCCAATCTATTAAACAAATAATTTATATAAATGTAATTATTATTTGCCATAGCGTATTAACAGAAACATTATCCGTTTGCTTTACAAATATAATAATAACTGAATTTTTCGGTATTTGCATTATATTTTTGTAAAACAAGGTTCCTAGTATTGGACGCGATATTCACTTTCGTTTTTGTTGCGATATATTAAAATTGAAAACCTGATTCTTGTATCGTATACAATAGTACATATACGTGTACACAAAAATAAGTAAACCTAATTCTTGGCTGTTTATAATAATAAAATGTAAGTAGTTGTTAGTATTAGCGGTCTTTGGTTATTCCATATAATTGTTAATAATTGAATTAATGATTAAATAAGAAAGCATTTTTAAACGTTCTACAATTTTATTCTATCGTGTTCTTCAGTATTCAACACACTCCCAAAAAATGTATGTCACAAAACCGCAGAGCAGCACACGCACAAATAAACTGTAGAGATATATTCTTTTTTCAAATCAGAGCTTTATTTTACATTATTTACAAAAACATATTTTATCTATAAATTATTAGTTACTTGTAGTAACAAATAATTATTGTAAACATATTTCTAAATTCCTGATAATGGATTTTGATAATTGGTTAAATTAAATTCAATTACTACTCCCAGCTTATTTCTGGTATTGAAGGAGTATTGTAAGTTAGATGTGAATTATTTAACTTATATTCTTCATATTTAAATTCCTCGCCGCTAGGTTTCTGACTCCCCTGAGCCACACTTCGACCAAGTCGAGAGTCTCAGAGTATACTAACATGTTCTTCCGTGTATCTTTTTACTTTGACTTTGAATACCCTGAAACTCAAGCAGTTCTTTATTTCCGACGGAAGTTTATTAAATATCTCTATTGTTCAAAACTGGAAACTCCTTTTCTCTATGACGCAGTCCACTCCAGGGATAGAATAGCCATTTATTGTTGCGTGTACTGTACTTATGCATGTCACTTAATATCTGCAGAGTGCAGTTATTCTTTTGAATGTTATGTGCTACATGGTAAGCTGTTATGTATTCCTCCAGTTTAGCTATTGTTTTATACTGAGTAGTCCCGTATCTCTGTTTATATTCTCAGTATGGGTATACCAGTACGAGTTCAGAGCCTTGTTTTGGATCACATACATAGATTTCAATAATGTTTTTGAACATTTTCTCCATGCCACTATTAAGTAGCGTATTTTTGAGATGACACAGCCTACTTCTTTTAATTGCCATTATTATGGGTGTTACACCTTTCTGAATGTAGGCCACATGTGGCCTCCATGATAATTTGTTATCTATCATAACTCCCAAGTACTTTATCGTTAAGTTTTTCTTTAGATATGTTCAGCCTCAGTTGTATTGGCTGTTTATTTTTTTTTGTCGAAAGGTTATATAAACTGTCTTTTTTGTTTTTAATGTTAATTTTTGCCCAACCAGCCATTGGTCCACTTTTTTAAATCTGTATTTATTTTGATATCTATTTCTTCCATACTTTCTTCAGCAAAAATTATTACCATGTCATCTGCATAGATTATATATTTTCCTTGTAGGCAAAGGCTGCAGAACGATTGAATGTACAATAGGTATAGTAATGATCCTAAGATCTAACCCGGCGGAACACCTGTTGTTAATTCTGTAGGTTGACTACTTGTAATCGGACCTATTTTAGTTAGTTGAGTTGTCTTTCTAGGCCACATGAGATATGTTCCAATCATCCTGTGAGCAATGCCCCGAATCCCAAATTCCTCCAGACTATCTACGAGTATGCAATAATCAACCGTTTCAAAAGCTTTCTTTAAATCATGGGTCAGCGCTGTTATATAGTTTTCATTATCAAGGCCTTCATACACAATATGCGTGACCTCAAGTACTGCTAGTTCCATATTGCTGTTTGGCTGAAATCCAAATTAATGTTTATTAAATTGCACTGTATTAGTTACAAAATTCATGACTCTTTTCTTCAGTACTTTCTCAATAGTATCTTTCTTAGGGGCTTTTCAAGGATATTGGTCTGTAGCAAGTGTAATGTCTTGCTTCTATTTGAGGGCTAATCCGTAGGAATAACTCCTAATTAATTATATAACTAATTCAGGTAGCAAGCGCATACAAAAAACCATCTCCTGGCCTTTGAAATTGGGCGCACATCCAGTTGCCTATATCGCAAGGCGTATCGCCGCCGTGGTATCCTTCGACGTGATCTCTAGTAGCATACGCCTTGTTGATCGTACCAAAGTTCACTGTTGCTTGGTATGTATTTGTCCTTTTATACTTACCAAGTAAGAGTAAATACATCTTCACCCGAAGCAATACTGCAGGGCAATGTACCCCCGACATCAGCACACTGTGATGTTATAGAATCCGACAAAGTAAGCTGTAGATCATTTATATATATTAGAAATAAGGCAAGACCAAGAATTGAGCCCTGGCGCACACCATTGTTTATCTCTGTACGTTTGGAGACATAACCCTTATATATATGATCCGTGGTCCCCTTAACAAAAGTAACATGGGACCTTTCAGATAGATACGGCTGAAATAACTATAACGCCACACCACGGGCAGCACAATACTTCATCTTATCAGAAAGAATACCGTAGCGTAGAACGTCGAACCTCATCTTTTTAAATAACATGTAGATATAGTTAAATTAACATAGTTGCTTAAGGCTTGTTATGCCTTATTTTTGCTTTTGCGTATGTTCCGCATGGCTTAAACATTTCGCAATATATGGTACATTAAACTTTACTTATCGACTGTGCCTGGTATGTTATGTGATCTAGTTTGACATGCCTTATATCTGTTGTGTGAACACATTTCTGTTCCTTAAGCTAAATTTACTGAAATATAATTTTAGGTCCCTACTTGCATTCGGACGTTGAATTTATTACACGTTTAGGTTTACTTAAGACTACGTTTTATAATGAATAATTTCCGAGCCCGTTAAACTTATGCCTGGGCTATCCTACCTGTATCTATCCGTTTGCTCTAATTTTCGGATGTACACGTTGTTATTTCCATCGGCATACTATGCTCTCAGGCTACGATATCTGTGTATTCTTGATCGTTTCCATCTTAGTTTTTATTGCTTTCATGTTGCCTTGTGCGTGGGGAAAGTATTGTGTTGGGATACCCTTTCAGCGCCTTATTTACATATGTCCCAAATGAATCATGTATTGCGGCAATCGAAAACTTCCTTTGGCTTAATGGTTGTTTATGTTTGCTTAAAAAAAGGTCTATATGTAACTTAAGAACAGCTTAGGTATACACAATAGTTATTTTCTTCTTTCACGGACATGCCCTTGATGGTAATAGGGGGGGGGCCTTCCACAGGAATATTATCGTTCCGAGCCATTCGTTGAACATAACCTCCGAACATATAACTCGTTTGTACGTCTGGTTCCATTGCCTGCAAGATCATATATTGGTCGGAGATACCACGCCGTTGTTTTGAAGCATTGTACTCTCGTTATCTAACTAATTACCTGATAACTGGTCCGTTAATCATACGTGTTTTCTCTCATAATGTTCGACAGGATCGTGCATTCTGTTTACATGTTTGGCTTTCTGTCAACACGACCACCGCGCTATCAGCTGTATAGGTGCCAACTGAAAGGACGTGAAGTTCCTTATCCGTACTATTTAACGGGTTGAAATGTGTGTATTACCGGTTTATTTTAAATTCATTCTGACATTATTTGGAATTCTAAGGGACGTTTGTGTTTTATTATTAAGTTCATGTTGCTGTTGATTTACCTACGGTATAGTTTTGGTTCTTGTAAATTTCAAATTCTGCCGCAGTTTTAGGCCTTAGTTTCCGTCTTCTCGAAGCCTGCGTAAGTCTAGGGAGCATTGAATTAAGGAAGCACGCTATCGGATTTCACTTGAAGTCATTCTTCATAGGAAGTGCACAGGTGCAAAGCAACCTATCTTTTCAAAATTTTATTGTATGTCTAAGTTGACAATATCGCGTCTGCGGCTTTAAGGAGTTAGGTATATTACCGTTACCGTATCGTATCTATTAATGGGGGCGTTTATGTGAATTTCGTCACCCAAGTTTTGCTGACCACGTGTTTGGGCTCTAAGTTATTTGTACAATTGTGCCTTTTGAAGAAAAGATGACGTGTTCTCCGAAATAAAGTCGGGGTAAGTTTGAGAGAATTTCTTTATGTTAATTTCCAGAGTTTTAATCTCCGCTTTTCTTCATTTTTTTTTCATTGTCTATTAGGAACTCGTAGTACGTTACCGATTTTGCGGTATTTGTTGACGTACTCACTATCGAATAAAATTATTGTGTGGAACACAGATCCTGCTTAGTCGAATTGTCCGTTATACCTTCCGTAGTGGCTCGTACTTAAGCAGAAGTGTGAAGCTACCGACTCAGTGACTTCTGCGAGGAGTGCCTCCTGAAGGACTTCGTTAATACATCACCAGCCAGTGAGCCATTCTTCTCACCTGTATCGCAAGATAAGTACAGCACCAATTTTAAACTACGTTTTGTATCTCGACTAATTTGTCAGGATTTTGAGCCAGAAAGCTGGTCATTTTACATGTTTTGAGAACTAACGAGTGTCTTGCAAGATTCTATTGCAACCACCTTTTCATGTGTTAGGTCACAATTACCGCTACTTAAATTTTGCTTAAATTTAAATTTGATTTCGTTGTATAGCGAGTGACCCCAAAGTAGGATTATTGTTAGGGCTCTCGTTGATTGCCTATTCTTGTGACTTCCTGAGGTACGACTCAGATTAATTTTCTTGGATTTAATTCTTTACAGTAAAATTCAATAATCTAATTTCAATATATTTCATTAATTTAAAATTTCACAAATGTTTCATTGTGTTAATTAAACTTTTTTTTTTGATAACTTTTAAGTAAAAAATAATTTCGTAAATACTTTAAAATATAGATTTGGCTCATGTCAGATTTGTAACATATGGTATATTTATTGCGTAATTTTGTTGAATCATTGTGTGTTGATAATTTTTTTTTTAAATTAATATATAGCATACTGTCCATCTTTCTCTTTCTTTTTTTTTAACCATAACATTTTACTACGCGACTAGCACTTAGATAAGGTTTGTGTATCTGATCCATACAGGGTGATCCGTAGGTGTATCTCACTGGAGGGACACAGCCAGTGGGAGTTCATAGAGAACGCAGGTAGGTTACCTCCTAGGTAGCGTAGTGTCCTGGTGCCCAGAGACAACGTCGCTAGCGTCGCCGCCGACCGACGCTCTTTTCATAAAGCTTAATTCCTTGAACAGTCACGCCATCTGCGACTTGAGTTAGCTCGGCCCTGCGATTTTCAAATACTTCCACCTCACTACAGTGATCTCCCTATACCGTAACTCACCTAAGATTTATAATTTAGTTGCGACGTTGTTGAGGGTGTAGCAGGCTCTTCGATAGTAGATCTGTGAATAGTGAAAAATAGCAGATTTTTTATGCAAGATATTTTTGTTGACTTTAAATTTGGAGAAAACCTTTCATCGTCAACTTATGAGGAATTTAGCAATCTACCCCGCTGAATAATCAAACTTAGAAAAAAATTATCTGATTAAAGAGAATTAATTAATATGTCAAAATATTTAAAAGGAGTTTCCTCAAAAATCCTTTGCAGCAGACTTGTTTGCTTTAGTTCACGTTAAATATTGAATCAAAAGCTATCCCGCTCTGCACTTATTTTTTGTTCAACTATTCTTTACTTTGTTTGAAATGAATATAAAATAAATTAAAATTAGACAACCCACATTACAATAAATGTTATTCTGGTAAAAATCTTTCCCGCAGTTACAAATGTCTAAATATTTGATCATAAATGAATTTTTATTCGATTAGATATTGTGTAATAGGTACTCGGACATCCTTTTGGTCATTAAAGTATGTGCTATGCAACCAATATTGCGATTGCCGTTAGTAGTGAGGAGCCTTAAATATAACAATTATGAAAGTATTATACATTAATTCCACAGGATTAAAAAAAAGTCCCTGTAAGAGCTCCAGTTAAAAAAAAAATTGTTAAACATTCCCGATTGCGAATGAAACTTTTAATTAATTCCACGTATTGGATATCGTATTGTATCATTTATACCCTCAAAATTGAACCCTATTTAAATTCAACACGAATACACCCACTCGCACAGCATACACATATACACACACGCACACACTTGAAGACTCATCGAGAACTGTAAATGGTACACTCAGCGTTTGAACAAAAGCAGCGCAGACGGCAGAAACATCGGACTGAACAAACTTCAATGTTTTATTATGGCAATTTAACACTGAATACAATTGTCGCGGTGTCATTTTTGCCGTTTTATGAAATCAAAACGAATAAATCATTCGAGTTTAATTTTTGGTCCGCTCCCTTCCACCCCCTCGCGATTCCTTTCTCGTCCCTATGACGTAAACATGCATGGCAGATATTCACGAAAGCTTATTGCTGTACAATTTTACCGAATATTAGACTCTAAAGTGGTCAACTCTAAGGCCGTTATTCCTCGGGCTTTTCGTTTCGGGGATGTTTTTGCATTTCAGCAGAGGCACATTTATCTTCATTTGTCATATTATTGCTTTCGAAATTATACTAATTATCGTCAGTTATACCCGAGTTTTCTTGTTCGTTTATATTCCTTTCTACATGATGTATTTCACAATTGGTTTTGTTTGTATATGTATAGATGAATGCTTGCTGGTTTTCTAATGTAAAAATTTTTTTTTTAACAAATGTAGAATAGAAGAGAAGTTACTGTGCGCGATACATTGCACTAATATGAATCCATGTTTGCTAGTGTATGAACTACCATAACAATATAATACTGGAAAACACTGCCTTAAAAATGTTTATTTATTTTTTAAAGTTTTTTTTGTATGCTGCTTACTGTAAATCATTTTCTATCGTACGCAGTTTCATCAAAGGTTTAATTATTACGAATTTTTTGTGTTTGATGCGTAGGTAATATTACTTGCAGAGGAAATTTTGGCATTTCTTAAAATTAGACTGTATGCTTCTCTATTGAAAGCAACACAAAAAATTAAAGTTTAATATACGAGGGCGGGTCAATATGTCCGTGACTTATTGAATGAAACACAGGTTTTTGGTTAAAAAATCATTTTATTTTTCAACATAATCTCCTTTGTCCAACGTTCTCCCAATTTTTTCATCCCTTCCAAAAAATAAGGTTTCTGGAGATCATCAAAATAGATATTTGTTGTGAGATGATTTTATCGTTGTAGTCAAATCTCTTCCCATATGCTGTAGTGCTATATGCGTGTGTGCTATTTGCGGACAAATTAGTTTTAGTGCCATATGCGTACAAATATCTAATACACAATTTTTAAATATTCCAGTTAATGTGTTTATGAATTTAATAACGATAGTAATGATTTAATGATTATTAAATTTAATTATCAGAAAAGTACAGTGTCCTTCTGATGCAAGATGGATCATATTTTCTTCTTGCTGACGACGGTAATGAAGACGGACTAATATGTTTTGCAACAACAACAGGAAGGGAAATTTTTGCAAATGCAAATTCGTTTTTTATGGATGGCCTATTCAAATGTTGTGGTAATGCCAAGGAAGAAATAAGACGACAAATTCGGATGTGTGCTGCGATGGCTTATTTTCCGACTGAAATATAGACGAAGGTTGGCTGTATGTACAAGAAGATTCTTCGAGAAATGACAAGCTGCAGCAGTTTTATGACTACTTTGTAGACCAGTGGTTGGGAAATCTTCTTATTATTACTAAAATGTGGAATTGTAACAACAGATTACATCGTACAAATAACCCAAGGATTGAACAACCGTTTGAATCATGCTGTCAATAGATTTCATCCGCGAATATTTGATTTAATAAACTGTTTAAAAACATAAGTACAACAAAGTGACGTTTTATACAAACGGAATAAGTTAAACTCAGAAGGAAAAAGAAGGAAATTGACTTGCATTCAAATGGATAATAGAACTTCAAACATACTTCAATCGTATTATGAAACGAAAGACATTAAAGAATGTTTAAAATCCTTAGCTTACGTGGCAAAACTAGGTTAGTCACTAAGAATAACGCGGAAATGCTGATTGCTGCCAGTCCTAAGGCTGGATAAATTGTGAAGGGAATATTCTTTTTTTTTAACGCGCAGAGTAAATTTGTTTGAAATTCAAATTGCAAATTTAATAAAAATAGAAACCGACTACAAGATAACAAATAATAATAATACAATTAGTACCCTATAATATTGTTTCGTAGAATATACAACAATTTAAATAAACATTTAAAATTTTGGTGTTGTACGCAAATAGCACTCAGAGTAATTACTCCGGCTACCTGGTCCGAGATCGGCCGTTTCCTTATACGGCAATGGCACTACAAATCTCTTGTACGTAAATGGCACGTACGTATCTAACACTTATTCTTTCCGCCGAGCCATTTCATCAGGCTTGGAAACAAGAAATTGTTACTCGGGGCTAAATCCGGAGAACCGGGTGGATGAGGGAGCAATTCGTAGCATAATTCATGGATTTTTGCCATGGAAACTGCACATGGGTGCACCCTTGCATACCCTGGTGGAAAATAACTTTTTTCTAGGCCAAATGCGGTCGTTTTTTCTTCAAATCCTCATTAAATCGACTCGATAAGTTGGCATAACATTCGCCGTTGATTGTTTTACCCTTTTAAAGGTAGTCAATATGGATTATAACGCGTGCATTCTAAAAAACGATCGCCATGACTTTATTGGCTGACAAACCCACCTTGGCCTTCTTTGGCACCGATTCACCCCGAAAAACCCACTGCTTTGACTATTGTTTTGCCTCTGGTGTGTTGTGGTGAATCCACGTTTCGTCCACGGTTACGAAACGGCGCAAAAACTCGTCCATCTGCGGTTAAACAACTCCAAACACTCCTGCGAAGTTGTCACACGATTGTGTTTGTGGTAGATTGTGAGCAACCGTGGCACCCATCTTGCAGAAAGCTTTCTCATACCCAAGTCATCATTAAAAATTGAAACCACTGAGCCATGTAATATGCCTATGGCTTCCATAATCTCTTGCACTTTCAATCTCTGATCGGCCAACACCATATCGTGAATTTTTTTAATTGTTTTGGTTGTAGAGACATCAGCTTATTCAAATTTTGACAGGAGTCAACTGACAGATGTCTGTTGACAGGAGCAGTGTTGCCCTTTCAGTTAAGAGGCGGAAAATTCAAAAAGTTACAGACATATTGATCCACCCTCAAACATTTTTTATTTCATACATATTTGAAAGTCATCTGCTAATTTCTCATTTTACCCAAACAAAAATCAGCACCGTAGAACCAGTAGATTTCCAAACATTTTTAATTACAAACTCAAAGGTGGTATCGTGGGTGCACTTTTGACATAATGAATAGCAAATGCATTCCTCTTTTCTTTTACTTTTTGAATAGGGACTTTCACAGTAAAATTATAGAGGGTTCTACTGATCCTTGTTTTTAAAAGGATATTACGTTTGGATTGTTGTCTTTTACCAACTGGCTCTTTTCTTTTATTCTTCATTTGACATCCCTTGCATTATTTTTTCTTTTTATACTGGCTCTTTTTTTTCGTTTTCTCTTTTTTGCATTTAAAGACGCAGTTTGCTGATCCTTATAAGATAAACTTGATGATATAGCTACTTAGCCTCTACTTCTTCATGTTGTTTAATCCATTATTAAAAAAGCTTCGGGATTCATGCATAGAATCTCTATGAAATTGGTCGAGACGGTCAAGGCTTAGACAAAATAGCTTCGGACGATGTGGCTTTCGATGAAAGGGGGGGGGGGGAATATTGAAATCTGATATGAATTTCTACAGGTAAATGGGGTCAAGGGGTTTGGTCACACATCCAGTGGAGTATATATGCCTTTACCATCAATTTATTGCATATCAGTGGCAGTAACTGTAGAAAACATATTCTATGTGAGTACATGATGATTCACGAGATTGAGGCTAGTTGGCTTCAACGGAATTTTTGCCCTTAAATACGTTTTGCTGTATAAAAAAGCAATCTGGCAATTTACTACAATTTCTGCAAGTTTATTTTTCATACAACTAGACGTTTTAGAAACCTTTTGAGGTAAACACGTTAATGAGACATCTAGTGAATGTCGAATGTTGATTCAACCACTGTTCGAAAACATTTATTTGCACCAATTTTGTTTAATAGATAACCGCAATTGTTTCAGGTGGTGCTTCATCCAGAACTAGCGCTATCATCATCTTTCAATTAGTTCTGAAGGACATTCTTAAACCGTAGTTAATCCTTCTCATCAACGTTAAACACTTACTGAAAATTTCTGTTGCTTTTGAAAAGTCTTCAATAGATTAAAAAAATATTCACAATTACTTAAATGAAGCCCTTTGCACGACCCACTGAATTAGTTTCTGCACTAATAATCTGAATAGTGTGAATAATGTTTATTTCATATTAACACAAAATTCTAGATTAGCAGGAAAATGTAATAATAGAAAACGACAACTGTAAAAAACGACATCGAAACACATAAGCCAAAACAAGCCATAATTTAGAAAAAGCAAATCAAATTATTTAGTAATATTTACGAAAGCTTCAAAACTTTTACCGCAAGAACACCGGATCTTTTTTGGAAGTCCCATCGCCAACCGGGTCTAGGAATAATAACGCCCACACGACCAGGAAGAGTAGTTAATCCACCAATGAGTGCAACCACTGACTTAGGTTTTGAACTGATATTATTATCACCCACTAACGATTCTGTTTTTTTTTCATCGGCGACTCCACCAAATTCGCCTATTTTTATGATTAATTAGTCATTGTGAAATTTAAAAGCATGCGTATAGCATACATTAAATGTATCATTCTAATTAATAATAAAACATTTTCACACTTGTGAAACTAGAATTTCTGGGCTTTTGTAATACTATAGATGAAGGAACTCGGTCACTTATACTAAATAATAGATTTATTTTGACATCACCGACCTTGAACATACATTTTCTAACCATTGCCCGATTCTCATATTATACAATGACTCTGCAGGCCACACTAGCTAAGGTCTATTTTAGCCATAGATTTTTATTAAATAATAACTCAAAAATTAAAGTATTATTTACAAAAAGCTTTTTAGTTGAGTCCTGTGGACTATGAAAAGTGTACTCACAACTAATCAATAAAGATTTTGCAAATTTTTTGTTAATTGTTTGTCGTTAAATAACATATTTGATTTAAATTTATTTTACAAAAACTTCTTAGAAGAAAGTGTTATCGAAAGATTTCCTCACAGCAATTTATAGAATTTTGTAATAACCTATCAATGCAAGTTACTTCCATTACGTTAAACTATCTTTACATATAGTATATTTGTATGCATATTGCTCTGTGAAATATGCACTATTAAATTTGATTCAGAAACTATGTAAACAGTGTAATCAGTAGAACGCAGGAAGTGCATTTATTCCCTTTCAGGAGAGTGTTACAAATGCCATCCTAGATAAACGTGTATCACCTGATTGTCGCGTTAATGGATTATTAATGACAAAGTTTGTCATCATCATAGCGGCAATAGTTCATTTTATGAGGAGAATATATGACGCTTGGCACTGCTTCATGAGAAGCGTTGATAGCATTGCGTATTAATTTCATGTTGGGTTGTCGATTTGGGATTAGAAATTGTTCCACTGAATAAAATCCATTTCGTTATACATGTCTGTAATATAGTAAGCATGGTATTTTTGTATTTCACCTTACTCATTGCTTGTCTTCGGTTTCTTCTTCTATTATATTATTTATAGCATAATTACTTCAAAAGAAAAAAATCTAAAATTATCAAAATAATAAATAAAATGTAGCATTTTTAAATAATTGCAATTCTTCAAAGTGTAACTTTATTAGGAATAACTTTATACATGATTATCTAATTTAGTTATATAAATTTTTCAAATATATATACAGGGTGAGTCATCTCCGCGGGTAAGGCCGATTATGCATTTATGAGTAAAGATATTTCGAAGCGGCTTTTTTTCTGTGATAGCTGCTCATTAGAAGCACATTTTAAAAATATTTTATATTATACAGTATGTTCCATAACTTGGTGGCTAACCATAGTTATAGTTTTTTAAATGGAACACCTTATATATTATTGCATTTATGTATTCCCCGTATAATTTTTAGTCAAAAAGTAAGAAGACAGTATAGACCAGAAATCTAAAGTTTATAACATATTCCCATTTTTCTGAAAAATTTGCAGAAAACTGGATTAAAATTACATGACACGTTTTTGTATAAAAGTCAATTTTAGAACACCCTATATATCAGTTCATTTTTGAATTGTTTATTAAATTTCACATCAAAAACATGTAAGACGTTAATACTTTAAAAGTGACTATTACTGAGCTACTGTCGTTTTTCGATATGATTTTGTTAGTTCCTGTATAAAAGTCTTTTTTTTTAAATGGAACATCCTGTATATTAGTTCATTTTTGAATTTCTTAATAAATTTCACATCAAAAACATGTAAGACGTTAATATTTAAGTTAATACTGAGCTATTGTCGCTGTTTGATATAATTTCGTCAGTTTTATAGTTTTAATTATTATAGTATAATACTGACAAAATTATATTAAAAAGCGACAATAGCTCCTTAATAGTCACTTTTAAAGTATTATCGTCTTACATGTTTTTGATGTGAAATTTAATAATAAATTGAAAAATGGATTGATATATAGGGCGTTCCATTAAAAAAAAATGACTTTTATACAAAAACGTGTCATGTAATTTTAATCCAGTTTTCTGCGCATGCAGTTAGTAACTGGAAAAAAATAAAACATGGGAATAAGTCAAAAATTTTAGATTTTAGGCCTATACTACCTTATTACATTTTGACTAGAAATTATACTGGGAATACAAAAATGCAATAATATATAAGGTGTTCCATTTAAAAAACTATAACTATGGTTAGCCACCAAGTTATGGAACACTCTGTATAATACAAAATATTTTCAAAATGTGCTCCTAATGAACAGCTATCACAAGGAAAAAACCGCTTCGAAATATCTTCACTCATAAAGGCATAATCGGACTTACCCGCTTAGACGACACCCTGTATATATTTAGTTTGAAGAAAGTGGTTTTTCAAACCTCCTTCTTGGGATTGTCTTGTCCGTGTGTATTGTATTTGATAACTTTCTTAGGGAGCGGCCTCTGTTTTTTTCAAGTCATTCACATTTAAAAATTAGTAATAAAACACATATTTTGTTTTTTTTTTAGTTACGTTAAACATTCTGTTTTAATATTCTTATAGGTACGAACATGGCGTTTCTCAAATAATAACAAAAATAACATTCTATTGAATTTAATTCGTTCGAATTTGAATGTGGTGACATTTGCGGCATTTCACACTCTGACAGATTTCGCACGTGTATAAAATAAATTTAATTAAATTGGGGGATTGCTTCAATGCCGACGACGGGCATTTTCAATTCCCATCCAAACCAAAACGAACTATCAATCATGTAAAGTGAACGCTTTCGGTAGGAAAAGCAAAGAGATTGATTTTTTTGTTGTTACTTCGAATGAATGTAATAATGCTACAAATGGAAAAACATACAGTCTCTCCCAAAACTCGATCACGTATTGCACGTTGTTTGATTGAAATATCTAATTGTTTGCGGTTTATGATGGAATTTTGACTTGTTTGTTGCAGATCTATAATTTTCGGAATCTGTATTGATTTGTACTTTGCAGTAAACTTGCACGTAGTAGCATTGATATAATGAAATTTTGAAAGATATGGTTAATTGAATTTCTTTTAATAAAGCGTATACTCGTTTTGTAAAAGTCAAAAGATAAAAACAGGAAATTATTATTTCAGAAATCCATAGTTATTAAGAGAGGAGAAAAATAAAAAAATGTTTTTGGAGAAGTAGTATATCATTATTCAATATGTGGTGGTTTATTAATGACCACAGAAATAATCCACAGTCTCCATTGAAGCTATAACTTCAAAAAACTTGTGGGCAAGCAAAATTCCTTCACCTCTATATTCAGCTAATCATCCGAAGAAAATCTGCTTTTCATCAAGTGCTTCTTTATTGTCTTTTTTATTATATTAAGAAGATAATAGTTACTCAATTCCCAACCTAGGTTGTAGGGAGGATGTTCCATTTATAATAACCGCACTTGTCGATTATTTCACATAGTTAGCTCTTTTGAACCCTGGATTATCAAAAAGAGCAGTTTTCTACTTTTGGTCTGATCCCTATACACTTGTTCTGTTACTGTAAAGTAGTTTTTCATGTATTCAAGTTCTAATATTTAGTCCATATCCCAAAACAGCGTCATAATCAGCTTTCCTTATAATTATTGGGTTCATTTCGATATTGGCAATGGCGATTCATTGTGGATAAATTGTATAGTTTTTGTTTGGTAAGCAATTTAGGTATCTAACATGCTAATTGTTTTACCAAGAAAAATTCATTACTTCGTTTAATTATTTGAAAGTAAAACTTTATTTTCATAAATGAAATTGTAGATACATCAAATTTAAAGGTGGTAAACAGAATTTTCTTTCAGTTTTATTAGATTTTTTGCGTCTATATAACGGTTATAGAAATATTTACGATAATTTATTTTGTCAGCTTTTATTGAGTTCGTATCAATTATTTTAATATTAGTAGGTACTAATAATTAACATTATAATACTATATAATGAACGGAGCATTGCAATTTAAATTAACATAAACTGATGACAACATAAGAGAGAAAGATAGAGTATTACATGTTTAACAATATACGTAATTGAATCCCTTTGGTACATATAATGAAAAATTTGAGATATTCCATGTTTTACTTGTCAAATAATGTAACCTGCAAAAGCTGTTTCAGGACTGTCATCGATATCAATAAAAATTAAATGCCGTTTGTATGTAAACGCATCACTTGAGACGGTTGGACCGATTTGGATAATTTATTTAAAAAATGTTCATATTGGTCTGAATAAGGTATTTAGGGAAAGAAAAATTCGAAAACTTACACGGAAAATTGGAAAATTCCTGAAAAACTGCAAGTGATTTTTTCTATTGGATTTTTGTATGAATTCAAGATGATAACTCACAATTCGAACGATGGATATGCGTAATTCTTTTTTATTTTCTTTGTTACGGTCCTGGAAAAGTATTACGAAAAAAAATGGGCGAATTGCAAGGGAAAGTCAGAAAATTCGGGCAGTGTATGTTTATAATCGTTGGTGCGTTTGTTAGTGGTCGTGGAAACCTGAACAACTTGACCGATTGAGTTCATAGTCACAGAATATATTTGTTTGACCGAGATGATGATGGTCCATAGCTATGCTTGGAACCGAAAAGTAGCGCTGTAGTCAAGTTATTAATAAATTTTATATTTTATGGACCAAAATAACTTATATTCTCAATATACCGCATGTGTCAAATATCATTGGGCATAGGGAATAAAGTATACGTACGATGTATACGTATTACGAAACGGCAACAGTTTGTTAAAATTGGGGACACGACGACTCAGCCAGAGATTGTTACTTGTGGTGTTCCGCAGGGCTCAGTATTAGGACCACTTCTATTTAATATATATCTCAATGATTTATTGAGCGTGCCGACAAAAGGTAGCATTATTAGTTTTACGGATGACACCGTTATTATTTGTAAGGGTAATACGTAGAATGAGTTAAAAACTCTGGTGGAAGATGATTTTATGTTGATAAGACAATGGTTTGGCTGCAATGCTTTGACAATGAACTACGAGAACACATCTTATCTCCCCTTCTCGTGTAACATGAGTACAGCACCAAAAATAGGGGGCCACTGCTTATTCGGGTATCAAAAGCCACATCTACAAAAATTGAGGAAAGAGAAACAGTTAGGGACTTGGGCATAGTGTGGATAGTCATCTTCGCTGGCATTTGCACATACAGTACACAATTCGGGAGTTACGAATATTGCTAACAAAATTTAAATTCTTAAAAAAGTTTATTGATGTACAGCAACTAAATATTTTATATTTCGCGTTAGTGCAGTCACAATTGCAGTATGGAATTATAGGTTGGGGAGGAACGTACGACACTCATTTAAAAAACTTAAATATTTTACAAAAACATTGCTGAAAATTATATACAATAAAGAGATGACTTATTCTACAGATACACTATTTGCTGAAACGCGAAAGATGGATGTATGTGTATGTCGTTGTTCTGTCTTGATATACAGATTGACATTTGAATGATACAATATTTACATACTATATATCTTTCAGAGTTTATAAGCTGTTAAAAAAAAAATGTTCACCTACTATTGGGTTTATTAAAATCAACTTAATTTTAATTGCATAAAAAAAAATTCAACAATGTGGTAAAATAAACATGTCTACCTAAGTGCGGTCTGAATATTCGCAATGACATATTACATAACTTCATACATGCTTGCTCAAAATAAAGTGAATTACTGCTATGAAATGCGATCACTGAATATAAAAACACTAAAACCAAAAGTCAACAAAGCTGGTCTAGGGAAAAAATAATAAAATAGCATTAGTATTAAAAATTAAGAAAAATGAAATTAATTTATGTTATAAATTGTATTGTAAGGAATGTTGTTATTATAAATTGTATTTTGTGTTTGGAGGAGTGGGTAAGTAAATTATTATTATTATTATTATTATTATATTTATTTTATTTATTATTATCTGTCCCAATGCAGGCGACAACCGATACCACAACGATTTCCTTCGATCCCCATTGTCTCGAGTCAGGATAGAGAAATTTCTAGGAAATACTCTTCCTAGCCGTCTTATTACTCGAACGGAAACATCAAATATCCCCCGTGATTTCCTAATCTATTTCCGAATGATTTTTTTTTTGTGGGGATATCTACAAAATATTGTTTATACCCATGAAGCTGGTATAGTAGAAAACCTAGATGCCTTGGGTGAAAAAATAATTGATTCTGCTAATTCAGTACCTTCCCACATGTTAGCAAACGCAAGAGCAAATTTCTACGACCGCTTTGGGCAATGTCTGGCTGTGCAGGGAGGAATTTTTGTATAGTTATTATTAATATCAGCATCCTTTTTTATTGGAAGAAAAAAGAAAAACAAATTCTTGCAACTCGTAATAGTTATTTACGAACCAAGTGCGGGAAGACTATTTTCCCGCATGAGCGCACTTTGAAAGCATGAGCGACCGCAGGAAGCGAGTGCTTTTAATTGCGCGAATGCGTGGAAGATGTCTTCACGCAAGTGGTTTGTATAATATTTTTTGTACGAACATTAAATTAAAATTTTTTTATTGATTAATACCGCGTTGCCACGTATTACATACATACGTATACATCGTACATTGATTTCCTATGCCTAATAATATTTGACACATGCTGTGCGTTGGTTTAGTGTCGAAAAAGAAAATTAAAAAATCTAGACCCGATAGATGGCGCGGTGATAGGGATATCAATAAATTTAATATTTATAAACCGAAATTATATGTAGGCAATATTTTCGCGTGCCTAACAGAAATATATTTGGTATATCTTGCCGTCCGATAGATGGCGGTATTTTTTTGGTAGAATTGAATTTTAACATATGAACATAATTTCTCTTTGGATTTCAACATACAAGCATCATTAGTTTGTGTTATTGTGTTCATCAACTAAACATCATATCAACATCAAATAAAATTCTTCGCGTCACCTTCCAGAAAGGGCAGAACAATGTCTGCCATGCCAGCTAGTAAATAATAATATTCATACACTTTTTGACGTTTTTTATACTTGTCATCCAGGTAATAGAAATTTGTTATCAATGCTTGCTTACTACAGAGAATGGTCAGCTATTAAATAAGATATAGGTGTAGAAACCTAATATTTAGTAACTTTATTTATAATATTCAATTTGCAATTGGCTTTCATATAATAGTATTTTACTAGTGAAAGTTATTTGTTCTGAAATATTAATTAGATTAATTTTATTGTCAGAAAAATACTCAGGTCAATAGTAATTTATAGTGGCACTGAATCGTCATCTGTAGTTCGTACTTTGGCCGTGTCATTTGCCAGAACAATTCAACCATAAGTGCATCGTTTTGGAAACCTAGACGGACGATTCAATGCCACTACAAATTCCCATCGAGGGAAAGAATTTTTGACAATAAAATTAAATTCATTAATAAATATATAATGTAGCTTCCACTAGCGAAAACCTATCACAATCAGCTTTCTTTATAATTTATGGATTCTTTTCTATTTTGACAATGGCGATTGCTTGTGGATAAATTGCATAGTTTTTGTTTGAGAGTAACCAATTCAGAAATCGAACATGCTGATACCTTATTCATTCGTAAATCATTTTACAATTTTTTTATTATTCTAACTTTCGGCATCTCTACTTCATTGGCAATCATATAAACTCAGGATCACAAGAAAAAGACGCCAATTTAAGAATTTAAAGAATAGCTAACGGAAGAAAGTTTCTGTTCATTTAAAATCTTTGTAGCTGTTATTGATTGCCTTGAAATTTCTTTCTGATTGTTTAATATTAGCTTGTCTTCTAGTCTTTTTGGATTGGTTTTACTATCAACACCATCAGATAATTTTTATTTACAAAAATTTCTATGAGCTGCTGCCGTGCTTCAGAGGGCATATAAAGCTCGTCGATTCTAGTTGGTACTTAAGTAGTTATTAAACTATATTAGTTAGTTGCATAGGCTGGAAGTGACAGATAATCTTAGCCAGAACATATTATTATACTATATTTGTTTATGCAATTATTTTAATATTTGGATTTGCATTTTTTATGTAATGTTATTTCTCTTGTTTATTACATCCTTAGTATCACGAAATATATATAAATCTTTAGGAATGGGTGCGACCAGAATAGAAAATAAATTACAGACCGTAATAATGTAACAGAAATAATCTTACAGATGCTACATATTTATTCAAAATCTCACAATTAGTTTGCCATATTTGTTAGGCATTTATTTTCAAAAACTTATGTAATTATACTATAATTACGTAAAAAAAAATGGTTGACATATGTTTACTATATGCAGTATCATACCTATATTATCATCACATTTCGCAAAACTGATTTTGATATATATCAGAGCATTCAAGACACTAAGCATGATTAATCGGTAAATTTACGTCCATCTGTTTCGGTTTAAATTAGGTTTATTTAATAGTTATTTATTAGCAGCACTATAAACTCGTAATTTATCTATAGCGCTTTTATTACGCTATATGTGTTGCTTTTACGATTCAGTAATATAATGCCCATTAGGACTCCGTAATCATGCACTCCACGTGCTCCTATTGTATCAAAGAGGAAATGTTTTCTACATTTCTACCAAGTGTGCTTTATTTAACCTCTTCAATCTTATTCGCATTACGTTAATAAAACTTTAATTATTTATAATAAATGTATACGACTTTTGAATTGTTACAAATAGCCAACGTAAGTTTAAATTTAGTTTCACATACGCGACCATTTTCACTATCGCAAATACAGATGTTATACGGTTAATACAATTTTATTTCAAAGCTATACTTTGACATAAATAATTTTTCAATCAAATTTTGAAACCTAGGGTCTCTGGAAAATGTCCAATTATTCCCAATGTAATAAATAATCGAAGATTTTGATAGTCTGGAGTTTTGCTCTACTTTCCTAGCAATAGCACACATGGCCGTTGACTGTTTTGCCCAGAAAATAATAATGTAACACTTATAAAGAATAAGTTAATTAATTTTACTACGTCCAATAGTTTTTCCGTTTGACATATTTGTTTTGTAAATTCTCCCACAAGTAAGTTTGGATATCTTTTTCAAACTAGTGTTCAAGATAAACACCTACTGAAAAGTTTTTTTTTACCTTATGGCAATATTATTCCTACTATTCTTTTATAGTTAACACGTTTGCAAAGAGCGGTTTGCCTAAAGATAGATTTATTTACGAAATTCACTCTTGCCCAGCTGTATTTTCACTTTTTAAACCCTTTACCAAAATCTTTCAACTGGAATCTCTGAATATACCGTATACAATCTACATCTTATTTTAAAGTTTAAAATAAGATGCATTCACATGTACAAATGCGTAGTTTGTTAAAAGAAATTGCTTGTTTTAAATTAGTGGACATACAACAGCTTAAAAGAATCCAAGCAAAACATGCAATTAATAGTATATTACATACCAAGGTTGAGAAGATGTTTATTATTGCCCGAGTGGCGAGGGCAATAATAGTCTTAATAATAGTCGAGGAATAAGGTGGGGTAACTTTGGAGATATAAGCAACACGGAAGACCATCAGGTGACACACCGCCATTTGTAGTATCAATTAGAAAATCCTCGGTTTTGAGGACAACAACCAACATTGTGAACCTGAGGGCCATCCGAATCCAGGAAAGATAATCAAAAAAATTAATTATCGCGGATACATAAAGAAACTAGAAATAGAAAAATATTACCGTACTTATGACGAACAATGAATCAGAAACACGTGTCTACGGTTGCTCTACAGGGAATTTACCCAATAGTTTTCTATTATTAGTTTTTCTATGTATCCGCGATAATTCCTTTTTTGATTATATATATAATTTCAATATTTCCGAAAATACATAAATCTTGCTTTTTCTAATACTACTTTTCTTTTAAAAATCAGCACTTATTTTAATTCGTTATTCCTATTTTGAAGTCAATGCGAAGATATCACAATATATATGATAACTTTAAAATTTTCTATTAAATGTATTGAACCTTACTCATCCATACTTGAGTCATCTAAATGACTTTTGTATAAACACGGACGTCAGTCAGTCTGCGTAAATTGAATTTTCTTGAAAAAATAAATTGAAACTGAGTGCTGTCATATATTTTAACCGTATCGAAATTCTACTTCAAATATTGATAGAAGCAGAGTTAAGTACATGAAATGTAGTTATGTTGCGTACAAAAATAATTCACTGAATATATAAGCACTCAGGAATGAAAGTATGTTTTACTCTAAATTTCTTTTGTAAAGTTTTGGTAAATTTCATAAAGCCCTATTGCTATGTTAAGGTATTTAATTGTGTAATAAGTTAATTTAATGAATAATTTAATATTTTAGAAAATCCGCGATATGTTTGACATCACCTGAATGATGTGATATATTTAAACTGACGAGTTATTTTTAAGTTCAGGTCAAAGGTATAAAGATAAAAGTACGTACGGAAGAATAGTAAACAAATATATCCACAATAAAAGAACATATTGAATATGCTCATACGGTAAATTTGTACGTACACAAACTATATTCACTATCATATAAATGGGGAAAAGTGCGTTTACTCATTCTCCTTTAATATTGCTTTGTTAGACAAACAATTGCTGGATGCTCTAAGCAAAAACGGTATACTTCGTTTATCATAGCTGTCATATTGCTAGCAATACAATATATTTAATCGCTTATTACGTTTAGTTTTAAGTAATATACGAAAAGAAATTCGAAGAGATCAAGGCAAAATAATCTCTACAAAATATTCATATATACAAAGTTCGAACTAAATAGAAGAAAGAAAAAGTTTAGAAACCTTTCGAAATTCTATTAGTTAGTAGATTAGGTCGGAATATTTAAAATTATTTCGAAAATTGAAAAGGGATACCCTTATTTTACGCCAGTCAATATTAGAACAACATGTACGTTCTTGAGTTTTTGATTTTGTCTACCAACGGTGGAGCGATAATCATTGAGCTTATATTTTGGCGAGCGTATGACGTATGCCCCACGTTGAGGCGCCAAATTAATTTAAGTCTAGAAAATAAAATAGTTTTCTTTGAAAGTATAAAATCTGTGATAGCAAATCAACAAATAAATCGTATCTGTGTGATTATTGCACTCAATAATCAAATTTCTGTAGATATATAAATAATTATTGTTATTAATATAGGCATGAATTTAGTCATTAATCATTAGAGCAACGAAAAGAAAAAAGAATACATTCCTTTTAAATTTATAATAAATAATCTATACCTCAACATTATGGTGGAGTCGGTTGAAACTTATTGGAATTCCATAAGCTCTACTGCCTACAGAAAAAAAATAACATAATTTAGTTTTTGTCGAAATATTTTATACCAAATTGTAAATATCTAATTAATTTCAAGTAATAACAATATAATAAGAAGAAAATAATTTACAAATTACAAAGATAAACATGGCTATTATTAAACAAAAATATATTTAGTAAATTATATCTCAAAATTACAACGAAAATTTCTAAAATATTGTGCATTTCTGATCTCGAATTTATTCATTTAATATTAAGTAAATAAGTAAGTATATTTGGAATGGTGTAAATGAATTGATTATCAAAACATATCAAGCCCAGCCATCAATTCAGTCAATTTGTATTTTGTCGTATCAGCGTGGGCCATACTTATTATATGCTAATATACAGGGTTATAGAGAATCATAAATTTAATTAGTAGGAGATAAAATAAAAATGATTGCGAATTAATTAAAAATATAAAGACAAAAGGAATTTATCAAAGTACAGGGTTTTTCAATAGCTATATCCGAAATTTGGCAGATTTCTGGTCTGACGTTTTAAGTGCAGTGCTGTCATTTTTTGGCGTTTGTGTTTTGTCATAGTCACCATTACACCATGGAGCGCTACACCATTCAACAACGAATCAAAACTGTAAAAATTTATTGTAATAGACTTTTCACGAGTCCGACATATTTACGGAAATTTACGAAATGATCGTCCAACCAACATTTCATTGAATTATCGCAAAATTCGAGCAAAGCATACAACGACGAAACACGCGGTCAGTCGAGAATATTGCTGCTGTTGCTGAAAATGTGGCTGACCCAAACGTATCGATTCCTTGTTGTGCATAAGAAATTGGCCTTTCTGCCACCTCAACTTGACGAATTTTGCGAAAAGACTTGGGCATCTATCCGTAGAAGATACAAATGGCACAAGAATTAAACCCCCAAGACCACCAAAATTGTATATTCGCTGATTGGGCTCTGGAGCAGTTGGAAAAGTATCTAAATCGTCTTCAGCGATAAAGCATATTTCTGGTTTAACGGCTTGGTAAAAAAAAGCAAAATTGCCGAATTTGCGGAGAGTCCCCATTGCACCAGGAAAAACTTATTGTTTGGCGTGTATTTGGTGAGGCGGTCATACATCTTCCCAAACGAGAAGGGCCATACGATGACTGTCAATGAAAAACGATATCGGGCCATGATAAATTGGCTGACATGGACTAGAGACGAGATGTGGTTCCAAGAAGATTTTCCAACGTGTCATACATCGGGCGTTCCATTCGAGGTTTTGCAATAAAAGTTCAAAGAACATGTTATTTCCAGAAGAAGCGATGTGGAATGGCCACAAAAATCATGCGATTTAACGTCATTAGACTTTTTCGTCTGGGGTACGTTAAATTGCTGGTTTATGGCAACAAACCAACAACAATTGACCAACTAGAGAACAATATCAGTCAAACCATTCTTGAGATACAACCCGACTTATGCAACAGAGTCATACAAAATTGGAGATCTCGGATCAAGTCCTGTAAAAGAAACCGCATGGATCATTTGAATCATTTTTAAAACATAATAGTATTTAATGTTCTTCAATCCGTAATAAAGGTTTTCATTATATCCCACACACAACTCTTTTTATTCATAATAAGGGTAAATTAAATCCTCTTTAAACCTTACAAAAATTTATTTAATATACTCTAGGAAATGTTTCGGCTTAAAGCAATCATCAGCTAGAATCTACAATATTACAATTAAGAGAAGCTAAAATAAAAAGGTTAAATACTTACAGTCAAGAATTCATACAGTATTTGACATTTAAATGTTCATATGTTATAATGACGTAATTAATATTATATTAAAATTTAATAATTGTAAAACTACATAAAACTTATAATAAAGGAATGATTTAGATATAATTAAGTTAATATGAAATAAAAATGGGAATTTTGGATGGTTACATTTGGATTTTATGTTAAATTCAAAAAGGAAGAGGCAAAAAGGGAGTTTAAACAGTAAACGGTATTACTGGGTTGGAAGCTGTGAAACAACAGGTGTATGTGAGGTGAAATGTCAAGTTAGTTAGGTGGTAGGTAACCTAATAGAACTAAACTTAAAAATAACTATAAATATGAGTGTTAGAATTATAAAGAGAGAAAATATAATATAGGCAACCAACTAATCATGTGTGTTATGCAGGATATTGAGATATAGAAATATACGCTTATCAGTAAATTCCAATTGGTTATTTAATAAATTATGATTAAATTTATGTTTTTCAATTTCTAAAATTTCCAGTAGATTTAATTTTTGGCTTTTATGACATTTGTGTAGTAATTTTGGACTATTGTAATTTATAATGTGACCAGTTTCTGTTTATGTTTGTAAATGTTTGAGTTAGGTTGAATTTTATGTTCGTTAATTCTTTTATGTAAAGTTCTACCTGTTTGACCGATATATACTGTTACAAGTAGAGCAACTTAGAGTGCACCCCGCTCTCGTTCATTATGTCATTATTAATTAATTTAGAGTTGTTAAGTAATTTAAAAAGTTGGGTGTGTGTTGTGAAGGTTGGTTGAATGTTATATTTCTGTGATATGTTTATAGATTTGAGAGTGATAGAATTATAGTGTAGGGGTTTGTAAATGACAAGTTGTTTATTCTCTTTACTATATAAGGGATCAAATTTTAGTAAGGTTTTATATAAAATTCTATCAATGTCTTTAATATTAAAAGAATTGTCTGAGGCAAGTTTATAAATGTAATTAAGTGCAGTAATTTTTGAATCTTGATCTAAAGGGTAGTTTAAAGCTCGATTAATGAAATATTGGAAAGCAGCAAATTTATGAGTGTGGTGGTGATGTGCATGGAAAGGGATTATAATAGGTATGGCTGTAGGTTTTCTGTAAATGTTGTAAGTTAAGTTATTGTTTAAATTAGAAATGGTGACACCAAGGAAATTTAGTTTGTTGTTTTCTTCAACTTCAATGGTAAATTTTAAATTTTGGTGTAAATTATTTAAACAGGTATGAAAATTGTTAAGTTCTTGATCATTGCCAGTCCAAATACACAAAATGTCTCAAAATGGTGTACTCTATAAGTTGCTATACTTGTAGCAGTATATATAGCGGTCAAACAGGTAGAACTTTTCATAAAAGAAATAACGAACATAAAATTCAACCTAACTCAAACATTTACAAACATAAAACAGAAACTGGTTACATTATAAATTAAAATAGTCCAAAATTACTACATAAATGTCATAAAAGCCAAAAATTAAATCTACTGGAAATTTTAGAAATTGGAAAACATTAATTTAATCATAATTTATTAAATGACCAATTGAAATTTACTGATAAGCCTATATTTCTATATCTCAATATCCTGCATAACACACATGATTAGTTGGTTACCTATATTATATTTTCTCTCTTTATAATTCTAACACTCATATATATAGTTATCTTTAAGTTTAGTTTTATTAGGTTACCTACCACTTAAGTAGCTTGAAATTTCACCTCACATACACCTGTTGTTTCATAGCTTCCAACCTAGTAATACGGTTTACTGTTTAAGCTCCCTTTTTCCCTCGTCCTTTTTGAATTTAACATAAAATCCAAATCTAACCCTCCAACATTCCCATTTTTATTTCATATTAATTTAATTATATCTAAATCATTCCTGTATTATAAGGTTTACATAGTTTCACAATTATTAAATTTTAATATAATATTAATTATGTCATTATAACAGATGAACATTTAAATGTCAAATGCTGTATGAATTCTTGACTGTAAGTATTTAACCTTTTTATTTTAGCTTGTCTTAATTGTAATATTGTAGATTCTAGCTGATGATGGCTTTAAGCCAAAACGTGTCCTAGAATAAATTAAATAAATTTTTGTAAGGTTTATAGAGGATTTAATTTACCCTGATTATCAATTACCTTACAACATGGTTTTTCTTCTTTTTATTCAATTTTAAATTTCAGACACGCTTAATAAAAAAATTATTACAACAATAATTTCTTAATAATTATTATTATTTGTCACAAGCGGTTAATGCAATATTCCCCAAATAACGGAAAAATATATATTATATAATGAGTACTTATGAGTTAAACAAAAATATTACAAATGAATCTCTTGTCTGTAATACAGTTCCTGAGGAAAGCCAGATGTAACAAGCAAAAGCTTCTCAGAATTTTTTCTGATGGTATATTGGGTCTTGTTACACCCGCATCAACGTCGCACTAATTTAATAGTTCAAGGCAAGGTACGGTACCAGGAGATCACAGTAGTGAGATGGATGAAATTGAAAATCGCAGGGCCGAGCTAACTCCAGTCGCAGATGCCGTGACGGTTCAAGAAAGTATGAAAGATGAATCGAGCGTCGGTCGGCGACGACGCGAGCGACGTTGTCCGGGCACCAGGACACTATGCTACCTTATGGTAACCTACCTGCGTTTCCTATGAACAGCCACTGGCTGTGTCCCTCCAACGGGTTTCCTACGGATCACCCTGTATAGGTCGGCTGCGCCAAACCTTATTCAAGTGCTTGTCACAAAAATTAAAATAATATGTTGAGGTAAAATAAAAGAGAGATTACGATATGTGGTATGTTATATGTTAAATTGTTTGTTCTTTTAAAATTTTGAAAAACATTAACAGATCAGATTGTATTTTTGCGTAATAAAGCAGTTTAGATTAAAATTCTTGAAGATATAAAACAAGTCACATTAAATTTAAAAAAAAAGGTTAAACAGTCAGAGTAAATTTTTAGTGAATCTTAAATACAATTGACATAACCTCTGCGCATCGGCAGGGAATGGTCGGCAGCAGAAACGTTTCGTCGCTTCACAGGCTTTTCTACAATTGATATCATATAAAGTGCCACCAACTTACTACGATATGTGTTTTATGTTACTCAATTATAAAGAAAGTTGATTTAAGATTAGCACTTTAAGACTTTAGAAAAAGAGATGGCAAATCGTTAAATTTACAATAACATGGTTATGATTACAAAATCAAAATTAAGAATTAATTAAAGTAACTTGTTTACAAATGTTAAGTAAGTAAAGTATATATAATTTTAATTAGCTCAAAAATTAGCAAAGAAAAAAACATCAACGAGAGCCCTAATCAACTCTTGCTTAGGGTCACTCTGTGTACAGCAATAACAACTTACAATTTAAACAGTAATTTAATCAGGAAGAAATGTGACCTCGCATATGATTAAGTGGTGCAATAGGTGACTTATAACCACCCAAATAGTCTTAGGACAAAAAAGTAAGGTAAAGTGTCCAGGTCACTGGCCCAAAATATCGACAAATTAGTCGAGTTACACGTCGTAACTTATGTACGTAGTTGTACTTATCTGGCCACGGTGCGGGGAAGACTCCCTACCTGGACAAGGTTTCCACGGCGCTTATCTGGCCGGCAGGAGTAATTCCACCCAAAAGCCACTGAGAAGGATGGGAAGGTACAACTAAAAGAGCGACGATGGTAGTCACTATGTTCCTTAACGGAAATGTACGGCCGCCATGTCAGCGTATATCTACTGAAGGTTTAGCCCCGTACCAAACAAAAAATCCTATTAAATTAGAAAAGAAAAAAAACAGAGATAAAACCCCGAAGATTAACACAAGATTTACTCAACTTACCTCAGATTACTGGAGATCCGCGAAACCGACTTCACAAGTCACACAAAAGCACAAAATTAAATTCTGGAGCCCAGCACATGGAACATCGCAAATTCGAAAAGCGATAAATACGGTAAAACTTACGATAATTCACCTATACTAAGGTATCGACATTCACTACTTTTTTCATCAAAGCCGCTTAAGCGTAATATCTACTAGACATAGTAATAAAATTACTAAAAGAAAATAAGCAGTTGTGTACTATTGTTCTTTATGCAAGATCGACTTGAAAAGTGAAGCCAGAGAACGTGTTTTCCCTGACTAATGCGCGACAGCCAACACGCACTCTTCAAGTATAACGTAACACGGAAATGGCTCAGAATAGAAAGCGGGAAAAATTCAAAAGATTAACGAACGCAAGCTATACGGCAAAAGAGACCGCCGATAATGTGACCTATATAATTAAACACAGACATCCTCGAAACTTAAGATGATGACAAATTCACCGAGATACACCTACAATGCACGTAAAATTATCAAGTTAGATAATACGAGAGGAGAACCTTCTCGTCTAGAAGTTGGCAATCCTGCAACTATTCATACTCTGCACGCAAGTGACAGGTAACCAAGAATGTTCGTAAACAAATGGAAGGCATGTCCGAAAGAGTAAATATACCACGAAAATGGTCCAAATATCAGGTAAATAGAGTAATTACTACCAGTTAATTCACACAAGGCATCGACGAGATTCTCCCCGATCCAAACGGTCTTTGCAGGCGAATGGTATCGGACGTAGATGCGACGATATATGTTCTAAAGGTTATGCACGACAACGAGTCGTGCATAACCTTTAGAACACGTAGTTGTACTTCCAATTACAAATACGCTCCCTTTTTTAGTAAGCATAAACAGTCAAGAGAGCCCAAGAAAGTTTTCGACTGCTACAATACATGATGCAGTGGACACATGTAAACAAACGTGCTGAAAAGCATTACAGTACAATAACCTCCTTCACAGCAAGGCTGCATGGTAGCACAATAAAACTAAAGATGATTACGTATGGGAATTAACAGATATCGTAACCTGAAAACTCAAAATGTCGTTGAACCCATTAAAGTGTGCATCCGACAATTAGATCAAACGGTACGAACAGGTAGGTCAGCATAACATAGGTTTTACGAGCACGGAAAACACTCCTTATAAAGCGTAGTCTTAAGTAACCTCAAAATACAGGCGTTTTAGACGTCTGAGTGCAAGTAGGACCTAGAATTAAACTTCAGTAAACCTAGTACGAAGAGAATGAAGTGTATTCGGTCAATAAACGTAGGCCATGTCATAGTAATTATCAAACATATAGGCACGGTCAAAAGAAATAAGAATTAAGGTATCATATACATTGCACGATGCCAAGATAATGCGGAGCTCAGCAAGAATAATAAATAAGGCATAACAGTCTGTCAATATAACTATTAAATAATTATGGAAATTATAACACATTTTTAATTAGAAAACTTTTTGTGCCCTCTGTACGTCATTTAATAGTACTAAATTTCACTACAATCGTTGACAATATTTCGGTAGATCTTTTGTCGTGGAAAAATAAAGAACCGAAATATCCGTGTATTTTCCATTTTCCGGGTGTTATTAAGCTCCCCTTATTTTCCGCGTCTATTGTTTTGCCAGTTTATGGAGTACAATGCCAGACATTTTGCTCATTGTTTAACGGGATGACTTATGACACTTTAACATATATGCAGTCGTCGGAATAAAAGCGTCTGATGCATTCAACACTACAATCCGCTCGTAGCTCTTCGCTTTCGTTTAAAACCAGTGCAACAGCAGTGACTCTCACCGGACTCTAACGTTGCTCACACTCTCCGGAGCCCCCCCCGGCCGGACCTTTTTTCAGGGACTAATTGAACGATCGTTGTTTTTCTGGCAGTTTGTTTAAACGAGGAAAGCTTGTGGCATGTGTCCGTGCAGATTTTCGTCCGCAAAATGGCAGCGAATTTACACTGCATTTTAAAAATTATCCTTTTTTCTTTTAATGATCCGTTTTTCCTAGCTAGATATACGTTTGCATTACTTTGCTATTACTGAATTTGTGTATTTTCCACAAATCAAGCTTTTATATTTCAAGCACACTAATTTGTGCTGTTGCTTGAAACATGTGTGGGCGTAAGTATGTAGAATTCTGAATGTTCTCTTTATATAATATTTTATTTTGCTGCACACATTTCGTTTTGCCAGGTATATACTGGATGATTCAACGATCTGACAAATTAAATTTAGTCTTTAGTACATAATATGTACAAAATTTGCGCGCTATAATTGATAAAGTTGCTATTACTTCACAATTTTAAAATATGCATGATATACAAAGCAATGACACAACAGTATAGATTTTTTTAATGAAATAATAATAATAATAATAATAATAATAATCTTTATTCCACGCGTCTCAAAAGAGTACGGGAAACGTCATAACAATGTAAATATAATACATGTATATATATATGAATATAATAAATATAACATAAAATACAAAGCCCACTATTACACACACAAATGAAAGTCAAATACACATGAAAATAAAACACATTATCCATTACAAAAGTGTATCTCCTAAGTATTCATTTACTGAGTAGTAACCCCTTTCAATTAGTAATTCCCTAGTTGCCTTTTTGAATTGATCGTCAGACATTGAGTTAAATTTTCTTGGCAATCTATTATATACTTTAATGGCCATATATCTGGGACTTTTTTCAGTAAAACTTAGTCTATGTCGAGGAATCTCGAGCGTGCAACCATTTCGAGTGCAGAAACTGTTCTTATTTAATTTCGGCCACTTGTTTAAATTTTCTGCAGCATACAACAGCAGCCGCCAAATATAGACGCACGGCAGCGTCATAATCCTGTGCTCCCTGAACAAATCCCTACAACTAGTCCCTGCAGATACTTTCGACATAATTCTCAATGCTCTCTTCTGCATTCTAAAAACGCGAATCATGTCTGGTGATGATCCCCATGCTATTATGCCGTATACCATCACTGAGTGAAAAGAAGCAAAATAGAATATCCTCAGTACTGTATAGCTCACCACATCCCTCAGTCCGCGCAGCGCAAAACATACCGGACCAATCTTACTGCACAAAATTTTTATATGCTCTCTCCAATTGCATGTGGAGTCAACAGTTAAGCCTAAAAATCTAGTGTTGTCCACCTGAGCTATAGCTGCAGTAGGCCCCCTAACGAGATGAGATTGATCCCGATCGCGCGACGCTGCCTTGAATTCAATGAATACAGTTTTATCATTATTTAGCGCAAGCTTGTTGTTAAGTAAATAGTTATTTAAGTCACCCAAAGTATTAGACGCATGTCGTCCCAAGTCTTTTGTCTTCTCAGTGGGCACCAAAAGTGAAATGTCATCCGCGTACATGATGGCGTTATCTGATGGAATATCAGTCACATATATTATGTACAATAGGGGCCCCAGCACGCTCCCCTGTGGCACCCCACACCCGAGTGTGCACTTCCCCGAAATAGCGTTTCCAATTTGAACGTATTGACTACGGTTCACTAAATAACTCTGAAACCATTTCAAAGGCGTACCCCTAATACCATATCTAAACAATTTCTGCAGCAACAGTCCGTGATCAACCAGATCAAATGCTTTACTCAAATCTACAAAAATTCCAGCACATGCGTTTCCGTCATCTATGTTCTTGTATAATGCATCTAAAAACTCTGTAATTGTTGAAACTGTGCTGCGACCTTTTCTCAAGCCAAATTGGTGGTCATTAAACAGATTATATTTTTGCATAAATTGCACTAGTCTATTGGCTACAAGCTTTTCAAAAATTTTAGCAAATACACTTAACAAAGATATCGGACGGTAATTCTCAACAAGTTCCTTTGCTCCTTTTTTAAACAATGGTTTAATTTTTGCTATTTTCAACCGCACGGGGAAAGAACCCTCCAAAAACGATTCATTGATTAATGACATTAAGGGAAATATAATCTCATCAATGCAGTGCATAAGCAGCCAGGCATTTATATTATCGCAACCAGCGGAAAATTTACTTTTTAAGCTTAGAATTACTTTACGCAGTTCGTGTTCATCAACTGGGTGTAAGAAAAATGTAAATGGATTGAATTCTATATTGCTTTCATGTGGCACATCCTGTACTATACTATTCCTCACTTTACAAAAATACATGCTAAAATGTTCAACCACATCATTTTGATTGGATATTATTTGGTCTTCAATTTTAAGCGCTATATCATCGTTGTTTTTAGTTTTCTGTTTTAAGTTAATAATATTCCATGCTGATTTTGATTTATTTTTTGAATGTATCATAATATTATTGTTATACAATAATTTAGCATTTTTAATTACTTTTCTATATATTTTTTTATATGTTTTATAATAGGTAATCATTTCCTCATTGCTGCTAGATAATAATGGGTATAAATATTTCAGATTTTTTGATGAAATACGGATCCCTTGTGTAATCCAAGCCTTGCCAGTTTTTTTTTTTGATCAATGCTTATAGTTTTGTTAATCGTAGGAAATGCCAATTCGTAATTGTACGTAATTATGTTAATGAAAGCATCACATCGATCCGAACAATTCAAAGCAGCAAAAACATCCAACCAGCTTTCCCTACCTAAAAGCCCCTTAAATTGCATTATACTCTGTCTGTCAGTGACCTTATACTGTATTTTCTTCATGTTTGATAAATGTTTAGCGATACAAAAATGTATTTTCTGCGCGGAATGGTCCGAGACAGCATTGTGAATTACTTCAATTTTATAATTATTAGTATTTTTCTGAATACATATATTGTCTAAACAATTTTTTTTACGTGTAGGTTCTTTTACAGTTATTTGGAGATTGTAGCAATCCAACAAATCAATGAACTTATACACCCTATCACAAGCATTTAAGAAATTTACGTTAAAGTCACCACAAATAATTATATTATGATTTTTAAATTTATTTAATATTTCAAGAGCCATTTCAAATTTGTTCATAAAAGTTACATAGTCACCCTCCGTGCTCCTATAAATGACGACCACTATAAAGAATTGACCAGCTATATCAAATTTTGACGCTGCACACTCGAAATGCAACTCCACAGACAACTCACCCAATGCATCAATATTACTAGGGTTACCACTCAGCAAATCAATAATAAAAATTGCCGAGCCTCCATGGATAAATCACCTCCTTCTAAAGTGGTTGATTAATTTATATCCATCAAGTTTTAAATGTTCTATATTTTCTCCTGTGCACCAGTGTTCTGTTAGGCAAAGTATATCGCAACCATCCCGATCCAAACACACCTCCAGTTCGCCAATCTTGTTGCTAAGACTTTGTATATTCTGGTGCATGATGGAAACTTCTGCTACGTCCGCTCCAATAATCTGTAAATAATAAATACCTCGAATACAAGACCAAATTTTGAGTTCACCATAAAGGAGATAATAAACAAGATAATTAATGCCTTAAGTTATAGCTTTCGAGTTATTTAGGGTTTAATTCAAAAAAGTGACATTTACAAATGTCTTCTTCATTGCCTATAAATCAAGAGTGCCATGACAAGACACAAATTAATCTGGTATGGCGTACACACAATGTGTTACAATTGACACTATAGGCAAAACTTATTATAATATATGGAGGGTGTTTGCAAAACTGTGGCAAAATAAGGAAATTTCAGTCAAGATAATTCTATTTATTTGAAATAGAAACCGTTTTTTACGGAATCATATTAAGTACTTAGACATTTATTTTTTCTTAAGGGATCATCACAGTGTAAAATTTTCAAATTTTCGATTTTTTTTTGTATTATCAGATAGTATAGATGGTTATAAACATGCTGTTCAAATTTTTGGGTGAAATTCGAATTATTTTGGTCACTACAGCCTTTCTTATCAAGCAGCCAAATTCTGCCCTCGAAACTTTGAACGCGTTTTTCTCGAAATGTAGGTTTTCAAAACGGTGTACACTCTCAAAGAAAGAGTTCTCAAGCTATCGATCTCAAATTTTAATTCAACATTCTTTATGTTACTCTTTATCTTGCTATGGAAGCTTTTTCTATTTTTCGAAATCTTTCTATTTTTCATAACCAAGAAACTGTCAGAAAAATAGGTTCAATTTGATATTTTTTTTAAATCGCCGCCATCTTGTCACTTTTGATGATAAAAGAAAAAACCTCCATAGCAAGATAACGGTTTTGATACTGATTAATACCTAACCTTTTTCCAGATTTAGTTTCAGATGAGATTTGCGGCTACAATCGTGTTAGGACTCTTTTTTTTTGAAGACATTTTCGTCCGTTGAAAAAATGTGAATAAACGTTTGAAAATTTATTTTCCTGTTCTTCGTGAGTGTTTTGATACGACACAAAAAAATCAAATTGATTAGCATATTTTAATCGTCAAAAATTGAATCACAAAAATCAGTTATTTTTGGACCCGTCACACTGTGATGATCCCTTAAGTGTATCCTATACCTATCTTTGATATTTTGGAAGATATTCAAACTTATTTTAAAATCTTATTCATGAACCAGTAAAAATAATAGTAGCCACCTAAAACAAAGTAGCCACGAAAACCCATTGTGCTTCTGTAGAACTGTCTATAAAGTATTATTATTAATCTACAAAACGTATTTTTATTGTTATTAAGACATGATCTCTGAGCATATATTATTGTGGGGTCTTATTAACGACTTGCATATTTTTATTGTTTCACTTTGCAGAATAGCCTCTATTAGCTACTTGTACGTTTTGTCTCATACCAAAGTATTTAAACAGATTCACCTCTACAAATTCGTAATTTATAATTCCTACCTTTCCAGATATTTAATATTGCTGATTGTGATAATTAAGTATCAAATTTTACTAAACAGTTACTTACATAAATATTTTAATATGTTAATAGAGTTTTCCTGTTTTCTACATTGGCTAGCCTGTATGTATAACCTTAAAATGTTAAGAAATATTATTGATTTATATGTATTTGGTATTTTATAAGATCACTTGGGAAAGACCCTGGCTTTATTTTAAATCGACGTAACAAGAGTATTTCTTCAGAGTAGAGTCTCATACAAAACAAGAATTCCAACGATTAGTTAATATGTGATTTTGCTTAGAATTGTGTTAGATTCATTAAAATCCTCTGAAACATTACAATATACCGAGTGAACCAAGTTTCATATTCATCTAAATTAAAATCAAAAATTTAGTTTAGTTTTCCTTAAATTTATAGTTTAGTGGAAAGCATTTAATTCCATTTATAATTTACGACGTACCTCCACTAATTCACCCTATCACAACTGGCGCGTAGTTTGCATTTTTTTCAAAATATTACAACATGCAATAGCCATTGTCATCGAAATTTATGAACACCAACTAGAAACTTTGTGAATCACCTTAAACCTCATTGTTTTGATATTTTTAATCCTGGGAAAGAATTCAAAATGTATTAGGTATTTAATGGTTTTAAATTAGTATTCTTAATGTCCCTCTGAGTAGGTACTCTTAAACAATTTTTTCGTTCCTGGATATGATATAATTTTAATTTGATTGAGGTAAGTGACCATACCTGAAGTACACCTATTGATACAGTCAGTCACGAAATAAAAAAAAATCATTTTATAAATAAGGGTTATTTTGCCGGTGGCGGTAAAACTTGGGTTGCCTCTTGGCTCCTAGGGCGTGGCTCGCTGGAGAAGTAGTGGTGTGCCAGTATCTCCCCCCAAAGATTTTAACCATGTTGTTGGGAATGTTTGCTAATAAACGGCCATAAATAACAAAACTTTACTATATGGATTAGTGCAGGCAGGTTGTAGATTATAAACAAAATTTCAAATTTAAGGAATACTAAGCTAAATTTTTGATTTTATTATAGATAAATATGTTTCAAAAAGTATCAGCATCATAATAATAAAAAACTAGTCGATTCCAAAAATAATTTTTTTTTAATGCTTTGTTTTTTTTGGCTGCCACTGACATATTTAAACATTTTGCGATTTTTTTTATTGAGTTTGAACTATACATTTCTCCTTTATAAATAAGCTTCATTTTAGTGGTGGCGGTAAGACTTGAGTCACTCGGTATATTAGTTGAAACTTTAAACGTCAGTTTATATCATTATATCATTCACTTTCGAATGTTTAATCCTAGATGGGGTATATTTATTGATAGTGTTACGATATATAGCCTGGTAAAACCCGTACATGCGAAAAGATAGCAAAATTAGAATCTACAAGACTTGCATCAGACCGATTATGACGGACGGTATAGAAGTCCGCGAAGACACCAACAAGACGAAACACATGCTAAGGGTCGCCGAAATGAAAACACTGAGAACAATAGTGGGGAAGGCAAGAAGAGACAGGGTGAGAAACTCGAATATCAGGGAGCAATGCGAGATACAGGCTATTGTTAGATGGGGAAGACAACGTAAAGAGGCAGTGGTACAGCCATGTAAGACGGATGGACGAGAACAGACTGCCGAAGATAGTACTAGAGAACAACCCACCCGGCTACAGACCTATCGGAAGGCCACCGAAGAGATGGAGAGATAGCAGGCTATCTACCTTTCAGCAAAAGACGCAGGGGCAACTTCAGAATTAACAGATCGACAGAACTCTATGTAGTAGAAGAAGAAGAAGAGTTACCATAGGGCGACAATAACCTTGATAATTTCAATGGGCTAATCTCCCATCGAAAAATATTTAAAATTTTTCCTGAAATTTTTGTTAAGAAACAAAAAATATCCGAAAAAAAGGAAAACGTTTTGTATACTATTAAAAGAGAAAAAAGCTGCAGAGGAAAAGATTATTATATTCCTTTTATTCTCCCCTCTTTCTCAATAAACACGAATTCCTTAGCAATTCTGTATCGTTCACAAAAGAAACCCATGAATCGCTCAATGAGCACGCATAGCCGGCACTCGAAGAATACATTCCGATAATATTTGTTACGTCCGGTTATTTGTATACTTACGCGCTAATCCGAAAGCACGAAATACGATTATGCCCACCTCGACGCTATTTACGTGCTCGTCCCCTTCTCGTGCAGTGAGTGCTTTAGCGAATATCTTCGTCTTTTTCTCTAGACCAACCACACACAACAACACTACGCGACGAGCGGATGAAATTTTTGCATACAAAGAGCATTCACGTTACGTATACGTGCCAAATAAATATTGTACACTTATTACTTTCTGTGGAAATATTTTAAACCTGTTTAGTGCAGCTTTTATAGACGCGTAAACCTGGTGCATATAAAATATAAATGGGGCATTGTGTGAAGTTGTAAATATAGTAGGAATATTTCTGAACCAGTTTTATGGTCCTGTATTACTCTTCGTAAATATTTTGATTTCTGGGATTATAATTTTGCTATGAATAACGTTATATAGTTTTATTATTAAAATGTGCAAGTCTTTCAAATCTTTCTTCCAAAGTTACTATTTGTTTTATGATAACCCTATCAGTGATAAATTTCAGAATTTCCTTTCTAAGTGAATAATATATGTTTCTTGTAGATAATGTAATTCAAACTGTGAAATTAATATCATCCACCACATTTAATTATACATTTTTTTTAACGTGGAACATAGGGATTTGCGTACCTAAAGTCTTGTGGTATACTTAGCTAATTCATTAATTGAATTAGTTAGTTCTATACTTCCATATTTACTGCATATAGTAAACTCGTGCTTGGTGGAAAACTTCTTCCCTGACTCTTGGAAAAGGGCTATTGTGAAACCAATAACGAAATCGAGTAATCCCATAGGTTTTGGGGATTTGCGATTGATAAGTTATTTGCCTGTGGTTTCTAAAATGATTGAAAAAATAATGGACAATCAATTAAGAGGATTTTTAGAAATGTAGGGGATCATGCTCCAGTTTCAGCCAGGTTTTCGAAAGAAACACAGCTGCACTACGGCATTACTCAATGTTACTGATGATTTGTTGGGCGCTGCAGATAACGGAGAAGCTTCGGCTTTGGCACTACTTGATTTCAGTTGAGCTTTTGACAACATCCATCACAACTTACTTCTCTCAATTCTGGCTTACTTAAGTAACAGAGTAAAATCTGAGTCACTAAATGGCCTATCATATGATTATAGACTGGTTTCTCGGGGAGTCTCACAGGGCTCTATTTTGGGACCAGTCTTATTCGCGATTTATACGTCCTCATTCCATACGGCGTTTCGAGACTGTGGGATTCATATGTATGCGGACGATATTCAGATTCATCGTTCGTTTCCAGTCGCTAATTATCAAGTAGCCGTTAGTGATATGAACCGTGACTTAAATGCAATTGCTGAATTGGCGTCTCGACATGGGCTGGTACTGAATCCATCGAAGTCAACAGTATTGCTATTCGGTAACAGAAATAGTGTTTCTCTTCTTCAAAGAAGAGCGAATTTTAATATTTATGGCGTAGACATACCTATTAGATCTGAGGCGAGGAATTTGGACGTTGTATTGGATACTCGCATGAGATTTGAAACGCATATACTTAAATGTGTTAAGGTTGTGTACATGAACTTAAAATTAATTTTTCCACACAGGCACTGTCTGACTGTTGAGACTAAGCGGAGCTTGTGTGATTCACTTGTATTATCACATTTTCTTTTCTGCAGCGCACTGTATGCTCCGTGCATTACTGTTAATACCATGTCACGCATCCAGAGGATGCAGAATTCGTACCTCTGGCTAATATTTGGCATAAGAAAGTATAACCATGTTTCTCACAGGCTCGCTGATGTGGGCTGGTTGACTATGAAGGATCGACTGACTCTGCGGATGGCTTGTCTTCTTCATAAGATTATTTTGTACAAGCAGCCCGAGTACCTGTTCAGTAAGATATCTTTTCGGACGGATGTTCATACTCTAAACCTAAGGTTTAGGGGTACTTTAACGCCACAAATACATCGTACCGCTTTGTAAGAGCGTTCCTATTCATACCAAATAACGAAAGTATATAATTCCGTGCCCGACGAGTTAAAACACCTGTCCGCGGAGCGGTTCGTGTCCTTGTACAGGACATTTCTGCTGTCAAAATAGACTGCTCGCTTCGTCATATCACCTGCAACAACGCTTGTGTTTATGTTTTTCAATATTTAATTTGTTTTGTATGTATTACATGTATGTATGTATGTGCTATTTGTGCACATTTCACAGAATTTAGGTTAAGTTACCTAAGGCATGTTTTTCTTCTTAATATAATTCATGTTTATCCGGGTGTATAGGAAGAACAACTGTACTACTAAATAGTTGATATACATTCTGTGTTTTCCAAAGTTAATGTTATAGTTTTTGAACTTTTCTTTTTCTCGTACTCACTTTTATCTTTAAATTTTGTAATTTATTTTAATACAATGTTGTTCTTTTTTATTTTGGAAATAAACTATTATTATTATTATTAATTAATAAAGATGAAAATAATTTAAAGAAATAGTTCAAAATGTTTGCAATTGTCGCACGGTAATGGATTTGCAAGCGCCTATGATTCTTCTCCTTAGCTCTTCCAATTTTTTAGGTTTCTCTCAGACATTAGCGTAACACTTTATTGATACATGACCCCACAAAAAAAATCGAGTAACGTCTGGGCTTCTGGCGGGCGATCTGAATGATCCATATCACCTAATCCGGCGGGGAAAGTTTTATTCAAAAATTGGGTGATTAAGGCAGCACTATGAGCTGGTGCTCGGTCTTGCTGGAATATTATTTCCCCATAACCTCGCAACTTATCCATCTGAAGCAGATCTAAATATTTCTGTTGATTTAAATTCCTGTCGATAAAAAATGTCCCCAACATGTTATTTCCCACTATTCCCACGCAAACATTAACTTTCTGAGGCTACTGCGTGTTAGCCTCTCGAATATGATAAGGATTTTGTCGTGCCCAATTTTTTTCATTTTGCTTATGTACCGTCCCATCCAGAGGATATGTACACTCGTCAGAAAACAGAATTCTTGTTAACACATTTGTATCGTTATTTACTTTTCCATCCAAAATTGGCAAAATTCCATTCTTGGGAAGAAATCGGTTTGGTAACAGTTCGCGAACATTTTTGATCTTATAAGATTTATACTTTTCGGTTTTCACCGCTTTATGGCAATTGATCCTTGAAAAATAAAACTGGTCGACAAGCATATTTAAGCTTGTGAAGCCCTCGTTTTCCACCATCACACAAATGTTCATTTTAGTTCCGTCTGTAACGAGCAATGAATTTCTAACACGTTCCCTGTTAATTTACGCAACCTGTGCTCTGGAATTCATTTTTACTTGTTCTGCAACCATGTACACTGCATCAAGCATCATAATATGTTTAAGCTACCTAGATTTCGTCCCTCAATTTTGTGCAATTAACTTCTACTGAAAGCGAGAAAATAATTAAAAAGAATATCTTCAATGTGATTAAGGCAATATACAATTGGTATAAAAATGTTGGATTTATTAAATTCTTGATTTCTTCTAGAATAATATGTTACTTTCATCCACATGTGCAATTTAATACTGCGGTGTAGTTAATTTAACACCTCCACTTTATACTCCTGCAACAACACAACTGTTCCCTTCAACCTAAACTAAATATGATGAGTCTTCTTATTGAAATTAAATAGTAAATTGCTCAACAAACACGAATTATGACCCAAAACTGATAAAATAACACGGTGCTATTATAGTCATCGTTGGTACTATAATGGTATATAACAACGGGTTATAACTTATACATCCCAATGGGTAGAATGCCGAGGTTTTCTTTGCAGGGCCAGTAGCCCCACGCTCCTATACGATTCAGTGGGATAGGTAGAAATAGTAAAGGAAAAATTAGTTAGATATAAAAAATATGTTATATTCATCTCTACCAAACAATAACAACAAAATTATAATTCGAAAATTACATTTTAAATTCAGATACTATTAAAAGGAAATAAATATAAATGAGTAAAATAAATATACATTAAACATTGCATAAAATTATTTTTTCTAACCATAACTAAAAGTAAATGCACATAAGTCACAAAATTTTTATATTAAATACTAGAATAATGACAATACAATAACAACATTCCTAAGTATGTAAAATTGGTAAATAAAGAATTAAGAAAATGTTTGTTCTTAAAATAATACAATCATATTTTGAAATAAAAAAAAATACTTCAATAAATAACAATACTTCGAAAATTAATTAATTAATTTTTATTGCGTCTGGATCATCTCCTTTCTCTAACTTTCGCATTTCTAGACTACAGTTTATTGATAGCTCCTATATGTTCTTTGAAGAACTCTTGGTTAGGGGATTCTTCAGGGGTGTAGCCCCACGCTCCTATACGATTCAGTGGGATAGGTAGAAATAGTAAAGGAAAAATTAGTTAGATATAAAAAATATGTTATATTCATCTCTACCAAACAATAACAACAAAATTATAATTCGAAAATTACATTTTAAATTCAGATACTATTAAAAGGAAATAAATATAAATGAGTAAAATAAATATACATTAAACATTGCATAAAATTATTTTTTCTAACCATACCTAAAAGTAAATGCACATAAGTCACAAAATTTTTATATTAAATACTAGAATAATGACAATACAATAACAACATTCCTAAGTATGTAAAATTGGTAAATAAACAATTAAGAAAATGTTTGTTCTTAAAATAATACAATCATATTTTGAAATAAAAAAAAATACTTCAATAAATAACAATACTTCGAAAATTAATTAATTAATTTTTATTGCGTCTGGATCATCTCCTTTCTCTAACTTTCGCATTTCTAGACTACAGTTTATTGATAGCTCCTATATGTTCTTTGAAGAACTCTTGGTTAGGGGATTCTTCAGGGGTGTATCTAAAAAACATAAAATAATTAATGCCAACATATATTTCTTTATTAATTTTTACCCTCCGTTAACTTGACAATGTTTTAAAATTCTATTTGTTGTTTCTTCCAGACTCTATTACTAAAAGATTTCAAATAATTTTATTAATATTCTTCTTGTTACGGTTTGTAAGTTTTACATCCAATTAATTTCATGAGAAAATTATAAAGCAAAACATTTTTTTTGCCAAATTGTAAGGAAGGTAAAAGAATATTTCGTTTATTTGTCTACTGTGACAATAGATATGTAAACCAAGTAATATTTTTTACTTTTTAAAAGGTCGACAACTGATCACCACAAATAAGAGGAACAATTAACATCCACATTAGCCACAAACGCAACGGCGATTCTAGAACAGCAATACATTTTCTTGTAATTGAGAGTCAACATCAATGCTAACGGTCATTTCTCATGATATGAGCGCGAAGTATGAATTTCTTAATCACCAATGACATGATTTACCACCAATTAACCATTGTGGATTTCAAATTACCAGAATACGAGAATAAGCCTTTGATGACAGCAAGTGCAAAATTGTAAACTATGTCCACATAATTCCATCATTTTATTGTTAATATCTAGCTATTACATATTCTACACTAATCTACACCGTTAAATCACAAATGAGCCTATGGCAGCTATAAGCTGTCGTTAAATTAGCTAGAGCTTTAAGGAGCTATTTTTGTGCGTTTGCTGGGTGGTTTGATTCCCTATGCAACTGATACTGATTGTTAGTTACATATAAAAATATTTATCAAAAAAAGACATTTAATTTATTTCACTTGTAACAGACCCTTTACAATAAAATAATTAATATGATGTAATAATTGCCCCACGTTGGGCGCCATAATGTAATGAAACCATCAATAAATTGTTAATAAAGTCATGTAATGGCTTCACTTTGTTACGTCATAATGTAATAGACCCCTTATAATGCCCTTTATTATTTAATAATTTTTTAAATAAAATAAAATAAGCTAGTTGAATTATTTACCCGATTAACTCAGCTAATTTTTTTTCAAGTCGGACCAGGTAAGAGATGTTAACCACAAATATTGCTGGGCATTATTTGGTACAATTCAATAAAACGCTATTGTACAAATTTAAATATTTATATTAGAAATCAATAGTTCTTTCGTATTTTAATACAAACACAGAAGAAAACATTTCTCTGATTAATATATTAATTTATTTCGTCTCTATATTAAGACGAATTTTTTATATTTAATTTTTTATTTAACATTCACATAACAACAGTTTCTAAATACCTTCTGTATTAACGAAAGATCTCATTATGTATGTGTTTATTTGAAATCTTTCCTTCCATGATGAAGATGCCGGTAACTTCCACAAACTGCTTTTCGCAGAGCAATAACTTTTTATTGGAAGATATGACAAACTGAACACTTTAACACTTTGTTGACGGTCGATCTTTTGTAAACAAGAACCTATTTATTTACTTTAAGATCCTAACTATAATTTTATATTTTATCGACCGCTATATGTATAAGTCGACATACTTTTTATTTGAAGAACTTTACTACTGTGCGGTAAAACCGAGATAATTTCACGGTGACCGATCTCATCCAAAGTTCTCCTTCGACTTTTTTCTGGGATCTCCTTGTTCACCTTTTATAGTTCAAATCTTGGGGTTCCCCTTTTTCTAGGATGCCCATGTATCCTCGTTGTGGTTTTCACACATAATGTCACGTAGAACTTGCGAAATTGTAAATACCACGTCACTAATCTTATACTAAACATAATTATTCGGCGCCAATATTGTTACAAATACTTGCTTATCAAACTAGTGCTTATTTTATAAATAGATTAACATATAAGAAATAAAATTCTAGAAATTTAATTTCTAATACGTAATTATAAAGATACCATTTATAGACATATTTAATATAATAAAATTTATTAAAATTATGGAATGTGCCGTACCGTTACACACTGAAACCAATATAATTTTAAATCAATACTTCAATTACTAACAATAAATTCTAAGTTATTTTTACGTTTTTTCCTTTGTATGGAATTGGTATTGAAATATTCTTCTTTGCAAATTCATTTTGTTAAATTAGAAATTATTTGCCGAACAAAAATCTTTCATAATTTAAAAGAAACTTCCATCTTCGATTGGCTAACATTTATGACAAACATTCAAAAATTAAACGTACATGACAATTCTTCGGTGAATTCTCGACTCCTACGCACTTGTTTTATTAAAAACAGTCTCAGGCGTGTTGCCAAAGCTGGCACACGACACTTCGGAAGCACTGCAGGGGATTACAACTTTTTTTTGTCATTTTAATTATTTTTCAGAGCCGAATGTCGTTTTCAGTCGGGTTATTATTAGAAACATGTTTACAGTGGAATTTCGAGATAACTTTAACTTCGAATGCGTGTAAGTATGCACACTGAAAATTCAACGTGCTAGCTGTACTTTCGGTTTTTACGCTGGCGGATTGTGCCATATATCATTTTCGGAATGCACGTCTAAAAAATGAAAAAGTGGCAAGGAAACAATAATGTTAATTCTTGCTTGTTTTGCCAATCTGATTCCAGATGGTTGTCTCTTGAAAAATAATACATCTTTCTAGTGTTGGCCGCTTTAAGTGTTGACACTAAAATGCAGGAAAATTATCATTTCCCCAATTATTGTGAAAAGTTGCATATGGCTTCATAATAAGTTTGTAATTAAACTACTTATTGACAGTATCAACTATAATTCTTATACTAGATGACAAAACCAGTATAAGTGTGGAAGGCTGGGGGGGGGGCAAATTGTTTTCAAGTCAAAGTATTAAATTATATTTAGCTCTAATAAGTTTGTAATTTAACTACTTACTGACAGTATCAACTATAATTCTTATACTAGATGACAAAACTAGTATTAGTATGGAAGGCTGGGGGGGAGCAGGTTGTTTCCTTTTTGATAATTATTTTTTTTTTCAAATTTATCAACTCAGAGAAAAATTTAAACAGATGGGCATAAACAATGTACTTTTAAGTCAAAGTATTAAATTATATTTAGCTCTAATAATACGCAAAAAAGAATGTTTAGCCACATAATACAGACTGTATCAATGGTGTCGCATTCAGCAGACGCAACAGATGCGCAACTGTTGGATTCAGATGATGTACGCTCACTCTGAACATGTTGTAGAGCGGTCGCCATTATTTCGAGCGGAAAAAATCTACGCTCACCTAGTGAGCATATTCTGTCCGCATGCGCCATTAACGCATTCCAACACCAACGTTACACACAATTTTGAAGAAAGTTACTAGAAAATTTAAGATAAAATGGATTATGCAGAAATAAATGTAATATAATATTGGAGTTAACCGAGTATTCTACTGGGTATTGGAAAAACCGGCCCTTACACTAAAAACTACGTCAAAACTTAATGCAGAAAAATAATTTATTATTATTGTTTATTCGGTTTAAGTTGTATAATTCTAACATATGGCAGAAGTAAAAAGTACCAAATGTCCAGCGAACACTCAACTGTTGTCAACTGAACATTTTGAGCGGATCAGTCTGCTGAATGCGACCAAAGAGTAGCACTAATTAGAGTCTGTATCACTTAGTTCATTTTTTTTAAATTACGGGGCTATATGTTACATATGTGGGATAAATTGTTACATACACGAGAAACTACAACGGAGAAAAAACAGTCAATACCAATCTGATGTACACTTTGTACATACGTAGAACTCATAATCGCTGTCATATATCACGTGTACCCATCTATTGTATGCTGTACATCGGATTCAATTTTTGTCTTTACTTGTGAGAACGATATGAAGCACATAAGGCATATCCATTATCTTCCGAATTATCAGTCTCTTTACAATCTGCTTTGCTTGTTGTTTTAATCATTTTCTTCATGCCCTTGCTGTTATTTCCACTTAGATTCCTTATAACAAGGCCGTAACCTTAACATTGCTGTTTCGATGTTCCCTTTCGCGAGCATTCTCTTCCAATGCATCCTTTAGAGGAGAGTCCGTTATTTTGCAGAAAATAATGATTATATTGTTCATATTGTAATGTTATGTGAAAACCTTCGTTTAATATACGGTATGTAGTTTATGAGCTGAAGCCTAATTCTTACTTTGTACTATTCTAATTTAAACGCGAGTATCAGTAAACTTGCAACTTTAATTTGTTCTATACTACCTATTTCATCGTAATTTTCTTTTGTATTGATGCACCCGATTTTAATAATTTAATTAGTTGCCTGACTACATGATAGGCTCATTAACTTATGCCCATGTAGAAATTGCTACGATTCTTTTAATTTTAATGGAGTTTATTTTTGGGGATTGATGATGTTTTGACACTTGTTAAAGGTTCAATAGAGCTCTTCAGCCTAGAGACAACACTTGCATATAATTCTGTACACGAAAGCTTTCGTACATTCTTGTCTGATTGTTATTAATTGTCGTTCACCGTTTGTATTATCCGTCCTTTTAATCACTTACTTACACTTAAATAATAAAATCAAATTATGATATTAAATTTTATAATTAAATATATTGGGCAACCTTAAATTTTGAGATTTCTAGAAAGTTTAACTTATCAGCTTTCAATTCTAATTAATAAACATACATGGGAGAAGTAAATTTAATTTGCGTTTGAAATAGAATCCTGTAGGATATTGTCTTATACTGTCGTAATAACGATTCTTGATGAATTGTTATAAATCTTGTTATGTTTTTAATACTGACTTTTGTGGTTGAACACAACTTGAAACGTTCTTTCCTACCCTTTGGATGATATCACCATCAGGAAACACGAATTGTTTTAATGAGCGGTTGAGCTATCTACAATCCTGTTTTATCGAGCGTCAAGATAGGTTCGACCGACCAAAAGTGGAACTAAGATAGAGTAAATACAAATTTAGTTTTAAAAGATCATTGTTTCGCACAGTGCCACACTTACCCCGTGTGAAGGGGTAAATATGGCGGGTTACACACGAGATATTAAATATCATTGAAACTATATTAATAAGGATCGTACAACCTAAGGTAACTTATTTACTTCCATAATAAATTACCTAATGAATATTTATTGTTATTATTTTAAATTTAATTTTTAAAAATATTCATCATTATTCAGCAGCAGCTTATTTTGTAACTAAATCATCTAAAAACAGAAAGTTTACACACGAATTTCTATCTTTCAATTATATTTTCCTATTATGTTTGGATTAAATAACGCAGAACAGGAAATCTGACCTGAAAGAATACCAGGACGATTCATACATACATAAGAAGGATAATAGTGCAGGAGTGGGACAGATGATAGTGCTGGAGTCCTCGCCCACGTTCGCTCTTTCATTTCCAGCTTTTCTCCTATAGACCCTTGTTTTCATGCAGGCGACATTGTTAATGAGATTTTTTCATTTGACAGCTTGCGACGGAATGTTTTTATTAAAGTAATTTCACCAACTTTTCAATCTGATTAATTCGTAATTGCTTGAATTTTTTCATGTTGTAGTGACAGTAAGATTCGTTTGTGTTCCTTTGTTCTATCGTAGATGAATACGTGTCTTTTTAATAATTAAAAAATATAGGAATGATGTGAGATCAAATATGCATTAAAAATTGAAATAATCATTAAGTAATACCTTAAATTTGCAAGCAGGTTATATGATACTGCCAAAATTACTGTGCATAAATATGACTTGTGCTAAAAATGATTCCAGTATACTAAGCAAAATATCAGCCTTCTCCTTTTAAATCACATATCAATCTTCGTACAACAGTTTGAGTTTTATTTCAAGTGAGACACTTACAAATAAATATTGTTTAAGCCGTGTTTTAGTTGCAGTCGCTTAGTTTTAATTAGAAAAGTGCATAATATGTGGAGCTTATCTTTCAGTACAGCCACTTTTCTGTTGCTGGTAATGTACTACGAGTATCTTGTTCTAATATATAATTGTTTGTTCTATATCACAAGTTGTTATGGTGAAAGATTGTATTAAGTTTAATAATCAATAAAGCATGTAGGTATATGCCCTCTTAGCACCTTCATCCAACCTGTTTAGATACCAAAACTAATTTATTATAACGTACAAACTACACAAAACATTAATAAACGAACGAAAAGAAAATGAGATGTGGCCACCACACTACTTTCTTATACATATCAGCGAATTTTAAAAACTTTCTTATACAAAAATTATTCAAAATCCTATTCTAAGTTCTTCTATCCTTTTAATAAATTTCTTTAGAATGCATACTTTGCAAGATATTCGAAAAAAAGTGCTAGTCGCTAAGAGTAAAAGTGATACTTCCGGTCCGAATTTTGAAATTTTATCTACACAAAAAACATTGCAAATCTAGCTCTCATTACTTTTGTACACTTGACAAATATATAAAAAATGCATAATTTACGACATATTTGCAAAAAATCGCTATTCGATAAGAGTAAAAGTGTTACTTCCGGTCCGAATTTTGAAATTTTTTTTACACAAAAGGTATTGAAAATTAAGTTCTAAATACCAATTCGTAACGTACCTGCCTAAAAGGCATAACTTGCCAAATATTCGCAAAAAACTGATTTTCGATAAGAGTAAAAGACCTGTTCCGGTAGGAATTTCGAAAAACTTTTTTAATAAAATTCATCTCAAATTCAATTTTGAGTGCATATGAATACTTTATAAATTTGTTTAAACTTAGTAGTTGACGAAATATTGGCCAAATTCAATTTTTTCACTGAAGTAAAACTACTTCCGGTCTGTCGTTTTTACTGAAAACCTAATCAGATCTTAAGAGGGAGATTGTACTCGTAAATACAAAATTTGGAATTGATACCTATAGCGGTTTGACTGGTATCGTGGTCACAGACACACACACAGAGAGAGACATTTTTAAAAACCACTTTTTCGGTATCAGGGGACCCCAAAACGCGGACATCTGCAAAAATTTCAAGGTCGAAAATTTTCATCATCACATTACTTCCTTATACTCGTATAAGAAAGTAAAAGGAAAACAAAAAAGGTACACCTATTTAAATTTGACTTGGTAGAAGAAAATTTTCATGACTGCAATCACAAAATAGTGTGTTTGTCATCTTAACCTAGTTGTTCGTCTACTTCCTGATGAGTGGACTGATTGGTTGTTATTAATTCTTTGTGAAATGATTTTTTTCTTCTGTTTTTCATTTTTCTTGTGAGTTTAATAGAACTGGGGCTTTTCAGTGTTTTTTGCAGTTTTTTTTGCCTTCTATTTTGACAATCTTTTGCAGTTTTCTCGGCGGTTCAAAACAAGTTCGTTTCATTCGACTTAATCCAACAATTTTTTTAGAACTTTTCCTTCAGATTGTAAATTTTCCAGTTTTCCTTAATTTTCCTTATGGTGCTTATTTCTTTGTAAATGCTAAACCTTTTTTTGTTGTTGTTAGTAATTCCAAATACACGATTAGCAGGCATGTGCGAATGCTCGCTCACGGGAATGATCAAACAAATTTTCTGAATATTATCATTCAAGTTTTATAGAAAAATTATCGGAGCATGCATAAAAAAATTGTTTATTATCCAATATTGCACATGTCAGTGTTTCCCAAACTTTTTTATAGCGCGACAAGCGAGGCAAGCTTCTGAAATAGATGTCAAGGATGTAACCAAAGAAAGAGATAGCCTAAAATGTAGTCAAATAAGTCAAAAATTCCAAATAAGTAAAGTGGGCTAGAAAATAAGTGAAAAATTCTTGGAAATTACTTATTACACTGATCACGCCACACTAATTGCAGAAAATGAAGACAACCTGGAACAACTTCTATTTAGATTCAAGAGAGCTGTGAAAATCCACTAAAACGACAAAGAAAGTGGTAATGTCAAAGAATTCAGTACGTTGCAAACAAATGGCGAGTATAACGAATCAATAAAGCATGTTATGAAAATAACATGGATCTCAAATACATAAAAATGGATGTTTAATAGAGGAATTTCTATACGAAAATTACTCGAAATTCTAAATACTTTAATCTCTGATTAATCTATGGAATGCATAATTTGCCAGGTATTTGCAAAAAAAGAAGTTATTTCCGGTTCGAATTTTGAAAATTCTTTATAGGATTTTTTTTCAAATTTAGCTCTGTATAATTTTATACTATTGCCAAATCTGTATAGAATGCGTAATTGGCAAGATATTAGCAAAAAACTGCTATTAGATAATAGTGAAAGTATTACTGCCGTTTTGAATTTTGAAATTCCTTGTATACAAAAAAATTCAAAACCAAACATTAAATACTATTATAATCATCATGTCACTGCCTAGAAAGCTTGACTTGCGAAATATTCGCAAAAACTGATTTTTGATAAGAGTAAAAGACCTACTTCCGATTGAATTCAAATTTACTCCCAGTACATTTGAATTCTTTATAAATTTGTGTAAACTTACTAGTTGTCGAAAGATAGGTAGAATTTGATTTTTCGACTGAAGTAAACTACTACCTCCGCTCTATGTATTCACTAAGAATCTCATCAGATCTCAAGAGGGAGATTACACGTGTAAATATTATTTCCTTTCTTTATTTTTCCAAAACGCTGCTCTTATACCGTAATAAAAGTTTTCTGAATATATGTACTTATAGCAAAATGCATATTTTACTGAAAATCATAAATAATTACATACGAAAAATTACTGATGTTATACACGTTTTTCCATTTATTTTTGAATATTATAAAATGCTTTTCCGTCGGGAAAATTAATTTTAAAGCAAGATGTTCATGCTCCCACTGTAAAAATAAAATACAAAACAATGAACGTAGAATCCGTGTACGTCATCCTATTGTATTTTTGGATGCATTGTTCGTCAGTCTCCTCTTGCCAAAAACCCTATCCTGTGGTGTTGTTGTCGTAGCTGTGTTTCATTGATAAAACACACTGGACAGATGCATTGCACATGTTTGTCTCTGCTTTCGTGCATTCTCGAAAATAACCTCTACTCTTCGTTGCACAATCGCAATGCGTGATGGAGCAGCTGCATTCGGTACTGTTGAGGTCCGTACAAGATGTAATTTCGTCTAGGTTTCTTTCGCATGCTAACACTTAAGGAATGTATACAAGCATCATTTATCATTTCTTATATGAACGCTCTGATTATGGAGGCTGCCGTTCATTGGGGAATACGGGAGGGTATGTGACTTGGTGTTTTTCACTATTTCAAAAATAAATCTAAGTGCCACACGTATGATTTATGATAAAGGAACGTAGTGGGTAATGCACACTCTTATAACTTCGTGTTGATGTATGTATATGTATTTACCTCTTATTTATGAATTATTATCTTCTTTTCAATACTGCCACAGACATGTAACGAAGATTATTTTTAATACAAACTTATTGCTACCAGCCTAATGTAATAAAAGCACATTTGTTTAATTTCAAAATTATATTGCACATACAACATATTGCTGTGAATTCATAATCTTAAAAAAATCAGAAAAGATTGAGTTAATTAAATACACGGTGGCCAGAAAAATGCGGACAAACGCCACGCAGGCCAAATCACACCACAATGATTTTACATAGATAAATTTGACGAATTTTGCTAAATTTTAGCCGTACAACTTAATGTTTGATGGTCTCGTATGCCGTAAGGAAGGACCGTATAACTTTTTTGGATTAAGATTATCGCCTCAGAATTGAACAAAGAATCGTTCTACCTGGCGTTTGTCCGCATTTTTCTGGCCACCGTGTATATAGAGTATAATGTATATATTGCTTTATGAGTTTATGTTTATTTATGAGAACAAGAAAGAGTAATAAAGATATAAATAGATATTTAATGAATTATATTTCTTCGTTTCATTATCAGCAACAGTAGTTGTAGGATTCCAATTTTGGCTGCATACCCAAATAGATTTAGTCTATATAAGAATATTAGCTGGCCCGGCAGACGTTGTTGGTGACGCGAGAGTTTAGTTAAAGTCCCTGTATAAGAAAGTCTGGATAGAATAAATTGTTAGTGCTATTGCAGGATTAGCATGGGGTCCGAAAAATGGCCTATGTCAAAATTCAAAGGGAAATTATGTTAAGTGCCGCCGCAGTATAAGTTGGCAAGCGGTGGGGATGCGCCGTAAACGTATTTAGGAAATGTACCACCCACCTGTGTGATTCAGTTACTACATAGCAGTTACCAGTGTCGTACTCAAAACATAAGTTAGCTTTTTAAATATAAATTTAAATAAGAACTTTCAGGTACGCCACTGATACGGGAACGTTATATTTAAGAGCGAATGAGACGCACTCTAGGCTTCCCCTATCTGCGGGAACTCACTCCTACCGTTCGCCAAGATATATTGCGGGGCCTGTATATGTCAAAATGTTGTAATTTTTTTTTTGTCACTAAACCAACAGATTACGTGAATATGTGTCATGTTGGTTTATAAATAGAGAATTTGTTAATAACTCGACTTCAGCGTCACCTATTGGCTGTTTTGGTAACCTATTTTACGCGCATTGACGTTGTAAATATGGACTGAGAATATCAAGAAGATTGGTTATGCCACTAAAAAGTTATTGAGTAACATACAGACACACCAACGATTATATATATAAAGATTATGATAATAAGTGAATACTTAAAGCAAAGTTTTTAGAAATAATATGTCAGACATCAAAACTGCTGCTTACAAAAAGGCTTTAAGTATCCTATCTGCCGTAGCATGGTAAAACACATTGTCCTACCAACAATTATCTAGGACAGGCTATGTTATATAATAAAAACCTTTCGATGAACCTCGAACTGCCACGAATAAAACGAGATAGCTATACTTCGAAATTTAAAAAAGAGGGGTGAATGATTGAAGAAGCGGGAGAAATTAGGGTCCAAACGAAAGTGCGATGTCGTCGGGGTACTGTTCTCGCGTTTTGTATACTTATATTAAATAATGATGTAACTGATGTTAATGAACACCTTTCATATCAATAAATTATTCACATATATACAAATCACAGCAATATGTTTCACCACACTATGTCATCAACAGGTACATGAAAGATACAATTTAAATTTACAAACATGTGCAAATTAATGTCATTCTGAGAGGAGGTGATTTCAAATTGAGTAGTAAATCTGACTGGTGGTTTAAAACTATACCCAATTTATTAATTTCTAATTTTTTTCGCATACTTTTATCTGATAATATAAGGATCCGAAATAAGTATTGAATTTGTGATTATGTTTAAGCATGGATTATAAAACGTTGATCTGTCTTCTCCTCCTTATAGCATCTCTCCTGTTATTTCATTCTGGTTTCAAATGTCTCTCTCCCTGTCCTACATATACTTTTTTACAGTATTTGTACGTCAACTTATATAGCCTGTACCGATCTCATCAATTTAGTGCCCTGTATTTTAATGCTCATAGCTATTAATCTAAATGTTACACATTTATGTTCAAAATAAAATGAAAACTTAATAATTTTACCCAGCTAGCTCGTGTTTTTATCTCAGGACGATTCAGATAAAGAGATCAAAAAATAATCCTCGGACATTAAATGGTACAAACAAAGAAAACAAAAGTATTCTAATTAAATAACATTTGTAAAATAAACACAATGATAGTAATTTCAGAATTAATTCAGTATCGACAAATTATTTGCAATTATTTAACTATTGCCGTCCCTACAAAAATAACACATTATACATTATTTGTTTTCAGTTGCCTTTACGTACATATAGAAATACAACTACATAGGCATAAATGAGAAAACAACTAAGGCTCAGAATAAACATACAATGCTAACAATATCAGATTGAATCAAAATCGGCAAGTCATTTACAAATACTTAAATATTGCCGTTTAGAACACACCATTATATAAATATTTTTGTTTTATACTATCATATAATATTTAACGTCTTAGTTTATTTAGCACTCGCACATTAATAACTTTCAAGTATCTTTTTTATTATCGTCTTTTCTCCGCCTACCTTTACTGGAACAGAAGATGTCTTTCCCCGCAGTCGATTCTCTTAGTGAGGGAGTTTCCCCGACTGTAGAAATACTATTCTTTTTCTATAGGTGAACGTGCACTATTTCTGCTTTTAATAAGAATATATTAACTTTCACACCTTTAATATTTGTTAAGATATTTCTTAAATCTTTCGCCACTTTTCTTGGTCTAATATACTATTGATCGTCTTGTATGACGATTCCCAGGCGACCTCTTTTTATAATTCGAGAACTTTTTATCACTTATACATACAGTTCAAGAAAACAGTCTAATATGCTGTCGACTGCCTTTCTTGAAGATTTCATGTCGACTTCTTTTCCAATCGTTCTCAGGGTTGTACCTGCTATACCCATTTTCTCTCCTTTGAGTTTACACACATATTTACACATTCAAACAGGGATATCAACACAAAAGCTAAGCGTTACCAGTCTTACTCATAAGATATTATACTATGGCACTTCTCAAATTTAATACAAATATTTTCTTATTTAAATAATGCGTAACATACATAGGTTGATATACATTTAAATAAACATCTTAAAGACATTTATAGTAAATTTCTAACACAGATGTTTGAATGTTTGCATTTTATGGTGTCTCCTGAGTTTAATTTATTGTACTTTTTGTCGTTGCTGTTTTTTTATATAGATTTGTATGTTTTTAATAAAATGATCTCATTCCCAATTGTTTATTAATTTAAAACCTAGGTGATATTGACATTGAAAACAATTTTTCAAGTATGTTTCAAGTGTGGAATACTAGGCTGCTGCCTAGTCTTCCTATATTAACTTCGCGCCTTCAAACATGGTGAGCAATTGAAATATATGGTATCCTGTTAGACAATTCTGTATAATTTCAGTTAAAATTATGTCCATGTAATCTTGCATATGACTGATTGTAAATATGTAATTATGTGTTCATTCACTACAACACAAAATAGATTAAAGAGAATTAAATTTGTATGCTACATTTTTCTTTGTATTTTTGAAATATTTGCTAACAGAGAAACAAATTTAAATCAAATATGCATCCGACTGTGTGATCATTCACATGAAAAAAAAGCATCAAACAAGAGATTGATCATATATTCCGCTTATTATGATAAACGCTAACCCACTGATAACAACGTTATGCCCTGCCGAAACAAAAAAAAAAGAAACAATAATGGCGCGTATGTTGAATTGACTCATTTAAAATCGGCAAATTATTCCACCAAGCACAGAAATAACTCCAATATTTCATTGTTTCTGGCCATTTTCAGATTAATAATCGCATTAGGTTCCGACATAGTACGCATGTAAGCGGGTAAAATCGCTTGAGTGCGAATAATTCATCGCTGTGTTTGGCTTAAAACTCCGAAATACGCAGGCCTGCACAAACATTCATTCGTATGTTTCCAGAACGCAATTTATGCGGCAACATTTGAAACGAATCTTTATTCTCAAACAGCGATTGCAATCCTTAACAATGGATTTATTCCCTCCTTCAAAAGGATATATGGGTATTTATCCGTAATTTATGAATTTATAACGTTTATTGCAGGCAAACCTGAGCTATTATTTAGTCTTTACATAGTTGCTAGTTGTTGAAGTATCCTACTCAAAATAAAACTACGTAGTAGTAAGTTACATTTGATAAGGAATATGATCAAATTTCCATGTACCAGGACACCCTCATACATATCAGCATATCTAGTGATACATTTTACGCAGAATTTAAATATAGAATTGGATTTTTTGCACTTTCCACTTTTTAGTTTTAACCTTTAACTTATTTTTTTCTTATTCGATTTGAACATTCTTTTTATCCTCTTTACAATGCTATAGGATATGTGCTATCTATTTTTGAAAGCAACAAGCAAAATATTAACAAAAAGTATTTTATTAAACACTCTAAAATAAGTACGCCTTGATACATACAAAACACAGTCGAATTTAATGTTATTTAAAAATAATTCTGTCCAGAATATGTTTGTGTGAAATATAGCTACATTAACTAATACTGAAAAATGTGATATGTTGAAATATTAAAATTAAAATTTGATATGCTAAATTGAATATGACAATCTTTGTCATACAATTGTGTATCCTGAAGAAATGCAGGCCACTGCTTGTACCTATAGAAATTTAGTAATTCATTTAAAAGAACATGGGTCGTTTTCTAAAGCTACTAGGAATCCGAAATTAATGAATGAGAATATAAAATTAAATGTGTTACAATTTTTTATTGAAAATCTTTCAACATGTTAGAGAAATTCAACATAACACTGATATTACGAAAACGACAGCACAAAGAATTATGAAACACCCCATTCTACAAAGACTTAGAGATGAAGATTAAGAGAGATTACAATCTTGCCAATAGTATGTTAACCAACGGGAGATAACGATCATTTTCCTGCTACGATTATATGGTCTGACGAAAACACATTTGCAAATAATGGTCGTTTGTCTCTTCAATAGACACAATATTCACTTTTGGGACACAGGAAATCCTCAGGCTGTGAAAGAAAGTCGACATCAAGTAAGATTTAATTTTAGTGTATGGTGTGACGCTTTAGGCACTAAAGTTATTGCGCGCATATCTTTTAACAAAACACAAAATAGTGAAATGTATTTTAATTTACTAAGAACTGATTTAGAAAATAAACTTGATGATTTACCGTTAATCGAGAATATTCACATTTGGTTTCAAGAAGATAGCGCCCCACCCCACAATTTATGTATAAACAACGAATATACTAATTAACGTTTTCCAAATTCATGGATTGGTACTTGAGGATCGATTTTATGCCCACCCAGACCTCCAGAGTTAACGTCATTGGCATTTTTTGTTTGGGGATACGTAAAAGATTGAGTGTGCTTTCAAACATTTTATAATGCCGAAGATCATAGTGAAGTTATTTTTGTAGCATAAAAAAGCAAAAACTAAAGAGTGCAATTACGTCGACACTACGCAGGGCCCAATTAATGTTTGGAACGAAACGATCAATTGTTTGAATGTCTTTTGTAATTGTTTTTTTTTCAAATTATTATTTTTGTTATTCCTATTATTTTAGGTAGGCGCCATAAATTCTCTGCCTGATATACAAAAAAGAAACTTGGAATAATATAAAATTTTTATTTTTCTATGTAATCTCCCCTAACTTCTATACATTTATTACAACGATTACTTAATAATTCGATACCCTTGTAAAAATAATCTGAAGTTTTTCCGTCAAAATGTTCTATAACAGCTGCTTGCAACTCACTGTCGTCCTTAAAACTACGTCCCCTAAGGTCTTTTTTTAAATTAGAAAACAATAAAATCACAAGGAGCCATATCCGGACTATACGGTGGATATTCCAGTTCTTGAAAACCGCATTCGCGGATGGCAGCTTGTGAAATAACGGTAGTATGGACGGGAGCATTGTCGTGCAATAATCGCACACCTTATGTCAATTTTCCACGACGTTTTGCACGAATAATGTCCCTTAGTTTATGCAATAAAGACACATAATATGTGCCGTTCACACTTGAATTGCGCTCTTTAAAGTCAATTATCAAAATGCCCTAAGAATCCCAGTATATTGTGGCCATCACCTTCTTTGTTGATTGAACGACTTTCGCCTTTCTGGGACGAGGTTCATCAGGTCGCCGCCATTCCATGGACTCCTTTTTCGATAGAGGATCGTAAAACAGTACAATTGTTTCACCCCCTGTGATAATGGACTACAAAATCGGTGTTGGGTCTCCACACATGTTTAGAAACGACTGTGCACATTCGACTCGACGTTCACGTTGGACAGCAGAAAGAAGTCGCGGTACCCATACAGCACTAATTTTATTCATACACAAATGGTCTTGGAGAATTCGGCTAACATTTGTTTCGAAAATGTTTGTTATCACTGCTAATTCCTTCACTTTCAAACAGCGATCATCTAGCACTAAATGTTCAATAATTGAAATTTTTTGAGGGGTTATCACTTCAATTGGTCGACCCGATCGATCAGCACCTTCCAGGGATTCTTGTCCCAAACGGAAACATTTTGCCCACTTTTTTACAGTGGAGATGAATCACCGTAAACGTCGTCTAAATGTTGTTTAATGTGATAAGGTGTAAGCCATTCTTTTGTTAAAAATTCAATGACCGCGCGTACTCAATTTTTGTTACTTCAGACATTTTCGTGCGTTTCGAACCGCCATATTTATAGTATACACCTCGCGTATGTGCATGCATGACGTAACGGAGTTTGAACCTATATAAGCTTGTCAGGCCGAGAATTTATGGCGCCTACCTCGTATATGCTATATCTTTGTATGAGGATAAAAAACACGTTCAATTCTTTCAAAACCGACGTGACGTTAAATAAGAAAAATATAAACTAAGGGTTAAAACTAAAACATGCAAAGTGAAAAAGAAATCCCAAATCAATATGTAAATTATGCATAAAAAGTACTTCAAGAAAGTGAAAATGGAAATTATGTATCTACTGAAACAAAAAAGTTATTACAAAGAAAAGAAATTTGAATTTTTTCCTCCTAAAACTTCTGAAATACATAGAAATTTGAAACTTGGAGAATATCATATAATTTCATTAGGCCTTAATAATTCATCTAATTTAACAAAACCTATTTCTTTTATAATAAATGAAATCCTCTTGCTGGAAATGTTATTTTTTTAAAGAATAGAAGTATTAACTGGAATTAAATAATAAATTTCAAGGAAACAATTTTGGTTCACATGTATCTAGAAAGATAATATGTTATAATTGTTAGAAGCAGTGCAATCTATTTATGAAGATTGAGTATTGCAATATAATTTAAATTTGTGACATAATTGAAACTTTCGCAACTATCAGAAATTTAGATTAAAATTTGCATCTGTATCAATTTCATTATTGATTTTTTACCAATTTTTTATCACCTGCGATCACATATTAAATTGATTCTGATAAATAAATATGCAATTGTTTTTTTATTTTGTTTTATAAAGAGTACATTTAAAAAACGGAATTATGAAAATAACTATTATTATGCTTTGTTATTCAACTATTATTAAGATCCTACACACAGTCAGTAAAATTATGTGTACCACCGACAATAGCAACGTAATCGATACAAACACAACAAATAAAGGATCCACCCGTTCCGTAGCCAACGTGAACTAAGAAAACAAATACAAAAGCATAAAGCACATTCCATATCCGACGAATAAAATCAAGATACTCTTTCGAGTTTTTATGCCTATCACATACACACTCGCCAACAAATTACTTGCCTCTTTGAAGGACAAAATGAGTACCCTTATAAACAATAACGTGCATTTTCTGCAATTTGGTTGTGGGGGAATACTATATCGGACAAATGAAACAGCACCTGAAAGAGCGTAACATGTTGCACATAAGCGACATCAAAAGATATCCACAGAAATGCACCTTAGTTTTTCACCTGAGCAATATATCAATAATGGAATAAGTTTTAAAAACATTCATATTTTCTTACAAAAAAGCAATCTGTCTGAAGAATTATTTTTAGAAACTTTGACTATTAAAACTATTCATTCTAACATTAACAGTAAAAAAGACTGTAGTAACTTCAGCAATATTTATAGGGTATTGATTCTGCAAGTAATACATAAAATCAGAAGCAAAATAAGAACTGTTTCTTCAGATAGCTTTTCAAAACAATAACACTTCCAACAATACATGTTGCAGAGTCATTGTGACTAGGGCTTGGATCCGGATCTGCCAGCATTATCTTAAATAATTTGCAAGCTTTTTTAATAAATTCCCCTTATTCTTCATGTGATTTTGTACCTTTGTATATCATTTTAATGAACTCATTAAGTCAAGCAACATCAAAAAATAAAAACAACTTACAGCGACAACAAAATAGATTCATAAAACTAGTATATCGACTAAATAAAAAAACTCCAACAACTCAACTATATAAACTCATCGGAATACCAAATATTGAGAAAATCATAATAAAAAATATGAACATGAAAAGTGTTAAATTCATAGATGCTAAAACTAACGTCAAAAGGTAATAATATTTACATGTATACATTTATACGCAAAGCATATATAATAATAATAATAATATTGTCCAACAGCCATGACCAGTTACAGGACAATTTACAATAATAATTAATAACAACAAAAGAAAAGTTCGGTAAAACAGAGAAATACATATACAGATATCTATATCTACATGAGCAAATAAAATGGCAAAATGAAAAAATGGGAGAGTGAAACATATAGTATATAAATGTAACATCATAACAGTATATCAACAAAAATCGGTCCGGATAGCTCCTCCTGAAATTACGAGCCATATGAGTTGAAAGGGCTTTTAATAAAACATTGGTGTTGCATCTAGCCACATTTTCTTTTCTTCTTTTTAATATATGCATGTGTTAGGATACACACATACATCTAGTGTCATTAACGACAATCAACGCACGTACACTGACTAGGCCTTAAAGATCTAAACTCTTATCTTGTGGGCTGATTGTTGGTAATGATACTAGATGTATACGTGTATCCTAACACATGCATATGCTTTGCGTATAAATGTGTATATGTAAATAGTATTAACACTGCTTAGTTTCATATTAATTGGTGGTGCCACCTAAAGGCTCTTCTGTGCGGGACACACTATTAACGTGCGGATTTCTTTATGGCATGCGAATGCAACTAGAAACCATCGCTTTCGGTGTCGCTTTGGATGACAGATGTCGCTGCGATATTCTCACCGGCATTTGCCACGTAAACCAACACAAGTAGCGATCTTAGTTTAAAAGTCATTACCGGCAGTCGCACATATACTGACGAGGCCTTAAAAGCCGAAACACGGTGCCTGTGCGTTGATTGTCGATAGTGACACTAGATTTATAGATGTTTCCTAACACATGCATATATGCTCTGCGTATGTATGTAAATAATAAAAGATATGTTACTGATACATAATCTAGACAAGAGACTAATCAAAATAAAAAAGCTACGAACTAACAACGAAATATATGTCTACCGAGCGAGAGGACGCGCACATACATAAGAGCAAGTAAGCACAGAATAGAAAGATACGTACAAATCCCAACACCAGATACCATAAAATAATACAACCAATTAACAACAAAAATAAACAACCTGAACCTGCACAACTTTTATAAGGAAATAAAGAAGATGATGTTGAAAATATATATAAAATCGATAAGAAACTTGAGAGACATCCAAAGAAAAAAGAAGTCCAAGACCACGTAGGAGTCCTCAATACCGCTCATTCACGAACCTCTTTCTTTCTTGCAATGAGGCTGAGGACCAAAAGGAACATTGCTATAATTTATGTGTAAATGATATACATGTATCTACATGTTCTCTTAGAATAGACGTTTACTTTCTTACATGTAGTTACAAAAATACGAGAGGTTTATATTTTCTTTTTCTTTTTATATGTAACAAACACAGATGTTTGTATTCACCCATTTCATTGTTGGTACATGCAGGTCTGTAGAAGATTTATTTTTCTTAACAATATAGAAATATTTTTGGAAATATAAGGACAAAAAAATCTTATAATAGCCCATGGGCAAACATTCATCATTATTTATATTCTGCAATACTTAATTATTGTAAGTCTCTATTTCTTTTGTCCTCATTAATTGTGAAATTAATGATTAGTATAATATATTTTACAAGGTAGTAAATTACATAAAAGAATTCTATAATTATCAGTGACATTGAATGTTTTGGAGTATTATTAATAATTTTTCGGTGTACCTGAAAAAACTTATATCTGCTATACTACATACACGTGAGAGACTACCTTTCTATTTTTGTCCGAATAAACACTTACATTATATCTGTTATTATTCGTACGTTTAGCTTACTAATAATAGTATAACAGGTGTTTCAAAACATCGCATGCCTGTGTTGTACATGATACCCAGTAGTTTATGTATATAAAGTGCGATCAAATAAACATTCAATTTGTAGATGCTATAAATATGTCAGATCACACTTGCCGCACTGCGTTTTTCACCATGTCGTATTTACAAGACACGAATGATAAGACATGAATGAAATGAAAAACAAACATTCATATTTAACGGTGGCAAACATCATTTCTTCAAAACATAGGACGCGTAACCACTAATTCCACCAGTATCTAATTTGTAGCTACAAAATTTGTAAACATTTCATGTGTGGATGTTAAGAAAGCAATTAAAATAATTTTATGTGGCATTTTAAATATAATTTAAAAAAATGCATTTACATCTTAAGAAAGAAAAAATAGTAAATGTTATGAAAGTCAGTTAAATTTGTAATACATATTTGGATACTTTACTGTAGAGATGGAAAATTTCATTGTGGCGAAGCAAGCTGAAGTCAGAGTAATAAATTTAGAAAACTGAATATATTCTATGTAACATGAAAGAGAATCTTCTAGTAAAAGGGTAAATTTCTTAACGACATTTTGTACAAATCGAGAATGTCATGACAGAATTTTCGTATAACATAAATAAAAAAGGGCTCAGGCTTATATGTATACTTCGTATATAGCCGTTTGAGAAAGTCGTCATGCAAATAATATTTTTAAAATACTTATACAGGCTGCCCAGAAATAAAAAGACGGAGTAGCAGGTGTGTAAAGTACGAACAGAAACAGGCCCAAATATACCGCAATAACGAAGAAATTAAAAATTTAATTTTCTATGTTGTTTCTTAGATAAAAAAATTACATTACGGACCTGGCACAGAATGTATGTTTATAAATACACGTAGGAATGCTCATTTGTAAATAGAAACGAACACGCATTCATAGAAAAATACGCTATTATTTGTATAAAACGGGAAAAAAACGTTAAATCGTACTCATTCATATAGAACATATTTTTTGCCCGATGCGTCTAGATAACGCAGCTATGCAGTCGGTTGTTGACCCAGATGGGCGACCCACTTTATTGCAGACAATAAAACATTGTTTTTATTTTTAAAATAGGAAAGTTGTTGCTCTTTAATGTGTTTGTAGTCGGAAACAGCTGATTATTATTATTTTAGAATATTCAATAAATCGTAGTTTTTCTAGCCTTTATTACAGTAAATATCAAGGATGTAATTATTTTTTTCTAGCAGGTGTAAAATTAAAGTAATTAATTGTTTGATATTTATTATGAAGAATCTATTTCTCCTCCTTTTTTTTAACACAAGTAATATGGTGGTCCTGAAAAGGACCGATTTTGAAAGTGAAGCAGGTGGAATTTAGTTCAGGGTCGGCGTAAGGCCAATTGAATTCTTTATTATTTTTTTTTCTGCAGTCTGCGCACGAATAAAGACTTGATATTTGATTTTGATTGTATATTTGTGTAAAAACGTACCTTTTTACACAATCTAGCTTCCGATTTCTGCTACTCCGTCTTTTTATTTCTGGGATGCCCTGTACATCAATTAATTTATGACGCAAACGGATGAAATTCGGAATATATTAGTTTCAGCACGTATTGTTTGCATAAAAATGGTGGTTCAGAAAATGATAAAGATTATGTTACATGGTCCCTGCGTGTATTTGTCTGATTTCATATTGGTCCATAACGAAGGGCTCTATAATAAACCCATTGGTCACAAAAACTACATTATAAGTTATATTTCAATTCGGTTGGACAAACATTATTTTTATCGGAATTATTTTGTTATGCTTTAAACACATATAAAATAGTCTACTATTAGGATATACAAAAGCCAGCAAACTAAATATCATCTAACTTTTCTTTATGGGAAGAACTAATGGATATGAATTACGCAACCTTACTGTAGGTAAATATGTGACGCATTGTTGTGTCTTCTTCTTTTTAGTGATATCCGAAGTTTTAAATGTTTAATTTCATTCTTCTACAATATTTTTCCAGGGTTTTGCTTGATATGTATGGGTCACTGAACTTTAATAATATTATTATAAAACATCAGGTGCATATTCAGTCGCACTTAGCCCTTGTCTATGTAGAATCATAAATACGAAAAAGGACGAGCAATAACTACCCAGGTCCCACATTTGTAAGGTTTTGTGTCACTTTTTTTCTGGAGAGTTCGTAAATACTTAAATCCAAGTATTGGGGTCCTAATTGGAAAATTGGCCTTTTTTTCATGGGGCTCACTTTCATTTAGGCTTTTATTACATCCAAATTCCTGAAATCATTAAGATAATGAGAGAGGAACTTTTGCATTGGATATAGTAGATTTATTTTAGTAAGATAGAACCAACAAATGTAATATTTCGGATAAATTGCACGGAGGCCCTATTCGACCAAGACACAAAATTATCCAAAGTAATTAACTATACGAATCTTCCTCAACGTCTTCAATATCACTGTCATCTAAAACATCAGATGCATTATTACTTAATTTAAGTGTAAGGTATTCTAGATAATATTAAGACGAATAAACACTAGATTATATTGTTTCACTTAGGACAGATTTACTTTTCTCTGACACGTGTTTCGATCTCTCGCTCATTATCGAAGAGTTTACAGACTTATGGGTCAATTCTGTGCACATCTGTAAGATCTGTAACATAATCTGTAACGCCTGTAAGGGTTTACAGATGAAGTTGCAATTCTGTGTTCATATTTTGTTTACAGAATATCCGTAACTCTTACAGATTTCCATAAACTTTACGCTAAGCGAGCGCATGTCCGTAAGATTGTAACAGAATCTGTAACGTAAACGCTGTATGCAAACTTGTTTGTATATGGTTTGTATGGTGGAACAAATTAGTATTTGTAGCGGTTATAGAACAAATAAATATCATGAATAATATAAATATAGGAAATATGTTCATAGGGGTTTTGTTGGAAGAAGACATGAAAGGGATGTCTATATATAAGACAGAATATTGTGTAGCAAGGACCCTTGGCAATGAAAGTCGTTTTGTTTTTTATGTATACAAATTTATTTATTTTTGTGGAGTTTGAATTTTTGGGTTTTTCCTGTATTGTTTAATAAATATATATGAACTAACAGTTATGTCACAGTAACTTATAAAATAAGATATAATATGCACTGAGATAGGTAAAAACGGTACTCTTCAATAAAAGTAATTCACAAAGCATATACTAACATTATTAAAATAAATGAATAATTTATAACTTAAAACAAAAAATATTCTCATAAAAAAAACATTTTTAAAACAAAATAAAATAAATACACTATATAAACATTGTCATAAAACTAAGTAAGCTTTTTTATTATACAAAAATAAATAAACTTTCTTTTAATACAAAAATAAACAAATAGACTGCATATATTGTAAATAAAGATCTAATTGTTCCTTGGTGGTATTTTTTGTCCGTTTACGTTTTTGGCTGCTGTAATAAATAGAAAATAGATAGATTGCTTGACATAATTAGTATCTTACCTCATTATTTTAGATAATAAAATTATAACAGTTATATTTCCAGAAACGTTTTAATAATATCACTGAACTTCTATGTCTACTACACTTACCTAACAGATTTTGAACTGACATACACGCTTACGGAGTCACGCTACATAACAATAACATGAAGATAGTCGCTGGTCTTGTTTTTACAGAAATGTTTACAGAATTGCCCCAATCGTAAATCTGTAAGTATAACATTTACAGACTTTTGTAACGCTACAGATCTGTAAAGTTACAGATCTGTAAGGAATTGCACAGAATTGGCCTATTAAACTAGTTTAATGGTGGGATTCTGTGCAATTCGTTACAAATCTGTAAATCCGTAAATCTGTAGCTATCAGAAAATCTGTAAACTAGAGTTTTACAGATTTACAGAAATACTGTATTAGATCAGTTTACAGATTTTTAAGTTACAGATTTACGGACAGTTGGTAACGCTCCTATATTCACGTTATTGTGATTCTTTGCATCTGAAAAGTATTTTCTTGTATCAATCTTCTATATATATTTACATTTTCACAACTATCAGGTAAGTAAAATATTTTATATATTTAAACCTTCTTATATAATATATGCAAATACTAAAATTCTTATATATGAAGCAATAAATCATAAAATAGATTGTTATAACCTCTTCTTATATACAGATCATTTGTAAGTTACTTGCATATAGGTATCCCGAACGTTAGATTGAGAGAACACACATTATATATCATTTGCTTCATAAAAGTTTAAAACATCGAAAGGATTCCGTCATTCCGTTTCTATGAACGGCCTGCCGTTCGTTACCCGGTACAACCTTTTAACAGTGGACCATTACAATAGCATTCGTCCCTTAGATCGTATATATATAAGTAACTTATTAACAATCTGTATAGTAAAACTGCTAATAGTTGTATTAATGGATGTTTTGGTCACGATTACTGATTATTTGATTTTAATCTTAGCATAGCTAAACGAAGAAAGACGAATACCAGCACTGAGCAATATGAGATGTATCTTCAGGTTATGGAGAGTGACTATGCATTTCGTAGCGGTACGATAAATCCAACGTTGGAGGAGAATTATATAAATAATAAATGGGATGCTTTGGTCAAAAAACTAAATGCGTCAGGAGATGGACCAAATTTATCAGTTGAAGAATGGAAAAAAGTGAGTTTCTATCATATACAAGTTGCAGTTTTAAAACGCACTTACTTTTTAGAGATTCGGTGATTGGAAATATGCCACAAAAGCGAAATACAGAAAAATAAGTGAACATCGCAGACAGACTGGATCTGGTCCACCATTAAAAATAAAATTAACCGAGCTTGAGGAAAGAGGACTTGCAGTATGGGGTAAAGTATCTGTAACAGGTAGTCTAGCAATACCATCGTACGATCGAATTGAAGTGGAATACGTAAACGAAATTGCTAATGAAAATTATGATGCTGTTTCTGTATTCAATATTATCGAAGAATCTTCATGTGTACTGCCCTCCGAAACTGACGGAGTTATAATTACAAATGAAGGCCAAACAAATACACCTACCGATAAGAAGATGCATAGTACAATAGAGACTACTCCTAAGCCCGAAAAAAAGCGTAAATGTAAACCAAAACCGTTAAACGAATTAGCACAACAGCTACTTGAACAAAATAAGAAGGCCGAAGAAACACAACAAACTTTAGTAACTGTTTTAAGTGGCTTCTGTGATAATTATATAAACTTAAAAAGAGAAAAACTGAAATTTGAAATCGCTAAATATAAATACGAACACAAAGATTTTATGTACGAGTAGATTTCCTCTGTATTTTATATACATACATAGTTATATTATTTGTACTTAATATTACATTATATTTTATATATTGTGCACTGTATTTGTCCACCATGTCACGTGACTTGTGTTTTTAATATTTTACGTGTAATTTTATCTAGAAATTTTTATCTATCATCATCTCATTTTAATATGAAAACCACCTATCAAATATTTTCGAAAGATCCTATTAACCCCATAGTTGTATCTGCATACATTAACTTATGATAAGAGATACTTTGAAAAACATTTGACTATTCTAGGCTGATGATGACATAATGTCGAAACTAGTACCTTAAAGTAAATTTAAACTTTTGTAAAGAATAAAGAGGATACATCATTGTTTTTTGTTTTGCTTCATTATATTTTCTGTTATATACTCTCGTCTTACTAATCTTCCTATTTCCAATAAATTTTCTTCTTGATTTTGGTCTGTAAAAGATGAAAATTCGACATAAGTGATATATGTATACTGATACATACAATACAATTATATTTACCCATACTATGAAATTCATTGGCTTCATCTCTATATTCAATTTCATCATCTTGAAGAGGTAATTTAGCTGCTAGTACCATATTATGGAGGATACAGCGGGCATAAATAATACTTGCTGCTCGAGTAGGATGATACATTAACGTTCGAAATCTTGATAAGCATCGGAATCTTCCCTTTAAAATTCCATTTGTCCGTTCTATTACATTACGAACAGTTTTTAATTCGTTGTTAAATCTTTCTTCTGGCGTGTTCGGATTTACGTTATTAAATGGAGTGAATAACCATGGTTCTAGAGGATACCCGCTATCACCTATATAAATGTGTTAAGATAAAGTGATATGTATACATATTTAAAATTATTACCAATAAGGTGAGTATTTTTGTCTCCATTTAGAAATTGTATTTTCATATGCTGCTTTATGTTTGACATTTGCCAGATGGCCGAATCATGGACTGATCCTGGATATCTAGCACAGCAACCAATAATTTTTGTATCTGAGTCGCAGATCTGCAATATATTTTTAAGTTGAGATTTTATTGGTTCAATTTTAATATACACTGACCAGCATTACATTAATAGAATATTTGCCTTTTCTATTAATATATACGAATGGAGGATGATACTCATCAGCCACTGGTGGTGCTAGGATATCAACATGGGTTCCGTCAATTACGCCAACTCCACCTCGTGCGCCCCATTTTTCATAAAACCTAATTATATTTAATTTTGAAGGTATCTCATAGAAATAATTTGATTACTTACCCTTGTTTTACTTGATTTTTATCTACTGTGTTTGTGGGAAACTTGATCCATTGCTTCATCAAATGAATAGTCATGACTTCGCAGACTTCTTTAATTATACGACTAATGGATGACTGGCTAAGTGCTATAAAGTTATTGGTACCAATAGAGTTTTGAAAGCAACCAGATGCCAAGAAGTTTAATGTTGCTAGGACCTATTAACAATTACACTTATTACTACCACTTCAAGCACTACTGGAAACCTACTTTCAAGTGATGTGGTATATTAGATGGTTGCAAATGTCCATCTAATATTTGAATAAGTTCTCTTACATTCTCTTTATTGAGACGAAACATCTGCCTGAAATGCCTATCAGGCATTTCAAAAGGATTAGATTTATCCCTCAAAGTTCTCCGTAAGATCCTCATATGATTTCTAGAAATAATACATTTTGGACGTATATTCTATTATTATACATATATATCAGTATTATTTTAAGAAATTGCTTACCTATTGTGAGTTTCAATTAATAATAATCCTATAAAAATTTCCATTTTTAAAAATAATCGTCAACGTCAACGTCAACTCTCAAATTTTCTAATCTATCGCTGACCATACAGTGACAACATCGTTCACCGTAAAAGTTACGAATATCTGTAGGGTATTTGCAGAGAATCTGTAACTTCGTAATCGCACAGAATAAGCAAAAACGTTACAGACGCTTACAGGTCTTACAGATAAATTTACAGACTCTAGAGATTTACCCAGAATCCCACCATAAGTCTGTAAACTCTGTCCTAAGTGAAACAATATATTCTTGTGTTTATTCGTTTTAATATTCATAATGTTTCACCAAGAACCAACCGTAGATTCTAGATAATATTCCGGTTTTATAAGTTTCTTTGCACACAATTCTATAAGATCAAACGTTGCCTTACTAAATAGTAATTATCTCAAATATGTTTTAATAAGTTTTGAAGATAAGTTTCAAATAGCATAATTCGTTTCTGTGATTAAAAAGAAAGTCTGATAAGTAACTTTAAAATCATCTTTTAACAAAACCGGCTCTAGTGACTGAAGATATTTTTTCTGGAATTAAACATTTGTTAAAAAGATCAGGCTATATTTTGACTTTTTATGGTTCAGGTTGTAGTTGTGCATTACGTAAGATTGCATGCCACGCAGATGAAACGCGAATTATGTAAGTCTTCATATTTTTCTCTGTGTCTACTTTAGCCAAGGGGTCAACTGGCATGTACGTATGGCTTACTACTATACATGCAGATAAACTTTCTTTATAGTCGAAGAATAGTCTAAAAAATCTCTTATAAGTGCGAATATAAATTACTTTTATTTTGCCTGTTATCTTTGGTATTTATACACTCTTTTCGTAATTCTCTATGTGCTTTTCTTTATTTTTCATGATTATTTTTTTAGTAGATATTTCAACATTTTCCTGACCTTTACTAAGACTTTGTTGGAGTTCTTCCATGATCTTCCATTTGTAGGATTTTTCTATTTCGCTCTTAATTGAACTTCTTGAAAAGGCATGGAATGCTGAAAACTCAAACTATTGTCATAACTGGATCATTAGATGTTTTGTTATGTGCAGTATCTGTGAGCTTATTTTGGAACATTGGCATATTCTCGAAATTTTTGGGACCAGGAAAAGTTAGTAGCGTCAGGGTCATAATAGACATACTCGTAGGAGAAGAAGTATCTGAACAGAAATCAAATTATCGAGTCCCAAATCCGTGGAATAGGAATAATCATTCACTGCCCAGTCATCAAAAACAATTGATTCATCGGAAACCGTAGTACAGCCATCACTGTAATCTTTATCTTCAGGATTGTGTTTACACATGACTAATTTTCTTTTAGTGTAACTAGAAGCCATCCCTGTAAGTAAGAAAATGGCATAAATGCATTGCAATAAACATCGATTTTTTTTCTATAGTAAGGAAATTGATGAAATACAAATTAGGGATATTCTATTTACATAGAAAAAAAACCTTCCACAGTTGTTTCTTTTCAAAATAATTTACGTAAGCAAAAGAATCCGCAAGTGTCTAATGCGGTATCAATTCAATGTAACCAGTGACAGAGAGTGACACAAATGCCAAACAAATTTCAAATAATTCTCTAATTCAGAATGTGATATTATCTTCTATCATTGATAGGTTTAGCACAAACAGTACATTTTTAAACACTATTTAAGAGTAATTCGCATGAAACAATATACGTTTACAAAAATACGAAGAACGATAATTGTAAGTATATATGATTACTCACTTTAAATTCATCTCCTAGTCGATGATAAAACGCACAATATTCGTGACACAATAACCCGTAAGCAGTTGCACACAGTAGCAAGGTGGCGCTTATGATGCGAATTGGTTAATATCGCATATGTGCTTGAGTATGATAGGACATTTGGGCTGACTTTAAATCGCATTTATATCCACAATTTTTGTTTGTTTGTGCCAGTCTGAAAGGTTGATAGAAAATTTTAAGTATACTGAAAAATTTGTTTTTTATTTCATTATTTGAATAAGTTTAGTTTTGAAATAAAGAAAATGTGAAGCAATAATTGAAAATCCTGAACAATATTAATAAGAATTAACTCTGTCTATTGCTGCTTGAGCATACTCCATTGGTTTCTTGTAAGAATCTATAATCTTCGTAAAAGATAGATTTATCAAGATTTTAAGAGCTGCATAATAATAAAAAAAACCTGCCGTTATAAGAAGTTGAACCTACTTGGTGAAAATGAATATTTTACGATCATTTTCGGAAGTCAATTGCCTATTTGCCTGTCTCTATTAATTTTTATTAGGTCTACTCAATAAATAAGTGCCAAGTCACCAAACAGTTGGCTTAGGTATATAAGGCACTTAAAGATTTTTACAGCCTTTTAACGCATTCGGATTTATTTTTAAACTGTAAGTGTTTTTATATCTCGGTAAATTTATTGACTTCTAAATTTGTTTGATATTCTGGAAGCTATTTTTGTCTTAACGGATGCTGTTTACCACATTACACTTTTAATAGAACACATTTGCTTGATATCGCCTTAAAAATACTCCAAATTCATTATTATAGCAATACAAATGTGTTTTCATTCAAAATACATTCATTTGTATTCTACTGAATGTCTGTCTAAAACATTTTATGTGAGAATTATTATTGTTTCTTTCACATGTTGATCACCTCGCTTTCTTTCTAAATTTGTTGTGTTCAAATGTTCAAAAACATCCTTTCTTTTAATTTTAATTAATTTTGGTTTATTTATATTAATTTTAAAATAAAAGTAGCTTTTCTTCAATTTGATAAAGAAATATTTTAACGTCAGTGCGTCGAGTTAATTGATTACCTCTCTTACGAATCAAGCTCTTATACCATGGTTTACCAAAGCCTGGATTACTACTAAAATGCAAATAATTACTGTGACTTACATACATATATACCTTTATACGTAAAACGTATATGTATATATGCATGTGTTTGAGATACACACATACATTAAGTGCCATTGCCGATAATCGAACGCACAGACACCGGTGTTTCGACCTATGAGGTCTCATCAGTGTACGTGGAGATTCTCGACAATGGCTTCAAGACTTAAATCGCTGCCTATGTCATTTTTGCATGTTAAATGCAGTGAGAGTATCACAGCGACATCTAACACCCAAAAGTTGACACGGAAAAAAGTGATGGTTTCTGACAGCATGTTCTGCTATACAGAGGACTGTGTGTTAATAGTGTATCTCACCTCACCTAAGGCTCTAGTACACGAGACGTGTCCGCAGTTGCATTTTCAGCGGAGTTAACCCATTAAATTGTTTACTTCATTATATTATATATACAGGGTGTCCCACCGGGAACCAAAACGATCTACCTATATATGGAAAACCACACATAGGAAAATTTTTAAAATTTGGGGGCGTGCGAAAGTCGATGGGGGCAACTCGGCTAAAATATTTTCAAGATGGCGGCACTTCCGGTTATACAGGAAGTAGATGTCAACTTTCTTATTTCAAATGGAACACCCTGTGTATTATTGCATTTTTGGAATCTACACAAGATTCTAGGCTAATTTTATGTATCACGTCCTATACCTAAGTCTAACTGTTTTTGACTTATTTAATTTTTTACGTGAAAAATGACGTTTGCAGCATCTAAAATAATTAATATTTTTTCCCATAAGGAAGCCCTTATTATTCAATTTGGACTAGAGTCCTTGTTGAGAAAGACCTACTGAAATAGTTTTTTTATAATATTTTGAAAACTTTTAGTACAGGGTGTTTAAAAAATATGATTAAAAATGAAATTGAAAAAAATGCCAAAAATCAATTTTTTCAAATGGAAACCCCCAATTTTTATAATTTTATTTAATTTAGCATTAAAAAATAGTGTAAGTTTGTGTAAGGTTATCTATGCAAAAAATTTTTAGTTTTCGAAATATTGCCAATTTAATATTTCTATTCGGAAATTTTGCTGCGTGAATTTTAAATTCAGTTTCTCTTAGTTGGCTTTGGCGGCATTGACAATCAAATGCTAAAGAAATGTATGACGCTGTCATTATTTGAGAAGTATTATTAATTATTATGCCAGGGCGCTTAAATTACACAAACGAAGATTATTTAAACCTAATTATTATTTATGGAGAATGTAACAAAGTTATATCAAGAACATGTGACACATTTTCTATTCGATATCCGCAAAAACAGAAGCCATCACAATGTACCGTTAAACAAATTATAGAAAATTTCAAGAACTTTGGATCCGTCAAAGCAATGGTGCAAAGAAATAAACCTCTCGTTAATAATGAAAATATCGAAATTGCTATTTTGGGATATTTCGTCGCTAATCCAACAATGTCTGTAAGACAAGCTGCATTGGAGTCAGGATTATCAAAATCAACAGTTCACAGAATATTACGCAAACATAAATTTCGTCCATATGCATTTTCCATAGTCCACCATCTAAAAGAAACTGATTTTCCAAGACGAGTGGCGTTCTGTGAGTTTATTACAACTTGGGCGCAAGGAAACAATTTTTGTTTGGACAATATCATTTGGACAGACGAAGCGAAATTTACAAAAAACGGTGCATTTAATCGACATAATTCCCATTATTGGAGTGATTCGAATATACACGTGTTTAGAGAGCAGAATTTTCAAGATTCCTGGCAATTTAATGTTTATTGTGCGATAAGAAACGATGGCGTCGTGGCACTACACTTTTATCAAGAAAATTTAAATGGTAAGTTAGAAATTTTAGAATATTTCTAGGTAAAAATGTGCTTATTAACTTACAGGTGAGGGCTACTTGAACATTTTACAGAATTTAGAAACCGACTATTTGGACAATTTGCCGCTCGCCGTTCGTAGAAACCTCTTTTACCAACATGATGGCGCACCTCCACATGGCAGCTACCTCATTGACAATTTTTTGCAAAATGCTTTTGTTGATCGATGGATAGCCAACAACGGTCCTTTCCTTTGGCCAGCCCGCTCCCCAGATCTTGCAGTGCTCGATTTTTTTATTTGGGGTACAATCAAAAATCGAGTGTATAACACTCCCATAACAACCATGGAAGATTGTATGCAGCGCGTGAGGCATGAATTTGCAAGTTTAACACCCGAGTCAATAAGGAAAGCGACTCATGAACAACTGTTGCTTAGATGCCAAAAGTGTCTGGAAGTTCAAGGACGTCAGTTTGAACATTTATTGAAAAAATAATTATGCTGTTCTCTTTAAATTAAACAATAATAATATTCTGTGAACTGTTGATTTTGATAATCCTGACTCCAATGCAGCTTGTCTTACAGACATTGTTGGATTAGCGACGAAATATCCCAAAATAGCAATTTCGATATTTTCATTATTAACGAGAGGTTTATTTCTTTGCACCATTGCTTTGACGGATCCAAAGTTCTTGAAATTTTCTATAATTTGTTTAACGGTACATTGTGATGGCTTCTGTTTTTGCGGATATCGAATAGAAAATGTGTCACATGTTCTTGATATAACTTTGTTACATTCTCCATAAATAATAATTAGGTTTAAATAATCTTCGTTTGTGTAATTTAAGCGCCCTGGCATAATAATTAATAATACTTCTCAAATAATGACAGCGTCATACATTTCTTTAGCATTTGATTGTCAATGCCGCCAAAGCCAACTAAGAGAAACTGAATTTAAAATTCACGCAGCAAAATTTCCGAATAGAAATATTAAATTGGCAATATTTCGAAAACTAAAAATTTTTTGCATAGATAACCTTACACAAACTTACACTATTTTTTAATTCTAAATTAAATAAAATTATAAAAATTGGGGGTTTCCATTTGAAAAAATTGATTTTTGGCATTTTTTTCAATTTCATTTTTAATCATATTTTTTAAACACCCTGTACTAAAAGTTTTCAAAATATTATAAAAAAACTATTTCAGTAGGTCTTTCTCAACAAGGACTCTAGTCCAAATTGAATAATAAGGGCTTCCTTATTAATTAAATATTAATTATTTTAGATGCTGCAAACGTCATTTTTCACGTAAAAAATTAAATAAGTCAAAAACAGTTAGACTTAGGTATAGGACGTGATACATAAAATTAGCCTAGACTCTTGTGTAGATTCCAAAAATGCAATAATACACAGGGTGTTCCATTTGAAATAAGAAAGTTGACATCTACTTCCTGTATAACCAGAAATGCCGCCATCTTGAAAATATTTTAGCCGAGTTGCCCCCATCGACTTTCGCATGCCCCCAAATTTTAAAAATTTTCCTATGTGTGGTTTTCCATATATAGATCGATTTGGTTCCCGGTGGGACACCCTGTATATATATATATATACAGTGTGGAAACTACTTATGGAATAAATTCAGTAACTTACAAACAAATGACATTTGTCGAAAACGCTGAAACAGGTCAATTTTTATTTTAAATTGCGCTAGTTTTAAATCACTGCACCTATTAGTGACGTCATCTTCTTGAGAGCTGTGACGTCATACGCATTTTTTTTTAATGGATTGCTATATTTTTTTATAAATTCGTAGATAGTACTATTAAATACCTTTTCAATGAACTAAGACTAGTTCACTTTATTTTCAACAGTTTTTGAGATTTTTACATTAAAAAAAAAACAACACGAAAAAACTGTGTGATGAAATTGATAGCACCTGACGGTAGTAGAATACATGAAGATAGTAATTTTGCTTTGATCAAAAAAGAATAAATTAGTAAACTTTGACATTTTTATAATTGTTGTTGTTGTGGTTGGAACGTAAAAATGTAAAAATCTCAAAAATTTTTGAAAATGAAGTTAACTTGTGTTAGTTCATTGAAAAGGTATTTAATAGTACTATCTACGAATTTATAAAAAAATATAGCATTCCGTTAAAAAAAAATGCGTATGACGTCACAGCTCTAAAGAAGATGACGTCACTAATAGATGCAGTGATTTAAAACTAGCGCAATTTAAAATAAAAATTGACCTGTTTCAGCGTTTTCGACAAATGTCATTAGTTTGGAAGTTACTGAATTTATTCCATAAGTGGTTTCCACACTGTATATGTATGTGTGTGTTCCAAATGAAGTATTAGGTAGATATTATTTTTTGTAGTGTTGTTAATAGTAAACGGTCCTAATACAAGCATATATAGTTCTTTTTCGAGTACTAATTGCATGTACGGAAAAGTGAATGTAAATTACGTGACATGTTTTTGTCTAAAAGCGATATTTGCTGGAACTTGTGGGTTTGCTGGATCAAGATATAAGTTTGTCAAAGTTGGCACAACATTATTTTGGAGTAGTACTAAATAATTATCGGCATTCAAATTGCCATGAATGAAAAAGGGGTCTATGATGTGATCTCCAACAATTCCTGCCCAAACATTAACCCTTACATGGTAATGCGTATGTTCTCCTCTCATCCAGTGAGGATTTTTCCTCGACCAAGCAATTAGCATGACCGTGAAGTGTAAACATCAGAAAGCAAAACATGTGATAAATGGATCACATTGTTATCTAACATTGCCATCATTTGTTCACAAAAATACGTTCTCCTATCGAAATCGTCTTCCAAGAGCTCCTGGGTTGCTATCATTTTATTGGGATGCATTTTGTTTTCTTTTAGTGTTCGAATATCGATGAATAGATAACATCGAACATTGTGGTTGCTTGTCGACTAGAAGTATGTGGGTTTTCCTTAAACTCAAATACAATATCCAATTTGTTGCCATCATTGACGGCTGCTTTTTTTTTTATCTGCCTTACATGTCTAACCTCGCGAAACGGCTTTCCTATTTTACTAATTGTTCCTTGGGATATAGGCGGCAAATTTGGACATTTTTCATGAAATAAGCGAGCAACTTTCATTTTTCTCCGTGTGTTATCTCCATAACCAGTCATATGTAGAATTATTAAATTGTGCATTTCTGTTAAATAAATCATTTCTCTGATATGCAGTTAACGAAATTTAAACGACTATAACACTGACAACTAAACTGTCATGCAGGCAGACAACAATTTGCCAAGGCCAGACGTTTTAAACAAAAGTAAATAAAACTAATTACAGTTTTTGTTTATTTCATGTCGATAAAAAAGATATCTTCTTTTTTTTTACATTATCAAGGAATAAACACATTACTTATTAAATAATTAATGCTGTAAGCCGTTACTTTGTGATAATCCATATTAAAACAATAAAAACAAATTTACTTTGTTGTGTCACTATATTAAACAAATGGTGTGACCGCGGTTTCGACCAGCATGGCCATTCACGAACACAGTGTTGAATGAGACACAAAACTATGTTAAACTTAGTGTAAGGCAGTAATTATAAAGTAGAGGGGAAATAAATGGGATAATACACAATACATTATAACTGTTATTAGTTAATTATAGGGAAAACCAGAAATTAGAAATATGAGGTAAATTAAAAATCTAAGTACAGCAGGTAAACAGAGGTGTATATATCAAATCGGTCTGGTCGTTAAGTAAATGACATTCGAAATTGCAGGAGGTTTTGAATATTTCGAGAGCCTCTAGGAGGTTTAATTTCTCACCTTCCTCGGTGAAGTGTAAGATTTTTACAAAATTATTAGTTGTTGTATGATTGTACTCTTTTATTTGGGCCGCAAACGCAGACTTAGGGTATTCATTGTCAACTTCTTTAATATGCTCTTTAACTCTAATATTAATACTACGTCCAGTCTGTCCGATATACATATACCCCTTTACAATCAACATTCAAGATTATAAACACCAGATTTGTTTAAAGGGTTTATTTTGGTTTTACAATTAAACAGAATATTAGCGATCTTTGTGTGAGGTTTCAATCCTACTTTAATATCATATTTAGAAATAATTTTAGCGATTTCATTACTAACATTGCCAAAATAGGTTAAGGAGATATATTGAGGTGATTCTAATTTATTATGAGGGTATACTGAGTTCAAGGCCAATTTAGTTAGTTTTTTATTTAATATGTTATCTATGATTTTGGGGGAATAGCCATTATTATATGCAATTTGTTTAATAACATCAATTTCTTGGTTGAAATTTTGTGTTGATAACGGCAATGATACCGCCCTATGTATCATAGAGTGGAAAGCTACTAGTTTGTGGCTTAAGGGATGTTGTGAATCGCTCGGTATGCAAGAATCTGAAAAGGTAGGTTTCCTAAAAATATTGAAGCTAAGCTGGGTTCAGATTTGAGAATTTTAAGATCCAAAAAGTTATGCAATTATTTTCTTCCATTTCAACTGTGAATTTAATCTTAGGGTGTACTGAATTAATGTAATGTATAGAGGTTTGTAATTGTCTAGTTGTCCCATTGAACAAGTAAGCACGTCGTCCAAATACCGATACCAGAAAAGTATATGTTTTTTACCTAAATGGGAATTTAAAATGATATTCACAATATTAGACATAAAAATTTCCCCTAGAAGAGGGCGAATGGGTGATCCCATTGCCAACTCTTCTGTTTGCTTATAAATTTTCGAATCAAATTCAAAATAATTTTGGTTTAGTACTATTTCCATTAGATCTACGATTTCTTGTTTAATGATGGCATTGACTTTATTATCTACTAGGATGTTTTCCATTAGTGTTAAACATTCTTTAGGTGGTACATTCGCAAACATATTAGTGACGTCCACTAATATTAGTTTTGCATTGTTCGGAATTGTAGTGTTTTTTAATGTATTGGCTAGTTCGATTGGGTTTTTAACAGAGCGTTTATCCTTAAATTTTGTATAATGACTGAATATAGAATTAAGTTTAATGGCAAGTAATCTACTAGGGTAACCTATGTATGAGACCACTGGTCTAATAGGGATAGTATCTGTTCCGTCGTACGACGGTGTAGTCATATATTATTAATCATATATTGTTATTATTATTAATTTAATTATTATTAAGTTTCTATTTGTCACACTTTATATCATATATTCGTGTTCTTGGTTGACCTAATTGACCATACCTATACCTGCGCGAGAAGGTACATTTGCGATGATTTCTTGCCGGCTATTCATGATCGCACGTAAACGTAATTATAACTAAGTATTTTGGAAAAACATTACCTTAAGTTTACGATCCTTTGTCAAAAGAAGCAGATATTTGTCTATTATTTACTTAGTACAAAAGGGTCTTTCCCCTTCATAAAACATTGCCTGTAATTTGCTTTCTTTGACAAAGAGACAGCATCTTTCACTTTTATTGCACATAATTTAAGATAAATTACAAAGGCAGACGGTCATCAGGAATTTCCGTTAGAACCTTGCAAATCGGTATATTATCATTTAATAAAAGAAGTGTTTAGGTTGACGTCAACAAATAGGGTGATCTACCAATAGCATTTCGTTTGGTGGGAGTAACTCATATTTTCAAGTTATTCTTGCTCTTAAGAAATAACAGTACAACTCAAGATGTAACATCAAACAGTCGCTTCAAGACTAAAATCAACATTTCATTTTCAAGATTTCATATCAAACAGTGTGTGTTCAAAGCAAAATTTAAGTAGTTCAATTCCTGATTGTAAAACAATACAATTCGTATCAATATACGAATAAATCGTTACAAGCAATTCGAATAAATTAAACAAACGCGTCAATTTAAGGTGTAGTTAAAATAAATAGTTAGTGCTACAGTGCTGCAGTTTTATTTAATCAACGAAGCCATTGGTCCTTCGATTAACATTTTGAGAAAACTATTGAAATCGTTTGGTGGGGTCTGCTTTTGTTACAATTAAATCGTTATCTCTTGTCTTTTTTATAATACTATTAATTATATGCGCGTCAGACTTGTCTTGTGTAAGTTTATTTTTGAGGAGTTTTCCTATTTTGGCTTTGCTAAGATTATTATCTGCTATTTTCTTGAGTGCTAATTCTGATTCTACTACTAAAATTTCTTTTATATCCTTACAATGAATATGTGGTGAGTATTTTGGACCCTTGTTTAACAAAGTCAATTCGTAACTGTGGTAAGGTTCTTAACTCTAGGGTAAAATTGTATTGTATTATTATAACTATTTGAGAAATTTCTAGAGTTTGAAACATTAATTGATAGGTTTTCTAATTTTTTCGTTTGAATAATAAATTTTATGGAACCAGTACTTAGATTCTTCTTTAATCCAAATTTCGTTGGCGGCTGTTAGGGTTTTCTTAGCTACGATAGTGTTGGTTTTGGTTTTTAATTGCACGTACTTTAGTTTAATGTTTCTCTTCAGGCATTGTTGATTAAATCAAATATTCTGCACTGCCATCCTGTGTCTCAGACGTGATTTAAAATATAATTTGGCTTGTTCTGCTACACTAGCTTGTTTCAAATAATTAATGCTGTAAGCCGTTACTTTGTGATAATCCATATTAAAACAATAAAAACACATTTACTTTGTTGTATCACTATATTAAACAAATGGTGTGACCGCGGTTTCGACTAATATGGCCATTAACGAACACAGTGTTGAATGAGACACAAAACTATGTTAAACTTAGTGTAAGGCAGTAATTATAAAGTATAGGGGAAATAAATGGGATACTACACAATACATTATAACAGTTATTAGTTAATTATAGGGAAAACCAGAAATTAGAAATATGTGGTAAATTAAAAATCTAAGTACAGCAGGTAAACAGAGGTGTATATATCAAATCGGTCTGGTCGTTAAGTAAATGACATTCGAAATTGCGGGAGGTTTTGAATATTTCGAGGGCCTTTAGGAGGTTTAATTTCTCACCTTTCTCGGTGAAGTGTATGATTTTTACATAATTATTAGTTGTTGTATGATTGTACTCTTTTATATGGGCCGCAAACGCAGACTTAGGGTATTCATTGTCAACTTCTTTAATATGCTCTTTAACTCTAATATTAAAACTACGACCAGTCTCATCGATATATACTTATTAGTTTTTGAATGTGTTGTTGCGAATTTCTGTAATCAACATTTTTTCTTTCTTTAGTGTTGATTTTTGCAATAAATCTGAAAACACTTAATATTTCCGAAACAGTTGGAGACTGGTGTAGGAAATTGTACATGAAACATGTTTAGAATTTTCTGAAGAATCCAAAAATTAAATAATATACAGAGTGTTGCATTTATAATAAAAAAAAGTTGGTTTTGGCCACTGTTACATGACACACCATGTATAAAAAGTTTCTGTTGAATAAAATGCACAACTAAAAATACCAATCGACGTGTCCGAGCGTTTTTTCGAAGACGCCCCCATTTATTTATTATCGAATTTATTCCATTTGGCTCATATACAGTGTATGTGAGTATATATTAATGTTTGCAGCGTCAATGCCTATTTTCGAATTTCATTAGAATCGAATAAAAAAGAAACCTCTTCGAAATTATATCGTTCCGTACCCTTGTCATATAGAGAAAGCCATTCAAATTGACAATAACCACGGTCTCGCGTAGACAAATAATAAAACAGGAACTCTTCCTCGCGTCATGGGAGCGACAGCAGAACGACGTCGGAGAAGCAACGTCTAGAAAAAAGCGCATCACACAAAGATGTGTACCTGCACCAACAAATCAAACGTCAACACGAAGAAGACACAAAAACACATCTCCCCGAGCATATGTCCCTCGGATTTATTTTTACAGAGCTCCTCATTCACGTTCGCCTCCATTGCTGTTGCTGCTGCCGTTCCTTTTCTCCGCTTTATTTTTTTTTCTATTTAAGTTCCTGCCTTTCATTTGAAATAGATTTTTCTCGGGCTTCTCCGAAAGCGCAACGTTTTCGCTTTTCCATCTCTGTCTCTCTCCAACTGTCATTACTCGGTCGTGCTGTCTCGCTCGGCAATTACCCCGACTAACCGATAATCTAATTTTAGGTGACCGTTAAAAATATGTAGGAATATAAATCAAATTTTATCGATCGATATGCGCGCACTCGAGAAATGTCTTTGGATATTCATTTCTGTCAAAAGTAAATCTAATAATGGTCCTACGCATAGAGAACAATCTACTAGAATATAGTTCAAATTTATTTAACTTGAGCCATTTTCATTCACATATTGCTTAAAGCATATTGTTTTGCATATGTGTACAACTTTATATACTATTCCTTTAAAGTATTGAATGGAATGTCAGAAGAAAGAGAGTTCAAATTTCAGTTGGCATTTGCAGATTTATTTATTATTTCATCAATAACAAATATGGATAATGCAGCGATTAAAAAACAAAACAAAAATTGCTAATTTTGAATTTGAAGAAAATTAATGAAAAGTGTTAACTCATTGTAAAAATAGATCTAATTAATTAGATAATTTGTTTCCTAACACTAAGCAAAAATAAACCTTTCGGTGAAAAAAAATGAGGTGTGGCCACCACACGACTTTCTTATACGTATGAACGTTTCAAATTATAGAATTTTAAGAATCTTTTTATATAAAAATTATTCAAAATTCTATTATAAATACTTCTATTTTCTTGATAAATCTCTACAGAATGCATACTTTGCGAGATATTCGAAAGAAAGCACTACTCGATAAGAGTAAAAGTGTTACTTCCGGTCCGAATTTTGAAATTTCATTTATAGAAAAAATATTCCAAATTCAACTCTAAATAATTTTGTACTCTTCATAAATATATATAGATTGCATAATTTACGACATATTTGCAAAAAAATCGTTATTCGGTAAGAGTAAAAGTGTTAGTTCCGGTCCGAATTTTGATTTTTTTTTATACAAAAGGTATTGAAAATTAAGTTCTAAATACTTTTATTCTCGTAACGTACTTGTCTAAAAAGCATGACTTGCAAAATATTTGCAAAAAACTGATTTTCGATAAGAGTAAAACACCTACTTCCGGTAGGAATTTCGAAAAACTTTTCAAAAAGATTGTTCACAATTTCAATTTTAAGTGCAAATGAATTCTTTATAAATTTGTCTAAACTTAGTAGTTGATGAAATATTCGCAAAATTCGATTTTTTCACTGAAGTAAACTTCTACTTTCGGTCTACCGATTTTACTGAAAAACTAATCACATCTCAACAGGGAGATTATACACGTAAATACACAATTTGGAATAGATATCTAGAGCGGTTTGACCACTATCGTGGTCACACACAGACAGACATACTGACACACACAGAGACATTTTTTACAAACCACTTTTTCAGTATCAGGCGACTTAAAAACGTGGACATCTGCAAAAATCTCGAGGTCGAAAATTTTCATCATCACAATACTTCGTTATACTACGTATAAGAAAGTAAAAAATAAATTGAAGGTTATATCGTAACTATTACCATGTAGGAACATAAAATTACTAAAAGGAGACAATGGCAGGTATGTAGGCATCGATGCACCTGTTTATCACGCCGTGTCCACTTGTTCACATGTGTGCATTAGAATAAACGCATATCTTAATTTAAAAGACTTTATATTCTTGATGCGAGCAATTGAAACATTTATGTCAATAAAAGAATCTATTCGCTGTAATCAAAACTGTATTAATTGAAGTTGCGTTAACTTTTCATTAGATACTCTGTTAAATGTCTTTTTATGAATATTTATAGAAAATTTCTAGTAATTACCACTGATACGTCCACAATTCTTCCCAGGAGTTAAACATGTAAATCTAAATTCTAAATATATAGTTGTTTTGAATAAAATTAGAGAACAATTTCCACAATATACCGCTTGTGTCGAACATCATTAGGCATAGGGAATCAAAAGATGCGTATGTACGATCCAACCGTATATATATGTATAGCAACCCGATACCTACTGTCCACCCCAATGCCGGCCAGGTATATATCACACATACATACATACTCAGGTGCGTTCAGAAAAGGAAAGAATGCTATCCAAGTGTCATTCCAATTTCACACTTGCCGTTCAGAAACAAAAAGATGTCCTAAAATTATTACGTCATTGCCGTTCAGAAATGATTGGTGCGACACTCGGAGTGTTCCTTCTATCACCCACCTATTTGTGATGGTTAATAGCGGGCGATTCATGCGCATTCGGGTCGAGGTATTTAAAGCGCGGTTCTGAGTGGTTTTTAAGGCTATAATTATAATTTCATGTCATTTCATATCATATGGTCATATGTGTGTTTCTTGGAGTTTGAACAGTTTGGTTTTCGACAATTTAAATTTTATCCAAAAAAATTTTTCGATTATGATCCATTGTTCTAATTAGTTTTAATTTTCGACTTATTTCTTTGATGACTTTATTTTTTCATACATAACCTCTAACTCTACAATGCTAAGCTTTGACCTTTGACTTTTGCCACAAACTAACTCGACTCACTCTACGGTGTTCAGAATTGTAAAGCGCTCCAAGTTTAGCAAGTGGATGACGTCATAAAATGTGATCTGACCATGCCAGTATCCTATCCAACATTTCTGAACGCACCCCTGCTGTGAACCTTACATTTTGTATATTATAGTAAAAGTAATTAGATAAATCAATTACTATAAGAGAAAACTAAAATAGACAAAAATATGTAGTTTTAAGAATTAGATTAGTTATAGGGTAAGCGTTACAGTTCAATTAAGTATTTATTCAAGTTTAAATAGTAAAAGTTCCCAGATACTATAAATATTCTATAAAGGATGAATTCCTTCTTTAAGGATGTTATGAATGAAATAATATTTAAATGATCATTTATAACTTTGTTTAGAAAACTTTATACATTAGATATACAAAGATTATTGAAGTATAATATACATGCAAGTAAATGAATAAACTTTATTTTGTAGAAACGATAAACAAGAAGTACTATTTGAACAAAAAAATACAGAACCTAACTTTAAACAAACAGTAAAACCAGCATTAAATATACTTAATAATAGACCAAGAGTTATGATGATGGATGGAAAGGTGTAAAGGCTGGATCATTTAAATGCCATCAAACTACACGAACAGAATAAAATCAGATATAACTACGATATTCATTACATTAAATGTTGAATCGTAAATAAAACATATTGTGTACAATAATGAGATGTTAAAATATATTCTTTAGTTCATATATTTGTAATTTTATGCTTCTGAAACATCAACAACAATCATGTGTGGTCCAACACCTACAAAAGAAAAGAAAACGTCAATAATTTATTTGTAGCATATTAGAAGTAGCAATCTCACACAAGACGAGGAATTGGTTTGAAAATAAAGAAAGGGAAACATCAACGAGCCTTTACGGTAAGACATCAGAAAGGAAGATAGTCATCTGCGACGTTTTTCCTCTATTTCCAGTAGAAAAGACTAATAAACAGAAAATAAGAATACGATTAATAAATGGTGAAAGGAGATATTTATCAAACAATAACAAGACTAATGAATTCATATATAAATACAACAGATGTTTACGTTAAAAGGAAAAAGGAATAACACACTTACCTGAAATAGACAGAGGTAAATCTATAAATTCGGATAAGGAAGATTTGCTTTACGGACATTATTTAATAACTGTCAAAGTGAATGAGTGGATGAACCAACTTAAATCAAACTACAAGAATATTCAACTAAAGGAGTGGCAGTAGGATCAACTTAAATTTAAAACATAGGGTGCTAAAGTACCGATCTTCATTTGTTCAAAGTAATAAAAGCGGGAACAAGACCGAAGAAGGAATAACATTTGTTCATCATCGCATACATTAGCCGGACGAACGACTAAATGCAGATAAGTAATTGTAATATACTGAAAAGAGATACATACCGTAGGTGTCAATTTTCATTAGGTATAGGATTCAATCTTTACGTGCGATTTATACGTATACAAATAATACATGGCAACGTGTGTCACCTCTACCGTCCGTCACCAATCCCGGCAACAATCGACATTACATCGAGTTTCTCCGATCTCCCCACCAGATTTTACATTCAATCTTTAGCTGCTAACACGTTGCGATCTAGTCTGCAATAAAACCCGTCTTATTACTGGAACGAGAAACATCAAATGGCCGCCGCGATCTCCGGATCTAGTAGTTTATTATTATTTTCAGAATCCTTTTGGTATATACCTTATTTTTAATTTTATTAGAATTACGCTTTCGTTTGTATAATGCAGCGTGAACGCAGCTAAATAATTCTCTGCATTTACTGAAAGGAAAAAGAAACACAAAACCTTGCAACACGTAAATATTATTTCTGAACGCATTACAAATATCCAAGTCAGTGGTCCAACAGTTACTGCTATAACTTGAGCATTGGAGAGGAAAGTAGGGGGTGCCATGTTGTCACGTATTGCATGAATTAATCGCCTATGGCTAATGAAAATTGACACATGCTGTAGATGTGTAGCGCTTGACAATTTTTCCAGACTGCTCGTGCTTATCCTAATATTATAAGATTCTTTGCGCATCTTGTGGAAGGGGCATCTCATAAGCCAGATCTCAGTCTGTGAGCTGTACAGGCGTATAGATAACAGTAGTGAACAGGTATCAGAAATTGACCACATGGACGGGGTCAATTTGACTCCCCAATAGTAGTGACGGGTTAAATTTTAATTTTCATCTTAAAATTTACATCTTTGGATATAGGTAATTAGAGCAATATAATTTTGTACAGAAACAAATACCCTTACTGGGAGACGATTTTTATTAGAGAATAGCATATATTTAGTTTAGTTTAGTTTAATAACATCTAACTATAAAGCATTTTTGAACAATCTTGCAAAATCATTTCTTCGACAGACCCGTAACAGTTTGAGGTAACTTATTACTTTGGTTTAATTTATTTTATCACGAAATAGTACATGCCAACTCAATACAGGGCTACACTAATTTGAAATAACACATAAAATATAAAAAACATGCAACATTACAATTTAATGTATTTATTGTATATCGATAATATCTGCCACAATGTGTATTACAAGGAAAAGGAGAAGAATTTACAATTATAACAATAAATCCTCAAATACAATTATCATCTAAATATTCTTGAATTAAGTAGTAACATCTAACTATTAGACAGTTTTTTATAATCCTTCGGAATGAATTGATCGCAAGCCTATAACAACTTATTAGAAATCTTCATTTGTAAATTATTTTCTTTATTTTAATGTGTTTATATAGGGGTTCATTCAATTTATCTATGGATCTTGTATTATAATTATGTAAGTCTTCGAGATAGTTGTAACTATTGATATTTTTGCGTTTGAATGAAAGCGTTTTGTAAATATGTATACGTGGAAACGACATTATTTTCTTTGTAAGGAAACCTCGATACATGAATAATTGCAGGGCAATTTATATATTGTACTAATAGGCCTTTCTTGTAGCACAAATATCCTTTTTGCATCAACTAAATTTCCCCATGTTATTATGAAGTAAGACATTACAGAATGGAACATAGAGAAATATGACAATCTTTTCGCTTTCTCACCAGCACAATGACAACTTACGTATAGCATCGTCTTTGATAATTTTATGCACAGTGAATCCACTTGTGCTTTCCTATTTAAACCGTCGTCTAAAGGTAATCCTAGATATTTTATTTTTTCTTGATGTGTCTCTTTCCTATTCTTAAAGTTAATCATTTTTGTCTTGTCTATGTTTAATTTTAAACAATTTCCGCTAAATCATGGATTACTTCTATGTTGTAAATTTACACCCTCTACTTCCAGTAAATGTCGATCTTTGGTTTTTGTCAGAAAAACAGTGTCATCGACTAATAATATTGTTTGTGACTGCACATTAATAGGTAAATCGTTCACATATATCAGAAGTAGTAGTGGTCCCAATATAGAACCTTGGGGCACACCGTGTGTAACTAACTGCAGTTTACTAAGTTTAGAGTGTACCTCAACCTGCTGAACCATATCGTTTAAATAAGGTTCCAGCAATTCCAAGGGTTTACCACGAAATCCGTAGAATTCTAATTTTTCCAGTAACAAGTTATGTGACACACAATCAAAGGTCTTCGAGAGATCACCAAACAGTGCTTTCGTAGTCTGCGAATCCTCAAAAGCATCAGTAACATAATTTACTATGTCCAGCATTGCATCCAAAGAAGATACTCATTTCCGAAAACCATATTGCTCATGTGATAAAATGTCACTTTTCTCTAAGTCGATTAGGATTCTATTAAAGACCCTTTCAATAACTTTCCCTAGCACTGGTATAATTTCTAATGGTCTATAGTTTTCAAATGTTTTATGTTGGTTCATTATGATTAATCTAATATAGCAACATTATGCAGCTACCCTCTTGCTGGATTTCATGTTGATTTTTCACTGAACATACAATTTAAACAAAGGCTAATATGTTGAAATGGTCTTATGATGCAATACGCCGCTCCAGAAGAATATATTAGTATTTAAGTGAACTAAATTTGATTTCTATAAGCTAATTAGAACAGCCATACACTGCTTGTGCTCTTGTTTTTCATGCATCACTTCAACAAACAAATAAATTATTACTCGTCCAACAACAAAAAAATTCCATTCCCCCAGTAAATTAAAAAAAATCAAGTCGAAGCAAAAATGTGTATGAGGGGGAAGGGGAATGGGGGAGAGGCAAACACAACGACAGCAAACAAAAATATTAACCTCATTTACAGAAAAATAAACAAAGACCAGCTCGAAATGAAAACGAAATATGAGCGTACATTACATGTGTTTACGGGCGCACCTGCTACTAATGCATTTGTTGCGGTTAATCTAAGCCGAGAGGACCGTTATAAATTACCTTAATTTAAAATAGATTTACGTTTGTAATTGAAATACATGCACAATGTATTTAATAGCCGTATAGATTAATGAAAGCCATAAACCCCATTGTTCTCCTGTCAAATTATTTATCAGACGATTTAAGGGGTAGAGTTATATATTAACAAATGCCAGCAGATCTGAATATTTCATAACCTTTTCTTTTCCATATAACAAGATTGGTGTAATTATAGGGGTTAATTGAGCTTCTGGTGCATTCTAAATAACTAATGTAAAATGTATGTTTAGTCACTTTTAATAAGAAGATATGAATTGATTTGGAAAAACGTACTTTAAACTCTTTGAATTATTATGAAGTTGAACCTATAAAAGATGTACCAAATGTGTGAGAAGAATTTGCTTTATAAGCAGGCATAAAAGTGATGGATCGATATAAAGATGCAGAATCATTTTCTTCAGAATATGCTGCCATGGTAAAATTTACATATTTCATATTGAGACATTAAAAACAGCTTTTTCTTTATCAAGGAACTTTCAAGAATGGACGTCTGCAATACCTTCGAAATTTTTAATCATTCCAATTCTTCTTATATTCTATGTTTCTAACACTTTGACGTTGTAAATTACCAATTTTTATGCAAGCCACTTAACTTTTCGTGTTCATAGCTTATTTATTCGAATTGTGTGGTTAACATGCTTAAAAGCCAAAGTGATATTAATAAACTCTCCATAAATAAAACGATGAAATGATCTGAATTCGTTTGACGTCACCACCATGCGAGCAGGGGCCATACACTGTATCAAAATAATACAACAGTATAGCATATTCTTTTTTATAAAACCCTTCAGTGAATGGCGATGAGGGAAGGGTATCTTAAATTACAGTAGTCCGTATAATGTTGTTGTCACAATTCTCATTAAAATCTAAACGTTCATCAATGTACAAACCAAGGTTTCTTACACAGAACTTATAAGTTAATTTTACTCCACCTATAAACTCCAATTGTCCCTCCAAAGGTAATATATTTCTCTACTATTGCCAAAAAAAAAAAAAAAAATAGGATCTTACCTCATTAATCAATAAATAATGCTAATTGACAATATCATGTATTTTATTAATACTCGATCGAGTGTTCCCTACATTAGTTTCCATATTCTTCATATCAAATAATCTATATAACTGAGTAACTTAGTACCAACAACTCACATCTGAAAGAAATTACTAAAGTAATTGATGTAAAACAGATATAGAGTAGAGGTCTTGAAACGGAAACCTGAAGAACACCGCATTTCATTAAAGTGACATCTAGCACGTTATTATTCATCACCACCCGTTGACTTCTATTAGATAAGTTGCTCTCAAGTAGGCATACAACTCCCTGACGAAGACCTACACAGTGTAAAATGGAAATTCAATTGTTATGGTTGACATTATTATTAAGACCCAAGACCTGTAGCAGCAGCAATGCGTTGTATGTATTCTGTTTGTAATTAGAGTGCAATCAACAACAACAAAAAATTTCTTGCAAATCAAAATTTATAGGATGTAGTGACTTACACCAGATGTGTTAAATAAAATAAGATAAATCCTATATGTTATGATTGTATATGCATTAGAACATGGACTTTGTTTTGGTATTAATACTGTCCAAATGACTTTTCTCGCTTCTAGACAACATTCCCAAAACAAATTCACGTCAATTGGTCAATCGGAGTTCCATGCTATGAGTTCATCGTTTAACTCATTGAACACACCCCTAATTCACGTAATAACGTGTCCAGTCTCTAATGTTATATAAAAAAAAAACTCAAATTCAAGTGCTTAAATATGCATCACAATGCTGACTTTGCGCTGATGTTAATTTCACTCAAATGCCTTTTCTCGTTTCTAAATGAAATTCTCAGCACAAATTCGTGTCATAGGATCAATCAGGGTTCTATACTACGAGTTAGTTAATTACATAACTCGTTGTACACATCCCCAATTTAAGGTCTGAAACACGTTAGACTTCAATGTATAAACACAAAAAGGAAATCTTTCAAATATATTTACCAACCTCGTTTATTTCCAATATAAATCACCACACTTAAATGATTAAACACTTTGTACAAAAAAAAAACAATATATGTGTACAGATATAAACTACCTGAGTTTTTGATATAATTCATTGAACTCGTCCATTCTGCACAAATAAATCTTTATACTTTTTCACAACTTAATTCTACAAAGAAAAATATGTATAAATGAAATGTAATTCTAATTATTCTACATGAAACAAAACATCGTGTATCTGTATTTTATATACAAAATAAAATAAATTCTTAAAACAAAAACTATCACAAATTCCAGAATGTTTTACTATAACACGTATCGAAAGACCATCGTGTTTTAAAATAAAAACATTCCGGTTCCTAACTATTATTTGGCAAACTTCTAATTATTAATAAAACACATTTATTTGATTTGAAAGTTATTATATTGAATTCAAATAAATAAATGTATAGAAATATTTACAGTCTTTTGAAATCCCTTAAAGGAAAAATCTAAAGATTCAAATATTATCAAAAATATTTCAAAGTCTTTTCAAATTATGTCTTGATAAATCTTACAATTTCAATATTGTTTAAAATTGTATAAGTCCCTTTAAATATGTCCTAAAATATTTACACGTTCAAAATTATGCTGAAGTTACGGATAAAAAATAAGTTATGAATATTTACTTGCTATATACAAGGCTTAGTCGAATATTAATTTCACGAATAAAAATTGATCATAACTTTCTTACATTGTTTTAATTAAATTTATTGAGATTTGCTGAAATCCTAACCTAATAAATATTTATATACAATGTGTACAATTTGATTTTAGTCCATGACTATTACAAAATAAATAAAATAGTATTTAATTAACTTAAATATAGATGTGATCTCGAGAAAACTTATTTACAACTTAATTCTAAACTCAAGAGCACTGCAATATGTATAGATCCCAAATCAGTCAGCGCACTAAGGTTATTATTCATCGGCAATGTCACCACTCGAACTGCTTATCAAAAAGTTGTAAATGTAGATTAGGAAAGATATGAGATACGGGCAATAGTGTAGCAACATTCTTCCGTCAGTGCCGTAAGAACTGAAGGAAATCCCACTAATAATTTTTTCTACAACGGATTTCTTAACAATATTTTTTACGAACACTGCGCATGAAAATATTGCTAAATTCTTGGGTTGCTTTGGGTTGGGTTATATTTTGTACTAACATTCAGTATGGAAAATGTTCCCGCAAGAATTTCTTGCATTTTATTGAAACACGGCTCATATGAACGCCTTTTGGGCAATAACCCAATTAATTAACTGTACTAAAAAACCGGCAACAAAACATTTCACTGTAGTGCAACCTGGAGTTTATATACCTACGTGTATTATGATTTTAATGTAATGTCTCGCCCAACATTTACAGAAATGTACGACATTTCGTCATACACTATGAATCCTAGGAAAATTGCTTAATAAAGAATCGAAAATAAAAATCGACAAAATAATCGATAAAAATGAAGAAAATGATAAATAAATAATGTCAAAGAATTGACAAATTTGGTAATAAACAAGGCATTGCCATCAAGAAGCGGCAACATACAAAAGTGAGAAATAAATGACTCCGTGCAAACAAGTCAACCATAATTTTCTTACCATCTACAGCAAAAAAAATTTAACTCTATCAATATATTCTAACAGTATAAAATATACTACAATATATTTTATATAATTCAAACATCCGAATACTTTTAATTTCAAAACGAATATTACAGTCATTTTCTTTTGCTTTTCGGTATTTGTCAATTGCGTTTCACTTTTGTCAAATGATTTTCCATGTTTTTAAACGTCAGCTGAGTTTGTCAAATAGAATTCCCTTTTTGTCAAATTACTTTCCCTTTATATCAATTGCTTTTCTTGTTTATATATAGGTATGTATACCTCTACCATTTTATAAAAGTATAGCAATTTACACATTAAAGTGAGACATTTATTTTGTATTTAGATACAAACACAGTGTAACATTTATGTAATATAAACATAACTTATTCAAAATTTTATTTCTTTGTAAACAGTTTTGTAAATATATGTCCCCATCAGTGATGGTAACCCTGAGTCTTACTAGATCAGTAGAAAGGTCGGCAATATTCGGTAGATCTACCGAAAAATCGATAGAAGTTACCATCACTGGTCTCCATGTGTTGAACATAAATGAAACAATTTTGTGGACTTATACGCTCAGATACATTGTATACTGCCTCATATAATTCATTTTCCTTCGTTGGCTATGTTGTTTTTTTTATTTGCTTCCACTGGTTAAATAACCCTTTCATTGGATTTAGAAAAGGGCTATAAGCAGGAAGGAACACTGGAAAATGACCATGAGGGTCAAGACTTCCTCACTTCTATGGAATCTTATACTGTCCACAACAATATGTCATTATGTAAATATTGAATTAACGTTGTGAGAAATTCAGAAAAGTGGAGGACATCTTGAATTTGAAACAAATATAAGGAATTTTATTACAGCGGCAATATAATAATTGCGCCCACTTAACTGTGCTTTTATTCTTGATGCTCTGGTATTTTTTACAGACCTTCCGTATGGAACGGGAGAATATATTTGTATGCCAGTAGAGGGTCTCAGCCGATTCTGGAACCTCCTCATTGACCTTGATCATGCACGCAGCATAGATCAAGGTCAATGAGGAGGTTCCAGAATCGGCTGAGATGGAACGGTCAAGGTCATGTCAAGGTCATGTCAAGGTCATGTCAAGGTCATGTCAAGGTCATGTCAAGGTCATGTCAAGGTCATGTCAAGGTCATGTCAAGGTCATGTCAAGGTCATGTCAAGGTCATGTCAAGGTCATGTCAAGGTCATGTCAAGGTCATGTCAAGGTCATGTCAAGGTCATGTCAAGGTCATGTCAAGGTCATGTCAAGGCCATGTCAAGGTCATGTCAAGGTCATGTCAAGGTCATGTCAAGGTCATGTCAAGGTCATGTCAAGGTCATGTCAAGGTCATGTCAGGGTCAAGGACACGTCAAGGTCAAGGTCAGACAAGTCAATGTAACTATAAGGTTGTAGGAAGGGTAATATCTGAAGGTGGATATTATATATCTAAGTGGGGTTAGCGACTATATATAATTATATTCTTTCTTTCTCATCATCATTCAGTTATAGTGATAACATTTAGTGAATATGTGTGTCACATTTCTAAAACGAAGTAGATTAGATATAGATAAATTAAATTCATTGTCACCAACGATAGAAGAAGAAATTGCAATGTTAATCTTTGATGAATATGATACAGAAGATGATGAAAAAGATAGTGAAGAGGAGGATGAAGAGGGTGAAGAAGAAGAAGAAGAAGAAGAAGAAGAAGAAGAAGAATATGTTTTGGATAATGATGATGAGAATGATATCTTCGACATGGAGACAGTCATTTTAATGAATGATTTGGATAATTTGGACAGTGTTTATTGTAATTTTGAAGACTTTTAATAACATCAGTTATATGCATTGTCAGGTGTACATATAAGTAAATAGATGTAAAATGTTTAATGTAAATAAGTTCATGAAATTCGTAAGTAGGGGGAGTGGGGTGGGGGGCTTGAGATGTAACCTCCGATGGGAGGTTTATAAGAAGATCGTGCTTTCATTCGAATAATAGTTCAAGTCTGTACCTTCTGAAGTGTTGTTTCGTTTAAATATATGGTTCGTGGATAGTAACTCAAAATGTTTGAATGTGATTATTGTTGTAAAAAGTTTTCACGAGCCGATAACAGAATTCGTCATATGGCAGGTTCATGTAAAGGAAAGAGAAGAAGAGTTGATGATGGTGATAATAACTTAGATTTAATGAAATGTGAAGTATGTGATATATACGTAGAGAAGAATTGTTATACTGCACATATTCGCAGTGCAATACATCGAAGTAAGGCTTTCATAGTAATTGATGATGGAGTAAAGAAAAGTGTCGGAACATTCGGTGACAGAATCGTAAGTTATCAAATATCCGATAACTCGACTACATATATTGATGTTGAAGATTTTGCAAATAATATCAGAGAGAAAGTAGTGGCACTTATGGATAGTATTCTGTATATACATACCTCTATAAAAGCGAATTTTGAACTGTATGGTTTATACTACTTATTAAGCAAAGAAAATGTTGAAATAAAATCTTTTAATACTCGGAATAAAATCATAACGCAAGGAAGTAATTTATACGACTTGTTTACTGATTATATTGATGAGATTATGAATCAAATGAGTGAATTTCAGGAACGCGATTCAGGTAAACTTAGGTATTAATGCTAAATCTTATTATCATATTAATTTTTATTAACATTCTAGGATGGACATTGAGCAACATTTTGTATTTGGAAGTAAATATGAACAAATACAATCCTATGAGAGGTTCAAGTTATATAGATTTACCACCAACAATAAAGAAAAAGAAGGCCGTAATAAATATTCACAATTCTGACAATGCCTGCTTTGCTTGGGCTGTTACTTCAGCTTTAAGGGAACCAGTAGGTCTTCCTCAAAGAGTTTCTTCATATCCACATTATGATACAGTTGCTGATTTCACCGATTTAACTTTCCCTATAAATTTAAAAGACATTATTAAATTTGAAGACAAAAATAATATATCTATCAATGTGTACGGCATAGAGGAATGTTTCAAAAATAATATTAAATTACATGAGGTAGTGGGTCCTCTACATTTTACGAAGCAGAGAAGAATAACTCACATTAATTTATTACTTGTTTCCGAAAATGAAAATTTACACTACTGCTGGATTAAGAACTTTTCTCGACTAATTTCATCACAGAAATCGCTTTCTGGTCATCAGAAATATATTTGTGAAGGGTGCTTAACTTTTTTTACAAGTGAAGATAAATTGCGTAGACATGAAAATGAAGACTGTAAGCAGGTTAAAGCAGTATTTCCCGGAACAGAAATAAAAATTAACAAATATGGTGAGCAATTACCAGAATATATATTAAAGTTTGATAAATTTGAGAAGCAGTTGAGAATTCCATTTATTGTGTATGCTGATTTTGAGGCTGTATTAAAACCTATTAACACGTCACAGCCAGATCCATCTAAACCTTTCACTGTAAAATGTTTCGAACATGAACCATATTCTTTTGCTTATTATGTGAAATGTAGTTTTGATGATAATCTCAGTAAATTGCGTTTATATCGTGGTGAAAATGCAGCCAAGACTTTTATTAGAGAGCTAGAAACTGATGTTACTATTTTATATCAAAATTATTTAAGTAAAGAGGTACAGATGAGACCTTTGACTACCGAAGAGCGTGTCAACTATGAACTGGCGAGAGTGTGTCATATTTGTGACAAAGAAATACAAGCACACGAAGAAAAAGTTCGTGATCATGATCATATGACTGGATTGTTTCGAGGTGCAGCACATATGGTGTGCAATATAAATTATAAAGAACCTCGATATATACCTATTATATTTCACAATTTATCGAATTATGATACACATTTGTTTGTAAAAGTTCTAGCATTGGATAAAGAAGAAGTTGATGTTATTGCGCAAAATAAAGAAAAATATATATCGTTTTCAAAAAGAATACATGTAGGAGACACAATTGATTGCAATGGTAAGAAAGGAAAAGTGTTCTTCAAATTGAGGTTTATAGACTCATTTAGATTTATGAATTCTTCGTTAGCAAAACTATCAGCTTGTTTAGATGATGAGCAATGTAAAGAAGTTAGAAGATATTATTTGGGTGAAAAGTTTGAATTAATACGACAGAAGGGTGTGTTCCCATATAACTACGTTACTTCTCATGAAAGTCTCTCATTTCCAGAATTACCTAACAAAGAATGTTTTTATGATATATTCTCCGATAGTGAGATAAGTGATGAAGATTATCGTAGAGCTATTAGAGTGTGGGATGTATTCGAATGTAAATCACTGGGGCAATATAGCGATCTATACATACAGTCAGATGTATTACTACTTGCCGATGTTTTCGAAAATTTTCGAAATATTTGTATGAGCAATTATAAGTTAGATCCAGCACATTATTTTACTTCACCTGGCTTAAGCTGGGACGCCATGCTACGTATGACTGGTATAAATTTGGAATTATTAACAGATATAGATATGTTTCATTTTTTTAAGAGGGGTATACGTGGAGGTGTGAGTATGTGCTGTAAAAGAAAAGAGATTGCAAATAATCGATACTTACCAGAATTTGATTTATCCGAAAGTAAAAAATATATTTTATACCTAGATGCGACAAATTTATATGGTTACGCTATGACGTTCAGTTTACCGATTGGTGATTTTCAATGGTTAACAGATGAAGAGCTTAGGAGAATTGACATACAAGACTTGGAAGAAGATGCAGATATTGGATATGTTTTCGAAGTAGATTTAGAATATCCTGAATATCTCCACGATGTACACAATGACTTACCTTTTTGTCCAGAACACGTGATTCCACCTAATTCGAAATATAGTAAATTGATTCCAAACCTTCTCGATAAATCGAATTATATTATACATTACCTAATTTTGAAACAATGTATAAATAATGGTTTGAAATTATGTGGAATACGACGTGGGATTAGATTTAAACAGAGTAATTGGTTAAAAAAGTATATTGATTTTAATACAGCAAAACGAAATGAAGCCACTAATGAGTTTTTCAAACAATTCTATAAATTAATGGTAAATAGTGTGTTTGGAAAGACCATGGAGAATGTGGAAAATCGAGTTAATATAAAATTAGTATCCCATTGGGAAACTATTCATAAAAAACTTGGAGCTGAGGCGTATATCGCAAAACCTAATTTTAAATCTTGTAGGGTATTTTGCGAATCCCTAACAGCCATCGAATTGGCCCATGTGCGTGTAGAATATGTGAAACCTATATATGTAGGATTTACAATTTTAGAATTAGCTAAGAGGGTGATGTATGATTTTTTCTATAACTTTCTAAAAGCTTTGTATGGAACAGAGGTTTATTTATTGTACACAGATACTGATTCACTCATTATAAGTGTAGCGAATTATAATGTATATGATGATATAAAAGGACATTTAAATATGTTTGATACATCGAATTTTACTGAAGGTAATATTCATGGAATACCTCGCTCTTTACCAATGCTAGGGAAAATGAAGGATGAATATGCCGGTAGCATTATCGAATGTTTTTATGGAACAGGTGCTAAAGCTTATTGCGTTAAATTACTTGATAAGACGATAAAAACTGCTAAGGGTGTGAGGAAATATGTTATCCAGAAAAATTTATCTGTTACTGATTATAAGAATGTGGTGGAAGGTGATACAAGTATTTTGAGGAGAATGTATATATTCCGATCTGAGTTACATACAATGTATACTGAATTAAAAAATAAAGTTGCCCTATCGTCCAAGGATGATAAGCGATACATTCTCCCTGATAAAAGTAATACTTTAGCGTGGGGTCATTATAAAATAAATGAAATTATCAGGGCAGAAAACTTAGAAAATTTAGTGTTAGAAATAAGTTCTTTGAAATAAATATTTTTAGGTAATTGTACTCTTTCATTTGTATACTCCTTGACAGTGTGTAATAATTATGTATTAAATAAAAAACATTGTTTGAATTGTTGTTTTTTTTTACACCGTTTTATTCATAGTACATTATCTTTAGATATCCACGAGTTATGCGAAGCAGGCATACCTAACCATTTTACGAGAACTTTATTCTTTTGTCGTCGTAAAATTTTTTCAACTAGATACACGTCAGGATGCTTTACTTTTAACAATTCTGGTTCATAAAACCCACCCAGAATATTTTGTTTTTGCGAATCTTGCAATAGATACGTTCTAGGATTCGTATTTTGAACCTTTATTACTGTAAATATTTCGTTTGACCAATTAGGAGTGTACATTTTTGCAAATACGTGTCTATGTTTACTGATGCGAACAGGTTCTCCAATTTTAAATTTTGGAATTCTTACGTCGGCAATATTACTGTAGACCATTTTCAAAATATTTTTCGCATTTTTTTGATTGACTGCAGTAGGTTTATACCCCGTTGTACTATGTACAGTGTTATTATAATCTTCAACTAATTTCTCCAACATGTCGATCCAGCGGTAGTTTCCATTGAAACTAAATTCCTTCCACATCTTGTTTTTAAGTGTTCTATTAAAACGTTCCACAATCGAACTTTTTAAATTGGAGTAGGTACTGTAGTGATTAATATCATACTGATTCATGAGTTTCCTAAAATGTGTATTATAAAATTCCTTCCCATTATCGCTTTGCAGATTTTTCGGAATATTGTTCTTCCCTTTCAAAAGTATGGATTCCATGGCTCTTGTCACTTCATTCGACGTTTTGTTCTTTATTGGTATGGCCCAAGCAAATTTTGAGAATGTATTAATACATACAAAAATATATTTGAAATTATCATTTTCTTTCGCATACGGTATCATTTCAACCAGATCGATTTGAAATAAATCTCGCAATCCTTTTATTATGACTCGTCTTCGAGAAAACTTTCTCCGCGCGGGACTGTGTATTTCGTTAACGACATCTCTTTTAATTGTTGACATATCCTTCGATTACTACTTCCGCAAAAACGGCTTCTGTTTCTTTCGGTGCAGGTTTGGTGCCAATGTACTTCAAACTTAACTTTGTTCCCTTTACCAGTGTGACTGGTTTTGTAGGACTAAATTTTTTACTGCCAATATGCAGTTCTGCTAATTTCTCGTTGGAATAATGAACATCAATGATCTGTCCACTATATAATTTGTTAATATAATAAATACTTTTTGAATTTGAATTCCTTTTATAGAAACCCACGGGGCTAATAGAACCATCACTGTACATTTGCAGAATATGCTTCATTGGTGTAGCTGACGTTGGAGCAGAAATTCTTGTAGTGCACATTTTCAAAACCTCTTTAACTTTAGGGTGACTGAGAAAGTCTGTCACTACATCTCCTTCCATTAAATGTCTTTTGACAATATGTTTATGAATATGTCTACCAAATTTATCGATTGTCATCGTTACGTATCATCAGCATCGATATGTTAACTACTAAAAAAACAAGATTTGTAAGGCATTTATTCAGATTCACATTGACATAACTATTTAATTATTTTTGACTCCTTTAGTTCCTCAAGTATTGCTAGTATCTCGTTGCCATGCCCAGTATGTCCCGCCTCTTTCGATGCTACTAGTAACTTTAATCTATTACACAATTCATTTACATCATCCCAGTACTTATATTCTATTTTACTCTTAGGTATAACGGTCTTTCGATTAGGTATTTTTTTTGATAACCCTAAACCAGTCTTCCAAGTTCGAGTCCACCATACTTCAGGCGGTCTTCCTTGTATTATAGGTTTTACAATAGTTGTATATTTAGTACCTTTACTAGCTGCATATTTTTTTTGAGGATCGTAATCAACTCGATGAGCACTGGTATCATTAAGGATGAATTTATAGTTTTTCGCATCTGTATATAAAAATTTTCCTGGCTTCTCTTTAAAAAGTAATTCCAGTAAACCCTTCGTAGCTTTGTAAGTAAATTTACCGATTATGATGTCATCTTTGTCAAATCTAACATCAGCAGTTCCTATTTTTAAATTACCATCAGTTTCGTGAACGCCATACTTTTCATCGAATTCATCTTTTTCATCTATCATTAAACCGATGAGATATGGGCGTATATTAGGACTATAATCTTTTAATGACTCCTTCACAACATCTGTTTCTAAGAGTGTTTTATTCAATGATTTATTTCCAATTATTGACTTCTCTGGACGCGTTTGTAAAAGTGATATAGCATGAGCCATGGATTTATCTAAATTATAACTTTCACTCGAATCCATTTCGTCTTCTTCACCGCTTTTTTCTTTAATTCCCTCCAGACCACCAGGAGTGTTAGGTAAAAGTTCACCTATGTATTCATCTTCTAGAAAAGTAGGTTGACTGAATGATGTTGACATCCGAGGTTGGGGTTCAGACTCCACCTTTGTTTTTTTTTTGGTCGGAGAAGAATGAGTTGCTGGACTAAACCATGATACATGCTTCCGGGCGGCTTTAGGTGTGCCATACCGTATAATTGATGTTCCGGGAACAGGTGTATAAGATTTATCTGGATAAATATCTGACCATGATTCATCTATACTCTCCGAAATGTTTTTCAATCGTGATATACCTCTCTTAGCGTCACTACCATCTAATTTCATAGCAATTTCTTGCAAAGGTTTAGATATTGGCGCATACTTTATATCTATTGCTCTTTGAGAACTTGCGATATCAGCCTTTAAGGTTCTTAACTTTTGCTTTAACACTTCTCGAGCTTTTACTAAATTATTTACTAGTTTATCATCCATATTTCACATGTATATGAACTCTTTAACGAATAATTACATACTGATGGTAAAACAAAAATGTATACACATATATGCATAACTCATTATAAATGAATATAAGTATCAAAACCTATACGATATCGCCCTTCGTTGAACTTACAGTCAGTATCAATAAACAATATGTCAAACTGTTTCTTCCAACACATTCTACAAACGTCTAAGAACTGCTCATATTTTAAATCATGAATATGATCGTTAAATATGTGTTTCAAATTAGTACCATCTTGTTGAAATAAAATTAAGAGATTTGTATTATCCCTTAATAATTGCTTAGGTACTGCACTATACGTTTGAATTAGATAAAAGCAATCTAAATTGCGATGTCTGCCGAAAGAAAAATATTGTTTCACAATATTTAAATCAATAGTGGGTATATCATCAAATATGATGACTGAATAATCAGAAACTTCATCAGGTTTTATCATATTATTAGTATCTGTATATTCATAGTAACCCATTTCCGGAACGCTTTTCATCAAATTTCTTAAATACTCATATTTTTGTTGGTGGAGAGATCTACAGCAGATATAAATATTTTTGAAGCGAAATCCATTGGGGTGCAGTAATAACGTAAGAAGAGCGTTGGTTTTACCACATCCTGATGGTCCTACTATTAGCACCCTCTTACATGTACCACCAAAAAGGTTACTGTGACGTGTAAAACCTTTCTCACTAGATACTCTATCGTAGTTATAGATTGGTAATGATAATTCAGAAGTTTTTAAATGCATACTGAACGTTATCACTTCAGAAGTTATACTGAATAACTTCGGTTATGTTACTTATATTTAATAGTTTTGAAGGTATGATAAATAAAAACAAGTAATGTTCTTTTATTTAATTTATTTATTTTTTTTTGTATTTTTTTTTTGCTACTTTTTTTTATGTTGGGTGAGGAAAAGTAGCAAACCTCTTGCGCCGCAGCTCCACTCCACACCGTTATCACCACCCCCTAGCCAGGACCCACCCTCTACCCATGAGTCATCCGCCGCTACTTTCTTCTTTTATCTTGTGGTCGCCCGCAGCATTCTATGTAATTGTTCTTGGAACTTCTTCCTAGGAGCGTCAGGCGCATCCCTCCGATGGTATGGAGGAGGGGGTGGTGTTTTTGGTGTTGCTTGTGTGTCTGACGGAGTTTCCCCTGCGCCTGTGGTGTTTGTGGAGTGGGCATCGTAGAAGATAGCAGCGGTCCTGGCTCCCCCGCTACTACCCTGATCTCAACGGCGCAAATGTTGGAAGCTTCTATATATTAACGTGTATTTCCTGAAAAGATATGGGATTTAGTATTAAGTTCAATTGCAATTGGATGAACCCACCTTCTACCATGAGTCATCCGCCTCTACGCATTCTTCTTTGATTTTGTTGGCCGCTCGAGCCTGCAGCATTCGTTGCAATTGTTCTTGGAACTTCCTAGGCGCGTCAGGCACATCCCTCCGCTGGTATGGAGGAGGGGGTGGTGTTTCCGGTGTTGCTTGTGTGTCTGACGGAGTTTCCCCTACCATTGTCTGTGCCTGTGGTGCCTGTGGTGTTTGTGGAGTGGGCGGCGGCGGTTGCATCGTTGAAGATAGCGGTCCTGGCTCCCCCGCTACCACCCTTATCTCAACGGCGCAAATGTTGGAAGCCTCTATATTAACGTGTATTTCCTGAAAAAGATATAGGATATAGTATCGAGTTCAATTGCAATTGGATTTGAATTTAGAACGAGCAATAATTGTTTGAATTTAAAACTAGCAATAATTGGAATAATAGCGCACTAACATCTATCCGGCAATGTTGTCCGACAATGTTGTAATCCAGCATAACATCGACCCGACAATGTTGAAATCCAACATAGCATGTCACCATGATACAGATTTGTTGTCTTGATGTTCGCCTTGATGTTACAGGTGTGTTCACTGAAAATGTTACAGATACGGTCCACTGAAAATGTCAAAGTTAAAGTTATGTCAACTACGTGACATGAACATGATTGAATAAATATAGAACCCTGCTTAATGAATAAATAAAAATATTCATTGAATATTAATTAATAAATAAAAATATTCATTGAATATTTCGAAAATATTCATTAATAAGTTTTCTAAGTTTATCTAATCTATTCTTCTTCTCCTGGAGGGCTCGAATTTGCTCATTAGTAAGAACACCAGGAATGTTCTTACTAATGACATCATTATAGAGTCGAAGAAGCATGTTATGTCTTACTAATTCAGTCTCTATCTGATCATTTACCTCCATTAATTTTTGATCAACACTGCTACCTAGCGAATCACCCTCTAGATATGTCAAAAATTTGGCAGCAAACTCTTTGAAACTCGCAGCTAGAGTGTTGATAGGTTGTTGGTGCGGTTTTGATGATGTAGAGGGAATAGGAATTGGGTGCGGTGTTGATGATGTAGAAGGAATAGGAATTTGACTATCGTTTAGTGGGGAGGGAAGGGGGGATGGAGTTCGTAATATGGTGGTTGCAGGTGAAACTGGAATATGAGTGGGTGATCTCTGACCACAAGTAATTTGTGATTCAGGGGAGGATGGTGGAGTAGGACTACGAAGTTTTTTAGCAGGGGGAGGACTAATTTGAGTTGAAGAAGTTAAAATGGGAGTAGGGTCAGAACAAGTAAAAAGCGATAGATTTAGGGGCTTATCTTGAGGGGGATCATCTTGGGAAGATACAGCTATGACAGAATCTTGAGAAATGGAAATATGGGAAACGTTCATAGCCGTTGAGGATGATGTAAGAAGTCGGGGTTGATGAGCAGAAGTAGGAATTGGACCGGGGGCTATGGGACCAGCTTGAGGATAATGGGATAAATGAGCAGATGACATCTCAGCAGATCGTGTCCCACGCACCACAGGTACCACTGGACCGCCTAAAATAATGTTTTGTAATACCTGTACCCGTGGTGCTAAAGTAGGCACTACTGCACTTGCAAACGGTCGTTTACCGCTTATAAGTAGAGCCCGGAGTGAAGACGAATTCGACACACCAGCACTCAGACCATAAACTGGTAAAGCAGAGGTCGTCGGTGGTGTCGGTAAAGCAGAAATAGAAGTCGGTGCTGTCGGTAAAGTATTGGTCGATGTCGGTGGTGTCTGTGCCATGCGAGCAGCACGAGCAGTACGGTCCCGTTTTTCTGCTCGTGCTGCACGCATCGCTTGTCTTCTTTCTTGTATCGTCGGTCGTCTTTCTTGTCTCTTTTCTGCTTTAACCAGTTTAAAGTCCACTTGGAAGGGTAAATGACTAACGTTTACAGGTGTAATAGTGGCGACCCGGGACAAAACCTTTGAAGATTCTGTCATGACAGTTGAACCAAACACGTTCGCAGCTGACGTAGTTGCTTCAACTGATGGTCTGGTGAATACTACATCAGATGGTGCAGATGGTATGGTGAATGTCAAATGATCAGTAATTATATCTTCCACAGAAGGTGCTGCTGCTTCTATGGAAGCTTCTATAGCAGTCATTGCGTTATCTACTTCTTCGGATGAAAACATTGCCCTATCAACTTCTTCGGACATTACTTTATCAACTTCCTCGGACAGAAACTGATCATTTCCATCACCCATCATCTCATCTTGCACATCAAGATGTTGTACAAAGTGCGAGTCTGGCGCCCAGTTCATGTTATTATTATCTGCAACATTTTCAGCGAGTAACCTGTCAACATCAGGTGACATCGTTAGTTGTTTTCTTGAGGCCTAGATGGAAAAATGTATTAAATACAATTTAAAACTATATTGTAATACGTAAATATGATTTCAATATATATTAAGACAGTATCCATACTATCTTTGAAATATATTAATACAGTATCCATACTATCTTTGAAATTATTAAGCAAACTATACAGGAATTAAAATATTGAATTATTAAGCAAACTATACAGGAATTAAAATATTGAATAAGTGTAATTAGTTCATAATTATTGAATAATACGAAAACACATTAAAATATATTAAAATTGTAAGTTACTCAAAGTATTATGTAATATGTAAGCATTTACTGATTTCAACGATATATCAAGACTGTAGTGGATACATCATTTAAAATATATTTTTACAATCAAATAATCAAAAAAAACAATTACTTGGTCACATAAATTATTAAACAAGCCATAAAGCAATACATACAAATAAAATAAAACAAAATTTAATAAACAAAATATATAATATTTAATATTTCTTTTTTACTTGGTCACATAAATTATTAAACAAGCCATAAAGCAATACATACAAATAAAATAAAACAAAATTTAATAAACAAAATATATTATTTAATATGTAATTCTTACCATTGTAACTGCTGTGCTAGAACTGTTGAATAGCGTTAGATAGATACACGTATTTATATGAAATATGACGTTAAATGACCTTAGCAATTGGTAAATTACCTGTTTTTTCATATTAAACATTGACGCAAATGGAAATTTTTAACTTTCATATCCGTGTTAAAAATTCCATTAAACATTACGTAAATGCAAATGTTGACATTTCAATTCCGTGTTAAAAAAATTCCAACAACATTTTATAAATTTCCATTTTAATAACTTTACCTATGACGACAATATTAACCTATACTCTTTTTGCTCTAGCTCAATTACTTAAGATAGAACGATTTTCAAAAAGTTTCAATATTACTAATATAATCCAAATAACTACATTTTCAACTCAACATCATCCACCTGCAACCGAACAACAACCTATACACTCTCTATTCATCAATACTACCCCACTACCCTCCAAAATCAATTTAAATAAATTTTTTTTTTTCAACTAATATTCTTATTTATTATCTTATTGTGATCAATTTACATCGAAATAATTATTTCGCATCATCTCTCGATCCTTCAAAACCACCCACTACCCTTCAAAATAAATTTATATAATTGTATTTTTTTTCACTAATTTTCTTAATTATCATCTCAATTTGATCAACCTACAACCAAATAAGTACTTCACATAATCTTCCTATCCTTCGATACCCTCCCACTACCCCCAAAATTAATTTATAAATCTAAATATTTCTTCACTAATTTTCTTATAAATCATCTTCTCTCAACTAGTACACACACACCTAGTAACACGCGTCGCATCGCTCGTGACATTAGTTTAATCACGTCTCCTGAAGACAGCTAACCACAACCAGGCTTCGTATATATTACCATATTCCAACCAAACCAACTAAGAATATAATACCAAGTACTAAAACTAACTATAATATAAATAATACCAAACAATTTTTAAATCATATATTTATTTACTCAAAACATCATCATCATACATTACAATATTACAAAATTATTTTCTTAATAAAACATATTTACACATTGAACAATCTCTTCTTCGAAAACACCCATCTATAGTATCTCCACTCCTTACATAATGATCCAGACATGGTCTACATCCAATTAAATCTACATCTTCTTGATAAAATATTGGTAATCGAAACCACACCAATTCTAAATCAACAGTCCTTACTCTCCTCATTAAATATGATTTTGGAATAAACCTTAATTGTGCATCTTCTATTTCTACAAACGAACCTGCATCTTCATATTGTTGTAACACACTTCCAACCCTCTCCACGACATAACTAATAATGTGACTCCAAACACATCCCATTTCTAACTATTATATATAACAACCAATCATTAAATATAATAAATTTTATTCTCATTAAATCTCATATCCACTAAATAATTATATAAACATTCCACATTAGACAAAGCACAAACAACATCATTTCCAACGTGAAAACTACAACTTGGTTTTCCGCTCTTAATTCTGTCAGCATCCACTAAATCTATTATTCGTTTATCTATAATACACTTCAAATATTCCAACTTTTCTCGCCCCTTCACGAATACCAAATCCACACCAATACACAACCGCTTAATTATCTCATCAAATTCACCAACAGCTGTATAACCATCTTCCCATTTCAAACCGTGATAATAACTAAAAACGTATCTTGCAACTCGTTGATCTTCTCTTGCTAATGAGCCAAAACTAAAAAACGGTTTAAATAAAAAGTGACTCTTCCTGAATTCATCATCACAAGTAGCCAACTCCTTTGGAATCACATTACTATTAAATCGATACCATTGAAAGTCAATAACTATAAATTTCTTTCCACCTAAACTTATCATCGTCCATCCAATAAACCGTTCACTTCCAAAGAATTACACCCAACAACTAAACTTAAACACAATTCTTCTTCAATCTTGTCCATATCCAAATACTCCTTAAACTACCTCTCATACTAAACCAAAGTATTATATAACTAATATTTTCGCTGTACCACCTTATTAAATGGTGAATATTGATATAATTTATTATGTAAAATCACACAATACAACACCGTATCCTTTGGCACATTATTTTTCGTAGTGAATTCAATTCTAATCTCCACCCCACTTCTATGTAAAACATCTTCCTGATGTGAACAATCTATACCAATTAATGGACACAATTTAAACTGATTCAACTTTAACATCGGCTCACTATAATCATATCCATAATAAATCTGTTGAAATCTAGCATACATATTATATAAGACAGCTACTCTGTTATCATCAAAATCAACTCGAACATTTTCATATGGATATCTTTTACCATTTAAATACGCTGTTACATCCGTTAAATTTATCGCATCAAATTTACTCATATTTTGATCTAACTTTCCTTTCTTCCCTGTCTGAAAACCCAAAATAATATATCTTGGTGTCTCTAATTGTGGAGCAGTTTTAATAGCCCCACTGTGTTTAGTTGTTTCTGGAATTCCTGGATTCTCGTGAATTTCCCATCCTCTAAAAAACATTTCCATCAAAGTATTCTTCGTCGTTAATTTCGTTAAAGCTAAATCCTGACTCATACCAACTTTAATATGTGGTACTCGCCACACTACACAATCAATTGTTAACTTCATTTCCTCAGTTGTAACAGAATTATAAATCACATCACTATCATCAGCACACCTCTTCAATATCAATTCTTGCGACACATTCATAACCACTTGCTTAAAATCTTCTGCAAAGCCCATCAACATCTTCAACGGAATACAAATACTAAAATTACCATTATTATTCAAAACTGGCGCCTTTCCTGTTGTAAATTCCCATCCACAATTCTCTAATTTATTTATATAACTTGGACTGTAAGAAAAATATCCCTTCATAGTTGATGTAATACCCACATTCCTAACTTCATCAACCTCTACTCCACTAATTATATATCTGATGTTACTAAACATAAATGCTGCCGCATTATGAACTAAGTATGCTGTAGCACTTGTATCATCATTAGCTAATCGCAACCTTCCTTCAATAAGCAACTCCGACTCCGACGGTAAAGTATATTTATCTATTTCTGGAACTACAATCCTAATTTCATCATTATTTCCATACTTCGGTGAACCAAACGGTACGTGATTATGAAATTCCATTTCAGTAATAGAATTATCCACTCGAACCTTATTTAAAACATTTAACATTTCCATTCTTGTTTTCACTCAATAATACACAATCAACTTCACCCAAACAATTTTCTTCTTCTACTAAAGTATAATCCACTTCTCACCACTTCTTATTAACCTCGAATATCTATTATAAACCGATCCTCTAGCAAGAAAAAATATTCTTACACTAACACTCGAAAACCCAAATTCTTCAAAAACTTCCTGTTTTCGCTAGTTAGAGAATTTCGTAACTTCCCTTTACCAACCACTCTCCATAACTTATGTGATACACTCCGTATATATTTTCTCATCTTCGTTCCCTTCCACAACTTATTTGTATTATTAGTCCTCATACTTTTATAACAATTTTTAATTTATAAACTGAATTCACTCTTTTCTTCTGCGAATTCGTAAATATAATGTCAACTCTTCACCTCTCAAATTAATTAACCGTCCTGTTTGGTCGACTGCTCGAATAACAATATCAGTTAACATGTTAGTATTTACCGGCATATAAATTTTCTCTTCAGGAACTTCTATTATCTTAAACCCTGGTGGAACATTCGGATAAAAATGATATAAAACATGTGATAATTCTCCATTAATATATGAACCATCCACTATATTACACATAATATCAATAGCACTGACTTTATTTATATCAACTATTTCATCACTATAAACCGGTATATTACCTCCTATTATTTTCTTGTGAAAACCAAACATAGAACCAATCGAATTTTCTATTCCAAAATCAACATCTACTGATGCCTTCATAAACACCTTCATAGTATTACTATTAGCAGACAAAATAAAATACTGTTGCTCATCCTCGTGAGCTTTCAATTTTTCATCAATATACTTCTCTAAATCATGTATATCATAAGTTCCCTCTGGAACAGTTATATCTTTCCAAGCATTTACTTTATTAGGTGACATAGAATAATATCGAAATACATTATTAGCAGACGTAACATTTGGAATAGAATTATAAGTTTGTAAACTCACCATACACATTTCATAATCACCATTTAAATATATAGGTGGATTTAATATACATCCAACCTCTGATCCCTTTCCAGTTAACACAAAAGTTAAATTATCCATATCTTACTTAATCAATCCTTTTAAAAACATCAAACACAAATGACCGCAATTCACAGAGTTCACATCTTGATATCTCTGGTAGTTATATTGAATAACCCCACCACCATTTGATAATAAATACTGCTCAACCTCAATCGGCGGTCTTAAATCACCATAACTATCAAAATATCTTATGACATCATTATTTTTATTATATGCTACCCAATGAGTACCACCTCCAACATTATCATCCAAATTCACTATTCCTTTCTCCTTCACATATATTTTCCTCGGTAAAACGTCTCTACTAAATACACCCCGAAATTTTCCAATTTTCCACCTCTTCACAAATTTCCGTAAATCAATTTCTGTTAAAGGCCTTCGAGGTAATTCACTTAACCGTTTTTTGAAACAACTCCACTTGGTAAATACACACCACAACCAGATTTATATGGTTTTATATACAATCCACTCCCAATAGATACACCGCATCCTACATTATATGGTTTCACATATAAACCACTACCACTTTTGGATTCCATTGACCTATTATGTCGTTTTGCTTCCTCTAATTGATCTCTTTCAGTTTTCGCAGATGTTACAGCTTTTGCTATCGCCGCAGCACCACCCCCTAACGATCCCAGAGCACCCAAAGCTGCAAATAATGGAATTAACGGTAAAAATCCACCTTTCTTTGGTATTGCAATTACTCTTGATCGTGGAAACAGTATCCGTCTTCTAGGTTTCATTAAACTCTGATATGCAACTTTCACATTCTCTAATAGACCTTTTCTCCTACCTATATGTCTTATGGCATTGCGCGCTTTCTTCATTGCGTGTGAAAATGATAGAACACCACCCGATCGATTTCTACCACTACTTCTTCTATGCCTTCTTCTTGTATTATTCTTCCTACCCTTCACACTCACTCTTTTTCTATATTGCCCCTGTACACCCATACCTAATATTGTTTTACCTTTCATAGCAGTTGCAACTACAGTAGCAGCTAATTTTTCTCTCACACCCGCGTCTTTACTCTTCACTCGTTCTATAGCCCTTTGATACAATATCTTATCAGCTTCGTGTCGTTTCGATAAATCATTTGATTTTGAATAAGATATATCGTGTTCTTTACAAGCCTCGTCCAAATTATTCACTCCCTTATCACCTCTTTCTAAACGTTTCCCCAATCTAGTTCCTGGACCACAAAATCTATAGCCGGGTATATGTAACTCAACTGGTAACTTATTTATTAAACTATTCAATAATCCACCACCTTTCCTTCTCACTGTCTGATTCAAACTACCATCAGACTTCACTAACGTTCCCATCTTATTAAAAAATAACTGATAGATATATCTTTATAAATACCAACTCTCGAAATATAACAAAACACTACTAACCATATTACTTATACTCCACCAAATCTACACTCAAATTCAATAAAACTCCATCAATTTCTCTCTCAAAAATAATAAAAAAAAAACCATACAATTTTTAATCATTTTATTATTATATACATTATTCACAATTACAATCGATTTTTTCTTAAAAATTGTAAATCATTTAAAATCTTTGGCAACCAATACATAGCTAACTCTATTGTTATACAAACATGTTCAGATACCGCGCCATTACATATTCTATCTATTGCAGTATTTACTTCTTCTCCGTTTAAAACTATAGGATCTAAAAATTGCTTATAGAATTCTTCATATTTTAAATCCTGTAAAAACACTAAACGTGTCGCCACTACTTTCACCAGTCGCCACAATTCCGCCAAACTTTCATACGCTAAATATGCGTGTCCTCCCTCTTTATTTATTTTCATTATTCTATTCACACCATCAAAACTTTCATGTGATAGCCATATATCCATACCATTAATAACGGGAATCGCACCATTATAATATTGATAATATTTCTTCAACTTTACACTCTCAGCTACAAACCATTCCCATTCTTCTAAATTAAAATATACACATTGTTTTTTAATACCCACAATCTTCACTGTCGGTTCAAAATCCTTATTTGGTGCTAAACCCACACATATCCACTTAGAATGACTTTTATTTAAAAAAAAAATTCTTTCTCCCACTAATGGTACATCCCATATTGGTTCTCTAGCAAATTCGTCCGGTGATACTTGTTGAACTACCTTTTCTGCAGTCGTACTCACTTTATTCCAAAAATTATTTGATTCGCCCATTTCAGTAAAAAATGTGTCTACTCTCGGATCCGCTTCAAACATTTTATGTAAATCAATACTATTATCTACCAATTCACTGTCGTCCACTATCAGTTCACCCTCCTCTACTATCCGTGAACAATCACACTTTTTTTCTTCTCCAGTAAAACAACGCTTCGACATATTGGATTATACTAACATTTATTTATCATATCAACCTTTATATATACCTACTACCTACCACTTCTCACAATCTCCACCTCCACTAACCAATTCTAAAACCTCTTCATTAACCTTGACCTTAACTGGACATTGACCTTGAGAACTATATACAATTTAACCTTAACTTCACTTTAATATTAACTTTTTAACCTTGAATTCCTTCTTTCACCTCCATCGCCATTTCTCTCCCTTGCTTCACATTTATTCACAAAACCAATTTAAATAATTCAATAATGTACTGCTTCTCCTTTTCCCATCATACTTATAATATTCGTATACATCACATAAATACATTAAATTATATTTATACGACTCATAAAACTGCTGCGCTATATTATCATTTATTATAGCCCACCCAAATTCATCTTGACTTACTTCCTCACTATTTGAAAATATCTCCCCAACATTTTTAAAACTATTAAATTTCTCTTGCACTTCCAGCAACACTTCACTTGTTAGTTCTTCATTTTCATTCATATTTAAAATGAAACTACATCAAATCATACACATTATATACACTCAATCTCATTTCAACGACCTTGACTTGATCTTGACTTAACCTTGACCTTGACCTGACCCTTCACCTTGATTTAACCTCAGCTTGATCTCAACTTGTCCTTGAATTGACCTTGACCATTCTATCTCAGCCGATTCTGGAACCTCCTCATTGACCTTGATCTATGCTGCAATCTTGCCCTTGAATTATGACCTTGACATGACCTTGACATGACCTTGACATGACCTTGACATGACCTTGACATGACCGTGACATGACCTTGACATGACCTTGACATGACCTTGACATGACCTTGAAATGACCTTGAAATGACCTTGATATGACTTTGACCGTTCCATCTCAGCCGATTCTGGAACCTCCTCATTGACCTTGATCTATGCTGCGTGCATGATCAAGGTCAATGAGGAGGTTCCAGAATCGGCTGAGACCCTCTACTTATGCCATATTCGTCAATGAAGAACATTTTTTCTCTTTCCAAAGCGAACTTGAATAATGTCCGGTGTATTTATTCGTTCGGGAACAATGGATGCTTTTTTAACACAATAATAATAGTATATTATTCAACGAGTTTGCGTGGATAATTTTATTACACGAGGATGAAGTTTGCAGCACGAGCGCAGCGAGTGCTGTAATTGTCCGAGTGTAATAAAATATCCACGCAATGAGTTGAATATAATACTTTATCTACTAATGTCCAAATAACACATTGGGATGTAATCAACAATATTTATTCAATACATTACAATTAATTAAGATATTATATAAATACAATTAAATATTAATGAATTATATTACTTTGTATAAAATTGACAGCGATGTTGCTGCAGTTATTAAAATTAAGTGTTGCAGGTCCAGCTGCTATATCAAAGTTAATATTTTTACCTGAATGTGTAACAGCAGAAATATTCGTATTAGAACTAGTTGATGTTGATGGATTATTATAATTATTATTAATAAGAGTTGTATTTTTTTATTTGGTTTAAATAGTCCAGGAATTTTAGCACCAAAAACGGGGTTCGCTCCGCAAAAAATCCTATCACTTGATTTTTCGATTGGATTATGTCAGAGGGTGTCCCCCAAGTATAAAACCAAATTTGTATCGTCCAGAACCGCGAGCGTTAGCCGCCATCTTGAAAAACGCCTTTTTCCAAAGATCTCGAAAACGGTGAGTTTTACGTTAAAAATTGTAAGAACCTTTTTTATAGAGGATAACATTTCCTGTCTTTTTTGTTAGAAATTTTTTTCCCTATTGTCAATATTTGCCAAGATATAGTCGATTGAAGAAATCTATTTTTGGTTTTTGGAAAATATCTCGATAATTTTTGGAAATACAAAAAAAATGTGATTACCGAAGTTGTAGAGCATAATATTTTATACAATTTTTGTATGAAACTTTTTTTTTTCAATCTACGGTTGCTAAGTTATGGCGCATTGAACGTTGCCGTCAGGTCTAGGAAAACAGCGATTATTGGTAATACGTTGCTCTAGCATGCCAAGAACAAGTGTAAGGAGACGCGACATCTTGGCGGCAAGTATTGCAGGAGGTAATTAGTACACGTCTGTGTGTTCTTTAACAATAAGGATATATGGATATTCATTTATACATGTATATTCATCGATTTTTAACCATGAAGATTCTATTTGAATAGAATACAGGTATATAGAAAAGTAAGCAGCTGCACGGTGCTGGGTGTCTCCCAACATTGTCTATGCCTAAAAAAAAAAATAAAAAAATATCTATTTTCGCAAGCCCGGAAAAGGACGCACACCAGAATCTCTATACAGCCCACGTTGTCTGAAGCCGGAGTATGGTGAAAATTTAAGAGAAAACATTCTATTTTTACATGCATTCAGCGGTTGCGACACAACGTCAGCTCCGTTTAAAATTGGAAAGTACAAATCTCTGACGACATTGAAGAACCACGAAGAATTGCTGACGGCTGTGGCATTGTTCAAAGATAGGAGGAGCGATCCCAACATGATTGCTCAAGCTGGCGAGCGTTTTTTTTATTGCTTTCTATGGGGGTAATAAAACCGAACCATCCATCGACTCTCTCCAATACAATAACTTCGGCAAGTTAGCTCGGAACACCAAGCTGAACTTATCCATTCTACCACCGACGCAGGATACAGCCCGTTTCCATTACTTCAGGGTGTATCATCAGGTCCAAAGTTGGCTGGGATTTCACCATGACCCGGAAGAATGGGGCTGGAAGCGCGCTACGCATCGCTTATCACCGATCAGAATGAAAAAAGCTCCCGCGCCGCAAAATTTACTACAAATAATATCCTGCAAATGCAAGACAAATTGCGGAGCTGCCTGCGGATGCCGGAAGAGTGGCTTAAAATGTTCTATTATCTGTTCAAACTGTAGTGGCCAAACACGCGATAACGCAATGCCTACAGTGGACGATAGCGACGAAGAGAATGCCCACAATGAATCGTTTTTTGATCCTTTGACTATTAATGACTCGAACATGGAAGAGCAACATTCGCAAACCATGGAAAATCGCCCTTCCTGTTCTAAACAAAGGAAATTGTTTTAAACCAATCTTCGAAGTTTGAAATTTTGCAACAATAATTTTTTTATTAATAAAGATGTTACACTCCTCCAGTGTAGATTAATCTGTGAAAAACGGTCTCTAGAAGCCAAAGATGTTCAAAATTCGTGTTAAATCATAATCTAAAATAATTTAATAATTTAAGATTAAGGTCCTAGAGACAGTTTTTCACAAATTAATTTTTTTAATTATTACATTAAGACAGTTTTTATTGCGCAAACTTTTCTCCTATCGCCCATATCCCTCCTATTCATGACAAATATTATTTTTAGCGTCTCTACTATAACATTCTTCTCGATTACACTGGCTCTTGGCATGCTAGAGCAACTTATTACCAATAATCGCTGTTTTCCTAGACCTGACGGCAACGTTCAATGCGCTATAACTTAGCAACTATCGATTGAACAAAAAAAAGTTTCATACAAAAATTGTATAAAATATTATGCTCTACAACTTCGAAAATCACATTTTTTTTGTGTTTCCAAAAATTATCGAGATATTTTCCAAAAACCAAAAATAGATTTCTTTAATCGACTCTTGGCAAATATTGACAATAGCGAAAAAAGTTTCAAACAAAAAACACGGGAAATGTTATCTTCTACAGAAAAAGTTCTTACAATGTTTAACGTAAAACTGACCGTTTTCGAGATATTTGCAAAAAGGCGTTTTTCAAGATGGCGGCTAACGCTCGCGGTTTTGGACGACACAAATTTAGTTTTATACTTAGGGGACAGCCTCTGACATAATCCAATCGAAAAATCAAGTGATAGGATTTTTTGCGGAGCGAATATCTAAAAATCCCGGACTAGAAAATTCTGGTTGAATTTTTTGTTTTATAAGTTAAGGAATCGACAACATAACCCTTGGCACAAGAACTGGACATCCAATCACCATGGCTCATCAAGTCATCCATATTGGTATTATCGGATTCCATAAAAATACTAGCTGACTCCCCTCGCAAGCAATGACCAGTGTAGGTGTTCCAGTTTGGTAGTTGCAAAATTTTGCGATATCCTTTCCTGTTTTGGCAATCTTATTAATACCAACATTTTCAGTAACACACTTTCCATTCCTGTATTGTAAGAAAAACTGTGAAGAGGTTACTTGTGGAGGGCGCAAATTAATATATTTTTTACAAATGTCGTAAAAATTCTCTCCTGTTACAATGAAAATTTGTGGCCTGTTACTTTTTGTAGCTTTTTTGAAATAGTAACCCTTATAGACCCTCCTAAATCTTCCACGTTACTTCTTTGTAGAGAATGTAGTTCATTACCCCGTAAACAACCCATTACTCCCATAATTAAAATAACCTAAAATATCAAATAAATTTTATAAATTCTCAGTAACAATATTTCAATATTTCTTACTTTTGACAATAAATATTCCTTGTCTGATGCATCCGATATAAGTTTTTCCACTTGTTCAGAAGTAAATGTAGATATGCTTTCGTAGGTGTATAATCTTCATTTTGCCGTTTTAAAAACATATGAAGCTTTGAATATTCGTCGAGGTCAATATTCTCTTTTAATTTCAATGTTTCAAGTTTGCGAAATAGGAATGTAGTACATTTTCGGAAAATAATGTGGCATTATTTTTCCTCTTCCAATTTAAAAAATTTAGGTAAGTTAATTCGTATTTATCCTTCGATTTTTGGGTAGCAGTTCTTCGGTTGCTTTCTTAGGTGCATTGACTAACTCTGGCGGAGTACACGAAATATTATACATTTTCAAGCAGACAGAAAAAGCTGTAGACGTGTTAAGATTATAATTTGATTGGAATAATAATAAGCACGCTAATTGACATTAACGTTTGACGTTCGATGTTGTTCAGTGCCTACGCAACTAAGATGACATCGCCTTTTTTCAGTGTTTATTTGAATGTAATTGCTTATATTTACCCGCCTCTTTTTTCATTGGTCCTTGGAAGTGTTGAATAATATTATTCAACAGTTTCTTATCCAATCAAAAACACTTTACAAACACAGTGTTTAATAATCAGGTCTAATATCGGTATAATTTTTTCAAGTATTATTTGACATTAGTAAATAAAAGTTCTTATGTGCTTTATTAATCGTAGATAGTGATATTTGTTGAACAAGTGGCCATTGGTTTAAGCACTTTTCTAGCAACTGGCGGAGGGCTAAAGAACAACCCAGGTCAACCCAGTCCCAAATCTGTTCTTTTTGAGCATTTAATAAGTTTAGCTGCCGATGTCCTGCACTTACTTTTGCAGTATTATTAGCCCTTCTATATGTTGCATAAATTTTAACTGTATCCGGCAAAACAAAATGAAAATTTGAATTAAGTTATGTTTATATTACATAGATGTTACACTGTATTTGTATCTAAATACAAAATAAAGTTGTCACTTTAACCTTTGCGTTATCAAGGTATTTTTTATACGCTTAATACCAAGGGGGTAATCTGATTACCCCATACTTTAATAACATATTTTTAGATTTATTTATACTGTTTTGTTAAGAAAATAAAACAACAGTAAATTTTGAACATTTATTCATTAATTGAGTAAAAAAATACTGTGAAATTATAAAACTATTAATGACTATTGCAAGAAATACATTTTGCCAAAATCATTTCTGTGCGATGATTTTTACATACTGGTTTTTTGCACTCCGCACAACAAATTCTAGTTTTTCTGTCTTTCGCTCTTGAACAAAACTCACATCGCTTGCCTGACAATAAGTTTGATGGCTGTTCAGCAGCAGCAACGTTTCTTGCTTCATTTTTTAAGTCTGGGCAAACAGCTTCCATTGCCGTAGTTATCGAGTGGTGAATCCCTGTAGGGTTACTATATCTAGTCTTGATATGAGGCCGTACTAGTTCTAGAGCTAATTTTTGCAAAAACATTCTTCTGTTAGATTTGTTCTTTTTTTCCCAATCAGGATTTTTTTCTTTCCATATTAGGAAAGCATTGAGTGCTGCCATGTCAATGACTTCCATGAAAAGACGATAAGGCCACCTTCTGGTCTGTCGTACGCAACTGTATTGTCGAGTCATTTTGTCACCCACGTCTACACCACCTTTAGTGTTATTGTAATCCAAAATGATTGTAGGTTTCTTGGTTTCATTGTCGATAGATTTATCATTATGTTGCGTGGAGAGAAGAATAACGGCTTTACCTTTCTTTGGTACATGAGAGACTAAAGTCATATTCTTGGTAAACCCAAACAAGCTTGAGTCAACTTCTCTTGTTTTATTAGGAAGAAATTCCTTGGGAATTTCAACTTTATTTGCTCGTAGAGTGCCTGTCAAAGTCAATATGTTTTGTAACAAAAATTCGGCTAATGGAACAGAGGTAAAAAAGTTGTCTGTAGTAATTCCTCTTCCCGTACCAAAAAAGGGTTTTGTCATGTCTTTTACAACTCTTTGGCTTTGATTCACTTCTCGCTGATTGTTTTTCATACCAGTATAAATTTGTAAATTGCAAATATACCCTGAACTGCTATCCGCGCAGATCCATATTTTGATCCCATATCGTCCTGGCTTACTTTTCATATATACACGAAATGGACAGTGGCCTCTAAACACGGCAAGACGTTCATCAACAGTTAGAGATTCGTACGGGCTAAAATGTGCCTGACAAGCCGAAACAAATGTATCAAAAACCTTTCTAAATGCTTCCAGTTTATCCCCAGTTTGTTCAATTCTCTGAGCTCTAGTCTTCCTATCATCAAATCGTAGTGCAGATGAAATTGTAATAAATCGGGTTCTAGACATCGTTGCCGAAAAAAACGGTATTCTGAAAGCTGGATCAGATGTCCATAGCTCAAAAATCGATTCTTTTGCTGAATGTGTTACACCGGCTGCTATAAGAATTCCAATAAAAGCATTGAGTTCCTCAACAGATATGTCAATCCACTGTCGTTGATTTGAAGGATGTTCTGCATTATAATGTTGGGTTATCATTTTACCATGTATATTAGTATACCCGCCATATTTTGTGGTATAAACAGAAAAAAAGTGTCAATGATATTTCCAACATTTTTAGTAGTACTTGTTACACCAGGTTTACTAGTAACTATATTGTGAACATTTCTCTTGCTTCCTTTAGGAGGAACAGAATTCCACTCACATCCGTTCTTTCCTTTATAAGTAATATTTTCGGCTACATCACATTGTGACACAGGCGTCTCGTTATCGTCCAATTCTACATCAATATCACGTTGATCTATTTCATCGTCATAGTCACTATTTTCAGACAAATTATCCTCAACATCACTTTCAGTTATTGCAAAGTACATGTCTCTGTCCTCAGCTGGTAAATCTTCTACATCGTCAGCATTGAGTATGGCCTCTAGTTCTTCTGCAGTATACCTATGTGGAAACCAGAAACCATACTACTTATGGATAAAAAAACTCTAGATATTACAGTACCTTTTTTTTGACATTATTTTTGTGATATCTTGATGAAAAATGGTGATAATCGTGAAACAATATAGCACACACTAGTTATGAGATGCGCTGTAGAGTCATCAGCTGTGATAGCGCACGCGTAGTATGGTTAACATTTCGAACCAAGAAATACCAAGGGGGTAATCTAGTTACCCCACGGCTTCAAAATAGAAAATTTATAACTATCTAGAAATTTATATCTACAAATTCATTCTGAAATGTGTTTATCACTAACTTAAATGCAAATAGCAAAGATTTTACAAAAAAACGAAAACTCCCAAAAAAGTTATTATAAAATAATACCCACTGGGGTAACAGAGTGACCCCCTTGGTCACGCAAAGGTTAATGTGTACATTGCTATATTTTTTTATAAAATGTAAGAGGTATACATACCTACATATAAACAAGAAAAGCAATTGATATAAAGGGAAAGTAATATGACAAAAATGGAATTCTATTTGACAAATTCAGCTGACGTTTAAAAACATGGAAAATAATTGACAAATAGTGAAACGCAATTGACAAATGCGGAAAAGCAAAAGGAAATGAATGTATATTACCGTTCAACCAATATCGGAACTGATTATGTGTAAAGTAGTATGGACAACGAGAATAATAAGAAACCGCAATTTCCTTTTACAATTACAATCAGTTAGAAACTAATTACAAATACCAACACACTTACGTATCCCAAGTTACCTACGAACTATCCCGTGTACTCCCTTGAAATTCAACCAAGTGATTATGCATTTCTCCAGTACAGTATCTTGAATGTTAATTGAATTGGCGCAGATGTACCAACAGAACTAAACCAATCCCCCTTTCATGCGGCCAAGTAGTATAGAGGCCAGTGTTTAGCAGGTATTATTTAATTTAGATTATCTTGTCGCAACCGTCAGACCGTTTAAGGACACTAATTAACGAAGATAGAGAGATTATTTAATCTAATTTAACGCGTGGCCTATAAGCTGCATTTAAGTATTGTAAGGGATTACGTATATATACCTACTACTACCACCACTACTAACTGAGTGAGGGTTGCTTGCTTCTTCCATCCTTCGATACAGCGGCGTTGGCGAATTTTCGACAGAGCTAAGAGAGAGAATGGAACTGGTTGATTACTGGTAACGGTCGCTGAGAAACGACACTCTTCATGCGCTTGAATAACGATATTGTGTTACCGACCGGAGTGTTGTTTTGCTAATTCTGGTAATTTGGTAAAGGAATGGCTCTAATTAAGTTATAAAGTAACCTTTTATGTTTAAGGTGAAGTACTAACGGGCGAAAAGTACAAATTATACCTGAGAGCTTTTAGTTAGAGGAGGCTTTCTCTACATTTTGTGCATGACGCCGAAGGCGAGCTGGTTCACTTTGTCCGATTTTCTTTGGCAGTTGGATTAAATTTGAAGGGATTATATTATAATATTGATTAAGTTTAAGAATTATATTTAATACAATATATGCACTAGTCTCTAACTTGTGTATTTACACGGAAGTTTACGCATTAGAAAATATTCTTAGTTAGTAAATTTAGTCTAAGCCATCTGTGTAGGAATTTTACTACATTCCTTGTGAGCAAGAAATTTATTTCTTAAATGCATTACATATGTCTTGTATTATGTATTACTTCATTTTAGCAATGTAAACTCTCGTCGAGCAATAAAACCGTGTCTTCTGTGCTAAAAATACTTTATGTTCTGCAGATTGCTTTGGAAGTGAAAATATAAACTACTGAAAAATAACTTACATGAAATTGTTGCGACAAAATGAACTTTTCTTGTATTTAATGTAATTATATTTGATTTTCAATAATTTCTAATCAAATAATGGAAGTAAAGTAAATTGCCCCACGTTATGTGCCAATTTACTTATATGATGTTTAATTAAATATGTTAATCAGACATGTAAATATGGACCTTTCTATATAATTAAGTACTAAAGATTGATGCCATTCAGAGTGTTGAAAGATTTAAAATATACAATCTCTTTACTAAAGATGTGGCTAAAATTATATGGGTTATTCTCTGAGAGATTTTATGATTTAGTTGTCCATTATTCATCGAGATATACACGCCTTTTGAACTATGTGGATCTCTCAGCATGTCGTACGCTTTGCATTGGCAATTTCATCATTTATCCTATGGATACGATATGTTGGTATACTTGTGTGTATGAGATATTCCGTAATTAAAAAATTCCTTAATTATACACATATATTCTCAGATCTACTTTCTTTTTTTTCTACAGATGTGTATCAATCATAAAGTACTAATTTATCTGCAGATTAGTGTTTCTTTCGACTCATAACTAATGCTATTAAATCTGTTGTGACCTGATGGTCTTTAACGGTTCCACAATGACTTAGTGGTAGCTCGTTTCATGTTATAGCTGCTAAAGGACCAGTAGTATATGTGGGTATACACCATGTTTTTTGTTGTTAAATTAATACTTTTATTTAAACTATACAGATAATTTCGAATTGATTTGATAACTTATGAGTAACAAAAATATAAAGCACTGTCGCGATTGCAGGTACTATTGGTTGCTACCGAGTAATGTCGATACTTCGTGAACTCAATAGGCCTTCCAATGTTATCGATTGTCTTATGTAAATTTTTAATTGGTAATGTTTACAGTTCCACGGACTACATCTTTCCCTTCTTAAAATTAAAATATTCTCCTTCTACGAAGTTTGAGAAACAATAAAATGACCTATTATTTCTGTATCTTTCTTATCACAAATGAGAGGGTCTTATTGTATATTGACGGTAATAAAATAGTCCTTTCAATTTCAATCTGTTCAGATATGAAGGTATAAATTGTTTTATTGTGGGGAAGTCCAGCTGTAGAACTATTAAATATCTGTTTGAACGCATGACTATGAATAAATTATAAAATAAAAAAATTAATAATGCTTTAGAATTACCTTCCAATAATACCTATACATTGCAATATAATTTGCATTTTACTAAATTAATAAACCTTATGAAAAATAAATATTATTAAATTTGGCTTGGCCTAAACAAAATCAATTTGAAAATATACCTTTTCTTAGCAAGACAAAGACGCGTTTCGATCTATTTGGGTCCGCTTAACATATCGTACGCTTTGCAATAAAAATGTCATAATTAATCATTTTAAGTTAAACTATGGTCCAGTGCAGTACGCACTGGACCTATAGAATATAGGAAATGACGGGAAATAACTACTGCTCGATTTTGCCTCTAAATTCTTAGGAATTACGACTTCTCAATGGAATGGAATGATTATGGATGCCCGCGATGTCATTTAAAATTGAGTGTTAATTCATCAGTTTCTGATGACCATATCTATACTCCACGATTGTTTAACAACTAGCTTAATTATTGTATGAAGATTATGTATTGTCGGAATGCATCTATCATTACAGCTTCTAAATATTTCTTTCTTTCTAATCCTAATTGTTTAATTATGTAAATTTAATCATGAAAATTTACACACGGGAGAGATTGGAACCCACAACCTTGCGATCGCTAGCCAGGTACTCTTGCCATCGGGCCACTGCAAGAAGCAAGTTCGAGTCTTGTAATTCCTACTGAATCATTTTCAGTAACCGGTGTTAAATTAATTAGGTAAATTTAAACATAAAAGTTTACACATGGACAAGATTTTTCTCTTTTGTTACAGTCTAAATATATTTTCGAGTTTGTTTATATTTAATATTGAAATTTGTTGAATATTTTCTGAAACTCCTAGAAAATAGTTCAAAACATTTCAATATGTTAAGTCGTGTTCTAAAAATTTAAAAAGTATTAATGTATTGATTTGTTGTTAAAATGAAATACAGCTTTGTTTACTTAGTATATTTATTCTATTTATATATTTTCTACACTAAGCATTGTGATTCATTGTTACATTTATTATTTCCTGGACATAAATTTTTGTACTTTTAATTTTGGAAGCCCTTATATCCTAATCGGAATTCAGAGTCTTTATTTGAATATATAATGTCTTCTTAAAATTACCTAGTACTTATGGACCACTCGATCTTCGTCTAGGAATATTTTAAGGACAGGAATCAGGATAGTATACAGGAACAATTTGTCTTCTTCTTGAAAATTTAGATAAAAACGGAAAGACAACAAATTGCCTTCTGTGTGAAAACGAGATAAACAGATATTATTCCGCCTTCTTAAGTAAAATAAATAATAATACATGGACGATTTATCTTTTTTTTCAATTGAATAAATTATTCGTCTAATATTTATTTTTCCTCGATTTCAAGGTAGACACGTTTGGAGGTTCTGGAGTACCTTGACTCAAGAACCTTCAAACGTAATTATTTTCCAAAAAATTTCATGTCGATGTTTGAATTAGACACCTTGAAAGTATTTTCTTGAACTTTTATTTTATTTTCTTAGTAAAAATCAATCAATCAAAAGAGAAATTTTCAGTTATTTATATAATTATGGGCAATATGAATAACTGAAAATTTCTCTTTTTTCTGTTTATTATAGTATCTAATGAAGGAAATAAATTTTTCGGAAACGTTTAGGCCACAATATAGTGTTTTCTTAATCCTACCCATACATTCTGTTTTCGGATTTACGAATCAGTAATGAAACTAGTTTAATGCAATTTACACATACATAACAGAGGTTGTTACGCCTCATTCCCTAGCTACATTGTACTGACGACGACCGGCGCTTTTTACGTGTATATTGACTCAAATAGAAAGAATACCTTTAATATACAAGCTAGAAAAGAACAATATAACTGGGGACCAGGTTTTTATATTACACCGTTGTACCTATGACTTGCTTAGGAATTCCGCAGATAATTTTAAAGCTAAAACATAAACTTCCATACAAACGTGTATCAAGTCAGAATTAACAGTTTCAACAATGACGCATTATATGGCATACCTACAGAGGACGCGCATTAAATTTATAATAGACTTCATGTCATAAATAAAATTCCGCAAACTTCCATTAGCGTATACGGTTATGATACAATTCGTTTCATACATTTATAACGTACGTATTTTTATTACGGAAGAGAAGAAAAAAACGAACATCACATAGAGCGTAAAAACAAAAGACACTTTGGCGTAACGCGTGGCTAAGCTATAAGCTTTTCATAAAAAGCCCACAATTTACAACCCATTTCTTAAAAGAAATTGGAGTCTCAACGACTGGTAAGTGGCCTCGTAAAATCCTGTTCGTTATTGTTATCTTAGGTAGTAAATAGCGAATATGGCTTCAGTCTACGTTAACCGATATGGAGGAGTAATTTGAGGTTATGGAACTGAATCGACAGTTTAATTGAGATTCTTAGGGACTCATTGACTTTATAATTTTAGTTCTATGGCGTCACTTTATTCGACTATTCTAATTAAAGCGATTGGTTTTTGTTACAGTACCGGCCACAGTCGTCTGGGGCATTCCGGGTAAAGATATAGAGTTACCGTGTGATGTTACACCACCATTACCTTCGGATGCAGTTAAGATGATATTTTGGTTTAAAGATAGCATAACGATGCCTATATACAGGTGAGTTATATTACAATAAAGGTGAAGGTTTATTGTGTTTAGAATAATAAATGATGAAAAAACGAATCGGCAAACAAAAACGCAAAAATTCGTTTTTGTTTGTCGAACGCTAACTAAAAAATTCTTTGATCTTTTACTTATTTCTGACCAGTTTACTTTGGTTCTTCTATTGTAAGGGTCTGTAGTTGAGAATTAGCATTCTACAATATCAAGAGTGCCAAAGCTATCAACCTATCGTCAGTTAAGCGACTTTGAAATCAGTCTTGCATTTCGTAAACATACGAGGCGAGCCCAAACAAATATTGCTACAGTCATACGTTGTTGGTCAGATTAGTCATTTTAAACTTTCATTTGTTACTTCTAGGTAGTAATTTCTTATTCTTTATTTTTGGAGGCCCGTGTGTATTAATTTGCAATTAGAACATTAACATTCACTTTATTATTTTGCACTATGTTGTTGAGTTATTCTTTATTTACCATTTTGGGACATATCGCGTCATTTTCGACACACCTATTAGTTTGTTTTCCTACTTATCGACATATGGTAGACTTTGTGCTATATATCTGTACCTCCTTACTTAAGTGTCTTATTGGTCAGTTTTGTTTCGAAATGTATTTGGTTAATTTTTAATTATTACACTTTCCTTTATCTTTAATTAATTTGTTTTATATTCAATTAATTGATGATGATTTTGACCTGTAAATTTGGACTAGCGCAATGCACCTGCGCGATGTATACTGCCGATGTGAGTCGGACAGTCTTTTAATTATCACTTGTTCTTTAAGTAGTGTCGTATTAACACCAATTTGCTCGGCGTTCACTCTTTACTTATACTGTAGCTTATTTTAGGCGGTATGCCAATGCCATAGTTTATGGGATTAAAAGTGAAATAAGTTAATTTATTGCATTGGACTTTATTTTGTTCCAAGAAATCCCAGGATTCATTTAGGATTATTAGTTAGTAGTATTAGACTAGCGTGAATTGGGTAAGTTGTTGTTTCAATTAAACTTGGTGGTTACTTTTGTTGTTTTTTAATTTCTAATTACAGTTTCTCGCTTAATGTTTTGTCTATATTTCATGACGCCTAATTTACAGTACGAGACGGGATAATTAAGCATTTATGCTGTTTCGTAGCCACATCTATAGGTATTCCCAAGAATTTTAAAGAATGCTCCCGTATTGAAGTCATGCTAAGAGTACTTAAAATCAGTTCATTTTAGTTCATGTATATTATGTACTGTCTATTTAAATGAACATTTTCTTGAATTCTGAAATTTAAATGATAGTGTTAAGGAAACTTCCTAGTTTGAAAGTACCGTAAATAAAACTCAAATTCAGTTCAAATACACATTTATTTAGTTCGGTGTGCGCCGAGAATTTCGGGGCCGCTCTTGCATCGAACATAAGATTACAACATATATACATGTGCATCGCTCGAGAAGCTAATGGTCCCCTATATGTACGCACATGTCAGACACTGCCGTCCGTACGTACACATAGGAGGTCTTGCATCGCCTTCGGTGTACAGTCGTATAACTCTGCCGGCAGACAATAAATTCGGCTGGTGAGACTGTATGTGCCCGAAGCGGGCTCCGCATCAGTATGCGTAATATTTATATGTAAAAAATACATCAAGTGACAATATATTTTAAAAGTTGAAAAATAAAACATACATTACAAAAATATGATAACACATAAAAATAAAGAAAGACATTCATATATACGAGTAAAACAAGAAACAATAATATAAAATAAAATAAAAGATGTTAAGTTCTTAACAGATAGGTAATTATGTTTTATTGTGAACTACATCAATATCATCCTTTCTGTTGCGGGGCCAGCTAGGCAAAATCAATTATCTGCTTTGAAAGATGTCTGGAGCAGTTTTATGACTAAACAAATATTGGAAGAAATTATTTTATGTACAAATTCGGAAGCAAGAAAAGAGTCTCATTAGAATATTGAACTACATGAAATTAATTGGTTTACTTCTATTAGCAGGAGTTGAAAAAAGTTGGGATGTTTCTGTAAGGGAGGTCTTTCTATATAAATGTTCAAATTCTATGTACAAGGCTACTATGTCTGCTAATCGTCTTGAATATATAAGACTTTTTTGAAGTTTGATGATAAAAGAACAAGCAACTAGGCGATGATGCACAAAAGAATTTAGAAATTTGACAATAGATAACTTCTTTACAAGTATCCTTTTAGTTGAACAATTGCTAGACATTGGAATAACTATAGTCGGAACGTTACGCAAGAACAAACGAGTAATTTCACCACAATTTAAGCCTATTAAATGGAGACAAGTATTATCATCGATTTTTGGCTTCAATGAAAATCTGACAATTGTTAGCTATGTTCCTAAAAAATAAATCTGTTACATTAGTTAGCTCAATGCATCATGATGCATCAAAGATGAAGATCACTCCAAGAAGAAGCCCCACATAATAAAATATTATAATTAAACAAAAGGAGGTGACGATCAAATGGATCATATAGTTGCATGAAATTAGCGATGTTTTACAATATAATTGATAAAGCAGTATTATATTAGATACATGTGAGAATAAAGACTATCAAGCTGGACAAACGCACAAACGTAGGCTTTTCATCAAAGACCTTTGCAAAGAATTAGTCCTACGTTTCATGAATCGATAGTTTAAGAATCCTAGGATTAGCATATGCATCCTAGGGTTAATAAATTTTACCTAATTGTATCGAATGCAGAAAGCTCCTTGTCATTGGAATAATTGTTGATTCTTGCAATTCTTATCATTTTTCAAAATATAACTAAATAAAATCTAGAAAAATATTGCATAGAAATCATTTCCTATGCATTTTTAACTTAGTATTTGTCAGTGTTTTTAATAGATGTCACCTGGAACCGGGAAAAAATCTACAAACTATATTGAGACTGATTTCAAAGTGATTTCAGATTATATGGGTAGCATATAAATAGAGTCAGAAAATATGAATATAGATATTAAAAACTCAAAAAAGTTTTCTGTATTATTTTGTAAGTACAATTGTATTGTAGAACTTTGGCAGTGAGTCACTGTATTCCAAGTATTGTTGTATCTGCGTTCCGAATCGGACACGCGCCAACAGTTAATGCCGAAATTGTAAATCCGTGCATATTTCAAAATTGATATTCGAACACGGAGAGAGAGAACCGGCATCGCGAATTCCGGAATATTTAGCGCCTTGCGGAAATATAAATCAGAGCTGCCGGTCCAGAAGTGTAAATTGCTGAACACACAAGTTTTATCCTACTACTACAACTGCTGGTGTAAGGTGCTGGAAATGGCGGTGTCTCGGTTCATTCTGCTTGATAAAGCCTTACCTAAACGTCAGGAATTATTGCCTATGGTCAGGAAAACTATTACGCTATCCCCGCTGTGTCGAGCAGATGCAGCAAAAATATAGTCACGTATCAGCGAATATCACTCCCAATATCTATTATTTATGAGCTCCTCTAAGTAAAGTTGTAAATACGAGCAACAATAGTAATTTAAAGTTGCAGTTTCATATTTTAAGAAGTAAGTGAGTTTAATAATTAAATCTGGCCGTGTGTGAGTTCATAATTCGATGAGAAACATGATAAAGACTTTCGCAAACCTATGTTGGAATCATGCGGCACAAGCATTAATGCATATATAATTAACAAAATTTTGTGATAGTATCATAGAAAGTACATTTAATAAATAAGATATATTAATATCAACATCAAATCTTAAAAAACAGTTATAGGATTTGGTATAAGGTTATATTATTTTGAATATATGTGTACCTATATTTTTTCTTAAATATTTTACTGAGTAATAAGGACTATATACCGTGCCTTCAAATACTTTCCTCATTAGTGACGGCCATGCTTTTCTTTGATGGTTGGTGACAGTGCATAATTTTGATAGTTTGCTTATGTCACCAATAGGCGTCTATAATTTGAATTTAAGTATGATAACTGTCTGAATTTGAAGTTTTCAATAGCTTAGCATGTACAGCAACACTGATTACTAAAAAACTTAAAAAACAGCCTACTCTAATGAGGAAAGTATTTGAAGGCACGGTATATTATATGTTACTATGCATATTATTATAAAGTGATGCATTTACAAATATAAATTTGAATCTCTTAAGAAAGTTATTACATAGTACATAATAATGGCATGATCAGTTTAGAATAATATCTTAACTTTGGAAGTAAAATATTATACATCGAATTGTGAGCAGGGTAGAAAAAACAAAGTTTGTTGTAAAGAAGAATTTTCAAATATGGGGAGGCGTCAATTATTTATTAGATATGACAGTATTACATAATTTCAAATATTTAAAGTGCTTTTAATAAATGCATATTTCATTTGTCATACAGAAACACAAGTGTAACGATACCGTTTTCTTTCTATAAAACAAGAGCCATGTTCTTAAGAGCTAACAAAATGCCACCACACAACTTTCTTATACGTATGAGCGTTTCAAATTATACACAAGTTCTTCTAAATTATTTTAAATACTTCTATCTTCTTAGAAAAAAAATGAGGTGTGGCCACCACACGACTTTCTTATACGTATGAAAGTGTTACTTCCGGTCCGAATTTTGAAATTTCATTTATACAAAAAATATTCTAAATCCAACTCTAAATACTTTTGTACTCTTCATAAATATATATAGAATGCATAATTTGCGACATATTTGCAAAAAATCGCTATTCGATAAGAGTAAAGGTCGTACTTCCGGTCCGAATTTTGAAATTTTTTTATAGAAAAGATATTTAAAAGTATGTTCTAAATACTTTTATACTCGTAATGTACCTGCCTAGAAAGCATGACTTGCGAGATATTCGCAAAAAACTGATTTTCGATAAGAGTAAAAGACCTACTTCCGGTAGGAATTTCGAAAAACTTTATTAAAACAATATTTCTCAAATTTAATTTTGAGTACATTTGAATTCTTTGTAAATTTGTTTAAACTTAGTAATTGACGAAATATTTGCAAAATTCGATTTTTTCACTGAAGTAAACTACTACTTCCGGTCTGCCGATTTTGCTCAAAATCTAATCAGTTCTCAAGAGGGAAATTATATTCGTAAATACAAAATTTAGAATTGATATCTACAGCGGTTTGACCGCTATCGTGTTCACACACACACAGACACACACAGACACACACACACACAGACACACAGACATTTTTTAAAAACCACTTTTTTGGTATCAGGGGACCTCAAAACGTGGACATTTGCAAAAATCTCGAGGTCGAAAATTTTCGTCATCACAATACTTCCTTATACTACGTATAAGAAAGTAATAAACTTCTGACTAAGTGTGTTACTTCAAGTCGAAATTTTAAGAACTTTTTATACAAAAAGTATTCTATATCCAGCTCTAAATGCTTTTGTACACTTGATAAATTAGACTTGATAAATATACAGGGTTATGATAAAGTAACGCACAAAATTCATAAAACGTACAATGTTCATTTTTGAAAAAAATGCAAAAACACGTCACACAGTTTATTTTATTCCGCGTCTTTTAACATAAGTCAAAAAAATAAAACGTCAAATTTGTCAAAGTTATGACGTCATCAATATTTTTTTTAAATATGAAGCTAGGTTTTTTCTTTTACTTTATTTGATAAAGCTTCTTTTTCTGCATTATAAAGAAATAATTGAAGTAGGGGACACATAAGAAAAAACTGAGAGAATTAATAAAAAACAAAATAAACTAGTTTTAGAATTTATGAAAAAAAACTAAATATTAAAAGAATTAAAACTTAAAGTTATCTAGTAATAAAACAACTGTTTGTCAGTGTCAGTCTTACAATTAGTGTCATACCAATTTTATTATGATGACTCCTTTAACGGAAAGAGAAAGGATAGAAATTCTAATGATGGTAGGTTACGGCGATAGACTTCGAAGTCATGAAGAAGCATGTGTTTTATTTAACGAAACACATTTTGAAAGACCTCCAATTGCTAGAAGCACAGTAAGCAGAATTGTTGCAAAATTTAATGAAACAGGAAGCGTAAGTGATTCTCCAAAATCTGGAAGACCGGGAATAAGCGACGATGCAAAGTTAGTTATTTTGCTGTCATTAGAAGACAACCCTCACGCAACTACAGCAGACATTGCCTTACAACAAGATGTTAGTCAGTCGTTTGTAGTAAAGTTTTTAAAAAAAGAAAAACTGCACCCATACAAAGTTCAACTTGTTCGCGAACTCTCAGAAGATGATCCGGACAGACGTTTGGAATTTTGTGAAATCTTCATGAGGCATTGTGACGAGAATCCAAATTTGCTTAATAGTGTAGTATTTTCAGACGAGGCAACGTTTTATTTAAGTGGTACAGCAAATCGACACAATTGTCGCTACTGGGCTCGGGAAAATCCCAACTGGATTCAGACAAAACACATCCAGCGCCCCCAAAAAATTAATGTATGGCTAGGAATCGTCAGGGGAAAATTTATTGGTCCTTATTTCTTTCGTGGGAATTTAACAGCTGAGCGAACATCTTCGTATGGCAGTGCTTCCGGATCTAATTGCGGCATTTCCGGATCCAAATAATAGGGAAAACTTGGATCCCAGTATTTGGTTCCAACAAGATGGTGCACCACCACATTATGGTCTTCATGTTCGAAGGTTTCTGGATAACCAGTTTGAAGGAAGGTGGATTGGAAGACGTGGACCAATGGAGTGGCCACCTAGGTCACCTAATCTCACCCCCCCTTGATTTCTTTCTGTGGGGACATTGGGACATTTAAAAAGTCGGGTCTACGTTAACCGACCAGACAATTTAGAAGACTTAATGGAACGAATTTGACATGAAATGACCCGTATAACTCCGCAGATGATCGAAGACTCTGTAAATCAGGTCTACCATCGTCTTGGCCTATGTCAGATAGTGAACGGGACACAGTTTGAACAATTCCTGTAAGAAATCGTTTTGGTTTAATGGACTGTTTAGTTAATTTAAATGTTATTACAATAATAAAGTTTATTTTGTTTTTTATTAATTCTCTCAGTTTTTTCTTATGTGGCCCCGTTCTTCAATTATTTCTTTATAATGCAGAAAAACAAGCTTTATCAAATAAAGTAAAAAAAAAAACAAAGCTTCATATTTAAAAAAAATATTGATGACGTCATAACTTTGACAAATTTGACGTTTTATTTTTTTGACTTATATTAAAAGACGCGGAATAAAATAAACTGTGTGACGTGTTTTTGCATTTTTTTTCAAAAATGAACATTGTACGTTTTATGAATTTTGTGCGTTATTTTATCATAACCCTGTATACATATATAGAATGCACAATTTACGATATATTTGCAAAAAAACCGGTCTGAATTTTAATTATTTTTTTTTTAAACAAAGGGTATTGAAAATTAAGTTCTAAAGACCTATTTTAATGAAATTCTTCTCAAATTTAATTTTGTGCACATAAGAAATCTTTATAAATATGTTTAAACTTATAAAGTAGTTCATGAAATTTTGGCATAAACTACTATTTCCGGTCTGCGGATTTTACTGAAAATCTAATCAGATCACAAGAGAGAGATTATACTCCTAAATACAATTTAAAATTGATAGCTATAGTGGCTTGATTGCTATCATGGTCACACAGCCACAGACACTGACACACACGGAGAGAGAGAGAGAGACGTTTTCTTAAAACCAGTTTTTCGATATCAGGCGACTTCAAAATGTGGACATCTGCAAAAATCTCGAGGTCGAAAATTTTCATCATCACAATATACTTCCTTATACTAGATATAAGAAAGAAAAATTAAGATGCTCCGTAGAATTATGTGTAGGTTGTCCTGACGCACCACAGTTCTAACCATTATCTTATAGACGATGAAATAAACCTTAAGACTTTGTCATTAATATATATTTTTATTCTAGAATTGTTATAATATATGAAAATAAACAAGGCACTGAAAGACAAGGTCCGCATATTATTGTTTTAAGATATGGAAAAACAAATAGAAATTAAATTAAATATATCCTCAACAAATACAAAAGTATGGGTAGAGCCTGAAAAAAATTAGTCTTGTAAAAATTAAAAGGATTAATGTGATAAACTGTGAAATCATATCAAAAGTGTTTTTCTTTTTATAACGCTATTTTTATTTACTGTTCTTTTAACTTTTACCTTATATATTCATATAGATTTTAGGCAAAATTTAATCCCTAGAACACTAATAAACATGAATTATTTCTTTCCAAAGTTGAAACACCATCAGCTTGAATGGCATAAGATAGAATTAGCCGAAATTACACTTCATTCTTCTATATTAATTTTTATTTTAAAATCAAGTATGCAGACAGCTTGTATATATTTTTTTTACATATATTTATATAAATAGAAAAGGGCAAATAATATGTTATTTCAAAAGTTAATTGTATGTTTAAAAGAAGGTTCAACTTCAATACATCACCAATCGCATACTTATTTTACGATATAATCATATAATATTTATCTAACTTGTATATGACACATGCATATACGTTTTACGTATAAATGTATTGTAAGTCACAGTATTTATTTACTGCTTGATGTTAGTTTTTAACATTCATGTGTTTACACTTTTCATTTTGGTTTTGATTGGTGACGCCACAGGCTATATTACACGGGATACATTACTACTATTTACTGTTCTTTTAACTTTTACCTTATATATTCATATAAATTTTAGGCAAAATTTAATCCCTAGAACACTAATAAACATGAATTATTTCTTTCCAAGGTTGAAACACCATCAGCTTGAATGGCATAAGATAGAATTAGCCGAAATTACACTTCATTTTTCTATATTAATTTTTATTTTAAAATCAAGTATGCAGACAGCTTCTATATATATTTTTTACATATATTTACATAAATAGAAAAGGGCAAATAATATGTTATTTCAAAAGTTAATTGTATGTTTAAAAGAAGGTTCAACTTCAATACATCACCAATCGCATACTTATTTTACGATATAATCATATAATATTTATCTAACTTGTATATGACACATGCATATACGTTTTACGTATAAATGTATATATGTAAGTCACAGTATTTATTTACTGCTTGATGTTAGTTTTTAACATTCATGTGTTTACACTTTTCATTTTGGTTTTGATTGGTGACGCCACAGGCTATATTACACGAGATACACTACTACTATTTACTGTTCTTTTAACTTTTACCTTATATATTCATATAAATTTTAGGCAAAATTTAATCCCTAGAACACTAATAAACATGAATTATTTCTTTCCAAGATTGAAACACCATCAGCTTGAATGGCATAAGATAGAATTAGCCGAAATTACACTTCATTTTTCTATATTAATTTTTATTTTAAAATCAAGTATGCAGACAGCTTCTATATATATTTTTTACATATATTTATATAAATAGAAAAGGGCAAATAATATGTTATTTCAAAAGTTAATTGTATGTTTAAAAGAAGGTTCAACTTCAATACATCACCAATCGCATACTTATTTGACGATATAATCATATAATATTTATCTAACTTGTATATGACACATGCATATACGTTTTACGTATAAATGTATATATGTAAGTCACAGTATTTATTTACTGCTTGATATTAGTTTTTAACATTCATGTGTTTACACTTTTCATTTTGGTTTTGATTGGTGACGCCACATAAGGCTATATTACACGGGATACATTACTAACATACAGGCCTCTGTATAGCAGAACATGCCGTCTGAAGCTATCGCTTTCCTGTGTCGCCTTTTGGGTGTTGGATGTCGCTGTGATACTGTCACTGCATTTAACACGCAAAACTGACATAAGTAGCGTTTTAAGTTTTAAAGCCATTGTCGACAGTCTCTGTACACTGATGATGCATCAAAGGCCGAGATACCGGTGTCTGTGCGTTCGATTGTCGGCAATGGCACTTATTGTATGTGTGTATCTCAAACACATGCATATATACATATACGTTTTACGTATAAATGTATATATGTAAGTCACAGTATTTATTTACTGCTTGATGTTAGTTTGTAACATTAATGTATTTACACTTTTCATTTTCGAAATATAGTAAGTCTACTGTTTTTCTTAGCATTTCAATATAAGAACTTATATCAATGGTTTGGCTTTTAGATGGACTAGTAATTGACTACTTTTCTTCAATTATAGGGACCTAATAGGTAATTGCATTGCAGAATAAGAAGTATAAGGTGAAGTGGGGTAAGAGTGTAGTAAAAACTTGTTAGTTAAGATAGACAATGTTCTAATCTAGAATATATTAAATTGTTTAATCTCCTGTTTTGACAGAATCATTGTAAAGTTACTAACAAGTCTGCAAAAGATCAAATAAATAATTTCAAATATTTTTTATTTTTTGTATATTTTTTTTTTATTTTAGAAACAGTCTACTACACACTTACCCCAAAAGGGGGCAAGTGTGTAAGGACATCATATTTTATATTAGGTATAATACTATACCAGAATGGGGTAAGAATGTAAAACTACAGTCGTTCTTCTTTCGATTGCTTTTTGGTAGAAAAAAATTCATCAATAAATATAAACAGTATAAACTTTTTATTAAAAAACTGCTTTACACGCTCACTGATCAAGAGCACAGCATGAACTTTTTCTATCGTACCAACCGAAATCATGAAACACACGCAATACAGTTCCCTCCTTTATGGACGCAAAGATAAAAGAGTTATGCACTTGTTTTGAAAGGTGGCGGTATATATGCACCTTCTTAAACAAAGAAAAATGGCCAACTACACACTTACCCCACTTCACTATATAATCATTAAACTTTGTTAGAATAGAGAGAACGCAGTCTCCAAAAATTCAGTTTTGGAAAACTGATTGATATCTACATTATTTTGCGTGGAAATTAGATAAGTGGCTTAAATGAAACACAGAAAAGTATTGGAAGTAAATACATATTAGGCATGTTTGCTGTTACAATTATTTTGCTGTATTTTATCTCTGAATTGAGAATTTTAGTTTTATCGATTGAATACTTAAATTATCTTAGTTAAATAGATCATCCTTCTGACTCCTTCTGCCACCTAGGGGAGAATTTCGTAAGAGTCCTACCGCCGTACGTTTTACATTATCTCATGTGTGTAATGTATATGTGTTGACGGGTAGATGGCGCACTTGTTTTATTTAGTGGTTTCGGCAGTTTTAATTAGTTTCTAATTAGTTTTGGAAGTTTCTTTTGGGTCAGAGTTATGTGACAATTTCATGATAATTATTTTCCACTTTTGTATTGTCATTTGAATCTACATTTATGTCGTATGTTAAAATATCAGGTTAGGTCGTTCTGTTATTAGTTCACATGTTCGTTGTTACGCTTGAAATCGGTGATTGACAAGTTAGAACCTTTCTCTTTTGATCTTCGACTGTCTTAGAAGAAGTACTTAAAACATCACAAGAGCAGATGCATTTTCTTTAGTCACTACTTGAGGAATTAGTAGAATGTTTGAATTATATCGTATGTAATCGCTAGCAAAAGGCGGATGTTATGGTATTTCTCAAGTATTAATGTGAATTTGGCGTTATGGTTATAATCTTGCCGAGGATATTGTTTTGTCGTGGCTTAAGAATTGTTTAACTGCTGTAAGTATAATTTTCACGTGTCTGGCCGATCTTAATTGTGCTGTTTCTATATTCTATTATAGCTGCTAGTGCATGGCAAAAATTTCATTAGAGCACTTTTCGTTGGGTAAAAGTTTAAGAACCACGTGCCTGATATATTTTATAATTCCAAGGGGATAGATTGTGTACCTTGCGGTGAAGACATAATTTAAGGTGCAGATTGATGTAATGCTGTAGCCTTCCTACACTGTTCTCCCGAAGATGTCGTTAACCGAGGGTATTTGGAGCAGTTTCCCTTTGTAACGAGTGTGATTTGTAGAAGGTATCGTGTATTGTAGCTGTGGATGTGGAATTTCAAAGGTACTGTGTCTGTGTTTGATTATCAGTTATTTGCCAATCAGTTTTGGTAACATCAAGTCAATTCCGAGTGCTATCGAACTGCTAATTGTAATTTTATCGGCTTAACTAATCGTTCAAGACATCGTAATTTCATTAATTAACTGCATAGTGGCCTGAGTGCCTTATAATTTGAATTTATTCAATTAACGTAGTTTTATTAATAACAGTGACTCCAGTTGGGGGTTATTTTGTCAATTTTGGAGACGTTACGTAGCCTTTTTTTTTTGGATTTCGGATTTTGAACAAATTTTGGATGTGTATTGGCGTTGCAGCCTCACATCTGTATGGTGTAAATCTATTGCTTGTTATTTAATACAATTAGTCACCTTTCAAATTTATTATTGTGGAATCTTGTATGTAAGGAATTATTGAATTTAATGTTTATCACGTTCTCTTATGTAAAGCACAGTTAACTAGCGCTAATATTTTTAGTATTAGATACCTTATAACCTAGAGTCTGCACTCTTCTGTCGAACAGATTGTCGGTTGCCTCTGTTATACAGAGTGTTTCATTTGGAGTGTTGATGTGTTGCAATTTACGGTCAAACTGTTCGACTTTGGAAGGACTTTCGGCAAGTTGCCTCATAATTTTATGCTTTTGTAATAATATTGTCAGGTAATTAATTTAACTTTAAGGTTATCTCATGTGTTTCCTTTTTTTTAATTTCTTTAATTTTGTAGTTATATGTCATTGGTAATTTGAAGTTGTGGATCACCTTGGGTGGCCATTTAAGACTTTTATTCATTCCTTCAGAAATTTAAATACTTGCAACTGGGTTGCGCTTATGTAATTCATATTTCAATGTTTTTTTTGTTTCCTTTTAAATATTTTATTGAACTCAATTTATAACGAGCTACGTACAACGTTGACTTAGGATATTAGTTAGCAATAGCTGTTTTGTTCTGATTATTTGGGTCTTGAAACATTTTGGGTGTTTAAAATTTAGAATAAACCTGTTGTTGAATTTTGAATGAGTGTGTTGGTTTTACCTATCATTCTACCTGGGGTTCAAAAATAAACTAGTTCTGGGTTTATGGTGGTCAGCTTGGTGTATGGCATAGATACAATATCGGAACTGGCGCTCTATAACACCTTCGATTTACTTGAATTCGAACCATGCCCATTTTCTCGGCGAGCTAGAGGCGGTGCTGTACATCAGATTTTACAACAACCTTTGGGAAGTGTGAAGGTAAAACCATAATTGGGTTATAAGTTGGTGTATTTTATTTGAACAGGCGTTTCTCACAATTTCAAGTGGACTGTTAAATTGGCTTATAAGTTAGAAGGTTAGTTATCGTGGTGGCGCCATACTTACTACTTACTTGTATATTCGGGTTTTGAGTGGGCTATGGCCATTTAGAGCATATCGTTGAATTTTATATACAAGGGGTAGCATTGCCTAATATGTATTTACCTTGGTATTTACAGCTCAATTGCTAGGGGTTTTTTAATTTTGAATATTATTATAATCAAGATTTTTGTAGGCCACATATAAAATACTTTTTTAATAGTTCAGCCACCTCTCTCAAGATCAATTATTTCACCATTCCTTGTTTTATTAGTATGGTGATTACATATTATGTTAAAACGTCCGGGGTAAGTGTGATATTGCTCTTGTTTTACATTTTAAAATATTTTCCTTTAAATATATTGAGTAATTTATTATTTGCTTATTTATTGCTTTATTATGCTAGATGTATTTCATTTTATGACGAAATTTAATATATCTCTCAAGCGTAAACAAAAATATTACAATCTCCCTTTATGGTTTATTAAAATTTAGTGGAAAATATTAGCGGATTACTAGAGTTGACCAGTGATACTTTCCATATAGCTAGTCTTAAGACCCGACAAAACTTTTTACCGCGAGTATACTTTAGACATTGGACTTTTACTTGACTAGTCTTTTTTGCTGTATGCTTCAAAATCTTCTTCTGATAAAATTAAAGTTTTGATTTCAAGTTGTATATTATGTCTTCTTTTCTTTTTTTCAATAATTTATTATTCATAATCCTGTTTCTTTTTGACGACCAACGATAGCTCTCGTACCACAAGCTGGTGTATCAAGTGACGACTTCCTTATGTTCTATTGTGCAACTCGAGTTTTCTCTTCTTCTGAATCAGGTGGCGCTGTATTGATCATATTTCTGCTTTTTGGTTTGTTTATTCAATGAAAAACTAAAGATTAAGTGGCTAACGACTTGATTTTTGATTGTTTTGCAACTTACATCTATCACATATCCACGGATAGTATACACTAGCAAAACTTACCGGTGCCATCCAACATTTTAACGTTGAGAGCAACCTTTTTCTTATAGACTTGGGTAATTTTCTTATAGTATAACCAATATACTTGCTTGATCGTAACAAATACGTAATTGTAGTCGAATAATAAATTGCAATGAATTTTTCAACTTTTATTAGTGACTTGTTTCTTCGTATCTTCTGTAAAAATTGAATGATGTTTGTCTCCGTATAATATTTGCAAATAAGTCAGAATTTGAAGGAATTTATATGACCAATAACCGCATTTTTTGGTGCATGCCTGCGAGCACATATTCTCTCATATTGGGTTTTCGTAATTGAATTGAAATTTAATTAAGCCGAATATGTATATTAAAAAAAAAGACTTTCGTTTGAACATTTTACCGCAGGCACGAAAAAATAGACAAAATTTAAATTTCATTTCTGTATATGTCAATAATTGCGCACGCCGACCATGTAAATTTTATATTCCAGGAAACACAATCGTTTTAATTGAGCCGCCCGTCTGACGGAACACAAAAAAAGAGCGCAACGGAATAAAAGTTGAACAAAATGAACGGTCAATTAATGCAGAAGTAGTACAAAAAAATATTTGTTGGCGGAATATTAAAAAAATGATAATGCATGCTAACCTTGTGTATCAAAAATACAGCATTAATTATTGTAAATGTATTTCAAAACTACCACGTTAATTTCCATATTTCCTTGAATATTTTGAAATGTTGTTGTTTTTAGTGGAACACGTCCTGTCAGTGGCAGAATCCAATACATTAAAGTATTGAAAATAAATTTATAAAATCTCTTTGTTAAACGTGAACCTATATTTCTATATTTTTAGTTGCATAATAATAATAACAATAATAATACAAAAAGAAATACAAAAGGCAAAATGTTAAATAATAAGAATGACTAAGGGAAATTAAGGAATACTGGTGTTGTTCAAAAACTTGCAGACTCTGCATTCATGGTGTTCTACTAAAAACCCTGACAAACAGAGCAATGAGTTAATGTTTGTACGACTTAAATCGTACTAACATTGGCAGTTATATACGTAATAATACAAAACGTATTACGAAATTTTGTAATATGGGCCATCTAAGTTAAGTTATGTTGCTATGAAATATTTCAAGATAAGAAAGACTAAGATCTCTGTAATACTAGCTGGACCGACTCTTTGTTTTTCAAGACTTATCCCAAAAAGTATACTTTCATAACGTAAGATCTGTTTTACAATTCGCAGAAGGGCGAAAAAGGAGAAAAAATAACAATTCTTTTTTCTTTTTCAGTATATACACATGAAACTTAATACATTTTCCAGAACTCTCAATTAACTTTTGTATGCTTTCATATGAACGTGTATTTTTGTCTTAAAAATACGCTTAAATTGCATCCTTTACTTCTTCATCACTCGTAAATTTCTTCCAATACAGCTCTTTTTTCATTTCAGGGAAAAGGTAAATATCGCTAGGAGCTAGAATTGGGTTCTAAGGTGAGTGGTTCAAAATATTGAAGCCCGTTTTATACAGGATGGCCAGCGCAACATTGTGGTGATCCTGCACCTGCACTAACTTTCTTCAATTTTCCTCTTCTTTTTTCTTTAATGGCTTCCTTTAACAGCTCCAGGAATAAGGCGTAGTATTCTCCTGTTATGGAAGCGCCTTTATCATGGTATAAATTTACAGAATCTCTTCTGAACCACAAAAAATTGTAGTAAAATTGTAATTTCTACGGTGTTGGCCTTTGATGCAATAGCATGGAGTCTTGCTTGATCTTAGGTTTATAATGATGACACAAAAATTTATATGCCCACTAACAATTGGACATAATGAAACATCGCTACCTTTATTACAGAGGTCCAAAAACCCACGGGAACGTTCCACGTTCTGTTGTTGTTGTGGCGCCCATTTTGCGCAGATGATCATGAAGAATTTCAAAAATGGTTGTATCAGATACACCATTGCTGCAAGTTGTGTCCTCTATAACCAAGCATCTCCCATTATTAATTTTTAAATGTTTTTAACTTTTGGTTCTGGAATTGTCACTTCAATAGGTCGCCCCGTGCGTGGATCGTCTTCAAGTGATACCGCGCCTTGCCTAAAGTAACAATGTCACTTAAAAACCATAGTTTCTCCCGAACAAGAATTATCGTAAACTGATGATACCTGTTCCAGTATTGTATGACACTCTCCGTGTTTTGTAAGATTTATATCCCCACTATATATATATAAAGGATAAAGGCACTATAATCGATTTTATCAATATTTCACTCGTTCTTCCCAAACAAGTTTCTTGGTCAAAGACAGTTTAAAGACTACTAAAGCAATAGTGCTTAAACTTATATTTGTATTAACTATGAGTTACTGGACACGTTACGATAAAAAATAGCTCTTCAACTGCCATTCAACCCCCCCCCCCATTCTACGAACATAACAAGTCTACCTCGTATCTAAAAAGAAAAATTCTACTTTTTTCTTATATATTCCTATTCTTGTATAATATATTCACTTATATCCTAATTTTTTTATTCGATGTTTTAATTATTTATTCTTATTATTCTTTTTAATTGCACAAGAGCAAGCTGAGGCATTTCTTCGCATACTATGAAGTAATTATGACAAAATCGCATAATTAACATACAATAATAAAGAAGGAGAAGATAATATGAAATAAGGCTTATACAATACAAATAATGAGACAATTTACACAAAGCCCAGAATATGAAGTTATCAAAGAAGAGTAGAAAAATTCACGCTATCAGGCAAGAGAGGAATTATCATTAATCTAATAATATGAATATTCGGAAATATAAAGCTTTATATACTAAAGCGCAAGTGCAAAGAATAAAGTTGGGCACTAAGTAATAAACTGTCACCAAGCCGAAGCTTGTCAGTGAGAAATATGGTAATATAATCTGGAATGGAAGATGTCCAACGGCAAATACTTAGAAATATATGAATTGAACACGTGACTATAAATAAATTGATATATTTGCTTATAGTTTGGTATTTATTAAATGAATACACAAAGGCAAAACTAATTATTATTAAGATCAGGCTTGACCTCAATAGTTTCAGTATCAGCGTACCAAACCTTAATAAATGTATAAATACCTTAATAGGCAAATAATTCGTACCATGTACTGTACCGATCCCATCAAATTACGCCTGATATTTTTAACGCTTTTAAATAAGAATTTAAAAATTACTCATTTATGTTTCAATTAATATAAAAACTAAATAATTTTATCTGGCTGGCTGGTGTTTTTATCTCAGGACGATGCTGGTACAGAGATGAAAAAATAATCCTTGGACATTAAATGGTACAAACAAAGAAAACAAAGGTATTCTAATTAAATAACATCTGTATTAAAAACCGACACTTGTATCTGCCATTGCAAATATAAGCAACATGTGCAAAATTATATTACATGAGTTAAAATAAATACACCATGCTAATAACTCCACAGTTAATCCAATATTGACATATTAGTTGCAACTATTTAACTATTGCTGTTTCTACAAAATAACATAGTATACATTATTTGTTTTCCGGTGCCTTTCCGTACATATATAAATACAAACAACATAGGCATAGATGATAAAATAAATTATGCTCAAATTAAACAAACAACCTTATAATATTTGGCTAAATCGTTATCGACAAGTAATTTACGAATACCTAGATATTGCCGTATCTGAGACAAACTATTTAATATGTTTTTTAATCCTAGATTATCATATGATTTGATTATGTCTCTCAATTATGAGAAATTTTAACGTTTTAGTTTATTTAGCACTTATATATTAATAACTTCGAAGTACCTTTTTTTTTATTTTCGTCATCCCTCCTTCTTTCTAAACGGGACCAGAAGATCTTCCTGCCGTCGACCTGCTTAGTGCGAGACGTCTTCCAAAGGTAGAGATACTATTCTTTTTCTATAGGTGAACGTGCACTCTTTCAACTTTTAATAAGAATATATTAAATTATACCTACACCTTTATTATTTATTAGTTTATTTCGTCACTTTTCTCGGTCTAACATACTGTTGACTGTCCCGTATATCGATTAGCAAACGACTTTTTATATAAATCTAGAACATTCTATCACTTATACAGTTCAAGACGACAGTCTAATATGCTGTCGATTGCTTTTGTTGAAGGTTCCTTGTCGACTTCTTTATTAATTAGGAAACCTTCTATATACTTTTAACGGTCTGAGACAGTCTAATATGCTGTCGTCCTATCTTCTTGAAAGTTCCCTATCGACTTTTTAACATTCGTGAACTTTTTGTCACTTATACGGCTCAAGATAGTCGACTACCCTTCTTGAAGGCTTCCTGTCGACTTCCGAATTAAATCGGGCTTCGTTCTCCGGATTGTCTCTGCTCCCCCCCCCCTTACTGAATTTTTAACGTTAACACAAGTTAGCACTTGTGAACAGCGATATACACAAAAACTAGACACCATGAGTCTTAAATATAATACAAAGATTCTCTATTCTAAGTAATGCCTAACTTATACGTAGGTTGAAATATCCATTTAAATAAACAACATAAATAAATTTATAGTCAACAAAAGTATTTTTTATTTATCTTTAAAAACATAAAGTATTTAAATTTTACGGTACCGTTACAATACGTAAATACAAAACTCTTATTTGTAATTGAAAATCAATGTCTGATAAGTATGCATGTGACTAAAAATCGACTGTAATAAATGTTGCCCCAAGAATGAACTAAATAAATGTATAATCTTAATAATGTAGGACCTATGTATTAGAACTCGAGAAGCGACTCTTTCAATATGCAATAATAATTCCAATATTGAAATCTGAGTAGGAGAGAAAACATGTCGCGAAAATACGTTATGAGTTTCTTGGCGAAGACGACCTCTATAAAGGAGGGGATATTTGACGGCATTCGGAACGATGACGAGTTTTGTACGTTCAGCAAATTACCGAGCATTTATTCTTATGACAGCGACGTGCAAAGGATAAAAAATATGTTATTAGGGAATTGAACAATTCATTAAATCTGCAAATGTATTTAATAGTTCGTGACGGCAGGACGAAATTATGACTCGATAAATAACATTTCGCAGTTTCATAACAAGAAATTGGCAAATAACCATCTGAAATTGGATTAGGAAAGTTGTTATCTAATTTGATATGTTCAGATAATTACAGACAAATCAGAAAAATGCCGTAATAGGTTTCCTTATCATTTAATTTATTGGAGATATAGGGGTGTTATTCTGTTTGATCTTGGAAAATATATTTATTGAAAAATCAGCAGTTTCCAGACCGATCAATATATTTATATCTCTGAATGCTGCTGTATTTTCTGCTAACGTTACATATGGTGCTAGTTTGAAAAATTAATTAGAAGGCATAACTTTTTTTGTTAATTGTTTAATATTACACTTTTGTTATATAAAATCAAAATTGCTCTTGTTGTTGCGAAATTGTAAATTCTAAATATAAAGCTTTTTTCATACAGCTTACACATCTAATAGGTGATCCCTGATAAGCAATATGTCCTACGTTGTCCATATTTGAACGGTTGATGGTGTGATGGCCATATATACCATGTGCTTGCAGGCGACCTGCGTATAAGGCTTACTGTAAGATAAAAGATAATAATGAGTTAGTACGAGAAAGCAATATACAAACTGCAGTACAGCTGCGCTATCTATCCTCGTTGCCCTGCTTAAACGGAGAGTCAGCCTAGCCCGTTTTAGCCTCAGCGTAAATCTACTCGAATCCCCTCTTTTCCAACACTACACTCGACCAAGGAGCAGTTTGTATATTGCTTTTTCGTACTAACTCATACAAACTCTCGGTGTCGTCGTTTTATCTCACAGAAAGCCCTATACGCAGGTCGTCGGTAAGCACACTGTATATTACAGATACATGAGTTAAGTATTTTGGTTGTTTTTAAATTTTAAAATGATATCTTGAATTTTGTTAAATCATATTTAAAATTATATGACATGAAATGAATTGATAAAATCAAAATGTATATGTAAATTTGGATTTACTATAACATAATATTTTAGTAAGTTTGTAATGTAAAAAATATTGTTGTTGTTAAGTTTATAACAGAAATGAATGTTTATTGGATTTATTGAATTATCTATATCTCAAAATATAGGTTATACTATGAATATAACATATGTGTATGTTGAGTGGTCTTTTTAGCAAATAAATATACAATTGCTAGGTGTACGTAATATTAAAAAAAATTGATAAACAATATTTTTAAAAAATGAATAGAGAGACGCTTCCACTCCATGATAGATATTAGACACATTTGGATTTTGAAGCGCATTTATAAATTAAATTATTTCATATAATACAAATTTCAAGTATATAAAATTATGTTTCTTATAAGTCAGTTAACATTTTGACTGAGCTGGGCGATAAGGATTACGATTACAACTTGATTACGATAACTGTAATCGTTAATCGAACGAACTTAGATTACGATTACAGTAATATTTACTGTAATCGTAATTATTAATTAATCCTATAGAAATTTAATTGACTATAAATTTATTTATGTTGTTTATTTAAATGGATATTTCATTAATTATTATTACAAGACGGAAGTAGCACTTTCTTTCGAATATCTCGCCAAGTGTGCATCCTATAGAAATTTGTTAAGAGGATAGAAGTAGTATAGTAGGATTTAGTTTATTCTTTCAGAAGATAAAAGTATTTAAATCTTAAATTAAGTAGGTCTTTTACTCTAATCGAAAATCAGTTTTTTGCGAGTATTTCGCAAGTCATGCTGTTTAGACAGGTACGTTACGAGCGTAAAACTTAATTTCCAATACCCTTTGTACAAAAAAAATTCAAAATTCGAACCGGAAGTAACACATTGACTTCATAGCGATTTTTTGCAAATATGTCGTAAAAAATGCATTCTACGTATATTTATCAAGAGTATAAAAGTATTTAGAACTTAATTTTCAATATCTTTTGTATAAAAAAAAAATCAAAATTCGGACCGGAAGTAACACTTTTACTCTTATCGAATCGCGATTTTTGCAAATATCTCGTAAATTATGCATTCCATATAGTACAAATGTACTTAGAACTACATTTGTAATTGTTTTTGTATAAAAGAAATTTCAAAATTCGGACCGGAAGTAGCACTTTCTTTCGAATATCTCGCCAAGTGTGCATCCTATAGAAATTTGTTAAGAGGATAGAAGTAGTATAGTAGGATTTAGTTTATTCTTTCAGAAGATAAAAGTATTTAAATCTTAGTTTAGAACAACTTTAGTATAATTTGAAACGCATACACGTATAAGAAAGTCGTGTAGTGGCCACACCTCATTTTTGATTTAATATTTACGTAGAGTTTCAGATCACAGTATGATCATAATAAGTTAGAAAGAAATTAATTCATTTACTTTTTATAGTATACCTAATTACTTGCATACATTGTATACAGGGTTAGACCAAATAATTGACATATAATATATTCATAATATTTTAAATTTTACAATATATATACAGTAAGCAGTTGCAACAACTTCTCAATATGATATGCAAAGCAAACCATTTAAAATTGCAAAATTCATAAATATCTATATCTTGAACTTACGATATTAATAATGTATATGATACAAAGTCAATAGATAAAAGTTTATGTAGCAGAACTCTTAGTGCTGGAAAATTTAGGTTGTTGCTCCTGGTCTTTATTATATATATATATATATATATATAATAATGGTGTAGATATGCATTACATTTCATATCACTTATGCATATACGAATTATTTCGTATATGCATACTTGATTTGAATTAACGCGGCAAATAACCCAAAATATCAATTTGTCATCACATAACCGCGAAAAACGTCATTTTTGATATATATATATATATATATATATATATATATTAAATCATATATTTAGATTTTGAAAATTATATACTCTCAGTTGTTTTAATTTCAATTCGGAAGCTTCCCCTTTTAGTACCTTTACTTCTTTTCACAATTCATCTTCACTGAAGGTTTTTTTTAATTTTGAGGACACAAACATGTTCTTTACTAATCGTCAAATGAATGCTTTTGATGTATATTTTTGAGATCCAGCAGTTTGAAGGCCTTTAATGTGTTTTTTTTTTGCATTCTAAAAATATGAGTGAGTTGAAGACAAATCAAGACAGAATTCAAGAATTTATTTGACTGCCCGCGTGGTTACTAAAGTTAAAAGCTGACCAATAATGAATGTTTACTCTAAATTTACTATGCGCCTAAGGAGTACAAATAAATATACTATACGGAGGCAAGCTATTTTATCTACTTTTCAAATTAAAACATAAATACAAGACCTGGCTCGTAAAGTAGCGTTTAAAATTGCACAACCTATGTTAAGTACTTATTTCGTAAATCAAAAGGAATCCCGTGTAATCTTATGGGTATAAAAACACGTGTTCTTTGTATACAATCAATTGCCAGTTTTAACTCCAACAACAAACGACTACTGGTGGTACATAGATGTTTTGTGTTCTAATCTAGCACTAAATAATACTGCGTTTCTATGCTAATACTGTGTAGTTTATACTTCTGAGCTAACATTAGGTTTCTTAAAATAAATTAAGATCAACATATTACTAAGGAAAAATCATAAAAACTAAAAGCGCATGCTCAACGCCATATAAAAATTAGAATTTTAAAACTTAAAGAAATTTACCATGGAATGGATTAATTAATATTTCTGTCTTTGGAATAATCTTAACCAGATTCAAATGCTTTGCAATTATTACATCCAAACTTCAAACTTCGTTAGGAGTTGGTTAACTAAGGGATTTGCATGAAATAATTTTTTTTTCTATAACGTCTGGCGTGATCCTTGATAACATCCCTCACAAATGGTTTTTTAGGTCCTCATGTAATGTTAGGTTTGTAATGTATCAAGGTGTGTTAGCCATCATGCGATGCATTTTACATTGGAATGTTTGCAGAATTTTAATGTTTGACTCTTTTGCTCAACCCCAGAGTTCCATAGTTCCATATTGGCACCAGTACAGCTTTGTAGAGAAGAATGTTGTTCTCAATGGTTAACTAGGATTTTCAGCCAAATAGTCAGTTCATTTATCTGGAATTCAATATAAGTCGAAATACATTTCACAATCAATTAAACACACACTATATGAAAACTGTCTCGGAAAAAAATTAGCCTTAAGAGGAGCGTTTACCTATCGAAAACCAAGGTATCGCCGTTTCGCGTTTTTTAAACTTATTTTGTAATTTTAGAATCTCAAATTTGGGTTAGTGATGCAAAAGGCATAAATTTATAATGTCAAGGTCAGTTTTTGTCCTAATTTAATTTCTTAAGAAAGTTATGTGTTTTAGAAATAACCACAAAAATGCATGTCTACTAACTAAGGCTGGTACACAGAAGAATGAAAACGACCTCTACGCGCCAGCTGCACATATGATGTACGATATAAAGAAAAAATCAAATTTATGTAATCATTTTTAAAGATACAAAACATTAAACAGTAAACATAGTCACACACATCTGGACCTGAGTCTTAAAAAGGCCAATATCCATTTACAGTGTTCTGAGATATTAATTGCGAAACATTTAAAAGTAATATGGCTATAATTTTAAGTGTGTGAATAATTATTTTCAAGTAATTAATATCGACAAAACACTTCAAAATAATGTATATTTTTTTAAAATTATGTTGTTGATTAAAAAAAAAAGAAATTTTATGATTTAGATGGAGATTGGCCCTTTTATTCATTATTGTCATGGGAAATAGTACCCACTTTTTTAGCTTTTTTGTGAAGTGGGGTAAAAGAATAACTAAAAAAATTACAAAACTGTCTATTTAATAGGTAAACTTTTAAATTTATTTGAACTAATTATAAAATTTAGTAGAAAAAATAAACGAAACTTAATTCTATATTATTATAAACCTTAAAAAAGAGTTTCGGAGCATTCCAGACATTTTTACAATTAACAAAACTTTAAAATTCATTGTCTGAAGCAGTGAAATCTTCAGGATTCATAGTAGACGAACGTTGAAGGTTTTGATAAAATGGCTTATTGTAATCAGTAACAAGGCAAAGGTTTCGTAAATTATTATACTTTTTAAATCAGCTATCGGTAATGGTTGATCGTGCAGAGGTTTCAATTCAAAATCACTGTGGCTTTGTCGAGTTCTTAACGATCCTCTTCTTAAATCAACTTTTTAAATTCCCCATCGCTGAAGTCTGTTTTATAAGAAAACTGAAGTTCTTGATCTTGTTGAAATTTCATCCACTTAATTTTAGCCATGGGATTGCGTTTCTTTCATCATCTTTTTTTTATGGACTAGAGAAGATTTAACGAAAGTCCCATAATTTATAAACTCATTTTGAGACACCTCAATCACGCTCATAGGCTTTTTTCTATACACAGATGTTTTAATAAAATTAATTCAATCATGTGGAACTTCTATATACATTGTTGTCTTCTTCTTGGCTCGTTCAATAACGACATGAATGGTGTCAACCTCCATGTGAGTGTGGCCTGGTTCCATAAACTTATTATTTATCTCAGCAATTGTACTGGTTGATGGAAGTTCCTTTAAAATGTAACAAAGCATTATGGCCATATAAATATTTGTATTTTGGCCTGAACAAGAACCGCTGTAAAAATTCAAAGCTTGAATTTTCTTTGAATACAAGGACAATATAAATTTTCTTATGCAGGAAGCAATTTCTTGTCCGCCACGACCCCCTATCGTTTCGTTCCACAAAATGTAGGTTGCCTCATTGCCATCTGTATCTGTTTTGTATGCTGTCTTTTGTGTTTCTTAAATATGGTGTTGGAAGACATTTTTCCAAATCGAAAGAGATTATTACAAAACTAGGATCTACTTTGCTTTTCTGTTTGTCCTCAGCCTAACATTTATATGCTTTTTCGGCCAAATCTCTGTTCTTTTTTTTAATTGTATCGTCTCCTTTTCTTTATTTTATTCCTCTGCTGGATTAGTACAGCTGTCAATCGATTTAATTGTCAGATTACAGAGTACAAGATAATGAAATATTCATAACACTAGGTAATACCAAAATATTATAGCTACTACTTTTTTTTTATTATTGCAACTTACCTTTGAGTTTTCTTCTCACCACAATTAAATAAAGATAGAAGTCTTTTGGTATATCCAGAATACATTTTAATAAAAAGTCAAAAACTGCACCGAACGTCATGTGGTACACAAATTTTTAAGTTAGGTTTAATCAAGGGGCCAATCTCCATTCATTATTTTGTTGCGGTTGTTGCTAATTATTGTGTGAGAAGGGCCAATCTCCACATCGGTTGGACATTGGCCATTTTAGTTCTTAACGGTTTTGGATATAAGCCCTACACTTAAAATGGTATATCATGTACCCTTAGCAACAGAAGACTGGCCTTTTTTATATGGACAGAAATAAACTCGGGAAAGTTAGTGTTGGAGATATCTCAAAATCGATGAAAGTGGAGATTGGCCTTTTTAAGACTCAGGTCCAGACATATTACACGAGGTTTTACTAAGCTAATCGCGTCGTCTATCCCTACTTTACGGTATCTATACCGGTCCTAGCGAAGACGAAAATCTATCGGAATCGGTCGGCTATTGCAGACTTAAATGCGAGTGACAGTTTAATTACAAACTGTCACTCGCATTTAAATGTCATATATACCTATAATATTCGAGTGTATAATAATATAACAGTTATGGGCAAGCGAAAATTGGCTTATTATAAAACATCAACAACATCAACACTTCCGTAAGTACTCATTCTTTATACATTATGTTTCCTATCTTTATCTATGGCAGAATGTGTGAATATAACCGAAGGGCTGTGATCGAAACCGAATATCGTGTAGCTCCACCTACTCACACCCCCTTGCGTCTACCCGTCCCGCGAGTAATATAAGTTGCATAAGTTTCTATTTGTTAGTAAACACCCCTCTTAATTAAAAAACAATGAAGCACATATTACGAAAAGGGATTTTAATGCTTCTAATTGTTATAAAAAAATATACATATATACAGGCTGAGCATTTAGACCGTAACAACATTTATTATGCATAAAAAGATCATTTAATAAACTTAAAATGTTGAATTCATTGTCTGGCCATGTTTTCACGCGTGGTAACTCGGTCTTACTTTTTCTTTATATTTTTTTCTGTATATAAATTTCCTTGAGTTTATACATACTTACAAAATGCTAAGTTAGAGTGGTTTCGTGTCAAATTAGACCAAGCACTTGCAGACTGTACATTTAATGCTTTAAAGAAGTCTATTCATTTTGAAAGCGGTACATCATCTGCCATACCTTAGTTCTAGTTAGAAATTAAATCAATAATACATTCCCTTGCTGGATGTCAGAAGTACTTCATACACAGAAAAGTTACACTCTATGGCCCAAATAGTGAGGTAGGACCAATAAAGCTTAATTTCAATGAAACAGTCACACACCAGACATCTATTAAGAGAAAATGAATATATAAATTCAGATGTTAGTACTCTACATTATTATTGAATATCCGTTCTTATATTTAGATATCTGGCAAAATATTTTACATAAATGAAACTTTTAATATGGAATCGTACCGGAATACACAATTAAATTTTAATTTATAGTATTATTTGGCGAAGGTATACATAAAATTGCATTCGACAATCAATTTATATTTGGATCAAAATGAAATTTTATCAAAACTGTATGGAGAGAAATTTATGCCCGTCATTAAATTTAATTACCAAAACTAAATAGCAAAAAACAACAACACTGGATACGAAAAAAATAGCTTTGAATATAAAATTCGAGATTTTTTTTGTTTTTTAACAATTTCATTTAATATCACGTTCAGGAATATTTTTATTACAGATATGATATTTTTATATTCCCTCGTGGGTAAAAAATTCATTTCTGTAAAACAAACAATGTTTTAAATTTTTCTAATTCCTAGAAGTTATGCAATTTTACTTTGGCACGCCGTATAATTCAGATGTTAATAAATAACATTGCCCATTAATTAATTAATATTTACAAATGCATGCGAATATTTAATTTCGCAGCTTTATCGGAATAATTTGATTTATTTATTATTTAAATGTTGTGCGTAAAATGTACCTACCTACATTCATTTTCAATTGGCGGTGGGCGTTCACCGGATAGTCCGGTGGTGCTGTATTATCATACGTGCATGACTCTAATGTGTTTCCATTTTATATGTGTATTAGTTTATTAATTTTGAAAATGGTTTTCGTTTAGTTCATATTTAATTTATAGGCCTCGTAATTTCAATAGAGCTAATTTAATCGTTTATAGCTGTGCGAGATAAACTACAAAAACTATTTTCAAAGTCGAATAAATTTCATCGGAAAGTTCATTAAAAATCACGACTACAAATGTTTAACCAAATGTATTTTGTGTTATATGAGTTCAAATATTAGCGGAGAAATTTGTTGTTGTAATAAATAAATATCAGATTAGAATTTTAATATTTATAATAAAAATAATGGACGATATTTCAGAGTGGAATAATAGAAATTTGTTGAGAATTATGGTGCGCAAAAGCATAGAAATAGTCTAATAACTCTGATAAAGAAATTTTCCTTTTTTTAATTTTCTTTTAGAAACTATGTAGGTACAATTTTCTTTTCTTTTATAGTTGTAACAATAGTAACAAAAACTAGTTTATTGTTGCACGTCAGGTTTTGGAAAAAAATATTTAAAGGTAAATGAAGTAATATTAATTAAATATGTGCATTATACCGGGTGGCGCAATAGGGTGCCGGCGGAGCTTAGCATGAAAACTACTAACGTTGTAGCAATAAAACTTGAAGTGCGTATTTAGTAGACTGCTTTTTCTTTTTTATTTATAAATATACAGGGTGTTTCAAATTTTCGCAACCACTTTCAACTTTTTTATTTTAAATAGATTGCTGCACTTTTTAGCTATTATAATGATAACCACCCAAATTATCTTTGCAATGATTACGACTGTTAGTTTTGGTTTTATTGATAATTTTGTTAAAATCTTGACAGTTGCAGTATCTAACATTTTTAGCCTTAGTCTGAAAACGAGTCTCACGTAACTCTTTGTTGCTAATTTATGGACTAACATGTTATTTGTTTTGAGGTTGAACAACGTTGGGTGTTAAATATGTCGTGTCTAAGTTTTCGATCTTTATTGGCTATTTTCTCGTTTTTTTTTTTATTTTTGATTCCAACCTATAATATTTTTATAAGTCAGCAAATTCCTTGAAAAATTGCCTTTAAAAGGGTATGAATAACATAGTACTTATTTCTAGTATTTTCAAAGTTATAACCCTTTAATGGGATATACCTATGTTTATAATATGCAAAATACAGGGCATCTACTAGTTGGTGGGCCTTGGCTTTAAAAAAAAATTACTGTGCAACCAAACGTCATATCAATACTTCAAAATGATTTTATTGTTATAATTTAAGTTTTGATAACTAATTATCAATAATGTGTGTTTGTTTGTTAGTAGTTGTTAAGTGCTGAACTTACTTTATTGTCAGTTATATCGTTTTGTTGACATTATTAGAAACGATTATGGTAGTTACATACCATAAGAGTTTATTGTCCCTTTATAGTAATATGTAGGTATCTGGGAGTAATCGCCGATAATAAACAAATAAGTCTTGTCTGTGTACTTGCACTGCAAAAAAATACTCACCAACGGCCGTTGGTTATTCTACAATTACCAATGTTCCTTCATCTGTGAAAAGCACATGGTCTATAAAAGTTACATTTTGTCGTAATTGTAAAAGTAACCATTCACAGTAAACTAATCTCCTATCAAAATCCGTTTGCAATCAGTCTTGGTATTTTGAATTTTGTATGGGTGATATTTATGTTTTTTTTAAAATCCTCATCACAACAGTGACTTCTATCCCATGTTGTTTCGAAATTATCCTTGTGGATACCTGCGGATTTTCCACAATGGACTGGACCACTGTCACTTCATTATCTTCTGTAACCATAGTCTTATTTCTTTCATGTTTGACGTAATTCACTGAATCCATTCGAAGAAACCTTATCAACAAATTTTCAAACGTTTTACTATCTGGTGCTTTTCGGTCGGGATATTCCATGGCATATGTTCTTGATGCTAAAAATGGCTTTCTATTACTAGCACCAAGAGCAAATACCACCTCTTTCGAAGTAAATGGAACACGTAACAACTACTAACAAACATACAGACATTGATAATTAACTACATATTTAACACCCTGATTATTTATTCACGTAATAACGTGTTAGTGCATAAATTGGTAACGCAGGAGTTACGTAAAGCACTCTACCCATTTTCAGACTAAGGCTGAAAATGTTAGATGCTGCAACTGTCAAGATTTTAACAAAATTATCAATAAAATCTAAACTGACAGTCGTAAGTGCACTTACCCATATATCATTGTAAAGATAATTTGGGCGGCTATCATCATAATAACTAGAAAGTATAGCAATGTATTAAAACAAAAAAGTTGAAGGTGGTTGCGAAAATTTGGAAAGCCCTGTATATTTGTATTTTTGGATTTTCTTGTACTGCTTTAAATTGCCTGTTCAACTGTTTTTTCTTTTTCAAAATTGAGCCAATAATTTTTCAGTTATTAATTTTTTTTGAAAATATTTGACCAAAACACGTGTTCAGAAAAAAATCATTTTCACATTGTTTTTAAAAGCAAAAACATTAACTTTGGTGGTGCTTGTAGCCAAGAAAATTCTGCATCATTTGGTAAAGTTGCACTCGACAATACCTCAATAAACTTTGTTGTTTCAATGTCTACTTCCTGAAATTTTCACATACCAAAAACTTATTTTTTTTAAGTGGAACACCCAGTATTTTATTGAGGCATTTTGTTCCTTTTTTATTATCTTTCATTTTTGTTAACAATGTCCTATACCTATCTTTTGTAATTTCTGAGATAATCACTATAGGAGCAATTAGTGGTCAATTAAAGAACTACGAGAGCTGTTGTTCTATGCACCAAAATATTCGTTCAACCAATGGAAAGTAGGGATGGCGCCCAACTTCCTTAGTCAACTGTTAAACAAAGTAAATGTTGTATCCAACTATCCCAAAAGTAATAATTTTATAGAATGAAGAGCGCATTTCAATTTTTTAATTCCTGCAAAGTCCAGTTGCAGTATTTCATTTTTAACACTGTTGGTTAACATCGAAATAAAATAAAGGTTATATTTACTGACATATTTGAAGATGTCTTCAAAAAGTTTTGAAAATCCGTTCGTAGATAGCGAAGATACTCTCCTCCATTAACATTTTCATCAAAGAAATAAGGCCCAGTTATGTAACTACCCACTATTCCACCACACAGTTTTAATGACCAACGATTTTGAAAGTTTACAGGTGTGATAAAGTGGGGGATTTTATGTGTTATAATAACGGAAATTGTGACGATGAACGTATTCACTTTAATAGAAGGTTTCGTTGGTAAACAACAAAAAATTGGGAAGGCCAGGATAATTTATCTGCTGCCAATTGACAAAAATGTAAGCGATTCTGAAAATTTCTTACATCTAACCCTGTGTATGAATATGCTACGGGTGAATTTCGTATTTCCTAATTATTCTGGATTCTCAAATTTGACTTACATCTAACTGCCGACTAATTTACGTAGAACTAGTATGGGGGTGTTCAACTACACTCGCAAGTACCATAAACGTCTTATCCTCACCAGTTATTGCCTTTTCCGCACTTTCTTTCATATTCAATGCTTTCTGTTCACTCAAACCGTCCACTATATATTTTCGAAGGTTTTTGGCTTCGGTTGACTTCTACCATGGATCGCCGTGCATAAAGTCTGGATGCCAGCAAAGAGTTTCTTTCAGATTCACCCAAAATGTCAATCATATCTATTAACTCTTCATAAGAATAACTCATTTGGATGATAACTAATAGCGATGCTTTTATAAGTTTGACATAAATGTACACAGACCTTCTGTAACAGTTGACTCAGGCAGTCAGCCACATTCCAGCCTTTATTGGACCAATATTTAGGTGCAGAGAACAGAGCCCGTAGTTCTTTAATTGACCGCTAATTGTTCGTATAGTGATTATCTCAAAAATTAGAAAAGGTAGGTATAGGACATTGTTAACAAGAATGAAAGAGAATAAAAAAGGAACAAAATGACTCAATAAAATACTGGGTGTTCCATTAACAAAAATAAGTTTTTGGTATGTGAAAGTTTCGGGAAGTAGGTTTTGAAAAAACAAAGTTTCTTGAGGTATTGTCGAGTGCAACTTTACCAAATGATGCAGAATTTTCTGGGCTACAAGCACCACCAAAGTCAATGTTTTTACTTTTATAAACAATGTGAAAATGATTTTTTTCTGAACACGTGTTTTGGTCAAATATTTTGAAAAATAATTAATAACCCAAAAACTATTGGCTCAATTCTGAAAAAGAAAAAACAATTGAACAGACAATTTAAAGCAGTACAAGAAAATCCAAAAATATATAGGGTGTCATTTAAAAAAATTAAGTTCCGTGCATTTCCGTATTTTTAAAATATGCGCCACAAGCAACCATAGATTCTTCACTAATGGCTTTTTCTTTTATTTAAAACACAAAAGAGCATTCGAAGAAGCGGCTACTAATGACTCACCCTGTAGTTTGAAAATATCGTAGTTACAGCTTATCATTATGTTGTCAAACCACGAAACTTACGTCATCATATTGCATCAGTGCAAGATTATGTGATCTACAGATCAATTCATGTAGTTTTAGAATATGTAATAATAATTTATTTATTTCTTAATACTTAATATAATGCAGCAATGTACCGTAAAAGTAACAAACACATCTTATATAAAACAAAGTTACTTACAATAATTAATGAAATCTTGTACATGATAAGAACAAATTTGAAAAAATTAATCCTTCAATTTTATTTTAAAAACTTGTAGGTAATGTGGAACACGCTCTGATTTCATTTGGCAAAACATTAAATAATTAACAACCCACAAAGTTAGGGTTTTCTGAAAGAAAGTCGTTCTATGAACAGGAAGTAAAATAATGTCATATTGGCAGGTTCCATAGTTATATGACAAACTAAAATGGGAAGAGCTGCAATTTTTCAATACATTACATAGAACCCCAAAAACGTACACATTGTAAGATGTAAAAATCTTATTGACCGTAAACTTATACGAGTCGCCCTATCGCAGATTAAAAATTGTTACAATAGCCTTCTTCTGTAGGATAAAAGGTCGAGAAACGTCGCTACCCATACCTCAACGCTCTATTCCATAACGCATTTTTGAATAAAAGGCAGAATATTAAATACTTTGATTGTGGACATATTACAAGATTTGCTCAATTGAAAAAGATCGTAGCACAATTTGGCGAGGTTAGAACACAACTGGTCTATGTGTTCCAACCACTTTAACCCCTCACCAACAATGACACCAAGCAACCTACAACTGCTAACCACACCAGTTTGTGAGTCAGCTATGGTAAACCATGAGATCTTAAACTTCATTTCGTTATAAAAAGAGCACACACTGTGTTTTCTCAAAATGTACGACAATTTTATTAAACTTTACCCGCTTATTTGTTTAAACATTGCACATCAATAGCACTAATAACATCGTCAACATTAATCGATGAAATTACTACATTTATATCATAGGCATATAACATGACCTTAGCAATACCTATTAGGCAGTTAGGGAAGACATTGTTAATCAAAATCAAAAATAACGTTAGCTCTGGACTGAGCCCGGTGGATCACCCATACGTACATGAGTGCTTCCACAAAAATTCCCGTCGATGCTCACTTTGTGTTTCCTTCCCGACAAATTTGACTCGAACCACTTTAAACAGACACCATTCACACCATATCTACTATACTAGGTACGTTTCATTTAAAATACTAGACTTATTTGCTTTACTTGAATTATTTGATGTTCAATTGTTCTTCCGATTTTGACATATTATTAATAAGAATAAATAATCTAAAAACTTTTTTTTGTATAATTTTTTTACTTAAAAAAAATAACAGATATTGGGCACATTCCGCAGTAGAGTAATCGCAGACACGTGTTTCACACTCATTGGTCATCGTCAGTACGGTATAGCCAACAAATAAGACGGAAGACCATCAGGATGACAGATCACCATTTGCATGTCAATTGTTTTATGGATAATAGCGATTGTTCTATGCTTAAGTGTTCACATTTTCACTTTTATACCTTTTATTTTTTTTTTTTGCATTACATGATGTTAGTCATTAAAACTTTTTAGATGACAGCTTTTTTATTTTTTTTATTTTCTCCATTAATACACCATTACACAAATTAAAGTCAAAATTATATGAATTTGTAGCGAAGCACGTTTGTATTTTCATTTGACTTAATTGCTTCATATTTAATAATACAAAATTAGTCATATTTAGAGAACTTTGTTGAAATAACGAATAAGTAAATAATGTGACATTTTTATTGTGAGGCAATTATCGTGCTTTCCTTCCCATTGTTTTGTCTAACAGGCTCATTATCTCAGAAGGAATGCTATTTGCGACGACTTTGAATATATCTGTGTCCCTTTGTTCTCGCTACTCATTAGTGTCTAAGGAAATGAAATAATTTAAAGTACAAAATGAAATTTGACTTTATATTTCGATGGAATGTTCCTTCTATATCATTTAGTCCGTGATTAATGTTACGAAAATACTGCACCTGGTCACAAAATTTGAACCCAGTGGATAGAACGAATTTGAATGCAAAATTACAATAAACAAACGCTTTCTTGAATTTTGCAAACCTAAAAATAATTAATAAAATTTGTCTTTTATTCTATGCTGAATTCATAATAATAATAAAAATAATATTCTTTATGCAATAAACACATAATAAATGTGCTGAGATATGTATAATTCATAACAATAGAAGGATTAAATTTATAACGAGGCCACAATTTAAAAAATAAAAGTTGATAAGAAATCTCTTATGTGATAAACTGGTATTATATCATTCCTCTCCTAAATTCTTTTTTATTTTTGATATCAAGCATCAACTTAAAAAGACATGCGATTGTAAATTTGGAGAAAAATAAGTTTCAATAAATAAAAAATTACAAAAAAACATATTAACTCCTCAATATAATAAAATGTTTGTCTATCAAATACTCTGTCAGTTTAGTTTTGGGCTATTAATTTACAGTACTGAAACTTTCAAACATTATTCAATTAAAATAATATGTAGTAATAAATTAACACTTAAGTATTAGCGTTACAAATAATATGTTGCAAGTGTCCTCCATTATATTGAACACACACAGTTCGTATCGTTCTTGCATATTTGTGACCATGTCTGAAAAAAGAGGCAGTTCCATTTGTCGTATCGCTTCCGTGATTTTCTCTTTTAAATATTGTATTGTAGACGAAGGGTTATCTCGGACTGTCCAGTAATGTTAAATGTTAGAACACTAAATGGCATTTATTCAAGTTTTAGAAAGTTATTTAGTCTGCAGGCAGCTGCTTAAGTATGTATTTATCTAGTTAGCTTTGGTTGGTTCCATGGATAAAGAAAATACTGCGATACAATAGCAACAAAACATAACTTTTATTAGAAGTGTCAGTATAAAGTTTCATGTCAAAAAGTCAAACCAAAGTTACGCAGTAAAATTTGAAAAAAAAGGATGTCGACCGAAATTGTGAAAATCCAAAAATTGGAGTATCGATCCATCATCAAGTATCTGTATTTGAAGGGGTTAAATGGCAAGCAGATTTACGAAGATATGCTAATACCCTTGGTGATCAATGTTCATCGTATACGATCGTGAAAATTGGATTGCACTTTTAAAAGGGGTAAATTTTCCATTGAAGATGAACACCGATCAGGAAGGCCAGTTTCTGTGTCCATCCCGAAAATGTTGATGCAGTTAATGATATGATTTTCTCAGACCGTCGAATTGGGCTAAACTGAATATCTGAGGCACTAATTATTTCATATGAAGGCGTCCATCATATAGTTCACGTCGATGACAGGAGAACATTTTCTGCAAAATGAATTCTCAAATGTCTGTTTGTTGAGCAGTAGCGTGCAAGGGTGGAAGCAGCGCGTTCGATCTGTGCTCGATTTGAAAAAGATGCAGCTTCTTAAGCCATATTGTGATTATGGATAAAACTTGGGTACATTTCTACGATCCAGAAACAAAGTTGCAATCGATGGAATAGAGACATTCTGGTCCTCCAAGGCTTAACAAGCTTCGTGTTCAAAAATATGCTGGAAAACTTCTTGCTTCAGTTTTTTGCGATTGCCATGGAGTTATCAGGATTTATTTTCTGGATAAGGGTAGAACATTAATTGAGAATTACTATTCGACGTTACTGACCAATCTACAAGAAAAACGTATGGAGGGAAGACGGGGAAAGGTGTTTTTGGAGGACAATGCACCTGCACACAAATCGCATGTTGCCATGCAAACAATTCGCGATTTAGGGTTGGGTTATTCACCAGATCTGGCTCCTTCCGACTATAATCTTTTTCCTCAACTGAAAAAAGCTGATAGAAGCTAGAAGTTTGCAGGGCGATTAAAAAAAATTCTTTTTGAAAGGTCTAGAAGCGTTGCAGGTTCGTTGTAATAAATGTATCTAACTAAGAGGAGAGTATGTTGACTAATAAAATATTTTGACTTTCAAATTTTGTTTGCTTCTATAGTAGGTTAAGAATTTTTCAATACGTCCTCTTATATAAATTAGGACGTCATTCTTTTGCAATAGCTACCAGTAATAGAGAAACTTTTTTTTAATTTCTTTAAATGTAAACTTTCTTTTGGAGATTAGATACTTATTAGAAGGTTCTACCTTATACACTATGTTTGGTCAATGATCGATAGGACTTTGTTATGGCGTTTAATAACAAAGAATTGGTGGACATGCTACTTATTTATGGCGAAAGCCAGCAAAATAGTGCACTTGCTCGAAGGAGATATGCGGATATGTTTCCAACTCGGCGGATAGGACGTGGTGGACCGGTGCCTTGGCCACCCCTGTCCCCTGATTTAAATCCCGTAGATTTCTACTTTTGGGGTCATCTAAAACAATTAGTTTATCACTCCGTGAGCGTATCAGTGGAGAAACAAATCGTATCCGCGAACGCACTGTGTTACCGGCAGTGCGTGATTCACCTTTACGACGAGCGCGTTTGTGTATTGAAGTGAACGCTGCGAACTTTCAACACTTACTGTGATGTACATCCTACAAACGTCACGCATATTTACAACAAAAAAAAGATCTTTTAAAAAAAAAATTTTCAATGGATTTCGCAGTAATTAACGTAAGTGTAAATATTTTTCTTATAACTTCTATCAATGACAAAACACACTGTATATTGGAAGGAGAGGTTTGACTTTCTAATTTAATAATGCAGAATACCTAACCATCCTGCATTTTTTATCATTCATACATTCAACATTACATTATTAGTTTCAGGTAAGTCGCACATTAGTGAACATATTCTCATATTACTTAAAGATACGTCGCAAATTCCTTTAAATTAGGAGAAATTAACAATATTATACGATATATTTGAGTTGAACTGTTACAAACGACTCACTTTTTTATAAAATCATTCTATTTAGTTTTCCATACATTACATAACACCGAGAACTTTCTACTAAATTAAACGATAATATTTTTGCTATTTCATTACCCTCAACTCGCTCTCCTTTAGACACTAAAAACTAATTTCTATTCCATTATTCCTATGAACGCGAACTGAAACTAGACTGTAAATTACCGGGGGTAGTGGCACGAATTTGGTCCAACGCGAATACACGACCGTCGCTAGCTACCGCCGCTTAATAGGTCCATTACAGTTATTACAAAGGAAACCGTTTGATTCGTTCTGATATGACCTAGAGATATTTACCTCGCCTTGACTTTGATGTACAGAATGTAAACGGTATAACGATGAAATTTCGTGCAGTTTAAATTAATTTTATGCACATCCTGTTGCCGCAACGTAATTCTTGGGAAAGTGGAATCGTCAATGTTACGGTTGAACGTTTTTTCTTTGGAATACTCTATGGCAGGGTATTAATTTTATGTGTTGTCGGATTAATAAATACAAGGTTCCGTGATGTAAGATTATAAACTTGCACAAAGTAGAGGAAATAATAGACGTTAAACTTAATATTAAATAGCTATGTTATATAAACTATGCCGTTATGTATATACTTACAGATTACTGTGGCCCCAAACGTTTGAGCGCCAATAAATAAGTCGCGAATAAGGCGCCAATAAACAACATATATTCATTACTGTATTCACTAACCTTTTTGGCGTGAAAACTATTCTTACTAGTTTTCCTGGGCAGACATATACGTTGCGTAATATTGAGGGTGTTCAAATTCGTTTATATATTATCTCATACCGTAAGGATGTATTCAATTTTCCAACTTCTGTTTTATTAATCTTTATTATAACGCGAACAAGTCAGCATCTCGTAAAACCGCTACGTGTGTACATGCAAAATCTATATTAAATAACAATCGGTAACTATAACTTGCCAGCAAAGTGGGAAACATTCGGTTTTGATTTAACGACAGATTTTATGGCCTGGTATGAATATGAAAAAAAATCATTTACGTTTTGCTTCGTTGTGAACAAATAGAGCAATATTATGAACTTCAATTCGATTTCGTGTTGTAGTTAGTGGTGATTCATCTCTCTAGGTCATTAGAAATGAAATGCTAATAAATTGCTTTCCGTTTCGTTTATTTGAAGCACGCAAATGGAAATCTAAAAATACTAAACCGTCAGGAGACAAAAGTCTATTTTGGGAATTGTGGGAGCTTTATTTTATTGCATTGCATTAGGAACGTTACGGATTTCATAAACAAATTTCTCAAATAAAAAGGTTAATGTACTGGCAATGCCTCTATTGACTTATTCGGTTTTTTGGTGCCTTCTTGGAAATGCTATTATTTTAATAGTTGGCATATGCCGTTCCATTAATATTCAGAAGTTTATTTGTTACGGTTTTTCTATATTACTCACTTCCTTTGATACTGAATTTAAATCTTACGTATTTATGAATGAACTGTGTTTAAGCTTAAGCAAATTCAGAATTAACGGTTTGGTATGTAAACTAATATGAAGGAATGCTATGGCGCCAAATTTAGGTCAGTGATAAGTAAAGTTATTTATGAATAAGAATTTAATTATAATTATAAATAACATTTAAATATAGATTGGGCTTATAATAAAGTAAATCGATATAAGTAATTACATTTTTAAAAGTTTCCAAAAGGCAACACAATTGATAATTATAACGAATATATTTCAAAATTACGCCCGTTCCAAAAATCTATGCGTGTAGCTTCTTCATGACTCCTGCGGAAAAGCAAAGTTGCTTGATGTAAAAAGGCGCATTCTAGTGCAAAGATATTGAAGCAGCCGCGATATTTGTGTAATATTCCTTTAATTATCGAATCTATAAGTAGATTAAAAATATTTCGCGAACTTAAAGCAGTTTGAATATTATTTATATCAGGAACTGCAACAAAGTAATGTAATTTTCAAACCTGAAATGTATCTAAGAAATAAACAAATTCAAAAACAAGCAGCTCAGTATCTATAATCAACCAAATACTTTTGAGTCTATCTGCTCCTGATTTATATACAACCTTATATCAATTTCTTTTTATTTATTTAAATCTCATATTTCCTACTTTTAAATAATACGTACACTTGAGTACGCTTTATTATTATAGTGCAACAAGTGCCAACTATATTTTTTGTGTAAAGTTATTCTGTATTGAGTTTCTAATGGAGAGATGCAACAAACATGAGCGAAATGGTTTGCGAAAATTTCAAAAGTTTGGACCCGGCGCTTCTACTGATTACCAAAAAAGATGGTAAAAAGAATAATCATTATATAGCTAGGCTTTAAGCCTTATGTCGGGAAAGTGGGCGCGTAAAATATTTTCTTAATTCTGACATTTATTAAAGTGAGGTTAGATTTCTTACTACTTATATCCCAGGCATTTTTAATTTCACTTCAAATAACTCCATTCTGTTGGACGAATCAATGATGCTGAAGGCAGAATCAGCAGAAGATGTAAAACTATTGACAGAAAGATGATTATGAAAAGAATTTAGAAGGAAATGGCAACATTAATTCGAATGCACAAGAACGAGAACGAGAGCGAAAGTGGAATAAATTAACAACTAATGGAGAGCATTGGCGAAAAAGAATGGATATCCCAAGACAACGAAATGGGTCCAGCAAAAATTCCACGATATCTTGGATCTCCTAAAATAAATGCAAACACCGATTACTTCATTTCTTGTTTTCTGACGAAATGATTGAAGAAATAGTTTATCAAACCAATTTCTATGGCCAACAAAATAATATGTTGGTTAAAAAACAAGGTGAGATCTCTTATGACACACCCATGTACAAGTTTGTATTGGTCTTCAAATGATGGTTTTCGCATCAGCTTCATTGCATATGCCTTGTTTGTGATTAGATACGAAACCATCTGCGAGACCTTCATATCGAGAAAAATCCTGATTTAGGACCTAGGGTTAATATTGGATTCTAGGATAGATAGAAGTCAATCTAAATCGAAAAATCTTATTAATATAATAAAATAGAGTATTTTTTTTATTGTTATTTGCCAATATCCTTGTTTCTAATTTATTCTATGTTGTATAGGTGAATCATTTCTATGTAATGAAAGTCTGTGGACATTCGTAAATTCTATTTTGTCTTTCATTTAATATGACAAGCCATTATACCCTCTGAACTTTATATATCTATCCTTATCTGTTAAAACCAAGCTTTAGTTCATTTCTGAAAAAGATACCAAAGCCTTACTTAGTAGTACTTGAAATTTCTGTTTATTACATTTTTAAACGGGAACAATGCCTTTTCAGTTACAAATTAAATAAGTATACAATTCGTAAAGGTATGTATTATACGAATGATGTTTGGTAGTAGCTCTTCGATAAACGTCCCAATTAATGTTATGTAATAAAAGCTCAAACATACATTGATTGGACATATTATTAAAAACACTCAGTAAATTAACTGTGATATGTAGGTTTATATAAATTCCTTTATTCCCTCATCCCTGTACTGAAATTTATTAGGTTAAAAATTGAGCTTACTTGTTACACTTACTAGTTTGTATACCTGTAAGGAGATAGGTTATGCGGGTACTAGGACAAAATCCCAAGTATTTTCTTATGGTGGTTCATTTTGCATTTGAAGGTGGTTTGAGAATTATGCAGTTTGTAATCACTTTCATGCACGAGGAAAGTGCGCTAATTTTTAGAGCTATCTCACATTGTTCATGTACTATATCTCTCATGAAACTATTAACACTTGTTCAGCTTTTATAGTATGTCTGGCGAACTGCAGAACTCTCTCGTAGCAGATATCGAACAACTCTTCAACTGTTGTAAACAAATACCAAAGTGACCTGAACAGCTTTTTAACAGCTTCTGAACAGCTTTTGAACAGCTTTTCAACAGATTTAGACAAATGCTGAAGTGATCTGGACAGATGTTCTAAAGCTGTTCAAAAGCTGTTTAGATCAAATTGATATCTGTTTAAAGTAGTTAGACAGCATCTAAATATACTCACAGCAGCTGGGAAGCGGCCCAAGAGCTGTTCAATATCTATATCGGGAGAGGTCTGAATTTTGCCACACATACTATAAAAGCTGAACAAGTGTGAATAGTTTCATGAGAGGTATAATACACATACAATGCCATCCGCAACACAGCTCTGAAGTTTGGCGCACTTGGCTTGGACTTGAAACTAATTACAACCTGTATAAATCTCAAACGACCTTGAATTGCAAAATGAACCTCTTTAAGAAAATATATGGGAGTTTGTCTTAGTACTGGCACAGCCTATCCATTATTGTATAATTTTGTATATATACATACATAAAATACTGTTTGAATGCTTCATTGATATTGACATTGATCCATTTTAAAGCAATTTGATGTAGAGAAAGTTACAGCTATTACTATAACATTTAAGTTATCATTTAGTTGTTTCAAATATTTAATTGAAAGAATGAATTGTAGAAACGATGAGTTTAATTTTAGTCATCATATTATAATTATAATACAGCAACTGATATCACATGTACCAAGCAAAAACAATATGAATTTGGCTGACATGCATAGGATATAAGTCAATGACAAAAGTTACTCCGGCACTAAATACCAACTCATGGAAGGTTTGAACCCAAGACATAACGCATTAATGCTAGTCCCTACCCGGTAGAGGTGACGAAAATAGACAATTTCAATTTCTGGGCAATTACAACATATGAAGTAAATGTATGGGAGAACTATTCATATCGATCTGGTTCCGAAAACGGGAATGTAATGCCAATAAAAGTGTCACAAGTCTCTGGAGCTTAGTGCCCTGGAATGATTACAATTGCGAATCCTGTTCAATTTCGGCTTCAAAGTTAAAAAGTAATTTGTTTCCGACATAATACGACAGATATTACTAATAATAAATTATGATAAGTTCAGTTAAATTATTATACTGTTATTTAAGATTAAGAAAGAGAAACAGATTTTGAAATGTATTAAGAGATTATAAACTGCATCAAGGATTAATTATATATAGTAAGTTGGTAAAGAATATCTAAAATTTTAAGTTTATAAATTATTTTTTTTTCATAGGATAACTATAATTAAGTTCGAAGATGACGTGAATTAAAACGAAACATAAGATATTAATCATCATTATTTAAAATGAACACAAACCTTAATTTTTAAAAAATCATGGAATATATAGGTAAAAGTAATGTTCTGCAACTTAATATATAAACTAGCCATTGTGAACTATCCAGTCAGTAAATTTATAATCAAGCGATATGATTTGTTAACGAGAAAGAACAAACCGAATTGAAAATAGTTATTTGCACAAAAGTCAAGAAAGCGATTTTTTACCTAACGAGACGATATATGAAGTACAAGGTTGCGTAGCGGCTGAGAACTACAACCGCTGAAATAGGTAAATACACATTTTCGACGTGTATTATACAGGGTGTAGTACCTTAGATGCCTCGGACCGTAGCTCCTCTATCATATAATATATCGAAAAAAGTCTAAGAGAAAAATTGTCCAAAATTACAATCGCAATTTTCCTAAAATATTTTTGGTCATCATACGTGCCGTATTCCAGTGGCGTATCAAACCTATGTTTTTTTTTTAATGGAACAATATACAGGGTGTTCTTAAATATCATGTACATAAGGAAGGGGGTAACTATTTGGTTTATTTTGTGCCTAAAATTTCATATAAACATAGGTCTGTAAACGCTTCGTTACCAATATGCAGGGTGTTGAAATTTCAAGAATTTTTCACTTTTTACTGTATAGCTCCTGCAGTTTTTGAGATATTTTGTTCAAATTTGGAAGGTAGGTTACGCTATAAGGCCTGCATCATTAGCCATGCCAAATGATTATGTAAATCTACAGGGTAATAATTTTTTCGGGGTCATGCCCTCTTTTCTCACCCTGAACTTTTTTGCGATGCGCCACTGCTAGATTCTAAAATACGCAATAAATTTTCTGTCTTGTTTAGAAACTTTTTTCTTATCTCTGACCGTTATCGAGAAAAAAAATAGAAAACAATTTTCTGTAATTCGCCAGAGAAAATTAAATTTTTTAAAATGGTCTAGTAGGCTCTGGCTTTATTCAGATAATCACTTGAGTTTATTAATTTTAAGAGTTAAGGTGCTACTACCTGTTAAAAAATAGGATGACCCGGTTTTCGTAGCATTGTTTTATTACAATACAAAGTAACATAACTAATAACAATAAAAACCCTAAGTAATAACAATGACAATGAAACTATGCTACAACAATTGTTGAAAGTGTCCTCCTTCAACCCTTATACAGGCGTCCGCTCTTCTTCTCATTGATGCTCGCACTCTCTCAAATACTCCTGGAGTATTTCTTATCGTTTCAAATCCATCGATTATTCGATTTCGTAAGTCATCAACAGTATTCACAGGTGTTGTATACACTAGAGATTTGAGATGTCCCCACAAAAAAAAATCTAGACTATTTAAGTCAGGGGACCTAGGGGGCCATGGCTGAGGTCCACCTCGTCCTATCCACCTATTCTCATATACTTCATTTAAATACTCCCGAGCCAAAATAGAAAAATGTGATGGGGCGCCATCGTGCATATACCACATTTGATTTCTAAGTAAAAGGGGCAAGTCTTCAAGTAATAAAGGCAATTCATTCTGCAAAAACAGCCTGTATGACTGACCAGTAAGTCGACCAGGCAAAAAACAAGGACCAATCAAATTATCTCCAATTATACCACCCCATACATTTAATGAGAACTGTTCTTGAAAATGCGTTTCTACAATTTCATGTGGATTTTCATCTGCCCAAGTGTGGTTGTTGCGGAAATTCATAATTGAAGTCCTTGAAAAATTCGCTTCATCGGTAAAAAGGATTTTACAATCAAAAATGCGGTCTACTGCTAGCTTATTAAGGTACCATTGGCAGAAATCAAACCTTAAAGGGAAGTCTCGGGGAAGAAGAGCCTGCACTCTCTGAATGTGGTAAGGGTATAGCAGGGAAACACGTAGAATACGCCAAACCACTTGATGGCTAATATTTAAATGTTCACTGATTTTTCTGGTGCTGGTGCGAGGATGTCTGTCTATTTCATTCAGAACAGCCTCTTTGATCTGTGGTGTTCTAACAGTACGTGGTTTACCTGCATCATTAGTATTCTTTTTAAAAGTTCCAGTTTCTCCAAGACGCCTATGAATATTTGAAAATATTCGATGATCGGGTATCATTCTATTGGGATAGCGCTCCATGTACAGACGCCTGGCTTCTCTTGCATTTCCATTCGCAAGGCCGTAGATAAAATGCATGTCAGCCATTTCAGAATTCGTGAAATTTGGCATATTTACAAAATTATAACGAGTATTTAAAACACTTTTACACCTTACAGTTTGCAATTTAAAACTTTACTTATACAGACACAAGTTACGATTTCTAATGTCAATTGTCAAATTAATAAACTCAAGTGATTATCTGAATAAAGCCAGAGCCTGCTAGACCATTTTAAAAAATTTAATTTTCTCTGGCGAATTACAGAAAATTGTTTTCTATTTTTTTTCTCGATAACGGTCAGAGATAAGAAAAAAATATAACAGATCAAAAAGTTTCTAAACAAGACAGAAAATTTATTGCGTATTTTAGAATCTAGCAGTGGCGCATCGCAAAAAAGTTCAGGGTGAGAAAAGAGGGCATGACCTCGAAAAAATTATTGACCTGTAGATTTACATAATCATTTGGCATGGCTAATGATGCAGGCCGTATAGCGTAACCTACCTTCCAAATTTGAACAAAATATCTTAAAAACTGCAGGAGCTATACAGTAAAAAGTGAAAAATTCTTGAAATTTCAACACCCTGCATATTGGTAACGAAGCGTTTGCAGACCTATGTTTATATGAAATTTTAGGCACAAAATAAACCAAATAGTTACCCCCTTCCGTATGTACATGATAATTAGGAACACCCTGTATATTTTATGGCTGATTCGAAGAGCCCTTGAAGAGTACTTTTTTTTCTTGTGTAACGTCATACTTCTAACTTTAGCGGTTTCGCTGTTATAACGGTTTTTCTTCGCAGTTAAACCATACTTCGAAATTTTTTTTGGCAGGAACTAAATTGTACCGACGTTTGGATTTCGAAATTAGGGATAGACTAAGGCCACTTCTACACACTCTTAATTTTTTTCAAGTGATTTAAGGAAGAAGATATATTTTTTTTTTTAATGGAACACTTGGAATTTCGATTATTCGATTATTCGATTATCCAACGATGTAATTATTTTATATGCTTCCTATTGCAAAGCCCAATCAAAAATTATCTTCTTTCCTTAAATCACTTGGAAAAAAATTAAGAGTAGGTAGAAGTGGTCTTAGTCTATCCCTAAATTCGAAATCCAAACGCCGGTACAATTTTGTTCCTGCAAAAAAAAATGTCGAAGTATGGTTTAACTGCGAAGAAAAACCGTTATAACAGCGAAACCGCTAAAGTTAGCGGTATGACGTTACATAAGAAAAAAAAAGTACTGTTCAAGAGCTTTCCGAATCAGCCATAAAATATATATTGTTCCATTTAAAAAAACATAGGTTTGATACGCCACTAGAATACGGCACGGAACTGATGACCAAAAATATTTTAGGAAAATTGCGATTGTAATTATGGATAATTTTTCTCTTAGACTTTTTTCGATATATTGTATGATAGAGGAGCTACGGTCCGAGGCATCTTAGGTGCGACACCCTGTATACTATTTTTGCTGAAACTGAATACTTAAATTTTAGAAAATAATTTAATACTGACAATAAAAATGATCAGAAAAGGCAAATAAATTCTGTTTCTGTTCTGTCCTTAGTGACTAGTCAACAAACGTTTACTAAAATAAAACTTTTGCAATTTTCCCTTTGTTAGAGTTAACAATATGGTGACAATATCTTTGAAGAAAATCGCGATGAAGAAGACTACATTTCATCAAACATAAGTGCAGCTGTCAATGTTGCAATGAATGATTTATTGCCAAGCAAACCTAATGACACATATCAGAAACCGTATTCAATATTTGAAGATTGTTTCTATTCCAAAAAGAATAACAGTAGTTACAGAAAAGATTCTCCTTGTTAATTTAGTAGAAAAGAAGAAGAATTATAAATCCTCTACTCCGTGGAGCATTTTCTCCAAATTGAAAACCACCTTGTTGTTGAGCAAACGATGAGTTTAGAATGTCTCCCAAGTTAACTGTATATTTAAATAGAAAATCCGCTGCATAACAAGCTAAAAAATTAAATATTCACGATCAGAAATTGGACAATTTCTTAGAGAAGCTCCCGATAAAGGTTTCCTAATGATAAAGGAAGAAAATATTACCTAATATAATTTTAAATGTCAACACGTAACATTTAATATTAATATTACGCACTAAATTTTATAAAATTTTATTTTGACATTTTTTCCTAAAATGACGTTGCACTACAATCATGCTAGTCTGGTTTTACTGACGCGGGTCAGGGGAATTCTACTTTCCTAAACCAAAAATGCTGAGTAAGTGATAAAATATTGAGGATTTCAGAAAAGTTATTTTTACAGAGATTATATGTTGTAAAAACTTTGAATTATTAAAATTGAGTTTATAAGGAATAAAAGATAAAATTATGGTACAAAGTACCTGTTTCGTCATCATATTTTTAAGTCGTAATCAGGTTTATTCAGATATAATATCCTATAACTTTTGCAATATCATCCACAGGTGGAAAGAAGTATATATTTTTAATTAGTAAACTTTATGTACATTTCAATGACATAAATGTATAGGGTGTTCTTTTTTTTTTAGAATTTGTAACTTTAGGGAATGGTATTTAATTCTAAAGAACATACGTAGTTATGTCGAAATAAACAATAATTTCACGTACTAATTGAGCCCATAATAGGTATTTCATCATTAATAGTTATTTCATAGCAACTTTTCAAATGTTGCACAATTTGTAACGAAAAATTGCCATATCTCAGGAACAGTTGAAAATAAACAAATACAAGTTGATGTCAGTTTATCAGCCCATCATGGGCTATCATAAGATGTAAAAAAATGCACAGAATTCCATTTAAAAAAACATAAGTTTGTGTTGGTTCATCGTTGTCGAACACTCTGTATAAATGTAAATAATAAAGTTGATCATCTACATTTTTTTTATTAAAAATTATTCGCTATCTACATTATTATATACCAATAATGAACTTTACTGCTACGCATTTTAAAAGATGTTGAAAATACAACACATTAATCTCTGTGACGATTCGGAAATTTAATTATTCTTTCTTCGAACCTGTATATATAAAACAACACAATAAATTACAGAAGTAAACACTCCATTTAACACCATAAAAGATAATAAAAAAATCGTTTTTTTTTGTTTTTCTGATTATTCTTACATTAAGGTTGCAGTGTTTATTAATTCAGAGAACATTCAATGATATTGCAGCTACCACTCGTATATCATATATACGAGTGATAGCTGCAAAATCACTTAATCACACAAATCTTAATCCTTGAACTACTGATACTTCTATATTCCCGATTGACAGAAAATACTTTATAAGTATTTTTGTTATCTTCAACCTTTTTTTTTTAATTAAGAATGCATATTTGGTTGCATATTCGTATATATTAGATGTTATATGATTACGTACTTAAACAATGTTTCCGTTAGCTATTACTATTTCTCTTTTGTTACAGTTTGGATGCTAGAAATGGTCCCTTGGAGAAAGCATCCCATTTAGCCGCTGCTTACGACGTAGGCTCTAGATCTTACTTTATAGCGGATGACCCTTCGAGAACACATTTAAAAATAAAAAACGTTAAGCCGGAAGACGAAGGAATATTTAGATGTAGAGTGGATTTCCTCAATTCCCCGACGAGGAACTTTCAAGTCAACTTGACTTTAGTAGGTTAGAGTTTATTCCAGCATAAAATCTAATCATTTATTTATGAAAATGTTTATTAGTTGTCGCGAGATGCACTATATTATCTATAATTGATGGGTGTATTTTTAAATTTTGCGAAATGAATTTCACGTGACGGTTTTATTTTATATTATTATTGCCTGACTTTTATTATAGCATTAGCAATTTTTTTAATTTTATTCCGAATTTCATATTTATAGAAGGTACTTTTAGATATTAAAGTGCTTTATTTAATCTTAATGTTTACTGTTCACAAATATAGGTAGATGATGATTAATTCTATAGCATATAAAGGCGTATATATAATAAAATATTCTGAAGATTCAAGCAAACTATTAAAACAACTTTAATGACATTGCAACATATAACGAAAAATATTATTATTAATCCTGAATATTTTTTAATGTTTCTTTTTTTTTCTTGATATATCTTGTCTATCGTAAAATTTGAAGCTAATGTTTGTGTTTTGAAAAAAAACACTAAATTATTAAGATTGGGAAAAATGTGTGCTTGCTTAAAAAGCAATGATTATATTATTATTACCTTCCAAACATTCACTAAATGTAATTTCAATTACCAAATAATATAAATTCTATTCATCAGAGTTAAATAATTCGTATTTTCAAAATTGAACATTTCGTCTTTTTATTGTTTCTTTTGTATTTTGTGGTACAAAATTGGTCAGTAGTTTATTTATTTATTCCCAATAATGATTGATAAGTTTAAAGAGACGGCGGTAAGATAATTTTAAAAAATAGGGAAGCACACTGAAGACGTAAAGAGAAAGAAAGGAATTTTAGTTTTAGGTTACACATTGTATTAATTATAATTAGAGGTTATTGTAAAAATAATAGCAAAGCTCGCTGCAAGTTTGGGAAATTTATTATAAAGAGCTCTGGTCTATGAATCTCTTACTATTCATGAGATTTATTTGCAGAAATAAACCCTCTATAGGCTTTCAATTCTTTAGCTTTTGCATTATATATTTTTTACTAGGAATCTCTTGTCTTACTACTACCTTCAGTCTACCTGGTGATTTACCTAATTCTATGAAAATGTTGAAACTCTGCATTCATACGATTTGTACGATCTTGTTCATTAGTTTAGTAATAAATGTACTGAAAGAATTTCAGTTTGCATAACAGGTGAAGATGCGGGAGATATTGTATGAGAGTGGTTTGAATAATACGACAGTGATGATGAGAGCGATGAGGATGTTGCTGCCAATGCAGATGATAAGAATCAAGGGGATTTTACTAAAGTATACTCAAAATACAGCCTAAATCCAGTAATAGTCATGATGAACAAGATAATTATTACGTAAAAGTTTCTACATTATATTTAAAAAAAAAGTAAGATAGAAAACATTTTCATGGTGTTACGAAAATAAACTTCAAATGTGGTGCCTAAAGCGACAAACACAAGGTATAGGACGTCAACTACTACACAATGTTATGCATCAAGAAGGAGGAGCTACAAGATATTCTAAGCGAAACATAGATATAATTAGCAGCAGTTCTCGCTTATTTTCTAAAGATAATATTGTAGACCAAGTCCATTAATGGACTAACGCAAAAGATCAACCAAGGCATGGAGATTTATGGAAAAAAAATTGCATAATGCATACTAGTCAAATACGGTCACTGAATGGTTTGCGATAAACTATTTAAAATATTGCAGAAAATAAATTATAAGTTTTTCCACAAAAATCAACTCTGAACTTTTCAGACATATTATTAGCTGCCTCAGATATTCATAATCATATTACAACGTGTTTGATTCAACGTCCAAGGTTGTTGTAGAGCAGTATTAGCTAAACATCGCCTTGCGATTGCAACTATTAACTTTTACTTGAATTTATACCGGGTGTCCAGTTTAAAATGCAGTACAAGAGGATATTGGAAACCGTTGGAGATACAACGTCGGTTAAATGGGAGAAAAGTTGCGTATTCATTTGTCCATGAATAATCCGACATCAGAAAAAAATGCATTTTTGAAAATCTTCCATATTTTGTTTCCTAGAAGAGATAAATTTACAAAAGTTGTAAGCTAGGGATAACAAGTCATGAGGATTTTAAAAATGATTAAAAAAAATCTAGGTCTACTAGATTTTACGTGACAATAATCAACTTTTGTTTTTCTTATGGCAGCCATATTGGATTTTGACATTTTTAATATCTTCAAAAAAAATGCTATTCAATGATGTATAACATGTTTATGTTCAAGATAGTAAAAACATGAAAAATAGAGAAAGTAAGATTTTAACATAGTAGGCCATGGAACTGTGGATATCTTAAGTGTATACTGATAAAAAAACAAAAAATAACAAGTCCCCAAGTACTGTTAAAATATCTTTAACATTTTATTTATTAGTATTCATTAAATAAAGGTGGTTAGGTAGCTGAATCATTAATGTAACAACTGTTCAAGGCGGCTTCGTCTTGCTGAAAATACATATTTTGCAACGTGGCAAGTGGAAGTTCTTCAATTCGTTCAGCAACATGTTTGCGCAAAAGTTCTAAATACCTTTCAGAATTTAAATTCTCATTGAAAAAGAATGGACCGATAACATGGGTATCAATAACGCCGATCCAGACATTAAATCCCCATCTGACTTGCTGTCTAATGCCACGAACTAGGTGTGGATTTTCATCGGACCAAAAGATAGTATTTTTACGATTAAACATTCCAGAATTAGTAAATCGACTCTCATCAGACCATAAAATTTTCGCAAAAAAGTTTGGATTTTCATTATGTTTTTCGATGAACCAATGACAGAATTGTGCTCTCCGTATTTCGTCACCATTTTGAAGCCCTTGACTGGCTCTTTCACGATAAGGTTTGAATTTGGCACGCTTTAAAATTTATTTATTTTCAATTACCCGTAAAGACGTACGGGGATTTTCAACTACTGCTAGAAGAACAATATTTTCATTATTTTCATTGTTTTGCCTTTTTTTGGGTTTGACAAAACTTCCATGCATTATCAAGTTATCATGCAATCGGCGAAAAATGCTTTTTTCTGGCTGCCGCCTTTCAGGGTATCTATTGAAATACATTTCTGCAGCTAATTCATCATTTCTTCCACACAAAATAAAACACTCCAGCGTTTGATATTTGTCACTATTTGTAAAACGATCCATCTTAGGTTTGCACAGTACAGATACTTATAACAACACAATGAGATTAACAATAAGATTACTAACAGTTCAGAATAAACTTCACAGCTTTTAGAGTTGTTTAATACAAATGTCACATTTATTATCACGGCCTACTATGTTAAAATCTTACTTTCTCTATTTTTCATGTTTTTACTATCTTGAACATAAACATGTTATACATCATTGAATAGAATTTTTTTTGAAGATATTAAAAATGTCAAAATCTAATATGGCTGCCATATGAAAAACAAAAGTTGATTATTGTCACGCAAAATCTAGTAGACCTAGTTTTTTTTTAATCATTTTTAAAATCCTCATGACTTGTTATCCCTAGCTTACAACTTTTGTAAATTTATCTCTTCTAGGAAACAAAATATGGAAGATTTTCAAAAATGCATTTTTTTCTTTTTCACCCTGTATCTGCCCAATAAAAAAAAATTTCAAAATCTGATGTCGGATTATTCATGGACAAATGAATACGCAACTTTTCTCCCATTTAACCGACGTTGTATCTCCAACGGTTTCCAATATCCCCACGTACTGCATTTTAAACTGGACAGGGTGTATATCACTGTACTATGTTTATTGAACACTTGTAGACCTTTTTTACTCTTTCTGTTGCAATAAAGGCACGTTTGTTATTATTGTTAGGTATTATTTATTACAGAGGTAATTCCACTCAAGTGCTAACTTTGCAAATATCAAAAGAAGTATGAATATTATTGTCTTTATGACATTCGATAGTTTTTTAGGTTATATCACTTGACAGATAAAATTTACAACATATCAAATTTGACACTAATTTAATTTAGTGATGTACATTTGTTGATAAAATGATTGTGCTATACATGAAATTATTGAATTTCCTACAAAACAAAAATTATTCATTATATAAGTCCGTCCAAAGTTAAATATTTATCATTACTATCTACCCTATTATTGCAGCTATGAAGTTGGTTAAATTAATAATTTCACAGAAATTATTGTTTTAATTGAGATGATGAAATAGAAAAACAATTGAAAGCATCTTAAAGATCAACCTGTATACTTTGACGTATATTCAATGCAATTTATATTTTGAATAGAAAATATTAACTGTAGAATTATAAATAAAGAGGCGATTTTCGGGTAATTATTAAAATAATTTGCATGTAAACAATACTTTTAAACACTGAATACAATAGATATGCGAACATGCTATTTTCAATGAGATTCCTAAAATCCATTCAATTTACATTCAATTATTTACTGTCTATGAAAAATATACCGGGCTCTTTTTTTATCATTACACATAGCATTTTCCCTATGTGTAATGATAAAAAAAAAATTGTCAATGCATTAGCGATATAGTCACTGTATAGTAGACAACCAGTTATACACTAATGAAGAATTAACGTATAATTAATTTTTAAATCAGGTTGCCATGACGGGAAAAACATTTTTTATGTCTAATATTTCTGAATTTTTATTCAAACATAAGTCATAAATTAAATACATTTTATTAAAAAATAGATAATTTATTTATAAATCATGGATAAATACAACAGAAATGAAAAGGTGGCTATAGTAATGTGGTACCAGAAAAATAATAGTTTAAGGAAGTTAGAGACATGTTTTCCGTCAATTATACAGACAGGCCTATACCTTGTGCAAAAACAATTCTGAACTTTTTTAAAAAATTTCAAGAAGATGGTTGTGTTCTAAATTCTCACAAAAAAAGAAATAGAACCAATCATGTTCGAACAGAAGACATGAAATTAAATATCCTGTGTTACGTAGAGGAACGGTGTAGGATCTCTTTTAGATGTAGCTAAACATTTTGGAGTATCGTACAGTTCGGTATACAAAACTCTGAAAGAATTTAAATATAGGCCATACAAAATATCAAATCATCAAGAGCTTTTCGAAGAGGATAAGATAAAACGAACTGAGTTTTGTGAAATAATGTTTAACATGTTAAATGAAAACCAAGAAATTTTAAATAAAATAATTTTTACTGATGAGGCTACATTTACCGTAAACGGTGAAGTCAACTCTCAGAACTTTCGGTTTGTACCCTACATTTATCCATGAAAAATTATTAAATTTCCTAGTCATTAATCCATTAGGTACTGGTCCCGTACAAATCCTCACGCTCAAAACCTGACCCGAACACAGTGCCCTCAAAAAGTTAATGTCTGGATTGGAAAAATAAGCGATAGACTTATTGGCCCATTTTTTATTGACGGTAACCTCACTGCAGTGAAATATTTGAATTTGTTGAGAGACCATATCATTCCATCAATTGAGATGATGAATGTTGATGAACCCTGGTTCCAAATGGATGGGGCCCCGCCACATTCTACTAACGCTATCAGGAATTTTTTAAATAACTTATTTTAAAGACGGTGGATTGGTAGATTTGGTCCCATACTATGGCCTCCAAGATCCGCTGATTTATCTCCAAATGACAATTTTCTTTGGGGTTACCTAAAAAGTAAAATTTACAACAATGTACGAATACGCAACTTGAATGAACTAAAAGAGCGTATACGTACTGCATGTAATGGAATAAGGCCAGAATTTATTAGAAATACACTTCGTTGCTTTCAAGATCGCCTTGCTTATTGCCTTGAAAGACAAGGTGGACATTTCGAGAACTTGTTATGATATTAGACTTCACATTTAAGTTCGTTTAATTGTTATAATAAACCAATTATTTTGTTCCAAGTGATATTCTGCATTTTCTTTATTAAAAACATAACCTAATTCTTCTAAGCTTTATTTTGCTCTGTATCGCCCAGTGTTACCAGTACAAGTATTATTGCCGAATCAAATACTTTCGCGCTAAATTTTAACAGTTTCGTAATAAATGTAAAAGGTTTTATGTACGCTGCAAAGTTTAATTTTTCCGTACAAATAATTTATGGTAGAAGTAAGAGAAACGGATCTCCAGAATATTATTTTATTTGTATCGGCCAGTGGGAAATGGCGGGAAATCCTTAATGTAGCAATTATGATGTTGACGACGTGATATATTTCGAATTTTAAAATTGTAAGAAAAATTGTACAAAATTAGTTATTTACGATATAATTGTTAAAAGTGCTATTTTATTTTGCGAGTAAGATTTGCGACACGAGGGTGATTAGGAACTGGGGCAATTTAAAATAAGCAAAATAAAATAACATTTTCACACGTGTATCGTACAGTGTTTCTGCTACAAACTCAATTTTTATTTTAAAATTTTAATAAAAAGTTTAACGAAAATTGACTGATAAAAATCTTATGACAGCTCACTGTTCCTGCTTGTCAAAAGTACGAGTGTATAACTGGTTGTCTACTATACAGTGTCTATATCGCTAATGCATTGACAATTTTTTTTTATCATTACACATAGGGAAAATGCTATGTGTAATGATAAAAAAAGAGCCCGGTATATTTTTACTGTAAGTAAAGTGTAATGTAAACGAAACTAACGTAAAATTATCAATTGTTAGGTAGGCGACTTTTATATTCGGTAACAATGTCGAGCTCGATTTGAATATGTTAATACTAATGGCAGTTTTCTTTTGTCCCGTCTTCCCTAACAGAGTTGTCATCGCGACCGAAGATCTTCGACGCCGAGGGCAAACTGATAAAATCGGAAGCCGGTCCATTTTTAGAAGGTCAGGATCTTTTCCTGTCGTGTCAAGTTGACGGAGGTATCTAACAAGCGAAATCGGTGGCTCTTGTGAATTCCAAGTGTAATAAAACTCAGATATTTCCAGGACGGCCCAGACCTTCCCTAACCTGGCTGCACAACGGAACGGTACTAGATAAGGTTGTCGACACACCAGAGAACGCGTTCACTACCGTAAACCAACTGGAAATCGCCAAAGTACCTAGATCGTATAAAGGTACCAAACTTGAATGTCGAGCGTCCTCGATGGATGTGGCCGGGATTATAGTTCGAGAAATTCCAATTATAGTTTATTGTAAGTATGATTTATTATCTCATTATCTTATAATTTAGATGTAAAAACTTTAAGTATAAGAACAGCGTAGAAACACTGAAATATGCACACGTACTTTAAATAATTGACCATCTAACTTCGGAGCGACCTGAAATGTTTCCGGAATCGACAAGACAAACACGGTATTTTTGTAGTTTTTTATTTTTCTTTTTCGATGTAGTCTCCTCGAAGATCAATACACTTTCTCAAACGGTGCTCCAGTCTCTTCAAGCCGTCGGAAAAGTAGGATGTTTCGAGGTCTGCAAAATAGCCATCTGTAGCGGCGATGATCTTCTCATTTGAGGCAAATCTCTTACCTGCCAGCGATTTTTTCAGGTTTGGGAATAGGACAAAGTCGCTGGGGGCTAGGTCCGGTGAATATGGAGGATGTTTAAGTAATTCGTAGCGCAACTCATTCAATTTGGACAAGACGATGCGGGATGAATGAGCCGGTGCATTGTCGCGATGAAAAAGTACTTTTTTCCGCAAAGGATGCCGTTTCTCCTTCAATACTGCACCGAATCGGGTCAATAAATCGCCGTAGTATTGCCCCGTGATCGTATTTCCCTTCTGCAGATAGTCGATGAGGATCACACCTTGGGAATCCCAAAAAAATGGTCTCCATGACCTTTCCGGCCGAAGGAACGGTCTTTATTTTCCTCGGAGCTGATTCGCCCGGAAAAGTCCACTGCTTCGATTGTTCCTTGGTCTCCGCTATGTAGTGGTAGATCCAAGTCTCTTCCACGGTTACGAATTGCGTCAAGAAATCTCTTGGCTTGCGTTGAATCCTAGCCAGACACTCCTCCGAAACGGTCACTCGATTTCGTTTTTGCTCTGGTGTGAGCAAACGCGGTACCCATGGCACCGAAAGCTTTTTCCTTCGCAAAATTTCTTTAATCTTCAATCGGCAATCGACTAACACGACATCATGAATCTTGTGGACCATTTCATCGCTGGTAGCGGTTTTTGGGCGTCCACTGCGTGGTTCATCACTTGTGCCTGTACGGTCACGTTTGAAGTCGCTCACCCAGAAGCTGATGGTCGAAAATGACGGAGTAGATCCGCCATGAACCTCTAGCAAAATATTTCGAATTTCCGTGGCCGTTTTTTGAGCCATCCAGAAGTGTTTTATCACTGCACGAAATTCGATTTTTGCGAAACCGCCTGACTTGCTACAGAAAACACACTCTTAAATAACAACTATTTACAGTAGACGTCTGAAATTTTGACAATTACTATAAAAAGGGTTGCCTTTACCGACCAATGAATCCACTTCAACCTTCGTGCGCCATCTCTTGCCGATTCCGGAAACATTTCAGGTCGCCCTGATATATGTTAATGAAGTAGTTTATTATTATTATTATTATTATATTATAAAATTATTATTATACATCTACCTAGCAGCTAAAGTTTTTGAGTATTCATACGGGAAAATCTTTACGTATACAGTCTGTTCATTTCAAAATTTCCCACCCTAAAATTCTGGAAATCTCGAAATCTATGAAAAAATCCCGGAAACACATAAGAAGTATTATCGTGTGGACCATTTCTTGATGCAAAAATTGACTGACGCCCAGGAGCTACCCCTTAAAAATCTAAAGTGGAAAGTAGTATCGAGTAATAAGTCATTTTAAACATCTTTTGAAGCAGTACATTTGGCGTTTATTTTTTTAAAATTGATCTATTAGTTTTGAAGATTTTTGAAAAAATCTTTTCGTTTGTTTTGTTTTGTATTTATAGCTAGTCAATCTATTTTAGAAGCATCGGAACAAAACCCAATATTGAAAACTTCAAAATTTCTCAAAAACATGGACAATAAATAGTCTTATAGTGCTTTAACTTTTTAGTTTTGTTTAATGCAGAATACTTTTCCTTCTTTTTTGTAGTTACTTATTAAACAAAAATGCATGTTTCAGGAACCGTTTTTACACCGATTTTGCGTGCATTGATTCAATTTTTGTAACAGCGAAATAAATTAATATCCTAAAAGACAAAACTTTCAATAGCATAAAAAGCGTATATACATTTTTTTTGTTCCGGTGCTTCTCGTGTAGAAATACATTGCATTTTGCTTTAGTATAAATTGTTATTTAGTGTTATTAATCCAAAGATACTTAAAGAAAGTATCCTGAAAAAAATAATGTATGCGCAGGCATCTTGGAGGACCAAGTGATTGGTCCGTTGTTTTTCAATGGAAATCTAAATGGCAAAGCATATTTGGATATGTTGAAAAATACTGTCAATCCGCTAATTATTGTGCTTTCGAAAATCAATTGAATAGAGATGGAAACACCCTCCTTGATAAGGACGAATTACTTTTTCAACAAGATGAAGCTCCTCTTCACTATGTTCTTCCAGTACGGCGGTGCTTAGACAATGTATTTCCAAATAAATGGATAGGACGAAGAGGACCTATGGAATGACCAGCCAAGTCGCTTGATTTGACACTTTTTTCTATGGAGTTATTTAAAGTCTGTTGTATTTAGCCCCCACCTCAAAATTTAGAAGAACTTTGTCAGAGGATTAATGCAACCTACCGGGTGCTGTGGAATTCAATGGGATGTTTATGAAAATGTACGCCACAGTTTTGAACAATGGCTATACCATTGTTTAGCGATCTATGGATAACATTCTGAACAATTATTTGATTGAATTTTTCTGCAAAAAAATATTTGAGTTCTTAAGTAACTTTAAAAACAAAAGTAAAACATTTTAAGCAATTAAAGTGTGTTTGAGCAATAGATACTTAAACCTAAAACAAAAAGCAAAAAATTAAACAAACCAAAAGATTTTTTTAAAAATCCTCAAAACGAATCATTGGGTGAGTCAATTTTTGCATCAAGAAATGAACCTCCCGATAATACTTCATACGTGAATTTTTCGTAAATTTCCAGATTTTGACATGAACAGCCTGTATATGCATGTGTATGCATATAATTCTTGGTGGTAAACCATCGTTCAATCTTCTGGGTCTTCGATATTTAATGATTTTACACATTTTTTTCCTAAAGTCACGCATTAAGATGTAGCAATGAATGTTGTTCCTTGAAATATAAATTCACTGCGATCTACTCCCTCCCTTAGAGTAAAATAATTCTTGTATTATTTTACTCTTTACAGTAAAATTAATTCTTGTAGTGGCAACTACAACTACTACTATAGGTCATTCTGTGTGTAGCAGAGGGGCGTAACTTAAGTTAGACCTTTGAGTATGCAATTTTTGGTACCTGGAAAGCTCACTAGATGACTCTGTGTAGTATTCACCCATAAAATCTGTATATTACTAAATTAGCTTCTTCTAATACTCTACTCCCTTTACCTGCTGTTTAATATGTACGTATCTATGTAGCTGCTAGACACAAAATGGCGTCCTATATTTCCACTACAAAAAATTATTTTGCTCTAGTCATTGTTCATAGAAGTACCGTGAACCTCAATTTGTTTTTATTAATACTAATTATACAACATGTTGGTATTATCTATCAAAAATATTAATCGTATTTGCAGGTAAAAGATAGAATTAAAATTGTTGCTAATAAATTAAATAATTGAACGATTTCTTGTTAATACGATAATAATTTTATTCTTATTGTTATTTTTTGTGACGCTTAAGCTTAGTAATATTACAATTAGCTGGACCTGCAAACGTTGTTCTGCCCTCTCGGGTAGTTGGCGAAATTAGTATTCTACCAAAAAAATATCGCCATCTATAGGACGGTAGCATATACCAAAACAATTTTGTTGACCACACGAACATACTGGGTTTATAAATACAAAATTTATTAATAACTTCACCACAGCGCCACATGTCAGGTTCAGATTTTGTAATTTTCTTTTTTGGCACTAAACCAATTTATGAATATAAATTATTTTGGTCCATAAATAGAGAATTTGTTAAAAAGATGACTACAGCGCCCCCTATCGGAACCTAGAGTAGCTTTGAACCATCGTCTCGACAAAACAAATATATTGCATGAATATGTGCTCAATCGGTCTAGTCGTTCAGAAGTTACACGATCATTAACAGACGCACCAATTTAGATCAGAATGCGTTTATACAAAAATCCTATAAAAAAATCACTTTCAGTTTTTCCAGAATTTTCCAGTTTTCTGGGCAAATTTTCCAATTTTTGTTTTTCCAATAACCTTATTTAAACTTTTGCGAATTTTTTTTTTTTAAATTATCCAAATCCGTCCAGCCCTTCTCAAGTGATGCGTTTACCAACGAATAATGTTTCATTTTTATTTATATAGATTTATTTCTCAGAAATCTATCGAAGTTGTCACACCATCTTTTACGAATATCTAAGACAAAAAATAACGTAATTCCTAAAATTCCACATGATATATTCCTAGTTTTGTAAAAATGTGCAATCTCTTTGATTTTAAGTATTGCTAAACTTGTCCTTTTATTTGTAAGAACTGTTTACATAGATTCCCCAATTACTTCGCTCGAGTTTATCCATAATCAATGTTTGTAGAACGAGTACGTATTTATTTTTTGCGGACGTCTCGCTCTGCTTGTTTGTAATTGTCCCCGTCTTCTTTTGCTTATTTTTTCCATTCTTGTATTCCCTGATTATTCCTGTAAATAGAAATTCGGTCCCTTAATAGCATGTAATCAGCCTGAAATTAACTCCGGTCTGGGAGTGATTACGTCTCCTTAATGTTCAAGGTAAATTACATGGTCGGTCGGAAAAAAAAAGACGGTTTCGCAAATCGGAAAGAATCAATCATTTGTCAGGACGACCGGCCTGGTGTTCCATGAAACTACAATAAAGCTTCTTCTCTGTTTTCCTTTAACATCTTCAGAGAGCGTCTGCTGTCGATTGGCCTCGAGGGCCTCGGCAAACATTTCCGCTTGTTTGTGAAAGTGTACATTGGAGATTTAATAATGCATTACTTTACTCCTTCAGACGAGTTTAGTGTTGAACTGATTTCGCATGAATTTATGTGTGGCCGCTTTGAAGGTGCCTCTAGTAGTAAAACTATCAATGCTTATATTAGAGAGGAGAATTATCTATAACTTATAAACAGGTAATGCTTCAGAAATGCGAAACATTAGAGGATAACAAATTGCTATTACATACCATCCAAAGTAAATAAATTAGATTATTTTTGTCGCTTTTAAATCTAATCCTATATTGCATATAGTTTTATTCCTGTAGTGAAAAAAATTCATGGATTTTTAAATGGTATAATTTAAAAACAGATAAAGTGAAACTTCCCTTAACGGGCACTTCTATTAGCCGGGTACATCCCTTAAACGGGCATTTTATCCGGTCCCGAATTTATAAGTAGGGAATTCCTAATAAATTGGTTTTTCTTATGTGGCAACTCCCTTGAACTGGCGCGAACAGTTATTTAGCTGCTTTTTGACAGAAAAGCTTCCATTAAATGGACGTAATTGTATTTGAATACATTCATTGCCGCATGATATCTGGCGATGCCGTTAGAGCAAATGAAGGAAATGTCGAATCTTTCATAAGCAGGTTCCCGTTGATAATTAAAGGGTACAAACCTTGCGATATTTATAATTTGGACGAAACAGGGTTATTTTTTCGGGCAGTACCAACAAAGAACGATGGCATTAAGAGGCGAAATATGTGTGGGCGGCAAGTTATCGAAAGATAGATTAACTGTAATGCACTGTGAGAATATGGCACGGGAGAAAGAAAAACTGTTGTTTATCGGAAAAACAGGACGTCCTCGCTCATTTAAAAATCTTAGCTTTGCTCTTCTTCCAATCAAATGGTATTCAAATAACAAAGCTTGAGTGACTAATTCTCTTATGACAGAGTGGTTGCGCGAATTTGATCGGAAAATTATCGATCAAAACAGAAAAGTTTTATTATTCTTGCACTGTTAGAAATATTGTCTTGATCTAAGAAAATATATTTTCTTCCGTATATTCAAAGCCTTAATTTACTTGATTTAAAACGGTTTGGAAATATTTACTTATAATAAAACGGACCGTTTCAAATCAAGTAAATTAAAGTTTTGTATATACGCAAGAACATATACTTTCTTAGATCAAGACAATATTTCTAACAGTGTGGACAATGCAGCTGCCCGTCCTAAGGACGTACTGTTGCAAAATGTTAAACGCGTCTTCCTACCACCAAATACGAGAGCTTAATTCCAACCGCTAGATCAACGCGTTATAAAAATGTTCAAAACGTGGCATCGACATTTAATAATAAAACACATTTTATGGCAGGTTGAGAGTTTTAATTCGGGACATAATTTCACCAATTCTATTATTAGATGCGATTTATTTTACTGAAAAATGATGTCTCATCTGATACAATTAAAAATTGTTTCAAGAAAACAGGATTTCAAGAAGTAAATGAGGAGTTTTAAAATGATCAATTTGATCCTAAAAATGAAATGCCTTTATCTAAAGTGGATTAAATGTGTACGCTAATGGGAAAATTAGGAAGTAATGATGTACAAAAACTTATAAATATTGACGCCAATTTGTATACAGAAGACGATAATCTAGATCACATTTCGCCCGATAATTTAGAAAACGAAAATCAAATCAATATTACGATATTAAAAATATACTGTGCCATTTAAAATTTTATTGAAAAAGCAAATAATACACATAAATTGAGAACAGCGCACCCTGTTCGTTTTTTTGACAACTATGTAATTTCGTACTACATGTAGTTCAATTCTTTGTAAAATTCTCTATCTAATGAGCCCAGAAACATTGAAATCCGTTGAGCCAAACCAAAGCTATACCTACTTTTGTACGCAGACATACCCCCTTCACCCCCCCGCCCTTTGTATGGGAGTTAGATCAAAAAGTTTCAAATGAAAATTGTATGAAAACCTCTGAAAATGCTGCTAATAAAAAATTTTAATCTATCTTAATCTAGAATTTAATAAAAAATTATCGAATTTTTAATTGATCTTGGGAATTGCGCCCCTTTGCGAGCATTTTGGAAACTTAAAAATATTTTTGTTGAAATTTTCGTGGTCCATTTTACTATCAAGATTTTTTTCGAGTTTTACGATAAACGGTTGTCGAGATATGGCCGGTGGCCGAACTTAAACAGACAGCCTGTATAATATGAAAAAGTAATCTATGATATCATACTTTGAATCTAGTAGAAATTCTATAGAAGCGATGCAGGGAATTGAGAAGATCAATGAATACTCTGACAATGTTAGAAGAAAAGCAACACGGAGCTTTATTTTTTATGAGGATAATTTTTTTCTATTTGCTTAACATGCTAACATGGTGGTTTATATGCATATAATAAGTTACCTGTAGACATTAGAAATAGTGTAATTATAAACATATTTAAGAGTAGGTTATATAGCTACTTAAAAGATATATACAGTTTATGTAATGGAACACTTGATATAGCAAGTCCAAAATACATCAGAATTGCAACGTCACGTACTGTATCTACACTTTCGCTACGTTTAGCGGTGAAGCATCGATTGGCAATATATATATATATAGTTAGATTTACCCTCTCCTGTCTTTTGTCGCGCGCCCAGTACGGCAACAGTATGCGACGTTGCCTCGTATACTTGGTAATATCAAGTGCTTCATTAGACAAGCTGTATAATAAACGTTGCATACCTAATTGGTATGGTACTTATTTTATGAATGGTATACATGTTCTAATTAAGTAGGTTATTGGATTAATAGATAAATGCTGACACTTTGTATTATAAATAATGTAAGTATATTATATTAGTTCCTTAGGTCTGTTTTTATATTTAAATCGTATTTACATAAGAGCACATGGAAGATAATGTAAAATAATAGGAATTGCTAATTAAGCCTATATTATTATAACATTTTTGACGTAATTAAGTAGGCCGCTGTGAAAGAGACTGATAACTAATCGGTTAATGGTGTAGACGTACTACGTCGAATATCATTCGGTATACTAGAGCTACAAACCGAGCAAATACTACTACCTCAAAGTATGCTTCTTCCAAATACTAATTATGAGTTTGAATTGATGTGGGATTATAAGAAAGCGCCGGTGGTGTTTGAGTACTAACCGCGGTTAACCCCGTTATCAAACTTGAGCTATAGTATTCGTGCGAAATATAAATTTGTTAATTTGCTAAACATAAAAAACTCCCGTTTGAAAATTCCACAAGTAAAGTAGTGACATATGTGTACATATTAAAATCCGGCATACATGACAAAGCGGAAAACGAATCCTCAAAACTAAGTGATTCGTATAGATTCTGAGATAAGCGAATGATTAATGATTACTGAAGATCGCAGGAATAACACGTCGATCCACAGTTCTGTCACGAAACGTCGTAAAGTGAATTGTGGCGTACTAAAAGATGTAAGATTGAAATTCAAGGTGTTCGAGAACACACATCTAAAGTTAAATCACGATTGCACTCTAAATGCAGTATAACTGCACAAGGGAACCTAGTTCTACTAGAAAATGCTCTACTTATAGTATTGCAAAATATTTAAAATTATTGAAATTTGAATTTTAAATTCGTACCTCTTTGCTTTTGCCATCTACAATATTGGCTGGATTATGACGCGTGCAAACATTGGTCTATTTCATTATGTACAGATTTGCCTAGGATTTCACTAAGTGGTGAGCAGATCGAGCTACAAATCATTGGCGTTACGGTATAAAATCAACTGTACAATATATTACACATGTAAATTACTTTCATTACTACATAGATATTCCTGACTTTACAAATTCATTGTTCTCCCTGCAAGATTGTCGGCATCGTTGTATGCTACTGCTGCAGACATTTTAGCAATAACATTTGGTCGAACTTGTAGAATGAATATCTGTTATTTGACAGATTCATAATTCGATATCCACTTAGCGTTTCCTTCTTTATAAATGTTATGCCATGTCATACATTGCTTTAGCCATTATACATTTCTTGAAGAGTAAGTGTCCCGCAGTATAACCTGTACATTTTATCTAACTATAAGTACTGATAGTTTTGCTTTTTTTTTAGTTTACCCGTTTTATTGTGATAAATTCTTATTTGTTAATTATATACGACCTGTATATGATACGGGATAGTAAGAAATTGTTTTATTCAGTTTGCAGTATTTTATTTAGAAACTTAAAAATAAATATTACACTCAAAACTTAACAAGGGCCCCGCATATTCTGTAAAAACTCTTTTTTTTTATGCGTAAATCTGTTTATTTTCTGTAGTGGGATTTAAGTTTATGTCGCCAATTAAAAGTTTTACCAGTACCACTTTAAATTCTGTGCTGTCTTGTATAAATATACCAAGTTTGTGCTTTTTATTTGAACTAACTGTCGTCGATTAAATAACCAATAAAGAGTATACGGCCTTACAACCCATTGGTGGCGAGTACAGAATATTGTGCGTTTGGCATAATAAGTCAACAACGTCCAAATACTGCCAGTGTTCACAAACAATAATAATTAAGAATGTGCAGAAAGGAAATTCCATTGCATGTAGAGAATGGAACAATATCTCATAATACTTAGAAACTTAGGTAAATCCTAGAAATTCGTAACCCAAACATACCACAATTCATTCGTTATTTTAAAATATTTTGGCTGCTTTAAAATGTTATCAAGTATCCTTTTCATCCACATATCACTTTAATTAGTTATTACGTTCAAGATAAGGAAGTCAGATTCATTTAGTATTGAACCATATTTACTTGATAAGATATTCCTCATTTTCAATTTTGAGCTTTTGAGATTTTCTATTTTTTCCAAAGCATGTTTTACGCATTACGATTCAACATCTATATCATATGCTTTGCATAAGTTATCCTACCTTATGCATGGGCCTTATCATTGTAAGCTTATGTTCATACAGTTTTAATCGAATGTTTTCAATTCATAGAACAAACTAATACAATCTTCTTTTATTTTTCAACATACTCCGAATTTTGGCCATCGAAGGAACATTGTTACCCAATATTTGCCTTAAATCTGTCAAAATGTCAGTTGCGTTTATTTTCGCGGAAATAAATACTTATTTGCACCACAAAAAGCGATTTTATTTGTTTTACAGTTTTCAGTAAGCCCGTCTTCTATAAGCAACTTTATCTGTCAAACTTAACTTGAATCGACATGGAAAACTCTTCTTGTGAATGCATGGCTTGCACTAAACTAATCATAAATTTCTTCACAAATAAACCAGATATGCAAATCATGTAGCTCTTGTATTTTATATAAGAACTTAATTTTTCTATTATGGCAGAGTTTTTTTCCCTTCAGGCCTATTCGGCTAATTTTCCTGTATTGCTGGACAAGTGTTTCTTGACCATCTCTGAGTCTATCTTCGGTAGCAGAAAAATGTATTGCTTCTTGTGATACAATTCTTCACGCTTTAAGATATGGCTGTTACTGGTTCCTTATTGCAGTCTGGAGTTATAACGTCTCTGTCACACAGGCCGATCTTTTTCAGATTCAGTGGCGATATGCAGCTAATCCCTATTCATGTGCAGTAGGTCTTCGGCCCTTTTGTTATATCGTTAGTTAATAAATTTCTTACCATGATTTTGTATGTGGATTGAACGGTGATATTTCTATTCTTTACGAAACCACTCATTGATGTGGCTTCGGTTGATAGTTTCTGGTGCACCTAGAATTAGTCCTGCTCCTGATTTTCTCTTAGAGAGTCTATCAGCTTCTTCGCTGCCCTTGAATCATCTGTACCATTAAACCCAGATAAGTCTTATCTTATTCTGGTCCGCCAGCGTTTTTGTACTTTTAGGCATTTGCAAACTAGTCTTGATAATACTCTTTGGCTAATTATTGCCTTTGACTCTCAAACATTATTTGGGTCAGCCAGTAGATGATAACTCTAATATTCTTCACTTTAGCTCATTGGAGTATTAGGCAAAGGTATATTCCCTCTGCCTAAGAAACAGAAGTATACTTAACCAAATCATAGTGTTTGCTTTGAATAGGTCGTTTTATTTCTTTGCAAGAATATAAAAAAACAATATGTGTAAATATATGCATATATACAGTTTAATTAATTTAATCTAATATGAATTTTGACATTCATAATCATGATTATTTTACATCTAAATTTTTAACATTCATAACGATTCCCCAATTTATATAATTCAAATAACTAACTTTACTATGTATTAATTTTGTGTAGATACTCTATATGTAAAATTCTTATCCGTCCATCCTTCTTCAACTGCTGATATGACTTCCTTTTATAAAACTGTTAATTCAATGGTCCTCTGCTTACTGTATGTTAATTTGATGTATTCTGTATGTCAAATTCTTATTCGTCTATCCTTCTTCAATTTCTGATGTGATTTTCCTTTATAAAACTGTAAATTCAGTGGTACTGCTCCTTGGATAGTTGTGACTGATAATAACGTTCCTTTCTTAATACATTTTTTGTTATTATCTTTAGTTTTATATCTTTAATTCGTTGTATTTAAATTCACAAGATGAATTTTTATCTTGACACTCTTCTCTAATCAATAACAATAATAATAAGTGACCGTTTCCAACGCGATCCAACAAAAAATCATAACTGTCATATGATTTTTGTGGTAGGCTTTATTATAAGTTCATTATAGAATGTATTATGTAAATTATTATATATTAGAGTCATTTTAATTGTTGATTTATATAAGTAATTGTATATAGTAAAATCAGTAAATATCATCGTAGATATTTTTATTAAATAATATTTAATTTTGATAGAATCACACTTAACTCTCACTTTCAAACCATCCCCGTAATCTATCAGAATAGAATACGCTAACTTATTAATTCACCTCTTTTAATTTATTTTACCTTTTTCGCTTATTTTTGCAGAACTGGAAGACACAAAAGAATTATACGTACTTATCTAAAATAACATATGTTGCACATATATATACATACGTACACACATTTTGAGAAATAAAAAGGCTGTATTCTCTTTGTGACAAATGTTTACTTTGTAATTAAATGTCCTATCCCTTGTAGGTAGATTAAACACATTCCTATATTTATTTTTGCTTATGTGTGCGGTTGTCTCTTTTCAGTACGTCCTACCAAAGTAAAAATCGTAACACCCAACGAGCTCATGTCATCGGCAAAAACGCACACCGTCAAATGTGAAACGTCAGGCTCCTATCCGCCGGCAAAATTAACCTGGCTGTTAAACGGACGGACAGTGAAAAGTACTGTCATCACTGTAAGTATAAAATTGTCTGAGTAATATACAATAGGGCTTCCGTATTTGGTGAATTTCGTAAATAAAATGTGTCTCCATTTAAAGTGGCGTATTTTGCAGAGCCTGAATTTATTTAATAAAAAATTAAGGAGCTGGTTTATCCAACCGAAAATAGTTTGTGTCAGTCATCAAATTTTGATATTTTTAAAATTTACTTTTTAGGTCATCCAAACTTCCCTTGCTATCAAAGAAAAAAGCGTATTTCAAATTACTAAAAAAAATGTATATTAATCAAATGAAAATCTTCACTGGCCATTATGCCAACTTGAATTTAAGAAATGCAAATATTATTTTACATTTACGATGTCATGTCGATTATCCTCAATGAAAAATATATTACAAAAACAGCTTGTGTTTCTTTTGAGATCAAAGTAAAAGTTACAACACATTCAATAATAAATACTAATAATTTTATCCTTATATCCTGTTATAATGTCACTTTTAAATGAAACGCGATAAAATGCATAAATTCTATATCTATACATATCTGCGAGTCTATATGCAGTCATACTTGTTAGTAGAATCCCGGACAATTCTATACGGTAATTTAGAATATAATAACATGAAAGCCGTTAGAAAAGCTCCTTTTTTTTCTGTAAAAAAACTGTAAGGTGTGACTTTCATGTAAGCTGTTACACTACCAACCTTGATGTCATTCTATCATCTTTGCCATCTTGTAGCAAGGTGATGATCGTACACCATCTTTACGTGTTCTCTACCGCAAAAAATAAATTGCGCTTGGAAAAATGATATCTCTATGATAATGTTAAATCAAGGCCAACTGTATCTCGCTATCGCTGAGCATTATAAGGTCGTCACATAACAAGATGTTGCTGATTCTGATAACCTCAAAATATCGATTCTTATGTGGCGTCATCTATCCAAAGCATAATAAACTGCTTGGTAATCGCTGAGCATTTTTAAAAATCACGTGTTAAAAATATACAATATGACTGAAATATCTCAAACCTATTGTTATTGAGATATATTTTGTCTATTCCATATTCTTTTCTACTTAAGTTATTCTAATACTACACATATTCAGTCGTTTCAGTTAATGGGTGCTACATATTGCCGCGATATTCACATCATTGATATAATAATATTAAGAATTAGTTTAGATGTTGAAAAAGAACATTAATTTTATTTTAAAATCGTTTATTTTAAGTTTTAAGCATTAGTCAAAACGTATAGTAATAAGTAGAATAAGTTGCCTACATTTAAGGAGTCACTGATGTACCAAAATAAACATGAATTGTTCATTTACATTAGAGCAATAAATGTGAATTTAAATATAAATAATGGTATCAATTCATATGAAAGAATTTATAATAATAATACTTAAGATATGGTAAATACCTGTTACGTATATCTATGCACAGAAAAAGGATATAAATCAAAAAAAAAATTCGGACGAAGTATCAGATCGTAATGTTTTATGTAAACAGTAATTGTATGAATTAAAACACTAATAAATGCATTTATTAGTGTTTATATGCATAACACAAGGCCTTCAATGACTATGAAAATGGCCATGTGTGGTTTAAAAAGCTGCAAAAGAAAAATGTCAAGGTTGATGAGAACACTTCACAAATTGATGTGTTACCTGAGCAGGTAAAATATGGTTGAAAAGTCCGAGAAAATGTGAGACAGACCACCGATCTTTGCATTGCGAGTCCGGTAGGAAAAAATCCCTGTCGTGGACAATGTTTTTCATGTGCTACCAGAACAAAGGATTCCTAAAAGGAGAATTTGAATAAATGTTAGTACACCATAAGAAGAAATATATAAAGAACAATGAAAAAAGCAATGCAGTCAAATACGAATACAATGAGGGACTATATATTAAGAAGAAAGGAAAGATATACATACCGAAGACGAAACATAGCAAGTTTGTGAAGAACTTTTAATAACAATCAATTCAAGGTGCCGCCATTAGTGTATAAACTGTCAAAGACGATATGCGTGTTGGTGTGAATATGACAACTTGAAGAAAACAGACAAGAAAGATTTAATCACAAACGTTTCAAGAAATCAATGCCAACCTAAAATTTAGTTTGACAAGAGAGGCGCTACAAATTGCCGATAGCAATTGTTTTTTTTATATAAGCGAGAAACAAGAATCGACTTGTCGGGTTCCATGTTTGTAATTTGAGCTGTAAAGATGCGAATTTTTGATTTGAATATAGCGAAAGTGAGAGTAGGGTCTTTATGCACTACACATAAGCTCAGGATTGAATAATAGGTATTAAAGATTAGAGTTCAATTTTAATTTAGTTTTCTTGTTAAATAATTTTATTCAATTAATTTCCCTTTTCTTATTACTAATTTTTAAAATGAAAGATATCAATAAGGTAGAATTCGATAAAATATAATATGATGAAATGAAGTAAGTTATGAGAGAAATAATTCAATTTAAGGATGGTTAATGGTGTTAGACGTGCTAAAAGTACTATGTGAAAGTAGTTGCTTTTAGTAAATCGTTGAGCATCATTAATTAGATGAATATTATCTTGTTTATAATAATATCTCATTTTCAAAATAATAAAACGATAGTTAATGGTGTTAGACGTGCTAAGGGTACTATGTTAGAATATTTGCCTTTAGTAACTCGTTAGGCATCATTAATTATTATATAGTCATTCTAGTTTAATAATTCAAATAAAATAAATACGAATAAGCGGGGATGTTTGTTGATGGGCAGGTGCTAAGACGCTAGAGGTACAATGTGTGAATGTTTGCAGCTAGCGATTAGTATTGGCCAGTTTCAGAGCATTCGCGTTGCTGGGTTCTAGGTTATAAAGGCACTATGTGAAAATGTACGTTTTTGATGAAAAATAATCAGCGTCGTATTAATAAAGTATTAAGAATTAGTAATTTTTTTTTTATTTAAAAGAACAAGATAATTATTCTTTCAACTATTATCATAGATGTAGAAGCGTTATGCATGCATTATAACTCAAATATGATTATAAATGTTTTATTTTCTCATTATTTGTAAAAGAAAATATATAGATACGGTGTGACAATATTTACGATTGGCCTCTAATATAATTTTTAATAAGAGATTTAGAGCTTTCATTTAATTTTTAACGTTATCCCAAACAAAAAACGTAATAATAGGTGTACCAGAACAAAAGAAGCAAATCACTGCAAGAACTCATAAGAACTTAAAAAATACTATGCTCTCAGGGAATAAGCTTACAAGTATCTTATTCTAAAAAGTTTATTATTCATCAGCATTGTTGCATCCACAGCAATATGCACTATAATATATTTTGGAAGTTACGTTGAGTACCAGTAGAAAACGCTATATTCCGTTTTCTCACGGAAGAAAACGTGGCTGTCCTGGGTCATTTAGTTCTTACCAAAATAGTCTACGCTAAAAGGCAAGTAATTCGCAAAGTTCTTCGGAAAATGAGAATTGATTATTCGAAATGTAGTATAAGGAAAACTCTTGGTAAATTACTATTTTTTTGCATTTCTAGGTTAAATTCATTAAAAATCTTAATATTTGTAGATGTATAAAATTCTAATACAAAAATTTCTGGCCTAAAGCGAAGCAGCTTTGCTAGACGTTATTTGGTTATTAATATTAACAATAAATCTGAATATGTGAATTCTGAGGTATTTGAGGACTGATTTAGTATAATTAATAATGAATACATTGTCAATTTTTGTTCTGTAATTAGACTTGCACCTGTTGGATAAATAAAGAAGCTATAGTAATTTATAAAATGCTCTAATTATTACCAATAATGCACCTTGTTATCATCGTAAGATTGAGAAGTGCCAACAAAAAACTGATTAGTGTTGTAAACCAAATTTTGGTCTGTCTTGAAATGTATGTATGTATACTAACAGATTTGGTATTGGCAACACCAAAGAGTGCATCACTCTAACTAACTAAATTAGCAAATTGTAACAGTGCCAAAATGGAAAAAAGTATATCAAATATTTACCGAAGTACACAGAAAAAAAAAGTGTAGTAAATATTACCTTCTTAACCAGTGTTATTTGGAAATATTCTATATTTTAATAAATGTTTATTGTGGTATTTGAGTATTCTGTGCAACAAAGTTATTTAGTCTTAAGAACTTCATTTAGTTGCGATTCTGTAGTAGAAATATTTCCACATGTTAGGCTTAAAGGAGGCGCAAATGACACTATTGGTGCCAGAGTGGCTGAATTTTTGAGGCAAATATTGCGATGTGGAATAGCAAAGCTTCCAATGCATTTGAAAGCGTCGATTACGTTAGTACCGCAACATTTTTTAAAATCCAAGGAGTCAAATAGAAAATACATACAAACACTTTGCAAAATAATTAATTGGTGTTTCCTTCAGAATTGTTATAAAAAATTGTTATAAACTTCAATTTCGGCAACACTTTTTTAATTTTATTTCGTTCTATTTCATTATTTTAATATTATTAATATTAAAGTTAAAGTGTAAATTGTTATTTTAAAGTTTATTTCAACAAAAAATCAGAATTTTTTTTTTTGGTTATTACTAGATGGTTTTACATAAGGATCAATATCTTGAGGTTACCAGAATCAAATTTATCAATGTAAATCGAAGTTATGTTATGGCTTTATATCCCGCAGCGATAGAGAGATACAGTTCGCCTTGGTTAAACGCTCATTATCTGGAATACACTTATATCCGTCTATGGTTAGAGTATTTACAAAACTTGTGAATCTGACAGTTATCATTGCTGGTTTATTTTCAACATAGGTTGGTAATAATGCACAGGCGATCTATATAGAACACGCAGAGATATTCTTTATAATAAATTCAGAAAATATCTATTTCTAGGCAACAAGAAAAATATTATTTTGTATGTGTTTCCTTAAAATAAATGTAATATAGTTGATAATTAACTAAGTCAATATTCTTTTTCATTTCATATTTCCGTGC